>CP124707.1:52705000-55595000 GCA_031232105.1 Capsicum rhomboideum
AGATTCAGGAAATTATGAGTGAAAGTACCAAATATTTGAGTGACAAGTATTAACCTCCCAAATGTATAGATATAGTTTATGACTATTAGCATGTATGTTTAGTAGGGGTGGGCATGGTATGGTATGGTACGGTATTTGAAATATTATATCATAATTTTGGTATTGAGTTTTTAAAAGTACGATACCATCATCATATCGAATTAATTCGGTATTTTAAAGCTAGATTTCAATATTTTGTGATATGATAAATCGGTAATCATATATTGATCAACTTCAACTAATATATAATTGTATAATAGAGAATTGTTTATGTAATTATATATTTTGGTATGGTATTTGATATATTATTTATAAATATCAAATACCATATCGAATACCAAAAATAATTAACATATATATATGTACCATACAAAATATCACCATAATACTAAAATCACAAGATTAAAAATTTCGATTAAATTATATCATACTATATCCGTCCCTAGTATTGTTTAGTACTAGACCCCCAATAGAATAATCTCGTACAATTTAGCACGAAGAATACCATCATAACTTTTTAAAAATATATATAATCAAAATTTTAAGCTCTATATATAGTGAAATGTTTCACATATTTGAGTTGGATTTAGTTATAAATGTCCTTTCTTTTCCCTTTCTTAACTGAACATAAACTTACAAAGTTATTAAAGCAGGGTGTGCAACTGCAAGCTACTTGAGAAGATTAAACAAAAGGAGTCTCACAAGTCTTGTATTAACTTTTGGTGACTCTTGACCAAGGGAACAAGTCAAACACAATTAAAAATCAAATTAGGTTAATTGGGGACTCAATTAATATTTTTAAAACTTGTTAATCTTTTCAAAAATACAAAACAATCCACAACTTATTTAATGTCTAATAAAAATAAAAGAATCCAATATTGACACCCACTTCTCCTCTTTCTCTTCAAACATTTTCTCTGCTCTCCCCTCCTCTTTCCAACAGAACTCCAAAAGCTTCCCAACAGATCGCCGCCGGCAAGCTTTTCGTCGACTTTAAACCTCCGGCGACTCATTATTCGGCTTCTTCATCCTTCCTTCTTCCCTTGTAGCCGTCAATTTCTCTCTCTTCGCAGGTAAGGACTTCTCTTTTTGTTGGTTTTCAAAAAATTAGGGCTTTTTAGTTAATGAAGAAAAAAAAGAACTGTAGTTGTATTCTCTTCAAGTATGGGTTAACAATTTTGAGATTTGATGCTAAAAAAAAAAGAAGAATCCGAAAAAATCTTAATTTGTGGTATTTGTTCTCTTAATATGGTGGTTGATGTAAATGTGGTATCTTTTCTAAGTAAAATATAATTTTTTTTGTTGTTGTTGTTGCTCTTGTTCTCAAAAATTATTGTAAAAATAGTAAAACTTGAATTTTGACTTTTTTCGGAGATATCTGTTGTGACAATTTTGTCTTGTTGTTTGTGTTGTTGTATTGAATCACTTCACTTTGGTTTGTTGGTATTTGTTGGTGTTGTTGGTAGTGTTGGTGTTCTTGGTGTTATTTGTTTTGTTGGTGTTGTTTGTGTTCTTGGTGCCCTAGTTTTGTTTTGTTGGTGTTGGTGTTGCTTGTGTTCTTGGTGCCCTATTTTTAAATTTTTTTTATTGTTGTTGGTGTTCTTGGTTTTATTGGTTTTCTTAGTTTTGTTGGTGTTGTTGTTGTTGGTGGTGTATTGGTAAAAATATTGGTGTTGTTCAAGAGATGTTATAACTTGTTAGTGTTGTTGGTGGTGGTGTTCTTAGTGTGATATAGCTTGGTGTTGGTGTTGGTGTTGGTGGTGTTTTGAGAAAATTGAACAAAAGGTGGTGGTGGTCTTGTTTATATATGTGCATAGTAAAAATATTGTCCAACAAATGTGTAATATGTTACAACAGAATAAGAATATGATGGAACATATTAAGCATCTGTTGGAAACAACTATATCATCTGTTGGTTTATTGTAAAAACATTTCCAACAGATGACTCATCTGTTGCGACAGATGGGTCATCTGTTGGAAGAAATCAAAACAGTCTTGCTACTGGTTTGATTTCTTCCAACAGATGACTCATCTGTTGGATGAAATTATAAGAGTTATTCCAACAGATGACTCATCTGTTGCAACAGATGGGTCATCTGTTGCAACAGATGGGTCATCTGTTGCAACAAATAAGTCATCTATTGGAAGAAACAAAAATATTCTTGCTACTGGTTTGATTTCTTCCAACAGATGACTTATCTGTTGCAACAGATGACTTATCTGTTGCAACAGATGGGTCATCTGTTGGATGAAATCAAAACAGTATTGAAACTGTTTTTATTTCTTCCAACAGATCACTCATCTGTTGCAACAGATGAGTCATTTATTGCAACAGATCACTCATCTGTTGCAACAGATGAGTCATTTATTGCAACAGATCACTCATCTGTTACAACAGATCACTCATATGTTGAAACTATTATTTTACTGGTTTGATTTCTTCCAACAGATGACTCATCTGTTGCAACAGATGGGTCATCTGTTGGATGAAATTATAAGAGTTATTCCAATAGATGACTCATCTGTTGCAACAGATAAGTCATCTGTTGGAAGAAACAAAAATATTCTTGCTACTGGTTTGATTTCTTCCAACAGATGACTTATCTGTTGTAACAGATGGGTCATCTGTTGGATGAAATCAAAACAGTATTGAAACTGTTTTTATTTCTTCCAACAGATCACTCATCTGTTGCAACAGATGAGTCATTTGTTGCAACAGATCACTCATCTGTTGCAACAGATCACTCATCTGTTGCAACAGATCACTCATATGTTAAAACTATTATTTTACTGGTTTGATTTCTTCCAACAGATGACTCATCTGTTGCAACAGATGGGTCATCTGTTGGATGAAATTATAAGATTTATTCCAATAGATGACTCATCTGTTGCAACAGATGGGTCATCTGTTGCAACAGATGGGTCATCTGTTGCAACAGATAAGTCATCTGTTGGAAGAAACAAAAATATTCTTGCTACTGGTTTGATTTCTTCCAACAGATGGGTCATCTGTTGCAACAGATCACTCATATGTTGAAACTATTATTTTACTATGTTGTACTTGTTAAATTCATGGTTATCCTTTTTTTAATGATGCACAAATCAATTATAATCTTTTTTATTTTCCTCTTGTTTGTAGATAAAATGACTCGCAAAAGAAAAGGAAGTGAATCAACTCCAAAGAAAGGAAGAAGTAAAGTAGTTAGGCTACATTCACCACTAGATGAGCTTGTTGTACAAGATGATAAAGTAGAAAAAGATGATAAAAATGAAGAAAGAGAAGAAGAGGAAGGAGAAGATGATGAAAATGAACACGAGAAAGAGGAAAGCTTCACAAGAGATCCTGAACTTAGATCAAAAAGTCAACATGATCTAAATGTTAACATTGATCCTAATAGCCCTTCCACTGAAGAGTTTGTCAAAACCATATGTATTGATAATTTTCTTATGAGAATGCAGTGTGATGGTGCCACAGATTTAACTAGTGATTGTGTGGTAAAGTCGGCTATGAAAAATTCTTTGACACATTTAGAAAAATACTTCGAGAATAAAAATTGGATGTTTATTTTAAGGACAACTGCTTTGGGCAATATTTTGATTTGCCGGAGGACAATAATGCTCGTTTCCAAATGACTATGTAATTTGTGATGACTTTTATTTCTATGTAATTATTGGTTCTGACAACATAACAATTTTTATATTTTCATGTTTTTGTTTAATTATTTTATGTAATTTGTGATGGCTTGAATTTATTTTTTGTTATGAATTTTATTTTGTTATGAATTAATTTCTTAGATGTACAAATTTACAGCATTATTTCCAACAGTTTTAATGTATCTGCTGCAACAGATGTATATCTGTTGGAAATATTGCAACAGATATAGACATCTGCTGCAAATGATTTTCAACATACTCAACATGTGTTGCAGTAGCTGATAGATCAAATCAACATATGTTTGATTTGTTGAAACTAATCAAACAGATATACACTTCTGTTGCAACAGATGAATGATATGTTTGATTAGTTCCAACATACTCTACATATGTTGCAACAGATGATTAATCTGTTGAAACTAATCAAATAGATATAGTCATCTGTTGCAACAGATGCATTATCTGTTGCAGCAGATGACTCATCTGTTGCAACATATGCCTTATCTGTTGCAGTAGATGACTTATCTGTTGGAAATAATCAAACAGATATACTCATCTGTTGCAACAGATGACTCATATGTTGCAAATAATCAAACAGATGCACACATCTATTGCAACAAATGACTCTATTAGTCGATTGATCACTCTATTTAGGACGAATACACTTAGTTGAACATGTAATTACTATGTAATTTATTAAGATTGTAATTGAACTTATTAATTGAAGGCTAATTATTGTTAAATAACTTTTTTATTACTAATCATGATTTAATGAAGCAATTCACATCAAATTAGTCAATTGGTCGCTCTATTTAGGTCGAATACACTTAGTTGAATATGTAATTACTATGAAATTCATTGAGATTGTAATTGAACTTATTAATTGAAGGCTAATTATAGTTAAATAACTTTTTTTATTACTAATCATTGTTTAATGAAGCAATTCACATCAAATTAGTCGATTGATCTCTCTATTTAGGACGAATATACTTAGTTGAACATGTAATTACTATGAAATTCATTGAGATTGTAATTGAACTTATTAATTGAAGGCTAATTATAGTTAAATAACTTTTTTTATTACTAATCATTGTTTAATGAAGCAATTCACATCAAATTAGTCGATTGATCTCTCTATTTAGGACGAATATACTTAGTTGAACATGTAATTACTATGAAATTCATTGAGATTGTAATTGAACTTATTAATTGAAGGCTAATTATAGTTAAATAACTTTTTTTTATTACTAATCATTATTTAATGAAGCAATTCACATCAAATTAGTCGATTGATCTCTCTATTTAGGACGAATATACTTAGTTAAACATGTAATTACTATGAAATTCATTGAGATTGTAATTAAACTTATTAATTGACGGCTAATTATATTTTGTGTAATTCATTGAGATTGTAATTAAACTTATTAATTGAAGGCTAATTACAGTTAAATAACTTTGTGCATCACTAATCATGGTTTAATGAAGTAATTCAAAACAAATTAGTCGATTGATCACTCTATTTAGGACGAATACACTTAGTTGAACATGTAATTACTGTGTAATTCATTGAGATTGTAATTGAACTTATTAATTGAAGGCTAATTATAGTTAAATAACTTTATGTATCACTAATCATGATTTAATGAAGTAATTCACATCAAATATATGTAGAGTATGTTGGAAATAATCAAACATATCATTCATCTGTTGCAACAGATGTGTATATCTGTTTGATTATTTCAAACAGATGAGTCATCTGTTGCAACAGGTTAGTCATTTGTTGCAACAGATGTGTATATCTGTTTGATAATTTCCAACAGATGAGTTATTTATTGCAACAGATTAGTCATCTATTGCAACAGATGTGTATATCTGTTTGAGTATTTCTAACAGATGTATCATCTGCTGCAACAGATAATGCATCTGTTGCAACATATGTAGAGTTTGTTGAAAATAATCAAATATATTAAACACCTGCTGCAACAGATTTCTATATCTGTTTGATTATTTCCAACAGATGAATAATTTGTTGCAACATATTAATCATTTGCGGCAACATAATTCATTATTCTAACTAATTTTAATTCTGCTGCAATAGATATAACATATGTTGCAACATAAGTAGTTCCCACACATACAACAGTTGTTGGACCATAAATAAAAATATATTTTATATAATAAATAACATACATGACCAACCAAAATGAGTTAAAATTATCAAGTTCATAACTAAACCAACAACAAGACTATTTACTATTACAATAATTATGGAGCATTTTGATCAGGGCATGTAGTTCTTTTGTGGCCAACCGTCTTACATATGGAGCACATATTGAGAACTGCCCACCGTATTACTCGCAACAACGGGTGTAGGTGTTTGATCCTCCTCCACTTCATCTCCACTCTCATCATCTGGAATATTCATGTCCACACCATCCAATTTATCAAGTAGCATATCTTGTTGGTCTTGTTCTACATTCTGATTCTCTATTATTTTTTCAACCACGTACACCCTTAAAATAGGCCTAGCTGCATCACTCAGATAAGAACGCAAACGAACTTGAGGTTATCTTAAAAGGTAGGACCCTCTGATTTTCAAAAGAGTTGTGCATATAACTGATGACAAGATTTTCTGGTTGGCAATTTAGTCCACAATTGCTGATGATTAAGTTCATAAAATCATCATACAATACATCTCTTTGGACTATCATAGCTATAGTCTCTAACATGTCACCATCCTTCCAATGCCAAATAAATCAATTGTTCTTCTTGATCCACTCACCATAACAATCAACACCTATTATTATTGAATCCTCCATTAATGGTACCTAAAGAAATTTGTTAAAAATATTAATAATGATAGTATAGTAAAGTTGAGTAGCTATGTACAACAACAAAATTATATTCATTATCATTGTCCCAATAGATAGGTCATTTGTTGCAACAGATGAGCCGTCTGTTGCAACAGATGAGTCGTCTGTTGCAACAGATGACCTACCTGTTGGATTCAGCTACTGGTTCTGCAGCTCAATCCAACAGGTAAGTCATCTGTTGCAACAGATGAGTGATCTGTTGCAACAGATGAAATGACTTAGTTGTTGGATTGAGCTACTGGTTCTGCAGCTCAATCCAACAGGTAAGTCATCTGTTGCAACAGATGATCCATCTGTTGCAACAGATCACTCATCTGTTGCAACAGATGACCTATCTGTTGCAGCAGATGACCTACCTGTTGGATTGAGCTACTGGTTCTGCAGTTCAATCCAACAGGTAAGTCATCTGTTGCAACAGATGAGTGATCTGTTGCAACAAATGACTTAGCTGTTGGATTGAGCTGTTGTAACATGAATCCAACAGGTAGGCCATCTGCTGCAACAACTAGGTCATCTGTTGCAACAGATGACTCATCTGTTGCAACAGATGGCTTACCTGTTGGAACTACTTTAACAGTAATGGAAACAATCCAACAGCTGTTGTAAATGAATACAACAGTTGTTGGATACGCTACAGAAAATTGTTGAAAAAATAGCAGATATACCCAGATGAGAAATTGAACTAAAAATCATTAATTTTACCTACCAAAATCACCTATGAAGTAATGCTCAGTGATATACGAACAAAATTTGGTCCAAAAATTTAGTCCAATAGCAGCAGTAGCGGCAACAACAAGAACAATAACAACAATGGCAACAAACAGTGAAAAGAAGAAGATGATGAATAAGAAGAAGAAGATGAAGAAGATGATGATGAAGAAGAAGAAGCAACACCAAGAAGCAGCAACAATAAAGAAAATCCAAGAGAGGAGAATAGAGAGCAGAGCCGCATTTTTTCCCCTTCTTTTTTAGTTTTAGGGTTTTATATAATATGGGTCAAAGTGTAATTTTGAAAACTTGGGGATATGAAATTTATCCCCTTAATCCTTAATCTAAAAATAGTCACCCACACTCAATAATTAAGACTTGAGTCCCCACAACTTAATTTCAAAACTTATTGGCCACCCTTAATTCATTGTCCCAAGCTACTTATTAAATCAACAACAGAAAAGCTAAAGATCACCCCACTTTATTTGGATAGTTGTTACATATCTTTTCACACTGTATCATATTGTATTGATTGTCAAAAAAAAAAAAGTATCATATTGTATTATATTATTTACCGTCATTACACAATAAATATCAGCAATTTGAAGGATAAATCTATAAGAAAAATAGGGTACCAGTAGAACTCTTATAAAAAGTTAGGATAAAAGATAAAATAAGATTATTAGATAATAAGCAAAGATAAAATGAGAAGAAAAAATAAAATGACAATGTGATCACAACAAATCAGTCATTAAATAAAATGCTACTTTTTATTATTACGTAATGACGAATTTAAGAATACGATATAATAAAATTTAAGAAACAATCAAAATAAACATTCTAAGTAACTAACTGTACACAATACAATAGGTAAGTGGTAACCAGTGTTTTCAAAAACGTTTTCGGGGCGAGTCTCGGGGCAGGGCGTACCAAAAACGCTCTGGGGCGCAAATGAAAAATCCAGATCCATAGGGCGTAAGTCCTAGAATTTGGGGCGTAAGTCCCGGGCGTAAAAATGTAAGTCCCGGGCATAAAAGTGTATGTCCGGGCGTTAATTTTGAATTTTTTTAAAAATTTTAAAAGTATTTTTGCTATAAATCATATATTTTTTTAATTATTGGTGTAATTATATTTATATTTTATGCTAGCATTTTTTCATATTTTAGTAATTTTTTCTAATTCTAAATATAAATAAAGAAATTAAAGCAACTTTCTTAGAAAATAATTATAATATTTTTTCCTATATTATTGATGATTTATTTAAATTTATTTAGAAATTATTGAAAATCTTACTTTTGCTTATTTTCTTAGTAATAAAATTATAAAATTGAAGATATATAAGATACGCCCCGTAGATTCATGAGACTTACGCCTCGTCCAATGTTATGCAAAATGCCTCGTCCTATGCCCTCGCCTTTTAAAACACTGATGGTAACAACCATCCAAATGAGCTTCAAAGTCGCGTAACGTCTAAGAAAACGCTTTGAAACCAACGACTTCCAAGTCAGGAAAAAAAAAAAAAAATCGCTCACACACAAGCATTTTATTCCTTTTGATTTCTTTTAAAAATATCCCTTTTAATATTTTTATTCAAAAAATTAACCCTTTAAACTCCAAACTCGTACTTCTATCATATGAACTGGCATACACTCATTCTCTCTCTTTATTACATATCCTATCATGTGAATTGGAAAGTGGCATGCATTAATCCTACTCTGCCATGAATGGTCATATCATGCACAAAACTCAATATACACGAATCCTGAGGGTTTAAATTTTTATTTTTACTTACTAACAAAAGAAATTGTACTCATTCCTTCCATTTTTCTAGCCAACTCTTATAAAATATTAAATGAATTATATATTGAATGAGTGATAATGAAGTACTCGTAAATAATCTTTTTGGAAAAAAATATATAAAATTATATATAATTTGAATATGAAATATAATTTAAGTGAAATTATTTTATGAAAATGAAAATTTAGGATTTTTTGAAAAAAATTATTAAAAAGTGAATAAAGTAAAAATAAGATTTTAGTTATTTTCAAAATTCATACAATTTTTATGGCGAAACACTATTTTTCACATAAAGTATACTAATTTTTTTTAAAAAAAGTAAAAAATATTTATAACCACATGAGTTCTTAATATTAAAAATTAGAGTTATATCGGTATTAGTTGTTATATTTAATTATGAGGAAGGTAAAAGTTTAGTTGGTTGAAAATAATATAAGTTATTGTACTGATCAAGGTTGTCGTCGAGTTCTACTAAAATATGAGTTTAGTTGCTGGTCACGCCTTATTTTTCCAAAAAGGCATTGGTCACTAATTCGATATTTATCACCACCTATCAGTATTATGTATCAGGTAGCTCTGTCCATTATGACTATAACAGATGAAAAGAAAGCACTTAGTAGTTGTCTTCGTTAGAAATTAAACTTGAGATCTCATGGTGCGTAACACAACTTCATTGAACCATAGCCTTCTTTGATTTACTTTGATTTGGACTCCTCGTAATCATTGCGGTTGAATTTTCAGGCCATCAGGCTCAAGGCGATGACGGTGGTGTGTGCTGACTGGTTTCTATTTTTGTGCGCCTTTCGAGTCGTGTACACAAGTCAGTTTAAGTCCGACTTTAGGCACTTCTATCTTTTCGTACCTTGTTATATCGACAAGGAATTCCTGTACTTTTTATTTCGTTGAGTGTCTAAGTCTGGACGTCTCCGAAATACTTTAGTGAGTAGCATTAGAGTGATTACTCTTTTTATAGTCGGTGTCGACTCAATAGATTATTCTTGAAGAAAGATAAAGTTCTTACATGGACAAGTTTCAATAGTGCCTCTCGTTAGGGCACCTTAGGCCGAGCATGTGGTGACATAACCTCAGATTTTTTGCTATCGGATAATCAGTGCACGCGATTTTCATGATTATTCTTCCTACGGAGGCCGCGAGTTAGCGCTTGCTTCTGTGGAAGTAAGTTCCGAGTCCATTGGATGATTGAGCCGCTTTGGACTTCTTGACCAAGATAAATTAATTGGCTCATTTCCCTTTTCTTATAGTTAAAAATTAAATTAGCTGAGATAGCATAGATTAATTTTTCCTGTAAATGCACATAAATAATAATTTTTATAATAATTTTTTTAAAAAAACTAAAAAATATTTATACAATTTTTATGACGAAACACTATTTTTCATATAAAGTATAATAATTTTTTTAAAAAAACTAAAAAATATTTATAACCACACGAGTTCTTAATACTAAAATTAGAGTTACATCGGTATTAGTTGTTATATTTAATTATGAGGAAGGTAAAAGTTTAGTCGGTTGAAAATAATATGAGTTGTACTGATCAAGGTTGTCATTGAGTTCTACTAAAATATGAGTTTAGTTGCTGGTCACGCCTTATTTTTCCAAAAAGGCATTGGTCGCTAATTCTATGGGAAATCTATCACCTCTCATCAGTATTATGTATCAGTTAAAAATTAAATTAGATGAAATAGCATAGATTAATTTTTCCTGTAAATGCACATAAATAATAATAATTTTTTTTTGAATAATTAGCTACCCAGCAATTGATTTTGGGCCATATTTATGGTTTTTAATTTATGATCTATGTCTAATATGTTGTCATCTAGCAAATATAATTTTAGAAGTGATCAGTTAAAATAAATTTTAAAAATTATTTGTACGGAAGCACAAAGCTATATTTTAGCACGTTATTATGAATCTACATACCTCCTGATTCTAGGGACCCATTTGATCATAAAAATAAAAAATGTATTTACTTTATTTGATATTTTTAAAGTTGAAAATAGAGTTGAATTTGTGTTTGGTCATAGTATTTTAAAAATATTTTAGACTTTGGATTTACTTTTTTTTATAAAGTGATTAAAAATATTGAGTCCAAAAAAAATAAAAACACCTCAAATATTCCAAAAATTGTGAAAACGTATTTAAAATAAATTTTTTGATGAAATCGTACTTTAAAAATTATTTGTACGGAAGCACAAAGCTATATTTTTGCACGTTATTATGAATCTACATACCTCCGGATTCTAGGGACCCATTTGACCATAAAAATAAAAAATGTATTCACTTTATTTGATATTTTTAAAGTTGAAAATAGAGTTGAATTTGTTTTTGATCATAGTATTTTTAAAATATTTTAGACTTTGGATTTACTTTTTTTTATAAAGTGATTAAAAATATTGAGTCCAAAAAAAGTAAAAACACCTCAAATATTCCAGAAATTGTGAAAACGTATTACAGATTCTGTTTTTGATTTTCATGGCCAAACAAATATTTCGGAATAAAGTGAAAACTTATTTTGAAATATTGTGAATAATATTTATGGCACAAACGGCTACTAGATTTTGCCAAATTTCTCAAGTAAGACACCTAGTGATTGGATAATTTCAATATCTAGGCAGGTATGCAGGACAATCAATCCTAGCAAAACAACTTAACTTGTAAAAGAAAATATGCGCGAAGGTATCATAAAATTGCATATAAGTACGTATAAAATTTAGGGGGTTATGAATTTGAAAAACACGAGAATTATGATGAGTAAAAAATTAGGAATCCTTGACCAAGATAAATTAATTGAATGCTAAGCATTTATATATTTCTCGTACTATTTAAAACAATTTTATACTACACTAAATTAGTGTACATGTTTTGTGCGTGTGTTTCGTGTCAATCAATAAAAATATAAATAAAAAATAAAAATATTTTTAAAAGTGCAATTAGTGTTAATTAATTTTAAACACTAAATAATTTTTTCTACACTTTTGAACTTTAAGTGTGTTGGTATATCAAGTGATCTTCACTTTCAATATAATCTTCACCATCACATTCACATGTACACACATCTCCCATATATTTAAAGCTTTTGGTGACCTATTATGGAGCTTAACTTTTTGAAGAGACTTATCAACTAAGAGTTGATTAGTCTAGGTTCTTAATAAGTTAGTTAAAACAGTTAAGTTAGTTAGGTAGTTAAGTTAGACGGTTATGAGCTTAAGAGTTAATCAATTCTCTATAAATTCACAATGTACTACACTCAGTTAATCAAGCAATTCAATTACATTTTTTGTTCTCAAGTTACTCTGTTGCATAATGATTCTCTTCTTCCCTCTTTCTCCTTCAACTACTCTTGTGAACAATATTCAGATTCTACAATAGAGAATCTGCAGAAATCTTCATGGTATCAGAGCTTAGGGATTACAATTACGATTCCTGCATTGCCTTACTCAATGTCTTGTTACTTCTTAATTCTACTCTAGTTTGATCATCTTCTTGATCGCGATTTCTTGTTCTCCTGCAATCTTGAGTTTTGATTCGGTGTCTGCAATTTCAATGGCGACTGATTCAACTGCCGATACTACGCCAGTCGATCCCTCTGCTTCTATTCCCACTCCAGGATTGGCATCACGACAAGCTCCAGTCACTTTGGATCATAATCATCCATTCTTCTTGACTTCAACTGATGTAAGTGGTGTAACTGTCATTTCTTTTCAATTGACTGGTAGTGAAAATTATGTAGTGTGGAGTAAGGCAATGAAGATAGCCTTGTTAGGAAAAAACAAGTTTGGTTTTGTTGATGTTCTTGGAAGAAAGATGTCTTTCATGTTGAGTTATGGGGCATTTGGGAGAGGGTCAATGCTATTGTTCTATCTTGGTTAATGAACTCTGTCTCTAGTAGTCTTGTTGGTGGAATTGTGTATACTTCAGATGCTAGTGGTGTCTGGGTAGATTTGAAACAAAGGTTTCACCAAATAGATGGCTCGAGAACTTATAATCTACATCAGGAAATTGCTCCAATCACACAAGGTGTACAATTAGTATATGCTTATTACTATAAATTGAAGGCCTTATGGGATGAATTTGAATCTGTTGTTCCTCCTCCTTCATGTAGTTGTGACAAGTCTAGGGAATTTGTTGTTTACTTACAAAGACAAAAGTTGTACCAGTTCTTGATAGGATTAAATGAGTCCTATGCTCAGGCTAGGAGACAAATATTGCTAATGATTCCCTTATCCATGGTCAACTAAGCTTACTCTATGATTATCAGTGATGAGAATCAAAAATCTGTTAGCCAGGCCTTGAATGCTACTGGTTTGTTAGGTGTAGCCCCTGGAATGTCAGATGCAGTGGCTATGTTTTCAAGAAATGGTTCACAGAAAGGTAAAAGGTTCTTCTATCCCAACTATAATCCTAATGTTACATGTGAACATTGCAAGTTAAAAGGGCATTGGCAAAAGGAGTGGTACAAGCTTGTGGGCTATCCACCTGGCCATCCAAGGCATGGTGATAACAAAGGTGCAGGCTCTAAGCCTTATGAGCACACTATAGTAGTTGATCACAGGTACAAGCAAAGAGCGACAGGGTCAGGTGCCTACAATGTCACTACTGAAGAATGAAGTGATCAACCTTCTCAGGCAGTTGCAGCTCAATACCAGCCACAGAGCTATCAGGTGGAGCCTTTTACATCAACTCATGGTGGTTCTGCTCATGTACCTGGATCTGCTATGGTCAACTATGCTATGCCTCCTACATTACACAATATCAATACCATCAAATATGCACGACGCTTGAGCAAAATCAGCCTGCAGCCTCAGTACACATGACAGGTAACAGTGGTACTCTAATGGCCAATAATACACCATGTTGGATTATTGGCACAGGGGCCACAAATCATATGACCTCAGCTATTGAGCTTCTCAACAAAGCCTCAATCACTAAGTCAATAGTTCCAAGGAAGGTGCATTTACCTAATAGAAATATGTCTGTAGTAACACAAACTAGAACTAGTGACATATCATCAAAAAGTACATTTCAAAATGTTCTGCATACAGAGGCGGCTCAACCAATATGGTGGCCTAAAGCAAAACTTCAATGAGAGGCCTTATGATTTTATTCGAAAAAAAAGTAAAAAAAAATCATATATTGTATATAATGTCTTGAAGTCTTTTTTATTCTTTTTTTTTTAGGTTATACAAAGTTGTTATAATCCTCGGGCAATCGATATCACACGCCTACTGAAATAAATTTTGCAAAAAATAAGCTATTCATAAATTTTTCAAAAATAAAATATATAAGTTGAGTAAATACTATTAGATCATATTTATATGTTGTAGAAGGTTCATGTCTTGTTTTCAAGATTTCAAATCTCTTTAAAGAGGTTAATCTATAGAGAAATTTATATTAACGAATGACTATGTGGGATAATTTAAAATACTCTTTGTGACCCAATTTATGTGACATTTTTTGCTTTTCAAGATTTAAAATTTTCAACTTTTGATTGTATGCTTATACATAGAATTATTATAGTTTTAAAATAAAATTAATAAATTACAAAAAAAATAACTCGTTTGACTCTCAAAATTCAAACACTGTCACATAAATTGAGACAAAAAAATATAATTAATTGAGACATATTATGAAATTTTGGGGCTCCAAAAGTTAAGGGGCCTAAAGCAACAGCTTTAGTTGCTTCATGCTTTGGTCGGCCCTGTCTGCATATACCTCAGTTCAACTGTAACTTGCTCTCAGTGTCAAAGGCTATTAAGCAATTACAATGTTCTACTTCTTTCTTTCCTGACTTTTGTTTTTTTCAAGATTTCTATAGTAGCAAGGTGTATGAGATTGGTAGACAAAGGGCAGGCTTATACTTCCTAGTTAATCAAAAACTACCAGGCCCTACAACGGATGTTGTTGTGTTGACTTCAAGAGCAACTTCTGTAGCTAATGCATGCTTAGATAAGACTAGTATCAGGCTATAGCATAAGAGATTTGGCCATGTGCCATCTCATACTCTCATAGGATTGTTTCCTAATAAGAGGAATCACATAGAGGCAGTTATGAATGAATGTACCATATGCCCTTGTGCTAGACAACCTAGAACTTCATTTCCTATCAGTACTATTAGTACTTCTTCTAGTTTTGAGTTGCTTCATATGGATTTGTGGGGACCCTATAGAATAGCTATGCTTAACATGTTACTCCCTCTACACAAGTAGCTCCAGTGGCATTTATATATGTTGTTGTTGTACAACCTCAGAGAAGATCTACAAGAGGCACGCATCCACCTAGTTGGATGAAGGATTTCGTATCCTTGAAAGTGCATGATGATATGTCTTATGGACTGGCTAATTACATCTCATATGACGTTATATCCCATTGCTATGAGTCATATATTGCTTTATTTTCTAACATTGTTGAACCCTCTTCTTACGCAGAGGCTAGTAAAGATCATAGGTGGATAGAGGTAATGCAACCTGAGATCACTGCATTGGAGTCTAACAAGACATGGACAGTAGTTCTATTACAACCAGACAAAAGACCTATTGGTTGCAAATGGATTTTCAAAGTAAAGTACAAAGCTTCTGGTGAGATAAAAAGATTCAAGGTAGGCTTGTTATAAAAGGATATAGCCAAGCTGAGGGAATTGACTATCAAGAAACATTCAGCCCTGTGGTGAAGATGGTTACTTTGAGGACAATTCTAGCAATTGTTACAATAAGAAACTGGCACATTCACCAGATGTGTGTATAATGCATTTCTGCAAGGGGATTTAACTGATGAAATTTATATTGACCTTCCATAAGGATTCAAAAATCAGGGGGAGAATAAACAGGTGTGCAATCTTTCCAAATCCTTGTGTGGGCTCAAACAAGCACCTAGGCAGTGGAATGCTAAGCTATCATAGGCTCTTATCAATTGTGGTTTTAAACAAAGCCAATATGATCACTCTTTATTCACAAGAAAGACTGAGAATGGTTTGATTTTAGTCCTAGTCTATGTAGATGATATTCTCATAACAGGTGACAAGCTAGAACAGATTGTGGAAACTAAGAATGTTCTTCGCAAAGCCTTTAAGATGAAAGATCTAGGTGAGCTAAAATACTTTCTAGGTATTGAGTTTGCAAGATCTGGGAAAGGTATAGTAATGCATAGAAGGAAATATGCATTAGAACTAATATCCAAAACAGGATTAAGTGCTGCTTAATGTCGCCCAAACTATACCTCCAGAAAAGTATAACGAGGTCGCTGAATCAAATATAAAACTCAACTAGGTTGGGGTCGATCCCACAGAAAATAGGACGAACTTCTATCGAATGTTTGTCTGAGTGGATTAGCAAGTAAGTAAATGGGGGGGGGGGGTTATGAACAAAACAACAGTAGTAAAAATTGTTGATTGTTGGATTTGTGATCAATATGAAAAAAACACTAGGACTATGATCACCAATGATTCCTTAACTCCACCGATTACTTGTGCTGGCAAACTGTCCCGCTGCGTTGCATGCAAAATCTAACAAGATATGTTCATCTAAACGTCTCTCGACCTTGGTTAGATGAATTTCACTCTTCTCCTCTCGGTCTCCGAGTGTCGCACTACTAACCCTTGTTCTTGATCTCAGATTAACTATTTTTGTTATGGCTTAAGTTATTATATGAAGGTTGATATCTTCAAGTCTCTGTTGTTATTCCTTTTTACCAATCTCTACCTCTCTCTCTCTTAAGCAAGTTTAGAATACAGGCGAGTTTATAAAGTTTGCAACCGTTAGAAAATCAATTATAACAAAGGAAATAACAATACATGCAGTCACACCGATTCAGAATTGCTTCGCACTTAACCAGTTTTGTTAATTCCTCATGGTTTACACAACCCTAGTTGAAAGGTTTAGCTACTCATGATTGCAAGAACACAAGAAGAATTCAATGATGAAAACATAATAATGAACTCACAATAAAAATAAAACTCTAAAATCTTAATGTAAATCAAAACCCTAGAATTGATGTTTGAGATTACAAGATCAATAATGTGTTTCTGAATCACAAAATAATGAAATAAAAGTCAAAACAAGGTAACAACATCCTCTCTAAGCATAGGACAACCTAAGACTATTTATAGATACAATATAAATCCTATCTTAAGGCAGTTAGGAGAAAAAAGTCGACAACTTTCCACGGACCGTGGACTCGGGTCATGGATTCAACCCACGGTCCATGCGGGCAAGTCGTGGAAATCAGATCCAAAAGTACATCTGCAGAACTTGACTCACGATCTCAACCTACGTTCTGGATGTGCAGAACTTGACTCACGATCTCAACCTATGGTCCTAGGTCCACCTACGGTCACTATGTGAATTCTAAGCTGACTCACGATCTCAACCTACTGTCCGTGGGTCACCATGTGGCATCCAAAGCTGCTTCTTCGCCTTCAAAAACTGCATGTTTCATCCCTTTTTCTCTATTTTGCCTCCAAAACCTATTCTCCTGTAAGATAGAACAGAAAACACATCATACCTACAAAATATACCCAAGTTATTGCATATTTTTCTTGTTTTAAGCATCAAAAGTGCCATAAAATCATGGCACATCAATGCTAAGCCTGCAAATACTCCTATGGACACAACTACTAAGCTAACTACTTGGGAATATGATCAACACAACAAGGAAGAGACCAAAGCAGCCGATAAGTTAATTGAAAATCAGGGCAGCTATCAGAGACTCATTGGGAAACTACTATATCTCACAGTAACTAGACCAGATATTGCATATGTATGCAACATTGAGGGTAGTCAGATATGTGAAAAACAGGCCAGGACAAGGGTTACTACTGTCTAGTAAAGGAGATGATGAACTAACAGCCTACTGTGATGCAGACTGGGTATCTTCTGTTGTAACTAGGAATTCAGTTACGGGCTTTGCAATAAAACTAGGAGAATCACTGATATCTTGGAAATCAAAGAAGCAAACAACAGTATCTAGAAGCTCAGTTGAAGCTGAGTACAGTAGCCTAGCAACTATAGTGGCTGAACTGACATGGTTAACTGGTTTGATCAAAGATCTGGATATACCATTACAACTACCTGTTAATCTCTTCAATGACAGTAAAACAGCATTACAAATGACTGTCAATCCGGTACATCATGAGAGGTCCAAACACATTGAAGTAGATTGTCATTTTATAAGGGAGAAGATTCAGCAAGGTCTGCTAAAACCTCAGTATATTCCTACTACAGACCAGCCTGCAGATGTCCTAACTAAGAGCTTAGACAGAGTACAAAATAAGTACTTGATCTCCAAACTTGGTGTTCTCAACATTTTCTAACATCAAGTTTGAGGGGGCGTGTTGGTGGAAGATATCAGCTAAGAGCTGATTAGTCTAGGTTCTTAATAAGTTAGTTAAAACAGTTAAGTTAGTTAGGTAGTTAAGCTTGACGGTTATGAGCTTAAGAGTTAATCAATTCTCCATAAATTTACAATGTACTACACTCAGTTAATCAAGCAATTCAATTACAATTTTTCTTCTCAAGTTACTCTATTGCATAATGATTCTCTTCTTCCCTCTTCCTCCTTCTACTACTCTTGTGAACAATATTCAGATTCTACAATAGAGAATCTGCAGAAATCTTCACTAACTATCAAAACCATTTTAAATTCTTCGTTGCGAGAGAACAAATGTTATTTTTTCTTTAAATTAAGATTTAACCTATACATGGCAGGAACCAAAAAAGTTGCATTGATAGTCTAGTCAGTGGATCAATCTCATGAATGTTCAAATAATTTCTTGTTAAAATGGTCCTGGATAATATCCCACTTAGGTCCTTTGGTTTTTGGTCTTTGTGTATTTCCTACCTTTTTTGGAACAGAAATACAAAGCAATAAGATCGGCAGGTCTCCTCTTAATCACATAATTGCTACAGACGTGATTTTTGAGTAGAAACTAAATCATGTTAGTTAACAGGGTGAATCCAAAATAAGAATTAAGTGAAAGTTAACAATTATACAGGACAAATTATTTATGCTAAAAGAAAAGAGCAGATATAGTAATAGCACTCATTAAATGCTTTTGATTCTTGAATCTTACTTTGCATAACTTATCTTCACATTGAAAACGCATATCACATATAGGAACAAGGAAAACTTCTCATAAAAGAGTTACGAAAGAGCCGATAAGACTCCATCAAAGCCGAAGTAGAAGGCCAAATAAGCAAAAATCACAAAAGAAAACGTCTCAATAAGCAGTTGCCTTGAAGAACACACTATAATAACTTATTATTGTAAACTTCACAAATAGACTAAAGTTTTAGAAAACTTACCTCAAATCAACCTAACATACCAATTGAAAAGTTCTAGGTATGTTAGGTTGATTTGAAATTGAAAACCTTATCTCAAATCAACCTAACTTACCTCAATTAACAATTAATAATTATAAAGCATAGATTAAAATACGTCTCATCAATTAGCAATTGTCTTCAAACATACACCACAATAATTTATTATTGTAAACTTCACAAACATATTAAATTTTAGAAAACTTACCTCAAATTAACCTGACATACCAATTAACAATCAATAATTATAAATCATAGATAAAATTAATAGTCTCTACACATTACAATAGCTGAGAAACACAAAGACAATTTTGTTTATTCTGTAAGAAGAAAAGTACGTAGGCTAAGAACTAATGCAATACAAAAAAGTAAGCGTACCAATTTAGGTATATGGTCACGACATTTTTGATATATATATATATAACATCAAATCAAAATAAGAAGAAAAAGTAGCGTATTCTACTTAAATAGAATTGCAGAAATTCTTCTTTATATATGGTAAAATTTTAATTAGTTTAGAAGTTTTAAATATTGTAATTTTTTTTTAGCTAAATCAAATTACCCAAAAAAGTCCAAGCTTTTAGCACTTTTCATATAACGTGCACTTATTAATAGCCTTTTCTTTTCCTTTAATATTATAGCAACCTAATTTTGATGGAAAAACTAGAGAATAAAAAACTGCCGCATGAGTCATATTTTTTTTCTTATATTAATTATTAAGAAATACAGATGTTATTAAATATTATTACTATTTTTTTAATTTTGATAGAAATCTTGATAATTTTATTTCTTATCATATTTTTTAAGACTCCATTTTTATGTACACAAGGAAATAGAAAACTTACAATATTAATTTACTATTTATTTTTTTCTTACCATTTTTAGGACTCCTTAGTTTTAAATATTATAAATATAATGATATATTAATTAAAAAAAATAAGTGAAAAGACGATTTTGTCTATTGCGAAAATTTTTAATGAAAGACAGAAAGTTTAAATTACTTTTTTAGGTCTTCACACTCAAATCACTTTTCTAGGTCTTCACATTTTTAATATATTGTAGATGTAGGTGTAGGTAGATGTAGATATATATGTATGTTTGCAATATTTTTTTAATTTTCAAATCCATATCCACACCTTCTCAGAAGTCATAATAGTTGAGAGATTCATATATATCATAGGTGGAATTCAAACTTGCATTTTCTTGTATAATCGAAAGATCTCCTCCATCATATGTAAATTATAATGTAACAACCTCAATTTCACTACACAACTCTAATGTATATTATACTTCTAAATTTAAATTATAATTGAGAATTCCAGCAACAAAATAATAATGAACAATATTAATGGAAAATCTAAGACTAACAAAGGAAGAAGGTAATTGCCGCCATTTAACAAGCTTGCTTAACATGGATCCTAGAGGAAATCCACTCTATTGTTAGGCTGGAACTTCAACTCAGACCCAAGTCTATCATTTATTGTGTTACTACTTATTTGATCTACAAAGCCCTTAACAAGGTTCATAACAATATGCATTCGACCATAAAATATATGTAAAATCTGATTATATTTTTAGTCAATAGCAAATGAAATCATAAGAAAATAAATCATTTTTTTTTGTTTCCCATGGTGTTCGGTATCCACATTGGAGCCCTGCCTAATCCGGATTGTTCATTGCAGGACCCATTCTAAGGGTGGCGGCGCTCCCAACATGATTTTTTCCATACTCAGGATTCGAACCTGAGACATCTGATTAAGGATGGAGTAGTCTCACCACTACACCTCAACCTTGTTGGTAACATTGCATCTTAAGATCGCATGTATCATAATTCCCATTTTCTTTCTCTTCCTTCCTCTCTTCTTCTTCTCCAAGTTTCTTCCCTAACCTTCTCCTTGTACTCCTCTTCTGCAGATTTAAGCTAGCAATGGAGATCATTTTTTCTATTTATTGTTTATTTTAGTTCCATATAGTTGTAATTGCAATTTCCTTTTGATAAATCAGAAAATCGTCCCAAAAAAACTCATTGTCTCATTTTCGTTTTTGCCCTTAAATTGCGATTAAAATTGTTACTCTAGTTCATAACATATTTTAGTTGCCAATAGCAGGCATTATTCCTATTCTTTCTAACTACCACCAAAGACTGCACCTGTTAAGTTTTAAGTGAATTAAACATGGGAATACGCCTCTTAGCCATAACAAACGCGCCTAGAAATAAAAGAGTGTCACATTTTCAAAATAAAAACACCTCGAAATAGGATCTAAGTCTAACCAACAACAGTTAAACTCAGTTGTAATAACACCCTAAACTCACCTAATCAACAATGCCAATAATTTCTTAGTCAAAAATCACATTATGGACTAATGAAAAAGCAATGAAGCAGTAGTTTTTTTCTTAACAGGGATGAGAAAGAATTATAGCGAATTGGTGTTGTTAGCTAGCCATCCATCATATCTTCCTCGGAAAATGTTACTATCTTTAATGCTAGTCATAACCCGGGAAAAATGTCCAACACACGAAGAATCTACGACCAACCAAAAACAATTGAACTCATTTGTAACTTGTAAGCAAGCAACACCATCAGGACTGACCTGATCAACATCCATTTGGTCTGTATGACTGTTTGCATGTATGTATACCTTTGCAAATTTGAAGGAAAGGTCCTGCTTTCTTCTTCTTCTTCTGTTGGCGAATAAACTTAGGAGCAGCTTCTCTCTATTTCTCATACAATATTTTGCCTGAATTTTATTTGCAATAGAGTACTTCTTCTTCACCATCATCATCAACTGCTGACCTTGTCTATTTGCTAATTCTCCATGGCAATTGGATTTCATATCATCATGACATAGTAAGAATGTTCTCATCTCAGTTTATATAATCAGTCACCAACTGTTTTTTGCAAAAGGCAATTCGTCAAATTTCTTATGCATTGCTTGCACTATGCCTTGATCTTTCAGGTCAAAGCAGAAAGTAATTCGCCCTTACGGATCTTATATGCTGAATAGAATAGCACTTTTTGCTGAGGTAGTTTTCCTCTACTCTCTGCCTTTTATCTTGATGTATAGTTCAATTATATCCAGTATCAAGTTCCAATATAAGAAAAGAAGAATTCGGAAAGATATCATCAAATAAAAAATTAATTAGTCTATCAAAAAGTTTAAACATGTCCAGCTACAATCCTTATAAGAGTACAAGATTGTAACATAATTATTGGAAAAAGAAAAGTGCATCGATCATACATAACACACAACACAACACTGAAATCCCACAAGTGAGTTCAGGGAAAGATAGAGTATACGCAGACCTTAGCTCTAACTCGTGGAGGAAGAGAGTTTGTCTTCGCGGATCATCTATCATACATAAGAAACTAATAAGTAAGTGATTTCGGAGAGATCAAGCTTTCTGTAAAAGCTTCTCCGTCAACACGGCCGCCAGCTTGCAGCCATGACACAAATGGTCCACTGGATGTACGAAATACAGGCCCACCACTTGGAAAATGTATGCAAAAGAATAGCAGTTCACCATCAGCAAACCTATATTTCGGTATGAATTTATGAATTGAAGGATCTTCTATAGTAAACAATGCACTCCAAGATTCCTTGACACCATAGTCTTTCAATACCCATAACTTCGAAGTTTCGAACCTCCCCAAACAATAAACAGAATGAACACATAGCATTCCGTCCAATACTGAAATGCCAACATAGATGATGCCCACAAGGGAGAATATTTCCTCCGGCAAGGGTATCTCTCCATACATTTCTTTTGTAATACTAAATGACACCAGAGAATACTCTCTTGGGCTACAGTCTCCTAAGCTACAGTCTCTTGAACTACCGATCCAATGAAATGCCTCGCGTACAAATGCCAAAGATTTAGTACGAGACACCGCATTGCAAACGCCATGAGGATGTTTATCGATTTTTCTCCAGGAACCACCTTTCAATGCAAGAATTTCATTAGATACATCACAAATTCTAAGGATCTTATAGTCACCACTAGCTGAGTCATAACCAAATCCATAACGAGTAGACTCGTCTAATTCAAACTCTGGAGTGGGAAGTACTATTGATTCTCTTATGGAGGGGTTCCATAGCAAATGTATGGGTCGTCTATCAGTCATAATATCAGAAACTGAGACAACAACCAAGCCATCGCAAGCACACATGGCTCTAAATAATGGTTTCGAGCTTAAAGGGTGAACAAGTTTCTGTGCATCCTCAGCCATTTGAACCGATGATAAATGACAACAGTAGCTGGAAAATCTACTTTCATTCTGGCCCCAGAGGGTAATAAGGAATTTTTGGGAATTTCGGTCGTTCTTGGCACGCTTGAATTGCTTCATCTTAAAGTAAGGATCGGAGATCAATGCATTCCATAATTTCGAAACACATTTGCATTGATGAAGAGATCGCACAGGTAACCTGCTAAGGATGTTCATAATTATTTCCTCTTCGAAGTAAACTGCCGGGGCCTGATAGGGCAAGAAAGAGTGATCAGACAATTTTTATAAAGCATTCAAATATTAGATATTTCAACCAAGAGTTTAGAAAAGATTAACGTTGGATTTATTTATTTTTTTCACTTCTATCTACCATTTACTAACGAACAGTAAAATTGAATATTCCAAGTGGAGCAAAGACGACCGGAATACTTTAGTTGCCAATAACAGGCATTATTCCTATTCTTTCTAACTACCACCAAAGACCGCACCTGCACGATCAGCTAATAAGCTTTAAGTGAATTACACATGGGAATACGCCTCTTAGCCCATAGCAAACGCGCCTAGAAATAAAATAGTTATATTTTCAAAATAAAAACACCTAGAAATAGAATCTAAGTCCAACCAACAACGATTAAACTCAATTGTAATAACACCCTGAACTCACCTGATCAACAATGCCAGTAATTTCTGAGTCACAAAATCATACTATGAACTAATGAAAAAACAATGAAGCAGTAGTTTTTTTCATAACAGGGATGAGAAAGAATATGTCGAATTGGTGTTTGTTAGCTAGCCATCATATCTTTCTTGGAAAATGTTACTATCATTAATTCTAGTCATAACTGGGAAAATGTCCAACACACCTAGAATGAATCTAAGTCCAACCAAAAATAATTAAACTCAATTGTAAGTAAGCAACACCATCAGAACTGACCTGATCAACATCCATTTGATCTGTATGACTGTTTGACAGCTCCGATACGCTCTTCCCTGAAATTTAATTAAAAATTTGTGGTTGGTTATAGAGGAGGATAAAGCACAACAAAGCAGAATATTCAAGAATTGTAGAAAATTGAAGGAAGATTTCTAGAATGAGCGTTCACGAATTAAAAGTCAAGACATATTCTTTTTTGAAACTGATAACTTTCAAGACATATTCTAGAAAGGGTAGTTCTAGAAATAAGCAGTTGGAGCCTGGAATTCTACAATAGAGTAGTAAATACCCTTAACTAGAACCCGTGATAAGCATGCTTCCCAAGTTTTGTTAAAGTCAACGGCTCCAAACACACCCCACCCCACCCCTCATGTTTGAAATCCATAAAACCGATTTTCTCCTCTGTCCTCTCCTCTTGCCCCTGTCTCCTTTCCCAACTCCCAAGCACTAGTCATCGATTGCCCCAGTTGGCTTATATTGGGGCTTAAACTATACTGATGTTGTAAGGAATATAGACTGCCCTATTGAAACAGCAGGTCATTGCAACAGCAGGTCACATAACGATCAAAGTCGAAACGTAAGCCTATTAGTGAAGCAAATCCAATGAAGCAACAATTGGGAGCATCCATAAATTAGAAAGCCTTGACCAATTTGAAAGATCATTTAATGTAATTGAAATCACTGAATTTCGGGCTATTCGATCAAATAAAGGAAACTGAATGGTTTGTTCGTTAAGTTTTTGTCACTGTAATATATTATGTAAACAATAACAACAGCAACATACCCTCCGGGGAGGGAGGGTAGAGCGTCTGCAAACCTTACTCTTACCTCGTGGAGTTTAACAGAAGACCCTCAGCAAGTGAGGCAAGTCAAAACAGTTATGAAAAAGGAAATACCCCAGTGAAGAAAACATGACAAGTAATAAGAAAAATCGAACATAGTATTCATAAAAGGCCAACATCAACAACAAAATGGTGTGATTACCGAAACACAGTAATAACATATGGTAATAACATATGGTAACAGTAATCAAAAGACAAGAAACTAGTAGAATAATGCTAAAACTACAATACACACGGTGCGCTCCAAACTAACACCAAGCCTACCCCCCTAAAACACAAACAGCAGCAAAAAAGAAAAAAGGGGCTACCAGGGTGTGGCCTAGTGGTTCAATGAAGTTGGGTCGAGCACGAAGTCTCATGTTTAATTCTCAATAGAGACAAACACTAGGCGGACAAAGTTTCCTGGTACCTGTTGCTGATGGGATGTGACAGTTATCCCGTGGATTTAATCGAGGTGCACAAGCCGGCCCAACACACAGTTATAAAAAAAAAAAAAAAAAAAAAAGGAGAAACACATTTGAAGCACATAAGTGCAATTACATTTTAGAAATGATGTAAGTGACAAAGAATTTATTGAGAAAATATAGTCTAGAGAAGTTCAAAATTAAACACACACAGAGAAAGAGGAAAGTAAAGAGCCCCAATTTTCACATATAAACATAGAGAGAGTGGGAAAGAAGTTGCAAAACCTTGAAGAACTTGAGGAATTATACACACTACCAAACGACTACCCCTTACGAAGAGAGGAATTTGAAAGAGGGAAGTGAAAAAGTGAGTGTAGCTAAGGGGTTTTGTGCGTGGGGGTGATGGTGGGGGTGGGAGGTGCGGGGAGCACCTTATTGTTCGGCTGAAAACTAAAAACGTATTCTTTTTATTTGAATTTTTTAAAGTTGAAAATTGAGTTGGAGTTGTGTTTGACTATATTATTTTAGACTTTGAATGTATTTTTTAAAAAAGTGATAGGAAAAATTGAGTGACACCTCAAGAGGTATTTTTCAAGAAATCAAAAATTATAAAAACATATTCTAAAACATTGTGAATAATATTTATGACCAAACGTCTATTAAATATTCCTTCATTTTCGTTGAACTTAGCTCATATTGACTTACCACACTTATTATGAGTTTAACGTTAGTATTTCTTTTAAAATAAAATTACTCATCAAAAACACGTTTGAATTGTCTTTTTTTTTTTTTTAGTTTCACATAATTATCAATTGTTCCATTTTTTTTTTCTGAATTATCACTATTTATGTACTGAAATACATGACTAAATCAACTATCTGTTATTTCTTTTCTTTTTTTTGACTTAAACTATCACCGTATATGCATAGATGGTATGGTGATTAATAAAAGTAATTTGATTTTTTTTAAAATCATAAGAAGTCATGTATAAGATTATATTGGTATGCACTATGTCGAAATTGAAATGATACCCCGCTCTAGATTAAATAATCATTTTTTCGTTCATTTCAGTTTATGTGACATTATTTTTTATTAGTCTGCATAAAAAATACACTGGATATGTTGTTGTTGTAGTCTGCGTAAAAAAGAATTACACCTTCTTGAGTTTGAAAATAATTAAACTTTTTTTATTTATTTCACCCTTATTGACAAAGTTTTTTTAGCAATAAAGTATTATTTTGTTATGTAGAACCATAAATCAAAGAAAAAAAATTCTCCAAGTAAGGAAAAAGGGGAATAATAGGATTTTTGGCAGTCAAATCAGAGAAAAAATTATCAAGAAATCTAGCTAGCTGTATATGCAGAGAATCATCTTATTCTTTGAATTCGATATCTTTCTGAACGTGGTGGAATGAATTAGATCTCACCATCCTTAATAAAAAGTATCAAGTTTGAGCCTGGAATATAAATAAAATCATGGTAGCGAGCGTTTTTTCCTTTAATAAATCTTACATGACGTGAATCCAAATTAATCGAAACTCTAAAGTAAAAAAAAAAAAAAAAAAAAAACCTTTCGAAGCTTGGCTATTTGTCATGACTTTAGTACAACCCCTTACTATTGTTTGTCAAAATTCAATGATAGTGAAAGTAAGTTACCATTTTATACTAGCTCACTTTGAAATTCCTTGAGTTGAGGGATGAGGGTCTATCAAAAACAATCTCTCTACCTCCAAGGTAGGGGTATGATCTGCGTACACTCTACCCTTTTCGAACCTCACTTGGTAGGATTCCATTGGTATGTTGTTGTTGTACTAGCTCTGGAATTGTATTTACCAACTCTTCAAATCGCGACTCCTCACACTTGTCAAAGAATCAAATGCAAACTTCTTTTGTCTAGTTTTGAATCTGTGAAAATATTTAGCAATTTATTTATATCTACTAATCATATTTACCAATTTATTTATGAAATTTTGCTTATTTAATAAGATTGTATAAGAATTGAAGAAATTTTGATAGTTTTCACAATTTATGAGAAATTACCACTTAATTATCTCAAATGATTTCATATCGCATGATCATACAGGCCCTAAAGGAAACTAATGCGCCGACCCCCGAGGCTATTTGATAATATGCTTTAATCAACTGAAGTTTTGTAATCCTATGAAGGATTGAAGGAGTTAAATGATTACATAGAAAAACAAAAACTAAAGAGAGAGCTTACTTAAGAGTGACATTTTTATTATGCACTTATATATAGTGAAAAGGTGTGTATCTTAACCCCAACCGTGTGATGGATGAACTGATGTAGCATATATAGGGAAAGGTGTCGTGGAGTATATATGTTATTTGCAAGTGTAATAGTACAGATTGACTAGACTCTCAGTGGAGTTAACGATAAACCGGAGGTTTGAAGTCAAATTCTGGAGTCTAAAAGGTTCTGGTTGAGCAGGACCAAAACAGAGTACACTCGGAATGCAAGTTGACGGATATAACTTACGAGGTAGATGTGGAAGACAGGACTGATACTCAAATTATTACAAAGAGAAAGTTTCAATTATCTTGGGTCAATAATCCAAGGAAGTTGGGAGATTGATGATATTGTTAGTATTGGAGGGGGTGGGTAAAATAGAGGTTTGCATCTGGTTGTTTTGTGTGATAATGGAGGCTCGTATGTCCAGAAGATGAATAAAGTGACAGAAATGACTATGTTGAGATGTATGTGTGAGCACACGAGGATGGGTAGGATTAATTAGGAACGATATTCAAGATAAGGTGGGAGTGGCCGTGATAGCGGACTAGATTAGAAAGGCAAGATTAAGACAGTTCGGGCATGTGAAGATTAGGAGATGCACATATGCCCCAATGAGGACGTGTGAGAGGTTGATAATGGTGAGTCTAAAGAGAGGGGAATGTAGGCCGAAGAAGTATAGGGGACATGATTAGACAAGACATGGTGCACCTTTAGGTTACCGAGGACACATCCCTAGAGATATAGGAAAATTTAATTTGTAGATTGATGATAATGGTAGAAGGTTAGCAGGAACTCGAGTCTTGTCTAGTTTCCTTAACAATATTATTGTTATTATTACTCCTCTACTTTCTTATTCTTTGATATTATAATTACCAATTGTCATTTTCTTCGGTTTATCATATTATTTGTTATTGACACGGTTCCTTTTTCATTATTTTCAAAATCACTTCTTTACCACTTTATTTCCTTTCTAAACCTGTTTTGATATATATGCTTTACTTAGTTGAGGATCTTTTAGAATCGGTATCTTTACCCTCACAAAATAGGGTTAAGATCTGCGCACACACCACACCATCTCCATAGTTATGGGATTATACTATATCGTTCAACAGGTTCAATTTTTGTTTTAGTTGTTTCCCTAGTACGTCTTTCGTATATCCTTCACTTCAAATCTAACAGTCTTTATTTTGTCAGCTCGTGGCAACTGCAATTGGTATTTGTGCTGAATTTGGAGCAGAATCCCCTGAGCCTCATGCTCCAGGTAGCTTTCTAATGTTGTATGCAGTAATAGTCGATCGTTTGAAAACTGTGATGGAGCATCCTGCTGCCAAGAACGCGGAAAACATCATGGCGATATGAGGCTGCCATTTCTACCTGTGGGAAGTTAAACCAGTTTGTCTCGAAAGGCTAATACACCTATGAGTTGCTCTCTTGCACTATAACACACAACAAACGCTCATCTGAAATATACATCTTCATTAGTTAATTATCGACTGACATAGTAAGAATGTTCTCGTCTCAGTTTATCCTGCTCTAGCCTAGCCACTTTCCAGCAAGGTGTAACATGGATGAGGCTACAATAAGTCACGAACTGCTTTGTGCAAAAAGTTAAATTTCTTATGCATTGCTTGCACTATGCTTTGGATCTTTCAGGTCAAAGCAGAAAGTATGCTGAATATAATAGCACTTTTTGCTGAGGAGTAGTCTTCCTTTACTCTGTGCCTTTTATCTTGATGTGTAGTTCAAATAACATCCAGTATGATGTCCTCCATTTCGTAGGGATTTTGGGCAGGGTACAGTTTGGCCGCAGAAGAAACTATGAGGCGAATTATGAATCTATTGAAGAGAACATGTTGCATACCATCTTTGTTCACAGTAAATATTGTTTATTGCATACTTGTATAGAACAGAAGTAGCAGATTCAAACTTGCTGGCAGAAAGATGTAAGACTGTGATTGTAAGCAAAGGATGAAGTAACTATACCAGAGCTTGTGAAGTTTATACAGCTATTTCCTTGTTACACTTAATTTTGGCAAAAGCTCGAAACTTCGAAAGTGAAAAGAAACAGAAAATGCAATCTTTGATTTGCATAAGAGAGGTGACATTAGACATATCAAAATTCGAAACACACAATCACTAAGGAAAGAAGAATTCGGAAAGTTATCATCAAATAAACTACTAATTAGTCTATCAAAAAGTTTAAACATGTCCAGCCACAATCCTTATAACAGTACACGATTGTAACATAATTATTGGAAAAAGAAAAGTGCACCCAATCATACATAACAAACAAAAAACCTAGTGAAATCCCACAAGTGGGTCCTGAGGAAGGAAGAGTATACGCAGGCCTTATCTCTACCTCGTGGAGGAAGAGAGTTTGTCTTCGCGGATCATACATAAGAAACTAATTAGTAAGAGATTTTGGAGAGATCAAGCTTTCCGTAAAAGCTTCTCCGTTCAAAAGGCCAGCTTGCAGCCATGATACATATGGTCCACTGGATGTACCAAAATACAGGCCCACCACTTGGAATTTTTTTTCTTGACAAGGTACGACTAACATCATCACTTGGAAGATATACGCAATAGAATAGCAGTTCACCATCCGCAAACCTATATTTTGGAAAGAATCTAAAAATAGCGGGATCTTCTATAGTAAACAATGCACTCCAAGATTCCGCGACACCATAGTCTCTCAATACCCATAACTTAAAAGCTCTGACCCCCCCCCCCCCCCCAAACAAATAGAAGAATAAACACATAGCATTCCGTCCAATACTGAAACGCTAACAAAGATTCTGCCCACAAAGGATAATAATATTTCCTCCGACAAGGGTATCTCTCCATACATTTCCTTGGAAATACTAAATGAAACCAGAGAATACACTCTTGAGTAATAGTCTCCTGAGCGACCAATCCAATGAAATGCCTCATGTACAAATGCCAAAGAACTATTACTAGACAACGCATCGCGAACGCCATGAGGATGTTTATCGATTTTTCTCCAGGAACCATCTTTCAATGCAAGAATTTCAGTAGATACTCTGCAAGTTCTAAGGATCTTATAGTCACCGCTAGTTGAGTCATAACCAAATCCATAACGAGTAGAATAGACTTTTTCAGACTCTGGAGTGGGAAGTACTATTGATTCTCTTATGGAGGGGTTCCATAGCAAATGTATGGGGGTGGCTATCAGTCATAATATCAGAAACTATGACAACAACCAAGCCATCACAGGCACACATGACTCTTAAAAATGGTTTAGAGCTTAAAGGGCGAACAAGGTTTTTTGCGTCCTCAGCCATTTGAACCGACGATAAAGAAACACAGTAGCTGGAATAGTTACTTCCATGCTGGACCTTGTGGGAAGGAATTTTTGGGAATTCCGGTCATTCTTGGCACACTTGAAATGCTTCATCTTAAAGTAAGGATCGGAGATCAACGCATTCCAAAATTTCGAAACACATTTGAATTGATGAAGAGTTCGCACAGGTAACCTGCTAAGGATGTTCATAATTATTCCCTCTTGGGAGTGAACTGCCGGGGCCTGATAGTACAAGAAAGAGAGATCAGACAAATTTTATAAAGCATGCAAATATTAGATATTTCAACCTAAGATTTTAAAAAAGATTAACCTTGGATTTTTTAATCTCTTTTGTCTACCATTTACTAACAAACAGTAACATTGAATATTTCAAGCTATGTTGCTCGAACTCTACAAAAATGTCAAAGGGTGCGTGTCCGACTCTCCAAAACTTGTGTATTTTTGGAGAATCCGACACGGGTGCGGCGTCGAAGGTGAAGAGTCTGCGCAACTTATGGAGCAAAAAAGAATATTATATGGCAATTAGTATTTGCAACAAGCAACAGACGACCGGTATACTTTAGTTGCCAATAGCATGCATTATTCCTATTCCTTCTAACTAACACCAAAGACCGCACCTGCACGTTCAGCTACATATTAAGTGAATTAAAAAATGGGAATACGCCTCTTAGCCACAATAGCAAACGCACCTAGAAATAAAAGAGTTACATTTTCAAAATAAAAACACCTCAAAATAGGATCTAAGTCTAACCAACAACAATTAATCTTCGTTGTAATCTCAGTCGCAAAATCATATTATGAACTAATGATAAACAATAAAGCAGAAGTTTTTGTCTTAACAGGGATGAGAAGAATATATCGAATTGGTGTTGTTAGCTAGCCATCCATCATATCTTCCTTGGAAAATATTACTATCTTTAATGCTAGTCATAACTGGGAAAATGTCCAACACACGTAGCATCTACGTCCAACCAAAAATTTGGTCATCGTTGGCATGATTGAGATGCCTCGTCTTAAAGTAAGGATCCGAGATTAATGAGTTCCAAGATTTTAAAGCACATTTGAATCGAAGAATAGACTGAACAGGCAACCTTTTGAGGATCTCCATAATTATTTCGTCGTCGAATGGATTCCCATGGCCTAGATAGATAGGACAAGGAAAGTGCTGTAGTAGTTCAACAGTTGAATATCTTAAATCTTTTGGACACACACAATGAAAACAGATTTCCATTTCATTTTGAAGTAGAGTTTTAGCGTTGATGTGGTGATTGTGTTTAATTAGTAACTACTATATCATTTGCAACTTAGTGGAATACTTCTTTAGTGCACATCCTAAAATATACTAACTGCTTTTTTTTTTCTATTGTGACGAGGACGAACACTTCCTTGAGCTATTCTTGAACTATCATCAGAACTCGTTGCAGTGGAAAATTGTAACTTAGGTAGTTTCCACCAGCAGACGAGACAAAAAGGGGGGGAGTGAATGAGTCCTTAATCAAACTTCACAATGTTATGTAAATTATACTTAAACTAGATGGTGTTAAAAATAGTATGACTCACGAATTCAGGACATCTAAGACAATGATTTCTCACTTTCCCACAAAATCTATGAGTTCTGATGAATGTTAGATTCCACTAATCTCTCTGTCACAAAATCATAATTTTCATGGAGCACAACTCTCTTCTTTTCAACCATACAAAATCATATTACAAACTACAACAACATACCCAGTGTCCGCATAGTAGGTCTAGAGAGGGTAGAGTGTACGCAAATCTTACCCCTACGTCATAGATAGAGAGGCTATTTCCACAAGACCCCCAGCTCAAGGAAAAACAGTCCACAACAATCCTATTAAAAATTAATGAAACAAATCGAATTGACATTGTTGATATCTTATTTGAAAAACGTTATCTTTAATGTTAAACAGTAACACGCGTAGAATCATCAATGTCCCAACCAATAACAACTCACCTGAGGATAAACAATATCCATCTGCTCTGTAGTACCATTTGACACACGCTTCCCTGCAATTTGATTAAAAATTTGTTAGTATAACTTCTAGGGACAGCCAGAATATCAAACTTTATGTGACCTACATTTTACAACACTAATTCAAATGCTAATAACTTAGTTCAAAATTTTCCTCTTTGATTTTGTATTTTTATTTTATACTGCCTTTGATATGTCTTACTTGAGCCGAGGCTCTGTGTAAGTTCTGTATTCTCCCTAACTTCCTCAAACCACACTTGTGGGATTACATACACGGAGTATGTAGTTGTATATATTTAGGTGACGTTTGGCCACCAAATTTTTTTACTTTTTTCCGGAGTTGATCTCTGGAAAACACGTTTTGCCATAAAATTTTGGTATTTCTAACAAAAAAACTGTTTTCACGTCCAACAAAAACCACTTTTTTCAATTCTCATAGTGAAACATGGCCAAACACTTACCTTAATAAATTCCTTAACACGAAATAAACTGTTTGAGCAAAAGTTACTGAATTTGGTCGAACTCTACCTAGGCAACTAACTAGTAATAGTAATTGTAAGAAGGAAAAATACCTTCTCCATTGCTAATGCTAGTAATTTGATTGAAAAGATTAACCTTTTCTGTAATTGAAATCGATTTACTTTTCTTCTTCTGTTGAGCTTTGAAAAATTTATTAGCTTCTCTATTTGCTAATTTTCCCTCAAGCCTATTCGACTTCTTCTCTTGTGACATCTTTCGATTTAATTTGAATGCTAGGTTCTTTTATATGAGATCATAATACTCATGTAGTATTTGGGTTTATTAAGGTGACGTGGGATGAGGGATAATAATTCAAGGATAATCTTATTTTGTGTCATGGGTAGATGTTAGTTAATTTTGAAATTATTTATCTCACTATTTTTGTTATAATAAATTATTCCATTTATACTCTAATAATTATTCTATCCTATGCATAGTCGGAGCTTTAGTGCATTAGAAAACATATGCACAACGAAAGCATTTCAGAAACATATACATACAGCTCATAATAGTTATATTGACCCATCTCAGGATCTCACTTATTAATAAATTAAAATGATAATTAATATATACAGCTCATAATAGTTATATTAAGATTGAAAATATAAGTACATTTAATTTAGAGAATATGTTTTTGCCGATCAGTCTAAATAATCATATGATAAGATATATCAAATAATCCTACTAGTTTATGGTGGACCTAATAACATATTTAAAATTTAAACTAATACTCCCTTTCAAATTTTATCAAACATAACTTCTTATTTTCGAAGTTGAATATATCAAAATTTGATCGGCCATTAACGATTAAGTCTAAAATTTTTTCTTATCTGAATCTTATTATACCTTATCAATTACAGTCAAATTCAAAAAAATTTACATTTTTTTTTAAGATGGTAAATATCAAGTTTTTATTTTTGACATAGAGACAAATCTTGTTGATGAAAGGTGAGGAGTTTGAGGTGATTTTAGGTGTCATTATTGAAAGAAATTAGTAGCTTCAGTTTAGGCTGTCATTGTTGAAAGGATTTAACTTTAATTTGGGGAAAGTGATGATGAAACTCTTTGTTAAAGAAGATGAGCCCACATGATTTTATGTATTAATTAATTAGTGTATTTAATTAAAAGAGAAAAGACATTTAAAGAAAAAATGGTGAATAATGAAAAAAAATAAAAAATGAATGTCATGGCTATGATGTGTTGCTTATATGGCTGTGACGTGGTGCATGTGTAATGCACTCACATTATGAGAGTGGAATTATAATTTTAGGGGATACTTAATTTATTTAAAAGCTATTTAAAGAGATATTTAAATATACATAAAGTTAAAAGTTTAAAATAAATTCTACAGATATATTTAAAGGTGATTTGATATTTTTTCTCTAGAAAAAAAAAAGGTGGAGTATTTTTAACATCAAAACAAAATAAAATGAAACGGTGGGTCAGAGAGTAGTTGATTTTTCATAAATTCTCTTAAATAAAAAGTACATTGTTTGGTGTGGTAGATGTGCTACTGCTTTAGCAGCAATAACGTATACGTATGACAAAGTTAGGACGGGACAACTCAATTAATTTTTTGGACTAAAGCAGTGGGTAATTCAATCTTATCATACCTGTACCATCAATGCTAAAATTGACTTCCAATGTATGAATCTTATGGGTGTTAAATTGTCACAATTCCAATTGAGACCCTAGTACCACTGATGGTATAAGAAAGCCCCTTAATATTATATTATAAGCATAATCATAATAAAAATATAAAAAAATAAATCAATAATAAAGAAGTTCAATTGAAATGATAATTTTAAATCCAAATCTTAAAATGAAACTCAAAATAATAGTCATCATTGAGCCTACAAAGCCTCTAATATTATGAATAGAAATTCTAGCCGGGATATGGCCCCCGAAAATAATAGAAACCCCAAATAGTATAAATCTAAGACATATGCCTTCCAAAAGATGGATGACTCACCACTGACTAGCTGCAACTCTAAATGAATCCTAATGCAGGGCAGAATCTCGGGTAAGTGCTTCAAAACCTACATCATGAAAAAGATGTAGTGTCTGGGGACGGTCAGTACAATTAGTATTGACATGCGACCCGAGGAAAAGGAGTCCAAAATAATTTGTATAATATAAAAATAATTAAAATTCGAAAAGCTTCACAATATAAGTCTGTCATAAATGAGGTACGAAACAAAGAACATTTAAAATATACATTAATGCAATCATTTGAAATTCTTAGTTCTAAACTATGTAGTTATACCTGCATTAAGTAACCCACGGACAATATGGGTCCAGTGTTAGAATATACTATTAACCATGTTGATTTAAGTTATAGTATTATTTTTACATCCCATGTAAAGACAATTTATTTCATCTTTTTAATTTAATAAAGTCTTTATTTAAATAAATCATTGTGTTGACATGTGTGTCCTTTGCTTATAAAGTAGACAATTTTATGCATGGAGTTATATAACTCATGCACGGAAGATTAAAACTGTCGGTTCTTATAAGTTATAAATTAAAGTTCACAATCAAAGATGAAGTAGGACAAACATCTTGATGATTGTAGCATAAGATTAAAATATAGTTTGATTTTAATTATGGGAGTGATAATATTCCAACTTCTTGTGCTAGTACATTTCGTATGTATTGAACGGACCAAGTAGAGATGTTTGTTTATGTTCTGAATATTAATAAACAACTTCTCTAGTCAATTACATGTACTTATACTCTTAATCTTGATATAATTATTATGATCTATGTAGTTTGAGTTATTATTTTAATCTATTAAAAGGTGAGACTCTATTGAAAGTCAACATATTCCTAATAGATTGGATAATGATAAATCACTTAGTGAAATAATAATTAGTTGATAGAACCATGTCTCGGACTTGAGATAGAAGACACCCCTATATGGTTGCTTATAAGTTTTCACGTGTGAACCCTGCAGGTGGATTTAGTATCCGTCACGTGAAATAAGTTAAGCATAGTAATATAGGATTGAGTTAGTCAATAAATTAAATTTTTCAGAAAAATTTGATTTAATTGATTGGTGTCGGTAATTCTAACATGGGGAGTTAAATAAGATGTAATGGTAGATTTTGAAGTTAATATCGAGGAGTACAGTTACAGATTTTTAGTGGAATAATTTGTAATTTATTATGATATGATAATTCATTCATTTGCGATTAATATCATAATTAGAAGCCTCAGTTAATAAATCTGCGGTCCCTGCTACGCCTGATTAATTAACCAATTTGAAAAAGAAAATAGATTTAGAAAAGGTTTTACACGTTTGTTTTAATGGGAATAAATTCCTATTGATGATCGGAATTATGACTCCCATTAGACATTTGTCATTATGGACAAAACGTCCATGACTTTATTATGTTGGTATTGATGGGAGGTCTTAATGAAAATTCGTGTGGATTGAATGGATAAAAGAAAACCCTTTCAACTTCAGTTGAATATATAGGGGTTTTCTTTTGTTCATTGGATAGAGCTTGAAAATCCATTTCCAGAATCTTTTTCTTTTAACTTGTCTACACAAGCATTGGTTGGTAAAAATTATTCAGGTAGTAGTAGAAGGCAGCAGACCTGGAGAGCAAGGATTTAAACAACGTCTGTGAAAGCTTCAAGAGGTATATATATACTTGCTGGATTTTTTTTTTATTTTACATTATCATGTTGTTATGTAAGTTTGTGATCCGAAACTTATGCTTCCGCTGCGTATGTGTATTATACGTTCTAGCATCCAGTACTCTCCAACTGGCGGGGCCTCAGTCCATATTAGCCGCATTGACTGAGATAACATAGTTGGCCAAATCATAACATAATCATAGCTGCATACAACTGCTCAAGACAAGTATACAGTGGTCATTCATTTTTCAGGACAAGACCTCCCAACGTCGGCAAACGCGGTTTTCAGTGTTGGTCACAGGGACTACACCTTCTCGGTAAACTACATAATTCTCTTTAAGCCCAATTAAAACATTTCTCATTATATTCATTTATGGAGTCTTTCATTAAGGCATTAACATGTCGGTATCGTCATATCAAGAATTTGCAAGTCACTCTTATCATGCCAAATCATTATCATTAAATATTTTTTTGACTCCAAAACCCGTCTTTAAAATCAAAAACATAGCCATAACATGATTTTCATAAGAGCTATTTAAACCTTACATTATTTTAATAACATGTGTGGCTCAAAAGACGAAATAAACATCATGATTCTCCATTTACAACAAGATTTTCGAAAAGGATTGAGAAATTCAGTGTCATCTTGTATAACATATAACTTTATAAATTCATGTAACGAAATTCACCCTTTAAAAAGGGATGTTCAATTATCAAACCCTCTACTAGTAATTAAAAAATAATTTGTGACAAGAGGGAATTTCATATTAAACTTTTCACAAACAAACTCCTCAATCCTAGTTTCAAATCATCAATTTAATATACGTAATAGTAAATAAATTATACTTAATATATGGGTCATATAAGTTCGTTTTTAAGTTCTAAGAAAGCCTATAAATTTACGGGGCATTGCATAAATATATTAAAATATTATTCAATTTTGTGGTCTAAATTATATTAGATGAAAAATTATAATCAAATTATTGCATTAAGAAAAAGATCATATTTATAAGAGGATTAAGAAAAATAAGCTAAGTATTCTTTTTGAAATGAAGGGAGCACTAAATTACCTAAAAAGCCTTATATTACTCTATAGTTGATAGTTGATGTACCGAAATGTTTGGGTTCGAGCATGACACGACTATTCATCCTTATGACAGAATAGTGGATGAAAATTCACATGATAGGAAATATATTAGTGGATGCCAGTTCAAATGATAGGACGTATCAAATAAGTATTTAATACTATATTCATTTAAAAAAGAATGACCTATTTTAACTTGACATGAAATTTAAGAAAATAAAGATGATTTTTGAATTTTATGATCCTAAATTAAAGTTAGGGCAAATGTACTAAAATGTCCTTAAATCTTGTGGTCTTAAACATGCCATGTAAAAAGTTGAAATTAAAGTGTTATAAAAAAGAAAAAGATTATTTTTTTAAAACAAACTAAAAAGAAAAATAGGTCATTCTTTTTAAAACGGAGGAAGTACTACTCAGCCTGTTTGATTTTTATATAATTTTTAAAGAGAAATTAATAAAAAGTGTAAGTAAATTAACTAATATGACCCAATTAATCTAATCTTCTTCCATTAATATAAATATAATCGAAAAAAAAACAAAAAACGTAAACGGTAGGAGTAGAAACCTTAGGATTCCTCTGGAGTTGATATTCCGAAATGTTAGGATTATCATCCTTATGACACATAGCAGTAGTAGTATTAGTGGATGCCAATTCACAGGATAGGATATGTCACATAAAGTATTTATTAGATGACACTTCACATGATAATACTAATCTATATTATAGTGTATGACAGTTCACATGATAGGACATAATATCAAAAATAATTAGGCATTTGGTCATAAAAATTAAAATATTTTAGAATTGAAGTTGAAATTGAAGTTGATTGTGTTTGACATTGAAAAATTAGAGTTTTTTTTAAATTTTTTATGAGAGAAATATGAGTGAAAAAAATAAAAATAAATAAAACTTATTTTTACTTTTCTAAAAAAAAATTCACTAAAGTAAAAACAAATAAACTATGGTCAAACATCACAAATTTTTACTTTTTTGAACAAAATAAAATAATTTTTTGAAAAAAAAGTAGAAAAAATTCATGACCAAACTGGAAGATTTACTCGCAACTAACTAGTTTACGGTGAACCAAATGAGATAGTTTTGAGTCCGATCCAAAGAAAGCCAAATTACTATAATTATAAAGTACTCCATCCGTTTCTTTTTATTTATCTATGATAGACTTGATATGCCTCTTCACATTAATAATATCACACCTATTAATTACTCGTATAAGTTATTTAAAAAATAATTACTCAAACTTTTAGAGGTTTTTTATTATGATTGATAAGGTTTAATAATCTCAAAATAAAGTGAACGAATATAATTTATCTTATAATTATAATAGTTCATCGCGAAATAATTAATCTCAAAATAATTTATTCCCAATCAAACAATCCCATAGATGATACTTATCTCTTTATCAGGTAATCCCAATGAAAACTACATTTTATAAATTCACCATTCTTATATAGTAAGGAGTCATTTTGGGTGAGGTATAAGGTATAAATAATATCCGAATAAAATATAAGATTAATTTATCCCTCATTTAATTGGAGATATTAGTTAGTTTTGAAATTATTCACGTATTTATAGAGATAAGGATAGGTACAAATCTTATTTATATTTATATTCTTTCAAAAAAATAAATTAAATGGTTATAGGTCTATATTTAGTATATAATTAATGTATAAGACATACATAAAGATTATGTACATAGATTATGTAGTGATTGTTCATCAATTATACACTATATTTCTATGTATGATGTTTCCAAGTAACATCGATACATTAATTATACACTAAATATAGTCCAGTAACTATTTTTTTTAAAAATTATATAATTTACATTGTTTAAAGGGATAAATATAACTAAGATTTGTATTTATTTTATCCCTACAAATACGTGGACAGAATCAAAGTAAAAAATAAACAACATGTGAAAGTTGGTTATAATGAGATTATCAAAATAAATTCTGATTATTTTAAGTTTAAGGAGCTGTTTGTTCATGAAAATAAAAAAACGTATTTACTTTATTTTGTATTTTTAAAGTCAAAAATAAAGTTGGAGTTGTGTTTAGCCATAATATTTTTAAAAATATTTTAGACTTTGAAAGTATTTTTTTATTAAGTGATTAAAAAAATTGAGTTAAAAAAAAGGTATTTTTTAAAAAATTAATTATGAAAACGTATTTCAAAATACATTTTTAATTTTTCAAAATAAAATGAAATGAAAACGTATTTTAAAATTTTGTGAATAATATTTATGGCCAAATCCTACTAAAACTTACTACTATATGAGTGGCGCATATGTGGCGCTCACGTGGAGTCCTCCACGTGACTTAGGCTAGAATCCCTAGGTGCTGACGTTTAAAATTTATTTTATCAGAGAAAAACCTAAGATTTTCCTATATAAAGTAAAGTACGCAGATATTGTACAGTGTCCTCCTTTTTTCTACTAATGTATATAGTTATTATACATCACCTTCTTCTCCCCCTCTCCTCATAAACTAAATACTAAAGTTTTTTTCTTGTCAAAATAAGCCATCTACCATGCTATTTGTTTTAATTGCTTCTTTACAAGATTTCGATCAAACTTTTCTTCTAAGATCTGCTACTATCTATTTGATGTGAATTTTCTTCAGATCTGTGGTTTTACTTGTAATTCACATCTTATTTTTTTTTAATCTTTGTTTGTCAAAGTTTGTCATATCAAACCATTTTTTAGTCAAATTTGCATTCGTAAATAGCCAGATCTGTCTACTCTACTTGTTAATGTTATTGGTTTTGATTTTTTTGTATTTGATTATGTTAGATTTAGACAAAATTGGTTTGATTTTTTTTTTTTCAACTCATTTTTATTGAATTTAAAGCTTTGTTGAATTTTTGTCATACCATCATTTATTAAATTCTCTCCTACCAAATTTAATTTTTTTTTTCTTAATCTTATAGATGTGTTCATGTTAGATCTCTTTTTTGAATTTATGTTATACCGTGCTCACTTTAATTTTCTCATACTTTTAGAATTATTTTGGTTTGTTCTTCTCAACATTTATATTTTTTAATTTAGTTTTCATAAAACTATATCCAATTTAGTTTGTGTATATAATTTAGTATAATTTGGTTTGTTCTACTCAACATTTATGTTTTTTAATTTGTTATTAATAAAACTAGATCCAAGTTAGTCTCTGTGTGTAATTTAGTTTAGTATATGAATATGTTCATCTTTTCTTATGTTACTCTGTGATACATTTATTTTTTTCATACTATTTAGTATTTATTTTTGTTTCTCTATTTGCCCAGCTATGTATTTTTTTTATAAAGTATACCAAGTTAAGATTTAATTTAGCTCCTTTTTGTACTGATATTTATTAGCACAACTTAATTTCTTTTTGCAATAAACACATTTAGTTGTTTTGTGAACTCAATTCATTTTTTAAATTAGTATTTGTTGTCTATTTTTGAACCCAACTTAAATTCTTTTCGCAATTAACACATTTTATTTAGTTTGTTAGAGCCTATTTTAAGTTATGAATTTGAATTTGATCATCCTTGGTTTGGCAAACTAGGAGATTATGGAATTTGCACAAATAGTCTCCAAAGATTTGTTCCCATTTGCCCCATGAGAAGAATTTTTAATGTTAAATTCTCCCCACTGGGCAATTGGGTTCAAATTTTAAAATGTAATGTGCGGTGCTACAATTTGAAGGATCTGGTAAGTCCTTTTACTTACATTCCAGGCCCAAATAATTTCCTAACATTCCAGGCCCAAATAATTTCCTTTCTTCGGAAAATTCAAAATTCACTTATCTTAAACCCTAAAATCCTTCACATATAAAAGCATCTTTTAGGGTTTATTTTCACAGTCGACTTTTGTAGCAGCTCTTATCGTGTTTTTTATCTTCCCTTAATTTTGTTCCATCGATTCCTTGCTATTTTTTAATTCTATTTCTACATTAATTTTGCTATATTGAATGTGATCTTTTGCTTTCTACTAGCCATGGCTCTATAATGTAGAGTTTTTGTAATGCACTTTAACAATCCGGTTGATGCTAATAACTCGGTAAAGCTTGTTGAGGATGAATCTAACATTAATACCAGAGTTGTTTGGGGGTGGGATCAATTGATGCTTTGTTGCCTGATACACGTTGTAGAACTGTTTGTGCGTGCCATGGATGTAGGTTAATCATGCCTGATTTTCTGCTTAGGGTTCATCCGTTGTTTTATAGTTTAATTTTGCCTTAAAATTCTGTAGATTAAGTTGATGTTTCATGATTTTGTTTTCCTGATTTGACTGTGAGGTGATTTAATTGCCTAATTTTTCTGTTTAGAGGTTCCTCTGTTGTATGGTTTACTTTTGCCTTAAAATTCTGTAGATTAAGTTGATGTTTTAGGATTTTGTTTACCTGATTTGACTGATAGGTGGTTTATTTGCCTGATTGATTGCGTTCCGTTGCTTTAATTGTTTGTGTATTTTGTTGATTTATCATGATTTTGTTGTATTGATTTGACTATTAAGTAATTTATTTGCCTGATTTTATGTTTAGGGTTCATTGGTGGTGAAACACAAGCAAATTAGAACAAAAAACTTATAATAGAACTAATTTTGGTTTTTTTTTTTTATTCTGTTTGTAATGTCTTTGAATGTGTACAGTATAATGGCGGAGCAGGTTGCTATTTCTGCGTCTGAACAAAAACAGGTGAAAGATGTAGCAGTTCTGAATCTCTGCCAGAAGTCAAGAAGTATAAATGCTTTCCTTGTAGCTCTTTTGGTGAACTGTGTGATCCAATCTGTGTTCTCCTGCCACTCTTCACCAGAGCCGAATCTGCACTATTTGAAGACTTCTTGGACCACTTTGATGATGACATCCGTGTCTTAAAGGCTGCTGCGAAGAAGATCCCAACTCACCTTAGGTCCTTGTGGGTTGAGTTGGGTCCGTGTAAACCTACGTCGTTCCCCCTGGTTGATGAAATCCCCCAGGATGTGCTTGAGATGGCAAAGCCTTGTTTCGCTTGTTGGATAGTCAATTCCGAGATTCCACTGCCAACACAGATCATAGGAATCTCGGAATTGACTATCCAACAAGCGAAACAAGGCTTTGCCTTGAGAAGCTTCTCAAGCACATCCTGGGGGGATTTCATCAACCAGGGGGAACGACTTAGGTTTACACGGACCCAACTCAACCCACAAGGACCTAAGGTGAGTTGGGATCTTCTTCGCAGCAGCCTTTAAGACACGGATGTCATCATCAAAGTGGTCCAAGAAGTCTTCAAATAGTGCAGATTCGGCTTTGGTGAAGAGTGGCAGGAGAACACAGATTGGATCACACAGTTCACCAAAAGAGCTACAGGGAAAGCATTTATACTTCTTGACTTCTGGCAGAGATTCAGAACTGCTACCATCTTTCACCTGTTTTTGTTCAGACGCAGAATTAGCAACCTGCTCCGCCATTATACTGTACACATTCAAAGACATTACAAACAGAATAAAAAAAACAACCAAAATTAGTTCTATTATAAGTTTTTTGTTCTAATTTGCTTGTGTTTCACCACCAATGAACCCTAAACATAAAATCAGGCAAATAAATTACTTAATAGTCAAATCAATACAACAAAATCATGATAAATCAACAAAATACACAAACAATTAAAGCAACGGAACGCAATCAATCAGGCAAATAAACCACCTATCAGTCAAATCAGGTAAACAAAATCCTAAAACATCAACTTAATCTACAGAATTTTAAGGCAAAAGTAAACCATACAACAGAGGAACCTCTAAACAGAAAAATTAGGCAATTAAATCACCTCACAGTCAAATCAGGAAAACAAAATCATGAAACATCAACTTAATCTACAGAATTTTAAGGCAAAATTAAACTATAAAACAACGGATGAACCCTAAGCAGAAAATCAGGCATGATTAACCTACATCCATGGCACGCACAAACAGTTCTATAATGTATATCAGGCAACAAAGCATCAATTGATCCCACCCCCAAACAACTCCGGTATTAATGTTAGATTCATCCTCAACAAGCTTTATCGAGTTATTAGCATCAACCGGATTGTTAAAGTGCATTACAAAAACTCTACATTATAGAGCCATGGCTAGTAGAAACCAAAAGATCACATTCAATATAGCAAAATTAATGCAGAAATAGAATTAAAAAATAGCAAGGAATCGATGGAACAAAATTAAGGGAAGATAAAAAACACGATGATAACTTACAGAGTAAGTCCTTCACAAGCAGCTCCGGTGGCCCCACAGCATCCCCGACCTGCCCCAAAGCCTCCTTGACAGGCGCTAGAGATCGTGTCAAGCACTGTTACGGTGCTTGAATTGAGATCTAGGTATTAGTTCTTCTTGCTGCTGCCAATTGTTCTGGTTAATAAAAGGTTATTGACTTGTCGCATTAGTCTATTCAGTCCAACTCTATCTTCTTTCTGAGATCGTTTGCCTGCTTTGTTTCTGTGTGAGCCCCACTTTTTGTGTGTACATTATTGTAGCTGACTTGCCTGCTGTCTAGTTTACCTCTGGTTACCCATCTGATACGTTTGATTTTGTTCGCAGATAGTGCTGGTGTGATTGTGAACCCAATGGGTGAAATGAAAGGTAAATTCAATCGACTCTGCTTAATTCAGATTCTATTCCATTTTGAAGTCAATATATCCCCTCTAAAGATACATGTTAACCCCTTGATACACTTGCCTTGTTCTGTTGCTGGTCTTTTAGGACCTAATGCTTTTGATGTTCTATTTTGTAGGTTCTGCCATCACTTGTCCAGTTGGGAAAGAATGTGCTGATCTCTTGCCCCATTTAGTTTATGATTCTCGTTTATGTTGGTTTGTCATTAAGTTTTTGAATATGTAATGAAGGGTTTTGTCTTAGCAAGGATTATTTGCTCAGAATTTTTCAACTACTACAAGGTTTTCACTGGATCGATTTCATCCAAATATTTTCACTTCTGGTTTAATGCTTTTATCTCAACTGGATACAGAAGTATTGAAATGTTTCTTCTCTTTATTGGTGGTAATTGCTCATCTATCAGTGCTCGAATCTCTCTTCTATGAATGCTTGAATGTGAATTGATCTTTTTGACTTACCTAATCTAAGTCCTTCAACGTGTTCTGCTCTTCTATCCTAAGTTTGTTTTTGTTTATTACTAATTTCCAGTTTTCCATTGTCTCCAGACATGCAATGTTGTGCCATTACAATGTTGTTTAGTCTCGGGGCTAGTTTGTGTAGTATTTTGAAAAGATGTAGAGCTTTATATACTTCTGCAGACTTGTCATTAGTATACTGGGACTAGATAAGAAAATGGCTAGTTAGCTTTTGCTCATATGCTGGTACCAGGTAAGAAAATGGCTCAAGTGGAAACTACAAGTATAAGCTTATTGGTCTTTCTGTTACCTCTTGAAGTTCTCCCCTTAGATAATGTACACTTTGGTAAGGTTGATTAGTTCTTGTATTACCATAATTTGGTCATGTAATGCTGCTAGCTTAAGTGAAAGCGAAGCATAATTCATGTTGAGTACATGCACCCGATGTAACATATAAGTTGACTAGACTCCCAGCGGAGTTCAAACGTAAGACAAAAGTTGTACGTACGAGCCTTTTGCATAGTAGTAAAGTTGCCTAACTGTCTTTAATTTGTGTAAGAACTGATCTTCTTTGGTTTGTCTCCTATAGTTTTACAAGTTTGACGAATTTTGTCAACAAATCATATCTTAGAAGTTGACATAAGGTTATCGATCGTTTATCAGCAATTTCTGTCGTACAATGATGTTTTTACCCCCTCTCCCTCACTGGATGATCACTATTTTTATTTCTCCATAGGGAGCAGATCCATCACGGGACGAGGAAGAAAAAACTAGAAAAACTTATCCAAGATAGAAAGCAGATTAGAAAGCGTTAACAAATTATCAAATCAAGAACAAAATTGCGAGAGAAACAACTAAAAGCATTAGATTTTGTTGTGTGTTATAATGGAGGCTTGTATGTCAGGAGGATGAATAAAGTAGCAAAGATGAGTATATTGAGATGAATGTGTGAGCGCACACGCAAGGATGGGTAGGATTAGGAGCGATATTCAAGGTAAGGTAGGAATTGGATTATATCCATTATGATATCTCCTCTAATTCATAGTGTTTTTGGGTATGGTACAATTTCCGCAGAAAAAACTGAGGTGAATTATGAATCTATTGAACAAGTTCCACAGACGACATAGTTGGAGAATATATGACAAAATTCTTAGGGAAACAACTACAGAAGTAAGAACAAAAAGGAAACAAGTAAAATTTTTTGAGATATGTTAGGTATCCAACCATACATCAGAAAGTTATTATCAAAACAACACAACAGTGACATCCCACAAGTGGGGTCTAGGGAGCTGTTTCCGATATAAGAAAAGAAGAATTCAGAACAAATAAACTATTAATTAGTCTATCAAAAAGTTTAGACATGTCCAGTCACAATCCTTATAACAGTACACGATTGTAACATAATTATTGGAAAAAGAAAAGTGCACCCAATCATACATAACAAACAAAAAACCTAGTGAAATCCCACAAGTGGGTCCTGAGGAAGGAAGAGTATACGCAGGCCTTATCTCTACCTCGTGGAGGAAGAGAGTTTGTCTTCGCGGATCATACATAAGAAACTAATTAGTAAGAGATTTTGGAGAGATCAAGCTTTCCGTAAAAGCTTCTCCGTTCAAAAGGCCAGCTTGCAGCCATGATACATATGGTCCACTGGATGTACCAAAATACAGGCCCACCACTTGGAATTTTTTTTCTTGACAAGGTACGACTAACATCATCACTTGGAAGATATACGCAATAGAATAGCAGTTCACCATCCGCAAACCTATATTTTGGAAAGAATCTAAAAATAGCGGGATCTTCTATAGTAAACAATGCACTCCAAGATTCCGCGACACCATAGTCTCTCAATACCCATAACTTAAAAGCTCTGACCCCCCCCCCCCCCCCAAACAAATAGAAGAATAAACACATAGCATTCCGTCCAATACTGAAACGCTAACAAAGATTCTGCCCACAAAGGATAATAATATTTCCTCCGACAAGGGTATCTCTCCATACATTTCCTTGGAAATACTAAATGAAACCAGAGAATACACTCTTGAGTAATAGTCTCCTGAGCGACCAATCCAATGAAATGCCTCATGTACAAATGCCAAAGAACTATTACTAGACAACGCATCGCGAACGCCATGAGGATGTTTATCGATTTTTCTCCAGGAACCATCTTTCAATGCAAGAATTTCAGTAGATACACTGCAAGTTCTAAGGATCTTATAGTCACCGCTAGTTGAGTCATAACCAAATCCATAACGAGTAGAATAAACTTTTTCAGACTCTGGAGTGGGAAGTACTATTGATTCTCTTATGGAGGGGTTCCATAGCAAATGTATGGGGTGGCTATCAGTCATAATATCAGAAACTATGACAACAACCAAGCCATCACAGGCACACATGACTCTTAAAAATGGTTTAGAGCTTAAAGGGCGAACAAGTTTTTTTGCATCCTCAGCCATTTGAACCGACGATAAAGAAACACAGTAGCTGGAATATTTACTTCCATGCTCGATCTTGTGGGTAATAAGGAATTTTTGGGAATTCCGGTCATTCTTGGCACGCTTGAAATGCATCATCTTAAAGTAAGGATCGGAGATCAATGCATTCCAAAATTTTGAAACACATTTGAATTGATGAAGAGTCCGCACAGGTAACCTGCTAAGGATGTTCATAATTATTCCCTCTTCGGAGTGAACTGCCGGGGCCTGATAGTACAAGAAAGAGAGATCAGGCAAATTTTATAAAGCATGCAAATATTAGATATTTCAACCTAAGATTTTAAAAAGATTAACCATGGATTTTTTAATCTCTTTTCTCTACCATTTACTAACAAACAGTAACATTGAATATTTCAAGCCATGCTGCTCGAACTCTACAAAAATGTCAAAGGGTGCGTGTCCGACTCTCCAAAACTTGAGTATTTTTGCAGAATCCGACATGGGTGCGGCGTCAAAGGTGAAGAGTCTGTGCAACTTATGGAGAAAAAAAGAAATTATATGGCAATTAGTAGTTGCAACAAGCAACAGACGACCGGTATACTTTAGTTGCCAATAGCATGCATTATTCCTATTCCTTCTAACTACCACCAAAGACCGCACCCGCACGTTCAGCTACATATTAAGTGAATTAAAAATGGGAATAAGCCTCTTAGCCACAATAGCAAACGCGCCTAGAAATAAAAGAGTTACATTTTCATAATAAAAACACCTCGAAATAGGATCTAAGTCTAACCAACAACAATTAAACTCAGTTGTAATAACACCCTGAACTCACCTGATCAACAATCCAGTAATTTCTGAGTCACAAAATAATATTACGAACTAGTGAAAAAACAATGAAGCAGTAGTTTTTTTCCTAACAGGGATGAGAAAGAATATATCGAATTGGTGTGGTTAGAAAGCCATCATATCTCCCCTGGAAAATGTTACAATCATTAATGCTAGTCATAACCTGGGAAAATGTCCAACACACCTAGAATCTAAGTCCAACCAAAAATAACTAAACTCAATTGTAAGTAAGCAACACCATGAGAACTGACCTGATCAACATCCATTTGGTATGTGTGACTGTTTGGCGGCTCCAATACGCTCTTCCCTGAAATTTAATTAAAAATTTGTGGTTGGTTATAGAGGAGGATAAAGCACAACAAAGCAGAATATGTTAAGAATTCATCACCAATTTAATTAACATCTAGGATAATTCAAAGAAGAATCTAAAATATTCAAGAGTTGTAGAAAATTGAAGGAAGATTTCTAGAAAGAGTGTTCACGAGATAAAAGCCAAGACACATTCTAGAAAGGGTAGTTCTAGACATAAGCAGTTGAAGGAACATTCTTCAATAGAGTAGTAAATACCCTTAACTAGAACCTGTGGTAAGCATGCTTCCAAAGTAATGTCAAAGTCAACGGTTCCAAACACCCCCCACCTCCACCCCTCATGTTTCAAATCCATAAAACCGATTTTCTCCTCTGTCCTCTCCTCTTGCCCCTGTCTCCTTTCCAAACTTCCAATCACTAGTCATCGCCCAGTTGCTTAAACTATAACATGTCTTTCCCTTTTTTATCTGTCTATTACTGAAGTTGTAAGGAATATAGGCTGCCCTACTGAAACAGCAGTACACATAACGATCAAAGTCGAAGCGTGATACTAAAGTGCTCTAGACTACCACCAATTGTACCCCGCCGAAAAGCCATACCTCGCTCAATTACCTGCTAATCTTCTAGCCTAATCCGTAACCTCCTTAAGCTTCTATATAAGGTCATATCTTCGGTAATATATTATACAAACAATCAAACAGCAAAACGAAACTACTAGAATAATGCTAAAACTACAATACACACGGTGCGCTCCAAATTACCACCAAGCCTACCCCGCTGAAAAGTGATACCTTGCTCAATTACCTTCTAACCTTCTAGACTAATCCGCAACCTCCTTAAGTTTCTATAGAAGGTCATATCCTCGGTAATATAATCAAGCAAAAGTGAAAAAACACATAAACAGCAGCAAAAGAAATCAAAGGGGCATGTATACCTTTGCAAATTTGAAGGGAAGGTCCTGAGTTTTTCTTCTTCTTATTCTGTAGGCGAATAAACTTACGAGCAGCTTCTCTATTTCTCATTAAATATTTTGCCTTAATTTTATTTGCAATAGAGTACTTTTTCACCATCATCATCATCATCTGCTGACCTCGTCTATTTGCTAATTTTCCATGGCAATTGGATTTCATATCATCTACAGTTTCTCTAATGATTGAGAAAGACCGCACCTGCACGTTCAGCTTTGCTTTAAGTGAATTAAACACAGGAATATGCCTCTTAGCCGTAGCAAACACGCCTAGAAATAAATAGTTACATTTCAAAATAAAACCACCTCGAAATAGAATCTAAGTCTAACCAACAAAAATTGAACTCAATTGAAGTAACACCCTAAACTCACCTGATGATCAGCAATTCCAGTAACTTCTCAGCCACAAAAATCATATTGTGAACCAATGACAAAACAATGAAGCAGAAGATTTTTCTTACAAGGGATGAGAAAGAATATATCGAATTGGTGTGGTTAGCAAGCCATCATATCTTCCTTGGAAAATGTTACTATCTTTAATGCTAGTCATAACCTGGGAAAATAGCCAACACACCTAGAATCTAAGGCCAACAACAACAACATACCCAGTGTATTCCCACAAAGTGGGGCAGAATCTAATTCCAACAAAAAATAATTAAACTCAATTGTAAATACGCAACCCCATCAGAACTGACCAGATCAGCATCCATTTGGTATGTATGACTGTTTGACGGATCCAATACGCTCTTCCCTGAAATTTAATTTAAAAATTGTGGTTGGTTATAGAGGAGGATAGAGCACAACAAAGCAAAATATGTTAAAAATTCATCACCAACTTAATTAACATCTAGGATATTTCAAAGAAGAATCTAGATATTCAAGAGTTGTAGAATATTGAAGGAAGATTTCTAGTATGAGTGTTCACGAGCTAAAAATCGAGACATATTCTAGAAATAATAGTTCTAGAAATAAGCAGTTGGAGGAACTTTCTAGAATATAGTAGTAAATACCCTTAACTAGAAACCATGGTAAGCATGCTTCCCATGTTATGTCAAAGCCAACAGCTCCAAACATCGCCCACCCCACCCCTCATGTTTCACATCCATAAAACCGATTTTCTCCTCTGTCCTCTCCTCTTGCCCCTGTCTCCTTTCCCAACTCCCAAGCACTAGTCATCGATCCCCCCAGTTGGCTTATACTGGGGCTTAAACTATAGGGGCATGTCTCTCCCTCTTTTATCCGTCTATTACTGTGTAAGGAATATAGACTGCCCTATTGAAACAGCAGTTAACATAACGATCAAAGTCGAAACGTAATCCTATTAGTGAAGCAAATTCAATAAAGCGAAAATTGGAAGCATCCATAAATTAGAGAGCATTGACCAATTTGAAAGATCATTAATGTAATTGAAATCACTGAATTTCGGGCTATTCGATCAAATAAAGGAAACTGAATGGTTTACTTGTTAAGTTTTGTCACTGTAATATATTTTATAAACAATAACAACAGCAACATACCCTCGGGGGAGGGTAGAGCGTCTGCAAACCTTGCTCTTACCTTGTGGAGTTTAACGTAAGACCCTCAGCAAGTGAGGCAAGTCAAACCAGTTATGAAAAAGGAAATACCCCAGTGAAGAAACCATGACAAGTAATAAGAAAAATCGAACAGAGCATTCATAAAAGGCCAACATCAACAACAAAATAGTGTGATAACTGAAACACAATAAATAACATATGGTAGCAGTAATCAAAAGACAAGAAACTAGTAGAATAATGCTAAAACTACAATAGACACAGTGCTTCAGACTACCACCAATCATACCGCGCCGAAAAGCCATACCACGCTCAATTACCTACTAACCTTGTAGCCTAATTTGCAATAGAATAATGCTAAAACTAGAATACACTCACACGGTGCGCTCCAAACTAGCACCAATCCTACCCCGCTGAAAAGTGATATATTGCTCCATTACCTGCTAACCTCCTAAAGCTTCAATACAGGGTCATATCCTCTGTAATATAATCACACAAACAGCAGAAAAAAGAAACCAAAGGGGAATGTATGTATACCTTTGCAAATTTGAAGGAAAGGTCCTCTATTTCTCATACAATAGTTAGCCTTAATTTTATTTGCAGTGGAATACTTCTTCTTCTTCTTCATCATCATCTGCAGACCTTGTCTATTTGCTAATTTTCCATGGCAATCGGATTTCATATCACCCATAATTGCCATGCTACACTTTGAGAAAGACTCTTTTTTTCGATTTGGGTGTGATAAAACTCAGTTTTTCTTCGATTTGGACACTAAAATACTCAGTTTTCCCCCAATTTGAACATGAAAAGACTCGTTTTTTTTTTTTTCAATTTGGACACGAAAAGACTCCTTTTTTTCCCAATTTGAACATGAAAAAACTCAGTTTTTCCCCAATTTGAACACGAAAAGACTCAGTTTTTTCCCAATTTGGACATGAAAATACTCAGCTTTTCCCCAATTTGAACATGAAAAGACTCAGTTTTTCCCCAATTAGAACATGAAAAGACACATTTTTTGTTGGATTAGTACATGCAAAAGCTCAGGTGAGGAATGAACATTCACCAACTGTTGGAGCTTCAATTTCTTCAATTTGGGATGCCACTTCGGGTCGTCGGATTACCCCAACAATTACCTCAACCAAAATATTTTCTTTAAAGTACTGTAATAATTATGTATAAACTGAAATAGAAAATTGAATATCCTTTTTATAATACTCCCTTGTATCAAAAAGAATTAACTACATCTCTTTTCTTTTTTTTTTTGATAATATTTTATTTTCAATTTTTCAAGTGGCATGTTTGAGACCACAAGATTAAAGAGTATTTTGGTACTTTGACATAACTTTAATTTAGGACCACAAGATTTGAAAGTCTTCTTTATTTTCTTAAACTCCGTGTCAAATCAAACTAGGTCATTCTTTTTTAAACGGAGAAAGTACCAGAAAACCATAGTAAATTAGGAAATAGAAAAAATTTATTGGTGTATTGTTTAGGATTGAAAATACTAGTTACTTATTTAGACCTTAATTTAATAAATGTCAAATTATAAATAAATTTGATTTCCTACTCCAACTGTGAATCATTATTCGTGATTTTTTTTAAAAAAAATGTTGGTTCTCAGTGATTCTCATGTGTATTCTTTTTGAAATGGAGGAAGTAGTAGAATAATTAATTATATTTTTTTAATCTTAATTTATATGACACATTTTACTTTTTAATTCGTTCAAAAAAAAATATTGTTTTTCTATTTTTAAAAATAACTAGTCCTCCCTTTGTACATGCATTGCACGTTATTCTCTATCAATTATCATACCTATTTTCTTTCATGGGATATCTTTTTCCCTTCCATCAAATACTGTTCCTTAGGATTTTTGTACAAAAAGATAAATACATTACAAATACATAAAAAAAGACACTTTGATAATTATATGGCTAAATTCAAATAATCTGAAATTATTATGAGCAAATAAAGAGTCGGTTGTTACAAACTCGTCGTTATATTTACCAAGCAACTGCTATAAGGAGTCACTTTCATGCCTTCACCATTTTTTGTAGTTGAAAATGTTGTTCTTATTTTTTTGACTAATATCTTTAGTTTTTTTATTCTTATTTTCTTTCATGGGGTATCTTCTATTCATTGTCGAATGATTGTTAAGAATATCGCTGTAACCATTTTCCGCCATCAAGTTTAAATTTCAAACTTTAATTGTGGCAGCCATACCTTTTGAGGGACAAAATTGGAATGCTTTCGACACCTTCGCACTTTCAGCAAATTCCATAGAGCCATCTGTATGTTTAGGTCCAAGTTATTTTCGCTTATCAAATCGAGGAGTGAAAATATTGGCATCAAAGAGTAAAGACAGTAAGATGAAACCTCAAGAAATGCATTATGATCATACGAGGATGTTGAGAAATTCAGGACCAATAATGCAGTCGCAAATGGTAAGCTTATTAAAAGGAGAATATCGACATCTTGATTACCCAAAGAAATTTATATTGCTACTTGGGAAGATGGTAAAAAATGAGCAGCCTGAAACTTGTTCTGTTGCTTCTCTTCTTAGTCCTTATGTGTTAACTCAAAAAATAAAAGTGTGTTGGTTTGTCCAGAAGAGTCCAAGAGGGATATGTGCTCTTCTGTTTGTAAAGGGGGATAGTAAATCATTAGCTTTTGGACTCGATAAAACCGCATCATTGTTAGGGGAAATTGATGTTCTTCAAAGTTGGACATTTCTAGGAGTCATATGTGGAGTTGAAAGAATTGTTTCTGGTGGAGTATCACTTTATCTGATGCAAGTGCAAAGAAGCTCCCATTTACTGTTAGCCGTGATTCGTCCAATTGTTGAAATCAATTCACAATTTGAGGATAATATTACAGTGGTACTGTTGTTGATAGCTTCCTATTTCAAGATAGTAACTGAGTACTTGAAAAAGATATTCACCGCTCATTCTCTGGAGAATTTAGTAGTTAGTATTATTCTCTTAGCGACTTCAGGGACTAAAGCATATAGAGGCATTGAACTCCACAAAAATCTGGAAGTTTGCACTCCTGTTTGTAAAAGAATTATGAGTGATAAGTCTCTTCCTGGTGCCTTATATTACTCACAAGTTGGCTATACTTGAGGCCAAAGCTGATAGTAAAAAAGATTGCATATGTAGTTTTTAATGGATCATCTAAAATGAAAAGTGATGGGGAGAATTGGGAATATTTGAAACAAAATGAATCCAAGCGATTTGGAGCTGCAATAGTAGGATCTCAAAGATTCCTCCTGGATGCATACTTGCTTGTGCTAAAGGAAACTATTGGAGCGACACTATCTTTGTTGTCGGAGAAGCTTGTGTATATGGTTGGCATCACGAGCCTACTGTTTGAATGTTCAAAATCGAAAGGGAGGAGGAATGTAGAGTCACTCAAAATACTAGAGGCCGATGTCGAAGAAGAAATTTCTAATGTAAATATTATTGAAATGAGTAATGCCATTGTGATCAAGAATCTCACTCGGAATTGCTTTGGTACAGTGTTGAAGCCGACAGGAGCTATCCATGTGGCCAGGTTGCTAACATATTATCTCTCTCGTGTTGTCGGAATGATAGTGAAGCTTGTGATTAGGGGGTGGAAAATGATGCTGGCCGTACCCTTGTTAATTTCTTTCTTCAGTATGTCCTTAAAGTTTGAAATATGAAAGAGCAACTCGACCTTGCTTACTAGAAGGTGAAACTGCATGTGCTAAAGCTAGTTATGGAGCTTCTGCATCTGTGATAATTTACTATAATGCAGAATTTAGCTACAACTTAGAGCTAATTACTCAACAAAGGCCTGAGGCAGGTGACAAGGAAACTGGTTCCTTCTCAAGGAAAGTTGAAGCACTATTGCATAGCCTTTTGAGGTTTCTAAGCTATATGCAACATTGGATAGTTGTCGAGAAGAATTGTCGGAGCATTGCAGCAAAGTGTCACTGGCCTCGTCCATTTTGAAGAACATATTTTTCAACCTTGAGGACAAGGTTGCTATAAGGGGGATGGAATGTAACGAGTGGAGATAGTTTAAGTTTTATTATTTATAGTTCGATCCTTCTTAGTTTTTACTGCTACAGTTTCGCCTCATTTTATTATCTATTTTCATTAGTACCCATGTTAGGTTTGCTTATATATTTTGTAAACATAGCATTGTAGAGCTATCTTTGAATGAAAATCTGAAATTTATCTTTTATTTCCTTTTTCTCTTTCTATGTTTTCTTACTTCAATGGCGATTCCAACGTGGGAATCGTTACAGGGGGTGGGGGGTTGCAACAGGTAAAAAACCTAACACAAGATATAGCGGAAATAGTTGTACTAACATTCTATCCAGGTTTAGATCTCAGTTTCAGAAAATGTGGTAGCTTCCTTTCAAACAAAAATTTTTTTTACAAGCAGAGACTTCATCCTTTGTTCCGTTTAACCATATACAATCACACTATAGAGTAATGTTTCTGTTTGTTGCTCTTCCTGTAAATTCAAGTAATCTTTCTGTTTATGTATATCTACTTCTGCTCTGTATATGTATCTATACTCAAAGAATGCACAAAATCTTGTTGGAGTTAAGATGAGAAAACAGCGTGCAACATGTTTTGCTGTGGCAAAGGCAATATTGCACAAATGTCAGAAAACACGGAAGGCTGCAATTCCCTTTGAAACTTCTTCAATAGTTTGATCATTCGCTTGGTAGTTTCTTGTGTCGCTAAATTTTTCCCTGCCCATAGGACCTAGAGGAAAAAAGAAATATTGAGAACTTTGAAATGGAGGATATCTTAATCGATATATGACACTGGACAATATTTCATGAAACAACCTTTCATGAAAACCAACATTGACTTAGATAAAAGGTCACGGAAAAAGTACCTCAGCAAAAATTGTTATTATTTGGGGTATATAAATTCCTTGAGGGCCAATAACTTTGTCTGCTGACCTGAAAGAGTGAAGGCACAGTGCAAGCAATGAATAAGAGATGATGAAGATTTGTAATCATTGATAGCGTATTGCTATAGGAATTACTTATATTTCCATCATCGAACAAAGCTGTCCGTGACTGATCTTAGCCTCGTCCAGATTACACCTTATCGGTAAGTTGTAAATCCATAGGTAGATAAACTGCAATGTAAATTTGTTTTTCAATTATGAAGACAAGAAAGTATATAACATGTCAATAAACCACAAATTTATCAAAATAGTACTCCAAAATAACTCATTTCTACATGGACAAAACTGAAATCAAGAGTAGTAGTATATTTGTGATGAGTGTTTATGTGTTCTGATATATAAAGTGAAGTTTTCATTTAGCAATAACAAGATCGTGTAGTGCAAATTGAATGTGTTATTTATCAGGCTCAGATGACAGATGAACTGGTTGTTGTAGATGAGGCAGATGAAGCATATGACAGACTGCTGTATTTCTTTTTTCGTAACTTCTTTGACTTGCTGCATTTGAGCCGAGGGTCTTTCCGAAACAACCTCTCTACCACCACGAGGTAGGGATAAGGTCTACATACACTCTACCCTCTCGGACCCCACTTGTGGGATTACACTTTGGGTATGTTGTTGTTGCTGTTGTAGATGAGGTAGATGAAGCATACGATACAATTGGTGAAGCCACAGAATAAACTAGTCGCATCCAGGAGTTTTGTTTAGTTTAGTGGTCATTGAAATGAGTGAAACCTATGGGAGACTAGGTTCAAATCCCAGTTGAGACCAGTGTTATTAAAAGCGAAAAGCGCAAAAAAGCTCTAAGGTCCATTGGGGCTTTAAGCGCAAAACGCGAATAAAGCGTGGGCTTTAATGAAAAAAAGCGCAAAGGGGAAAAAATACAAATATATATGTTTAGTCCAAGATTAATAATTATAAGCATGAATGCCAAACATATGAACAAAGAAATTGAAACAATATTACAATAAAGTGAAATATCAATTGTTTAGTGTTGAAGAGGCTCATTGGCAAGGAAAAGTATGCCTTAGAAAATTGATGACGACACTAAAGCGCACATTAAGCGAGGCGAAGCGCTCAACACGTTTTGAGCCTCACTTTAGGGCTTAAGCGCGCCTTTGATAACACTGGTTGAGACAAAAAGAAAACGCTAGGTGATTTATCACATGTGCTAGAATGAGGTAGGATGTGCGTGCAAGCTAAGCCTAGACACCTCAGAGACAAACAAACTAGTCTAAATTGACAGAAATTATATAGGGAAAGAATAATAAGAACCTCATAGGTGTAAATGCCTTCAGAGACAAATTGGCATAACTTCCCACATGCAGAAACAGCAGCCTCATATACTGTGATGTTATCCGGGAGTTTTGCATCAGGATGCTCCACTACAGATTTGAAATAATTGAATATTACTACATCAAAGATTAGAAAGCTAAGTCAGTGATGCTAGGAAGAAAAATAAATATCATACACATATTTAACGCATAAAGCTACCTGCAGTGTGAGGCTTAAGGAAATCTCCACCAAATTCAGCACAAATACCAATCGCAGTTGCAACTAGCTGAAAATTTGAAAACATCATATTTGGAGAATATACGACAGATTTCTTAGGGAAACAACTATAGAAGTAAGAAAAAAAGGACCTCTTGAATATCTGGATTCTTATGATCGTAAACTTTAAGCAGTAGAGGTATCCACTCCTCATAGTATCTGCGTTTAAATACAAAATGAAGTTCAGATAAAGCAAAGCACGCTCATCATGACTAATAAGACATTGAAGATCACATAAGGCTTGCCTGAATGCTTCTTCTCGGCACTGCTCAGCGACATTACGAAAAATGTGCACTACAATTCTTCTTTCTTCTGCAGTTCTGTCTTTACTCTACACAGAAATATGTAGAGAAGTAACGGGGAAGTCTCAGAGGATTTGAGGGAAAAGGTGATGTGTAAGGTCAAGGAAATTGTTAAAGTATCACCATAGGATTCTTCAAAAAACTGATATACCTAGCAACTTATATCAATTGTGTCACTTTTGATACATCAGTAGAAGGTTCATGAATTATCTGTATAGTACATCATAGTCACAGAGAGTAACTTACCCACATAAGTGATGCATAAGGCAAAACTTGTCAAAAAGGGGCAAAAAATCTGCCTTGTACTTTTTCACCATAGTCCCGAGGCAAATGCCAATCTGTGTTCAGGAAATAATAGAAGAAATGAAAATAAGTATAAGATCCTGTTGAAAAGTATATTAGAAACTGCTTTAGGCTAAAACACTAATGTTTCGACAAATAGTTAAGTGTTGCTCAGCTTCCTCTTTAACCAGTTCCTGCTCCCTTTGATTATTGTGTTCTGTAGCTCTTTCCTCTGTCGCTGTTTTGTAGTATGACCAAGTTGAGAGAACCTCTGATATGCCATCGACAAATTCTTCTTCTTGTTGTTTACTTAGACGTGAACCGGGAATCTGTGAGTAGGTACTTTTTAGTGCAGTCATCAAATAGGCACAGGGGAACAAACTTGGAGAATAGTATACACAGAAGAATCAAAATGAGTTGTTGCTAAAAACATAGCATGTAAGAGAAGGGGGAAAAAACAATCAGCAATAATATGGCATATCCGATCGACGATCGTAGTGACATATGATTGGATAAAGAAAGGCTATTCTAAACCAGTTTGTATTAGAATAAGTTTTTAGAATGGGAGCTATAAATACATTTAGATATGGAGTCAAAAGTTTTCTTTAATTAAACGGATTCTTGATTTTCCAAAAAATTTTGGATATTTATTTACATTGAATACAAGTATTCAAAGCTCAAGAAAAAGAAAAGAGGCTCACCTTCATTTGGGTGTGCTTATTTTGGAACCTAAATTCGCAAAGGCTCTAACCCTAGCCTTTTTCCCAACTCTTTCTTCGCTTATCATCAGGGCGAGGGCATCCTTTAAAAAACCTGATTCATCAGTTGAAAGGATTTTCAAAGAATGCCCTCACCCTGATGAAAAAGCAAAGCAAGAGTTGGGAAGACGGCTAGGTTAGAGCCTTTGCAAGTGAAATTTTGGTTGAGTTATACTCTCCCGCACGCCTAGACCGCGTTAAATAGAGTGTGGACAATATAGTATGGGTGCCCAGCATCGGTGAACAAAGAATTGGGATGGACCTGACTCTGATACCATGTAAAGATATTGCACCTGGGCCTAACTCAACCCCAAAAGGTAGCTTATAGGTTGAGGATTGTCCAAGTTCAAAAAAGTAGACTAATTGTCCGTCCCTTTTCTGATGCGAGACTCTTTAACACAAAAAAAGCACACTCAAATGTAGGTGAGACTCTTTTTTTCTTGAGCTTTGAATGCTCGTATTCGATGTAAATAAATATCCAAACATTTTAGGAAAATTGAGAATCCATTAAATTAAAGAAAACTTTTGACTCCATATCTAAATATATCAGAAAAGGCGATGTAGTCCTAAAATGACATATATCTGAAAAAGCGATGTAGTTCTAATCTGACATATATAAGAAAAGGGGATGCAGTCCTAAACTGACTTTTCTAAATGTACAATCCGCGACGCCCTTTGGTTTCCTAAATGACTTACCTGAATGCATTCGTTGAGTGCCTCCAATAGTCTTGCCTGAATTTGTATCTTAGACTCCTGAAGAATGTAGCACTTCTTAAATGATCACCACTCGTATCATTATGATATTTATAAAAAAAATTGCTGCAGCTCTAGGTTAATTACCTTCTTTAACGCATCAAGCAAAGCCGGGATTATGGTGTCAAACAGATTTTGAAGTGGGGGTTTGCTACATCATGTTACAGGAAGCCCTTTCTTCATAGCAGATGCCGCTGATTGCAACAATAATGGCATTGCTACAGAAGCAAAAAATGCAATTTAGAAAACATCAGATAAAGCTCAGAATGCCTGAAAGGAATGATTTGACGCATCCAGAGATTTACCAGAAATGGCGGCCGTTCTTACTCCTTCGCTGAATTTAAAGGTAAGCACTGGAACCAAAGCACTAATAACCTGCATGAATCATGATAGAAATCTTCATGTTCCTCTGTAAGTGTCACGCCCCGAACCCCGCCGGGACGGATTGGCACTCAAAGCCGACAAGGCCCGAGAGAACCAAGCTCTGCTTACATTCATTCATACGCATGCCATAAGAAACACCCCCAACACGTAAAATCATAAAAGGCTATCATCGGAAATCATGGAACATGTAAGATATATATATATATAGACATATGAGAAACTTGGCCGACATAGCCATCGAGTCAAACTACACACAACATCACTTGGCATACCCACGTACGTCCACAAAAGCCTCTAAGAGAAGTGCATACATGACCAACCTAGATTCGGAACAAGCCCCGCTTTACATAACATGTACAATACCAAAATATATCTATACAACTGTGACACGGAAGCCCCGAACCAACTGGAGCTCACCAAAGGTCACCAAGGGTCAAAAAGAAGTCCTGCAGCTCACTGGGGAGGTCTACTAGTGCCTACGCCTGCAGCAAGTAAGGTAAATCCCCCAAGAGGGGTCAGTACGAGAAATGTACTGAGTATGTAAGGCTATATGAAACTGTACGATACATAAAGACTTCGAATATAAAAGAGTACTCAGCATGGATAAGTCATCATTCTGAATATATGGAAAACTGTACATTAGGTGAATTACTTTCTTTACTTTTAAGATCATACGCTCATTCACTCATTCCTTCATCCATCACTCTTTCATCCATTCATATAGTGTCCGGGCCCCAAGCTGATCAGTGGGTAATCAATAGTAATCGGGATCGACCCATCCTAGGCTTTTCCTTTGCCCCTGGGATACCACCCGTAGCGGAATCGACCCATGCTAGGTGTTCTTCTTACCCCTGGGATACCATCCGTAAATATTGGGATCGACCCATGCTAGGTTATTTAACCCCTGGGATACCACCCATGAAACACCTCTCCTCTTTACAACATCACTCTTAAATCTTTGAAATCGCTCAATCAAAGGTTACTTCATTTTGGGGAACTTTTGAACATAACATTATTAGAACTTGGAACCATGTTCATAATTATGTGACTCCTGAATGACAATAGACCAAGAATGAGGTATATATGATTAACAATAAATGATAGCTCGAAATGAGATACCTTAGGACATTTCGGAAATGAGTAAGTACCATAACAAGGTGTACACTAGATACTGCAGAAGAATACGAAAAGGGGAACCTTACATACCTTAATTCCTCAATATGGATACACAATCTTACTCGCGAATACAACACTTCAACTTTCCCTTTATGTCTACTCTACACACAAAAGTATATAACGAAGCTTGCATTAACCACTTACTTCATTTCAAGTGTATAATATGCCAATAAGTCACATTGTTGTCACACAACGCCATTTCACCTTCGTACAATATCATGTATAGCTTTACCATTACCAAAACAATTCACATAACACCCATGCTATCACGCATCACTAACATTCCCCTCCAAAATCATGCTTTACACTTCCTTTTCGATAAGAAGTTATATTTACGTCATTTCGTCACCCAAACGTCTTTCACAACAACACATTAAAGTCAATCCATACTTAACATAATCCAACATGTCCCCATACGACACTTTAAAGTCCTTACAACGACATTACAAGTTGATAATTACATCCAAAAAGGGTATCGGGGTCTTCGGGGAGCAACTAGATGCGAAAACATACAAAATCGGAACCGAGGACGACCTGCGCTGCCACCTGCGCCCGCAGATGGCTCCTGGCAGATTCCAGGAGCATCTGCGTTGGCATCTGCGCCCGCAGATGCCTCCGTCTGCGGGGGCGGATGCCCGTTTTGGCCAAAATGGGTCCTTTCTGGGTCTTTTCATGCAATGAATGGTCCATGATCATAACCACACTTGTTTTAACATATTTTTGATCATTTTAATGCCAACATTCAGTCATGGTCTCACACACCCATAAACAACGCCCAAAACTACACTTCTCGGCCAATACGCCACCAAAGCCAAAACCGATTTTACACTAACAATTCCAAACATCATTCACAAGGATAAAACAAGGCATGACTATGTTCACATCTCACATGTCAATATTCAATCCACAAAGTTCATTTCCTTCAAGACCACAAGTGCATATTCAACGTTACAAGACAAACCACCCTCCGATTTAGCAACATGAGTCATTTCACTTATTGTGAACTTCTCAATACTCCACCAACACAACCAACATAATATACACCATATATCATGCATAAAATATACTTAATTCATCATAATAACCACTTACCAACGCTTGTACAAGGATGATCTTGGCCCAACAAGTAGTTGTCTTAGGGTTTGTGGAAATGTTTGAGAAAATGCTAGAAAACACATGAGAGTCCAAATGAATTAAAATCTGATTTGGTACCCTTTTATAGCCCTTTTTAAGTCTCTTTTTATCCACACACTTGTTCCAATAACATATAGGGACTTGGTCAAGGGAAGACTAGCAAGAATGGGTCAAATTTTCCACTTGGGCCATGTCTTTCTATGGTTTTTGGGCTTCATTTAAGGCCCAAATGTACAAGCCTTTTAAATGCCCACAACTTAATACATAATTCATTAAATCTCTCATATTTTCAAATGTTACGGTAGTCAGCTAGACTCCAAAACGTACGGGGTGTTACAGTAAGTCTTAGAAAAGATTTGTTGTGATCTTTAATCATCTAGACAGACCTCATTAACCCACAAATGTAGTCCTTCCTTCAACTCGGCTGCAAAGCAGCATAGCATACGACAAGCCAGTGCTTTTTCTTCAAGAAGTGCACTTCTTATTCCCATCTTGCTGTCCCCAACAGTGACTTTAATCATGCTACAGAAGATTGAAGACGTTCTCAGTCAAATTGTCCACATTCGACAAATGTATGAGAATTCAAAATTTTCCACACCCACAGCTAGTACTAATACACATGATATATGCATTTAAGAGAAGTTTCGTCTGAGTGCTATATGAAGAGCCAACCTTTCATCATCAGAATCATCTGTATCTGAATTTTTAGAAACACTCAAATAGTTCATCAGCCGAACAGATTTTAGCACAAAGAGCATGGCCATACTCAGATAAGGAAGGAAATCTGCCCCCAAACACTTGCATAGTCTACCCCATGCCTGCAACAGAATTAGGTGTAAATTAGCCGCAAAAAAAGAAAAAAATATTAGCACAAGATTCTAAATGTATCAACATACTTGTAACAAAAGGCTCCTCATTGGATCTTCTACCTCCATTTGAGTTTCTTGCAGTGAAATGAGTGCTGCAGCGACCTGAAGTGACATTGTTTGGTAAATGCAGTTTTAGAAGTTACGTGACGTTGATTGTTTCACACTGTATAACATGATTATTATTTTTTCAGTTTCTGCATAAGAACTGCATTTAAGTTAAGTTCTTGAAAGAAATTAGTATGTAGTGTACTCACCTTTTCAACATAATCAAGGATTGCTAGATTTCCAACAGCCATTGTAATCATAGTACTGCATTCCAAGGTTTTGGCAAGGAGCATGTGGATTGTATCTTTATTAGCAGTTACCAAGATAACTTTCAGATAAGGCGTTACAGAATCGTATATGATTGCAGAGTCCTCCTGCAGTGTCCCAGGCACACAAGGTTTAGAATACCGAACACTGAAAGAGAAGAACAATCCTATTGAAATGCAAACTTCTTTTGTCTAGTTTTGAATCTGTGAAAATATGTAGCAATTTATTTATATCTACCAATCATATTTACCAATTAATTTTTGAAATTTTGCTTATTTAATAAGATTGTATAAAAATTGAAGAAATTTTGAAAGTTTTCACAATTTATGAGAATTTACAACTTAATTATCTCAATGATTTCATATCGCATGGTCAAACGGGTCCTAAGGAAACTAATGCGCCGACCCCCGAGGCTATTTGATAATATGCTTTAATCAACTGAAGTTTTGTAATCCTATGAAGGATTAAAGGAGTTAAATGATTACATAGAAAAACAAAAACTAAAGAGAGAGCTTACATAAGAGTGACATTTTTATCATGCACTTATATATAGTGAAAAGGTGTGTATTTTAACCCCAAACTTGTGATGAATGAACTGATGTAGCATATATAGGGAGAGGTGTCATGGAGTATATTTGTTATTTGCAAGTGTAATAGTACAGATTGACTAGACTTTCAGCGGAGTTAACGATAAACCGGAGGTTTGAAGACAAATTCTGGAGTCTAAAAGGTTCTGGCTGAGCAGGACCAAAATAGAGTACACTTGGAATGCAAGTTGACCGATATAACTTACGAGGTAGATGTAGAAGACAGGATTGATACTCAAATCATTACAAAGAGAGAGTTTCAATTATCTTGGGTCAATAATCTAAGGAAGTTGGGAGATTGACGATATTGTTAGTATTGGAGGGGGTGGGTAAAATAGAAGTTTGCATCTGGTTGTTTTGTGTGATAATGGAGGCTCGTATGTCCAGAAGATGAATAAAGTGACAGAAATGACTATGTTGAGATGTATGTGTGAGCACACGAGGATGGGTAGGATTAATTAGGAACGATATTCAAGATAAGGTGGGAGTGGCCGTGATAGCAGACTAGATTAGAAAGGCAAGATTAAGACAGTTCGGGCATGTGAAGTGTAATGTCCTTGAGAGTGAAGCTAGGGTTTGCAATTGAATCAACGATTTGCCGATTAGGGGAATAAGGTTGAATTGGGGGTTAAACGAGATTAGGACACGTGTTTAGTGAAGGAGTCCATCTATGGCCATGATTAGAATTAGTTAAAAGAAAATCAACACACAGGATCATTCCAGTTGTTGCCAACTGTTTTGGATCAATAAATATCCTAACAGATTCAGTGAAAGGCAGTTAAGAAAATATTGATATTTCCTTCACCTAATTTTTCTCTCTCTAACTCTCCTTCTTCTCCAATTCTCTCAACCAAATTTTCTCTTCTTCTTCTTCTTCGCAGAATCTATAGCAGAAAACCTCCATTAATGGAGGATTAGTCAAGTTCAATTCAGTTCTTACTTTCATTGTAATAGAAGTAGTTGATTGAGTAATAAAATTCCCCAATTTTCGTCTAATCACAAATCTTCAGTTCGTAAGTACATTACAATTGGTATCAAAGCAACGAACCTATCTCGACTGTGGGCAGTAATTCGAAGATGTTTGAGGAATCAAAGAAGTGGTGCGAAGTTTGCTTATGTAGCATCGACTGTCATTGCAACTCTTGTGTCTATCGCAGCATTGACTGCCATTGCTACTTTTGCCTTGAGGATTGTTCGATGACAAAGACTGATGGGGAAAACCATATTGAGGTGATGGAATCGATGGTGCGAATTGCTGAACACCAGGAAAAATCCAGTGCGGGTGTATGTTTTACTAAGAAGTGCAATGAGTTGAACAAATGTGTCGAAACTGAGGCAAAGGAGCGAATCACAAAAACTGTTTCTACTGCAGCTTTACAAATTCGAAGAATGGCAGAGATGAAGGTTATCATGATAATTGTAAAAGTAGGTAAAACATTTGTCTACTTGCTCGCTAATATTGGTGCAATCTCTTTAGTTGGTGGACGAATCTCTAGACATGTAGTAATGCAAAGGAAATGGAAAGGTATGAAACTAGAAGTTGCTTCCTACTTGTTTGATAAAATGTCTGAATGGTATCATGTCCAAGTAGTGCATGTATTCATGGTAATTAGGAGCAAGTTCTCTCTTGTTTTAGTTGGGAATGGATTGATTGCTCCTGTATGGGATCCAGGGATAGGTTTGACGACTGTGAAGTTAGTTGGTCGTACAAATAATGTTAGCGAACTATTGGTGGATATTACTCGCATGTTTTGTTGGCATAGATCTTCTGATAACATCAATCAAGTGTGGGGTACGGGAGAGAAGTGGTTTATGCTTACTTCTCTTGTGCATATTGATTCTATATGTTCCAGTGCTATCATTCCAACATATAGCCCTGTTTACGGTGGTAAAGGAGACCTCTCTGCTTTCCAATCTCTTGAAGATCCCAAGGTAGAATTTGATTCTTTGGTTCTTGTTGGTATTAGAGAACAAAATATACCCAGGAGTACCAGCGTATATATGAATTGTATGATATCTGGAAATGTGATTCGTCCAGTAATTTTGCTTAATGCTTCCGATTTGTCTGATGAAAGGGCAGAAAGAACTGGAGTGTATGACATTATTTTGGTAACTGAAAGTGCGACTATTTAGCATATGTTGTTTATTTTTCCCTTTGATCCGGGTCGGAAGTTTCTCCCTACAACATGTTATAGTTTTAGTTCCTTGTTTGATGTGTATAGTGAGTACAAAGACATGCACCGTGCAGTCAAGTTGTTTAAAAAAGTACCACACCAAGTTAATTTTGTACTTGATCAAGACTCGGGGTTCACTAAGCTGAGAGTTCTGCTACCTAATGTGGGGAGTAATGAATCGTTCAAGTTGGTCGATGAGTTGCTCGAACCAAGTTCAATGCATGTCTCATGTTTATTCTTTGGGTTGATTAATAGACTCACTGCTGACTTCTTCTCTTATGGCTTTGAGAAGAAAAATAATGGAACTATTATTGTTTTTGACCCTAGAGGTACTGTCTTGGATGTGATTGATATCAATTATATGAAGCCTATTAAGTTCAAGTTGTCATTACTACGCACTATTGCTCAGTTAATGTTACTAAGTTGTGATACAGTGGAGGTTCTTCCCTTGTTGTTTCTGTTTAATCAGTGGTTTGATGGAGCTACTGCTGTTGTAGTCTTTGTCCAAAAGGAAGAAAGGAAGTATCATTTTGCAGTCTTCATTGAGAGGAATGAACTTATTGTGCTACTCTTGCTGCATTTGAACACTTATAGTGTGTTTCTTATTAGGATTTCTCCTTTGAGGATAGTCAAACTAAATGGAAGCGTGACTGGTATACTTGTGAATGCAAACGCATTACATTTTTTGTATGATGCATTTGAATATGTAGAGATTGTCCAGGTTTGGTTTTCTCCAATTTTGGGGATTGTGGCGGATAGAGATCTAAAGAGATATGAAATGTCTATTTCTTCATGGATCTGGAGGTTCATTTGCAGCTGTTGGCACACCAAAAATACTGAGTTGAGTCATTCTGGGGAAATAACTAATTACAACTTAAGAGGACTGTTGTGTGACATCAAAGCGAATGGGGATGTTTTTGAAATAAATTGGTTGGCTCAATGTGCATTGCTTATTCTACTGAAGCTGGCTTCAGAAGAGTTCCAGGAAAGAGTGATTATGTATGTCAAGGTGATGTTGCTTAGTCTACATTTCTCTTCAGGAAAGTTCCACTCGTGTAAACAAATTCATTGGCTTTTGCATCTTGTGAGGCACAACTCGCACTCTCCTCCTGTCTCAAAACTCCAATTCAAAAGAGAAGGGTATTCAGTTGCATCTCTACAGTTTGAAGTTGCTTCAGTTGTAGAACATTGGCTAGCACTTTTGCTGAAGACACGGACTAGTCTTCTTTTATATGCAACTGTCAACGGTAATATGCAGCTCGGGATTGCTTCAATTGAGCAACTCCTTCAATTGCAATTTGGTTATTGGCATTGGTATTTTTGTGGGTGCTCAATACTCCCTACTGAAACAAATGAGATCATCAACTGCTAGTCTAGTGTTTAACATTGACCTTGAGGACAAGGTCGATTTGAAGCGGAGGGGATTGTAATGTCCTTGAGAGTGAAGCTAGGGTTTGCAATTGAATCAACGATTTGTCGATTAGGGGAATAAGGTTGAATTGGGGGTTAAACGAGATTAGGACACGTGTTTAGTGAAGGAGTCCATCTATGGCCATGATTAGAATTAGTTAAAAGAAAATCAACGCACAGGATCATTCCAGTTGTTGCCAACTGTTTTGGATCAATAAATATCCTAACAGATTCAGTGAAAGGCAGTTAAGAAAATATTGATATTTCCTTCACCTAATTTTTCTCTCTCTAACTCTCCTTCTTCTCCAATTCTCTCAACCAAATTTTCTCTTCTTCTTCTTCTTCGCAGAATCTATAGCAGAAAACCTCCACTAATGGAGGATTAGTCAAGTTCAATTCAGTTCTTACTTTCATTGTAATAGAAGTAGTTGATTGAGTAATAAAATTCCCCAATTTTCGTCTAATCACAAATCTTCAGTTCGTAAGTACATTACATGAAGATTAGGAGATGCACATATGCCCCAATGAGGACGTGTGAGAGGTTGATAATGGTGAGTCTAAAGAGAGGGGAATGTAGGCCGAAGAAGTATAGGGGACATGATTAGACAAGACATGGTGCACCTTTAGGTTACCGAGGACACATCCCTAGATATATAGGAAAATTTAATTTGTAGATTGATGATAATGGTAGAAGGTTAGCAGGTACTCGAGTCTTGTCTAGTTTCCTTAACAATATTATTGTTATTATTACTCCTCTACTTTCTTATTCTTTGATATTATAATTACCAATTGTTTCATTTTCTTCGGTTTATCATATTATTTGTTATCGACACGGTTCCTTTTTCATTATTTTCAAAATCACTTCTTTACCACTTTATTTCCTTTCTAAACCTGCTTTGATATATATGCTTTACTTAGTTGAGGATCTTTTAGAATCGGTATCTTTACCCTCACAAAATAGGGTTAAGATCTGCGCACACACCACACCATCTCCATAGTTATGGGATTATACTATATCGTTCAACAGGTTCAATTTTTGTTTTAGTTGTTTCCCTAGTACGTCTTTCGTATATCCTTCACTTCAAATCTAACAGTCTTTATTTTGTCAGCTCGTGGCAACTGCAATTGGTATTTGTGCTGAATTTGGAGCAGAATCCCCTGAGCCTCATGCTCCAGGTAGCTTTCTAATGTTGTATGCAGTAATAGTCGATCGTTTGAAAACTGTGATGGAGCATCCTGCTGCCAAGAACGCGGAAAACATCATGGCGATATGAGGCTGCCATTTCTACCTGTGGGAAGTTAAACCAGTTTGTCTCGAAAGGCTAATACACCTATGAGTTGCTCTCTTGCACTATAACACACAACAAACGCTCATCTGAAATATACATCTTCATTAGTTAATTATCGACTGACATAGTAAGAATGTTCTCGTCTCAGTTTATCCTGCTCTAGCCTAGCCACTTTCCAGCAAGGTGTAACATGGATGAGGCTACAATAAGTCACGAACTGCTTTGTGCAAAAAGTCAAATTTCTTATGCATTGCTTGCACTATGCTTTGGATCTTTCAGGTCAAAGCAGAAAGTATGCTGAATATAATAGCACTTTTTGCTGAGGAGTAGTCTTCCTTTACTCTGTGCCTTTTATCTTGATGTGTAGTTCAAATAACATCCAGTATGATGTCCTCCATTTCGTAGGGATTTTGGGCAGGGTACAGTTTGGCCGCAGAAGAAACTATGAGGCGAATTATGAATCTATTGAAGAGAACATGTTGCATACCATCTTTGTTCACAGTAAATATTGTTTATTGCATACTTGTATAGAACAGAAGTAGCAGATTCAAACTTGCTGGCAGAAAGATGTAAGACTGTGATTGTAAGCAAAGGATGAAGTAACTATACCAGAGCTTGTGAAGTTTATACAGCTATTTCCTTGTTACACTTAATTTTGGCAAAAGCTCGAAACTTCGAAAGTGAAAAGAAACAGAAAATGCAATCTTTGATTTGCATAAGAGAGGTGACATTAGACATATCAAAATTCGAAACACACAATCACTAAGGAAAGAAGAATTCGGAAAGTTATCATCAAATAAACTACTAATTAGTCTATCAAAAAGTTTAAACATGTCCAGCCACAATCCTTATAACAGTACACGATTGTAACATAATTATTGGAAAAAGAAAAGTGCACCCAATCATACATAACAAACAAAAAACCTAGTGAAATCCCACAAGTGGGTCCTGAGGAAGGAAGAGTATACGCAGTCCTTATCTCTACCTCGTGGAGGAAGAGAGTTTGTCTTCGCGGATCATACATAAGAAACTAATTAGTAAGAGATTTTGGAGAGATCAAGCTTTCCGTAAAAGCTTCTCCGTTCAAAAGGCCAGCTTGCAGCCATGATACATATGGTCCACTGGATGTACCAAAATACAGGCCCACCACTTGGAATTTTTTTTCTTGACAAGGTACGACTAACATCATCACTTGGAAGATATACGCAATAGAATAGCAGTTCACCATCCGCAAACCTATATTTTGGAAAGAATCTACAAATAGCGGGATCTTCTATAGTAAACAATGCACTCCAAGATTCCGCGACACCATAGTCTTTCAATACCCATAACTTAAAAGCTCTGACCCCCCCCCTCCCCCCCCCCCAAACAAATAGAAGAATAAACACATAGCATTCCGTCCAATACTGAAACGCTAACAAAGATTCTGCCCACAAAGGATAATAATATTTCCTCCGACAAGGGTATCTCTCCATACAGTTCCTTGGAAATACTAAATGAAACCAGAGAATACACTCTTGAGTAATAGTCTCCTGAGCGACCAATCCAATGAAATGCCTCGTGTACAAATGCCAAAGTGTTAGGATCAAAATAATCAGGTGTCATGCGGAAGCTAGCAAAGCAAACCTCGAAAGACGCCAAATAAGAAGACATGCGAGAAATACATCAAAAGAGACACAATAATTTAACGTGGTTCGGTCAATCGACCTACGTCCACAAAAGGAGATGAGCAATCCACTATATAAACGAGAGTACAAAATGTCAAGAGAGACAACCTCACACAATTCACTCAGAATACAAAGAGGTTCACACAAGTGATACGCAACACTTGTGTCTCACAAAGTCTCCCCCCAAACAATACTCTCAAACCCCTAGGACTACATTGTGGATGCTACCAAACTAGAAGAAAGGAGCCTCTATTTATAGAGTCTATAACCTTTTCCTACAAGAACAAGGATTTGCCAAATATGGAGAATTCATGTTTTCCTTTTCCTAAAAGGACAACCCAATTATGGTAAGAAAATCAGGGCAACTACCAACACAAAGAACTATTACTAGACAACGCATCGCGAACGCCATGAGGATGTTTATCGATTTTTCTCCAGGAACCATCTTTCAATGCAAGAATTTCAGTAGATACACTGCAAGTTCTAAGGATCTTATAGTCACCGCTAGTTGAGTCATAACCAAATCCATAACGAGTAGAATAGACTTTTTCAGACTCTGGTGTGGGAAGTACTATTGATTCTCTTATGGAGGGGTTCCATAGCAAATGTATGGGGTGGCTATCAGTCATAATATCAGAAACTATGACAACAACCAAGCCATCACAGGCACACATGACTCTTAAAAATGGTTTAGAGCTTAAAGGTCGAACAAGTTTTTTTGCATCCTCAGCCATTTGAACCGACGATAAAGAAACACAGTAGCTGGAAAATTTACTTCCATGCTCGAGCTTGTGGGTAATAAGGAATTTTTGGGAATTCCGGTCATTCTTGGCACGCTTGAAAGGCTTCATCTTAAAGTAAGGATAGGAGATCAATACATTCCAAAATTTTGAAACACATTTGAATTGATGAAGAGTTAGCACAGGTAACCTGCTAAGGATGTTCATAATTATTCCCTCTTGGGAGTGAACTGCCGGGGCCTGGTAGGACAAGAAAGAGAGATCAGACAAATTTTATAAAGCATGCAAATATTAGATATTTCAACCTAAGATTTTAAAAAAGATTAACCTTGGATTTTTTAATCTCTTTTCTCTACCATTTATTAACAAACAGTAACATTGAATATTTCAAGCCATGCTGCTCGAACTCTACAAAAATGTCAAAGGGTGCGTGTCCGACTCTCCAAAACTTGTGTATTTTTGGAGAATCCGACACGGGTGCGGCGTCGAAGGTGAAGAGTCTGCGCAACTTAAGGAGAAAAAAAGAAATTATATGGCAATTAGTATTTGCAACAAGCAACAGACGACCGGTATACTTTAGTTGCCAATAGCATGCATTATTCCTATTCCTTCTAACTATCACCAAAGACCGCACCTGCACGTTCAGCTACATATTAAGTGAATTAAAAAATGGGAATACGCCTCTTAGCCACAATAGCAAACGCACCCAGAAATAAAAGAGTTACATTTTCAAAATAAAAACACCTTGAAATAGGATCTAAGTCTAACCAACAACAATTAATCTTCGATGCAATAACACCCTGAACTCACCTGATCAACCATTCCAGTAATTTCTCAGTCACAAAATCATATTATGAACTAATGATAAACAATAAAGCAGTAGTTTTTGTCTTAACAGGGATGAGAAAGAATATATCGAATTGGTGTTGTTAGCTAGCCATCCATCATATCTTACTTGGAAAATATTACTATCTTTAATGCTAGTCATAACTGGGAAAATGTCCAACACACGTAGCATCTACATCCAACCAAAAACTAGTATAGTACCCACGCAATGCGCGGAATTTTTATTTAGTTAAATAAATTATATTTAGTTATATGGATTTGCCCTTCAAATTGGCAGGTCTTTAATTTTTACTTTTTAAATGAGTTGGTTGAGGTTATTCTTGTGGGTTATTATAATATGAAAATATAAACTTATGCCACATAAAAAAGTTATTTGTCCTGAATTGATAGATTTATCTGTACATTATGAGAGAAGTGAAAGTTACTTGACTTACATAAGATGATACTTTATAAAATCCTCATGGCTTCTATGGAGACAGAGATCTTATTGCTACCTCTGAGCCTGATAATCTAGTTTTCTAGGCTTTTTTACTTTTAGAATCTGATTTCTCTTTGATCCTTCGTGCAAGGAGATAATGCACTTACAACCTCTCTCTCATATTCATCTGCTAAGGCATGACGTCAATAGTAGATAGTCAACTTTCTTACAACCAGTTATTATCGATCGATTGGGGAGAGAATGCTAGTTTAACTGCCGAAATGGGTATGTTAATAGATAGAGGAACTTTTAGTCCTAGAATAAGAATGTAGCTTGTCTATTGTACTGGCTTCTCCATTATGTCAATATGCATTCTATATAAGGAGTTGGCTTGCATCTTGTTTGGCAGTTAATTATCCTTATACTTAAGGTTAAGGGGCAAAGAGAAGCGTTTTTGCTACTGAAGATAGTGTAGGGTGTGTGGTAACACTCCAGGACAATTAATATTTACTATATTCATAATTTATCACAAATAAATTTTTGGCACACTTGATGGGATCAACTCTGCCCAAATCAGATATGTAGACTTTGGAGCCAACTGTTGTGATGGCCTCTAGGAAGAGAAACAATGTCACCTGATTAAATATCTACGTTGTTGCGTCCGTTGAAGGTGATCACACTGTCCTAATGACACGTAGTACACTTTGATCTAGTGGAACCGCTAAAATCAAAGATCAGAAAAAATAATTTAATTAAAAAGTTGAACCTTCCTAAATAATTTGCTTATAAAAAAGAATAACACCTTTCATTTTATAAAATAGTCATAAAGATGACAATTTATTTCAGATTTTTTACATGAAATTTATTTTTTTATATGATATGTTCACAACCATTTCAATCTTTGGGATCTTTTATATTGCCTTTGGATGTTAATTTAATGATAAGTTGATAATGCTTTTTATTGATGATAGTTACTATTAAAGGGTGCATCGTCCGTGATTTTAGAAGTAAATAAAAATTGCGCTTCAAAATTACAAATTAGTGTTCTATATATTTAGAGTTAAGGAGGATAATAATTCAAATTTTAAAGTTCTTAAGTGCATGTGCTAAAACTAAATTGAAAGTGATCAGTTTGGTATTGAAATTGTAGTTATTTATTTACAAATAATAATATCTTGAAAATTTTAAGTTATTATGTCATCATAGTCAGTAAACTAATCGTTAGTAATATGTCATATGCAGGACCAAAGTGGCTTCAATGGGTCCTGAAAGAATCAAATTTATCTCTTTAATAAATGAATATTTCCTGAATTGAATAAAATAGCTCTCGTATCTTTATTTTAACTAATATACCACTAAGCTGCGAACTTAGTGGCAAATTTTAGTATATAACGAAATCCATTACAAAATGAAATAACTACGCTTTGAAAGAAAGTAAAAATTTATAATCATCTTAGAGTATCTCAACTCAACATTATTTTCCAAATATGGTACTATCAAGTTATGGCAAAAATAATTAAAACTGCTAAGAAAAAATTGTTTCCCGTGCTTTGACATCAATACACCTCCTAATATCCTTTGCTCTCACTGAACCTAGTAGAATATTCAGCAAACTTAGCACTTTTTTATAGTGTAGTTTCAACACATTTTCACCACAATCAGCTCCTTATTGCAGCAATTAGTGCTGTCAGATCCTCAAGGACTGGTATTTTATCTCCTATTGTGATAGAAGGAGAATTCTGCATAAAAGATGTGTAAATAAGAAATCTTACTTATTAATGTGTAACTAAGAAATCTCGCTTATTCTTTTGCTAAAGATGCAGAATTTTTTATCATCAGATATTGAATAAGCTCTTATGCCACAAAAAACTATGGTTTCACTTTGGTAAAATGGTTAAAAACTGATATACTTCTTCCTACTTATTTCTTTGGTTTTGGTGCAACTGATCCTAAAAGAACTCAATAAATAATAGATTAAATTGATGAATATGTTCTAAAATAATCTGCATATAACACTGCTTGATTTATAGAGAGGTAAATGTTGTAATAATTGATATAAAAATGCAGTTGTGGGATAATACCAACTTCATATATTCATGTATGAAAGTTAGGATTTTAGGAGTCTAACTTCGGACCTAAATATCTGAAGATAAACTTCATTCAGATGAGAATTGAACCAAAAATTGATGAACTCTAAAGAAATCAAGTGACAAAAAATAGTGTTATAAAGAACGAAAAAAGGGAGAAAAACTTACCGGAAGTGACAAATGCAACGAAAATATATATCCCCTCTTACACGTCCTCTCTGCATTCTATAACAAAACAGTGGTAAAGTAATATAATTAAGCAATTATCATGACGTTTATCAGATTGAAAAATAAAATGGTGAAAAAAGAACTATGAATTTTTCCCCCTTTGCTTCTATCAGGTGTTAGTTAGTTGTCAATTTTCATTTTTTTCAACGAAGAAATATATGTAGCTTTCTTTTGTCATTTTAATATTCATTTTGTCTTACTCAAGTAGCAAAAGGGCAAAAACATAACTAATGGATACTGGGAAAACGAAAAAAAACATGAAAATGCTACCAACGATACTTATTATAACGAATGTTTATGGATCCAAACCTTCTTAATTGTTAACAATATCAGCAATTTCCTTTGCAAAATAAAGTCTGAAAAAGGTCTTAAAAAAAGTAATTATTGACTAAGTGAGATACAAACGTTAGATCTTACCATCATCACCATCAATAATTCCTAAGGCTTTATAACTCTCCAACTGGTGATTCACGCCAAAAGCGAACTGCACTAAAGATTAACACTAAAACATCACAGAGAGGTCCTCTGCAAGCAAAACGTTGAAATCTAAGACAGGAAAGTAAGAAGCAAGATATACTGCAAACACAATATATAACCAACAAATACAAATACTAAATTAACAAATTTTTAAATGCATCCCTGTAATCCCTCATGGAAAGTAACCAAACTACCAAGCATACACTGAAAGTATTTAACTGACGCAGTTACTTCATCTTCATGAATTGAGATTTATCAAGGAAAGCAGAGGAATTAAAAAAGAAGTCAAACAGGGAGGTTATCAACAGAGATAGTGCCTCTATCGAACCACCTCTCCATACCATCAAGCTTATTGTAACGAATGATGCTTGAATCCTGCATATTTGGTGAAAGATCAAATGATCAAATAAATCATTTAGCAAAGAGAAGACTAACTGGCTGTAATTGGATGCAAGAAAACAAACATCCGACTGCAACTTTTAGCAAGCAGTAGAGAATGACTTGTCAGATTCATTAATATATGATCAAGTAGAAAATGAAAAAGAATTTATTTTTTAGTCATAAAAATCAGCAAGACTTAGAAGGAACAAAGCATTGCTGCCTGCGGGCCTCAAGATTCAATGAGACGAAGTACTTTGAAAAGGTTATCGCCACATTAGGGAGTTAACACCACATAGAGGTTACCATTTAAGAAAGAGGAGACTACATGGCTGTAATTGAACGCATAAAAACCAACATTCGGATGTAAGTTGATATTTTGGCACCAGACATGTAATAATTATCTAATGCTGAAATTCATCTGAAACAAATGTCCGAGATGTCTATTGGAGACCTCTTTGTGTTAAATCACAATTGTGTTGATAATTTGTCCAAAAATCTTCTTCTTGATAAATTATGAGTCATGTAGTCGGCAAAGCCAATTTTAGGGAAATTTGAAACAAATTGAACATGGTAAGATTTCCAAATAGAGAAAGGACACAAAATGAGAATAATACATAGCAATACATTAGCAGTTGAGTTTTTATATTTATATAAAGCATGAATGTTGGCAGACCTTTATTGGAATTTTTTTATACTTTAACCATAGTGTATTTAAATTCATATCGTCAAAGTAAATGAGCAAAACACATTCAAAAACAGGGAGAAATAAGAGGAAAATGATAAACATACATATATATAATAACATTTTTTTAAGAATTGATAGTGACCTTGTACTTGGAAGAGTGTTAATCATCAAGATGAAAGGCAGAGAATCAATATGGAAGTCCATATCGAAGTCAGTAGATTGGGATACACAACTCCTTTGTTTACTGCATTACCTAATTTGCTGTTGTCTCTGCCTAAAATTCGCAATCGATATAACGATAAAAATTATAAAGAGGATATAAAAATGGATTATAAGAGAGAATCGAAAAGGCACAAGTAAAAAATTGCTGATAACCAACCCAGTTATCGTCCACCATGTCCTCTCAATAAAATTCTATTTCACATCAATGGATTCTTTTGATGATAACCAAAACTTCATCGTCTTGTTGATGTACATGTTGATTAAGATTTTCTTTGAAGAGAAATTTTATGAGAAAGTAGTGAAATTCTGCCACTATACCCAGTTTGAATTCAAAATTTGTATTGTAGAAACAATTTTTTTGGCCATTGATATAACCATATGTTGTGGGCAAAGTGGGTATGTAACTGCTACGTAGATTTGAATTTTAAAGTTAGAATTCAAAATGTGTATTGTAAAGACAGCTTTTTTTTTGGGTAAAAATAGTTTTTCCCGAGTTGTCGTAGTATATGCTATTACAAAGGGAACATTCACCAATCGAGCCAAAATCTAGTAAAGAGGCAAAATCGGCAGGTTTGATTATCACATAAGTAATTTTTTAACTTCTATAGTTAGAGGTAACAAAAGGCACATTTCGAATTACACAGAACCAACCTGTATGAATATATTTTAGTCCACGTAGAAGCTGGTACAGGGAAAACTGATAATGCTCATATGTAAGATCATTATTGGCTTTAATTACCTGATGGAGATCTGATTCCGTCAATTCAAAAACATCATAAATATCTTTAAACTCTCTTCGAGAAGGAGGCAACATAATGTGATTTATTTCTACAATATCTGGATGCCTTAGTAGCCGAAGAAGCTTGATTTATCTCAAGATTATTGTGGCTTAAGACATCATTAATTTTCTTGATTGCAACTCTTTCACTAGTATGGGTATCGAATGCAACTCTTTCACCAGTATGGGTATCGACAGAAAACCCAACAAGTCCATAGATGCCTTTGCCAATTACTTCCTGAACTTGGTATCTACTTGCCTCTCCATATTCAGTAAAGAATTTCACCTCCAATGCACTCTGAAAAAGAACATCACATTCAAGACAAATATCATACGTCTGAAAACTAAAATAGCAGCATTACCCATGTACATTGACATGGAGGGTAAAATATAATAAGGGACGACTAAAATATAATACACACGCAATGGACACGAAAATCCAAGCAATCAAGAAAGATGTTGCTTTAACATGCTTTCCCGATTCACCAAAATCCACATGACACTCGCCATTACATAAATTCAAGTCCAAGGGAAAATTACGAATTTGCAGAGAGTGACATTTGAACAGACACCCAAAAGTTTCATCTCCCAAACATATAGACTGAAAAATCAGAACGAATTATACTGAAATTTCTTTATCAATTAGAAAAAAGGTCCACGACTTTAAATAAGTGGATGCAGATTACCATATAATCAATGGGATTCAGACTTAACATAAACATATAACGACAACAAAATTTCATTCTTATATAGAACTCTACCCAAACATCAAGACAGATCATCCTTATCGAATTAACAGTTAATGATGATATTCTAAATTGAAATCAAAAAAGTAAAAAACAAAAAAAAGACCTTTTTGAGAGGATCCATGGAAGAAAGAATGGGAAAATGAAGGCATTTGGGTACTTTGATGAGATTTAGACCGGTAATGTCAAAGTCTTCAGTAATTGTCAATTCGTCTTCTGCTATTTGTAAATGGCTGGGCTGAGTCAAAATGGCATTATCCTCATTGGTATGATGACGATGAAACCATTAAAGAATTCTATTGACAAATGTACCACTACCACCCATATACACAATACCACTTATCTCTAAACTTTATCTTGTTACGCAATCTGTCATCAGCATCGTTGGTTCTTCGATGTTGCCATCATTTGTACAAATCTCCTTCCGTTTATATTAATGGAATAGTAGAACAATCTATGGTGCGTTATCTGGTCATCATTTGGCGAAATTAGATGGGTTGTAAACTTCTCCCAAGAAGAGAAGATAGAAACTGATTTCTATAGTAGTTATCTGATAGAAATTGTATAAGTTTTAAAATTTAAAAAACAGCCGGAAGTTAGCATTATATTAGGAATCAAACTCATCTGTATAGTTTTTAAAATTTCTTTTTTTAAAAAAAAAATGGCAACGTTAAACTATCTTCAAAATTTGAATTTATTTAAATAAAAGTTAAAAGCAAATTAAAAAAAGTGGTAATTAAACTACCAAGTGGCTTATTTTTGGGCTGCCACTTGGTTTAATGTAGAGGCTTTGTCCTCTCCTTTTAATAATAGATAGATATAGATATATAGATATAGATATAGATTTGGTCATTGTTGGCATGATTGAGATGCTTCATCTTAAAGTAAGGATCCGAGATTAATGAGTTCCAACATTTTAAAGCACATTTGAATCGAAGAATAGACTGCACAGGCAACCTTTTGAGGATCTCCATAATTATTTCGTAGTTCAACAGTTGAATATCTTAAATCTTTTGGACACACACAATGAAAACAGAGTCCCATTTCATTTTGAAGTAGAGTTTTAGCGTTGATGTGGTGATTGTGTTTAATTAGTAACTAGTATATCATTTGTAACTTAGTGGAATACTTCTTTAGTGCACATCCTAAAATATACTAACTGCTTCTTTTTTTTTCTATTGTGACAAAGACGAACACTTCCTTGAGCAATTCTTGAACTATCATCAGAACTCGTTGCAGTGGAAAATTGTAACTTAGGTAGTTTCCATCAGCAGACGAGACAAAAAGGGGGGAGTGAATGAGTCCTTAATCAAACTTCACAATGTTATGTACATTATACTTAAACTAGATGGTGTTAAAAATAGTATGGCTCACGAATTCAGGACATCTAAGGCAATGATTTCTCACTTTCCCACAAAATCTATGAGTTCTGATGAATGTTAGATTCCACTAATCTCTCCGTCACAAAATCATAATTCTCATGGAGCACAACTCTCTTTTTTTCAACCATACAAAATTATATTACAACTGCAACAAAATACCCAGTGTCCGCATAGTTGGTCCTGAGAGGGTAGAGTGTACGCAAAGCTTACCCCTACAACAATCCTATTAAAAACTAATGAAAAAAATCGAATTGACATTGTTGATATCTTATTTGAAAAACGTTATCTTTAATGTTAAACGGTAACACGCATAGAATCATCAATGTCCCAACCAATAACAACTCACCTGAGGATAAACAATATCCATAGTATCAAGTATAAGCTTATTGGTCTTTCTGTTACCTCTTGAAGTTCTCCCCTTAGATAATGTACACTTTGGTAAGGTTGATTAGTTCTTGTATTACCATAATTTGGTCATATAATGCTGCTAGCTAAAGTGAAAGCGAAGCATAATTCATGTTAAGTACATGCACCCGATGTAACATATAAGTTGACTAGACTCCCAGCGGAGTTCAAACGTAAGACAAAAGTTGTACGTACGAGCCTTTTGCATAGTAGTAAAGTTGCCTAATTATCTTTAATTTGTGTAAGAATTGATCTTCTTTGGTTTGTTTCCTATAGTTTTACTAGTTTGACGAATTTTGTCAACAAATCATATCTTAGAAGTTGACATAAGGTTATCGATCGTTTATCAGCAATTTCTGTCGTACAATGATGTTTTTACCCCCTCTCCCTCACTGGATGATCACTATTTTTATTTCTCCATAGGGAGCAGATCCATCACGGGACGAGGAAGAAAAAACTAGAAAAACTTATCCAAGATAGAAAGCAGATTAGAAAGCGTTAACAAATTATCAAATCAAGAACAAAATTGCGAGAGAAACAACTAAAAGCATTAGATTTTGTTGTGTGTTATAATGGAGGCTTGTATGTCAGGAGGATGAATAAAGTAGCAAAGATGAGTATATTGAGAAAAATGTGTGAGCGCACACGCAAGGATGGGTAGGATTAAGAATATTCAAGGTAAGGTAGGAGTTGGATTATATCCATTATGATATCTCCTCTAATTCATAGTGTTTTTGGGTATGGTACAATTTCCGCAGAAAAAACTGAGGTGAATTATGAATCTATTGAACAAGTTCCACAGACGACATAGTTGGAGAATATATGACAAAATTCTTAGGGAAACAACTACAGAAGTAAGAACAAAAAGGAAACAAGTAAATTTTTTTGAGATATGTTAGGTATCCAACCATACATCAGAAAGTTATTATCAAAACAACACAACAGTGACATCCCACAAGTGGGGTCTAGGGAGCTGTTTCCGATATAAGAAAAGAAGAATTCAGAACAAATAAACTATTAATTAGTCTATCAAAAAGTTTAGACATGTCCAGCCACAATCCTTATAACAGTACACGATTGTAACATAATTATTGGAAAAAGAAAAGTGCACCCAATCATACATAACAAACAAAAAACCTAGTGAAATCCCACAAGTGGATCCTGAGGAAGGAAGAGTATATGCAGGCCTTATCTCTACCTCGTGGAGGAAGAGAGTTTGTCTTCGCGGATCATACATAAGAAACTAATTAGTAAGAGATTTTGGAGAGATCAAGCTTTCCGTAAAAGCTTCTCCGTTCAAAAGGCCAGCTTGCAGCCATGATACAAATGGTCCACTGGATGTACGAAATACAGGCCCACCACTTGGAATTTTTTTTCTTGAACAGGTACGACTAACATCACCACTTGGAAGATATACGCAATAGAATAGCAGTTCACCATCCGCAAACCTATATTTTGGAAAGAATCTACTAATCGCGGGATCTTCTATAGTAAACAATGCACTCCAAGATTCCTCAACACCATAGTCTCTCAATACCCATAACTTAAAAGCTCTGACCCCCCCCAAACAAATAGAAGAATAAACACATAGCATTCCGTCCAATACTGAAACGCCAACAAAGATTCTGCCCACAAAGGATAATAATATTTCCTCCGACAAAGGTATCTCTCCATACATTTCCTTGGAAATACTAAATGAAACCAGAGAATACACTCTTGAGTAATAGTCTCCTGAGCGACCAATCCAATGAAATGCCTCATGTACAAATGCCAAAGAACTATTACTAGACAACGCATCGCAAACGCCATGAGGATGTTTATCGATTTTTCTCCAGGAACCATCTTTCAATGCAAGAATTTCAGTAGATACACTGCAAGTTCTAAGGATCTTATAGTCACCGCTAGTTGAGTCATAACCAAATCCATAACGAGTAGAATAAACTTTTTCAGACTCTGGAGTGGGAAGTACTATTGATTCTCTTATGGAGGGGTTCCATAGCAAATGTATGGGGTGGCTATCAATCATAATATCAGAAACTATGACAACAACCAAGCCATCACAGGCACACATGACTCTTAAAAATGGTTTAGAGCTTAAAGGGCGAACAAGTTTTTTTGCATCCTCAGCCATTTGAACCGACGATAAAGAAACACAGTAGCTGGAAAATTTACTTCCATGCTCGAGATTGTGGGTAATAAGGAATTTTTGGGAATTCCGGTCATTCTTGGCACGCTTGAAATGCTTCATCTTAAAGTAAGGATCGGAGATCAATGCATTCCAAAATTTTGAAACACATTTGAATTGATGAAGAGTTCGCACAGGTAACCTGCTAAGGATGTTCATAATTATTCCCTCTTGGGAGTGAACTGCCGGGGCCTGATAGGACAAGAAAGAGAGATCAGACAAATTTTCTAAAGCATGCAAATATTAGATATTTCAACCTAAGATTTTAAAAAAGATTAACCTTGGATTTTTTGATCTCTTTTCTCTACCATTTATTAACAAACAGTAACATTGAATATTTCAAGCCATGCTGCTCGAATTCTACAAAAATGTCAAAGGTTGCGTGTCCGACACTCCAAAACTCGTGTATTTTTGGAGAATCCGACACGGGTGCGGCGTCGAAGGTGAAGAGTCTGCGCAACTTATGGAGAAAAAAAGAAATTATATGGCAATTAGTAGTTGCAACAAGCAACAGACGACCGGTATGCTTTAGTTGCCAATAGCATGCATTATTCCTATTCCTTCTAACTACCACCAAAGACCGCACCCGCACGTTCAGCTACATATCAAGTGAATTAAAAAAATGGGAATACGCCTCTTAGCCACAATAGCAAACGCACCTAGAAATAAAAGAGTTACATTTTCAAAATAAAAACACCTCGAAATAGGATCTAAGTCTAACCAACAACAATTACACTCAGTTGTAATAACACCCTGAACTCACCTGATCAACAATCCAGTAATTTCTCAGTCACAAAATAATATTATGAACTAGTGAAAAAACAATGAAGCAGTAGTTTTTTTTCTAACAGGGATGAGAAAGAATATATTGAATTGGTGTGGTTAGCAAGCCATCATATCTCCCTTGGAAAATGTTGCTATCATTAATGCTAGTCATAACCTGGGAAAATGTCCAACACACCTAGAATCTAAGTCCAACCAAAAATAACTAAACTCAATTGTAAGTAAGCAACACCATGAGAACTGACCTGATCAGCATCCATTTGGTATGTGTGACTGTTTGGCGGCTCCAATACGCTCTTCCCTGAAATTTAATTAAAAATTTGTGGTTGGTTATAGAGGAGGATAAAGCACAACAAAGCAGAATATGTTAAGAATTCATCACCAATTTAATTAACATCTAGGATAATTCAAAGAAGAATCTAGAATATTCAAGAGTTGTAGAAAATTGAAGGAAGATTTCTAGAAAGAGTGTTCATGAGATAAAAGCCAAGACATATTCTAGAAAAGGTAGTTCTAGACATAAGCAGTTGAAGGAACATTCTACAATAGAGTAGTAAATACCCTTAACTAGAACCTGTGGTAAGCATGCTTCCAAAGTAATGTCAAAGTCAACGGTTCCAAACACCCCCTACCCCCACCCCTCATGTTTCAAATCCATAAAACCGATTTTCTCCTCTGTCCTCTCCTCTTGCCCCTGTCTCCTTTCCAAACTTCCAATCACTAGTCATCGCCCAGTTGCTTAAACTTTAACAACATGTCTTTCCCTTTTTTATCTGTCTATTACTGAAGTTGTAAGGAATATAGGCTGCCCTCCTGAAACAGAAGTACACATAACGATCAAAGTCGAAGCGTGATACTAAAGTGCTCCAGACTACCACCAATTGTACCCCGCCGAAAAGCCATACCTCGCTCAATTACCTGCTAATCTTCTAGCCTAATCCGTAACCTCCTTAAGCTTCTATATAAGGTCATATCTTCGGTAATATATTATACAAACAATCAAACAGCAAAACGAAACTACTAGAATAATGCTAAAACTACAATACACACGGTGCGCTCCAAATTACCACCAAATCTACCCTGCTGAAAAGTGATACCTTGCTCAATTACCTTCTAACCTTCTAGCCTAATCCGCAACCTCCTTAAGCTTCTATAGAAAGTCATATCCTCGGTAATATAATCAAGCAAAAGTGAAAAAACACATAAACAGCAGCAAAAGAAATCAAAGGGGCATGTATACCTTTGCAAATTTGAAGGGAAGGTCCTGAGTTTTTCTTCTTCTTCTTCTTCTGTTGGCGAATAAACTTACGAGCAGCTTCTCTATTTCTCTTACAATATTTAGCCTTAATTTTATTTGCAATAGAGCACTTCTTCACCATCATCATCATCTGCTGACCTTGTCTATTTGCTAATTTTCCATGGCAATTGGATTTCATATCACCGATAATTGCCATGCTACACTTTGAGAAAGACTCTTTTTTTTTTTTTCGATTTGGGTGTGATAAAACTCAGTTTTTCTTCGATTTGGACACGAAAAGACTCGGTTTTTTCCCAATTTGAACATGAAAAGACTCCGTTTTCCCCCAATTTGATCATGAAAGACTCCTTTTTCCCCCCTATTTGGACACGAAAAAACTCGGTTTTTTGCCAATTAGATCATGTACCTTCATTTTGCTCCAAAAAAGACGTACAAGACGATTGCATTTGAGTGTCATGGGAAATACTTGAACCGTTTCCGCAAGAAGATTATATCTAACCGAACCTTCAAAATAAACTAACTCGAACAGTGTCACTCATTGTTTTTTTGTAACGAACCCAAATTCTCAACTCAACAATCAATAAACAGAGGGAACGAAACTAATAAACTTTGATTAATACGGAAAGGAACAATTACAATATGAAGAACAAGAGTAGTAGTAGAAGGGATGAGAGGACTTAGAGAGAATTAGGGATGAGAATCATAGACTTTGCCCAAGGCACAATACACATTAGCATGACCTATTTTGCTCCCACCAGTGCTATTTATCAACCCGGATCCCAAATATAGCCTCTTAATATGGTATTGGGCTGCTTTGCCAATACGGGTCTAGGCCCATTCATAACAATACCTCCAACCTCAATAAGAACCTTGTCCTCAAGGTTCATGTCACAAAATCCATCCAACACTTCCTCAATTATCTGAAAAGTAGCAATTTTCACATACTGCAATGCCACAAGTGCAGAGTGAGACGACACTGCATCCAGTAATAAATTTGGCCAAGGAAAATGATCTCGAAGATCTGATGCAAAGTGCAGCTTTATGTTGTGTTTGGAGAGTATTAAAAAAATTGGCTTTACTCTTATTGCCTATTTGACTTCTTGTCCAGCTTTAACCAGAAGCATAACAAAACTTTGCTCTTTCAACGATGATTCCCTTGCAAATATGTTTTGCACTTCCTCTGGATACATGTCGCCCATCATATTTGTTGCTATCTTTAGTAGGTCCGGTAGTATGTAAAAAGGAAATGAACCAGGCACAAGGGTATTCGAGGACCCCTTTTCTAGAAACAGATTTTCCTTTCGAAAGAAGGGAGCCAACCGGACATTGGAAGTAGTTATTACCATTTCAATGTTATTTCCATTTTGCACTAGCTTGCAATCTTGTGGTTGGTGTCGGTGTGCTGAATGCATTCTTGCCTCCAGTAGTGCACTTCTAGCATTCCAGCCAATGATAGAATCAATTGTGGAAATATCATCTACAAGCAAATAGATATTAGTGAAGAATGGAAATACTTTATCCTCTGCTTTGTCCAAGTCCTTCAATACAAATTCCTTAAAAATAACAGCCCAACTAAAATTGGGATCTCCAATTAACGCTCTTGCGACCTTGTGGACACAACCAATGAAACAAGGCCACCGAAAACTGCTGTAGAACACCCTTGTATTAATTCTGAAATGTTTGACAGTTTCCTCATCCATTGCAAACAGTCCCAATTCATTAAGAAACTCACAATCACCGTACTCTCCTCCAACAACTACCATCCTTCTATATTTCGCAGCGGTGATTGCTTCCATGAGCTTATCAGGATCAACAAATTCACTCAGGAATAAAGTGCTCATGGAATGAACACTGTGTACACCGAAAGAAGACAACAACAGACTAGTGGACTCATTTGGTGGAGGTGTTTCACAGGATATGGTACGAACATTTTGCCCACCTTCTCGGCCTGATTGGTACTGAGGCAGTTCAGAGCGAACTTTGTTTGGAAATCCACTTGCTTCATCTTCAGTAATGTTATTATTCAAATGGTTTAACTTCATAGGCTGCCGATGTATTCCTGGGTCCCATACATGTAAAATTACACTATATGTCGCTGAATTACTTTGAGAAACCAAACACATCAGGCCATAATCATGACATTCAGCGCGTGCAGGAAGCATGTCCAAGGAACAAATAATAAAATAGCTGGCATAGTTTCGACCATCATCAACAACTTCCAAGAGAATACAATCACACACACTATTTATATTTCGGAACCAAAGTTCAAAGGGTGCGATGCAAGAATTCCTCTTGGTTAATGTCATAAGCCTAGAATTATTACAACTGCCCAAAACACCCCAGTATACACAATTTCTTATAACTCCAAAGAATGTGGTAAGTGAGCTAGAACCAGGATCAAATGGAAAGCCTAATTCAAATTGCTCAGGCCAAACTTGAGGCAAAGCTAATACAACTGCAGCATGGTCAATTATACTTAAGTGATCAGATATACCTTTGCTTATGAGTTTGGCATAACTGCAAGTGGAAGGAATAGAAGGAATCTCCTCCCGGCGTTGAACAAGCTCGAGTCCCTGTTGAGAGTAGACTTTTCCAGAGTGTTCCACAAATAATTGATTGCAACAGTCGTCTAAAACTTTGTGAATATCAAACATGGCAAGGTCACAGGGAATAAAGACTATCGAATTAATCCATAATGAAGGTCTATATGTATTTGCAACAACAAATTCCATAGGTTTGTCCTTGATGGCAACAATTTCCTCTTCATCATTCTTGTCTTCATTTTTAGCATCATTAGCACATCCATTTACCTCAATAATCAGGGAGACAGAATTTACCAGCTTATTAGGAGGAACTAAAAGTGCAATAGGCTTGCCGGATAAACCAAGGTGATTTAAGACTTTGTATCTCGCTGACTGTTCCATTTGGGGACGTCCATCGAACAGTTGGGCTCCGATACTTTCAGTATTTATAATTTCTTCAACAGGCATTTCAATTGGAGCATCTGATTGTGTCTCAGCAAATAATGTGGGGCAACAATTAGTTAACCTTTCATCGAATACCTTGCACGCATGGGTTTTGTTGTTGCCTTCAGATTGCTCATCACGATATTGCAGCAAAGGTGAGTTGGTTATATTGCTCCCTTGAGGATAAGCATACACAAAACACGACGCACGATCATCAGCCTCACCTAATCCCGATGAGATATCATTTGAAAGATTTTGGTACTCAGTCACATAGGTTACCTGCCCGAGATTCGCCAATCTCCCTCCCGTAGACTCAAATCTTTTTTGTTTAAATCGAATTCTCACCTTATCAGCGAAATGCGGCCAATCAATTAATTGATTATTCCTAAATAACCACTGATACCACTTTAATGCTTCACCATCAAGGTAGAACGACGCCACAGTAAGCTTCTGATCTTTCTTAATTTTATAGAAATCGAAATAGTGCTCTGCTTGAACTATCCAGGCCTCCGGATTCTCGCCACAAAACTGCCCTAATTTGGCTTCCATAACTGTTTTTCTGGGTTCAAAAGAGGTCGTAGCCTTTTTCCCCAAAATGTCCAGCAACATCAAACGAAATTCAGCGAGATCTTTAGAGATAGAATCCTTCATTTGTTGGATTGAATCACGAACTGAATCATCAATGAAAGCCTTGAGTACTTTTTGGTCCTCCATTAGAGAGAGACCTCTGGATGAAAGCACCAATGTAACGAACCCAAATTCTCAACTCAACAATCAATAAACAGAGGGAACGAAACTAATAAACTTTGATTAATACGGAAAGGAACAATTACAATATGAAGAACAAGAGTAGTAGTAGAAGGGATGAGAGGACTTAGAGAGAATTAGGGATGAGAATCATAGACTTTGCCCAAGGCACAATACACATTAGCATGACCTATTTTGCTCCCACCAGTGCTATTTATCAACCCGGATCCCAAATATAGCCTCTTAATATGGTATTGGGCTGCTTTGCCAATACGGGTCTAGGCCCATTCATAACAATAATGTTATAAACCAAACGGGAGAGCCCAACCCAAAAGACTAGTCTAATAGGTGGGAGAACCCATTTGGCTTATAAGCCCATTAATATTTCTCTATTTTTTCAATGTGGGACAATTGGTTCATAACAATCGCCTCCGCTTGAGAACCAACGACCTCGTTGGTCACGGCTGAGTCCAGTTGGTCACGGCTGGCACCCCCTTGGGTCCAGGCCACCACTCCTGACGCACAGGCCACCACTCCGAGTCGGGGCTCCACGCGTGGATCGATCCTCGTTGGTCACGGCTGGGCCCAGTTGGTCACGGCTGGCACCCCCTTGGGTCCAGGCCACCACTCCTGGCGCACAGGCCACCACTCCGAGTCACGGCCCCACGCGTGGGACTCTCAATGAAAGCACCAATGTTATAAACCAAACGGGAGAGCCCAACCCAAAAGACTAGTCTAATAGGTGGGAGAACCCATTTGGCTTATAAGCCCATTAATATTTCTCTATTTTTCCAATGTGGGACAATTGGTTCATAACATTTTTCCTTTTAAGAAATTTAAATTAACAACTATTTGTTAAAATGAAAGTGATCCTGGAACTTTTTATAGTGAATGTTGCTTATAGGAATTAGTAAAATTTTGTAAGAATGAACCAAACACCCACGATGCAACTTATTTATACTACTTAAAAATAAACTTTTTAATTATAGTTTGCCCAGGTGGGCAAGTTATAAAAATTATATATATATATATATGAAATGGGCGAATTTTCCCAATTTTGCCGAACAAGGTAACAAAAATTAAACTCTAAATGAGTATTCATAGTTCGCCCATGACAAACTAAAAAAAAAAAAGGGGGGCAAACTATAAAAACAAATAAACTCTAAATGGGTTCGTCAGTTTTTGGGCGAACCTCTTTAATATATTTTTTTTCACACTTTTGACGGAGTTAACAGAGTAAGTAATAGTTTGCCCAAAAATGAGCAAACTGTTCGTTTTGTAACCAATGTTTGAGGACTGTCCGTTTTGAATCCGAATGTTGAAAAACCGTCTCTTTCAGTTTCGGACTCGATAATTTTGCTATTAATTCACAACTTACAAGCTTAGCAACTTTTTGAAATAGTACCGTTCCACCAAAAAAGACCAAGCTTAGTTCCTCCTTTTTACTTTTCTTTGACAAATCCGAAGTCTCCTCACTAAGAATGAGAAATTGACATATTTTATTTGCTTATTAGTTTATGTGTTTACCCAGAATATTATGTGCACTAATATAAAACTATTATTTTTAGTTTTGTATGTTAATTATACCTTCGATATATACATGTTAGAGTTGCATATATTAATTCTTTGGTCTACTAATGCAGGTTTTGAGAAAAAGTAACGCAATGGAATGCACCTAAAGGACAATTTGATTTATGGTAAATTTCAATATTTCCATATCTTAATTTAGTTTAGAAATTACATAATTTGATGCTCATACGTTCTTGACACAGGCACACCAAATAGTAACTATTACGATACTGTAAATGTTTAATACTGCTTTTCTTAGAAAATCTGAGTTACGTTTTGTATTCCTACCAATTATTGATAGAATATTATATTTGCTTTGGATATCAACATCACCTATACTATTCTAAAAGTGGGAAACCTCAAAGTTGGAAGTTAGACTACGAAATTGCCCATTAAGAAAATGAAAGACCCTTCTACCCTTCAAGCAAATACTACTCCAAACAACATATTTGTACGAAACTGAAATTGCACATTCTAATAATAAAGACCAAAATGTCCTACTAATAATCTTGATGAACATTTATTTCCTCCAAACGTTTAGCCCTTCACAAACCAGCGCATTAGCCAAAGAGTTTGAGGAGTTGCATAAGTTAGAAATACTCTCTCCGTTTAGTTTTACTTGTCACATTTTGAGTTTGACACACCTATTAAGAAAACAATTATTGACATGATTATTTTACAATAATGCTCCTATTAAATGATGTTTACTATTGTATCTTGAAATTAATTTGGACAAAAAACAATTAATGATAAGGGTAAAATAGGAAAACAAGTTGTCTTTTTCTTGATATGTCAAAAATGACAAATAAAAATGAAAATCCAATTAGAAAATAAGTGATAAGTTATTCTGAACGAAGGGAATTGAATCTGATTATCTGAATAGTCCCTATTTATTGATATTGATATATTCAATGATGCACTTAAAAACAACGGTCTTCTGAATGCTATGCATACAATAAGTACTAAGTAATGCTTTCTGCCTATTCTTCAACATCACACTGTTACCACTAGAGAAAATTATAGTAATACAATGCTAATACACTGCCCTTGATGTGAAGTTCCTTTTTGGTGTTTTTATTGGTATGGTAATGAAGGTCATTGGAGCAATTGTTAATGGCCTCACTCCAATTTACTTTATTTTAGATCATGTGTAAAATAATTTAGATCATCAGAGTACATTAAGCATGAGTTCTTGCACAGAAAGGAAACGAGTACTAATATATTCAAATTGGGAAATTCTACCAAATAAATAAAATGTTTGCAGGGACAAAACTCTCCATATCCAACGTCTTTGACACAAGAAACGTGATAACTCTATGATAAAGTCTTTTATAACAAAAGGATTGACTGTTCTACTTTGCCTAATGTCATACCTAGGTTTGTTAATGACTGATATTCTAACCTTGACAGCTCGAGATGCAATTTCTTAGCAAGTAAGCACCTACATATATACAATGCAAAATTCTAACGTTATGTGTTTGAATTGATCATAATTATTCTATCCAAATTTATTGGGTTCGAAATCTATTGTTTGTACTTAATTTAATGAATTTTTAAAACACATATACCAAATCGGAGCCAATATTACTAGGTTCAGATGAACCTATAACTAAAGTAATATTACATCCACATTTGATAAACAGGGGCGGAGGGAGAGTGTTGGTTGCGGATTCGGCCAAACATAATAAGGCAAGAAGCGGTTTTGCTCAATTGATAGAATCAATTGTACTTTCACTGTTGTGGAATGGCTTCCATAAAGCACCTTTAGGAAGAGTCTACTATTGGGATCCGATTTCGAGATCAATTCGACAATCAAACTCTTTAAGCAATGATCTTATCCTTTCGTTTTAAAAAATTAAAATTCAAAATTCAAAACTCATAAACTAACTTTCTTGTTAACTTAAACATATAATATACGTGTGCAAAGCACGTTTCCAAAACTAATGAAGGTAATAAACTACACACTTATTTCTGATGTTGGTGACTTTATTAATTTTGAGAATACTGATATTCTGCACTATAATAAGTCATTAACTGTAACCTCTAAGTTCAACTATAAGAGTAATCCATTTCCTTTTAAAATTAAGCATGTGATTATTGATTGAACGTGGATTCTCACTTGTTGAAAAGAGGTGTATTTTTGCAAGAAGAGGCTTGCGAATGATCAGTTAGATGCTTCATATTCTTTCTTTCTAGTGTCGAATGAGTTCTCATATGACAATGAGCTCGAATTTAGTGGAGATTTTGTTTAGGATGCAAAGGTTTCTAACTATCTTTAAAACTTTAGTTATAATGTCAATAGCTCTCATGTCGAAGAGTGTGTGGGAGGTGTACTTGAGGATGCTTGGGTATATCATAAAAGTGTTTAATTTGATGTTTTGAGGATCTTGTGTCGTCTTTTTCATGTCCAGCCGAATACTTTATTGATAGAACTGAATTGATTTGCATGTCTCATTCCCTATGCCATCTAGGCAAGAATTTTATCATTACTTATATAAGTAAAAATTTCTATTGGGATGATGATGTCCACATGCTTTGTAAGGGTGTATTTATATATTCATGCCGGCGCAGGTCGTCCTTTTCGCGTGAAACAGTGTGTCGCTTCCTCGAAGGGTCACGTCCCTTCGAGGTGCGTTGTGACATGCGTCCGCACATGCTCTGGTGCGTCCGCAAATGGAGAAAAACATTTCTTTTCAGATTTTTGGATTAAAATATCACTATTTTTCAAGTTTCAAATGAATTTTGTCCAAAAAAATAGTCTCTCGATCATTTGCCGAAGCCAAAGCCAAATAACGACTGCGCGAGGCTTGTCTTGTTCTTGCCTCACTATTCACATGAAGGAATGCATTTCATTATATGCATAAGAATGTTTCTTTCTCCCACCAATGTGGGAGAACTTTACTTGTTAAAGGTGAACTACACATTTCACTTTCCCTCCATTTTGCATTCACAATACATTAGAACCCAACAACTGTGACTAAGGAAAAAAAAGAGGTGGAAAAGAATGGCTAGTAATAAGGTAGCAGGTGATGATCTGGGAAAAATAAGGCTTCTGTGAAGCTAACAGATAGCCTGGTTGATGTTGCTATTATTGATTTGTGCACTAATAACGTGGGAGACAAACGAAAAGGGGACGATAACTTAAATGGTATTTCAGATGTTAAGAAAACTAAAAATGTGGTGGAGCGGGAAGCTAGCCCCAAATGGCTCCCTTCTTCGCAATGAAGATGGTGGTGTGGAATTGTCGAGGCTTGAGGGGGTCCTTTGACAGTTCCCTTTCTGAAAGAGACATAACATCTCCACTCTCCGAGTATGATCTTTTTAAGCGAAACTAACTATCAAGAAAGAATGCTGTTGAGAGTCCAGAGACAACTCAATATGACAAATATAATTGTTGTGGATCTAATGGGATTAGCTGGAGGACTATGCCTATTCTGGAACGATAATATTCAGGTATGTCAACACAGTTCTACTTCCTTCTACATTGAAACTTATATACATGATTTAATAGATGATTGTAATTATTGGTATATATTTGTCTACTTAAGTACGGATAAAGCACTCGTAGAAATCAATTGCTAGAACTTATCGACAAGTCAAGGAATTGGGGCTCTCTTTGGGTTATGGCGGGAGACTGTAACGATATTATTGATAACTGAAAAAACAGGCAGTAGAATTAGAGAACATTCTTCTTTTAGAGATTTTAAAAACTTTTTATGGGATGTTGGAGCCATAGATCTAGGCTTTAAACGTTGGATATTAGGAAAAAGAAAAAGAGATTTTATTTCGATAAACGTTGGAGTGAAAAGGAAGAAGTTAACTCAACGGTGATTAGGTCTTGGAATAGTGATGTGGGGGGTTTTGAGCAATCCAAGGTTAGTCTTAAAATTAACAATTGTAGGATCTCATTGATGGCATGGCTTAGAGGGGGGAAGGAGAACTCTAAGAAAAAAATTACAGGAATTAAAAAGAGAATTGAGGAACTTAAGAATGATTCGAGTAATTTTGATCTTAATAAATTGAGGTTGCTCCGCAGAGAATTAGGACAGGCTTATAAGGATGAAGAAGCTTATTGGAAGCAAAAGTCTAGAGCCTTAAGGAAGGAGATAAGAACACCTCTTTCTTCCATATGAAAACCGTTCAGAGACGTAGATGTAATAATATTAAAGGTTTTAAGCTAAATGATGGCCACTGGACCTCCGAGCCCGGCGAAATAGTGAAGGAAATAGAAAGATTTTACAAGGATTTTTTTTACTACCTCCCGACCTTCAAATTTTGATCCAATCCTAAATTTAATTCCTACTCTAGTAGATAATACAGTTAATGATAGGCTTATTAAGGAAGTCACAGAGGATGAAATTAGAAAAGCTATTTTTGACATGCATCCCCTAAAAGCCTCGGGAGTAAATGGAATGACCCCTTTTTTCATTCAAAAGTATTGGAACGTTTTATCTAGTGATATTTGTGAAGCTGTTAAAAGTTTTTTCCACTCAGGATATTTGCTACCTTCTTGGAATCAGACTCTGATAACACTAATTCCTAAACTGAAAAATCCTACTGAAGTTAGTCAATTCAGACCCATAAGTTTATGCTCTACGATCTACAAAATCATTCCTAAGATTATTACTACTAGACTCAAAAATTTTCTCCCTAATATTATTTCTCTAAACCAATCAGCTTTCATTGGTCAAAGATAGATTATTGATAATGTTGTTCTAGCTCATGAATACATTCATTTACTAAAGAACAAAAGACGTGCAAAACAGAAATACATGGCCTTGAAGCTAGATATGGCTAAAGCTTATGACCGAGTTGATTAGTTCTATATTCATAAATTACTTAGTAAAATGAGATTTCATGAGATCATTGTCAATTGGATCATGCAATGTATCACTACCCCGACCTATAGATTTAATATTAATGGGGATATAGCAAGAGAGGTGAAACCGACTAGGGGACTTAGACAAGTGGATCCTCTATCCCCATATCTTTTCCTAATATGTGCCGAAGGTCTCTCTAGATTACTAAATCAAGCGGAAGATCGAGGAAATATGCAAGGACTAAGTTTAGTTAGAGATGAACCAACGGTAAATCACCTGTTCTTCGCCGATGATTCTTTTATCTTTTGTAATGTTGACACACAGAACGCTAGAAAAATTGCTGAAATTCTAAGAACTTATGAGAATTGTTCGAGGCAAAAGGTGAACTTTGGGAAGTCTGCAATTTTCTTTAGTAAAAACACTACTAATGTTGAGAAGGATGGAATATAGCGGAATTATGACAATTACGAAGAATAATTTAGGGCTACATTTGGGGTTACTGGCTGTCGTCGTAGGAAAGTCAAAGAAGAAAATGTCGAAGTTTATCAAAGATAGGGTGAAAACTAAGATTAAAGGATGGAAAAATAATTTTTTAAGTCCTGCAGGAAAAGATGTGATGCTTAAGTCCGTCCTCTTTGCTATTCCTTCATATGCGCTTTCTTGTTTTCAATATCCATATACTCACTGCAAAGAGATGATATCGATTCTATCTAATTTTTGGTGGGGGCGGGATGGAGAGAAGAAGAAAATGCATTTTGAAAAATGGGAGTGTCTTTGCCTAGCTAAGTCTAAAGGGGGTATAGGATTTAGAGACCTTAAATCCTTTAATCAAGCTTTGCTGGCAAAATTAGCTTGTTTTAACGCAAGAAGAGTCCCTTCTCTTTAGAATTCTAAAAAGCAAGTATTTCAATCATACCTCTTTCCTTAAGGCTACTTGTTCTTCTTCTAGCTCTTGGATATGTAAAAGTATCATCTGGGGTAGAATCTTATAAGTAAAGGTATTAGATAGAGGGTAGGATCTGGTGATAGCATCAAAGTATGGACTGACCCGTGGATTCCCATCTCTAGAGGCTTCAAACCTAGCTTTTGTCATACACAAATAGACGTTGAACAAAAAGTGAAGGACCTTATAGACCTCAACACAAACACATGGAATATAAAAGAGATACAGAAATGGTTTAGACAAGATGATATTCATGCTATTATCTCTATTCCGATTTCCATGACTGGTTCGTTGGATAAAATTATTTGGCACTATACTAAGTCCGGTAAATATGAGGTTAGGTCGGGATATCACCTAGCTATCATTCTTTTTCTAAAGATTTCTGGGACTTCTTATGCTCTATGAACATAAAGAATAAATATAAGCATTTTGTTTAGAAATGTATTTTAAATGTGTTGCTAGTCAATCAGGTTATGTCCAAAAGAATGAGACAGGTTTGTGATGTAAAGGATGCGGAATAGAGAGTGAATCTACTGATCATATGCTTTTTAGATGCCCTACTGCTAGATTAATTTGGAGGCTCTGCCCGATTAATTGGCCAAACTTAGAAAATACTATGAATTTTGCTAGATGGTGGAATGATATATTCACCAATGCTAAAAAATATCCTGAATTCATCGAACTTATAAAACTAAGTGTCTCTATCATGTGGCAAATTTATAAGGCTAGAAACTCTAAGAGTTTTAATGGAGATATTTGTGAACCCAAGGAAATTGTTAACAAGGCACTTTTTGATTTCCATGAGGATGAAAATAATTTGCTTCCTAATTCTTCTCCTACGAGTATAAAGGCTAGTACTAATGATAGAAATATTACTATGGCACAAGATGATGTTGTTATGTTTGCAGATGTTAGCTTACATAAGGAAAAGAAGATGACAAGCATTGGAGTGGCGGTTATGGATAGCTGTGGTAACCTGCTTCAAGCCTTTGGTAAACCACTTCAATTTGTTGGAAGGTGATGGCACCTAAAAAGGTGGCCACCCCTAGGAAGAGGGATGTGTCCCGGATTGGCCTTGGTGAGGGTGTGGGTCGGGTTCGTCCCCCCTGGTTCAGGGCCTGTAAAGGGTGGGTTGCGCCTTCCACTATCAGCTATAACTTTTAGTGCAGTTGGTTAGCGGTTCACTCTTAAGGTTTGGTATCAGAGCGGGGCAACCTTGAACTACTCTACGTATGATCTTGAGTTGTACGCCTTGATTAGAGCTTTGGGCAATTGGCAACACTACTTGTGGCCTAAGGAATTTGTGATTCGTACCGACCATGAGTCTTTGAAACATCTTAGGGCCCAAGACAAATTGAACAAACGGCATGCCAAATGGATTGAATTCTTAGAAACTTTCCCTTATGTGATCCAATACAAAAAGGAGAAGGAGAACATCGTGGCCGATGCCTTGTCCCGAAAACATGTGTTGCTTAGTACCTTGTCTTCTAAATTGATTGGATTTGAATACTTGAAGACATTGTACCCCGAGGACCCCAAGTTTGCTCAAATCTTTAAAGATTGTGAGGAATGGGAAAGGGAAAAATGGCTTAGGGATAGAACTTCTATACCCTACTCAAAATTTGATGGATTCCTATTCAAAGGAAAAAGGTTGTGTGTGCCCTCTAGCTCTTGGAGAGAGTTATTTGTGAGAGAGGCAGGATTTGTTGTAAGCTCCCGGGGAGTGGAAGTGGATGAATCCAAGATAGACGCTATAAGAAATTGGCCAACTCCACAATCCATTGGTGATGTGAGAAGCTTTCATGGCTTGGCTAGTTTCTATAGAAGGTTTGTCAAAGGGTTTAGCACCATAGCTGCCCCGTTGACCGAGGTAATCCGGAAGGATAAGCCCTTTAAATGGGGTGACGAGCAAGCAAAGGCGTTTGAAACCTTGAAAACAATGCTTAGCTCCGCTCCTTTGTTACAATTGCCCGACTTCGGCAAAATGTTTGAAGTCGAATGTGATGCTAGCAAGGTAGGCATTGGGGCCGTCTTAATGCAAGACCAAAAACCCATTGCATACTTTAGCGAAAAGCTAAAAGGGGCAACCTTGAACTACTCTACGTGGATGTCGTCAAGTACCTCTCGTTTCATGAACAATCCTTGGAGCGCTTGGAGTTCTCGTGCTTGACTTCTAGTGAATGGCTTAGAAGGGATTTGGATTGTATCAGAAGGGCTATAACTGCTGAAGCAATAGCAATTCGAAAGGCACTGGAGAGCGCTAAGGAAAAGGGATGGTCAAAGGTGCAAGTTTTATCAGATGCGAAAAGTGTGGTGGATATGCTATTGAAAAGAGATACAGTTTCATGGGAGATAGAAACAATATGTGAAGACATTTGGGATCTTATGAATTTCTTCATAGAGATAGATGTGGTGCATATCCTAGATCTTGGAATGTGGTAGCATACAAGTTAGCTAGTTTCTCTAGTTCATTATTACATCAAGTTACTTGAATTTCTGCTTTTTCTAGCTGGATTATAAATGATGCGATAGCATCTTTTAGCTTTTTGAGACCGTTTATGCATTAATAAGATAATTTATTGGTTGTAAATTTTTTTTTTAACTATATAGTGTTTTAGTTAGAATTGGAGTTTTTCAATGTGAATGCACTGAGAATATAATAATTTTGTGTAAGCTAGAATACTATGTAGCAAAAAGAAAAATCTGGCTAATTGTCATGAAGAAAAAAAATACTCTCTATTTCATGTTACTTAATCCTTATTGATTTGGTACACTCGTTAATTACATTTAATTAGGAATGTATTTTACTAAATTAACCTTATTAATGATGTTTGAAACTCTAAATTTGACTAGAGGGAAAAATATAACTAACTCTCTTAAATTTTATAAATTAAACAATTAAATTGAAATAAGGGAGTAACAGCACTATCCTTACTTAACTTTTATTGGGTCCACTTGATACTTTATTATAAAGTAAAGTCAACTTATGAAGTAAATATGTTAGCAGGTAGTTGAGCAGGACATTCTTTGGTATGCTTGGTGGTAACCTGGAGCATAGTGTCTATTGTAGTTTTAGCATTATTCTAGTAGTTTCTTGCTTTTTGATTGCAGATTAGGGTAGAAGGTTAGCACGTAACTAAGCCAGGTATTTCTTTTCGGCGGGGTAGGATTGGTGGTAGTCTGGATTACTGTGGCTATTGTAATTTAGCATTATTCTTGTAGTTTCTTGCCTTTTGATTACTGTTACCATATTTTTTTTGTGTTTCGCTTGTCACACTACTTTGTTGTTGATGTTGGTTCTTTTATGAATGCTCTGTAAGGCTTTTCTTTAGGGTCACATTTTCTCTCATAATTACTTTGACTTGCCACACTTGAGCTGAGTGTCTTTTGGAAACAACCTCTCTACCTCCATGAGGTTGTAAGTTCTGCGTACGCTCTACCCTCCTCAGACAAGCTATGGGATTACACTGGGTAAGTTGTTTTAAATTGATCAAGACCCTAGTTTATGGCCGCTTCCAATTGTTGATTCATTGATAGACTCACACTTCGACTTTGATTGTTATGTGGACTGTTTGAATATGCAGTATATATTCTTTACAACTTCAGTAATGGATAGATAAAGAAGGGAGAGACATGCCCTTATAGTTTAAGCCAACTACGCGATGACTAGTGCTTGGGAGTTGGGACAGGAGAGTCCGAAAGACAGGGGAAAGAGGAGAGGACAGAGGGGAAATTGGATTTGAACCTTGAGGGGGGAGGGGGAGGGGGTTATGGAGGGGATCTTAGGTTCACGTGAACTGATATACCTCCATGTAAATCCGTCCCTGGCTACTACCTTCTAGCTATGCCAGCCAAAGGCCTCTCTATATAGATCTGATCAACCACAATTTTTTAATTAAATTTCAGGATACAGACCAGATGGTTGTTGATCAGGTGAGCTCTGATGTTGTTTCTTACTTACAATTGAGTTTAATTATTTTTGGTTGGACTTAGATTCTAGGCGTGTTAGACGTTTTTCTGCATTATGATGACTAGCATTGTAGATAGTAACGTTCTCAAAAGCAAGATATGATGGCTAGCTAACAACGCCATATTCGGTATATTCTTTCTCATCCTTGTTAGAAAAAAATGGTTACTTCGTTGTTTTTTCATTAGTTCATAGTATGACTTTGTGACTGAGAAATTACTGGAATTGTTGATCAGGTGAATTCAGGGTGTTATTACAATTGAGTTTAATTGTTGCTGGTTAGACTTAGATTCTATTTCGAGGTGTTATTATTTTGAAAATGTAACTATTTTATTTCTAGGCGTGTTTGCTATGGCTAAGAGGCGAATTCCCATGTTTAATTCACTTAAAACTTAGCTGAACGTGCAGGTGCGGTCTTTGGTGGTAGTTAGAAAGAATAGGAATAATGGCTGCTATTGGCAACTAAAGTATTCCGGTCATCTGTTGCTTACTTGGGGCAACTAATAATTGTCAAGTAATTTCATTTTTCTCCATAAACACAAAAGGTGCACAATAATATAGTGAAATTGAGTTTAGAGGGTAATAGGATCCCTGTGAAGTTAAGGCATGTCGTAGCAACTTTGGCTAAGTTCAAGAGGGTAATAGTCTTATCTCTTTTTTTTTTTTTTTGTAACTAACCTTGTATTATTTACCAATTAGCAACTATACAGAGACTCAAACAATAACTGCTACCTGGACATAGTCCCAGGGTCAGTGCTCAAACGAAACAAAACATGGCTACTCCTCCATCATCAAGCTAGGGTAAGGATAAGAGTTGAGTTCTTACACTCTACGTGCTAATTTGGGTTGCAGACTAGCTCTATAGATAGACATCTGAACAATCTTTTCTAGGACAGCTTCGCTTGGTCTTTGTTTTGCTTGAAAATCCTTTGGTTGCTTTCACTCCATATTGAGTAGATGCAGCACGCTAACATAGTTCGAAACATCTCATGTGTTGCCCTTTTGCCATTTGCATGAACTAGCAGCCAAGTAACTTCATCAATCCATTTTCCAGCCAACCTATGGTGCCCTTGCCAATGTAGCAACCTGTTCCGAATAGATGTAGAATAGGGACATTGAAAAAAGATATGTTCAATAGTCTCCAGTTCACTTTTACATAGAGGGCATTGTTCCTCGGTGGTGATCCCCCACTTCACCAACGTGTCTCTCGTGTACAATCTTCTATGTATAGCAAGATACAAGATAAAAATCCATTCTAGTGCTTCTCCATTGTTGCATTTCACCCTTCTCTACGGTACTTTTTGATACTGGCCTCTCAACTTCAAATAGAGCATTTTAATTGAGAATTGTTGCATATGCTCTATCTGTTGGATCAAAGAGAGCAAAACACTTCTAAAAGAGCAGAGACAAGTTCTGTAGCTAAACAACAAAATCATCACTATCTTATTTGGCAACGAATTCTGTTAGTTACGAGCAAATTAGCGACTCCAACGCTTCACAACAACTGCTGCTGATTCACCGCCATCAGTAACAATAACCTCCATCAAAACACTACTTAAAAAACAGGATTTAACAACAGACAAATTCTGTAGCTAAACAGCAAAATCCATCGCGATGAATTTCTATTAGCTACAAGCAAATTAACTATGGATTCGCGGCGAAGTTCATAGCTAAATCTAATTTTTTTTTAGTGAAATATCACAAGCTACACGCAACTAGACATTGCAAACCACAATGGACTCATTGTCAACTAAAACAAAAAGAACTTAACTGATAGGAATTATGGACACTAAATTTAGGATCTATGATTTAGACATATATGGTCAACTCATTAGATCGAACAACAAGCTATAATATCATCAAACAACTACAACACCTAATGATAAGAATCGAGTTACTTGAATTATCAAGAAAATAATGTGGAAGCAAAATATGAAGGTTAAAGATATGCGAAATTTGAAAATAAAATAGGAAAATTTCGAAATTATGTATCATATTTATTGAATTAATGTAAAAAATAAATTCATTATACATAAAGTACATTGTATCGACACTGCAAAATTTGTTTGGGGGATGAAGGGTCAAGGAATTTAAATGAACCCACTTGTGAAGGAGAGCCTTGGAGTAACTGGTAAGTTGCTGCCATGTGACTAGAAGGTCACGAGTTCAAACCAAACCATGGAAACAACCTCTAGAAGAAATGCGAGGTAAGGCTGCATACAATATATCCTTGTGGTCGGGCCCTTCCCCGGACCCTGCGTATAGCAGAAGCTTTAGTGCACCGGACTACCTTTTTTTACTTGTGAAAACGACATTCATGAACTTGATGTCATGATTAATGATCTCGATTACCCCAATAAAATGGATGACAATAGCTTGTTGGATTATCCGGCTGAAAAATGATACATGTTCAAAGATTCAGAGCTTCAAAAAAATTGTGGATACTATTGGAGAAAATAATGTTGATGGTGAAGTTGAAGACGATGCAATACCTTTGGAACCTTTTATGTGTAAGGAAGCACTTATCACGTCTAGAACTCTTCACAATTTTTTGGTGCATTTCGAGAGTTAAAGATGAGCTTCAACTAGATTTAGATTTCAATAAAAAACAAAAACACGGTAATCATATTTCACTAAATTGTCTTAGATATTTTTGTAATTTTAAAGAATTATTAATTTATAATATTAATGGGACCATATATTTATATAGGGGTCTTTCAAAAATATATTATATTATTATCATATCGAAATTAGTAATTTTTTTCACTGACCCAAGTCGGGACCGAAAAAAAATATTATCTTAGAAAATTTATTAATTTACTGTAACACCCCGTACCTTCCTAACCCTGCTTGACGACATTAAATAATATTTAATGAGGTGTCGAGATGCCATAAGTATGCATTGGGTAATGTTAATGAGGAGAAAATTGAAATTTGGCTTCATACATGTGGTTAACCTTGCGTAGGAAGTGTTTTGCAATTTTCATGGAGCATTTGTGGGGTTCAAAATGAGGCTAAGAGGACCTCTAAACAAAGGATGTGAAGGGTAAGAAGTAAGTTAAAGAATAGGACTTGAAGTATCTAACCAAACCCGCGAAGAAAAGTCGAAGAAACGAGAGTTTAAAAATTCAGTGCCATGGGGAGGGCCAGGCGCTGGTTCTGGCGCCCAAACCAGTAAGTTTTTAAGCTCAGTGCCCTGGTGGGCGCCAGGCACTGGCTGGGGCAGCCAAACCAGTAATGCCCTCCAAAATTTGTCTAAGTGTCCAAGGGTGCCCGGGGACGTACCAGGCTGATTTTTGCCACGTTTCTTCTACAACCATGAACATATACATGAAATGAGTAAAATATTATATTGGTATGATAAAATTATTCGAGAACGAATTTGGGGTCAAAATGACGATTTTGCCCTTTTGTTCAAAATAGGCCATACGTGGCTAGAATCGGTTGTTTTTGGGATTGAGGCTACGGATATGAATAACATGAGTGGGAATATTTTTGTAACACGTATGAGACGATTTAAACACGAGAAATTATTGATTTTATTGGGTATGTGTTAATGGGCCAATTTGAGGCCCAAAATGGAGCCAAAATGACATGGCCCAAATGGGAAACTTGACCCATTCTTGTATGACCAAGTGGGCATATCATTAAAGACCAAGTGGATGGCTAAAGATGTCTATTAAAAGGGTATATAAAGTCAAGGAAATCAGATTTTATTTCCACAACACACACATGTAAATTCTAGAAATTTCCCAAAGACATTTCTCTCAAAACTCTCAAACCCTAAGCCACCTCTTGGATAAGATCATCATCTCTCAAGTATTGGTAAGTGTTTATTCACATGATATAACATATTATATGCATATGAGATTATGTATATTATGCTAGTTATGTTGGCAAGGTGGTGAATAGTGTATTTTGGCTTTTGGTGAAAGATGTGCTATCTTGGTAATTTGAACTTGAATTAGGACTTGTGCCTTTGATGAAAAAGCATGGTATGGACAAAATATGAACATGTATGGTGTTATTATGGTCCTAAACTTGTTATTTTCATAAAAGTGTAAATTATGGGACTTTGGCCGATTTATGGTTATGAGTTGTATTGAAGTAAAGTGATGACACAATTGTGATGTTGTGGTGATGGAGAAGTGTAAAATATAAACTTGGTGTGACATGCTATTGATTTTCATGTATTGGTCAATGTATGGAATATTGGGGTATTTTTGGAATAATAATTTTATCAATGGTTTTGTCAAGGGGAAATGGCATGTTTAAGGGCAAATATGTGACTCATTGATGTTACATGCATTTGAAGAGTAGTTGGTGGTTAATGTGAATTCCGTGTTGTATTTGTGTTGTAGAGTGACACATAAAAAAGGAGCGGGACTATTGTATGCACCTCTAGGATTATATATCCGTATTGCGAATCCGAGGTATGTAAGGTTACTTTGACCGTATCTTTCTGCGGCAAATAGTGTTCACATTGACATGTCATTAGTCCTAGCCCAAAATGTGCTAAGGTCTTCCATATCCGGTTAGCAATGGTCATTATTATAAATTTCCTACTCTTTGATCATTTATGAATCTCATGTCTCATCTTCATGGTTAATGTTCCAAAAGTTCAAATAAGGTTATGTTCCAATGTTCCAATAGTGACTATACTTGTGTCTCTTATTCATGGATTATTGTCCAATGGTTCCAATGGTATCATGGTGCTAGTAATGTTATATTTCTCATGATGTTTATTCACATGTCTTTCACTCATTGGTTAATGATTCAAAGCTTCCAACAATGTTATGTTCCAAAGTTCCAAAGTAATGTTATGACTATCCAAGTATCAATCTCAAAGTAAAGATCAAAGTAATGCAAATGTGGTCAATGATCAAGTATGGGTGGCAAGTCTAGGGGCATAAGCCTAGCTCGACTCGATCCCGATGTATTTTTTTATGGGTGGCAAGTCTAGGGGCATAAGCCTAGCTCGACTCGATCCCGATGTATTGTTTTATGGGTGGCAAGTCTAGGGGCGTAAGCCTAGCTCGACTCGATCCCGAGGTATGGATTTATGGGTGGCAGGTCTAGGGGCATAAGCCTAGCTCGACCCGATCCCGAGGCATTGATTTATGGGTGGCAAGTCTAGGGGCATAAGCCTAGCTCGACTCGATCCCAACATGACGATAAGTCATGGAAAGACCCACTGATCAGTAGGGGCCCGGGTACATTGTTATCATTGAGCATTGAGATAAAGAAAGTAAAGAAAGTAATGAAAGCAATCCACATGGTTTCCCAAAATGCAAAATGGTGACTTATTCACATTGATTATTCATATGTTTTGAGTTCATTGAAATATTCATGTGTTGTACAGTTTCCTCTGAGCCTTGCATACTCAGTACTTATTTCGTACTGACCCCTCTTGGGGAATTTACCTTACTTGCTGCAGGCGCAGGTACCAGTAGGCCTCCTCAGTAGATTGCCAGTGTTAGCCGTTCTTTGGTGAGCTCCAGTTAATTCGCGGCTTCTCCGAGTCAGGGTGTATATATGTTTTGGTGATGTACATATTGTATAAAGCGGGGACTTGTCCCGACTTTTGGTTTATGTTGGTCAATGCATCTGTTAGAGGCTTTTGTAGACGTACGTGGGTATATGTATATAAGGTGACTCATGAAGTTATGTTTTGATGGCCTCAACGGCCAAGTTTCTCAAATGTGTATATATATGTCATGATTTCCAATATCCATGATTTCCAAAACTAATAGTTCATGTTCTTATGTGATAGTGAGGTTTCCTATAGCATGCATACTAATGAATAGAAGCAAAGATTGGTTCTCTCGGGCCTTGTCGGCTTCGGGTGCCAATCATGTCCCGATCGGATTCGGGGCGTGACATTTACCGAGTATTAACTTAGAGAGGTTTTACTGAATAAGGAAAACCTATTCCAAATAGCATGGAATTCAAATATAATTTTTATGGAAATAATAAATACTAAAACCATATTAGGAAACTTTTAAACTAGGAAACTAAATACTTTAATGTCAAAGAGAAAGAGAAATTAATGTCAAAAACTACCTAACAATGAATAAGTGAAGTGGCAAAATTACACGCCAATTTTTGGGCTTATGTTGGGCTTTATTTTTACATGTAAATCACTCTTTCTTGGGCCCTTTCATGTAGGCCTTCTAGCCAATCTTTTTCTTTGGGCATGAACTTGGATCATAAAATACGTGTAGCATTTAATCCACTCTTTGGCACAATTCTTGTACGATAAATATTTTCTTGATTTTCCGTTAAAGTTTGTCAATCTTTAACGAATATATGTCACCGTGGATGCTATCACCTAAATTTATTACCTGGAATCTTATTATTTTTTTTTAGAACGAGTTAAAGGGCCTTTCTTTCAGCTTCTTCCAGATAAAAATCTAATAGAGATGTCGTTTCTTAGTACATTGTATTTCATTACCAAATTTAGTTGTCTTACTTATCTAGTTTGGAAAACCAAGAGAGAAATTATCATGTTATGTATATTTTACCCTTGTTATTGATTGTAATCATTACCCAATATATTTTTCAATACATTGAATTTATTATATTCATAGGGTGATGTAGTAAAATTATCTTTTTATTTCTTGCTTTTAAGAGTGTATCAAGTCAAACATGAACAAGTAAAAATGGATGGAGGGAGTAGTAGTCAAATTTAGATTTCCAATAAGGTTAGTTTAGTAAAATGAATCTCTAATAAATATTTTTGTAAGAGGAGTGATAAGTCGACATGGAACAAGTAAAATTAAACGAAGGGAGTATTAACCAAAAATCAAAAGAAAGCTATTGAATTGGTAAATGAACTTTGTGGCTATAGTTTATGCCACCTAATTCTCTCACCTATATCTATCCCCACTATAAGCAACATTCATTAAAAATAAAAATTTAAAAAAAAATAAAAAAAAAACAAAAACTAACAACTAACTTATTGATAATTGAAAACTACGTAAAAATACTATAAACACATAATTGATGATTTAAAATATTTAAAACTCATGTAAAGAAATTTTGGTCCAAACAAATTCGTTGACTCTCGAAATTCATAAATTGGGACAGAAGGAGTATAAAATAAAAACCAAAAGAAGGTTTTTGAATTGTTAAATGAACTTCGTGGCACCATGGAAAAAATTATGTTGGTAGTGTTGCCCAGAGCCTAGTAACGCTTGATCCGGATATAATCGGGCTTCAATACGATATCAAACATCGGGCGAAAATCCCAAAAAAATAAAATTTGTGGCTATAGCTTATGCCACCTAATTCTTCTCACCTATATCTATCCCCACTATAACCAACATTCATCAAAAAACATCAACAACTAACTAACTAAGATGTCAAACAATGAAACTCCAATTCAATTTGGCATCATAGGATGTGCAGAAATTGCAAGAAAAATATCAAGAGCTATTTATTTATCACCAAATTCTACACTTTATGCTATAGCAAGTCGTTCACTTGAAAAAGCCAAAAACTTTGCAATCAAGAACAATTTATTATGTGATTCTTTGAAGATTTATGGAAGTTACAATGAACTTCTTGATGACCCTTTAGTGGATGCAGTGTATATGCCTTTACCTACTAGTTTACATCTTCATTGGGCAATTTGTGCTGCTGAAAAAAAGAAACATTTGTTGTTGGAAAAGCCTACTGCTTTGAATGTTGAAGAGTTGGATAAGATTCTTGATGCTTGTGAGAAAAATGGGGTTCAGTTTATGGATGCTAGTATGTGGTATCATCATCCAAGAACTTGTAAAATGAAAGAGATGTTTCTTGATTCTAAGCTATTTGGACAAGTCAAAGCTGTAAGTTTAGTAACATTTTCGAATTTACCTTTCTGCTATATTTAAATTGGGTTTAACGTGTGTAGATACAGAAAATTTTAAATCTAAAATGTGGGCTTTGTAATCATTTAAGTAAGATTAGTTACCTACTACTTGCTTCATTTGCGTTGTTCATCTTTCTATTTTATTGTCATTATTTTCATTTCTATCTTGTTTTGTCTACTCATCTTTTGAGCCTATGGTCTATTAGAAACAACCTTTCTATAATTTACCTACATCCTCCCCTCCCCAGACCCCACTTGTGAGATTACACTAGACATGTCGTTGTAATACCTACTACAACAAGTATGTTGTCTGATGTTGTAAAAATTCTTGACACTGATTTTGTAAGTTGAATATGAATCGAGTGATATTTGGAAAAAGGTATTAATTGGAGTTAAGTTGAAAAAAATTGGTAGTTGAAGTTGTGTTTGAACGTTCATTTCAATTGAAAAAATATTGAAGTTCTCTGAGGTCTGTTCAAACTTAAACTCCTTGTCACTAAGAAATGCAACTCTTTCCTCAAGGGACTGGACTCCACCAAGAGGTTCTTTCTCTCACGTAATTTCGCCAAAAGACGAACTATAGTGATTTGTACTAACTGAAAAGTTTGGCTACAGAAGGCAATAGTGTTAGGATTTGTCCTGAATTTCCTAGTTTACTTGAATTTTACCATAATTGTGTTTTACTTCAAAAGGGTTTTCTTTAGGGAAAAGGTTTCCTCGTAGGAAAAGATCTTTTCCATAATTAGTTAACCTCTTTATGGGAGGAAAAGTTTTGCACCTCTATAAATAGAAAATCTATCTTCTTATATCATAACACAATAACATCCACAATGTAGTCTCTAAAGAGTCTTGTTTAGGGGGAGATTTCTCCCAATAGTTTTTATGTTTTTTTAATATTAGGTTTTTATATGTAGATCGTTTGACCAAATCATATAATAATATTAATTTTTTAGTATTGTTTTATGTGTCATCTGATTTGTCACATTGATGGTTTGCAACTATAAGCTTCCGCATGATGCCCTCTCGATTTCGAACCCAACAAGTGGTATCAGAGCTAACGATCCTATGAGTCCAATGGTTCATCAAGATTGAAGGTTCAAAGCAAGTTGCAACCAAGTTGATGATAATGAAGAGTTTTTTTGTCAAAAAAAAAAAAAAAAAAAGTCAAGATACTACATGTGGACAAAAAGTTTCAAACAAATTTTCAACAATCCTGCTGCTAATCCATCTTTAAAATCAAAATATATTTTCAACCCATACTTGCTTCAACGCATGGGCTCCACTTTCAACCCTTGCTAATTTTTTAATGTTTGGGCTCCTTTCAACTCATGCATATATACTTTTAACGCATGAGCTCCACTTTTAACCTGTGCTCACTTTTAATGCACAAGACTTCAATTTTCAACCCTACATACTTTTAATATAGGCTCCAATTTTTAACCCATATCAACTTTTAATCATAGTAAGCAGCAGTGATATATGAAGATTATGTGAAGAAGAAGATGAAGATCAATTTTGCCAGAAAATTCAGGCCAAGGGGAGATTTGTTAGGATTTGTCCTGAATTTCCTAGTTTACTTGAATTTTACCATAATTGTGTTTTACTTCAAAAGGGTTTTCTTTAGGGAAAAGGTTTCCTTGTAGGAAAAGATCTCTTCCATAATTAGTTAACCTCTTTATGGGAGGAAAGGTTTTGCACCTCTATAAATAGAAAATCTCTCTTCTCATATCATAACACAATAACATCCACAATGTAGTCTCTAAAGAGTTATCATATAATAATATTAATTTTTTAGTATTGTTTTATGTGTCATCTGATTTGTCACATTGATGGTTTGCAACTATAAGCTTCCGCATGACGCCCTCTCGATTTCGAACCCAACAAATAGAATCAGCCAATAGGTGCAGACAAGCATAGCGAATCACATAGATAAGCCACCAGCTTGTTCTAGAATTCAGCATTTGTTTCTTCATGTAGTTCAAATTTTATATAATTTGACAATTAAGGGGTCAGTGGCAATTACGAGTATTTTGATTTGTGCTGCTTTAGTTCATGAATCTAAACAATCCTTTTGTGTTTAGATTTTGTTCCAAAAATGTTACTGATGATTGTCTAACTAACCTCTACAAGTGCTCTTTTTTTGGCAAGATCCACAGCTCATCATCATATTCACCAGGCCAGGAATTTCTCGAAAATGACATCAGAGTAAAGCCAGACTTAGATTCCCTCGGGGCACTAGGTGACGCGGGCTGGTACTGCATTGGCGCGATATTGTGGGCTATGAACCAAAATTTGCCAACAACTGTGACTGCACTGCCTAATGTTGCAAGAAACTCAGCTGGAGTTATCTTGACATGTGGTGCCTCATTGTATTGGGAAAAAGAGGAAACTGTTGCTACATTTTACTGCTCTTTCGTTTCACACGAGACAATGGACTTACGAGTTTGTGGCTCTAATGGGACATGTTATCTCTATGACTTCGTTATCCCGTTTGAAGAGGACTCTGCTTCATTCAACTTCACGTCTGGAGCTAAGTTTGTGGATCTTCATATCGGCTGGAACGTGAAACCTCAGGTAGTTGAAGTAACTTCTCAGTTACCACAAGAAGCTTCTATGATTCAAGAATTTGCTAGCCTGGTTAAGGCCATTAAAGATTCGAGAAGCAAACCCGAGGGCAAATGGCCTCGTACTAGCAGACTCACTCAGCTCGTGCTCGATGCTGTCAACAAATCTATAGACATGGGTTTCCAGCCAGTTCATATGTAAATGCTTATGCTCAATTACGATTATTTAGCTGTGAACGTCAAGAAAAAAAAACAGCTTATTATGTACCATGTGTAAGAGAGTTATTTTATGGACCTTTGCCTTGATCAAGATGATTTCTTGAGCTTGTAAATCATCAAATGACTTCTTAGTCTTTTTTGTTTTTTGGACTTATTAGTCTTGACCATCGTCTTTGACTAATCCGCTATCGTAAAATTTGTTGATTGCGTAGAAAATCTTTACATTATCGATGTAGCTTAAATCCACGTTTATATACTTCCCAAGTATGCATTATCATGACGCACTGCAAGTTTGGAATAAGCAAAAAGACCAAGAACAATATTTGAGCATCAACTTTCTCATCTCTAGATGTTGTCATTACATATATAAACTCCAAGCCATGAATACAAAGCTTTGGCGAAAAAGGAGTCTGGTGACAGTGACAACAACAACACCCTTCTAACTGAGCAACAATTCAATTACACAAAAGGCTAAAGACCAAAACTAGGACAGAAAAGAAACTGATCAAGATTTGGGGAAGAAAGAAGTGGAAAAGAATACAAGGACATAATTGAATAAAGGACAGGTAGTATGTATTTTAATTGCTATTGTAAGAAATGTCTTCTCCTATTTACGAGACAAAGGATAGTAACGCAGTCTTCAAACTTGCTGAATTCACAGATGATTATTACTAGTTCTCCGCTGATTGCCTGGTTGAGTGATGGTCATCCATGTTCTTTGCTACGTGCTTCCTCTTTCCCCGAGAACTACGTTTTCTTGATCGTGTTTTTGGTGGGCGCTTCTCGGTGTGCTCTTGCACAGTGACCAACTTTTCACCAGAAGGGAGCTCTGGAGGAGCATCCGGCCATGGTGTGCGTTTTGCTGGGACAGTCACGTCTAGTGGAGGGTCAATGATCCATCTGCATTTCGGATAGGATTAGTGATATTACATTGGAGTGAAAGTAATCAATTCATCTAGTTTGAGATGTATAATCGAAGCACATGCACAACAACACATTATGCCATATTAGATACCAATTCAGAATTAATATTGTTCTGAATCTAATAGCACTAGCATATGCGATAAATGACTTCAACACCGGCTTCTTTTTTTATGACTTCAAGACACTGTTAAACCATGTAATAAAAAATGAATATATAGCTCAACATCTATGACAATTTCCTTCCCCACTTGTGGGATTACACTGGGTATGTTGTTGTTGTAACTATGACGATTTCCTTCCAAATGTAATTCACCTTCTTACTCAAAGCAAAAGTAGATCCAGAAGAGACTAAGCATGTAGAGGTTAGGAATTCCAAATGATAAATTAATTCTACAAGAAATAACAAGAAGTAGAGATACCTAAAAATGCAACTCACACCTTTTTCATCATTCTCCAAATTAAACTTTCTAAGCGAAAATCAACTACCTATGAACTTAATAGTCTTAACTCAAACTGAATGAATGATATTATAGAGATGGAAATATGAGCAATACAATCAACTCAAGACCAAAAAACATAAGTTTCTCCGAAATTGTCGGAATAACGTAGGCCTCCGCTCCAGAAATAGGCGCAACTACATTTATGTCTAAATAGCCTTACATACACACTCTTAATATTTAATCAAGCCAGGCATCATTGTAATCAAACCAAGTCTAATTTCCTCAACTACCACTTCACTGTCACAAGCAGAGTAGTTCATAACCAAATTATGAATACATATAAACAACAGTCTGCACAAAAGTCATCCCTACTTCAAAAACAGATCATGTCATTATGACATCAATAGAAAAAAAAAAAAAAGTAAAAATTCACATTCTCAAAGAAAAAGAGTAAAAATTCATTCACCATCCTAAATCATTACTAAATGGAAAACAGAAATTATTCACAACGAGAACTAACTCAAGGTCCCACTTGCATCAATTTGGGATACCTTTTTCTCCCGTCTTCAGAATTGATCTCTAGCACAGTGTGCTAACATGTAGTAAGTTATTTACTGTATTGCAAAAGAACTAGGGAAAAAGCTAACCACTGCATTTCTCTGACAAAGGATCAATATGTACGAAAAGTCGCAGGTTCTCATTAATTTGATTCTTGCATTTGGTCATTGCGTTTCGGGAAGGGTAAACATGTTGCACTATCTATGAAAACACCAACTATGATAAGTCACTGTCCTAATCCAATCATTTCCAGAAAGAAATACCATGTTAAATCATGAACTTCCAAGAATAAAACAACCCATTCTTCAGATATTCGTAGAAGAAGGGACATTTTTATGCAGATTCCTCCACCCTCTGGAGCCCCATGGCAGCATGAAGACATACAAAGAAATCCCTACTGGCAACCAATACTACTACTTTATCAAAAAACCAAAAGAAAAAAAAAATTGACGGTGGTGTCCGTCCCAGTTATCCATCCTTTTATTCAATAAAGTCTTATTTCAAAAGCGGCTTCCTGATTTAAATCTTACTTAGAAATGATATAGATGATTTATAATGAGAAAAAGGAGGCTATGGCATATGTAACTATTAGCAGGTATGGGCATGTTAGTGGAGGATGGACTACAGATATTGAGAATAAACCATACGGATGTTCTTCATGGAAACTGATTCCACTGGGATGGAATTCCCTTTCAAATTGATGTCTGCTTTGGGAGGGCGGTGGAAGCAGAATCAGATTGAGGTTGCAGTTCATTATATGTCTCTTGTCGACACATGTTGGACTATGCCTAGTTCCTTTAAGGCTTGTTTTCTAACTTGGGAGACCACGTTGAAAAGGCACTACAGAAAAGTTAGTGAAACTATTCCAAAAGGCTTAGTATGCTGCTTATGGATGCCTGGATGGACATAAAAATCAAAATTCAGGGAATGAAAGAGAGAAAGCACTCGAGGTATTGTGCTTTTGTTTTTTCGGGCCCAGGAACTCTGACAGTTGGGTACTCGAAAACTGATTGACTATCATAGACTGACTTGTGGTCCTTTTGACTTCAGCTTGGACAGTTTTTGTGCACCACCATTTATAAAAGACTCTTGATCCTTACCCTTTTCTAAAAACTAGTAAAAGTATTTATTAAAAGAAAAGGGCAGCCCGGTGTATTGAAGTATTTATATTGATGAGAAATGTAAATTCGGGCTAAGCCTAACTCAATCCCAAAAGCTAGTTCAAGAGGTGAGGATTGCGGAAGACCAACTAAATACCCTTCAAGAGGTGAGGATTGCGGAAGACCAACTAAATACCCTTAACCAACCAATATGGGACTCAACACCCCCCTCCCTTGCAGGCCCAGGATAGGACATCTGGAGCGTGGATAATATAAGATGGGGGCCGAACATTCGGTTAAACTAGAAATTGGGATGGGCCTGGCTATGACCCAATGATAAGAAATGGGCATTGGGATAACTCAACCCAAAAACTAGTTTTAAGAGGTAAGGATGGTTCAAGACCATATAAAGAGACAAAATACCGATAAACCCACTGATCTAGGACTCAACATATACTAATAACAGAAATCAGGTACTAAGTTGGTACAACAGAATTACAATGGACTCTTGATCCTTATTTATCAAAAGAAATAGACAAAGGGAAGAGAAGGAATATCAAAAATCTTATGTGGTACTACTGTTTTTACATAAAACATCTTCCTTTTACACACCTAAGGTGTAGCCTAGTGTCAATGAAGTAGGTTGAGAACCATGAGGTCTCAGATTCAAATCGCAACAAAGACAAAAACACTAGATAATTTCTTCCCATTTGTCCTAGCCTTGAAAGACAGAGTTACCTAGTACTCGTTGTTAGTGGGAGGTGACAGATATCTCATGAAATTAGTCGAGGTGCCCGCAAGTTGGCTGGACAACAGAGGAATCAAAAGAAAAAAATATATCTTCTGATTACTAAAAGTTCGAACTTTATTGAGAACATATTTGTTCTTCTAATATTAATCTCCTCTCGTTTCTACCGTTGTTTCATGGTTCTGGACTTAGTTATATACAATAAGATATCGAACCCTAAAACATTACCAAAAAGGAAAAAGAGAGATATGGAACCATGAGAGGAACTATCATGTTTTAAGAACATATAACAATCATGAAACAAGCAGTATTACCATTTTTCCTAGGTGATCAAGGAAATACAAAACATATATATATACAGAAATGTTAAGTAAAAACGACAAACAAAATTCAATGCTAAGAACATTCAAAACACGATACTACATACAGACAGGATGTCACAAACTCACAATAAAACTAACCTGGCAGGGAATTTGCTGTCTGCCCGTGCTTCAACACGTAGCCACCACAGCATAACTTTATGCCCACAACTTCCAAGAGGCTCCACCATTGAAGGATCCTTCAGCAAAGATAAAGGGCTCTCAACATCCTCCCTGTCCCCCATTACATCACCCAAATCTTTTACCCATTCAGGCCTATCTTCAGCATCTTTCCAGACTAATCTGGAATTCAACACAAAGCCAGCCCACTCAAGCTTCCTTGGCAGCACAACTGCCCTGTCACCAATGTATCTGGCACTCTTCTCGACGTACGGAGAAGAATCAAAAGTGTGCCAACCAACAAAATGATCTGATGAATTACAAGCTGGACCCTGAACTGGCAATTGCAAATTCTTATCTTCCTCTTTCTGAACTGCTGATATCTCCTCCTCCACACCACCTGAATGAGCAAGAATGCCCACCGACAGAGCGCCAATCCATTTCACTTTCTGGATCTCATCAAAAACCTCTAAACTATGCATATTACTATCATCAGCAAACATCAATATCCCATCCAACTTCTCTTCTCTCACATATCTGTTCCATTACACAAAACACAAACAACACTATCATGTTCAGTTCTTAAATTATTCTCTACCACATACATAAAACACAATGTAGGTGTTAAAGTAAACACATCAACAACATACCCAGTGTAATCCCACAGAGTGTATACAGACCTTACCATTACCTTAGAGGTAGAGAGGTCGTTTCTGATAGACACTCAGCTCAAAAAAAAAAAACAGTCCATAGCAATATATAGAAAGAAATAACTGAAATGAAGAAAGTCATGGCCTATTAATGTAGACAACCTGACAAAGCATCCTAAACAATAGTCATAACAAGATAAAACGATGACCAAAGTGTTAAAAAACCCACAGATAATAACCAAATTCAAAGGACAATCAACTACGTAATACTACGACTAATAGTACAACTAATAGTATAAAAGTAACAAACTTCTATACCTCAAAGCGCGAAGTCTCATTTTTGCCTCCAATTTATGGCGATCTTCCCAAAAAACAGGCATCTTCTCGCGTAATCCAATATGAATAGTCTTCAACCCCGATTTAGCTATCAATGAGGCAGTCTCATTAGTTGCTCCACCAGCTTCCACAACAATCCACACAACATTATACGGCACATTCATTAAAGAATGCATCACACCAGTAAGATGCAAAGTCTGAAAAGTCCTCACATACGTCGGTGTTACAACAATCACATTCCTTGGACTCTTAACACCATACTGCAACCTCTGTTCCCTTTGTACTATCTCCATTATCTTATGTGCCTGCATCACCTCACTCGCATTCGGGTGAGGCCACGGGCGTATCAATATCCCATGCCTCCCTACCACCACCCTGCTGCTGCTGCCGCTGCCCATCAATGCCACCGACAAATTCCTATCCAACTGACCACTTTCTCCACCAGAAAATGAACTCATTTTTGCCACCTGATCAACACCCTGATCATGAAACAACGACAACGACGAGGACGGCGACGAATAATTACTGTTACTAAACAACAGAAAAAACACCAAACGTGAAAATCGAAAACCCAAAACCAAACTGATCAAACAACAAACCCCATGAACCACAAGCCAGAAAATCCCAACAAGTGACTTTCCACCACCATCTGCCGTTGAATCTAACGGCGATGAACCTCTAAAACTGTTACTCCGTCTACCTTGCTGTAACGCCGTTAACTGCTTCATTTTCTTACAGTCTAATCAAAAGGGGTTCAAGATCTTGAAGTTTTAAAAGTGAGTTTTGATGAATCTTGAAGAAAAAAGTATTAGTTGAGAGAAAGTGTTTGGTGAGAAGTTAAAGTGGACTAATCAAGAAACCAAAAAAAATTGTTACTTTAAGCTTAAGAATTCAAAAGGGTTGCTTACTAACTATATATTATAATTCAATTATTCAATTATTGAAAGAGACGCCATTAACAAACAGTAGGAAGAAGCTTCACAGGAATTCGGGTCCAACAGGTAGGATCCGAATAACTTGGGGGGTGTTCAGACAGTGAGGAGAAAGAAAAGGGAGAGAAAATTTAGGGGGATTAGAGGGAGGGTATTTTGGGAAACTTGTCTGTGAGATTATTGCTAATGAAATTAAATTAGGAAAGTTTTTTTTTTTTTTTTTTTGGTTTCCAATTCAGTATCTGATACCTGTATTAGAGCTCGACTAATTTGGATTCTCTCCAGGTATGACCCATTTGTGGTAGCGCTCCCTACTAAGGATTTTTCAATACCTAAGGCTCGAAATCGAGACCTGTTTTTTGTTTGTTTGTTTCTCACTCAACGTTCGATATTCGTATTGGAGTTCGACTAATCAGAATTCGCATTGAGTATGGCCCATTTGGGGTAGCTCCCTACCAAGAAATTTTCTATATCCACGGCTCGAAATTAAGACCTTTTTTTTCCATTCGATGTTCGGTAACCGCATTGAAGCTTTGAATTCGCGTTGGGTGATTCCTATCAAGGATTTTCCATATTCAAGATTCCGAAACCGAAACTTCTCTAGCAACCTCATCATTGCACCACATCCATTGGTGGTAATTAGAAAGTTGTTAAGATGTTCTTTGTTTTGTTTATTGTTAACAAAACTAATACTATGGAATTAATGGTACTCGTTTTTTTCCCTCCGAATTGGGGTGAGTGTGTTGAGTCGGTGGCCTATCGGAAACAGTCTTTATATCTCATCATGAGGTAATAGTATGGATTGTATACACTTTACTCTTTCTAGACCCCACTTTATGGGAATAATTGTGTATGTTGTTGTTGTTGAATTAATGGGGTGAGTAAGTAAATAAATAATCTTGCTCAATAAAATAAGTTGGTATGCTTGTTGTTAGGGTATTTATCGATCGTTTCTGTTTGATTTTATATGTTATCGATTCGATTTATCTGTTATTAATTTATAGACATGCTAAATTAAAAATCAAAAGGATATAAAGACTAAAAACATATTCGGATCAAAGGTAGAGTAAGAATAAGGTGGGATTCAGACAACGGGGAAAAAGAAAGGGGAGAAATAAAGGAAGGGTATTGTGGAAATTTGATTGTGAGATTATTACTACTAATTAAATTAAATTAAATTAGGAAAGTTGTTAAGATGATTTTTAATAACCTTCTAATAATGGAATTAATGTTTTCCCGCGGGTGATTAAGTAAACAAATAATGATTCCACTAATTATGCTCAATAAAATAAGTTAGTATACTTGAGCTACTACTATGTATCAATAATATTTTGATCGGGGTAGATATATTCTTTATATGTTACTTCTATTTTTTCACTCGTAAATCACAATTGATAATTTTATTTTAAAAACCTATCATTTTTTAAAATTTGATCGGGGTAGATATATTCTTTATATGTTACTTCTATTTTTTCACTCGTAAATCACGATTGATAATTTTATTTTAAAAACTTATCGTTTTTTTAAAATTTTACTTTACAATTTAATTTGAATCACGATAATTTATTGATTTAGTCAATTGATATAAAAATAGTCTCTTTATCCCACGAAGGTGAGCGTATGCTCCATGTACACCCTCATTTTCAGACTCTACTTATCGGATTATACCGGATATGTTGTTGTACTTGAGATAGAACAACAATAACTGTATTTTTGGAAAGTTGTTAAGATGGTTTTTTAGTAACCAAACTAATAATGGCTTATGGGTGATTAAACAAGTAAATAGTTGTGCTAATAAATAATCTTTGCAAAATAAGTAAGTGTACTTGCTACTACTGTACATTAATGTCTAGATTCATTGACCATGAGCCTGGAAATTTAACAAATTTTTTCCCAAAATTGATTAGTTACATGCATTTGTTTATTTTGTACATCTTAGGGTTTTCTTTTTTCCTGTTAAAATCTCATATTAAATAACACACGTTCTTAATTCTTTTTCAAGTTTAAAAGTTTGTTCAATTATAGTGAGATACATAGAAGGCGTTTGGCCGAATCAACTATATTTTACTTTATTTGAAATTTTTGAAGTTGGAGTCGTATTCGATTATATTCACAAAGGCGAGAAGACAACAATTTATTTGGATTATGAAGATGAAATTAAAAAATGAGTTATAGCTTATTTTTCAAATTCAGAATATAACCTCAAGTTAAATTTAGATTTTTCATGATCAAACACTAATTTTTAAAAATTTTCCAAAAAAAAGATTGAATGATTTTTATTGCCAAACGGGTCCATAAGAAATTAGGAGCACCTATTCTATATACATAAAAAGGGTTGTGTTTGAAATTTTATTGCATAGGATCATAGGATGTTGATTTGATTGCACTCTATAGGTTATCATTAATGTTGAGTACTAAAACTATGATGTTCATTATTTTTCTTAAACTGATTTGTTAGTCACAATGTGCTTCCCTCCTAGTCATGCTAATAATCTTATGGCTATATTAATTTTGGTAATGTCTCTTATTATTATTATTTTTTATTAATATCTGATTTATAATATAAATTCGTATTGACAAGCTAAGCTGGAAAGTAAAATGCCTTATACGACAAAAATTTTCTGTTCACATGATTGGAATTCGAGATATATGATTAAAGGATAGCAATTTGTTTCCTATTCACCCGATTTTTTTTTAGTTCTTGTTGTAATGTTTTTATTTAGATGTGATTTCGAAATTATTTAATGATTTAGGTAATAAAGTCAATATGAAAAGTATTAATGACATAACATTAGAATCAAATTGTTGTGATATGTTTGGTGATTTTGGCATGTGGGCACAATAAAATATATATTGAAGACAGGGAATTTGAGTCCATGAGAAGGACAGGATAATTGCTAAAGAAAAATTGCCATCTTTGGTTCTTTTGAATTAGAGGCTGTAATTCGTGTTTTTTAAATATCAGATGTGAATAAAATGCTATTTTAGAACGGAACAACAACATCAATAATATATTTAATGTAGTCCCATACGGAGTGTGAAGAGGTAGTATATGCATAACGTCACTTCTAATTTGTGAGGATAGAGAAGTTGTTTCCAATAGACTCTCTACTCAATCAACACATCAAAAACAACAAAAAAAGGAAATACATTGCAAAGAAGTCATGTACCAAATACGGGAGAAAAGAACAGTAGCAACGATAATGAAAACATGTAGTAATAAAGTTGAAGAATAAGATAGTAGAGTAATAATAATAATAATAATACTGATAAATTGGTGATTAAAGCTAATCCTTTAATATTTTGGAAGGTCAATCGTATATCAAGCGTTGCATCGGTTGATTCGGTTTTTACAAAGTTTGATTCGATCTTTTTGATTTTTGATTTGGTGAATCGGAAATATTGACCGAACCGAAAATTTCATTTTCTTTTTGGTAGGACGAAATGGAAAGATTCTTTTTTAAAAAAAAAGAGCACTTAAATGCTTCAAAGAAATTATATATAATTTCTCTACATTCTCATTTCATATTATTTTGATTATAATTCAACAGTTAGTAGATAATGATTGATATAAAAGAATATAGATCTCTTCGTTAGAGTAATTTCTAAGTGAAACCACTGTTTGTTAATTGTTATCATTACACTAATATCTAAACAAAGTGAAATTTTGCCAACTCTAACATATTATGAAGCTCACATGAAAGAAATAGTAAATTTTACGTTATGTGCGTGTCCATCATCCTGTCTATGGCAAGATCCTCGAGGGGATTGGAGTCCGGGTTGAAGTCATAATCGAACATGACACTTGCTTTGTATCTTGGTTAAGAAATAAAATCATGCCCTTGCTATCAGATTTTAGCATGACGATAAGTGTTTAAACCGTTGATTTCATCGTTGGTTTGATCAATTTTTCACTCATAAGTCATAATTCATTGGCAATTCAACCTTATGATAAAACTATTGTTCAAAGTTAGTCACTAAAGACGTATTTCAGTATAGTATTGGAATTTGTACTATATTAAAATATAGAAGCATTGGAATATATATATAGTTCAAATGGAACCGTATAGTTGTTTATCAACGATTAAATATAATTCGACTCCAATTAATTTAGAATTGAGATGTAATTGTTATTGTTGTCATTGTTCGTAAAGTTTTACGTACGAGCCTTTTGCATAGTAGTAAAATTGCCTAATTGTCTTTAATTTGTGTAAGAATTGATCTTCTTTGGTTTGTCTCCTATAGTTTTACTAGTTTGACGAATTTTGTCAACAAATCATATCGTAGAAGTTGACATAAGGTTATCGATCGTTTTACTAGTTGACGAATTTTTCTCGTACAATGACTTTTTTACCCCCCTCACTGGATGATCACTATTTTTATTTCTCCATAGGGAGCAGATTAGAAAGCGTTAACAAATTATCAAATCAAGAACAAAATTGCGAGAGAAACAACTAAAAGCATTAGATTTTGTTTCTCACGTAATGTAGTTTCAAAGAAAATTGAAAAAAGTTGACTTCCCTCACTTTTGTACAAAAATATTTCCCTATATAAATTTTCAGACCCATGCATATCTCACTTACTCGAATTACTATCTTCGTGTTTTATCAAAAAATAAAAAAATAAAAAATTTAAAAAATTGATTATCCTATATCACTAAATTTTATATAAATCAACTACGATCATGCCTCGATAACGATCAACAATAGCAATAACATATTCAATGTAGTTCCACATAGTGAATTTGGGGAGGGTAACACATATTTGAACCTTACTCTTACGGCCTCAGGGAGGTTGAAAGGTTAAAGCATATGGTTTTGAAGCAACGAGAGATAATGACATTATTTTTCTCCAAGCAGTTGCATGGTTTTCAATTGGACATTGTCAGCTTTCTTGGATTTCGAAAGACCCCCGGCTCAAGTAAAACATATCAAAGTACATAAAGAAGAAAAGAGATATAACAAGTACCGAAAAAAACATCACATATCATACAGTAAAAATAAACCGTAGGATTGGTAAGATAAGCCTAACCCCCTTGCTTGTACTTATTTCTACTGAGATTTTATTTTTAATAAAAGCCCGGTAGACACTCTGTCTGTCTAGTTATAAATTTGCCCCAAAAAAGAAAAAAAAAGAAAAAAAGTAGCCATATAAATCGCAGGACAGGTAACTATGCAAAAATGCTCTTCTCTTGTCTTCGACAATTAGGGGTGCGCAACAGTCGATTTGGTACAATTTTATGCCATATCAGTTTGTAAACTCCATGGAAGAAGTGAAGCAGTGCTATGAATTAGCTTATGTGGAATAATATTTTTAAGATGTGGAATATATTATTTTTCACATCCTATGATTAATTACACACATGTCATTTATGGAATGCCAAATCAACTTATTGTGTCTAATAAAAATAAAGTTAGATATAGTAATTAGTATTGTGTTCAATTGGAGGGAAAGTTTAAGCGCTAAATAGAATTTTGGGACAAGTTTGAGGGGCCATGTGTTTGGCCTATAAAGTATAAACAAACTCTTTCCACCAACACCCAAAAATGGCAATTCCCGCCATTTCTCTTCCAACTAACATAACCGTCACCGCCACCATTACACCAAATTCAACCTTCAAAAATCCCGCAAAAAAATCCTTCAATTCATCTCTCAAATCACTAACCAAATCCGGAAAACTCGACGAAGCTCTTCAGTTACTAGAATCCCAGAAATCATCTCAAATCGACCTCGAATCATACTCTTCTTTGCTGCACGCTTGTATCTCGAAGAGATCAGTCGAACACGGTCATCGTGTTTATCTTCACCTGCTTTTGAACTCGAATAAGAGTTATCTAAATGACAATGTGATTTTATCAAAGTTGATTACACTGTTCTCAATTTGTGATCAGCTAGATGAAGCTCGTCGTGTATTCGAGCACGGAGTGGGAAATGAGGATCGACCCGAATCAGTTTGGGTTGCAATGGGAATTGGGTATTCAAGAAAAGGGCGTTTTAGGGAAGCGTTGTTGGTTTATTGTAACATGTTGGGGAGGTGTATTGAACCGGGGAATTTCGCGTTTTCCATGGCGTTGAAAGCGTGTTCGGGGTTTTTGGATTTGCGGGTAGGTAGAGGTGTTCATGCGCAGATTGTTAAAGCGGAGAAGGAACGTGATCAAGTTGTGTATAATGCGCTTTTGGGAATGTATAATGAGTGTGGGTGTTTTCGGGATGTTTTGAAGGTGTTTGAAGAAATGCCTGAGAGAAATGTTGTTAGTTGGAATTCGTTGATCACGGGGTTTGTTAAGAAAAGACAGGTTTTTGAGGCGTTTGAGACGTTTAGGAGAATGCAAGGAGAGGGTGTGGGGTATAGTTGGGTAACTTTTACGACGATTTTAGCTATCTGTTCTCAGGTTACGTACCTTTATTATGGGAGAGAGATACATTCGCAGATTTTGAAGTCAAATAAAATTCCTGATGTTGTTTTACTAAACTCGCTTTTGGATATGTACGCGAAATGTGGAGCGATGGAGTATTGTAGTAGAGTGTTTGAGAAAATGAAGTACAAAGACGTAGCATCGTGGAATACTGTTATCAATGGGTATGCAATCAATGGATTAATGAGAGAAGCTATGAAGTTGTTTGATGAAATGATCGGTGGTGGAGTTAGGCCGGATGGTGTGACATTTATTGCCTTGTTGTCTGGCTGTAGTCATGCAGGGCTTGCGGACTTGGGCGAGGAATTGTTTGAGAGCATGACGGGAGATTTTGGAATTCGGCCTTCCTTGGAGCATTATGCTTGTCTTGTAGATATATTAGGTAGAGCCGGGAAGATTAAAGAGGCGTTGCAAGTAGTGGAGAAAATGCCTGTCAAGCCTAGTGGAAGCATTTGGGGTTCACTGCTCAATTCATGCAGACTTCACGGAAATGTCTCTCTTGCAGAACTTGTGGCGGAGCAGTTATTTGAGATGGAACCTAACAACTGTGGGAATTACGTGATGCTGTCAAACATTTATGCAAATGCAGGGATGTGGGAGGGAGTTAAAAAAGTGAGAGAGATGATGGGGAATAAGGGAATAAAAAAGGAAGCGGGATGCAGCTGGATACAAGTTAGAAATAAAGTACACACTTTTATGGCCGGTGGTGGTTTTGAATTTCGTAACTCGGATGAATACAAGGAATTTTGGGATGAGTTATCAGAAGCTATTGAGAAAATGGGGTATAAACCCGATACAAGAGTCGTGCTTCATGATGTAAGCGAGGAAACAAAAGCAGAATGGATATGTGGGCACAGTGAACGGCTTGCTACAGTATTTGGTCTGATTCAAACTGGTTCTGGTATTCCAATTAGAGTGACAAAAAATATTCGTATTTGTGCAGACTGTCACTCTTGGATGAAGTATGTGTCCGAAATAACAAGAAGAAGGATTATAGTGAGAGATACAAATCGATTCCATCATTTTGACCAAGGGGAATGCTCTTGTCATGATTATTGGTGATTCTTATCGTTGTTATTTTGTAAGTACTCCCAATAAGATTTTCTTCCTGAGCTATGTACTGAACCAGAAAATTACTGGTTGTGTCAAAAGAGATTCTTGTTATTTGTACGAAAATTGAATGTCTTGCTGAAAAGATGTAATTCGTTGTTTTCCTTTCTACAAGTTGAAAGAATTTTGTGAACCCGGAATTGTTGTATTCAAATGAGGTTTATTCTGAATTCCAATGTGAATGTGGGTAATAGACGTGTGACCATCTCATCATCTAACAGATATTGGAGAGCGCTTTTATTTACTTAAGTATGTCTTTAATATGTCCCGTCATGTGTATAACACGTTAAATTCTTTTTGATAATGGACGGCAGATCTCTGCAAGTTCTAACATAACCTTCAACTGTGTGGCCACCTCATCTAAAAGCTTAAGTTGTTAGTGATGATGTACTTATTCATTAAATTATGTTTGTGACATTCTTATTCTCCTCTTCGAGTCACATTAACTTAAGGAAATACCAAAATTCTTCACAATAATTGTGTAAATCTAATAAACTGTATATCCCAAGATGATTTAATGAGATTAAAAATAGTGTTATCTTTCTGTAAGTCTGCTCGGCTTAACTTTCAGCTGTAGTCTGCTTTCTTTCTCCGGGTCTAAACTCCTCCCTTGAGGAAGGCCCCCGTTGTGGCAATTCAACTCAGAGGGTATAGTTACTATGACTAATAAGAAGCATAGTAAAGCCAGTGTAGAATAATAGAATCTCTTATTAGCTCATGAAGGGAGCAAGCAAGTGTAGCTTTGAAAGCAACAAGGATGCATTAGGGAAACCTAGATTCAATTTTGGAAGAATCGGAAACAGACTCGAAAACGGAAGTCTGCTCGGCTTAACTTTTAGCTTGGTCTTTCCTGCTTCACTTCAGATGCTTTTCCAATCTATGCATGAAGAGTGATTTTCATTTTTCTTCAAACTGATAAACATCATCATGATGTCTACTTTAGACCAGCATAGAAAAGTACTTGGTGAAGTCACTTGGTTAGTAGGAGCTATGTAGCAACTGGAATGGCTGATCACTAACCTCTTGGTGCAAAGAACCACTTTTTTGTTTCCACTTCTGATTGAACTGAAAACTAGACAACCAGATTGCTGTATTAAAAAATAAAGGGGGAAAAAAAGGACATATCAGGAGTTATCACACATAAATCCTAGTAGAAGAAAAAGGAATGCAAAGGAGAGCGAACTCAGAGTTATTAGCATCTCTCTTGTCAGTTTGCACTTGTGATTTATTTTCCCTGCAAAAAGTTTTTTTTACATCATCCCCGTTATCCAGTTTGTTCAGAGAGATAAGATTGAATATCCAGTTTGTTCAGAGAGATAAGACACATAAATATAGAGAGTATTAAAAGAGTTAAAAGGGTAAATTAGTTTAAAAAAAACTTCTTATTACTATAATTTCTTAAGTAGCGCGAAAAGTAGAAAGTGTACTCTCATTGTTTGGACCAACCTATGACCGAAACAAAAACAAGTTTGTCACTCTTTTTCACATGCCTCGAGAGAAAGATTTCGATACCAAGCCCCTCTCCGACCAGAGAGCCTCCCCACATCAGATCTAGGGAACACTTTCATGAATTGAGGCGCATTCATAAATAAAGCCATTGAAAAGGTGACAAAGTACAAGAAATAGGGACTACCTAAGTTGTTAAATACGTTGTACTCCCTCCGTTTCATTGTACTTAGCTCCTATATTAAAAATAGATGTTTCAATTTACTTGTTCATTTTCGCTAACCAAGCATAATCAAATAAGAGCTCTATGTATTAAATAACTACATAGAGAAGTATAATCAAATTTAGAGTTTCAAAGCATAATTAATAAAGTTAGTTTAGTAAAATGGCATCTAATTAATATTATTTTCTTAAAGATTGTGTCAAGTCAATATGAACCAAGTAAAATGAAACGGAGGGAGTAAGATACAAGTTCACATGTAGAAGTGGGAAGTGGTAGGTACGGTTAAGAAGAATCGTCGTCCTAATCATTTGCAGATGAATGAGTGGGAAGCAAGAAAGATGTGCCAAAAGCCTTGGAACTATCAGTAAGTTGCCTCACGTCAGAATGCACAAGCAGTCCAGAGGGGTATATTCGAGCGTAGCTGTAGTGGTACAATTATTCTGTCTAAAGTAAGTTCAGTGACTTGGTAGCATTCAAGAGTGTTGCAATAACACAATAGCAAAAAAATGAGAAAAATTATAGATGCCTTTCCTCTTTCATTTCTTATTTTGTTTCTTCACAGTTTGTGCTAAAACACACCAGTTGATCTGATTCTGTTGCTTTAATGCCTGATTTGAAGTTCCAAATGGTGTCCTTTAGATTGTGATTCTATTAATTACTGAAATTCATATAATTTATATTTGTTTGTGTAGCAAAATGCTCATAATGCTTTTGCATTAACATGTGAACTTTGATTTGGCATAATCTGTTTCTGTTTTGAACTGCCGGATACATTTTCAGAATCGTCGAAACTTGTGAAATTTTTACTTTTGCTTCAAATTTTCAAAATCACATAATTGTTCTTGCAATTTCTTCTGACCTCCTGCAAGATTCTAAAGAGCATCAGCATCCTTTTATTTCTTTTTATTCTCCGTGGTTGCTCAATCAAGGAAGTTTTATACCCAGTACTGGTCTTGGTCCTTCATTCACTTTGCAATGCCTTTGCGTAGACGTCCACTTCCTCTACTTCTGCTGAACAATGTGTCTTGCATGAGAAATGCTCTACAAATCTGCACCACGTAAATGTTTCCCTCCACAATGGCGGTCCACTTGTACTAACAGGCACTAATGGCTCTGGTAAATCCACTTTCTTGGGCATGTTAGCTGGTTTCTCGAAATCATCAGCTGGTGAGATACTTTGGAATGGTCTTGATATCACTGATTCAAAGGAAAAGGGTACAGCTGGCCAGATTGTTGGCGATTGATCAGCCTATTTGGTTGCTCAATGAACCTTCATTAGCATTGGATTATGGAAGTTGTGAAATTGCTCTAGTATATTAATTCAGGCACAGAAAAAAAAGAAGCTTCATCATTGTTTCCACCTATCTGTCAATTGATATCGATGATGCAATGTTTTTAAGGCTGCCACCAAGGATGACCTTGGTAGACATGCCCGATCGAGTGGCCTCAGCTGATCTTTCAGAATATAGAGTCCAGGTTTAAAGAGAACTGTGCAATGAATTCAAAATTTGCACGCTTTTTTGATAAAGAATCAACAGAAGTATCATGTGCCTAATTTTCTTGCAATGACATCAAAATCTGCACTCTTATTTGATTCTTGATGGTTGCAAAGACCTGCTCGAAGATTTATAAATTTAAGATCTTTAGGATTAGTTTCAATATCTTTTATTTGTTAGTTCCTCCTCATTTTGTACTTCGATTTGCCACTAAAAATGTGTGGAGAACCTGTCTCCAGGGCTACCGACTTCCAGACAAAAGTTTGGTATTTAAGTGGCGGAAGATAGAGGGGTGAGTCCACTATCTATTGAATTTCGGGCCGTGTCAAATAGCTTCTTTGTTTGTATGCTAGTTTGAAGCATAGGATTCAACACAAGATATTTAGGAGTTTCATCATTATCTTATCAACACATACAGTACTGTTTTGGCTTTTGTAAGATAATGTTGCAGATATTTTTTTTTTTATGGAATTTGGATATCGACTTCCTAGTGTACCTAAAGTTGTCCAGAGGATTAACATGAGATGTGTGGGGTTCATCTTTGTTTCATCAGCAAACTGATCAGCACATATCGGACTTATTTTTTTGCTTTGCCACCTGTGTCCAATATCCCTATTGGGGCTCAACTAAATTCGGATTCCTGGCTGGGAAGTCCACATTGTAGGTAAACCGCTTCCTAACAGAGGAGACTAAGCTTCGCTAACTGCTTTTGGGCACACTATTGTTTGGTTGCTGCATTAAGAAGGTATAATTTCGACATAAAATCAGCATGATGTGTGGTTGCTACACACAGCAGAGATTACGACATTATTAATGAGTGTTCAACTTTTATATTATCTGCTGGAAATGGTACAGAAATTATTTCAATTTTGAGTTACTTTCATAGACCTTCCTTTGGTTTAACGAATGTAATCCCTCAAGAGTGCTGGTGGAAGGTTTTTGTTTAAAAATTTAGTGTTTTGTAAGTAATGCCAAAAAGGCAATTTTAGTATGTTGTATAAATGTTCTCTTGCTTGTACTTCCATCTTTTACTCCTTCCGTTTGAATTTGTTCGTCCTATTTTCCTTTTTAGTCCGTCCCAAAAAGAGTGCGTCATTCCTTTTTTGGCAACTTTTTAATTACAACTTTTCACATACATTTGGTATATCTTTAGTTTAAAATCACAAGATTCAAAAGTCTTTTTACTTTCTTAAATTCCGTGCCAAGTCAAAATCAAACAAACAAATTGAAGCAAAGAGATTACTATTATATAAGAACCTTTAGACCTCAACTTGTTTGGGCAGAAGCGTAGTTGTTGTTTGTTACAATATACTGCTATGTAGCTAGCGACCGGTGAAATTACTAAAAGTGTTGGTCGCATTAGAAGCTGATGATCCTGTAGTCATGGATGAGTCCAGTGGTTTACTCTTATCCATGCTAATGATAGTAGGCCTGCTTGGTGTTCTTGAGTCTGTGCTACGATCACTTAATAGCATGACAACAACTTCAGACATGCTTGGCCTAAGATTTGCTGGTGACTGTGTGCACATTAACGCGATTTCTATGATTTTCTTCACTTCTTGTTCGTTGTATTCATTGGGGTCTAATGTCTCGTCCACCAGTTTTACAGGTGTGCCAGTTTCATGAAGTTTCCATGCCTATTTCACCATGCAACAGGTAAATGCGTTTAGTACTTGGTAAAAATATGAAAAGGAAGATGGTATATTTGAAAATGAGAGCATACCTGTTCAAGGAGATATTCAGTGACAGGCTCGATTTGCATATCATTGCTCCTCCGTCCACTGATTATTTCAAGAACGACAACACCAAAGCTATAGACGTCAACCTTCTCCGTTAGATGTCCATGAATTGCATATTCCGGTGCAGTATATCCCCTGTGTTAATTATATCTCATTGAGTTGTTCACATTGTGTTCATAATGTTTTACTGATATCAGGAAACTCAAGTAGTTTGACTTACAATGTACCAGCAAACTTAGTGCTAACATGAGTCTGATCCTCAGGTAAGAGTCTCACAAGCCCAAAATCAGCAATTTTTGGCTGGAATTCATCGTCTAGTAGAATGTTGCTGGATTTTATATCTCTATGGATGATGCAGACGTGGAATTGCTCGTGCAGGTATGCAAGGCCACGGGCTGTGCCAAAGATTATATTGAATCGTTGCTTCCAGTTGAGCATCCCACGTTTGTCTCCTGCAAAACCATTAGAGGTAGGATGAATTTAGATTTTTCTTGAACATAGAGATTTGACTCGAAGAAAATAGTAAGCGGGATAGAAAAAAAAATCAACCATATAAGTATCTTTCAAGGCTTCCATTTGCCATGTATTCATAAACAAGTAGTAGCTCTGCTCCTTTGTTAGAACACCCCAAAAGACGGATGAGATTGCGATGATGGACATTACTGATAAGCCGAACTTCAGTCTCAAAATCCGCCTTTGCTCTGCTTGTAAACATCGCTAGTTTTTTAACAGCAACTACATTTCCATTTTTCAAAGTTCCCTGTTCAATAACATTAGAGTCATCATAATGAAGTAAATTCAGTGTATAAATAATAGTACGTCGAAAATCCAAGATAATCTAGTCCATAAAACCAAATTAAGATAAACTGTTTTAGTGTTACATACCTTGTATACGTCACCAAAACCGCCTTCACCAAGTTTATTACTTTCATTGAAATCTTTGGTAGCAATTCTTAGATCCTTGAAGCTGTAGCTCACCGGGCCTCTCAGCTCAGTTGCTCCCAGAATATTACCTGAACATTAGCTACTATATCAGTTACAATGTAAATAAACGAAAAGGACCAAAAAGAACCTCGCTTGCTATTTTAAGTTAAGAGAAAGACCAAGAACACATATTTAAGTCCTTGAACTAAAGAAGATTTAGAAATGAGCATCTGAATTTTACCTCTTTCAGCTGCCTTTGGTTTTCTTGACAGTCGATACCATAGGGACACAGCCAAAACAATCAAAAGAAGTACTACACCTCCAACTGCACCCCCAATAATGGCTGCTTTATTCTTGTTTGAACGTCCTTCATAAAGCACCGGCACCATTATAAACTCGTTTTAAAAAGAACTTGTACCGGTAAGAGTTGAGAAAAGGAGAGTTTCATTTCCTACCTCCTCCACCAAGAAATGGTGTGATATTAGTTGTCTTGTTATCAGCAAAAAATGCTCTATCCGAGTATCTCATAAAACAAGCTGCATCAACGGCCCTTCCTTCTGCATATTTAGGCAAACATCCTTCTATGTTCTTGTATGCCACTGTCAGACAATCTTGGCAACCACTTTCCGTGATGGTTTCAGCACATTGTGCTATTCCATAGACAGTAACACCGGATGCTTCCCTCTTTGTGGCTGCGAAGAAGTCACTAATTCTTGGAGTTGCTATGCTAAGTTCATTCAAGAGCTGTAGTGCCACAGGGCTTAAAGCATTTGGTTGAGAAGCTGTTCGGTTCCCACAGATCTCAGCATTTCCTGGTAGTGTAGTGTCTTGGTAGAAGTTGTTGCTCTCGTACCTTTTAGAACGGAATCAATAGAGCAATGAGTTCATGTAAGTTATTAGAAGGATTTAGGCGCATTTTTATCTTTGCATTCTAACATAATCAGCCTTTATATATATCTTCTTTTTTACTCAAAAGGGGAATTTTTCACTGCTAAAAGAGGTGCTATTTAACAATTGGAAATTTGATTATCAATGTGCTTTTGTGTTTTCCATCTGAGATAAGAAGGTGGTCTACATCAAAGTTGCTCGGATCCTCCAAAAAATGTTAGATCCTCTAAAAATGAATAAATTTTGAAGGATCCAACACACACTAGATGATATTTTTAAGGATCCGAGCAGCATAGGTTTACATATAACAGGCTAAAGTGTATGGTGAAGCTCTACTTCTCACAGTGTTGAGTTTAACGATTTTCTTTGAGTCGATGATTACAACAACTCGGATAAACATGATCTCACATCAAACAAGATGATTTATTTGGAATTGTGATTCTTCAAAGAAATGTAACTATTAGACTACTTCATCTTGGAACATGTTGATTGCTTCTCCAACAATTAGGAGTCTGTTTACAGGTTAGTATTAGTGATTCTATGCCAGGGAAATAGTGATTTAAGTATTGTTGTTACCAATAATCTTATTCATGAATTTCGGCTAACCACACCATATGATTCATCATGACTGAAAAAAGAAGCTTCGTGTATTTACTGTCCTTAAGGAATTTATGCCCCCACTAAGTTGTTTCTTGGTCTATGAAAGAAGTCATTCTTCAAAGGATTGACAAAATCAAACGAAATTCGAGTTCAACAAAAACTTGACTCTCCACAAAAAACACAAAATGAATAGTTCAGAGAATTGAGCAGAGAAGAACAAAACTCAGGGTAAAATTTTTGATATTTTTGCTGATGAGGGACAACTTGTCTTTTATCTCCTCAACACTAACTCCTCTCAATCTTAAAAAATGTCGACTAAGTGTGTGTCGGATCCTTCAAAAGAAGGTGCAACATCATTTTTTCAAGTGTCCAAGCAACATAGTTCTCAATCACTAACTACTACTAATTTAAGAAACTTATATAGCCGACTACAACTTGTTTTTTCAGGCGAAACTCACCTGAGGAAGCAACCATCATAGGTAACACGAGCACCATTCGCGCCAGAGCAAGTTCTGATGAGAGAAACAGCAGCATCATAACATGAGACACAATCAGCTCTTGACATATACTTTCTGCATTCAACCATAGCATAAACAGCCTGTTGTGTCGTGGCGAATCGCTTGTCTTGATTAGACAACTGATTCCTTAGATCAACAAAACTAGCATTAAGCCTTCTGAAGAAATCAGGTAAATTTGTTGCATTGTATTGACTGCATCCTTTGCCTAACAAGTTGGTTTGTGGCTCGGAATAAACCGGGTTCTGTATCAATACAGAACCGATAATCACTACTATCAATCGCCACCAGACATAGCTAGCCATGTCTTAAGAGTTTGATGCAAAGAATGAAAAAAAGAAGAAGATAAGATGATTTAAGATGAAAGGTTAGTTTTTTTTATTTTTTATAATATGTATTATGACAACATTAATGTATGGTCAACTTTTTGATAATCTGTTGGAAATGAGCTAGAAGTTTAGACTAGAATATTTTTTGTCTTTCTCCTTTGTTTTATCGTATGGATATGGTAAGTTTTTTTTACACAAATGGTCCTTGATATTTGAGGGTAGGTCTATTTTAGTCCGTGATGTTTTATCTTGAGTGTTTATGATTCTTTAATTTGCAGAAAGCTGAGCACTTTTAGTCCAATAAACGGAACATCCAGATGGGCCATGGAAATTTGAAACTAACAAAAAATTCAGGTGACTAGAGTAAAATTTTATCCTGCTAGAGATGTTTTTTTCTTTTGATTTCAGTACTAATCACTGAAAAAATCTAAAGGTCCATACAAGTGAATTAGTGTAAACATCTATATCAGTAATGAAAATGAATCGTGATTGGAGAAAAAGGGATTTAACCAAGTAATTTCAATCGGGGTTGTTATGTAACTTGAGAACTTAAGAAAACACATGACCTTTGTTTTGTCAGTTGGATCAAAAGTGCTCAACCTTTGTAAACTTAAAGGCTCACATGTACATGTACTAAGAATACATAATATAATAGGGACAAGTATAGACTTATCCCATACTTAAGGGACCATTGATGCAATGACTATGATGGATAACCACTTAGCCTCAATTTTTTTTCTTTCTATATAATAAATAAATGTATATTTTGTATTTCTGTTGGCTTTTTTGGAAGGTACCTAATATATACTATGGATGCTTTTGGCAATTTACAAAAATAAATGGTGTGAAAAAAGAAAGAAAAAACTGCCGATTATAGAATTAAAAAAGCCAATTTATACTGTGTAAATGGAAAGTTAGCTACCCATATTTGACTAGGGTCAAGATTTAATTGTTAAAATTTGTAATAACTAGGCTTAAGCTCAAAATGTCAAATCTCTAGTGAACAAGAATAACAATAATTAGCCAGTGAGATCTATGACGGCTGGAGGAATTAGAGGGGCGAAAGGGGGTTTATCGAAAATGCTTTGTCAAAATGTATATCTATAATATATTAAAAGTGTGAAGGTCCTTATAAATATTGTTTGAACTTTTTGTCCTTCATTAAATGACTCTTCTTTAGATAAAATTGTCTTTTCACCATTTTCTTAATTTATTATTTAATTATTTCCATAATATTGACTCTTAAAATATCTGGGATCAGGACTAAAATATATGATAAGACTTTTTCTTAAATTAAGAATCCTAAAATATATGGTAAAAAGTAACTAAAAATCGTGTAAAAAATAAGAACGAATTTTAACCTAATATTATGTTTCTTGAAAAAACAAAAACTACCATAAAAATTGTTATTATGTTGTACCGTAAACTACCTTATAACTTGGTAAACTAATACTTTTTTTAAAAAAAAAAAATATGGCTATGGCTACTTTTGAAAAAACAAAAGTTGCCTACTATATTTAAAAAATTGTCATACAATTGTAATGAAACTATGACCTTAAAGTTAAATTAAATAAATTGATAGATATGATTGAGATAGTATAACGGGATGTTAGAGGAGATACAATAATATGATATATTGATGAAATAGGTTGGGAACTTTTAAAATTTGTCGATAAATTTTATTTAAACACTCAAATTATGATTTATTTCAATTGAGCACCTGAACATATAATAAAGTGTTCATATTGGCACTTCTGATAAATTTTATGTGGTTTAACTTAGATATTTAAGAGTCGGGTGAGAATAAGCAGAAAAATAATTTTTCAAAATTTAAAGTGTCTAACAGGAATATTTTAGGTAATTTCTTTCCATAGCATATTATTTTACCTTATAATAGTAAAAATATTAATTTGCTGTCCTCTAACACTTTCTAATGACATATATGTTATATTGGGAAAGTTTTTTAAGTTTTTTTTTTTTTTTTCATTCTATAGCCTTGGTAATTTTTCTTAATTTAGTTTAAAGTGGGTTTAATGTTTTTATATGGTTTTATATGAATATATTAATTTTCTATTTAATTGTTTTTCGTATTTAATAAAATCATCATTTTATTTATTAATCAAGACATATTTTTTTATAATATCGAAGTAATTTTATAAAACTAAATTCATTGAAGTGAGGTACACGCGCAAGGCGCGTACCCTAAACTAGTATATATTAAAAGTGTAAAGACCCTTAGAAAAGTGATTTGAACTTTTTGTCATTCATTAAAACACTCAACAATAGACAAAATCGTCTTTTCACCTTTTTCCTTAAATTATTACTTATTTAGTGTATAATATTTAAAATTAGAGAGTCCTAGATATGGTAAGAGAAAAATTCCTTTTAAAAGTAAAAAAGTCCTAAAATAATTGATAGAAGAAAAATATATGGCAAAAAATATTAAGGAATCCTAAAACTTTAGGTTTATATACAATTTAATTTCATTCCAAAAACATAAAGCAAACAACTTTTATATATAAATAGAACAATAACTTAACTTTTGAAAAGAAAAAAAAAATCAGCCGTCTCACTTATTTGCTTTTATTCTTTTTAAACTAATGACTTTTTTTTTTTGCCTATTTGTCTTTGAATTTTATGTACATTGTTGCACTTTTTGTTTTTTTCCCCTCCTTTTCCGATCTTAGCTAATGTCTATTTCTATTTTTTTGTGGGTTATTGTCTTTTTGGCCTAGCATTGATCAATTCTTTCAGGTATGTTTTCTTTGCATAAAATTTATTTCTTTAATTAATTTATACAAACTTCAATTTATTGTGTATTAATGATAAGTTCGTATTAACATCTTTGATTATTTTTTTAATTAAATAGATTCAAATTAGATAATGCATGTAATGGAGTTTGTTTTTTCTTTATCTTAATGTTTAGAATGTGTTTTCGTGTATTAATACCAACATAATTTATCATTAACAAATTCTTCCACTATGTTAAGGATAGACATATAAATATCAAAAGTAAAAGCAAAAAATAAGAACCAAGTCAAGAAAAAAAAGTAACGTACTATTTTAATCAAGATATTTTTCTTTAAATGAAGTTTTTTTTTGTTTGTTTGACATAAATAATATAACTTTCTCTCCAAAACTATGTTAAGGATTAGACATATAAATATCAAAAAAAGAAAAGAAAACATAATAAGAACCAACCCAAAAATAAAAAAGACACTATTTTAATCAAGATATTTTTCTTTAACTTCTAAAATATATGGATAGAAGTTTCTTTAAAATCAATCTTTGTTTATGGAAGGTAAAATCTGAAAACTTTGAATAGAAAATCTAATAGGAATGATGCTTTTTTTATTTTCTTTCTAAAATAAAATATATCGCCTTTTCACTTTTTTTCTCCAATTATTATATTATTTTTAAAATATTAAATATTGATTATAACAAATATATGTAAAAATAAAAGAGGAAGGTTTTCCTACTAACAATTGAATTCGTAAGTTTATGGGAGGTTATTTTTGGTATGTAGTGGAAGGTCTTCTTAAAAGCTGAATTGACAAAATTTGATCAAGAACTATGGAGGCTTTTAATAACAACAACGTTATCAAGAAACAATTTTCCTTAGTTTTTGTAAAATTTGCAATTTATTTTTTGTTGTTGTGTTTTGCCTATCTCTTCTCTTAATGTTCAATTTCGAACAGCTTTCTCAAATTGAGGTATATGATGGGATCTACAATTGAAATCGATAGCTGAATAAACTTTATGATAGAGATCGGAAATGATATTGTTTGTTGGACTTTAGGTTAGAGAATGGCGAGTAATAGTGAGAGGCTTCTTTTAGTCACTGAAAACGAACTCAAAGGAAAAGATAAGGAAGACTTTAGTTTAAAAATTATTTTTCATTTAAGTTTTTTCTTTCTTATTGACCATCCAACTCTCCCTTTTTCTTTTGAAATAAAATTTCATGATGGTTAATATTTTGGGTTAAAATACGAATTATGTTTCCAATAAAATAGTTAAACATCGATGTTGTGTTAATATTTTTGTTTTGGATCAATTGTAGTATCAATATGAAATAAAATAAAATTAATATTCATGTTTTCTTTCTTAACTAATGGAGTAGTTTCTTTCAAAATCTTTGTATTATAGTCTTTTTCCCATGTCCCAAAGGTGTTCGAGCCTTGGCATTTTGAATCCCGACCCGTTGAATGGCTGTTGTTCCAGGACTCAAGTCTGGAGTCGTCAGGAGAGACATTCGGTTCACGAATCGAAAATCTATCTCCATAGCAAGCTTCTCAATTTGACTCGGTCTGTCATGCTTTGGACATCGCCATCGAAATATTCTCCTTAAATGACCTAGGAGTTGTTCCCACCCCTATAACCGCTTATCAAAGAGAAACTTTTTCATAGACTATAATAGCAAGTCTATTATTGTGTTTCGTTTCTTATTCTCTTTACAATTTAATTTTCTTTTAGAAATAAAAGATTATGTTATTTGAGATTGTGCATTGAAAGAGAATTAATCGGAGGTCTAAAACATATCTAAAACCCATCAACTAATTTATAAAAGAGCATCTCTATAGCCACATATATCCATCAAGTATTCTCTAAGGTATGTTTCTCTACATCTTCTCCTCCTCTTTGTGATTTTTTTGTTAAAAATATAATGAAGAAACGGTAATAGTACAATTTAGTTGACTTGGTTTCTTTTTTAGTTATTTTTTTTTTTAAAAAAAACAACTTAATAAACTCTAGACTAATTTTAATTTGCATCTCCATTGACATAGAAATTTACTGAAATTGTTTGATTAGCGTGAGATTATTTTCTCAATAAGTTGTGTATTTGTTAAATATTACTCTTTTAATATGTAGGTCACTTGACCAAATCATATTAAATATTATAATTGTTTTCTTTCTGAGACACTATCTTTATTGTTTCTCTGGATCCATGCTACAAATTAAATTTTGGAATTATGAGTGAAATGCAGAGAAAGAGCATGACTATATTTGAAGCGGTAGAAAAGATATACTGACTATTTGATCAAGAAGATGAATTGAAGTGACATGGAATTTGCAGGTCAAATTTTGCACTTCTAGGATGGAACCAAGTGAAATTACGCAACTTTATGAATTATCAAGCGCTAATCATCGAGTTTCTGAAGACATCAACCGTAATTTAAGGGTTGTCAATGTATTTCACCTACCTTATTTGTATCTTTGATATTTATAAATATTATATAACTAATTAAATACATTCTCCATCTTTACACGTCCAAAGATGTTGAATTTAATTATTGTATTCATTTTTATTATTTAAACAAATATCGTATTTAGTATAACGTTTGAACTTATTAAAGTGAGGTACACGTGCGAAGCGCGTACACCTAAACTTATATATATATATATATGAAAATTTCGACTTTATCAGTGTGTATGTATTAACCGTTGTGACAATGTCCAGGTCATATATTGTTGTAATAAAGTTTGAATCTTGACTAGTGAGTTATCGTCAAATTCTTTGTTTTCCTTTGAATCAATTCTCTTGCAAAACTTCAAAAACTCTGCTTGCTTATCTCATTAGAAAATTGAAATAATCTCCGATTTTTTTTCAAAAAATGAGGCGAGAGCTATATCTTCGAGAACCGAAAGAATAACTGCTAAAAAAAATGAATTGATCACACTATACGTGATGTAATGAAGACCAAGTATGATGCTACCTTCGAACATTGTTATTGAAAGAGGGACGGAGTTAGCGATTTTCTTTTTACCATCATGATTGAGATTCCTTCACTCTTAAATAGAGATCTCGAGTTCAAATCCTCTAAATAAAAAAAATTATATTAAAAGTGTTACCTTCGAATATAATACATGAATTTAAATTTAATCAGACTCAAATGTATGTATTAAACACTGAATTAAGGAGAAACATAAAATAAATTTGCTTTTTACCAGAAAATCAGGGAAGAAGAACAAAGTCATAACATGGCACGATGGTGACATCAATTATTACATCCAATGCATTGAGTATAATATATTATTTAGTTGACTTAAACAAAAATGACGACCAACAAAATCATGTTGAGATATTTTGGTTCATTTTATTTGTGTGTTTTTTTGTTTAGGTTGAAATATGAGCTACCATGAAAGAAAAAGACGAAAAGTGTACTAAATAAATTTAAGCTATATGTATATTATCGGTATAAAAAAATTTAAATTATAAAAATATTTCAATAAAATATTTATTTTATTTAGAAGAAACTTCGCAAATTGGAGTGAAAGAGGTATATCCAATGCTTCAATTATTGTACTATGGAGTTGTAATTCACTAGTTATTCCATATGTTGGTCAAATCTTTAAACATATGTCACAATTTAATATTGTTTGGCTGATTATTAGCCAAGCCACCACCTTGGAAACTTTTTTTTGATTCAATCAAAAATAATTTTATTATTACGTTAGGATGGCAGAGCCTCAAAAATGAAGGGCGAAGTTTAAATGAGAAAAAGTTTATGATAAGTATCTAGACATCATGAGACGAAGAAGGATACAATAGTTGATGAAGTGCTTTGAGGAGTTGAAAATACGCATGAATCCGATTATCATATGTCATCTATCTTTATACCTAACATAAACTTATATATTATAATAAACCTAGTACTTTATTAGTTTATTATTGTTATTATGTTCCAATTGCCAATTTTTATTTTTTTTGGTTTTTTGTTTTCATATTGGTAGCCGGCATAGTTTTTAATGCACTAAGCATTTATTTAATTATAAATGAAGCAGACGTGCCATAAATGTAGATATTATTTATTGTCAAGAAAATAGGTGTGAACATGTGCCTGAAGCAGACGTGCCATAAATGTAGATATTATTTATTGCCAAAAAACAGGTGTGAACATGTGTCGGTGTACTAAAGTACCCACTATATGAGGGCCGGGAGAAGGATCAGACCACAAAGAAACCTTGCATTTCTACAAACGGTTAATTCCACGGCTTGAATTCGTGACCTCATGATCATATGACAGCAGCTTTATTAGTTACTCCACGACTCTCCTTCACGTATATGTGGGTCATTTGGTTGGGAACAAGTTATCCCGAAATTAATTATCGCTAGATTAGCTATCCCGAGATAAGTTATCTCACCATATATATGGGATAACTTATTCCATCACTATGGTATAAATGGTGGCATAAATAATCCTGGGACTAACTAATACCTCCAACCAAAGACAGGATAAAATAATCCTAAATTTTATCCCGGAATTATTATACCTTACTAGTTTAGGGTACGTGTTTCGTACGTGTGTCTTGCGTCAACCAATAAATTATTTAAAAAAATACAAATTGATGTTAACATAAATGTTATATCTATTTAAAAGATATGAATAATATCATACAAAGACAACAAATTATATGAAATTAAATAGAAATTGACATTAAAATAAATGCAAGATTCATTTAAATGAAAAAAATAAATGTTACAACATATCTCTTTATAGACGAAATTCTTGATGTATGTAACTTTTGTCACTTTGATTGCTCTATCATGACCAAAACATCTCACATAATATCTTTTCATAGACGAAATTGTTAGTGTAGGTACCTTTTGTAGCTTTGGTTGCTCTATCATAATCAAAACTCTTGTGGTTGATATAACTATTAAACATAGTACTACAATAATTGTTTGAAAAATCACCGAAGAAAAACAAAAATATGTGATAAACTTACAAAAATTATGATTCAATAGTTATGCCTTTAATCTCAAGATAATTTTTAATATAATTTTTTATGTGGAGGATAGAATACATACCTTATCACTATCTTTGTAGGGTATGTCTGTGGAGGATAAAATACAAACCTTATCAGTTATCACTAACTTTGTAGGGTAGAGAGACTATTTTCAATAGACGCTTGGCTAACGTACAAAAATTATGATTCAATAGTTATGCCTTTAATCACAAGATAATTTTCAATATAACCTCATATGTGGAGTCTGTGGAGGATAGAATAACATACCTTATCACTACCTTTGTAGGGTAGAGAGATTGTTTTCGATTGACCCTCGGCTCAAAGCTTGTGATGCGATCTTTCAACATCTGATGTCACTAAAGAAAAACAAAAATATGTGACAAACTTACAAAAATTATGATTCAGTAGCTATGCCTTCAATCTCAAGATAATTTTCAACATACCTTATCACTACCTTTGTAATATAGTAGATAAAATGTTCAATTACTTCTATGTTTAGGACATGTTTAGGACAGTAATTAATACAATTTAATACAAATGCAATTTTTCTTTATTGAGTCCAAATCAAAGTCCAAATTGGTGTCGTCAATTACTAGAGTTATATATTATTGAGTTCAAATCAAATAAAGTCTAAGTTGGTGTTGACGAACGCATAGAAGAAGATTAAGGAAGCTGATGGTACGGTGCTTTTGATCTTATTTTGGAATACTTTTTGTGATTCTTTTTTATATAAGTGCATTAGATAGGATGATATGGAGGTCACAGATTAGGGTAGAAGGTTAGTAGGTAATTATGCTTTGACTTGCTTTTCGACTGGTTTAGATTTGGTGGAAGTTTGAAAGCATTATGTCCGCCATAGTGTTAGCCTCATATATGTATTTTTTTGTGTTTGATGTCTATTACCATCTATAGTATATTTAATATAGTATACATAGATAGATACCTCACACCAAACTACTCAGTACTACATATTATTTCCTTGATAATTTTTAATTTCTAATGCTTAGCCATCTCAATTTGTATTGCAGCTGTATCTGATTTGGGATATTCTATATTTTTATAATATTATATTTTTGTTAGTATTGAAAATTTGAAATCCATTTTCCTCTTAAAAGTATATACTAGTACTACGTACCGATAGGCCCATGCTAGCACGGGTCTAATAGATGTTATTTTATTTGTCTTAATTTATATGATATAAATGAAATTGTAAGAGTTAATTTGAATTTTTTATATGTTATTTAAATATTTTAAGTTGTTAATTATTGTACTTTCATAATATTTTTTGCATAATTTTCAAATATATAAATTTGAAAAAGCCTTTTAAATTATTAGAAATATCTTTTTAATAATCTAATACTTATCTTAGTTCCTTATTAAATATCAAACATTACAATAAAGTTCATCAGTGGTAAACAAATTTAATTAATTTGATCACAAAATTATAATTAGTGATGTTACCCGGCTTGGAATACTTATTTCTTATCTGGCATAAAATTTAACTAACATTTTTCTATCTATTTAGTATTTTCTTTGTTTTAATTTAGTTATGTTACTTTTCTTTTTAGATTGTTTAAAAAAGAATGTCTCTAACTCATACTTTTATTTCTTCATCATATGTTTAAGACCACTAAATTAAAATATATTTGTACATTTATAAATTAATGTTAAACTAAACAAGATTTTATTAATTTAATATTTACGGCATGTACAATTGTACATTTATCAAAGACTCAAAGATAAATGATAGACGTGTAAAGCTGCAATAAATAACATGAGATGATAAATTTTATGTGGGTCCACATGTGGTACTAGCAGGATTGGGACCCACATTCAGCATAAAGTGGGAAGGGTGAAATAGTCAACTCATAAAAGTATTTTTGAAGGAGCTACAGTACAATTCTTTCCCAACCAAGTAACTTGCTTCACTATGACTTAATTGACGTAAAAGCCCTTTTACGGCAAGCAAGCATAATGTACAATTTATAAAGCTCTTTGTGCAATCATCTTAAGCTCTGTTAGTCCCTCTTGGTGGCTTATATATAGTAGAAATAAATATGTACTTAATGCCTTGTAATATAGCCTCCCCTAGTAGTATACTAAGCTCTGGAATTCTGAACTTAACTTTCAATTTCTTCTTTCATTGCACAATAATATAATATTCGACGTTTTTGCTAGTCATAGTTACATACTTTCTTTTAATATTATTCTTTTCATAACATTGTTTTTGGTTGCAAGGTCTCACTCGCAATCAGGGAGGAATTAGGAGCGCAAGACGTTCATTCGAACTACATTCATCGAAAATATATTGTGTATACAAGGAAAAAATTCTTTATATTACTTTTTTGTGTGTTTAAGTTTTTATATTTTAAAATTTTATGTACATATAGTTGAATCCCCTTTGTCTCTTTGTTATCTACTTCAATTCTTTATGTTTTGAATTTATGTACAACAACGTTTATATATATATATTTATATTCTAACTCAAAGGAGCAAAAGTCAGAACTACCTGAGATATATGAATGTCTTGATGCGGCGTACACGTTGTTTTAAATATTTATTTATTGTTACTACGTGAGAGGAAAACAAGAATGCAAAAGTAAAAATCGAACTCATACCTATATTATTAAATGACATGGAGTAATTCATAAGGATGCCTTTTAACTTGGCCTCGGCTGACACCTACGTACTCCAATTTTGAATGTGTACAAATATGCACTTAAATTTGTATACAGTTGAATAAGTAAATACGCATGTCCTACGTGGCATCTATGTTGCATCTACATGCAATCTCACACGAATTGCCACATAGACGCGATGTAGGACGTGTGTGTCTACTTATTCAACTTTATACAAGTTCAAATGCCTACTTATGCACACCCAAAGTTGAAGGACATATCAGCTGAAGCCAAGTTAAACAATACTTTTATGTATTATGCTTTATTTAAGATTTGCGTGAAAACTAAATTATTGTACTTAATCATCTAATATTTGAAATTCGTAAGCCTAATTATTTAAGATTTGCATCGCGTTGAGCTCACTTTCATTTCTAACACTCGAATACGAAACTTCTAATTAAGAATAGACAATTCTCATCCATCCCACTACATCCACCATAATGCAATATTTTATCTATGAGATCGTGTACAATCTATTAAAGTATCTTTTTAAAATTTTCTATTGAAAAAAGAAACATCTGGGGAAGGGAATTTTGCTAGAAGGTTTTTTGATTTGGGGGCGGGGGGGAGGGGTGGCTGCTTTCGCCTCAATAGAATTTTTTATTTTGGAGACTTCTTTGGTAAAACTATATACTCCCTTCGTTCCAACTCCGGCTATTTCCCGAATCCCACATATATCGAGAGTTTTAGTGCACCGGGCTGTCTCTTCTCCCTTCGTTCCAATATAATTCAATTCTCGAGAGTTTATTTGATTAATTTTTAAAGTACTATAAGTTGTAAATTGATCAAAGTTCATATCATTTGATTTTCAAAAAAAAAATTGCGATAAATATTTTAGAACGGAGGGAATATGATATAATTTGAATCACGTAACTTATCAAGTCCTAAATAAATAGTTAAATCATGTCCTTACTGTGTGTCATATTCAAATTTGGACAAAGAAGTCATGTTCTTTGATTCCTTAATTAGTTTCTAAAATTTGGACCATTGGCCTGTCCTTTTATGATTGTTACATCATTAGGTTATAAGATAGTTGCATTTTTTCCTCATTTTTTTTATTGTGCTGAATTAAAGAGTCTTTATTCAATTATTTTTTTTTTCTATCAAAGAGTAGGAAAGTACAATTACACAACAATTATATGGAACTATTGAAATTTTAACTCGTGACAATACAATTCGAATTTTGACTTTTTAACTAATGAATTATCCTATTTGAGATCTCATTATTTGAATTCTGATTGTGTTCAAGAGATAACACAATCGCATGGTGATCAAAGCAGGTTTGGTGTATCACGACAGAGCTAGAGGGGTGGGAGGGGTTTTCCCGGAAAATTATTCGTATATATTGAAGTTTCATATGGTTGAAGATACACATATGACTGAAGTCAGTCATTTTTGCTTGAAATTCAACCATTTTTTTTTTATGAAGTTCATTAAATAATACTCTAAAACTTCAGACATTTTGTCTGCCGCATGTCTAAAGTTATTCCAACAAATTAAAAAAAAATTATAATTGAATTCAAATTAAATAGCGATATACAAACAGTGTACCCGGTGAAATTTTTACTAGTATATCAAAGTCAACAGGTATGATACAAGCAGTGTATGTCTATATTGACAATTTGGGTCTGAGTATACAGTTAGAAAAAGCCCAAAAAGCAGTCCAAATTGGAATACTGCAACAGTTATTATTAGTACATTTTTTGCCAAGTCAATATGATTTTTTATTTTTTTTTACTAATGTGGTCACACCCTTCCCCGAACCTGTGCATAACGGACATAATTCCTGGTACAGAATAGTTCGACCGACATGAGATTTTCACCTCATACGAGTCCTCATACCATTCTTTCAAATTCATTGAATTCTTTTTAGGCTTGTAGAATCCCCCTTCTCCACTTCATCCCGAAAAGTAACTAGGACTAATTTAGTCATGTTTTCATGTTCCAATCCAACAGTCCATTTCTAGTGGTCCTAGGTATACTTTCCAAACCATGTGATAGTTTCTCTTCTGTTTGATGTCAAAATCACTAGTACTACCTGCAGAATATTTAGCATCAAAAGGGCCTACCACTTTTTATTTCCAACTTGTGCAAAAACTTTCCTAGGAATCTTTCATAACCTTGTATATACACCTCTCATAATCTATATTGTTCGGACTCTTCAAAAGTATCTTCAGGTGCGTCTCAGATTCTCCAAAAACAATGCATTTTTGGAGGATCTGACATCATTTTTGAAGAGTCCGAGCTGATAATAGAAATTGCCCAACATAGTACAAGAACCTTCCTAGGAGCTTATGTTGTACTACAAGCTTCTAGTCTGTCTTCTACTTCCATTTTCATAAGTTGCACAACAACAACGACGTATTCTGAGGATTCATTATAAATTTACTGGTTTATGTTATCTATTAACCTACCACAACCCTCATCCTTTATTCAGGTTTAGGACCGGCAATGTGAGCATGCTCACACAAGCAGAAAAAGACATGTAATATATCTTCACGAGTCGTAACACATGTATTTACATACACACACACACCACACACAAAAAGAGCTTGGTATTGGCCTCAATGCTCTCTTTTGCTGGATTTTTCAATCCATACCCCTTTCTAGTGCCACGCTTAACATGTAACGCGTACAAAGACTACTCTCCTAGCGAAAAACATACTATTCGATGTATCAGACTTATCATAACTCAATGTTTTATGTGCTCTGAGGGTCAGACTTCATGTAAATAAACACATACTCGAAAGTATCCGATTAACTTGTCTAGACACCAACACACATACACACAGAGAGAGCTATAGTCGTCGATACTTAAAAGTAATGCAATCTTATAAGGAGGAAATACAAAGTATGATAACAGTTACAAGTCATAACTAATACATTCAAATAGTAAATCAATCATTTAATGTCCCAATCACACTGGCCTGAGCAGGCATTGTGCATATCATATCCACACATATAGGACAATATATATCTTACTGTACAGATAAAACAAGAAAGCTAAATGATGTTGAGCTATTTGCTGTCAAATCTCAAAGCCTCAGGGTGAGATCTGGTGCAATTGGTTCATCTTTTTCGACGTATGGAGTCAATGTCACATTTGAACATTCAGCGAGAGCAAAATTAGTGTGAGAGGTACCGGGATTTGTCACTTGACGGAAACTGCCAGGCCATAGTACTAATTGATCAGCAACATCATTTTCCATGTACAAAGGTGGACTCTGGCGATTACCATACTCAAATCTCGCGCTTGTTTTAAAATCAAGCGGCCTAATTGCTGGTGCAGATACTTGGTGTAGTGAAGCATGTGCTTTGATTCCCAAAGACCTTATTGTAGATCCGTGTAAAGGCAGAGACGCTAAATTAGCGTACCTTCCTGAGAAAACACCCATTCTCATAGCACGTTTGGCTAGTGTTCGTTCTCTTTTATGTGCATTCTGGTGTCCACCAAGTGCCTGTGAACTATAGAACTTTCTCTGGCAGAAATTGCAGCTAAAAACTCGTTGAAATCCCAGTCCTGACTCCGAGGTTTGTGTAGTTGCAAGTTCATTGCTGCTTTCACTTGTGCTGGATACTGAAAAACCGGCTATCGAATCCTGGCTAAGCGACAAGTCAAGTGAAACAGGTTCTGAACTCAACTGAGTGAAATCTATAACTCTGTTCTTGGAAGGATCCGCGAACGTTTCACCCGCACATACGTTGGAAGCTACTTGGCTAGTAATATCAGAATCATCTTCAAACAACGCCTCAACTTCAAGATTGAATCTTGGTGTTTGCATCTTTGGTTAAATAATAAGAACTTGTTACACTATCTAGTGATCAATTGAAACAAATTACTAACATAGTCCTGCATGTAACAACAAAAAGGGGTTGGTTAAGTAAACATATACTCTTAACTTTAATGCAAGTAAAATCCAATCACTGAAATAACCAAAATCTAGGTATGCATTAGTTGCACTTATTTGACAAAGGCATAATACACAAACAAACAGTCAAATTTGACCTCCGCTGGAAAGTAGGCACTCTAACTTTGATAGTGCACATATAGACATCTTGGCAACTAAACACTCCAACTCATCCCAACTGTGTCTCGTAGACACCAGACGCTGATGTGATACATAAATTTTGGAGGTGCCTAGATGATCATTCTGTAAGTTGGAGTGTTCAATTGACACAGTGGAAACGAGTTGAGGTGTCTAGACGTGCACTCTCAAAGTTGGAGTGCTTACTTGCCAAGTTGCGGCAAATTTAAGTATTGTCTTTCACAAACTATGCATAGAAAATGTATACCAGTTTAACGTATCTATAGTGTTACAGCAAATAGATTAAACCGATTTAAGAATCAAAAGGAAAGATTCTATTACAAATCACAAAATATTATGAAATCTGCAGTTTAACTTAGCAAAAAAAAACAATGAATCACTACACATAAAAGTGAGACTTTGACACTAAGATCTAAGAGATCCACAAAATATGTATAAAAATCAAATTCATCATTCAATAACTAACACCTGATGTGGTTATCCTAGAATTTAGAACCCATAGCGTTCAAATCCTGGCTCCACCTCTTTTGGTTGTGATAAGTATTTAACAACTAATTTAGTCAGTGCTAGTTTTTTTCTACCATCCAAAACTTTATCAACTAAGTCCGTTGCCTCAATATGAGGTTATTAATTCTATACAACAACAACGACTACTACTATAACTAAATTCTAAGTAAGTCGGAATCAGTTATATGAATCATCATTCTATACAACAACAACGACCACTACTATAACTAAATTCTAAGTAAGTCGGAATCAGTTATATGAATCATCACCGTCCACGTCGCTCCACTTAACGTACTCGTCTTTGTCCAATATGGCTTGTTATATAAATTCAAGAAAATTAACAAAACTATAATAAGTTGATTGAGGAAAGATTTACAACAAAACACAACTCTTGTTACTATTAGATCTTTGTTCTATAACTTAAAATAAACAAAACACATTCAATTCTTCTAGGATGATGATTTTTTTTTTTAATGAACTTAACTAACCATACAAGAGGAAACCATTTAATTTCAAAATTTCAAACAAAGGATTAATGAAGAAGACTTGAGGTAATTAACACAAAGCTAGAATATTGAAATCTAAGCTACAAAAACCTATGTTGCTCAGACTCTCCAAAACTACTGTTGCACCTGTGTTGGATCCTCCAAAAATGCACTACTTTTGGAGGATCTGACACGTACATGTCGATGTTTCTGAAGAATCCGAACAACATAGACAAAAACTAGAAGAACAACACAAGTAATTAATCAAACTAACCAGCTTCTTCTAGTTGTTGACTTGTAGTAGTAAATTAAAACTAGTAATGGGACTTCATCAAGGACAAAATATGGTGCTGTTTAATTTCTAAAGGGATATTTCAAAGTGTACATGAAAAAAAGGAACTTTGGGGAATTGAAGAGTGGAGTTGTAGGTAACTTTTTTTTATATATATAATAATGTTATAAATTAATTTAAATTATGGGAAAGCCAAAGACAATAGTGGGACATTAGAGAGTCAGAGAAAAAGATGGTTATAGTGGGTGTTGGAATTTAATAAAGAATATGATTAAAAAAAAGTACAACATTTGGTTATAGTATATGAAACATGACATGACTCTGATTGTATGTTTGTTTAACATTTTGGATCTGTCTCAAAAGAGGATTTATATTAGTATGCACTTAAATTTCATGTTTTTCAATAATATTAGTTTTCACATCTCCCCTTTTTGGCTTGATTTTTTTGACAAAATTTGATCCGCCTTCTTCACTTGATCTTTGTTCTTCACATAATCTTCATCACTGCTGCTTGTCATTGTTAAAAATAAGGTTTAAAATATCATGGTTAAAAATGGATTAAAAATTAATATTTTGTTTTTATTTTTAAAAGTGCAGCAGCAGGTATGTTGAAAATATGGTTGAAACTTCTTCTCCACATGTAGTTTGACAAAAATCTTCATTATCATCAAATTGGTTGCAGCTTGATTTGAAACCGCTTTAAACCTGTTTTTAATCTCGTTTCTCCAAATCATAGGACCTTTTAACCGTAAGCTCTGATAACACTTGTTGGGTTCGAAATCGAGAGGGCGTCATGCGGAAACATATAGTTGCAAATCATATCAATGATAAATCAGATGACAAATAAAATTATACTAAAACATAATATTATTGATATGGTTCGGCCAATTGGCCTACATATTAAAAACTAAATCAAAAAGCATAAAATTTGTTGGGAGAAAATCTCCCCCTAAACAAGACTCTTTAAAAGACTACATTGTGGATGTTATTGTGTTATGGTATGAGAAGAGGGATCTTCTATTTATAGAGTTTCAAAACCTTTCCTACAATAAAGAGGTTAGCCAAATATGGAAGAGTTTTATATTTTCCTTTTAGAAAAAGTAAAAGTAATTATGGTATTACTTTTATTTTCCTTCAATAGAAAATTAATACTCAATTTTGGTAAGAAAATCAGGACAAAAACCCTAACACTGATGGTATAAATAACGTATTATTTTCTAAGTTACTTATTCCACTTTTTATGTATATTACTTGTAAACTGTTAGACTGTTGGACGAGGTGGAATGAGGGAACGCAGCTCGATCCCTAAAACCTGGTGAAGTCATTATTAATAAATTTTCGAGCAATGATCTCAACCAACACATGCAAAAGATTATAACACACACGAAGATTCTGATGAAGAACATAAGCAAAGTTGGAGCTTGAATATTGATATATTTCGTCGAGAGAAATGAGACAGACCGGTAAAAAGACCGATCACCGAAGAGAGCTGAAAAACTCCTCTTTTCGGAGCATATCAATTTTTTTTTATCTCAATGCCCCTTAATTAGCTGACTTGACCTAACCTGATAGTGTAAAAATTCTTCTTACATTTCTACAAATACAAATGTGGGGATTATTCTATGTTTGAAGGAAGCATAACAATTTATGAGAGTTATTCTAGTACAAGTCATTTCATGTTGTAGTCCCACAAAATATTCTTGTAAAATAAAGAAAATCTGTCTTCCACTTTTCTCTCTCAATCTGTGCCCACTTTTAAAGGTTTTCACAAAAAGAGATGTAACTGCATGGTTGTCTTCATGTCCCCTATGTCTCTAATTACCATAACATATATAGGAGTACAAATAATTTCATTCATTCACTTAAAAGAAAGTTGGAGCGGAGTCTTAACGTAACTAGTAAAGTTGTTATCATGTGACTAGGAGATTACGTGTCTAAGCTGTGAAAATAACCTCTTGCAGCAATGCAAGATAAGGTTGCATACAAGAAATCCTTGTGGTTCGATCTTTTCCTGAACCTCGCGCATAGCGGGAACTTTAGTTACGTGCATTAATCTTTAATTTAACGTATTACAGCAGATTATAGGAGCATCTCATTAGGGATAAAATGAAAAGCTTAGAATTAAAAAAAAAAAAATTGAAAATTTTGAATTGACTATAAAAGAAAGAGTATCGTATAAAATGGGACAACAAAAGTATAATACATGAGAACATTTGACTTAATTGATAAGCATCAATTGTTGAAGAACATTTATAATTATAATAAAATTAATTTGTTAATGAACAGTTACGTAGTTGGATATAGTTGGATAAAAGTGTTGAAATTTATAATTATTCGCAATGAATTGTGAGTATGAAGATTAAACAACTGCAATCACAAACAAATATATTAAAAAGTAATTTATCAATAAAAAACTGCAAGTGAAACTTTATATATCCATTGACTCTTCTAGTCCAAGTTATTCACCTTGAACTAAGGATTAAAATAAATGAAGGATATCGTTAAACTTCCTTGTATTAGTATTTGATCTCTGAAAAATCTAATAACACTTCGAGTTGATCTTGAGCAAGATATTAGTCCAAATTAATTTTTTATGAAATTTTGATGCTTACAATAATAAAAAGATAATGTAGTAACTAGTACCCCTTTCTTCTTTTTTTAATTATTTTTTTTCCCATTCATTATTTCTGATTTTTGAGCAAACCCATGATCTGATTCAGTGGTATTTTCATCAATCTCCATGTCTTGATATCCCAAGAACATTTTTAATAGTTAGCCAATCCTTAAACCCCACATCCTAGGTTAGTTTTTAAACTTTTTAATGTAAAAAATATTTTTTAATTTTTTTTATTTGTCCCCCAAGTCCATCACAAGACTTACACGTGACACCGTAACACCCAACACTACTACTAATCACAGATTAAACAACATAGTTTAACCTTAATCCCAAATATTACAGACAGCTCCACGTTGTCCCGCCGGATGACACGATGCTCGAGGTGGTTGATTCTGACGAGGATATATATATATAAAAAAAATATCTCGTTGGGCTTGTTTCTCGTGAGTTTAATTAAATAAACGAATTAAGAAAAAAAGAATCTGAAAATCGAAAGGTTAAGATTTAATTAATTTTTGTACTCACTCATTTGTTGTCCACCACCTAGAAAAGCACATCCACTAAACTTAATTAGTTTATTTTTCTTTGTTCTTTAAATTTTTTAATTAGATGGTACTGATCCAAAAACTTATAATACTAATTAGGTTAAGTTAATTACAGGTTTTGCTTTGATGAAGATAAGATATTGTAAGGCAAAGCTAATTAATCAATTTGATTAAATAAGTAATTAGGTATACATTCTTCCACTAAGTTCTGGTAGTGCTTGCTTTTTGTATATTCACATGCTTTGCTTTTATTATCATACTTTAGGTTAATGAACTATAAATATATGGACCACGAAAAATTGTGTTAAAGTATGATAAGTATTACTCTATTCTTAATAATACGTTTTGAGTTCGAATCATAAAAATAAAATTTTATGTGATAAAACAACACTTTATCTCCAAAATGACTCTTTTTCATATAAATTTGAATTAATCGAATTTCAAAACGGATATTGGATACTAGATAAAAAAAAAAAAAAAACTACACTAGGTTGCTGTAAATATTAGGTACACATAAGTTTTACTTTTTATCCATGTGTAATTAATTCCATGTAACAACTTGATCCATTTGAATCACAATTATCTTATCGAAAAAGTTTTTAAAAAAAAATAAAAAAAATAAATAGGATATTACAAAACTGATCTTGTATTTTGAAAAGGAAAAAAAAAGGCAAAAAAACAAAAACAAAAAACAAATGAGCACATGCAATATCGGTAAATTGTTGTAACTATCCATAGATTTAGTAGCAAAATCAAACCTTTTTGAATCTTCCTTCACCTATATTTAAGGGTACCATATTATTTGTTAATTTAAATTGTGCAAAGTTTTACTTTATTGACTAAATTTTGAGTGAAGATTTTACGATATAACAATAACATAGCCAGTATAATCTCACGAGCGTAAGATTTGTGTAAATGGATGTGTTCTTTCAACCAACAAAAGGAAGGCCATTTGCAATTGAAGTTGGCTATTTTGACACTATTTTAGAGATCAAAGACAAAATCCAAAGAGATCAAGGTATTCCTATACCAAAACAAACCTTAATTTTCAAAGGTAATGTCCTAGATGACCATTTGAATGTTCATTATTCGGATATCCTAGATCGTTCTCACATTCAACTCATCGTAGAATCAGAACCAGAGAAGAATAACGTGGTCAAGACAGAACAACCGTCCTCATCATCTCTGACGAGGAAAATCCAACTCCTCCTCAAAATGCCAACGTCTAAACTAGGCGTCGCGTTAGAGGTGGATGTTACGGATAGCGTTTGGAGGGTAAAAGAGAGAATTCACGACATGGAAGGCGTAAACGTGAGTAAATTAGTCATGCATGCAAATGGAATCGAATTAATCGATCATCAAAGTCTTCAAGATTATGGAATTTCAGATAATTCAGAAATCGATGTTAATATCAAGCCTAGTACTATCATTGCACCAGCACCACAAACAACAACAACAACAGCAATAACAACGACTTCTCCGATATCGCCCGTGAATAATGGAAACGGATCGAAGAAATTACGAATTATGGTTTTAACGAAATGTGGCACTAAGAAAATTCCGATAGAAGTTAATCCTTCAGACAATGTGGGACACTTGAAGAAAGAATTGCAAAAATTGGAATTAGAGCTTCCACAAGAAGGGTATTTTTTTATTTATAAACAAAATGTAATGGATGATGATCGTTCATTTAGATGGCATCATGTTTGTCAAGGTGACACTATTGAAATCTTTAATGGTAGTGTCACTGGTGGAGTTTGATTTAGTATTTTCTTGTGTTTTTTCTATGGTTCAAAGTTTAATAAAAGTATATAGATTAAAAAAAAAAAAAAAAGAGTTTTGAGTTATAAGTGTTGATTGTGTTAAAATTTATTTACACAATTTGATCAATACTTATTAGGTCTTAACTTTCGGAAATAGCCTCTCTACCTCCCTAAGATAGTGGTAAGGTTTGTACACTCTATCCTCCCCAGACCTCATTTATGGGATTTCACTAGTAAATTGTGGTTGATTAGTAATTTTTAGAAAATAACAAGTAAATATCACTATTATGGTAATTTATAATCCGATAAAAATGATGACAACGTGTCATCACATATAAGGGTTTTTCCTGTCACATTTTTATCAAATTTGGTATTTTATGATGAATTGATTGCACTACAAAAAGGATTAAAACTGATTTTCACTAAGAACTTATTTTTGTGAAGTGAATAATTTTAATTTGTGTTGCATTTCATTAGCAAAAAGAAATATTATGATTCAAATATGCCATAAAGTTTATTTGTGAAGTGAGATTTGCAAACACTATTGCACTACAAAAAGGATTAAAACTGATTTTCACTAAGAACTTATTTTTGTGAAGTGAATAATTTTAATTTGTGTTGCATTTCATTAGCAAAAAGAAATATTATGATTCAAATATGCCATAAAGTTTATTTGTGAAGTGAATAATTTTAATTTATGTTGCATTTCATTAGCAAAAACAAATATTATGATTCAAATATGCCATAAAGTTTCTTGAGCGGAGAGTCTACCGAAAACAGACTCTTGACCTCGCATAAGGTGAGAGATTTGCAAACACTATCCTTCTTAAACTCCACTCGTGAAATCACACTGAATATATTATTGTTGTTATATATATGCCGTAAAATAGGTAATCCATACACTCATCCTCCCCAAGCGCCGCTTGTAAAATCACACAGAGTGCTGTTTTTGTTATATATATGCCATAAAATAGGGAAAGCAATAGATGCACTAAGTCACTAATTTACATGTCTTTTGGCATTGATTTTCAAAGTTCACACTCTAGGATAAGAAAATTGACTTAACCATATGATTCACCAATACTTTTTGAATCCGTCAAATATTTAACAATTTATGTTCGTTAGATTAGCCAGAGCTATGAAAAGAAGATTAGCACACCAATAAGGATTGTGGTGGAGTGATAAGTCCTCATTCATCCTTAACCAGAGGTCTCGGGTTCGAGTCCCCCCCGATACGGAGTCGCCTTTGTTAGGGAGTGTTTTACCCCCAATGTGGGACTTCCCGGCACGAATTCAAATTTAGTCGGACTTCAATGTGGGTATCGGACATCGGGTGGAAAACTAAAAAAAAAAAAAAAGAAGATTAGCACAAACTCTCATGCAAAGGTAGGATACTTGTAGGTTTTGCTACTTTTGATTTATTTGCCCAGTAAGATGGTGGGATGTAATTTGCATTCGTCGAACGGTTTGAATCGTTGAAAGTCGGTCTACTACAACAGTATGAGTAATACAACCAAAAATGGCAGCTCAGTGCACTAAAGCTTTCACTATGCGTGAGGTACGGAGAAGGACCGGACCACAAGGGCCTGTTGTATGGAGCCCTGAACTGCATTTCTACAAGAGGATATTTCTACGGCTTGAACTCGTGACCTCCTGATCACATGACTAACACAACAATTGAAACATAAACAACTAAGGATGCAATTAACAGAACCATATATTATATATCAAGAAGGTTAAAACTAAGAACAATAAGCTGAAGCTAAAACTAATAGACTCTTTGTTCTAAACACAATAAAAAGCACTGTTCAACATAAAGCTGCCACCTGAAAAACTGATTTGAACTTCAACAACAAATATCTTCTGCTTTGTTGCTCCACACCAATTCTAGATGGACCTAATAGCTGGTATATCAAGCAATGTGCTGCACTACTCCAAGCATGTTGACGATTTTTACACCAAAAACAAGCCCCTGTTGCATTCTCCATCAACGTCGCTTGTACTTTAGCCAAATAAAAAAATTCACGTACTCTACAGTCTATGAGTTATGTTGCTCAGATCCTCCAACAGATACGCTACATTTTGGTTTTGGAGGATCCGGAAGAGGTAGGCTGACATCTTTGGAGGATCTGAGTAACATAGGTGAGGATGTGTCCTAATAAAAAAGTTCAAAAGTAAAATGAGAAGCTTACCGGTTGACCCAGGCCAATGTGGAATTCTGCATCTTACTCGCACTTGATTGAGCGGTATATGTGGCGGACGAAAAACAAAGCAGCTCGGAAACCAACAGTTCCAAGCATGAGAAAGAAGGCATAGCAAATGCAAGCCATGTAACCAAAGAAGAATGAGGTTTGCATGAAACCTGACATGTCTGATCGTGCATAATAGTAATACAGGCAGTAGCCATAGATAAACAAGCCGGTTGATCCACCACAAAGGAAAGACCTAGAAGATCAACATATATGTGAGAAACTCGACAAAGCACACGTATTTTCAAAATAAAATGTTTGTAAAAGTATTTCCAAAATCTTGCCAGTTTTCAGGATAAGAGTTACATGCAGCAGAGATCTATGGAAGGGTACAGATACGAGACCTTTAATCCAACTCTTTTTTACATAAAGAAAAGAAAAAACCAAAACCGGGGAATCCATTGGTCAGATAACATTTTTTTCTAGTAGCACCCACGACGAAATATCCGGAATATACATTTTTTCAGGTACACCCAACTAATATAAGAGATCAATATCAACACTCTTAGGACAAAATCAAATACAGGCAAAAGCTGAACCAAATAGGAAAATATCAACCCGCGTCCCCCAACCCCAACCCCCTCCCAAAAAAAAAGGACATAAAAGGAGATGGATGATGTTATAGTAATGCTGACCTACTTAAATACTCGCTAACGAATACTTGGCATGATGGTGCACAGCATATTATTAATGCCATATTCACATGCATCCTTAAACTGTTTGAAAAGAATTTGGTCAATTAAGTACTGTTAACTTACCTCCACCACCATTCATGATCTTCTGCAGCAAGTTGGAAGTATGTCAAAGCCACCGTAATAAATGCAGTGACAATGATCAGAATGATGAAAACTATGAATAAGATACTGTAAATCGTGTAAATTCTATGACCCCACACGCTGGCAAAGATGTAATAGAGTTCAATGTAGATAGCGCTGAAAGGCAAGAACCCAGCCATTGCCATCTGAGGAAGAGCTCCGCGATACCAGGGTAATTGTGGTATCTCTCTCGGATACTTCGTAGTTCTGGTTGGAGCTTGAAATTCTGCCTTGCTATTCTTTCCTGCAATTCCTCCCAATACGAGCAATGGTGATGTCACAAGGGCCCATATGAGGAAAATGACCACGATGGTACCGAAAGGAAGTGCTGCAGTGGCATGATAACCAATTGCAACAGTATTAAGGAAGCAGAAAGTTAGAAGCAGCGGCCCACAGAACAGACCTCCTGTCAACAACAAGTTCCTTACCTGTAAAAACAAATTGAATTTGAGATCAGTACACATTTTCCTCTTTCTACCAGAAACCAACCAACCAATCTCAAGTAATTATTAACTCCACGAAAGGGCCAACCACTATATTAATTGATGGGAACCACTGAATCCGGTTTCAAGGATAATAAGTAGCAAGTCAAAAAATAGGAAAAGAGAGAAAATAAAAAGAAGAGAGGGGATTACCAGGTAAACTTAGAAGTCTACAAAAAACTGTCAATCTTACAAAATTCATGCAAACTTAGGAAAGAGCATAATAAAATCGGAAGCAAAATTCCATACAGGTAATACCAACCAATAAGAATTAAGGTTTGGCCATGTTTGTACACTTAAAATTAAGTGTGTTTTTAAACAATCTTGTTTTTTTACAGAATTGTATGTCATTGTACAATGTGAATAACCTCTAGTTTTAGCAACATTAATTTGTCCTAAAGTCACGTTTCTGTAATGGGATGAAACAAGCCCACGATGCGTAAAGGACGGTGAAAATTTCTATAACTAACCCCTGATAAGTTTGGATTAACGCGTAGCAATTTCTGTTGTAAGGTAAGGCCAAAGATGACCTAAGTGAAAGGAGAGAAGCTCCTAATTTTTATTTTTTTTTGATAAGGACAGAAGCTCCTCACTAATTCTGATGATACGAAAGTCTATCTTGTGCTCTCAAACCTGCCACTAATACAATTGTGGCAAAACCTTGGTAACTCCTAAAAGTGTAGCAGCTTACCCCTTTTATCTCCCACTACATTTCTATCTAAGTTTTTAAATTCGAACAAACCCTACTAAATACCTCCCCCCTCAAATTTTATCTTTATCCATCTTCTCAACTTCTTTCATCTCTCTTATTTTCATTTTCTCCTCAGATCTCTTGCTCACTCAGAAGTAAGCCCCTCCGCTTTCTGTTTTTTCCCCTTTGCTCCTTTATTCAAATCCATCCAGCCAAGATACATCTTCTCCTCCTCCTGTCTGCCCACCTTCCGTAATCCACCTAAAAAGTAAAATTCATGTAGTCTTCCATCGAACAGAACCAAATAGGAGGATAAGTTGCTTTGGGTTAAAAGTTTAATGATGTTAATAGCATCATTTTTGAAATATCTAGGATGTGTTGCCAAAAAATTGGGGCAAAATAGTTAAGCTATTGTGAGATTCATTATCCAAGACCTCCTATGTTAGGAGGACCTTTAGGCGATATAGCTCCACTATTTCGCCTCCCACAAAACAACACTTGTACCGCAGAATATGCTCTATTAAACTAAATGTGCAGAGGAAGTTTACACCTTACTCTTAAAAATCCTATCATGATTAGTCCTGTCAAAACCAAGAGACCTTAACTAACTAGAAGAGAATGATGAAATAAGGAAACTGAGTAAACACAATAAGAAACGCACTTGTCGGACATTTTCGCAACTTTATAACAATAAAAATAATGCTTTCAATACTTTCTTACCCAATTTTTCCCTTCAAGTTGGCAATAGAATGATGATGCAGTATATCCTGCAATTCCTGATGTAAGAGCATAAATAACCACCAAAGCTGTGAAAAGAGCTCCTCGATTGTAGGGGTAAAACACACCGACAAGCGCAAGTATAAATATGAAAATCGCCCTGGGAAAAAGAGACGGTGAGAACTAACATTTGTCAACGAAATTCATCACGAACTAAATGGCTAAACCCATTTATAAGCATGCATACTCACAGGGTAAACAACTGTGTGCCAGAACCAAGGGCTGCTGCAAAAAGTGATTTCTGCTTTGGGTACCTAAAGACATCACCGTGAATATACTTCCACCCAGTTTCTTCTTGGTCATCAGCTGCTTCCTCATCATGGGCATATCTTTAATGAAAACAGTACATACCATAGGATAAGTACAAGCTTGTTGATAAATAAGTACGTTACCCCGACAAAGTTTTGTTACTTACTTTACAAAGTCATTTTTAAGGACACGCATCAGAATTGTAGCAAGGAAACCAGTTAAGAGCAGAACTGTGACACAAGAATTAATGATAGAGAACCAGTGGATTTCCAAATGATGTGGTAAAGCTGAAGTTTGCGAGTATTTTTCCATCCTTTTCTCAAAAGGGATGTCTGTTTCCTTCCATTTTACAGAATACATGAAGTCTACGTCAACTTCCTTATCTTCAGTTATGTCCACTAGGGCATTGGGGTCAGTTCGTGCATTGACTTCAATCACGCGATCTTTGTTACGATGGATATCAAAATGAAGATGCTTAAAAAGGTAATACTTGTACTCACTGGGGTCTTTTCCCTCCTTATCTGTCTTACCGATGAAACCCCAAATGGGCAGGTCATCATAAAACATCTGGAAGTAGTAGTCCTTGGCAACAGCATCACGGAATCTTGCAACTTCTTCCTTTGACAATGTCTTTTTGCAAACTACCTCAGTTTCTCGATCACTTAAAAAGTCAAGTTTGTATGGAGCAGTGACTAAACGATCTCCATTCAACACCTCACCAAGAGCTTCCGTTTTATCTTTCACATGACCTAAATCAAGAGCATGAATACACATATAGTTCAATGGCTGCTAAATATATTCCACAACAACATCTAAAAAGGACCAAAGATATTAGAGAAATAGAGGACAGAGAAATGAGCTGACCTGGAGAGCAGAAAGGAAGATCAAAGTAGCGGTATGTCTCACTGCAAATGACAGTAAAACACATGAGATCTCGGTGGAGAACAGTAAAAGCATGTGCTAGAGAAGTACAATCAGAAATGTTTTTTCTATGTTCGATAAATAAAAGCAACAATCAGAGTTATTCAAGAGCTTCATTGATTCACTAGAGTTGCTCAGATTATATACTACATCAAGAGAGTAACTTCACTAACTCAATGCTTTGCACTCTTCAGAGTTAGCGCCAAAGGCCTACGCCATTTTTCTGATGCCTTTAATAACAATTCCCCATGCAACTATTTGCAATTATTCTTTTTCCTCATTTACTACATAGGTACTCCCTTTTATGGAGAATGGTAACAATCCTAGATAAGTACTTCAGTGATCTTAAACATCTAGAAGTAATCCATACTATGTGCGGATGGGAAAAGCCTAATACTGACATCAGCTCATGCGACATTCCAACTAGGATTCAGTTATCTCCTCCTTGAATGTCATCATAGACACTAACCAGAGGAGTTTGCAAGTGAGAAAACTCGGCAAGAAACCCAAAATTCAGCAAATCGAAGGAACAATTTCCCCCAAAAACAATCATTCCAATTCTACCCAAAACAAAATTTTGAGTTTCACCCAGATATTCAACAATATATTCAACAAATCCTAACAAGATTTCCCCTTTTCATTCCAAGACTACCCAAAACAAAATTTTGATTTTTACTCGGATATTCAACAGGTACAAAATTTAAATAACATCCAAAGCAAGCTCACAATTCTTTGAAACAAAGTTGACCCACTATTACACATTGAGCAAACTCAGCAATACACCCAAAATTCAGCAAATCCCAGCAACATTTACCCCAAAACAGAATCTTGATTCTTACCCAGATATCCAAATCTTTAACGAAAAAAATGAAAAAGGTCAAAAGGGTAAGCTCACACCCACTAATCTACATTGATCAAACTCAGTAATACACCCAAAATTCAGTAAATCCCAGCAACATTCACCCCTCCCCCACGCCATCCCCACCCCCACCCCAAAATAATCATTCCAATACTACCCAAAACATAATCTTGATTTCTACCCAGATAAAACATACAAAAATCAAAATCAAACTCATAAAAATTCAATCTTTACCTAAAAAATGAAAAGGGTCAAATGCTCACACCCACTAATCTACATTTAGCAAACTCAGCCATATCAAAATCTTGATTTTTACCCAAAATTAAGCAAATCCCAGCAACATTAACCCCAAAACACAATCTTGATTTTTACCCAGATATCAGAAACATACAAAAAAAAAAAACCAAAAAACTCATAAAAAATCAAATCTTTAACTCAAATTTTGAAAAGGGTCAAAAGGGATTACCTAGGATTATGAAAAGGACCAACTTTATTAGCATACAAAGATACTTCTTCTCCAGATTTGTACTTATGATCTGATGAATCTGATCTCACTTTCACACCCCCAAACAACAACAACAACAATACAACAACATAATAGCCACACCCCATACTACTTTTCCTCACCTTTTTTTTTTCTAACAAGGAAAAAAAATAAATCAATCTTTAACAAAAAATTGAAAAAGGTCAAAAGGGTAAGCTCAAACTCACTAATCTACATTGATCAAACACAGCAATACACCCCAAATTCAGTAAATCCCAGCAACATTCCCCACCCAACCCCCCAACCCACAAAACTGAATCTTGATTCTTACCCAGATATCAAAAACATACCCCCCAAAAAAAAAAACCAAAAACTCATAAAAACTCAATCTTTAATAAAAAAAAATGAAAATGGTCAAACGGTTAAGCTCACACCTACTAATCTACATTGAGCAAACTCACCAATACACCCAAAATTTAGCAAATCCTAGCACCATACAAAATCAAAATCATTCAATTACTACCCAAATCAAAATCTTGATTTTTACCCAGATATCAAAATCATACAAAATCAAAATAAAAACATAAAAACCCAATCTTTAATGAAAAAAATGAATAGGACCAAAAGGATAAGCTCACACCCACTAATCTACATTGATCAAATACACCCAAAAATTCAATAAATCCCAGCAACATTCCCCACCCACTCACCCACCCCACAACGCAGAATCTTGATTTTACCCAGATATCAAAAACATACAAAAATCAAAATAAACTCATAAAAACTCAATCTTTAATGAAAATTTTGAAAAGGGTCAAAAGTGTAGCTCACACCCACTAATCTACATTGAGCAAACTCACCAATACACCCAAAATTTATCAAATCCCACCACCATCCACCACCACCACCACCACACAAAAACAAAATCTTGATTACTACCCAGATATCAAAAACATACAAAACACCAAAATAACTCATAAAAACTCAATCTTTAATGAAAAAATGAAAAGGGTCAAAAGTGTAAGCTCACACCAACTAATCTACATTGAGAAAACACAGCAACATCTCCCCCCCCCCCCCCACCCCAAAACAATCATTCCAATTCTACCCAAAACAAAATCTTGATTCTTACCCAGATATCAATAACATACAAAAATCAAAATAAATCCAACAAATCTCATAAAAATCAAATCTTTAACCAAAAAAATGAAAGGGGGTTACCTAGGATTATGAAAAGGACCAACTTTATTTGCATACAAAGTACTTCTTCACCAGATTTGTACTTATGATCTGATCTCACTTTCATACCCCCAAACACAACAACACCAATACCACAACATAATAGCCACACACCATACCATTTTTTCTCATCATTTTTTGTTTCAAACTGACATACACAAGAAGGAAAAAATGAAAAGGATCAAAAGCGTAAGCTCACACCCACTAATCTACATTGAGCACACTCAGCAATACACCCAAAATTCATCAAATCCCAGCACCATACACCACCACAACCAACCCCCCACCCCACACACACACATACAAAAACAAAATCTTGATTACTACCCAGATATCAAATACATACAAAAATCAAAATGAAAACATAAAAACTCAATCTTTAATGGGAAAAATGGAAAAGGGTCAAAAGGGTAAGCTCACACACTCATATACACCAAAATTCATCAAATTCCAACAACATTAACCTCAAAACACAATCTTGATTTTTACCCAGATGTCAAAAACACACAATAAAACCAAACAACTCATAAAAATCAAATCTTTAACTCAAAAATGAAAAGGGTCAAAAGGGGTTACCTAGGATTATGAAAAGGGCCAACTTTATTAGCATACAAAGGTACTTCTTCCCCAGATTTGTACTTATGATCTGATGAATCTGATCTCACTTTCATACCCCCAAACAACAACAGCATCAATACAACCACATAATAGCCACACCCCATACCACTTTTTCTCACCATTTTTTTGTTCTAATACTCACATACAGAAGAAGAAGAAGAAAAAATACCCAAAGATTTGTTTTGTCTTCCTTTGAAACTCTTTTTTAGGTAACAGTGGATTTGGTTGGGGGAAGTGGGCAACACGCGCTAGTGTAGCGAGTTTGTAACAAACGTAATGGAAACCTATGAAGGAATGACATATGGATAATGATGTGTCAATCTTTACTTTTGTTTTGTTTTTTTACTTTCCCCTTTGTTGTTGTTTTTCTTTTTGTGGACCTCGACTATTTCACCGGATATCTCCAGGACATTGCAACTTTAACTATTTGATCTAGTACTTATTATTTCTCAATAACATAAATATCAAGTAACTTTGTATCTACCTAGACTATTACGCAGTTCATCTACTACCTTGCACCAAACAGATATAAATTATTTGTAGATTGCTACTAAAGTTTAAGTAGACGAAGATAAATTATTTAATATCTTTTTTTAAAAAAAAAAAATTGCTCAAAGTTGAAGGCTTGCCTCTAGGGTACTATATAATAATGTGTAACCAAGTCTTAAAGATAAGTTCTACCAAATGATGGTTAGACCAACATTATTGTAATTTGTATGGGACATAGTGTTAGCCGTTAGGCAATCAAGAATTTTCACATTTAAGAGATGAAAGTAGTGGAGATAAGAATACATAGAAAGATATGTGAGTACACTAGGAGAGATATGATTAGCAACAAAGTTATACGGGAAAGCTGGCCTCCGTGACAGAATAAGATGAGGAAAGCAAAGGTGAGATGGTTCGAACATGTGAAAAGAAGGTACACCAACGCATGTTTTAGTAAGAGAAGATGTGAGAGGTTGACTGTAACAGGAGTTAGGAGAGGTTATGGTATGCTAAAAAAGATTTGGGGGATGAGGTGATTAGATAGGACATGATACAACGTCATTTTACAGAGGACATGACCCTAAATAAAAAGATTTGGAATTTGAGGACTACGGTAAAAATCTAGTAAGTAGCCGAGTGTTGTTGCATGCACGTTGTGTTGGCGAGGTAGGGACTATTCAGTAATCACTTGTTTGGTTTTTGCTATTTTATTGTTATATTTTTTTTGTACTCTTACTTCAAAAATATATCTTTTGAACCAACGATCTATCGAAAAAAATATATCTACTCACTCTAAACTTCATCTATGAAATTACATTTAATATTGTTATTTCTTTCCCTCAATATCTCTTTAATTGTCTGGTTTATTAATTGAAAACAAGAGGATGACATATAACACATTGAATATGACAATACTTTTTGGGTAAACTTATACAGATCACTGAATTTAGATTAATTTACCATTCTTTTATGATTTAAAAATTTGAAAGACAGAAACATTGAATATCACAATCTATTACAAAGAACAAGCTGCATAATTTGATATAATAATTAATACCTACGGTGAAATTATTTAATTTTTTTCTTTTATTATCCATTGTTTTTAAATCGAGTGTCTCTCACATACAGACATATACCTATGGGTGCATAATTTGTTTTACTCTGCTCAGATTTCACTAATAAAACTACACTAAATATATTATTGTATTATTTGTTGTTTCCTTTGAAACAATTATATTTCTTCTACAAGTCATTTAAAAAAATCATCACCCTCCTCTCAAAAAAAAAAAAAAGAGCTAAAAAAATCAATTTTTAACTCTTTTGAACACTTAAAAGAGTTAAAAATTGAATTCAACTTTTATAAATTCTCTGAGTGATCTGATATTGTAAAAGGAAAAAAGTCACATCGAGAAAAGAAGATCGCAAGCATTAACAATATTAAGAAATTAAAGTGCATGATAAATATCGTTTGGTAAAAGAAAATCATATTATAAGTACACAAGAAATTGGATTCAACAGTGATCCAATTTTACACTGGCAAATTAAAGATCTCGTTATTAAGTACTTAGTCATAAACTCATAATTAACTCATCAAATCATATCATATCATGAAAAATAGTTGAATTAAGTAATTAGCAAACTCCATTAGTCTTCTTCTTCTTATCAGCAACAAACTTCTTCCATGCTTCAGTAACCTCCAGCTCCCATTCCCTATCTGTTTTGTGATGCACGCTGTCGACGCCAGTCGCCGCCGCCGCCGCCTTCTCCTCGGCCATGGCCAGCTTAGCATTGACACGTGCAGGGAGTGTGTCGAGTTCGTGGAGGACTTTTCCGATGTCTATAACCTGTTGGGAAAAAATATGAATGAAGTATGCAAAAGATTAATTAAGGCTTGAAACACGTCAGAAAATGCTTTTCTAAAAGCACTATTTACTTATTCTTCTTGACGAGTTTGTTATATATTGAATGCATATAGTTTTAGTGAATATAACAATTCTTTCGAATTTTTACGCAACCCAAAATAGTGAATGGCACGTTTTATTATGACATGTTTTTCTTTATTAGTCTGTTAAAAAAGAATGACACATTTTTATGTCTGAAAATAGGGATAATAACACTTTTGACCCTTCAATTATTGATATAATGTATGTTTTTGGCCCCTCTACGTATGGATTATTTTTAAAACTACAGTACTGTCAAACATGGAGCAACACTACAAACTTAACATAGCATATATAAGTGGCAAAACAGTTAATAATCATAGTAAATTCGTGATATTCACAAGCAAAGGGATCAGATGTGCATATTTCAATCAATTGAAGGTTAAATATACTTAGTCATCTATCACAATGACTAAAATCAATATTTGCCAACAACCAAAGAACCATAAGTGCTATTAACCCTTGAAAATATTTTAACTTTGAACTTCATGCTTTTATAGTCACAAAAATTTCATATTGTGTTTAAGACCACGAGTTTCAATTATCTTCTTTCATTCTTTTAAACATCGTATATATCCAGTCAAACACCATCATATAAACTAAAACGCCAATTAAACAGAAATAGAAACATTACCAGTCGCTCCGCGAGTGTTCTGGAGAAATCTTCTCTGATGACAACTCTGAGAACTGTAATGTGTTGAGCATCTGGTGGCATTGTGTATGCTGGAACAATCCATCCAAATCTCCTTAAAGTTTCAGAAATCTCAAACTCATTGTGTTTGCTGTTGTCTTTAAGAGAAAATGCAACTAAAGGAACTCCAATTTCTTTGGAAACTATAGTGAATCTCCCTGTCTTTTCTAGTCCTTCTCTTAGTACCCTTGCATTTTCTTGACAATTCTCCATAACATTCTTGTAACCCTGTTAACATAGTATTTTCATATTGTAAGATTACTATATGTAACAAAATCTTGAGATTTAAGGACGAAAATAATTTATTTGATACTATTATGGATGACTAGAAGGGGATCCTTGACGTAATTGGTAAAATTGCTTCCATGTGACCAGGAGGTCACAGGTTCAAGCCGTGGAAACAGTCTCTTGCAGAAATGTAGGGTAAAACTGCATACAATAGACTTTTGTGATTTGGTCCTACTCCCTGGACCCCATACATAACGAAAGTTTTAGTACACGGGCTGCCCTTAAACTATTATGGATGACTGGTTATGAAAGGACCGTTTCGTTTTGGTAGGCTCGTCTAAGCTGTTGCATTTTCCTTATGTGAAATTTTTGAGAGATAAAAGAGTTTCTATACACTGATATACAGTTGGTTAAAATGCTTTGATAGAGGTAAGTAATGGCAGCAAGTTATGTTGCTCTGATTTTTCAAAAATATTGGCGTACTCGTATTGGATTACCTATATAGTATGCATATTTACATGATATGACACGCATAACAAATCTCGAGTTTTAAAGTGTGTAATTCTGAAAAGATATATAGCTTTTCATGCACTAATAGACGGTTAAAATGCACTTAGAAGTTATGGTATAGCAATGTTGCTAGGATATTTCAAAAATGTCGTTGCACTCGACACAAATGCATCGACATTTTTGGAGGATCAGCTTTGCTTAATTTCACTGGAAAAATTAATCTTGAACTCACCTCATAACCCAAACGAATAAGTTGGTAATATTGAGCAATTACTTGACTAGAACCTGCATGACAATATAGCAAAATATGATCAAATTCACATAAATCTTATGATATGTAACTGAATTGTACTATTCATCTAGTTGGAGTATCATATGTTTTATGACAAGCAGTATACAATATACTTAATCTTATCAATTTTTCGATAAAACATAACATTACTAGAAATCAGTCAATTTTTGATAGATATTCCATGGGAAATCCATGAAAAAGCACTCGTCGGAGTTATTTCCGACAAAATTTTCGTCGCCGCCATATTTCCTTGACTAATTTCTAGTAGTGAGTATTGGACTAATTAATGCAAAGAGGATATTGATTACTATATGAGTAAATGGTAAAAAAATACATTGTCTAGATGTTGAGTTGACCTACTTGTGTCTGCTGTCGATTTAGAATAATTATAAATTATTTGTTCAACTCAGCATCAAGGGGCGTTTCTATAAAGTGAGTGATAGTTTAGGTAGGTAGAGAGAATAATAGATAGTTGAGGTATGAAACTCGCGAGAAAGTGATAGTTTAAGTGTGTTTTTGACCATTAACTCTTACAACAACAACAACATCCTTAGTGTAGTCCCACAAGTGGGGTTTGAGGAGGATAAAATATATGCAGACCTTACTACTACCTCGTAGAAGTAGAGAGGTTGTTTCCGATAGACCCTCGGCTTAACATGATGATCACTCTTGCTTTATGGAATTATCAAGAAGGGATCGACTTACCTTTAGAGAAATTGAGAGTGAAAGTAGGTTGATCAGCACCAAGATAATTGATATGGAAAATAAGTTCATCAGGCAAGTCTTCTTTGTTCCTCCAAATGACCCAACCAATACCAGCATAAACAAGACCATATTTGTGGCCACTCACATTAATACTTTTCACCAATGGCAATCTAAAGTCCCATTCAAGCTCTGGATAAAGGAATGGTGCAATAAATCCACCACTTGCTGCATCCACATGAATTGGAGTGTCCCACCTGTTGAAAATTTACAACTATTAAGATGCATATTCAGACGCGTAAAAAACTTTTCATGTTGTTAATGTTAGAAGACGACCTATGACATCTCAATATACATTATTCCCCTACTTTCATGTGCCACACTGGACTCTCAATACACATCATCCCTTACTTTTATATTGATAATGTTAGGAGACGACCTACTACATCTGATAGTTAGATACCTATACTCAGTATAACTCAGAAAGTTTAAGGCAGTAAATGTGCCCATGCCCGATTCTCAATATACAACATTTCTTTTTTTTTTTTTTTCATGTAATTAAGGTTAGAAGACGACCTACGACATCTGACAGTAGTAGATGCCTACCATTGGTATAACTTAGATAGAAGATGACCTACGACATCTAACAATAGTTAGATGCCTATGATCGGTATAACTTGAAAGTTTAAGATAATAAATGTGCGACACACGATTCCCAATATACATAATTCCTTGTTTTCATGTCACTAAGGTTAGAAGCTGACCTACAACATCAGTCAGATGCCTATGGTCGGTATATCTTGAAAAGTTAGAAAATGAAGATAATAAACAAAATTCTACAAGACTACACAAGCCACTTTAATGCAAATCAGAAGGGCCAGAACTATTGAATATTATTCAATCATATTATAATTTAACAACCAAAAAACTCGACGTTTATGATAGAAGTACTAATGTTAGAGATTGAAACTTTAGAAGGCTACCTACGATATCTGACAGTTAGATACCTACCGTCAGTATATATAACTTAGAAAGTTTAAGATGATAAATGTGTCCACACCCGACTCTCAATATACATCATTCCATATTTTCATGTCACTAATGTTAGAAGACGAGCTGTGACATCTAGCAGTAAGATACCTATTGTTGGTAAAACTTAGGAAGTTTAAGATGATAAATATGCCCACACCCGACTATCAGTATACATCATTCCATGTTTTCATATCGTTGAGGTTAGAAGACAACCTACGACAACTGACAGTTGTTAGATGCCTATGATCGGTATAACTTTGAAAGTTTAAGACAATAAATATGCCCACATTCGACTCTCAATATACATCATTCCATGTTTTCATGGCGCTAATGTTAGAAGATGACCTATGACATGCCTACTGTCGATATAACTTTGAAAGTTTAAGACGATAAATGAGCCCACACCCAATTCTGAATATACATCATTCGTTGGTTTTATGTTGCTAAGGTTAGAAGACGACCTACAACATCTTTGAACTTCTAGAAGACTACATAAGCCACTTTAATGCAAATCAGAAGGAACGGAACTATTGAATATTATTCAGTCAGACTATAACTTAATTAACAATCAAAAATCTTGACATTTATATATATATATATATATATATATATATATATATATATATATATATATATATATATATATATATATATATATATATATATATATATATGTAATGTTAGAGATTGAAACTTACCCTGTTTCTTTGTTCTTCTCAATCAAGAGGTCATTCAATTTCTTTACATCTTCAAATTCTCCATTAAGAGTGGAACCCAAAATAGCAGCTACACATATTGTGTTCTCATCCACCATTTCCACAGCTTTCTCAGGGTGCATCACATAGTATCCATCACTCAACTTTACTTCCTTTAGCTCCACTTCAAAATACCTTGCAAATTTCTCCCAACACACCTGTTGAAATTACTCATTAGCCCCTCTCAACTCTTAAATTTTGGAAACATAAATTCATGTAATTTTTCTGAGTTTATACTATCAACTATCAAGAGTTTATACTATCAGGTCGGTCAAAAAACTATTATAGGTAGTCGTCCGTAAAAAAGCTTGGATTCGTAACCTGAAATATAGTGTAGGTTATCAGCTACAACATGTTAAAATAAGTGGATTATGATCAAAGTATTTATATTGTCAGTGTGTATAAGTCAACTCCGCACACTCTCACGTGTGGTTTATGGACTAAGATGAGGAAAAACATGTACAAACAATATCGTTTATTGGCTACTTTTTGGATCTATTTTTGAAAAATAACCAATGTCATGAAGTTTCATCTGCCACAAATGAAGCTCCATGATAATATCTTGGACAGATAACATAGATCATCTGCTATAACATGTTACAATACAATGATGATGCAAAAGGAACTTAAACTGTTAGTGTACGTAGGTTATTTCCTGTAACGACTACTTGCCACTTTTCGGCTGTCTTTGAAAAATAACCACATTGTCACGGAATTTCAAATTCCACAAGTAAAAGAAACTAACTCCATTAGACAACATCCTATAGTCACACAAGTGAAATCTGAAACTAGGGGGTGACAATAGGGCGGGTTAGGTTAAATTTGGGCTGGTCAAAATAACAAACTGATCAAGACCCAATCCGATCCAAATTTGTTTGGGTGAAAATGGATTGGGTCCAAACGAGTTAGGTAACGGGTTATAATCCAATCCGCCCAATTATTACTAAGTTTTAATTGTTTTATTTGTCCTTTTATAAATTTTTAGTACCGAATAAAATTATTTTTTCTTTATTATGACTAAATATAACATAGCAAATAAAAAAGTCTTTTTAAAATATTTTAACAATTACATATCAACTCAAATTTTAATGGGTTAGGTTGACGTGGGTTGATCTAATAAATGGGCAGGTCAATAACCAACCCAAACTTGAATGGGTTGGGTCGGATTGACCGAGTTGGGTTTGATTTTGCCACCTCTATCTGAAACTACATGACAGTGACTATTTTTTCGATTATCAACACTGAAAGTGGCTATATGTGTGAAAGCATACCTGGACATTGGCACCAGTAACAATATTGGGCTTATCATAGGGCTTTCCTTGGGCTTTCATTTTGTTTTGCCATTTTCTTTTGAAGGCCAATCCAGCAAGCATAATGGCTTCTGATGATCCAACTGTTCCAACTCCAACTGCAGTTTCTCCATCTTTAAGTGGTGCATTAAATAAATGGGCTATCATGTTTACACATCGATTCTGCAAAATAATAAAAATATTTTTAAAATTTAAAATCGAGTAATAATGTCAAATTAATCTTATTATTAGTCGTTGGTACAATTTTCTTTCAATAATTTATTTGTTTATCATAAAGGAGATACATTGCAAGAAAAACAATACTTGTGACGGATAATTTGTCATAATTCAATAACAAATTCGAGCGTCAGCAAAAAAAAAAAAAAACTTTGGAGTAGAAGGAATAATATCTTCATAAAAATGTAAGCAATCCTATCTACTATCATTCTATCCTAATATGTGTCCTTCACACCTTCCTATCTAAGATTATGTCCTCGGTAAGTTATAATTGTGTCATGTCATGTTTAATCACTTCTCCTCAATACTTCTTCGGTCTATCTGTATCTATTGAAGTTATCCATAGTCAACCTCTCACACATTCCCACTGAAAAATCCGTGCATCTCCTAACCATATGTCTGAACCATCTCAACCTCGTTTTCAGCATTTTATCTCAAATACACTCATTCTTAATCCTATCTCTCCTAGTATACCTATACATCTATCGTAGTTAATTTTGTGATAGACTTGTTCGTCCTAAATATTCCGTCACAGCTAAAACTTTCTAGAATCTTTTTATTGTACTAGTATTTTTTTTTATTACTTTGTAACACTTGTTAGACTAGTTATTCGTCTAGGTTGTTGAAAGGTCCATATCATACGATGCAATGCTTTGGAGAAACAATATTCAAACAGCTCGAAAACGGCATTAAATTTTATACTTCCTCCGGCCATCTTTACTTGTGAATTTTTTTATTTTGGAATGTACAATAATACTTATTCAATTTATAAAATCAATGGATAATTTACCTATTTTACCCTTAGTATTAAATAGACAATACATCACTCATTGCATTTTTCAAAGCAAAAAAAATTATTATATTCAAAAGGTGATATAGAAAAATCACCCCTCTATTTATTGTTTTTTAAGGTATGTGTCAAATCAAAAGTGAACAAATATTTATGAACGGAGGGAGTATAATCGTATTTTAATTTGAATAAATTGACTCTCAAATTAGTCAGTATTGTACTTTTTAAAAAAAAATTAGTCCTCGTAATGTGAGCGCATTTGACGTTCAATTAATTGAATTGTTCAGTTTTTATTTTTTTCTTATGAATATTTATAATGCAACTTGGAAGAAATATTGCTTAGATAAATGGACTCTTAAGGGTTGAAAAGAAAAGAAGAAAGATTTGATAAAGTTTTACTCCCTCCGTCCCATTTTAATTAAAAAAATCATAAATGAAATGATGAACTTTACTATTTTACCCTTTACCTATATTAATGATATTCATTGGTCATAGGAATGAACATTAAAATTGTAATTAATTGTAGGGATAAAATGAGAAAACAAATAATTAATTCTATTTTGATTTAGTAAGTGATCAACTAATATGAGACATTTATTTTTAGTAAGATGACCAACTAAAATGGAATTAAGGAAGTATTTATTTTCATCCATTTTGATTTTGAGGCTCAATGTAATTTGAATTCTCATCAAAAAACCTTATTTTACAGGATAAAATCACTTTTTACCAAAAATAACTCTATCTTAAAAGCTCAAACACAAAACCTTTATCGTACTAATGAAGGATTCTGAATACTTACCATATTATCATAATCTTTGATAGTAATTTTAATTTCTACAAAAGTCGATTCCTTTATTAAGTAAAAAGGTGAAATAGCAACTTTACACATAAATAGTGTAATATGGAGTTACATCCAAAATTTCCTTTTGACTTTATTATCCACCACATTCCATTATCTTTTTCCTCTTTTTAAATCTTGGCCCTTTTTTACTTTTATATTTTGAAATTTCTCGAGATCCAATTTTATGGGGGGAATTTATTAATAATAATGACTTTCCAAGATGGCCACTTGTAAGTTGTTGGGATCCAAAACTCCAAAGGGAGATAAGAAAACGAACAATAATTGAGATTCAAGTTGAGTTTTTTTAATTATTATTATTATTATTATTGAGATTCAAGTTGAGTTTTTTTAATTATTATTATTATTATTAATAATAATAATAATAATAATAATTCTATATTATTATTTTTTGGGGTGCGGGTGGGGTTGGGGTTTGGGGGGTTAAGAGTATAACTTTAACCCCACTTATAATAACTTACTTTTATGCACTAGCAAATAGACTCTCTTAGTAGCATTTTATAAGTATATAGTCCCTACATTTCAACTTGTTTGTTTGTTTTGATCATAGAGTTTAAGAAAATAAAAAAGAATTTAAAATATTGTGATCTTAAATTAAATAAATATAAAATATATCAAAATATCCTTTAATCTTACAATCTAAAGATGTTATATGAAAAGTTGAAACTAAATAATCGCCAAAAAGGAAGCCATTTTTTTTCTTTAAAACGAACTAAAAAAATAAAAATAAAAAAACTGAAATCAAAGGAATATATAATATAGGTCGACATCTCTAAAGCACGTTCCTTTTTTTTGCTATTACAGACAGGGGCGGATCTATGTGCATAGGTGAGGGTGTCACGGCACCCGGTAACCTCGGTTGAAATTTTATATATATTATGTGTATATACAGAAGAAATGAGCTATAAACTAATCTTGCCACCCAGAATATCAAATGGCAATTAGTGCCAGTGGCATAGGGAACTACATGCCACCCAATTAATGTGGGTTCGAAGCCTTCTAGGAGCACTGTTTTTCTTCCTTTTTTTCTCTTCTATTTTGTGCTTGCTGCGGAAGGGCTTCTCAGCCCTCTCTTTTCATCGTTTTGCTTTTTCATTAATTTTTTTTCTTTAGTTCTACTCTTTACTAATGCAAATTTTGCTTTAATTAATTCTTAACTTTGTAACCTTCTCTTATATTAAGTAAGTACAATTAATCTCTTGATAGAGTATTGTGTGTGTCTCATATCAATGAGTACTAAATTTTAAATTGTCACAATAAAATTAATAAAAATATATTTAAATAGTAAATTATTTTAAAAATTTAAGTTTTAAAAATGATTGTTATTATGCTAAAGTTTTTAAAAATTTAAAGATCAATTTAATCTTTCACCGATGTTCGTGCTAAGTGAAGATAACTATGTTGAAACTATAATTTTTACTCCTCAACTAAATATTTATAACAACACATAAAAATAATGGAATATGAATAAATTGAAGTAACGATATTAGATGGAATATACAAAGTTTGATTTTTTAACATGATTTTTTTCCCCAAAGTTTTAGAGAATAATTTCTCTTATACGTAAAAAAAATTAAAAAATTAGACTTATTAGGTATCTTGAATCTCAAAAAATCGTGAAAGAGAATAGTACTAAATATCCATATTGGATTAATTTGTCTATAAAAATAGAAGAAGATAAATAATTCGAATCGTAATCCAAAGTTTTTTTTTAAAAAAATACCCGATCCGTTTATCCTTTTTGGACAATTTGGCACCCAAAACATACAAATTCTGGATTCGCCTCTGATTACAGACATTACCGATGCATGATTTTTATCAAAAGATATACTCCATAATCTATTTAAATTTATAAATGAAATTTTAATTTATATGTATAGTTTAATTTTCTAACGAAGGACCTCCACTTGGATGGTAGTTATAGATAGATGGTAAAAACTTTACTATATGAAGGACATTATTTGCATTATTGCATGCGTTACAAAAAAAAGAGAAGACGTGTGGAGCCTACATTGAAGGACCATTCTAATTGCTACTCCTTTTCTCCCCTTTCTTCTTGGCCATAACCTATTTTTATTTTTTTATTTTTTTTTGCTTGGTCGATATTTATTTTGAGTCTCGTTTAATTTAAATTTGTACTATGTAAGATTCACTAAAAGAGAAATCTTTCTTTATTAGGTCTTTCTTTTTTTATCGTTAGTGTTCAAATTTGAAATACAGAATTTTTTATTTAAAATGAAAGATTATATATATTCTAATTTTATCACGATTTTCGATGATGTCTATTTCGAAAGAAAAAATATTTTTTCAAAATATAAAATTTCTAATTAAGAATTGAGAAATCTTATGTATCTATCCTATCACAATATAACCTAGGACGGTGGCTATTTTCTTACCGGGCACTTACTAAAGTTGAAAAGACGTTGATATTTTTGGAAACATTATACTATTCATCAAGACTATAACTGAATTCGTAGAAAAATCATATTAGGAATCATGACTTTTAGGAAAGGGAAATACTTATTCACAATTAGACTTAACGCCACTACTTTCCATTTTTGACGTAAAAGTTAAAACAAGGCATTATTCAATAATTTGTTTTGAATAATGGAGTACTTTATTTAAAACTATAGGACAACGACATCCAAATTAGTAATTTAATTTTAAAATTATTTTATATATATAATGAATTTTTTAATATAAATACATGATTTGAATATATCAAATTTATTAAGCTCGGTCAAACTCAAATTCTAGCTCTATTCTTACTTTCATAATAGAAATACAGGATTTAAACTAGAATTATTGAATTCAATCGAACTTGTAGATATTCTTTTAATTCTACCCCTACCTATACTTACCTTATATTTGGTTGAACTCATAGATAACCCTCTAGTGCTACCCCCACCTCCACTTACCTTATAATGATTTGATTGTGCAAATATCTTTTTATATCGTTAATGCATAAAACTTAAACTCAATCAAGACAAATTTTTTTTTTTACCTGAAGCTCAGTGGTGACAGGGTATTCATCCATGTCAACATAATTCTTGTTAATGGAATCCATCATTAATTTGTCACATTCTGGTTCCATCCATGTTGTCACAAAGGAAGCCAAATTCAACCTTGGATTTCCATCTAACATAAGTTCATCATTTATAATTTGATATGCTGCTTCCTTTGGTATTGAATTTTCTGGCATCTTAAACCTAAAAAAAATAGATCCCAAAAAAAATAAAATTAAAAACTCTAATTTCAAGAATACATTTATATAAAAAAAAAAAAAAATCCAAGGAAAGAAAAAAAAAGTGTTGGTACAATGGAAGTCATATAAATGATCTAGCTATTTTTTGGAAAATAATTTTCGGTGTTTGGTTCAGGAGTGAAAGTATTTTTTTTGGTGAAAGGTATTTACGTAAGATCTATAATAATATTAGCAAATCATATAGTGCTTTGACGAAATTTGAGGGAATTAAAGATGATCACCTGGAACGAATTCAGATTAAATGGTGCACCAAAAAAATGTTTAAATGTTTGATCAATGAAAAAAATATTGTCCCTAGAAACTCTTTTTTACTAGCAATCAAACACTAGAAAATGCTTAATTTTGTTTCAAAAATTTGCAAAGTAAATCATAATTAGTATGAATTCATCACGATAAAAAAATAGGAACTAGAAATGGACAACATATATATCCAAACAGTAAAAATCAATTGTAAATCCTATTTATCACATGAATTAGAAGCGGATTGATATCAAAATCTATCATTAGCTACAAACTATTTAACGACAGATTATCAATACTGAGACGTATTAATAATACCTTGGAAGAGAAGTTCGGACATATCGGGACGCGAAAGTGGAGTGCACGGAGACATCACTTTCCGATGCGGCCTTGGACAGAACCATGGTGGCTTAGTGGTGGTAGTACGACGGAGAAGATCACAGAATACAGCAAAAGAGAGAAAATAGAGAAAAAAAATAAATATTTTTTCTTTCTTGAAGAAGAAATGTAGAACAAGTGTCACTATTTATAAAATAATGCAATTTGGACTATGGGAAAGGGCAGGCCCGTCATTATTGAAACTTAGAATTTAAGTCTATAATAAGTCTATAAACATCGATAGTGTAAATAATTTTTAGTTTATCATATTATTTTATCTGTTGTAGTAGATAATTTGTTTTATTTTTAAAGTTATAAATTCAATTTTTAAGTAGACGGTAGATAATTTTTTGGACCACTTGTGTAAATATTTGTTTCTCGAATAATGTGATAGGTTGTTGGTTTTGATTTTTATAAGTCATCCCAAAGCAATTAGTCTCATTCAAAAAAGTGATTAGATATAATAAATTAAAAAAGAAGAAGAAGAATATAATAAAGGCGACAATGTATTATTATGAGAACTACTTGCAAGGATCGTCGAGTTGATTAAGCCGAGATCTCTCGAATGGAGGATCTTGGATTTGAAATATCATGTATGTTTTTTTGATCAAGCTTGTAATACGAAATTTGTTTAGTGTAATTTATCTCTTTCGTGTGATTTATATTACGTGTTGTTATTGCACTAGAGCAGAGTTACCTGTCCATATTCGAAGGGTAGCGAATTGGGTTCCTAGTCATAAAAATAGTAAATTGTTATGATCTTTAATTCTATTAAAGGTAAGGATAACAATCTGGAGTTTTAACTTTATTAGTTGTAAATGATCAAATGCTGCTAAAGTATAAGTTTATTAAGATATTGAATTTTTAAATCTGCCACTTTATTTTTAAATATTAATATATACTAGTAGCTTTTGTTCTTCAAGCAATTAATCATTTATTCAAAGAGTACTTTATAATATAATAGCTTTATTTGGATATATTTTTTAGTTGGACAGTACTACATATATATTATTGTAATTCCAGATATTTTTCTGACTTTTTTTTATCTCCATAGTTAATTGGTTCTCCACTTTTTCTTTAGGTTCATGATGATAAATTATTTTGTCTACTTATATATGTCTTCTCTAATCTATTCAAAATTAAAGAAGAGAATAAATGTAAACCGATGACCAAAAAATGACCTTGCAATGCACGAATTCGACTTTAATTGAATCTCAATATGAATTTCAGACATCAAATGAGGAAAAAGAAAAAGAAGTCACATATGAACATTTGATTTTACACAAATTTACCTTTACTATTAGAAATAAATAATAATAGAAATTAAAATACATGCTTGAATTTAATAATATATTATTTCATTTCAAGAAATAATTAAATTAAAGGGGAAATGACGCTTTTAGTCCATGAGTTATCGCGTTATTCCAATTTCAGTCCCTATGATATCCGACTAAGCACTTTTAACCTTCAATTAAGCAATGCGTACTATTTTGATAACTGGCTAACGGATCTCATCTAATTAAACAAAATGATAACTATTAATAAGACACTTTGGGCATAGCACATACAAATTTTTATTTGCACGTTAGTTTGAAAAATAAATAGTTATTTAAAGATTAAAAATATCTTATTAATAGTTATCATTCCGTTCAATTTAATGAGATCCAATAGTCAGGGATCAAAATAACACGCATTGCTTAATTGAAGATTAAAAGTACTTAATCGGATATCACAAAAACTAAAATTGAAATAACGCGATAATTCAAGGACTAAAAACATCATTTCCTCTAAATTAAATAATTTTCACTCCCTAGGAATATGTGAAACGTCGGTGATAGGTAGCTTCCCCTCATGTTACAAAAGAATCAGTATGTTGTTGATTTTGATTCTCAAAAATATCCTATTTTAATTTTAATAAAAGACAAGTGGGAACTGAATAAATTAAGGAAATATACTAACACCAAAATAATTTATTTTGAACCAGTCACACAAGGACCATTAAATTATTAATTTAATTTGCTTCCTCCACCGAACTCATTTTCTATTAATGGTGTTTTATAGCATGCTTTTCTTTTATTCTTTTTACTGAAAAAAATTATCTAAAATGCAATAACAAAGATTGAAAAGAAATAGACAACAACAAGCTCAGTATAGTTTCATAAGTAGGGTCTGGAGATGGTGAGCTGTACGCAAATCTTATCTCTACTCTGTAATAGAGAGACTGTTTTCGATAGACCTTCGACTCGAGAAAACATTATTTGAAATATGTTTGAAAGAAGTGCAAGGTAAAAACTATGATGAGAATACCGACTATAAACTAGTAAAAATCGAATTCCTTGCCCATGCTATAAGACAAGTAGATTGATATAAAGATAATATATACTACTCCCTCTGTTTCAAAAAGAATGATCTAGTTTGATTTGAAACGGAGTTTAAGAAGATAAAGAAGACTTTTGAATCTTGTGGTCCTAAATTAAAGTTATGACAAATGTACCAAAATATCCTTAAATCTTGTGGTCTTAAACATGCTATGTGGAAAGTTGAAATTAAAGTATTGCCAAAAAAGGAAAGGGATCATTCTTTTTGAAACAGATTAAAAAGAAAAGTATGTCAGTCGTTTTGAAATGGAGGGAGTAGTAGTTATTTGTCTATATTTATGCTTTTTTGGACTATAGTATATATATGTATCAAATTAAACCAATAATACTAGGACAAACAATAAGCTCAAAATTGATTTTTATTTACTTTGACCAAGTGTGGGGGACTAAGAACATGATCCAAAGTTCATGCCAACACATCATTATCATATATTGATTTAATTAAAATAAGTTACTTTATACAAGACACCACTTGGCTAGGTTGATGCCTTGATTGAAGGAGACATGTACGAAGTTTCTAAAGGAAAAGATGTAATTAATAATTGCACACTAAGGTGAGATGAAAATTATGAGAGATTAAAATTTAAATTCAATTTTTTTAGTCTATCTAAGTTTTGAGAGGTGAAATTACTCGATATTTGTGTAATGAGATTGTAACTAATCAAAACACAAAAATTGTGACATCCATGATAGAGGATAAATCGAAAAGGAGGAATGTAGACTTCTAGGCTGATAATTTTGAAAGAAAAAAAGAGTCGTATATAATATTTTAGGTGAATTTCACATCAATATGGAAGTAAAATGGGTCGGAGGGAGTAGCAAACTTCATAGCTTTTGTTATATTTTGGCATAATAATATTGACTATTGAGAAAAATAAACAATTTAAAGTTCAACTAAAAGGAATGTTCGACTTTGAAATGTATTCATTTGAATTTGTATTTTGTTTTTGTCTTCTTTTTGTCATTATTGCACATATACGCATACGTATGTGCACACATGATTGGTCAAAATATCCCTTACTATACTGCTTACATATATGTTTCGAGTTCGAGCGTGCAAATGAAAAAGACTGTTGTGACATAATATTTTCTTTAATGAATCTTACGTGATGTAAAAATTAGTTGGGATATGAATTTTAGATACCAAATAGTTATAAAAATAATATTAAAAGTGGTAGAAAAGTGACCTCGAGAGAATGTAGTGAGATACTAGAATAAATAAGATTATTTCATCGCTTAATCGGGGTGTTTGGATTTGACCGTAGGAAAGAAAAAAAACTCCTATTACAGAACGTTTTTCTATAACGAATCTTAGATAATATGAATTTGAATTAATCGTGCAAGTAAAAAATAAATATTGGAAGGGGTAAATATTTTTATATTAAAAGTCAAGTTTGAATAAGTGGACTTTAAGACGAGCTTAGAAATTTCTACATGACGACTTCAAAATGTAAAGATATTTTGAAGTTTGGACAGTCAAATCGTCTTATGAATATTTTATTTGAAAAGAACATTAGTTGGCCAAATATTATTTCTCTTCGATATCCCGATATATGTTAGCTCAATTCAGTATCGAGGTATATTTTAATATAAAGAAAGTGATTAGTTTAAGTAGATAAATGAAATAATAGATAGTTAAAATATGAAACTCGTTATATAAGAGTTAGTTGGAAACACTTACTAATTATTATCTTGAATTCTTGATGTGATAAAAAAAAAAAAAAATTTATTGCTAAAAAGATACTTATTTTGAGTCGGAGATCCATTCGTTCTTTTTTATCTGATAGATGACCAGAACTTCATCTGCGTTCAAATCATGTCAAGAGGTCCATCAGAGATCACAAATTATCGAAGAAACAACAAGAATTTTCTTTTGTCCTTTCTAGGCGATCGGGACATATTTACCTTTCAAAAATATTTGAAAACCGTTAATATCTATATTTGTAATCTTAATTTGTTCCATTTGGAAGTTCTAAAGCTTTTGTTACAAAAATATCTGAACTTTTTTCTTTTTAACTCAATTGGAAATGTGAAAGGGAAGAAAAGAAGAAGAGGAAAATGGAGTAGGCCAGCCATGATGTGAAATTGATGGCTATTATGGCAACATGGCACTTTCCTTCTTTGTTTGGACTTTAAATTTTAACCATATTCCTTAGATATTAAAAAAATAAAAATAAATCTTAAATGTGACCTCTTTTAACCCTTGTGATTCGATTTTTTTCTAGACCCTGCATATAACGGGAGATTAAGTGCACTAGACTGTCCTTCTTTTAAAAATTAATTTATAGAATTCATTTACAATTTTATTCGACTAATTCTAATGCGCCTTGTGTATGAGCAATTAAAAAAGAAAAACACTCTACATCGATCAAATTTCTTCTATTCTCCTAGTTTGAATCAGAGACCTCTGATTAAAAACGAAATAATCATATCGATCCACCGTAACTATCGGTGGTTGTTATGTTCTAGTTGTGTCCTTCATTGGTGAGTTCAACACTTACCACCAAAAAGGGTTTTAAAAGTCTTAAATTTTAACTCATCGATAATAGGATCATATTATAATCCTCGAAATGTCATAACTACCTTTCAAAAAGTACCCTTTAAGTTAGAAGCATATTTATTCTTTTAGTGAATTTACTTGGCGTGAATTTTGATTAGTTGAACTAGATATTTTTAATACATAATGCAAAATATCTAACTTGCACGTTTGTACATGTTACCGGCCACTTGTATTTTTTGAGACAAACAAACGATTTAAACCAATTTTCACACGTTTTATTTCCCCTTGGAATCTTTTCGAGGAAAGAAAATAAAGAGAACCTTGGATTTGTTTGGTACGAGAGATAAGAGATAATTAATTTTGGGATTAATTTTAGAATGAACTTATCCCATGTTTGATTGATTAAAATCGCGGGATAACTTATTCCGAGATTAGGGTTATTTTTATCCCACATTGAGGATAAAATAACAATCCCGGAATAAGTTATCTCAAGATAAAAGTTATTTCGGGATAACTTGTTCCCCTTTAATTTTGTACTATAATCTATATAAAGCATGTATGTAGTAAGTTCACTACTGATCATTTTTTTACCAAACATGTTTGAAAAAACCTCACACTAAATAAGAAAAGACCTTAAAGAGGTTAAGTTTTAGGTACAGAAAAATAAAATGTTAGTCTTGGTAAAAAGTTTAGTGCTACTTAATACTTATGCAACGTTTGGTTTTTGGTAGCATCTTGTATAACTAATAAATAATATATTTTATTTGTTTAGCACTAGAAACCAAATATTGTATTCCTATCTGACAAGGTGGGAGTGATTTTCGTGGTGGATAAAATAAGAGAGGCAAGACCAAGATGATCCAGACATATTAAAAAGAGATAGGAAAATGTCCCAGTGAATAGGTGTGAGAGGTTGACTACAGTGGGTCTTAGGAGAGGTAAAGATAAGCTGACGAAGTATTAAGGAGAGGTGATTAGATAAGACATGACACAATTGCAACTTATCAAGAAAATGACCCTATATAGGAGGATATAAAGGTCGAGGATTAGGTAAAGGTAGTATTATTAGTACTCTCCTACTATGCACCTTATTCTTTGATTTTATTTTTACTTCTTGTTTCCTTGCTTTGTTTATTGAACTAGTTGTTAAATTGTTCTTTTCCCCATTATTTTGATTGCTATATGATTTCTTCACTACTGTATTTCCTTTTCTTACTAATTTGGATATATTTTACTTGTGCGAAATAGTCCTGTGAAGGTGGGAGTAAGGTTGCATACACACCACCCAACTCCCTAGATCTCACTTGCGAAATTTCACTGATTATATTGTCAATGTTGTTGGTATAACTTATATCGACTTGACTAAGAACCTCTCATGGCAGTTACTAATGACATGTACAAGATGCAAAAGGCAAATGTGAAACGTTACACACTAATTTTATTACGCATCCATCTTTATTTTGTGAGATTATTAAAATCAACTAAAAATCAACAACTACGGCACCTTAATCCCAAACAAGTTTAGGTCAACTATATGAATCGTCACCTCCATAACGAATAATTTATATATTTCCAAAAACACTAGTTCTCTATATTTTCTTCCAGCCGCCGGAGGGTTACAAGTAGAATGCTATAACGTTACCATCTTATTTATGGATCCAAAAGTTCTGCAAAATGTCTTCCTCCCTAAGTTGAGACTTACCTGGAAAGAATAGACAAAAAAGAGTCAAAATGATTACAATAAAAGGCCGCTAGACACGCTGTCTAGTGGAATAAATTCGATTTTTAAAAAAAAAAAGATTATAAAGCAGCACAACACTGATATGAGAAATTTAATGAATGAAGGGAATAATAGATGGTTGTGGGGGTGAGGTTGACCAACTTATATAAGAAAATGGATCAAAAGGCATGGGGGTGGATCAGAAGTCTTTTAGAGTTAGTAGGTTGAAAATCAAGTTCCGGAAAGCTATGTTGCTCGGACTCTTTAAAAATGCCGTTGAATGAGCATCATCTCTTTCAAAAATAGTGCATCTTTGGAGGAGCTGACACGCTTACGGTAACGTTTTCGGAGAGTCCGAGCAGCATAGCTGGAGAGTTGGGGTCAACCGTGTAATATGGTAAAGAGACAAGATTGGTAAGAGCAAGAGGTATTGAGAAGTTACGACAGATATTTTCGTGCTATAACGTATTTTCAACAATTCAAGACACAGAACTCTAGAAATGATTTATTCACGCAAAACATTTTGGATTGTATCGTAAGGAGTCACGACTAAATCCCGATAAGAAAACGATTAAGTTTGCGATCGGAGAAACATACACTTAAATCTTTGCTTTCAGAAGTCTAGCTTTGAGCTCATCAGCCACAGCATCAATGAACTCTTCAGTGTTCACATATTGATGTCTAGCGACCCTGTAAGGTTTCAGTAACACGTGAATTATAACGACAACAGCAATGCGAAATCTATGAATAAGAACTAAGTAGGGAGCTCACTTTGATCCATGGATAATAAGTGCTAGATCTTTGGTCATTTTCCCATTTTCCACTGCACCGATGCAAGCTGCTTCTAGTTTGCTGGTGAAATCTAAGAGTGCAGCATTGTTGTCCAACTTTGCCCTATTCAAAATACACGATTATTTTTTCACTACTGCTATAACAAAAAATCTAAGTGCATCAACTTCTTTCCTTGATAAACGAGAAATCCTTGAGCCTTAGTGGTGCACGGTCCGAAACTCGATGGACAATGGACCTGCCTGTGGCAAGGGTCGAATCCATGATGTGTGCCTAATCCACTCATCACGTGCTACACTCTTACCTTACAACCAGACCAAAGTCTTGAGCCGCTAAGGCGGCAAATTAAGTACCAGAATGTCCTACCTATGTGCAAGTCCACGAGTCCAAGCAAAAATTGAGGCAATGCTGTTCGTGCTGGTTTCACCTCCTTTCTGATGAACCCTGTAGTGGCGTGTAACAGTTCCGTGCGCTGCTTCTGCTTCCACGGTCTTTCCATCGGGACATATCTGAACCAAATATTCCAACCCCATTTGAATCCAAAATAAAGTCACAAATCGGCAACGAAGCAAAAATGATCTAACGAACGATAAATCCTATTTTCTAGAAAACTTGAGACTTTCTGCATCTAAGCATGAATTTCTCAAATTGTCATATGAAATCACGAGATAAAAGACTTAAAATTAAAGGAACTGGGAGCAGCAGGGGTAAATGGAAGCAAATAAAGAACATACCAGGATTGATGTCATCAATCCAAGGGATCCAAATCCTGTTCAAGAGATGAACAATTTAAGAACAATTACGAGTTCATACGAGCACTAAAGTAGGTAGCGAAAGTGAAATTGAACAAGTAAATTTTTTCATATTGGAAATCCAAAATGCATTCTAGATAGATCTATAAACCGTTGAGAAGCTGGCCAAGCATACCTTGTGCTAAGAAATCACTCTGTACATCTCCATCATAGTTTTTGCATGCCCATACATAACCACCGTCGCTTTTTAAAGCATAAGCAACCATATCATCAATGAGGCGATGTTCATACCTATTTTCATGAATTCAAGCAGTTAACAATCTCCGTCATTTACAATCATTAACAAGAACCAGTTGTTGGAAATGAAAAGTTGGGTGCTTACCAGATCCCAGCTTCTTCAAACTTTAACTTCCAGTTTGACTCATAAACTTCCTGGAATATGTCCTTGAATCTTCAGAAAAGATCATAAAAGTAAGAAGAGAAACCCCAAAATAGAAGAGGTCGGGAAGACAGGTAAATAGAGGTAAAAAGGTAAAGGAACAATCCAATTTAAATGGCGAGTGTGCAGAGAAATATAGAATCAGATCAATGTAGCCATACCTTCCGTCGTATTTCTTAAGGATGGTATTCTTTGTGCTAAGATAGAGTGGCCATTTCTTTTGGTATGCCATGTTCATGGAAGCTTCAGCGAAAGAACGAATAGACTGCACAGAAAGAAAAAAAAAATCAAGAAAGATGCATAAGTTCAGGCATTCTAATTACTGTTTAAGCTATTTTGCTCGGACTGTGCTTGAGGGATCCTCCAAAATAGTGCATTTTTGGAGGATCTGACACGGGTGCAGCAGCATTTTTGGAGAGTCCGAGCAACACAGGTTTTAGGTGCACTCAAACCTCATCCGTATTGTACATGGATAGAGCTACTCCACCAGCACCAGTGAAGTTGTAAACCTCAAACTCGGTCTTTTCATCCGTCCCTTCAGGTACTGCAATCAGGTTCAACAGAATATCTCAGCGGCATTTTCTAAACAGAATCACCAAAAGTTGTAAATGAATTGAACCAATTAACTCAAAGCCAAACTAGAGTAGAACAAAAAGATCCAGCGGAACTTGAGAATCATACAGGTTCATGCAACTATACAGATTGGCAAAAACCTTACCAAATACTAATTTGAGTTTTCCAGCTCCTTGAATTACTGTATCAGTAGCTCGATATTGATCACCAAAAGCATGTCTGCCAATACATATCGGTTTTGACCAACCTGATGCCAGCTACATCTATGTAAGTGAAAGACAGAATCAACTGAACAACTAACAAATATACAACTTCAGCAAGTAAAATAGACCTGGGACAAGTCGGGGGATGTTTTTGCAGAGGATTGGTTCCCTGAACACCGTACCTGCAACAAAAAAGCCAATAATAATGGATATCTTCAATTTCATGCAAAGATATCACCCACCAAAATTGGCATGTAGATATGGCGACTCACCATTCAGAATGTTCCTAATTGTCCCATTTGGGCTCCTCCACATATGCTTCAAGTTAAACTCCTTCATACGACCCTCATCTGCAAATGCATTCACATACAACTTCACGACAAGTTGAACATTTTATATTGTCTCTCTGTCCGATTTTATATGTTAATGAACTTGTTATTTCTCAAACTTCCTTCAATGTTTTCAATGTTGTAGTGTGTAGTTACTTGATGTGGATTCTAAACACGTAAGTTTTATTATAAAGATTAAAGAATAGATGTATAGATGTCCGATACACTCTGAAATTAGATGGTTTTACCCTCTTACTCTGAATATCATCATTAATACAGGACCATCAGGTTAACAAAATGAAATAAACCAGACGGAAAAATGTGAGCACCTGGAGTGATGGTTGCACACTTAATTGCTACATTATACCTGCAATTTATTAGTTCAGACGTAATCAGGGTCAGATATATAAAGAGTAAACATTCAGTAATCCATGGAAAGATTAGGAAGCATCAGTATATGAGCTTGCTCCTAAAACAACCATTCTTTCATTAAGCAGAAACTTAAAGATAGAAAGAAATAATACATATGAAAGAAAGAAATAATACATACTTCAAAGTAGCCTTAGCGCTTTCAATTGTAACCTTATCATCTGTGGCATCACGGTGAGGAAGGCCAAGATCGAAGTATTTTATATCCAACTCCACAAAAGGCATGATGAGCTAATGCTTAAAAGAGAATTCATATATCAGCAACTGTGAAATGAACATGACAGGATAGACACAGAATATTATACTGACATACACATAAGCCAAGATAACTTGTTACCTTATCCTTAATTGATTTCCAAATGACACGGGTCATTTCATCTCCTGCATCACATAGGCAGATAGAACAACATAAGAAAGTGAATATATACATTTCTTGACAGTTAAGCATCAATGAGTAATGCAGTGAACAAAACTAATTTATCATATATAATGACATAATGTGAACTTTTATCACACTATGAAGGTTGACTATCATTTCACCATGCTCCTTTATTATGGCTATAACTACAGATTTTGGAGATGAACTTACTAGTGAACTAGGCTGTAACATATGGTATCAGAGGTGCCACCGCGTCTGACCTTAAAGAATAATGGGGCAAACTTAAGCAAGGACGTTGAGTCCCTAAAGGGAGGTGCATGTAAAACCTTAGGCAAATTACACATTAACAAACATGGAGAGATGTTGGTATATAAAGAAACGGGTCTTAGATCCTAGTGATGCAAATCAGGGGGGTCAGGTTGCCACGATGGAGGACATGGTCGAAGCTAAACTGAATGCGAAGATGGAGTGTTTAGGAGAAGTATGCGCATTAAATAACCCTCTAGAAAGATAAACTGATTACGAATGGGATGTAGGTTTGGAGAATGATAAGCTGGAACAGATTTGGGGAGGATGGTTAATAAGTAGCGGGTAGGAAGAGCGAAAAGATAGGCTACGTTTAATGCTTATTCCTTCCTCATCTTCCTTCTTCTTTGTATTCCCATCCCCTTCTACCTTTCTTCATTATTTTTGCATTCAGTTGCATTGCAGATTCAGGTTTAATTAATTTCATTATCACTTCTCTGGTCCTTATTCTTAGATAAGTAGCCACTACACCTAGTAACACGTTTTATAGCCGTTCAGACTTATGCTCAAAACAGACAATCTCACTGGGCTGTTACACCCCTTTTATCCGAATAAGAAACAGACACAAAAATCAATTCTTAAAAAAAAACAGTACATAAACCTCCAGATACTAGTAAATAAAACTGCAAAAGATTCCCGAGATATTTTTTTCCAGTGGTTAAGAAGACACCCTTTTCCCCAGAAACAAGAAACAACATAAAATCAATTCTTGAACAACCAGTACATAATTTTATGAAATTACAGCCTCCAGACATTAGTGGACAGGTGGACAAAACTGCAGCAAAGTTAAGAAGATATCCTTTTCATCCAGAATCAAGAAACAGCGTAAAAATCAATTCTTTAACTAAAAACATTACATAATTAGGATATAACAGCCTAAACAGAAGCAGCATAAAAATCAATTCTTTAACTAAAATCATTACATAATAAGGATATAACAGCATATGAAGCAGAAGCAGCATAAAAATCAAGTCTTGAACTAAAACCAGTACATAATTTAGGATATAACAGCCTACTGAAACAGAAGAAGCATAAAAATCAAGTCTTGAACTAAAATCAGTACATAATTAGGATATAACAGCCTACTCAAACAGAAGCAGCATAAAAATCAAGTCTTGAACTAAAACCAGTACATAATTAGGATACAACAGCCTACCGAAACTGAAGCAGCATAAAAATCAAGTCTTGAACAAGATTCAATACATATTTTTATGAAATTACAGCCTCCAGATATTAGTGGACTGGTAGATAGGAGAGTTTGGAGGTCGCAGATAAGGATAAAAAGTTAGTTCGTAATAGCATTCTCTCACTGCCCTACGAGATAGGCTTGGTGGTCATACTTGGACCTTCCTTCTTACCAGTAGTATAAGCACTATTCTCGTAGTTTCTTGTTCCTCAACTTTGGCTATCACCGATGTTTTTTGTGCCCCGATTATTGCATTATTTTGTTGTCGTTACTGTTCTTTCTTCTATCTATTGCGTAACACTCTCTATCTCACATTATTTCGTTGTTGTTATTGCTCCCATACCTGTATCCCCTTTTTCAAAATGTTTGGTATACTTCATTTAAACCGAGGATCTATCATAAATAACCTCTCTATCTCTACGAGGTAAGGTTAAGGTCTGCATACACTCTACCCTCCCCGACCCCAGGATTACACTGAGTATGTTATTATTGGTAGATTAAAAAACAAAACAAAAAAACACAAAAATACCCTTTTCTTCCAGAATCAAGAAACAACATAAAAATTAATTCTTGAACTAAAATCAATACAAATAATATAATTAACAGTCTATTGAAACTAAAGCAGTTATATACACGCATCAAAGTCAAGAAAGTTATAAAAAAATTATACCAACAACAACAAAAAAAGATCACTTAATCAAATGGTAAAGAATCATAGAGTGATAGAGAAATAAGGATCTCTCCCTCTATCTCTATGAGGTAGAGGCACTGGCGGAGCCACCTTATGGCTAGGGGGTTCACCCCCTTCGGCGGAAAATTATACTATTTATAGATTGTTAAAATTATATTTTATGTATATATAGTTGATGTTGAACCCCCTTCGGCTAGTTCGTGTGCTTACTCATTTTGATTTTGAACCCCCTTAGTGAAAATTCTGGCTCCGCCACTGGGTAGGGGTAAGGTCGGCGTACATTCTATCCTCCCCAGACCCCACTTGTGGAATTACATTGGATACGTTATTGTTGTTGTTGGTAGATACAAAAAAAAACACCATAGATACTCTTTTCACCCAAAATCAAGAACCAGCATAAAAATCAATTCTTGAACTAAAATCACTGCATAAATTTTGATATAACAGACTATTGAAACTGAAGCAAATATTGAGCCACCTATATACACACATCAAATTCAAGAAAGTTATAAAAAACAATATACCAACAACAAAAAATGAAGATCACATAATCAAATTGTAAAGAATCATAGAGTGGTAGAGAAATAAGGATCTCTCTATATCTCTTTGAGGTAGATGTATGGTCGGCATACGTTCTACCCGCCCTAGACCCCACTTGTGGAATTACACTGGATACGTTATTGTTGCTGTTGGTAAATAAAAATAAATAAATCATAGATACTCTTTTCACCCAAAATCAAGAACCAGCATACAAATCAATTCTTGAACTTAAAACCAATACATAAATTTTGATATAATTAACAGCATATCAAACTGAAGTAGCTATATACACACATTAAATTCAAGAAAGTTATTTAGCACTATTCTCGTAGTTTCTTGTTCCTCGATTTCAGCTATCACTGGTGTTTTTTGTGCTCCGATTATTGTATTATTTCGTAGTCGTTACTGTTCTTTCTTTTGCCTGTTGTGTAATGCTCTCCGTTTCACATTATTTCATTGTTGTTATTGCCCATATCTGTATCCTCTTTTTCAAACTATGAGGTAGCGGTATACCTCATTTAAGGCAAGGTCCATCGGAAACAATCTATCTATCACTACGAGGTAGGGGTAAGGCCTACGTACATTCTACCCTCCTTCCCAAACCCCACTTGTGGAATTACACATTGATATGTTGTTGGTGGTGGCTAAAAAAACTAAAAACAAAAAAAACAAAAATACATAGATCCCCTTTCAACCAGAATCAAGAAACAACATAAAAATCAATTCTTTATTTCCTTTTTTGATAACCGTGGTGTCCAAGCCAGCTTTCACGCACCTCGACTAAATCAACATGACACATGCCACCTCCCACCAGCAACAGATACCAAATAACTCTGTCCACCAAGGCTAGGACAGATGGAAAGAATCACCTGGTATATTTTATCTCTGTTGGGATTCAAACCTCGTAAATATCAATTCTGGAACTAAAATCACTACATAAATTTTGATATAATTAACAGCCTATTAAAACTAAAGCAGCTATACACACACATCAAATTCAAGAAAGTTATAAAAAAGCAATATACCAACAAAAATAAAGATCACATAATCAAATGGTAAAGAATCATAGAGTGATAGAGAAATAAGGATCTCTCTCTCCATCTCTATGAAGTAGGGGTAAGGTCGGCGTACGTTCTACCCTCCCCAGACCCCACTTGTGGAATTACACTGGATACGTTACTGTTGTTGGTAGATTAAAAAAATAACCATAGATACTCTTTTCACCCAAAATCAAGAACCAGCATAAAAATCAATTCTTGAACTAACACTATATAAATTTTTGATATAACAGCCTATTGAAACTGAAGCAGCTATATACACACATCAAATTCAAGAAAGTTGCAAAAAAAATATATAGCAACAACAAAAAAAGATCACATAATCAAGAACCAGCATAAAAATCAATTCTTGAACTAATATCACTACATAAATTTTGATATAATTAACAGCCTATTGAAACTGAAGCAGCTATAAACCACACACATCAAATTCAAGAAAGTTATAAAAAAGCAATATACCAACAACCAAAAAAAAAATCACATAATCAAATGGAAAAGAAGCATAAGAGTGATAGAGAAACAAGGATCTGACCATCCATTTCAACTATGGGATTAGCAACTTTGATCTTTTGGAAAGCCATTTTTGATGAAAAGTTGAGATTAAGAACTGGAAATTCTGGTGATATAAAGATTAATGGTGTTTGATAAAGAAAATTTCTCCTGCTGGACAAGATTAAATTGTAAGAAAATGGAGAAAAGTAATTACTATGTAAGGGTAAATTAGACATAAAAAAAAGTGAGATGACATTTTTGTAAAACAGTTGTAGATAGGGACTATACCATAAATTTTCCATAATATTTGTCTCAAAACCTTCGCACGTGATATTCATTTTTCACAACATTCTTGGAATTATCACTAGCAGTAGTAGCATTATTTTCGTAATTGTATGGGGCAAAAATTGGACTAGAGACATGTGGCACCATCAGAAAAGCCAACATAAGATTGGTCGTTATAAGGGACACGAAGCCTCGAGAGGCATGCCTAAGACAGTAACGATAGAAGGCGCTCTGTCGAGAAGGGAAAAGCTCAGTAGGAAGTTACCTACGATGATATAACATAAGAGACAAGACTGTCAGACTTTTCAAGTGTGGGGATGAGCTCGTACGAGACTGAGTAGTACATAAATATTAGCTAGCGTTCTCTCCAACTGATGAGACGTGTGACACAAAGACATATGTTTGGATACTATAGGACGCTAGTGGCATATTTCGATTGACCAATGCCTAGTGTTGCAACCTATAAATAATCGCTCTTCCACACTTGTAAAGCACCTTGGCTCCTATCTCTTACTGAATACAATAATTTTCTTGATCTCTAAGCATTTTTATTCTTCATAGTTTGTTATGATTTGTGTTGGCTTGGTTTCATTATTAGGGGCTGGGGTATGATCTTAAACGTGCTCATATTCACCCCGGTTTCACTTAGAATTGTCTTCTTTATTTTGATGATTTTGCTTATATTAAAATGTGTTTGTTTCTGTTATCACTTAGTAATCAAATTGCTAGTAAATTAGACCTAAAATAAGGTCAAATCGTAATTCGTGATCCTGACTCACCTACAGATTCAAATATGTCAAATCCACGGTAAACATTAATTTCTTATCCTTCAATTCATGTTACAATATGTTGTTTCTTACGTTTCAGTTATCATGTTATTTATATTTTCCTTATTGTTTACTATATCCTTTTTGATTATGTATATTTATTTTCGATTGATTTTGATATGATGCAGCAGCAACAACAACAACAATAGTGACAACAATTGTAGTCAACCACAACAATAGTGGCAACAATAGTAGTCAACCAAAAGTTTAACATAAAGTAGAATTTTTCAATTTCGAATAATCAGAAGAGAAATTTGTCCCTTTTCCCAATATTCAAGTATGAAATATTTTAGGAACTAGCCATATTTGCTAATACTATGTATTAAGAAGCAAATAAAAAAGAGATGAAATCATTCTTATTATTAATAAAATTTTAAGGGGGCTATTGAATTCTCTTCCTAAGAACAACTTAATGAACTTTCCAAAAACTCTGCCTAAATCACTATCAAATATAATTATAATACTATAAATGAAAAATCAAGTAATTTTATTTTTTTCATGAATTTCAAAATTTAATTGAATTGACTTAATCATAGTAGTATCTAAGTTGTAAAAAAAAAGTAAGGGACCACCTATATCTCAAGTTTTTTTTTCTTTTTTTTTTTTTTTGCTTAAAAAGAAACTTTTACACACTAAAATATTGCATTAATTTAATTATTTCATAAATGGTCATAATAATGATGCACATATTAAATTTCATAAATAACCATACAATTTTTTAATTTTTTTAAAAAAACTAAAGTCACATCACTATGTTTTGTAATAAAAAATCACAAAAACTTTCAACTATTCTATATTTTAATATTTTATTATTTTGATTTTATAAATACAAACTCAATTAAAAAGTGATCGGTCTGATTAGACCATTTTTTTTTTTAAAAAGTGTAAGTTAATATATATCGAAAAGCGTTACATTTTGTTTGAATTTCACGTAGTAATAGTTACTCTTAGTTATCAGTACATTAGAAGGTTATAAGTACATCAAAAGTGATAATCTCGCGATTAATTCTTTCCGGTCGAGTCTATCCTCTTTTAATCGGGTCAAGTATTTATTAATTTTGTTTTCAAAAACCACCTTGACGGCAGTGGCGGAGCCAGAAATTTAAAAAGAGTGTTCAAGCATTGCATAAGTAAACTTTTTTTTTGACGAATGGTACATTGAAAATTTAAAATCAAACTATGTGATATTAATAATTATTTGCCTATGAATAAATGTATAAAAAATTTAAAATCAAACTGCATAATATTTAGCTTTAATATTCATGTTTAATTTAATATAAAGTGAACGGACAAAACAAAAAAAAAAGCGAAAGAAATCACTTTTACATTTCAAGCTTTCACCGACCTTTGGTGACAAAATAATAACAACGAAACGTAAAAAATGGAGAGAAGACTTAAACGATTTTTTTTTAAAAAAAAAATATAGAGAGAGAGCCTTTTTTGATTTAGAAGTGTTATAGAAATTTTTTTAGGTTTGCTTGGTAAAAATAATCTTTTAACTTTTTTTGCCTTAGATTTTTTAGTTGTAGGTGTCTAATTAAGAATTAGTTTAATAAGTAATATTAGTTTTTAATTATTTCACTAATTAAGAATTATTTTAATAAATAATATTAGTTTTGAATTATTTCAAAAATTACAGATTTATGAAGTATTATTTTGAAAGTATTGAATTATAATCAAGTTGTCAATTTATTCTTCTCAATGAGTAGTAATAAAATAGGAGCTCTTCTAAAAATGTGAGAAAAGGCTTAATAAAAATGACATCGGCGTCTTCCATCGCTGGGCTAAAGCCCTTCTTGTTTCAAGCTTGTTCAAAATAGTAAATTTAACCATTTAAAACATCATTTTAATTATACACATGATATAATTTTATGGCGAAGGGTGTTCACCTGACCACCCTTGCTACAATGTAGCTCCGCCCCTGCTTGACGGTGGGTGTTGGGTGGCGAACACAACAATTTATACCATCCAAAGTATTAGATTAAAAATTAAAAAATAATTTTAAAATGTAGAGTAAAAAAACTTAATTGAAAAATTCGGTTTTCTGTCAATTGTAATTTTTGTGTTAGTAGGATAAATACATTATGATTTTTCTGGTAGAAATCATAATTATGTGACTTTAATGGGAAAAAAGTCATAATTATATTTCTATTTCTGAAATTTAACCCATGATTCAATTTGTATAGACAATATATAAATACAAACCATATATACTAGTGCCAAGCCAAACTTTTTGTGAAAGAAATACAAAAGACAAGACAATTCTTTTCTTGTGTTTACACTTTGCATCATCTCAAATCTAATTTCTTCCCGAATTTTTCGTTATATCAGATTCTATGAGTCTGTCACATGTTTAGTCAAATTATTTTCTACTATATAACTAGACCACCTACTATGAACATATAACATTTCTCTCTGTCTCTATTCATAAATCAAAAGGTTGGTAAAAATCGCTCTCTTATATATCTCTTTCCTCTTTATTCTATTTTAGTTGTTTCATGTATAAATTGACTGCAAAAACAATAAATCCAATGAATTAACATTCTTTTTGTGTGTGTGTGTTTTCTTTTGCTTTTCCGAACAGAAATTAGTAAAGGAAAATGTCAGATTCTGAGGAAGAACATGTTGGAGAATCATCAAACTGCCAAAATAAACCAAAAAGGAAACGACTATGTCACCGACACACTCTAGAACAAATTCAACAACTTGAAGCGTAAGATTAATTTTATTTACCAAAAGCACTTGAATCTTCATATTTGGTCTTTTTTATTTTTTGAAACCTTTTTTTTGGTGTAAGGAATTGTTGTTGTTTTCCTAAGAGACATGAATGATAAAATTCAAATTCACTTGCCATAAACAATTTATTTTTCTTTATGCGTTCTTTGTGCATTGATTTATATTAATTCTCGTTCATTTCATGTCCTTTTTTTTTTCTTTATAAGAGTGTTGAATTTAGTAATAGATCTTTTTTTTAATTTTATTATTCAATTGTTTTGATTGACTTGCTAAAGTAGTTCAAAATTAGTTTATTTGGATGATTGATCTACCATGTATATACATTTTTATACATGAGTCGAATTGTCCTTGATTATTCATTAATAACTTTAGCATAAGAGGATAAATTTCTTTAATTTTAATCTCTTTCCCATTTTTGCACCAAAACCAATAATCTCTTTATCATTCCATGAGAATTTTCCCTTCGTGTTCGGTACTCATTTTGGGGTTCGACTAATCTAGATTTGCGTTGAAAAAGTGAAGCTCGATAGTTCCACCTTAGGGTCTGATTAATCCAGATTTGCATCCAAAAGTACCACTTCAGGGCCTGATTAGTTTAGATTTGTGTTAGAAAGTTCCACTTTAGGGTTCGATTAATCTAGATTTGCATCGGATGGAGGGGGTACTTACCGCTCCTCAATTCTTGGTGAGTTTCTGGTACCCGATCTAGGGCCAGATAATCCAAATCATATCGAGAATTAAGTTTTAATTTGGGGGTAAACCATTTCCTACCAAGACTGTTTTAGTTCAAACGTCCGAACTCAAGATGTCCGATTAATGGATGAAGAACTATTTACAACCCAATATATCTTTGGTGGTATATAAAGCCTTTGTTTTTCTTCTTCACTTCTAGGTTTATTTTTTTTAAAAAAATTGGTCGATAATGATTTTCTTTTTTATTATTGTGAATTTTGGAATGAAGATTTTTCAAGCAATGTCCACATCCAGATGAGAATCAACGAAACCAACTGAGTAAGGAAGCAGGACTTGACCCTAAGCAGATCAAGTTTTGGTTTCAAAACAAAAGGACTCAAACAAAGGTACTTTTAATTAATTAGTCTTTTTTCTATAAATTTATGTATAATTGTTGATAGTTTAATATTTTTATTTTCACATAATGATGTATTAGTATTTATTTGCATTAAATTATGCAAAAATCTAACAAAAAAGACTATGTGGGCCCGTGAATCTCGTGTTAGACCTCAAAACTATTTCTCTAGATTTGGTTAAGTTGTTTGACTGTGTGATCATTTACGACAATTTATTCTTCTGTTATTAATTGGTATACATTTACTTTTTCTTTCTTTTTTTATTTTTTCCTCGATGTACATTCTATTTTCACTTATCAATTTCAATTTAGTTTTCCTAAATCATTAATTTCTTTTTGTCTTGTTGAATTGATCAATATATTCGAAAGTAAGTCCTTTGCCTAATTAATATATCAATTTTATTAAATAAATATAAGTTTTTGCATTTGGCCGCCCATTCAATTGAGCTGCACATCATTAATACCAATAATAGAATCATGTAAAGTTATTTGAAACACATGAACTCTTCAACAAGTTTCATAACTTAGCAAGAAATTATTAAATGGATAAAATTTTGTATTTCTATTAGATTTTGAGAATTTATATACTTTTTTTTGTTGAAGTAAAAAAAGATTTGGATTTACAACTAGGAACTAATAACTTCTCCTTTATGGATACATTTATGAATGAAAGAAATCTTGAAATATTAAATAGGCGGACTGAACTATGTTCAGACTAGTTAAAATAATTTGAATAAATAAAGAATGGGCGAGATAATAGATTATTTAGGTTGAGTTGGGCTTAAAACGGACCACAACCAAACTTTTCAATTCTAACCAAAGTTTATTTTTCTTTGTTTTCTTGTTATTTGTTTGATTACCAAGCAAGCTAATATATTTATTACGATTATATCTAACATCCAAAAAAAAAAAAAAGGAAATATGACAAGTTCTTATGAATTACTTTGAGCTACATATTTAGTCTGTATCAACCAAATTTTGGACATTCCCTTTGACTTGAACCCAAATCGATCCCCCGTAAAAATATGCCTTGCCTGTCCGTTCAAATTTAGGTGGATTGGATAGATTATATGTATTTGCATGGACCAATTTTTTTTTTTACCTATGTAGAAATATTCAAATATACATTGGATATGAGAAAGAAAATATAGGTCAAAATTAGAGCGGGAATTTGACCTTTTAAGCAAAGATAGAGGGAGGAAATAATTTTGCACACATTTTAAAAAAGGATTTTCACACATTTCTTAAAAAGTCTTAATAGTACTTCTGGTCCTTCAATTACTGCTAAATTCTAATTTTGATCTTGTAATATATGACTAAGCAAATTTAATTTTCAGTTAATTAAAATGTGCACTTTTGATTCATTTACTTGTGAATATTTACAAATTTACCGTAATTATTAATCGTATTACCATTTAATTATCCATGTGTTATGTTAATCTTGTATTATTACCCATAGTTATAGTTTTAAAAGTAGTTCATACAACACACGTCTTACATAAAAGGACTAAATACACATTTATATTAATTGAAAGTTAAATGTGTTTCGTTAGATATCACAAAGACCAAAATCAAAATGTACCCATATTTTAGGGATGAAAAATGCTATCATCCTATGAACTATTAATTTTCATTCTCTTTCAACATTTAATTAGCTCATAATCTCTGATTTATTTATCTATATAATTATGTGATTAATTTTTGCTCAATATTTTTCATTAGACACAAAATGAGAGATCAGACAACAATGCCCTTCGAGCAGAAAATGAAAGATTTCATTGTGAAAATATGGCAATGAAAGAAGCAATGAATAATATCATATGCCCACAATGTGATGGTCCACCCATTGGAGAAGAAGAAAGGGCACGTAATTTAGAAAATTTGAAAATGGAAAATCAAAGGCTGAGAGAGGAGGTAAACCTTTTATTTATTCTATGTTTTATTTATATATTTTTAATTAATTTATTTTCTTTGATAAGAATTGTTTATATATAACAAGAGACAGAGGCGTATTCATGATTTGAACTTGATAGGTTAGTTCGGCCTTTAAGGTAGCATATAACTACTTGTACTTTAAAATGAAGGTATCCGATCTAACATTTTTTGAACTTTTAGTCGTGTATTCATAAGCACCAGATTCATTAAAATTCAATATTTTTGATGCAGAACATAGATAAGTGTAAAAAGTTAACTCACTAGGGTTTAAACAAATGTTTGATATGAAGTACAATGAATTAAGCATTGAATATCTACCACCAAGGGTTGTGAGCCAGTTTAAGGAAGTGAAACCAAGACATGAAACTTCTCTTTTTACGGACGAGTACGATTTCTCCACCCTTAACTAGAGGTCTTAGATTCGACTTACGATATGAAAAAAGTCCTCGTAGAAAGTGCTTCCTCTTTTAATAAGCCTTACATGATGCTAATATGAATTTGTGGAGGCCCTAATTCGGGGTACTACATACCAGGTGCAAATGGAAAAGTCGCCAAAAAAGTGCTATATACTTTAAAATGGCCGAATCCATCTAGTTAAAATCTTGAATCCATTTCTGCCTGATGCTTATGAGTTGCATCTGTTTGGGTTATCAAATTATGTTTATTATAAATAATTAACTTAACAATTGATAATTTTTTCTATTTTGCAGCATGAAAGAATATCAAATCTCATATCACGTGTTCTTGGAACGTCTTTTTTGACAAATCAAAATTTGGCATCATCAAATTCAACTCTTGGATGTTCATCAAATTCATCTGATGAAAGTTTGTTGAGCCAAAATATATGTGGTTCTCCCATTGAGTATCCTTCTCCTCAAGAAAATAATAATACTAATGTTCGAGGACATTCGATAAATATTAATAATATTCCAATAATGTCCCCAATACCACAAGAAAATCATGAATTTCTTCATGATGCTAGGGAGAAAGCAATTGCTTTTGAGGTTATTGGTACTGCTATGAATGAAATGATGCAACTTTTGTTATTGAACGAACCAATTTGGGTAACTTCAAGCGATGGGAGGTGTTCTCTTCATCGTGATAGTTATGAAAAAGTATTTTCAAATCCAAATCGACCTTATAGATCATCAACTGCTCGATTTGAATCATCAAAGGAGTCTGGAGTTGTGCCAATGCCTGCAATTGAGTTGATCCAAAACTTTGTTGATCCGGTAAGTTTCTTGAATGCTTTTATGTTATAATAGTTTAGTTCACAAATGATATTGTCTGCTTTTGACCTAGGGTGATACACGACTTTAGAACGTGTAGCTAGGGTCTAAGGCTTGCTTTATTGTATATATACCAACTCTCTCATGTGTTTGGTAGAGTACAAAATTATGCTTGCTAGCCACTTTTTGGATCGATTTTTGTAAAGTAGCTAGTGTTTGAGAATTCGTTGAAAACTGGCCACTTTTGATGAGGAAACACCATGCAAGTGTCATGGATTTCGAACTTGAATCAAGTGAGAGATTCAAGATACTGTCATGATTTTTTGAAAGCTACAAACACATGGGCTCCAAAAATTGGCTATTTTTCAATGACTTTTGAATCTGTGGCTATTTTTCAATAGGCCGACACAGTTTTATTTTATAATTTTTCTCCTATTCAATATTGATATGATTGTATTTATATAAAGCTGACCCTAATTACTTGGAATTATTTTGAGGTGTAATTATTTTTGTTATTATTTATTCATTAATCATATACTTAAAAATGATTTGATTTTGTATATGCAGGTCAAATGGATGAACATGTTTCCTTCTATAGTCTCAAAAGCTAGGACTTTTGAAGTTCTTCATACTGAGCATTTGGGAGGCTCAATACAATTGGTAAAATATTAATCCATATTCTAATTTTATTTCCCTAGTAATTAAATAGATATTAAAATGGCAAAATTTTAGAAATAGCTAACATTTAGCCAATAATGAGGTGCCATAGCTGGAATTTGCCTAATTACAAGACGTAGCTATAGTTTAACAGCTAAATATATAAATTAGAGATTGTATATGCAAATACAAATTCGCTTTAGAGATTTGTATATGAACTCTGATATTCACTTTGTATACAAATACAAACCTTTAGAGATTTGTATATGAGCCCCGAAATTCGCTTTGTATACAAATATAAACGTTTATGAGCCCCGATTTGTATATGAGCCCCAATATACAAATACAAAAGAAATGTATATTTCGTTATTTAATCTAAGTCTTGGTAATGCCTGATAATTATTTTAAACATTAGCTACGCCTGGTAATTATGACTCGATCTTTTCTAATTCACATATTTTTTTTGGTTTCTTGAAAACAGATGTATGAGAAGTTGCATATTTTGTCTCCACTTGTGGAAGCTAGAGATTTTTTCTTCATACGTTGTTGTAGAAGACTTGATCAAACAACATGGATAATGGTTGATGTTTCATATGATTTATTCAAAGAGATTCAAAGTGGCGTACCTTCTTATTCTTGGAAATTTCCTTCTGGATGTGCTATTCAAGATATGGGCAATGGCCAAAGTATGGTAAGAATCATTTCTCTCTCTATATCACTATTTATATAAAGGAACAACTCCCGGTTGCACAAAGTCAGGGAAGGCCAGATCACAAGGGTCTGTTGTATACAACCTTATCCTGCATTTCTGCGAGGGATTGTTTGCATATCTAGACTAGTGACGTATATATGTGTAGCTTATTTTCCAAAGAGTATGTTACATAGGTTAAAAGTTACTCCTACCAATACCAATCTCATGATGTCTATTTTTCTTAATATGGTATGAGTTAGATTGAGTTAGATTCAATAACCATCTTTTTAACATGCTATCAAAGTGGTCAAACCTATCACTATCCTTAATTTAACAACGTTGAACTCCGGCCTATACTATATATGTTGCTCATGCTCCAGATGTTCAAATCCAAACAAGCAAGGGTGTTAAATTTAAGTGTCCCACCTTGGTTACGACGATGAATTGTTGTCTCCTTATATGACCTTAAACGATCTCACCTCATAACATCCCATCCACTACTAAAAAAGCACGAATTTCCAATATACGTTCGGAAACATTTCCAACAAGTTAATTGTTTTCTTTTTTGCTTTCTTGATTATTTTTTCTCTTGTAGGTTACTTGGATTGAACATGTTCAAGTAGATGACAAAAATCAGGTTCATCGTATCTATAGAGATTTGGTGTGTGGTCGTCAAACATATGGTGCTAAAAGATGGATTGTTTCACTTCAAAGGATGTCTGAGAGATGCAATTTTGCAATGGCTGCAATTAGTCCTACTAGCCATGTTCTCAATGGAGGTTCGGTTTTATGTTCCTTGTCTTGTTTCCTTATCAATATTGTTATTATTATTCTCCTACTATCTTATTCTTCGATTTTAGTTTTACTTGTTGGCTCCTCGCCTCCTGTTGTCGTATCATTTATTGTTGTCACGGTTCTCTTCTCCATTGTTTTCGGTATAACTCCTTCGATCACTACTGTATTTGTTTACATGTGTACTTGATTTTTGATATGCTTTACTTGAGCAGAGGGTCTATCGGAAACAACCTTTATACCTTCTCAAGGTAGGGGTAAGGCTGCATACACACCACCCTCCCTAGCTCCCACGTGTGAGATTACACTGAATATGTTAGATATTGTTGTAATATCTACTATTCTTTTTGTTATTTTTTCAGTGGTTAATGATCCAGAAGGGCTGAAAAATGTGATGCAAACGTCTCAAAGGATGGTGAAGAGTTTTTTTGAAATCCTAAGCATGACAGATAAATTGAATTTTCCAACTTCATCACAATTGAATAGTGGAGATAGGGTTTCCATTAGACAAAATGAAGAAATTACCCAATTACCAAAAGGCTGGATTGTCACTGCTGCTACTTCCCTATGCCTTCCTCTTTCATTCAAAACTGTTTTCAATTTCTTCAAAGATGAGAAGACAAGGCATGAGGTATGTATCGAATCTCCTTATAACAACGTCGTTATTTTCTTAGTTGTTATAGCGAAATGTTGTTATAGAGAAGATAATAATCTAACTTGGATGTTATAATGAAATGTTGTTGTTATAGAGAGATCTGACTGTATGTATATTCAATTCTAAAAAAATAATTTTTGCATTAACTATCTCTGTAACCTCTTTATACCAACGTCGTTTGTGCAGATATTCTTTTGGTTGTTACCGTGAAATGTTTCTATAGGGAAGATAATAATATAACTTGGATGTTATATTGAAATATTGTTATTATAGAGAGGTCTGGCTGTATGTATATTCAATTCTTAATGCAATGAACCAAACTTTTGATAAAAAAAAATAATTTTTGCATTATCTATCTGAAACCTCTTTATAACAACGTCGTTTGTTCAGATATTTTTTTAGTTGTTAGTTGTTACAGCAAAATATTGTTATAGAGAAAATAATAATCTAACTTGGATGTTATAATGAAATGCTATTGTTGTTCTAGAGATATCTGACTGTATGTATATTCAATTTTTAATGCAATGAACCAAACATCTGATAAAAAAATAATTTTTGCATTATCTAACCTCTTTCTACCAATGTCGTTTGTTCAGATATTTTTTAGTTGTTACAGTAAAATGTTGTTATAGAGAAGATAATAATATAACTTGAATGTTATAATGAAATGTTGTTGTTATAGAGAGGTCTGACCGTATGTATATTCAGTTTTTAATGCAATGATGAACCCAAACGTTTGATAACAAAATAATTTTTGCGTTATCTTTCTCTGTATAACTTGCTTCTTAACTAAACGACCCCTAAAAGTACCCTTGGAGGCTGTATAGATTTTTTTGTGAAACTTGCAAAAAAAATGAACAAATATGAGAATCTGAACTCATTATTTTAGAAGTTGAATGTGTTCAATGTTAAGAATCTTCGAAACTATTAAGTTAAAGTCCTGAATTCGACTTATCTACTAATATTGGGGCTCTATGTTATGTTATCTACAAGTTTGGCTCTTGGCATTAATTGTACATAATTATCTTCTTTTTTAATTTTTTTTTTTTTTTAATTATGTCGTCTTAAACAATTCTCATCCCATGAACTATTTTTTGACGACTAAATTATGTGTTTGTTTATCTTTTGCTTTTGCCTTTTTTTCCCAGTGGGATCTTTTGACCAGTGGGAATAATGTGACTGAGTTAACTCGAGTACCAATAGGAGCTTTTCCAGGAAACAATATTACAATCATTCAGGTACTTGTCATATTTATTTTTTTATAGTCTGCTATTTTCTGCTTAAATTATCAAGTAATGATATTTTTCAAGAATCAAATAAAATGACTTATGATTGGATTCTTCTTTTCTCATTGTTGCGTTTAACTTATATATACTGACAATTTGAAAATCTTTTTTACATAATCATGTAATTTAACCTATTATAATCAGTTGTCGTTGTCTTATGGATTAGCAATTCCACTTATTTTTTTAAAAAGGTGATCCAATAATTACCTGTAACTATCTTTTAAGCGATCCAATTATGTGAATTTTCTTGTACACACTAGTGTATAGAAGTTAAACTCCTCTTTGTTATATATATTCACTAACAAAATTCATCGTTGATCTATTGCTAAATAGTCCGTAATTAACATGCTTTTTTGGTATTCCTTTGTTAGATGCAATAAGCGACAAGTTTTTTGCTGTTTAGCGATAGAAATTGTCCGTTATTAATTCTTGTTCTTTTTAGTGCTCACACTTATATTTCTTAAATTGTTGTAACGTATATATGCAGCCTTATGCGCCAACGGAGAGCAACATGTTAGTGATTCAAGAGTCAAGCATTGATGAAATGGGAGCATTTGTAATCTATGCACCTATAAATTTACCAACATTCACTTCAATTATCAATGGAGGTGATGCCACAAAAGTTTCCATTTTGCCCTCAGGTCAGTGGAACACCCTTCGTTGAAAAATTATACACTATGTATACAGAAAATTGTATGAAGTACATAGGTCAAAAAATACTTTTCAGTGGAACACCCCTAACGAAATTTCTGGCTTTGTCGCGGCCTCAGGTATCATCATAAGTCCCGATGGTCGCCTCACCTCGAACAGGAACAGTACTGGAAATGCACAAAATGGTTCAATTTTGACAGTGGCTTTTCAAATATTGATTTGTGGCGATAATTATCCAATGTCCCAGGAGAAACATATGGATGCAGTGGCTTCTGTCCATGGCCTTTTGAGCTCCAATGTTTTAAAAATCAAAGAAGCATTGGGTTGCTGTGATTAATATTATGGTGGTTTAGTTTCATGTTGTTTGTTTGTTTGTTTTTGGATATTTTAAGACTTAGACAAATTATGATTTTGAAGGATGATGTGTTCCCTTCTTTGTGACTTATGAAAATCTCAAGACTCTGAGATATGTGTGTTATTGCTATTATCTTTTATATTGATAGACTATGTTTTGAGACTTTTCATTTGTTGGTTTTTTAATTTTAGCCTGTTTGGTTTTTTCTGGTCATTATTTTTATCATTCGTCATGTTTTGAGACTTCTCACTGAGTATGTTGTTGTTGTCATGTTACAATATCATCTTTCTGAAATTGCAAGTCAAAATAGTGTAGTATATATATAGTATCCATGTGTGGATGAAATAAAATGTTGTGAACATGGATAGACTAGAGGCTGGCCAAGCTGTTGGGTCTGGGGCTAAACCACGAAGAGGCCCAAGAAAGATATCCCAACAATAGATTTGCTTGGGATCAAGGTTGAGTTGAGATAAAAGGGTTGTCATCTGCGGTTTTGGGAATGCGTGCATATTGTAAAATAAATGTCTGTTCCTTTCATATTCTTTCAAGAGTCTAAGCGTGTTTCTAATTACCCATTCTTATCGTTATCCTTAATAGTTACTTGTTATTTCAGTAGCTCCGTTGTAATTCAATAGTTTAAGTGTTGCAGTGTAATTTGGTTATCAATGATTATATACTACTTGAGTATTTGCGTTGAGAATTCTGGTTTGTTACATTATACATAAAAATTTGACGACATGTCCAGTTTCCCCCATGCTTTTAATGTTATATATATAGTTTTTCAAAATATTTAACTTGTAGCTCGCATTGACATATTTCAGACAAACCGCTGTCTACTCCTTCCCCTTCTCTTCTACCAACTCATTTCGTCTTTCTGGTTCGTAGTTTGTTGTTCTTTTTCCATTTTTGGTTATAGTAGGCACACTAGTATTTGTTTTTTGTCACATTAGTATCTATCTGTGTCCATAGAATGAAAATGGCAACAAACGTGTTTCTTTTTATTCAATTACTTAGCCAGACGATGTCTAAGTGGTGTTGTATTAGCAAAAAGGGGCCTCAATTCAACACAATTTTGCAACTACTTGGTGCTCGGGCTACAAAGAAATTAGTTTTGTCAAACTTTGTCCTAATGCTAGACATTTACCACTCGTCAAGTTGAAGCAAACCCTTAGCCCTCCTAGGAAGATGTTGGAAGGAATAGATCATCAAGCTCTAAGTCTAATCATTGCGTGAAACAAGTTTAGCAAGAAAATTTGCTACTTGATTTGCCTCTTCTTTACACTAGGTAACTCATATGTTCTTCTTGCCATGTTTGCTATTAGTTGTATTGATGAAAACTGAATCCCGATTGTTATGTAGATTGAGCTGTACACTGATTTGTTGTTGGCAAGCGTAGAAGTTAACCTTGCTTGAAAAGAGGAATCTTGAGGTGAGCTAAGACTTATCCTTAAAGTTCTTTTCTCACGAAAGTCATGCCCGTAAGGCATATAGTAGTATTAAATTTCATATTATATGGAACTTGCTGTTTTTTTCGATAGTAACAGCAACAATATGACAGAAATCCTTGCAGCCAAGATTGATTTGCAGCTATGCATACATCTGGAGCACATCAACATCGACTTGGAGATGGACTCTTTAATCATAGCTAACTGCCTGAAGAATAAGCAGTACTCTAACAACATTAAATTGAAGGCTAACATCGAGTCTGTAATCCTGATTATTGAACAAGCCAGTGTGGAGATATTTCACTTTTATAGAGAGGCCAAACAAGTAGCGAATGGGCTTGAAAAGAAGACTACAGAATTAACATACCCTACCTAGTACCTATATCTCCTCTTATAAGAATCTGCCGCAAACCTCCAAAGGACCCTATAATTTGGATAAGCGGCAGCTTCAAAGTCTAAGGATCAGATACGATAAGTCCTTTTTCTTTTCTGTAAATCTGTATATGAGTTGCCAAGTATATGGTGGTGACTCTATTTTTGCAATAGTAATAGTCTAGAACAGGGGAAGTTTCCTTTACTCGTTGTAATGGACTAATACTAGTCCAATTTGTAGTAATTGGTTGATGATGAAACAAACTGATCATCCATCAAGGTGATATTATATTTTTTAAAAATATGATAATATGTGTCTGATTAGAGCGAGTGAGCTCATAGTATCCATGATTGTTTAGTTAAGATCTACATGTTATCAATTTATGAAAGAAGTGTTCTTTTAAGCTTTAAGAGGATGTTATTATGCTCAGAGTTATTGATGAGAATTCTTTATACTTGCTATGAAATGTGCGAAGATTTGATTTTTTTACTACTTTAAAGTGAAGAAAGCTATTGTTTTAAATTTTAATTCACCTCCATGGTGGAGTGGGTAGGTGGGCAGGTAGGTCGGTGGATGGGTGCGGGGAGCCTTGGCATAACTGGTAGAGTTGCTACCATGTGACTAGGAGGTCACGGGTTCAAGCTGTGGAAACAGTCTCACGCAGAAATGCAGGGTAAGGCTGCCTACAATAGACCCTTGTGGTCTGATCCTTCCCCGGATCCAGCGCATAGCGGAAGCTTTGGTGCACGGGGCTGCCCACCTTCATGGTCGAGGGTTACGCAGACCCCTACCAGTTCATTCCGATTCTTAAGATGAATATTTCATCTTTGTATAAGAGGTGTCCTATAGCTAAAACAGAAATAGGATACAAACAAGAGTTGAGACTATCTTGATTATACTTAGCTGTCGAGTTTAGATGCACCAAAAAGTACCAAAACGTAAGCAACGCATAACTGCTCATCTATCAAAATTAAAGAGTTGAGCCTTCTTGACTTAAATCCTAAAGTTAGGAATAGCATCTTGATCATTTTTCAGTGTAGTGCTCACTTTTCTAGGCAACGAGACAGCCTCAGTGAAGAAAACCTCATTTATCTCCTTTGCACAAGAAATTAGAAAGGCAGTCGATCAGCTGTACAATTAGCTTCTTTATAACAATGTCTAATGTGGAAACTGCCACTGTCCATCAGCTGCTTGATTTGTTAGATAATGTTTTTGGCTTGCCACATGAATTTAGCCGTGTCATTGATATGTCGAAAAGTAGGTGTAGCAAAAGATTTTATCAGACTCCTATTTCAAGCATCATTGAAGAATGATCAAAGAGGCTTCGTCCATTTCAGGTTCAAAACTAGCAAAGGAGGCTTTATTTTTAACAATGATTAGATACTGCTCTTATATATTTTTTGTGCTTCCTAGCTTTCTATTTTCAGATTACGAAACAGGAGAGGAGTACTTTCTTAGTCACAGTAATTCCTTTTCTCAAACAGTTAAAAGAGTAGGTTATGCTGCTCCTCATGTAATCTTGGAGGCTAAGGTTTATATCCTCCTCCGTGTGTTTTTTGTGTTAATTTATGGACTGGTAGGGTCATGCTAAACCCCCCAATATTCAGGTTAATATAGCCTGGTTAATGGATTGAATTAAAAAAAATAAAAGAAGCGATAATCAAGGAGTTTGTTTCAATGTCCACGTATTATCAATCAATCTGGTTTTGGACACACCATTGTATCTCTTTCAAAAAAGCTAGACCTTCTGTCCTGTTATTTATGCTGCTGCCAAAGTAAGAATTGGACTGGCTGTGTCAACTTTAGCACGTAACTCCGTCCAGTTACCTCTAAAATTCAAGCAAGGAAATTGGGTGTTCAGAATCAAACTCATCATTTTGGTAACTTGAAAAATGATCCTGTATTTATACATCCGGATGCCCTCGAATTTTGCTTAAGATCTATCTTTCCAAAACTCCTAACACAAAATTGGAGGAAGGCATTGAAATAAGGCTTCCTGCATTTTCAAAATGCCAGATGTTTTGAGAAATAATGGCGTGTTTTTTAGGTTTCCTAATGCATTTACAAGCTGATTTACAGGAGAAGTTACCTGTAGGGTCAGCAGTCCATATATCATGTTACGCCAGAAGGCTATATCCTTACAAAACAGCTTCCCCAGATCATGTTACGATTAGAGTTGCGGAGATAAAGAAAGCTAATTCTACTTTAATAGCAAAAGGCCTTTGCACGAGCTGGGGTCGAACCTGCGCTTCCCTTACTAGAAGTGCAGTCCGGAAATATATTAGGAGATGAGTCTTTTGACCAGTGCTTGAACTAAGATTGTTTTAAAAGATAAAGGGAATGAGTTTGAAAATACAGGTCGAGAAGGGTTGTGAGCTCAAACGAATAGACTTCAAGCCGAAAGTGTTTCAAAATAAAAAGAGAAAGGTTGGAACGAAGTAGTTGGCTTAAAAGGAGAGGAACGAAGCACTCGGCTGAGATTGTTGGAAAAGAGAGGCAAGGCCCAAGGCACTTGCTAACGAGCAGACGGGACAAGACTGACTTGAAAAGACGCTCTACTTGGAAGGCAATGTTTTTGAGGGTACTAACTGTGGTATGTGGGTAAGGAAAGAAAAATAGTAGCTCAAACTCTCTAGGCATACTAGCAGGGCTTGACTAGAATCATAGAAAGAAGCTGGGGAGAAAGATTCAAATGCCCTTCACCAATAATTCAAAGCATATGAGATTCACAAGTACCTTTAATGGACATAATTCTTCTCCAAGAATGAGATTAATGATATTTCCTAGTATTGGCCACTGGATGATATGTTTTAGTAAGTTGCTTGGACTCCTTAAAAATGTTGCCACACCTCTGATGGATCCTCCAAAAATGCACTTTTGAAGGATCCAACACGCACCCGATGACATTTTTAAAGAGTCCGAGCAACATAGTTTTACAATATTTGGCCTCCATGAAATTCCTCAGTAAAAACTTAGTGATACTAATACGGGCCAGGCTTCTCTCTGACCTGATAACATCATAACAAGTATCGCCTCCCCGCCAGCTCTATCAGCGGGCCCTTTCTAAAAATTCCACCAACTCTTAGCTGCAAATGCATCACAGAAACTCTGCACACTTCTAAACCAACTCCTCCTGTCACTGTAAGGTGCATAAATCACTCCAGGGTATCCAATGTTTTGTTTTTCTCATCGGAATTTTCCCAGAAAAAAGTTAGCCATAACCATCTCTACCTGATTCATGGTACGTAGTGCTATGAGCCCTATCAACTGACAGAATATGCAGAGGTAATGACATTAGAACTTCCGACCTTCACAGCCTTTCCACCCGTTGAGAGAGTTTTAGTATGCCACCCCTTGACTTTTTTGGAATCCCTTGCCTCCAATTCATTGTAATAATTGATCTTTTTCCTCCTATGTGTATAGGACTTCCAAGATAAGTAAAAGGAAAAGTGATATGAGAGAAACCAATGATAGCCCCTACCTCGGCCTTCAGAAGCCTTCTCATAAATCTCTAATTTATTCGCCATCATGGCAATAGATGGGGTCTCCAAAAGAGCACAAATAGTGTCATCTGCATAGCATAGATCGAGATGATTGGTCCCTTCTTGTTGGTCTGAAAATGGATGAAAGAGGGTCTCCTTGCTTGAGCCTTTGAGAGGATTTGAAGAAGCCATGCCTAGTTCCATTGATAGTGATGAAATACTAGTTATTGAACATTAAACTCCATATAGTATTGGTCCAAAATTTTGAGCAACCAAATTGCTTCATCATCTAACTCGTATATTCCCATGAAACTCTATCATACATCTTCACCATACCAAGCTTCATAATGGTTGTCATAATTATTTATCACACATTTGAAAGAGATTCAAGAATAATTGAAGATCCATCAATCTATCTTCCGTAGTGAATAGATTCTCAAAGAAATTGACTTTTATAATGTGATTTAAGTGTCATAATCATGTTAACAATAAAAGCTTGAATATTTAATTTAAACCTTAATGAAGTGTTAAATGTACAAAGGGTTACGAATAATCATACAAAGGGTTACTAGTTCTGCCATAGTGAGGCACAACATGAATGGTAAGCTTATAAAAGGTTATGAGCAGCTATACCAAGGGTTGCTAATATTGTCATGATGAGACATGAAAGATTTGGTGACCGTATAAAAGGCTAGAAGTAACCGTATAAAGGATTACTGATCGCCACAACTGGGCATAAGAGAAGTTCAGTCGACTAGAACAACTTAAAAGAAAAAACTAACGAACTAAGTTATAAATATTAGTAATTGTTTTTCTACTTTACTAATGTACGATAATTTTCGATAAATTATGACTTGTTTCCTCTTTTAACCCTCCATTATACCCACATGTTTTTATTCAAAGTCTCGTTTTGACTTTTGTGAGGATTATGTTGAGACTAACTAGGTATCCGCTGTTCATTCCATCGACAGTTGTTCATTTATAGACATTGAAATTTTTTAGTTATGTTATTATTATTCTCCGGGAATACCCCGTTGACTATGTACTAGATTTAAGTTGAGAAAAATGAGCCAAAAGACCCTCTCAAGTTTTCAATTAAATAAAAGGGACAAATAAATTTTAGGTAGAAAAAAAAAAAGTTGCTCAAATAATTATAAAAACTTGTTTCACAACTGTATTAAAAAGTTGAAAAAAATTTGTCACTTTTACCTAATTTTTAAAACTTGAAGGACTTTTACTTAATTGATAAACTTGAGAGGGTCTTTTAATCAGAAATCCCAGTTGAGTTTCTTAGAGGTCATGACTTTTATTGGGTTGTGTTTAGACGATATTTCTTTGAGTTCATTATTAAGTTTTCAGATATTATTAAATAACTACTTTTTGATTTTTTTCTTATTAAAGCTTGAGTTCAAATGTAATTAACTTTCAGTTAGCTGAGATAGGGTTCACTTGATGTGTAGTAAGGATTGAGGGTCAATCACGTCCCACCCTAATTTAGGGGCGTGACAACATATCTCATGTATGTTTTACTTATACAAGCTCGAGTTTTAGACAAACTTAAGTTAGCAATAAATATATTTCCCGCCGGTTAGGAAAAATGCAACATTTACCATTTAATTTTAGTTGATCACTGTATCTCTCGTCAATTGGAGTAAATTATTATTCTGATGTTTGGAAGTTGTTTCCTATTTTTATCAAATTTAGGATACCAATGTTATGTTATTTTCGAGAATGATTTCTCCATATTTATGTAACTTTATCCCAAGAAAAACAAATCACGAGTTCTTTCTATATTTTTGTGCATTTCCAAAGCAATTCGAAAACATGTTCAGCACTAGTATCAAAACTTTCAATGTGATGAAGCTGGTGATTTGGACAATATAAGGCCACGATTTCACATTTTTTAAAACGTTGGTATATTTTTTTCGTTAGTCATGTCCCTAGATCTTCTATTGACACTGAGTACTATTGCCAACACAATTGATGAGACCACTTGGGTTTGTCAAGTCTTTGCAAGTTAGACATTTATATATCTCGGTGAATTTTCTTAGGTGTTGTGTGACAATTCTACATCTACCAGGCAATAAGTCTCATAACTCGGTCTTTTCCATAACAATTTTCCATCATTTTTGCCCATCCAGATTGAGGGGAATTACTATTAGGACTCTTATCATGACCCAAAATCCTCTTCCACTGAGGATATAGTGTAATTATCTCTAATATTAATAATACTAAGCACAATGACGATTTGAAATTTTAGATCTTCCATCTGATCAAAGATCTTTAGAAACCTAAGTTTTCTATGTTGTTGGTTATGGTAGAATATCAAGTTAATATAAAGGCTTATATAACTAGTTTTCTTTATTTTACTCGCTTTTAGTGAATGGTTACGTGTTGTAATCATTTTGATGACTCGAAAGCTACATATTTCTTATATTATGTTACCAACAAATACATATTAATAGTAGCAATACTAGTAATATTGACGATGACAACGAAACACCGACATGAATATATAAAGTTACATACTATTCTTTTAATAGTTAAAACTTTCAAGAAAATTTCTAAATGCTACTTGCTCTTTACAAACAACTCAAATTTGGCACTCATAATATTTGCTTACCAATATATGGAAAGTAGCTGTGAACTTTAAATTTATTTCCAAATATCTATTTTTACGATCCAGATCTTGGTTAGTGACCCTTCTGATTAGATTTAATCAATCTCATGTCATTGAACAACAAAATTAATTTCTTACCATTTTCTTAAGATATACAAAATTCTCAAAACTTATTAATTTCATATTACGCTTATCACTTTTGGTAAGAACATTATGAATCGATCTATTTAAAAGGCCTTCTCCTCTTGTGATCGAGAAGCAAGTCGTATAGCAAATTAGAAAAACATAAAAGCTTCATTCTTAATTTCCTCTCTAGTTTCAATTGCTGTATGGAGAAGTGGTTCTAGTTCAGAACAAGAACTTTTCATGTGAATTACTTTTTAACTTTCTTTTATTTTTGTCTTATTTTCAAGAATATAAATTACATTTTTTATGGATGCAGGTTAAACTCTTTAGAGATAAATTTGGATTACCTAACAATGTCAATTTTTCTTAACATTGTATAAAGTTAAATTCTTATTTATTTTACATTCTATAGGGTATTTATGCTGCTTACCTTTTATAGAGAACTCAAAAAACAGTGCAAGGCACTTATTATCAAGTGAGTTTGAATTCTTTTAATTCCCCCCACCCCCCACCCACCCTCTTCCCAACCGCCAAAAAAACTTTCTTTTAGAAATGATTAAATTCTTTTCTAGATGTAACAAATTCTTATTTATTTTACAATTCTTCACGATTTTTTCTTATGTTTCTTGCAATTTTTAGGGAAATCGAGAAATTAGAAAATAGGGCACTTATGCAGCAATACACATTGCTATGCTTGAAAGGTGAATTGTTGACTGAAAGGATGAGTAATCTGACTTGCTCTACTGAGAACAAAATATCTGAAGATATTGATCAACAGATTGCAAAGGTTGGTTTTTATCTCATCGCATATATTAACAAGTTTTGACAGGTGATAAAATATATTCATATATTATTGACGTGCTTTATTTTTTCTTTTCTTTTGCAGAATGAAGAGATGCTAAGTGTTATTGACTCTATGAAGCAAAAAGTACTCGATGAAGAGTAGAGGGGCCCTATAAACCTTCAATTAGATTGCAATATTGCAACTTATTGTTAAATTAAAAATAAGATAGTTGTAGCGCTCTCTCCCTCTCTTTAGAGAAGAAACATTATTTATGAGCTATCTAATAACTATCTTGAAATTCTAGTGCTATTTGAATGCTCATTTTAAGATTTAAGTGCTATTGTATTTCTCGTACTTTGTCTTTGTTGAAATTTATTATGATATTTTCGTGAAAATTAAATAAACCAACAGAGATAAAGATATTCTTTCTAATTTGAATACTAAGCCAAATGAATTACGAATTAAAATTTATCATCATTTATCACGTTTAAGGTTAAAAAAAAAATAAAAAAATTCATTCTTGTTCCATGCACCTTGCGAAACTGGTAAAATATAAGTATTTGTGCAAAAGCTGCGAACACCATATTCTCAATACGGAATATAAATTTTTACTTGAGAACTGACAACAGTTTCAACAACAATTAAATTTAACTCATAACCTTAAAAATATGACGAGTTCAGCCCCAGAACCTTAAAGGCCAGTAGAATTCATGACTTAAAATCCTGAATAATTCGCTATTAATTACTATACTCTTGAGCAACTTTAGTCCATTATGTTTGACTAAAACTACCAATTTTTCGCTAAAAAATATTTAACAAACTCTAACTGCTAGATTTTATGAGAACTGTGGAAAAAAAAAGATTTAACCACAATTTCTCAAAAGTTTCATCAAATCCAAGACGCAACACCAAAAAGTTTCACCAAACAGATTAACCACTTCATTTTTATTTTACTAAACTACTCCCTCAATTCCGTTATGAGCGCTTCATTTTGATTTTACTAGTCTATATAAGCTTAAGTTTTAATCAAACTTGAAAAAACAATAATTATTTTAGCAATAATTGTGTTTCCTGTCGTTTAGGAAAAAAATTCAACGTTTACCATTTACTAATTTTGTTAATCATTCCAACTCTTGTCAACTGGAGTATATCATTCTTTCTGGTGCTTGGTAATTGTGTCCTATTTTTACAAATTTAGGACATTAATGTTATTATTTTTGTGGATCATTTCTCTAGATTTACATGATTTTATCCCATGAAAAATAAATCATGAGGTTTTTCTACATTTTGTGCGTTTCAAAAGCAAGTGGAAAACATGTTCAACTCTAAATAGCAAAACTTTTAAAAGTGATGAAGGTGGTGAATTCGACAATAGGGCCATGATTTAACATTTTTTTAAATATGATATTATTTTTCATTAGTTATATATGTCTCTAGGTCTCGTAACTCATTGTTGATTGTTCCATGATCACTCTAAGTACCGCACATAGATATTGATTTTCATTATGTCCATACATGAGAAATGTTGGTCTTAGCCAGCCCAAATATACTTTTACATTTGAAGAATCTAATCAAACACACAGTTTGCAGGATCATTGAACTCGTTTCACTAGTCAATAGTGTAATCACATGTATATATAAACACGAACTACACCAAAATAGCCACAGTCTATGACGCGTATCTGTAACAGAATTGTTCCAACACTTTTCGGAGAAGAAATCTTCAAGGTATCTTCAATGGAACTTGAGAGGAATTTGGAGAAGGAAGAAGATTTTCTTTCTTTGTTGTTTTTCTAGAGAGGGAGGAAAAAGTTGTCGTAGGTTTCTGTTAAGACAACCTTTTTATAATCCCAAAGGGACACAACTTTTCTAATAGTTGTGTCTCTTCCCTTTTATTTATTAATTTAAATATATAACAAATTATATATTATTTAATTATTAATATGGATCCGGGTTGACCCACATGGGTGACCCGATCCAATTTCCTTCATCTCCCACTCACACATAGTGGGTCAACTCTCATTTCTATTCTGTAACATTCATACATAACGACTAGACCGTGTGACCAGTGCATACTTCGAGAGCTTCATTGCTATACATCTGTTAGGAATATACAACATCTCGATCAATGAAACTTAGAGTAGATTATAGTACGCAGTACCCTAGATCATTTATCACATTCATATTTCTCATCATCTCTTTTGCTTAATTTTGAGTTCATCATTATGTACATGTCTCACAGACAAACATAAAGGACGTCAATGAACACAATTAATGTGATAATATCCAATGATCTTCCTCATCTCATGAATCTCTTAATCTCAACGTGATATGCTTTTCTAGTAATGTCCCGCCAGACCGAATCAACCATGATCTCTTGGCAACATACTAAGATAGCAAACACCAAATTGAATCTCAAGAAACTGATTAAAGTCATGAGGGTATAAATGTGGAAAATTACTTATAATTTTCAGGGTTTCACACGATAGCAAGTAGAGACTAAACTTGTATCGCCCTTATGGGCCACTATATGCATACATGGTATGAAACATGTATCACAGTATTGACTCCTTTCCCATGAAGCGTATGTCTATGATAAATTAAATACTGTGCAGATAGATCAGACAACCCATGTCTAGCTTTGAGTTCACAAATCTACTCAATCATTTTATTCTTCAGAACTCACATCTGGCATTAGAAACAGACTAACTCATTTTAATCACATATGATTAAATACAATCTAACAAACGACATTCTGATTATAAACTTTCAGCTCTCTTTTATCATCACTTCTGACAATAATAAGTTTATAACTGTCTCATCTCTACTTGTCACTTAAACAATAGAGGCGATTGCCTGTGTGAATAGACCAATCTTTTTGTCTGTTTGACATACTTTTTATCCTCAGAAATTTATGTACATCACATAAAAAACGATATATGTATATAAACCAACAAGATGGAAAATTAAGCATAAATCAACATTAACTTCAATAATGTGAATATATATGAACATGATTGGGAAAATAAAATTAAATACATCAGCATCTACGTAAACCCAATGACTTTACATGTCTATATTTGATACAGCGACCGCATTATACTTTTTTGGAGGTATATTTTAGGCGACATCAGGCACGGGCAAAGTTTGATACATAAATTTCTGAGTATGATTATGTTAATAACCAGTTGGATTCTTCCATTGGGTCAATGTAAAGGAAAATATCAAAAAATAAATGTGTTCTTTAGTGCGTGAGATTTCTACAGAGCAAGCAGGAGAAGAGGAACCTTCGGCACATTAGTCACTGATCCCAACAATTCAATTTCAATCTTTGTCGGAAGGGAATAATCACTAATTTACTATAGACCTAACAATTGCTTAGCTTCTCTGAAAAGAATATCGATACCATAGACATTAATACAGAGAAGGAGTGAGATAGAGAGAATGTAGAGTTAGAGTACAAAGTAACTGAATCCAGACTACAATGTTTGTTAAATCATCATAACTTCTAGCAATTGGTAAGGTATGCCTATTGATAAACAAAAGCAGTTCAATTCCATAAAATGTGAACTCTTTATAGAATCAGTGAGTAATTTGTTATTTTCTTAAGGATAAATCTGAAACTAGATACAAAAAAGATACTGTAGTAGATTTGGGAGGACCAAATCCATGAGTCTATTGCAAAAAATATCTCTCAAGAAAATGCTAATCCAACATCATTGCATCACCGTCTTCATCTTCACTTTTCCATTCACCATCAACACGTCGGAGTCCAGAACTTGGGAACCGGACTCATCCAACATAATCACGTCATATCAAAAATAAATGTCATATTATTAAAGCTCATCTCAAGGAACTATATTAGCCACAAATGTCTCAAGAAAAGCCTGAAATTATACCCTAAATTGAACTACATACCGGCATTTTCAGTTGCCACTTCTTCTTTGATTTATCGTCTTCGTTGTTCTTTGCGCAAAAATTGGATGTTACGAGAAGTTATAAGGTGAAAAAGATGATAAATGCTTGTCGATACTGTTACTTTTATGTTTCTTGTAATGAATTGATGATATTACACAAAACACCATCTTATATAATAATAAGAATTAATTCAAGTTAATATGATGTGGTTATATGTTTGCAATACTTTTCTTGGATAATATTGTAAAAAAAATTATTTATTAAGTTATAAAGAGTTGAGTAGTTTATTCAAAATTTTAAAATATTTCATGAAAAATTGCATTACAACCTAGTTAGACAAGAGCCATGATTACTCTTTGCCTCTATTATGACATAGAAGTCTTCTGAATTAGACTCCTAACTTCATATTTTCTAATTTATTTATTTATTTGTTTTTGATGTAATTAGGAAGGTGAGTTGAATAGAACACGTTTGGGCAAGTTTAAAATTTCAACCTCACTCATTAGTGGTTTTTAGTTAATTAGTTCTGCAAAAATAGTGAGTAAACTATTCTAAAAGAGATTTGAGTATTTGACATATATCGAATTACGAAAATAAAACATAAAGTAGACCGGGCAAACAATATCGGATTCCATAAAGTATTGTAACAATGAAGATTTTGTTCATTATACGTAGAGATAATTTCAGAGACCTCTCCTTAGGCTTGGTTTCATCACACTGAACTCCTTTGTGATTTACAGTAGGAATATCATGTATGTTTATCTCACTTATTATAATTTTTCTGTAACAATTCCTATAATCTATTACTCCCTCCGTTTTAAAAAGAATGACTTACTTTTCTTTTTAGTCCGTTTAAAAAAGAATGACCCTTTTCTTTTTTGGCAATACTTTAATTTCAACTTTCCACGTGGCATGTTTAAGACCACAAGATTAAAGGGCATTTTGGTACATTTGACACAACTTTAATTTATGACCACATGATTCAAAAGTCTTGTTTATTTTTTTAAACTTTGTATCAAGTCAAACTAGTTCATTATTTTTGAAACAAAGGGAGTGATGTGACTTATTTAGCCTCTTTCTAGCATGAGTCTATACGGAAATTAATGATTGATCATCAAAGTTGGACATCATCCTGACTCTCTCAATCTCAGCAGTATCGTCCATGCAACGTACTCATTGCTCGGTACTGAAGAAACTCTGTGTGTTATTTGGGGCTCTGAATTGGGATTGTAAGGGCTTTAAAAAAGAGGGTAGATCCTAGTTGGACGTCCTAGTGGGGTAGTTTGCTACCAAAAATGAAATGGAGGGTAGGTGTGGTTTAAATCGAATAGTTCAAGGGTAATTTAGCTGTTTTTCGATTTAAGTTTCGTCCAATTATTGAAAAAGCAATAATGGTTGTTAATTTCCTGTCGATTAGGAAAAAAAATTCAACATTTACCATTTAATTAGTTAATCATTCTAACTTTCGTTAACTGGAATACATTATTAATTCTGATGCTTGGCAATACATTATAGAAGAAAGTGACATGGTTAACCTTTTTCTTTTTAGCGGCAAATGTTGAGAGTATTTACAATTTAAAACTTTACTAACAAATTCGACAATTTCTAACACATATTAGTTCGATGAAATTCAAACAATTAATAATTCACCTTTCACTTTTTATATTTTGACAAAACACAAAATCTTTCTTTGAATTTTGTGTCATTCTACTTATTCAGGAAATAAGTGATGATCCGAGGATTCTTACTCAGGGAATCGATCGTGCAAATTATTCCTGCATAAATTCATGAGAAAAATTGTTAGGCACGAGCAATGCTAAGAACCTTGAAATTTTAACACATGATCAAGTTAAAATTCAACATCTACCTTTGATTACTTCTGAGCAATTCTAATCTTTCAAGTTTGATAAAAATAAGGATTTTTAATTTTCTTCAAATATTGAACAAACTCTGGTTGTTCTCTTTTATGAGAAATGTGGAAAAAAAATAAAAATTAACCACAATATTAGAAAAGTGTAGTCAAATCTTATATGCAACACAAAAAAATGCATTAAACAGATTAAGCACTTCATCTTTATCTTAATTAAACTTACTTTTATCTATGATATAAATTTTTAAAACAATATTTGACTTTTCCCGATAGTACTAAAGAGTAGTTAGATTAGATAATCTCAATCATTAAATGTTTGTTAGCAAGAATCCATGAATCGTCAAATATTTTTCAATTGAAAGATTTAATAAATCTGAGATTGGTCAAACTTTTTTCTATATATATTTTCTTCATTGAGAATTCTTTATTTGTCCGTCACATTTTTATCTTCTCTCTAATTTCATTTTTCAATCATTCATGGCTTCTCAAGATGATGAAAATGTTGGGCGGCCAACTTGTCGATATTCATTTGAACAAGTAATTGAGAAACTTGAAGAGTGAGTCCATTAAATAAACAATGTTTTGGCGATCTTTTATTTATCTTTTTAATTTTTTTTAGGTTTTACCTCATTTATGATGTTTTTTATGGTGTCTATCGTAGCTTTTTGTGTATTTCACTACTAAAAATGGGAATTAACTTGTCAGAAACGTTTTCAATTGAAAATTCTTTTTTGGGTAGTGAGATCTATAACTTTAATATATATGTTTTAACTCATGTTGTTAATTTTTATTTTTTAAAATTTTTTTTTAAAATGTTCTTATCTGTGTTTTGGTTTCGAATTTATCGAGTATATATTTGATTTTCTTTTTTGTGTGTGTGTTGTATCTGATCTGTTTAGACTTCAGTTTTTTACATGGCTAAAAATAGAATCACATGTTTCACTTCACTGACTTTGAAGAAAGTAAAATAAAAAACGTTGATACAATTAAGTAAATCATGAAAGAGAATGATTTCTTATCTTGTTATAATTTTTTAATCATGTTCAAATCACACTACAAAAAAAGGAAGTAATTATGACTTTCTTAAAGGTAGTTAACAAGTATTTTTTAATCCAAATAGAATTAGCAACGTATTTTTATTGTCTAACTAATGGCAGAAGATGTTCATATCTCTCTCTATTTTCCCCTCTTGTCATTTATTAACTGTCCTCTTTGATTTGTACTTTTTTGGGTTTTATCAATTGTTTTTCTGCATTATAATATTTTATTTTTTTAACCAGGATATTTAGTCACATGTCAGATCCAGGAAATCATGTGATAGAGCAATTGAGTGAGAAGCTAGGACTTGATACAACACAAGTCAAAATTTGGTTTGACAACAAAAAATACTACATCCAGGTTTTTATTATAAAATTTTGATGGTCACTCAAAAATTAAAGATTTATATATAAAGGTCAAATATTTCCCTGACTTTAATTTTGATAGTCAATTTTGTTTTAATTTTCCTACTCTTCCTTAGGAACTCTCACTTACCTTAATTAGTTGAATTCTCTTGACAAAAAGAAGCTTTTATAGCACAACAAATGGTTCATAAGAAATGCTAGTTATGTAAATATAGTTCTTGAGAAATTACCCTTCCGAACAATGTTTGAGTTAGATTTAATGTATGGTCATATAACTTATTACTGCTCAATCTTATAGAATAAGAAGTTCCGCCTTTATTTATGGCCCAAGCACTGAACATAGACAAAAATGAAACTATTAAGTAGAGAATTTTACCCACTAAAACAATTAATAAGAATTATATACAAGAATAACATATTTTTTTAAAAGTAACAACTATAACACATTTTATAACAAATGTAGCCATTTGTATTTTGAAGAGAAAAATATTTAATACAATAATAAACCTCATTTAAATATTAGTAACCCCCTTTATTAATTATATTTCCATCAAAACACTCTCTTTCATAATGTTCTCTCTCCACCATAATTTTGTGATGTTTTGAATTCAAATTTCTTTTTGTGTTGAGTGGTGATATTTTTCTAAAAAAATTATTACTACATTAAAATTATATATATATAATTTATATTATATTAATTATATTATATACATATTAATTTTATATATTATAATTTTAATAATTATATTTGCAGTACTATTTAAAACATAAAATTCACATTCATACTATTAAGGATATACTGGTAATATAAAATTATCACATATATTTAAAAATAAAATAATTATCAAAACTTGAATTGCAAAAAGAATAACACAATTATTTTGTCAATATAGAAACAAAATTTTTTAAAAAACAAAGCTAATAAAAAAGGAAAGAAGTAAGAAACAATTGTCCAACTACATTAACCAAGTACATTAATTTTCCTCATTAATGAAAACAATTTCCTTTTTTTTTAATGAATTGATTTAGAATAAATGAGAATTTATTTAGGATTAGATTTGACTAAATCTATAATTATTGTCTGACTATTACTGTAATTTTAAAAATAATGCTAAAATTCTGTAATATGTTTTTTAAGGTTGTATAGTTATGTAAAATGCTCTAATAAATATCTCTGCTTACCCAAAAAAACAAAAGTAAAGTCACAAAATTTTAAGTTATAGTCTAATGTTTAAAATTACTTACAAAAGTTGAGATAAGGTCTAATATTTTTTTCATAAGATTATAAGTGTGCTTAAATTGAATATTTAGTCCATCGTCTAAGAAATTCATAAGTTACAAGATGAATAAAAAGAGTGTAATTTACTACAACGGTGTCCTAACTAAAATTTTTGCTACACTACGTCCATCAGTGTTATCACAACAATCGTGATTTCATCTTTTTTTTTTTTTTTTTTTTCTAAAAGAATAGCTTTCACGGATTATCCTCTTTCTATCTATTTCTTGGTTTAGAAGTTCAATTGCTCTTAGTTTTGGTGTAAATTTAGGGGCCGTGGGTGTCCGGGAGGTTCGAACACACATATTGACGCCCAAAGCTCTAAGGTTTTGCCTGGAAACCAAAACGCCCGTCATCTTCTTGGTTTCCAGGGTGTTTTTTTAAATCATATACTCCTACCAATTTTTACATATTTCTTATATAATTATACCTAATCTATGTCGAGTTCAATGGGTGCCGAAGCACAAAATTGCATATAGGACCGTCCCTGTGTGTAAATGTGTCAACTGGGCCGGGCCGGGCCAACCCGTACCCGGTCCATTTATTTTTTCCGGTTTTGGGCCGGTGCCGGGCCGGGCCCAATTCTTAACGGGCCGGGCCGGGCCGGGCTGAACAGTGAAATTTTCCCAAACGGCCCAGCACCGGCCCATTTAATTTTTTTGACCAGTTAATGGGCCGGTTTACCGGGCCCCGACTAAAAAAAATAGTATTTTGAACGTTGATTGTTTTTTAATATGCATTCAATATATATACTACTTAAAATACGATTTTAAAGAATAAACATTCAATATATACTACATTAACGAATACACATATATATATACATTCAATATATACTACTTTAAAGAATAAACATACATATATACATTCAATATATACTACTTTAAAGAATACACATACATATGTATACATTCCATATATACTACTTTAAAGAATAAACATACATATGTATACATTCCATATATACTACTTTAAAGAATACACATACATATGTATACATTCCATATATACTACTTTAAAGAATAAACATACATATATACATTCCATATATACATTAAATAGATACTACTTTAAAGAATACACATACATATATATACATTCCATGTATACTACTTTAAAGAATAAACATACATATATACATTCCATATATACATTCAATATATACTACTTTAAAGAATACACATACACATATATACATTCAATATATACTACTTTAAAGAATAAACATACACATATATACATTCAATATATACATTCAATATATACTACTTTAAAGAATATACATACATATATACATTCAATATATACTACTTTAAAGAATACACATACATATGTATACATTCCATATATACTACTTTAAAGAATACACATACACATATATACATTCAATATATACATTCCATATATACTACTTTAAAGAATACACATACACATATATACATTCAATAGATACTACTTTAAAGAATACACATACATATGTATACATTCCATATATACTACTTTAAAGAATACACATACACATATATACATTCAATATATACATTCCATATATATATTACTTTAAAGAATACACATACACATATATACATTCAATAGATACTACTTTAAAGAATACACATACACATATATACATTCAATATATACTACTTTAAAGAATAAACATACATATGTATACATTCCATATATACTACTTTAAAGAATACACATACATATGTATACATTCCATATATACTACTTTAAAGAATACACATACATATGTATACATTCCATATATACTACTTTAAAGAATACACATACACATATATACATTCAATAGATACTACTTTAAAGAATATACATACATATATACATACAATATATACATTCAATATATACTACTTTAAAGAATATACATACATATATATACATTCAATAAATACTACTTTAAAGAATAAACATACACATATATACATTCAATATATACTACTTTAAAGAATAAACATACATATATACATACAATATATACATTCCATATATACTACTTTAAAGAATACACATACATATATACATTCAATATATACTACTTTAAAGAATAAACATACATATGTATACATTCCATATATACTACTTTAAAGAATACACATACACATATATACATTCAATAGATACTACTTTAAAGAATATACATACATATATACATACAATATATACATTCCATATATACTACTTTAAAGAATACACATACACATATATACATTCAATAGATACTACTTTAAAGAATACACATACACATATATACATTCAATATATACTACTTTAAAGAATAAACATACATATGTATACATTCCATATATACTACTTTAAAGAATACACATACACATATATACATACATATGTATACATTCCATATATACTACTTTAAAGAATACACATACACATATATACATTCAATAGATACTACTTTAAAGAATACACATACACATATATACATTCAATATATACTACTTTAAAGAATAAACATACATATGTATACATTCCATATATACTACTTTAAAGAATACACATACACATATATACATTCAATATATACTACTTTAAAGAATATACATACACATATATACATTCAATAAATACTACTTTAAAGAATAAACATACATATGTATACATTCCATATATACTACTTTAAAGAATACACATACATATGTATACATTCAATAGATACTACTTTAAAGAATACACATACACATATATACATTCAATATATACTACTTTAAAGAATAAACATACACATATATACATTCAATATATACATTCAATATATACTACTTTAAAGAATAAACATACACATATATACATTCAATATATACATTCAATATATACTACTTTAAAGAATAAACATACATATGTATACATTCCATATATACTACTTTAAAGAATAAACATACACATATATACATTCAATATATACTATTTTAAAGAACATACATACATATATACAATATTCAACAACATATACGTTTATACTATCATATTAAAAGTATTGAATTCATACAAGATATTCAATTTAAATTTTAAATGGAAAAAATCCAAATAAATATTCAACAAATAATACACTAATTAAAAATTAAAAGTAAGAGATGGAACGATAATACCAAATTTTTGAAGTACTCGAAAGTTGGTCAATTGAGTACTTTTGGAAACTTCAACGTAGTATTTGTAATTGCAAAATAATAAAATATATAGAACACTTTATGAGATAATTTTAGCAAATTTGAGAGAGAATAAGAGAATGAGAATTGAGATTGTAGGAAATATTTTTTGAAATGGCATGTATTTATAGGAAAAAAAAAAATTTGATTTTTTTTTTTATTTTTAAAATTAAGCCTAAAAAGGCTGTTTTGGCCGTTGGGCCAACGGCATTATAGCCGTTGGGCCTCAACGGACCAAAACAGCCTTTGCAGGCTGGGGCCCAACGGCCCAGAAAAATTTAAAAAAAAAAAAAAAAAAAAAAAGTTACCGGGCCGGGCCGGGCCGGTGCACCGGTGGACCCGGTCCGGTTTTCTAACTGGGCCGGTCCACCGGTTTCAATACCGTGTCCGGCCCAGCCCCCCTAAAAACCCGTCAGGCCCATTACCCATACCGGGCCGGCCCGGTCCGGTCCGGTCGGTAAATGGGCCGGTCTAAATGGGCCGGTTCCGGGTTGAACCGGCCCAGTTGACACCCTTACCTGTGTGTGTCTATATACATATATATTGTTATCATACTGATTTACACAAATTTCAGGCCCAGAGAGATATAGAAGAACGTGAGATTCTTCGTTTGGAAAACGAAAGATTGCATTCAGAGAAATTGCAAATGTGTTCAGAGTTGAAGAAAAGGATTTGTGCTAATTGCAATAATCCTGAGCAACAACGAAAAATCCTACAAGACTTGCAAAACGAGAATTCTAGATTAAGAGAAGAGGTCAGTTTTCATTTCCTATTAATTAACTATATATGTCGTTCGAACTCTTTAAAAATATATATGCATTCGTGTTGAAACCTCCAAAGATGAACTACTTCTGGAGGATTTGACACGCCTATGAATATTGTTAATGATTGTTATTTTCTACATACAATCACTCACAGGTTTTTTCCTTCCCCCTCTTCTAACAGGTTACGATGATATCCAATATAATTGCTCGTTTCGAGGAAGACCCTGACGATAACGACGATGATCCGAATAGCTTAGATTTGGAGCTCCGATTGGAATGTAACGATGATCCGAATGACCCAGATTTGGAGCTCAGATTGGGATGATGTTCGATCTCGCCATTTTTCGAGATTGAATTGAAAGTTTGGAACGATTTGAAGTCTATTTGAAGATTGAAAAGTGAATGATAAAAGGGCTAAGTGGTAGTAACTAGTTTTTTTTGTTGATGTTGATGGTATTCTCTCAAGTCTAATCTTGCAAGTTGCAACTATGTAGAACTTGGATTTTTATTATCATATGCATAACTATGCTACTTTTCTTCATATCTTTACTTTATGATAGGAATCGTGATGTCTTTAATTTCTACGGAATTGCGACCCTCTTTATTATCTCGTATTTGTGGTGCATAATTTCCTGAAATGTGGGTAGTGGTTTTATATGATCGATTCGATAGAAAGAAAGGAATATTTGTATTTTTTGTTGGGGATTTCGGAAAAAAAATCGTCGCATATTCAGTTCGTTAGAATAGAAGTTAAAGAAGATATTTATGCTCGTCATATTTATATTGGGCTTACCAAATTCCTACTTTTTAAGTGCCTTTATTTACGACTAACTTTTTATTCTTCTTCTAGTCATATTTTAACGTATAGGTAAAGAAGGCGATATTACAATTGTCTCTAAAATCTTAGTGAATTGGATGTGTTTAAGATCTTTATACACTGAAAATATATAGTTTTCCAAATCTACTCGGAGTTTAAGTTATATATACCATAGTCAATATATCTAAAAGAGTTGGTGCTATAAATAACAAAATATTAGACATTTTTTAAAGTTGATGGGAGCTTCTTGTTGTTTCCCTAAATGGTTGTTTGTTGATCTAGATCACAATTCAAAAGGCATTCTTTCTTCTTCTTCTTTTTTTTCAAATTTCATGTCGAATCAAACAATCACCCGAAGCGTATCATTTATGGGATGACGTTTTTGAAAATTAACCGAGCTATACCGACACTGAAGAGAAATCGAGATGATGAGAAAGTTTTGAAAGGCATGATTTTTGTTATACAAAATAAAATAACCAAAGAAATTAGTATGGCATAAATTTTATAAAATAATCTTCTCGAATCTTACCATTGACACCCCTAGGTGTTTATACCTAAGTCCAAATGATCAATGGATGCATTACATGCTTTTGAATATGCACTACTATCACTTAACCTTGATTAATTAATACGATACATTTTTACTACATACATTTTTAAAAAGTAACCAATTAATGTTTGCACATAGAATTACCATTTAAGTGATGTGATTGAAAACTATATAAATTCACCCCTCTTAGAGTTATATGTACTGTCAACAAAAGTCTTTCTTTGTTGTTATTATTATGGGAAAATACATAAAAAAAAATCCTAAACTTGTCACCACAACTCACTTTAGCACTTAAACTTAATAGGCATTTCTTTACACCCCTTAAAAATTTTAAAATGTATTATTTTCCTCCCTTAGTGGCTCAGTCCAAGTCAAGTTTTAGTGTTGTATAGTCACACGTGATTTGATTCGTCCACGTCATTAATGAGTCAAAATTAACCCGAACCGCATCTTAAACCCGACCCGACCCGTGTCTTAACAAATACCCCTAAATCTAAACCTACCCGTCATTTCCCCATTTTCAATTCTAAAAAATCCAAAAAGAAAACCTAATCCCTAATCTGTGCAACTATTCAATCGTCGGTGTGTTTTTCATTAAGTGTGGAGGTGCTTTTGTAGACAATCACTAAAATTATCCAGTCTTGGAGGTTAGTATTTTACATCATTTTGCATCTAGGGTTTTTATCCATTCGATTTTCAAAGAGCTTGATTTTCCGATTTTCGATTTGCACTAAAGCTCGTATTTTTTTCAATTTTTGCAGTTTGATAATGGATTTTGTGTATATTACGTTGAGGTTTCACCATGGAGGAATATTACAGCAAAAGCCTCGTATTAAATACATCGGAGGTATTGAGACTGATTGTTTAGACGTAGATGTTGATAAGTTCTCTTACTTTGAGTTTGTAGGCTATGTTAAGGAAATTGGATATAATTGTTCCTCTTGTCTTGTTTATATTAGACCACCTAAGTGTAGTCATTTGGTAAAGGTTACATGTGATAGGGATATTTTGGGTATTGTATCTCAATAAAAAAATGGGGATGTGGTTGAACTGTATATGTCACACTTAATTGAAGAACCTATTGTGGTCCCCCTTGCCCTTGAGTATGTAACCCATGTGGGTGGAGAATCTTCTGCTTCTTTTGATAAAGAATTTGCACAAACGTTTGTGGATAGTGATAATTTAGGGTTTCAAGAAGCTTCACAACCTCAAGAATCTGCACAACCTACTGTTGGTGTTGGTGAAGCTTCTTCTACTGTTGGTGAGGAGTTGGGTAGGGCTTCTGCTGGTGTTGAGGGGGGGTTGGGTGGGGGATCTGTTAGTGTTGAGGAAGAGTTAGGTAGGACTTCTGCTGCTACTACATCAGATACTCCTGTAATAGGTTCTGATTGGAAAAGTAAAAGTGAATCAGATGAAGATTCAGATTATGGAGATTTGCTTGAATGTGATGATGAATATGGTAGTGATACTCATGAGGAGGTCAGGATTTTGAGGGAAGAAAAGAGAGCTTCCAAAACAAAAAAGAAGAAAGAAAGGGGGTCTAGATCTGAAGGGGTTAGTTTGGGCAAAAAAGGAGTTGATTTGGGGCATAATGAGTATTTATCCAAGAAAAAAAGTACTCTAGAGGGTAAGTTAGGTGGTGATGAGCCATACTTTGATTCAGATGAAGAGGCTAGTTTTGAAATAGATACTGATGTAGATGCTGATGATGAGAATGAGGTTCAACAACCTGTAAGAAGTGTGAAAAAAGCAAGGAGAGCAAAAAGAACTAAAAGAAGAGTTGTGTTTGATCCTACTTGTAAGTTAATTGTTTGGAAAACCGGTCTAGCTTTTGCCAATGTTAAGCAATTTAGAGAAGCTATTACTAGGTATGCAGTTCAAGAACATATAGAGTTGGACAAGTTTGTTAATGAACCAACTAGGGTGAGGGTAAAATGCGTAGAAGGTTGTCCATGGTTATTGTTTGGTAGTCATGATTCAAGGTCAGGGGATTTTGTTGTGAAGAAGTATATTTCAGTGCATGTCTGTACTGCCACAATGAAAAATAAATTGGTGAATTCAAAGTATTTAGCAGAGAGGTACAAGGATAGAATTACTTCTGAGCCTGGAATTAGAGTGTTTCAGTTGCAAAATCTAGTGAAAAAGGAGCTGGAGGTGTATGTTGGGAGAACTGTGGCAAGAAAAGCTAGAAATATTGTGTTGCAACAGATTATGGGTGATCATGTGGAGGAATTTAAAAGAATTCTTGATTACAGGGATGAGCTTTTAAAGACTAATACAGGCAGCACATGTGTGGTGAGACTTAGTGAAGAAACTTTTGAAGGTGAAAGAAAAAGGTTTCAATCCTTCTACATATGTTTTGATGCTCTGAAGAAAGCATTCAAAGCTGGATGTACAAAATGTATTGGATTTGATGGTTATTTCTTGAAAGGTGTTTGCAAAGGACAATTGCTTGTGGCTGTTTGTAAAGATGGGAACAACCAAATGCTACTACTAGCTTGGGCAGTGGTTGAAGTTGAAAACACATTCACTTGGACATGGTTTATTAGACTTATTAAGCATGATCTAGAGCTTGGTGATGGGACAGGATTGGCAACCATGTCTGATATGCCGAAGGTAATTTGCTCTATCTTTTTCAATTCTGTTTTTAACTACATTATTTTTTCCCTTATTCATATGTCACCTAATCATTTTATATGTTGTTGAAGGGTCTTGACACTGCAGTTGTACAGTTACTGCCAAATGCAGAACAAAGAATATGTGCAAGACACATTCTAGCTAACTGGTCCAAAGATTGGAAAGGCATTGAAAAAAGAAATTGCTTTTGAAAATGTGCTAAGTCAACATATGAGCAAGAATTGACAAAAAATCTAGATCACATGGAGATGTTAGGTGACAAGATTTGTGATGATCTTCTATGGTACAACATAGAAAGATGGTCCAAGGTTTACTTCAAGACTTTTAGCTGTTGTGATAGTGTTGACAACAACATGGCTGAAAGTTTTAACTCATGGATTTTGGGGGCAAGGTACAAGACTATCATCACAATGCTTAAAGAAATAAGGGTCAAAGTGATGAGAAGAATAGCAGAGTTGAGCCAGTTCTCTGATACTTAGATAACAAATATTTCTCCAATGACTTTAAAGGTATTGGTAGAGAACACTTCAAAATCAATGAAGTGTACCCTTGAATGGAATGGTGAATATGGTTTTGAGGTTAAAGACAGTTGGGGCAATACATTTATAGTGCAGTTGAATAACAGGACATGTACTTGTAGATCTTGGATGCTAAAAGGTATACCCTGTTGTCATGCTATAGCTGCGCTTCATTTTAGAAGACTGGAGCCTATTCACTATGTCTCACATTGGTATAATAAGGAAACATACCAAAAGACCTATAGCTTTTTTATTCAACCTGTCACTGGAATGCAAATGTGGTCACAGTCAACCAACCTTCCAGTTATACCACCTGAAGTTAGAAAAATGCCAGGAAGACCTAGTAAATGTAGAAGGAAAGAACAAACTGAAAACAAGACAGGTAAGTTATCCAAAAGAGGTGTTGAGATGACCTGCAACACTTGTCATGCAAAGGGTCACAATAAAAGGGGTTGTCCTTTGGGTGCAAAAGCTAGTTCTGATAGAGGAAGAGGGACAAGTTCAAGTGTTGGTTCTTCTGCAGCTCCAACTCAGTTTCAACCAAGCCCAAGAAGAGGAAAAGGAAGACCAAAAGATTCTACAAAATAGGTAAAATTTGACTTGTTAAGTTATTACTAATTCACCTTATGTTTTATTAAATTCTTGATATAATAGACTGTTATCACCTTGTTAATTCACCTAATTCACTTTCTTGTATTATAGGTTGTTGCTGCAGCTGCAGCTGCTGCTGTAAATATGGTTGGTGTCACTGGAAGTAGAAGAGGGACTGAAAGGGGTAGAGGGACTGTTGTTCTTGCATCTAATGTAGGTGGTGTCACTGGAAGGGAAAGAGGGACTGGAAGGGGTAGAGGGATGGATGTTCCTTCATCTAATATTGGTGGTGTCACTGGAAAGGGAAGAGGGAGTGCTGCTTCTTCATTTAATGTTGGTGGTGTCATTGGAAGGGGAAGAGAGAGTGCTGATTCTGCATCCAATCTTAGTGGTGTTACTGGTAGGGGTAGAGGGACAAGTTTTAAAAGACCAAGGATTGTTGGGATGGGGGTGCTACATACACAAAGTGGTTTTAAAATCCACAATGTAAGTGGTTGAATGATTTTACACTTTTTAGTATTCAAGTCAATGATCACAAGTCTAATAAAAAAAAATTTTGTTAATGCAGCCTGGAATGCCTTTAAACTCCTCTATAGTAACTGGAACTCTTGGGCATCACAAACCAAGATCAGGTGTGAAATGGAAAGAAAAACCTGCTGTGACCCAACAAGGACTTCAAAAAATGAGAGCACAAAAAAAAAATGAAGACAAGTACCAAAGCTGCTGAAATGAATCACCTGAGCCAAACAAGTTCATCAGCTGTCTAGAATTTGAAGTCTGATTTGTTCAAGTTACTGATGTGAAGTTGTGATTGTCATGTCTTGTAAACAATTATGTAGTTGTGCTCTTGGATATGTTTTTGTAAAACAACTATGCAGTTGTGACAGCCCTTGTGTGATATCTGTTTTTTTCCAAACAATTATGCAGCTGTGACTGCAATGTTTTGATCTTTTGATTATGCAGTTGTGGCTGCAATGTTCTGCTATGTTAAAAATGCAGTTGTGACTGTTTTGTTTTGTATGCAGTTGTGACTGCAATTTTATGAATATTTCTGGCAATATTATGCGGTTAGGACTGCTCTTTTGGGTATATGATTTCTATCAATATCATCATTTGGGTTATTTCTGTGTACCACTATCATAAGAAACTGCAAATACAATAACATCATAAGGAACATCAAATAAGATATTCTCAATTGCAAATAAAATACACAATCCCATACACAAACAAAGAACTACATACTGCAAACACAATAACATCATAAGGAACATCAAACAAGATATTCTCAATTGCAAATAGAATACACAATCCCATACACAAACAAAGAACTACGTTAGATTGATAGACAAGTCAAAGGATGATTACAAAAGACCAAATCAAATCAAAGGTTGCTACACACCAAAATCCTAAGGTAACTCTATTGAGTCTTTCTTTATATAGATCATCCCAAACCAATAACTTATATCTATAACACAACAACAAAACATAATAAATATGAGTACATTCTCCCCAATCCTTCCTTTAGCCATGTTACTTCTCCATTTCTTCTCTCATTCTTTCATCTTCTCAATCTCTTCTTCCAACTTCTTCAATTTCATAGCTACATAATTATCATCTTGTTTGGACATTCTAGGCTTGTCAACTTCTTCAGAAGTTTTCATCTTCACAACTTCATTGACTGATGGTTGCATGGTTTGATGACAAGATTCAACCAAGTTCTCCAACTCACCTAATTTTTCTATTAATTTAGGAATTACAAACTTGGACCTCGAATCAATATTTTCTTTATCCCTCCAACACCAAAAGTCGCAAGATCTTGGACCCTTCAATAATTTTAAAAAAAAAAAAAAAAGTGCTCAATCCATGCTGGGATAAACAACAATAGAGAAAAATTGATCTTTACTCCATAATAAGGACATGCCCAATATCTTCCACCGGGATTACTTGAAGTCCAAGATGTCTTCAAATGCACCACAATTCCATGATTGCAGCGGACTTGTTGGTTCAAAGCAAAATCATTCTCTTCCATACAAAGCTTAGACAAGTTAACTGATCTCATGTTGTGCTACAAAACACTTCATTCCAACAAATTTAATAAACTTCAAAATAGACTGATAATATAAGAAAAAATGATAAGCAAATCTAACCAAACAATAGATGAAGGATTTTACCTTTTTCGTAGAAATAAGAGATGAAGGAGAAATAAGAAACAATAGATGAAGAAAAAAGAAAATCTAACCAAAGCTTATGAAGTAAAGCTCTTGTTTCGTTAATCAATTTCACATCAAGGAAAGATTTTGGGTTGATTGAAGATGAAGGAGAAGAGAAGAAATTAGGGTTTGAAGATGAAAGGGAATTAGGGGTATATGAAGGTGTAATCAATTTTTATTTTTTTAAAATTATCGGGCCAAATTACGGGATTAACGCGCCCTATTTGGGCGTGTCCACACGCACAGTTGACTGAGCCACTAAGGGAGGAAAATAATACATTTTAAAGTTTTTAAGGGGTGTAAAGAAACGCCTATTAAGTTTAAGTGCTAAAGTGAGTTGTGGTGACAAATTTAGGGGGGGGGGGGTTTATGTATTTTCCCTATTATTATTGCAGTTTCACTTTGAAAAATACAAATAATTGACAATGAAATTAGCCTTTTCATGGTTTATGTGATTTTCTTGATTGTTTCATTCTCTGGTGTATTTGCTCTCTTTCTTAAATGGTTCTCTTCTCCTTTACCTTATTTTAAGGGAAAAGGCTCAAATATGTCATCGAACTATTAGAAATGGCTCATCTATGCCATCCGTTATAAGTTTTGCTCATTTATGTCACCGCCTTTAAAAGTTTGGCTCATCTATGTCACTGTCATTACAATAAGATTCATTCGTGCCATTATTTTGAAACGGTGGTTTTGCAAAATCATTTTTGTCACATGACCTCTTAGTAGAAGTCCACGTCGTGATCAAGTCTAAATCAACCCATATTATTTAAAATCAAAATAAAAAATCAAACCCATTAAAAAAAATCCGACACAATTAATAGGTCTGATTTTTATATTTAATGAGTCTGATTTTTATTTTTAATGAGTCCAATTTTCATTGTAACGGTGTGGATCGAATTTTATTTTAATGGGTCTGATTTTTAATTTTAATTTTAATTTTAAGTAATATTGGTTGATTTGGATTTGGTTATATGGGCAAAAATAATTTTGCAAAACCACCGTTATAAAATAATGGCACGAATAAACCTTTATGTAATGGCAGTAGCATAAATGAGCCCAACTTTTAAAGGCGGTGGCATAGATGAGCCAAACTTATAACTGATGGCATAGATGAGTCATTTCTAATAGTTCGATGGTATATTTGAGCCTTTTCCCTTATTTTAATAATTGTGGTGTTCTGGATTACTTGCATGCACCTCAACTAATTTCACGATGTTATTTCTTACCATTCCATAATAAATACTTGATAACTCAGTTCACTATATTTTTTTTTGGGTTCCCATCCGATGTCCGGTACTCACACTAGAGCCCGACTAAATCCGGATTCGTGCTTAGACACATAATAAGAAATTAAATCCCCTAGTGTGGGTGTTTTTTGTGGATTTTTTGCTATAGAAGCAAAGAAAAAATGGAAAATCAAAATACTAGGTGATTTCTTCACATCTATCCTAGTCTTGATGGATAGTATTATCTAGTATCTGTTGTTGTTGGGAGGTGGCCGATACTTCATATAATTAATCGAGGTGCCTGAAAATCGGCCCAGACACAACAGTTATCAAAAAAAATAAATCTAAGCTCTCGTTATTTCTATTAAACTACTGACATGCATGTACTATTTGGGATTTTGTTTTTTCCTCCTTAGGAATAGACTTCAGTTACTCTTTTAACTATCTTGAATGTTGATCAAAATCTTGAAAAAAAGGATTTGTTATTAATATATTTTGATGGTACTGTATGCATGCAGTGGTGCAAACAAATGGTGTTGCTATTCAAGAAAGTCATAATCATGGAGACGACGAAAAACAGTACCACGTATCGGTGTCAACTGAAATGAAGTGTTATTTCCGAAAAGACACCGAGAGAAAGGATACAATTTGAATAATATATTTTCAATTTGAATGATTGTGACCTTTTTCGATGAATTGTGACCTTTTAGATAGATTGTGACTTTTTCTAGAAGCTGTGGCTTTTTCGATAAGACACAATAAACAACTCTTCATACTATCTTTTCGTTGGCTATATACAGTTGTTGAGACCATTTGGTTGCATAGGTAACTTGGGCATTTATCTCAGAGGACATGCTGGGATGTTATGTGACAACTGGCGGAGCCAGAATTTTGGTGAAGGACGTTCATACTTTTAGGAAAAGAAGTGAGTGAAAAAAAAATGTCAACCCCAGATTCGAACATAGGCCCATAAGGTGGACTTGCATACCCTTGGCCACTGGGCTAAGCATCTTTAGCTTGTCAAGGGTGTTCAATAATAGGTATATATTCAAAAATATTTATATTTAACCTATATACTCGGAAAATTTTTCCAACGAAGGGTGTTCATTTGACCACCCTTCGATGATTGTAGCTCCTACTAATATGTCTCGTAACTCATTATATCGCCCTAAGTGCACATGGATATTGATTTTCATTTTGTCCATAGCTCAATTTTATTTTTAACGTGACAATTTATCCATCATTTCTACCCGTTAAGATTGAGAAGTCGTAGAGAGTGGGGTTAGTGGGGGGGGGGGGGTAGATGAGAAGAATTGTTGACAAAATTGAAAAAAATTTCAACAAGTATGAAATAATAATTATTTTAGAATTAGTACGATGAGCTCAATGCTATGAACCTTAAAATTTTAACTCATGATCAAGTTAAAATTCAACATCCACATTTGATTACTCATGAGCAGTTCTAATCTTTCAAGTTTGACAAAAGTGAGGACTTCTAAACTATTTCGATTTTTGAGTTTCATATCTAAATTATTAAGAGTGTAAGTTTCCTACCTGAATAATCACCTAATTGTTAATGAAACATACCTCAATTAATATTTGATAGTGTATGTATTACACTCTCTCTTTTGTATAAGAATTTTTTCATATAGCACTCCATCATGTGGAAAAACAACCAGCGTGGCAAAGTTAAATAAATTAATAGTACATTAAAAGATTAGGTTAAAGATTAAAAATTATCACCGTATAAATTAATTTATTTTTATCCTGATAACTAACATTTTCTTCTCCACCTTCTCAGTTGTGGTTTCATCTCAGTCGTGGTGTTGATATATCTGACTTGAAAGGGGAGAGTTTAAGGTCTTAAAGAATCAACTAGAATATATATATATATTTTTAAAAAAGATAATGTGTCAGCTAATAATCCCATTATATATGTTAGTGGACATATATTTTATGCCCAAACGTGCCTAGAAGCGTTTGTAGACAAATATTTTATCTCTAGTCAAAGTCTAGGTATTGTTTCACTAACCATTGGGTGATAGTTCATGTAGGAAATTCACACTTCCAATAATTCAGTAGAAAACTCAAAAAACTAAATAGTTTAAGTGTATTTTGACCCTTAACTCTAATAAAAAATGTGAAAAAAGGAAAAAGTTTGACCAGAATACCAGAAAAGTGTAGTCAAATTTTGATGCAACACCAAAAATTGCATTAAACAGATGAAGCACTTCAGCTTTATTTTAATTAAACTAAGTATTACCTATGACATAAATTTTTAAAACAATATTTGACTTTTTCCGGTCGTATTAATGAATAGTTAGATTACATAATCTCAATCACTAAATGTTTGTTAACAAGAATTCATGAATCGTCAAACATTTTTCACTTGAGAGATTTAATAAATTTGAGCTTGATCAAACTTTTTTCTATATATATTTTCATCGTTGAGAATTCTTTATTTGTCCATCACATTTTTATCTTATCTCTCATTTCATTTTTCTATCATTCATGGCTTCTCAAGATGATGAAAATGTTGGGTCAAATTATGATCAAGAGAATGAAAAATCGATATGTCAATATTCATTTGAACAAGCAATTGAGAAACTTGAAGAGTGAGTTTGTTGGATAAATAATTTTTTTCGGCTCTTTAATTTATCTTTTTAATTCTTTTAGGTTTTTACTCATTTATGATGTTCTTTATGGTGTCTATCATAACTTTTTGTGCATTTCACCACTAAAATGGGAATTTGACTTGTCAGAAATGTTTCCAATGACATTCTAACTAAACATATGTTGGAAATTCTTTTTTTTTTTTGGTAATGAGATCTATAGCTTTGAGATATATGTCTTAATTTGTGTTGTTATATCATTATTTTTTTTAAAATTTAAAATATTTTTATCTGAGTTTTGATTCCGAATTTATCGAGTATGTGATTTTCTTCTTCTTCTTTTATGATGTATCTGATATCTCTGGATTTTAGCTTTTCACATGACTAAAAATAGAATTACATGTTTCACTTCACTAACTGTAAAGAAAGTAAAACAAAATGGTAAATTACAATTGAGTAAACCATGAAAAAGAATGATTTGTTATCTTGTTATATTTTTTAAATTGATGCTCAAACTGTCATACACTATAAAAGATGGAAGTAACTACGTCTTTCTTAATGGTAATTAACAAGAATTTTTTAATCCAAATAGGATTAGCAACGTAAATTTGTTGTCTAATGACAGAAGATGTTCACATCTCTCTCTATTTTCCTCTCTTGTCATTTATTAATTTTCCTCTTTGTTTTGTTACTTTTTTGGTTTTTCATCAATTTTTTTCTGCATTATAACTTTTGTTTTCTGACCAGGGTGTTTAGTCAGATGCCAAATCCAGAAAATCATGTGATAGAGCAATTGAGTGAGGAGCTAGGGCTTGATACAACACAAGTCAAAATTTGGTTTGACAACAAAAGATGCCACATCGAGGTTCTTATTGTAAAATTTTGATGGTCACTTAAAAATTAAACTACTTATATATATAAAAGTCAAATATATCTTTGGATATATTCTTAAATTGTTCAAATTCTTATTTTATATACATATTTTTAAGCCCTTTGTAGGAACTCTCATCTTACCTTAAATTGTTGAATTCTCTTGATTAAAAAGAAAAAGCATTCAGAGCACCACAAATGGTTCCAAAAAAATGCTAGTTGTGTAAATATAGTTCTTGAAAAATTACTCCTCCGAACAATGTTTGAGTAGTCAGGTCTAATGTATTTTCATATTACTTATTACTGCTCAACCTTATAGACAAAGTCAAAAAATATTAAACAGTCGTCTAATATTTGGAATAACTTATAAAATTGTAGATCGGGTCTAATATTTCTTTCATAAGATTTCAAATTTGCTCAATTTGAATATTTAGTCCATCGTAAAAAAAAAAAATTCATAAGTTGCAAGATAAATAAAAAAAAAGGGTCATTCACTACAACGGTGTCCCCGTCAGTGTTATCACAACAATCATGATTTCATCATTTTTTTGTTTTTTTCAAAGAAGAACTTTCATGGTCTTCTTTCTATCTTTTTCTTGGTTTAAAAACACTAGCTCCTTATGGTCCGGTCTTTCCCCGAACTCTGCACATAGAGGGAGTTTTAGTGCATCGGGCTGTCTTTTTTTAGAAGTTCAACTGCTCTCAGTTTTGGTGTATGTGTATATATATAAGATTGTGATCATACTGAATTACACAAATTTCAGGCCCAAAGGGATATAGAAGAACGTGAGATTATTCGTTTGCAATATGAGAATGCTAGGTTAAGAGAAGAGGTCAGTTTTCATTTTCTATTACCTAACTATATATTGCTCGAATTCTTTAAAAATATTTATGTATTCGTGTTGAAACCTTCAAAAATGAACTACTTCTGAAGGATCTGACACGCCAGTTAATATGGTTGATAATTGTTATTTTCTATATACAATCACTCACAGGTTTTTTCCTTACCCCTCTTCTAACAGATTACTATGATGTCCAATATAATTGCTCGTTTCGAGGAAGACACTGATGATAACAACGATGATCCGAATGGCCCAGATTTGGAGCTCCGATTGGAATGTAACAATGATCCGAATGGCCCAGATTTGGAGCTCAGATTGGGATGATGTTTGATCTCACAATTTTCAAGATTGAAAAGTGAATGATGAAAGGGTTAATTAGTGGTATTCAACTAGTTTTTTTTAGTACTCTCTGAAGTCTAATCTTGCAACTATGTAGAACTTGGATTTTAATTATCATATGCATAACTATGTAGAACTTGGATTTTAATTATCATATATATGCATAGCTATGTTAATTTTCTTTATATATTTACTGTATGTTGATTGTATGGTTTTGAACATTAACTGAACTTACTGATGAGAAATCTAGATGATGGGAAGGTTTTGAAAAATCAAATTTTATTTATAAAAAATAAAATAACCAAGAAATTAGTATGACATAAATTTTATAAAATGATCTCTTGAATCGTACCATTGACACCCCTAGGTGTTTATTATACCTAAGTCTAAATCCATGCATGACATGTTTTTGAATATGCACAACTATTACTTAATCTTGATTAATTAATACTATATATTTTTACTTCATAAATTACATAACTATGGTAAATTTTGATATAAACATCTCATACGAATAAGATTTTTAACCAAAAAGAAACATAAATTAATACGAAATCATTTGGTTCTTGATGATTAATTGAACTCTTCGTTATTAATAAACCCAAGTTAAAATCATTATTTTTTAACATATATAGAAGATTCATTTCCATTTGTCTAACGTTACCAATTATTGTTTGCACTAATTTTAAGTACGAATTTCCTTATATAATAAGTACATTTTGACATTTTGTGTTTCGTCACTTTCTTAGCCATAGTTAAGAGAATTTCAGTTTGAAAAATATATATATATTTTCGACCTATTGAATGTTTTCTATTTTTAAAATGTTATCAATTAATGTTTGTACATAGAATTACCTTTTAAGTGGCGTGATTGGAAACTATATCACCCCAACCCAAAGTCTTTTTTTTTTTTTTTTTGGTTCTTATTATTGTTGCAGTTTCACTTTGAAAAATACAAATAATTGACAATGAAGAGCTTTTTCATGGTTTATGTGATTTTCTTGCTTGTTTCATTCTCTGGTATATTTGCTCTCTTTCTTTAATTGTTCTCTTCTCCTTTTCTTTTTTAATAACCGTTGTGTTCGGGCATCTTGCATGTACCTCGACTAATTTCACGATTCTATCTCTCATCATACTATATAGTAAATACTTGGTAACTCTGTCCACTAAAGCTTTAAACATATAATAAGAAATCACCTAGTGCGTGTCTTATGGTTTTCTTTTGCTAGAGGAAAAAAATAAGAAAAAATGGAAAATCTAGGGGGTCGTTATTTCAATTAAACTATTGCATGCATGTACTATTTGGGAATCTTTTTTTTTTTTTTTTGTAACTGTGGTGTCCGTTGAAGGGAGCCTTGGAGTAACTGGTAAAATTGCCTTCATGTGACTAGGAGGTCACGGGTTCAAGCTTTGGAACAGCCTACGGCAGAAATGCAGAGGTAAGGCTGCGTACAATAGATCCTTGTGGTCAGGCCCTTAGCTTCCTGGACGCTGCGCATAGCGGGAGCTTTAGTGCACCGAACTGCCCTTTTTTTTTCTGTAGAGTCCGGACCAGCTCACGCTCACCTACTCCACTAATTCCATGCAATCTTTTTTACCCCCTTAGGAATATAATAGACTTCAGATACTCTTTTCACTATCTTGAATGTTGATCAATATCTTGAAAAAAAGTTCTCTTATTAATATATTTTGATGGTAATACTGTCTGCAGTGATGCAAACTAATGGTGTTGCTATTCAAGAAAGTTGTATCCAAGTAACACAAGGCCCCTCAGGGAGTACAATTAATGGCATTCCGGAGTATAATGTCATCATCGTAAACGAGTGCGAATCAAGTTGTGGTGCGGTTCACATCTCCTGTGGTGAATTCATCACGACAACATTTATAAATCCTTGGATTTTCAGGAGAATTGCTGTTAATGACTGTCTTGTCAATAATGGCGCGCCTATCAAATCTGGACATGTCATCTCTTTTACATATTCCAATACCTTCAAATATCCTATGTCTGTTACGTCAGCTACATGTCGTTAGATATGATTTTGTAGAATCTACTATTAATCCTACGTAGTACTACGAGTATATATGCTCGATTAAGGGTAGAAATAGATATAGAAATTTTATATTATATAGTCGATTTCAATTTTATCTCGAATAATTGAAGTGCTCGCTAGCTATGGTTTACATGATTAATTAAAGCTTTTTCTTGTCTGCCTAGTATGACCATGTTACGTTGTTGATGGCTTCTTTTGAATACTCTGTGTATAGTAGTTTACTCCTTTGAGAACTTCTTTGAATTTAATTGAATTAATTAGTTCTGCTGAGATTTGGAGGATATCGAATTCCGAAAATAAAACGTGAAGTAGACAGGCTATAGAGATATATGAAGGAACAAACTACATCGAATTCCATAAAGAGTAATTGTAACAATGAAGATTTTTTGAGGCAATTCACTACTTAAAAAAAAGGTAGGATTTGGTGGCGGATAAATTTTCCAGATCATAAATATAGTAAAATCTATTTAGCTATGCGTTATTAAAAAAATTGTGTTAGCTACGAGCAATTAACATGAAGTTCCTAGCTAATTCTAGTTTTTCACGAGACATTCTTGTTGAAGACTCCTTAATAGCCTGTTTGGCCAAGCTTATTTTCCTCCAAAAGTGCTTGTTTTTTCTCGAAAGTGTTTAATTTTTAAAAAATGAAGTGTTTGACCAAACTTTTAAAAGAAAATAAGTGCTTCTGTAGAGCACAAAAAGCAGAATTTCATAAGCTAAAAATAGTAGCTTCTCCCTAGAAACACTTTTTCTGAAAAGCACAGAAAAAAATACACTTAAAAGCACTTTTAAAAAGTTTGGTCAAACATTAATTGTTGCTCAAAAGTGTTTTTTAAATTTATTGGTCAAACACAAACTGCTTCTCACCAAAAGTACTTTTCGAAAAGCCCTTCTTAAAAAATAATTTTCAAAATAAACTGATTTTAGAAGCTTGGCCAAACAGGCTAAGTCTATCTTGAATGTTTAGCAAAATAGGAAGCAAGTGTTGTTATTAATATATCATCTTTGGTAAAACCAAGTACACCGCGAAGACATTCATAAACAGCTACTTTGACGCTACTTCAGTCTTCAAGCAGATTATTAATCGTAAGTTGAATGAGCATAAATGTTCGAGTAGGACTGATATAGATATATAAGTTTTATATTATATAGTTAGTTGATTCATTGATTGCACTAGCTATGATTTTATATGATTGCTTAAAAGCTTCATCTTGTCTACGTAGTATTGAGTGTTGATGGCTTCTTTTGGGTACTCTGTGTATGCTACTATTAGTAAGTTAGTTCTGGACTTTAATTAATTTATGGCATCAATGAATAATGTGTATTTCAAATCCTCATTAAGTTGTGATTCATCAATATAATGTCTTTTCGAAGTTGATATAAACTAGCATTATCAAGGATAAGCAAACAATTGATAAAGGGTCTTGCACAACACCAACTACTACGAGGACGGAGCGTACCAAATGTTTACACCAAATTAATATGTACATACCATATGTTTGTATATAAACTTACCGAAAGCTAAGCCTTTCATCCCTGTTTTTATAATCACTCATAGGGAGGTGAATTCGCTAATTTAGGTTTTTTAGTCGGATTCTCTAAGGCTTGAAATGGAGTGATTACATTGATTTCGTTCCTTACGTGGGTTTGCCTCACTTCCTAGTCTGTCATTCAATTCATCTCTTCATATGTTCACCTTTGCATGCAAAAGAAATTTGGGAGGCCCAACATTAAAGGCTGCAACAATTGAAATATATGATCTGTTGGGAAGTTATTGTGGCAATCTACCATGGTTAACTGAGTAACTAATTCATATGTTCACCTTTATTAAATCACTACCATGAGTAACTAATTCACAGGTACACTTCATTAAGATCACCTAACCATGCAAAATTGTACCCAAGTATTTACAACTAGTATTCCGTAAGAGATTTGGCTGATTGACATATCAGACATATATCGAACTCCCATGGAAATTAATAGAATGGGAAGTGGACAATCTACAGAAGGAACAAGTTACTCTGATAGTCATTTGTATTGTATCATTAACAAAACAAGCAAAATTGTTCGTTTATTTAAAAGAGATAATTTTACACTCACTGCAAAATATGAAACATACTCGCTGCGTCTATTTAGCGCCAAAAGTTCCTCTATAATCTATATATCCTCAGGTCCATTGATGTCCTGGAAATGAATGAAATGAAATCAGACACCAAAGATTTAGAATCTAAATCTGGTAGCTCCGTTAGGTGTTCAGATCGAGTGTATTACCTTGTTTGCAATCACGGCACCATCTGGAATTTCTAGCTTCACTCCAGATTTGGCAGCAACCGTCACTTTTCCCTGTATTGTCAGAAGAAGATTAAAGACACCATTAGATTAACAAACACAAATCAAAAGTAGGATAATGTCATCGGTAGTTTGTTAAATGCACGTCAAAAGAAATGCACTCAAGAAAGACAAACAAAGTTTTGCTAATTACCTTTAGGGTAACACCAGATCCGAACCATACATCACCGGTCACCTTCAAGCTATCTAGATCAATGATGCTGGGAATGGACTTGAAACGACCTAAGAAGTTGGCCACCTGAGAAGACAAGACAGTAACTACATTCATTCAGCCAAATGTTACATAAATCTACAGCACTAATCTACTTGAGGAGTTGATTTTACCTTCTTGAATTCAGGTCCCAACTCGATGGATGGGTTGGATGGATTAGACCTGGCTGGGTTTCGGATGACATAGCCCTCATCAGTCAAGGTGTAAAGATCAGACTGCAAAGATATACAGGTGGATGAGTACACTACATATCTTTTAAGCTAACTAAAGATGGATAGTATTATAAATCAACGTAACGCAATGGCAGATCGTAATTAACCTGGACAAGAAGCAGATCTGAAGTTGCTTTCACAGGAAGGAAACGAGATCGAGGAACATTAACACCAATTGCCCGGTCAAAGAACTGGTGGAATAAAACGGTAATGAGTAACGCTAGATAGGAGCAAAAATCACCAAAAAGAGGAACAAAGGCGACAAAAATATCAAGACTTTCAAGGATGAAGTTGCGTATCTAAAGATACAGAGTTAAGTTTAGCATACCTTAATTGCAGCGCCGGCAGCAGTTTCAAGTTGAAGAACTTTGACTCCGTCCACTTCCTGACAATGAATATTGGCTAGATTAGACACTTATACAAAGTGTTGAGACCTTGGACACATGCTAAACAAGCAGAAAGTAATACCTTTGGGTTGGGAATAATCTCCATCTTGAGTGCATCTGCTTCTACAAGTCTTTTAATAGCACTCAGATTCACCCACCTGCACAATAGCAAGGGCTCTCAGTCAGAACATGCTTCCTCGACAAGACTGCGAAATAAAGCTTAGAGTAGGTCATAAGAGATAAGACTATATCAACTTACAAGTTGTTGGTGTTGAAAATTTTGAATTTTTCAATTGACTTGAACTCATTGACCTGTACCGAAGAAGTGAAAATAGAACATCAAACTAGCACCTCTTGGATGAAATGAGAAGAATCACACACATCACCGTGTCAAGAGGGAAAAAATTCAAACTGGTAAAGAAAAGGTAATGAAACCTCAAACTCATCTTGTTGAATAATACCACCAAATATTGATCTAGGAGAATAAATGAGCTGTAACTTGACACTAGCTACCTAAAGATGTAGGTGTATATATCCATTTTAATTCTGGTCCAATTAGAGAATGGTTGACTAAAGAGTATTATACTTGGAAACCTGAGTCACCTTCCCGTTTCCATGCCCTCTAATAACACTTTACACATAAAGTAGCAAAAAGAAAAACCTACGGAAGAAACAGGAGATACAACTCACATGTTCATCAGGCACTTGTGCTATTTCCAAGAGCTGCAGCACCGCAACAGAAGAGAAGTATAATAAGAAACTTTTGCAAAAATAAAACTCATATATATTACGCAAAAGGCATGAAAGCAGCAACACTGCTGAGAAACAAAAAAATTTACAAAGTGTCCCAACTTATGCAATTCAAACTGATTTGCTTTTAAAGTATCTCAGCTATGAATAGCAACTGAAAGTTGAGAGTTTGAGCTTGAGTGCATAGCTTTATTTTGCTATTTCAAATAAAGGAGAAGATTGAATAAACTGATTACTTAAAGAGTGGAGGCAGCAAATTAAGTTAAGTTTGATTAGATGTGTTTTTATAAGTATAGCTGAAATCACCAAGACCGAAGACCAAATCTACCTCCTAAATACTAGCCTCAAGGAACCAACCCAAGCCACAACTTCAATTTTTGTATTGATTCTTTCTTCACCACCAAATAAGAATAATAAGTCTATACCCAACCAGATGATACATAGGTAGGAATTGCTTCTGAACTTCAGCTATAAGAATCTAACCGCAGATAAACCCAATTACCTGTACTTTTCCTTCATATGAGATTAAGGTGCCACCTTTGACATCAGCTAAAGTTTTGGGAGTAACCTGTAATGCAATCCTCATCGAACTGTAAAATAGCAGAAAGTAGATACAAAGTTCACCTAGGAAGATGCACCTTTAAAATAATAGTATTAAGTCAATACCTCCATGCAATACTCATTTTTGTTTAGAATCAAATGATTTAGGATTTCTGCAAAGTCAAATTAAGGAAAACACAATGCACTTTTCATGGGAATTGAGAATAGCTTTAGTGACAAAACCTTCTTCATGATTGAGACGTTATTAAACAATGCAAAATCATAGCAAGGATACTCAAATCAACAATGGCGCCCAGGTTATCTGAGTTTGCAACAAAGACATATTCCTTGCCCTGTGGAAGATTGAAATATAATATTCAATAGGCAACATTTCAAGCAGATGGTAAATGTAAAAAAGGCCACTAGAACGCCGGTCTTAATTAGAAGAAAGCAATGTCATGAGCAGCAAACCTTTGCTAGTAGTGCGTCAAGCTTTCCACTGTTCATCAAAGAAGGGAAAACATCACCATGACCGGGAGGGTACCTGTGCATGAGCAATGTACATATAAGCAGAAAAGATAGTAGTATACATAAACACTGAGACAAGAAATTAGACGTAAAAGGCTAAATGAAGATAAATTTTCATTATCAGTTACAGATTATCAAATTCAATAGAATGACGATATCCAATCACTAACAAAAGAAACAGCAAAAGTCGTAATTTGAACTATTATAATTTCGATCTAACTATTTTTCAATAAGATGATCCATATCTAACTTGTTTCAGATTATAAGAAGAGAGAGAATGAAACTTTGTTTAATGTAACTCAAAAAAGAGCCCAACAGCTTACATGTTCCGCAACTTACAATTAAGATTCATTTTTAAAAAAAACACCATTGGGAAGACTAAATCTCAATTTGTCAATTACCAGCCATCTTTTCCGGAATTGCCCTTGCACGGAAGTGGGGCAAAGTCCTCGGTAACCAGGCGAGGGTACTGGCTCTGTAAATATTTAACAGAAAACATTAAATCTCTTTTTACAAATCAAAAACTTTTGCAGTGCATATTGCACAAACTGATGAATACTTCATATCACTAATGATAAGTCACACTGACCTGATTGAATGTATGAATATCAATGTTTGAGTTTGCATATTTTTCTACAATCTACATAGAGAATGTAATGGCAAGAAGTCAGCACTTGAGCTCAGCCAAACAGGAAAACTTAACCGTGGAAAAGAAGACATAAAAGTAATATTTTTTCACCTTCAGTGTATCATCATGGGTGTTGAACGAATTCATCAAAAGCAGGGGAACACTGCATCCGAACTTGGCATTGAGGGCCTACAGAACAAGAGTTAATCAGTGATTAGGAAAAAGTGGGACACCATGACGGTAAAAATATTCCATTAATACGCAAGTACCTCAATTTGCTTGACAATCAAGTCAAGGAATGTCAAACCATTACGAACTTCAATAACTGATCTGCATCCAAAATAAAAAATAAAAAACCTTCAAAATTTCTGCATCTTTAAGATCAACAAAAATGCAAGCTACAACTTTTCTTTTAAAAGGAGAACATCTCTCCGTATACAGTTGCAATTTCTGAAAGCTAATATTTCTACAAAAGAAAGAAGACCAGGTCTCCCCAACTTTTATATTTTCTCTAGCTTGTGCATATAAATGCTTCAAAAAGAAAATATGCATGGTAAAAAGTGAAACATATTTGCTGGAGTCACATTATATTTATTTACAGCATGAGGTCCTGGCCTCCGACAGGTGAGCTGAAGGATTGAATCTGGTCTAATCACAAATAGCCACAAACCATCTTATTTTTACTGCTATCCGAGTTCTTAAAATTTAAAAGGCATCACAAGCAGCAAATTAATATAGTCGACGTATCGGAGTATCAATTTTACAGTATTCCAACTCCACCAAATTTTAGTGGTAATTAGATCACGTAATGGTTGAAGATGCTCTCCATCTATTAGAATCGACAACTTAAAATACTCTCCCATCTGATGTAAAAAGAAACACAATATAAAAGTAAAAAATAATAGACAAGCACATTGCTTTTATAGTCTTCCCTGATGAATACACTAGCATGAACAAACTGGAAATAACATAAGCAAGGATTATCATGTGCTAACATCAACTAGCTCATACACGACTTAGTAATTTTCGGGATGCCAGCAGATGAATCTATAAAACAGCATCAGATTAAAAAAACATAAAAGGTTGAGTATAGCACTCTGGATCCACCAAAAGTATTCACTTTCAAACAATTGGTACTGTAAAAAGATGAGTTAACGCCAATAAAGCAAGCTTCTGAAGTCAGTTTTTCAATATACTCTGTTTTCCAATACTTGTAAACCTAAAATTGGCTAGAAAAAGAGCTGCAAATACATACTTAGGACCGGTGCATCCCATTGTTGTTCCCAAGCCTCCATTGAGCTTCAAGACAACAAGTTTGTCCAAAAGTTTCTTAGTCTCCGCGGGATCTGCATTGATAAAGATAATCAAGCATCCCAAGAAAAATATTCAAACGGATCTACTACTAAACAATCCATGTCGACACTTGTTGATTAAGATATGACAGATCACAAAAAATATAAACTTCAAATAATACAATACAAATACCTTCGGAAAGAGGTGCTAACTTGTCATAAGGCACCACCACCTCATCAGTTGGTGTCTGGATCTTACTCCAGTCAATGTGCTGCGCTTCTCCACTACGATTACACAATGCCACAACAGATCAACCGTCAATAACCAAAACTAAAACATAGAAAAAATCAAAAATTGCAAAGTGATTCGCGCTTTTCCGAGCTACAAACTAACTTGATCTGCAAAAGCTCGGAACTTTACGTACATTTTGTACACACACACTACATAATACTATCTTGATCTGCAAAAGCTTGGATATTTATGTACATTTTGCACACACACACACACTACATAAAACAATCTTGATCAGCAAAAGCTCGGATATTTATGTACATTTTGCACACACACACACACACACACATAAAACTATCTTGATCTGCAAATGCTCGGATATTTATGTACATTTTGCACATACACACACACACACTACATAAAACTATCTTGATCTGCAAAAGCTCGGAAATTTATGTACATTTTGCACACACACCAAAACTAAACATACATAAAATCAGAAATGCAAAGCAATCCGTGCTTTTCGAGCTACAACTACCTTGATCTGCAAAAACTTGAAATTTTATGCAAATTTTGCGCGCACACACACTATACAAACTAACTTGATCTGAAAAATCTCGAAAATTTATGTAAATTGCAATTGCGACCAACAACTTCATATCAAAAAATTAGAAATGTGAACTGATCCGTGCTTTTCGAGGTACAAACTAACTTTATGTGCAAAAGCTCGGAAATTTATGAAAATTTTGTGCTCAAACACTACAAATCAACAACTGACAATCAACGATGTCAATTCACGCAATTACACAGCACTTAAAATACATCAAAAGGCTGATAAATTACAATTCTTACTCAGTAATAATCATTTTAATTGCTCCAACTATTAACAGTACCTTAGATAGCGACCGACAAGGCTAATAAATCCAGATTTCTCATTTTCACTGCCAAAAAGAATGAATAATGAATCAGAATCCGGATCCAAAACAGTTTGAATCCATCACGAAGCAACAACAAAACAGCACTGGAAATTGGCAAAATTACCTGATTTGGTTAAGGGTAGCGACAGCAGATTTGAGTTTGGAGAGCTTATCGGTATCAGCAGGAGAGAGAGTAGCAGTAGCAGTAGCCATAGCTAAGCAGAAATTGAGAGAGAAAACAAAGTTCTCGAAGAGTGTGAATGTGAAAGAGAAAAGTGATAATAAGAGTTATATGCCTGACTGACTGACAGGTAACATTGTGAGTTGCGTAAAGCGTCAGAAAGGGTATCGGATGGTACAGGTGGCACCTAATTACATCTAAGGGTAAAAACTGTTACTAAAATTTACTTTACTTTTAGTTGCTTATGATTTACTGCAAGTACATTTTCCTTTTTAATCCATTCGAGAAAATGTCATCTTATTATAATTAAAAAATAATTTAATTTTAAAAAAAATTATTTATTGAAAAAAAAAAAAATTCTTAAATATCATGTTATATAAAATGAGACGGAGAAAGTATATTAAACGTAGAATATTTACTTACTTCTTTAGTCTAGAAATATTTTAGAATAATTAATATTTATAAGGGAAATAGTATGTATCCTCTTATTTTTCAATGCAAGAAGTAATGTAATACAGTCAAATCTCTCTATAGTGATAGCGTTTGTTCGAAAATTTCATGGATGCTATAGAGAGGTGTTGTTATATATATGTATATTGTGTTTGATGTTCAGACCTTATTTAGCTATTATAAATAAAAATATGAAAAACTAGAAATAGCATCAATATAAATAAAATTAGAAAAAAAAACATTAGTAGTCTTTTCCTCGTGAAGTTATAAAATAGTTGATGTGCATCATTTAAATATAACTTTTTCTATTAAATTAGATATTCATACTTAAAATTTACTGTGTGTATGACATTAATAATGATTACCATAAATATTTTAGTATTTTATTTTGTATATAATATTTTTCTTATAAAATATTATTACATAATATTTGAAGGGAAAATTATGCAGAATGTCAGCCCACTATAATTATTTACAAGTAAAATGACACAACTTTGCAAAAATTACCCAAAATGACCCATGTTGTATATTTTATGTAATAAAACACATTTATTATCAATTCCCTGTTACACACTACTTCATCTCTCTCTTCTTCTTTTTCCCCAACATTTCACTGCACCATTATTTGCTAAATTATATCTTTCAACATTACATTTGAACGTTGAATATAAATGATAACTTATTTTTTTATCTTTTTCTTTTCTGCACTATTTTTTTAAAAAAAAACTTTTAAATTATTTTTTTTTAATTTTTTTTTAATTGTTTCACTTCTTTTGTGGAAAAAAATAAATATTTATGTTGTTTTATTATTTTTGTTTATACTTTTATTTTGTTAAGGTGGGAATGTATGATAGTCAAATAAATATCGACATCGATACATAACATTACATAATTGTTTATATAATATTAATACACGATTATACACCATTTATACAGTGTCAATACATTACATACCTATTTATACAATATCAATTCATGTTTACATATACACATTATCTACTATTTATACAATATTGATACACGCTTATACACCATTTATACAATGTTGATACATTACATAACTATTTATACAATATCGATACAAGTTTATATACATTTATACAATATCGATATATTACATATACACTACATAACTATTTGTACATCATATATACATATTTATACATCATTTATATAATATCGATACACGTTTATACATTATTCATACAATATAGATACATTAAATATACACTACATAACTATTTATACAATATTGATACATTATATATACACTACATAACTATTTGTATATCATATATACATGTTTATATACCATTTATACAAGTTTTGAAAAAAAAAAAAGGGGGGGGGAATTTTTATAAAAAAAAACGCAGCAAAAAAAAGTTTTTTTTAAAAAAAAATTAACGCTGAAAAAAAAAAGAAAGCAAAAATGGTCTAATGGCCTTGGGCCGAATTGAGCTCTGTTGAGCCCATGACTCTTTTTGGCTATTTTTTCTGTAAATGAAAAGTGGGTTATTTTTTTTTGTAAATATTTTATTTTTTTGTATATAATTGAAATTTTCCCATATTTGAATGTGTTGTTATAGAGAGGTAATTTTACAAAGAGCTTACCACTATAATAAACTTGTTGCTATTATAGGTAGAATGTTGTTATAGAGAAGTAAAATATGACATAAAAAATCGATTCCAAGAAAATTCAGGCTGCTATAATAAAATGTCGTTATAACGAGGAAATTATTTTAGAGAGGTTTGACTGTAATTCAATTCAATAAGTTTTGTTTATTCTTTATCAATTTTCCTTCCTGTCTCTTCCTTTCCATTACAAGTACTTTTAACAAAATAAATTCTATGTTTACGCACGATGTTTGGTCACAGATTCAAGTCATGAAAGTAATTTCTTGTAGAAATGTAATATAAGACTGTGTATAATAGACACTTATAATTCATTCATTTCCCGATCTTGCATATAACGAGAACTTCGGTGCACTACATTGTTGAGATGTTGCAATGTTTGGTTTCCGCATATGGAGAAAGAAAAAAAAAAGGAGGGGGAAGGGGGGTTGGGGCCTGGGGGTATCTTTCGTTATGTTTTTTACTCAAAAATATTTTCCCTGTTTGACATATTTGAGTTTAAAACATAACAGCGAGAATATTTTTCGATCAAAAACGCGTAAAATTTAAATAATTTAGGATTATAATTTAACCTTGCTCAATTATTATTTTTTATTTTTAATTTAGAGGTGGGGATGGAAAAGTAGTTGGAATATGCCGCAGGAATAAACTTGTACGATGATCTGTAATTTTATGACGAGATTGGATGGTGCATGATTGTCAAGCTTGTGGGGTTCAGTCAGGTGAGGTAGCTTATTTATGAAGAAAATATTCATTGTTTAAATTAATCATTATTTGCATAAAAATGAAAAAATGTTTTAGTTTTGTTAATACGTTTAATCTAATCTTATGCTTTAACGAAGGTTTACACTTTACAGTATGTTTATTAATTAGTACGTAAACGTAGCGTCGCATAAGTCTATTAAGAGTTTGTGTCTTTCATTTGCTAAAAAGTTGTTACACTAATGTGCCTCTTTCCATATATGTTTAACGGAGACCTTATTGATATTCAATAATATTTATATACTATTTTGCATAATATTCTTAGAAAGATGACGTTTTATGTCTTCATTCTTAATAAGTTCGACATCAATTAAACATTTTGTTTCTACCTTTACTATTTAGTAGCCCGCTTTTTAGCTACATTTAGCCCTTTTTTATGCTCCATGATTTTGTAGTGCGGCTTCATACTAGGTAAAAAAAATCAAAGATTTTTGTATTAGTATATAAATAACCTCGTGTATTTTTATTTCGTTGTTGGTATAACATTGTTGGTCCACCTTAAATTAGAAGGCTTTTTTTTTTTTTTAAAAGAAAATTTTGGAAAATGCTATGGAAAGATCAATGAACTTTAAAAGAGATCGAGAACATATGCAAAAAGAAGAAGGAACAGAAGAGTATTAACAATCACTAAAGTATGTGGTGCAACGGGTGAGTTGCTTCACTCTTAATTAAAGATTTCGATTTCGAGTCCTTTGGTATGAAAAAATTTTCATTAGGAAACGTTTTCGAGGCCCTATACGGCACAAATCTAAATTAATCGAGTTCTAATGCAGATGCTAAATACCGGATAAAAGAAAAAAAAAAGAATATTTACAAAGCATGAACTTTGATATATGAAGAAGCACAAGATAAGAGTTGATAATTCTAAAAACACTAGGATAACATACGTTTCATGTGGTTGGGAAAAAGTTTTGATAGCTAACACGTAAATGAAAAATGAAAAGAGACAAATCTATCTTAGTTGATATGATGTCAAAATGATTTGTTTGTTCTAAATAAGAACCCTTTGAACTTGACAATGATGTGTAGTTATAATCCAGCAAATAATAATAATAGTGAAATATATTGTAACGCGTATATAATAAATATATTCGAGCGTATATAATATTTCTGTAGTAAAATATATTGCATCCGCATGCGTAACAATAGTTATTCATTCATATTTGTGATAATATTGCTTTGGTGGTTTCTTGTCCGTCGATTTCTGTTATTATTTATTGTTGCTTGTACTTCAACTATCATATTATTTTATTGTAGTTATTGTCCAGTTACTATTTGAACGGTCTATTGGAAACAACCTCTCTACATCTAAGGTAGGGCCATAGGGGTAAGGTAGTTCTCCCCTTAATGAAAATTTTAGTTCTGCCACTGTTTGCATGCATAACAATAATGAAATACGCTATATTCGAGCACCTAATAAGGTATCTGCATATATACAATATCTTTGCCTGCTTGTATCCGTACGTGTAGATAATAACTGTATCCCATGTGTGCTATAAAATCCTTCGAATTATCGCTATATAATGTAATCTTTTAAAAATACCGTTATTATGGGTAATGTTGTAGTCACATAATCTTTCCAAATATAATCTTTACTCAAACGGGTAAAGCCCAAAGAGTGTTGGCTTGCACTTCAAATGGAATCAAGTTAAAAGGCAAAACTTCACATATAGCCAACTTATACCGCTCTTAACTACTTCTTAGTTTAAGTTTTAATAATTACATTTTATATATTTCAATTGGAAATTAAATGTATTCAAGACTCTAATATACAACTATTAACTAACAGATTTTATTACTATTTCATTTATGTTTAGAGATAAAAAAGAAAAGGTGAGTGATTCACTTCCTTTATTCTCTCAAACATATTTTTTTCAAACCTTTTGTTTCTTCTTTTTTCATATAAATTGTTATAGCTTACCTTTTAATTTTTGAAATACAAAAATAGAATTCAAACTAAAATTCCTCTGATTTCTTAATATGACTTCAGAATTTAAAATATAATTTCAATGAATTTATACATTCAATGTATTTATCCACAAAAATTAGCTATGAATAGAAATACAAATGTAGAATTGATACAAATGAAAATTAGTTCTGAATTTAATATTCAAATACAAATACAAATACAAACGCTTACAATTCATATCTTCAAGATAAATACAAACTGATACAAATTCAAATGTATAAAATGGATATAAATTCAGATTATATGTATAAATGTACAAAATCAAATGTATAAATGTATACAAATTTAAAATATATGTGAAAGAAATATATCAAAATAAATACAAAAATGCAAACGCACTGATAGAAATATACAAAAAAAATCACTTTATGACTAAATGTAATTTATACAAAATACCTTTGAGTTATATACAAACACATGATAGTTATATACCTATATGTAATGTATAAAATATGAACCAACATATTTTATACAAACCAAAAACAGATTATACAACTTATATGTATAGTTTATATATGTATATATTTGTATATACCAGGACATGACAAGTGTTTAATTGTATATGACAGTTATTTGTATACATATATACATAAAAAAAAATTGACATGGTATACATACTTGTGTGTAACTAACAAAAAAAAAAGATATATAGACATACGTATATATATTATATATGCATTCATGTGAATATACAATTGGGTATATACAAAATATCTTTGAGTCATTCAACGTCGTTGCTCCCCCCTCTGGAGTGAGAATTCTTGGAATCTTTTTCCTTTTCCTTTAGTTTATACAAAATATCAATAACAGATTATACAAATTGAGATATACCTCATGTCTAATAGAAGAACAAACATAGTTTATTCAAACCAACTTCAAAATATACAATGTAGTTATATACAAACACATGATAATTATACCTATATGTAATGTATAAAATATGAACCAACATATTCTATACAAATCAAAAACTGATTATACAACTTATATGTATATTTTATATGTGTGTATATATATATATGTATATGCCAACACATGATAACTTTCTAATTGTATATGACGGTTATTTGTATACATTTATACATCAAAAAATTGACATGGTATACATACTTGTATGTATATTTATATGTATATTTATATTATACAACTTATATGTATATTTTATATGTGTGTATATATATATATATATAATATTATATGTATCGAAACCTTTTTTCGCATGAATTGAAAGAAAAAATCTGAAGAAACGTTTTTTGATGTAATAAATCTTTGGGCAAATCACAAAAATATAGTACTATTTAAGGGTCAATATAACAAAACCTACCAATAATTTCTACTTTTCAAGAAAAAAGATTAAAGAAGATGGTGAAAAATTTAAGAAGAAAGAAAAATAAAATAAATGGGAAAAAATATGTATAGATCAATACATATTCTGAAAAGTGGTCAATTTTTAAAATCAAATCAAAAAGTAAAATTAAGTGTTCAATCAAATCAGCCAAAATTTAAGTTAATTAGATGCGAGAGATTAATTGCATATTATACAAGCTATCATATTTGTATATGAGGGCTCACTTAAATAATAGTTCTTTAACTAACTTTTGATTATGTCAGGTAATTATTTTAAACATTAACCAATGTAGATAATTAAGGACCTTTTTTATCTATGCTATGTAATTTTTCCAAGTTTTCAAGTTAAGTTGTTGTGTTTATAAAATCCACTCAATTTCTAGTAGGCTTATTCGTAACTCAAGAAGTAACTTCAGAACATCTTTACTGAGTCAAACTTGGTTCAGGAAATTACATGGGATGACCCTCACAGGGATGATTTTACTTTTTTGTTCCCCATAAGAAAAGTCTTTAAAGATTAGTCTTCCTTCCTTTTTTATGTATAGAATAAGTACTTTTTTTGTCCCTCTACACCTAAAATGTTTTTACACTTTCCATGCTCATTTGTTCCTCAACTTCTATTTTTTTCTTCTTCTTTTGTTTCTCTTTTTTATTTTTCCTTGATTTTTATTTTTTCTTTCTATTTTCTTTTTTTTGTTTTAATTCATTTTTCTTAACTTTTATTTTTCTTTTGTTTTTTGTTTTTTTTTATTCTCAAACATTATTTATTTTTCATTTCTCTCTTCTTTTTTTTAAATTAATTTGTCCCAATCTTTTTTTTTTTCCTCATTTTTTTTCTCAAACTTTATTTTTATTTTTTTCTTCTCATTTTTGTTTTTCTCAACCTTTTTTTTTGTGCATTTTTAATTCTTCTCTTTTTTCTTAGCCTTTTTTTTTTTCTTCTCTTTTTTTCTTTTTTCTCAATCTTTATTTTTTTTTCTTTGCTCTTTTTTTTTTCCTTCTGTTTTTTTTCTTTTTCTCAACTTCTATTATTTTTCGCTAATGAACAGAAAATTGAATAAATCGCAAAGACAAACTTCTTTCTTTGACATCGAAGTAAGCTTAAGGGTGTGACTTGTTGTTTGAAAGTCCTTTGGGATAAGCCTCGCCTCAAAGGCAAGAGTTATAGAACATCTCATAAATCAAGACACAATGTGGTAGTGTCAACTCTTGCCCATGGGGTGTAACTTGTTGTTTCAAAGTCCTTGGGATAAGTCTTGCCTCTAAGGCAAGAGTCATAGAACCTCTCATAAATTAAAACACAATGTGGTAGTGTCAGCTCTTACCCATGGGGCATAAATTGTTGTTTGAAAGCCCTTGGTCTAAGTCTTGCCTACAAGCCATGAGTTATAGAGCATCTCATAAATCAAGACACAATGTGGAAGTGTCAACTCTTGCTCATGGGGCGTAACTTATTTTTTTGGGAGGTCCTTCGGCTAAGTCTTGCCATAGAGGCAAGATTTATAGAGCATCTCATAAATCAAGATACAATATGGTAGTGTCAACTCTTGCCCATGGGGTGTAATTTGTTGTTTGAAAGTCTTTGGGCTAAGTCTTGCCTCTAAGGCAAAAGTTATAGAACATCTCATAAATCAAGATACAATATGGTAGTGTTAACTCTTGCCCATGGGGCATAACTTGTTGTTTGAAAGTCCGGATAAGTCTTGCCTCTAAGGCAAGAATTATAGAACATCTCATAAATCAAAACACAATATGGTAGTGTCAACTCTTGCCCATGGGACGTAACTTCTTGTTTGAAAGTCCTTGGACTAAGTTTTGCCTCTAAGACAAAATTTATAAAGCATCTCATATCAAAACACAATGTGGTAGTGTCAACTCTTGCCCATGGGGCGTAACTTGTTGTTTGGAAGTCCTTTGGGATAAGTCTTGCCTCTGAGGCAAGAGTTATAGAACATCTCATAAATCAAAACACAATGTGGTAGTGTCAACTCTTGCCCATGGGGCGTAATTTATTGTTTGAAAATCATTGGGCTAAGTCTTGCCTGCAAGAGTTATAGAACATCTCATAAATCAAGACACAATGTGATAGTGTTAACTATTGCCCATGATGCATAACTTGTTATTTGGAAGGGATCAAAAAAAAAAGATAAGAAAAAAATAAAGTCTGAGAAAGAAAATGAAGAAAAATAAAAAAAGAAAAGAAAAATAAAGGTTGATAAAATTTAAAAAAAAATCAAAGAAAAAAATAAAAGTTGAGAGGAGAAAAGGAAAAAAAAAGTTGAGAAAAAAGATAAAACAAAAAATAAAGGTTGAGAAAAATAAAAAAAGAGAACAAAAATAAAAACCAACGAAAAATAAAAAACAGAAAAAAAAAATAGAAGTTGAGCGGAGAAAAGGAAAAAAATAAAGATTGAGAAAATTTAAAAGAAAAAATAAAAAAAATAAAAAATAAAAAATTAAAATCAAATTAAAATAAAAAAGAGAAAAAAACTAGAAGTTGAAAGATAAATGAGTATGAAGAGTTGTTTAAAAATATTTAAAGTATAGAGTGACAAATAAGTATTTGTTCTATACATAAAAAAGAAGAAAGATTAGTGTTATAGGATTTTTCTTATGGGGGAACAAAAAAGGAAAGTCATTAAAAAAAGGGTCATTTATGTAGTTTACCCAACTTAGTTTGGTGAGAAAGTACACTATTAAATTTGGAGGATCCAACATGGGTGCGACAGTATTTTTTGGAGAATTTGATCAACATAACATCAAATGACCGTCTACTGCTGTCGCGAAGAAATACAAATTTAGAAGAGTTATCAGCAACGGAAGAAGACACAACCTTCCCATTTGCCTTCTCGTAAGCAAAACAATGCAACTTTACAACTCCCAATTCCAAATCCAATGAACAGCAAAATAGGAAAGGAGGAGACCCTTTATCATAGGCCATAGCAATATCTAATAGATGACATCTACTTTCTACAAAGAGAGACCATGTCCAAATGAAAAGAAGAACCGGATTCTAAACGAAAATCATAACCAAAGTTCATATGAGGAATCCAATATTCTTGGGAGTGGACTCAAAAAATTTGATTCACTTAAAAGTGCAATGCCAAAATTGCCTCTCGTAATGTACATTTTGTCCATTTAGTTATTGGAACGTGAACAGACTGTCGGTGGCTGCTTGAAACCAGAAATGTCAAACAATTCCATGAACCTCAGATCGGATACTCTAGCTTTCTCAGCAGCATACCTTTGGTACTCGTCAAAAATTGAGGTGAGGCACCATTTCTGTAATTTCCTGAGGCACCCAACAAGAGAACCAGTTCGGTGCTGCATAATATACCACACAATGACATAAATGGTGGTCAGGGGATGCTGCATGAAGATTTGAGGATAAAGGTAGAATGTTTAAATGGAGACGAATGAAGGAATACCTTTCCTCTTTTGCAGTGAATTAACAGAGGGCGGTTCTTTTCATCTACAAAAAGAACCAAGTGACATTGTAATACACCGAATCACCTAGCAAAACTAGTGGCGAGAACCTAAAGGAAGAGATTAAAAAAAAATGCATCCTTTCAAACTTACCGAGGACAACCTTCAAAGCTTCTCTTATTGTTTCCTCTGGGATGTTGACCATTGGTGGCTCCTGCATTGAGAAATAGTCAAGTACTAATCAACATGATATCTTTTGCCTCATATCAATAACAACCAGAAATAAATACTATCCGATCCATAAATACATTGCAAAGGAACAATAATAAGAACATTCACATACATGGTCTGCATAATCGTATGAAAATTCTAAAATATCTGCAAACAAGTCATAGCAATGTTCATAAATGCTGCTATGACTGTTTGTGTCCAGTATAAAATGCAACCATATTAATGCTTCGTCAAAATTTCAAACCATCTCCATAATGAAAGATATATCTTAACCAACAGCTTCGAGTATCCGAATATTTTGTGATAGAGTTGTTACAGGACAAGAATAGACATGGACATCTTTTATTCACAATCAAGCCTAGGTGGAGGAGACAGGGATACAAAAAAAATAATTTAAAGAGTAGTCGTGTCCAGTATTCAGACAGCAAAGAGAAATCATAGCTAGCATATGATGATTAAAAACCAAAAGCATAGAAGAGGGTATGACAAATACAAAGGTTTCCAAGTTTGATAGACAACGATTTGACTTCCTCAAAGGCTGCTCAACATCAGAAGGTAAGCAAAGAAAAACAGTCGAAAGGACTTGATTAGGGGCTATATATCAAATACATTATGGATATGCCAAACAGCAATAAACTTGATAAACCTGCAGATTCGCCCGCTTCTGTGCACGACTAATCATCTAGTGATCTTCCTAGTTTGGCAAGCCAATTAGTTGGGATATGCAAATTTTGGAGAATCGGACAGCTAATATGACCTGCTTCTAGTGAGCCCAAAAAGAATGCATACATATTGCTAGTGGATGAATTTTTCTCTCCTACAAACCAGTTAGATTTTCTCCAAGCAAGTGCAAAACTCCAACAGGGTCAACTACTAGAATAAACACCTAATCTCACTTAGACTGTGGAAATTGGACAATATTTCTTCAGACTTTTGGAAACCACAAGAAACTCTTACCTCTTCTCTTGAGTTACGTATTATTTTCGTTGCAGCATCACCTATATTGTACCACTATCGAAACCGCTTGGTTCATGCATCAAGAACAGAAGAAAACTAAAAGCTAAAAACAAATAAAAGGAAGACAAAATAAGTGCCAAGGATGATCAAGTAGCACCAGTTGCAGCAGGTGCTTATGAAGTATGAACTGCGACGGGTAATGTTGAATGGTGGCTGAGAAGGAAGCTGTAGCTATACTCGCATTTTATTGTAAAAGCTGAGCACAATTTAGGACGGAGAGGAACTTTAAGTACCAGATCCTTGAGAGAATCATAGAAAAAAATATGACATGAAGCTGCAGGTGAAAAGCCCCATGGTGAAAGACTTCAAACCTATTATAGGTCAGCAGCTATCTGAAACACAAACACATCGCATACTTCTGTGTTCTTTAGTCCATCCTATCACATACAAAACTATCTCAACTCCTACTTGATGAATATAAAAATGTGAAAAGCTTGCAGACAGTTTTAAACAGGAACATATTTTGTCCATGCAACCTCAAGTACAAGTTTAATACTTTGACGTGAGTTACACTAGTTCTTTAGAGTTAAAAACACAATGGCCAGATAAATAGTTCACTTGCACAAATCTAAAGGAGAAACAAAGGGTCTGTGACTATTCCAACTTACTGCTAAATTACTAAACTATTCTAGACCACAAAGTTTATGACCTCATTTCCTACAAACTAATACCACAAAACCTTTTGTTTTTGGTCCTTGAAGAAAAATTCATCCTAATGCCAATTTACTCAGAAAATAATGATAATCCCTTTCCTGTTATACAAATTGGAATACTTCAAACATGGAATAATTAAGGATGAGAAGAAACAGATTAAGTATTCAATGCCAATAAATCGACTTTTTCTTGATAACCAGTCAACTATCCCACACTTTTACGTTCTGTCATAGCTAGAAATCAAATCATTTACCTAATTAGATAGACAAAACAATTCTTAACATAGCCGAACATCAGATATGGAACAAATAAAGATGTTTGTTAGTTCACACATCAAACAAGTCCTTCTGGTAATGCTTTACAACTTGTAAAGATGATTAATTGGGATAGTTTGGCAGAGGACTGAGGATAAGCTAACTATTCACTATGTTATGCATTTTTGCAGCACCAAAAAAGTAACGGGTCGTCTAGTAGCTGGTTTTGAGGTGAGTTATGCAGGTACAAAATTCTGCATAAGTAATACCATGCTTGATAGTAGTTAGGTGGTAAATTATTCATGTATAAAATTAATGCGGTGTTTGGTTAGCAATTTAGAAACCTGCATGACTAATACATGTATAAATTATGAGGAAATTTATGTACTATTTTAGGAAGGACAAAAGGTGGAATAACTAATACATGAATAACTAATCTTCATAACTAACACCTACATAAATAATGCATATATTTCCTCATAACTAACTAATCCTACATTACTAAATACACGCATAACTCTTACCAACTACTAAACGACCCCTAATGGTTTACAACAGCTTCGTGCACTGAAAAATCAGATCACAATCACATAGCTCTCAACATCAACAACAACAAAAATGTAAAAAAGTCTGTTCTTTCCCCATTTTTTTGTCAAATTAATCGCATGGTCAAATATTCTATTTCGTACTGATATTGTAACATATATCATGTAATATAAGCTCAACCTTAGATCCTTCAATTGTTCCCTTTTCCTACATGAGCGATGATGATATTTCAGGTAGACAAAGTGAACAACTGATAACTGAGGTATGTTTTAATAAATAGTTGGTGACAGTCTAGATAGGAAACTCACACACCTGATCACTTTTTCTACCTGAATGATGGTGATACTTCAGGTAGGAAAAGTGAACAATTAATAGTTGACGTGTATTTTGACAAATAATCGGTGATACTTCAGCTAGGAAACACACACACACGTGATAATACAGGTACGAAACTCAAAAAAATGGATACTTCATGTGTGTTTTTAATCCTTACTTTATGTGTGTTTTTAATCCTACACTCCTTTTTTTTAAAATCAAATCAATCGCATGATTGTAACATCCATATTATCAAAGAAAACAACCTCAACCTTAGATCCTTCAAAACACTCCTCAACTATGGTGATATTTTAGGCTGGAAAAGTGAATAATTGATAGTTGAGGCGTAACTTTAATAAATACTTGGTGATAGTACAGGTATAAAACTCAAAACCCCGATACTTTATGTATGTTTTTAATCCTTCACTCCTTTTTTTAAAATCAAATCAATCGCATGATCATAACATTCTATATTATCAAGGAAAATAACCTCAACCTTAGATCCTTTAAAACACTCCTCAACTATGGTGATATTTTAGCTAGGAAAAGTGAATAACTGATAATTAAAGCCTACTTTAATAGATAGTTGGTGATAGTTCAGGTACGAATCTCAATCTCACACACATGATAGTACAAGTACGAAACTCAAAAAAACGGATACTTTATGTGTTTTTTTGATCCTTCACTCCTTTTTAATAAATCAAATCAATCACATGATCATAACACTCCTCAACTATGGTTACATTTTAGCTAGAAAAAGTGAATAACTGATAGTTGAGGCGTACTTTAATAAATAGTTGGTGACAGTTCAGGTACGAAACTCACACACATGATAATATAGGTACGAAACTCAAAAAAACGGATACTTTCTGTGTGTTTTGATCCTTCACTCCTTTAAAGTAGTTGGTGATAGTTCAGGCATGAATCTTACACACGTGATTAGTACAAGTACGAAACTCAAAAAATCAAACATTTTATGCGTATTTTTGATCCTTCACTCCTTTTTTAATCAAATCAATCGCACGATCATAACATTCAACATCATCAAGGAAAATAACCTCAACCTTAGATCCTTCAATGGCGAACTGAAAAAGCCGAATTCCATTCGCATTTAAAAACTCCACATTCGCTTCAGGATACACCTCCGGACACATATATCTACACACAATAAAAGAAAATCAATACAAACACGAAACCTTAACTAACAAACACGTGAACAAATCAATCAAACAAATTCACTCACATAATAGAGCGAAGACCTAGGGTCTGTAAGAAGGCAAAGTTAGCAGTATCAGGAAAACCAGAACGAAAAACACCGTAATCAACCATAGAAAAATTAAGCGGCGGAACTAGAAGTCCTTCGCCGTCAACTAATGCAGCCGGAGAATAAATCTCCGGCGAATCGACGTCGTCGGAGCCGGTGCCGGAGTTGTTGAGAGGTTGACACGTGGATAGATCGCCGTTTTCTAATCGCATTGTTGATTTTTTGTGGCGCGAAGGGAAAAAGTAATTGGATTGATTTGATTCTAATGGAATCTTTTGGGATCTTTTGTATTTATAGAGGTTAGGGCCGGCTGCTAATTTGCGCTCCTTGTTTTGGGGTGAAGGTTTAGATTGAGGGAGTTCGTAGGGAGAATAATAAAAATACAGAAAATGGTGGGAAAAAAATACTAACTTTTAAAATTTATGGTCTAGAATAAGTATAAATATTTATGTGGTTATAAATTATTTCATCAAAGATAAAATGGATATTTTAAAGTTAAATTATTACTAATAGAGAAATGTGTCATTCTTTTAGGGACCGACTAAAAAGAAAAGTTAATCATGAAAATTAAGACAGAGAGAGTACTGAATTGGTGTAGTCAATGCTTTCTCAATCGAGCTCAATCAAACTTGTCTAGTGTAATTTATATTTCATGTGTGCGCCCACCATAGGAAGGAGGGTTAGAGCTCCATCTATGAAGGCTATAATGACGAAGGAGGCACAAAATGCTAGGGTAGCAGCTCAGCGTGGTAAGGAAACTACTCGATCAACTTCAATTGGCTCATTGGTCAATGGAACAGTAACCCCAAACTCCATGACTAGAGGTTATGCTTCACAAGCTAAGTAACTTCAAAAGGGAATTTGACTGCTAATGTATCAAATTTGGTAGCTAAATCGAAGGAAGGGAAGGGAGATTCAATGATGAAGGAATTGTAATTACAGGAGGAGGTCCAAAAAAATTGGGAAGGAATTGTAGCATCGCAGAACTCTGCTCCGAGCACCAGTAGACGTTCATGGGCAAATGAAGTTTAAGGAATTGAAGCTGATCCGGTGAAACAGAGTTCAATTTGGGATAGATTTAACTTTGTGAAGGTCGTTAATGCTGGATTCAAGTTGGAGTATGTAGCTCCATCTACTCAAAGTACGTCAAATTTTGTTAAAATTGAGCCTGAGGATTTTAGCTCTAAGGTAGAATATTGGTGTAATTCAGTAGTATGCTGTGTCTTGGGTGTTTGCCCTCCTTTTGAGGTTATCAAAGGATATATATAGAGAATTTGGGGGAAGTATGGTTTGAACAGGATAGTGATGTTGAAAAATGGTGTAATTCTGGTTAGATTTGACTTAGTGATTGGAAAGAATGGGGTAATCCAGGTTGGGATATATCATTTTGATAGCAAGTCTTTCATTGTGAAGGCTTGGGACCTTGACATGGATTTTTCAAGAGAAGAGCTTCATACAGTTCCAATTTAGATTAAGTTTCTAGGTCTAGATTTTAAATATTGGAGTCCTAAAGGACTCAACAAACTGGGAAGTTTAGTTGGGAAACCTCTAATGGTTGATCAAAGAACTGAAAAAAAGATTGGCCTAAGTTTTACAAGGCTAATAGTGGAAGTTGGGATGAATGCTAAGTTATCAGATAGTATTGCTTTCAAGAATGAGAAGGGGCAAGTAATTAAGCAAAAAGTGGTATATGAATGGAGGCTAACCTTATGCACCTTCTGTCATAAGTATGGGTGTGTTGTGGATGTGTGTAGGAAGAAGTTGAAGCCAACCGAGAAGTAGAAAGAAGGAAGAGATAAAGCAGGTGATAGACAAAAGCAAGATGATATAGTTCTAGAGGTGTAGAATCAAAACACACAGGTGTGTGAAGATGATCAATATGTGGTAAAGGATACAGAAGATGTGTCTTAAGGGAAAAAAAAAAAAAAAAGAACAACCAGCACTTAGCACAAGCAGAAATATGGATTACACCTAAGAAGGTTGCTCAAGTAAACAAAAATAAGCAGCTTAGTTATGCAAATGGACCAAACAGAGGTACTAATTAGGAAAGCAACCCCATCCCTTGCATGGGGGATAGATAGTATATTAAGCTGGAATGTGAGGGGCATTAATGGGCCAAATAAGCAGAAGGAGGTTAAACTTCTTTGCAATGAAGAAAATATAGGTCTTATAGGCTTACTGAAACAAAACTAAATAGGAATAAAATTGAGCAGGTTGTTGAGAATATATTTGGAGGTTGGAAAAGTATAAACAATATAGACTATCACTATAATAGAAGGATTCTGGTAAGTTGGAGGCCTGATTATTACATGGTTTCACCACTGCATATATCAGCCCAAACTGTGACCTGTGAGGTGGAGTATAAGCCTAAGAAACTTGTATTCCTAGGCACTTTTGTCTATGCGTTCAACACTAAGGAGAAAAGAAAGTCCTTGTGGTCTACTCTAGGGGAAACCTTGGCTGGTACTTGGTGAATTTAACTCTATAATTCATATGGAGGATAGGATTGGAGGTAATCCAGTAACATGGGCTGAGGTAGTTGATTTTGCAAATTGTGTAGAAGATTGTGGTTTACTTGAACTCACTCACTAGGGGAACAAGTATACATGGAATGACAAAGGAAGTGAAGCAAGAATTTTTTCAAAAATAGATTGGACCTTGATGAATGATGAATGGATGAATAACATGCCTGGGAGTAGGGCTATACTTCTACCAGAAGGTATTAGTGATCATTGTCCCATTAAAGTGGTCCTGACTGCAGAAATAAGGAGAAGGCAAAGATCTTTTCAGTATTGCAATACATGGAGTCAAAATTCACAATTCAAAGAAGTAGTGAAAGTTGGTTGGGATAAACAAGTGCAAGGGTGCAAAATGTTCAAGGTAGTTAAAAGGATGAAAATGTTGAAGTAGGATTTGAAGAAACTTCACTCTCAGCAGTTCAGTAATCCGTTACATGATAAAGATCAAAGTAGAAAGCAGTTGAAACAAGCTCAACAACAACTGAAGTCAAACCCAACCAATGTAGAGTTGCAGAAGAATGAAAGAGAGTGTCATACCAGGTTGGAACTAAACTACCTAGCGGAAATGTATCTCCAACAGCAGAGCAAGGTAACATGGTTAAAACTAGGAGATAATAATTCCCGATATTTTTTCTCAGTGATAAAACATAGAAGGTTGAGGCAAGTAACTACCAACTAAAAGATGAGCATAGAGAATGGAAAACTGACCCTGCTGTGATAGCTCATATCCTTGTTGACTACTATAAAGACCTTTTAGGGCAAGCAACCGATACCAGAGTTAAAGCAGAAGAGTTTGTGATGAATTGTGGTCCTGTGTTAGAGACAGTTCATCAGCTACAGTTACTAGCTCCTTTTACTGATAAAGACGTTAAGATGACTATGTTTAGTATTGATAAAATCAAGAGCCCAGGGCCTGATGACTATGGCAGTGTTTTTTTCAAAGACTCATGGGAATTATTAGGCAAAGATGTAATTGAGGCAATTTTGGAGTTTTTTCAGAATGGAGAACTACTGAGGCAACTGAATGCTACCAATATAGAACTAATTCCTAAATTGGAGGCACCTGAATTTGTAAGTCAATATAGGCCAATTGCATATTGTACTATTATCTATAAGTGCATTTTCAAGTTAATTTGCATGAGACTGAAGGATGTTGTTAGTTATTTGGTAGCTGAAAATCAGGTTGCTTTTGTTCAAGAAAGATCAATGGTTCATAATATCTTGATTTGTCATGACCTGTTGAGACACTATACTAGAAAAACTACACCTAGATGCTTGATGAAGATAAACCTGAGAAAAGCTTATGATATGGTCAGCTGGGAGTTCTTAGAGGAAGTTTTGAGGGGTTTTGGGTTTCCTGATAATTCATTAAGCTTGTAATGGTATGTGTAACATCAACAAAATTCACAGTGAAGCTCAATGGAGAAGGACATGACTATTTTGAGGGAAAGAGAGGGTTGAGGCAAAGTGATCCTTCTTCACCTCTACTCTTTATGCTAGTAATGGAGTATATTTCAAGACTACTCAAGAGAATGAGATACCTCCAAGATTTCCAATACCACCCGATGTGTTAGGAGCTAGGTTTAACTCACCTCATCTTTATAGATGATCTCATGATCTTCTGCAAAGATGATCTCAAGTCAGTGAAAAGAATCAAGAAAGCTCTAGCATATTTCAGTGCAACTTCAGGACTAGTAGCAAATATGGAGAAATCCAGCCTGTTTTTAGCAGGGATGACTGATCAGGTGAAGCAACAGTTGTTAGAGTGTACTGGTTTCACACAAGGTGCTTTCCCTATCAGGTAGCTAGGTCTGCCTCTTTCATCTAAAAGGTGGAATAGACTTGACTGTCACCAGCTAGTCGCAAAGATAACTACCAGGATTCAAACTACTTATGCAAAGCAGCTTTCTTATGCTGGAAGGCTTTATGTAGTTTTAGTTGTTCTCTTCTCTGTTCACAACTTTTGGGGATCAGTGTTCATACTTTCTTAAAGTGTTGTGAAAGAGGTAGATAAAAAATGTAGAGATTATTTGTGAGGTAGTAATGAAGTGATGAGGAAAGTTTCTTTAATTGCATGGGCAACAGTTTGCCTTCCAAAGAAGCAAGGAAGACTGAACATTAAAGGTTGTGAATACTGGAATAAAGCTTCAGTGGGTAAGCTTATATACCAATTAACTGTCAACAAAGAATCATTGTGGCTAAAGTGGGTGCATGCAATCTACATTAAACAAGGGAATTTTTGGACTCATAAAGCACCAGTTGATAGTAGCTGGTACTGGAGGAAGCTTAACTCTTTGAAAGAACAAATGCAGTACTAGTATAGCCAGGACCAATTCTTATTGACTAAGAATGGTAAATATTCTATTACAAGAGGATATTATGAACTCCTAGGTGATTATGCAAGGATGGAGGTAGCAGACTTGGTTTGGAATATGTGTCACTGCCTAAACACAAGTTTTCGATGTGGCTGATAGTGCAAGACAGACTGCTTACAAAGGCAAGGCTTCAGCACTTTAACTTTCATATAGAGGATACTACATGCAGTCTCTATCATGCTTCAGTGTTGGAAACAAGCAGGCATCTATTTGTGGAGTGTGATTTTGCAAAACAAGAGATGGAGTGCAGCTTTGGTCCAATATACATCTTCCTGTTGTAGACTTAAAGACTACACTGGAGAGGATCAGGAAGAAACATTGGAAAAAGTTTCAGAAGCAGGTGGTGGCTGCATTATGGGGAGCATGGCATACTACATCTGGCAAGCTAGGAACATGAAATTATTCAGAGGTGTATAGACTCAATATATAGACTTAGTGGGACAGATAACTAGAGAAATTGTAGATAGAATTGAGTTCTTTATGCATACAAAAAAAAGCACTTAGGAGTACAGTTTTTTGGCAAAAATTTTTGAAAGTAGTAGTTGTTTCTTAAAGGCCTGATCAGCATGGCATCTTCCAATGGAAGGGGTCTGATTAAGGTGCTCTTTAGTTTGTAAATGTTCGAGGTTGTTAATGGTAATATTCACATTGTTGCCCAAAAATAAAATAAAAAATTGCGAGCTATTTTATAGGAGTGAGTTTATCCAATGTGCATCCAAATGGTAGGGAATGTAGTTTTTCTGGAGAATTCAAGAAAGAATTGCAGTTAGGAACTTATTTGGACCAATATGCCCTTATACGATAAGTATAGGTTCATATAAGGTCTCGGTTAAGCTCTGTATGAAATAAAGGTTTTTTTGACTGAATAAAATAACAACAAGACCATAATTGAGCCAAATTATTAATGAACAACAAATATAACGAATTTTGCATACTTTAAGACATTTTTAACACGCTTCTTGAATTCACTTATCCGTCTAAATCTGATTTACACATCGTTATACATTTCTAAGTCACATTTCTTGCCTCTATTGACATATTTTTGGATTGTTGCATCCAAAAGTTTCGTTGAAAGGAATGTTTATTTTTTAGAAAGTTGAGGCGCTTGGCCAAATTGTGGTTGATTAATAGCATAGATTATCTTTCAGAAATTACAAAATTAATATTTTCATACTCACCTTTGGATCTTGAAACACAAATTATTGCTCACAAAACATTTTTTAAATTAATTAACTAAACATAAATTGTTAATCTCAAATGTAGTTTCAAAAGTACTCCTAAATAAACAGATCTTGAAAGTTAGCCGAAAATGTTAGTCATAAACAAATTGCGTTAAGCCTTGTATGGATTTCTTTCAAACAAAAAGTGGAGTAACATTAACTTTTAGTTGGAAGGTGATGAGTAATTGAAGTCAAATGGGAATGAGGTATGTGATAACGTGTCCATATTTACAATTGAACAAGTAGACACATCACACATGTGTCCTATGTGGTAGTGGAGGAGTCCGAATTTTCATTGAGGGGGTTTAAAAGTGCACACACGAACTAGCCGAAGGGATTCAACATCTACTATATATATAAAAAAAATAATTTTAACCATGCATAAATAGTGTAATTTTTCGCCGAAGGGGATTCAAATGAACCCTCTCAGTGTATGCTAGCTCCGCCCCTGCTATCTGGCATCCTACGTGGCAATTCACATCTTATGTGGAGTCCGTCGTGCCGTCCTACGTGTATTGTGCCACATAGAACGCATGCGTCTACTTGTTCAACTTTATATAAGTTTAAGTGTCTACTTGAGTACACTCACACTCAAAGTTGGAGGATATACATGCGAGTTGAGGTTACTCCTAATATTAACTTTTAGTTGGAAGGTGATGAGTAATTGAAGTCAAGTGGGAATGAGGTATGTGATATTAGTTGGAAGGTGATGAGTAATTGAAGTCAAGTGGGAATGAGGTATGTGATAAGGTGTCCATATTTGCATAGTCCTTTTTGGACGGTTAAAGTTACTGTTATTTGTGGTTAGAAATTAAATAAAAAAATAGTGGGCACTACTAATACTTTAAGATGGGCAAAGATACAAAAGCTATGAAAAAGACTTCAAAAATAGTGCACTCAACCAAATTTATTACGTATTGTGATATGTGACCAACTTGGAAGTCATTGGCATTCAATGATAGGTGTTCTTGAAATATTTATCATAGCATATTTTGGGTAATAAGTTTAATCATGTATGACTCATTAACCATGGTAGGTAGGTCAACTTTCAATTCTATACAGGAGTTGTCAAGTCAAATTGTATTTCTATAAAGAGTGATTAGAGTCAACAACATATTTAAAGTATTCCACTTTTTTGAGTTTTATATCTAAATTATCACGTGCGTGAGTTTTCAACCAGAATTATCACTAACTATTCATATAAGCACAAATTAACTATCAATTTGTCACTTTTCCTATTTAAATGTGGCCTTGAAAACGCGACTTCATATGTTTGTAGGGGTCTACTTATTTGCCTTCACTCCTGCCTCGAGTTCCATATCCGAACTATCAGGTGGGAGTTTCCTAACTAAATTGTCACCAATTATTTATCAAAACACATCTCAACTATCAATTTTTCACTTTTCCTACCTGAAATACCACCATCGTTCATGTAGAAAAAGTGAACAATTGATAGTTGAGATATGTATTTATCTGAAAAAGTGAACAATTGATAGTTGAGATGTGTTTTGATAAATAGTTGATGATAGTTTAGATAAGAAACCCGCACACCTATAACGCGATAAGATAGAGAAGGAATCAAAGGCTTTGATAAACTTTATTGTCATGCAATTTTGATTAGTCTTTCTTCCTCCTATCAGATAATGATAAGTACATAACGTTATCCTTTCAGCATCAAGGATCTACACCACAGTCAATTGGTGGCGCGATTGACGCCTCATGTTTGGGAAGCACTATTATTATGAAATAGAACAAAATCCGCTTGTGTGAGCTTACTTACATTATTGATTTTGGATAAAGGAGAAGAATTGTGGTAGACTAATATCCAACATAAAACTTGTCAATTCACGACAAGGCGGAATACATAAACAACCCCTTAAATTTGTCAGTAGATTTTAGCTAGTTAGCCACTCGAATTACGACTTGTTCTGATTAAGCACATGAACACAAGATAAGGTATTTTTATTAGACATTTCCGACTCAAAATTTGAAAAAATTAATGTTTTTGTATGTTTTCAACCCCCATTACATATATATGTTACAACATATGTAATGTAATCTCACAAGTGGGATGTGGGAGGATAGTGTGTACGCAGATCTTACGAACCTTAAAGGTAGAGAGGTTGTTCTCAAGTGCCCATTACATTATTAGTTTAACCACTTAAAATATATCACCTTCTTTAATTATGCACATTAGCCTCAATAAGCCGTAAAGCCTCATCCATGTTATTATTGAGGCTGACGTGTATAATTAAAGGAGGTGACATATTTTTATTAACTTATCTACGTAAAAGACGCTTGAAAATATACGCAGAATCTTTTGAGTCAGAAGTGTCTACACACCTGGTTATGTGTTTAGGTTCTCAATTGAAATAGATCGTAATTAAATTGTCTAAATGAAATTCACTAACAAGTTTAAGGTTCTATTGATGTCTCTCGAATAGTCTTGCATCAATTTAGTACCATGTGTGTGGAGGAGTGGAAATGAGACTAATAAAAGACCTTTGGTAATTGACATGAATAGAAAGTGTGAAAATAATGTTTTACATAGTAGAGTTGTCAACAGTAGTAATCTTAAATCAGATGGCAATATTTAGTTTATTGCACAAACAAGTAATTCATGTATTCACTCTGCTATCCTGATTCCTATATACTATATAAACACAACCCCAGAAAAGAGAGAATACACACCAACTATTAAAGAATTATGTGACTTCGTACTACTATATAATCAGTTTGGGACTGAGGCGTAGTTGTTATTGTACTACACTATGTAATCACACGTCAAAATCTACATCTGCCTTCCCATCAAACAGACCGAAAACCCATGTTAGCCTAATAATCTGGTCATTCATGTACAATGGAGGATCTCTGTGGAGAACTCATACCTCTTTAGCCTCTTCGTCAGACAAACGTGGTATCAATCATTCAAATGTTATCGATCATTTGTATTTGTTCGATTGTCTGATCAATCAAATGTTATGATCAAGCAGCAAGAGCAAGTGCTTTTATTGTCCCTTGACTGTTTGCTGTTACGATTGTTGGGCTGTCAAGTTTCCAACAAACAGCACTGATGAAAAATGATCCCATGTCCCCGTCTGGATCATTCTGATCATCAGAAACAAATCTATGCCGAGCTGCTGGCTTAGAAATTGCCTGCACATATAATCCAATAACAGATGTAACACTGAAAAACGATGTTAAATCGCTCATTTTATCTGGATAATGAACCTTACTATATACCTTGTGATAGACAAACACTTCATTTGTCTCACTGCCACATGCAAGGTATTCACTGTTTACTGTAAGACCTACAAAGTTCTTCTCGTTTGTATGTCCTCTAAACGTACGAAGCTGAAATTAAAAACAGAAGAAGGCAAATGCTGGTCAGTATTGAATTTATTTTAACATATTGAATTGGCTCTCAGGATTAGATATGATCTTCCAGAGCGACAAATATGTGATTAATTTCTTTAAGGTTCAGAATGAGAAAATGACGAGCATGATATTACTTACTGGAACGTTCTCTTTGACATCCCACAAACGCAATGTACTATCGGTTGATGCAGAAGCTAGCTCATTGTTAGATAAAAATTTTACATACGAAACAGCTTTACGGTGTCCACTGAAAATGTACAGTGGATGGCTAATATTTCTCAAGTCGTAATAGTGAACGTGATGATCTGCAGAACCCACCTGCAAGATATCGGTTAATGCCTTAGTTTAAAAAATTGACCTTTAACAAAGACCAGAGAGGAAACGAAAACTTACAGCTACGTGAACACTGGATCCAGGATTATACTTCACCGAGCAAATGTTAGCTTTCATGTCAATGGTAAGAACGCTAGCTTCCTGCCTCGTGCTCCAAACTTTGACCTGTTGAGAAATTAATTAGCGCATTCCATATTCTTACAAGTAAAGTTCCTCGCTCTTGTTCTTTCGGTTTAGCACACTTCAAATCATCTGGATCTTATCAGTTTACTTCACAAGAGTAACTGAATGAACTAAACTATGATATAAATGCATCCCAATTTCATCTTACCTCATTTGTCAAATTTGTCTACTTTCAGAAACACTATGATTGTCTTTCCAAAAACCAAATTAGGAACACTTAAATTTGAGAAAACACATATTCCGAATTTTATTTACCTTGCAATCATCACTACCAGATACAAGCATAGAAGGTTCAGTACAGCCAAAGTCAACACTCCATGCTCGTTTTTCATGCTCCTCGTACTCCATCACACTCTGAAAGAAGGAAGTGGTCTTATTGTTGGAAAATCATGGAAACTCTTTTTTCTAACACTTATCACATCAGACATAACTGCGGCAGATCCATATGAAGGTGTTTTCATGATCTCGATATAAGAAGCTGATACTACCTGACGAGTTGAGATATCCCAAACCGTCACTATCCCCTCATAGTCACTGCTTGCTAAGTGGTTTTTAGTGTACTTGTTCCAACTCAAACAACTTAGTTTGGTTCGGGTAGACATTTCAACAACAGGACATTGCACATCAGCTGGTTCGTTTACCACCTGATAAAGCAAACATACAATCATTAAACTGCTAGCAAAAAATTTTCGTGTGGGGAGATTAGAAGAAATTATGAAGCTCACATGAAGCATGAACTTACTGATGAAAACTCGAAGACCTTAATTCTTCGTGATACCCCAGCAGTAGCAAACAATTCATCGTCTCGGTCAAATTCAATACTGTCAAGAAGAGGAAATTAGTTGCTAAAACATCCTGCTACCAAACGGTTACTTCAAAAAAGGGGATTGCTATAATGTGTCCATTAAAAAAAACTACTAATAAGAGTAGCCTGTTTCTCAAAAACCGATTATCTCTAGTTCTAGTTTTCTAGAAAAGGACAACTGAAGAAAAAAAAGTTACTGATGGATTTTATTCTAAATGCAATGAACTTCTTATACCTTGAAACAATATTGGCCGAGTGGAAAAGGTCAGAATGACTGAGTTCAGCAACAACTCGCAGTCGACTATTTCAACAACCACAGTTAAAAAAAAGATCTGTAAGACCAAATATTTAGGATAATTTGCACTTGGGAGCCAATATTACTATTATTAGATGAACTGATGGACCTGTATCGCGTAAAGGTAGACAAAACAGATTGAAAATCCTCAAGTCCCACAGAATAACCTTCTCTATTCATGATATTTGCTACCCTTTCTCCCTGTTTCTGTGACTCTCTTTCCCAATAACGCCTCTTTTGTAGGTAACAGTCTTGAAGCTCATTGAACTGTTGACAATTGAAGGTGTTAAAAGAGGACATATGAACAATGAACTATTCTCCCAGGAAGGACCAAACTCCGCAAATTTCAATTTTACACGGCCATCAACAAGCACAACTATAAGTTACAGAATTAACCTGTGCATGAACGCGGCGTTTCCTTGCTAATGCCTTTCCAGGTTGATTAGGATCCTGTGAATCTGATCCACCGTGGCTGTCATCCTTCCGTTGCACAATTTGAGAATTCCGAGGAGCTCTTGCATCAGTGTTTCTGGGCTGTGAAGTGCCAGCACGACCTTGTTCTTGTGAATTGACAGAACAATAAACAATTGCACCGCATCCCTTATCTCTCAATGGAGGCCTGACTGTCATTGCAGATGAATCATCTACTAGCGTTCTCATTTTCGCTGAATATCTACCTCTTGTCCTATATAACTCTATTCTATGCTTCTCCACCGCATTTATGTCTTCTTTAATGTACTGGAGATCATTTTGAATCTAGGGGAAGTGCATGATACAATCAATAATCTGCTTGAATCTTAAATGGATAATAAATGAAAAGAGTACACAAAGAAGATTCTTCGAAATGAGTCTAATCTTTTTAGATAGTAGACAAATATGCAAAATCCCTTTCTTAGCAAGTTATATGAGGCAGTAGATGTTAGAGCTTTTCCTGAAGCGGTTTGACATTTCATATTGTAAAAATGTGTCACATAAAGTCTTGAGGGGAAAGGCAAAACTACAGGTACCTACCAACGAGATCACGTTCCTTTTCCTGCTATAATATTGTATCATTGAACATAATAGAATGCAAAGATATCGTACAAGTGAAAATAGATGAATTTAAACTAAAAGTGGCAATGTGTAAAGTCGGGTAGAAGTTCAAGATAAAACCTCATTAAGCTCTTCAATTTTTTGCTTCCTTAAACACTGGAGAAACTCGAGCAGAATCTGAAGATTTGTTTCAGCTTCTTCTTGTTCCATTTTTCTTTTCTTGTCCATAAGAAGTGTTAATAGACTATTCAGCTCTTTAATGGACACCTCGCATCCCTGCCTAAGAATCAGATTAGAATTCTGAACAGATAGACAGAAATAACCCGGACACAATGACAGAGAGATTTAAAATGCAAATCATCCGAGACTAAGAAGCAGTTGCAAGAAAATAATCAAAGAACCGACTAAAAGAGCTGCGAAATGCAAAGCTAGGGACGCTCTCCACTAAAACTAAGTTGAATGGACACTTACAAGTTTCCTACAGAAAGAACCAGCCACTGTATTTTAATCGACATCTTTGCAAATACTTGCAGGGGAATTAAATTCCTTTTCAAGACATAGCAACAACAACAACATACACAATGTAATCCCACAAGTGTGGTCTGGGAGGGTAGAGTGTACAAAGACCTTACCCCTACCTCGTAAAGATAGAGAGGTTGCTTTCGATAGACCCTTGAATTAAAATAAAGCATATCTAAGCAGTTTGAAAAAGGAAATACAGAAATAAGAGCAGTAACAACAATAAAATAATGTGAAATGAAAAGCAGAACCCAATATACAGAGGAATGAACAGTATGACAACAAAATAATGTGATATTCGAAGCACACTTTTCAAGACATAGCATGTTCAGATATTCAATTTCCTTTTTTATGTTTCTCACAAGCCACGACTTCATAATATCTTTCCCTCAATGAGTCAAAGCATTTGGTATGGTAAAGACTAAAAAGTGCTTATACAATGCAAGAGAAGTAATGTGGATGCCGTCTCCTATCAAACCATATCACTAACGTCGGCCTGCAACACGTATCATCATACCACTGATACCTCAGCAAAACGGAGATGCATCATCATCCGGACAAAGAACATTTCCTAGTCTATGTACAACGATAAAAAGAAAACTTGTTCAACTTTGAATGCATATCTGACCTGCTGTATTGCTTGGCGAAGTTGTTCCACAGGAGTAGCACTTTTGGCCATTTGGCTAGCAGACCTCTTCATCAATAACTACACAAAGGAAAAAACTTTAACTCAACATGGTTTGAATGAAAAATAACCTTCAAGAATGTCATCGATATTCAGATTAGTAAAAACTGAAGACCATAAAACAAAAGAAAAGAAGCAAAGAGAAGAAAAATACAAATAAAGTCCGCTACAGAAATGCAGTGCAATCCAACCAATATTTGTCGTGATGTACAGAAGTCAGCATGATAATTCCTGATGGACATACTCATAGAGACCTATCTTTGCTGGTTCAATATGTGTAATTTTTCAATCACTCATAGAAATCGTAAAGTTCATCAAATCCTGAGCATTTTTAAGTAATATAAATAAACAGGACAAAGCCAGATTCCTCCAAGGCATATAGTTCTACGTTGCTAAAAGAACAGTACTGAATTCTAAAGGGCGACCCGGTGCACTGAAGCTCCCGTTATGGGCGAGGTACAGGGAAGGACGGACCACAAGGTCTATCATACGCAGCCTTACCCTACATTTCTGCAAAAGGTTGTTTTCACCAGCTTGAATCTGTGACCTCCTGGTCACACGGCAACAACTTTACCAGTTACACCAAGGCTCCCTTCAGTACGGATGATTCAACTAGAACTAAAAGTATCATCTCAAAAAAAGCGCCTGAATTCCAATTCATCCCATCTTCTTTGAAATTTTCCCTAATTTAGAAAGTACTAATACCAAGACTGCCTAAACAAACTAAACAGCTCGCCAATCTCCGCAAAAGTCACATACAATACATTTTGTATCTTCATTCATATGCAATTCAAACAAATGTGTGATCATTACACCAATATATAAGTGAAATTCAAAGTCAAACATCCAAATTCATGAAAAAAAAAAAAAAAATTGAAACTTTTACCCTATAGAGAAGGAAATTAGGATAAATGTGACTATTACACCCCATACAAAAGTGTCGGTGAAAATACCACAAATTACAGTTGAATAATAAAATAAATAAAAATGAATAAATAAATATACAGCTGAGGCACGTATATCTAGCTCTATTAAGGAAGCTTCAAGCTCACTGCAGTATTATTTTCACCATTTCAGCAGTATAGCAAAATTCAAAATCGAACATCCAAATTCATGTAAAAAGCTTAAAAATTTAACCTTATTGAGAAGGAAATTAGGACAAAGGTGACTTGAAGTCAAGTAAACAAATGTGATTATTACCATCCATACATATTTTTTGTAAAATTACCGCAAACTACAGCTGAATAATAGAATGAACAAAAATGAATAAATACATATTCGGACTGAGGAGCGGATACCTAACTCTATCTAAGAAAATTCAAGCTCATACTACAATATAATCTTCACCGATCCAACAGTATAGTGAAACTATAAACATCCAAATTCATGAAAAAAAAATTGATTTTTTTTTTTACCTTATTAAGAAGGAAATTAGGATAAATATGATTAGTGGTCAAGTAATGAGAGCAACAAGGACAATCACTTTTGTTCTGTAGATGAGTAACAATACACATATAACAAAAACTATGTCCACATGCTGTTAGAAATGCATCCTTTATTATTTGCATACATATTGGACACAATATATCCTTATCCACTTCCTCCTCCTCCTCCGCCTTAACTTTCTCCTCAACCTCCGTAGTAGTCACCAGCGGTGGCAGAGGCTCCTCCGCCACCGCTTCCACTACCGGAGCTGAAGTTCCACCGGCGTTGTCAGGCTCGGATTTCACTGTTGGCACTAAAACTCCCATTGAGGTACGCTCTCCTCCTCCTCCTCCCATAGCTCGTGCCTGATTGAATTGATCAGGTCACATAGGAACAAGGTTTAAGTCTACCGATCTCCTTGTGCCTGATCGAATTGATCAGGTCACGTAGGAACAAAGGTTCAAATCTATCGATCTATTACAATGCCTCAGCTGCTTACATCATCACTATTAATTAAAACTTGAAACTCGAACCAACTTTTTTGTATATGTGTGTGTATATATTGGAGTGAGAAATGACTATAATTTGAGTATCATTAGTAACGTATTTCTCGAAATTATTTTGTATAGGCTTTTGACAAGCCAGAGCAAGACTTCGTTAAAAGACTTAGAAGAGTGAGATTATTATGTTTTTTTGTGAGGGTATAAAAGGACCACGTTGGCGGGGAAATGAGGCTTTTCAAAACTGGAGAGACTTGTTATTGTGACCGCCTCATAATATTTTTTTTTGTATCCAATAAGATTTATATAAGTTTGAGTAGCCAATAATAAAGCAGCCGAAAAGTTGATTTCTTAAGTTTTACGTATAAGTTTTTTATGTTATTTTTACTTGTTTATTATTAAATTATAGGAAAAATTAATCAGAATTCCTCCACTACGGATGGACTGATCTGAAGAGCGAAAACTTGATTCGATATTTACAGTTACTATAGATTAGGGTTTCTATCGTGCTATTCTATTTCTATAGAGAGGTAGGCGCCAAAGACAACGAATCTCTCTCACTATGGATAATTATTGTTTGCGAGAAGTGTCTGTTCCACTTTATCCTTAAGAAGAATATAAATAAAGCAAGATTTCGAACAGGCAGGTATCGAAGGAGCAAAGGAGGAGATAGCAATAGCATTAGCAGGAGCAGCAGGAAGCGAACGAAAGTGAGCTTGTTCTCGAATCAGCGCACTAGGAATCGAAGATTGAAGATGATTTCTATTTATTTATATGATTTGAAAAATTAAGAAATAATTTATTATTTTATATAATATTACTCGTATAATTAAAACTTAAGTTTTATGAATAAATTTTTTATGTTATTTTTACTTGTCTATTGAATTATTTTACTTGTCTAATATACTGGGTATATTGTTGTTGTTGAAATTATTTAGGTGTCATAATCTGATTTGGACACCATAATTACATTTTTTTAGAAAAAAAAAAAAAAGAGAAAAATTGTACCTAAGGAGTAGTACCAAATGTTAATGTGGGTTTGGTAGTACTAATATTACCTACTTTTATTGAATTTTTGATTGTCTATGGTAAGTTTGATGTGATCAAAGTAAAAAAAAAAAAAAAAGATTCAATAAATCCAAATAGAAAACTTTCAATATCATGATGTGATACAATTATCTACTACTTTTATCTATTTCAATCTAAATATCAACTATTTAATATTATATGATGATCATACATATCTATGTGCAATTTGGCATTATCACAGTTCTAATATATTCTAAGGGACATTTGGAAAAGAAAATTCTAGTTGTCTAATCCTTGAAATAATCTCAGTTTGCTTGTTAAGCTTCAATTAACATTGAGAATCTTTCTAGTTGAAACCTATATGCAATTTGCCTTATTTGTAGAATATTTTTTCCTCTTTACCAAGTAAAAGATAAGTCTATATGAATGAACAACAAAATGGTGAAGTTCACGCAAAAATAATTGAACTTTAGTCATATGTGTATGAAGTTAGACTTTGTTAATCGTAATTTCAGACATCACATATCTGAAGTTGATAGACTTGTAAAAATTTTATGCACTATACTATATATTATGATGTAAATGGTGGTCCTGAAAGATGTATGTAAACTTTGGTCGAGCACTTCTCCTTTAATGAACTTGCCTTATACGATGTGAATCTAGATCAATCCACAAAACAAATATTGGACACCAGGTGATAAATAAATTTTAATAAAATTGTTGTAGAAAGATCTTCTTATTGGGCCCCAAAGAAGCAATTACATCGACGTGACCGCGTGAACAATTAAAAAAGATACAATACATAAATTGACACTTAAAATTGGTTTCAACCTGCAAATAAGCATTTTAACTTTGAGACTGTACATTTAAACACCTAAAATTGGTCTAAATCGAAACTAAACACTCCAACTCGTTCACACTGTTTTGAGGGATACTCGATATTGATGTTACACATAAATTTTGGAGGTGTCTAAATGATCATTTTGTACGTTAGAGTGTTTAACTAACATAGTAAAGAAAAATTGAAGCGTCTATATATGCATACTCAAAGTTGAAATATTTACTTGCCGCCTAAGACTAAAGTTGAGTGTTTATCGATGCAGATTGAAAACAACAAATTATGTTATTCGGGACTGGACAAATTAAAGTCTTTACATGTTTATACGTGTTTGACCGGCAACGCATCGCACCGGCCCTCTCTAATTACGCTATTAAATGCATGGGATGATGATATTCAAGTTTGGCCACAAGTTGATTAATGAGTTAGACATTACAATTTATTGTATCTCTTGCCAAACCTCTCTCACATCAATTATTTAGATAGAAAATGAGACTATACGTAAGTGCAATAAATGTTACTTTCTTAAAACTTCACTTTAAAAAATGAGAAGAAAAAGGAAATTAAAATTATATAAGATATTTGATATTTATATTAAATAAATAAATTATATTAACAATTAATGACAGAGCTATGCGCAAGGAAAAGGTTCAAATAAATTTCCTCCATCGGAAAAGTTATATTGCTAAAATTTTGAATCTCCTTAACATATGAAAAGTGCAATTCAACGTGACATTGTTGTATTTTTAAATCTCCTTATTCAAAAAAATTTCGTCAAATAATCCTTGTCGATGAGGCATTCGTTAAAAATTAGTGATTTCTAATTAGAAGCATAACTTGACTACATTTAAGTTATCGATGTATGTATCATGAAAGATATATATGTTTTTGCATTCGTTGATTTATTGATTTATGAATCGATAAAATTTTGTGCACGAACCCATATTCCAATTGAAAAAAATATATTTATAGAGTTAGAAAAGTTTGATAAAATTTCTCAATGTTAAATTTCAACCTTGTCATAAAAAAAGGTCGTGATAATGGTGTACTACTTCCATCGACTTAAAAGTGTTAATTAATATTACTTTAATTAGAATATTCCTTTTTACTTTAAATAGATTAGAGTTTTAATTAGGACAACAGAAAGAGAGCAACAAATTTTCTAAAACAAGTGGCTTCTGACTAATCCACGATACCATTATCTTGAATTGGCTAATTGATACAATCAATTTTCATTTTCTTTTAGAACTATTAGGTAAATCTATCCAGAAACGATTCGAATCTACGTCAGAAATTATTGATATGTACACAAACAAAATCTTAAATTGCGTGAAGAAAACGAATCATTTCTATTTTCAAAGCTGAGGTATATAAAGAACGCCTTTTTGATATCATTTGTTTGGTGGTTAGGACTTTTTCATGTCAAAGACACGAATTCGATATCCATAAAAAATTATGGTGCAAAATTTCTTTATATTGTGGCCAATTATATTGTGTAAATTCTCACTTGATCATGTTGTTCATGAATAAATTCATTTTAGACTAACGTGAAACGAATCACTTTTATTCTCGAAGCTGAGATATATAAAGAATTATTTTTTTGATCTCTTTCATTTGGTGGTTAGGAACTTTTCATGTCAAAGACACGAATTCAATTTCCACAAAAAACTATGGTGCAAAATTCCTTTATATTGTGGTCAATTATATTATATAAATTCTCATTTGATCATGTTGTTCGATAAATTCATTTTAGACTCATATGGTACGAAATATAATAACAATAATTATAAGTTCATTTCGATGAAACGGGATATTCAAGTACACTTCTTTTGCTCTTATAGCTCCGTCCTTGCTTGGACGCCTCTTCTCCTAAGATCTTCGCTCACCACGTCTACCTCATTTTTCCTTATCCCACCTTTCAAAAAGATTAATAGTATTTTCACTAACTCTTCAGCGTAATTCGAAGCTTCAACCTACTGATTTTTTATTTTTTTTTGGAATATTATTATTTTTAGTCTTATTAAATTTGATATATACAAAAACTTTATTGGGCCCCAACATTGTCACGGTATTATAATTTGGACAATATGCTTCTAAAGAGACAATTTGGAAAGCTACACAAAAATCTTTAAAGAGACAATTTGGAAAGCTACACAAAAATCTTCAAAAAACAATTGGCTATTGACTAAGCCACGATATTAATTAATATTGGTTGGTTCTTTTTTCAACTTGTTGGAATTTAGTAGGTAATAAATGTAAGTGGACGAATGGAAAAACAAAGAAATATTATGAGTTGTGTAACATGGACAACAAACTTATTTGTATTTTTGGTTTGCATCATGCATGAAGTATAATATAAACTACATATAGTCCAACCGCAAAAGTTGTTAGGGATGGATAGGGTCGATTACTCCATCCTTAATCAGAAGTTTTGTAATTTAGCCCTTTCTTGTGCTTACTATAATTAATTATTTCAGTTTTCTATTGGCGACTTGAACTATAACATTTACCAACCGACAAAAGTTGTTAGGGATGGATAGGGCAAATCACTTCATTCTTAATCAGAACTTTCGAGTTTAAATTTAAGTCATTTACAATTTTATACAAATGCTCCTATTATAGAGTAGTGTTTAATTTTATTCCTCAAATTCGTAGGTTTTCTTGCTTTCGCTATTTAAAGAAGTAACAAAAAGATAGTTGAAAATACCCTTAATATCAAAAAATAAAAAGTCATAAGTAGGGGTGTATATGATCGGGTTGGTTCAAATTTTTTAAATACCAATCAAACTATTTGTGTTGGATTTTTAAATCTATAAACCAAATCAAACCAATAAAATTTGAATTTTTCAACCTCGATTTTTTTCGGTTTTCTCAGTTTTTTTTGAGTTTTTTCCGTTAAAGTTTTCATAAAAATATATAATTAACTTGTACTTCAAATATTTCTTTAGTCCTAGCAAGATACAACTATCTTAAGTATTCCTTAAGAAAATAACACAAAATATGAAATGAATTATGCCTATAAAATATCCAACCGAAAAAAATAATAAAATCGTATAGAACAAATATTGCATATATTAACAAGTTATAATAAAAATAATCATAATTTAAAAATATTAAGTCATTCTAAAATAAGTCTAGTAAGTATTAACTAAAGGATAAATATCCAACATTATTATCATATTAGTATTGATTTAGGCTTTATTTGAGTTAATATCTATGGGCTATAGAACTTATTGAACCACTCAAAATTTTAAGTTTAAACTTGAAATAATATGTTGATAGATGAAAACAATGAAAAAGTTTAAAAAATATTTATAAATTACATCACAATAAGTATTTTTATGTATTAAATATTTTTAAAAATTGTATAAATATAATATCAGGTTGGTTCGGGTTGGTTTGACTTTTTTTAGTTAAAACCAAATCAAACTAAATCAATTATAGTCGGGTTTTTTTTTCAAAATTAAACCAAGTCAAACCAAACCATTAGTCGAATTTTTTTTCCGCTTTGACTTAATTTGCGATTTGGTTCAATTTTGTACAACCCTAGTCATAAAACATAAATTCATGTTCTCATATGATAACACAAGTTATGTCATTTAATTCCAACATAACTTAATATCGTTAGAACTTAAAAGGTAAAAATTCAATTCAGAACCCACAATTATGTTTTACAAGTTCACTTGTTAGAAATAGTAGATGATAAATGTGGACGAATAAAAATAAAAAATATTATGAGTCGTGCTTTTTTTTTTTTTTTTTTTTGTGTGTGTGTGAGTCGTGTAACATGGCCAACAAACCTATAGTACTTCAACTGCTTTAATGTAGATACTCAACGTCTGGTGGGAAATTAAAAAACTATATATAGTCAGAATATGATGAGTATATTCAACGTACCCCCTAATAAGAGATTGGAAATACATAAGAGGGAAAAAGACAAACTCATTTTTCTGGTCTTTACTTTTATGACTTGTAGATGTGTCTCTAAAATTTACCATAAAGTACAATGTGCTCATTTTTCTGGTCTTTACTTTTATGACTTGTAGATGTGTCTCTAAAATCTACCATAAAGTACAATGTGCTCATCAATGGTGCATGCACACCTGACCTAAAAATCTGGAGTTCAGAGCACTTTTATGATATTGAATCAAGCAATAAAAAAGGGTAGCCAAGTCGAACCACAAAGGTTTAATGTATGCGGTCTTATGTTGCATATCTAGACTGTTTTCACGATTTGAAAACGTGACCTCCAAATCACATAACAACTTTACGTTACTCCAAGGTTCCCCTTTGATATTGAATCAAGCAATGTGGTACAAAAAGGGTCCAATCTTGACTTTTTACCCTTTTTAAAATACATTCATTCAGAGATATTTTCGCTACAATAATCTATAATAATACCATAGGATAAATCTTTTGAGGAAAAATATGATAATTTGGTTTTCCAAAACTTAGCTTCAATGTGTAACGTTTGGTTAAAGTACGAGCAAGTTAACCTGACACCACCATCATGTACATTATGTATCCACATAATAGGGATCTTATTTGTGCTGTATCGAGATACATACTCTTCAGGACGATTCTAATTATTGGTTCGAATTTATTCTAGAATGTACGCCTAATTTTCCTGTACTTATAGTTCAATCCGGTCAGAACACTGCCCTGTCGAGGCAAAAGATGAAGTGCCAGGCCCCGTCTGACATATTCAATAAATATATCAATTCATCTCTGTGAACGGGGAACATGGAGCATAATTCCAATCCCTCTTATGGTGTACACCCAGCTCCATAGCTGAGCTTGTCATGGGCTTTAGGGTGTGTAACCAGCTCAAGGAGTTGATGCACCCTACTCCTGTATTAGACAAGCTTTAGAAAGGTTTGGTGTGTAAGGAATTGTTCGTGTTGGATCTCAAGACGTAGCAACACCTATAATGCAAGGAATAACAGACTTACATCACGATGTCTTTTTCTTCGTTATTCTGATTTTGGAAATGTGTGTCAAAGGAATTTGACAGGGCGTAAACTATGTATTCTGCCTTAGAACTTTCCAAAAGATAACATGTAATACATTTTAGTACATATTATTGAAAGGAGAAAACAACCAAGTGCCTACCCATTTGTGGGCAATTTGACATGCTCTTCCTCGTACAGAAAAGATACAATATGGATCTATATCTTTGTATTTTTGTCTATACTGGTATATACAAGTATAGTTGGTCTCTCATTTTTCCTTTCCCTACCTTCTGCTGACTTGAGGATCAGCGACAGATTTCTTTATACAATCAACGATACCTACACAATCAGTCTGAGGCACTTGACACCCTGGAACATCTTCAGACTCATCACATGGATTTCTGTGTGGAGAGCGAAGGCTCCCATGAGTTTGACAGGCTTTCATTGTCTTACAATGCTCTGCTTCGTCATCTCTGATGTTCATGAATACGTCGTACAGATTGTCTAAACAGGAAACATGACTTCAATCAGAATTGTACTCTCACTTGTCCAAAATGATTTACTAAAGGTATATCATTGAGGTGCGCTTTACCTATTTTTGGTCTTCGAGTATTAGGCTCTCGTGATGTTTGAAACTCATCTAATTCAATCACAAAAGATGGATTAGATTACTGAACCAGATGGATTTGGTCACGATAGTATTAAGTATCATTGTAACACTCACCGAACAAATACAAGTCACCTCCCGTGTAGTAGCTCACAGCAATCTTTGGAGCGGGCAATTTCTTCAATTCCTCTGCAGAAGCATTAGAAGGGCATATTACTACCATTTTGAGGAATATAATAGCGTTAAACTATCCCAAGAAAAGGAATTGACAAGAACTATAGTATAGCATATTTTTTCATCTTTCCTTTCTAAACATTGTGCCATGCTCCAGAAACGGCCAAACAAATTAAAGGAAACTACCACAGTTCCAATTCTGTCTATCCACTTTGCAGTTCGAAATTTTCAACTGTTCATAAAACAATACCTCCTTGATCCTTGATGAATTTATCGTAAGTCTCGTATGCATGGTTCTCCACACATTCAGAGAAATGATCTGCAAGAATTTATCGTGTCAATGACTGTTCTCATAACCCGTGAAAGGTGAAAACCACAGGGGACAGCCAAAAGGCATACTTTTGTTAGAGAAGAGCGATTACATGTGTTCCAAGGGATAACACAAGACTATATCAAAGCTAAGCTTTGGCAAGGACAAACTCTGTGTGACCATTTTTAAAGTTGGTCTATAAGATAATAATGAACTTTCCCAGACGTTATAATCATCAAGAACCAGACTCTAATAAAACTTATTCCAAAACGAAAAAAAAAACATTTAAACAATATAAAGCTATGAGAAAATGAAAGGAGATTTATTAGATCCTAATATTACAGCTTACATGCCATTCTTGGGCTCAAAGCATACATCAAGACTGTCATGAAATAATAGAATACAGCAATATGTTGCGCAAGGAATCGGTCAAACCACCAAGCATTTCCTCCTAATTCCTGCAATGATTATATCAAGACGGGGAAATATAACTATAGATTCTTTCACTATATAAGCACATGATATGAAATAACAAGTTTCACCAATAAAAAGTTAAAACCAGCACGTTGAGAAAATGTAAGATCAAGCCCTTCATATCGTAACCCTTGCTGAATAAACCATTATTTACAAACTCAACATACATAGCTCACACTTGACGACTCTGGCAAGACAGATGCTCATAAGTTGGGTGTTGGAAGGAAATCAAGAAGTTAGACGGAAGAGCATTACCTCCATAATGAGCAAATGGTGCATCTCATTCCAGCTTTCAGCAAAATGCACCTTCAGATAATCTGCTCTTCTCCACCAACCAAAGCTCTCATACAAGTGAAGAACAGATATAAATGCTGTCATGAATACATTATACGCACGTCATTAGTAGAAAATAGAATTACAACAATATCTTTCATAGCTAGGCCTATATTTATTAGGTAACAGATGAAGAGACCTTATCCTGTGTGTAACACAAGTTTTGTTTTTTTAAAAAAAATAAATAAAATTGTGTGTGTAACGCAAGTTTATGTTTGACATGTAACGGAAATCATACTGAGAAAGTCTAAAAAATCTAAGAAGGGCTTTTGGGTTCTTTTTTCTCACACAAAGATAATTTATGTCCCTCAACGAGGAAAAAATGTTTCCATATGCTGCTTCAGAAGACCAGTACAATCAGGCCTTCTTGTACCATGACCAAGTTAGGGTGTCACTGTCAATGCAGTGCACAACATAGTTCAGGCCTAAAGAAAACAGCAGAACTAAAATATTCCTAAATTCAGACCGATGCACGAAAAGAGGTCTAGGTGCTACAAAACAATCAGCAGCTTGAAAACGTAGTATTTACCAAAATAAGGAACTCTTGCAATTGTTTCCAGAACAAAAAACCTCGCATAGTGTCGGTCGTGATACAAAGTGTCAAGAATCTTTATCACTGAATCCTGAAATTATCAGCATAATTTTGAAATCAGACAAATTCCTGATCAAATGGAAATGTTGAAAAGCTACTCAGCAGTAAATCTTATGCAACAAAGATGTTCGTAATAGAAAATATTGCCAAACACCTTTACATTAGTGTATCAGATGATACTACAAATCAATTCAGAAAATAACTTATTCACCTTGCACAAAGCAATATATATTGTGTAAAACACAAAACATGTCAGCAGAAGATAAGGAAGTTGCACAGTCAATTACCGATCAAGTTGCAACTAAAGTAATCCAAACTGCCCCATTTGTGAACAAATTTAACATCAGCCATGATCATTTCTAGTTGTATCTTCTTCTTTTAGGGGAAGGAAGAAAGGAGTAGGCCCTTTCGTAGCAAACAGCAAAGAAAGAACTTATTGGCATCATTCTTCAGGAATTCATATAGCCAACACTAACTAATTTGAAGGTTGAGCCATAGCTGATTGATATTAATTGACACTCAATTCCGATGAAGATGGCAATTGTTGAGTTAAAAAGAAATATACAAGACACTATTTAGATTCAGAAAATGCAACACCTACCGTGAGAAAGATATTTACAGACTGCTCAATCTTTATAACCCATTTCTCTAGATCATTAGAGGATGAATCACCGGGTGGCTCCCCATTACTTCCCCCTCCCACATTACCAGGAAAACTCTTAGGTGCAAAAGATTTCTCCACAACCACTTCTTCTTCATTCTCTTGTAACAACGTTGCTCGAATCCTACATGATTTCCTGCATACAATTGTACAACGAAAAAGAAAAAAAAAAACCTTAACCAAATTCACCATGCATCTATGTAAAGTTCAAGAAAATATCAATCAACCTACAAATCGCTACAAAAGTCACTGTAAAGCAATTAAACAATTAACTTGGTTCAAGCCAGCTATGAGATCCTCTATATTCATTCAGCTCTATTCAAGCCCTTTACATTCCAATACTGAATAAACTATCTTCTTAATAAACAAAGGCACAGGTTTTTTTTTAAAGAAAATCAATCAGTGGTAACCATTTAAAAGATTCCAGTACTAAATAAATATCCTTTTTAACACATAAATGCATAGCAAAATCTTTTAAGAAATATCAATCAGTGTAAGAAGGGAGCCTTGGCATAACTAGTAAAGTTGTTGCCATATGAACTGCTGTGGAAACAGACTCTAGCATCTCACAAGCTGCGTACAATAGACCCTTGTAATACAGACCTTCCCTGGTCCCTACGCATAGCCAGAGCTTAGTGCACCGGGCTGACTTTTTTAATCAGCCAATGTTAACCACTTGCAAGGCAAATCCCAATTATTTCTATTGGTTAATACCCAATTCCCGAATTAATAACTGACAAGAACTACCCAAGGTGGGCTAGTGGTTTATGAAGTCGTTGACAACTATGAGGTCTCAAGTTCAAATCCCAATGGAGAAACAAAAATACTAGGTGATTTCTTCTCATACATCTTAGCCTTGGTGGACAGAATTACTGAGGTGATAGATATCCATGAAATTAGTCGAGGTGCAGGCAAGCTGGCTCAGACACTATGGTTATCAAAAGGAAAATCGACACAAACTGATCAAAGAAATGCTAAATCAATTGTCTTAGCCACAATTATCAATTTGCAGGTTCACACATAAATGAAAAATTCCAACAGAATATTCTCACATCACCAATCTTTTGTTAGGAGACCAACACAAATTCAATAAACTACAACCTAAAAAACAGCAAATATTAAAAAAAAATAAAAAAATTGAGCTGATAATTTCAATAAAAACAAGAACTTTATACTCCCTCCGTCCATTTTACTTATCCACTATTGACTTGGCACACACGTTAAGAAACAATAAATAATAAGTGTAATTTTATTATATCATCCATTAATTTTTCAAACTGAACGAATATTGATATATTAGACAAATAAAAATGAATGTAAGAGTACTATAATTTACCTCGAAAGGGAAAACCGTGAAGACCTATGCGAATTAAACCGAAATGGGTTGTTGGAATTGCATAAAAACGATGGATTTCCAAAACTCCTAGCTCTCAAACAAGAATATGAAGAAATTGAAGTTCCAAAATCCATAACAGATATCGAAATCGCCATTCTTGATCTTTTTTTCCCTCTGGTGTTGCTGGCAGGAGGTGTCAGGTATCTAGTATCGAGGTGGCGAAAGCCGGCTCGGACACTACCACTATAATAATGGAAAAGAGAGAAAGGGATATTCAGAAGTGGGAAAGTGGGTAGTTTTGTGAGAAAACCAACAGCTTTGTTTGTCCACAGGAAAAGAAGTGCGATGGAGTTGGAAAAGTTGGGGGATAGTTTTGTAAAGTATCAAAACTTTTGGTCGTTATATGGAAATATTAGATATTTTTGAGGACTCTAATTGTCATTTTCGGTAAGTTGGTTTTGTATATTCTTTTGGGCGGGGCGGTGACCCGAAGTTTTGGGGCCTAAAGGGCTTTTCGGAGCAATTTGTTGGGAAAAGGACAACACATAGCCCAACTAAAAATAAAGGAAAAAGGACACCACATGACCCATCAAAAAACAAATGGCCCATGTTTGGGCTATTGGACATGGAATGACCAGTCAGTCCAAAATAATTCCAAAAAATGGTCAGTCGGCCCAAACTAATTTCAAAAATGGTCAGTCGAAACTGTATCAATATGATATGTAGGTTGTATCAATATGGTATAGATGATACATAGACTGTATCAATATGGTATCAAAATTGTATCAATATGGTATATGAACTATATATGCATATGTTTTTTTGTATAAACTATATGAATGTGGCATGGGGACTGTATCATTATGATATATGAACAGGAAAAAAAAAAAAAGAAGGCAGTAGCAGCGACAAAAAGGCCTAAAATGGCTACGTTTTGGAATTGCAAAATCAATGGTTATTTCGTGGAAATAGTTTTGGGCGAAGTGATATTTATGTCCTTTCCCCAAAAATAAATGGTCCATGTTTGGGATATTGGACATGGAGTGGTCAGTCGGCCCAAATTAATTCTAAAAAATGATCAGTCAGCCCAAACTAATTCCAAAAATGGCCAGTCAAAACTGTATCAATATGGTATATATGTTGTATCAATATGGGATAAGGAGTATATTAATATGGTACATAGACTGTATCAATATGGTATAGGGACTGTATAATATGGTATATGAACTATATATGCATATGTTTTCTGTATAAACTATATGAATGTGACATAGAGATTGTATCATTATGGTACATGAACAAAAAATTGAAGGCAGTGGCGACAAAGGCCTTAATGGCTATATACTGGAAAATGCAAAATCAATGGCCACTAGGTGGTAATTCTTTTGGCTAAGTGGCCATTTTTGCCCATTCCCCTAATCTGTTTTCATATCGTCATTAATTTTCACTCAGTTTTAAAAATCTTTTTTGCATATATAATCACTTTGGATATGTGATGTTTAAATTATATTTGACAAACTCAAACTTCAAACAAAATGATTGAAATTATATATGAGTGAAGTTTATGCATTTCTATCTAAAGTTTGAACAGAAATAAGTCGACCTCGGTCATTTTTGCTTATATGACTGAAGTTCAGCAGACAAAAATGGTCAAAATTCATATATTAGGTATGAAGTTAGACTTTGTCAAGACTAACTTCAAATATCATATATCTGAAGTTATCCGAAATAGGATACACATGAAAAAAAAGTTTAAAATGTTAACACAAATTAAATGTTGGTGCCAAAATCGAATATGTACATGCACTTCACCTAAAATAAAAGAATCAACTGGGCTTATCAAAATAACAGTGAAGTCCAGTGACTTGTCGAAATAAACCAGAGACCCATTGGGTTTTTCAAATAGTGGGCTTGTCTTAAGCATGCATAAAGTTCATTACTTTGTTAGTACTATTTTCTAGTACCAAGTTTTCTAATAATATTTGGAAGCAAGAGAATGACCCCAAAATAAAGTGTGATATTGACTTTTGGCTCCTCTTAGCGAAAATCCTAAGAAATAAACGTTGTTACCCGCGAGCGTAAGTTGCAAACATATATTAGGTTTTCTATGAGATAAGAGTTTGAGACATTTCAATACAACATGCTCAATTGGCCACAAGTTCAAATTAAAGGCAAAAGTTGTATCTATCGCTCAATTATTTCAAGTCAATACAACTGAAATTTCTATCCAATAGACAACACATTACACTGTCTTCACTGTTTCGTAACTTATTGAGATATCTTGAACTCATACTTCATATGTAAAACTAATTTATGGGTAATGGCAAAGAGAAATGATACATAAAGAGGAAACAATTAAATCATTACAAACCAACAACTTCCCCGTTCACTTCTACTTATCCACTTTGAACTTTACATGATCCTTAAGAAATAATGATTAACATGAGTATTTTACGACAATATTCATGTTTAGTTGATGTATAATCTTAGGATTTGAGAAATGATTTGAGGAATGAGTAATTATTATTGAGAATAAAAAATTAAAAAAATATTTTTTCTTGATATACTAAAAGAGCTAAGTAAAAATGAAAATGTATGTTTAGTATAGCGACAAGTAAAGTCATTGGAAGGAGTAGAATTTATGCCCGATGGCAATAAATGTCCTTTTTTTTAAAAAAAAAAAATAAAAAAAAATACTACGTATTAAAGTCACCGACCAATCAATTTGTTTATAAAATATTTTCCCCCGTGCCTTGGTTGGTGGACTTTTCGAAAAATTCCAGGTGAGATGTATTTGCCAGAAAATTTGGCTTTGTAGACTTTCCTAAATTTTATTTTTTGTTACATGACTTTTCTTCAAAAAAAGATCACTAAAATATAATATTTGAGATTTATAAAAGTACCTTTTGAGTTTTTTGTATGGTCATTTTATTCTAAATTCGTTGTAAAATAAAATAAAATTGTATATTCAAATTCTAAAAAGATCACTAAAAATAATATAATACATGAGATTTATAAAGGTACCTTTTAAGTTTTTTGTATAGTAATTTTATTATATATTCAAATAATAAAAAGATCATCAAAAATTAATATATGAAGATTTATAAAAGTACCTTTTGAGTTTTTTGTATGGTTATAATTTTATTCTATGTTCAAATTATAAGTGAGGACATGAAATCACTTCCCTTATTAGTCTAATTGGAGGTTGATCCATGATTAGAAGTTTATGAATTCTAATATTAACAATTTCTCTTTAACTGACTCACATATTAATATAATTGTATATAGATCAGCTATGAACACTTGCCTTGACCTATTTTATAAATTTAGATTTATATGTGTAACTTTATATGTGCAAAAAAGTATTTAATTCTTCGGTTATAATGATGAATCGATAATTGAAGAGTTTGAAAGGAATTGCGTGTAAGCTAGAAAGACGTATAGGCAACCTTTTTTTTATGATCATATGGATCTCTTTTCTTTCCATAAGTTGTTGTTTAACCAGCTTTCTAACTTTAGGGGGCTGAGAATCAGTCTTTTGATCCTTTTTATGCCTACTCTAGTCTTTCGAATTAAGCTTCCAATTTAGTTGGTGCAGATGCTCAAGGATCAACTGACACTAGATAGGAAAGGTTTTCGATCGAAGCTCTGGAACTTGTCCCAAAGTCACTTTAGGATTTGATTTTTGATCCGGTTGATATTTCTACTGTTGGAAAATATGTTTCAATAACACAAAATATAAGAAGAAGAACACAAAGATGAATACCTGACAATATAAACAAAGAACACAGAATTTAAGTCTTGAAACACGCAAGAAATGCTTTCCTAAAAACGATATTTGCGTTGGTATTTGCCCTGATTTTCTTACCTTAATTGGGTTGTCCTTTTATTCTGAGTGAATTGTGTGAGGTTGTCTCTCTTGATATTTTGTACTCTCGTTTATATAGTGGATTGCTCATCTCCTTTTGTGGACGTAGGTCGATTGACCGAACCACGTTAAATTATTGTGTCTCTTTTGGTGTATTTCTCGCTTGTCTTCTTATGTGGCGTCTTTCGAGGTTTGTTTTGCTAGCTTCCGCATGACACCTGATTATTTCGGTCCTAACAATTTGCTCCCTCTTCTCTGCGAGATTGCTATGAGATTATACACAAATAATAGTTTTAGTGGATATGATAAGCCTATTGAATTCTGCACTAAGCAAATAGTGAAGAAATTTTTTTGGAAAGCAAGAACTTGGACTTGATCTTTTTGGAGAATAAAAGTTTCTTTTGGGAAAAGTTGTAAACACCGCTTATCTGTAAAGTTACGTTAGAAATCACAAGAGGTTGGATATATATAAAAGTGATGAAAACCAAAGATTGAAAGTACAAGACCTTTCACTAAAAGATACTTCTTCATAAAAGACACAACCTTTTATTTAAAAGACAATTTTTCATTAAAATATTTATAATTAATTTAAACAAAATCCAACATCTACATCCCGAGTCGAGGTTAAGCTTCTATTGAAGATTAGTTGCCTATTCTAAACGGTTATTTTCGATGAGTTGTTTCTGATAATTAATTGGTTGTATATATATATTGGTTGTGGTCCTTTAGACAAATATGTCAACATTCTCTACCCCAAAATATCTATGAAAAAATAGTGTCAATTCATAGAAGACATTTCAACTAAGAATCAATTTCTATAAGGTCTTTTTCTACAATTCAGTTTTAATGGATCATTATGAGTATTTATCTTTGTTATTATTGAATTGTTTATTGATTATATAATATAAATAATAGTATCTCTAATAATTGTTTAATTAGCATAATTGAATCGTATTGACCAAATAATTAAAAAAGACGTCGCTTGCATTACAGCTGAACGCCAAGTCCCACGTTGTCTTCCTGTTTTTAGACATGGTCGTCCCGTTTCAAATTATTTATCGTGTTTCTCTTTTACATGCTTCTTTAGAAAATATATTTAAGAGTTAGGTTTAACTATTTTATCCTCATTTATATTCTAAGACATAATCTATTCATTAAATATCTACTCTGTTGAGGTATTTGTATTCTTCATGAACAATTACTATTACAAATAAAATAGGAAAAATAATTAATTTAGGTTGGTTGGTGTTGGTCGTTGTTCTAGTCGTATTATTATAGTTTTTGTTTTTGATATATATCATTATTTGTTGTGTTTCAATTATTGCACAATTTTATTGTTGCTCTTGTTCCTTTCTTTTCTTCATTGTTTCCTGCTTCTTTCTACTTCCATCTGCTGCACTTGAACCGATGGTCTTTCGAAAACAGCTTCTTTACCTTCATAAGTTAGTAATATGACCGTGTAAACTCTACCCTCCCAAACCCCACTTGTGGGATTTCACTGGGTATGTTATTGCTGTTGTTTTCAAATAACAAATAATTTGACATAACTAAAAAAGGCAACTTGGTACATTAAGCTCTCGCTGCACGCGGGATTTGGAGGGATCAAGAATCAGACCACAAAAATCTATTATATATAATCTTATCTTGTATTTCTGCAAGAGGCTATTTACATAGCTCGAAGTATGACTTCCTAATCATATAAATTAAAATAAGAACTTCTAAAAATCACGATAGAAAATTTGAGACGAGTACAAATCATCTTCAAGTTGGATTCAACTAATGAGTCGATAAGAAGAAAAAGAAAATTAGTAAAAGCAAAACGAAGCCAAAGTTGTCGGCACGCAACTTGTTTTATGATATGATGCCCCGAAGGACATTAAAACTAATTAAGATTTTTTTTTCCTCTTATTAACACATTATATTTACACTAATTTAAAAACATTACTTTTGATAATAAAAGGGTCATAAGAGTTGCTCTTCAAAAGAATTTGACTTGTACAACAACAATATATCAGTGTAAACCCATAAATAGTGGCTGGAGAAAGTGACTATATCAAATCGTATCACTATCTTTTGGAGGTACAAAGGCTATTTTCGAAAGATCTTCATGAATTCAAGTGCATCAAAACAAATTCAAAATTAGAACTTGATGAATTTAATTAATAAAATTCTCAGTATTTCTTGATCTAGCTATCAGAATGAGACAATGAGAAGGTAAAATGTTAGCTACTACTTATAAATTATATTATGTATTAATTTACTTATAAAATTCACGAATAAGCTCATGTTGTATATTTTTTTAGTGATTATTATTACTTTTACAAGGATATATGATGTTGAAAATTACATAAAGGATGTCAACTTATCTTAAATTACGTGAAAAGACAAATGTGATGAATAAGATAAAACGAAGGTATACGTGTATATATGGACAAACCTATAAGGTTGATAGGTTTTTTAATCAAAAACTCCCTTCAAGTACTGCTTATCTTCTTTTTCTTTCTTTTTTTTTTTGGGGGGGGGGGGGGGGGGAGGGGGAGGGGGGGGGAGAATTTAAATAGTGCTTATTACCACTAAAAGTATTGATGAGTTGAGAAGATCGAATTTGACGAGCTAAATAATTTTAGTTTTGATTTTATAGTTATATCAAGAAAGTGAGTCGAAGGTCTATTGATAATAATCTTTCTACCTCTACCTCTAAGGTAGTGGTACGATCTGTGTACATTCTGTCCTCTCCTCAGTCTCTACTTTGTGAGATTACGCTGAATATATATATGTTGTTGTTGTAGTTATATCAAGAAAGTCACTAAAATGTACAACATAAAGTTTTGAACATAGTTTCTAATACATGATGGCCGGGGCCGATTTATGCAAATGTCCTTAGGTTGTCAATTAGATTTTGTCTCTATTTTTAAAAATTGTGAAATATAGCTCTTAAAACATTAGATTATTGTCTAACGTTAATAAAATTTCAGAACATGATTTAATATTTTTTTTCATAATTTTTTTAATTTGCTCAAAAGAAATCTTTAGATCCTAGTCCAAAAAATTCAAAAATTACAACAGAAATAAAAAAAGAGTCATTTGCTAAATAGCTGTCACAAAAGGAACAATTGACGAAATCTTTTTATTGTTATTTAATTTCTATTCTAAACTTTAGAACTTAATTTCTGATTTCGCCTCTTTACACAAATGGAGAAATAACACAAGATTAAATTTATGTGGATATGAGAGATTTATGTCATGACTAGAAATGACAAAACTAATTTTGTGTCAACAACTCCAATTCAAGGCGTTAAGCTCTCCACTTTGCTTGCTTTATGTGATTCCTTTTACATGTATACGGCCTGCGTTGGTATCTTTTAAAGTTCTATAACATTATTATATCATTAAGAGTTTTCAATAATTGAAATTTGGACATATCATGTGAGTTGTACTAGTAATAATATAATCTGGATTTATTGACAATGGATATATCTTCACTTTCTAGACCTATGTAAATAATTTAAATTTCTCGGGATTGGATTTTTTTTAATAGTGAAAATGTAATAAAGTGCGACTCAAGATTCATGATACAAAAATCAAAATCAAAATAACGAAGAAAAAGATATCATGGTGTAAATTTGTTATTCCTTGTATTATAGATATTGTTGTGCCTATAATATGTAAATTATATATCCAATTCGATTTACATTTAATATGAAAAAAGAACTTCAATATAAAAATTTGACACCCCTTGATTTATGATTTATTACATCAGCATGTAGGGCCTCTTAAAAAACAAAATATATAATCAATTATTGCTAAACCAAGATATGATGCACGATTAAAATAAAGAAGACAAGAGATGATAGTATTGTTGACTCTATTCACATTGTCAACGTCATGATTTTGCTGTACTCTTCAATTGATTGTAATGTTTTGCAAGTTGCAACCTTTTCATCACAAAAGATTGTGAAGGAGTGATAAATTTGTATTTCAATATTTTTGATAAGAGATATTAAATTTGAGCTTGAAAAATAAAGTTACTTGGACAAGAAAAGTTACGTTTTATTTTATAACATGAAATTTATTAGTGCAAACTTAAATTAGGCAGATCTCAAAATGAATATTAGATACCGAAAATATTTGTTTTCTAATAGGCAAGTATTCTCTTTTCATCAAAGATTGAAACATTTTAAGGATTATTTGTCCTTTTCTCTCATTTTTTTTTTCTCCATAATAAAATACACTTAAATGTACGAACAATTAAAAAAACACAAACTTCATAGATCATACTTTAATTTATTTAAAAATTGAAACTCAAGTTCAAGTGTGCCGCCAATATCTGTTATTCTGTTCCATGCAACATAGTTGATCTAATCACCATACGGTAGAACTTATCCCTTTATTATGTTAGCATTTTCTTGTCACATAAAACTCTGAATGTGAACCTCATTTTATCCACCTTGCACTAATACAATGAGTGACATCCTCGTCAATCTTTTCAAGATACTAGAAACATCCTCTCTTTTGAATGTCATATATATTAAACCAAATACCATAATTATGAAAAGATAAAAATCTCAGACATAATGTTTAAATCCAATATTCACTACCAACCTGAAACAATTTTTTTTTTTTTTTTTTTGATTTTCCACCTAGTGTTTACTGTCCAATACTCACATCAAAGGCCGACTAACCTGAAACAAAAATGTTGTAGGTCAAATGTGAACTCGCGACCAAAATGAGCCACAATAAGTTAAAAGTGACATAAATAAGCCACTGATTTAGTTTGTAACCAAAATAGGCTACCCGGATTTTTTTTTTCCGTTTTACCATATTTTGTTAACGTCCCGTTAACTGACGGGAACAGTGAATAAGTCGAAAAAAACGGAGTAAAAAATTCCGTGTTATAAAACGGAACTAAAAGTTCCGTGTTTCGAAATAATTTATTCTTAACCCGGAACTATTTGTTCCGTGTAATTTTTTTAAATTTTTTTTACGTAAAACGGAATTATTTATTCCGGGGTATGAATTAAATTTTTTTTTAAAAAAAAATACGGAACACGGAACAATTTGTTCCGGGTTAGGTTAATTTTATTTGGGAACCCGGAAAAAATTATTCCGTTTTAGGTGCAAAACCCGAAAACAATTTGGTACTCCCTCGCACACATTTTGGTCGCGAGTTCCTCTCTGCAACTCATTCATCACTAACTCTTCACCAACAGCAAATTAGTCAAAAACTCGAAAAACAAAAATTGGGCACTCTCCAATGGAGAGTGTAATTCTTCCTTGTAAATCAATATTTCCAACAATTTCTGAATTACCCCAAAACTTTCACCATAAACCAAAAACACCATCAATTTTTCAACACAAGAACCAAGATTTTCAGATACCCATTTGAATTATCTTTGCAAAAATGGTCGCCTAAGTGAAGCTATAACAGCTCTTAAAGAGTGCGAGGGAGTACCAAATTGTTTCCGGGTTTTGCACCTAAAACGGAATAATTTTTTCCGGGTTCCCAAATAAAATTAACCTAATCCGGAATAAATTGTTCCGTGTTCCGTATTTTTTTTTTAAAAAAAATTTAATTCATATCCCGAAATAAATAATTCTGTTTTACGTAATTTTTTTTAAAAAAAATTACACGGAACAAATAGTTCCGGGTTAAGAATAAATTATTTCGAAACCCGGAACTTTTAGTTCCGTTTTATAACACGAAATTTTTTACTCCATTTTTTCGACTTATTCACTATTCCCGTCAGTTAACGGGACGTTAACAAAATATGGTAAAACGGAAAAAAAAAAATCCGAGTAGCCTATTTTGGTTATAAACTAAATCAATGGCTTATTTATATCATTTTTAACTTATTGTGGCTCATTTTGGTCGCGAGTTCGTCAAATGTTGCACCTGACTCATCTAGAAACCAAAGAGACCAACCACGTAATGCTTTAATATCCCTTCCATCACTTCAAAAAATAGGTGGCCATTCACTTTTTGCATGTTTCAAAAAAAGCTTCACGCACTAGCAACTCAAATCTCACCTTTCACTTCACCATGCTACTTGTGATTTCCCACCTGTTCTTTTTTCCTTCAACTCTAATTTTCCATTTGTCCTTCTTCATTTCCACACATTCTAAGATCAATAGTGGAACACCACCAAAATTGTGCTAATTATAGATTTCGGGTTCAATTTTTTTTTTTTATTAAACATGGTGTTAGAATTAATTTTTACGCATCTCGACTAAATATACGAGATATTTTTCATCTTTTACTAGAATCAAATATCATGTAACTCTGTTCATCAAGTGATATTTGTTCATTCATGAGATAATTAATAATTATATAAATATCTATGACTAATTTTAGACTAAAAGTTTCTATAATACTCCCTCCGTTCTATTTTATTTAGCTTCTTTTGACTTGACACACGCATTAAGAAAAGATTAATTAGAAGTGTATTTTATAAAATTAATCCTATTAATGATGTTTTGAAACTCTAAATCTAACTATTAGTACTATTTTCTTTAATTATTTAATATTGAGGGTAATATGGGAAAAAGTAATAAAAACATTCTTGATTTGTGAAAATAGATAATTAATTTTAAGCAAACATATTTAAAAAGAAAGCCAAGTAAAATAGAACGAAGGGACTATTTCTTTCATTTTTTTAACTTCTATTCCAAGTCAAATGAAACCAATTGTACTTTTAAATAATTATAGAAACTCATAAAATTCAAATTCTAGATCTGCATCTAATTTTACCCGGTAATAGATCTATCCTTAAAAAGTTATGGGCTCATACGTTTATAGTTATGAATCCACATAAATTCAATAACTTTTATCTAAATTATATTTCTATTACGAATTTCACTAAATATTTAATTTTAAAACAAGTTATTATTATATATAATTTCAAAATCACCGTATAAATTCATAAAAATCAAATTTTGAATATCAATAAATTCGAATTAATCCGACCCCAAAAAATACCAAACACTTGTTCCTACTAAATGATCTACTAATTGTCATGATCCAAAGATTTCTCAATGAATCATGCCTTTACAAAGTAAAAAACAAACTTTTGTTTCTCTTAATCTTCCTTCTTAAAGAATTGATTTTTTTTTTTCTTTTGTCAACATCAACCAGTACCAAACTGCCATTACCAAGCCTACTTTGCCATCTGCTTACCTTTTCCTTAATTAATTGTATATATATAAGTTCTTGGTTCAGGTCACATCTTGAAAACTTGATAATGGTACTAAATTCCCAATTGGGATAGTTAAAATCTTGAATTTTTCTATATTCATTTGATTGATTTATTGTAAGTTCTAGCTGAAGAAATTTGATCATGGAAGAAGGTGAAACAGGATTATTGTTACATAGTAACAAAGAAATACTTTCTTCAGGTTATTCAATACATGAAAATTCTGAAGAAATCAAGAAGATTAAATCAGCTTTAACATGGGTTTTTCTTGATCAATCAAATTTATGGAGGGCTTGTCTTTCTTGGTCACTTTTTTTCCTTCTTACAATTGGTGTTCCATTAGTATCACACTTTGTATTTGCTTGTTCAAGTTGTGATGTTATGCATCAAAGACCTTTTGATGCTCTTGTTCAAGTTTCTTTGTCACTTTTTGCAACTTTGTCATTTGTTAGTCTTTCTAGTTTTGCAAGAAAATATGGGATAAGGAAGTTTCTGTTTCTTGATAAGTTGTATGAAGATAGTGAAAAGGTTCAACAAGGATATACCCAACAGCTACATGTAAGTTGATTCCCCCTTCTTGTTACTCTTATTTTGAAGATTGTGTTGTGGTTTTTAATAGTGGTGGAGTCAGGATTTTTAATGCGTGGGGCGGGCTCAACGTCTACTATATATGATGTTTAAAATGATGGGATCAGTATCATACTTTGTGTTTGCTTGTTCTAGTTGCGATGTTATGCAACAAAGGTCTTTTGATGCTCTTGTTCAAGTTTCTTTGTCAACTTTTGCAACCTTGTCATTTGTTAGTCTCTCTAGTTTTGCGCGAAAATATGGGATAAGGAAGTTTTTGTTTCTTGATAAGTTGTATGAAGATAGTGAGAAGGTTCAACAAGGATACAACTACATGTAAGTTAGTTTCCCTCTTCTTGTTACTCTTATTTGCAGATTGTGTTGTGGTTGTTTACAGTGGCGGATGATTGATTTTTAACGAGGGGATCAATATCTATTATATATGTATAAAAAGATTTGACCTTGTATATATAGTGTGGTTTTCTGCTGAAGGGGATTCGGATGAACCTCCTTGGCTCTACCTGGCTCCGCCCCTTATTGTGTTATGGTTGTTAATGGTGGTGGATGCAGGATTTTTAACGAGGGCTCAACATCTACTATATATGTATAAAAAAAAAATTGACCTTGCATATACGGTGTGGTTTTCTAGGGAAGAAGGTTCAGATGAACCCTTCCGACCCTCTAGCTCCGTCCGTGCTTGTTTAGTTAGATTTAGGAATTACTTGAACTGCTGATTTTAGGATTGATTAATAATGTCTTTGCTGTTCCTCTTTGCTGATGATGTCAAGTTTTCACAGGTTAATCATTTGTGTATTGAGTCTCTAGGAGGTTGTTGAAGATATGATTAAGAATATAAACGTGTGCCTTATCTGATAGCTTAAAGCTTTTAGATGAGATGGGTGCAATGGTCATGGTTTGAAATCTTACTCAACCATTATCCACACATCTTTGGCCTATCAAAAGGATCATGTCCGCACGTGAAGGGGCATGTTGAATATATGATTGGTAAATAGAAGTGTTACCTCTAGTATAAGCTTTTAGATAATGGGGTCATACAATTCAACAGTTCTGTCATAAGTAGAAAAAACTGATAGATCAATGTGTATTATTTAACAGCTTTTTCTTATGATTTAGCTATTGTCTCCTGTTAAATAGCATTCGCAATAGAAGTTTCAACCTGTTTGATAATCATTTGAGAATCATCAGTTTTAAGTGGATTAAGAAATGTCAGTAACTTTAAGAGTTGATGCTACTGGCTTTGGGAAACGCCTCAAACACGTCTTGATGTTTTCTGTTATTGGGAAAGAACCAAATGTTTACTTAGCAATTTGTATAGGTACTAAGTTTGCCTTGATACACATCTGGTTTGTCGATTGAAGTGCTCGCCAGTTACCCTTGCTTTTACTGGGGGAAACTAGTGATAGTTTACTTTTATTCTTGAATAATGGGAAAATATGGTAGTTTATCTGATTTTAGGTTGCACATATACAGAGGACTAAAGAGAAAGTTTGAGTATACTCGGCTGATTTCCCTAGACATTTACTTATACTCGGCAGCATAACAGTTTCTCCTTTTGTCATGCAGAGGTCGATGAAGATCCTGTCATCTTTTGTTCTCCCTTCTGTTATTGTTGAGAGTATTTACAAGATATGGTGGTTTTCCTCCGGGGGAACCCAAATTCCTTATCTGTACAATGGCGTTTTGAGCAATATCTTCGTATGCATACTGTTAATAAGCTCCTGGCTCTACCGGATATCAATTTCGTTCCTTGTATGTGTTCTATTCCGGTTAATATGCTGCCTACAGATCCTTAGACTGGAAGAGTTTGCTCAAGTTTTCGAGAAAGAATCTGATGTCTCATCAATCATGCTAGAACATCTTCGAATCAGAAGAAATCTTCGGGTCATTAGCCATCGTTTCAGAGTTTTCATTTTGTCCACTCTCATATTAGTTACCATAAGCCAGTTTCTTGCCCTGCTTCTTACAACTGAGCCTAGCTCCACTGTGAACATCTTTACAGCCGGTGAACTTGCGGTAATACTCATTCATTTCCTTTATTGATTATTTAGCTGCGAACGTTATTACCGTCCTGTTTTGACATTGTATACATTTTACGATGCAGTTGAGCTCGATTACTCTGGTAACTGGACTTTTCATGTGCTTACGTAGTGCAGCAAAGATCACACACAAAGCACAAGCCGTGACATCTCTTGCTGCCAAATGGCATGCTTGTGCTACTATCAGCACCTTCGATGACATGAATGATGACACTCCCACGGCGCAGACTGCCAAGCCTCAGGTGGTATACCCTATCAATTCCAGTTGGGACACTGACGAAGAAGGAGACGGAGATGATGTGTTGGACAACACGAATATGGTACCAATTCATGCTAGTACCATATCTTATCAAAAGAGACAAGCACTAGGTAACTCTAGTCTCTAGCACGTTTTTTGTTTATTTCTTTGAATTCTTTTGCATCTTTAGTATTGACGTTTCACCTTATTGATCTTGATTGTTTGCAAAATTTGTCGCAGTGTCATACTTCGAGCACAACAAAGCTGGAATTACGGTGTATGGCTTCATGTTAGATCGGACATGGCTTCATACAATTTTCGCGATTCAGCTGTCTCTTACACTCTGGATACTGAATAAGACAATTGGTATCTCGTAAATCCTAGTCAACGACATGGTCTGTGTGTTCTTAGATGTACAAAAATTTGTGCTATCGATACATAGAGGCTACTATATAGTGTATAGTTATATCTTTGTCCCTTGATGCCCAAATTTTGCAGGTTTTCTTCCTACTGATTGGCATCATAAAGATGCCTTTCCTGGATTGTCAAGTATACTATTTGTTTATATCAATATAAAATGAAGTGAAATTTTGTTCGAGTAAACAGATTTTTTTGTGTACATATATAAGTTGTTGAATTACCTTGGCACATGTTTTTTTTTTGAATCCCCTTATTTGGATTCTTGGTTCAATCACTGCAAGCAAGGGAAGTGAAATTGCGAAAGAAAACATTCGCTTTGTCGTGTTAAGTGATTGACATATCTTTTTTTAGTTACGTTCTGACCCAACTCGAGTCTCCACGCCCGCTTTTCTCGACTTCAAGTTGACTTGAACAAAAAAAATATCTGAATTTTGATATTGTCTTATCTAATGTATGTTTAATTAACCAATGAAAACCTAGATGACTTGATCAATACAAATTACAAGTCTTGAGTTTATATCAATTGGGTGTTAAACATTTCTTTTTGGTCTCTTTATAGCAACTTTAAGGCTTCGCTCGAGTCGATCTCAATGATAACATTCTTATCTTTTTTTAGTTACGTTCTGACTCAACTCGAGTCTCCATGCCCGCTTTTCTCGACTTCAAGTTGAATTGAACAAAAAAAATATCTGAATTTTGATATTGTCTTATCTAATGTATATTTAATTAACCAATGAAAACCTAGATAACTTGATCAATACAAATTACAAGTCTTGAGTTTATATCAATTGGGTGTTAAACATTTCTTCTTGGCCTCTTTATAGCAACTTTAAGGCTTCGCTCGAGTCGGTCTCAATGATAACATTCTTTAAATTGTAATGCTTCGCTAGAGTCGGACTATCATAGCCCATAACTCCGTTGTAAGGCTCGATGTTGCTAGCATGCTGAGTCGTCCGTAGAACCCTCCCAATGTAATCACCCTCCCTTGTCATCCGTGCCCCTCCGAAACCCTTGGTGTTGATAAACCCCTCGAGAGGAAAAACCCATCTGATGAAAATAGGTTATTTGTTAGGGATTCGATTTTTTTATTAACTGAATTCGATAATATTCTGTTCTCGGAGTTGAGAAAAAATATGCATTTTGACAGTAAATGGAATGCACATACAACACCGTCATAGTTTTTGCAATTACCAAAATTCCATTTAATGTTACAGTAGGAGAAAAGTGAAAAGAGTATAATAATAATAATAGGACCACACTCTCATATATATATATACTAGTGGCACGGCACCCGTGCTAAGCACGGGCCCAATATTTATACTTTATTTTTCTCAATTTATGTGTCATACTTTCATTTGTAATTCATCTCAAAAAGAATATCAGTTTGTTATATTTAAAAAATAATTTGATTTTAAAAATTTTTACACAGTCTCTTTTTTAACTATAATTTCCATCACATTTGAAATATTCACATATATTACTATTGAAAAGTACTTCATCTGTTCATTTTTAATTTTTCATTTTTTTATCCGTGTTATTAAATATTTTTATTTTCTAATAGTTAAATGACTTATAATAATTAAGTGAAAGTTATACAGTAAAATTACTATTAAAAAATACTTGTGAAAAAAAATTAAATGGGCCCCATATAAAAAAGATTTTACCCGGTTCATTTTTTAACTATAATTTCTGTCGCATTTGAAATATTCACAGATATTACTATTGAAAAGTACTTCATCCGTCTTTTTTTAATTTATCATTTTGTATCTATTTTATCCTTGTTATTAAATATTATTTATTTTTTAATACTTAAATAACTTATAATAACTAATTAGAAGGGATATAGTAAAATTACTATAAAAATATTTGTGAAAAGATTTAAGTGAGTCATATATAAGACGTCAAGTTAATTTAAAATGAAATATTCACAGATAGTACTTTTACGTGTGGCACTGATAGAATTTTAAGAGTTAATCAATTTTTTATGCCTTAATAATGAAGAGAAAAATCATCCATTTCTTTGATCAAATTACATGAATTGGATTTCACTAATATTTACTATTTTATATATAGCCACAAAATAAAAACAGAAGGGCGAATCAGTCAATTTATTTTTCGACCCTAAGTTACTTTATGTTCTCACATATTAAATATTTTATGTTGTTAATTATTGTGATTTATAGTATTTTTTACGTAATTTTCAAATAATATATGTTACTTCTTATTATGTCCCAATTTATGTAGTTGAATATTTAATGTCTTTTAAATATTTTAACGTGTTAATTATTGTAATTTATAGCACTTTTTCTATCATTTTCAAATAATTGTCCCAATTTATGCGGCGCCGATAGAATTTCGAAAATCAGTATATTTTTTATTATGTCTTTTAAATATTTTAAAATTAATTATTGTGATTCGTAGTTGTTTTTTTTTACGTAAATTTCAAATAAATATAAGTAATTCTGGAGAAGAGAAGGGCAAAATGGTCATTTCACAGACTGACCCTAAGCTCCTCAAATAGTAATAAGGGGGACTTTGAGAAGCTTATTTGTAATTTTTGGAAGTCGACCTTAAGCTCCTCTCATTCTAATTTTTTTTTTTATGTCTTTTTAATATTTTAAGTTGTTAATTATTATGATTTATAGTACTTTTTATATCTTTTCAAATAATTGTCCTAATTTATGAGGCACCAATAGAATTTCGAGAAATAATTTTTTTTACTATGCCCTTTAAATAGTTTAAAATTAATTATTATAATTTATAGTATTTTTTATGTAAATTTTATATTATATATTATATATATAAGACAATATAATAAGAGGAAGTTCAAGATGGAGCACACGTGTCGACATTTGCTCCATCTTGAACTCCCTCTTATTATATAAGAGAATATATATATATATAGCCATTTCTATAATCCTAATTCATATAGGAATCAATTTACTTCGTCCTTTAAGAAAGAAAAAGGAAACTAATGGAAAATTCTTAATCCTAATTTGTGTTGGTCTATATTTTAGCAAAATATTTCTTTTACAATTTGAAAATAATATTGTACTTCTAGGTTATCATATAAGTTTAGTAAAATCTTTTCATTTCTTATAATTTTGTGTTGGTACTATTTTTTTCTCCGTCAGAAACAATTCAAGGATATGTTATTGCATAATTTTATCTTGCTATAAATACATGACTCTACCCATCCACTCAAGTTTGGATGACTTATTAATTTGTCAATTTATTAACTCCGCATACCTAGACCCACATTTGGAGGACTGATTTAGGCTAAATATGTAATCGAAGATTGAATCATGAGAAATTTTGTTAAAATATTTTTATATTTTATTTTATTTGATATGTTATATATAATCATAATACATAAAGGAAAGTTGTGTCTTTTTTTTTTTTAATTACATAAATAATAAGGAAATAAATAAAAATATGAAATTTGAACGGATTGAATTGTGACTTATGACCTAATATTAAGTCCATTTTGATCCGGCCAATCTTTGCTAAAGTAACCTCTGAGTGGTTTAATGACTTGTCTATTCATTAATTTAGTCCATTTTTATCCGTCGAAATTCAGCTTTATTTAACATCCCTAAATAAAAGTCTTGGATAATTTATTAGATAAAACATTTGATCATATCATACATTTTCAAGCTCAATACACATAATTAAGTCTAATGAAATGACCATAGTCTTCTTCGATATTTTGTATTCCACTTGATGGAGAGAGCACTGCATTTTCCAAAAAAAATAAAAAATTAGTAAAATAATAAACTGACCATATTAAGTTGAAAACAAAACAATTAATTTACACAAGGTTCAAATTAGAATAAATGGTACTATTAATTTAGACATGAACTTAATTTACCTTCACTTAATTGACAATTAGAGGTTTCTTATGGGAAATTGAATGGTAATTGTGATCATAATTTGGCCTTCTGAAAATCATCATCCCGGTATTCTTGTAATTCTTCAGCTTGGACTCTCTAGTTGATGATGAACCTTTAAATCTGCTCAAGCAAATATTAATCAAATTGATCGGAATTAGGATATAATTAACTTTATCAATATGAGGACATTGCCATGGAATTTCACTTGTGAAACTTGAAATTTCTTGATAGTGGCTATTTTTTAAAATTTCAGAGTCGAAAAGTGGCTAGTAAACGCTATTTTATGCCTAACCGATCGAGTTCACGATCAACAGATTTGTTGCTAAGGGTGACAAATATAACAATGAAACTATGTTCCACCCAAATATAGCCCAATTTGTCCATTCGACCGACTGATTTATGTAAATATCCTTTTTTAAGGTGATCATTTAGATTTTGTCTCTATTTTTAGAAGTTGTACAAATATGACCTTTTGGGACTAGAAGTCTAGAACTGACCAAATATTAGGTCATGGCCTAACATTTTCTCATAAAACTTTTAGTTTAGTCAAGAGATCTTTAAACCGTAATAAAAAAAGGCCCATATATTGCAAAAGAAACAAAAAGAGAATCATTTACTAAATAGTTATCCTAAAAAAGGGATAACCGACAAAAAGTACTGCATTTGACTGCCAATAGTTTACCAACATGGATTGTATGGCGGGATGATTCGGGATCCTTTCATCCTTAACCAGACCTAAAGATGAGAAAAATTATTTTGGGTGCGCTGCCCCCCAAAAATGAGTCTTACAACGCGTGAATTCAGATCTAGTCATAACCCGTGCAAATATCGGACATCGAGTGGGAAAAAAAAGACTTGACAATAATTTTGTAAAATCAAAAGTGAACAACAACTAAAGGAGGGAGGAGAATATATTACTTTTTGCAATCCACATTAGGATCAATAGGAATAGAAATATCAATGTTGCAAAGTTGAGGAATTTGCTTAGCTCTTTCTTCAATTACTCCAATAGCCAAAGCTTCTTTCTTGAGACATTCACAAATACTTTGAAGCTTCAAATCATTATCAAAGGTAGCCATTTTCATTAGTCCCTTAACACCATTGCAACAATGGCCACTAATATCACCCTTTCCAATTAAAAAACCTTTGCATGGCAAAAGCTTAATAATAATATTATGGCATTGATCATTACCATCAACAGAATTATTTGCAATAATTAGAGCTAAAAACACGAACCCAATGACCAAAATCGATCGACCCATGCTGGTGAAAATAAATTATTTGTGATGGAAAGTTTAAGATTTTAGCATTTATTTATAGTAGAAATCATAGGTTGAAAAAAAAAAAGTGTAACGTAAAATGGTTAAAGTGAAAAAAGCTTGTATTTTACATGTGAGCATCTAATTGGAAAAAGTGTGAATTATTGGACAATATGTGTAATAGTAGCATAAAACATGTGCAATACACTTTAAGATAAAAGAAATTACTATGATTCTTTGAAGATAGAATAAAAGAAAAGAAATATTATCACTTTGAAGCTTTTCCAAAAAGGATTTGTCATATGTTGCTAATTTATTATAACTCTCAATCTCTCATCGATGCATATACAATCAAACATCTTTATAACGTCTTTTGTCCGAATATTTTCTATTATTATAGCTATATATTGTTATAAATAAATACCATATAATATTGTACCATAACATAAAAAGTTGATTTCAAAGAAAATTTGGTTGTTAATATAAAATATTGTTATGTAGAATAACTGTTATTGAGAGGACTGACCGTATAAGTCTGGTAATTAAGACATTTTCATGAAGAAACCATCTATAAATCAAGAGGAAAATCGAAGTAATTAGATAATAATTAATTGACACTTAAAATTATGTTTAATAAAAGAATTTTATTAACTAATTCCTTAGACGGTCAAACTGTAATTAATCCAAAGGTATCTATTAATCTATTACTATAGTCTAGCGTTGTTGAACTAAATACGCGGAGGAGGGAGGTGGGGGTAAGAAATGTGACATTTCAATATGGAAGCTTGATTTTACATGTGAGCATCCTTTGTAAATCATTTTTTATAAATATATTGAGTTTAAATTCTATATGCTGACGGTATAAAAAAGTTTATACAATATTCAGATCAATTAAAAGAAAGTTATAAGTATACCTTTATAAATTGCTTGGACCTTTTGGTATGTATTGCCCGGCCCCTAATAATAGATCAGATTTACTAGATAAGAAACTCAATTCCGCACTATTGTTGAGTCGTCGCACTTGACGGCGTGAGCTCTAATTTGATCTGGCTATTAATTCGAATCCCGCAGCTGAGATGCTTAGTTGACTCCTTAAGCTTTGATAGAAGATGACTTATTCAATAATTCGTGCATAAGGGTAAAGAGCTTTGAATGAACTGTAACCTTAAATTTAAATGATAATTAAGCTATGTGTTACAACATGTTAAACTATATTAATAATGTTATAAACTAAATCTTTACGTTGTCTCCACCGGCATATAAATTAAATCTTAAATCTAACTTGAATCAAATCATTAATCATTCACTAATAATTCGATTGTTAAGATCAAGATGAATGGATACTTTTGTAATAATGAAAAAAGAAGGAAAAATTGCAATTATTTGAAATTGAAATTCACCAACTATAACACAACCATCATTTTGCAGATGAAACTACATATTTTTCAGGACGTATATTTAATTTACCATTGATTTGGTGGTGCACGACGACTTTGTGCATGATTCATTGTAAGATCATCCTCGAATCTTATAGGTGGATAATCGTTGACCTCTGTTGCTTGTTTTGGCGCACCACGACCATTTGCATAACTACAGAGAATTATGACAGTATATATAGTAGTTGTTGAATCCTTTTGGCTTCTTTGTCGGTCTTATTTCTTTATATTTTGAATTCCTTTACTGAAAATTCTGGCTTCGCTACTACTTCGAAGGTGCAATAAACTTTTATAGGACATGTTTAAATAACTGAACCTGTTGTTTAACTCATATATTATGGAGGTTAAAAATCCTCTATTTATAGATTAAAATACTGTTAGATTAAGGAACAAATCTAAAGTTGGTTCTCACGAACCATAACTAAGAAATATGGGATTAAGTTTTAGTCACGTTAGTATGTTTTAAGTAAACTTCATTGATTTGTGTTTTAAGTAAACTTCATTGATTTGTAACCTTAAATTTGAATTATAATTAATCTATGTGTTATAACGATGTTAAACTAGATTAATAATGTGTAAATTAAATCTTTACACCGTCGCTGTTAGCATATAAACTAAATCTTAAACCTAACTTGAACCAAATAACTAACCATTCAACCAATTTGATTGTTAGGATCAAGATGAAGGATGTTTTTGTAATGATTAGAATTTAGAAAAGAAAATAAAGAGCAAACTTTGCTATTATTTGAAATTGAAATTCACCAACTATATATGTAACACAACCATCATTTAGCAGATACAATTACATATATTTTATGGATGTGTTACATTTACTCTTTTTTTGGTGGTGCACGACGACCATCTGCAGAATCATGCCTCGATGCATTGGGTGGGTAGTCATTGACTTCTTCCATTTGTTTTGGCCCAGCATGATCAATTGCAAAATCATGCTCGGATCTTACAGGTGGATAATCGTTGGTCGCTAACCCTTGTTTAGGTGGAGGTCTATGTCCATGATGCCCTCCTTTATGAGGTGGACAAACATAAAATTTTCCAAATCTAAGACAATGACTTGCTCTTGGGGGTTCATAGTCTTCAATGGAGACTAAAGATCTAGAGTGGCCACTTTTGAAAGGAACAATTATCAAAACCAAAGTAAGAAATGTTGTGAAAGAGATTGAATAAGGGGACATTTTTTGTTTTAGCCAAGTTTGCCTATGTTTTTTGTATTGAGTGCAAAACCATCAAGCTATTTCTACATTATATATAGTTGAAGTAGTGATGGATCTACTTAATTACTATGAAATATATAAGGAAAACTTCCATTATTCTTCCTTACTTGAGAAATATATAGGAAAATTTCATTAATTATATAGTCCAAGAACCATTTGATCAACTGCATTTTGGTGTAGGGATCATCAATTTTGTCGGCGACTCTTCACAAATTCATCGCACTATCAACCATGACACTACTGAATTATCCATATGTAATGTTAAACTTGTATTGTTGCTCGATATTTGAGGATATATATTTCTAAAAACGTAAAAGGGCCTAAAATGCCCTTCACCTATTGAAAATGATACAAAAATGTCCTCCATCTACCTTTTGACTCTATAATGTCCTTCGCATCCACCTTTGGGCTCCAAAATGCCCTTTACATCTACCTTTGGGCTCTACAATGCCCTTTATTTAACATCCTCAATATTAAATAAATAAATAAAAAATCATAAATGAAGTGACACATTCCCATTGGTTCGCATTTTATTAATTAAAAAAATTAAAAACCCCTAACCCACAATGCCTTGCTTTAAAATTCATGTGATCTAGTATTTTTTGTGGGTTGAAATTCTTGTGATGAATAGCTAAAAACTTGTTGTACACTCATCGAACATGTCATGGTTCTTAGAACAGAACAATGCTCACCACATGATTTTTACAAGCTGAGATCCTGGTTATGAGAGCTTCAGTTTTAGAAATCTGTTGGAGCATACAAAAGAAATGATGTTTTGCCTTGTGAACTACAATGATATAGTGCATGTAAATGAAAAGGGGTTTAGAAATTAATTGTAATAGACCAGTAGATGATTCTGTTTGTCTTTAGTAATTCTAGGCTTCTAGCTAATTTTCTCTAAAGTGATATCAATAACGCTGAATTAGGGACGACTCAAGCACATTAGGGGCCTAAGACCAAAATCAAACGAAGGCCTTAAATTTTTTAGAAAAATTAATATTTCTTTTCGTGAAGTCTATTTTTTAAATTTCTTGAGATGCAAAGTTGTTAAATAAATTTTATATAATCTATTTCTTCTACTAATTCTTTTTTCAATTAATAATACAACTAATGCATTTAATCTTTTTTGTAACAAAGTACTCCAAATATATCAAACTTCTTCTAATAATTATTTCTTTTTATATAAAAAATTCTACAAATAGTATTTAGTATTTTTTAATAAAATATGTATAATTTATTATTTCTAAAAACAAGGCCCCTCAAATTTGGGGGCCTAAGGCGATTGACTTTTCTTAAAAGGGAGGAGCCGACACTATGTTGAGTACAATATTTTTTATTTATTTAATATTGAGGATGTTAAATAAAATGTATTTTGGAGCCTAAAGGTAGATGTGAAGGACATTTTGGAGCCCAAAGGTGGATGTGAATGGCAATATAGAGTCAATAGGTGGATAGAGGACATTTTTGCACCATTTCCAATAGGTGAACGGTATTTTAGACCCTTTTCCATTCTAAAAATAGTCTACATATAACATGTCTCCTACCTAAAGGGACAAAACACAAATCTTTGTTGATTAAATGCTAAATATTCTAAGTCATATAATTAAAATTACAATTCAACAATTAAGGGACTAAAAGTGCCATTGTCCCTTTTGTTTGTTAATCGTGGATGGATTAATCTAAATAACTGTCCTCCTAACTGCGTAAACTTATCACTCCACCACAATCTTTTTTCTCAAGTTGCCTAGAAGGTCCAAAAGCTTATTGGATCTCAGATAAATTATTAAAAAAATTGGTACCACTAAAAATCTTGAGCTTTCTTGATACATAGCTATATTTCCATTGAATTAAGAACCAAATAGCAAGAAGAAGAATTAATCCCAAAATTCATTAATGGCTGTAAGTAATGTTCCTTCTTCAAATTTTTATTTTTGCTAACTTAATTATCTTATTTTCTCTTGAATATTGTTTTGTAATTAACCAATGTTTGCATTTCCGTGAGAGTAATTAATTAAGGAAAAGAACATCAAAATTTAGTTAATTTAGCTATATGGTCCTAATTACCCATTTGGGGAAACCGTGAAAGACTCTAGTTACCAATAGCATGGGTTGTGGTGCGGTGGTGAGATTAGTTCACCCTTAATTAGAGGTACGGGTTCGAGTTCTAGGTATGAAAAAAAAAATCTTGTAAGGTGCGTCACCCTAAAATGGGCCCTATAATGCGCGATCCAAATTAGTCGGGGGTGGAAAACCCAAAAAAAAAAAGAAAGAAAGACTCTAGTTCATAGTTGCATTTACAATCAAGTAGTTATGTCAATTCGTCGCTAGGGGTGCGACGGGTTCTGATCGTTAAAAAATTACATTGTATATGCAATGTTCAAAATTATTTTTTTACATACAAGAAGACATCTTTAACGATCCTCTCTAACAATGTTTCAACTTGTACTATAATAACCAATCTTTTTTCTCAACCAATTTTTATGTTATGTTATCTATAACAACATTATACTATAGCAACCCAAAAATATCAAAACAAATAATGTCATTATAGAGATGTTTTTTGGTTGTATATATAGTAGATGTCTAATCTCCTTGACTTCTTCATGGATTGTACTTCTTTATATTTTGAATCTCCTCAGTGAAAATCCTAACTCCGTTACTACTTCGAAGGTGCAATCAACTTTTCTAGAATGACATGCATAAATAACTGAACCTGTTGTTGAACCCATAATTATGGAGGTTAAAAATCTTCTTTTATAGAGTAAAAATCCTGTTAGATTAAGAAGGTTGGGATTAAGTTTTAGCCATGTTAATATGTTTTAAGAAAACATTTATTGATTTGTAAACTTGAATTAAAAATGATAATTAAGCTATGTGTTATAACGTGTTAAACCATATTAATTATTAATCATTCAACTAATTTTATCATTAGGATCAAGATGAAGGATGCTTTGGTAATGATAATAAAAATTGCTATTATTTGAAATTGAAATTACCAACTATGTAACACAACCATCATTTTGCAGATGCAACAGTGTATATTTTTTTTTTAATGGCATAAGGTTAATTTACTCTTGTTTTGGTGGTGAACCATGTCCCATACCAGGGCTATGTGCTGGTTCGTAATGTCCCGGTGTATTGGGTGAATAATTGTTAATCTCTGCCCCTTGTTTTGATGCACCACGACTATCTTGTTTTGGTGGTGCAACATTTCCCATACCAGGGCTATGTGTTGGTCTATAACGTCCCGATGTATTGGGTGAATAATCGTTAATCTCCACCCCTTGTTTTGACGCACCACGACTATCTTGTTTTGGTGGTGCACCATTTCCCATACCAGGGCTAGGTGTTGATCCGTAACGTCCCAGTGTATTGAGTGAATAATCATTAATCTCTGCACCTTGTTTTGATGCACCCCGACTATCTTGTTTTGGTGGTGCACCATTTCCCATACCAGGGCTATGTGTTGGTCTGTAACGTCCCGGTGTATTGGGTGAATAATCGTTAATCTCTGCTCCTTGTTTTGATGCACCACGACTATCTGCAAAATCATGCCCCGATGTACTATTGGGTGGGTAGTCGTTGACCTCTTCCTTTTGTTTCAGTCCAGCATGATCAATTGTAAGATCATGCTCGGGTCCTACAGGTGGATAATCGTTGGTCACTAACTCTTGTTTCGGCGGCAGTTTATGTCCATGACTCCCTCCTTTATGGGGTGGACAAACATAAAATTGACCAATACTAAGACAATGACTTGCTCTTGGGGGTTCATAATCTTTAATATAGACTAAAGATCTAGAGTGACCACTTTTGAAAGAAACAATTATCAAAATCAAAGTAAGAAATGTTGTGAAAGAGATTGAATAAGGAGCCATTTTTGTTTTATCCTAATTTGTCTATGTTTTTAGTTGTGAGTATAAAATCATCAAGCTATTTCTACATTATATAGTTGAAGTGGTGATGTATTATGAAATATATAGGAAAATTTCATTAATCATGTAGTGCAAGAACCATTTACTATAATTTAATGTAGGGATAATTGTAGTTTTGGTTCCTCTATTATTATTGAATTCTAATTTGTTCCTTGTGGTATCTAGCTAAGTTCCTTCTGTCAGTGACTCTTCACAAATTTATCGCAATATCAATCATAATTAATTTGTTTTAGCCTAATTATGTGTTCAGTAGTAGTGCAAAACTATCAAGCTATTTTTTTAATTATATAATTGAAGTAGTGATAATCTGATTACTGTTTTATGAAATACATAGGAAAACCTCCATTACTCTTCCTTACTTGAGAAATATATAGGAAAAATTCATTAACTATATGGCAGTATTTTAAAAGGCTGTTTTGAGGCTCGCCTCGGGGCAGGGCATTGACAAAATGTTTCGAGGCATAGGTGTGAGGCTTAAGTCCTGTAAGGCTTACGCTTTAAGCGCCTGACTGTACGCCCTAAGCACGCCTAACGCCCAACGCTCGGGGCTCTCCAAACAAATTTTAGGAAAATTATGTGTCAAATTCCTTAATTGACATTGTTGACCCTTATAATTCTCTAATAAGTAAATAATGCTTAACAATTTTTTTTATCTATAAAAATTAGAAAATTAAGAATAACTCAAATAACAAGTCATTGTATTGCATATTTATTATTTGAAAGCACCATGAGGGTGAATATCATTTAACATTTCTTTTAAAAAATACTTAATTAGCCGATTTTTACATCTTCACTTATCAATATTGGTCTTCATATTATTTCCATATGTCTCAAAATAATCGCTATTTGAAAGTAAATTATTATGTTTTATTATCTCAAAATTACCATGAGGGTACTAATAAAGTTTATTGATTATTTTCTTTAGGGATGTAAATTGCATAGTACAATCATAATATATATTACAAAAATGTGATTCTTTTATTATTTGAAAGTTAAGATGTTAGAGTTGATTTGCATCTCATAGTAGCTATTATACATTTTTTTCTTTACACTTGTAAAATTGTATTAGACTTTTATTTTCTATGAGTTTGTTGATCATGTTTTTAATTGTTTTAATTATTAATTTATTGTTTATAATTTTTGCTTTATAACACTATTTTATTATATTATAAAATTAAAAAATTTAAGATCCATGAGGCTTACGCCCCTTTGTCTCGAGGCTTACGCCTCACCCCGCGCTAAGTAAAACACTCCGCCTTACGCCCCGGCCTTTTAAAACACTGCTACATAGTCCAAGAACCATTTCAACTTCATTTTGGTGTAGGATATTGTAGTTTTGGTCACTCAATTATTGTGAAATTTCAATTTTGGTTCTTGTGAAATCTAGATAAGCAATCTGAGCCTTCAATTAATTGAAGTGATGCACTTTTAGTCCTTTTGTTTGTGACTCTTCACAAATTTATCGCATAATCAGTCATGATACTACTGAATTATCCGTATGTAATGTTAAATTTGTATTGTAACTCGATACTTAACTATAGTTCTAAAAATAGTCCAAAGATAACACATTTCCTACACAAAGGGACCAAAAACACATTTTTGTTATTAAAAATTAAACGTGTCGAATCATATATCATAAAAACTAAAATCAGAATTCAACAACTAATAATGCTATTGTACCTTTGCATCGCATAGGTCCATTAAGAGCAAAACATTCGCTACCATCAATTTTTTCTTTGCAAGAAAAATTAACCCAACCGTTTAAACTATCGACTAATGTGTAACATATGTACATATACATGTATAATATGTGAATAATAATGTATAATCTAAGTATACCAGCTAAGAAAAGTAAATAATAAATTCGATGGACTATTTGCGTAAAGATTCCTGAAATATGTAAACAAATAGGTCTAAACAACAACTAACACTCAAAAAGATGAGTCAACAAAAACTAATTGAATCATTTTTCTTTAGTTAAGGATCATTTGTTTTTCCTCCATGCCAAGAAATTAAAGACAATTTTGAAGTCCAAGGTTGTTTTGTTTAATTTAATTTTAATGAGGACAAATATATGTAACCAAAGAATTTTTTTTTTCTCATGTTGCCTAGCAGGTCCAAAAGCTCATTGGGTTCTCCAATAAATTGGAAAAAAAAATAGTCCCATTAAAATCTTAGAGTTTTCTTAATACACAATCAGCCATAATAGCAAGCAGAAGAATTAATCCAAAATCATTAATGGCTGTAAGTAATTTTTCTTCTTCAATTCATATTTTTGCTAACTTAATTACTTTCTCTTGAATATTGCTTTGTAATTTACCAATGTTTGCATTTCTAGAAGAGTTTGTTAATTAGGGAAATTTATCAGTATGGTCCTAATTATCAGCATGTTTGAACTTTAAGTGAACCTGTTGTTCAATTACATATGGATGTTAAAATTCTAAGAATTTTTTTTTTTTTTTTTTTGTAGTTTCATGTAATTTTCTAATATTTGATTGATCGAGTTATATATAAAGTCACCTGTTAAGGTATTGTCCATTTTGGAGTTTGGCCCGTACATTTGAGGCCTCACTGGATATTGATAACTTCAAGTACTTTCTAATTTTAGTCGCAATAGTACGTTTACCTTAGGTCTCATTATTCTAATTTTAGTCGCGATAGTATAAGAGATTCATATAGCCGACCTCAACTTGCTTTAAGATTGATGCATCGTTGTTATACTTCTGAAGTACTTGTGTTGCATCAGGGATCACATGTTCCTAAATTTGGGAACTGGGATAGCGAAAATGTGCCATACACAGCCTATTTTGAGAACGCGCGCAAAGCTAATAAAGGCGGTAAGATGATAAATCCAAATGATCCAGAGGAGAATCCAGAGGCCTTTGCATATAGCAGATATGATGATGTTTCTCCTGCGAAAAAATCTGCAGTCGAAACGCCTCAGTACCATTATGGTCACCGCAGAAATCCTTCTGCAGGGTCGGGCCAAAACAAGAGTATTCGCCCGACTAATTCAAATTCAAAGTCCTTTGGGGATAATCAGAGCATTTCTGGTTTTTCACCTAACCAGATAACACGACGACAAAGGACATCTGATGTTAAGAAGAATAAGAATGATCGTGGCAATGGATTCGTTCTGCCTAGTCCGAATAGACTGAACAAAAATAGCAGAAATCCATCTGATGATCTTGTAAGTTGATCTTCTGTCTTTCATTGTTTAAATTTCAATTGATTGCCTCTTGAAAGATGCACAGAATGATAATACTCTGCTTTGAACATGCAATAATTTTTTATGCAGTGATTATTATTTTTCCACCATGGAGAAGCCTCTTTTAAATGTTTGGTTAGAGATTAAGAATCATAATTTAGGGCCTTAAGAGTGAGATTCATATAATGTCTTTGAATTATCACTTTGTTGAGTGTTACTTAGTGAAAATTTCAGTAACAACATAGTATAAACATGTAAGAATTCTTAGCAAGGAAGTTGATGAAGTGATTAATATGTCATAGTGATGGATTTGTCTATAGATTGATGGTTAAAATTATGAGACAATCTGTTGGTGTGAAGATCATGACGGAGGGCAGGTCAAAGAGACGGATTGACAGGCTTCTAGCCTGACAAACATCAGAAAAAAGCGGTGCACATGACACCTAAGATGAATATCACATCAAAATGAGAGACAAAAGTAAAGTATTTTATAAGGCATAACACAAATTTACGTGGAACGCACGCTTTTGGACTCAATGATGGTGTAGCCTAACGGACAAATCCTATTAGGTCAAAGTGGATTTTACATCTCACGGGGCTTGGGTCACAACATACGATGCACATACATCTTTTTCAAAGCGCAAGTTTATCGTATTTCATGAGTGGCTGCAAAAATGAACTCATATTAACTATAAAAGACTTACTTGCATTCGGTGTTTACACCCATGGAAGGGGATGTCACCATTTAAAAATGATGATCCAATGAAACCTCTGCATCATTTTTTGCTGTTTTATGAGTGCATTCAAATTAAATTTCCTATTCATATTATTGTAAATTACTAAGTGATCAAGAAATATGCCTCTAATTTTCATTTCTTCCTGTGTATGTATGTCAGTCTTGTTCATCAGTACCAAAATTTGGTGCCTGGGATGAGAAAGACCCAAAATCTGGAGAAGGATTTACAGTAATTTTCAACAAAGTTAAAGAGGAAAAGCATATAGCAGCTGCCAACTTCCCTATTGTGCAGCCACAATCAAGCATGCCTTCACCACATAATCAGAAAAGAAATGCTAAATCAAAGGTATGTCTCCTTTCTTCAGCTCTAGTAACTGTCTTCGGCTCGAGCTATATATAGTGGTGGATGCAGTGTTACTCCGTTTCAACTAGCTTTAAACTCATAAGACGGATGTATATGGAAAGCAGGTGGTATTTATCTTCAGCTAAAGCTGTATATAGAATATAGTAGTGGATGCAATGCTACTCGTAAGACAGATGTATATGAAAGAAGATGGTGATTATCTTCAGCTCGAACTATTATAGTGGCGGATGCAATGTTACTCCCCATCCACTATTAGAACTCATGATACGGATGTATATGAAAGAGGGCGCTACTATCTTTAGCTCGTGCTGTATATAGTGGAGGATGCAATGTTCCTCTGCAGCAACTAGCTTACAAAACATGAGATGGATGTATATGAAAAGCATACGGTTAACTTTCTTCAACTCGAGCTATATATAGTGGCAGATGCAATGTCATAACTCATTGTCAACTAGCTTAAAATTCGTATGTCAAATGTATATGAAAGCCATATGGTAACCATCTTCAGCTCGAGATATTGAAGTGGCGGATGCAATGTTACTCCCCATCCACTACTAAAACTCCTGAGACGGATATATGTGGAAAGTAGTCGGTAACTATCCTCAGCTTGAGCTATATATAACTGTGGATGCAATGTTACTCCGCATCCACTAGCTTAAAACCCATGATATGGAAAGCATATGGTAACTTTCTTTAGCTCGAGCTATATATAGCGGTGGATGCAGTGTTACTCTGCATCCACTAGCCTAAAACTCATGAGATGGATGTTTATGGAAAGCAGACGGTAACTATCTTCAGCTCAAGCTACATATAGTGGCTGTGGATGCAATGTTGCTCCCCATCCACTATCCTAAAACTCATCAGACGGATGTATATGGAGAGTAGATGGTAACGTAGTTGAAGACACGAGATGGTCACATACTTCAAGATGACTAACGTCATGAACGAGGACAATATAGTGATCCACGTGTCCCGTTTATGTAAGGGGATAAGGAATTAAATAAATTTAGTAACTTTACTTCTAGTCAAACTGGCTTCACAATTCACATTCATATGATCCTTTATCTGTCTGATTTTAATATTTTCTATGATTTTATGCAGGTGTTTTGCTGCCTTTTTTGAAGATCTACATGCTCAATTGAAAAAAGAAAATCATATAGTACTAATGTTTTGCCCAAATGGTGCATTGATTAAGTATTTGTATTAATCTTTCTTGTAGTTGTGGAAGAACAATTGGTTATATCTAACGCAAATGTTGGTCATTGTATATTTGTTGATCAGAATATTGTATATTTTGTGCTGAGAAATTGAGATATAACACGAAGGGTTGTGATGGGATTAATAGGATCCCTCCGCCTTTAATTGGAGGTCTCGAGTTCAAACTCCATGAACGAAAAAATCCTTGTAAGGAGCGGTTTCTCGTTTAACTAGTCTTACGCGACGCGAATTCAAATTAGTCAAGCTAATGAATTTCAGTTATTGAATGATTACATGAAAAGGCCGTAATTGAGTAAAGTAATTGCACTTACACTTTAAAAATACTTACACGGATAGTTCTCGTAAATTTATCTAATTGGTGTAAATATTAGATGCGGATAATTTTTTTAACACACTTTAATAATTATAATAATTTGAACAAACAGTCCTCCAACGTCACGCTATTTGCTGTCTCTTCTTTCGGCTGTTTCCATTTTGAATTTCAAATTTTGAGATTATTGGATAAGTAAGACATTTTTTCAAAGATTCTTTTCAAGTCAATTCTAATCAAAAGTTTTGAATATAACAGTATCAATTATTAACTAATAAATTAACTATTTTTATTTACATTCTCAAAGAATAATTGATCTAAATGTCTAAGTAATGTTTCCGTAGAGGAAATTGCTCGAATGGTAATCACCCTTAACTTCCCAACTCAAAGGTTATAAGTTTGAGTCACCAAGGGAATAAAAAGAGTGGGAGCTCCTAGAGAGGGGTTAAATTTTTTTTTTAATAATAATAGAAAAAAAATATTCCCTTAATGACTCGAAACCAAAACCTTAGAATTGAAGGTAGGGACCCCTCGAAATTTAGTTTATCTTATAAGGGGTCATTTAGTTGGTGGAATGAGCTCGGATAGACAAGGATATCCCACAAGATTATTTTTTATCCCACCATTTATACTGAAATGGTGATAAAATAATTTTGAGACTAAACAATAATTGTTATCAAATGCAGAATAAAATAATTTCATAGAATATCCCATAATTATTATCCTTATTTCACTAACCAAACGACCCCTAAATGAAAAAAAGAAAAACCACTCTATCCCATCCATACTAAACGAAGCCGTAAGATACAAATAATTCTGAAACTAAATAATAATAACTGTTATCAAACACAGAATAAAATAATTTCATAGAATATCCCATAATTATTATTCTTATTCCACCAACCAAACGACCCCTAAAAAAAACACTCTATCCCAACCATACTAAACGACATCGTAAGATACCTCTAAATAGCGCCCTATCTGTTATAAAAAAGAGCCGTAACAAATTCCCTCTTTCATACTTTTTCAAATTTCAAATTACTGAAAGAAAAAAAACTTAACATTCTTCGTTTCATTTTCTCCGTAGCACAAAAACAAAAAAACCAAAAAATGGAGATTAATTCAGTTCCAATTTCTTCATGTTCGAAAGAGGATCAAAAGATCTACCAAAATTGGTTCACTTTCGCCGATTCAGGTAAAAAAAATTCCATCAATTCTGATACATTTGTGACGGCCTCTGGCAGAAATGCAAGGTACAATTACGTATAATAGACCTTTGTGGTCTGGTCCTTCTCTGGACCCCATGCATAGCGGGAGCTTTAGTGCATCGGGCTGTAATTTACATTTTTTGATGAAATCACATTGGATTATGGCTATGTTTTTGGCTTCTGTATGTAGATGGCGATGGTCGCATTACAGGAAATGATGCTACGAAGTTGTTTTCGTTATCGAATCTATCGAGGCCTGAACTTAAGCAGGTTAGTGTGCTTCTGTGCAATTGTTCTGATTTTTGTTTTGTAAAAATGAAATTTATAATTGTTTATTTTGAATGTGCTATCTCGTATCGTGTCTTAGCTTTGTGCTTCGTTTATAAATTTGTTATTTATGCGTTGATTAGAAACCTGTGTGCAATTGTTATGCGTTGATTAGCAATCTGTGTGCAATTTTTTATGCATTGATTAGCAATCTGTTTGCAATTGTTTATGTGTTGATTAGCAATTTGTGTGCAATTGTTTATGCGTTGATTAGCAATCTGTGTGCAGATGTTTATGCGTTGATTAGCAATCTGTGTGCAATTGTTTATGCGTTGATTAGCAATCTGTGTGCAATTGTTTATGCGTTGATTATCAATCTGTATGCAATTGTTTATGCGTTGATTATTTGAATATTCAAATCTATAATTGTTTATTTTGAATGTGCTATCTCTTATCGTGTCTCTGTAAGGTGAGACTGGTTTTTTTTTTTTATGACCGTGGTGTCCGGGCCAGCTTCCGCGCACCTGGACTAATACCACGAGATACCTGCATCCTTCCACCAGCAACAGGTACTAGGTAAGTCTGTCCACCAAGGCTAGGACATATGGAAAGAAAACACCTATTATTTTTTGTCTCTGCTGGAATTTGAACCTGGACAGCGTAATTCTCAATCCACTTCATTGACCACTAGGCCACGCCTATTGAATATTTTGCTATTTTCAAGCATAAAATTCCTTCAACGTGCAATCAATTTAATGGAATGTTGAGGTTCTTTATTGTTTCAAAGTATCATTTGGACTATAAGCAGCTTTTATTTGTTGGCTTCCTAGAGATATACCTTACGCAATAGTTTTAAATGACTAATTTGCAATATTTCTGTATGAAGGTTTGGGCAATCGCAGATTCTAAACGACAAGGTTTTTTGGGTTTCAATGAATTTGTCACTGCAATGCAGGTCATATTTAGCACTAACCAATTTTTTTTCTAGAAATTCTGTCTAAATTGATCAGATAGAACCTAAATTCATTTTTTCTTCTGTTGTAGTTGATCTCCTTGGCACAAGAAGGATGTGAAATCAACTCTGATCTACTTAGGAGCAAAGGTAGTGCTTCTTGAGGTCCGGCCCTTCCTCGGACTCCACACATAGCGGGAGCTTTAGTGCATCGGGCTGCCCTTTTCTTTTAGTTGTTGTTACAAGTTTTAGATGTATTTTGTTTAACGCAGTAATCAACTGGCTTTCATGGTGATGAAAACATCTGAGTGTGTCATGATTGACTTAACTCTTGTTTCGTTTTCTCTTGTTGATTTCTGTAGCTAATATGGAGTTTTTGAGTCCTCCATCAATGGAAGGTTTGGATGCTTTATTGTCCGTAAGTGCTTCAACTCCATCTTATTTTCTTAGTAGGAACTATAAGCCCTTGGTTATGTATGGTTTCTTTTTTTACGTCGCAGAAAACTAATGGACCGTTGATGAAAAACATGACTGGAACAAATGGTCAGTATAAAGTGTCATTTCACATCAATGATGCTTTTACACTAACAAGAAATAAATTGTAAGCTGTCTTGGTTAAATTGGCCTAACTTGAAAAAGCATACAGGAACTATACAACTGCAGCCGCAACCATCAATCAACTTGTTTTCCAGGAAATCTAGAAAGAAGGTGAGTTTTGATTTCTTTGGGATGTTATTGTGAAATGTATCTTAGTATACATATTTGATACTGAGTTTTGCGTTATTTTGTCTCATAATCATCTCTTGTTTTAGTAAATTAACTAACTCGGAGAATCACAAGTTCCGTAAGCCTTGTCCCTGAATGTTGTAGTAGTGCCTTTACTACAAATTGGCCATTTGGGTATTTTCTCATTTTTATTTTTGACATTGTTTCTTTCGATTTTGCTTCAGATCCAGCCTTCTCTCACTTCTGTTACATCAGTAACTGATGGTTTGAAGAGACTCTACAATGAAAAGTTGAAGCCGCTGGAACTTTCTTATCGCTTTAATGATTTTGCATCTCCTACTCTGGTGAGTGGCTGAAGAAGCGTACTGATTATGTCTTAATAGTAGTACTTTCAACAACCTTATAGATCTTAACTTGTGTTTGTGAATGCTTATTTTTGTTTGTTGTCATAGACGGAGAGTGATTTTGATGCCAAGCCTATGGTCATGCTTTTGGGACAATACTCGACAGGAAAAACCACTTTTATCAAACACTTGCTAAAATGCAGTTATCCAGGTTAGTACTGTCCAATTTCTGTAGTTTTATCTAATACCTGCCAGCTGTTACCTAATGCTGATTCTTCTGATTGTTCTTTTCTTTTCTCTTTTGGTTGAAATAGGTGCACACATCGGACCAGAGCCAACAACCGACAGATTTATTGTGGTTACGGTAAATAGGGAATAGTAATTGTTCCATATGTTCTATGCCCTTGGTGAAAGATATATAGACTCTAATGCTAATTGTAGTATCAGTAGTAGTAGTAACAGTAATAGTCCTTTACAGTCTTTACTTTCTAATATAAGGTTTTCATGTCAATACATTGTTCTATACATTGTTTAAGTTTCTAGTTTCTCATATAGTGCCGTACGGTGATTTTTTCCTCAGTCTGGTCCAGATGAAAGGAGCATTCCTGGCAACACTATTGCTGTTCAGGCGAACTTGCCATTCACTGATTTGACAAAGTTTGGTGGAGCATTTTTGTCGAAATTTGAGTGTTCCCAACTGCCACATTCTGTGAGTCAATATGTAGCAGCTCCTTTTACTTTTACTATTACGAAGCGTAATTTAATAATTAGTCTAATTATTTTTATTATTTAATAGCTCCTTGACCATATTTCGTTTGTGGACACTCCTGGAGTTTTATCGGGAGAGAAGCAAAGGACACAAAGGAGTTACGATTTTACTGGTGTCATCTCATGGTTTGCTGCAAAATGCGACATGATATTACTCTTGTTTGACCCACATAAACTTGATATTAGTGATGAATTCAACCGAGTTATATCATCTTTGAAAGGCCATGAAGACAAAATACGTGTTGTATTAAACAAGGCAGATCAAGTTGATACGCAACAAGTAAGATATGAGGATTATTAATACACAACTGTCTTCTCTTTGCTTTTTTCTGCTTCACAAAATGATTTGGCCTAATGCAAAAAGTTTCTTCGCCTTTTGTTTTTGTATGGAAGCTAATGAGAGTTTATGGTGCATTGATGTGGTCTCTTGGGAAAGTTTTGAACACACCTGAAGTTGTACGAGTCTATATAGGGTAAGAGGAAGGTCTTTCTTTCTATAATTCTCTATGTTTTGATCAAAGTGACTAGATGACCTAGAGATATGCTCAGAGATAAATCATTGGATAGCATGTTGATTGTAAATGAAATGAAGTTAAGTTTATATCGTCTCCAATAAGTTCTCACAACTTTTTGCTTTTCAGCTCTTTCAACGACAAACCTGTTAATGAAGAAGCTGTTGGCCCTATGGGAAAGGATCTTTTTGAGAAAGAACAAGATGACCTTCTTGATGACTTGATTGATATTCCAAAGAAAGCTTGTGACCGTCGAGTAAGATCACCTCTTCTTGTCCATTGACATTTCTTATTTGTTTAACATTGTGTATCAGAGATGGTGTAAAAAGTCTTACCGTAATTTTTGTATTATTTCAGATCAATGAATTTGTTAAACGTGCAAGAGCAGCTAAGATCCATTCTTACATTATTAGTCATCTTAAGAAGGAGATGCCAGCATTGATGGGCAAGTCCAAAACACAACAAAAGCTTATACAGAATCTTGACAACGTATTCGAAAAGGTCTCTTTCTTAACATATTTCTTGCTCTGTGAATTGGATCTCTTTATATTTCAGAAATATGCTTATATTGAATTCTCATTTGTGACACAGATCCAAAAAGAGTTCCGTTTACCAGCAGGCGATTTCCCAAGCGTTGATCATTTTAGAGAAGTCTTAACTCAGTACAACATAGATGATTTCGAGAAATTGAAGCCTAAAATGATCCAAGCTGTGGATGACATGCTCAGCCATGACATCCCTGAACTTCTGAAGAACTTCAGAAATCCTTATGAGTAAAGCTTTGCTAAATGTTATGCACCACTTCAAGAAAGTTTGAGGTTGAATTTTTTTTAGATGAATGTTGATTCAAAATGTTAGAAAGTGATAAATTGGTAGTTACATTTTTGTAGTCTGTTATTTTCAGTGCTTAATTTTCTTTTGTCAAGTCATTCTTTATTAAGTTGACAGTTTTTCACTATAATACCTCCCTATCCTATAGTGGTAGGTTGTGTTGCTCGGACTCCTTAAATATATTGATAGGTGTGTACTAAAAGTATTGTATTTTTGAAAAATTCGATACGAGTGTGACGGGATTTTTGGAGAGTCCGAGCAACATAGATAGTAGTGATGATGCTTCACTACATGATTAGTTGAAATATTATTTTAATAATCTTGGTGTTCGGATGAGAAGAAATCTCCTCTAATGTTCACCCAAGTTGCAAAGCATTTTTCTATTTTTATCAATTTCATTTAAGTTTCCAACTATGAAATTATTTGCAACATATTCTCAATTCATTGAACTTATCGGCCATTTAATACACAGACAAAATAGGTGCTGTCATGTGTGTGCTGATTTTTTCTTACAATAATAAAAGTATAAAACTCTCTTCAAATCAATTTATGTGATATTTTTTGACTTTTAAAAAATCAAACTTCTTAATTTTGACGTGCATTTAAACATAGAGTACTTCACTTTCTTTTTTGAAATAAGTTTTCATATTTTAATAACTACAAAAGAATTACCATAGCTTAAAAAAATACTCATCGCTCACACTTACACTTCCGGATTAGTGCATTCGTACTTCTCCTCTTTATATGACCAAATCATCTAAGTCTTCTTTCTCATATTTTATCCTCCTAGAAGACAACTTCTATCTTGTTCCGAATATCCTTATTTCTAATTTTATCTCTCTTAATATACTCACACATCCATCCCAGCATGCTCATTTCCGCAACTTTCAACTTTTAAATATGTGAGTTTTTGTGTCACGCCCCGAAATCCAACGAGGCGTGATTGGCACCCGAAGCCGATATGGCCCGAGAGAACCAATCTTTGCTCATGAACCTTCGTATGCATATCCTCGTATGAATATTGTTAAACCTTATGCAACTATGCGGAAAACATGAACATGGAAACATATGTCATACTTATGTATATACATAAATAAAACTTGGCCGTTGGGGCCATTACGTCGAACTGACCGTACGTATCTTACATTCGTATACCCACATATGTCTACAAAAGCCTCTAACAGATGCATTAACAAGACCCACTTAAAGTCGGGACAAGTCTCCGCTTTATACTACATTTACAACATCAAAATAAATATACAGCTATGACTCAGGAGGCTCCGAACCAATTGGAGCTCACCAAAACTCTGCAAATGATCCACAGTCTATGGAGGAGGTCTACTAATGCCTGCACCTGCAACATGTAAGGTAAGTCTCCCGAGGGGGTCAGTACGAAGAATGTACTCAGTATGTAAGGCTCATAAGAAACTAAATCATACATGAGAATGTCAATGAAATAGAATATGAGAGAATATTCAGTGTGGATAACCATCATTCTAAATGTGGAAACATGTATATTGCATCTGTTATTGTTATTTTAGATCGCTCATTTACATCCTTATTATTCATAGAGTATCTTTCGTACACATCTTCACTCAAGAAAATTTTCCTTCACTCAAGAGATTATTCTATTCACGAGATCTTTCTATTCAAGGGATTCTTCTATTCAAGAGTTTTGGATTAATAATATAACGTACATCCACTCTATGGTGGGAGAACATACATCCACTCTATGGTGGGAGAGCATACATCCACTCTATTGGTGGGAGAACATACATCCACTCTATGGTAGGAGAACATACATCCACTCTATGGTGGGAGAACATACATCCACTCTATGGTGGGATTATAATGACGGGATCGACCCATGCTAGGTGTTCTTTTCACCCCTGGGCTGCCACCCGAGAATTCTTATCAATTAAATCTCTTCTTATTCTTATTTTTTCTTGGAAAAGGTTGATTTATTCACTTATGAGAGATTGATACATCTAGGATCGTGATAATATTGGAAACACACACACTTTACTTCATTCTTTAACTTCATGAGATTATCACCTTAACTAGTGAGGGATAGATATATTAGCTCGCACTTTACCCCTTCGCTACTCTTATGAGATTAGTACTTCTACTTGTGAGAGATTGGTACAAACATAATTATAACAATATTATTGAATTTGGAAACATAACATGATTGGAAATACTACTCAAGCATAAATAGATTCTCCTTACACCTTACTCTCTTTGAGATAGTTCTTTTAGGAATTACCACATTATGACAGTTTGGAACTTCAGTCAAAGAATAAGAGATAAGTAACTCATAATTCGTCTAAGAATAGGATACATATGAACAACAATATATCTCAACCTGAACTGGGATACTTTGGAACACTTCGGGAATGAGTAAGTATCATAACAAGGTGAATACTCAATGCTGCAGAAAGATATGGAAAGAGTAACCTTACATACCTTGTATTCTCAATACGATTCTACAATCTAAGTGTGCATACAATCGTCCCGCTCCGTCCTTGTGTTTCGCTCTACAACACAAGTTCATAACGAAACCAACGTTAACCACCAATTACCTTACAATGGCATACAATAACAATAAGTCACATGTTTAGCTTTAACATGTCATTTCCCCCTTGACAATACCATTTATGAAATCATCATACCAATAACCCCACAATATTTCATACATTGACCAACACATGATAACCAATAGCATGTCACACCAAGTTCATACCTTCCACTCTCCACCATCATAACATCACACTTATTCCATCAATTCACTTCAATACACCTAACAACAACAAATCGGCCAAAATTCCATAATTTACACTTACATGAAAATAACAAGTTTAATAACATAATCACACCATACATGTTCATATTTCATCCATACCATGCTCTTTTACCAAAACCACAAGTCATATTCCAAGTTTAAATTCCATAGATGACACATCTTTTACAAAAACACAAAGTGTCATATTCAACACTTCCAAGCATAACCAACATGATTTACATACTCTCCCATGCATATAATATGTTAATCCATAAGAATAATCACTTACCTAAGCTTGAAAGATGATGATCTTGCTCCAAGAAGTGCCTTAGGGTTTTGAGAGCCAAAGAAACTTTCTTGAGAATTCTCTAGAAAAAGATAGAAAAAGCATGTGTATTTCTCTTGAATAAAATCAGATTTTTGCCCTTTATATAGGCCCTTAATTTTCATCCTTAGCCACTCTTGACATTTAATGCAATGTGTTGCATTAGTCAATGGAAGAATGGGTCACTTGACCTATTCTTAACCCATGATTTCTTTTCATTTTGGGCCCCTTTTTAGCCCAATTCACTTAACCCAATAAAATTCATAATTTATCATGTTTAAATCATTTCATACACGTTACGACAATATTCCCACTCACGGGATTCATACTCGTAGCCTCAATTCCAAAAACAAGCAATTCTAGCCACGTATGGCTTATTTGGCTACAAGGGTAAAATCGTCATTTTGATGTCAAATTCGTTCTCGAGTAATTTTACCATACCAATATAATACTTTACTCATTTCATGTATATGCTCATGGTTGTAGAAGAAACGTGACAAAAATCGGCTCGGTACGTCCCCGAGCACCCTTGGGACTTAAGAAAAATTCCAACTTTGAAAAGTGGCCAAAACCAGCGTGGCACGCCCTTGGGCGCACCAGCTTGCTGCCTCTGGACTAAAAATTTTAGCCCAGAGCAGCGTGGCACGCCCTCTAGCGCGCCCCACACTTAAAATTTTTGAAAATTTCGTTTTTCAACTTTTCTTCTCGGGTTTGGTTAGATACTTCAAGTCCTATTCTTTAACTTACTTCTTAACCTTAATATCCTTTGTTTAGAGGTCCTCTTAGCCTCATTTTGAACCCCACGAATGTTCCACGAAAATCACAAAACACCTCTTATGAAGGGCTAATCACATGTACGAAGCCAAATTTTCAATTTTCTCATCATTAATATTACCAAATACATACTTAGGGCATCTCGACACCTAAGTAACCATTGTTCAACGTCGTCACATAGGGTAAGGACCAATATTGCGCTTCATGCAACATTGTTGGTCTAACCACCCGCTCTATAGAACTTGCCTTTTAAGTTTTGATGGCGCTTTATTATCACATAAGATAATACATAAATGTGCCCTTTAACTTGGCTTTAACTTTCATCTATGCCCTCCAACTTTGGGAATGCACATGCAAACACTTAAATTTATATAAAATTGAACAAGTAGACACATGTGTTTTATGTAGTGTCCTACGTGGTCAATTTGTGTCCTACATAGAGTCCTAATTATATTATGTCACATAGGACGTGTGTGTCTACTTGTTTAACTTTATACAAATTTAAATATCTACTTGTGCACATTCAAAATTAGAGTTCATGAATATATAAGTTGAGGCCAAATCAAAAGATATATTTGTGTATTATATTAATAAATAAAGATGGACAAATATGAATAAGTAAATATAGACTGAGAAAAAGTAAATCATTTTACTTCTAAAATTAAAACACCTTCACCCAAATTGAGAAGGTTGAACATTAAACTCATTCTCATGGTGTGAACACCGAAAATTTAGTAGGCGTTTGGCCATGAAAACAAAATATTTTGGAGTTGGAGTTGGAGTTGGAGTGGAAATTGGAGTTGGAGTTGAGTTGTGTTTGGCCATGAAAATAAATAGTGTTCTTTTTGACTTTTTGTGAGAGAAGTAAAAGTAAAAAAAGTGAAAACAAGAAAAAGTTGTTTTCACTTTTCCGGAAATTTATTTCACTTTAGTGAAATACATTTCATGGCCAAACACCCCTACATTTCACTTTTTTCACTAAAGTGAAATTTATTTCCGAAAAAAAGTAAAAAAAATTCATGGCCAAACGGGTCCTTAGTAATCAACATCCTTAAAATATGCCAATCCAATAAAAGAAAGTTCACACTTCCCAAGAAATCAAAAGAATTAAACTGTTTACTTGATCTTGTTGATTTTTCCCTCTTTAAGAAAATATTTATTAAATATTTATTTTATTAAATTAACCTTAATAATTATACTTTGAGAATATAAATTTGAGTATATATATTTATGTAGTCATTTAATAATAATAATAATATTTAAAAAATATAATAAATTTTTTTTGATTTTATAAAGGAACTACTAACTTGAAACATAATTCATTCCTATATACCCCCAAAAAAAAAAAATAGTCAGCACTTTTTGTTTCTTTATCTCTAAAAATAATAAAAAAAGTTGAAGTGTTTGAGCTAATTAGTCAACAAAATGGAGAAATTTGGTAAAAGATTTGAAGGAAAAGTAGTAATTGTAACAGCTTCAACACAGGGTATTGGATTTGGTATAGCTGAAAGGCTTGGTTTAGAAGGTGCTTATGTTGTTATCTCCTCTAGAAAACAGGTTTGGTCTAATTTTTTGTTTTTAAAGAAATTATTTATTTTATGTTTATGGGATAATTCTTTGTTGATTTTAATAATTTACTGTCAAGTTTTTGTGAATTCTTCATATGTGTGTTTCTGCTTTGGCTGAAGTTTGATGCTTTCTTAATTTTGTAAAAATTGTTGATGTATTTTATCTTTTTGTGATAATTATTTGTTGATATTTCATATTTTCTTGTCAAATTTTTTGTGAATTCTTCATATGGGTGTCTCTATTTAGCTAAAGTTTGGTGCTTTTTCTGTGTTTGATTTTTTTTATTTTTTTTTTGTTGTTAATTTAATTTTTTTGATTTTTTTTTTCTTTTTATGATAATTCTTTGTTGATAATTCATGATTTCTTGCCAAATTTTTTGTGAATTCTTCATAGGGATGTCTATTTTGGCTAAAGCTTGATGCTTTTTTTATGTGTTTGATGTTTGTATTTTTGTTAATTTGAAATTTTGATTTATTTTAGCTTTTTGTGATATTTCTTTGTTGTTTTTCATAATTTGTTGTCAAGTTTCTGTGAATTCTTCATATATGTCTTTCTAGTTTGGCCAAAGTTTGATCATTTTTATGTGTTTTATTACATATTATAACATTGGTGTTTCATCATTTCAACATTTACTGTAAAGTTTCTTTTCCTTGACCTGAGAGTCTATCGGAAATAGGCTCTTTACCTCTGAGGTACAGGTAAGATCTGCGTACACTCTATCCTCCCGAGATCCCACTTTGTGAGACTACACTGGTTATGTTGTTGGTGGTGTTTCTAATTTGATCAAAGTTTGATCCTTTTCAGTGTTTTATTGCATAATTTGAAGTGGGTACTTTGTCAATTCAGATCGTTGTTGATAATTTCATCATCTCTTGTCATGTTTCTGTGAAATCTTCATTCGGGTGTTTGTAATTTGATCAAAGTTTGATTCTTTTTCTGTGGTTGATTGTGTATTCTAAAATGATTGAAGAAATTTTCGCCTATCGTCTCTTTTTGGGACAACTGTTTTCCATTTCACATTATTACTTTGTTGTTACTGCTTTCATTTCATATTCCCTTTTTCAAATTGCTTTGAAATGCTTTTTTTAAGTCGAGGGTCTATCGGAAACAATCTCTCTATCTCTACGTGGCAGGGGTAAGGTCTATGTACATTCTACCCTATCCAGACTCCACTTGCGGGACTACATTGGTTATGTTGTTGTTGCAATTTATGGACCTAAGATCCCTTTTGAGAAAATTGAAAATCTTGTGAGAAAATGTTAGACAACTGTTAAAAGTTTGTAACTTAGACGACATTCTAAGACGTTGTCAGTTCCAAGGGCTATATTTGAACAACTTCTATAATAGAGGAAAAATCTTAATGAAGACGTAGAAAGGGGCGTTTGTGTTAATCAACCAAATGGTTGTGTATAAAAATTGAATCTTTGGAGAATTCCATAGGGTAGATATTAGTGTTAACATACTAACATGGTCTGCTGAGTCTTAAATGTTGCTTAGAGTGGATTTTGTTTGCTTCTTGTAAGTTTTGAACTATATATAGATTTGTTGTTTGGTTACGTATTTGTTGTTTTGACTTGAGGTGTTCTTTTAATCTGTTTACAGAAAAATGTGGATGAGGCAGTACAAAAACTCCGCGATAGAGGACTCGAAGTCTTTGGAGTAGTATGTCATGTGTCCAATGCACAACAAAGGAAGAATTTGGTTGATCAGACCATTCAGGTATCCGGCTAGTGTATTTGAGACTTGTTCAATTAATCAATTTCAGAAATTTTAGTTCAAAGGTATGGTATAACCCGGAAGTTATTAAAGCCGAGATATGTGTAGGTATTAATTTGATTAGTGTTCGAGTCCTTCATAGGCTAAAATATCTGGTGAAAGAAACTAGTTAGTTATACACATGAATTAATTCTATCGGTGCTTGAATCCTTGACTGTCTAAATTTGCTGGCGACTGAAACTAGTTAGCTTGTAGTCTTTTTCTAGCATGAGATAAATTTTCTTATAAAGGTAGTGTCGGGTCACCTTATGCGCGCCTCTACTATTCCACCGGTACCTGCTACCTCTCTCACCCACACAAGCATCAGCTAACTCTGCCCACCAAGGCTTAGGCAGACGGGGAGAAATCGCCTTATTTTTTTTGTCTTTGCTAGGATCTGAACTATGATCTCTATGGTCCGTTTACCTACTTTACTGACCGCTAGGCGATACCCTTGGGGTGTTAGTGTGAGTATAATATTCTTGAGCACTTGTTGTTAAGTTGTGACTTGTGAGGTTGTTTAATAGGAGAAATATGTCAATTATTTTCATTGAGAAATTATCTCTCATCATAGGCAAGTAAACCATTTAGTTAGACTAGCAAACTCTTTGTGTGTAAAGTGAATACCTGGAGATGCTTTTTCCTTAATTTCTCTTTGCTCATGAGTTTCACGTGTGAGCCTAACCGTTTCATGGAGTGGTGGTGGTTCACTCTTCTTAAAATGTCTGTGCTCTCTTCGTTGACTATAAACGGAGCCATTTGAGGAATCATTTCGATAAGAAGTTCGTGGAGTATGTTAGCATCTCTTTTAGACTTGTCACTTGTGAAGATGTTAAATTTGTGTCCAGCGCCGGTGTCCTAATAGGTTTTGCAGTCCCTATAAATTCTGAAAACAAGAAATAAGAGTAGTAAATATAAATGAAGGTGGTTCAATAGTGTATTATCAAGTAATTTCCGAAGCATGATAAATGCCCATTTTCCCTCGTTCTAATCTTCTTAACCACTAGCGATGCACCTATTTAACTCTCAATATGGTGACGCTATAGCACTTAAAGGACACTGTGAACCCTCACTAAACCCTCACAGACATTTGTGGGTTGGTTGATATTTAATCACATTTGTATTAAGATAGATCAATGATTTTAAAGATTGAACTGGACTTCTATGATAACACAGTTGCTCCCGCGAAAGTGTTAAAAGTTTCCAAGATTTTGATTTCACTTGTGAAACTTTTCTCTGTTCTTCGTCTTAATCATACTCAGCCCATCAAAAAAAAAATTTACCATAGCTTTCGACAGGGTATTAAATTCTTTATTTCGCACAAATTTTGCTATTCAGGATTGAAGATATTTTAATCCCTTGGAGGTCAAATTTGTTTCTTTGGGGAGTTCTTTTTTTGTTTAACCATTTCATTCGTTGAGGTAATAACTGTGTCTACTTTGAAAGTGTGAAAGATGACTTGAGAATTCTGTGGTTAATCCAGTTTCGCTAATTGAAACTTCTCATTTTCCAGAAATACGGGAAATTGGATGTCATTGTGTCAAATGCTGCTGTAAATCCTACAGTGGATGCTATATTGGAAATTAAAGAACCAGTCCTTGACAAGCTGTGGGAAATCAACGTGAAAGCCGCTATATTATTACTTCAAGTAAGTCATTCGATATGAATAAATTCTTGCTAATAGTTTCTTTCTATCACATGTTTCGATTTATGCTAGATTTCACTGTCCCAAAATTACTTTTAATTGTTCTTGGCATTGCATGCAATTACTCTTTTAACCATTTACAGGATGCAGCTCCTTACCTTCAGAAGGGTTCCTCAGTTGTTATAATTTCCTCTACTACTGCTTATGAACCACCCGCTTCCATGGGAATGTATGGCGTAACTAAAACAGCCCTTCTTGGGCTAACCAAGGTACTTATCGTGGCATTATTGGCATATCAAGTTACTACCTCCTATGGGGATTTTGCACAAATGGCTTTTTCTGGGGGAACTATTTAAATATTTGTCCTCGTTAGCCTAAAAAGAAAATTTCATCCAACTACTTCTAAAGGTGAAATCAAGTCCACTGGGCTAACGGGGACAATTGAAAGAGCTGCCTCAAGAAAAGCAAAATGGTGAAGATTCACAAATTCCTATTAGTTTCCTTCTCACTTCTTGTGGGCTTCTTTCAGGCTCTCGCAGCTGAAATGGCTCCCAATACTCGTGTGAACTGTGTCGCCCCAGGTTTTGTACCCACACATTTCGCTGACTTTATCACGGGGAATGCTGATTTGGTAAGTTTGCGTTACTTTTGGATCTCTTATCTCTCTTTGGTTAAAATATCTGATCGTGAGTTCACAGTTTATTAACTGGATGCTTATTGTTTTTTAGAGGAAAGAACTTGAGGCTAAGACATTACTCAATAGGCTTGGAACAACACAAGACATGGCTGCAGCTACTGCCTATCTTGCCTCAGACGATGCTGCTTATGTAACCGGAGAAACTCTTGTAGTTGCCGGTGGAATGCATTCAAGACTGTAGCATTTTCATTGTAGTTCCTGCCCCATCGTTTTTAGTCTCTTATCGCGTCTCCATACGAGGACAGTACTATGATGTTGAGAATCTTTTTTTTTTATTTTTTATGGTAGTGTCTAAAAACTACACCTAGAATACGGGGGGGGGGGGGGGGGGGTTTACATTTTTATTGTTGCTGGCTTCTTTCCGCAGATATATGGCAAGTATATGTTCTCCCTTATTGATATTTCTGTCCTTTCAGTTAATGAAGTAGTACATTTTTATTGTTGCTGGCTTCTTTACACAGATATATCGGCAAGCTATGTTGCTCGGACTCTTCAAAAATGTTGAAGGGTGCGTGTTAGATCCTCTATGATTAGTGCATTTTTGGAGGATCCGACATGAGTATAGCATCATTTTTGGAAAGTCTGAGCAACATAGTTGGCAATTGCATGTTCAATCATCCAAAAGTCATGCATTTTTTGAGGATCTGACACCGTTGTGGTAACATTTTGGAGAGTCTGAGCAACATATAGTTATCGATATCTGGAATGAAACTTACTTTATATACTGAAATACAGATGTATATTCTCAAAAGTAACTTGTCTCTAGGAAAAAAACACGCAACAAGATTCACTAATCATCCATCAGACAAGAATAGCAACAAGTATGATATACAGTAACTTCATGGGCAACAGCATCTCCAGGGAGTGACCAACAGCAATCATCAATGGGAATCGGCACTTGTCGTCTGATGGATCTTCATCAGTCACCATAGCCAGGCCATCAAAATCACAGTCCCAACTGTGCTGATTCTTGAGTTGATAGTACATGTTAAAAGCATAGGAGGCATTCCCTTCCACACTAAGATGGTTACACGACGAGCCATAGCCCAAAGCCGTGCAATCTGAAAGGCTGCACGCGTAATCGATGTTTTTTGGTAAGTCTTCTGCATTATCTTTTATGGCATTTTCTGGTTTTAGTATACACCACCTTTTGTGCATATAGTTTACACCTTCTACTGCAACCAACCCTATATCCTTCTGCATCCTCCCGGATAAATCTAGCTCGTATTTAGGCTTTCCGTCGAATTCAAACATTCCCCAATGCCTCTCAAAGTTACCTGGAGCAATGCTTTTAGCATTCTCATCAATGAGGCTGAATAAATAAACCTCTATCTTGCCCTTTCTAGCAGGAGTTCCTTGTCCACTCAAACAATGTTTGATCAATCCTTGGTTAAATCTCATAGCATTTTCGTTATTAGCATTCTTATCTCCATCTGTTGGCCACCCTACTTCTCCAACTACGATTTTCATGTCAGGGAAACCAGCTTTCTTCAAAGACCATACAAGAGTATCGAAATTGGCATCAAACACGTTCCTGTAAACATTATCTCCATCCCTGACAGGCTTGTTTGAGCCATCAAAAAACGCGAAGTCTAATGGAAAGTACATGTTCCCATAGAGACTGAGGAAAGGATAGATATTAACGACAAAAGGGGCATCATTCGAATACAGATATTGGACAATCTGGAGGGTTAAATCGCGCACTTCTGGCCTGAAATCACCAGCAGAGGGTACCTGATTCGACTCGGGGGAGTAGTAAATATCTGCATTAAAAGGGATTGTTGCTTTCACCTCTGCACCTAATCCAGCTTTGTTGATGGCTTCTTGAACATTTTTTAGTGCTGGTAATATGTACTGCAGGTAGGTTCCGTTGTACGATCGGAGAAATGGCTCATTTCCCACTGCTACATACCTACATTCATTTGAGAATTGAAACTGAGAAATGCTAAACAAAACTTTACTAACAAACTTCTGCAAGATTGCTGAAGTCATTTATCAGAAGTTGAAATTCAGGGAGTAAATTGCAGAAACCTTGTATCTAGCTAGTGCATATATTTTGAGAAAGCAAATGATATTTACTTGAACAACCAAGAAACCAATGGATATATAATAAACCATTATGGTTCGGCCCTTTCCTGGACCCCCCGCATAGCAGGAACTAATCACAACAAATGTGGATGCAATGCTTATTGTCCCTGTTTCCCTTCCCTTTTAACTGATCAGTCTGACCTCTCAATGTACAACAATTACGTCTCATTCCCGAATAAGTTGGAGTCGGTTATATGAATCCTAAGTGACTAATGTTTTACCATTTATGGTGTGTTTGTTCGAAAAATTTGAAACACACTCTTGGAACACAAGTTCAGTGGAAACAAGGAAATCAAATTCCATAAGAGGCATTTTACACTGATTATCTTCTCCGCACCTTCCAAAACACCCCGGCCCCATAGCTCCCATCCCTACCACTCACCTCCCAGCTCCATAGTGTTTGCTTAGAATATATACAAACACTTTTCGAACAATATTTTCTATGTACTTTCAAACACAAGAAAATAAGTAAAAGAAAACTGTTTATTTTTCAAGTAACATTTTCCTTCAAACCAAACACACCCTTAAGCTCAACTCAACAACAACAAAATTGAATACACTAGGAGAATTACTAACAACGGCAACAAGAACATACCCTGTATTATCTCACAAATGGGATATGAGGAGGATTGTGTGTACGCAGCCTTACCCCTACCTTCCGAAGGTGGAGAGGCTGTTTCCGATAGACTTTCAGTTGAAGCAAAGCAAAGGACTACCAACAACAACAACATACTCAGTGAAATTTCACAAGTAGGGTCTAGAGAGGATTGTGTGTACGCAACCTTATCCCTACCTTGTGAAGATAGAGAGACTGTTTACGATAAACCCTCAGCTCAAGCAAAGTAAACAACTACTAACAAATGATGAAAAACTGAACCTGATTTTGACACCATGAGCATAAGGATAAGCAGAGACACTAGCTTCAACCCAAGAATCAGCAAATAAAGAATCATCAGAACTCAAATCCATCAATATGTAATTAGGAATAGCAAGCATAACTTCAATATCACTACCAATTAAAGCATTCAAAATCATTTCATCTGCTTCAAACAATTTCACTTTATCAAAACCATTTTCTATCAACATCTTATTTTCTACATGCTTACCAAACACCGGAAAATAAGTAAGAAACTACTTATTTTTCAAGAAACATTTTCCTTCATACCAGACACACCCTTAAGCTCAACTCAACAACAAAAAGAATTGAATAAACTAGGAGGACCACTAGTAACGGCAAAAACATATCCTGTGTAATTTCACAAGTGAGATCTAGAGAGGATTGTTTGTATGCAAGTCTTACCCCAACCTTTCGAATGGGGTCTGAGGAGAATTTTATGTACGCAAACCTTACCCCTACCTTGCAAAGATAGATCAGAGACCGTTCCCGATAGACCCGCAGCTCAACCAAAACAAACAACTACTAACAAATGACAAAAAACTGAACCTGATTTTGACTCCATCAGCATAAGCAAAAGCAGTTACATTAGCTTCAACCCAAGAATCAGCAAACAAAGAATCCTCAGAACTCAAATCCATCAACATGTAATTAGGTATTGCAAGCATAACTTCAATATCACTACCAATTAAAGCATTCAAAATCCTTTCATCTGCTTCAAACAATTTCACTTTATTAAATCCATTTTCTATCAACATCTTTACAGTACTATTTGCTGGTAATTGGTGTGTTGCCATTGTACCCCAGTTCACTCCAACACTACCAAAACACTTTGATAACATACACATAATTGCTATTCCAAAAATGTATAGAATCAAGAATTCACCAATATTTTTACTACCCATTATTATTTTTTCACTTTTCTATTACCCCTTTAATGAATCTTGAAATATTGTCTGAAAAAATGTTGTGTTGGGGGGGGGGGGGGGGGGAGTTCACAGGGGAAGTGAAGGGAATATTGATTCAGTTATACGGTACAACAGCCATTTCGCGCGGCTTCTAAGAATTGTCAGAACTATATAGCTGTTTGTTAGTTTTTCTTTTTTCCTGAAAAATAAGTTGTTTGTACGTATCGTTTTTTATAATATATCGTATTATATAGTATTGTATTATTTTTGATAAATAGAAAGTTTGAAACTTTGGACGATTGTATCATTTTTCGTCGCTTCTTTGTGTTATTTTGCCAACAGTATGAAGAAAAAGCTTACAGAATTATAAAGAAAAAGTGAGGTGTATGACGTATAGTTATTATAATATTTTTAAAAAAAATGAAAAGTACAAGGTAAAATATGATCATTAAATATATCATATTGTATTGTATTATTTTGATGAATAGAAATTTGGAACTTTACATGATTGTATCATTTTTCGTTGTTTCATTGTATTATTGTGTCAGACTTCACTTTGTGGAACTACACTGGTGAGTTATTATGATGTTGTTGATTGCGCCAGTTGAAGAATGAGCTTACGATATTACAAAGAAAATGTAAGATATACGACGTAGAGTTATTATTAAAAAATAGAAGCGCATAGGTTAAATAAAATTATTAAATACAGCGAAATTTACTTTAACGTGACAAAATATAATTTTGTAATTTTACTTATTATAATAAACATAGTTTAAAGTTTAATATTAAAAACTTACCAAATAAACTGTTAGTTGTATATTTTTAAACCTCGTTTTTTTCATTTCAAATCTTTTTCTTGTGATGGGATGGAGATCTCCATTCTCTCCCCTTAACCAAAGGTTTAGCTTTCGAGCCCTGAACATTGAAAAAAAAAATCCTAATAAAGAGCGCTTCCTCCTTAGACCTTACACGCACAAACTTCAGATAAATCGGACCGGTGAATTCCAAATACCAATTGATTATACAACACCAACATACCCAGTGTATTCCCACACATTGGGGTTTAGAGATGGTAGAGTGTACGCAATCCATACCACTATTTCATCGGTAAGGTAAAGAGGTTGATTCCGATAGATACCAAATGATTATACCGGGAAAAAAACAAAACGAAGAGCTAAAGCAAGCTATGAACATATACATTATACAAACATAACAAGTACATATACATAATGCAGCTAAAAACAAACTAGATATGAAATCTACATTGATACAACAAGCTTAGCTACTCAAGGGAGGAAGGCTCTTTTTTCTCCTCTTCCCTATAGGAACTCTGCTAAAATAACATTAAAATACATAGGACAACAAGAAGCTTCAAACATCAAGAGACCAGTTTTGCCTGCTTTTGTTCTGCTATGCAATCTTACATACAGTTGAATATTTGCATAGGAACCAAACAAGGCACGCGCCTTTGTTAGCCTCGTGTTGCCATAACTCGTGGAGTAACCAAAATTGGTAGTGTATACCTATACAGGAATCACATCGGTGTTCTGAATGTCGTCACAGGTTAGGATGAGACCTTCTACGTAGGTCGGAAGAAGACAACGAGTCCATTGACAGCCTGTTGAAATAGGCTCGGGTGGTGGAACAATCATTAGCACGTTGTCTTGGCGTCTTACAATGCCCATGACACTTACGGTGCTCCCTTCTTTGATGTAACTGTAATTTTCAAGCAAGAAACTTAGTCTCAGGAAGCTTTCACGAGTTGGAATAAATACATGATTTTTGTGGAAGAAACTCTTAACTTACCCTTCTTTCAGCCGCATTACACGGTCGTCACTCGAGAGGCTCCGATCAGCAAGCCATCTTACGAAGTTGGGAGACAACTCCCTGTTACTCCTTGTTATATCAACAACTGTTGTTGGTTTTACAAATGGCGCCACCTTTGCTCCATAGCCTGCCTTAACAAGTGCTCTTAATCCAGTCTGGAAGTCTGATATATAGAAATCAGCAACATATTTCTGTTACCAAGAGACATACAGAAGTCAGTAACATACAAGTTTCTCAATTAGGCAAAACTTTTGGAGTCATGACCAGTATATATCCTTCGGATGAGGGGAAGAGGCAAAGTATCGATTCTCCCTACTCTTTAGGAGTTATTAGTACAAAATTTATCAGAATTAGTAACAGGACTATTAGCTGAGCAAAATCTGACCAGCAGAAGTCTAGAAATTTCTTTCTTAAGCCTAGAAGTTGGCGTATTGGCATATGATGTTGGTTGCAAGACCTTTCGACTCTACAAAATCGCACTGCAGTTTGTTTGTTCAGGCTTGAACACAGATAGTCCATGGCCTTATATGACCTGAATTCCAAAATTTCAGCTTGAAGTTTAATATATAACTGAATTCAATTTCCCATATAATTTTATTTAATGACACCACAGCTTATGGAACCTCGACTATTCCATCGGGTACCTGCTATCTCCCAACAGCACCGGGTACCGGATAAACTCTTGGAAGCATTTGTATAAACTTCTGACAAGGATGAAATGAGACAAGTATCAACATTAACTATATCTATGCCACTGTTATGTAATAGTAATAATTATGTACTTGAAATAGCATTCGGTGACTGCTGAGACCAATTGATACCGAGTGGTGGAACCAAATTCAGAAATACTCAAATAATTAATATCCAAACTAACCTCCGAATGCCTGCGTCCCCATGAAAAGCAACGGTGTCTAGGATGTGCAGATTTTCCAACCCAACCTTTGTATTCGTGCAATTCTGTAGAAGCATATACACATCTTGGTATCCGCTGAAAAGTTGTTTCAAGAGGGATACTGCCACAGGTGACAACCTGCCAAAAAAAAAACAATTTATATTACTCCCTAAAAGACGTCCATGAAAGTTGCAGAATTTGAAATGCAAGATTTTAATGGGGGGCAATTGGATGGTTGACCACAACCTCAAGAAGCACACTCACAATTCAAAACAAAACTTAAATACATTATCGTTCCTTTTCTCAATAAATACTTTCCACAAATAGGATTTACAAGGAATTCATTAGTAGTTTAATGGTAAACTTTCTGTGTGCATCCATTTTTTTTTGAGAAGCTAAAGCAATTATATATAATAGAACGCACCAAATGATGTGCTATTAGGACTGCGTGGTGATTAAGACGATTAAACATGATTTCAATAGAAGATTCAATTACATCTTCTGGAGTAGAGACATGGATATTAGAAGATCATAATCGTAGGTTTCAGATTCCCTAGGTTCAATTTCTGCCATGTCTATTAGAAAAGTAAATTATGTATGGACGATCCAAAACGAAATTTGGAGTAAATTAGCAATGACAGAGAGCTATTTTTGGAGGCTCGGAGCAACAAGAAGCACAGTGAGAGTAGACAGTATTTCTATCTGAATACAGCAAAGCCCACAAATTGCCTAATTTCATATGAACAAGAAATTCTGAAAAAACAACCAAATTAATAGTTCCAAGCTGGATTTAGTTCTTGGAAATTTAAATGGGGCGTCCAACCCTGAAGGTTAGCAACCACTCAATTATCAGAATCTCTTAGTCAGTCTCGGCTATACCATAGGCTTTAAAGATGTTACACGACTTCATTCTATAACAGTGGTGTGCGAACCAACTTACGCACACCTTGATGACTACTACACCGGGTATTTGCTACCTCTCCCACCAACAACAACAAACGTGTTACATGACTTAAATAACACTTATAATGAAGCTTCCCTTTCCAACACTATTTGCAATTAATGAGGGTATAATTTCCACAGTAACTCAAAGATAAAGTCCAAGAAGTCTGATTCACTTAATGCAGCAATTATTTAATAATGTAGAAAATGGGAAAAGTTTGGGGATACATATTTATCAAGATTTTACTCAAACACTATAGGCAAATGGTATACAATAATTGGATTACCACATTAAAAGCTAACTTTGACACCCTTTTACTTTGTTCGTATAACGACAAGTAGTTATCCACTTTTTGGTATGGCTGTTTTGGAGGGGTCGATTTTTTTTCTTTTGTGGAAAAGTCTGGATCACAAATGTGCATTTCGGAAAACCACTACATGAAAGGTTATAAAAATGCAATAATAAGACCTATTTATTAGTTCTATCAGGTTATTGTGAAAGCAGAACTTAAATCATACATTAGCATTTGACACCAGTAAATGATTTCCCTTTCAAACTTGCCTTCATGCTAAAAGAATCTAGATTCAGGAGTAAAAGAACTAATCTTTCAAGCTTTCCTATATTAACAAACTGGATTATTCGTTTCCAAGTTCACTTTGCATATGGATTCAAATGTACTTAACTTTCTTAAATTTGAATTTTATTTAATTTAATCTTGAGATGGAGAAGTGGATAAAGGGAGGAATAGCTGCATTGCAATTGGACACTCTTTTTTTTGAGAATAATTGGACACTCTAACGATTAAACATCAATTGTCACTATGTTACAAATTTGATTAATTTACATGAGAAAGAATTTAAAATGCATGTTCCTAACAATGACAAGTCATTATTTATCTATTGGTATAAGAGCCAATCAAGATAGAACATTTCCCTTCTAATTCAATATGTTACGTCTTCCTTCTCTAACAAAATTAACAAAAGAACTCCAAAAATGTTCAGATTCAACTGAGCTGAAAATGGGAAGAAAAGATCTTGTTCAAACAAACTTATTAACATTTTGATAAAAAGGAAGAGAACTTGGGAGGAAGTTCATTAGAAGGGGAAAGGCTTTCTTAAAATCTGACTAGTGAGAGGCAGAATGAGTTGTTATTAAACAACTGTATGCATCCCTTATAACAAAGTGCTAGAAGATGCATAAAATGTATTCTATAGGATGCACTTCTAACAGAAGGTTACATAAGTTCCCTATAGCAAAGTGCTAAAGGATGCATAAAAAAGTTTCGTATAGTCTAACTAGAGTACAATAGACTCTTGTGGTCCAGCCCTTCCCTAGACCCCACGCATAGCGGGAGCTAAGGGCATCGGGCTGCCCCTTTTTTATAGTCTGACTAATGAGAGGCAGGATGCATTTTTATCAGACAACTCCATAATTTCCTTATAGCAAAGTGTTAAAGGATGTGTAAAGATGTATTTTATATTAGGCAATACACAACCGCCTTGAGCTAATTATTTGAAAACTTAAAATTACAAGTACGGTTGTCATTTGAGACCTCAGTTGGTCATAATTAAACAAAAAGGCTCCAGATTAAGTATCAATGTCAACTCGGATTTCGCTAATATATTATAGTTGGATCCTATTGCCAGTTATTTTTTTAAGATTGGCTCCTACCTTTGGCAAGTCTTGAGATTCGCAAGATGAAGATTTTTAGCAATAATTATGAGAATCTTTCTATAAATGATACTATAAATTAAGGATTACTTTTAGTAATGTTCCTTTAGCATGTGATACACACAAGTTGAAAAGATATCTGAAGTACCTGTGACATTGTCTAGAACTATGATTTGTAAACATAATGTATTCAGATCAGAACCACCACTTCGAAATACTATAAGATATGCAGAAAAAGAAGGCGAGAAAGAAAGAAGCACAAGTTCTCCCTATTTTAGGTAGGATAGGAATCCCAATGGAGGACTAAAGGAAAACAACAGATATTTTTCGGATTAAGGAAACCAAGAGATAATTAGAACCTATCGCTACATAATACATAACTATTAACGGAAGGCCACGAAAGCAGTACTTATTTTCTAGTATCAGAAGAAAAGACAGTGTGGTACAAACAAACTTATAAGAAGATAAGTGATATTTCTCTGTTGAATAAGTAATGAAAGAAAACAAGATATCAGAAAGGTAGTTCTAACCCTCTTAGTCCTGTTAGTCATATATCTTCAGATGTCCATTTTTATAGATAACTAAGAGTCTATTAAAACTGCATGTCTACTTATCATATCATATTTTCCTTCCTTTTTTTTCTTTCTTGTACTTCTCTTCCCGCACCTTCTAACTCGCGGATAGGTACACTTTTCCATTTACTCCCCTTTTCTACCACATTCCACTGTCCCATCTTCCCCCTTTCTAAAACAACTCTTCCACATTTAAGAATGGAGTAACTTCAGATCCATACTCTGCTGCCAACGCTTTGCAAGACTAGGGCACCAAATAAAGCTATGTGCGTTAACTCTACTTTAAGCATAATTTAGGCGACTTCATGCAAAATCAATATGTTAAATTCTCTCTCTAACTCAAATCAAAGCTTAACGAAGATCCCAATCAAAGTCACTCCATAACACATGGTTATCATCACCTCCAAGGACAATATGGTAAATGACAATCTTAAGATACTAGATAAAGCTATGTGCTTTAACCCTTCCTTAAGCATAATTAGGTGACTAGAGGCCAGATCAATACAGAAAATTCTTCTCCAATTCAAATCAAAGCTTACCAACGATCCCACAAACACAATCAAAGTAATTCCACGACATGGTCATCGTCACCTCCAAGGACGATATGGTAAACGACAATCTTAAGACACGAGATAAAGCTATGTACTTTAACCTTTTTTAAGCATAATTTAGGTGACTTCGGGAAAAATCAATACGTTAAATTCTCCCTCCACCTCAAGTCAAAGCTTAGCAAGGATCCCACAAGAACAATCAAAGTCATTCCACAATACATGGTCATCCTTACCTCCAAAGACAATATGGTAAATGACTATTAAAACTACTCATCAACCTTAACTACCACCTAATGACAAAATCATTACTACATTTAATAAAACAATTCACACATTTCAACATCACCAAACCATATTTAACAAAAAAACAAATATTGAAATTTGTATGTTTCAAACTACAACAACAACCTACCCAGTGTATTCCCACAATGTGGGGTCTGGGGGGTAAAGTGTACGCAGTCCATAACACTACCTCAGAAGAAGTAGCAAGGCTGTTTCCGTCAGACCCCCGGCTCAGAATAGATAGCAGTATAACAAGCAAGAATAGATAGCAGTATGTTTCAAACTAATATAAAAAAAAAACATAAATAAGGGAAGCCCGGTGCACTTAAGCTTGGAGCTTTGCGTGTGGTCCGGGGAAGGGCTGGACCACAAGGGTCTATTATACACAGATTACCCTGCATTTCTGCAAGATACTGTTTCCATGGATTAAACCTCTAACCTCACGATCACATAACAACAACTTTACTAGTTACGCATAATTAACATATGAGTTTGAAATTACCCCAGTAACCTTCACAAACTGTCCATCAACAGCACCTCTAAGCTCAGCATCAGGATATCTTCTCAAAAACCCCACCAACCCTCGCTCTTTATACGCGTAATTCCATATTAAAATCACCATAACCGGCGCTAAAACCCCACCAACACCCACCAAAATCACTGATTTTTTCACCGCTGCCATCACAAAACCACCTGCCATTAAACCAATCAACACCACCACAACCAAAACCCACATTGCCACTTTCGAGACCTTAAACCCCATCTTAACATCATCGCTTAAACCGGTTACAGCTGAACCGTATACAACTTTCTTAAACGAACCGGCCGGTTCAAGCTGACCCGACCGCCGACCGGTACTCGTACTCAACGGACCTGAAGTGATTAAACCGGTTGGTTGAATTGGTCCCGAGCCGGATGAAGATTTCTTCGGAATCGTTCCGTGACCCATTTGACCCGAATTCGACCCGAATCTAATGGATGTATCAAGTTGCCCGGAGCTTGAAGAAGATGATTTTTTTGGAATTGGGCAGTGACCCATTTGACCCGAATTCGACCCGGATCTAATGGATCCACTTGATGAACAACCTCTAGAAGATGGTTTGAGAATTGGTGGGGCCACCATACCCATGTAGTGGTGGTGGTGGTGGTCCCCACTACTAGTTGAGAAATCTATACCATACATTTTTCCAAGCTCACCGGACTTCTTGACGTCGCCGCCGGTGTATGGAATAGCACGAGAAGCAACTGTGGGTTGCTTTTCTTTGAGCTGTTCGGGTCGACCCGAGACGATCAACCCGTTGCTTAGCTGGTGTGACCCGGTTCGAGAACCCATTTTTGTTGTTGTAGAGAATTGAGGATGCAAAGTTGAAGCTTTTGCAGAAATGAGAGTACTGAGCTTTTTGGAGAGTGGTGATAGAAGTGGAAAGTGGAGAGTGGGGATTGTGAAAAGACTAAAAAGGACATATTGTACATGAAATGACATTTTTATTTTTAGAAAAAGAAAGTGTTTTTAAAGATTCGGTTGTCGCTCGATGGATAAAAGTTATTTTTGGAAATAATATGTTGATTATATTGATCGGAAAGTTTGGCATCTCGAAATTGATGCTTCGTGATTGCTTGAGGTTGTAGTATGTTTCAAGGTTTTGGGTTGTTCGGCCGTTAAAGCATTATGGGAGCTGATTTCGAAATGTCGTGAGACTGGTCAATTCATATTTGGTGTCGGGGTTGGAGTATTGAGAGGATCTTTTTCTACAACGAGAAGATCGGAAAGGATGGAACTTTAATGTATCAGTTGTTATATCCACGATAAATGTTAGGTAGCTAAATATTGAAAAATTAATGATGGTGAAATGATTAATATCCTTTTCCATCACTCAAGTTGTTCCTATTGATCGGAAAGCTTGGCACCTCGGCATAGACGCTTCATCGTTTGAAGTTATATAATGTTTCAAGATTTGAGTTGTTTTAAAGGAGAACGTGAATTGGATTCAAAATAAAGTGAGATAATTCGAGTCATATTCAATATGGGCGTTAGAGTATTGAGAGGACCTTTATCTAGTATAAAAGGATCGAAAAGAAAGCATTTTTGATGTATCAATTATCATGTCCATAATGAACTCCAGATAGCCATGGATGGAGCGATCAATATGGTAAAATGATGAGGATCTTCTTCTTTAAATCAAATGTCTCGAGTTTAATTTTCTTGCATGGATAAACTTTGAGAAAATCTTCGACGAATGCATGGATGATACAAATCTCTTATTTTTTAACATAAAGTGTTAAGTTCGAATTTTAAATGCAGATGCGCATTTTAAACTCAAGTATTGAATGTTCTGTTTTTTAAAAAGAATTCTTCAGATGTTCAAATTAATCCGATCAACAAACTTTGAACATCAAATGATTATTAAAGTGGAAAAGAAAAAGATACTACTAATAGTTTATGAAGTAAAAAATGATCAACTTGACTCATCTCAATGAATGCAGTATCTTAACCATTTTGATATAGTTAATCATAGTAGTTACCTATAATTAGAAATGAAAGCATAATCAAATTAAGTATGGTATATTCACCTCATGCATGCTTTACATTGTATACTAGTAATTGCTAGTTAAGTACTAATAAAATAATTAAGGGGTTATTAAAAATACAAAGATGGTCATGTGATTAATGACATTGACATGTGTGTCCCTGTCTATAAATAGCAGTACAACATGTGCTGTCTTTTTCCAATCTAGGAGGTTGCTAAACACCCTTTTTATTGTTTTTTTGTATTATTTTATTAATTTTTAACGTGGAAGGGAGCTTTCGAGTAAATGATAAAGTTGTTATCATGTGATTAAGAGGTTAAGGGTTTAAGCCATGGAAATAACCTCTACCAAAAATGCAAGGTAAGACTATGTATCATAAACCCTTGTGATCCAGCCCCTCTCGAAACCTCTCACATAGCTGAAGCTTTAGTGTACCGAACTATCTTTTATTATTTTTTAAAGTATTTTTAGGTGGAAGTTTGTCAGTATAGCCCATACAATTTTTGTTTTCTTTTGCTTGGTATTAATTGATTAAATATTTATGCATTATTTTATTTTTTGTGTCGGTAGCAAATTATTCATTGCCACTTGTAGGTCCTAATTTGTTACTTAAATGAATTAGAATGAAAAAAGTCACAATTTGTACTAAACTAATAATAGTATCTTAATTAGATTAGAACAAAGCAATTGGAAAGATTAATGATATCTTAGTTTGAAATTAAAGTCTTCCAACATGTCAAACTTTCAAGTGATTAATGAAGTAAAGTATTGATTGCTTTTTTGTTAAAAAAAAAAAAGAAGAGGTTAATTATACTACTTTATCATAATACTTTCAATTAGCCAAGTTATTTCAAACACTTTCAAATCTTATGTCCAACCAGTGAAGGATAATCTTTTGCTTTCTTAAGTTAACTAATTAGTACTCTTGATTTCCAACAGTGATAAGTTTTGGTTACCGATTCGTCTAAATTCAATATAGAGATAAGACACTATTACCCTTCTGAACTATAGTCAAAGTTGCTACGATACACCTTAACTTCACGGGATCCTATTACCCCCTACCCCATGAAGTTAAGGTGTGTCGTAGCAACTTTGACTATAGTTCAGAAGGGTAATAGTGCTATATCTCAATGTTATATATATATATAAATTAAAATATAACGAATAGTACTAAAAAACTTCAAGTCGACCCTCTTAAATTAAAATCTCGATATCACCTTAACTACCATGCCATTTAAAAGGTAAAATATTTTCTATCAAAATCAGCTATATTTTTTAATTCAAACCTGAGATCAATAGAAAAAATATCGTCTTTATAAATAAAATTGTGAATTAGAGTTCCGTTTTTGAAAACTTGAACACATATTTTCACTAAATTAATTCTATTAGACAACATTGAGCTAATCATATCCTTCAATTAATGATGTCAATGACATGACCAACTTGTGGGGAAACCATTATTAAAATTAGGCATAAGAAATCTATTAACTGTACCTTATGTTTGGTATTCGAAAAAAACAATAATTTATATTAATGATTAGAATTTTAGTGTTTAATTTTTCGAATTTGTTGTGCTTTTTATCAAAATATATTTCTGAATAAATGGGAAATCATATTGATTCAACACAAAAACATCGTAGAGAATTAAAATATTGAACGGGTTGTGATTGTAAGCTATAATATCTTTTTCTTAGTTGCGTTTATTTGTGCGATAAAAAAAAATACTAACAAAGAGCAACCTAGTGACTCATACAATCACACACAAGTTTTGTGACAAGTGTCTGATGTCTTGTCACATATATTTGAATTTTCATGCATAAATATTGAAGTTCAATTCTATATGTCGAATTTAGAGAACTATAACTTTATATATACATGTTTGAAGTTTAACTGGGCCAACTTCAATCTCCTATGTCTGCAAAGTTTCTTAACTTCAGTTGCGTATATCTGAAGTTGATTCTAAATTGACTAAATTTATAAAGATTTGTAAACCTCGACTATGCCTTAAATAAGAGACCAAAATCGACTAACTGAACCGGCCTGTTGAGATTTAATTGGGCCTCCATATTACATTAGAATCTTTTAGTATATGGGCCTGGATTCATTTCAAAGCCCAAAAAAATTCTTCATGGACTTTAAGAATCTACACATGAAAAGGACCTCACATAACCACTTTTAGTGAAAGGCATGGGCTATATAGTCCAAGTTGCTTAGCAACATGCCACACTTGGCCATAGAAAGCAACTCTATTGAAGAAGGCATAATTCCAAGATATTTCATATTAAAAGAATTGCACACAATGTTGTAGCTTTTGGTAATCTATTTATCATGTTTATTAATGTGATTAACTTGGTGATAGATTATGTTATTGAAAGTCTAAAATATGAAACAAAACATAGAACTAAAAAATCCAAGGGGTTAACCCTTCGTAAACCGATGACCTATAGCCTTTATTATAGAAACTATATATATGGTAATTGAAAGACTACAATTGTAGGTTCTTCTTTCCATCGGTATATAGGATTGTTATGCTCATTATTGAACTTGTGGAAGAGATGAAATATAACCAAGGTATATCTGCTCCAAGGATTGGGTTGTTCACCCATTTAAGAGGTACATGAGCTGGGATCAAAACGTTGTGAGACAGTTTGATGTGGAAAATTAAAAATAACAGATACCTTGTGGTAATTTTTTCTAAAAAAAAATACAATCAAGCCATGTAGTAGGATAGATAAGATCCATCCACTCTTAACCATAGGTCTCAAGTTCGAGCCTCAAATATGTAAAAAGTCATAGTAGGAAGCACTTTTCCTTTAATGGGTCATATGCAACACAAATCCGAATTAATCGACGCTCCAATACGAAACTAAAGAAAATAAAATATGAAACAACACGTATAGCAGACAACATGAAATGAACCATTTAATGCTTAAAACTAAAAAGATAAGAGTATGCAACTAATCAAGTTGGTCCCAACAATTTTATTTCATGGCAGTGCCCACAAAGAAATGAATTTTTAATGAGTTAAGGTACCTTACCTTATCCCCCACATTGAATAGGAAGTATCATACTCACAAAAATTCCAAACTTAGAGAAGCTGCAAAAATCTTTCTTTGAAGGAAGTTTAGATTGGCTTACATGCAGAGGAACTATGACATGTTTTTCTACTCAATAACAATGGTGTTACATATACTTGAACTATTTCACTAGATACTTGTTATCTTCGACCAATATAAGTTATAAAAGGCGTGAAAATGTAGCTTTTTGACAACATGTTTTTGGACAGACATGTTAGGAATTACATTTGAAAATTTTATTTCGACATGTACTAAATAATCTGATTGTAATAGCTTCCTATCAAATAATCTAACTACTTGTATGGACCGTGTGCCCTATGATGACGCTTAGCATTATTATATAAATATCGTCTTTACTCTTTTGAATGAACGCCTCCTAGGAAACAATCTAACTACTTCTATAGACCATGGCCGTATAATTACTCTTAGCATCTCTCTCTATATATATATAAAGGAAGGATATATGAACATCCTTGCACCTACTAGAAAACAATCTAACTACTTCTATAGACCGTTCACCCTATAACACACACAACATTATCATATATCAATCTAACTACTTCTATAGACCGTTCACCCACCCTACAACACACTTAGCATTATCATATATATATATGTCTTTCGAATGAACACTCTTGCGCCTCCTAACTCTATCTACTTCTTCCTAAATAGAAGTTGTAATGATTCTTTTATAAAATAACGTCTCCAAAATTTTGAGGCTCTTAACATTGTGGCCACTTTAAAAAGCAATTCTAGCATTGATTGATTAAAAAGGAAACTTTTTTTTTGTTTTCCATCTAGTTGTTTGACATTCGCATTGGATTCTAGCTAATTTGAATTTGCGCTGGTATGATCTATTGTAAGTAGCACTATCTATCAAGGATTTTTTCTCGTATTTAGGACTCGAAATCGAGATCTTTGCTAAAGGAAGATGTAGCCACATCCACCGCACCGCATCGTTTGGTGGTGATAAAAAGGAAACTGGGAGAAGAAGAGTTGGATTCCTTGTAGAAGAGCTTTTTTTTTGTTTGCTTTTTCTCTGTCAAAGTCTTGAACAGCTTTAATTTGATCATGAACCAAGAATTCACGAGACTTCCCTGAAATCACTACTTTGACATTCATCTTTTATCTGCCAAAAAACCAAACTACTCACTTTTTTTTTCTCTCCAAAAATGACTATAGCAAAAGTGTCTTACCACTCTCACACTCACAGACTACTACTTGAAAAAAGACTACATTTTTATGGCTATTATTCTTCTCTCAATTTTTATCACATTGTAACCCCTTTTGCCTTTCCTTTTCCATAGCTCTTTCTTGTAACTTTTAGTAAAAAAAATAATTAAAAAAAGACTACATTTTTATGACTATTGATCTTAGAACTTGTCATCTTGAAACCCCTTTTTCCATAATTTGTAATTTTTTAGTAAAGAGGACTCCACTTTTATGACTATTGATGTTAGTTTTTGTCACCTTGAAAACCCCCCCTTGCCATAATTTGTAATTTTTAGTAAAAAAAAAAGACTCCCTTTTTATGGCTATTCTTGTATTAGTTTTTGTCATAATGAAACCCCTTTTGCCTTATTTGCATCATTCATTCCTTTTCTATAGCTGTTTCTTGTAACTTTTAGTTAAAAAAGACTCCATTTTTATGACTATTGATCTTAGTTTTTGTCACCTTGAAATCCCTTTTCCCTTAATTTGTAATTTTTAGTAAAAAAGGACTCCCCTTTTGGCCACAATGAAACCCCTTTTGCCTTATTTGCATCATTCATTCCTTTTTCATTATTGTTTTTTGTAATTTTTTTTGGTTTCCATGGGCTTGGAATTTCTCTTTCCTTAAATTAATCATGCAAAAGTTTATGTAATGGAAAGTTCATTCCTTTCTTGTTTTCTTGGTTTATTATGGCTTAATAGATTGTCTTTGTTTTTTGTTCTTGTTTATAGTTTCATGAATTTAAGCTTGCCCTTTAGAACTCATGTTTCTGAATCAGTTCATGCATTTCTTGAAATCAAATCACACATTCAGAAGAAAAATCAACTTTTGAAAGTGTGTTTTGAGTTTTGACACTTAAAAAAGATAGAAGGGGTTGTGTTTTTTCACCAAAAAAACAAACAAAAAAGTATTCTTTTCTTTTTATAACCGTGCTGTCCCGGCCAGCTTGTGCTCACCTCGACTAATTCCACGGTATATCTGCCACCTCCCACCAGGAAAAGTAATCTTTTTTCAATGGCTACTTGTTTTAATCCTTTTAGGCTAAGAAGGTCTAAGAGTAAACCATTAGAATTGCCTTCTTCGTCGTCGAGAACTCAGTGGAATTCATCTGATATGGAAATAATGGATAAGAAAAGATTTGATAGTTTAGAGTCATGGTCAATGATATTAGAATCTGATAATGTTGAAAGTTGGGAAGTTTCTAAAGAGGATCAAGAAGAATGGACAGCTGATTTGTCTCAGTTGTTTATAGGTAACAAGTTTGCTTCTGGTGCACATAGCAGGATTTATAGAGGAATTTACAAGCAAAGAGCAGTTGCTGTGAAAATGGTGAGGATTCCAACTCATAAGGAGGAAACTAGAGCTAAGCTTGAACATCAATTCAAGTCTGAAGTTCGTCTGCTTTCGCGTTTGTATCATCTCAACATTGTGCAGGTTGCAATCCTTTTTAACATTACAGAATGATGTCTTGTATGCTCTTTTTATGTTGTTTTACATGTTTACTTGTAATGATAGTTATGTTCTTTTGGTTGCTTATCATGTTTATTTGGACGTGTCTTTATTGCGCAAGGGTGGTGTCCAAGCCGCCTTGCACGCACGATGACTATCTTATAGTGAAGGGGATTGGTTATGTTGTTTTGGTTGCTTATCATGTTTATTTGGACAGGTCTTTATTGGGCAAGGGTGGTGTCCAAGCCGACTTGCACACAGCACGACTATCTTATAGTGAAGGGGATTAGTCATGTTGTTATGGTTGCTTATCATGTTTATTTGGACGTGTCTTTATTGCACAAGGGTGGTGTTCAAGCCACCTTGCAAGCACCATGACTATCTTATAGTGAAGGGGATTAGTTATTTTCTTTTGGTTGCTTCTCACGTTTATTTGGATGTGTCTTTATTGTGCAAGGGTGGCGTCCAAGCCGCCTTGCATGCACCATGCCTATCTTCTGGTGAAGGGGGTTCAACTGAATCCCCTTCATGGGGAATCGTACTCCCTCCATCTCAATTTATGTGACTTTTCACTTCTCGTGATTCAAACTATGTTAACTTTGACCGACACATTTTAAAATGTATTTTTTCATATTGACACGAGAAGAACTGCAGCTTATATTACTTTCGGTATAATTTTTAATATTTAAATTTTAAGTTTTAAATGTTGAGTTATCTAATCTAATTTAGCTTCGAAGACTCTCAATAAGCGAAAAAAATCACGTAAATTGGGATGGGAGACCAAAGCAAATTGAGCACAAATAATTTTTTAGGTATATATATAAACGTTTGAATCCCCTTAACTTACATTAGATAGGAAAATTGTAACTTTTGAATTCCTTTGTTAAAAAATTTGGCTCCGCCACCGTCTACAGGGTACTTGTTTCTCTCGGTAGCATAGACGCCTATGTAATTCTTCTCACCAAGACTTAGGCAGATGAAAAAAACCACATAGCTGTTTTTGTCTCATGTTTACTTGTTTCTTGTAGTTGAGTAGTAGAAATTTTCTCTGAGAACTACAAAATTATGCTCCTGCATGGTTCTTCTTAGCACAGAAACACCGATAGTATTTATCTCTTTTTAAGGAACATACTCACCGATTTATCTCTTTTTAAGGAACATACTCCTTCATGTATAGTTTCTCCCTTGTTCTAATACTTAACTTTCTCCGACCTCTAGCTTCTTCAGCATGAATATTGGGAGAAAATGCTTGAAAAGGCAGAAATATAGTAGGTCTTAGGCCTTGTTCTGATCCAATGAAGTTCCTAGCATTCTGTCTGTAGGAAGATTCTGATTTTCAAATGCATAGTCCCTCTTTTATGTTAAGTTGTCAAAATGAATAAGCTGTTCACGACCATCAGCAACATCCAAAAGACAAAGAAATAGGATGGCGAGTAGGCACAAGGCTAATTATCATCAGACACTTACTCCAACTCTGCCTAGCAGGTGATGAAGTACTCCGAAGTAGGCGAAGTAGGAGGCGAAAGGAAATTTGTTGGCATTAGTTAGGGAAGCAGAAAGAGACTAGTTCAGGAAGTGATTGCTCTTTGCACTTCTTGAGAAAAATAAAGCAAGTTCTGTGTAGTTTGCGCACCTTGACTCGTTGTGTAATTCATAAGTAAGAATGATCTTGAGTATTTAAGCTTCATAAACGAAAATATTGTTCATTGAGTGGCTTTGTTGTGTGGGATATTTCAAGTTGTTAGCTTTTTCTTCCTAATTTAGATTTCTGTGAATGAAACTATCAATTTGGATTCCGAAAATTTTTGCAGCTTCTATTGATGCATAATTTACTGTCAAATGATAGTTTTTTCTTACAATATATATCTTGTTTACCTACAGTTCATTGCAGCTTGTAAAAAACCTCCTGTATACTGTATCATTATGGAGTACATGTCACAAGGAACTTTGAGGATGTATCTCAACAAGAAAGAGCCTTATTCACTTTCCATAGAAACTATTCTGAGGTTAGCTCTCGATATATCACGAGGGATGGAGTATCTTCATTCACAAGGGGTGATCCATAGAGACCTCAAATCAAGTAATTTACTTCTGAATGACGAAATGCGTGTCAAGGTTGCAGATTTTGGAACATCGTGTCTTGAAACACAGTGCCGGGAAGCCAAAGGAAATATGGGAACTTACCGTTGGATGGCGCCAGAGATGATTAAGGAAAAACCTTATACTCGCAAAGTTGATGTGTACAGCTTCGGAATTGTGCTGTGGGAGCTCACAACAGCTCTGTTACCATTTCAAGGAATGACCCCTGTGCAAGCCGCTTTTGCTGTTGCTGAGAAGGTTAGGTTCTAAAGCCGATTTTCTCATAACTGAAATTTCTGGTTGACTGCTTTTACTTCTGCACATATTTTTGTTTTCCCTTTCCCACTCATTGGAAATTTGAGGAACGTATCAGCAAGAACAATTCTTCCTCATCCTGAGCTCAATTAATTCGCCAAGAACTAAATCGACCTCCATTCTAACACTACTTTGGTTAACTGATGATGGGGTCGCTAAATTTTGCCCGTTGTAAGTTACAAGTAGAGGAAGCATACGAAGCACCTACAATTGGTGCTTCGTTTATTAGTTTCTCGGGGTACATGACTTGCTAAAATCTTCTGCATTTGGTAGATTTGTGTCTTCATATAATCTAAATATATTTCCTTAAAAGAATCTCACTATTGTGCATCGTAGATTAGAACAAGAATTCAGCATTCTTGTCAAAAGGATGGCATTATTCACTACTTCTAGCAACAAAAAAATCGTCACATATTTATTGTTTAGAAGAGTATTCCTGCACCCCTTCTTGTACCGGTCAGTCTCGTGCCTTGAAATAACTTTCCTTCGATGAATAACCAGCGAAACTCAGTTTCTTCTCTGCCATGAGCTGAGCTCTAGTTCGCTGTACAATAGGCTCTTGACAGATGAAGTTGTTTCAACCATAACTTCTTCACACCATAAGTGTTCCATATGCTAAAGATTTCTCAAGAAAATAGTGGCTATTAATATATCTGAAAGCTTGAAACCATGTTGCTCGAACTCTTCAAAAATGTCACTGACTGCGTGTCGGATCCTCCAAAAGTAGTGCATTTTGGAGGATCAGACACAGGTGTGGCAACATTTTTGGAGAGTCCGAGCAACATAGGTTTTAAATGCTCTTTTTCTCATTATTCCTCCTTGTTCTTGACGTATATGATGTGGAAAAAGAATGCTTTAACACAGCATTATTACAAATGCATCGCTTAATTATCAAATGTTCTCTGCTCCATGACACAAGAGGTCACTCATTTGGAATAAAACTCCAGAACCCCAATACCTAGCAACAGTCTCCTTTCACTGTTTGATGTTTTGCGTCCTGAGAAGCGGATAAGCACCGATGAAATGGTTCATTGAGGTGTAAGTGTTTCCAGATATAGGACAGTGCACGGAACACAATGATCCTAAATTCATAACACGATTATTTCTAAATTTTCGATGATACGAAGAGAATGATCATCTTCAAAATGTTAAGGAGAAAAGATCTGCTTTCAGTCAAAAGGAGTAGGTCATAGTATTGATTTCTTGCACCTTTACCTAATACCTTATTCTCATCAGACGTGAAAGCAATGAACTGCGCTAGCGCCCCCCCATGAAATGTCTCATTTGCAATGAATGACAGATGGTTTGTAGTACCCGAAACGCTGGAGCAATCAGTAGCTGTGAAGGGGCTTAGAAGTGCCTATTTACTTTAACACACTACACTTGTTTCCACACATTATATAGCTAAATCCTGTCCAGTGCCTGATAGCTATGTTGCTCAAACTCTTCAAAATGTGGTGGGTGCGTGTCAGATTCTCCAAAAATAGTGCCCTTCTGGAGGATCCGACACGGGTGCAACAACATTTTTGGAGAGTCCTAGCAATATAGCCTGTTGAAACTACGCAACCTTCTTGATATCTCCATGAAATTCGAAGGAATTTCATCCGTTTTTTTATGGTTATTTCACTATCTTGCAGAATGAACGACCACCTTTGCCGGCCAGTTGTCAACCAGCACTTGCTCATCTCATAAAACGCTGCTGGGCAGCGAACCCCTCGAAGAGGCCAGATTTCACAGACATCGTTTCTGCTTTAGAGAAGTACGACGAATGCATCAAGGAAGGCCTTCCGCTGACTCTCCATTCAGGACCAGTCAGCCGAAACGCCATTCTTGAACGCTTGAAAGGCTGTGTATCCATGAGTTCATCTGTAATTGTACATGTCTAACTCTTTTTTTTTTTTACAAACAATAATTGTCAATTTGTATTTGATCATCAAAGCCTTTTGGTTCTCCAATAGGTTTAGTAAATTACAACTTGTGTATATAAATATTAATGTGCACTTGTCACATCTGATGTAATCCATGTTATAGGATGTCTTAACATTATTATGAATATGGTCTGCTGGTGGCATTTCATGTATGTACCTAATTATCTTCCCTTTTTTTTTGGACTAGTCTGTGATAATGGTTGTTGTTGAGTGATTGAATTATAAAGGTTCATATTATGAACTTAAGTTAATATTGTGAGTTCACTGTCAAATATATTTATAGATACAACAACAACAATATGCACAGTGTAATCCCACAAGTGGGTTTTGAGAGACTGTTTCTGAAAGACTATCGGCACAACGATGCATTACCAAAACAAGCTGGAAAGAAGAAAATAACGACAGCAAAGTGACAAGATAAACACAGTCAAATGTAGCAAAAGGTAGTACATATACATTATATGAGTAAAAACTATTAGATTCACGTGAACTCGTAGTTGTGTCTCTAGATATGCTCCTGGTTTAACAGACTCATGCTACTAGCAGAACATTATTGGTATTTTGTACTACTAAAGTATCATAAAAAAAAATTCACTGTATACTTGTGATTGGCTTCTTTTATTTTAGGTGTGCCAACTACATCATTGAATAGTGCTACAAACAATAACTACGCCTCAAGCAAATAGAGGTTGGCTCAGTACCAAAAAAATACAAATTAGAGACGGACAATTTCTATCGTTAAACAACAAAAATTTGTCACTAGTACTATTTAGCACGGATTATTACAAAAATTATATTATCATGTTAAGTTGTTAACTACTAATCTACTATGTACGAACTATAAAACCATAGATTAATGACGAATTTGTAGATAAAGCATGTCTTTTTAGGGGTTGGTAGACTCTTTGAGTTGAGCTATAATAAGAGTTGTTGAGTGGTTGGATAGACTTTTTTCAGAATATTAATGGTTCTGGTACTACTAAAATACCATAAAATTATTTTATTTGTATAATTGAAGATTGGCTTATTTTAATTTTGAGTGTGCCAACAACATCACTAATAGTACATTATTTTAATTAATTAAATTTATTTTCAATAATTAATGATTCATATTTTTCTTGAGATGAGATTCATGCCATCTTTTAAGAACTAGTAATATACATTGACAGTAAATAAATTTCATCGGTTAAAGTAGTCGAGTTGGTTGAGCAAGGGATATTAAATGAAGGGTCACAAGTATGAAAATTCCCTGTATGCTTTCTCAGTTGAGCTCGCCTAGTACAATTTATCTCTTTAGTGTGTTTTGCAGGCTATTACAGTGGAGTCGAATTTATTCTATGCACACCCATAAGCTATTACACTGGGATCAAATTTACCATGTGTACACCCGAAAGATAGCAATTACGAAAATCATACTTGGTAAATGAACTCTTACGACGACAGGTAAATTGAAACTACACTACTGGTGTGTTCGGTATGGAGAGAAAACAAGTTGTTTATTACTTATTTTCTTATATTCGTTACGCAAGTAGAGAAAATATTTTCTAAGAACATTTGTATATATTTAATACAAAACAATGAGAACGAATAGCGTAGGGGTGGGGTAAGAAAAGAAATTTGAATTTTTTTTAAAAAAAACAAATTTTAATTCTTTTTTTCTTGGGCTTAGTAGGGGGGGTCTAGTAAGGGGTGGGGGTTGGGGTAGTGATAGGGATGGGCTAAGGAAAAAAATTTGAAATTTTTTCAAAAGACAAATTAAAAAAAGTTTCAATTTTTTTTTTTTTGAGGGGGCGGGGGGGGGTTGGAGCTGGTAGGGGTGGGAGTAGGGTAAGATTTTTTTTTTTTTTTTAAAAAACAAAATTAAAAAATTAAAATAAAAAATTATTTGGGGGGAGGGGGCTGGTAGGGGCGTGGGGTAGGAGTAGGGGGTAGGGTATGAATTTTTTTTGAAATTAAAAAAAAAAATTAAAAAAATTTTAAAAAAATATTTGGGGAGGAGGGGCTGGTAGGGGTAGGGTTAGAATTTTTTTTGAAATTTCTTTAAAAAAAAAAAAAAATTGGGGGGGGGGGGCTGGTAGGGGCAGGGTAGGGAGTAGGTTAAGAATTTTTTTTGAAATTTAAAAAAAAATTAAAAAATTAAAAAATATTATTTGGGGGGGCTAGTAGGGGCGGGGGTAGGGTAAGAAAATTTTTGAAATTAAAAAAAAAAAATTAAGATTTTTTTTTTTTTTTTAGGGGGGGGTGGGGGCTGCCAGGGGGAGGGGATATGGGGGTAAGAAAAAAATTTGTAATTATTTTTAAATAAAATTTTGGAGAGGGATGGTAGGGAGCGGGTAAAAAGTTTTTATTTTGGTTAGGTGGATGATTTTGATTAAGGAGGTCATTTTTCTTAGTTTGAAGGAACTTATTTTCCTAGGAAAAATATTTTCCAAAATTTTTAGTCAAATGAACATGAGAAAATAGGAAAACATTTTTTAGAAAACATTTTCCTTCATACCGAACACACCCTACATTTATAAACATCAATTTGTTATAAATTTTTAAGATGAAATTATGTATTTAGATATATTATATAAAAGATACTATACATGACAATTTCTAACCAACTAAATTGCAGTGATTAGTATAACATTTTAAAACTATCGAAGTATATGGAAATTAAATTTAAAAAGGAAAAAAAAATGAAGATGCTATAGAAGTATAACACATTTTCTGTTATAAAATAAAGAAAAAATATCAATATCAATATCAAATTTAAAGAAAAGAGATAACTTTAGAGAATTTTAGTAGTTCTTTGTTTACTACTTAAAACTATATTAAAATATACAAAAGGGGGGCTATTTATAAGCCACCAAACGTGTTCTCTAAGCATGTTAAGCTTGACATCAACTTGACAATTTGACCAAGTAACTTTAGAGTTCAAATTCAATTTGAATAAGTAATCTTGGTGTTCAAGTTCAATTTGATATATATATATATATATATATATATATATATATATATATATATATCACATGATATTCATATAACAGAACATTTTCAATATTGTTGTTGACTTATTTTGAAGAGTAGGAATTGTTGAACAAGAAGTTGACTCTACTTTCATGGTAAGTTCTCCCATTCAAACCAGTCTTTTAAGTTTAATTTAATTTGGACTTAGTCATGTTCATTTTTATTAACTTATTATATACGTAGACTTCCATTAATGACTTTTACTATCTTATTTTATTCTATTTTTGTGGTTGTAAAACACGTTCAAGGTTTTTTGGGTTGTCTCCATCCTTAACTATATTTCATTAGTCTAAATAATGATGGTTTTATCATCGGCGGATTCAACAATAATAACATACTCAGTATAATCTTATAAACTGGCTTCTGGGGAGGATAGAGTGTTAGAGTGTATACAAATCTTATCACCCCTATCTTAAAGGTAGAAAGGTTGTTTCCGATAAACTCTCGGCTTAAGAAAAAACATTTCAAAAAAAAAAATAAGAAAAATACATGAAACAACAGATAGTATCCAATATAGCAAATTCTAGTTTTAGTGATGGTATTATCATAGGAGGGTTCTTGTTTTAAATTTTATGCATGGTTCAGTTTTAACTATTAGAATAAATAAGAATTAGTGAGAGACAAACTAAATTATAAAGCTATATTAATTCTTTTTAGTGATAAATTAGCAACAAATTATCAAAAAAAAATTATTAGCTACAAGTGGCTTAGCGACAAAGTTTATAACTAATTTCAATTTTCTTTTTTCTGTTAGTGTTTTAAGAAATTTAATATTGAACGTCTCTGTAAAATCGAAACCATTCTGATAAATATTGATAACTCTTGGATAAAATATTAGAACGGTATCTTAGTTATTAAGAATTAAACTTCACTTATTGTAAATTGGAAGTCCAAAAAAAAAAAAAAAAAAACGAATCAGTCAAAGGTCAGGCCAATTTTGAGAAAAAGCTAACAATGGTAATCATCATGAATTCAAAGGTGGCAAACAAAATCCCAAAATGTTAGTTTATCAACTAAAGGTTTGTCTCTATTTGAACAACTTGACTTTATTTGGCTAAGTCAAATTATTATTTTAAAGTAGATTTTTTTTAATCTTAATATTCGATACTCATTTTAGTGTTTGATTAATTTATATTTGTATTAAGAAGTTTTACTCTAAAGATAAAACATTCTATATTAAAGATGATTACATTCTCAAAACTCAAACCTACAAGTCTCTAATTAAAAATGAAAAAGTATACTTGTCATCTCAACGCAAGTGATAAAGTTTTATTCCAAAAAAAAATTGCCTCAAGAATTGAGGAAGTTTTAGCCACGTTAGAGGAGTTTGCAAAATTCAAGAGTTTGATGAATATAAGAAACTATCTTGCCCGATGTTCTTTTATCGATGCAAAAGTAGCTATACGATAATCAAGACTTATTGATTCGACTAGCTCCTAAAAACTAAAGAAAGTGATTAATTGAAGATAATAAAGTACTTATCGAAAGGTTTTCTATTTTCAAAGTTCAAATTTAAAACTTTTAATTAAGAGTAAATGAATGGATCAACTATTCCGTCACATATTTTTTCATGGTCATTTTAAATAATGTTATGCTACGATAAGCGACGTGCTTAAAGAATGAGGTTGTTTTTTGATATTTTATTTTAGTTGTTATGATATACACTTCCCACAATGATATAACTTATATTGAATTTTCGAATTTGTGTATATACTTTTTTATATTTTAAATTCGTTTAATGAATTTTTTTTTCATATTTTGTCACTTACCTACGTATTCTATTAAATAGAAGAGCGGTAGGATGCAGGTGGAGGTCGCCCTGCCAGCTTCCGCCGCCTCTTCTTTATAATTTCTTATTTTCTCCCTTTTAATTTGTTTGTCTTATTTTTAATTTGATATGTATTTAAAAATTACTTTAAATTGCAATAATTAACGGTTGGCGTAGAAAGTATCATAAATCATAATAATTAACGGCTTAAAATATTTAACGACATATAAAAAAAATTGATTGATTCTCTAAATACTATCACAGTCATATAAATTGAGACAGAGGGAGTAACACATATTATTTGAAATTTAGTAGCAAGTGCTATAAATCACAATAATTAACAATTGAAAATATGTAAAAACTATATATAAAAATTCGATTGACTCCATAAATTCCATCAGTGTCACATAAATTGAAACAAAGAGAGTAGCATATATTATCTGAAAGTTATGTGGAAGTATTATAAATTATAATAATTAATAACTTAAAATATTTAAAAATCATACAAAAATCTTAAAATTATATAAAAAATTTGGTTGACTCTCCGAATTCCATCAGTACCACATAAATTGAAATGACGAGAGTAACATATATTATCTAAATTTTATATAAAAAATATTATATATCATTATAATTAACAACTTAAAATATTTTAAAATTATACAAAAAAATTAATTGACTCCAAACATTATCTGTATTATAAAAAAAAATAGCATATATTGGGCTCGTGCAAGCACGGGCTCTTCTATCTAGTATTATATATATATGACCCTTGCTTTAATGCAGTGTATTATTAGATGTGGTGAAAATTATTTATCTATTTTTTTGCTTGGTTTTCTCTTATTTCTATATAATCTATATATTAGAAGAGCCACTTTCAACATGTCAGCTTGGTGTCATTATACTCCTTCCGTTTCAATTTATGTGATGTACTTTGACTTGGCACGGAGTTTAAGAAATAAAGGAAGACTTTTGAAACTTGTGGTCTAAAATGAGTTATAGATATTTGTGTGGTTGTAAATCATTTCATTAAGGGTAAAGTGGGTATTTTAAAGTTAAATTGTTACCAAATATAGAAATGTGTCATTCTTTTTGGGACTGACTAAAAAGGAAAGTGTGTCATATAAATTGGGACAGAGGGAGTATATGAGTTTGAGGGTCAGCGCCGGCTTAAGGGTCAAGCCAATGAAGCAATGGCTTTAGGCTCCCAAATTTTCAAGGCCTCATTTCTTAATTAATACTTTCTCCGTTCTATTTTATGTGACCTACTTTTTTTTTGATCTGTTTCAAAAAAATATTACATTTTTTTATTTGATAACTTTTTAAAAGCACAATTACTCTTTACTTTTATTGGTCACATTTAATTAAAGATAGTAGTAGTACATTTTTAATAAAGAGCAATTTGGTAAATATCACCAAGTCTTTCCTTATTTCTTAAACTCTGTGTCTGATCAAAGTAGACCACATAAAATGGGATGGAGGGAGTATTATATTTTTTTGATCTCATTTTATGTGATGCACTTTGACTTGTTATGAAATATAAAAAAGAAAAAATGATTATTAAAATTGTGTTCTAAAATAAATCATATAGATAATATATGACTATAAATCATCTTATTTAGAATAAAATGAGAAGTTTAATTCTATGAAGGTACTCAATATGATTTTATTTTTTAAGCTTGAGGTCTCTTAATAAAAATTCGCTTTAAGCCTCCGACGTTCTTGAGCCGCCCCTGTTGAGGGTATTAAAGTCTTTTGACAAAATCAACTTGCTTAGAAAAGTTGTCTTTTATTTTTTATTATTTGAACGTTATCAAAAGCTTTGAAAAATGTCCATCTTTTCCTATTTAATTACACACCATGCCATGCAACAGATGTCCATTGAAGAACGTGGTGGGATCCATTAACTTTCCTATCTGCCATAAATGGTATGTGCCTCTTTGCCTACACGTGGCCCTTTCCATCTATCTCTCAATTTCCCATATTTCTCATATAATCTTCCACCTATTATCATTTCTATTTCCCAAATATGATTGGTGTATTATTTTTGTTGGATATATATAAAATTATTTAAATCTAATATATTTAAGTAAATTAATGAGATAATAATTCATAATAACTAATTATAATTAATAAAAGTGAATATTTTATTCTTTATTCAGATTTCATCTTAAAAATAAAATTTTCTTTTTACTTATTCATTTTAATAAATTAAGAAAATTTTATTATTTTTGCCTGATACTATTTGTATCATTAAGTATATGAAATACTAATAGACAAATTTAAATTTTAAAGTATACTAAAACGACCTGACCCAATTCATTAAACCCACCCCAACCTAAAAATACCTTCTGTTTACCTATTAGGTCAAAAATAGCCCTTCATCCACCTATATGGCTCAAATATACTCTTATAATTAACAGACCTTTTTTAAATCATAACTAAAAATTTTATTAAATACGTGACAACTTTTTATTGGTTGTAAAGTAAATTAATTAAAATATTAAATCAAATCCGGACCCAACTAAAATTACCTGACCCAATCCATTAAACTCGCCCCAACCTATAGTAGGTAATCCATATTCTAAAACATATTTACTTTAAAAAAAAAGAGTAGAAAACCAATAAAAAGAAAGCTTATTTGGAATTTAAATAATTATGTGAAAAGAAAAGAACAAATTCCCCTAGGCTAACACTCAAAAAGAAGAATATTTAAAAGGCAATTTTGAACTTAAGTCTCTTAGTGCTTCTATATTTTAGCTTTAATTCATGTCAACTTTGACGAGCTTGTTATTGCTTTGTTGACATCACTCTTTCACAAAACAAAAATAATAAGCAAACTTTTGGAAGAAAAAAACAAGATGTAAGTCTACCAAATATAAAATGTAAATAATCATTGTAATTAATTTAGAATTAAGTATTTCTTAAGAGACTTTTGACAAAAATAATATGAAGAATATTGGCCAAATAAGAAGATCTTTCTACAACAATTTTTTTAAAATTTATTTATCCCTTGGTGTCCAATGTTTGTTTCGTGGTTTGATCTGGATTCGCGTCGTATAAGGCAGGTTCATTAAAGGAGAAGTGCTCGACCAAAGTGCACATACATCTTTCGGAACCACCATTTACATCATAATATATAGTATAGTGCAAAATTTTTTACAAGTCTATCAACTTTAGATATGCGCCACCTAAAATTAAGATTAACAAAATCTAACTTCATGCACATATGGCTAAAGTTCAATTATTTTTGCGTGAACTTCACCATTTTATTGTTCATTCATATAGACTTATCTTTTACTTGGTAAAGAGGAAAAAATATTCTACAAATAAGTCAAATTGCATATAGGTTTCAACTAGAAAGATTCTCAATGTTAATTGAAGCTTAACAAGAATACTGAGATTATTTCAAGGATTAGACAACTAGCATTTTCTTTTCCAAATGTCCCTTAGAATATCTTAGAACTATGATAATGCCAAATTGCACATAGATATGTATGATCATCATATAATATTAAATAGTTGATATTTAGATTGAAATAGTAGATAAAAAAAGTAGTAGATAATTATATCACATCATGATATTGAAAGTTTTACTATTTGGATTTATTGAATCTTTTTTTTTTTACTTTGCTCACGTCAAACTTACCATAGACAATCAAAAATTCAATAAAAGTAGGTAATGTTAGTACTACCAAACCCACATTAAAATTTGGTACTACTCCTTAGATACAATTTTTCTTTTTTTTTTTTTTAAAAAAATGTAATTATGATGTCTAAATCAGATTGTGACACCTAAATAATTTCAACAACAACAATATATTCAATATATTTTCATAAATTGGGATTTGGGGAGGATAAAATTATGCAGTCTTTACTACTACCTTAGAGGTGAAATGTACCCAGTATATTCTAGAGACGGATCGAATATAAGAACAAGAAATAATAAGTAGAAACAAGCTATTACTCCCTCCGTTTTAAAAAGAATAACCTAGTTTGACTTGGCACGGAGTTTAAGAAAATAAAGAAAACTTTTGAATCTTGTGGTCCTAAATTAAAGTTATGACAAATGTACTAAAATGTCCTTGAATCTTGTGGTCTTAAACATGTCAAGTGAAAAGTTGAAATTAAAATATTATCAAAAAAGAAAATGGATCATTCTTTTTTAAACGAATTAAAAAGAAAAGTAGGTCATTTTTTTTTAAACGGAAGGAGTATCTCCTATAAGCATGAGTACATGGAAATTTTGTTCACCAATATGCTTAAACTTATAGCAAAAATATCACTAAGTACTTTTTGCTTCCACTAAAACTTAATCTTGTGTATGCTTTTCTTTTCTTTTTAATAGCCATAATAATATCTGCAATCAGCTTATGCGCATCTCAATTAATTTTACGAGATATTTATTACGAGCATTACCTACCAACACAAATATTTAGTAATTCTAACCCATTAAAACTTGAAATCGCATAGATCTTGCCTAGTACATTTTTACAAGAAAGGTACATTCAAATATACAACAATAATAATAACATACTCTATGTATTCTCACATAGTAAAATGTATACGGTCCGTACCTCCACTTAGAAGCGAAAAAAGAACAAAGGACACACAAAAATAGACCAGGAACATGAGCGTTGAGTCATTCCTAACAATATGACAAAATTTTGAAAAAGTGTCCTACTTTGTTTCCTCGAGCCAAATGAAATATAAGAAAAAAGAACATAAAAAGGGGGTAATTATTTTGAATATTCATATAATTGCTATAGGAATAGTTTTAAAATTACTCTTATTTTCTCTTGCCAAGAAAAGTTTTTACCTTTCTCTATATCCAAGAAAGAAATTTCAAAAATGGCTAGCTTTCTTCTTTTTCTTTATTAATAGTCACTAGTAAGCGTCCAAATTTCAAACCGTCCATGGATGACATAAAATTCTCCAAATTTACATCCTATTGTAAAAGTAATTATGTACAAAAAAATCCCTTTTTATCAAAAATATACAAATGCTAATTATTAGACTTAAAAGGTAAACTCTACGAACTTGTGATTCGACCAACATTATTATCATATAGAGTAGACAACCAAAAATGTTTATATTCAAAAGATGAAAGTAAAAAAAATGAGAATGTTCACATAAATGTGTTGGATACTAAAAGAAATATGATTAGGAATGAAGTCATATAGAACAAGGTGGGGGTGACTTTCGTAACGGACAAGATGAAAGAAATGAAACTAAAATAATTCTAACATATGAAGAGGTGTAGGAATGCACTAATAAGAAGGCGTGCGAGGCTAACTACAACAAGAATTAGGAGAGGTATAAATAGGTCGACAAAAGAACAATTGAAGATGATTAGACAAACCAGAACACAAGTTCAACCTACAATGACCCTATATAGGAAGATTTAAAGGTCAAAATTAAGGTAAAAAGCTAGTAAATAGTCAAATATTATTGCATTTGTGTGGGAACATTATGAAGCTATCTAGTAATTGCATAATCTCTCGTTCTTCAATGAGTATTACAATTTGTACTTCATGTACTTTATATCTTTAATATGTTATCGATAAAAATAATAATTCTTGCGATCCTACTTCAAAAACAATTCTTTTTAAGCCAAGAGTGTATCGAAAACAAACTCCTTATCCTTCAAGATAAGGTCATTTATGGATTACAATGAGTTGTTGCTGCTGCTAATTACTATCAGTACAGATCCATTAACCATGTGAAATGAAAATTAAAATAAACCAATGAAGGTGATCATTCAAACTATCAACATTTCACATTATAAAGTAAAGGGTATTCACATTGGCACAAAATAAACCTAAATATTTCTTGGAATTACGTTCAAAAAATTTATTCTTCTTAATCTAAACTACACCATAAGCAACATTTAACATCAAACAAAATGTATATACAAAATGTGAAGATAACAAAAACCAATGAAGGTGATGATCATTCAAAAATACTACCCAATATTTTACATTGTGAAGTAAAGGGTATTTTACATACCATAAACAAAAAAAACAAAATTTAAAAACTCTTATCAGATTAAAGTGGAAATGGAGATAGCAAAAAAATAAAATAAACCAAAATATTTTCTTGAAAAATAATTTCAAAAAAATATTTTATTTTTTTTTAGTTCCAAATACTCCAAATCTTTTCACCAAGAAAACTCACAAACTTTCTTACAGAGCCTTTCTCACCTCCTCCTTCTCCACCACTTTCTTCTTCATCACCACCACCACCACAAGTTTCCTCAACCGGGTCATTTTGACCCGACCCGGACCCGTTTTTGTTCAAAGATAGCTCAGATGATGATTTTTTCAGCTCATTAGAAGACCCAACACCACCATTAGATGACCCGGATCCTGACCCGTTTTTGTTCAATGATGACCCGTTTTGTTTCAAAGATGACCCGTTTTGTTTTCTTCGTTCTTTTTTACTCTTTTTGCTATGTAATCCATCTTCATAAGCATCAAGAATCTCATGAATAAGTTGTCTATTTGGTGAAGAATCCCATTTTACCCAATAACTCATATAGCAGGTGAAACAGTAGCAGTTAAATGAAGTTACATGGTCAGCACCACCACCAACGCCGCCGTGAGCGGTGGTAATACCTTTCGAACAACCACCACCGGAGTTTGTTGATTCTGAACTGGGTGTTGATGACTTGAGCTGGGTCGTCCTCCGATTGCCGGGAAAGTCGCCGGAATGTGCATTTTCAGCTCCACCACCACCTACGCCGCCGCCAGCTCCACCGTTCACGGCGGCGACACTTCTTGAACCACTACCGGAAGCTTCAGAAACTGAGTTGGTTGCTGCTGACTTGAAGTGGGTCGTCCTCCGATTGCCGGAAAAGCAGCCGGAAAGTTGTTCACCACCACCTGAGCCGCCTCCCGCGGCGGCGTCCACGGCAGCGAAGATGGAGGTTGAGCTACCAGGAGGTGGGTTATTGGCTGTAGACTTGTGGGTAATTCTCCGATTACCGGAAAACTCGCCGGATAACTCACCGGAAGAACAAGAAATGAGATAAGCTAAGACTTCTTTATCTTCCTGAGATAAAGCAACAGCAAGAGTGAAAATAGCAGCTGGTAAAAATGAAAGATGGTCAGAAATTAAAGGAGGAGATGGATGAACTGTGCCTTTTCTATAAAGTTTCTTCATAGTTTTTTGAAAAAAAATGGAGAATTTTTTTGGTTGAGAGGTTTGAAGGTGGGTGGTTAGGTAGGGTGGGTGGTGTAAAGAAGAAGAGAAAAGAGAATGAGGGTTTGTGGATTGTGGGGACTTTGAAGTGTCTTTGGTGAGGGAAAAAAGGGCATAGATATTGATGACATAATGTCTTGGGGCCTTAGTAAAAATATACGATTGTGCCTATTAACTAGAAGCGTATTTTATAAAATTAATTCTATTAATTATTAAGAAATAAGTAATAAAATATTTTTGATTTGTGAAAATAGATAACTAATTTGAAAAGAAGATTAAGTATTTTAGATCAGAGGGAGTATTATTATATTCACAAATTTCGTATATAGTGAGAGTTTTAGTACACCGCTGATCAATAAATAATACAATAAGGGATCATTTAGTACATAGACTAAATTATCCTCGAATATTAGTTCCTGGATTAATTTATACCATATGAAAGGTGGTTTAAAATAATCTCATATTGGATGGGATAAAATGCGATATCCCAAGATTAAATTTGGTATTAGATTTATACAATGTTTAATTGATTGTATAAACTAGTTCCGAAATAAATTTATACCATCAATCAAATATCGTATAAATTTAATATCAAATTTAACCATGAAATATCCCACCTTATATCACGTACCAAATGACCCCTAATTGAAGCAAAGAAAATAACATATAATAATGAAATCAAAATATAAAAAATTAGCAGGAAAAAAATACCAATAGTACTAATAAGGAAAATTAAATAGCACAATTATCTGCTAACCTTCAACTTTTATATCCTCCTGTTTAGGTTCACGTCCTCGATAAATTATAGGTTTTTCAATATGTGATAATAATATTAACTAAATTTAAATAAAATGATAAGAATTCATATAACCGATTTCAACTTAGGATTTAAGGGGATCGTTTGGTACACGAAATGTGATAAGTAAGAATATCTATCCCATGATTGATTTTGTCTCACTTTTCATATGGAATAATAATTTCACTATTTTAGTATAAATAATAAAATAAATAATTACAAAATTATTATCCTTATTCCACGTAGCAAACCAGTTGGAGTGCTTTAGTACTAGTACTCCCTCCGCTCTATTTTATGTGACCTACTTTTCTTTTTGGTCCGTCTCAAAAAGAATGTCATATTTCTTTATTTGGTAACTTTTTAAAAGTACAATTACTCTTTTACTCTTATTGATCCCACTTAATTAAAAATAATAGAAATATATATTTAATAAAGAATAATTTAGTAAACATTATCAAGTATTTATTTATTTATTAAACTCTGTGTCTGATCAAAGTAGGTTACATAAAATGAAATGGAGGGAGTATAAAATAAAGGGAAGGGGTGCTTGGGATTGTTCACCTGTGGGACAGTATATCTTAGCAGAGTTTAGGGCATCTATTTTAAAGAATTTTGATTGGTTAATTTTGATTGGTTAATATGGGTAAGCAAACAAGATAAAGTCAGTGGTTGGGTGCTATGAGAATGAATGGACCCTACTATGGTACAGAATCTAATGGTCAATCTTCTTTTTGCAGAATTTTCCCTCTCTTTTCTCTCACTTTCCAATGAATGAAATGCATTAATTAGAAAATTCTAAGAGCTAAATGTTAGAACCAAAAAAAAAAAAACAAAAAAAAAACCTTATCTGTTAGTACATCAAAATAGAGTCTCCCGTAATAGCATGATTGAGTAGTTGGAAGGTGAATTTGTATTTGTCGCTCAGTAATGAGCTCATCGCATAAGATTTATCTAATGAAATTTATATTTCATGTGTGATTTGCTAGCTTACACAATGAACAAATTACCACAAAATGCTCAGTACAGTAGAAGGACTGAGTCTGTGACAGAAGTTATGAATATCCCTAAGGGTTCCAAAAAAATAGACGCCAAATGAACGGAACTTTGTAATAATTTTTTGTTATGGTGATCATAAATCTAAGGAGAGAAAACAAGGAGGTAAAAAAAGGAAAGTTAAAAAAAAAATACGGATCGAGTTAAATGAGTTTGGCTTTTTTCTATTCACATGCTCGAATATGATTGAAGTGCTATCGAAAACAGTCTTTTTACCTCTTGAGATAAGGATAATAACTATGTACACTTTATTAGATATTTGATTAATAGGTGAGATATGCCATCCATTCCATTATACTCAATGGTGAAGCAATGATTTTCTATTTTTCATGTTCGGTGCCAAATCCACTATATCTTCATATACAATCATATGTCATAATTAGTAATTATGGTAACTAAAAACTTAGTATTATACTAATCATTATTCAAAATATGGTTTGACACATATTTAACTTCTCTATTTTTTATTTTGTTTAAATTTTTGTTGCATAAAGAAAAAGATTTCTCAATTTTCTTTTAAGAAATGTACACAAAGTGAACAAAAAATAAAGCCTGTTTGAAGATATCAGCATAGTTACATTGATTTATTTGTTTGCGATAATATAATTAGAGCATAATTTTTAGCATCATGTTTGGTTCTACAAATGTAATTAATGAACGATGAAAAAATCGTGATAAGAAAGCACTTATATAGACCGATAATGTATAAGAATATCTACAATATCAATTTCTTTTTATCATGTTATACGACTGCGAAGGGATAGAAGTTAAACTCATAAATCCCAAATAAAATCCAACAATTTTCTGTAATAATTCCAGAGTTTCAACTATAGTTTCACAGCATTTCAACTATTTGTCCAATATTTCATAACTACAGAGGTTAAATGAGTCAAGAAAATAAGGTAGAAGTTAGAACATAAAGCAACTAAACTCTTTAACTACAAATTTGTAGTACTATAAAGCAAGCTCACCACACAAACACAATTAGGTAACAATTTTGAATTCAGGAGGAGTTTGATAGTATGAATTTTAGAATCGAATATCGTGTGGATATTTAAGAATTGCTCTGAAGACGAGTCTTGATCCACGATTCCAAGTTCTTCAACTCCTCATTGTTTATCGAATGAGCAAGACCAGGGTAAGCCTAGAAGGATATGGTAGACGAAAATGGCTTATTGGTGATACGTTCATGGGAAAAACAAACCAAAGAAGAATGATTTGAGAGATAGGAGTGATTGATTACCTTGAATTCACAAGTCATACCAGCTCGTTCCAGGAAAGGTGGCCCTGCTTGTCCGGCTTCAAACATTACCGTCCTATCAGCCATACCATGAGACCACAGAATAGGGGTCTGCTCGAAAGAGTTTTGACGTTAGATACTATAAGACATGGAAACTTATCAAAAACACAAATCACACAGTAAGAGAGGCATATCATGATTCAAATCCTACCACAGACAAAAGCCTGGAATTTAAGTGGAGAAAATGATATAGGAGCAGGCAAATTATCCACAGAGTTCGAATCATGCAACAGATAGCCCTCGAGGATTTCTTGGTTCATGAAAAATAACTTTTGGAAAATAACGTGTCTTCCAATACCACCACCGTACAGGAAAGAGGCATTGTTTTATGATCGTACTGCCTCTCAATTTGAGCATCACCACCTGCCGAGCATCCAGAGATCACTTCCAGCAACTAGGTAATCCATTAACATCAATACCAACATGACGTCACACACTTTTCATTTTTACAATGGTAGTGTTCAAGCCAGCTTGCGACACCTACACTAGCTCCACATTGTACCTCCCACCAACATAGATACCGAGTAACTAGGTCCACCAAGGTTTAAAAAATGGAAAGAGATCACCTAGTGGTTTTTGCCTCCGGTGAGATTTGACGTCACAATAATTTATTTTCAGACAAAACAGAAATGAGAACAAGTGCTAAATTCATTCAAGTGGTGCTGTATCATAGTGTTCATATATACATCCTAAGTACAAGAACATACCCAGTATAGTCCCACAATGTGGGGTCTAGGGAGGGTAGTGTGTAAGCAGACCTTACCCCTACCTCAGAGGTAGGGAGGCCGTTTCTGTAGAACCTCGGCTCATGGAAAATAATCAATTATACATCCTAAGTAGTGAAACAATTAGCAGATCAGGCATCATAATAAGAAAGTCTTATGAAATCCACAACCTTCTGCACACACTTAAGATTCCCTCGCAGCAACTACCTTAAGGAAAAGGTAACATATGCAAACTTCGAAAAATAAATTTAAGAAACTATAGAAGTAAGTATCAGGCAATTACCTTTTTAGCTTCAGGAGTTTGCTGCTCTAATATAGAAGAATTAAAGGGGACCCATCCGCTAAACACGGCACCTCCTCCTAGAGTTTTTGGGTACAGAAGAACACTTGCTAACGTCAAGGCACCTACAAAATAAGATTTAAGTATAATTCGAGAGCTCCCTGGAATTAATAGCAATAAACAAACTTGTCACAGAGAGAGCGAGAGAGACCTCCTTGACTAAATCCACATATGAAAACATTATTAGGATTAGTGCCAGCATCGATCTCTTTATCGATCATTGCATGAACATTCTTAACCGCTTTGAGCAAACCACTCTCATCATTTGGAGAACTCTGGTACAAAACATTAAGTCACATGGAGACAATATCAATAAGCGTAAGTACAACTATATCTTTGTTTCTGAAATTCTCGTACAACACATACAGAGAACTTTGATGGAGGTAAAATGGACTCTTTCTCGCATATATCATAATATTTGATGACATGCTGGTGTCCCATATGACTATATGAGACATGTTATTGTTAATTGCCTATACGTCAAGTGGAAAAAGTTTTCCATATAGTAAAGTTCTATCTTGAATTTCTAACTTTCATCTTTGCTGATAATGGAGAAAAGAAGAAAAGAGATATGAGGAATGAAAGTGGTGAAAGAGAAGAACTTACAGGAGATACTGGTATTTCATGAATGTCAAACCATGACGGCATGACAGCACCATCTGAAGTAAAGTAAGACAGAAAAGAGTTTAGATTTTAGATATTATCACCACTATTAGAGTGAAAAAATGGCAATGCTACCAGTGCCGGAGCCACGTGCAATGAAGGGAATTGAGTCTCCTTCGCAGGAAAGTACTGTGTAAATAAGGTAAAAACAAACGTTCTATACATATAAAAGATTTTTGAACCCCCTTAGTATAAGAGAAAAACAGGTTCAAATCCCAGGAAGTCGGAACTTCTGCCTCCACCATCGAATATTATCTTTATGAATTACCGAAATCAATTCCTTAGGGTATCCATTTTGATAATGTTGTTGGGAAGCCCGGTGCACTAACCTCCCGCCATGCGCAGGATCCAGGGAAGAGACAGACCACAAGTATCTATTGTACGTAGCCTTACCCTGCATTTGATGAAAGAGGCTGTTTCCACAGCTCGAAAATGTGATAATGTAAATTGCTTTTCATTTTTTGGTTAAATTGTGTGATGATAATTAATGGAAAAGATAAAAAGGCTATGTGTCTGGAGAGAGCAAATTCTAGGAAGAACCAACAATCACACTGAGAACAGTTGGAACACCGGATAGGTACAACATCTTACAGAAATATTACCATATAAAACTTGCTTAAACATTATTGTCCCAGCATGCCCATTCTCTTTGTATGAAAAGTAGGAGTAGGAAATGTCGTAGGTAAAGCCGTCCAGTACTACATCCGTTAGTCTTCCATGTGCTGCATTCATTCGTCAGGGAATCCCTATATTCACTCCCATCAGGGAAATTTGCCTTGATTTCGAATCTACATATTCTCTCATGGAAATGAAAGGTCCCGTGAAAAAGAAAGCGAGACTGGCATTATAGTACTTCAGTAACCAAGATGGTGTTAAAATCTTGTGTTCTTAAAAACTCCCATCCACCATTCGTAGCTAGCGTTTGGCCATAGATTCCTAAATATTTTTGGCAAGTAATAGTTGGGTGAAGATTTGGGTGAAATTTCACCATGTGTTTGGCCATAGTATTTGGGAAACATATTTCACTTTTTTAAGAAAGATGATTTATACCCATAAGCTTTAGAAATTATTAAAACTAACCATAAGTTTCTATTATCAAAAATAAGAAATATGCCTAACATTTTCTTAGAAGTTGAGAAACAGAAGAAAACCGAGTATACTAAAATTTCATTTGTATAAGTTATATTGTTATGTACATGCATACGTCTGCTGAGAAAATATATTTCTAGATTATATCCATGTAAAACAGTCACGATACTAATACAATATCCACCTATATATACATAGCAAGATATAAGATGTATTGTATGTACATGCACACGTTAGTTGGGGTCAATAAATAGTGGATGTTTTTATAAAAGATAAAAGTTTGGTGTAAAATTTGAACTTTTAAAAGTTTCCAAATAATGAAATTTGGCCCAAATACTAGTTTTTTCTAGTATTTGGGAATTTGGATTATTTGCCAAATAATAGAAAGTTGTATGGCCAAACATTATTTGCCAAGTTTTTTCCCAAATTTTACTTGGAAAATCTATGGCCAAACGGGTCCTTAGATACATCATAAACTTTATGTAGAACGTTCTTTTCAAAAATATTATTGACATCACAGTCACTAGCACCTAAATCACTGCCCCGCTAATCTAGTCCTTAAGAAGCTGTAACTAACATCTTCATATGTAATTGTGCACTAAACACACTGAATATCCTGAGTTGCTCCATGATATCTGCATTATGTCTAGAATGAGATGCAAGATTATTTATACTAGTAGCTAAAGCTATCCTCCACGGAAAGAGTTTCTCTGACTTATCAATTGCTTTTTTTGTTGAATAACTGTCGTTATACAGAAGGCTATTCCCAACAGTATTTTGGAAGTCTTGAGCATTCATATGAGTCATTTAAGCGCTAATGCTTCTCATCTTTGCCTGTAAGGGCAAGCATTAATGGTCTAAAAGAAATGCCAAAACAACCAAACAAATGGAACTTGATAAAGCTTCTGTTTAAAATGGTTCACTAACGAGAGGAATTACACTCCAAAGGCTAAATCCCTATCCACAGGGATAATTTCCCCCCTTACACCATCAACATCCCCTCCCTTTCTACCGAATTGAATGAAAAAGCATGGGCAATGGAAAGAACTAATCTAGATTCCCTAGAAACTCATTGGGTTGATTTCCCAGAATCAACACATTGTTAAGAGGAAAAACAAAACTACATCATTTGCTACGTTTCACTTTACAAAAATTGAATTTTGTTGTTCTTTTTGACTTTTTTTTTTTGGGATCATCACTACCAACATAAATACTGAAATAGAAGCTGCACATAATTTGAAATGACCCTAGTCTACCCAACTTCTCTCATCTTCTCGAACTGTAAATTCTCTTATAAGAACCCACTGTATATAACAACATTCACACCTCGAAAATGAGCAATATTTCTGATTCAACCGTCCATGGAAAGTGGACCTAGTCTATAATGTGAGCAATCCCATCCACTAGACACTGAAACCAAATACAATAAAAATAACTACGCCTCAATCCCCACGAACCCATCAAGGGGTAGGCCAAAATGAAATCTTTATGCAATTCTGTTACTGTTTGACCTTAAAACAACAATTACAAAACACAACCTGCAACACTAAACAAAATTCAAGACTCTTGTGTGATAGATATTACTATTGCACCATCTGCAATGCCAAACCAAACTCAAGACAATTATGCAATACAAACAACAACTGCGCCTCACCCTATAAACCCCATTAAGGGATAGGCCAAACTGAAGTCTTTACGCAATTCCACTATACCCAGTTTAATCCCACAAGAAACTATAGGAATAAGGCTAATACTACCACCAATCCTAATTCCGTTGAAAAACAAAGACAACACTCAACTACCTACTAACCTTCTAATCTAATCCATGACCTTCATACCCTCCTATCTAAGGTCATGCCTTGGTAAGCTGAAGCTGCACCATGTCTTGTCTAATCACATCTCCCAATAATCATTCGGCCTACCTCTACCTCTCCCCAATACTTCTTCGACCTACCTCTACCTTTCCTCATACCCACCATACCCAACTTCTAACACCTCCTCACTGGTACATCTACACATCTCCTCTTCACATGCCTAAATCCCACCAAGTGGTCGGCCAAAAATGGAATCTTTATGCAACTAAGAAAACAACATTTGTCCCAAAAATGCCAATTTCACTCTGATCACACCAGAATCAAAAGTAACAGAAACAATCCACAGTCTATAATAACACTATAACTACATGAATTAGACTGACTTACAGTTGCAGGTAAACAAATACAACACACAACCAGTATAACATAGAAAGCCCACCAAGGGATAGGCTAAAAATGGAATCTTTAGGCAATTAAAAAAAACACCATTTTACCCAAAAATGCCAATTCCACAGTGATCATACCAGAACCAAAAGAAACAAATACAATACACAACTAGTAACATACTTAAAATGGAATCTTTATGCAATTTCAACATAGCATTTTGCCCAAAAATGTCAATTCCACAGTGATCATGCCAGGACCAAAAGAAACAAAAACAATACACAACCAGTAACATACTAACAATGGAATCTTTATGCAATTTCGAAAACACCATTTGACCCAAAAATGCTAATTAGACTGACTTACAGTTGCAAGTAACTGGATTGGAAGGAGCAGAAGGGAAGGCCATTTTGTGTTCTTGAACTGAGGAGAAGTGAATGTCTTAATAGGTTCATTAGCAGGACCAGAATCACCCAACCCGTGTAGCCAAAGAATGAAGCTTCTAGTTGACCCAAAAATGCAATTACACGGTGATCACACCAGAACCAAAAGAAACAGAAACAATGTACAACCACTAATATACAAACCCCATCAAGGGGTAGGCTAAAAATTGAATCTTTATGCAATATCAACATACCATTTGGCCCAAAAATGTCAATTCCACAGTGATCACACCAATACCAAAAGAAACAAATACAATACACAAACAGTAAGATAGGCCAAAAATGGAATCTTTATGCAATTAAGAAAACACCATTGGAACCAAAAATGCCAATTCCACACTGATCACACCAGAACCAAAAGAAACAGAAACAATCCACAATCTGTAATAACACTATATAAAAAAAGGGCAACCCGGCTCCCTAAAGCTCTTGCTATGCACGGGATCCGAGGAAGGGCCGTACCACGAGGGGCTATTGTACACAGTCTTATCCTGCATTTCTGCAAGAGGTTGTTTTTACAACTTGAACTCGTGAATTCCTGGTCGCATGTCAGCAACTTTACCAGCTACAACTATAACTAAATGCATTATACTAACTTACAATTGCTCGTAACTGGATTGGAAGGAGAAGAAGGAAAGGACCATTTTATGTTCTTGAATTGAGGAGAAGTGAACAATGTCTTGATAGATTCATTAGCAGGATCAGAATCACCCGATCCATGTAGCCAAAGAATGAAACTTCTAGTTGGCCAAAAATGGAATCTTTATGCAAGTCCAATATACCATTTGACCCAAAAATGCCAATTCCACAATGATCACACCTAACCAATAGAAACAACTACAACACACAACTAGTAACATACAAACCCCATCAAGGAGCAGGCCAAAAATGGAATCTTTATCCAATCCAATTATACCATTTGACCAAAAAACACCATTTCCATGGTGATCACACCAGAATCAATAGAAACAAATACACAACACAACCAGTAACATACAAACCTCATCAAGGAGCAGACCAAAAATGAAATCTTTATGCAATACCAATATACCATTTGACCCAAAAATGCTAATTCCACAGTCATAACACCAGAAACAAAGAAACAGAAACAAGTAACAACCTGTAACAACACAAAATGTACATGAATGACTGTTACCATAGATCATATATATTACATTCCAATTACCAATCAATCAAAGGGTAGTCAAAGGAATCTTTATACAATCCCACTATACCATGTGGCCCAAAAACACCATTTCCATGGTGATCACAAAGAACCAATAGACTCTTTGTGCAATTAAAAAAACACCATTTAACCCAAATATGCTAATTATACTGACTTACAATTGCAAGTAACTGGATTGGAAGGAGCAGAAGGAAAAGACCATTTTGTATTCTTGAACTGAGGGGAAGTGAACAATGTCTTGATAGGTTCATTAGCATGACCAGAATCACCCAATCCATGTAACCAAAGAAGGAAACTTCTAGCCATAGCTTCAGATTTTTTAGTGGAAGATGGATTTGTTGGCTCAAAAAGTAACACAAAGAAAATGGTCAAACCAAAAGTGATTGCAAGAACTATTAAGGGCTTTAGTAATGGAATGAATTTCATCGTTGGTCTTCCATATTTGGCCACTCTTGTGTATTTTAGTCCTACACTAAGAGCCCGTTTGGATACAATTAAAACCGACCAGATTTTAATCTTTTTTTTTAGCTTTTTTAAATATTTAGTAAATTAAAAAGTACTTAAAAAAAGCTAAAAGTTGATTAAAAAAAGCAAAAAGTGAGAAGCTGGGTACCCCCAGTTTTTTTTTTTTTAAGATTAAAATTTTTTTAAGTTTGACCAAAATATTTACTTTTTTATCCCTTATATTTTCCTCCAATTCCAACAATATCCTGAATTTTAAATATATGGTTTTTCTTTCTTTTTTCTCTTTTCCGCTTCTCTTCGTCTCTTCCCTCCATCGTCGTCATCTTTCTCCTTTATTTTCAGCGAATTTATATCTGAATTTATTTAAATATATTCATTTTTAAATTAAATTAGCTTCTTGAGAATGATCTCTCATCATCCATTATTGAAAGAACTTTGTATAGTCCCTTGTACTACTGATTTGTCTAGTTTTTTAACTATATAAATTGTTGTAATAGTAATAGCCATAACAATATTTCAATAACATATTTTTAACATAGCCAAATTGTTATAAGCTTGCAATATTATAATATAATATTATATTTATATAAAAGATGTCCTAAAATTTTTATTTTTTAATAATTAAAAATAAAAAAGTAACTTATATTTATAGATTGACCTCACATATAATCACTTACGTTGAAAGTGCATTTAAATAGAAACTATTTTTGAATTATTAGAATTAAAAATTATATATAATTTAACTTATTTATGGTGTTAGCAACTTTAAGGACATTTAAGTCATTTTGACAACAAAAAGTGCTTAACAACACTTGTTTACCAAACACATCAACAATTTTTTTTTTAGTTTCAGTACTTTTATCCAAACACTTATCTGCTTAATTCATAAGCACTTATTTTAAGCTTTTAATCATTTAAGCTAAAAAACTATTTTTTTAATCTTATCCAAATGGGCTCTAAGTAGCCATTTGGTACGAGACGTACATGCCTTTTGGTTGGAGCTATTAGTTACTTAGAGGTGGTTTGATAGAGTGTATTAAAAAAATAATGTATTTATTAGCCTTGTGTATTATTAATATATTGTTTGGTATATTTTTTTAGCCTATGTATAACTAATGCACTTTATTGTGTATTGAGGTGTGTATTACTAATACCTCAAAATCAATGGTATTAGTAATGCAATGGATTCTAATGCATGCATTAGCATGATTAAAGACACAATTAACCCTCAAAATCTTTTTCACATCCTTTCCACCATATATATGGAGGGTATTTTTGTAAAAAAATTATTTTTTTTAGAAATTATGCAATTCATGTTATTTTTAACACACCAAATCAAACACTGCATAAGAAAAATATAAGTATAACTAATGAAAGTATAGCTAACACAAGCATTATTAATACAAGTATTACTAATATACTATATTTTGTATTATTCTTATACACTCTACCAAACGACCCCTTAGAGATTATTTGCCCACCATTTATAATATAGTAATTGAATAGTGGATAGCTAATCTCAAAATAGTTAATCTCCAGATTAATTATCTTGAGATAACTTGTTTCCAACCAAACGATCCTTAAAAGTTTGGTAGAAAAATTAGAGGTGTAATTTATTTTTATTTTTTTGCTCTAACTTTTTAAAAATTTGCTTTTCCAAAATTATTATTTGATTATATATTGGATTGATTTTTCTAAAAGAAAAATTGGAGAAAGAGTCTTTAAAATTTAATCCCAAAAGTTATTAAAACCTCGTAAAAGTTACTCCCTCCGTTTAAAAAAGAATGACTTATTTTGACTTGATACGGAGTTTAAGAAAATAAAGAAGACTTTTGAATCTTGTGGCCTTAAATTAAAGTTATGTAAAATGTATTAAAATTTTCTTTAATCTTGTGGTCTCAAACATTCCATGTAGAAAGTTAAAATTAAATTATTGCTAAAAAAGGAAAAGAGGTTATTCTTTTTTAAACAGACTAAAAGGGAAAGTAGATCATTCTTTTTTAAACGGAGGGAGTACTAGTTTCTTTTCAAGTTAATTGGCATTATTTTAATTTTCAAATATATTTTATCAACTTAATTTCAAAAATCTTTTTTAAAAAATATTACTCCCTCCGTTTCAAAAAGAATGACCTAGTTTGACTTGACACGAAGTTTAAGAAAATAAAGAAGACTTTTGAATCTTATGGTCCTAAATTAAAGTTATGTCAAATGTACTAAAATGCCCTTGAATCTTGTGGTCTTAAATATGTCACGTGAAAAATTGAAATTAAAGTATTGCCAAAAAAGGAAAGGGGTCATTCTTTTTGAAACGGATTAAAAAAAAAATAGGTCATTCTTTTTTAAATGGAAGGAGTATATTTTTAGAGTTCAAACACCTACTATATTATGTGCCACGTGTCTTTAAAAATAAAAATATCATTGAATGATAATTAATTACTCCCTCCGTCTCAATTTATGTGATGTGCTTTGACTTGGCACGGAGTTTAAGAAAGAAAGGAAGACTTTTGAATCGATATCATTCAAATATTTTTTAATTGTATTGGTCTAAAATGAGTTATAGATATTTGTGTGGTTGTAAATCATTTCATTAAGGATAAAGTGGGTATTTTAAAGTTAAATTGTTACCAAATATAGAAATGTGTCATTCTTTTTGGGACTGACTAAAAAGGAAAGTGTGTCATATAAATTGGGACAGAGGGAGTAATACTTATCATCTTAATTTTGTCATTTATTTGGCCGAACTTGATCATAAACTAGAATTTTTTGAAGATAAAGTAAAGAAGAATTCCAGGCTAGGTTCAAGGTATAAAGGCCCAAAGAAATGTCAATGATAATTTGTAGCACCATATTCATTGTAATTCTACCAATGACGTTTGAAAAGAATAGAGTATATGCAACATTTGCTCAACCTCATGAAAATAGAGTGGTTGTTTCTGGTTGTCCCTCAACTCAAATAAAATATTTCTAAATAGATTGAAAAAGGAAAGAAATACATGAGAGCAATAACAATAACAACTAATGTGAAATTGAGAGCATTACACAATAAACAGAAGAAAGAATAATAATTGTAGAACAATAACGACAGCAAAATGATACAATAATCGTGGCACAAAAACATATGTGATGGCCAAAATCTAAGAACAAGAAATTATGGGAATAATGCTAATACTACTCATAAGAAAAAGGAAAGTTTCATGTATGACCACCAAGGCCCAAGCCTATCCTATATGAACCGAGAGAACATTCAACTACCAACTAAATTTTTATCTTAATTTGTGACCTTCAAATCCTCCTATTTAAAATCATGTCTTCCGTGAGTAATCAATGCTAATTAGTAGCATTTGATATGAATAATTTGTGTAAGTTCTTACACAATTTTTCTTTCCAGTCGGGACAATTTGCTTAATTTACCAATATATTTCCAAAAGTTTTAACCAAACACTCTTATTGTTTGGTAGGTAGATTAAATTATTTTAAGATTATAGTCCTGTAATTATAATCTTTGAATTAATTTATCTCATATGAAAGATAGTATAAAATAATTTTATATTTGATGAAATAAGGTGGGATATCCCAAGACTAAGTTTGATATTAGATTTATATTATATTTGGTTGATGGTATAAATCAGTCTTGAAATTAATTTATACCATCATCATAATCAAACATAGTATAAATTTAATATCAAACTTAATCATAAAATATCCCACTTTATCCAGCGTACCAAACGATTTTAATACGAAGCCCTATGTTATAAATCCGCCAAACAACACTTAATTATACATCAAAAAGAGGATGGAACCATTTAAAAGATTAATATCAATAGTGCTCATCCTTAATGTTCCTGCCAAACCTATATATAGAAAATTGTTTAAATTAGCAAGTTGAAACTTTATCTTTTTTATAACCAAAAGTCAAAAAACTACTCCTTACTAAAAGATAAAATAACAAGATGATCCCTTATGTTTGGGTATATTCAAAATAGTACCTTAACTATTATAACATCCCGAAAATCCAAACTAAGATTAGAACCATGCTTCAAGTACATGTGAATTTAAACTTCATGTTTCAGCTGTATTAGAAGTTATTTAGATATGTATTAAGACCTCAAGTAACTCCTAGCTCATAACCAAGTTGAAATCTTTCTTACCGATGGTTTTCTTGTGAAGAATCTTGCTATAGTCAACTTCAAATGAGTATAAATCCTAGTTTCTGGGGTATTTTTGAGTTCAAGACCCACCAAATGATAGATATTTGAATTACCTTTCCAACGCATCCAGATTCACCTTAATCCGATGTCGGAGCTAAGAGTTATGACAATTTTAGTGAAGCACTGTCCAACAGTGAGAACATACGAGCGTAGGTATGATCGTGGTTACAACGTACGAACGTACCATACTCCCGTTTGATCAAAACAGTCCCAAAAACCTGAAAGTTGACATGTATACTTTCCAACCACGATCGTTCTTTGAAACCACGATTAAAGGCAAGATCGTGACTTCAAAACTTGATTCGGCTTGAACTTCCAAGCTATGGACCAAGGCATGATCGTGAGTGGGTCCCACGATCGTACCATGGCTCGTCTGATCATGATCAGAGAAGCTCAAAATCCATCCCAGACCACGATCGTGGGAAGGTCTCGTGGGTTCGTCCCAACAGTTTTTCCAGTACACTTTATAAGGGCACCCCAGTCTTTTTCCACTCTTTTAACATCTAAACCACGTCGTTTAAGCCCTTCCAAAGCTTATTACTAAGCCTAAAATTTTTCAAAGCCCTCATTACCTTAGAAAACAATCGACACTTAGCATTCACAAGAGAAAGAGATGATTTCTCTCTTCTTCAGGCAACTAGGGTTCATCTTCTTCAAGCTTTCAATCCCAAAGATTTCTCCAAGGTTTTCATCTCCAAGTATGTGGGATTAATGGGTATCCTTTCACCCATTAAGTCCCAAAGTTAACTCAAATCCTCAGTTTAATTCCTTCCTCAGAGCATTAGGGTTCATGAATATTGTAAATTCCTTAATATTCTAGCTTCTTGATATCATTGAGTTATAAACACATGTTTTAAATATGAAATTTAGTATCATTACATGTTCAATAGTATAAACCCTGATTATATTATGAAAATATGATGTTTGGATTTGAGTTATTAAATTCCTTAATTCACTCAATTTATGAAATTATCATGATAGTTGCATTCTTCAAAGATGGCGGGTTATGAACACCCGATGACCTAGGATTTCATGCATATATTTATGAGTATTATATTCTCCAGATTATATGTTTGAATGCTCTCAGATAATGCATTTATTTCCAGTCTTCAGAATATTACTATTATTGAATATTTCAGTTATCAGCGTCATTCAGCTGGGAGTAGTACTTAGCACCGAGCGGACGCAGGGATGAAGGCTCACCCGTTAGTTAGGCTGAGACCTTTAGTAGAAGTCCCTAAATCCCAGAACTACGACGCCACCGTAGGTTCTAAAGGGTTATCCGTCAGACTAGGCTTGACACTTTAGTCCTTTCGGACATCAGTTTAGTGGATCCACATCAGTCAGTATTCGTACCCTTGGCAAGGTACTGAACACACCCTTTCTAGCTGGGGTTACATATTGGACCCTGGTTAGTTCAGATTGGGGTATGTCAGTTATCAGTAGCTCCCACAGTTTAGTCTCAGACCTCGCTTGACCATGTATTCAGTATTTCAGCTTATCTATCAGTACATGTTTATTTCTTGGTCTTGCATTAGTTTATTCATGCCACATGCATTATGTTAAGCCTACTTCAGTTGTTTTCCTATCCCATATACTCAGTACATTCAAAGTACTGATCGTATACTTTCCTTTGCGCTATATTGTCTTATAATATAGGTTCCGACGCTCAGCATCCGGATCGTGCCTAGTATGATCTCCTATTACATCACTTGCAGTACTTTGGTGAGTCCTCATCATTCGAGGACTAGTTATCAGTATTTCATTTTATGCTATTTCAGTTTCAGACAGTTGGGGTTGGTTAGGGGCTTGTCCCAACAACTCATATGATTTAGAGGCTTTCAGACAGACAGTTAGATTTTCAGCATATTATTTATGTCAGACAATCAGTTAAATTATGTTTTCAGCTTTATGAGTTTTATTAAGATATTGTCACTTGGGCGTATTGCCAAACTTATTATCTAGATTATTAACTTCCGCATAAGTGATTTCCAGACTATTTCAGTATTTATAGAGTCATGATAGGCCATGGGTTAGCTTGGAGTCACTTGTAACTCTAAGCACCGTGTTACGACTAGGGGATAGTCTCGGGTCGTGACAAATATATTCTTGATCAGTTTTAATTTTCTAAATTTTGCTGAGTATATATGTTTTAATATCTACTAGATATTTAACAAACTCTATCGATTAGATTTAATAACAATCATGACTTTTTTTTAGCAAAATTTCACATTCAGAAATTCAATTTCCCCCCCCCCCCCCCATACATTTTTTAAGCATTTGATCTTTTTAGTGTTTGTACAACTTTGAAGAGGCGTAGTTTCAATTATTATTTCTCAAGCTACTTTGTATTGTGTTTACTTGAGCTGAGGATCTATCAGAAATAATTTTTTTACCTGGTATGGACAAGGTATGCGTACATACTACTCTTCCGCAAGCATCACTTGTGAAATTACATTGAGTATGTTATTGTTGTTATACCTATTTTTCGATGTTTGATGTAGATTTGGGATTTGACATACCTTTCTGGTATTCCTAGTTAGATCCTTTCTAAATAGTGCACTCAACACCAAAAGTGTGTCCTAGTGATCAATGACGTGGCTGACCACCATGAGGTCTCCAGTTCAATTTTCAAAAAAGACAAAACACTAGGTGAATTAATCCCATCTAATATCCTGTTGAATTAGTTGAGGTGCGCACAAACTGGCCCGGATGCCACTGTTTTTAAAAAATCCTTTCTAAATAGATAGGATGAAAAATGCTCATTTTGACAAACTTAATGGACAGCAATCAATTAACACTATACTTAAGGAGTCATTGTAAACATAATTCTAAACATAATAGACTATTTCTATCAATTTCTCACAATAATAATACAATAAAGATTTTATTTTTTTTCCATCATATATTATACAAGAAAGATTATACAGAAACTGAATTTTTCTCACTTTCATGGCGACTTCAAAGCTCCAGGCTCTGTGGAATCATCCTGCTGGCCCAAAAACCAGTGAGCTTTTTTTTTTGGGCTATTTTTTGTAATTTTGTCCATTTATTGAATTTTTTTCATTTTTTTGCTTAGATTTTTCAATTTTTTTTTGCTTACATTTTGATCTATTTTTTGACCCTTTTCAATTTTTGTTTCTGGGTGTGTTTTAATTTTACTTTTTGTAATTTTTATTTATTTATTGACTGTTTGATTGAATTAAAATTGAAAAGAAAAGAAAAAGATTGGATTTTAGGTGCTATTTTATTGTATATGGTTGTTAGATTATCATTTATCGAATGATATAGCACATAAAAGTTTATATAAATTGTACCAATAAAGGGGTTGTAATTTACAGATCTGTAACTTGAGATTCTAAAAATTGGGGGAAAAGGTAGATAGATGAAAAAGAATCATGGAAATTACTCCCTCCGTTCCAATTTGTTTGTCTGGTTTTGACTTGGCACGAAGTTGAAGAAAAAAGAAGACTTTTTGAATCTTGTACCAAGATACATAGAATGTACCAAGACGTCCTTTAATCTTGTGGTCTTAAATAAGTTGCGCGGACTCTTCACTTTTGATGCCGCACCCGTGTCAGATTCTCCAAAAATACTCTACTTTTGGAGAACCCGACAGGCACTCATTTACATTTTTGAAGAGTCCGAGCAACATAGCTTAAAGTTGAAATTAAAGTTTCCAAAAAAAAGAAGAGAGGCATTCTTTTTTTAAACGGACTAAAAAGGAAAGTAAGACAAACAAAATGAAATAGAGGGAGTAGTAATTTTTTGTTTTACTGGTATTAGTTTCTCAAAAGTTTGTTTGAAGCTATTGGCAAAGGTTGAGGGAAGGACTTGTGTCTTAGGTCACTGGTTTGAGTCTTGTGTCAAATGAACTAACTATGATATTTAAGTGGAGAAGGGTAGAGGGGCGGGTCCGTCATCCTTGAGTTTCGAAGGTTGCAGTTGGCTCAACAGGTTGGCTCCTGACGGATTTTTTGGTCATTAAAAAGCAGTTTGTTTGAAGCTGAACAATCCAGTCACATAGTTCTGCTTCAGCAAAGTCTCTGATTCACATCTTTAAGTGGCTTTCGATGCCTATTTTAATTAACACAATAAATGTAATGTATATTTTACAATTACATTCTGTTTAGTGTTTGCTCGGAGTCCTTGATTGATTAGGATTTGTACATCATTGCAGGGATTTGTGTGAAAATTTCAAATTTTAGAGAACTCTTAGCGATAATTTATTTAGTATTGGAATGAAATGAACTCGAATAGAGCAAAATGTTTATAGAGCATTCTTGTGATTGATGTCAACTAGTTTGGAATTGAGATGTAGTTGATTGATTGATAATGTAATGCATTTGTTGCTGCACATCAGTTGTAATGGTCAATAATTGCTCCGGAGCTATTCCCACGCTCTGTTTCTCTAGAAAGTAGACATTGTGTAAATGCTGTTTTTTTTACTTGTACATCTTCTTGAGTCTCACAAGCGTGGATTAGTACAGTAGAAAAGAAACAACAACATTTCCTCATGTAATCCCACAAAGTAGGTGTAGGCAGACCTTACCCCTACCCTGGAAGTAGAGAGTCTGTTGCTAATAGACCCTCGCTCTATGAAAAACAGATCAAAACAGTTTGGAAAAGGAAATAACAGGAATTTTCATTAAAAAATAAAAGGGAAAATAAGCTGATCCTTGTGGTATTTCTACGTTCAGAGAAAGCACTAGAATAAATGAGGAAAATGTTTGTTTTTGATTTTTAAAAATTTTTGCGATGTTTGTGCTGCTGACATGTGAAATTAAAAGACTATGCATTCTTAACGAGTGCACTGCGCAAGGGCTCTACACCAGTCTGGACAAGTTTTTTTTATCCTTCATCGACGATTCATTGTTTGACAAAAAAATTCTTCAATTTTCTTTTTTGTGATTCTGCTGTAATGTATGGATGTTCTTCTATGATGACTGGGAGGTTCGGAATCATTTAAATCCTTTGCTCAAGTTGTTATTGTTCTTTGAGCTTTCCTATAGCCACTGCACCATGTGTAGACACACTTTTTTCTTCTTGTTATTTTGCGGTTTCAGTTTGGTACATTTTTTTATCATTCTTTGTTCACCGATTCTTTCACTCATTGTGTTCCTCTAGTTCATTTCTGGGCGCCAACCTTCAAGTGGGGCATCAGTATTGCAAATGTTGCAGACTTTGCTAAACCTCCTGAAAAGCTTTCATATCCTCAGCAAATAGGTATTTCTCACATCTCACATTCTTTCTTTCTTGATCTATCATGAATCCAGCAAAATATGTCAATACAAATAATTGGTCATTGTCATCTGGCTTAAACTTTCTAGATATAGTATCTTCCATTTTGTTCGATGGCTTTTCTCTTTCTGTTTGGTTTTAGGTATAAGATAAGTTGTTTCGGTTATTGCAGCTGTTACTGCAACTGGAGTTATATGGTCTCGCTATAGTTTGGTAATTAATCCGGTGAGTTCACTATTACTCTGAACCTCAGCACAAGTTTATCTTTTTATGGTGTGAGAGTATGATTGACAGGCAAATAAATCCATTCTACTTTGTATGCAGCCGAATCTTTATATTGGTTTTATTACTTGATTAGTAGACTGACGTATATCTTTTTCACATTAAGCCTAGTTTTTTATCGTGTTAAAATCCTTTTTCACCAGGCCTAACACTTCACCCTACAATAGCAACAACAACATACCCAGTGAAATCTCACAAGTGGGATTTGAAGAGGATAGGATGTACGATCTCCCCCTACGTTTCGAGGTAGGGAGGCTGTTTCCGATAGACCCAGTAACATTTCACCTTACAGAGGAAATAAATAAATAATAATACAACACTTGTAGGGTATCATCGCTAATGAGGTTACTGCGGTCTAGGTTTATGGATGGATTCGTTAACGAAAGTTCCTCCAACTCAATCAATATTAATTGATTAATATTATCAATTAATCAGAATGGTTGATTATACGTCTGCTAGCTCTCTCAACAATGGTTGAAAATTTATCTAATGTTTTTATGGACTTCTGTGTTTTCCATTGAAGTAGCTCATATTGCAGCAAAATAGATACCGGTCATAGCTTCTACACAAGGTCAAGATGTACGAAGTGAGGACTAGGTGAAGATTGGGAAGTAATAAGAACAGAGAATTGCACAGTGGAGGGGTTTAAAAATACATGTATTATTGAAATGAAGCTGTGCTCTCTCTTTCTGCTACCAACTCCTTCCGCAGAGGCGGGGGGGTTGATATTCCTTGATTGGCGACAACAAGGAAGTTAAAAGGAAAGAAGAGAGAAAAAAGTCTTATCTTTCCACCTACACTTGCTTTTGTCCATGCATGGCTTGAAACCAAACAGCTACTATACTCTTCCTCTTCTGAAAGTTATTGATGTTGTGTCTTTGCAACTGATGGAAATTTGTCGTATTTGGCGACAATCGAAAAAGTGAATATCTACCGTCAGATCAAAATGATAAAAAGAATCCCCCTGGTTGTCCTTGCCAGACAATAACATTCCATGTTAGTATTAATTGAATTTAGGGCATGCATATACTCCGTTCAAAGAGGGGTATTATGCTACTACTTAGTTTGCTGACATTTTGAATTATTCAAAGATCCCACACCTATGTTGCTCGGACTCTTCAAAAATGTCGCTGGGTGCATTTCGTATCCTTCAAAAGCCGTACATATTTGGAGGATCCAACACGGGCAACATGATTGGAGAGTCCTAGCAACATAGTCCCACATCATGAGAAAACTGTTCCATAGTTTGTAGGGAACATACATATGATAAGCACTGTTAAATCAAATTTATATAAATCATCCGCGCACAACCTACTTCGGATGGAGAAAATGATGGGAACATCTTGCAGGGAGCATGAAAATATGTAGGTGTTTAGTAAACCTTAATGAAGAACAAGATTGTTTAAGATTGAGATTCTTCTCCAGACTTTGAAGGTAACTCATCTAAATATGCTGACGCTGTTGAGATTGTTCTCCACACATTGAAGGTTTGTCCTTTATGGGTTGTTAGTTGACTCTAAGGCGTAATATCTAGAAAGGCTTAACTATCACTTATTATGATTCATGTCAGAGTGCAACCTGTGATGTGTGGATTAGGTGCCTATCACGGGTTCAAATTATGCCACAGTTAAAAAGCCTAATTTAAAGTTTAAACAAAGAAGGGTAAAGGGGCACCCATTATCCCCGAGTTTCGAACCTGTGCACCACTGACCCTCGGGAATTTGCAATGAACAGACGACAGAAGAGATAAATTCAAAAACAAGCTTTGTGGCATGAGTTTACTTTATTTTCCCCCCATTTTGCATTATGACTGAGAAGCAAGATTTCCCTTAAGCAAGGTTTCCCTTACTCGAACTCTTTTCTTTACTAGCTTCTTTGGGGTTTATGACATCTTTTGCTCTTCATCTTGTAATTTATAATTCTGAATGCAGAAAAACTGGAACCTCTTTAGTGTAAATGTGGCAATGGCTGGAACAGGCGTGTATCAGCTTTCACGAAAAATACGGTGAGTTAGTTCATGAAAGAATCCCGTGATACTATATCGGATATTCTTATAGCTTTGTTTTCTTCGTTTACACAATCGCTTTTTCTTGATTGAATAGGTATTTTTGTTGCAGCTATAACTAAGTTCATGTTTTCTTTAATGTCGATTCAGGCATGATTATTTCAACGAGGAGCAACAACCCGCGATAGCTAAAGAATGACGATGAAAATTGTGTTTAGTTTGAATGTTTTTCTATGCAATTTGATGTTTTAGTTCTCTACTCTGCACTTCTTGTGATACTTACCCACTGTTTATGTGGTGATTTGACAGTGATTGAATGAATTAATCACAGTTGATAATTCATTTGTGTCAAATTAGTCGAGTTCGACTATATGAATCTTTTTATAATATTCATTCTAAAGGGACAAATGTCGTGTGGACGTAGAAGGCTCATGGATCGTACTTCTTTCCCAAATTCATAAATTTCAAATAAACTTATTCGCACTCGTGATATTTTTAGAAAGTCCGAGCGACAATGTTTTTTTAGGTAACACCATTTTTTTCTTGATTCGATAGGCGTTTTTTTTTTTTTTTTTTTTTTTTTTAAAAAAAAATTTGAATTCAGGCATAATTATTTTAAGGAGGAGCAACATCGTATGCTCTAGCTAAAGAATGATAATTGAAATTGTGATTTGGTGTTTTACCTACTACTCTGAACTTCTTGTGATACCAATTTTACCAGTGATTTGAGTGAATACGACAACAACACACCCAGTATAGAATATAAGATAAATTACACAAACTCACAAACTTGAGAGTCATTAATACATAAAATTCCTTATTTTTTAAAAAATTACTTACAATCCTGTTTTTACTATTTTGCTCTTGATATATATAGACAGATTTTCTCACCCACTTTTCACTCCACTATTGACGCCCCCAAATCACGTTTTTTATTTTTCAAAAATTTTCACCCCAAAAAAGTCGGCAACTTCTCCCCCATTGAAACTTCCATCACTATTACTGCAACCTCCAACAAACTATTAGTTATTAACTATAGTCATTACTCAATACATTTTTCAAAATATTGAATTTATTATATTCAAAAGTTGATACCGTAAAATTACTTTTATATTCAAAGAATGATGCAATAAAATTAGTTTTATTATTTTTTTAAAAAATATATCAAGTCGATAGTGGATAAGTAAAATGGATTGAGATAGTATCTTTCTTTTAACATAAACTTCAAAAAAAATATTTCTATCATATCAAACACAATTATTGTACCTAGAAAACCAAAAGAAAAAAAAGAGAAAAATCTCTTACCAAAAGTGCCTAAGGAAAAAAAATCATCATATCTATACTATATTAAAAGTGTCAAGATCCTTATAAATGTTACTTGAACTTTTTATCCTTCATTAAAAAAATTCACAATAAACAAAATCGTCTCTTTTCTCAATAAATGAATAATAAATCTAAAATCTAAAATATATTGAAATTTTTTTCCTATTTTGATCTACCTAGGAATAAGTCTTATTATGTTGAATTTAAAAGCAACTAAAATTTACCTTATACGGTTTGAATTTGATGCCCTAATACGTGTATACCTTAGTTCTTAGAGAACTAGGATTTTAAGATCTCCTACTTTTTATATATTTTATTCTTTCATGTTATTTCATTATTAGGAGAGAAAAATATATTTTAAAAATTAAAAAGTTCTAATATATATATATATATATATGGAAAGAGATATTAGGAGAATTAATAATTTAAAAGTCCTAATATTTTCTTATATATTATATATACTATGTTGATGTTATATTATATATACTATAATATTTCCTTATTTATTCATGTTATTTCAATATTAGGAGAGAAAAAAAATATTTTAAAATTTAAAGAGTTCTAAAATATATATATGGAAAGAGATATTAGGAGAATTAATAATTAAAAAGTCTTAATATTTTCTTATATATTATATATACTATATTGAATAAAGGAAAACAGATATCAATTAAGAAGAAGAAAGCAAAAGCGTGGCAAAAGAAAGCAACAACAACAACTCATATTAAAAAGGAAAAAGGAAAAAAGGAAATAGGAAATAGAGTCCTACATATATGAGCCGTAGTTCCTATTCAATCAAATTTGAGTCTTCTTTTCCTATCGTGCAAGAATTCATTAGAATTATTATTATTATTTAAAAATCAAAATTACCTAAATATTATTATTTAAATAGGATATAAATTAAAAACAAAAACCTGGCGCCGGTGAAGAAGAGAAGCAAAGCTGAAGGTTTTCTATAAAAAGTCGGTTGAAGAAAAGAAATCGCCGAAGGTCGGGTTTCTACAAAAATTCGGCTGAACGTTAAAGTAGAACCCCCAAAAGCCTCAAAAATACCAAAAAAAAAGAAGAAAAGATCTTTAAAATTAAGAACACCGGTAAGTTGTGCGTACATATATGTTATTGTTGTTACAGTTATTAGATGTGCTTGTAGGCCATGCAATAGCTAGGGCTTTGTTGTGGACATTGACATGCGCTCCAACATTGAAAGGTAGGCATTTTACGTCTTCGTTTTTTCTATGTATGCTCTCGATCAATAAATATTGAATAACACAAATAGAATTGATCGCAAAATTTTCATGTATATTATTAGTTCTTTCTTTTTTTCATTTTTTGAAACTGAGTATTATTTCTATCTTAGCTAACACAATGAATACATAAAAATAACTCACAATATGTGCTCTGTCTAACGGAGGAAGTACCTTGTACAACGCAAATAACTTTAATTTTATTATGATTATGTTTTTATTTTGTGTTTGCATGAGAAAATTTGATTTATGATAATGTGAATTTAGATGGAATACAAAAGTGATGGAGCAGCTTTCAGACTATACGAGAGCATGTTATCTTGTACTCATAAATATATTACTACTAACGAAGTGGTGTAAGAGGTTCTTAAAAAGCATGGAATCCACTTTCTATCGTATCTTACAAAATCAATAAGATTATAATTCATTCTTAGAATTATTTTCTTCTTTTACCTCCTCGAATGTTTCCAAACGTCACATGATCTCCTGTAAGGTAAATTCAATATTTAACCTTAGTGAGTTTAATCTTTAAAAGTGTTATCACTGACTATGTATTTCAAAAAATATGTGTTCAAAATTTATTATTTATATAAAATTTATGTTTAAAAAAATGAATTTATATTTAATGTTTTAGAATCTCCGTAATAGACAAAATTGTCTTTTCACTTTTTTCCTTCAATAATTATATCATTTAATATTAAATATTAACTGTAATAAGGTTTTCTCATAATAGCCGAATTTCTAAGTTTGTGCGTGACTTTTTTCCAAAAAAGAAAAGAGTTCAAGCTGGGGTATAAGATTAAACTAAAGAGACCTGCAAAATTTACAAGAATTCTTTGGTATATTGATGTGTCATTCCACGTAATTATAAATTTAAATATAAAATTGCTAGAGAAGGCATTAAGAAGTTGTCTTGCAGAATATTGTATATGAATAATAATAAATAGGGTGTATTAGTAATTGTGAAATATCCTTTTATACATTAAGTTATTTCACTACTAAATAAACCCAAATTATTGATGGAAATTTAAACAGTGAAATTTTCCGTTAATCATATTTTGTGGCAAATTAGTAACAGCTTTCAAAAAGAAATTAGCTTCAAGCAATTTAGTGACATATTAACAATGAAGTTCGTATCTATGTATGCTCCATTTTTTTCCCTGTAATGTTTGTTATCAAATGAGATACACACACTTTGATCACGCGCCAAATGCATACACTAATATTCATCTTTTATACATTTTATATTGATTGACGGTTTGACGTGATGCATATGTGCAACACACGTACCATAAGCTAGTTATACTAAAAGTGAAAAGAATTTAAGGAAAGAGTTGGATTATCATTTTACCCCTACACTAAATTAAAATATTAGAAAATATTTAATTAATTAAATATTAAATTGTAAAATATAAATGAAATAATAGTAAATTTGATGTTTAAAACACTCAATTCAGTGAATTCAGTGGGTTATTGTAGTTTAGTTCTCTCCTACATTTATTTGTTTAGTTAATTGAAGAAATCCAAAAGTTGATAACCGGAAGAAACCCAAAAGTTGGTAACTGCACGTATGTATGTATGTAAATATTATTAAAGGTTGAGAATTAAAAATCGTCATAAATAAATAAATAATAAATACCAGCTTTTAGTAATGCCTTTGGACTTCTTCTTGTGTACTTATCATATCATATTTTATACTAAAAGTGGGAAGCCCCCGAATACAAAGTTGGATTATCATTTTACCCTATACCTAAATTAAAATATTTTAAAACATCTAAATAATTAATATTTATAAATAATTAATATTTATAGTTTTAAGGTAACATCTATATCATTAATTGGCTAACAATTTACATTAAAAAGAAGAGAACAAAAAGAAAACTTAAAAAAAAAAAAAAAAGACAGCCCGGTGCACTAAAGCTTCCGCTATGTGCAGGGTTCGGGAAAAGGCCCCACCACAAAGTAAAACAAAAGGAAAACTTCATACCAAAAAAACTGTGGAATGTCAATGTCATTAAAAAGGGATAAGTTAACATTTATATCATTAATTGGGCTAATAATTTACATTAAAAAGTAGAGAACGAAAGGAAATCGTAATACAAAAAAAAACTGTAGTATTTGAAAAGTTCTTTAGTAATTCAATGTATGTTAATTTAATTTAATAAATAACTATGTGAAAGGGAATCTCAAAGAACATCAAGAAACACTTTATAAAGTCGCAAATGTTTTCATTTTCCTCAAAGACACTCTTTTGTTGAGCAAGTTTTTTTTTTAATCTCTCCTTTTCGATATTTTCCCCCTATCCTAACCCTTTTTGCATGAAATCAAATAAAATGAGAGATGGAGGAGTATGTAAAGTTGATGGAGATATGCTCTGCGATTACGTAATCACAAGATGCTACTTTTATTATCTTCAAACTCCGTGGAATGATAAATCAAACGGAGTAGATCTGCGGGATTAAGTTGATGGAGATTTCTTTATTACACATAGGGCTAGCAGATATTCATGAATTCTGAAACAGAGGAGATTGGTTTCTCCGGAAGACTGGTTTTAAGATTTTCATTAATTAATTCATTCTATGTAATTCATTATGCCTACAATTTTTATAGATGAAAAGGCAATATACACTATTTACGGCTAAAGTATCTTGATCACTTTAATTGTTTCATTTAACTATGTTCATAAATTTCGTTCCTTGTCATTTTTACTGAGGTTCAATAGATCTCTAATATTGAATTTTATTATGATTATGAATACTGATAAAATAGAATTTAAATGTATTTTTTACTATTCGATAGGGACAGAGTATTGATCTCGAAAGACACTGCAACATTGTGGTACATAGTATTTATATATCACGATGAAATTAAAATCAATTTTATTTATTGTCTGATATTTTTAACAAGTTATTTCTACTTTATATAAAAACTTATAGTAACATAGTAACATCAAGTTTGCAGGACTTTCCAACTTCAACTTAAGAGTAGTTATTTTTATATGTTTTGATTTTTGTTTTATAGCACACAGACATGTAGAAACATATGTACCATTTAAAATTTATCATTCGGAATACAAAATTTGTATAAAGTATATATTTTGGAATGAACGTCCCAAAACTAGTAATATAGAAAGCAACAATGTAAAGAAGAGTAAAGAAAGGCAAATTCAAATTTCTCAAAAATTTTGTGAGAGCATTCAAGAATGGAGGCAGTAGTATTGGACGCTGGTTCTAAATTATTCAAAGCTGGTTTTGCTGTTCCAGATCAAACGCCTTCTATGCTACTTTTTACTTTTCCACAAAAAAAAAAACAGCTTTAATTTTGGATTTTTCTTGATATTTTACCTCAATTTGTGTTTTGGAGTTTTGTAATGGTAATGATATTGCATTTGTTATTATTTTGTTGATTTTGGTTGTATATTGTATAAGTATAAGGAAACCCCATGAGAAAAGAGTTTCAAGAATGGAACTTTATGCTATTTACTTGTTATTTTGCCTCAGGACACTAATCTCTTTTTGATCTTATTATCTCCTCTTACCAAACTGGTTTAGATTTATAGCTTGCACATTAAAATGGCCCAAATGACAAGTAGGAAAAGCTGATTGACTTGTTGATGAATTAGCATTGGTAAGTCCCAAAAGGGATGGCTAAGTGGTTGAGGTATAGGAGTAATAACTTGGAAATATTAACACTCAGTGTGAACCTATCTGCTTCAGCCTCGGTGTCGGTGGATAGGTTTGCATCAATACTTGTGCTTTTGGTCTGTGAAAGACTGCACTCTGGTGTTCCTTCGGTCTTGCAGGCTAACATACATGTGAAGTAAACTTGTATATGGTGGATCGTCTGGAGAGAAAGATATGCTAGGTGTATTTTCATTTGTGGTGTAAGAACTTCTTGCAGTTGAAACAGAGTCAATATTACAGTTCTTAGAGTCCTTGTAAGTAGAAAAGGATTGTAACTCATTGGATATTTTGTAAATTTGGCTACCAGCATAGCTTTTGTGCTGATGAATATAGTGTTACCATTATAAAGAAAAATTGAACTTGTATCATGCCTGGACCATGTGATAGTTGCTCATTCCTTGAATCCCTTAGGAGTAGAGAAGCTTTCTTTGATTGAAGCAAACTACTGAAACAGCTGCTAACTTTGTGTTGCTCGTGGTTGCAGGGTTTGAGGAACGGTTTCAGAGAGAAGCTACCCTTTCCTCATCAGCAGTTCGTCCTTCGCTAGTAAAGGTATCTTTCTTGTTAATCCTTGGTTGACAACTTGGGTTCTTTTTGTCTCTTGGTGATGATCAATCTTATTAGTTCTCTGTCACAATTCCAACATAAAAGCAGTCCATTATGGCAAACTTAGGATTGTCAGCCCAAGTCATTGCGAAAACTCCAACTTAGAGAGGGAAATGAATTTAATATTTTTTATGACCGAGAAATTTGTCTGGAGCCAACCCTTTGGGCCAACCGCAGCCTTTGAAACTCGGGGATGATGAGACCACTCCTCTCCCTTCTCCATCAAATACTAGACTTAGTTCACTTAGCTCAATGCTCAAACTTGTAACGTATGACACAAGTCCCTAAACCATTGCTTTTTGAGCTAACCTCAGGGGCCAAAATGGATTGAAGTTTGAACTTATGGAACTCCAAGTCGGTCCATTAGCTAAATACTAGACTTAGTTCGCTCAGCGCAAGACTCAAACTTGTGACCTATATAAGACACAAGCCCCTCAACCTTTGCCATTTGAGACCTCAGGGATCAAAATGAATTCAAGTTTGAACTTACGGAACACCAAGACAGTTCATTAATTGATTATATAAAAAAGGATGGTAGTTGGTGGTTGTAGATAAAATTCTTAAATTAGATGGAGAATCCATGGATATCAGGTAGTTTTATCTTCTGTTTTTTTAATCATCATGGTAAGTGGTGACACTGTTACAAACTAGCACATTTTGAGGTCTGAAACAAGGCAATCTTCTGTCCCCAAAAGTTCCAACAGAGAGGATGTGCTAAGAAGAACATCCTGGGCTTAGGAAACGAGAGAAGGTAGTGTAAGGTGACATGATATTTAGCGCGATTTTTCCTTAGCCTTTGTTTAAGACACAATCAGGAACTACCATGTTGCTTTTCTAATTGAAAAGTGTTCGTTTAGGAATCACAAGCTACTGCCATTTCCCTTGTGATCAATGGAAGGAATAATTGTTTGCTGAGTGAAGGGTGAAAAACACACCTAAAGTATCCCCATTTTTTGAATTTCATACCTAGTTCAGGTAGAAAACTCGCACACGTGATAGTTCAAGTATGAAACTCAAAAAACCACTTTAGGTTTGTTGACCATTAACTATTCATTGTTTGTTTTGTTTGTTGTAATGACATGAGATTGTTCGGCTGTTCCTCTTAAAAGTTAGCACTTGCTTTTGTACTCACTAAATTTCCTTCTTCTGTTTAGTATTACAACCTCCAGAGTATATGCCAGAGAACTTGACATCATATTCAGCATGGATTGTTGGTGCTATACTTGCCAAAGTTGTCTTCCCTCAAAACCAGCACATAACCAAGGCTGATTACGATGAGAATGGACCTCTTCTGTTGTTCATCGAAAATGCTTTTAATACTAGATGACACATTTGCATTTTATTTTGAATTTGTTGAGTGTAGTACTCTGGTAGTTCGATCCAATTCTTGTTTATTTAATGCAGCTGCACTCCTGTACATCATGTGACTCCTATTTCTGAGAGAAACTCTTTTGGTTGTTTAGTACCAACATTACTTAAGTTTCATTAGAAAAACCACCTACAAGAGTGGTAAGAGGACATCTATTCACTCTTGACCAGAGATCTCGGATTTTAATCTTGAGAATGAATTTTTTTTCTCTCTAAGATGGTGTTACTCCTTTAGTGGAGTTGGTGTGTTCAGGAGTTGGGAAGGATATATTATGAGTGGCTCAACGTATTTCTGTTATTCGAACACAAGTTTTTGAACTTAACATATGTTGAGCCACTCATAGCTTTGAAATTTGAAATATTCAAATTTTATACAAAATTGAAAGTTGGTACTTTCATTTTTGAACTTTAAACTAGCAAATTTCAACAAGACTCGAGAGCTTCTACTCTCATGATGTAAAAAATAAAAAACAGAAATTTAATAAGTACAATAAACAGATGATCAAAAGTTTCTAAAAGAATTAGACATCTCCTTGATGTCAATGTAAGAAGGATTAATTGGACTTGGATAATCATCCCTTTTGTGATTTTGATCATACGACGTTATCAAGACATCTTCAAGTGCTTCGTCTTCTGATTGCTTTTCTTCTACCCCTTGCTTTCTTCGCTTTGCTTTAATCCAATCTTTCAAACATACTAACGCTTCCAACGCCGGCCCAGACAATGAGTGGTTGTTGTCACCAATTTGCATCCTTTCTCGACTAAAAGCATATTCTGACATCACGGTTGAAACAACTGGAACACTTAGCACATCCCGAGCCATTTTCGAAACAACAGGCAACCATCTTGAGTTTTCCTTCCACCAGTCCAAAACATCAGCTTCATTGTGCATAGACTGTTTTAAATAAGAATTAAACTCATTAAACTCATTTTGAGATTCACTTAATAAATCAGCAATTAAACTTCTTATACGATTTGTTTCTTTAGAAGGTTTAGTAGAACTAGGTTTAGAAAATTTTGATTTATAATAATTATATAGTGCCTCTGTATTTGAAAATAAACTAGATTTAGCAGTTTCCAAATCTGGTTTTTCTCCCTCACCAATTTCTAAAAATTCATAAAATATTCTTGTAAATTCTTTTGAATAAAATAAATTTACACCTGGATGTAATACAGCACCAATTTGAAAAATAGTAGGCATAGGAATAAAATATTTTTTGATTTTTTCTTTTATCGCGATAATAATGTCTTTATAAATTTCATTATCGTTGTATTTTGATTTTGAAAATACAACTAAATAAGATAAAACACTACTAACAGTAGGATTACAATTACTAGAAAATTCTAGAGTAGCATCATGAAAATTTAATAAAACTTTAACAATATATTTAACAACATTCCAATCTGAATCAATTAAAAAATTAGCAGAATTTTCAATATAATTATTATATGTAGCAGATATAGGCTCCCTATATTTATATGCAACATTTAACATAACATATAAAGAATTCCACATTGTAGCAATATCTATAGGTATTCTTTTTGGAATAAGGTTATAAATATTGCAATTTTTCCTAAATTCCTCAATTCTTGTTTTTGAATTATTTTGAAAAATAAATGCAATTGCTCCTCTAACTTTGGAAATATAAGAACTGAAAAAATCAATGGTCTCATGTACAATTGAATTCAAAAAATCACATATACATTTAACATGAAAATTTTCATTCAAAGGTGGTACGGATTGTATTTCTAAAGTTGAAATAACATCAGTATCGTTAGAAGCATTATTAAAACAAATACACATAATCTTGTTACTAAGACCGTACAACGTTAAAATATCTCGAATAGATGCAGCAATAAAAGGACCATTGTGTTTATCTTCAATAAAACGGCAAGCTATAACACGTTTTTCCATTACCCAATTAGAATTTATCCAATGACATGTAACTAATAAATAATTCAAATTACGAACATCACGACAAATATCAAGTGTAAGAGAAACTCGACAATCAAGTTTCGAAAATAAATAGCATAAATATCGTTGATATTGTGTATAAAAATTCAAAAAATCATTTTTACAAGTAACTCTAGGAATACCATGAAAAGGATTAGTACATACTCTATTGATATATGTATTAAAATCCTTTAAAGAAGTAAAGTCATAACGTAAATACTCACTACCTATTGATTTTGCCATTTCTGTTTTACCTCTCTTTTTATTACTAAATAATTTGTCATCAATCGAATCATCACTAGTTTCTTTCTCATTAGAAAACTCACATTCTTCTTCCTCACTCGATACACTTTCATGATTATTTTTATGCGCACAATGTTCTGCATATGCTTCACTATTTTCTGAAGAATCGTCTTCAGACTTACGAGGTAGTTGTTGATTAACAGAAATAGGTGTCTTACCTTTATTCTTACGCCCTCCCTCACGAAACATACCTTTACTCGAAGACATCATACAAATAAAACAACAAAACAAACAAAAAATGAAACAAATACGAGAATTTTAAAAATACTGAAAATAGTAAAATAAGAGAGGGAACGAGTGTACCAAAATGTAAAGCAGATATGAATATTTTGCTACTTGTGAACTTAATAGCAGCACCAATTTAAGAGAATTTAAGAGAGAGAGAGAGTGAAAAAAATGAAATTAGTTGGGGTATTTATAGTTGGGGGAATTGGGGACTAAAGTGTAATTTAATAAAAATGGTAAGTAAAATATATCCGTTATTGGGCCGTTCACCAACGGCTAGTAAGGCCTATAAGGAAGGTGGATATGGATTAATGTGCCGGGCCTGATGGACTCTTAATGGGCTGGTACCGGTACGGTACCGGTTCGGGTTAAAGGATAGGGGTAAAATCGGAAATTATGGTTTTTTTCCCCCTTTTATATAAACTAGTATACGTGCGGACAATATTAAAGAAAGTAATTATGTTATAAATTATGCATAAACATATATTATACATTTATCTACATGATAAAAATCATTTAAATTAGTACATCAATGAGTGAGACCTTTTAGTTCATAAGCTTTGTTGCGTATTTGTGATGATGATTTGTAAAGCATATTTCTCACCACTTCTTATAATTTAGTATATTTTAATATACCCGTTAGCATACGGGTAGAGTGATTCTCATTACCTATGTTTAATATGGTACGGGACGTTTTGTGCCCGGTCACTTTTATTGTAATGTTTGTGATAATAAAATTCACATCTAGCTCTTGAGGAACTAGGTGATTGTTCATAAAAATTAGCCTCTTTTTTTATTTTATTTTTTTATTTTATATATGTAATAGGAGTATATGTTTTTGTACGGTTCCTCCCATGTTTGTTTCATCATTTTTGGGGACAGATCGTTTTTTTTTTTTTTTTGTGGTGGTGGTGGTGGTGGTGGGGGGGGGGGTTAAATTGAGGGTAGGGTAAGGGAAACTAGGAGATGGGATTATAAGATAGGAAATCGAACCCTCACCAATAAGATGAAAGTTCAGATAGTCAACAAACTGAAACACTAAGATTCTCCGACAGACAGGTAGGAACTTGTTTCAATCAGATAGTTAGGAGCAACTCTAGTCAACTTTTTGGGGCAACAAGGTACTCTCAAGTAGTAGTACCTTGTTTTTTTGTTGGTACAGTGCCTCTTTATGTACTGTTCCAATTAAGCACCATTTCATTCCCAATCAATAATGCTATTCAAGAATCTCTCGGGTATAAATTTTTCTGGATTTTCCCCTGTTTAAGAATCCCTTGCAATAGCCCATGAGTTCACATGAACTATAGTTTTTGGTTGAATTTCATACCCTTCTAGTGTAGATTTTTGTCATTGATTCTCTCAGCATTAGGAGTGGAACAATGTGGATATAATCTAAATGTCTCTTTTATCAGTGATTTGAGATAAGGCAAACCAAAAGATAGTTACAACATGAAGAAAAGCTAAATGTGGATATGAAAGTCTTTGATTCTCACTGCCGCCCTTTCACTTCTCCAAGTAACATAGAAGGACATTGCAACTCTCTTATACAAGTTTTTAAGTGTTAGGTACGGATAAATGAAGCTCTGTTTCACGGCGTAAGCATTACATTTCTCTTCCTCAATTTGCTATCTGCTCCTTTAGGTGACCTTAAAAATGAGTGATCTTGAACTTTTGACCCTAGCTTGCCCGATGGGCTCAAGGTCAAAAGTCACAAGTTCTACCTATGAGGCAACTTTAAGTTTTGCCATTGGGGCTAGCGGAATCAAAAGTTCAAGACCATCCAATTTCATGGCCATTCTTGAAAATCACTCAAAAAATGTAACTTTTTCTATTTGAAAGAGGTAATCATGCGCTCTCTAGCTAATGGTAAATAAACCACTCTTTAAAGGCAATATCAATTCTAAAACCAAAAGTATGGCAGTAATGTTGTTCAAAAGAGGAGTGTGGACACAACAAAAGCACAAAGCAATTATTACTTATTAAAATTAAATATAACAAAAAGAGCATGAAGCTGGGCCCCAATGCGGGTATCAGTGTGGGGAACCAACTGTTTCTGCAATTACCAGTAAGCTTAACACTGCCTTCACTCTCTAAAGCTTCTGAGATGTGGGAGTGATCAACTGAGTGGTTTTGCCTACTATTCCCATTCAAGTGTTGCTGAACCAACATCTAGTTGATCAAGTGTCTTGAGGTTCCAATAACCTTTTATGTATCTAAATCTTATTAAGGCAGTTGGCATATGTGTAACTTGAGAAAGAAACAAATAGCTTGCGAAACCTGAAAAGGCAAACCAAAGATAGTTACAACATGTAATCTAGAGGAATGGATGTGTATCATTTACTTCACAATTGATTTATCTTCTCCCTCCCACAATGGAATAAACCACAACTCCCCAAAGAAGAAAGCAAATGAATGTCTGAAAAGCGAAACTGAGAATAAAAACCCTCCCTTTATTTTTTTTTTTTTTTTTCAAACTTTCCTTACACGAGTACCATCTTAAGCAAGACAATAGTAAAAGTATCACATACCAAACCCACTGACTCCTGTGCTCAGCCATTGCAGCTAAGCTCCTTCCGGGGTGTTCATTTAGCAAGCAGTGCACCAATCCACTTAAATGGAATTTGGCGGATAGGAGGGACAACCATATGTCAACTGGTCCACTGTACTTGAGTAATATGTTAGTGCTAACGTGAAAATGATTAATCAAAAAGCTCCCAGTTCAAAAACTTAAACAATAAAACTGTGATATATAGGCAAAGATTCCAACCATAGTCAGAGAAATGCAAAACCAATTAACATTTGAATTCTTCAAGCTATGATACTCCCAAGAAAAAGATGAGCTTATAAGGGACGACATGATCAGAAAAATTTATATAGTCGACCCAACTTGCTTGGCATTGAGACATAGATGTAGTTGTTAACTTGTTATATGATATTCCCAAGAAACTAAAATAAAAATCTATAAGTAGAACCAAAGGTAACGAGACAAGGGAAGAACTCACAAGCTCCCAGGCATCAACTTCTTTATGTGAAGTATCTTGCAATAGTTTTCTGCATATAAAGAAACCATTTTATCAAGATGTGCTACAAACTATGGAAGTTGAAGGACATTTGTTTTGTTAAAAGTAATAATTTAATCAACAGCATGGGCAGTTGAAAGACATAAAATAGATGTGTGCCTTATGTTTTAACAAAGTATATATTGCAAGGAAATTTAATTAAAAAATAAAGCTACCAATTCTAAGCCTTACATATTTCAGTACCAAAGATTTTTAGAAGACTAGTGGGAGAATATACTACAACAACAATTAAGCCTCAATTCCAAACCCAAGTTAGAATCCGCTATATGAATCCTCACTAACCATGTCGCTCTCTTTAAGCTCATCTCAGGTTGATATATACAAATTACAAAAACTCAACGAGAATAAAAAGTACTATAATTCTCTATAGTTTCTACGGGTATATAAATCTCTGATATGACCAAAAAACTCCAAGAATCATCGGACCTAAAGTAACATACAAACAAGATTATGATAAAGGGAGAAGAATGGTTAAGTTCAATTTGTTAAGTCTTGAAGAAGATTTAGTTTGAAGTCCTACATCTACAAAGGAGTGTCCAACTCATCATACAAAATACATAACATGTTATCAGCATGTCAAACCAATTATAGTTTCAACAAAGAAAAGTAAAGAAACCCTTATAATGATGTCTGTTCAAAAAACTTAATCAAGTATAAGAGAGATATCAAACTAGAAACAAATAGGATCATTAGGAAACTTTGCCAGCACTAATTATCACAGACAACACTAAATAAATCTGTTTATAACATCTGCAAAAGCACTTTCAATAATACCAGAATATGTTGATTAATTTCATTTGCAAAGTACTACAAATGGCTACCAGAATATGATGATAACTTACCGTACACCTCGATGAACATCTTGATGGTTACAGTGACCTGAGACTCCATAATTATCAAAAGTTATGACCTGGAAAAAAAATGTCCATGAGATGAAAAGGTGACATAATAAGATTTTCCTCTGCTCACAAATAACTCTAAGGCAACACTTTGGATAAAAACACCAAGGGAAAAACAGAAAGTACAAAATAAAAAGTTACAGCAAATTTAAATAAGATTTCCCTGGGTCACATATAACTCTTGACTTGACTTCTTTATTTATGTTAAATATGATTATTTTCATTCTTCAACTAGGGGGTGTTCTTTTGGTTAAGTGAATCCTCTACCTGTAAAAGAGAATAAGGAAATATATCTCTTTAAAATAGACGATAAAACTACCGGTGAAGATTGAAATTGATAAGATGCTCATGGTGGTCAGTTTCTCCACGGTTTATTTTTGTAGCAGTTGAGCAAAGGCTTCAAGTCACAGCCAAGATCTTGAAGAACGGATGATATTCATTTTGTGCAACGCCATAAGTTTGACTTCTCGAAGAACATATAGCTGAGACCTTGAAGTGTGGAAGAAATTCATCCTGTACTACACCTTAAATTTGACTTCTTGAAGAAACATAGTTGAGATCTTGAAGTGCTCATGAAATTCATAATCTTGATCAAAACGAACATATAGTTCCACGTGTCTTAGCCTGCAACTCCCTCTTTCGCAATTCAAAGTTTGCATTGCTCAGAAAATTTATGACGAACAAATATGACAACTGAAAGTTAACATGTTCAACCTTACATAGACTCATCATCAGGATGGGCAATAACCAACAAGACATTTCTCTTGCAAAAACCTCCACCTGAAACATATAAAGGATACACATATTAAGAAGGGAAGCAATTAGCTGTGGAACAAACAAATTGTATGCATGCCTGTATTTATATTCTAAAAGAATAGTGCATAACAACATTGAGGCAGTCAGTTAATACAAAAGAAAGAATTGGCATTTTGTAGAGAAGTCACCCATACCATCATTTAAAACTGCAGCTTGTGAGGCAGAAAGAGGTTCGTGGAGAATTTTAAAGAGTGAAGCCACCCACAGCACAATCAATGTAATGATGATTACTAGCCACTCCATTTAATTTTTTTCCCAGCAGAACTGCAGATAGCACAGAATTGTATCTGCATGCAAATCTAAAATGAGTTGTAATACTAAAACCCATTATGGGTAAGTGAAAGCGGTACTTTAAAAGGAGAAATCAAACACCAATAATTCAAGGAGATCATGGATACTACCAGCAATAAACCTTTACATTACAATAATTTTTTGTCAACACTTGTCAAAAGAAAGTAGGATAGAATGGTTTTTTGGGATGTAATCTGGCACAAGCTTTGTGTTTTTTCCTATTTATACAGACTACAAGGTTATACCAGGAGAGTTCATGACCACCAAACATAGACGGGTGGCCTTGGATATAAGGTGAAATAGAAGAGTAGAAAGGAGATTTAATGGAACTAAGCACAAACTAGTTACCTAGTCCATTTCATCTTAAGTGAACGTGTTTGACTGGGCTCGAATTTCGTAGGAAATTGAAGACGACTTTTGACATTCAAGTCAAATATACGCAAAGTACCCTTCATCAATATATATATAAGTACCAAATTTATCTATTTAAATGAGTGGTGCTGAAAGTTTCACATGTCGTTTCATTTTATATCAAGTGAGTCCAACAAGTCATGTCATCGAGGGTAAAATAGTGATGCTAAGATTAAGCAATTTTCAAAAAGATAAAGGCGTCGTTCTTACCTGGAAAAACTAAAAAGAGAAGTGTCACATAAAATGGAGCAGAGGAAGAAATAATTTAGGAAAAGCTACAGAAGGATAGCAAAGCTCGGTGTGTTCAAAAGATAGGGTCGCGAGAAGGGAAAAAGATATGTAAAAAATACATTTGAGAGAGAAGAAAGATATGCTTAACAGACAGAAACCAGTTCAAAAAGATTATTCATCAAAAACACCCATATGCAACGAGAATAGTCATCACTAAAGGAAACAAATACGGAATGGACCTGATAAGATGGGGAAAAATTGCCAACTTGTAGTACTTTTGCTTTAGGTGAACTTATATTAAATTGAAAATAGTTGCAGTTTTTATATAAGTTTGATCCTTACAGTCTATGAAGGCATTGGTGACTGTATTCATAGTAAATCTGAGCTAGCTAAATCCTCTTGGACGAAGTTTCATCAACTTACCCGAGATCTGTGGTTTACGAATTCAAGGTAACGTAACTAATAATTATATTCATATTCAATGTGGATGCTGCAAAATTATATGAGTAATTTTATTTTATTTTGATATATATATATATATATATATATAGTCTTTGTTATAAATACCACAATGTTTCAACAGAAAAATTCACACCCCTTCTATCAACAACATAACAGGGCACCACTTTCGATGTAACACAAGCAAAAATAAATCTTTTTTAATAAGGAAATGACATCCTTTGTATCAACAAAAACAGGAAATCACACCACTTCCGACATAGCACAAGCAAAAAACAACATTTTCAATGGGAGAATAAGAGCTATTACAACAAATACGAGGCTAAACAACTAGAGGAATTCCCATCTTCTATCAAAAACATAAAAATGAATAACAGTTTATAAGGGAATTATACACCTTAATTTTGATCATAAGCCATAACTATATCAAATTTTGAAAGATAAAAGGAACAATTACCAATGTTCTTCTTTGGAACAAAGATGTTGGATCTAGTAAGCAGAAATTGGAACTGATTTAATCTTATTGTGCAGTTTACAAACCCTGCAAAAATATTAAGCTAATTTACATCAATATGTTCGGATTCAGATTCGCCTTTTTCTTTAAAGAGGAAAAGTTAAATTTGGAAATGACACAATGTACAAACAGCCAGATATATTAGCTCTTCCAAAAGCAAATTTACAATATAAGTTCTTGTAAGACCAGTTGAACCTTGTTTAGGTGTTACACCCAAGGCCTAGTGGTCAATGACATGGGTTGAGCACCACGAGGTTTCAGGTTTAACTTTCAGCAGAGACAAAACACTAGGTGATTTGTTTCCATCTGTTCTAGCCTTGGTGGACAGAGTTACATGATACATGTTGCTGGTGGGATGTGGCAGGAATCCCGTGGAATTGGCCGAGGATTGGCCTGGACACTACGGGTTATCGAAAAAAAAAAAAAAGCTTGTATAATTGTTTTAACTTGGAGAGTTGACTTTGATTTGAGTATATTCTTGTTTATTATCCTCAAAGGATCCAAACAGGAACTAACATTTCATGTTGTGCACCACACCTTGATTCAAATTTGCATCTGTTTGTTCCACTTTCTTTTCGCACCACATAATTTGCCCTCTTCAAGTGTTTAGTTTTGCCTTGCATAATTGAGTTTGATTTTTTTAAACTCCGGCAAATGCTAAAGGATGTTTGGGTTTTGCCTTATGGTGTATTGCATTTGTTTTATTACAATTTGCATTGGAATTGTTTGAGAAATACTGTGCATGTTTGAGGACACTATTATAGTTAAGTTTTGGTATATGCATGCATGCATTGCTGTAAGAGTCTAAGGTATTCTAAGCCATAATTTCTTTGCATTTGCTTTTCTTGTTCCTTTTTCTATGCAGGAGTATAGTCTATTCAAACAGACCAGAATCGATGAAGCCCGACGCGCATCACACTACCTTTAACACAAACTTGCCATTCAGGGACGGAGCCAGTTAGGGCCGAGTGGTTCATCTGAAACTTACTTCACCGGAAATTTACATCGTTTTTATATGGTTAAAATTATATTTTATGTTATAGTAGTGTCACGCCCCGAATCCCATCGAAGCGTGATTGGCACCCGAAGCCGACAAGGCTCGAGAGAACCAAGCTCTACTTACCTTCACACGTAAACATGCCATAAGAAACACCATCAACACCATAGAGTATAACAGACTCACATCGGAAACCATGGATCATGAAGATAGATATGTTATAGACATATGAGAAACTTGGCCGACATAGCCATCAAGTCAAACAACACATCTCTTTTCCCTTTTACATTACTTTACATACCCACGTACGCCTACAAAAGCCTCTAGTAAGAATACATACGTGACCAACTTAAATTCGGGCCAAGCCCCGCTTTACATAACATTTACAACATCAAAATACATGTACAGCTGTGACACGGTAGCCCCGAATCAACTGGAGCTCACCAACAGTCAGTAGGATTCCTGCAGCTCACTGGGGAGGTCTACTAGTGCCTGCACCTGCAGCAAGCAAGGTAAAGCCCCCAAGAGGGGTCAGCACGAATAATGTACTGAATATGTAAGGCTGTATGAAACTATATGATACACAAGGCTTCAATAAAATCAAGTATCAATGAGTACTCAATATAAGGACAAGTCATCAGTCTGTATATAAGAGATATGAACATTATGGATTACTTTCTTTACTTTTAAGCTCATAAGCTCATTCACTCATTCCTTTATCCATCACTCATTCATCCATTCATATAATGCCCGGGCCCCAAGCTGATCAGTGGGTAATCAATAGTAATCGGGATCGACCCATGCTAGGCTTTTCCTTGCCCCTGGGATACCACCCGTAGCGGAATCGACCCATGCTAGGTGTTCTTCTCACCCCTGGGATACCATCCGTAAATATTGGGATCGACCCATGCTAGGTTATTTAACCCCTGGGATACCACCCATGAAACAATCTCTCTTCTTTATAACCTCACCTCTTTAATCTTGGATTAGCTCAATTAATGGTTACTTCCCTTTTGGGACTTTTGAATAACATTATAGGAACTTGGAACCATGTTTATGATTATATGACATATGATTGGTAATAAACCAAGAATGAGAGATATGTGATTGATATGTGATTAACAATAAATGATAACTCAAAATGAAATACCTTGGGACAATTCGGAAATGAGTAAGTACCCTATCAAGGTGTACACTAGATGCTGCAGAAAGATACGGAAAGGAGAACCTTACATACCTTAATTCCTCAATAAGGATACACAATCTTACTCGCGAATACAACACTTTAGCTTTCCCTTTATGTTTACTCTACACACAAGTATAACAAAGCTTACGTTAACCACTTACTTCATTTCAAGTGTATGCCATGGAAATAAGTCACTTTTTTGGGTTTATATAGTCCCTTTTTAAGTGGTTCTTAGCCACACACTTGGTGGATTACTTGGTCCATGGATGGCAAATGCAAGAATGGGTCAAAACCCCTTTTGGGCCATGTCTTTCTCTTAATTATTGGGCCTCATTTGGCCCAAATGATTCAAGACTCATTTAAGACCCACATTTAATGCATTAATTCACCAAACTTCTCATGTTTCATTATGTCCGTCAATATTTCGATAACCGACTAGACTCCGAAACGTACGGGTCGTTACAAGTAGATTGTCGAACCCCCTTTGACTTATTCGTGTATTTACTTCTTCATATTTTGAACTCCTTAATGAAAATTGTGGCGTTTCAGAACAATCACAAGTGCGCATTCATTGTAAAGAAAAAGAAAAAGGATTAATTACCTGAAGAAAGATGAATCAGGCATGGCATGGCGCTTTGTAATATTAGAGAAAGAATTTTGGACGGAGAAATACAGCAAGAAATATGTACGTGGGTTTTCAATTCTTAGCTTGGTTTTTTACATGCAATTCCATAAAATTTTGATTTCAAATCAGCTTTGGATATACTGTACAATTTGAAATCATGATTTATATCCCAAATTCTATGGTAAGTACGATTTAGGATTCCAAATCAGAATTTTATTAAGTGAAAAGGGTCAAAAATATTCCTCTTTTTTCATCAATTGGCTAAGTTTATATTCCTAGTCATACTACCAAATATACCCTTTCCATTAAGAAAGTTAATAAAAATATCATTTTATTTAACGGTTGTCCATTATGGCCTTTTAAAATCTAATAAGGCCTAACATTTGAGTGAGGTGAACCCATGTGGAATGTCACCTCACCACCAAATATTTTTTTTTACTATTCCTTGTTCATTACAATTTTTTTTTTTTTTTAATTCTTTTCGAAAATCTGAAATAAATAACTATTTTATATGGAATCTAAAGTTGTTTATCTAAATATCATTTGTTCATCCTGCGTAATAAAGAATTGATCTGTTTATTGAAAAGAAAAAAGAATTTTTTTTTGAAATATTTGCTTATGAGTTGTCTCTGCTCATAGAAACAAAATAAGTTTATCTGCTCAAGGATGGCCGACGGAGCAAGCCCAGCTGAAATCTCCGGCATCCATGTTTGTTGTTTATTTCAGATTTCGAAAAGAAAAAAGAATAAAATTTGTAATGAAAAAGGAAAACTAAAAAAATAAATATTTGGTGGTAAGGTGGCATGTCACGTGGCATCCACCTCACTCAAATGCTAAGCCACATCAGATTTTAAAAGGCAATAGTGGACAGCGTTAACTAAAAGGGTGTTTTTGTTAACTTTCTTAACGGAAGGGATATATTTGGCCTATAGAATGACTAGAGGTAAACTTAGCCAATTAATGAAAGAAAAGAGATATTTTTAACCCTTTTCCCTTTTAATAAACTTGATCCATAAGTTTATATTTAGTAAAACGGAAAAAAAAAAGCATTTTAAATTTTATAAAAAGAACTCATAGGAATCATTTATTTACGAAATGAACATAACGATATCCGACTTATTAATGCAACGCCTTAGAATAATTCGATATTTTGCTTACGTACTATAATTTGCTCATTTGGTAAGATCATAAAAAAATTAAGGAAATTTTGATAGTTTTCACAACTTGGTAGGTTTTCATTTTTAAGGTAAAAAATACAACTTAAGAAATTTAAATTACATGTCCAAATAAAACTTCAAATTGATGTCAATTTGATTTCATGTTATGATTTCAAATCATAATTTCTACATGTTCAAACGGCTCTACTTAGGGGCGGTATTGATATTCTCAGATTTTGGAAGAGAAATCGAATACAATAAAAAGTAGTACGAAGTTTTATGCCATTCCTAGCTACACTCAGAGTCGATTTTAGGATTTATAGACTATGGGTGCACTACTAAAAAAAAAGGAAGGAAAAATGTGTTAAGTAGGAATAGATCCTTGTTCCTCGTGGTAAATAACTAAGGTTTTAACCAAGTGAACCATCAAATCTTTTTGTAGCATGGGTGCCAACGGGCAGTATTAGATCAATTCTAAAAAATATGTACATAAAATATTAAGTTTTACGGAAAGAACACAGGTTCCCGTGCCCCAAAATATGCACATAAATTCGCCCCTGGCTACACTACTTAAATGTTAAATCTATGGTAGCAAAAACTCCATGTACTTGGGGGTTGCATTCTCCTGTACAATTCGGATGATAAACATTCTCCACTTTTAACTTGAAGGTTGTACGTTCGAGTCATCAATGGAGCAAAAGGGGTAAGAGCTCCTAAGAAGTGTATAAAAATAAATCAGTCATCTATGATCTTTGTTTGTCAAAAAATTTATGCTCTTGTTTTGTCTCTTGAATAATACTAGCAGCTTCTGACTTTCAGCAACTATTTATAATTTTTAATAATTATCTTTAGAGGATTAAGAGTATGTTTGGAAAACTTGAACATAATTGAATATATTACAACCTTTTTATTTGGCCAAAGTAATTACTGGTTAGCAAAAAAAATTAAAGTGTAATTAGAAGGTGTAATTACACTCGACTCTCCAATCCTTAGGGGAGGTGAGAGACTATTAATTGCATGGAGCAATTACAAGATTACTTTTTAATTTTTTGAAGAAAAAAAAAAATTGGCTTCCATCCTTGGCCGAACATCTTATAAGTGTCACAAAACTAAAGGCATGTTTGGCCATGTGAGATGAATTTATGATTTGAAATCATGATATGAAGTTCAAGTTTTGTTTGGACGTGTAATTTGAATTTTTTATGTCGTATGTTTTCTCATAAGCATAAAAATCTCATAAGTTGTGAAAACTATCAAAATTGCCCCAATTCCTCATACAATCTTACCAAACAAGCAAAAATTTATAATAAAAATATATAATACACTATCATAAAGCTATTCTAAAAAAATACAATATTTATTGATCAAACTTTAGTTCAATAAAAAGTAAAATTGAACATGAGTCGTAGTGTACTACCCTCTAATATAATCCTTCCACATAATACGGACAATCTCCTCACGTTGAGCTTGCATTTCTCGATCAAATGACCGAGAAGACAAAGCAATATTGTTACTACTGTAAAGTAGGAGTTGTTGGAAGTAATAAAAAATTTATGTTGGTGACAGTAATGGTTGTATGAGCTATAAATGGTTTAAAGAGTAATAATATGAATTATAAATTTTATTCACATATGAAATAAATTGTTGCTAGATATAAATGGTGAATTTTATTTTTTTTTACAAAATATAAACTTGTGGATCAATTTTTGTATTTGAAAAATCCCACATCATGATATGAAATTCCAAATCAAGCTTTTTGGAGAATTTGGGATTTCATCTCATGATATGAAATCAGTGTTAAATCACATGTCCAAATATTGATTTCATCTCAAAATTTCAAATTACGAGATGTAATTGCATATCCTAACGCCTACTAATAATCTAGGATATTGGACCGAGACAAGTCAAAATGAAAGGAAACAACTAAGGACTTGTTTGGTCATGAAAATCAAAAACAGATTCACTTTATTTGATATTTTTAAAATTGAAAATAGAGTTGGAGTTGTGTTTGACCATAGTATTTTGGAAATGGGGTATTTTTGAAATTAAAAAATAAAAAAAGTAAAAACAAATTTTAAAAAAATTAGAGTTTTAAGAAAATTGAGTTATTTTATGAAAATAAAAAATTGAGATTTTTTTTTGAAAAAAAAAGATAAATTAAATTAAAAATTGCAAAAAGCGAATCCAAAAATAGTGCAAACACTTCTTGAGGTGTTTTTTAAAAATTCAAATATTGTGAAAACGTATTCCAAAATATTTATGATCAAATAAATATTTCAAAATAAAATAAAAACGTATTTTAAAATATTATGAATAATATTTATGACAAAACGCCTAATAAGAAAGTGATTTGATTTTGCTGATCCTCTCTCTCTCTCACACACACACACAATTTTTTCTTGCACAGTTGAGTGCTAGCCGCTAGGTATATGTTTATATTTAAGTTGAGGGTGAAAACAGGAACTTTACTTGCACAACTTTCCAAGCATGAATTGGGGTGGCAGCCAATAAGCTTAAAATAGGTATTCCCTTCGTTCTAAAATACTTAGCCTATTTTGACTTAACACATTCATTAAAAAAATATTAATAAGAAATATGTATATCTTACAAAATTAACCTTAATAATTATGTTTTGAAACTCTAAATCTAACTATTATTATTTTCTTTAGTTATTTAATATTGAGAGTAATATGAAAAAATAAAATAATAAAACACTTTTGATTTACAAAAATGGACAACTAATTTTAAACAAACACATTTAGAAAGAGGGAGTAAATAGAGAGATCTCTGTCAAACTTGCCCCAAAACAACTGAATGGACCAAAAAGCATAATCTCTTTCATTTCCGACTCATATATGCACAGAAGCCTCGCCATGTATAAAAACTGGAAGTGAACTCAAAACTACAGAAAGAGAGTAATCTTTACCCTTTCTAAAATGCATAAAAAAAATGGTACACTGCCAAGCGAATTATATGAGAGGATAATATATCCATTGATTACATCTGAATTGAAAGCCAAGGCCATGTACCTACAAGAGATCATCCTCATCATCACTACTAAAGGATTCAACAAGCTCACTGTCATCATCATCTTCACCATCCGTCACAATCTCCAATATACCACCTCCATCACCAAAGTCCACACCATCTACAATGAAGTCTCCGTCGTCTTCATCCTCTTCATCATCAAGCTCACTCACACTATCATCATCATTGCTCAAATCATCCGCATCACTTTCACCATCCCCGTCAAGATCCGTTCCAAGGATCGCTTCCTCGTCAATGTCATCATCATCTTCTTCATCCTCTTCACTTTCAGCATCATCAGGGTCTGAATCATCGTCAGTTGGCCTCCTCCGACCAATTTCATACACCCTAGCAGAAGAATACATCTCATCTTGGTCATCCATTGTGATCAGCCCAACAAAGGAATCAGTTTTCTCCGTCGCAAAGTCAAGGACACAACGGTCTACTGGAGTGGTTGCAATGTCAGAGTAGTTAACAGCATCCACCGTACGGAAAGCAGAAAAGAGAGGATGCTTAACACGACGTGTCTGGAATGCTGACATGACATCCTCAAGATTTCTTCTCAAGATGGCATATATCACATCACCGCTGGCATTAAATGTTATTACCGTCTGGTCCAAAGACGGTACACTTCGCAGAAGCCTGAAGTTCCGCAAATCCCATACCTCAGAGTTTATGATGACCTATCCAGAAAGATAAAAAGTTTCAGCAAAGGTAAAACCAAAGATCAACAAAGGTGACAATGAATGAACTACTGTTTAAAGGATTTGGCATCAGGCTTATAATACCATCCACAAAAAGGAAAATAAGTGAAATGTCTTTACCTCATTGCCAGCAGGATGAAAGCCCCCGCCACCATAGTCGGTAAATTGATCAAAACGATGAATTGGGCCAGAACCGCGAGTATCCCATAAGACGCCGTTCCATAGAAGCATATTGTCTGATGGGCTAAAATGTACAAGGGAGTATATATGTCCTCGGCCTGAAGGGATACTGGATGTGTCTGTAAGTTTCAGGTTCACTTGGCAGGTTTGAGTGTCATATAGAAGAATTTCGCGCCGGGATGGCTCCGCAGACAATGCAGCAAATGTTGTACCGAAATTGCTAAATCGTGCAGCTTTACAACCTTCAAATGAATGCCTAGGCCCAGCTGAAACAGAAGTGGCATCCCATAACCGCACATCATGAGCACTTGAAGACAGGAGCATCTGTGTCTCACCAGAAAGGTATGACTGTAGAAGTGTTAAAGGTGCCTGGTGACTAGTGAAGCTTTCTAAGATACTGTTGCTGTTAGTGTCAAATATTTTCAGCTCTCCAGAATGGGTGCCAGCAGCAATTTGCGAAGAATCTCCCATGAAAGAGACACATGTCAACAAGACACCAGCATCATCCCGGCAAGTTCGCCAGGGTCTAAATCTACTGTAGACGAATTGTCGATCCTTACGCCTTCCATATGACCCACCATTCAAACTTCTAAAATCACGAGTACTAAGCCGTGATGTCACATTTGATGGTGCATCAAGGCTTCGTTTTGGTTCAGGACAGACATGGGGGTGCAAGAGTGAAAGAGGAGGTAATGTTGTGATGGGAGCAGGACATTGGCGATGCTGGTGCTTCAGGTACTGAACAACCAGAGAGTCCAAGGTTAAACGCTCTGCATTCGAGGGTTGTGAATCACTTAGAAGACCATGTTGAGAAGACGACAACATTGGAGTATCATCAGCTTCACTTGGAAAAGCACTTGAGCCGGGTCGATTATGGATCTCTCTCAAAGTAGAATTTGGTGTTGAAGGAACATTAGGATCTGATGGTAGACCGCTTCTACGGACCGCATTTGGAGTGACACAAACTGGAGATCTGACTGCATGTTCACCAGTATTGAGTCGCTTAACTGATGGTAGTGATCCACCTTCCTTCAGATCAGTTAACTTACGTTTCATTGGCAATACAATGGGAGTTTTAAACATGATGTCTGGATCTCCACCAGCTTTAACTGAAGATAGCGATGGAGTTTCTGATGTAGCTATAGGTGTGGCACACTTTCTCGAATTACTGAATTTGCAGCCTGATGTAGATGGAGAAACTTCAACAGGAAGAGATTTTGAGGACAGACTACGTGCAGATGAAAAGGCCAATGGTTTCCTTCTTGATGAACAGACAGTCGACTCAGATTTCAATGCACCATCCTCATCCAATGACGGAAGTTTCGGTTTAGCTGACAAGAATCCCCTAGGTGCACGACCAGATGGCCACTGAATTTGAACTGACGATGTCTCCTGCCCTGATGTTTGATGTGCCAGAGATGATGGAGCAGCTAAAGATGGCAAAGGTGTCAACTGAGCCTCCTTTAGAAGCATAGTTGCAGTAGCTGTCAAACCAGAAGCTTGTAGGTGTTCATGGATGAGGAGTAACAGTTCCCTGAACTCGAACACAAAGGAGGTCAGAAACTAGTATATACGGCAAAAAGAAGAAAACCATGTATGCTCAAATTTAACTGCATTTGGAGCAAACACCAATTTACCTTGCATGATATGTGATTGGAGTAGCAGCAGCTATAGCAGCTCTCTCTATACGCCTTAATGTTGGGGTCGCAGCATCTGTAGCAGCCAGGGAACTTGCACGCCCAGAATTAGTTACAACCTACAAAAAAGTGAAAAAAGACAACATAGTCCTGCAAATTAACAAAAAAGGAAAGGGAAGAAAGACAAACTCTGCCGAGCACACTTGAAAGATGAATGTATAAGCAACCTAATAAACCATTGCCATCCCAAATGCCTTGACCTACTTTTTGTTTTTATCTTGATATTTAGTTAATACTGATCCTCGACTTGAGCACTTCCCTTTCTCCAAAAATTAAATTGAAATAACAGATACAACTGCATCTTATTCCCATTATTAGTCCACCTCTTTACATTACAAAGATTAATATACTTCTCTATCTCAAACTAATAATAATCCATTCACATTTTCTCCTCACCATTTGCTTGCCAATCTAACCAGCAACCTTATTCAGTGTGAAAATAGTAGTTAACAAATGCGTGTGTGCGTGTAATGTAAGCCAACACTAGAGATAACAGATGTTTAAAAAAAAAGGCAGCCCGGTGCACTAAAGCTCCCGCTATGCGCAGGGTCCAGGGAAGGGCCCCACCACAAGGGTGTATTGTACGCAGCCTTAGCTTGCATTTTTGCCAGAGGCTGTTTCCAAGGCTTGAACCCGTAACCTACTGGTCACATGGCAGCAACTTTACCAGTTACTAGAGAGAACAGATGTATTCTTCAAAATTATTAGTGTAATGCACATAATCATGTATAGTCATGCCTAAGAAAGCAGAGAGTTAAGAATGAAGAGGGAAATACTTAATAAGATTCACACTTGAAAGCCTACAAAACGAAATCCAGATGTGGAAGAGTAGAAATGCTTAATTGCAGGAATACACCAGTTACTTCTCTCTGCCCTCCCCATTTCCTTATCCAAAGAGATCTTCAAAATTAAAATGATCGTCCCATTTCTTTGCTTTAAACATAGCAGAAAACCAGTGAAAACACATCCCTCCCCCTTAGTCCCTTCCTCCTGTCTTCCTGAGCCCCAAAGAGATCATCAAAATTATCAACCAACTTCTTCGTACCCAAGCCCCTTTTTTTTCACTCCACGTATTAATAAATTATACATACAGAGAAAGAAATAGGGACTGTTTTCTTACCCCAATAAGCTCAATAGCCACTTGTGCAAGTTCTGCCTGCCACCGGTTCTGTTCACTGCCGGGAGTTTGATTTCCTGAATCTCGTATGAGTTCTGACAGCTTTTTCCCAACCTAGAACCACAACAAGAACAATGTAATTAAGTATATTTGAACCTCCTCAACACCAAAAGACCGAATCTTTCAAACTGATGTCACATAAAAAAGGCCATCCACGTTGAGTCTTGGATATATTGATTTTCAAGAAACGGTATAAGGGGAAATGTTAAATGTTCGTTCCAACTGAGTTTAACTACACAACTCAGATATGCACTAGCTGCAATATGGAACTAGGTCAAAACCCCTATGCTTTAGGGTCAAGGCACTGACTAGCATATCCCCTTGGAAACGATGAAAATAAAGAAAACAATAAGGTAGAACAATATCCTGAAAAATCTGAAAGTAGTTCATTGATGATACTAAGCTCATTCAGATTAGCTCACTAAAAGCAGTTGATAACTATAATGTGTTAAAGAACACTTTTAGGTGGTGAAGCTGATTTTATAAATAAGTAGTTACATATTTTTATAGAAGTCCTGAAACTAATAGTAAGCAAGCAGTTGATAAGTATACGTGTTGAAGAACGCTTTTAGGTATTGAAGCTGATTTTATAAATAAACAGTTATGTATCTTGATAGAAGTCCTCAACCTAATTTTTCCTCTTATCCCAATTTATATGACACATTCCTTTTAAGCAAGTCCCAAAAAGAATGACAGGTTTCGTTATTTGGCAAATATTTAATGACACTATCAACATTTTATCCATGTTAGGTCCCACTTGTTTGGCCACACAAGTGTAATCTTCTATTAAAAATTCATTTATTTTAAGGGTAGTTTCGGAACAGTTCAAAGTCTTCCCATATTTCTTTAACTCCATGCCCAGTAAAACTACGTCACGTATATGGGGACGGAAGTAGTAGTAAGCAAACAGTTGGTTTGTTGGTATAAAGCTTAGGACTTGTTCTGTTAAAATGACTAAAATATCCTTAAAGCTATCTATAAAAAGTAGATTTGAAAGTATTTTAACAGTTTTTTTTAAAAAGAACTAATAATGCAAATAGAATAGAGATATAATTAGAAGTCATGTTTTAGGAGTGTGTTTATTAGGGATAAAATCCTAAAAGGTTTGTCAAACCAAAAGTGCTTACAAGCTATAAACCAAAAGCTTGGGGTGACATCTAATGGTTTTTGGCTGATTTTGGTTTATAAGCATGTGAAATAAACATTTTTGCTAATTACCAAACACGTAGATAAAATATCCAAACACCCGTTAACACTGATAATTAGTTCAATAGATAAAAAAGGGTCAAGTCGCTATGTAGCATGTTCCCTTAGACACGAGGGAAATGGCTTTAGTATCCTATTTCACTTTAACAAGATGTAATTTTTTGTTTCCAATTGTCCCAAAAAATGTTCCTAGTCATGTCAAAAACAGCCCAGACCCCACCTGGTGGGAATACACTAGGTATGTTGTTGTTGTTGTTGTCATGTCAAAAACATAAATAAAGACATAAAATAAGTTAGAATTCACAATAATGCTACTTTGGTCAAAGTGACTCTTCCTCACTTCAAGAGATACTTGTATTTGAATATCCTTCTAATCTTCTTTCAAAATTCAGGATCATGGTCACCTACTGTCAAAACTCTATCCTTATGTTTTTCTCCCAGTTAGTACACTTCATGGAGAGTCCAAGGATCCTAGCCTATCCAGGGTGCTAATATTATGTATTTCTCCAACTGCTACAACTTCAATATTTTTCATGCTAACACATAGTTCAAACACAGTTTTAAACTGAACCAGGGTTCTGAATATGCATCAGAAAAGACTTGTCAATATATTGTCTCTGAACATGAGAAGTGACTGTCTATGAAAATAAGGTGTACCTCAAATAAATTATCATCTAAAATCCCTCTTCTTTTTTTTTGGGGGGGATAAGGTCTGCAGTCCTCTTGTTCTAAGGAACTATAATATCTCCTCGAATAGCTTGCTCAAGAGCTTATTTATTTTCTCTATCATAAATGGGAACAGATCAACAGTAGTGACTTCCCTGTCTGAAGCCCATGGTAACATCTTCTCTAACTTCCGCACCAACTACATGTGACAAAAGAGATAGTTCACATGATCATACTTCATATGTTATATTTTTAGCACATGCTCTTCAGCTAGAATCCACGACCTTATCTGCAATAACTTGCATCTTGAATTTGTTTTCCATCCACGCATTATTGCATGATCTTGTCAACGCTGCCTACTAGGTTAATAAGTCAATAATCCTATTCATCCATTGCAAACTCCGAATTGGCGTTGGGCTAAAAGCTTTCTTTTTTCCTGGGAGAGCAAGTACCTTATTGATAGAGACACTTTTGTACAGTTATTTTAAGTCTTCAACACGTCCTTTCACGTTTACGGTTCTTCTTTTTTCTTATTTTGATAATTGAGCTGTCCAGTCAAGCTTTCTCGCACCTCGACTAATTCTACGGGATACCTGCCACCTCCCACCAGCAACAAGTATCAGGTAACCCTGTCCACCAAGACTAGGACAGATGGGAAGAAATCACCTAGGATTTGTCTCTGGATCTTTTTACAGGCCAAGGACGTGTAAATATTTTGTTGATAAGCCATTCAACGTTTTACAATCTAAAATCATACTTACACATATAGAAGCACCTCTCTAACAGCTTAAGCTTTTCGACTAGATGATTACAAAAATCAAACATGCTATGAGAACATGCAAAGGTCCTGACTACAAATCCACTACACCTTTTATAAAAATAAAAATAAAAAAGGACACATGATGGACCTATATGAAAGTATCAGCCCCACACTTTAAAGTTGAAGGCATGGGAAAGACCCAAAAACAAATAGATAAAATGTTCCCTCTCTGACAGATTAAAATTTTAGATGAAGTGGGTTATACAATTCAACAGAACAATAAATAAGGAGTTAAGGTTCAATCAAATATGCAACACCTGTAAGAATCCTCTAAGCATAAGAACAACATCAACTTTTACCTCTTCCCAAAATCGGCGGGAGAAGGTAAGAGTAGAACCATACCTTGTAACAAGCACAACTCATCACTGTTTCCTGCACCTTTTGCATAAATAACCAGCCAAGTACTTAAACCTTATTTGAAATTGATCTTCTAAAAAATAATGCATTCAGTACTTGGTCCCTACTCCTCGTGTTCTTAATAGAGAGGCACAGTAATATGAGATGCCTTCTTTGTTTCACTCTTCCCTTCCAACATGCTTTCATCTATCTGGATTTTCAAATAAAGTTATTTATGCCTTGTGCATTTGCCATGTGATGAGAACCTAGTACTTTTGCGGTGACTTTTGCTCCCAACTTAACTCTAGAGCTATCCAATCTGTCCTAGCTTGCCATTTAATCTTATTTAATCCAACGATCTTAATTCTTGCAGACTTCCAATGTTTGGGTTCACCTTAACAAACACTTCCCTATTCCACAGTTAGGATATCAGGTGAAGCCTCCCTTCTTGTTGGCACTGATCAGTTACATCTCGTTACTGCTACCACTGAGAAACCCCCCACACCTAGGTAGACGAAAAAAAGAAAATTTCTCAGAGTATCCCCCAAGTTCTAAACATAGACTCTAGCAGTTTTAATCTTTGCAGGTAATCTAGACTGGGACTCCTCTGGATCATAAATCTCTCAGACCATAATCTCACCAATTTCTTGAACCCTTCCCTGTTACAATCACATATTTTTTGGGCCAAAGAAGGAGATCCTCCAAATCACTCTACCAGTAACTAAGAGCGGTGATCTGAAACAAGTCGCACGGGTTTCTCCTTTTTCTCACATCTTTTACCTTTTCGATGAATGCCTACCCTTTTCCCTTGTCTCTTGAACCATCTTCTGGTTTAACACCACTTCCCTTTTAAGCACAAGTAATACTAGAATCTTTCAGAGTTCCAGTCAAGCAAGTACACTTCATGAGAACAACTAGTGCAGATAGTGGTGGTTTCAGATAGAGAAAATGGTTGGAAATGCGTCCAACAGTAGCTGCTAATTAGATATTTATCTACAAACCCATTATTTTCATGATTGAAACCCCTTACTCGGTTCATGTTTTGAAGAATTTAGCAGCTTTCCATTATCTCCAATGACTAATTTCAACTTAGGATCAGCCTCTTAACCATTTCAAGAAACATAAAAGGTGAGAAAAAGTTAGAATAAATGACTTCAGTCAAAATCGCATGGACCAGTTACCACACTGACCCTTAAAAATCAAGGATGTCAACCATGCAGGAAACAAAAGTAATGACGTCAGACCAACCTACCTGAAGTTTTGTTAATATATGTGCAATTGTATCATCTCTTGCTAAACCAAGAAGTACTCGGCAAGCAAGAGCACGAAGACAGTCGATTGCAGCTGGAGGAGTAACTATCCGTGGCTGGAGGAGCTGCAGGAGGACCTTAATACCATTGTTTGCCCGAACAGCTTCTCTCGCTTGACGGTAAAATTGTTCAAGCTGAGCAGCGAGGCCAGCACAACCAGCTCCTGCACCTAGTGATATTCTTCGTTCTCCAACTAATCCTGATGTCACTGTAGACACAGGCCCTTGAGAAGTGCCACTGACCATGGATGTGCCAGGAATTGCTGTGCTTCCACGGTCTGATAATGTAGATTCTCCATTTCTTTCTCTATTTTCATTCTGGCTGGGGATATTAACAGCTCGATCTGGAAGAAACCGATCCGCATTTCTGTCCTTGGCCTCACTCCGATCTGCGTTCCGGTCTCTGGTCTCCACACCAGGTGTATTTGCAGATTGGATAGCACTAGTTTGCTGTGCTTGTGTAGATACAGATGGTTTATTGCTGATTGAAGGTGGAGGACACACGAGACACACCAACACATTCAATGCTGCTTCAACAATCTACCAATATAAAATATAAATGGATAAGCATCTGAATCGCTGCAAAGAGAGAATGAAAAGTGTATTAAGACCATACCTCAGGTTCTACATAACCAGCACTGTTAGCTGCATCCAATATAACAGCTATACCAACACGATCATTGCTTAATGTTGCATTTACAATAAGTTTACGGCTGTAAGGTACTAAAGTGACAATATGAAGGACACCGAGAGCATACTGAAGCAAGTCATGCAAATAACGCTCAACAGGAGGAGCCTATATTTGAAAAAATAGTAAGTAAACCAGAAAGCATTTGCAGGTAGAAAGAATGAACAGTTTATAAAAGCATGAACTACCTGACATAATTCCAACATTGTAATATGCCCATTGGAACTTAAAAACTTGTCAACTACAGGCCAGCGGGCTCTGACAGCTGCAGGACCAAGTCTCCGATCTTTCTGTATTAAACGGAAAACTGCATCCATAGCCTCATTACTAATGTCAAGCGGCTTAGATGCAGCCCTGACACTTGGAATATTTCGGGCAGCACTGCGGACACTTTTATTAGGACGAATTGAATCCACCAGCAAGAGAAGATGTGCTCTGAAGTACTGCCGAAGTGCAACACAGGTGTGATATGCTATCTGCTTCTCAGAAGCGGTCAACACCTCTGGTGGTGATCTGTCACTCCGTAATGACCCTGAAGCAGTTAATGCCCCGGAAGAAACTCCAGATCTCACTAGTGCAGCATCTTGCAAAAGATTAAGCATTTTCTGTAAGCCATCCTGAGCATCGAAAGCGTCTAGGACAGCTCTAAAAACAAATGCAGCCGCAAAAAATAAAGCAGCATTTTTTCTGGCTTGATCTTGAGGACATTCAAGAAGCTGAAGCGCCAACTCAACCACCTGATGGATAATGTTTGAAGGAAGAGCACAAACGCGTTCCATTATTCCCTGTGAAATCAATTTTCAGAAGTTATTGAGTCAGCAACAAAAATTTCTAGAACCATAATGAATCAAGATTTAGGGTACACAACCAAATTATAACATTAAACGGAGTAGAAAGATGGAGAGACACAGTTACCTGAATTGACCCTATAGCGAATAAGCATGAAGAAAGCCCACAAAAAGTCTGAGGAACTCTTGGGGCAGCAAGCAATTTTTGCATGCCGCCACGATCCACAAATACTGCAGCAAATTTCCGATGAGCAGCCAAAGCACAGATCAGCTTCAGAACATCGGGCAAAAGAAGTGAAAGTTTGCACCCCTCTTTATGTTTGGAAGTACGCTGTAATAGCGCAATACACACATCGACTCCTTTTTCGTGCAGCACAGGACCAAGTACTTCAACATACTCTCCCAAAATAATAAGACACTGGATGCAAAACTTCTCTCTCAACTTTGCAAGAGAGTCACTATCCAGAATAAAGAATTCATCAACATCCTCATTTGCTTCTTGCGCTGTTGCTTTTATGTCTTGTGATTCACCTTCAGAAATAGCACTCCTACAATATATCAGCACCGCATTAATATAAGTTAAACTGTAAGTAACAGCAAGTAGCAGATGAATGCAAAACAAAATGTCTTCCCAGTCATAAACTGAGGATCGTTCATACACAAAAATGACACGCCCACCTTGAAACCTCAACAGCAATAGCAGCATCAATGACTGTGGATGCAGTTTTTGAAGCAGCCAAAACTGCAGCCTCCTCATCATTTGTTTTCTTAAACTCCTGAGACACAGAGATAACATAGAAATGAAATGGTCTTCAGATAAATATCAATTAAAACTGGATAAAATACTAAACTGGATAAAAAGTGAAGACAAACCTCAAAAGCAGCACTCTTGACTACTTCTGCAGCAGCATCACCCGCTGCTTTAACAGCTTCAGCTGGAGCATTAGCTGTTTTTGCTTCTGTTTCAGCAGCTCTAACAGCTTTCTTCACTATATCTGTAATATCCTTGGAACCGACTTTACATTCTCGGAAACATTCATCATTTTCATCCCTCTCCATTGCAAAACCATCAATATTTGTCCTACCCAAGTTCTTCTTGTTATCAGCTGCTCTTCTCAATTCTTGATTCCTGGTTAAATTTCTGCTGCGAGATTGTCCACCCAATCTACTTGCAGACCCTGGAGAGGTCAAAGGTGCTTCATTCTCCGGAACACCCTCAGTCACCCTTCCCCGCCCTCTATGTCTTGTCCACCCACGATTCACTCTGCGTCTTGATAATTCATCTCTAGCACTCTCATCATGTTCGTCTTCCCTTAAGGATCTGTTACCAGGCTTTGCCTTTCCGTCACGTAGATCTCTAATATTCCATCTTTCTTCACCATCTGCATCAGCCTGATAATTATCATCATCCACAGCCATAGAATCAGGTGGCTCTACATCAGTCCAACGTTCATCCCCACGCATATGCCTAGTGGCACTTCTATCGCGGTCCTTATCCATAACTTGATCACCATGAAATCCATCTTCTGCTACTCGGGGAATATCCAAATGAGAACCTTCGGCAACTTGCCGGAATCTACTTCTACATTCCTCTCTAGCTCTTACACCAGTACCTGTAGACGATGCTTTACCATCCAACAAAGATGCTGCATCTCTTTGGCTTGTGGTGGTCTCCCCCAAAATTCTAATCCGAAGATAGTGCATAAGTTTTGCTGGGAGCCCAGATGTTAATACGTCTTCAACTACTTGACCACCACTAACATCAATAGAGCAAAGAATGAATATGATTGCAACAGGAGATGTTTTGTTTTTTCTGAAACTGGTAACTACAACAGGAGATATGTTATAAAACCAAAAAAGATATGGGCCTAAGAGAATACCTCGCCAAACATACAGCAAGAAGTCCAGTAGAGTAGGTTTTCAGCATCTCAGAATCAGAGGACCTCCGATCACCTGACTCATGCTTCCAATAATGATCATCACCAGACAAACTGGTTGTGTCATCCATTGACCAGCTTTTTAAATTTTCCAGCACAGGGTCTTCAAAAACATGTGGATACTGGATTCCATTTGCGATGAATTAATGTACATGCATAACCACGACCAGGAAAATCTTTAAAAAGGGCAGCCCGGTGCACTAAAGCGGGCTATGCGCAGGGTCCAGAGAAGGGACTAACCACAAGGGTTTATTGTACACAGCCTTACCCTTGCATTTCTGCCAGAGGCTGTTTCCAAGGCTTGAACCCGTGACCAGGAAAATCTTAAATAAAATAATTGAAAATAGCACTCTACCATCCATGTCAGTGAACAGCTGAAAAGCAGCCTTGCAGCAGCAGCCTTCACAGAAACTGAAAATCTCCTCTCAGATAGGAACTTTGAAGACATCAGTTCAAAGAATTCATCATTGTCCTGCAGGAAGAGATGATGAAAAATGAGCAGTTAATACTGCGACACTCTATTATATGAAGTATAGATTAAAAAAGGCAAAGAAGAAAGTAGGAGATACTAACGCTTACCCTGATAAGGTTCCCTAGTCGTCCAACGTTATGGGAAGATCGGCCATTATTAGAGGCAGAATGACCACCCTCTTCCATGTATCTGCACTTGAAAGAGTGAACATATATGTCATTTTGTTTTGTTTCATCCAGTGAGACAAAGCACGTATCTGTTTCACCTCTCTGACGAGAAGTTGATGTATATGAACAATGCAAACAGGAAACAAGACCAAGTCCCACTTTGTTGCTGTTGACTAAGCTCAATTACCATGTTTTTTCTAAATTTCCAAAAGAAGGGAACAATCAAGGTACTGACTTGGAATTTATATTTGATAACAAAGAAGAAGAAGAGACAAATGTAGAAAATGATTCCTAATGTCATTTAGCATTTTTTATAATGTAGAGGCCATGGTCGACGTTATTAATTCTCTACATAATCTGTGAAAACTAATTTTGATGTACACAGATGTTTCATACCAGCATACTCTTCATGCTTATACATATATATAGAACTTCACCCTACTAATAGAAAATGTCATCAGTAGTATCCCACTACATAAAATAATAAAATTACTACATGATAACTTCTTGGTACCCATATTAAAACTGTGCTGAAATAAAATAGCACTCTACCTTTCAACTAGCTGGTACCAAACACATCATGCAACATAACATAGATTTACAGCAGTTCCTAACAAACATAATCGGCATAATCTTAAACATAGCAACAACTAAAATAATGAACAATATGCGGCACCAATACAAAACCACCATGTAGGAAAGATTCCAACACCCCAAAAAATTGCATTCTTCATCAGAAAATAGGACACTGGGCACAACTATACTAAAAATGCAATTGAGCTAGTTCCACCTCCCCATTCCCTTCATTACTGATGGGTACTCAGGTACTAGTGTTCAGGTCCTTTTTTTTTTTTGATAACCATGGTGTCCGGGCCAGCTTGCGCACACAGGTACTTTAATGAAGTAAACATAAAACCTTTACACAGAAAGATAGCAATAAAAAAAGAGTCGACAACTTAGAGATCAAGAGATATCGTTCAGACTGACCAGTGAAGCAAGAAACTAAAGTTAATCTCAGTTGTCACATAGAACCCAATATACTGCAAGAACTACATATATACTATATTAGTTATGATTATCATTTTCATTCAAAATCTACAACATTTTCATCAGAGCTTCTTTCATTCTTGTGTTTTCAAAACCTGATTTGACAACAGTTTTCTTGAGCTGAGAGTCTAATCAGAAACAACCGCTCTACCTCCCACAAGATAGGGGTAAGATTTTGCATACACTCGACACTACCCTCCCCCCAGACCCCACTTGTGGAATCAAACTGAATATGTTGTTGTTGGACTCAAAACTACGACACTGGTTTTAACCTCACACAAGATATGGGTAAGATCTGTGTACACTCTCTATCTTACTAGATATGTTGTTAGTGTATTCAAAATCTACAACATTGATTTTACATATTTTAGCAAAGGGCCTGGTATGACTTCATAGCACCCTTTTCACTATCATGAAACTAATATAATTGTACTTTGAGCAATCGAAAAAAATTCACTCAATAACAAGAAACAATGGTCTATTTTCCAAAAGTGGCGTAGCAACATAAGAAGTCTTTCTCTTATATATTCCCCACCAAGTATCCAAGTTTCATAACTGAAATGTCTCAAATATGACTTTCTTTTAATAACCGTAATGTCCAGACCAGCTTGCCTTCACCTCGACTAATTCCACAGGGTACTTGCTACCTACCCCCAGCAAAAGGTACCGGTTAACTATATCCACCAAGGCTTGAACGAATGGAAGAAATATCCTCATGTTTTTTGCCTCCACAGAGTATTGAACTTGGTGCCTCTGGTTTCCAACCCACTTCATTTACCATTAAGCCACATCCTTGGGTGCGAAATTTCCCCAAAAATAATTACTACTTACCCTCTATCCCAATTTATACAATGCACTTTCGTTTTTAGTCCACAAAAAGAATGATACCTTTCTATATTTAAAAACAATTTAACTTTAAACTTCATGTAGTCGCACAAATATTTATAGCTTGTTTTAGATCATAAGTTTCAAAGAAGGTTTTTTTTCTTTCTTAACTTTGTGCCTATTCAAACAACACCACATAAAATGAAATGGAGGAAGTATAAGTTTGTGCCTTAAAATTTTGCTAGAAAGGAGGATAGAGACACAGAAGACAGATAATGCATTCGAACAAAAAAAGATAGATAATGCAAATTCGATGTTCTGCTCGATCCACTTCCAATTTTTCTTGCTTAATCTAATTTTAGAGTGCAGTTCTTAGAAATGGATTAAGGTAGTCAATATAAATTTAGAAACTTTAGTTCTGATGTCCTCAGACTTTTTGCCTCATCTAATATACAATATAAAAAGCGTAGCCCAGTGCACTAAAGCTCCCGCTATGCACAGGGTCCGGGGAATGGCCGGACCCTCAAGGGTCTACTGTACGCAGCCTTACCTAGCATTTCTGCAAAAGGTTGTTTTTCCAAGGGTTGAACCCGTGACCTCCTGGTCACATGGAGGCAACTTTACCAGTTACCCATATGAATAAAGAAAAAGATCAACCAATCTACTTACAGTATCATAAGATACAGAAATTTCAACAAACTGTTACAATGACCTTTGAATGTACCGCCTAAGAAGGAATTATGGAATTGACCTTTAAAACTGCAAGAATTTCCGGAGATACCAAAAAAAAGAAATGTAGAGAATGTACAACCCATTCAACAGTTACGGCAATTAAGTGCAGTTCAACTCGTTGATTAAGAAATAATAAAGGTATAACTCCAAATCTTTAACTTGGACTCTGGGAAAAGAAGATAATTCATAGGGGGGAAGTATAAATCTAAACAGTCCAGAAACATTTACAATGTTGACAGCATAAACTTGTAACTGGTGAACAAATAAAAGATGGATGATGTCTACGTTCATAACTTGGTAAAGAATCCAAAAGCTGCATATGGAGGCATGATTCTAGTAAAATATTCATCTATTCAAGCTTCATTTTAATATGGATATGCCAATTCAGTGAAATACAAATGTTTGGTCAACAAATAAAATGATGTCTAAGTTTACTCGAATTGGTTCTCGTTTGGACGCCATGGGCGCACATCTTCCCCAATGCAATTCGTCAGTCCAGGCTGAAACTACATGCATAGATAGTGGTTTTCCAAATTTCACACTAAGTGTTTGATATATGCATCCAGTTCTCCTCTGCCTATGCAATTAGCTTGACTCCAGGTATAGCTCTTAATGGCCATGACAGTAGGAGGGAAGTCTTCTTTTTATCTTATTCTTTGGTCATGCTGGTAATCCCAACCAAATAAGCAATTGCGATGAAAACAGAATCCAAAAGTTGCAGTCTAAAATGGGAGGGACAATTCTAGTAAAATATTCTTCAAGATCCATTCTAATATGGATATACAAATTGAGAGAATTAAAATTGTTCTTCGGGAAACAGTAGATCTTATACTCTGAGGAAGGCGGGTTCCCGTTGGGGATGGAAGGACAGTACTGAGAGAAGCAGAATTTTATGATTGACCATATTCCAAATAGAAAAATGGTGTCAGAAGGATTTAAGTGTACTATTTCACGTCAATATAGAAGACATGATGCACCAAGAACCCAATACAACCTCATCTTTCCAACCAGCACAGGAAACATGAAAACAAAATAGAATTATACGGGCCCAGTGTCTCCAGATAATTATAACTAAAGACGAGATAGACTAGCAAAGCCACACCCATAATTACAACATCCCCCCACCCACAATCCCAACTCAGACAAAGCCACATTACTACATGTTAACCAGGAAAAATCAGAAGAACAAAAAAAGAAAGAACAGGACCAGTACAGGTACATGTAACAAAATTTAACTACCCTGCTATAATATATCTAAAGACTAAAATACTCCAGAACGCACAGAGTAAATAGGAGGCCTGAAAATGTACATATATGCTTATCTACTTGCTAAACGTTAAACCATCTCTACCATTTTGAAACCCCAGCAGATTCTAAAACTAAAGTCCTACATCAATAGCCAGCAGATTCCCCATGCTATTTCCTTTTCTGAAATGCTTTTGATTGTGTCTCATTGAGCCAAGGGTTTATCAGAAATAGCCCTTTACCTCCAAGGTAGGGGTACGGTCTGCCCTCCCGGACGATCCACTTTGTGAGATTACAAAAGCTATGTCGTTGTTGTTGTAGAATTCTTGTGGTGCAACAGCTCAATATATATATCCCTAAAACCCTCTGACATCCCCTTAAAGAACCCCACAAAATCATACTTCAACCCAAATATAACACAATAAAATTCACTTCACTTAAACCACACAATTCGAAATCCCAAATAAATTCAACAAATGAAAAAGAAAGTGAATTCCAGCTTAACGCAAAATTCAACAACAACAACCCAGTATAGTCCCAAGAGCGGATTCTGGGGAGGGTAGAGTGTACGCAGACCTTACCACTACCTCGAGAAGTTAGTATTTCACTTACTCAAATATTTCACTTCACTAAACTATTACTTTATCAACAAAAATAAACAAAAAAAAAAAAAGAAAGAGTACCTAGATTCTTGTGTTTCAAAAAGTGATGAAAGAGCATGTAGAGTATTAGGATTAGGGTTATCAGGCGAAGCAGTAATCTTCTCCATTAACGCTTGTGCCTTCATTATCAACCCTTCATTCTCCGCTTCTTCTTCATCTTCCTCCTCCTCTCCTCCTTCTTCCTCCTCATTCTCCTCCGTCGGCTCCGTCTCCGTCCGCCGCTCCTCCTCCTCCTCCGCCGCCGCCGCCAACGGTTGTTGTTGCGGCTCCTCCTCCATCAAATAAAATAAAATCAACAAAAAATTCAAAAAAATTAAACTAGGGTTTTTCGGGTATATATGTAGAGAGAGAAAAGGTTGGGGTTAGGTTTGAAGTGATTCTGGAAGTGCAAAAAAAGCCCACGCCTCCATGCTTTGTGTTGTGTGTTATATGTGAACGCAGCGGGGAGGGAAAGTGGAGTCTCGAAGAAGTGTTTGACCCGAATTGTTTGTGACCCGACCCGAATTGATAAAGCCCAATGGAGTTTTGACAGCTAACCCAAGTGGGTCAAGTTCACTAATTGGCCATTTTAAGGGGAAAGCCAAAATAAAAAGAGTCATGGCCACTTTTCAATCGTGTAATTTGGAAAAGAGCAGCTTTTGTACATTGTTTTACTCTTATATAGAAGCGTGAGTGGTAGGGAGTTGGCGGTTTTAATGCCTGCTTTCAGCTGTCTATTTCTAGTTAAGGATATTTTTATAATTTCATATTTTTTATTTTAATTTAATTATTTTATTATTATTTTTTTTAACATGTTATATATTTGAAAATTGCGTAACAAGTATAATAAATTACAATAACTAATAATTTAAATTATTTGGAGATACATTAAAAAAAATTAGTTGACTCGAAATTCTATCAGTGCAACATAAATTGAAATATATTATTTGAAATATTTGTGAAAAGTAATATAAATCACAATAATTATTAAATTAAAATATTTCAAAAATGTTTAAAAAATGTGTTTGACTTTCCAAAATCTATCAATGTTATATAAATTGGGATAGAGGGAGTAACATATATTATTTAAAAATTACGTACAAAGTCCTATAAATCATAATAATTAACATCTAAAACTATATAACAACTTTGATTGACTTTTCTAAATATTCTATTAATACCGCATAAATTAAAACAAAAAGAATAACATATAGTATCTGAAAATTATGTAAAAATACTATAAATCAATAATTAATAACTTAATATATTTAAAAATCATACAAAAATTTGGTTGACTTTTTAAATTGTATTTGTGACACGTAAATTAGGATAAAAAAAATAAGATAAATTGGATTTGTGCTGACACGGACTCCAGTATCTAGTTAGAAAAATAACCAACACTTTTAATGCAGAATTATAATTTGTACAAAAAGACATTGTGTTTGATATGTTGGGAGTTTAGAATTTCCAAAAGTGAAAGTACAACAGAAATTTAAACTTTTACGAGTTAAATTTCAGCACAACATGCTAAAATTCAATAAAGCAGTATTTTATTTGTTCTTCCTATTCTTCGTTATTTTATCTTCTATGTCATTTCTTATTAGTAATTAGTAATAAAAATAAAAATAACATGATGACATGTTGATGACTGAGAGTTGACCACGTTTGACGTGAGTTGATCGTGATTTGATTAGCATTGATCTTAAGTTAATCAAACCGATACAAACCAAATATGCAAATCAATCATAAAATACATCATGGATCTGTTGGAACCATTAAATAACCAGATTTGAAGTTGTCTTGACCAAATGATGACCATAATCAATTCTAAACTATCCAAAATACTAGAATCCATCCTATAATCCAAATCACTCCCGAGTGCCTCGGAATTTGTGCAAAATATCCAACCAAGTCATAAATCACCCTACGAATCGAATCTAACAGAGCTATCAAAACTCGAATCCAACTTCATTAATCCAAATATTTGACTTTGGTTAAACTTTCCAAAAATCAAACTTCTAAAACTAAAAATCCTCTTCGAGTACCCCCATCCTCGCAAATCATAAAAGGCATAATGAAGCTATGGAAAGGGTCATAACAGGAATAACAAGTTGAAAAGGCCACCGTGAAAATCATTATGTTTTTTACGCTAAATATTTTACATGACGTATTTAGGACCATGAATTTAAAAGATAATATGGTACAATATCCACATCTTGACTTTTAAACCACAAGAATCAAAATCTTCTTTATTTCTTCGAATTCCACGCCGAAGCAAAACTAAGATAGCAACAATTATGGTATTATGGGATGGGTAAATAGGAGAATTGTAAAACCAGGTCAATGGAATAAAAAATTTAACCTAAAGAGAATGGTGTCAAACAGAGGAGCAGAGTAATGTAGTAAACAAAAATCAATGATGGCAATTTCAACAGAAGCAACAGGAATATATGTAAATATAACTCAAGTAGTTCTACAAAACACTCAACAAAGAAACTATAACTAGAAACATCACATTGACTGGCTTAGTTGTAAATGCATTGCTCTTATGGCTACTAGGACTACTTGCTTGGATCATGATTTTGAATTTACAGGTTCCACCCGGTGGAGACGGATCTGTGTTTGTGATTATGGAAAGGTTCGGAAACTTGCAGGCACTAGATTGCTGGTCGTTTTCCTGATAGTAACTGTTGAATGCATATGAAACGTTGCCACGAGCATCCAGATCCGGGCATGATGTCCCCTGCCCGAGGCTGGTGCAATCAGCATGTGAACATGCATAGCCCACACTATCAGCTAGCTGAGGGTTATCAAGGCTAGCTGAGGGTGACAACACACACCACTGACGAGCCAGGTAACGAACACCAGCTGCTGGAACTAAACCACCTCCATTGTTTGCACCCAGGGAAAGATTGTATTTAGGTGTACCATCGAAGTAATATATTCCCCAATGGCGCTCAAAGTTACCGGGTTGAATGCTTTTCGCGTCCTCATCAATCAGACTAAACAGGTAAGCATCTATAGGTCCAGGTCTCATTGGAGTCCCCTTACCACCTGAAATGTGAGTCATGAATCCTTGGTTGAATCTCTGGGCAGCCTTCAAGTTTGCATTATTGTTTCCATCTGTTGGCCATCCGATTTCCCCTATCATAATCGACATATTTGGGTATCCATTTTTCTGCAATGCCCAAAGAAGGGTATCGTGATTTGCATCAAACACATTGTTGTAGATTTTCCCATTGTCATCGATGGGGCTTGAATATCCGTCGAAGAAAGCATAGTCAGCAGGAAAGTTGGGGTCATTGTATAGACTTATAAAAGGATAGATATTGACAGTAAATGCGCCTCCGTTGTCATTTAAGAACTTGACAATGTTCATCATGAGATCACGAATGTCTTGACGGAAGTCACCTGTTGAAGGTTTTTCACTTGAACTCTCGTATACATCGGCATTGAGAGGAATAGTGACTTTCACCCTATTACCAAGACCGGCTTTTATAAGGGCAGCCTGGATGTTTTGAAGAGCCGGGAATGTTGTTGACAGAAACGTCCCATTCAACGAAGATAGAAATGGTTCATTTCCAACTGCAACATATCTGTACAGAAAATAAACTTTATTTAGCAACTTGAAAGCCAAAAGGTCAGCTATTGGTATGTCCGGAGAGTAATTGAGACAACCTCATTAGGCTGCAGTTAGCATTATACTGAATGTGCAAAATGTTCCACGTAATTTTTCCAAAACAAACAAGTTAGATTGACAATTTTCAATCGAAAAGCTAAGTTTTTCTCAGGCCTTCTCTGTTTGTATACTCCTTGAAACATGGCTGATGATTTAGCGAATATAATCATACTTTTAAATGCCAGCACTTTCAATAAGAGTCCATGACAATACTCAATATTCAATGCTCATATACAACGAGCCAGTCGCGGTAGTTTCTAAAGTTATGGAGAGAGAAAAAGGAACTAACAAAAGCAACAACAAAAACAAAGGGGCAAAGGAAAAGGACAACAAAGGAAGGGGAGGGAGAAAATACTTACTCACATTTGGTACATGCACCAAAGCAATAAGAGTACAAAACATATGTCTTCTGCATAAGATTTGTCACGTAACTATGGTTAATCGTTTGGCATTCTTATATCAATTTAGGACTTCATAAATGGTAAACAAACGCGATTTGGTGCATGTATTTGGTTAAATGCTAACTTGTTGATATTCTATTCATTCATTTTATTAAGTTACATGCCTACTTGTTGATATTAAAACAGGAAACAACTCTTACCAACAAGGCACGGCTATTGCTGAAAATGACTCCTTTTTTTTGGTGGGGTACTTATTTGCTAATGAATTTTCAAATTCCACTCTTTTAGACCAATTCTTTAAGTTTCTAGAAAGGATTGTGCAGAAATAAGAATTTACTATTTAAAAAAAAAGGACAGCCCGGTTCACTAAAGCTACTGCTATGCGCGGTGTCCGAGGAAAGGTCCCACCACAAGGGTGTATTGTACGCAGCCTTACCTTGCATTTCTGCCAGAGGCTGTTTCCAAGACTTGAACCCGTGACCTCCTGATCACATGGCAGTAACTTTACCAGTTACTCTAAAGCTCCCCTTCAGAAATAAGAATTTACTGTATTTATTTAAAATAATTACTTATCATTGATCAAACTTACTGAATTTACTTATGTTGGGCAGCATGAAAACATACCATCTGTATATAAGGACTGTAGAAGAGTAGGACAGGCTACTCAAGTTACAGACAAGTACCTTTTAGTTACCTAATCAAAAATAAATAGTTAAGAACTCCCACATTCAAAAGTTGAAGGTGGCGGAAATGAGGATGTCGAGATGGATGTGTGGACTTACTAGGAGGGATAGGGTTAGAAATGAGATTATTCAAGAGAAGGTGGGAGTGGCTTCGGTGGAAGACAAGATGCGGAAAGTGAGGTTGAGATGATTCGGGCATGTGATGAGGAGGTACACGGATGCCCCAGTACGGAGGTGTGAGAGGCTGACTATGAATGGTTTCAGACTGGGTAGAGGTAGGTTGAAGAAATATTGAAGGGAAGTGATTAGGCATGACATGGAACAGTTACAGCTGACGAAGGACATGACCCTTGATAAGAAGTTATGGAGGACGTGGATTAAAGTAGAGAGTTAGTGGGTAGGAGTACATCCTTACTAGTAGAGAGGAGTACATTGTTTGTAGATGTACCTGTAGTCATAGTGTTATGCATGTCTTATAGTTTCTTGTTCGTAGTGTTTTAGTGATGGTTGTGATTTTCGAATAGATAGTTTATAGTATTACTTTGTGGGTGTCTAGTGGTGTGTTAACACATTTTGTTATTTGTTTTTATGTTGTTTTTTTGCTTGCTATACTGTTATTTCCTGAGCCGAGGTCTATCGAAAACAGCCTCTCTACTTCATCTGAGGTAGTGGTATGGACTGCGTACACTTTATCCTCCCCAGACCCCACTTTGTGGGAATACAGTGGGTATGTTATTGTTGTAATCAAAAATAAATAGTTGAAAATCCAAAAACATATCAGCCAAATACAAAAAGCAGAAATCTTAAATATGACAGACAAAACAGCAAAAATCTAACTAATCCAACTTTCTGCATTAGATAATCTTAAATTAAGTTTGAGATACACTATAACAAATAACATTAAGGTTATCAATTAATGTTTATCACAGAGATACATGTAAGTACCTTAAAAATGAATTGTATATATTTTGCACTGTCAGTGCATATAACATTAAAAAATGCGAGGAATACTAAGAAGAAACTAAACTCACTTGATATCAACACTGTTGGAAGAGACATGTGAAGAGACATTCTTCTCTACCCATTTCTCAGCAGCACCCAAACTGTTAGCTAAAGCCCAGAGCATTTCATTTGGTATTCCAACCATGACTTCAATTCCAGAGCCACTAAGGGCTGTCAAGATTTCTGAATCTGCATCAAACAGCTTCACTTTCTGAATCCCATTATCTTTCAACAACTTCACTACTATGTTTGGTGGCAAAGGATGTGTTGCTTGTGTTCCCCAGTTTGCTCCTATTCCATACACTTCTCCCAATACCATAAACCCCAAAATCATTGAAATCCAAAAACCACCTTTCACCCCCAAACTTCCCATCTCCTTTTTACACTAGAAAGGCCTCTTAGACAAGAATCAAGAACTTGCTGAAAACAAGAAAACAGAAATCAAACTTGAATTTGTTTCATTCCAAAAAACACCATGATCAACTTTATTTCTGTTTTTGAACTTTTTTTACTCCCTAACTAGTTCAAGAATCCAAAAGGGTCTCCAAGAATTGGAACTTCAAAAGGCTTAAAACTTGCTAACAATAAGAAAGAAGGGAACTTTAATTATTTTGAACTTCTACTCACAAACTAGCTCAAGAATCCAAAAGAGTCGTCAAGAATTGGAATTTCAAGAGGATCAAGACTTGCTAACAAGAAGAAAGAAGAGAACTTTAATTATTTTGAACTTCTACTCACAAACTAGCTCAAGAATCCAAAGGAGTCTTCAAGAATTGGAACTTCAAGAGGATCAAAACTTACTAACAACAAGAAAGAAGAGAACTTTTAACTCACAAATAGCCCAAGAATCCAAAAGGGTCACCAAGAATTGGAATATCAAGAAGCTTAAAACTTGCTAACAACAAGAAAGAAGAGAACTTTATCTGCTTGAACTTCTACTCAACAAACTAACTCAATAATCCAAAAGGGTCACCAAGAATTGGAATTTCAAGAGGGTCAAAACTTACTAACAACAAGAAAGAAGAGAACTTTTAGTCACAAACTAGCTCAAGAATTCAAAAGGATCACCAAGAATTGGAATTTCAAGAAGATCAAAACTTACTAACAACAAGAAAAAAGATAACTTTATCTGTTTCTACACCCCCATGTGACCAACTAGTTCAAGAACTCAAAGAGAGTGTCAAAAGTTTTGGAATTCAAGAATCCAAAAGAGTTGGAAAACTGTGCTTAAGAAGACAAAGAAAAAGGGTTTCCAAAGAGGGGTTCAAAATTTGAATTGAGAAAGATCATTTGTAGGAGAAGCTGAAAATATACCAAATCAAAGGAGGCAAGAAAGCATAACAGAGAAAAAGAAAAGGGAGTTCAAAAGAATAGTACTTTACATCCTAAGGAAGAAAATAGTAGGTCTACTAAAGAAAACCAATCATGTTAAGCAATAAAATTTTAACAAATTCTGCAAAAGTGAAGGATATTCTAGAGCTTCTGAGTACTAGTATGAGTCACAAACACTTGTCAAAGAAGAAGAGAAAGTGGAGTTGATAGCTACCTATGAGATGGTGATATATATAATTCTTGGATATATATATATATATATATAGTACAAGTGATCTAGCATCAACTGAACTATGTTAACTAGCTATATTTGATCTGTGTTTGCTTTTGCTTTTAGGTTTTCTGTCGCAAAATAATTGCTCATGTCACATACTTTCTTCTCCACAATCATATGTTGTTTCAATGTTTTGACCTTCCTTTTTGGATTTTTTGTATCCGATATTTGGTATTCATTTTAAGATTCGACTAATTTGGATTGATACCGACATGTTTCAATTTGAGAATAAAGCATATTAAAGGATTTCATTTTCACAATGAAAATGTAAGACTTTTAATTAAGAATGAACTAATACTTACCATTCCTTTATAATTTTTAGTGCATGTTTGGAAAGTTCATTTTATAATTGTAATTAAGCGTAGTTACTTGTATTTCACGTTTGACATATTTGTATGGCTAAGTAATTGCTACGTCAATATGTAATTGGGAGAGAATTTTACGCTCTTCAATTTTCGGAATAAAGGGGAGGAGGGGGGAGGGGGGAGGGGGATTGAGAATTGTTGTTAATATGGTGTAATTATAAGGTTATTTTTTGTTTTTTGTTTTGTTTTTTTATTTATACTCATTTTTTTATATTTATTTTTAATTTTTACTTATTACTAAATTGTTTTGCATTATTTATCTTTCGTTTATTTACTCCTCATTCCCAACCTTTACCATGTGCTTCTATGTAATTTTTCATATTTTATTTTTCATTTCGCTTAATTGTGTTATTATTCTAATTTTTTGAAACTATACCTCCTAATCATATAAATATGAGTTATTTACAAACTTAGCTAGCGTTTGGTCATAGATTTTAGATTAGACTATGAAAATTTATTTTTAAATATCTGTTTATTAAAAAAAAATTAATCAGATTTTGAAAAACTGATCTTTAATTATTTTCAATTTTCAAAAATTGGCTCAAACCAGTTTTGGATTTTTGGGACTTCCACTCACTAAACTTCAAACTTTTTTATGTAAAATATAAGTTCAAACACAACTTCAAATTCTAAAAATCATAACTTTAAAAACTCAAATTTTTAAGTTTTAAGTACATAATCTATGACTAGACGAAAGCTTAGCTTATAATGAGTGATATCGTTGAATTTAGATTTTCTTTATTGAATGAGGTTAGAGACAAACTTAACTTATATGGTGTACTGCCAGATTTGATAGATTAGTCTTTACCAAATATCTTAATAATGTTATAAAATTGTGGCTGTAAATATTAATTCTTTAGTCTGTCATGTAGTCCATGACGTTCTTGCAAAATGCGTGCTTAGTTATAGTTTTATTAATTAATTCAACTAAAACATTATTTATTTAAACATTATATATCAATTACTTTTTTTATAATATTAGCTAAAATTTATAATTATTTAAAATTATATATTAAAAAATAATATGTATCTTAAATACCTAGCAATAGATTTAGTAATATTTCATATGGACATCTTTATCAAATATTAATGTTTAGTTTTTGATAATTACTTTTATTTTTAAAAAATTTAAAAATTAACAATGTAATTATATATATATATACAATCAAACATCATATTTATAATTACACTATAATTATATTCTGATAACAAACAGATCTTAATAATTATTTCTATTATATAATTACTAGGCTGTCTACACTAAATCCAATTTCAAAATGACTTTCAAACAGATCCTTAGTGGTGAATTTTATATTCAATTGTGGAAAAAGTTAGATGAGGTCCACTTTAACAATTTTGCCACACAATAATTGATCCATTATTTTCATGATAAAGGAAAAAGATGTCACAAGTTATATGCAGATGTTTTTGGCTTGGATTCTCCATTATAGAAAGTTACCTAAAATTTACTTCTGTAACTCTGTATAATGTGTAACATTTCATTCCAGAAATAACAAGTTAGTTTTAACAAAGATTAAACATAACTAGTGAACCCTTTTAAAAGTGTGTTCTTAGAGGTTGTTTGAGTTATAACTGGTCAAACTGATTTATAAGTAAGTACTTCTTAATTTATTTATATATTTGGTAAATATTTAAAATGCTTGTTTATGAATCAAAAATCAGTCAAAAGTCATAAATATGATTATTTTAAATTTATGATTCCCCTATCAGTGTAGTTAGATAGTTAGAGTTAGTAGTTCTCTCTCTCCAGTGAGTGCAGTGAAGGACTCTCGCCTCACCCGCACATTTCGTACTCATTTTCAAATTTCTGTTTTGTTATTCTCATCATCCGGTAATCACAGGATGATCCACAAGAAAGGATGCAGGATCTTTTCCGGGTAGAAGGTGACAACCCTAATGAATTAACTATGAAAGTGGCTCCTAGCTACATCAGCGCCCAAATTATCGATGACTGGGGGTTGGTCGATGACCAGGGACGATTGATCATCCTGACTTGGGGTTGGAACATCAAACGTTTACTTGGAAAACACATTATCCCAATTAGGGGTGTACAAACCAAACCACCAAGTCAAAAATCGAACCAATGAACCAAACCAAACCGAGAAAAAACCCGACTTGTGGTTTGGTTTGGCGTTAGAAAAAAAAATGGACCATTCTTGATTTGGTTTGGTGTTAACCAAAAAAAAGTCAAACCGAACCCAAACCAAACCTATATAATTAATATATATATATACATATAATTTTAACTTTTTATACATAAAAAATATTAATTATAATCTACTTTCTAAATACTTTTTAAATTAGTTTTATTAATTTTCAATATTTAGAAAGTAGATATAGATATATATTTAAATTTGGGCCGCTAAGTTGTAATATTTGTCTATTAATTGATAGCTAAATGATTCAAAGCCCAATATAAACTTAAAACCTAAAACTTTTCACTCCTCATCTTACTTTTTAGTTTCAAGAGAGTTCTTTACTCCTCGTTTTTTCATAATTGTGATTTTCCACTAGCACATGAGTGAAAACATATTTGATCTTGTTTTCAATCATAATATAATTGTAAAATTAAAGATTATAAAAAAACTGAGAAGAATCGAAAAAATGAGAAAAAAGAGAAACCAAAAGAACCGACTAATACCTAAACCGAAAAACCGATTTCATATTGGTTTGATTTGATTTATCGATTTAATAAACCGACGTGATTGGTTTGATTTTTTTTTAATAAAAAACTAAACAAACCCGACCTATGTACACCCCTAATCCCAATTGTGTCGAATTTACTATTTTTGAAATAGTTATGAAATCTCCATAAATATGATCAAACCTTATTCCATGGTATTTACATGAAGTTTTCAACTTATAAGTATTTTTAATTTGACCAAGTTTCTTTGCTACTATTTTATCCTTGACATTTTTTTCTATTTTTCGTAAAACTTTTTTTTTTTCAAAATAAACTGCTAACTTCCTCTTCACTGTGTACGTCAATTCTCCTCTACTTTACTAGGACACTTTTAAATTTATACTTTTTAATAAAATAAATTAAAGATATTTTAGTCATTTTAATACACAAACAACTTACTAATATTTTTTACCAAACACATGAGTTACTTATCAGCAATTTCAATACTTATATGAGTTTTAACAAAGATGAAATCAACCATAATAGTGAATGGTATTTTGACACACTAAAATTTACTAAATGGTGAAAACACTTGTAAAAGTTGTCCACATTTTTTTCCTGTGCACTTCTTTTTCCTCAACTAATGTTTGGTATCCGCTTTAAAGTTTGAGTTGTTTAAATTTGATAAATTATGGATAAATTATGGATAAATTACATTCGCTTTAAAATTCGAGTCATTTAAATTTAATGAATGGTGGATAAATCACTCTCTATTAAAGAATACTTCATTTCAATGACATTAAGTTACACACTAATAATATCCAGTTCATCGAAATGGAAAATTCTAAAACATATTATATATTATAAATATTAAAGTGCGACCTCAATTATTCTCCCAACATTTATAATGCAACAATTTTTTATTCTTTTTTCTTTTTCTCTTTTGGGAAGAATTATTTACTAAGTAATATTTGTACAAGGACACTAAACAGAATTAAAGAAAATCAACATGAATCGTGGTATGACTTGGACTTGGATTCGTCCATCTTAATCAGAGGTCTTGAATTTGAGCCCTTAAGAACGGAAAAAATTTCGATTGAGAGTGATGTCCCCCAGAAATGAACCATGTAATGTGTAGAGTCAAATTTGATCAGACCTCAATGCAGGTACCAGATACCAAATGAAAATTCGAAAAGAAAAAAAAGGAAGATAACCCTATCAAATTTCAATTTAAATGTAGTTAAGAAAAAGATATAAGATAAAGTATCTTGAGTGTTGTATGATTGATGGCAGAAAAAAGTAGTGTGTGCATATATATATATATGGGGTCACAAATGGCTTTTTAGTCATCCCATGACGCTTTAGGCTTTTGCCGAATTAGGTATACTCATATCACTTGCAAAAGAGAATAGGTGGCGAGACCTATATATAGTACTATAGGATTAAAATTATAAAATACATATATCTTTTATTTAGTTTTATTTTTTATTATGCCTCAACTTCAAGTGAAAAAGGGACTTTAACATGACTATCCAAGAGGGTAAAAGAAATTATCCGGCTACACTCATTTATAAAATTCGTCCATTTTCTACTTGTATACCTCAGAAGTATACAACATAATGTACCTTGAAGGTATACAATTGTAAGAATAGTTAAATCACAATGTTGTACACTACATACCTCCTGTATTTCTTGTAATTTTTTTCTAAAGAAGTATGAGGTGCAACATTTTAAAGCGAATATTTTTTGAGTAATTATTTTTTTACAGCATGAGCATTCTTATTAATTAATATATTCATTTTTAATTTAATATATTCTAAGGTTTTTATTTTATCCTTTAAGGAAGAAGAATGAAGCTATGGTAGATCAACACTATATGAGAGAAGCTATGGTAGATCAACATTTTCTTCCTAGAATATTCTCTTTTAAATCATTTCATTTCAATGAATCATATATAATAATTTTACTTGTCACCATTTAGTTGTTGGATCTACTATATTTGCTTTGCCATTTTTCAATTAAAAGTGCTGTACTAATATATCCACACTTCATTACTTTTGGTAATGCATTATTTATAAATATTACTTTGTGAATTGAAGTGCACTTTGGTGATTGCCTAGGGCTAGGATATTGAACCCTAAAGTTCATGTAATTAAGCAACCTTAAGATATATTTTCATATCTTAATATGTGATTAAACAATAAGCCAATATAAGGACCTTTCACCTCTAGCCTTTTGACTATTATTATATTCCTTATTTTATACACCCACAATGATAACAAAAAAGGGCAACGAAAGACAATGATTAAGGCGTACAGCATAGCAATCGCGGGACAAATAAGGTATTAGCAGACGTCTTAGCAAAGAAAGGAGCGTACGCTAGAAGCTATAATAATAATATAATAATAATACAATGGACAGTTTCACCTTTATTTGTATGTCAAGCGTTAGTAGCAGACAAAGAAGGAACTACTTTTGTAAGGTCAAAGCGGCCAATCTTTCAATCTTTTAATTATAATTTTGTACCTAATGTACGTGTTGTAATCACTAATGACTCTGCTGTCATAATCTCTTGTGTTGATGCATGTTTAGCTATTAATATAAATGTCTTTTTTCTACCAAAAAGAAAAAAGAGACAATGATTAAGGAACTTCATTTCCATATGCTTTAAATAAAATCCGTTCTTTTTATTATGGTAAAAAGTTTCGTTTTCTTCTAATCTTATCGTACTTTTAATTGAATTTGTTTTAGTCTACCAAGGGCATGCAATTCATTTTCGTTTTATTTTCTTGAGTTAAACATTAACTGAAATTGGAAGTTAGTATGTTTCGAAATGTGAGAGAATGAGAGAGCATTTTATCTCATGCAGGATGAGGTGTAAGCCCGGTAACATAACAGGTTCATGCAAATAAATATGTAATGGAAACTACATCAAAGATTTAAACAAAATTAAAAGAAAATTGTTGAGGATTTTAACATAAATATCCAAACACTAACATAAGTATAAAACTACAAAAATAAAAAAATATATCTTGAGATACGAATCATAGAACGTGTGATAGCACCCCAAATACTATGAGTTCGCTTGGTACAAGGGATGAGAAATAACTAATCCCGAAAATAATTTTAGGATGAGCTTACCCATGTTTTGGTTAGGATAAAATGCATGAGATAACTCATTTCGAGCATTATAGCTATCCCACCTTGAGCGTGTGATAACTAATTTCAGGGTAATTAATTCCGGGATAACTTGTTTCCAACCAAACTACCCCTATATGTTGTATGTTCAACAAGTAAATAAGATAAAGCATTTTAAAGTACTGTAATTGAAAATTTTACTTCAAAGATTACTCTTTAAATATTAAATTTCTGGTTTGAGATGCAATCAAATTTAAACAAAATTAAAAAACAATTCTTAATCTACATGTACATCTACATTGCAAAAAGGGAAAGGGTTAAAAATACCCCTCTACTTTAGTTTATTGGTTAGATTTACCCCTAGTTATACTATAGGGCGAAAAATACCCTTTCCGTTAAGAAACTTAACAAACATACCCCTCTATTTAACGGTTATCCACCATGGCTTTTTAAATATCTGATGTGGCTGTATAATGACCCTCCAGGTCATTTTCTTGATTTTCGCACGCTTTCGGAGTTTTGAGCCTTCCTATAGCTACTACAGGTCATTTATGACTTGTCAAAACTGTCGGTTCGATTATCAAACAGTTCGTTTGGATTTTAGGTTAAATTCCTTGTTTTGGAGCTGTCGCTGTTAGTGAATTGGTCTCAGACCAAAACTCCCAGTAAATGGCCTCGGATGAGAATTCTGACAGAGCGATTAGCTCCGAAACGTTGATTTTAGGCTAGGGGGACCCTTGGTCCGGGTCCCGAGGCTTCCGGACTTGTTTTGGGCTATTAGGGAGATTTGTTGAAAATGAATTTATGGGTGTGAGGCTCATATTGCATCGAAACGGCCTCCATTGGGAATTTCAATATTTTCGTTGAGTCTAAAATATCGAATTTGGTATGGTAGCATAGTTCATTTGCGCGCACGGGGTTCTAACGAATCCCGAACCCCCGATCGAAATCCATTAGGACTTAGCTTTTGCTGGTTTCCCAGCTTCTGGTGCGGGGTCAATGTAACACCCCGTACCTTCCTAACCCAATGTGATGACGATGAACAATGTATACTTGAGTGTCGAGAGCCACACGAATGTATTTTGTAATGATATTGACAAGAAAATTGAAATTTGGCCTTGTACATATGCTTAACCTTGCGTAGAAGGTGTTTTGCGATCTTCATGGAGCATTTGTCGGGTTCAAAACGAGGCTAAGAGGACCTCTAAACAAAGTATGTTAAGGTTAAGAAGTAAGTGAAAGAATAGGATTTGAAGTATCTAACCAAACCCGCGAAGAAAAGTCGAAAAATGAAATTTTCGAAAAATTTAAGGGAAGGGCGCGTTGGGTAGCGTGCCACGCCGCTCTGGGCTCAAATTTTCAGTCCAGAGGCAGTATAGGGGCGCGCCAGGCAGCGTGCCACGCCGCCCCTGCGCACCTTTCAAAAGTTGAAAATTTTGTTTAAGTCTCAAGGGTTCCCGGGGACGTATTGAGCCGATTTTCGCCATGATTCTTCTACAACTATGAGAATATACATGAAATGAGTGAAATATATTGGTATGATAAAATTACTCCAGAACGAATTTGGCGTCAAAATGACGATTTTACCCTTTTGGTCAAAATGGGTCATACGTGGCTAGAATCACTTGGTTTTTGGATGGCGGCTACGGATATGAATAGCATGAGTGGGAATATTATTGTAATACGTATGAGACGACTTAAACACGTGAAATTATTGATTTTATCGGGTTAAGTGAATTGGGCCCAAAAATGGAAAGAAGACATGGCCCATATGGGGAAATTTGACCCATTCTTGCAAAAACTTCTAGAACACCACATGGAATGCTATAGAGTGGCTAAGCATGGACTTGAGAGCCTATATAAAGGGCAAAAATGCTGATTTTATTCATTTGGAAAACACATGCCTTTGTAGATAATTTTTTCAACCCTTTCTTTTTCTCTCAAACCCTAAGAGGTCAAAGCTAACCTTTGGAGCAAGATCAACATCTTCCAAGCCTAGGTAAGTGATTATTGTCATGGATTAATATATTATATGCATAAAAGAATATGTATATCATGTTGGTGGTGCTTGGAAAAGTTGGTCATGGTACTTGGTGATTTTGTATGAGATTTGTGGTATATGGAATTCAAGTGTGAATTAGGCCTTGTGCCTTTGAAGAAAAAGCATGGTATGGACAAAATACAAACATGTATGGTGTTATTTTTGATATAAAACTTGTTCTTGTCTAAAAGTGAAAATTATGGGATTTTGGCCGATATGTGTTATGAGTTGAATTAAGGTGCTTTGATGGATTATTTGTGATGTGTTATGGACAAGAAAGTGTAGAGGAGAAGTATTATGGTGAAATGTATTGATTTTCATGTATTGGTCAATGTTGGGAATATTATGGAATTTTCGAAATAATAGTATGATCAATGGTTTTGTCAAGAGGAAATGACATGTTTAAAGGCAAACATGTAATTCATTGACATTGCATGCATTTGTAAAGTAATTCGTGGTTAACGTGAATTCGTTATGTATGTATGTTGTAGAGTGAAGGAGAGGGATCATTGTATACGCATCGAAGGTTGTCTATTCGTATTGTGCATCCAAGGTATGCAAGGTTATTTTGTCCGTATCTTTCTACGGCCAATAGTGTTCACATTGACATTTCTTTAGTTCTATTCCGAAATGTACCAAGGTATCCCATATGCACTTATCTATGATCATTGTCCTATATTTCCTACTCATTGATCAATTATGAATCTCATTTCTCATATTCATGGTTAATGTTCCGAAAGTTCAAAGAAGGCTATGTTCCAATATTCCAATAGTGCCTATACTTGTGTCTCTTGTTCATGGATTATTGTCCAATGGTTCCAATGGTATCATGGTGCTAGTAATGTTATATTTCTCATTGATATTTATTCATATGTCCTTCACTCATTGGTCAATGATTCAAAGTTTCCAATAATGTTGTGTTCCAAAGTTCCAAAGTGATGTTATGACTATCAAAGTATCAATCTCAAAGTAATGAAAATGTGGTCAATGATCAAGTACGGGTGGCAAGTCTAGGGGCGTAAGCCTAGCTCGACTCGATCCCGAGATTTGGATTTATGGGTGGCAAGTCTAGGGGCGTAAGCCTAGCTCGACTCGATCCCGAGGGTGGCAAGTCTAGGGGCATAAGCCTAGCTCGACTCGATCCCTATATGATGATATGAAAGACCCACTGATCAGTCGGGGCCCGGGTACATTGTGATGTAATGACATGTGAGCATTGAGATAAAGGAAGTAATGAAAATAATGAAAGCAATCCACATGGTTTCCAAAGAGTAACATGGTGACTTATTCACATTGAGTATTCATATGTTTTGAGTTCATTGACATATTCATTAAACTATTCATGTGTTGTATAGTTTCATCTGAGCCTTGCATACTCAGTACTTATTTCGTACTGACCCCTCTCGGGGAATTTACCTTACTTGCTGCAGGCGCAGGTCCCAGTAGGCCTCCTCAATAAACTACCAGTGTTAGCGGTTCTTTGGTGAGCTCCCGCTCATTCGGGGCTTCTCCGAGTCAAATTGTATATATGTTTTGCTATTGTACATGTTGTGCGGGGACTTGTCCCGACTTATGGTTCATTTTGGTAAATGCTCTTGTTAGAGGCTTTTGTAGACCGATGTGGGTGTAATAGTGTAAAAGACACATGTTATTTTGACTGGATGGCCTCAACGGCCAAGTTTCATATGTATGCCTAAATATGTCCCTTGTTCTCCTTTATTCGTATGTCATAATATTATGCAATGGTGGTTATGAATATTATATGCATATGATTGAGCATAGGCAAAGGTTGGTTCTCTCGGGCCTTATCGGCTACGGGTGTCAATCATGTCTCGATGGGATTCGGGGCGTGACAAAAGTGGTATCAGAGCCGTCGGTCTAAGGATGTCTACAAAGCCGTGTCTGAGTAGAGTCTTGCTTATGGATGTGTTGCGCGCCACATTTATAAGTAGGAGGCTACGGGACATTTAGGAGTTGTTTCTTTTCTTCACTTCTAGATCGTGCAATAGAGCCAAAGTTGTAGGTGGACACATATGTACGTATTGACATTGGTTTTCTTTTATATAGTCAAATATTGAGTATCAGACAAGATAAGGGCAAAGGTGAGCAGGATGATATGCCTGCCGAAGTAGAAATGAGTAAATCACCACTTAACCAAGTTAGTCAAGGTGAAGCTGATATGGAAATCGTTATACGGGTCTCTCGTAGCCAAAAGATAGAGGAGTACCTGCAGAGCCATCTATAAATGTCACGGAACAGGATTTACGAAATGTAGTGCATATGTTGCCTCAGATAGTTGTTGGACAATGTCACGGGCGAGATGGCCTGATGATGAGTAATGATGGTGCGGCTAGGGTAGCTAGTCGTCAAACACAATATTTTTAGAAATCATACCCTCCCACGTTCACCGGGTCGGATTTGAATGAAGACCCATAGGACATTATGAACTAAGTTAAAAAGGGTTCTAGATGTTATGCATATGACTGATCTACTGATGTATTTTCAGATAGTTGGGAGGAATGTAAAATGGCATTCTGTGACTAGTACCTCCCATGTGAGGTCAAAAAAGCTTATGTGGACCAATTGTTAAGAAAATTTTTTTTTTTGCCAAAGGGCTATAAGTGTCAGGAAGTACAGTTTTTAGTGTCATAATTTGACTAGATATGCTCCAAACGTGATAACTGTTATAACCGATAGAGTGCATCAGTATAGAGACAGATGGATTGTACAATGGATATAGGCATTTTGCACACAATAATGAAAGACCAGAGGCACCAGAAAAGGACACAACTGTTTGACAAAGGTTCGTTAAAGATGGCTAGATCTATGGGGACAGTTCGTGGCGTCCCAAGGAGAATTGAGGTCTTGGATGATTGGCAGACCGCCTAAATCATTATTTCTTTAATCTACAGTTAATCTATAGTAAATGTTCTACCTCGATCCCAAGGGTTTAGAGACAGTCGGTTTGGCAAAGAAGTGAGATTCATGATTCATGGACAATGGGGTATCAAGCATAAGAACGAAGAAGGTAGAGACCAAATGTCGGTTGGGGCCAAATGTTGTTATTGGTGTGATATGTCGGGTCACAAAAGGAGACTTCTCCTGGTGAAGCTACATGTACCGTACACGTAGTGATTGACCCACAGAGCATATGGTATTTTGTTAATTGCTGAAAAGTGAAAAGAACACCAAAATGACCAGTTGGTGAACCTATTGTAAATAAAAGAGTATATCATAAGTGCATAGTCATTAATTGTGGTCATGAGATACTGGTTGATCTTATTGAGTTATAAAGGGGTTATGGCATAGTAGATGGCCGAACTAAGAAGTTCTATTGTCATTATCCCCAAAGGAATATTTTGAATGGACAGGAAAATGTATTCCCCATCTCACGACAAAGAAAAGGATACTTTAAGGGATACATATGCCACTTAGTAAGAGTGAACGATATTAATGCGAAGCCCCCACCTCTTTAATCAGTTCGGGTGGTAAATGAATTCCCAGATGTATGATTTGGTATGAATGTGACGTCAGGTACTCGAACTATTTTTATTTTCATCATATAGCATGGCCTCTTCATATAGCATGGCCTGGTCGAGTTACGAGAATGACAGGAGAAAGTAAAAGACGTGTTGAATAAGGGATTCATAAGGCCTAGTACTGCCCCTTGGGGTGCATCAGTGTCACTAGTAGAAAAAAAAGATAAATGGCCTATTGAGAATGTGTGTTTACTATTGGCAACTGGATAAGAATAGTTTCCCCCCAGAGTTGACGATTTGTTTGATCAGGTACGGGATAAATGATAATGAATGTTGATGAAATAAAAAGGAAAATATATATGAACGATGATGATATACCCAAGGCAGCATTACAAACATGGTATGCTTATAAGTCTTAGTATGTCAATTGGGCTAGAGAATGCACCTGTAGTTTTATAGATTAATGAACAGGGCGTTCAGGACACTTGTAAATGTGTGTGTGACCATATTCGGTGATGGTATTCAAAAAAAAAACATCACAGGAGGACTATGCATTGTATAGGATGAAGAGATGAAAGTTGTCACACAAAAGATAGAAATGGTGAACAATTGGCTAAGGCCTACGATGCTTACAGAGATCCATCGATTTCTTGGGTTGATTGATCATTATATGAGAATTGTGGAAGGATCTCCTTCTATACCTACACCCTTAACAAAGCCTATACACAAGGCAATCAAGTTCCAGTATGATGCATGTGAGAAAAGCTTTCAAGAGTTGAAAGATAAAGTAACTTCCACATCCGTTGTAAGTGCCTTCTGAAGGCATAAGAATGTTATGCAATGTATGGTAATGCTTCCGGGGTTGGCCTCGAATGTATATTGATGTAGCATGATAAGGTAATAGCATATGCATCACGACAGTTACGGCCACATGAGAATATAAAATTATTACGAAACACATGACCCTGAAGTAGCAGCAGTGATATTTGCTTTAACGTTATGGTGTAACTATTTGTAAGGGATTCATGCTGATATATATATTCTGGATGTGAGACAATGTAACAGATTGTTAAGCCAAAAGACTTACTCTGAGGTAGCGAAGGTGGCTTGAAATCTTAAAAGGTGAGGACATTGGTATCCTATATCATTTGGGAAAAGCAAATGGGGTCGTTGATACATTAAGATGCAAGGTAGTAGGAAGTATGAATGGACAGCTCACAGAAAAGAAAGATATAGTCAGGAAATCTATATTAATGAGGCAATATGGGGTTTTGTTTCTTAAAACTCCAGAGGAAAGAATTATAGTCTCAAATGTGGTAGGATTTTCATTGATATTGGAGGTAAAGGGAAAAGCAATATGTAAATTCCAGTTTTAGTTCAATTGGAAAAAAAAAAATATGTACAGTAAAGTCGACGAGAGTATTTGAGCAAACACAAGGGGGAGTACTTTAACGCCAAAGTAGATTGTGTGTACTGGGTATAGATGAGTTAAGGAAATGAATTACGACAGAAGAACATCGTTCATGGTAGTTGTTTGTTCGCAAACAACCAAAATACACCATGGTGTAGCAGAGATATGTTGGTAAGAATATATGAGAAGCACATTGTAGAACTTGTATTTCAATGTCCAAGCGGTCACTGACGAACAGTATGGCATCAAAAGTCTGTATGTTTTATGCAATATGTTACCCTCCCAGTTTGGAAGTGGAACATGAATAACATGGAATTAATGAAAGGGTTGTCTCGTACATTGCGAAGGTTGAGTCCATATAAATAATCATGAACTGGCTTACCGAGTCAACATATTTCCTACCAGTTAGGACCACCGCTACAGATAAACGGTATGCAAAATTATAGGTTACAAAGATCGTATGATTACATGAGACTCCACTCACTATTATATCACACAGGGGGGGGGGGCTCACTTGATTGCACAGTGTGGGTAAGTCTTTCCAGTAAAGCATGAGTACACAGAGAAATGTAAGTATGGCTGGTCATCCTTAAATGGATGGACGAACATAATGTATTATACGAACATGTGAAGATATGTCACGAGTTTGTACGTTGGACTTTAAAGGTAGTGGGGATGAATATCGATCGTCTAATGAAATTGCTACAATAAAGATATCAAAAGGTACCTTACGAAGGTTTATATAAAAGGACATATAAGATCATCCATTGGATGGGTTATGGATGATGAAATTTTGCGTTGCCCAGGTCAAATTTTATTCATCAAGCTATAGAGAAAGTAAAGGTGATATAAAAGTAGCTACAAATGGCCCAAAGTCGGTATAAATCATATGCCGATATTAGAAGATTGATAGTGTCACCAATGGAAAAAGATAATGAGATTCGGAAAGAAAGAGGAGTTGTCCAAAGATTTGGGCAACTTGCGTACCTATTAGCACTAGTCCAGGAATTCTTCACAGTCCATTTCGTATGCTCCGAAAGTGTATCGGAGAGTATATAGTATTGTTGTCAATGGAAAGGTACAAATTTCAGAGGATCTCACATGTACAAAGGTACATCGAGAAGTGAAAGAATCAAGAAAAGCAAACGTAGCTTCCGTAGGGGCACTATTGGAGAACTTAGTACATCGAAGAAATCACAAGGGAAATCGAAGCATTAATGACATCTAAGTACTTGTACTTGTGATACATGGAAGAAAAAGTTCAAGATACAGATTTGGAGTTATAAGTCTTTACAAGTGTTAAGTGTGTATATTATGATATAGAGCATTCACTTTGACTTAAGTGTTGCAATGAGACAGTATTACTAACATTCGAGGACGAATGTTCCTAAGGGGGGAAGAATGTAACACCCCGTACCTTCCTAACCCAATGTGATGACGATGAACAATGTATACTTGAGTGTCGAGAGCCACACGAATGTATTTTGTAATGATATTGACAAGAAAATTGAAATTTGGCCTTGTACATATGCTTAACCTTGCGTAGAAGGTGTTTTGCGATCTTCATGGAGCATTTGTCGGGTTCAAAACGAGGCTAAGAGGACCTCTAAACAAAGTATGTTAAGGTTAAGAAGTAAGTGAAAGAATAGGATTTGAAGTATCTAACCAAACCCGCGAAGAAAAGTCGAAAAATGAAATTTTCGAAAAATTTAAGGGAAGGGCGCGTTGGGTAGCGTGCCACGCCGCTCTGGGCTCAAATTTTCAGTCCAGAGGCAGTATAGGGGCGCGCCAGGCAGCGTGCCACGCCGCCCCTGCGCACCTTTCAAAAGTTGAAAATTTTGTTTAAGTCTCAAGGGTTCCCGGGGACGTATTGAGCCGATTTTCGCCATGATTCTTCTACAACTATGAGAATATACATGAAATGAGTGAAATATATTGGTATGATAAAATTACTCCAGAACGAATTTGGCGTCAAAATGACGATTTTACCCTTTTGGTCAAAATGGGTCATACGTGGCTAGAATCACTTGGTTTTTGGATGGCGGCTACGGATATGAATAGCATGAGTGGGAATATTATTGTAATACGTATGAGACGACTTAAACACGTGAAATTATTGATTTTATCGGGTTAAGTGAATTGGGCCCAAAAATGGAAAGAAGACATGGCCCATATGGGGAAATTTGACCCATTCTTGCAAAAACTTCTAGAACACCACATGGAATGCTATAGAGTGGCTAAGCATGGACTTGAGAGCCTATATAAAGGGCAAAAATGCTGATTTTATTCATTTGGAAAACACATGCCTTTGTAGATAATTTTTTCAACCCTTTCTTTTTCTCTCAAACCCTAAGAGGTCAAAGCTAACCTTTGGAGCAAGATCAACATCTTCCAAGCCTAGGTAAGTGATTATTGTCATGGATTAATATATTATATGCATAAAAGAATATGTATATCATGTTGGTGGTGCTTGGAAAAGTTGGTCATGGTACTTGGTGATTTTGTATGAGATTTGTGGTATATGGAATTCAAGTGTGAATTAGGCCTTGTGCCTTTGAAGAAAAAGCATGGTATGGACAAAATACAAACATGTATGGTGTTATTTTTGATATAAAACTTGTTCTTGTCTAAAAGTGAAAATTATGGGATTTTGGCCGATATGTGTTATGAGTTGAATTAAGGTGCTTTGATGGATTATTTGTGATGTGTTATGGACAAGAAAGTGTAGAGGAGAAGTATTATGGTGAAATGTATTGATTTTCATGTATTGGTCAATGTTGGGAATATTATGGAATTTTCGAAATAATAGTATGATCAATGGTTTTGTCAAGAGGAAATGACATGTTTAAAGGCAAACATGTAATTCATTGACATTGCATGCATTTGTAAAGTAATTCGTGGTTAACGTGAATTCGTTATGTATGTATGTTGTAGAGTGAAGGAGAGGGATCATTGTATACGCATCGAAGGTTGTCTATTCGTATTGTGCATCCAAGGTATGCAAGGTTATTTTGTCCGTATCTTTCTACGGCCAATAGTGTTCACATTGACATTTCTTTAGTTCTATTCCGAAATGTACCAAGGTATCCCATATGCACTTATCTATGATCATTGTCCTATATTTCCTACTCATTGATCAATTGTGAATCTCATTTCTCATATTCATGGTTAATGTTCCGAAAGTTCAAAGAAGGCTATGTTCCAATATTCCAATAGTGCCTATACTTGTGTCTCTTGTTCATGGATTATTGTCCAACGGTTCCAATGGTATCATGGTGCTAGTAATGTTATATTTCTCATTGATATTTATTCATATGTCCTTCACTCATTGGTCAATGATTCAAAGTTTCCAACAATGTTGTGTTCCAAAGTTCCAAAGTGATGTTATGACTATCAAAGTATCAATCTCAAAGTAATGAAAATGTGGTCAATGATCAAGTACGGGTGGCAAGTCTAGGGGCGTAAGCCTAGCTCGACTCGATCCCGAGATTTGGATTTATGGGTGGCAAGTCTAGGGGCGTAAGCCTAGCTCGACTCGATCCCGAGGGTGGCAAGTCTAGGGGCATAAGCCTAGCTCGACTCGATCCCTATATGATGATATGAAAGACCCACTGATCAGTCGGGGCCCGGGTACATTGTGATGTAATGACATGTGAGCATTGAGATAAAGGAAGTAATGAAAATAATGAAAGCAATCCACATGGTTTCCAAAGAGTAACATGGTGACTTATTCACATTGAGTATTCATATGTTTTGAGTTCATTGACATATTCATTAAACTATTCATGTGTTGTATAGTTTCATCTGAGCCTTGCATACTCAGTACTTATTTCGTACTGACCCCTCTCGGGGAATTTACCTTACTTGCTGCAGGCGCAGGTCCCAGTAGGCCTCCTCAATAAACTACCAGTGTTAGCGGTTCTTTGGTGAGCTCCCGCTCATTCGGGGCTTCTCCGAGTCAAATTGTATATATGTTTTTCTATTGTACATGTTGTGCGGGGACTTGTCCCGACTTATGGTTCATTTTGGTAAATGCTCTTGTTAGAGGCTTTTGTAGACCGATGTGGGTGTAATAGTGTAAAAGACACATGTTATTTTGACTGGATGGCCTCAACGGCCAAGTTTCATATGTATGCCTAAATATGTCCCTTGTTCTCCTTTATTCGTATGTCATAATATTATGCAATGGTGGTTATGAATATTATATGCATATGATTGAGCATAGGCAAAGGTTGGTTCTCTCGGGCCTTATCGGCTACGGGTGCCAATCATGTCTCGATGGGATTCGGGGCGTGACAGTCATTTTACCTTCGCATTCATGAGGGGTAGGCCGCGTTCGCGAAGGGTCAGTTCTTTGAACATTTCGTTCGCGAGCCTCCCTTCGCGTTCGCGTTTAAAGGCGACCCAACCCAGACTCATTTTCTTCTTCATGTTCGCGACCTTGGGTGTCGCGTTCATGTTGCTTTATCCCGTTTGCCATCGTATTCGCGGCCCCTTGCCTGCGTTCGCGAAGGGAAACTCTTGAAGCTTTTGCAGTCGCGGCCCTTAAGCCCCCCGCGTTCGCGAAGGGCATTGCCCTGGCAGTATATAGGTTGCCTTCTTCGATTTCTTCTTCATTTTCAAGCCCCATTTCATCATTTTTAGAGCTTGGAGCGTGGGAAGAAGTGGGAAATCATCCATTGAGGCTAAGGTAAGCGAAATCTACCTTTCTTGATCATTTTTCATTGTTTTTCCCATCAAATTCCGCCCTTTTTCCTTGTAAATCCCTAGAATTAATTCTCAAAATTCCTTAACTTTAGGTGCTGATTTAAGCCCCAATTTGTGCTCAAATTTTGAGCACATATTTTTTATATTTCGAGGGATCTCGTGACTTATTCAATTTTGGGGTTTCGTTCGCGGGTTCCACCGGCTCATTTTTTACCCGATTTTGGGTCCACAGTTTTATAATGCAATATGGGTCTTGTTTTACTCCTATTAATGTGTAGATTATGATTTTGATAGTACAGCGTCATTTTTGGATCGTGGAGTGAAGACGAGCGATTTATGGATGGTTCAAGATTGCGGTTCGGCATCGAGGTATGCTTCAGTCTATTTTTCTCTATGAGATTGTATATAGTATAGATTGTATGCTAGGTAGGGATTATAGCATGGGTTACACCTAGCATTTGATCTATTTAGGGGACTTAGAATAGAAATGTGACCCGAACCTTGGCATAGTACCCGTAGTGGTTTTAGAACCCTATTATCCTTGATTATAGACTTGTATAATCATAGTTTGACATTAAGGATCCTTAATTTAAGACTTACCATATTACTTAATAAATTGGATGATATTTTCCCCGGTTAGATTCTTTTAGCGGCATTATGCCTGTAATTACCTTAGTTTCACAAATTATGGTGCTATTAGCATGCTAGATATGTGTTGTCAAGCCCGAGGCCGTGGTTACGATACCAGTTGAACTCCAGGTGAGTATTTTATCCTTAAACAGGATATGATTCTAGTTTATAGACGCTTAGGCGCGTATGGTTGTATTGTTTGGATACTAGTGATGACATGCATATTTTTAGGTGCATTTATGCTCACTTAGTGGTACGATTCCAATCAAAACCTTGATTCATCATCCCATCATCATCATCATTACATTGCATTGCATCATTTGCATTGCATTATCATCCTTGGTATGGTTTGATACTGTGTTAATATTTACTCTTGTACTATATTTCTGTGTTAGGACCTTGTTTGTGATATTGTGTTTGAGCATTCATTTCACTTCATTACATTATCTTACATCATCTTATATTAATTGAGCGGTTGAGATATTATGAGACTTGGGATATGGCTATGGCTCAATTTGTGCGACTGTTGCATCGCACCTTTCGATAGTATGTTATACCTTTTTATATACACTCTCTCTGTTTTTATCCCATATTATTGGTTGATTATGATTGATTAAGCCTGATACATCTTATTAGTGAGTCTTCTTCATAAATAACTTCCCTTATATATTGATCATGGAATGAATATTATTGACTCACCTAGATTAATGTGTCTACTCTGTATTTGGTAAATATGTTGACCGTTGTATTGGGTTACCCTGATAGGATGAAATATTATAATTGCGGGTTATAGATTGTTTGAGAAAACCTTGGGTAGTTGGGGTGGTGGTTCTCGCCATCGCTTTGGATTAGGGTCGATTATCGACGATGTTTGCTGAGTACATGTGGTTTCGTACTCACCCTTGCTTTTCTTTCCTTTTTCTTATTTTTTTGCACCCTATGCAGGTATTGGACCGAGTAGCAGTTTGTAGATTGTCTTCTTCTAGTATTGGCGTTGCGGAGATCGAAGTAGTGGCTGAAGGACTTCAAGCTTACCCAGATTTCTCTTTATTTATCTTATGCTTATCTCCATTTAAGATACCTTAGTTATTTATGTCCTTCTATATTTAGAGGCTTGTACTAGTGACAACCAGACTTGGGATGTATCTTGATCTTTACTTCTTCTACCTATTTATGACTTTGGGTTTATTCTCTCTTCTTCCGCTTCTTTATTGTCATATTTGTGAATTCGGGTTAGGTTAGGCTTACCTGTATCGGAGGGTGTAACAGGTGCCATTACGTGCCAATTTTGGTTCGCGACATATATACAATACAATCTTTTTATTTGAGTAATTTTCTTCTTCCTCTCTCTTTTATATACACTTATACAATGTAGATACATTGTTTAAACATTGTATATACATATGTACATATTTGTATAATTATGTATATTATTGAATAATTGTATATGTGACATTTTGTAAAATTATAAGAGGTGTATAATACACTTGTATACAATACTATACAATATTATATACTATTATACAAAAAATCGACTTCATCTTCTTCCTTGAATTCAACCATCAGATTCATTCAAAAACACCTCAAAAGCTGCACCAACTCACCAAAAATTTAGATTTAATTTCCTCAATACATACCCATTCTTTTAAAGCAATACACACTCGAAAGAAGCTTATTTACATAATCGATGGAACACTACACGCGTTTCACACCTTTAGAAGATACACACATATCAGACGCGATACATGGAATTTACACAGAGAAGAAAGAAGAAGAAAAAAGGGAAAAAAATAGCATAGTCTTCTTCATAACCTGCTCTCAACCTCAACCTCTATGAACACCACCTCATTTCATCCTCAAATTCCACAATACCAAAGAACCAAATAGCTCCCTCCACTGCTCAATTTTTCAATTCCTCCATTCTAATTACACCCAACAAACAATATAATTCAATGCGCGCCATTAACACTTTCCGACGAAAAATATCAATTGGACTCATCTTTTTCGTCCCTTTTCCAGAGAATTGACACACACCCACAACAACGATTTTCCTCCATTAATCTTTCCAAAACCCCATTGAAATACCTTCATTAACAACAATATACTCCTCTATTTTCACTCCCCAATTAGACAAAAACAACCCCACTAAAACAACCATCGAAACTACCACAATTTCATCACCACAACCGCCTAACACCAGCCCCAAAATCGCTGGAAAATTCCCTTCACAGACTCAACACTATTAACGACCAAACACCCGTAAGATAAGAACATGAAATGGACTACAGATTGAAAAGTAACATTTTGGCTCTACACAATTGGGCCATTTTTGATAATGTAATATACAGTGGACTATATTTTGTAATGTAATATTAATAGTTGCATTTTTATGTAATTTTTCCTTTAGCAGGTTAATGATTAAACTGATAACCCAATAAGATTCTATTAAAATTATATTTTTTATCCCTAATTATATAATAGTGGCTCTAAATTTTAAATATATTCCCTATTGTTTTTTGCATTTTATAATTTTTGTTTTAGTGAAGGGGAGCCTTAGAGTAACTGGTAAAGTTGTTGCCATGTGACCAAGAGGTTACGGGTTCAAGTCTTGGAAACAGACTCTAGCAGAAATGCAAGGTAAGGCTGCGTACAATACACCTTTGTGGTGGGGCCCTTCCCCGAACACCGCGCATAGCGGTAGCTTTAGTGCATCGGGGTGCCCTTTTTTTTTTATATAATTTTTGTTTTAGTGCTTGTAATTTGTGGACTTTATGCATGAAAATAGTGTAGAACAAATGAAAATAAGAGAAAGTAAAAATAAATAAATTAGAGGAGCGTTTTCTTATCGGTTAAACTGAAAACCAAATCGTTAAGGACCAAAAATTGATAACGAATATCTTATTGGTTTAGTTATCGGTTTAGAGTGTTTACAAACTGAAAACTGAATCAATAATACATACTCCCTCCGTCCCATATTAGTTAATCACCTTTTACTTTTGCATGCTCTTTAAGAAATCATAAATAAGAATGATAATTTTACTAATTTACCCCTTAAGATACTTTCTTGAAACTTTATAAAAAAACTTATTTTTACACTTTCAAAGAGTATTAATTATAAGGGTAAAATAGAAAAACTTTAATTAATTTTACCTTAATTTAATACGTGAACAAGTGGAGTATTTCGTATATGTATTTTTAATAAGGTGAGTGGAAGCAAAATTGAATCGAACCGACCGATACATTTGGACCATTTTCCAAAGAAAAAGAAAACTAGTCCTCGACAAGCTCGAGAGTCGTGTCCTCTAAACAGCTAGAATGTGTAATGCTCAAAATTCCGTTAAGAGCAATGCTCTTCGGACTTTTCAATGAAAATTGGCTGATAAAGCAGCAAATCCATGTTTTAAAGCGTTGAATATCTACTCTCTCCTATACATTTTGGTGAAACAGTATGGCCATGTCTATGAAGCATATGTATATTGTGATTGCAACTCTTGGTGTTCTGTCCTTTATATTTGGTGTTGTTGCTGAAAACAACAAGGTTAGTTAATCCATTTACTTACACCATCTGCCCTTCTGCCTCATCATATAATTCATCCACTCCTCATTTTATCTGATTTGATATAATCTGAAAGTGAGCTTTTTCTTTCTCATTTTTACTTATTATCTGTTGAGGTGCTGAAATTTGGGTATAGCTAATAAGTAATGCTAACTACTCTATTAAATTCTTTAAGTCTTATACCTTACCTTATAAAAAAAAAAAGTTAGTTTGAGTCGTGTCCTTGAAAACCTAATCTGCCCCAGTTGTGCTCTTTACTTATATGTTGCTTGGGCTCTCCAAATATTCTGATCCTCCAAAAATGCACTACTTTTGGAGGAGAGTCTGAGCAACATATAACTTCAGATTTTAAGCATAGGTTATACTTATTTCCATTTAGCCATAGTAGTTGACTGGGAGGTTTTTATTGTATATGCGTGGTGTTTTCATCTATTCGAAATAAAAGAGTGATTATCATTTCATCAGAGCTAGATGGCATGTTCTAAAGGGGACGGACCTATACGGATAACCATAAGATAAGCATGAAGAGTTAGTCATAGTAAAATGGAACTTTGTTTTTTTTTTTTCACTAACCTATTTGTGGTCTGTCAGGCAGTTGTAATATAACACTTCAAGTCTTTGTAAATTGCAAAGAATCAAACGTTGGAGCATATAAACACTTTTACCTTCCAAATTTCATTAGAAACATGGTGATATTTAACAATTTCTTGAAGTACATGCATGACAAGATATTTGCTAAGTATGTCCCATGTTCCGTTAGTTCTCCTTTGTCATTTTGGATTTAGTGAGTGTTCTTTTGTTGCAGCCTGCAGCTGGAACCGCAATACCAGGAAAAGGGGTTGTTATTTGTAAATATCGATCTGATCCAACTGTTTCCCTGGGCTTATTGTCTGTTATCTTTCTTGCTGCATCTGCTGTGGCCGGCTTCTCGTCTTTGTTTTACCCATATAAAGGGAAGTCAATTCCTCAGGCTGTTCTGCTGAGAAGCACTAGTTTTGTTATATTCCTCAATGTTGCTTTGTAAGTATATTTCTGCACGTCACCTTCTCTACTTCATGTGTGATATGTACGAACTATAAATATGTAGTGTATCACTTTTGCTATTTTCACGTACTTCAGGATACGTTTACATGCACTAAATTTCAGAGCTCAACTTTTTAATTGATCTATTTGAGCTGATGCTGTGTCTATTAACATGGACTTGCAAGATGTTTTAACCGGCTAGGAAGTCTGAATGCATGCATAAGATGGAAACATACAACTTTTATGACAAGTGAGAGTGCAAGATGAAAATCACCTGGAACAAAATGCAGAAACCTCTGCTTCTTCAATAATCCCACAAATCCAAAAAAGAAAAAAAACACTCCAAAGTTTACTAACAAGCGAGAAAGTTGACTTTGAGAATGAAAAGGGGAACCCTGGCTGCAATAAAAACAATGCTAACCAGCAAGCAAGGACCCCTACTGAAGATAATCAGGGATAGAAAGCACTTCTAATAACTAGTACTCCCTCCGTCCCATTTTATGTGGCACACTTTTCTTTTAGTTTGTCCCAAAAAGAATATCACCTTACTATAATTACTTAATTAGTAACAATTTAACTTTAAAATTTCCTTTTTACCCTTAATGAAATGATTTACGACCACACAAATTTCTAAGGATTGTTTTGGACCACAAGTTTCAAAAGTCTTCCCTTTTTTCTTAAACTCCGTGCTAAGTCAAATGGTGCCACATAAAATGAGACGGAGGGAGTACTAATTTTGCCCTGAATATTCTAAAGTTAGTGTATGATACCAATCTGTAGTCAGATAATGCGGGAAACAAAGTTATGGATGGAAAAGCTGGTAGTGTGAAGTTGGTCTTGCAAGTCTATCTGACACTGACAGCAAACAAACTACTCAAAGCCTTTAAGCAGCAAGGTAGTCGAGAAAAGAAATATTGAACTTTCTTAATTTTCGTGCTTTTATGACAATTTCGTTTAGTTTCTTGACGGAGGCATAAATACATTAAGGCTTGAGAAGAAAGATAAAGATGCATGTGTTATATATATCATGAATATCTCATTTTATATTTTGTGTCCCAGTTGCCTCATTTTAGCTCTTTAGTGATTTTGATGTCCACTGGTGAACGGATTATTCCCACTATATATATCCACATTGCTTCTCAGAGGGAGGGTGAGGGAAAGAAGCGATTCTTGTCATTTTTAACATTATTTCAATTCTGTTCATCTTATTTTTCCTTGACTCGTTTGGTTTTGATTTTCTGCTGGTAAAATATAGGGGTACAACTGGTTTAGCAGCTGCTCTGTTGTTGTGGCCTACAATCAGTGAGCAACTTCATATCACGCGGAACATACACCACAACTTGCAAACGGAGTGCCCAACTGCCAAGACTGGTCTTCTTGGTGGTGGTGCCTTCTTGTCTCTTGATTCTGCGCTTTTCTGGTTGGTTTGCTTGATGTTAGTTAATAATGCTAGGGAGGATTACTTCGAAGAAACAGCAGATCTTAAAGGTGGGCCTGCAGTGGACTATGAACCAGATGATGTGATCAAGAGTGCCTAAGATATTTCTACTAGTTGACTCAGAAAATATGCCTTTCATTTACTTGTTTCATTCTGATGTTGCGACGATAATGTGGTAGCATACCTTGCGCGAGAACTCCTTTGTTGCATTTGTATATATGAAAAATGGTATTATGGACTCGTCTAGCATCTTATTCTGTGTGGATTTAGTCCCATTAATCTTTAATTTCATTTAAATGTTCTCCCCAACGACAAATAAGTATTTTGGTTATGTATCGATATGTTGAGCTTTTAAGACCAAATGCTTCGCGACATCATCCTCCACTCCTCCTTCTCCCCCTGTCATCTAACCAAATGATGTTGCTAACAGGTCTTACTAGCGGAATAATGTTGTTAACAGTTCTTACCCGGCAACAGTACTTTTGCCGAGAACAAATCTTTAGTTCAAAATGAATCTCTTTTCTTCTCCTTCTTTTTTTTGTATGGAAATGGTTATTGTATTATTATGATGGAATAGTTGGTGGTTATAGTGGTTTTGTGGTGGTGGTTTGAAGGTGGAATAAATGTATGTTTGGTGTATGTTACTATATGTCACATGTATCACACTATACATACAGTAGCATACACACAACATATGAGTACACAAACACAACGACGGCAAGTGTGTATATTAATGTATATCACCATATATCATGCCTAAGTTAAGTGTATACATCGACATACAGTGATATATGATGATATACAAGTGTACATAGAGAGAAGAAGAAGTGGAAGCTATGAGTGAGAACTCCCGGAAAGAAAAAAAACCAACTGACAGAGTCAGTAGGTAGGATGGGGACAATGACAAGAAAAGCCAAAAGCTATTGGAAATCGCAAAAACAGCAGTAGTGGCGATAGACGAGTGGGATTTATTGAAGGTTGTATATGTTTTGTAAAGTTTTGATTGCTATTTCTCTGAAAGTGAAATAGTATTGCTTAAACATGAATGTATTTTCATATATATTATCTAAAAAACTCGTATTTAAATTTGTATTTACATAAGAGATTTGCATGATTCCAAATGGAAATTTTCTCAAGTGCAGGTGCAGATGCTAATATAAGCCTCACAAATTCCATTTCTACATGCTCTTTGTAAACGAAAATTTCCTGCCATATTAGGTATATTCTATCGTAGAGTGACTTTCGTATATGTTTTGAAAAAAATAATTTTGATATGTTTGATCAACGAAAATCTCCTGCTACGTTTGGCAAATAGGAGTCTAATTTCGTATATATAGAAAATTCTCCCCTATACATACACAACACATACAATTACAATGATATATTATATCCACACGATTTTACATATTTTGCTATTTTCTTAAAAAGAGTTGCTATATTTTGAAAAAAAAAGAAACGAAACCTCACTATATCTTGCAAAAAAAGGCTCTTTAAACAAAAAAGGCTGGTCCATTACAGGCACAAAAATAGGGCTTTGTTCAGATCCAACAAAAAGAATGAAACGAAGAAACAAAGGAGCCCAGGCCCATGCCAACGAAAACACCCAACTAGCAAGCCAGTTCTCCCTCATCGCCAACAGAAAACTTGTTTGCTGTGTTTATATTGCGGAGCAATATCAGCTATGTTTGTCCCTTCGGGGACATCCAATAAAATTGGAACGATACAGAGATGATTAACATGGCCCCTACATCAAGGATGACATGCACAAATTGAGAAATGGTCTAAATTTTTTTCTCAATTAAATCCTCCACAAGCACCCAACGATATTTTTGAAGAGTCCAACCAACATAGCTTTTGGGCGTATTCCCTGCCAGTTATGTGCCTTCCCTGTTCTGCTGGAGTGTTGTCAAGGACATGAACGCTTTTTCTTGAGCTGATGGTTGATCAAAAACAATCTCTCTATATCCTAAGGAGGGCTTAAGGGTAAAGTTTGCGAACATTTTATCTTCTTCAGAGTTCACACTCCACTTGTGGACTACATTAGGTATGTTATTGTTGTTGGAAAGACACGAAGGTAAAAGTTGATTTCTGGGGGATGAAATCGAATCCTGACGGTGTTTGCATAGAACAGTGAATGAGCTAGTAATCATCGAGGCATTCAGCGTTCAATCTCTTTGAGGGATTCACTATTCAATCTCTTTTCTTTTTTTTCTTTCTGAGTACTGCATTTAATTCCCTGATAATCCAGGGGTATAATCCTTGATCCAAACTAGTAAGCAATATATTGGGATATTAACAAATTTGCGAATCGTCCAAAAAATATTTCATTGACCTAACCGGTGAATTATATTAGTTGTGTGTATACTCAAGAGTTTAACAAGTGTATAATCGCTAACACTGATTAATGCTGATCAAAATTTATAAGAAATAAATACTCTATTAGGATTATTTTTTTGTTGTTGACTACATTAAACTGTTATGTATAAAAGTTATCTTCACTACTGATGTAGTATACAACTTGAATCAAAAGTTGGTAATTCCCGCTATCAGGTAGGAGGTTCAAGTTCAACTACCGCTACTCGCCTCTGGGTGATGCTCTTGGGGTTCACTTTTGTAAACAGGCCATCCTCTACCTCCATCAACTATGATTTCAACATTGGGTGATGCTCGGCGAACTTGTTTCATCTCATCCATAATTTGTCTACCCGGTCGAGAAAAGAGATTTGCATGATTCCAAATGGAAATTTTCTCAAGTGCAGGTGCAGATGCTAATATAAGCCTCACAAATTCCATTTCCGTCTCAATACCAGTAAACATATTCATATGTACTCTTTGAAGCAGTTTCAGAACACCGTACAATCTTGATTGGTCTCGTAAGTATTGTACAACAGGTTCCACAGCTTCTTTTATTATTTTCTACAAAAATTTCAAGAAGTGGTCAGGTTGGGTTCAGATAAAGAAATCGTATTAAAAAGAGAGAGATTAATGGTATCAAAAGAAAAAAAGGAGAGAGTGATTACACTTTTAGTAGTCAGCTTTTGTAATTTGGGGCAGCTTGTAATCAAGAAAATAATACATGAAACCTCCTCAACGTTTCTGAATAACACTCTCCCAATACTGAGAGATTTGACATTGTTCATGGCAGTCAGATGATTCTCTGGCAGACCTCCCATTTTCAAGTACTAGAAACATGTCAAAAAATAGTCAAAGATACTTTGGTTATAATAAGCACCAAACTTTCATTAGACTATAACTAGTTATATCACAAATGTCCTTTACCTCCAATAGATCACCATCTATATCCAATTCCATTAGGCACGGCGTGTAACCGAAGAACTTTGTAAGGTTAGAACAAACAGGAGATGCATTCGCCGGAACTAGTGAACCGAGACGCACAGTAGCTTTTTTGAGCATAGGCGTGTTCTTGAAGCAAATGGACTTTGATATTCCATCAAAGTCAAAGCATTTGAGATTAGCTGCATCCATTTCAAGGGTGTCAAAGTTTGTGCACCGTTGCAACGTCAATCTTTCAAGCAATGGGCTTCTGGAAATAAGATTCTGAAGTATTGCTGGAACAAAAATGACATTGTGAAGATCAAGATTAATCAGCTTCTCAAACCCATTGAAACCGGGTGGAGGATGGAGCAAGCATTGATTAAATTTCAGACGCCTTAGGTGCTGGAGTGTAAAAAAGTGAGAAGGTAAATGATATTTGTTGCTATTTATTCCGGTAAGGGACAATTCCTGGACAATTTTCTTTGGCAAGAACAATATCCAGTAATCAATGTCAGGATGTCTTATCGAGGTAAAGCCTTCAAGTGTAAACTTCAATATTGGTCCTTTATGGAGTAATAGGACTTGGTAAATGATTCTGTTAGCTTCATGTGCAAACGACCTGAAAAAGTGATGATCAAACTCAAGTTGTTGACGTGTGACCCATTTATACCTCCAGTCTCTTGACAAGATACTAGTCTTCACCGCATCTTTCAGAGGCAAGCACCCTAGTATTCCATCCAGAATATTACATGGCAAATTGCTTAATGTATCTACACCACATCTCCTAGCACTCTTCATGATCAAATATTTACGAGTTGTAGGCACTTCTGAAAGTTAAGATCAGGGAAGTTAACCAGTAATATTAAGCAACTGCAGTTGTCGACATTCAGAGTATTCAATATTCTCAATAGAAAGTTAAGATCAGGGAAGTTAACCAGTAATTTCAGCAACATATGCATAGCCTTGTATGACTAATAGTTCGATTTTTCAACTAAAGTGATTGTTTTCTAAATAGGGCAAATTAGACAACTACTAATATATTTGGAGACCAAATGTGTCATGTTTTATTGCAATCTCTTGCCAATTTCAATATAATAAATTCCCATTGCTACACAATTGCTAAAATAAATTGATTTGAGTGAAGAAAGAAGTGAAAATTGAAGAATATATTAGTAGTACTAATTACATGAGAGAGCAACACAATGTATATATTTGAGTCCATAGGGTTACCTGAATCTGAAGAATCGTGAGAGAGAGCTGCGGTTGGCGACTTTTGCTGTTTAAATAGCCGTATATATAAGTTTTAAAATCAAAATAATCATACTTTATTTTGGCAAACCTTGTTATAATCAACTTCCAAAATTGTTTACTTTTACCTAAAATATATGGGAAATCGAAGGGGGGAGAAAAAGACTTATTAGTCCTTGGTTTGAGAGAAAAGGAGTATTTTCGCTGTTTTTTTATGTGATTTTTGAAGAGGGAAGATAATCTACATGTAATTTTTCATTTTCTTTTATTTATTTTTTTTGGGTTTCCCACCCGATATCCGGTAATTCGTATTGGAGTCCCGATTGATTCAGTTCGCGCACTGCAGGGCTCATTCTGGGGGTTGGGGGGTTGGGGGGGTGGCGGTCCCAACAGAATTTTCTCCATTTTCAGGGCTCGAACCCGATACCTCTGGTTAAAGATGGAGCAGTTTCATCACTGCTCCACAACTCATGTTGATCATTTTCTTGTCTTTAAATTAGAAGGTAAACCTAAGCAAGTTCTGCAATGACAATGGTATATTTTGGAGTCAAATTCAAAAGGAGGACAAAATTATTTTATTTCTCATAGTTTGAGATGCAAATCAGAGTCACTCTATCAATGATATCAACATATATATTATGACCAAATTCAAACAGAGGGCATACTGGTTTTATTTTAACTGATTTTTGAATTGTCTGAGGTAAAAAAATAAAATATTATAGCTAATATAAAAAGATATTACATAAATGGAGGATTAAAACGTGAAAGACAAAATAGACATTGCATATGAGAAGAGAAAAAACTGTCTATTATGATATGGAAGTTTGATTTTTAAAACAAAACTTGTTAAACTTTCTCAAAATACAAAAAAAACCCACATCTTTATCTTCCCATTTAATTAAAAACAAATCAGTTTTCTCTTCTTTACTATCTCTAAGTCTCATCTCACTCAACCGTTTCTTCTCTCTTCTCTCTTCCCATAGTTGTTGACCTTCGAAAACAATAGATCGACGACGGGACCGCTTCTCCTGCAAATTCAACCTCCTGCAAAACATCAAAATGATCTTGAAAAAGATTATTACCAATTGTCTTGGTTGTTGCAATACTGATAGTTAATGGTAGTATAATAGGGAGCGAAGATTGTTACAAAAGAGGGTTAATGAGAAAGAGAGAGAAAAGTATATAGAGTTGTTGTAATAAGGTAAATGGTAAGTGCGTAAGAATTGTGAGTTAGATTAATTCATAGAATATAATTAGTTAATCATGCTCCAAGGGCAAAATAATATTGCTTAAATAAAAGAAAGGTGGTAAGGTTGGAAGTAGGGGCGGCTCTACCTTATAAAAAAATAGGCAACCGCCTTAAGCCCCCAAATTTGAGGGGCCTCATCAAATTAAAAAATGAATATGTCTTGAATAAGAAAGATTATTTATTCATGGATTTATTTATGCTTAAGGTTTAATAATGTCTTCCGCAATAATTGAATGGTTGGGTGGTAAGGGTTCTCCTATCTAGAGTAGAGTTGGATAGATGCCCACATGATCCGTGATTTGAGCCGTGACAATAATATAATACATACTAATAGATATTGATACAATAAAATACTTATTTGATACATATATACAAATACAATACAAATCGTGATAAATATATTTTTATTCAATAATAATATATTTTCTATATTCATTCAATACATATATATTTTATATACAATAATTACATTTTCTATACACATCATACCTAAAACTGCAATAATTATTCAGATACATATCCAATACAATAATTATACAGTTTCTATACACATTATATACATATACATATTGTATACAACAACTATATAGTTTCTATACACATTCTATATATATATATATATATAGTTACATATTTTATACAACACCTATATATTTTTTATATAGTTTCTATACATATATCGTATATAGTTACATATTTTATACAATAATTATACAGTTTATATACAATTATATTTATTTTTTAAAAATAAAATAAAATTAGCCCAAAAAAATTTTTAGCGAGTAAAAAAAAAATAAACTATTTAAAATGGAACCGAAACAAAAAAAATATGAAACTATGGCCCGAAATGGCCCAAGAAGGGAAAGGGCCATGTGAGGAATTATTATGGACTGAGTGGCCACATATAGTGGGATAAGTTTGAATTGACTATTTTAGGTGACATTGCTTTGCTAGAATGGATAGCCTATGTCCTTTTCCCCAAACAAAAATCCCTTCTCACTGAGCCCACCATGAGCTCAGTCCAGAGAAATTCAAGCTTTGGGCATAGACAAGAAAAGCGCAGTAAGACGGGTCTGAAAGGAAAGTCGAATTTAAGCTGACCTAGTCATATACCTCGGAGCTGGAAGGACCATTGTTAAACTGTTTAAAGAAGCATTAATAAGGATCATGGATTTTATATCAACTACTATAAATAATGAAAAACTATCTTCATTAAGTAAAGAATAGATAAAGCAAAGGACAAAAATTGGACGAGATCTCACATTGTGGAGGTGCCTATGCGCCTCAACCCCTAGGGCGAGGGTCTACTGGTTGGGGTGTGCTATGGGCCTTGCACCGCACCTCCTTGTCCAAGTGACACAACCCCTCCCCTCCCCTCCCCCCCCCCCCCCCCAAAAAAAAACAATTAAAACTTCGTTTTTGGCTTTGTTTAAGTTGAAGGCAAAGTGGTCAATGCTTATATTTCGTATGAGAAAGCTTACGGACGACCTAAGGGGGTATATAAAGAGCATTTAGCTACAATTACAAGGCACATTTGGAACAATACACAATTTGAGGGAGGAGAAAGCATCAAGGGCTCTACTCTAGGGTTTTTCTCCCTTTAACTTCTAGTTTTCTTATAGTTTTACTTATGAATTCATTATTGGTGATTTTTTGTATGACTATGAGTGGTAAACACCCTCTTTCTAGGGTTGAGGCTATGAAAGTTTGGGAGAGATGGTGGAGATGGAAGTGAGGAGGTTTTTTTTTTTTTTTTTGAGAAATACCAAAAAAGGAAGAGGGACTTGCATATGGTGTTCATTGACCTTTAAAAGGTCTATGACAAAATTGTGAGGGAGGTTCTCTGGAGTTTCCTAAAGGTTAGAGTTGTACCAGTGACTTACATTGGGGCGATAAAGGACATGTATGATGGAGATAAGACGAGTTAGAATAGTAGGAGGAGACATGGAGCACTTCCAAGAGGAAATGGGGTAGCACCAAAGATCAACACTTAGTCCATTCCTCTTTGCCTTGGTGATGGATGAATTGACGCGATACATTCAAGATGAGGTGTCTTGGTGTATCTTATTTGCGGATGACATAATATTGATTTGTGAGATGCTTATCGAAAAAGGTATGGAGACAAAACTCTGGAGGCTAAAGGGTTCGGGTTGAGTAGGACCAGTACAGAGTATTTGGAGTGTAAATTTAGTAATGGGTTGTATGAGACAAATGTGGAAGTGACACACAACTACCCAAGAGAGACAATTTCAAGTATCTTGAATTTATAATACAAGAAAGTGGGAAATTCAATGATGATATCACACATCATATTGGTGCAGCATGGATGAAGTGAAGGTTTTTCTTTGGTATCTTGAGTGATAAAAACTTATCATCGAAACTTAAAGGTAAGTTTTATAGAGTGATGGTTAGACTGACGTTGTTGTATGAGGTGGAGTGTTGGCCAATTAAAAACTCTCATGTTCAAACGATTCATGTTGCGGAAATGAGAATGTTGAGGTGGATGCGTGGGCACATTCGATGCGATAAGATTAGGAATGAGAATACTTGGGATAAGGTGGGAGTAGCCTCCGTAGTGGATAAGATGAGGGAAAGTGCAATTGAGATGGTTTGGACATGTGAAGATGAACAAAAGGTTAGATATAGTAGGTACGAGGAAACGTAGAGGCAGGCGGAAGAAGTATTAGGGATAGATGATTAAACAGAACATGACACAACTTCAAGTTACCAAGGACATGACCTTATATAGGAGGGTATGGTGTGGACACATATTAGAGTAGAAGGTTAGTAGGGTAGGAGTGTTGTCGTGCTTTCTAGGGGTTAGGCTTGTAGGTGTTTGTCGTTGTACTAATCGTAGTACCGTAGTCCTTGCTTGTGTTAGCTATTATGGTATGTTGTTTATTGTGTTTCAGTATTCGCATTATTTTGTTCTTATTCTTATTTACTTTTTGTAGATTTTGCACGATTTCTCTCGTAGTTGCTATATTTTCTTTACTGTTTTTTTTTTTTGTACATGGAATTGCTACACTTGAGCCGAGGGTGCTTCGAAAACTGTCTCTACCTTCATTAGGTAGTGATAAGGTCTGCGTACACTCTATCCTTCCTGACCTCAATTGTTGGATTTCACTGGGTATGTTGTTGATGATAAAACAAAAACATTTACGTGATACAAATTAATGGCGACTTATTAAATATTGTATAAATAGAGTAACCAGGAGATAAAACAACTTATACAAGATAGTATTAACTAGTAATTAGAACAATTAGTTTATAGCTAGTAACTAGGGGTGTCAAAGTAAGCCCAAATTAAGTGAACCCGTCCAACCCAACCCAATATTTATGGGTTGGGCTCAAGATAATTTACAATTGGGTTCAATCTCAACCCATCAAATCTAAACCCATTTTTAAAAGATCTTCAATTGAGCCCAACTCAAACTTCACTTCAATCCATTTAATAAGGAACATAATTTCCTTAATGAAAGAGGAGAAAACAAGTGACAACTAAATTATTTTATAAAACTTTTTAAATTTTTTTTTCTTACCCCCCTAACCCACCCACCCCTCCTACCCCACCGCAACTGCCCCCCCCCCCCTCCCACCCCAAGGAAAAAAATATTTAATTTTTTTATTTTTTAAAATATTTTTTCTCACCCCAAACACACACACACCTCCTACCCCCTCGAACCCTCTTAACCCCCCCACACCCCCACACACCCACACACCAAATAAATATTATTTTTTTTTATTTTTTTTAAAAGAATTCACGGATAATATTTTTCCTCCATACCGAACACACCCATAGTATATTTATTTCATTGGTATAATATTTTGTAACTTTCATTTTCATATTAAGAACTTGCTTTTTTATTTTTTTGAGTTGGAATTCAATTAATAGTTACAAGATGTAAATATCAATATGTTAATATTTTTAAAATTAAGTGGGTCAAATTGTGCGAATCAAGACCCAACCCAATTTTCAGCCCATATTAGCCCAACCCATTTGAACCCAAAGTAACTCAACCCAATTTCTAATTCAACCCATTTTAATATCTTCAATTTTAGCCCAACCCGCCCATTTGACACCCCTACTAGTAACCCAAACAACTTGCTGATTTTTGTTTTCTCACCAAACATAACATAAAGGTTTGAGTTCATTATTAGTAGCAGAACCAAATTCCATCCACGAACACTCTCCTCTCCTACTGCGATGCATATCGCTAACAAATAATTGTGATTGGGTCATGGGGGAATTTATTTCGAGGGTTCACCAAGCACTTCAATCACAAAATACGATAAAAACGATAAGTATTTCAATACAAATATTTCTATTAAGTACAACAAATAGCTCTCTACAATCACTTAAATTGCACTGTCATATAAAAGTTATCTACACTACTGATTTAGTATACAACTTGAATCAAAAGTTGGTAAGTACCGTCATCAGCTAGGAGGTTCAAGTTCAACTGCCGCTACTCGCCTAGAAGCTGTTCCACCTCTGGTCCTCAGATGTACCACCCAAGCTTCAAATCACCCACTTCTTCCACAATTAGAAAATTCAAGGCGGTAACCAACGCGAAAAAAAAAAGAGAGAGAGAGGAGTAAAATAAGATGAAGCAATACTAAGTAGCAGAATGAAGTTGATGTTTTCAAACAAGGGGTTTGCAAGTATACACAAATGTGTATATTTTTGCTTAAAAGTGTAACAGTGGGACTATAAATAGTCGAAACTAAAAAATATGAGATATATGAATTCTTTGTAAAAATAAAAGAGCGAATATGATTTTTTTTCCATTAAATAAATACATATAAAGTAACCTAGACAACACAAACAACGCATAACAGTTAAATTCAAACTCAAACAAACAAACAAAAAAAACAATAAAAGATGAGCCCTCTCTTGTACTATCTATAGTCCCCTCTAGGATGCAGGTTGTAACATATAAGAGATCCACAAAACAAATAGTACTAAATTACTCATCAAAGTCATTTTCTAACATGAATTCTGGAGGTTCAATTGGTATATCATCTTCTAACTCAACAGCATCAACTATGAACTCAACATTAGGTGATGCTCGACGAACTTGATTCAACTCATCCATAATTTCTGTACCCGTTCGATACATGAGCCTTGCATAATTCCAAATGGAAATTTTTTCAAGTACAGGTGCAGATGCTAATATAAGCCTCAAAAATTCCATTTCCATCTCACTACCATTAAAGTCACTCATATGTACTCTTTGAAGCAGCTTCACAACACCATACAACCTTGATTGGTCTCGTAAGTATTGTACAACAGGTTCCATAACATAGTTCAAATTTCCCTAAAAGATTATCAAAAAGTGGTCAGGCTGGGTTCAGATGATGAAGCCGTATTAAATGACCTTAAAAATGAAATAAGAGAAAGTAATCATTGGTATAAAAAAAAAGGAGAGAGTGATTACACTTTCAATAGTCAGCTTTTCTAATTTGGAGCAGCCTGTAATCAAGAAAATAACACATGAAACCTCTTCAACGTTTCTGAATAACACTCTCCGAATAGTCAAAGATTTGACATTGTTCAGAGCAATCAGATGATTCTCTGGCAGACCTCCCATTTTCAAGTACTAGAAACAAGTCAAAAAATAGTTAAAGATACAAATAAGTTGGTTATGATAACCACCAAACTTTCATCATACTATAACTAATTATATCACAAATGTCCTTTACCTCCAATAGATCACCATCTATATCCAGTTCCATTAGGCACGGCATGTAACCGAAGAACTTTGTAAGATTAGAACAACCAGGAGATGCATCCGTCGAAACTAGTGAATCGAGATACACAGTAGCTTTTTTGAGCATAGGTGTGTTCTTGAAGCAAATGGACTTTGATGTTCCTTTAAAGTCAAAGCATTTGAGATTAGCTGCATCAATTTCAAGGGTGTCAAAGCTTGTGCACCATTTCAACGTCAATCTTTCAAGCAATGGGCATCTGGAAATAAGATTCTGAAGTATTGTTGGAACACAAGTGACACTCTGAAGATCAAGATTAATAAGCTTCTCAAATCCTTTGAAACCGGGAAGAGGATGGAGCAAGCATAGATTAAGTTTCAGATGCCTTAGGTGCTGGAGTGTAAAAAGGTGAGAAGGTAAATGATAATTGTTGCTATGTACTCCGCTAAGGGACAATTCCTGGACATTTTTCTTTGACAAGAACAATATGCAGTGATCAATGTCAGGATATCTTATCAAGTAAGAGCCTTCTAGTGTAAACTTCAATATTGGTCCTTTATGGAGTAATAGGACTTGGTAAACGACTCTGTTAGCTTCTTGCTCACGTGCAAACGACTCGAAAAAGCGATAACCGAAATCAAGTTCTTGACGTGTGACCCATTTATACCTCCAGTCTCTTGACAAGATACTGGTCTTCACAGCATCTTTCAGAGGCAAGCACCCTAGTATTCCATCCAGAATACTACATGGCAAATTGCTTAATGTATCTACACCAGATCTCCCAGCACTCTTCATGATCTAACATTTACGAGTTACATGCGCTTCTGAAAGATAAGATCAGGGAAGTTAACCAGTAATATTAAGCAAATGCACTTGTCGACATTCATAGCATTCAATATTCTGCATTTGTCGACATTCAAAGTATTCAATATTCTTAATAGCAGGGGAGGCTAACCATATCGGGGGCCTAAAACCAAACTCTAATGAGGGGCCTTTACTTATATTTCTGTTCATATATATTTATTTACTTAAAATTTAATTTTCTAGCTTTTTGAGACGCAAAATTACTAATAATATTTTTATAGTCAATATTTCCTAATAATTCTTTTTCAATTGACAATATAGCTATTGTTGATCTTAAGTAAGACTTTATCAATTTTAATTTTGAAAAACTTCTTTCGGCTGAGGCAACCGTAACAGAAACTGCCGACATTATTCTATAAGCAATATAGGCAATAGAAGTTGGAATATAAAGGCAATATGCAAATTTACATAAATACATATTTCAGCAACTAATAGTTGGATGTTTTCAACTACAAACTATTTTCCATATTTCCTACATCAGGGAAGCATTGAACAATTTATAATGCAAGTAAAGTGATTGTTTTCTAATGTCTCATGTTTTGTAGCAACTTCTTAACAATTTCAGTATGATAAATTCCCATAGCTACACAATTCCTATGACAAATTGATTTGATTGAAAATTGAAGAATATGATAATAATTACATGAGAGAGCAAAGGAAAAAATCCATAGGGTTACCTGTATCAGAAAAATCCTCTGTGTGTGTGTGTGTGTGAGAGAGAGAGAGAGAGAGAGAACTGCCGTTTCTATGGAAGGTGGCTGACTTTTGGTGGTTAATATTTGAGTAAAGGAAAAAAGGTTGCTTAAAAATTCCCCCAATATATGGGAACTAGGAAGAAGAAAAGAGAAAAAGACTATAGGGCTGTTTGCATTGTTTTTTTTTTTTTTTAAGTAACGTATATAAACTAAAAATCAAAAGCCATAAGTTGAAAGTTTTTTGGCTTATTTTTATATTTTTTTAGCCTAATAAAAAGTATTTAAAAGTATTTTTTTGTCTTTCTCAGATATCTCTAAAAATAAAAAAGAATTTGAAAATCAAAAGCACTTAAAAATAAATCAATTCAAACGTCCTCTAATTTAGTAGGCGTTTGGCCATGAAAATAAAATATTTTGGAGTTGGAGTTGGAGTTGGAGTTGAAATTGGAGTTGTGTCTGGCCATGAAAATAAATAGTGTTCTTTTTGACTTTTTGTGAGAGAAGTAAAAGTAAAAAAAGTGAAAACAAGAAAAAGTTGTTTTCACTTTTTCGGAAATTTATTTCACTTTAGTGAAATATATTTCATGGCCAAACGCCACTACATTTCACTTTTTTCACTAAAGTGAAATTTATTTCCGAAAAAAATCCATGGCCAAACGGGCCCTTAATATTGATTGATCAAAAACGAATATTTTGGGAAAGTACTTTCTCTTTTTTTTATGTGATTTTTGAAGGGAAAAAAATTCTATATGTAAGTTTTCCTTTTCTTTTACTTTTTTGTCTTTTTCTTTTTTATAAAGAAAATATAAGTCAAATGAACCTTCGATCCTAAAATAAGAAAACATTGATTAAAAAAAGTGAATTGAAAGGCAAACTTGAGCAAGTTCATCGAGATAAGGATATACTTGTGTCAAATTCAAAAGAAAGGCAAGATTATTCTATTTCTCATAGTTGAGGTGCAAATCTGAGTCACTCCATCAATGATAACAACATATTTATGACCAAATTCAAACAGAGAGCATACTCGTTTTATTTTCACAGATTTTTGAATTGGGATCCCCTCCAATAATCCTCAATGCAGTCCTTTAATAAATCCACATGTCTAACTATAAATTTAATGGTCCAGATTATTACCTTTTCTCCATTCAATGTTACTTGATTTCCTACCATCAATCACTTTCTTTTAACTCCATATTTTACCCTCCTACTTTTTTACTATCACCAACTATGTAGCACCTTTTTTCTTTATGTGAATATATCTTGATAACAGTAACAATAATAATTTAAGAGATAGACTTATACGAATGTAATTAGTTTTTTTGTTCTTTGTGAGAGACTTAGAGGCAACAACACCCTTCCTAGAAGGTGGTTGGAGTCCTAGGTGCTCGTTAGGTTGTAAATCTTTTGGTTGGTAAGGTAATATTCACAGTTTATTATCAAAATAATAATAATTTAAATCGCACTCATCAAAGATAATAAATTTTGAGATGAAAACTTGATTTTCAAAGCTCGGTTATAACTGAGAACAAAGAACTTGGGGATGTGAATTCGGTTTGTGAATAGCATGGTTTGCACACCAGGTTGAGGTAAAAAGCTTTGTGCTCTTCTTTTTCTGAGAATTTCACTACCAAAATTCTCTATATTCTATTCCCCTTATATATTATTTCCTAACTAACTTGGTTTTTGTTTTTGCAGGTGACTTTCAATATAATACATTTCAGGAACTACCAAGTGAAGCAAAGAGAATCATTAACCTAGACAAAGTTGACACTCCTCATATAAGAAGAAGATCCACATATTAACTACCATTTCATCATTGTTTTATCTCAGATTTTAATTATATGAAAGGAAGTTAACAGTAAATAGTAGTCATTTCGCTAGAATGCAAATATCAAAGTCTGAAGAAATTTCCTATGGTTATAGCATCATGCACCTGGTGAGAGCTCTGGGGTGTCCATTTGATGCTAAACCAAGACTTGGTTAAGCAAATCTGGTAAGTTGCTACTGTCTTGAAGACTTTCCTTCTTCACCTGTATCAAACGCACAGAGTATATTAGATCATAAGTTAGAGGTTTTGGCCCAGAATTTAGTTTTTACATGGTGGTATTAATCTCCTTTGAGATTCCACCCATCAGAAGCTAGATAAAGGGGTAAAATCTAGATCTTGAGATCTAAGTTGAGGTTTACTGTATTGGAGGAGAGAGTTTCGGTTCTTATACTAGTTGGGGTTAACAAAACATTGTTGGTAATTGAAGAAGCAGTAGATAAGGTCGATTTGAAGATTTGGTATGCTTCGTCCAAGCTCAGCTCATTAAGATCAGCTTCAGCAATTAATTCTTCTCTTTATCGATTAATCGAAAGGGAACTACAGCTTCAAGAGTTTAGCTAAATCAAGGAAGAGGTAAGACTATCAACAATAAAGAGTGAAAGCATACATCGGCCAGCTCTGCAATTGATCTCAACTTCCACCGATTTTTGGAGTAAAGATCTAGATGAAGATTGAAGAGGACAAATCTGCACTTTCCACTTTCATCTGTTACCTTTTAGATATTTCTGTTTCTTTGTTTTCATTTCATTTTGTTTTCTGTTATCTTTTGGTTCCTTCCTTTACGATTGGGCTGGGTCATCTTTTGACTTGGGCCTCATCATTTGATGTAAATGTGCTCTTTTATTAGACAAAACTTCATATATATCCAACGTATATCCTCTTAACTAATTTCTTAGTCTAAATTTTAGTAATTACATTTTGTAGATTCTAATTAGTGATTAAGTATATTTAGGACTCTAATATACAAATATTAACTAACAAATTTTATTACTATTTCATTTATGTTTAGCGATAAAAAAGGAAAAGAGAGTGATTCACTTTCTTTATTCTGTCCAACATATCTTTTTCAAATCTTTTGTTTCTTCCTTTTTTATATGGAATGTTATAGCTTACCTTTTAATATTTAAAATATAAAAATAGAATTCAAACTAAAAATCTTCTGATTTTTTCATATGGCTTCGGAATTTAAAATATAATTTCAATGTATTTATACATTCAATGTATTTATCTATGAAAATTAGTTATGAATAGAAATACAAATGTAGAATTGATACAAATGAAAATTAGCTCCAAATTTAACATTCAAATACAAATATAAACGCTTATAACTCATATCTTCAAGATAAATACGAATTGATACAAATTAAAACTATAAAATGGATATAAATTCAAATTATATGTATAAATATACAAATTCAAAATATATGAAAGAATTATAACAAAATAAATATAAAAATACAAACACACTGGTAGAAATATACAACCAAATTCACTTTATGACTAAATATAATTTATACAAAATACCTTTGAGTTACATACAAACACTTGATAGTTGTATACTTCTATGTCATGTATAAAATATGAACCGACATATTTTATACAAATCAAAAACTGATTATACAACTTATATGTATATTTTATATATGTATATATATGTATATGCTAACATATGACAACTGTCTAATTATATATGACGGTTATTTGTATACATACATATACATAAAAAAATTGACACGGTATACATACTTGTATGTAACTAACAGAAATATATATATATATATTGTGTACTTATTGAAACCTTTTTTTCTCATGAATTGAAAGAAAAAAATTGAAGAAATATTTTTTGATATAATAAATCTTTGGGCAAATCACAAAAATATATTATTTAAGAGTCAATAAAACAAAACCTACCAAAAGCTTCTACTTTTCAAGAAAAAATATTGAAGAAGATGGTGAAAAATTTAAGAAGAGAGAGAAAAATCAAATAAATGAAAAATTTAAGAAGAGAGAGAAAAATCAAATAAAGTGGTCAATTTTTAAAATTAAATCAAAAAATAAAATTAAATACTCAATTAAGTAAGTCAAAATTTAAGTTAATTATATGAGAGAGATTAATTGCATGATATACAAGTTATTATATTTGTATACGAGGGCCCACTTAAATAATAGTTCTTTAACTAACTTTTGACTATGCCAGATAATTATTTTAAACATTAACCATGATAGATAATTAAGGACCCTTTTTATCTATATTGTGTAATTTTTCCTTTTTTATTTAATAAAATCTGGCCCTTTGGCCTTTAATTAGAAAAAAATAAATAAAAAAATAATATATATATATATATATTATTTCCTCCGTTTCTTTTTAGTTGTCATTATTTTCTTTGACCAACATTTTGAAATGTAGTTTTTTTATCATATTGATATGAGAAAAATTGTAATTTATAGTACTTTTGTATAGTTTTTGAATATCTAAATTTTTATTTTAAAATATTAAATTAATCTAATCTAATTTAGCTTTAAAGATTAGTCAAATTAACTCTCGAAAAGCGAAACATGACATCTAAAAAAGAATAGATGGAGTATAATATTTTCAATTTCCTTGGAGAAAAAGAGTGGTTATAATAAGGGAAAAGAAAATATATTATTCAATGTTGATAGGACAATTTATTTTTTAAAACAAAATTGGGAGGTGTAAATTATTTTACCAATAATATATCTAAGGAAATCATTATTAGTGCCAATTTATATATAATAGTATTATTGCAAAATTATTTATTAGACGTTGAAACTTTGACTATTCTATTTTGATTGAAATGTCTTTTTTATGTACTTGATTAACGAAGGGAATAGGAAGTGCTTTCTTTTGAATATTTCTACATGTGTAAGGTGATAACTTTATATGATTGAGTTGTTTTTAAATAGTCGAAGTAATAATTTTCTATTATATAAGTGTATGTAAGTTTGAAGTTGACCAAATTATGGTTGCCGATTACCGTATCACAAAATATCAAAAACGAACTTTAAAATATCGAATCATACCAAATTAATTTGATATATTAATGATATAATATTTTTAAAAATCAAAATTACCACATCAGAGTTTTCAATGTTGTACCATATCCATCCCTATTTGTAACTATTTATATTGATAAAGGTTATGTAAAATGCAAATCCCATTTAAGTTATTTAAACTTTTACCGCTCTATATTATTGTTCATTAAATAGTTTTATATACACAGACATCGTTATAATCAGATATTATCTTCATGTGATTTCAGTTAGAATTTATCTTTGATCTCATATATGCAATGTATTTTCCTACTCTTTGCAAAAACAATTCACTATATTTTGCAAATATTGAGGCTAATAGCGCTATTTGTGAAGATTTGAGCATAAAAAAAAGTAAAAGTTACATAAATATCAACTCTTTTGGAGCTAATTACTTCACATACCAACTTTTTTAAAAATTACTAAAAATTTCTGATTTAGTCCACACAGATACATCACATTATTCCGGATACATTACTTAATACATCTCACATTCTTCTGGATACATCACTTAATTTTACACGGATATATCACATTCTTATGTGATTTATTCAAGCTTTTAAGTAAAATCAGAGATTTATATAATTATTTAAAAAGGTTGAGATTTTAAGTAGTTATATGGTAAGTTAAGTAGTGGTATGATGTAATTTTTGGAAAAATAACATAAACATACACCTTAACTTACCTTATTTATATAAATTCTCACTCTTACAAAGTAATTACAAAAATCCCAACTAATTATGTATTTTCATTGGATGTATCGGGAGTTAATTATATATATTTCGACAGACCCAAAATCAGAAAAAATGTATCTGGAGCTAATTATGTATCTTTATAAAGGAAAAAATGTATCTTAGTTGGATGTATTATGTATCTCGACAGACCCAAAATCGGAAAAAATGTATCGAGAGCTAATTATGTATCTTTACAAAGAAAAAAATGTATCTTCTTTGGATGTATCGGGAGCTAATTATGTATCTCAACAGACCCAAAATTAGGATTTTCAGTAATTATGTAAAATATCAAAATTTTCTGTAATTAAGCTTCAAACTATCGGGATTTATGTTGTTTTTACATGAAATTTTCCCTTAAAAAAATATAGAAGGCCAGCCCATTACAGTTAAGTCCAGACACAAAAAATAGGTTTTGTTCAGGCCCGGTGCCAGCGAAAACAGCCAGCTAGCAAGCTAGTTTCTCCCTCATCGCCTGTACAAAATTAGTTTGCTGTGTTTATATAGCGAAACATGATCATCTTGCTTGTCCCTTCGGGGACATCTGATAAAATTGAAATGATATAAAGAAGATTAGCATGGCTCCTCGCACAAGGATGAGGCGCTCAAATTGAGAAATGGTCCAAATTTTTTTCTCAACCAAATTCCACCATTTCTTTTTTCCCAATCTTGATTGGGTTTTGAAGATTTACGCCAAATGGCAAAGTAATAAAATAATTTTTTGATAATTACTCTTGCAAACCTAAATTTGTTTAGTTAGCTGGAAACGGACAGCATGAAGTGATTATACAATATTATACAATACTACTTCATTTTGGCTTGATCTACCTAAGTTATATGAGTTCAATCTTTAAGATTTTTAGCATTGAATTAATTGGCGCTTCACTTCAAAAAGGCGAGAACTTCATGTCTCGCCTCAGTGAAGCGAACACTTGCCACTTTTTGCTGTCTCTCACCTTCCAACACACTGGGTTGTGTGCAATCACATTATTAAATGACTGACTCAAGTTTGTTAATTTTGTTGATCTATCTGTTCTGGTGGAATTTGATTAGGAAAGGAATTGACCATTAGTTCTGAATGAACTAAGATTTTGGACCACCAGGAACATAGTTATTCCAGTGGTTTTAGACTTTGTCTCTGAGCAAATTTTTAATTGATCTATTTGAGCTGATGCTGCTTCTACTAACATGGACTTGCAAGATGATTTAACCAGCTAGGAAGTTTCAATGCATGCATAGTCAGCATAAGATGGAAACAAACAATTTTTTATGACATAGTGAGAGTGCAAGATGATCCGAAATATTGAAAACGCCCCCAACCAAATAAGGCAGAGTAGAAGAAAAAAAAGAAGAGTAAAATATGATGAAACGATACTAAGTAGCAGTAAGAAGTTGATGCTTTCAAATAAGTCCTAGACGTCACAAACAAACAGTTAAATTCAAACTCAAACAAACAAACAACAACAAAAAAAAACAATAATAAAAGAGATCCACAAAACTAATAGTACTAAATTACTAATCAAAGTCATGGCACTTCCATGATTTCTTGGGGTTCAATTGGTATATCATCTTCTTCTACCTCAACTTCATCAACTATGAACTCAACATTAGGTGATGCTCGGCGAACTTGATTCAACTCATCAATAATTTCTGTACCCGTTCGACAAATGAGTCTTTCATAATTCCAAATGGAAATTTTTTCAAGTACAGGTGCAGATGCTAATATAAGCCTCAAAAATTCCATTTCCATCTTAATACCATTAAAACTATTCATGTGTACTCTTTGAAGAAGCTTCACAACACCATGCAACCTTGATTGGTCTCGTAAGTATTGTACAACAGGTTCAACAACATAGTCCATTATTGCCTAAAAAATTATCAAGAAGTGGTCACGCTGGGTTCAGATGACAAAACCGTATTAAATGACCTTAATGATGAAATAAGAGAGTAATTATTGGTAATAAAAAAATAAAAAAAAAAAGGAGAGAGTGATTACACTTTCAATAGTCAGCTTTTGTAATTTGGGGCAGCTTGCAATCAAGTAAATAATACATGAAACCTCCTCAATGTTTCTGAATAACACTGTCCCAATAGTGAGAGATTTGACATTGTTCATAGCAGTCAGATGATTCTCTGGCAGACCTCCCCTTTTTAAGTACTAGAAACATGTCAAAAAACTAGTTAAAGATACAAATAAGATGCATCATTTGGTTATGATAAGCACCAAACTTTCATCATACTATAACTAATTATATCACAAATGTCCTTTACCTCCAATAGATAACCATCTATATCCAGTTCCATTAGGCACGGCATGTAACCGAAGAACTTTGTAAGATTAGAACAACCAGGAGATGCATCCGTCGAAACTAGTGAATCGAGATACACAGTAGCTTTTTTGAGCATAGGTGTGTTCTTGAAGCAAATGGACTTTGATGTTCCTTTAAAGTCAAAGCATTTGAGATTAGCTGCATCAATTTCAAGGGTGTCAAAGCTTGTGCACCATTTCAACGTCAATCTTTCAAGCAATGGGCATCTGGAAATAAGATTCTGAAGTATTGTTGGAACACAAGTGACACTCTGAAGATCAAGATTAATAAGCTTCTCAAATCCTTTGAAATCGGGTGGAGGATGGAACAAGCATAGATCAACTTTCAGATGCCTTGGGTTCTGGAACGTAAAAAGGTGAGAAGGTAAATGATATCTGTTTGGATATTTTCCACGAAGGGTGAATTCCTGAACCTTTTTCTTTGACAAAAAGATTATCCAGTGATCAATATCAGGATATCTTATCAAGTTTGAGCCTCCGAGTGTAAACTTTAGTATTGATCCTTTATGAAGTAATAGGACTTAATTGGTAAATGATTCTGTTAGCTTCACGTGCAAGCGAATCAAAAAACCGATAATCAAACTCAGGTTCTTGACGTGTGACCCATTTATACCTCCAGTCTCTTGACAAGATACTAGTCTTCACCGCATCTTTCAGAGGCAAGCACCCTAGTATTCCATCCAGAATATTACATGGCAAATTGCTTAACGTATCTACACCAGATCTCCTACCACTCTTCATGATCTAACATTTACGAGTTACATGAGCTTCTAAAAGTCAAGATCAGGGAAGTTAACCAGTAATATTGAGCAAATGCACTTGTTGACATTCATAGCATTCAATATTCTCAACAGAAGTTCGATATATAAAGGCAACATGCAAATTTACATAAATACATATTTCAGCAACGTAACAGGAATAGCCTTGGAGACCAAATGTGTCATGTTTTATCCCAACTTCTTAACAATTTCAATATGATAAATTCCAATTGCTACACAATTCCTATGACAAATTGATTTGATTGAAGAATATAGTAATTACATGAGAGCGCCAACACATCATAATTTATTCCATAGGCTTACTTGTAGATGAAGGGTCTTGAGAGAGAGAGAGAGAGAAATCCAAAACTACGGTTTCTATGGAAGTTGGCGACTTTTGGTGTTTAATATTTGAGTGGAGGGGTAACTGAATAAAGGGAAAAAGGTTACTTAGCAATTCAAATAGAAAAAAATAAGAGAGAGAGAGAGAGAGAGAGACTTATTAGTCATTCGTTGAGAAAAAATGAATATTCTGGGGAAATTATTTTTGGGTTAATTTCCCATGTAGCCAAGCCCACTAGTTTTAAACTTTTTATAGCCTTAAAAACAAGTTTATAAAAAATAGTTATAGTTTTTCAAATAAAAAAGTTAAAAATAGAAGAAGAAAAAATCTAAAAAGTAGGAGCTATATTCAAGCAAGTATCTTTATCTGTTATCTCCCAACAATCATCCCCTAACTTTCTCTAGGATTATATCATTATTTATTATCTCAAAAAAAAATTAAATACAAAATTGAGAAACTTGCCCAAAAATGAGGACCCCCCCCCCCCCCCAGATTTTCACCAAATTTTTTTTAAAAATTATACGTGTATAATAAATACATAAATTAATGTATAATTATTATATAATGTATACACACTAATTATATACATATTTTATAATGATTATGAAACTTGGACAAAAATGACAAAAAGAAAATATTATCATATCTTCACCAACAATTCTATAAAATTTATATATGTATAATAAATTTACGTATCGATGTATAATTAGTATATAAGGTATATCCATTAATTATATATGAATTATCTAATGATTATACACTAATTATACAATATATATGATGTATAGTGCTATTACATATTGTATAATTAGTGTATAATGTATACAGACTAATTATATTCATCTATTTTATAATGATTATACATTAACTATACAATGTATAAATAACTTATTTTCTCCGTCTTTCATCTTCCTTTAATATTTACGTTGATTACATAAATAACAAATTATAAAGTTTGAGATATTACAGTTTTAAAGACGAAATTCATGTCTTAAAGAAGCAAGTTGTGATAATTTTGAATAATTTATTTTGGTTCAGTTAATTATTCATGTATTAAACTTATTTCATGAAAGAACAATTGGTTATTGATCTTTTGAGAGGGAAAAGCAGAGAAAGAGGGAAAGGAAAATGGTTACAAGGATAAGGATGGGCGTGGCGGGAGGGAGTGAATTAAGATAGGGAGAGAATTAGTTTTGACATGTATAGATATATATACTTCCTTATTTAAATAATTTGTAATTATCCTTATTCCTATAAATAAGTGATTAGAATAAAAATTCTATAGCTACTCAAACTATTAGTTGGCTACTAAAAGTAAATAGTGTGTGAAAGTTGATTATAATGAGGTTATCAAAATAAAATATGGTTATTTTGAGTTTAAAATTTATATGGGCTGCTATTTGAGTTAATTTCTCATTATTTTTTCTGTTATTTATGTGATTTTTGAAGGCAAAAAGAAATTCTACATGCTATTTTTCCTTTCCTTTTATTTTCATGTCTTTTTCTGTGTGATCCTAACATTTAAGAACGTTAATTGAAAAACGGAAAAGGGCTAAAATATACCATGTATTATCATAAATAGTTTAAATATATTTTTCGTTATACTTTCGATCCAATATATCTTTCTCGGTATATTTTAATCTATATATACCCCCTCATTATACTTTAATACTAATTTATCTTTCATTTTAACAGAATGACACATGGCATGCTCAGAATCAAATGACTCACATCCTAACCAAGCAGACTGCTAACTCCACATGAACTCTCTTAATCTCTTGATTTATCCACTTTGTGTAGATATCTTATCATGTGTAGACTCTCATCCAGTCCATGCTTTGTGCAGCAATCCATTTCTTATGTACTAGCATTCCCTGAAATGTAGGACTCCTACTGCCGGTTGGACTCAACCTGATGGAACGAGTAGAAACAACTTGTTTCATGCATATGTTCCATGACTTTGTTAGTCATCAAAATATTTTTAAGCCCAACATCCCTATTAATTGACATTTAGTATTAAGTCTTGAAAAATTATTTGGGGAATCTTCATAACATATAACTTATACTCCAAATTATTTTTCCGACTTGATTCGGACTAATGATTTGGTGCAGTTTGTCGGTTTTCTTTACACACCTGACACCCCTAACAATAATTATCGTTTTTATGTCCATATACCATAATTTTTTTCAATTAATGACAGTATTAAAAATAAGAGAAAATAAATATACTAGTTTTGAGTAATTAAGAGTACTTCATATTATAATATGATGAAATATAATTGCATCGATGATCGATCAAAAAGATGAGCTAGTCACAGTTTCCTTTGAACTTCAAAAAGCGTAGACGTACTGATTGTTGTTAGAATGAGGGGTGTCTCATTTAAATTGTTTGAATATTTAAATGAACATGCATGCATGTTGTGTCCTGGGATGGGTGTAGTTTACCCATTCCATTCAAACATTGAGTGAATATATAGCTAGCATGATTATGAAATGAAGTGTTCCTTTTTAATAATCAAAGTTGCACAATTATCTTTAGTATATGTACTTGACAAGTAAAAATGGATGGAGAAAATAATTAGCTAATAGTTTAAAGTATGCTCTCTAAAGTCTAAATCCTCCATAGGAACATCAAATTGGTTTTCTTCTGTTTCTAAGGACCGTTTGGCCATAAAAAAAATCATTTTTTTCTGAAAAATTATTTCATTTTATTGAAAAAAGTAAAAATTTATGGTGTTTGGCCATAAAATTTATTTCTTTAGTGAAATTTTTACTTGTTTTCACTTTTTTCACTCTTACTTCTCTCACAAAAAGTCAAAAAGAACTCCAATTTATTTTCATGGTCAAACACAACTCCAACTCCAAAAAATTTTAGTTTTCATGACCAAACAATATTAGTAAAACTTACATAAATCCCAACAAGTTTACCCCTAATTACTCCCTATCCCTACTCTTTGCTAAATTACAAATAATCCCTTATTTTACAATTTTCGAATACATAATTAGCATCCGGATACATAACTTTAAAGTTGAGATACATAATTTTGATTATTGAGATACATCCATTTCTGAAACTATTTGGTTGAGATACATAATAAATTAACTAGACCAAAGGGAGATACATAATTAAAATTATGTATCCAAAAATTTATGGGTTTGTGGATATATCTGGCTGTTTTTTTAGAAAAAAGAGATTTAGATAATTAATAAAAAGAGTAAAATTTTTATGTAATTTAGTAAAGATAAGTTGTGGTATTATGTAATTTTTCCTAAATATTAAGTGCAATGTGAAATCCAAACTTCTTCGGCTGGTGGAGGGTATGTTTTATAATTTACTAGTGTCATAGGTATTATAAAGAAAAACGCACAAATCTACATACTCAAATACCATCTTTCGACCATATGCTATCATTTTATTCATACTTCCTGGCTCCTGCAAAGGTAAATAATTATCCATTAACGTAAAAGAATTTCATAAGCACAACGTCTTAAAAAGGTAGGCAATATAATTATCCATTAACGTAAAAGAGTTTCATAAGTATAACGTTTTTTTAAGATGATAGATAATTTGAGATGGAGGGATCATTACTATTTGAAGAGCAATTTTTTTTGTTTGTGATTTTTCAAGTGTTTCTGAAAAATTTCAAACTATTACAACTTTATTTATAATATTTCCTCTATATAATTATCTTTAAAATACTAATGAAGTCATTTTCAACTGATTAGATTAAAAAATTCCTAAAGTATTAGTCCAAAAAAGATTGATATTTTTCCAGAAAATATTTTTGCGCTACCATACATACCCTAAATGTTTTTTTGGGAAAAAAGGTTAAATTTATCTCTCTACTTTAAAATATCAATTACATTCATCCTCTATTATTAGTCTATTAACTAAGTGGCCAAATTTAACCCGAACATTAACAAAGTTCATAAAATTACCCTCAAACCAGTAGATATCCTGAATTACAATTTTAATTACCTGATTCCATTTCATTAACCCATAAACACGTACTCCTTAACCCATAACCCAATTTCCATTTTTCATAGTTGAGCATCAATAGGAGCTCAAATTGAACCAATAATATAAAATAAAATGGCCAGGAAATAAAAATATTACAGTAATAAATCTTGACTTGTGACATAAATTAAAGAATGTCAAGTGGTTGGATTATATTCCATAATAGGAAGAAAGATGGGGTTAAGGTGGAAAAAGGTTCAAGTGCTCTTAACTTTTTTTCTATATAATAATATATAAAAAATTGTTTTGGTTGGGGTGGTTTAAAAGAATAAAGTTGTCTCTTTTACTTTACCTTTTTCTGTAATTTTATAGTACTCATTTAATGCAATTAGAATAAAGAAAAATTGATTCTTTAGATATTATTTGTTGTGTAATGTTTTGGAGGGAGAATTTTTTTATATTTTGTTAAACACAACTTTATTATATTCATATTCTGAGTCATTTCACTTCGATCAATTGATAGCAAAGCTAGCATTTTTAGTGTTAATCCTTGTAACAAATTGGCTATTAGTTCAATTATCAAGATGCTATAAAGATATTTTGTTTTAAAATTGTTTTTGGCCTGTCAAGAATGTATATTGAGATGTTGTTTGTATATATTGAGGTGTAAGTTCTAACTTAACATACTTCTTAAAGTAAAGAAAATGATAATTAGATTTGAACCCCTATTAATGCTCGATTATGCAAAATGGGAATTGGTTATAAGTTAAATGAGTTGCCTATTAATTGCCTTTTTATGGATTAGTCCTAATTTGAGAATCAACGTTTGTTTATAAAAAACGAACAAAATTTTAACTTAACTTTAAATCATGATTTGAAATCTTAAATTCTCCAAAAACTTGAAGTTGAAATTACAAGTTGTGATTTTAATATTTTTAGAAATAATTATAAAACTTATATCACAAGTTTATATTTTGCAAATCTATCATTTAAAGTTTTGTAAAAAAAACTCATGCTCGACATGAAAAGATTGTACGTATCACGTATGAAGATTATATTAGGCTAGCGTTTGATTATAAATTTCAAATATCTTTGAAAAATTAATTTTAGATGAAGTTTTAAAATGTGTTTGGCCATAGTTTTTGGAAACATATTTCGTTTTTTTTTTTTTTTTTTTGAAAAACATGAAACATAACTTGTAAACATAAGTTCTAAAAGTTATCAAAAATACTCATAAGCTTGACATAAAACCATTATTTTTATAATGAACTAGATAATACATTATGTTAAAATCATAACACGATATTTTAATAAAAAATACTAATAACACAATTTTTTATTACTCTTTTATTATGCTTTATTTAAACCAAGGGTCTTTCGTAAACAACCTCTCTGCCTTCACGAGGTAGGGGCAATGTTTGAGTACAATCTACCCTCCAGACCCTGCTTTATGGGATTTCGTTGGATATGTTGTTGTTGTACTAATAACACAATTACTAGCTACAACCATTCTTCGAATTATAATTAGTTATGAAGATCCATCAGCGCAAAAAAATAAATAATTACAGACTATAGCTGGTAACTGGCTAAACTTTAATATGATCTTTCTATATCCTACGCATAATCTCTTCACGGTGAGCATACACTTCAGATCAGATAATCGAAAATGATAAATAGAAATTAGTTGAGGTTATAAAAAAATGCATTTTTTAATATAAAATATAAATTTTTTGGATAAGTTTTAAAATTTAAAACAAATCAACAACTATTTTTTTGGCTCAAAATTACACTTTTAATAGATTTTGATTTACAAAACTAGACAAATTTTATGGCCAAACAGATAGTTGACATTTTTTTTTCTTCCAAAAAGTGCTTCCAGTCACTACTATTGTTGATTTATTGGACTAATGAATATTTATAAAATTATGTGTATTTAAAAGTTCGTAATTACATGAAACTATAAATATGTATTTATAAAACGAATATGGAGATACGTGATTTAATGCAGTTTCATAGGATATTTCGTTATCTTCTTTATGAATTATGATTTGTTCATTTGTTAGAATTGTATTAGTGTTGAAAAGTATGATAAATTTTTGCAAATTGTGTAGTTTTGAAGTGCCATGATGTATGTTATTTGCAGATGACATAGTATTGGTTGGCGAGACCAACGGAGTTAATGCTAAGTGAGAGGTTTGGACATAGATTGTGGAGTCTAAGGGTTCAGATTGAGTAGGACCAAGGCTGAGTACTTGGAGTTTAAGTTCGGGGATGGGACGTATGAGGCTAATATCGAAGTAAGGTTGGATACACAGGCCATCCAAATTAAAAGAGAGATAGTTTTAAGTATCTTGGGTCTATTATCTAGGGTAATGAAGAGATTGATGAGGATGTCTCGCTCATCGTATTGGTGTAGGGTGAATGAAATGGAAGCCCACCTCCGGAGTATTCTGTGATAAGAAGGTGCCACTTAAATTGAAAGAAAATTTTTGTAGAATGGTAGTTAGATCAACTATGTTGTATAGGGTAGAGTGTTGACCTATAAAGAACTTTCACGTTCAGAAGATGAAAGTGGTGGAGATGAGGATGTTGCGATGGATGTGTGAGTATATAAGAAAAGATAGGATTAGAATTGAGGATATCCTAGCCAAGGTGGGAGTGATCTCAGTGGAAGACAAGATGCAGGAAACGAGGTTGAGATGGTTCGGACATGTGATGAGGTAAGGGACGGATGCGCTAGTGTGGAAACGTGAAAGGTTGGCTATGGATGGGTTCATAAGAAGTAGAAGTCGACCGAAGAAATATTAGGGAGAGGTGATTAGATAGGACATGGCGTCGTTGCAGCTTGCCGAGGACATGAGCCTATATAGGAAGGTTTGGGGGGCACAAATTAGGGTAGAATGTTAGTAGGTAGGAATGCATTGTTCTTGTTGTCTGTACTAGTAGTCGTGGGACTATTCTTGTAGTTTCTTGCTCTTCGATTTCTATTACTACCTATGATTTTATGTAGTTGGATTATTGTGGTATTATCTTGTTAGTATTTTTTGCTATTATTCGTTGTTTTTGTTACTATCTATTGTCTCTGGTACTTTTATTACATCTTTTTTAGAATGTTTTTGTCTTGAGTCGGGAGTCTATCGGAGACAACGTCCTTACTTCACTTCTGAGGTATAGATATGGTTTACATACACTCTACCCTCCCAAACTCCATTTTGTAGTGCTACAATGAGTATGTTTTGTTGTAGTTTTCATATTTATAAAAAAGATACAAATTTAATCATTAAATTACACGGCTAAAAAAAAATACCATGTCAAATCAACCTGATTTTAAATGAGGTCTAAACTGACAGTTTTATTTTATAGTGAGATAAAATTGATATTTACTTCGTCCAATAATATTTATTCAGTGTATTAAAAATAAACATATAACCATATTTGTTTAGTTTGAAAAAATAATGAATAATTTATTATTTCTATCTATATTATTATTATTATTAAATATTATTTATTATTTAATATATTTATTAAAAAATTAAATTTATTATATTTAAATAATAATATAGTAAAATTACTTATATTATATATTATTTGTTGATATGTGTGCCAAGTTGACGAGTATTGTTGGGAGGAGGGAGTAATATATAGGACCCTTTAGCCATGACTTTTATCTTTTCACTTTTTTCTTTTTTTTTTTTTTTTTCTCAATTTGTTTGAAAATCAGCATTCAGCATTTCCACTTCTTCTCAAAACCCCAAACCCCACAACTCGCCGGCCTCGCCGCAATTCGCCGCCGGCGCCGGAAAACCATTTTTGTCCTCTGAGTAGCAATGGAGAAAACGGAACTGAAAGACGAAAAATGCAAAGCGGTGGAGGACGAAGAACAAGTAGTGAACCCATGGGAAGTATCAGCAAAAGACGGCGGCAAAATTGACTACGACAAATTGATCGACAAATTCGGTTGCCAGAGACTGGACAAGTCGTTAATTGACAGAGTTGAACGACTTACGAATAAGGAACCACATGTATTCCTTCGTCGTGGAGTTTTCTTTGCTCATCGTGATTTCAATGAGATATTGGATGCGTATGAAAAAGGAGAGAAATTCTATTTGTATACTGGAAGAGGACCTTCTTCTGAAGCTTTGCATTTGGGTCATCTGGTTCCCTTCATGTTTACAAAGTAAGAATTGAGATTTTAATGCACAATGCTTAATTTGGTATTTTTTTAAGGAGTGATTAGTTAAAAATGCACCTTAAGTATCTCGATTCTTTGAGTTTAATAAATCCCGGTTTTTTGAGTTTCATAAATGAACCATGTGTATCTCATTTATTTTATTTTTGAGTTTCATAGCTGAATTATCTGTATCTCGGCTTTTTTGAGTTTTATATCTTGTCTTTTTGAGTTTTGAACTGCGTATCTCGGTTTTTTGAGTTTGATAAATTTCGATTTTTGAGTTCCATATCTGAACTAGGCATATCACGGTTTTTTGAGTTTTATATCTTGATTTGTTGAGTTTCATACATGAACTATGTGTGTCTTGGTTTTTTGAGTTTTTATCTCGTTTTTAAAGTTTCATACCTGAACTATGTGTATCTCATTTTTTTTGAGTCATCTGATTCCCTTCATGTTTACAAAGTAAGAATTGGGGTTTTAATGCACAATGCTTAATTTGGGCTAGTATTAAATGCACAATGTTTAGTATTAAACATTGTTTAGATTGAAATGCTTAATATTAAAGAGTGGAGAGTCAAAAACACACCTAAATTACCTCCTTTTTTGAGCTTCATACGTGAACTATGTGTATCTTGGTTTTGAGTTTCATACCTGAAATATAAGTATTCAATTTTTTGAGTTTTAAACAATGTGTATCTCCGTTTTTTGAGTTTCATACATGGATTATGTGTATCTCGATTTTTTTGAGTTTCATACCAAAACTATGTATATCTTGGTTTTTTGAGTTTCATACATGGACTATGTGTATCTCGATTTTTTGAGTTTTAAAATATGTGTATCTCGGTTTTTTGAGTTTCATACTTGAACTCTTGAGTATTTCATTTTTTTGGGTTTCATACATGAACTATGTGTATTTTTTAATTTATTTTTTTTTAGTTTCATACCTGAACTATGTGTCCTCGATTTTTTGAGTTTTATACTTGAACTATGTGTATCTCGGTTTTTTGAGTTTTATACCTGAACTATGTGTATCTCGATTTTTTGAGTTTCATACCTTAGCTATGTGTATTTTTTTTATATTTTTTTTTGAGTTTCATACCTGAACTATGTGTCCTCGATTTTTTGAGTTTCATACCTGAATTATGAGGTGTGCGAGTTTCCTGCATGAACTATCACCAAATACTTATCGAAACACACCTCAATTATCAGTTGTTCCCTTTTCCGAACTAAAATTTGATACTTTGGTAATAGTTCAGATAGTAAAAGTAAACACATGATATTCGGGTAGAAAACTCAAAAAATCGGATTACTTTAGGTGTGTTTTTGACTCTTCACTCAAAAAAAATATTTGCTTACTTTTGGGTTTGTGAATTTGTTTTATTGTGCTGTAGGTACTTGCAGGATGCGTTTAAGGTGCCACTTGTAATACAGTTGACTGATGATGAGAAATGTATGTGGAAGAATTTGTCAGTGGAAGAAAGCCAAAGACTTGCTCGTGAAAATGCTAAAGACATTATTGCTTGCGGATTTGATATTTCAAAGACTTTTATTTTCTCTGATTTTGATTATGTTGGTGGGTGAGTAGCCTCTTTTTTTCCTTTCCGAATGCGTTTTGTACTAAGGAAAATGTTTATCTGCAGATATCCTTTTTTGTATAAAGCAAGTATACATATGGTAATCATACAAGGAGTGATATATGGTTTAAGGATTGTTATTTGGTCATATTTTGAAGTTTTAAAAGCTGAAAATAATGTTTTAAGGGATTATTGAAGTAAACAGAGATAGAGTTGGGATGCTTGTAATGTAACACAAGTCATTATCCTATTTTTGATAGAAAGTTTCCTTAATGCAACAATGATTTTTCTTTTAGGTAGTGGTCAGGGGGTGGGGGGTGGAGAAGAGATTCAGTTATATGGTTTTCATGTTTATGTTCCGTTACTTTGGATGTGATTAGAGGGGGTGTTTCTAGTTGGAACGATAATTTTGATCTACATGGTATGTGGTAAGTAGAATTTTAATGGTCGTGCAAGGATGCAGTCAACTTGTGCTTTCTTTCAAATTCATGTGTACAGCTCCATGATTTTTATTTTCATATTTTATGTGTGTTTCTTGTTTGTCAACTTAGAGTGTTGGTGCTAACACAAACTCTTTTTGCGCAGCGCCTTTTACAAGAACATGGTCAAGGTTGCAAAATGTGTCACATACAATAAGGTGATTACTGCTACTTTATATCTAGAGGAGCATCTTATATTAAAGTTTTTAAATGTGTTGTGCTATGTGGTTGCTTTTCAGGTTGTTGGCATTTTTGGTTTCACAGGTGAAGATCACATTGGGAAAGTTAGTTTTCCGCCGGTTCAGGTAACATTCTCCTCAATTTGTTAATGTAGTGTGTTCGTAACTTACTCTATTGTGCAAAATCTTCTTTTTTATTTCAAGTTTTGGACAAATGCTTTTGAAAATATATCAATACTTTTAAGTTATCTTTATATTTCCATCCCTCCATTTTAAAACCTAGGAAATGAAAACAGAAACAAAATATAGAGAAGACCACAATGCTTTTATAGACAGTCCAGAAAACAAAGAAACAATATAGCACAGAGAGGTACTTTACTAAGACCATCTAAGCTTCCATTTATGAAGCTAGTGTGCAGCATAGCTCATATTTGTTTTCCTATTTTCACATCAAATAGATAAACTTTGGCGAAGTCAAAAGCTTGAAGAAGCTGGAATACTATACTTCACCTTATCCCAGAAAAGAAAAAAAAAAATAGCTGGAATAGTAGCTTACTCTGAATCTTATATGGATTTTGTCATTTCCTCAAATCTGAGAAATTTGAATTTGGTTTTGGATGTATGGAGAAACTTATATAGCTGAATTTACAAAATTACAGGCTGTGCCATCCTTCCCCAGCTCATTTCCTCATCTATTTGGCAATGATAACATTCGTTGTTTGATTCCATGTGCCATTGACCAGGTTTTTTCTTGCTCCTACTTTTCTTTGTCAGATTTCTTCATTTTTTTCTTGAGATGATTACACTTAGTATATTGTTGTTGTGGTTCCTTCAAATGTCTAATTGTAGTTGCTTGATCTAGCAACATATTCCTCACTTGGTAAAAAATGAAGCAATATGTTTTGTTGTCAATAAAAGAGTGCTAGTTATATATTCGGATTGGCATATTTTGTTTGAGAGTGGTGGTTGTTTCCCAATCAGTAGAAGCAATCTTCATTTTTCACTGACACAAAGATTTCCTCATAATAACCTTCATAACAACCTCCACTATGATAGAAACCAATGAGTTCATTTAAGGAGTTCTCCTTTGATTTTAATGTTTTTTTGCTGTACTAATCTTTATAGTTGGCTAGACTAATGGGACGCTTGAATTGATTTTATACATTTTGCACTTTTTAAAGTCGACACCTTTTTGTTGTGTTATGCATTCAAGATATTTGACTTATCAAAAGAAAATGCCAGATGGTCCATCTCAAAATTCTGCTCATATTCCTGTTCAAATGATGGTATTATATATTTGGGGCTCAAGTTATTGTCTCGTGATATTACTAAAAGCCGGAAGCAACAATGTGTCTTAATAGGTGCCTTTCTTTTTACCTATAATCTGCTGATGATATCTCCCGCCCTTCTTTTGGGTTGTTAGATTTGTGCATGCAGAGATATTAGCCTCAGAGTCTATGGTGCTGTCTTTACTCTGTTAGCCTTTATCTATTTTCTAGTTAAATATTCCAATTGGTTAGTTCGTGGGCGTATGGTTATTGACACAATCGAGCAAGTTCAAGCTTTCATGTCGGTCTACTGGATTTAGTAGGCTACATAAGCGGGATATCTCCTATTTTGCTTTAAATTAAATTGATTCGATGATATATAGACAGTGTCGTGTTATCTTCAAAGAAAAAGAAAACAAATCAAAAAGATGGAGGTCATGTTGGGTTTTTACTGCTTCATTTCTTTTTTCTCCTACATGCAATGTCTCTCATGATCTTTTTTCCTTTATAGTTATCCTCCCTGTTTCTACTGGAAGAACTAACACCAGTAAGTGATTTTTCAGGATCCATATTTTCGAATGACTCGAGATGTTGCTCCTCGGATAGGCTATCACAAGCCTGCTCTGATTGAATCATCATTCTTTCCTGCCCTTCAGGTTTTTCCCTCCTTTTAGATCAGTGACTGACCAATTTAAGTTTTGTTACAAATTTACGATCAAATTTTACTTTGATCACACTTCCATGACTGAGCCTTTTACAGTTAATTAGTAGGAATAATTTATTCTATTATGTTTGTCTGTCCTCAACTTGTTGCCACGAGGGTTTAACTCTTCTGGCTATAAGATGTGGCCCGAATGCCACCGCTAAAGAGAAAAAATTGCAAATTGCATCATCATTAATCAGATAGTTAGAAAGAGTCACTATCACCTCATGGACCTGAGATGTTCAATTCAGTCAAACAAAGCCCCATATCTTCAGTAACTTTTTCACAAAGGATTAGTCCTAGTTGGATACTGTTTGGTAGAACCCTTGCTGTCCATATTGCAAATAGCCTCCGTATGAATGTTGTCTTCTACTAGGAAGATGGAAATGCATGCCACTAAATCATCTTTCGCATTTTCAAAAAATTCTATACTTTTCTTTTTCCATTTTTACCACTTTCACGCTCTTTACAGTTGAATTGGGTTCTTAATTTGTGCAATGGTAAATGATTCTTAGTTCCAACTTGTATAAAAGGTATCACTAACTATATAATGGTTATTTCATCCTTGCTCTGTCTGTTGTCCCACCTCCATGCTGGTATCTGTCTGATTCCAAATAAGTAGGAATAAAACTATCTCGTCCTTGTTATTTGTCAAATTAGTGTGTGCACACATGTTGCAGCTTATGTTGTTTATTGTTTAAGGTGTCTGGTTCTAAAAATTGTTATGCGTTTCTTCTGTTGATATTTCACTTCTTCATCGTTGAACGTTTGCAGGGGGAGAATGGAAAAATGTCTGCTAGTGATCCAAATTCTGCCATTTATGTGACCGATTCAGCAAAAGAGATAAAAAACAAGGTTGGGCTTTTAAATATATTATTGCACACCTTCTCAAAACATATACTCCCTCCATTTCAAAAAGATTGACCTACTTTCCTTTTTAGTCCGTTTCAAAAAGAATGACCCTTTCCTTTTTTGGCAACACTTTAATTCCAACTTTCCATGTGGCATGTTTAAGACCACAAGACTAAAGGGCATTTTGGTACATTTATCATAACTTTAATTTAGGACCACAAGATTCAAAAGTCTTCTTTATTTTCTTAAACTCCGTGCCAAGTCAAACTAGGTCATTCTTTTTGAAACGGAGGGAGTATTTTTTTACGCATTTCACACACATAATATGTCAATTCTTCTATCCTTTTGGAAGGACATCCATTTGTGCATAATCCAGTTTTTATTGATCTCCTTTTTCTGTGTTTTCCTTTCCTTCTTGGAGGAGGGAAAGAGGATTACTGTAGATACACATTCTATAAAATTCATTAGAAACAATGCACCCAAGGTGTGACCTAGTGGTCAATGAAGTGGCTGCAAATCGTGGAGATCAAAGTCCAAATCTCAGCACAAATAAAAAATAATAGGTGATTTCTTCCTTTTGTCTAAGCCTTGATGGACAAAGTTACTCTATGGTTCCAATCTTAGAGGTACACGTGATGTGTAGGTTAGGTGCACGTCATGGGCTCGAAACCTGCTGCAGACAAAAGCCTGGTATTGTAGTGGAGAAGAGTAGAGGGACTTGTCCATTGTCCATTGAGTTTCATACCTTGCTCCTCTGGCCCTCGGAGATTTTTCGATTATCAAAAAAAATGTGACCAATTGCTGTTGTGTGCTTGATGGTGAATTTTTCTGCTACTCGCCATCACCTTCAATGCCTTTTAGATGAAGAAGCTGCTCTATATGGGAATTTTATTTTCATTTAGCTGGTAGATTGTGTGGAAATTGAACTGATTTTGGGTCATTCACTGTTGCTGTTGGACATAGTGTTGGATGAGTTCTCTTCACTGTTATTTTTATCACTGATAGGTGTAATTGAATTGCTAACTTTCCAACCTATCGGTAAACCATGATATTTTTCTCTATGAGTCGGTAAACAATGATATTTGTGACAGACACTCTTGAAATTAAATTTATCTCGTTCAGTACTGGTTTAACTAAAGTGACTTAAGTTGCTAATAAGAAATAGAATACACTTAAGCTCCCACAAGGGTTTCTTCATCCAAATCCATTCCATAAAAAGGACACTAAAATGAGTATATATAGTTATGACAACCCAAGAGCCAAATGTTCAAAAATCCCCTTAATTGTTAGCTTCTACAGAAAATGAGTTAAGCAAGAGTTCTTGTCACAAGATTCCTTTGATTTAAGCAGATTAATTGGCGTTGGATTTCCTTTATTTGATTGCTCCATTGTCCTCAAGGTGATGATACGAGATCCTTTGAGCTAAAACGTGGAATTGTAATTTCTTAGCTTGAATCCTCATAAATGGTCTACTTGAAGGATTCACTTGAATTGTTTTAGCTTCCAGATATGCATCATATTCCCCAGTGTATATGTCCAGTTCCATTACAGGAGTTCTTACCTAGGTAAACCGGAAACTGAGGCAATTTGAATTTGTGAGAAGTTCTTATGTAGTTTGGCGCCATTGTAGTTCTTAATATTTTTGAATCTATGAATACTTATCAGTTCAAAAAGAAAGTTCTTATAGGAGGCTGTTTTTTTGTTTTATGATGTTTCTGTTCCTTTTCCTGTACCATCTTGGTACCTTTGAATAAAAATCTACCTTATCAAAAAAAAAAAGAGAGAGTTCTTATATAGGTTTCGTGGATGGGCATTATCCAGATTGCTTGGTCTATGCTAAAAAAGTTGTTTCGATAAGCATAATAATGACCCTTTAAATTGTAACTATGTGCAGATAAACAGATATGCATTCTCTGGGGGACAAGACTCAATTGAGTTGCACAGGAAGAAGGGAGCAAACCTGGAGGTAACCAAATTTATAATCCAATAGCTAGTTCACAGGATGGAATGCATTTTTATTAGACGACTGCACATGCTTGAATATAGCAGCTTATGAATGCAACTTGTGCCATCTTAGCCATGGAAAAAACTACAGCAAATTATACCTCTTGTCTTGGATACCATGCAGGTTGATATACCATTTAAATATCTTGGCTTTTTCTTAGATGATGATAAAGACCTGAAACGCATTGGAGAGGTTAGAGTTCATACTTTCTCTTTGTGTTTCCTTTCTAGCTCAAAATTTGCTTTTGTAGAACTCCAGCTTTTACTGTTCAATTCAGTTCATGCATGGACTACCCGCAGTTGATATTACCAATAATGCTCATATGCTGTACTTTCAGGAATATGGTTCTGGTCATATGCTGACAGGTGAAATTAAAAAGATTCTTATTGAAGTATTAACAGATCTAGTCGAAAGACATCGACGGGCTAGGGCAGCAGTGACTGATGAGGTAACTAACAGTAATTCCCCTCGAAGCCTAAGCTTAGCTAACTTTGCTGAATTTCAAAGTACCCATTCTCCATTTTGAATTGCCTTAGATTATCAATTCAATTTGTCCTGGCATATCTGAATTTCGGATGACGTGGTTTTCTCTTTAGTAACGTAGGAATTCAGCTTGGTCTGCTAGCTTAAGTAAACACGAGGGGATTGAAGTTAGCACCAAGTCTCCATTTCCTTTATCTGTATAGGATGCCTTACCTAATTCATTGTTGCTGAGTGGTGTCTTCACTCTTCCTCGCACAAGTCACTAGATACTTTAAGGGTGTGTTACACTCTAGCTGGCCCGAGCACCAACGCCATTTAAGGAAAAAAAGGATATGTCAAGGGTGTGAAGAGCTCCTCTTATGTGCACACATTCCATCACAATTATTTCAACACTCAATTTGATGCCTCTTTTTCGAGGCACTCTCAGGGAATAAAGAGGAAGGGAGTCGGAGAGTCTTGGTTCTTCAAAATGTCCTTTAGTGCATCCTTTGCTCGTCCAAATTACTGGATGTCTCGTCTCTTTTAATGTGCTCTATATTTTTTTCCCTTTTCTTTTCTGTTTCCAATTTGATTAATTTATTTACTTGTTGCATGGTTTTTTCTGCAGATGGTAGATGCTTTCATGGCTGTCAGACCACTTCCTAATATGTTCAATTGAATGGGCAAAGTATAATTACTTCTGGATGTTTAATTCTTGAGGCTCATCATTATTTTCCATTTACTGAGAGGTTTCTCTTCTTCAATTGTACCATATCCCCTTCCCTATAGTTTCTTACTAGTTAACTCAAGTTATGTTTGCAAGAACAACGTCAAGAAGGTGGTTTCGCAGTAGATTTAACGTGATTTATTTTCTAACCACTTGTATCCCCTTTTGTCTGATTCTTTTATATTTCAGTGAAACCCCTTTTTGTATTACTGGTTGGTTTTTTGATGTCTGGAAAACATTTTTTTTGCCTGTACACAAATTGCTGCAATTACAAGATGCACAGATATCCTGGACATGTTAAAAAATGGTTTTGCAGTATGTATAAATATTCAGATCTCAAAAAAGGTGATTGTCTTAATTTTATGATCTTTATGACTTTTATTTGTGGCAAGCTTCGATCGTATGGTCTTAAAATGGATATTCCTATCTATTTCTAATTAGCTAATAGTATATATTGTTATATATATTTTTAAGTTGTGTGGCAATATCCAAGGTGGGTCATGAACACATTACATTCAAGAAGAAATTTTTAATTATGGGATATGAATGTGGCATTAGTTCCTCCATCAAAGTGACATATCGCCACCCTTTGGGGAAGGAGGGGTGTTGAGTCAAATTTGAGCTGGTCAAAATGAATTATTTTAATAGGCAGGGCATGAATTGACTCACCCAAAGTCTATTTGAGTCAAAATGGATTGATTAATTGATTCCTTAAACAACTCAAATTAATTCGTCTAGAAAATATATCAGTTCGAGTAACAATTCAAATTGATTTTTTTTCCAACCAACAACATTACTTTATTAATGCGAAAATGAATTTAAGAAGTTAAATGATGCATAAGCATTTTTGACAATCCAACTAGGAAAACAGAAAACTCAAATTAACTTGTATAACATTGTAATAGAAAATTTGGCTAGATCAATTCAAATTGATCCGATAACAAAATTACTGACTCAATCCATTAAAATTCAAATAAATTGAACAAGTTTACATATTCTTGGATCAAATTTAACATCTTTAGCTGTCGTCCATTAGATCAATTAGTCTAAGATTTTGTATGGTTAAGGCTAACCATTTTGGGATACTATAAAAGTGACATAATGACTAATTTTATAAGTTTCAGAGGCAATTTTTAAATTTTATCATTTCTTCCCCACACATCTTACTTTGGTGACAATAGAAATTGTTCGATAAAAATAAATATTTTTAAAGTTTTATAAGAAATGAAGTGTACAAATGTGACATGTTCGATAACAAGGTTAGTTTTATTAAAAATCAAAATAAGAAAAATATGCTAAATAATAAATTACAAAAAAGTGAGTCTTATGAAATAAAATTTGATCGGTGATGTATGAAAGTATGGCTAATTTTTTTTTTTTTTTAAAAAATTAGTTGTCAAATTTTATTAAGGGAAAAGGCTCTGAAATATATCTAAACTTAGGTGAAATTTGCTGTAACACGCCCCAACTTTGCGGGGGTCCTATGACCCACCTGGACTAATTATTTGTGTATTTTTGTGGCATATATTTGCCCATCTGGACCACTGCGTGATTACACGCACATTGAACGCGTAAGGGTCGAAAAAAATCGCTATAAACCAATCTTAAATTGCCACGTAGCACCTCAGGTGTCCTTTATTTTGTATATAATTCATTAAATTCCTTTTTATTTTTATTATAAATTATCTTAATTTATTTAACCTCTCTTCTTCTTCACTTCTCTTGCCATTGTTGTTGAAGGTAAGCTTCTTTTTTTTTCTCTCGAAAATTCTGATTTCTTTCTTGGTTCTCTTTGTTTGTTAAAAAATTCTACTCTCTAATTGCTAAATTCTTCTAACTAATTGTTAATTTCTTCTCACTAATTTCTGATTTCTTAAATTAGGGTTAGCCATGAAAGAGGTAAAATTGGATTTGAATAACATTTTTTTAGACAAGGAAGATCCAATGTTGAATGCAGAGGTGCGATGCAGACATGGTCTCTTGCTCCCTTTGAAGACTTCTTGGTACGATAATAATTCGAGAAGAAGATTTTAGTCTGATTTTGGTCCGATGGTTAAGTTTGTCTGATTTTGGGGAAGAGGGTTTGTCAAGATAATTCTTTTTTCCTTTTAATTTGTGAAATGTGGACAATGAGGACTTAAAATAAAATTAAAAAATATATTAAACTCTTTTTTTAAAAATTTAAATGCACGTGTGAATCACCATTTTTTGTTGGACTGAGTCAGTGGCCTAGATGGGCAAATATATGCAACAAAAATACACAAATAATTAGTCCAGGAGGATCATAGGACCCCCGCAAAGTTGGGGCGTGTTACAGCAAATTTCACCTAAGTTTAGGTATATTTCAGAGCCTTTTCCCTTTTATTAATCACCAAAGTAAGCATTACAGAACCAAAGCAAGCTACCAGTTTGCCCATCTAATTACACCCAATTACCGCAATCACCCAATCCCAACTAAGATTAACTACAAACCACATACATAATCAAAGACTCTTCCATTATTCCTTACTCTAGTGCATTACTATTTGTATAGTGTGAACCAGTTCCTTACGTGTACTACATTTACGGGTGAAGACTCTTAGAGTTCCTCTCTTGCCATAAAGTATAGGCCGCTACTGCAAACACTGCTTTCAGGAGTACTCCTCTAGGCGTTCTCGTCCTGCTCTTCTCTATCACTCATTGCCATTCCTGTTGCCAAGTGAGTATGCCTCTTTGCCAGTGCATCCACTCAAGTAAATCCGTCCACACTCCTTCAGAAAAAACACATTCAAACAGGAGGTGGTGTGGTGTGTCATCAAATTCATTATAAAGCACACACAAACCACTTATAGGCATACCCCATTTGATCAAAACATCCTTTGTACGCAGCTTTCCCAGTAGACTCAACCAGTATAGTATAAATATGTGTTTCAGGCACGTTGTATTGTGCATCACTAAGCTACGTCATTGGACATTAGCTACATCCCCTTGAAGTTGTTTACAGGCAACACTGATTTGGAACTTGCCATTCTTTATCACCTTAGTTTGCACGTCCAGGCCTTGCCATTACTTCCTCATTTGAAAAACTTTGCGAATCATCCAAGAAGCCTACGGTGAGGCTTAAATGGTAAATCAGTTATGATGCTTTATATAATAGGAATGCATCCACTTTATCCATAATTTGTCTTTCTGCAAGTATGGCTAATTTTAATGTTAGAGATTCGAATTCGCACAATTGGGAGGGAAAAGAAATGGAAAAAGAAAAAAAAAAGATAGAATATTCTTCGAGAAAAATAAAAGGTCTTCAACTGTGAAGAGAAAAATGAGTGAGTTGTTCTTAGAATCCATTTGATCATGAAGTTTTTTTTTTTTTTTTTTTTTTTTTAAAGAAAATATTTCACTTTATTTTGAAAATCAGCATTTGCCATAAAAATTTCAAATATAATTTAAAGTTGTATTTGAAATTTGCAAAATGATACGCCCAAGTTACAACTCCCTTTTGAAGAGTGTAAGCGGTCATTGTCAAATATAGAACCCAACGAAGGTTGGAGTCGAATCCGACAGAGAATAGGGTGTGAATTAAGTTGTATGTAGTTTAAATGACAATTAGTCGACAATTTCCATGAAACTGGAGGGTGGTGTGTGTGTGTGTGTGTGTTGAATGCTTGTTAAATGACTTTAATTTCAGTAAAAGAGTGGTTAACTTTGTAATACTTAAATCAATGGAGAAAGATAAATTAGGACTGTGTTCACCTTGATTTTCAATCACTTCCGGATTATGTGAAACATGAACTTGTATTATCACATGCAATTATAAGGTAATTGATTTCAACTATTCATTTAAGTGAGAACAACCTACATAGATGAGTTTACACTTTAATTCTCTTGAACTTAAAGTGAGAAGAATATAATCCAATTTAATCCTCAAGAAACTAATCTCGTCAAAGCATTAATCTTTATTCGGAGGTAAAGAGCTTCAAATTCTTGCTACATATTTTTTTTTTTTTTTTTTTTGAGAAAGGTAAAGTAATTCTTGCTACATATTCCTTTTCCTATTGTTAACCTCTTTGTTCAAGCAAATTAACTTAGGGATTTTCTCCAGTGTTTGCAACCACTAGAGATTCATTAAAACAAAGAAATTAGTAATATAATCACAAGGTCAACACAAATTCAATACATACAAACCATAAAAGTGATTTTTCACCAAGGATTCCACGACCCTAGTTTTAGAATTTTTAGCCACTCATGATAAGAAAGAAGAAGAAACAAATAATTTCCATAAAGTAAAGAATAATCCTCACCAAAGAGAAATGAAGAATCTCAATCTTTGAATCAAATCAAAAGTATTGTGTTTTTTTTATGAGAATCGTGTCTCCAGAGTAAATATGCGTTACAAAAATCACCAAGTATGGAAGATCCCATTTTTAAACCCTAGACTAGGTATTTATAGGCTTCAAATAAGTTGGATTTTATAATTCAAACTGGATACATAATTTGTTTTCGATACATTCCATTGAGATACATAACTGATAGTTGGGATTTTTGTAATTACTTTGTAAGGGTGGGGATTTATATAAATATGATAAGTTAAGGTGTATATTTATGTTATTTTTACTGAATATTTTGGTTAGCATTAGTATTGATTTGGGCTTTATTTGAGTTACTAATATCTATGGGCTATAAAACTTATTAGACCATTCAAAATTCTAAGTTTAAACTTGAAATAATAGGTTGAAAGATAAAAACAATTAAAAAGTTTAAGAAATATTTATAAATTACATCACAATAAATATTTTTTAAAATGGTATAAATATAATATCGGGTTGGTTCGGCTTTTTTTAGTTAAAACCAAGCCAAATCAATTATAGTCGGGTTTTTTTTTTTTAAAAAAAATCAAACCAAGTCAAACCAAACCATTAGTCGGGTTTTTTCCCCCAATTTGACTCGATTTACGATTTGATTCGGTTTTCGGTTCGATTTTGTTCACTCCTACCACATAGGATGCAAATCGCCATGTAGGACACTGTTCGGACCAAAATAATCAGATGTCATGTGGAACTAGCAAAGCAAACCTTGGAAGACGTCACATAAGAAGACATGCGAGAAATAACAAAAGAGACACAACAATTTAACGTGGTTCAGTCAATCGATCTACATCCACAAAAGGAGATGAGCAATCCACTATATAAAAGAGAGTACAAAATGTCGAGAGAGACAACCTCACACAATTCACTCAGACAAATAAGGGTCTTTATAAATGATATTAAATTAAATATTTAAGATATATATTGTCTTTTGAAAATATATTAATTAATAAGCATATATTCTTAACTAATATTATAAAAAATAATTGATTTATATTTTTCAAATTAATATATTTTAATTAAATTAATCATAAAAACTAAAAGTACATGATTTTTAAGAATATCATGAAATATAAATTTGACAAAAAAATTAATATTATAAATATAATGTCATAAAATTATTAAAATATTTAACAAAAAAATAATCTATTAATTCTAACTAAAAAATAAATAATTTACAATGTAAAATTTAAAGTCAATATTATTAAAATAAATAAATTAAAACTAAAAATATATATAAATTCAAAATTTAAATAAAAAAATTATCATAATATTCTTATATTAAATTTCAATATAACATACATAAATATAATTTAAAAGAAAAAAATTATAAGCTATAACCTACTATAAACCTCAAATAAAAGCGAATTTTTCCTTTTTCACGATCAAAGGTTCGGTAACCAAACCCGAAATTTCCCCCCAACCCGTTTGAGCAAAACCCTTGCTGTGGGACACTGATAATTCCTCCCGTTTGTTTCAATTTTGAGCAAATCTTGTTCGTATACATCAATTTGAGAGGAGAATAAGAAGAGGAAGAAGAAGAAGAAGGAGAAGAAGAAGCGATGGGAGAAAGAAAGGTATTGAACAAGTATTACCCGCCGGATTTTGATCCGGCGAAGATTCCAAGGCGAAGACAACCAAAGAATCAGCAGATGAAAGTGCGCATGATGCTTCCCATGAGTATTCGGTGTGCTACTTGTGGTAATTACATATATAAGGGAACAAAATTCAATTCACGGAAAGAGGATGTCATTGGCGAGGTATTTACTAATTTTACCCTTTTTTTGTAGTTGTTGCTGTTACTTTTTTAAGTTTGGGAATTTGGGGTTTTTGGGTTTGTGTGTGTTGTTCATGGGATTATTGGTGGGTTTGTGGAATTTTGTGAGAATTATATGTCAATTTTGGGAATTTGGGGTTTGGGTATTTGTGTATGTGTATTGGTCAGTTGAGATTATTGGTGGGTTTATGGAATTTTGTGTGAATTATGTGTTGATTTTGGGAATTTGGGGTTTTTGGGTTTGTGTGTATGTGTTGTTCAATTGAGATTCTTGGTGGGTTTGTGGAATTTTGTGTCGATATTGGAAATTTGGGGGTTGTGTTTATGTATTGTTCAATTGAGATTCTTGATGGGTCTGTGGAATTTTGTGAGAGAAATATGTGATATTGGTGGTGAACCTTGATCTGTTCTGTTGTTTGTTGATGTTTTTGTTTCGTTCAGTTCATTTAAAAGTTTTCATGAGATATGCAGTGGCGGAGTCACTGAGGGGTGTCAAAATATAAAAAGTAAACACACTAAGAATGAGGGAGTCAGCAGAGACTATTTATACATAAAACTAAAATTTTAACCTAGCTAAGCAGTGTAATTTTCCATTGAAGACACCCCTTAGCATAAGGTGGCTCTGCCTCTGAGTATATGATGACCTATGTAGTGGGCGCTGAGATTCTTGTTAGGTTGCTTCTTATGTGCTGCTAATGTTTATAGATTATCCAATAGCAACCATTGACATCTATATTTTTGCCATGAAATTTGGTGACTTCCCATTTTAGATTGCAAACTATAATCTCCCTACCATCAACTTTGCCATCTAGAATGAACCCACAACTAAAACCATAATAATATCCTTTTTAGATTACCTTAGTGTACTCTTAGTATCACTTAAAATTGATACATCATCCGGGAACAAAGCTGAACTACCCCTGTACCCCTGTACTGTGGTGTTGTCATTCAGTAGCTTGGAGGCCATTTATGTAGCTCTATCCCAGCACTTACCCATTGTTTGGCCGAGGACCTCCATATTGATGCTCTGCTAACTTAAATCCACATCATAATCTCAACATATTTGGATGCAACACTATTAATCGGGACACGGAACATGAGGATGGAAATATACCACCAGATTTACCTTACACCCATTTTCCCCACTAAAATATCTGGATGGGCCTTACACTTGGATCATGCTTTTTGCAAGTCAAGATTGGTCGTAAATCTAGAATTACATCCTTAGCTCTTGGAAATTGGCTCTTTTTTCCTTTCCCTTTTGATGAAAAAATCAAAGTATTTGATAGTGGCTCATTAACTATTAGAGAAGCATCTAGATTTGTTTACCAAAAACAACTACAAAAGAACACATTAACTGTTGTTTTCTTGCTATGAAAATATTGTGTGCATAAGAGGCTCTCTTGTCAAGCAGCTTATTCAATTGAAAAGAGAGTAGGTTGACGCACCCCAGGGTGTGTCCTAGTGGTCAATGTAGTGGGTTTAGAACAATAAGATCTCAGGTTAAAATCCCGGCAGAGGTAGAAACACTAGGTGATTTCTTCACATCTATCCAAACCTTGGTGAACAAAGTTACCAGATGCATGTGTTGGTGGGAGGTAGCAAGTACCTCATGGAATTAGTCGAGGTGCGCGCTAGCTGGCCGAGACCCCGTGGTTATAAAAGAAGAGAGTAACTTGATATTTAACATACTCACAAACTATCCTGTTTGAAACCTTTCTAGTCTGTAGAAAATTGATAACGAGCAGTAGCCCTTTGCTCTTAGAAATTTGAGCAATAAGCCTGGGATTGATAATTCTTTAAGAAGTTACTATGTAATGGACATGGTCTAATATATGTGTGTATGTTCTTGATCCAACTTATAATTATGTGTCACGTTATGCAGACCTGCTTGGAAATAAAAATCTTCAGTTTCAGTAGCCCCTTTGCTCTTAGAAATTTGAGCTTAATCTGGCTTTGGACATGTTCTAATATGTGTGTTTTTATATGTTCTTGGCTTGAATTATAATCATGTATTTGCATGTTCTTGACCTGAATTATAATCATGTGTCAAATTATGCAGACCTACTTGGGAATACAAATCTTCAGATTTTACTTCAAGTGCACAAAATGCTCTGCAGAAATTACGTACAAGACAGATCCCAAAAATTCAGATTACACTGTTGAATCAGGTGCAACTAGGAATTTTGAGCCTTGGCGTGGCAAAGATGAAGTAAGAATTTTATCAACTTGTCTTCATCAAAATAGAATTTTATCAACTTTTAATCCTGTCCACCACTTTCTTCCCTAGAGGAAGGGTCGTGAACCTTATGTTTAAAGGGCAGCCCAGTGCACAAAGCATCCCCCGTTAGCATGATCCGGGTAGGGCTGCACCCCAAGGGGTGTGATGTAGACAACCTACCCTAATACAAGTATTAGTGGCTGCTTCCTGTACGAACCTTGTGTTTGATATAAAAATTTTGTTTTTCCATTTTTCAGGTTCCAGTATCTTGTGCATTCATGTTTATGTTTTCTTTTTGTTGCAGGAAATTGAGAAGGAGAAACAAAAAAGAGATGCTGAAGAAATGGGTGATGCAATGAAGTCATTAGAAAATAGAACCTTGGATTCGAAGAGAGAAATGGATATTCTTGCTGGTTTAGATGAAATGAAATCCCTGAAGGTGAGTCTTGAAGTTTCTTCTTCAGTTATCTTGAGATCAAAATTTGCACTGAATTTTTTTTCCACACTATATTGTTGTTTCTGATAGTTTTCCTACTTTTTCAGTCAAGACATGCAACTGTGAGTGTTGACGCAATGCTTGAAGCTTTGCAACGGTCCCATGAGTCAAAGGTATGATGGTATTTTATATTGTTTTCAGGCTTGATTAGGAGTTAAAATGTTGTCCTTGATGACTAGTGTTCATTGTTATCTCCATTCTGTTGATTGGTAAATTTAGAGACTTCAGATTCACTCCTACATAAAGTTGCTGGATGTATAAACCTCTTTTGACATTATCGATTTCGCTTGAGAGCATTTATGACCAAAGCTTTCAAAAGAAATTGTTGTTTATCAGATCAAATCAACTTGCTCCCCCACTATTCAGATTCGAATGATATTGCCCTTGTAATTAAGAATCAAATCACTGACTAAATTCTTCAATTTAATTCATTCTTGAACATCGTCTCTTATTAGATATTAGGTGATTGCTTACCTCAAGCTCAAGACACCTGTTCAAAATAAACCAAAAAAAGAAAAAGATAAGGAAATAACAGAATTACTGAAATTAAAAGTAAGGATAGTTTTTGCGAAACCACACATTTTGAACTCTGATTAGATCATGCGATGTGTTTAATTGTTAGTAGAGAATCGTGGATGATTTTAATTGAAATTGATAAATGTAAAAGCAAAATATAAAAAAGAAACTTAAATCAAATAGAAAACTAGATTCGATGTTTTTAGGTTGAATTTTGAAGTTCTTTTGGTAAATTTGATTGTGGGCTTTTTAAGGTTCCATTTTTACTTTACATGCAAGGGACATTAGCTTGGAGATGATGTTGGTGTCTGTTCTTAGGAAGCACCGTAAGTATCTGTAAATCCAGTAAGGAGTATGGAAGAGTCCAAGGAGTTTAAAAGAAATTTACCGGCTTAAATGGTAGGCTATTCAGGATGATGAGAATAATTATGTGCATGTGATTAATCTCCAATAGCTAATAAGGAAGCTGCCACTCTTAACCAGATCATGGTGAATTATCAAAATCGCTTAGGGCCTTCTTTTAATTAGTTGCTGAGTATATGAGACTGCCTTCTTTATCATATTAATGTTAATAACCTTGACAGGAGAGGAAGATGGAGGAAGAAGATGAAACTCTTATAAGATCGCTTTTCCAGGTTGGTATATCATTGTCTGAATAACTATTATTTGTACATATGTGTACTTTTTAGTGTGTTAATTTCTTAACAAGTTCTCTTGCCTTGTAATTTTAAATCAGGGATCAAGAGAGAATGTCAAAAGAATCCACGATGAAGAATTTGAGGATGACGATGATGACGATTTAGCTTTCTTTACCCCTGAAAGTGCAGGGTCAGAAAACAACTTTCTTAAGGTGCGAATGCCTGGTCATCTAATTCAGTTTTCCAACTATTATATTACATCAACCTACTTCCGTACAAAACAAAATTGAATAATTATCGTCTTTATTCATGGTTTTGCATACCTAGAAAGTGCCATACATTAGTGTCACAGCTGCCTCGAGCCTTAGACATCAAGCTAGTGAAATCTGAATTTTATCTGTGTGAATGTCCTGACTTGCAATTCATTAAGTCATAAATTTGAAGTTGGTGTCTTATTTTTCCTTTGTAGTATGTGTGTGGTTAGAGACAGCACACAAACATTAATTACATGGTCCAAATAACTAAAAGAACAAGGAGGGATGGGTGGCTTGAGTAATAATTAGAAATATTTTAGGGCTAGCACTAAGTGTCTAGAGATAGTTATTATGCTCAAAGGTGAAGCACTTAGTAGAGCTGTTATAGTTAGTTCGGCAATTTGTTATGTTCTTTATAATTTGGTAATGGTTGTAGTTTGCCTTAATCAATGGATGGGTAAATAGGCGAAGGAAATATGGATTGAGTAATTTGATGTGGGATTATGTATGGAAAGTCACATTTAGGCTCCGTGATCTATGAATTATTTAGGCTGTTAATCATGCTTTAGGTAAACGTATATATCAGAAATTCTCTTTACACTAGAATAGTAAGTTTAGTCCACTTTGCTCAGCTCCTTGAGTGCACAGGAAAATAACATAATGCTGTTGAAGTAGTTCAGAATACCTGCAAGTATTGCTTCTTGAAAGTAAAGTTTTTTTCCCCAATAAGTGAATAGAGTTTTCTGTTAACACCTTGGGTGCATATTGCTCAGAGTGACCGAACAACTCCACAGTTATTAAAAATAACCCCTGTGGTGCCCGCAGCTTGTCCTGAAATATCGTTATAGTTATGAAGTCTATTTTATGACATGCATAGCATAAGATTGGTATTATAATTAAATGAAACACAAAATAGTATACGCAACACATTTGTATGGTTTAAATAGAACATGAGATGTGCGAGTACCCAAGGGTGTAGCCTAGTGGTCAATGAAGTGTTTTAAGCACCATCAAATCTTAAGTTCAAATTTCAGCGGAGGTAGAAACACTAGGTGAGTTCTTCGCATCTGTTCAAGCCTTGGTGGTGATCAGAGTTATTTGGTACTTGTGCGGGTGGGAGGTAGCGGGATACCCGGTGGAACTAGTCGAGATACGTGCAAGCTAGCTCTAACACCACGATTACCAACAAAAAACATAAAATGTTCCAAGTAAAAATGTACAATTCTGTTAATTGACTTCTTTTACCAGAGAATCCTAAGAAAGTGGCAGCATCTACAAAATGATCAATCTCCTTTACATTGGACCTGTCGTATGTCCGAGATGCCAACTAAAGAAAAGTACAAAAAATACAATGTCAGTATATCATATATATATATATATATATATATATATATATATATATATATATATATATATATAATTTAAATATAATATTCACCTTGTTGAGGGTTTGATTTCCCATCTTGTAATCCCCTCCCCCATTTTTCCTTCCTTTCCCCCCTATTTTTAGAAAAGAAAAAACAATGCCAATCCATAAATTAGATTACAGTTTTGTTGGGAGCAGCACATCTACTGTTAAACTGAAATCTGACTGCAATGCCATGGCTAAAGTTTAAACCTTCTTTTTGTTGTTTCTTTCTAACATTAAGCTTGTTATTGTTTAAATGCAGAAGAGAAAGGTTTCTGAGGAACCTGATGAAAAGCCCACAGATTTTTTGACAAAGGCCTGCATTGCTGACAGCTCTAAAAACAAAGGTACGTTGAGTTTATCCATCTGATTCTGCTCTGAGGGTATCACTGCTTCCCATATTTCCAACATCCTTCTATGACTAAATATATTTCTTGGGTCAGAATATCCTTCATTCATGACAATCATGAGAATGAATTTCCATTTGTGAGAACAGTCTTTGAAGTGATTTCTGGATTATAATTATTGTCCTACTTTTAAAAAAAAAGGGAAAGAAAAGGTTTATCATGCTCTTTTTTTCTGAATTCTTGTTTACATCAGAATTTGAAATGTGCTGCTCAAGTCAAATCTATGGTTTGGGCTATGTTGTTTGGATTCTCCGGAAATGTCGTCAAACCTGTATTGGATCCTCCAAACATAGTGCTTTTTTGTTGTATGTAGTTTTCTTATATTACTTGGAAACCTTTGGTTGTGGAAAATGCTACTGCTGCATAGATGATCGTAGAAGTTGTATGGGGAAGAATATTAAGCAGTCATCTTACTTTTTTGGGACTTTTGGTGATTGATTAATTCTGGTAGAAATAGCTTTTGAGGGATCTAACCCGATTTTCATGACCCATCTTACAGATAAAGCATCAGCAAGTGATAATAAAATCGTTTTGAAGTCCTCATCAGTCAAAATATCCATAGTCAAGAAGCCAGTCTCGGACTCCAACAGCAAGAAGACAGTAGAAGGAAACAAGCAAGACACACAGGGCACTGGTGCTGCGACAAGCAGTGGTCTAATCTCGCTATGTCAACAGTATGATAGTGATGAAGATGATTGATTCAGTGATTCCTGCAACCATTATATGTGCAGATATATCCGCCAAAACTATTAACCGCTGGTGTGATTTTCATTGGATATGCGCTTCCTATCGGCACTTGAAATGTATGCAAGCTCAAGCTTTGGCTCTCTGCAAACTGCCCCGTTTATCGTATGAGAATGCCGCTGTCCTCTATGGTTCATGCACTAAATCTCAAGCTGCTTTCTTCTTGTGGTAATCTAATGGTCTTTGCTACTACTCAATTGGGATGTATACATTATATTTTACAACTATCTCAATGGTTCGAAAAATAGTTCCTCCACGGTTGGTGTATAACAGCTGCCATTTACTCAATTGTACTTTGCCTTTTTTCTTTTCTTTTTTGGTACAAAAAAAGGAAGAAGAAAAAGGATATTTTGCCTTCTTTGATTTCCTTTTCTTCTCTTAAATAGTTTTACACAATCAAGAGTTCTTTTTTCTTCCCTTTTGGCAACATCGCAAGGAAAAAGGGTGCGAGATTTAAAATGCAAATATATATTTTTTCTTTCCCACATTTGGTTCGTTTAAAATGTAAATGGAAGTGCAGACAAGAAATAAAAATAAGAGCGGAAAATTGATGTTCCTATGAATCTAGTATACCCGTCGTTCCCTTTCTGGTATCTCTTATCTGAATTTATATGACACTCTTTATTATTTAGTCTGTTTCATAAGTGTCTGACATCTTTTTATATTTAGTAATAATTTAATTTTGTCGAATTTACCGTTGATAAAATGATTTATAAGTTATAACAATTTAAAAAAATTATAGTTTATGTTAGACCATGAATTTCAAAAAAAAAAAGAAAAAAGATTCTATTAAATATGTGTCATTCCAACACATTTTTAAAATTTGACGGAGTGGTAGCTTGGTTACTTTATTGAAGGGAGGGAGCATTTTCTTCATTGGCTTTTCTAGTGTAGTTTGCAAAATATATCCAAATTAACCTTCACAATTACAACAATAATATACTTGGAAAAATATTTTGTAATTGATTTGACAAAAGATAAGTTTTAAATTTGTTGAAATTACTTGGTCAAAATAGATTGAAAATCTTTAGTGCAATTAATATATCATATATTACAAATAAATTTAGAATTAAATTGAATAGATGTATTTAGGGAGAATTCCATGAGTTTCATAGTTATTAGTTATTACTTATAGCTTCCTTGTTCGTAGACCAAGCGGATTCAGATTATCTTTCATTCCAAGGCATAACTTGTATCCATGCGCTTCATATTTGCCCGGAGTTCGCTCTCAGACCTTTTCAATTATTGCCAATATCTTGTTACGAGTAATTCCGAAAACTTCAGAAGAAAAAGAGGCATTTACCTATTACAGAAATGGTGCGATTTGATTTTTTTTTTTCATTTTCATATTTATTCATTTCTCTCAGTCTTACGAGGAGAAAAACACTTGATTTGAGAAAATTTTTGAAAAAAAAATCTACATGTTTGGAAGGTGAATTTTGGAAATAGAACAATTTCATTTGTCATATATCCTCGATTAATGTAACCCTGTATGCTATGTTTCAAGTGATCCTTCTTCGAGGAAAAAAAAATTAAAACAGTTCAAAAAATGAAATAGCAAAAATAAAGAAGTTATAACAAAATTTGTGCCCCTACTCCTACCCCTAGACTCATGAAAGAAGACGTTCTTGCTGCTGGGGATAGAAAATAATTTTGAAAACGAAAAGGAGGTTTCTTTAAGTAAGGCAGGGCTAAAGAGTTTCACCCGCGTAAGATTCATAAGAGGATTTATGTCATTATTCATTCCTCTTCTTAAGATGTTTAAGTAAACACGCTACTATAGAAAGTATATATGCTGAACAAATTAACCTAAAGAAAAAATTAAAGACGTTTATGTTTTGGTGAATGTGAAAGTTCAATTATTTTAAGACGGTGAATCAAACTCTCAAGTCTCACCAATAAAATGAAAGTTGCAGCTAATCGATCGAGCTACTAAGATGCTCCGATTCACCATTTGTAAAACAAAAGCTTGTGGGCTATGGCCAGCGTATGGAATCGGGCTTTGACATATCTAATCTAAGCAGTCCAACCCAATAAAGTTCCAAAACCCTAGCCGCCACTGTTATCCTTCTTCCTAATTCACTATATAAGTCCCCTTAAAACCCTACAAAACGCCGCCCTTTGTTCCTCACAGTGCCGCACTCTTATGCTTTCCATTGAAATTCCCTGTTAACTTTTTAGCTATTTTGTCATTGTATTATTAGATTATTAGGTATATTTATCTATCTAAAGAGGAAAAGGTGACCAATTAGCCAGTCACACACACAAATTGGCCTTTAATAAGGCTCATTTTACCATAGTGTGAATGGTCAGTATGTCACCAACAGTAATATCAATGGTGTTTTATAGCCTTATTATGGTGAATTGCGTTTATTCCGCTTTTACTGATTGGCTATTCACATTACATTCTTCCATGTGAATTGAGTCGAGAGTTTGTTAATTAGTTGCTTCGCATACAAGTTATGCGGGGATTAGTTATGGTAGGATTAATTATGCTGAAATTAGTTATGCCGGCATTAGTTATGGTAGGACTAATTATACTAAATTTAGTTATGCCAGCATTAGTCATCCCGATAAAATGAAAAATGTAAGTGAGGTAAGGCATCTGATACAGATTTCATTAGTCAAAAAATGGAAGCATAGGATAAAATTTTTAGTGGGGAAGTCATGGATTTTCATACTTTTTCAAATATCTTAACACATTTAAGGGAATAGATTGACAGAAAAAAATAGTTTGTTAAAGGAGGTTTGGATGTGGATTTTTTTTTAAGAATCTAAGAGCCTGTTTGACTGATCTGCCAGAAATTGTTTATTTTGAGAAGCACGTTGATCAAAATAGCAATTTTTGGCAGCTTGGCCAAACAGGCTTTTAGCTTTAATTATAGGTTGATTTAGGTATGTGGTCTTAACAAACGAAGAGCCTGTTTGACCGATCTGCCAGAAACTGTTTATTTTGAGAAGTACTTTTATCAAAATAGCAGTTTTTGGCAGCTTGGCCAAACAGGCTCTAAGCTTAATTATCTGTTGGTTTTTACAGATTCTGGGAGTGAAGAATACTGCTCTAGTGTCTGAAAATAGATTAATTTGGGTAAAATTCTTGATATCAAGTATGATATTCAATCAATATGAAAAGGGGGAGGTATTAGTTTCAAGATTTCATGCTAGTGATAGAAAGTTCATTCTACAAGGTGCTATTGGTATGATTTTGTTTAAATACCAAGAAATCCTTTTTGGTGATTTCTTGGTTGATGGTGGTTAATTTTTTCCTGTGTATGATATTTAAAATTTTTACATATCCTTTGTAAACAAATGGTTCCATATTTTGAAAACTGCTAGCTACTTGTATGATTCTTTCTCCCTAATAGGAAAATTCTACGCTGGAAAATGTGTGTGTCTCACTTTTTTGAGATGCTATTACATTGCATACATTGGCCTTTCTCCTTTGATAAGCATGCAGAAGATTTGTAGCAAAATACATGATTAGCTAATGTACATATTCATCGAGTTCTTAAATAAGGTTATGGAGTTAATAAAGTTAATAAGTTGTTCTAAGTTATTAATATTGTTATTAAAGAGACTAAGAAGCTCATTCATCAACACAATGTTATTATCAGACACTGTTACAGGGAATTAAAAGAATTATTTACATTGTGTCAATTGCACCCGTCCAAAAATTTATTCAAACACCTAGCTTTCAAGGAGTGATTAGGAGTTAGAACTCCATCAAAACATATGTCATTCTTTTATGACAATAAAAAAAAGGGCGGCCCGGTGTACTAAAGCTACTGCTATGCGCGGTGTCCGGAGAAGGGCCCCACTACAAGGGTGTATTGTACGCAGTCTTACTTTGCATTTCTGCCAAAGACTGTTTCCAAGGCTTGAACCCAGAGACTGTTTCCAAGGCTTGAACCCGTGACCTCCTGGTCACATGGCAGCAACTTTACTAGTTACTCCAAGGCTCCCCTTCAAACTCCAAGGCTCCCCTTCAATACACCAAAATTGCTTGCAGGAACGATTTGCCAAATTTCTTTAAAGGGCTTCCAAACACTCCAAAGGTCCAACATGCATAGGCATCTCTAATTTTGTACATCCAATGAGCCCCAAAAATTCTTACAAATGCTCCATATTTCTCTAACTACTTCACATTGAAGTAGAAGGTTTCAGATATCTTCTGCATCTTTTTGATGCCTTGTACTTATGGTACGAAAGTGCTCTTCTATTTTAGGTCTTCATGTGTCTAATGTCTTCCTAAAATGGCTGCCAACTAAAACAAGTAATAATAGGTAGTATCCTGATCTTCTGTATCAATTTTCATGGCTAAACATCTACTGTTTTATTTTTGTAGGCATTGATATAGCCAGCTTTAACTGAGTATTGTCCCCATGTTACTACCCCGAATAATTGGTCTTTTGCATCTGGTTCCACCTTTAGCATCCTAGCCTTGCTAGAAAATTCAATAAACTTTCTACTTTCCAGTCGTGAATTTCTTCCAAGTTTGATGTTTCGTGTGTTCCTTTCTCCATTTGGCTTAATTGAGGCATGTGGTTGTCTTGCTAAGTGAAATAATTCAGGATATTTATCCTTAGGAGTCATATAAAAAGAAAATCCATCCTTCATGGGAATATCTTCATCCTTTACATAAATTGAAGTATCTAAAGTAAGGCTGAGTCTTTACTTCAATTTATGTGGCTAGCACATAAGCAAGTATCTAAAGTAAGGCCGAGTCTTTGTTATCGTTCTCTTTTTCGGGTACACGTGTGATATAAGCATATGTGCTTGTTATAGGGATCTTTTGGCGTTACCAAAATCCTGCACTTCGTGTATGAAACCAAACTAGATACAAACTGATCCGTATTCAATTGTCATTTACTTTCAGCATGTCACTTCTTCTCCAAACTTACCCCACCTTAATATTTCTTCTTCCCAAGTTTCTTTCAGATGCCAAAAGTACCAGGTCTCAAAAAAAAGTTCCGTTTGGATGTTGAATGATTAAAAAAAAATGGTCATCATTTTCTGATTGCTTTGCACACATTATTTCAGCTCTCATATATTATTGATTGAAATGAAAGAATCCTCTGATTATTTTTGCTCTTTGTTTTTATTTTCCTTAATCTTCTTCCTGTGCTTTAGTCAAGCCTGTAATTCTTTTTGGTTGATAGATTGAATGATTCTCGTTTTTATAAGCTTTTTAACTTTTTCTTTTTTAAAAGAAAACTTTTTTTTACTGTCGATGCACTTCTTGATAAAGAGAAAAGAAAGAAGTTTAAGGGGTTACATATTTTGAAGAAGAGAAAGCTCTGTCTGGGACAATTAGCAACCTTATACTTTTAGCCATAAGCATTTGAGCGAAAATTAATATTCACCCATGCACGTAAATTTAAGTCGTACTTCAGCATTTTATATCTTTAACAACTAATGTATAGACTTAATTTAATGCTTCTATTTAATTTTATAAGTGGAAAATCATGACCATCCATCTAAATGAAATGAATTGACTTCATTTTTGAACTATTCCAGCTAATACATAGTATTATGTGATAGCTTCTCTGTCCTCACATGGTCAATAAATCTTACCACCTCCAAGGAGTAGGACAAGGAACTTGCTGAAAGGAAGTTGGATCCTATAAAGGTGAGTTATTTGATACGAAGGTTTATTCGCGGACTTCTCACGTTATGCAGGTTTTGGTAGAATATAATGTTTTCGCAGATGCTCGACCAAGATGGAAGAGAACAGTAGTATTTTTATGGTAGTTCAATCTGTTGCAAGGATTAACATGGACCACCATCATAATTGTCAGCTGTCTACTTTGCCATATACTATTAATTACCTTCTAAAGTATTTTCCTTAAAGTTTTTAGGCAGATGTTTTAAGTTTGAATGAACAAAAATGATAGGAAGATATCTGAGTTGATGAATCTTGTGTTTCGAGTGTTTTGACATTATTTGACTCGATGAATCTTTGTAAATATTTATGAAATGAAATAAACAAGTTCTACAATGACATGGTTGCGGGAAATTAACAGGTTGATTTCAGTCTTATAGATTTGATTGAGATTTGTAAATCTTATTTCTACTTAGTTTCTGCGATCTGTGTGGATATTAAATAGAAGCATAGTGGGTATGTTGTTGTTCTGCAATCTGTGTGGATGTTTAGCTACCGTTAGACAATAAATTTTGGAATAGATTTTAGAAAAATTTCAAGTTCCAAAAAATAGACCAGGTCAATTTTTTGTTTTGAATTTTACTCGCAAAACTTTAAATTTCTTTTCAAGTACACTACATGTACAAACACAATGTTCAAGTTCTAAAAATTATGACTTCAAATTTTCAAATTCAAAATTTATGGTCATCTAATATAAATTTTGTTCCTAAGCACCCCCTTTACATCAAAGGACATCCCTCCGGTAGTTAACAATATCAGATTAAATGTGGATGGTGCTGTTTCAAAAACATTTACTTCTCGCGGGATTGGTTTTGTTTATCTCAACTCTTAATGGGAATTGACTGCTAGGATTATATTTGCTGCAGGCAATGCATCCTCTTGCGCCTGTTGCAATTTCGAATTGCATGCCTTATTGCAAGGACAGACAATAGCTCTTCAACACCATCTTTCATTCTTTGAAATTGAAACTGATTCAATTCAGGTAACACAAATGTTGTCAGCAACCAATGACTTATACTCACATCTTCTTAATGATTGTAGGCAATTGATCGCTCGCAATGTTGGTAGACCGTCCATCCAACTCATCTATCGGGAGCACAACTTTTTGGCAGACAAGCTAGCGCAACTGGGAGCTTCACTACAAGTTTTTTATTAGACACCGGCAATTGTATACTCCTGCTACTATGCACTCCGTTTGTAAGGTTAATTCCTACTGGATTGGAATCTGTTGTTGTTGACAGAAGAGAACAAAAGCTCATTGAAGAAGAAAAAGAGAGTAATTTTTGTTGATCTTCAGAGAGTGAATATATACATCGTACGTTAACTAAAGATGCAGTAAAGTACTCCTAAACATCTGCTAACTAAAATTACTGCTTGCTGAAAATAAGGAACTAATCTTAAAAATAGCTAACAGACTTTTAAACAAACTAGGAAAGGGAAACAGCTAAAACATAGCAATTTATTCACCTCTACGTTATCTACTGCCTTGTATTTAGGTCCAGTAATCCCACAACACTGCAATAATTGAGGCATGACAACACTCCTCCTGCTTCAAGAATTGCAGACTCTGAGTTTCCTTCTGAGAAACTCAAATCTGTTAACATGAAACGGTTTTGTAAACTGATCAGCAACTTGATCTTCTTACCTGCAATACACTAGTTTCACCTCTCCTGCTTCTTGCACTTCCCTAAGAAAGTATAATCGGATATTAGAATGTTTGGTTCTCGCATGAAAAACAGGATTGTGAGAAATGGCTATGGCTGCTTGATTATCGACAAACACTTCTGTGCTTTCTTGTTGTTCTAAATCAAGATCTGTCAGGATCTTCCTTAGCCAAAGAGCTTGATTTACTGTTGATGTTGCAGCTATAAATTCATCTTCTGTCATTGACTGTGCCACGATATCTTGCTTCTTTGAGCACCATAAAAACATCCTGCACCAAGGCTAAAACAATAACTTGAAGTGCTTTTCATGTCATCACCTGACCCTCCCCAATCATTGTCAGAATAACCTTGTAACTTGAAATTCTGACTTTTACCGAACTTAACACCATAGTCCAAGGTTTCTTTGACATACCTGATCACTCTTTTGGCAGCTTTCATGTGCATTTCACTTGCACAATTTAGAAATCTGGACAAGGCATTTACTGCTTGCAAAATGTCAGGTCTTGTGAGCAGTGAGATACATGAGACATCCAATCACATTTCTATAACTCGCCTCATCAACCTTGTTACTGCCATCATCCTTAATCAGCTTCTCTTTCTGATTCATTGGAGTGTTCATAGGCTTGCAGTCTTCCATTTTGAACTTCTTCATTATCTCCCTTGTGTAATTCTTTTGGCACACGAACACCTCATTTTGAGTTTGATGAATCTGCATTCCAAGAAAGTAAGACATTTCTCCCAAGTCCGTCATTTCGAATTCTTGCTTCATTTCTTCTTTAAATTCCTCTATCAATTCAAGGTTGTTCCTTGTTACAAGAAAATCATCAACATAAAGTGATAGAACCACAATATCAGAATCTCTTTTTTTAATAAACAGAGTTGATTCACTTAGGCTTTTTTTAAAACCTAAGCTTCACTTAAGCTTTTCTTAAAACCTAAGCCTCGTAAATGCTTATCAATTCGACCGTACCAAGACCTTGGAGCCTGTTTTAAACCATAAAGGGCTTTCTTCAATAGATAGACTTTATCTTCTTGTCCCTTTACAGAAAAGCCTTGAGGTTGCTCCACGTAAACTTGCTCCTGCAGATAACCATTTAAAAAAGCTGACTTGACATCTAACTAAAAGATTTTCCAACCTTTTTGAGAAGCAGCCGCTAGCAATAGTCTTATAGTGTCAAGTCGAGCAACTGGAGCAAATGTTTCTGAATAATCAACTCCAAAAATTTGTGAATAACCTTTTACAACCAGTCGTGCCTTGAGCTTGTTAACAGAACCATCAACGTTCAACTTTGTGCGGTAAACCCACTTCACACCAATGATCTTCCTATCTTGAGGCTTTTCTACAAGTTGTCACGTTTTGTTCTTCTCGATCATTTCAAGCTCCTTCTCTTTTGCAGCTTGCCAATTGAGATCTAAAACAACTTCTTCAAATCCAGAAGGCTCTAAAATGGCCACGTTGCATCTCTGATATATGTCAGAGAGCAACCTTGTTCCTCTCATAGGTTGATCATCAATGTTCTCATCAAAATCTGATAGATTGCTTGTAATCTTCTTCTAGTTAACTTCCTCCCAGTGCCATTGTTCATTCTCCATAAAAAATACATCCCTGCTTACCATAATATTTCCAATATGAGGTTGAAAAATTCGGTAAGCTTTAGAGATTGTACCGTAACCAATAAAGACTCCAGGTTCAGCTTTCTTGTCTAACTTGTCCCTCTTAACCTGTGGAATATGAGAGAAACACAAACAATCGAAGATTTTCAAGTTTTTTAAGAATGACTTATACCCATACCATGCCTCAAAAGGTGTCTTTTCCTCTACTGCTTTGGTAGGCAGCCTATTCAGCAAAAAAAACAACAATATTAGCCGCTTCTGCCCATAACTTCTTTGGTAGGCCCTTCTCATACAACAAGTACCTCGACATCTCCATTATCGTCCTATTCTTGCTTTCGCTGGCACCATTCTGTTGCGGAGCATATGGGTCAGTGAGTTGATACTCAATCCCCAAATTTTCACAAAATTTTTCAAATCGATCAGATGTGTACTTAGTACCATTATCTGATCTAAGCATTTTCATCTTGCAACCACTTTGATTTTCTACCAAAGCTTTGAACTTCCAGAACACTTCAGGTACTTCAGATTTGAACTTGAGAAAATAAATCCAACACATTCTTGTCATATCATCAATGAATGCTATAAAATATTTACTTTCATTAAGAGAAGCAGTTTTATGTGGTCTGCATAAATCAGTATGGACCAATTGAAGCTTCTTCGATGCTCTCCAGACTGTCTTGGTAAAAGGCATCCTACTTTGTTTTCCCAAACGACATGTGTTGCAGCTTGCGTGTTCGTCCTCCATAAATGGTAGTCCTTGAACCATATCGTTCTTCAGCATATACAAGAGTGCCCTGTGATGGAAACGTCTGTGTCTTTTGTGCCATACATCTGTTGTCACCTCTTGGGTCGGATAGGCAGCACACTTTCCCTCCATTGGATTAAAGGAAAAACTTTTTCCTCTCATTTTAACTTGACAGATTTCTTGACCCTGTGGATTAAATATAACACACTCCTTGTCCCCAAAATTAAGCTTGAAACCATTCTCCAAAAGTTGCCCCACGCTCAACAAATTTCTATCAAGTTCAGGAACAAAAAGTACATCTGAAATTAACTTTGTACCTGAGTAGCTTTCAATAGCAACTGTGCCTTTTCCTTGTGCAGGGAGATAATCACTATTACCGATTATGACTTTAGAGACTGCAGATCTATCTAACTCTCTAAAAATCTCCTTATCATGAGTCATGTGATTTGTACAACCGCTATCAATTAACCAACTTTCGCTTGAACTTTTACTAGCAAAACAAGTAACCACAAACAATTTCTCTTCTTCTTGTTGGTCTGCAATTTGTGCTTAATTTAATTGTGGTCCTTTCTCTTTGCAAATAATCTCAGTTTATGACATTTTCTGCATTTCATATCAGGTTTTCTCCAACACTTGAAATGAGGATGATTTCTCTTCCCACAATGTTGAAAAGGTGGAAATTCTCCACCTTTATTGTCTCTACTGTAATTGCTATCAGTTGCAGCACCTTCTGTTGACATAACATAGCCCTTCTTGAACTTTTGCTTCTTGCCTTTGCCTCCAGAATTGAATTGTTGCCTTGCTTGAAACACTCCTTCAACAGTTGTCTCGTTCCTCATCATTCTTCTTTGTTCCTGTGCTTGCAAGGAGTTCAAAAGTTCTGCCAAAGTAATATTTGACAGATCTTTCATATTTTTCAATGAAGCAATTGTTGCTTCAAACTTTTCAGGTAAAGTAACAAGGATTTTCTGCACAATCCTTATATCAGAAAGTTCACTACCAAGAAACTTTACCTTATTGGCCAGACTGATAAGTTTATCTGAGTATTTTTTAATTGTCTCAGATTCCTTCATTTTTTACTTTTCAAATTCCCTCACCAGGTTTAAGACCTTCATGCCCCGAATTCTTTCATCTCCATGATATTCTTTTTTCAGAAAGTCCCATATTGCCTTAGCCGAACTAAGAGTCATGATTCTGGAAAAAATATTAGGAGATACTGCAGCATAGAGACACGCCTTCACCTTCGCCTTCGACTTTCTGATTTTCTTCTCTTTATGAGTTTTTATCTGAGCCACCGTAGGATTTCCCGGTAAAGGAGGAACTTCATAATCCTCCTCTACTACCTCCCAGAGATCACATGCATCCATGTAGGCTTCCATCCTAACAACCCAAACCTGATAGTTTTCTCCATCAAAAATTGGCAGAGTAATTGATGAAAAAACTACTCTCACCTTCCATAATTCTGCAATCTAGTTTTATGGAATGGTCTAATTAATGTTTGGGTTTCACTCAGTCAATATAACTCACAAAATCTCACAAGAGCTAAAGGACTCTGGTGGCAATGTTGTTGTTAATAAAGGAGAACAAAAGCTCATTGAAGAAGAAAAAGAGAAAGTAATTTTTATTGATCTTCAGAGAGTGAATATATACATCGCATATTAACTAAAGATGCAGTAAAGTACTCCTAAACATCTGCTAACTAAAATTACTGCTTGCTGAAAATAAGGAACTAATCTTAAAAATAGCTAACAGACTTTTAAACAAACTAGGAAAGGGAGACAGCTAAAACATAGCAATTTATTCACCCCTACGTTATCTACTGCCTTGTATTTAGGTCCAGTAATCCCACGACACTGCAATAATAGAGGCATGACAACAGAATCCAAGTTATGTAACTCTTAGTTGTGAATATTAATAGAGCTGTCAATACGGGTCGGCCCAGTCTACGCGGGCTTTGAAATTTGACGAGCCAGACTGGGTTAGCCACCAAGATGACGAGCTAGAAAACAACAAGTCCAATCCATCACTTTGTGGGTTGTGGGCCTCGACGGGCTAACCCACTTTTAAAAAAATATTATTTTTATAATCTTTTTAATTTAAATTTTAAATTGCTAATAACATACATATTTACAAGAAAATATTACGTGGTATTACTACTTGCTAATTAAGTCTCAAATTTATATTAAAAAAAAATATAATCTTAATAATCTGAAAATCTAAATAACTTTTGACATGATATTGTTCGAACCAAATAGAGATATTAATAAACAAACTAAACAGTTAATGAGTAACAATATAACTAGTTAAATTGAAATATTAACTTATTTTGGTTCCAATAGTAATGTGTTAAACTTTGAATATTGGAGAATGAAATTAGGCTTCTTTTAGTTTATTAGTATGAATAGGTGAGGGTATTCTGCCTAAATAGTAGACACAAGTAATAAATAGGAAAATACTAAACATCTGAGCCACAATGACTAAGGTTTACAATACAAAGGAGAATACCATTGTCGCTGTTGAGAGTGAAAGCGATTAAATCCTAAATAGTAAATAATGATTTCTAAAAAAAATTAGGATTTTATATTTTGATTATTTACCTATTTCATAAGCATAATTAATATTTTCATATTTTTGATAGTTTAAGTATATTTTGAGTCTAGATTCCTCTTGTTATTTTTACTACTCTATTTTATTTTTATTTTTAATTATTTTTTGTTAGGCCCACAGGCCGACCCAACCCATATTGTTCAAGCCCTATGGGCCAACAGACTTATCTGGGTCGGGCTAAAAAGTTGTCCTTAAACGGGCTGTAAAAATCTATGTTCAACCCTATCAAATTACAGGTCAGGCCGGACTAGAATATCATTTGTTGCACCAACTCAATCATCTTTACGAATTCTAAAAACTTTTATTCTTATTGTGTATTATATATATAATATATATATATATATATTATTAAAATTTATAAATATTTAATTACAAACTCTTAATTTAGCAGTAGTAGGTGGACCTAAATCCCAATTTAGGGAGTAGGGTCGTTGTAAGTTAAGTTGTACACGTGAGTGGATAAGTGGGTAATGCGCAAAACTCCCAAACATGGAGGAAGCAGATAATGTACATACACCCACTTTCCCGGGTAAAAGAAACACAACTTTACTTCATTTTCTTCCCTTTTGCTGCAACTATACAACTAGCCAATGTCATGGCTATTACACATTAATTTGTACTTTATAGCTTACAATTAGTTATGAGGGTCATTCAATATGGGTCTTGCTCAATTCCATCATTTCAATTCCAAGAATGCTCCTTTTCCAGGTGAATTTACACTTATGCTAGCCAAGTTTTGTCTTTTCTTGATTTCTGACTGTTTCTCATGTAAAATTATTAAAATTGTTCTTGTTGGGTTGGTGTGGAGGTGGGCTGGGAGTGGTGGCGGAGCCAAAATTTTCACCAACGGATTTAAAATAGGAAGAAGTAAATGCACGAAAAAGCCAAAGGGGTATCCAAAAATATAGTGTATATACCTAAAAAATAATTTTAATCACGTATAAACATTGTAATTTTCCACCGAAGGGGGTTCGGATGAATCCCTCATGTCTAGTCCTGGGAAAGTTAAATGATATGATGTTAGTTCAATTATAGTAGAATCAAGAAAATTTTCACCAATTTGGTCCCATTGAACAAGAAATTTCATGTTTTTCAAAGATATGTCTAATGTTTTTTTTTTTTTTTTAAAATGACTTCTTGTGAGTCTTATGCTTTATCTGTTCTACAATGATAAAGATTAGAGTATAGAAGTAAAGGCAGGAAGGACACAAAGGGAATGATTGTGTAATTTTGACTTGCCATAGTTTCAGCTTAATGAGTATATGTCCTTAGATAGGGGACACGGATTAGGATAGAAGGTTAGTAGGTGGGAGTGCATTGTCTTGTTGTTCGTCCATACTAGTAGTCATAGTACTACTTTTGTAGTTTTTTATCCTTCGATTTCTGTTACTATATATTATTTCTTGTACTTTGACTATCGTATGGTTTTGTAATAGTATTGTTCTGTTACTATCTGAAAGGAAGCCTTGGAGTAACTGGTAAAGTTGCTGCCATGTGACCAGGAGGTCACGGGTTCAAGTCTTGGAAACAGTCTCTGGCAGAAATGCAAGGTAAGGCTGCGTACAATACACCCTTGTGGTGGGGCCCTTCCCCGGATACCGCGCATAGCGGTAACTTAGTGCACCGGGCTGCCCTTTATTGTTCTATTACTATCTATTGTTTCTTGTGCTTCCATTGTTTCTTTTTTTGGACTGCTTTGGACTGTCTTTTTTCAGTCGAGGGTCTATCTGAAAGAATCTCTCTACCTATGAGGTAAGGGTAAGGTTTGCATACACTCTACCCTCCCTAGACTCCACTTTGTGGGCTACACTGGGTATGTTGTCGTTGGTTTTGACTTGGCACGGAAATTGAGAAAGTAAAGAAGATTTTTGAATCATGTGGTCTTAAACTAAAGATATGTAGAATGTACCAAAATGCGATTTAATCTTGTGTCTTAATCATGTCATGTGGAATGTTAGAAATTAAGAGTTGCCAAAAAAAGAAAGAGACATTCTTTTTTGAATGGACTAAAAGAGGAAAGTAAGACAAGCAAATAGAAACGGAGTGAGTACAAATTAATTAAAAAGACTATACCTATCACTTGTCTCCTTCTACTTCTGCTTTAACTCTGTTTCTTTCCAGCCATACTCCTAATGTTCTAACGTTCCTTCGGGGACATCCAATAAAATTGGAACGCGAGAAATGGTCCTAATGTTCTAATTGAATAGTGAGTGTTCAATCCTTTTTTTTTCCCCTCCTCATATTATGGCTAAATCAAAAGCAGGATTTTCAGGAAAAGAGTTGGAAGCATCGAAGCGATCAAGTCTAACTTGTCAAACTCAGATGCGAAGAGAGCAAACCTTTCCGCTAGGAAGAAGGAAAGAATTGAGCTCCCCAAACATGACGGTATTGGTGGAGATGATAAATCATTACATATAAGTGAATTTCTGAGCCATAAATCTGGTATTGAGGCAATGTTGAACAAGAGAGCTTTGCAAAGCTTTGAATCTATTGATTCTAACATGTACAGGTAAAGATTAATTTCTTCTTGTCTGTTATTCTTGTCTAGTGTCTTTGGTCCAAGGACATCTCATCTTGCTCTTCTATCTTTTGTTCCTGCTGTGTGAAACTATTGCATTTTATTCTGTGGAACCACCTTGAACGATTTTTTAATATTGTGGCTAGATGTTAAGAAGCTTTCAAGTTATCTATTTAAGTATTGAGAGAAATATTCAAAAACATTCAGTCATACATGTCATCGATACATTAAGTACTTTCCGAGTATCTGCTTATATATTGACAAAATAATTGAAAACCATTCGATCATACACATCGTGGATACATGGAAAAGAAGTTTTGTGCGAAGAGAAAAAGTTGATGGAACGTAAGTTACTCAGACTCTTCACTTTCGGTGCCGCACCCCTGTCGACACGACATGGGTGTGGGTGTGAGATCCGTAGTCAATCTGGTCAACCGATTTTAGGTACTTTGACCAAAATCAGTAGGGAAAGTCTGGACAGATTTAATGATTTTTGTAATCAAAACAAAAGCTAAGGTGAAACTGAAAAAAATGAAATACCTTGTATATGAAAATTTCTATGTTACTGCTTTTCCTTTTATCTCCTTTCAGGATTCTCCTCTTGATCAATATTTTCTCCTCAAGTTTTCCACATAATATCTCATAATTTAGGTTTTAAACTCTATTTTTAGCCGAATACCCACACCCATATCCATACCTGGATCCATATCCCCGAATCTTAAAATTGAGATCATGAAGGATCCGACCTCTAGATCCGCACCCATATCGGACAACCGCACCCGAGTCCGAGCAACTTAGGATGGAACTATTAAACCTCTGAGCAGGTATTAGGTTCACTTGATACAGTTTTATGAATACTCTTGAGACTCCTATTGGTATATGAACCATAAAGGATTTGGAATTAGTCTCTATACTGCACTCTGAAAGACTTATGGATCCGCTTTTTGAACAGACAGGTCCTAAAATATGAATTGAAACAGCTACTATAAATTTAATCAACTAGTGTGTCTAGTTTTGCTTTGATAACTTGAGAAGTTTGTTTCTGAGATTCATCAGTTGTTAAGAAAGGCCTAAAGATTTCTAAGCTTTGTTAATAGGTTCTGCCTAATGACTGCCCGATATTTGTAAACCCATTTCTTGCTTTCATGTTTTATTGTCCTTATCAGTTGCTCAACGGCGTGAGACTTTGGTCCTTGCGCTTTTCCATTTCCAAAATCTTATACATCCTAGCTATAGGTTCTTTTGGTCTATGTACCGAAAAAAAAGAAGTTTATTTTGGTCTATGCTAGTCTAGCGGGACCTTCAAAAGAAGAATGCTACTTAGCTCCCTGTGCTTGTGATATCAACATAAGATTATAACCTAAACATTTTTATAATTAAAAATTAATTAGCTAACTGGTCCTGACCACAAGGCACCACATCAAGCCACAACTTACTGTAACTCTTTGTGAAAGAAATTTAAGAAAGAACTGTCAGTTGTGGTGTTATCCCACTAAGAAAGATAGTATTTAAAATGGAGACTCATTGAATTGAAAGCCAATTCTTATGAGCATCCAGTAACACTAACCAAGTTGCAATGGATGTTTGCAAGAGCCAATTGAATGTGAATTGAGCAACAGGCAAAGAAATGTGCAGCCAGCAGCTTATGCAACAAAAACTACGGCAACTACCAAGCAAGATCTTCTGATGACTAAAGTAGAACTGCATATAAACGAGATTCTACCCTCCAAGTATAAAGGATGCCTAGTGTATTCCTGTAGGGACTAATTAACAGTGGACATTCTAAGTAACCTAACTTCTTACTCAGATTTGAAATTCCACTGCATTTATGTTGAAAAGAACTGTCATGTCTTTTGCACTAATGATATATTACTTCAATATTTTTTGAGATTTTTATGGAATCTAATTATAGCATCTTAGTGAGACTTCCCGGCGCAAATTCTGATTAGTCTGGCCCCAACATGGGTACCAGACACCTGGTGGGAAACCAAAAACAAAAAGGAATATAGAAATCAGGTTGTTCTGTAGCATAGATGAGCAGGATTTGTTAATGTTAAGTAGATGCTATGTGATGATTGATTTTCTTAAATAAAGATAAGTTTTTTTAGTTTGGTGAACTCCAGACCGTAATCCCCCTTCCCGAGGTCAACAGTGGTTTTTCATATTTTCCCCCCTTGTGACTTAGTAAGCATTTGGCCATAAATATTATTCACAGTATTCTGGAATGCATTTTCACTTTATTCCGGAATACTTGTTTGACCATGAAAACCAAAAACGTATTCCGGAATACGTTTTCACAATTTTTGGTTTTTTTGAAAAACACCTCAAGTGTTTTCACATATTTTGCACTCAATTTTTCCTATCACTTTATAAAAGAGCACATCCAAAATCTTAAATATTTTTGAAAATACTATGGTCAAACACAACTCCAACTCTATTTTCAACTTCAAAAATACCAAATAAAGTGAATACGTTTTTCGTTTTCATGGCCAAACGGGTGCTTTAAACTCCCAACTCTTAGTTGGAAGCAAAGGGTTATACATTAGAGAAACCCTTTCTTGCCTTCTTGAATAGAGATATCAAACTTGGTTAAAAAAAATTTCTTCTCCCCTTTAGTGTGTGGATATCACTTCACACTAATTAACATATTTAACTTAATGGAGGAGATGATATGCTTAATTAGGTTCTCTAACCATTTGGAAGAATAGATTTCAGTTCCAGAAGGTATCATCAGCCTATACTTGGAACACCAGTGTGTAAACTGAGAAGATATGAAATCACAAGAACTGTCTTGCAAACTTTGAGCTGTGTCTAGACTTTTATACGTATCCAACGTAAGGTTAACATTTAGCAGATTTTCTGTGTATGTTGAAGAGTCTATAAAAGATATGGCAAGGCAAAAGAAAGGGGGAAGTGCAGCATAGATTAGGAGATTTGGACAGAACTGTTCAGTGGACTGTCAAATAATCACATTATAAAAATGGTCTGTAGTCTCTGAGAGCATTTGACTACTTTAGCGCTAGTGCCTTTCTATTTGGTCATTGAAAATCCGGAACATTCATGTATCGATTACAAGATACTTCAATCTTCGTCAGAGAAAATAGTTCATCTGGTCCTTCGCAGCCTATACATCCCAATTAAGAGTTATAAGATCTTGCTGATTATATATGTTTACGTGCAGGTGTACTCTGCCACAAGTTCAACTTCTAAATTTTGAAGTTGCCCCTGTTTTGACATTACAAGTGAACCCGACCAGCGAAGACTGCACTGTGAAGATGTTGTCTTGCAAGGTAAGGCTCCTGATCCCGAAAAAGTCGCCAACCCAAGAAAATAGTTTCTGTGATGTACTGTCCAACACCTCTTTTCTTCTAGACCAAAAATCTTCAAAAGTTTCAATCACAATTGACGTTTCGTTTGAATTTTCGTTGTGAGCTCACTTTCTGTGGGGACTATAAATGATCTCGTTTGCAGCTATCTGCTTTTAAGCTAGTTAGTAACATTAGGGAAGAACTTTTATCTGGAGTGAGATAGAGAGGAGGAGAGGAAGGACCGAGTTAAGGTTTAATTTCCCAGTCTTTCTTCATGCAAGAGAACAGTTTTCTTCTGGATGTTAGCCTCTTCCATATTTAACTTAATAATCCCTCGTTGCGAATGAGATAAATGTCCTGAGATCTATGTTTTTCCCTAATAAATCTGAGATCTGTGTTTCTTACATTCTAGTTATCCTTCAAGGAGTTGACATATAATCCTAAGTGCCTGATGTTCATTGCAGTTTGAGGGTTCTGATCTGGTAGAACAGCAGAATGAACATTTTTCAGGTATACCAAAACAAGATTAGAGCATGGTATTGTTATCCAACTGAATGAAAATGGCTCTCCGTAACATTTTTATATAATTACATGTTTACACATGCAATTTTTTTTAACTTGCAGCATCAATGGTAAACTGTATAACGTGGGAAACAGTTGGTTCTCAGCCTTTCCTTGATGTTGATGTGAAATTAAATATCTCTCTTGAGGTTATTATCCCTCTCTTCCCTATAATTTTTATGTTTATTCTTCATGCACAATTTCCTTGGACAAATGTAAGAAAAGTTCTTCAGAAACAAAAGGCTACTCTATATAACAATTTCACTGTAGCGCACTACTGGTTCTTCATCTTAGAGTTTCTGCAGGACAGTCTCAGTCTAAATGTTGCAAGTGTTATTCTTCATTCTAAATCAACAACATTGCTAGTGAATAATACAATGGAAATCGTGGAGTCGATATGGGGAACTGATGAGGGGTTAAATGGGTAAAGGTTGAAGGTGTACAGCAAGAGTATGCTCGTGCATGTTTAGATGCATACAGCCACTTCCATGTCCTGATATCTGATTTACAGTAGCATACTTTTTCCAACACTAACCAGGGAAAACAAATATTGTTCCTTCTTAGAATCATAGCCGCCTCTCCATTTCTCAATGCTTATTTACACCTTTCGGATATGCTTCTATGAGGGATCTATTTCCCTGGCTTACCTGCTATTCAGAAAAAAGTACTCTTAACTTGCCATCCATAAAACAGTCGGAAACTAGAAGCCTTATCAATTGCTGTTGGTTTTTTTAAAAAAAGATGGGGCAGCAAAAAAGGGTTAAAATGACTCTCTTTGGATTGAAATGGCTTTCAATAGTTTTCAATAATTTTTATTAAGCATTGGGGGCTTTAAATAGCCAAACTTAAAACAAAGATCTGCATAATTTGAAAATTAAAATAACTAGAATATTGCAACAACTAAACAATTGGTAACACATTATTTGCTTTTATTGGCATATATATATATATATATATATAGCTAGGTAGAATCTAAGGTTGCTTTTCTCATCGTTAGACTTGTTAAAGTTTCACTGGAGTAGGGATGAGCTTTTTGACTGGTCTCCCTTCAAACTTTCAAGTCACAATTTCCTCTTTTGTTTAAATCTGAACTTCCCGAAGGTAAACACCACTGATCTACCTGATTGCAGACTTGTAGTTAGGTATAGTGACACCAGAATGTGGTACGCGAGATTTAACCAGATCGAATGGTCATGAATGATCTATCAATCTTCAGATTTTTGTTCCACTCCAGAGAATCGAGGTCTAAATGTATTTAAATGACTAGATTCTTTTCATTCCATAGTGAGTCTTATTGTTGATCAAAGATATTGTTCCTTTGAATCTCTATAACGTTCCAGTACAATTATCATATTGACAATAAAAATTTCTTGCTTGTTATGACCCTTTGATTGTGCTTGAAGATATATACCATGCCATTCACCATGCTGCCTACTTCTGCTGTTGAGACTCCCGGTAACATGTGAGTCTATTGCTACGCTGTCTTTTACTCTCTGTTATCACTTATCAGTAACAGTAATAAAAAATAAAATGCAGTGAAACTACACATTAACCAATCTCTTTCAATTGACATGTGTGCTTTGCTTGCTGTAAATAGATTTTTCTTAGAGAAACGTTCATATTAAAGCAAAGAATCTGAGTGTCATACGTGGTTTTTGCTATGATTTAGACATGGACTTCTTGGGAGCCTTTTGCGCCAAGCTTGGTCCATCTCACTTGAACCTCACTACATATGCATGTTTCCATTGGCTAAGTTCTATCGATAATTCCTCGCTCTAGAAGATACGGTGATCATGACTAGTTAGCAGTGACACTTTTTCTTGATCATTGCAGCTTATCAGTGTATAAATGAACATAGTGCTCTCCAAAATCTTCTAGTTGCTGTAAGGGTAACCCAATTCCTGCAATAAATTTTTCTTGGTACTGGCCTTGTCAAACAACCATTTCAATCGGATAGATTCCTTATAGAAACGCCTTATACAACATACTAAGCTGAAACTGTCTTAAAATGTTGTGTGTTTATCATTGCATAAACACAGTTCTGCAGACATTTCATTTCCACGTTCGGAAACTAATAATTTCAAAATGAAAAGATATTTTTATCACAAAATAGAAGCGACTGTCATGATTTTCACACACGTTAGTCATGTTTAAAATCAAAGTTCTTTTACCTATTTCTGTAACTTTTGTATTTTATCTCAATCCTTATCAAGAATTATGTTTCACCCAGAATGATGCAAGCTTTAGTTGATCGGCTAGTACCTTTGCTATTGCAACAACTGCTTCAGGATTATGACAATTGGGTTCGACAACATCAGAAATCTCTGACGTGATCCAATCCTTTTTGTACTCGAGTTAGTTAACTACATTTATGGCTCGACAAAGACAATATAATGAAAACTCCATCTAGCTATAATACTCCGTAGTTGTGTGCTGCTGCAAGCTTTCAACTCAGCTTCCTTAAAGACTTTACCTGCAGACCAGTCTAGGCACGCACAAGCTGGTTCAGACATCATCTTATCTCAAAAGTGTATGAATGTATTATATAAATGTATGTATTAAACTTATCCTTCCATGGCCAAAGTTTAAGCTGCCTATTTGTTGCTCCTTTCTTTTGTACAATATGCCAATCTTCCCATAATGATATTAATTCATTAATGTCTCCCAGGTTACTGGTGTCTGCAATCGTTATCAGCTTCCCGCTACGAGGAAATGGGTGAATACAACCTTTTACAATTTGAATAAAGAAAATGATCTTGCAAAAGATCTCTCGTGTGTTATTTTCATATCATTCATGGGTAAAAATAAAGTTTTCTCACAAAAAATCCAATAACAAATTTGTTCAGGACGACAAAACCAATTGACCTTGATTTCAACGTTTTGTAATTTTTAGTTCCATCTATGTCTTAAAATTCAAAACATGGGGTACTTTCAATTATCTAGAAACTGAAACCTGAGATTTGATATGTTCTTGGCAGAATTTCTTACGAAACCACAACAAAATTACAACAATAACATATTCAGTGTAATTTCATGTGGAATCTGGGACGCAACAAAATTACCTATTTAGAATTTCAGTATTTAAAATATTGATGCAGTATTGAAAAACTTAATAGAAAAGTATTTCCAGTTACAGATACTCAACTCTTTCCCGATTAAAATTCATGTCCACACAACTACTTCAAAATAATTCTTTTCTAACTTCAGCTTCTTGTCCAAACGCCTATAAATGCACTTGTCTCTTGAGTATCTCATGTTAATTAATTATTTTCACCACAAATTTTCAAGCTCACATTAGATTTCCTGATATAGAAAAAAGAATTTCTTTCGAATCCATTTAGTCAAGAGAAGAAAATATTTCTATCAAATTAGGAAAAATGACTTTCCTCGCTTATAACCTTTTTATATCTAACAATTATCTGAACTTTTAGTTTCACATTACTTGTTGAGACTGAAACTGCACATCCGTTATTTAGACAAGAAAAACTTACATGCACCCAGATTGTAACAGGGCAAATGCGATACATTTCATTAGGCAAATGTCGCGCACACTACCAAATAAGAAATCATTAAGAGTCGAAGGAATGACAAACAAAAGAGAAGCAGTTTTGTTACTTATTACAGCTAATTCTTGCACAACAATTTCACGGTCATCAGGAAAATCCCGTTTAGCACCACTTAAAAGAGTCTCTCGAGAACTAACCCCCCCCCCCCCCTTTACACCCACACATCCCTTTGTAGAAAGCCTCACATACATCTCTACATATGATAATAGACAGCTAACCAAGCTTTGCCTCTTTATGCTTGTTTTCTGAACATCAGCCACTTAGTCCCCTCCACCGAGCTGCTAAAACTGGCAAACAGAACAAATTGTAAGGATGTTAGCCTATCACATTATGTAGTTCTTCTAGAAGATATTGATGAGGCACACTTTTGAAGCCTCACTCTGAAGCATAGAAAAGAGCATGTTAAGAGCAGTAACTATAAATCTTTCATTTGCTTGTGTCATTTGCAAGGGAATTGGAGTCCAATGATATAACCCGTTTGAGAGGGGGGATATAATAATGAGCAACCCTAATGTCAGTGTAAGGAACCTGGGCCAAAGAAAAGTAGTCTTACCCATTTTTTGGTGTTGATTAACAACAAAGGAATCATTTGTTCAAATTTATACATACATGCCATCTTAGCCCCAGTTTCTCTACCATCTCATTGCCTTGAGAATTTACCCTTGACCAGAAGTTATCTCCCCCCATAGATAGCTAAGTTTGAATAAGGAACACCCCTACATAGTAGAAAATACTCATCAAAGAGGAAAAACTTACCTTTCTTTTTAACGGCTCATCCTATCATGCACATTTTAAGTTTCTTTCAGGGTTCAGATGGCAATTTTGAAATTGAAGAATTGTACACTAAAATGCCAATGGCAGCTTAGAGTGATCAAAGCTCCAGTTTCCATGAAAAGCATGGACATCTTTTTTAAAATTTATTGGAAGAAGACCCAAATGGGGATGTAAACCCATATACTATAACAACGTAGTATAAAGTCGTATAAAGTCAAGATGTAAACAGTAAGCGACTATCCCGTTTGATTGAATCTGTTCATGGAATTAAGGTCAGTAAAGTTTTAATGTCTTCACTCTTTTAAGAACTCTTCTTGTCTTCACTTCTAGCAGTATATTTTTTATACCCGAGCACTACCTAGTTTAAATGGGAATATTTTTGTTAGTGGAAGGACTTTCCAAATAATTAAGGAGTACGTTATTAATAAAATAAGAAACCATACTCTAATTTTTGAGTATCTTTATGAAATTCATTTTCAAGGGACCTTTCCCGTAAAGAACAAGGCAAGTGTGTCTCAAGTTTGAACTCACCTCTTGATCTTCTGGTATGACACAAAATCTAAAGCAGCTTTCACCGCCTAGTCTGTCTATCAGCATACTTGTCATCATCATATTTTCTCCTTCCACTCGAATGTAAATCATCATGTCTAGCCCGCTTGGAAGAATCATGACCTCTGTAACTATCACGCATTCTGCTTCTGTGCTGCTCCTCCTTCTGTTCATGCCTTCCACGCGGAGAATCCCCTTCTTTCTCATGCTTTGGGTACTGATCTTCCTCTTCATCTCTTTTATGTTTCCTTTCCCGACGATCATCATCCCTACTCTCTCTTTTCTCCTGTCCACGCACTTCATAATCTCGATTCTCCCGTCGGCTTTCACGCTGCAGCTCGTTCCCACTCTGGAATTTATTCTCACGCACTCCGTCATCACCTTCATATTCTCCACCAGATCTTCTTGTCTGTTGATCTTTACTCCTATCCTCCATACTCCTGTATGACCTATTTTGGTTCTCAGCTTCAGTGTTAGCCCTTCCATACTTTTCGTCTTTTCTATCCCTCCTCCTTGACTTCCCCTCACGCTGATCCAAGCTTTCATCTTCTAGTTTTCTCTTACCCCTCATCAACTCCTGACTAGCACTTGATCCACCAATCACATCTTCCTTCGATTGATACAACTTCTCCAATTTCCTTAATGTGTCCAGTCCTTTATCAAGAACTTGTGCACCTTCCATCTTTTTCAAATCATCCTCCTGAAATGCCCTATCTTTCACAACCGAACTCTTCCACCTACCAGAATCATCTCCATGACCACTTCTATTGATCTTCTCAGACTTGGTCCTATCTACAGACTTCTGTCTATGGTAACTTCTCTCACAGTCTGAATCACTGATGCCGTGAGAATAATCGCTACTACTTATTTCACCTTCATCCTTGTCAGAATTGTATTGTTTAGTTTTTTGAGTCTTATTCTTATGTGCATTATAGCCTTCATTGTACTCTCTGTTGTCAGACCCATACCTTTGCCCTTGCTGAATCTTCTTATTTTTTACATCAAGATCACTATTATCAGAATCGTATCTTCTACCTCTTTGGGATTTCTTGGTTTTAGCATCACGACCATCATCATACTCTCCCTCAGTAACATGTCTTCTCCCTTCCTGAATCTTCCTGCTTTTCACATCACGATCACTACCATCATCATCTTCGTCAGAATCGTGTCTTCTACCTCTTTGTGCCTTCTTATTTTTAGCATCACGGTCATCATCATAGTCAGCCTTAGTAATTTGTCTTCTCCCTTCCTGAATCTTCCTGCTTTTCACATCATGATCACTTCCATCATCATCTTCGTCAGAATCGTGTCTTCTACCTCTTTGTGACTTCTTATTTTTAGCATCACAGCCATCATCATACTCAGCCTTAGTAATTTGTCTTCTCCCTTCCTGAATCTTCCTGCTTTTCACATCACGATCACTACCATCATCGTCGTCATCAGAATCGTGTCTTCTACCTCTTTGTAACTTCTTATTTTTAGCATCACGACCATCATCATCGCCATCAGAATCGTGTCTTCTATCTCTGTGTGACTTTTTGTTTTTAGCATCACGACCATTGTCATATTTACCCTCAGTAACATGTCTTTTCTCTTTCTCAATCATCTTATTTTTGACATCACGGTCATTTTCATGGTCATCCTCATCAGAATCATGTTTTCTACCTTGTTGAAGCTTACTGATTTTTGCATCACCCACAGAATGTCTCCTAGGGGCTTTCACAAGTTTCTTCTCATGATCAGACTCTGAATAGGAATCAGAATCTGAGGAAGAATCATCAGAGGATGAATAATGTCGCCTTCTAATCTTCTTGTCCTTGGCAGACGACTTTCTTGACTTATTATCACCCGCAGTATCAGAATCAGGACTAGCATGAGCTTTTTTACGGTTCTTCTTAGACTCTTTGGCATGACTTCCACTGATGTCAGTGTCAGAAGAATCATCACGTCCTCTCCTCTTCTCTTTTTTCTTATGACGCTTACCCTCGTCCTTCTCTTTTGCCAAGTCATTATCTCCAACTTCACCCTCTTCTAACTGAGCTAAATCATCATGCTGCTTCTTCTGAGTCTCATATTCAGCCCCTATCTTGAGAGCAGCTTTAAAGTTCTCCATTTGCTTTTCTTTCAAAGCAGCAATCTGATGTGTTTGTGTTTCCGAAACCCTGGAATGAACAAAAATTAGTTGTTGCATATCAACCTCACAGTATCTATAAACAGACTAAAAAATCTAACAAATTAGGTCATGATTTTTGAAACTGGTTAAATTAAGAGGACATAAGAATCAAGCATACCTAATCATACATGTATCCAAAAAATTTTGTTCATCCTGCTAAACTGGCAGGGTGATTAAAGGAAATCAAATGAATCAAAGCATGCAAACAATATTCAAAATCTGTTTCAAGAATGACCAGCTTGTAACCCAAATCCCATGCCAACGCCCAGAATTCAGCCACACTCTTGTTTGTACAATCCAAATTCTCAAAGAAAGCAGACACCCATCCGTATTCATTTTAACATAAAGGACTGTAAGGGGAAACCTTCTAACAAAAATATTCGTACAGTCTTGCTCATCCACGGACTTTTCAATTCTCCCAAGCCAAAACAGGGGGTTCGATTCCCCTTCTTTCTCTTAACTCTGAAGTTGATTTTTTTAAGATAGTAGTGGGTCGAGAGAGCAAAGCTTAAAAGGCAAAAGTGCCTACCCTCTCTTGTTTGAGGTATTCCATTCGTTCTCAAAGTATATAGCTCTAGTAGTCCTTTCTGCCTATTAAACCCCTTCGCTCTAGTGAAGGCTTCGTATACTACGCTACTTATCCAGCATATTGAACTCGTTTATTCCACTCGCTCCCTACCTCTAAGCTCTCATTTAGACAAATGAAACCAAACAGCATTCTTTGTCTCCTTAAAAAGTCTACTAATTCAAAAAGATGTTAACTTCTCAAAATTCTACCATAATCCATAACAAATTCTTAAAGGTCAAAAAACAAATAATATGAACTTAAAAACCTCACAAAATTGTAATAACCACACTTCTTTTCCATTTCCAATTTCCTCAGTTTCTTTTGACTTGTAAAGTAAAGAACAATTACAATTTATCATATTTTCATTTCCTTAAACAAATTCTCCTAGCTCCAAATCAAATGCATAGCAAATTCCCAAGACACAAATGGTAACAACATCAAATCAGTCAAATTCAGGAGCGGATATAGAGAGAAATGATTTTCTAGTACTTCACAATTTTTTTATTTAGTTTTATGTCTTTTTTACAAGAGATTCTTATTTTTACACAAGATATATAAAAAAAAGGTTGTTTTCTTCTATTCAAATTGTTAGCGGGCAAGAGATCTCATTTCCTCACGGATTTATGATAGAAATTACTGAGCCCGTGAACTTTCCACAAAACTAGGTATTTTATGTGCATATTCTTTTATTTTATAACCGTGGTGTCCGAGCCAGCTTGTGTGCACCTCGACTAATTCCACGGGATACATGTTACATCCCACCACAATAGAAACTGACACTATAAAATGAATCGAAGATTGAACAAAATGACCCTAAGAAATGATGAAAGAAAGAAAGGTTTCATATTTTCTTTGATGGTTGTGGTAGGAACTTTGCCTCATAAGAGGCCTTATTGCATAGCCGTTTTGTAGCCAGCCATTTGTTTAATATCTGGTTCTCTTTGTTTTCTTAGTTTTATATCTTCCTAAAGATGTTACTTGTACAATTTCCAGGGCGCGTACACTGGAGTTTGTTCAATGCAACATGTACCTAGCTACAAGAATAACATTGATAAGTTCAAGAGCAAAGGAATTGACTCTGTGATCTGTGTTGCTGTGAATGATCCATACACTATGAATGGTTGGGCAGAAAAGCTACAAGCCAAAGAAGCTGTAAGTTACTCTGCCATGCCTTGTCATCCTGTGTTTTTCTTTAAGCAATGTAACCTTCACTAATTAATGTTTCGAACTTTCTGTCGTCCTTGGAAAACTTGTAGTACTTGCTTTTTCTTAGTTCTCGGCAGAGGTAAACATATTTTGATAGATCAACCTTCTCGATCATGTAACTTGTGTAGGGAGCTGAGTCTATTTGCTGAAAAAGTTTAATCTATCCCTTTTGGCCAGACTTGGAATGGCAAAACATTCCTATTTTTGCGCCAAGACCTGTGGTTTAGTGGAAGAGCGCAGAGAATGATGTGTGGGTTATGCGCATGTCATGAGTTCAAACCCTATTATAGACTAAAAGTTTGTATTTAAGTAGAGAAGGGTAGAGCGTGGACCCAATATTTAATGACCGTCAAACTGTGTGCCAGCCGGTTCACGGGGATTTCTCAGTTATGAGGAGTGGGTTTGGGCTTGTAGGGCTGGGGGCTGGTCAAAGGAAGTATGTTGAGCAGATCTTACTTTTAAGCAAAAATAAATATCTGGAGTAATTGATAGGAGCACTGCTGCTGCAGCTAAAGGAAGGAATACTAACTAATATTCCTGTATGTGTTCAAAGATATTGACAATGATGATATGCTAATGCATTCCAACTTAAATCCAAAGTTTGTCTCTCCGACATTCTAATATATTCCAACTGAAACTCAAGACTTCCTCCATGGTGCTGGAAATATATGTAGGTGGGCTGGCGTTGATCTCTAACTGGACAATTTATTTTGTAGCAGATCGAGGATGACATAATTCATAAACTGTTTGAAGCATCAAAAAGTACAGACTGATGTAGATTGTTATGTGCTTTATCGTTAACTCAGATTGGCTGAGGTTGGATAGATAACCAAGAGAGATCAGTGATTACGATTCTCATGATCCTGTTATTTAGCGATCCGGCATTGTTGATTTCACCTTTTTTATGACCTTTACATCTCAAATGCCGTTCTAATCATTTGTTGATGTTGCATTTATTGAATTTTATGGTTAATTTGATAGCATTATAGATGTCAGAAAATTGCATGATCTATATCAGCTGTTTTTTTTCAATTATGATAGTACCTGTGATAGTTGTTCTTTTATGTAGTTGCGCTAACAATGAGACTACTATTTTATGATGCAGATTGAGTTTTATGGTGATTTTGATGGAAGCTTCCACAAGAGTTTGGACTTAACAGTTGATCTCTCTGCTGCTTTGCTTGGACCTCGATCTCATAGGTAAGGCAACAGGTGCTGGAATTGAACAGATGAAAAGAAATCACTTAGTGTTTTTCCCTGTAAGGTATTGAACCTGAGACCTCATGATGCTCAACCCACTTCATTGAACAGGCAACACCCTTGGGTGCTTTTATGTACATATTCTGAAAATCCTAAATCAGCATCTGGCTCAAATCTAGAAATTCTTTAGCTAGTTCATGAACAACACTGATCCAATGCGTATATTATGCAAAAAGCAAAGAACAAGTACTATTTACCATACTTCCAATTCCTTAACAACTCTGGTAGATCCAAATATAATGCATTGCAAATTCTCCAAAACACGAGTGGTTACAGCATCAAATCAGTCGAATCTAGAAATTCATTAGCTAGTTCATAAACAAAGACTGATCAAATCTAGAAATTTTTTAGTTTTATGTCATTTTTACAAGAGATTTTTGTTTTTACACATAAGAGATTTCATTTTTACACATAAAAGAACTAAAAAGGTTATTTCCTTCTATTCAAATTGTAATAGCACTCTTTTCCTCACGGATTTATGGTAGAAATTACTGAGCCCATCAACTCTCAGAAAAACTAGGTATTTTATATACATATTTCCTAGAATTGGTCAAATATTATCTACTGACACCCATGCTATAAGGTTGAGCAGTGCACGTTCTGAAAATCCTAAATCCGCATCTGGCTCAAATCTATAAATTCCTCAGCTAGCTCATAAACAACGCTTAATCCAATACATATATCATGCCAAGAAAAAAAAAACGTACTAACTATAATTCAGAAAATCAACTTTCTGGCTCAAATCTATAACTTCTTCAGCTAGTTTCTAAACAACGATTAATCTAATACATATATTATGCAAAAAAACGAACTAACTGTAATTCAGAAAATTAACTTTCTGGCTCAAATCTAGAAATTCTTCAGCTAGTCTCTAAACAACGCTTAATCCAATACATAAATTACGCAAAAAAAAAAAAAAAAAAACTATAACAACAATTCATCAAATCAACTTACTTTTCATATACAGATCCTCCAGAATCCTCCGCTACCGCCTCGAGATTCCGTTTCGCTTCCTCAAGCTTCTCGTTAATCTCAACATCAGTATATCCCTGATCGGACAGCTTCTCTTCAAGTACGAGAAGTTTAAGCTGAATCTGCCGTTTCCGATCATGTTCGAGAATATCCTTATTCGCTTTCCTTGTTACTCCGGCAGTTCCTTGACCGGATTCGTAACCTTTGCTACCGCCGTCGACGAGAACTTTGTTCGTTTTCGTCTTGACGAAGAACTTATTGGTCTGGATGTAGCCGTTTGTGCCGGAGCCTCGCGGCGTTTGGAGGCCGATTCCGTTGTACATTTTTGGTCGATGGGAAAGAATGAGGCCGAAAATATCTCAAGTGTTTATTAGACCTACTTTTGAGGATTAGTATTATTTGTGGATCAGTATACCCGGACTTAATCGGGTCGGGTAAGTCGGTTCATGGATTTCAACCTATGTTTCAATGGATTCTTATAGTCGAGTTGGTCATATCGAAATTGTCTACTATGATTTATATCTCTTATGTGACTTTGTGAGCTATTGCATGGAGTAGATTTACTCAGTGGATGATCGAACAATAGTAATTGCGGCTTTACTGGGGTTTCAGAAAAAATTAAAAAAATAAAAGTTGCTGAATTTTGAAAAGTCATATTTAAACTTTGGATCAATCGTCACTCCTTCACATAGCGAAGAATTTAGATTTCAAAATAGTTAAAAGTTTATTTATATTGGATGTTTATATTAAATTAATGAATTTAATACATATACTCTAACACTTAACTATGGTCATGTATTTTCATTTTGAATTATTATTTTTTAAAGTTAATTGTTTAATTAAGTGTAAATACTCGTCACGAGTAAGTACTTACCTGAGCATTATGGGTTTGAGCTTAACATTCTATCACAATCTATTTTATTTATTAGATTCAAAATATGTCATTGGGGCAGTTACATATTTAATTGCTCAATAGAAAATTTCACAATCCATTAGATATGCACTACATCCATGTTCAAAATAAGTAGTACTCCTCCCTCCCATTTTATGTTTCATATTTATTTTTTTGATTCGTCTAAAAAATATCATTTTTTTTATTTGATAACTATTTAAAGGTATAATTTCTCTTTTATCCTTATTGGTCCTACTTAATTTTAAAGATAGTACTCTTTTTATTATTTTTTTACTTTTCCAAAAAAGACAATTTGATAAACTTCACAAAATCTTTACTTATTTCTTAAATTTTGTGCTCGATCAAAAGGTGATACATAAAATGGGACGAAGAGAATATGTTTTAGCCAAATCAGATGATCCAAAAAAAAAAAGTAGCTTTAAAAAATTAAGAAGATGTTAACAATTTTTTTCTTCAAATCTATACTCACTAGTCACTTAATTATATGAATCGAAATGGATAAATAATGGGAGTAAAAGTCTTGATTTTATTCAATTTATGTAACATGATTTTGAATAAGGTTGGCCTCTGTATGTGCAGGTATTGCTCATTTCTTTGTTGTATGTGCAGGTATTGCTCATTTCTTTGTTGATTGTATCTGGTAACATGATTTTGAATAAGGTTGGCCTCTGTATGTGCAGGTATTGCTCATTTCTTTGTTGATTGTATCTAGGTAAAGATAGGTCTAACGGGAGAGCTAAAAAGACTAAAAGCACAAAAAGAATGCACTGAATGACATAGGAGCAATTGTGCGACTGCACAATCTGAAGTTGTTGGCGCGTAGCAAGGCAGTGACCAGCAACAATACTAGACAACCACGCGCTCAACTTCCCAGTCGCACGATGTGAATTTGAAGCTTCTATTTTTAAGAGCAATGCTAGAATTTTGCATAGACTACTCCATTCTATATAAGTTGGAACTCATCCCAAAATTAATGCATCGAAGTTGGAATGGCAAAAGTCAGAAACGTAGGTAGAATGAAGAACAAAGCCATACACTACTCTAATCCGAAATGAAAGTTGGGATTAATAGTTCATTTGTAATATCTTCTAGGTTATCATATTTCTTTGTGAACTTATTCTCCACCATTGAGTAGGGAGTAAGAAATATAGTCAACTGGTAGTGATCAATTATTAAAGCAAATAAGTGTAATAGGTAGAGAAGACTACTAAACTTACATACTCCCTTCGTTTCATTTTACTTGGCCCCTGTTGACCTGACACGCTCCTTAAGAAACCAATAATTAAAGGTGCATTATTCTCAATATGCACATAAGGGGAAGCCATATGTGGTGAAGTTCTCACGTACAATTCTGGAACGAAGATTTTTTCAATTGAATTACAAATGTAACGTATGTCGTCTCAATTCGAAAGAAATTATGTGAAAGTTTTGTAAAATTATTATAAAGTTATGCAACTAGAAATTGCTCCCTATGATTGAGTTATATACTCTATAATATAGGATTTATCCATACAAGTAATGAAAAACATACGAAAGCTTTGGAATATTATTTTCGAGCACTAGAATGAAACTCATTCTTACTACAAGCTTTTAGTAATATGATCGTGATCTGTCGTTACATGAGACTATCTCCACTATATAAAGAAAAAAAATCTAGTAAAGTAACTGTGTAATGTACTTTATCTACTGGTATGAGCGGGCATTTTACCAGAGGTTTCTAATTTACCCTTGTGTGATTCCTATTGAAGCATATACTCGAGGGGTGGGTGCATGACGGACGATTTTGAAGCAGATTTCTCATTTATTAGATAGAGAAGATCACCAAGATTTCACAATCCGTTGCCAAATTTATTTCAATTCCAAGAGCTCAGATCGCATTGGTAAATTAATACCGATTCAATCTGAGCTCTCTTATTGAGAATGTTCATTCATTGAGCATTCTCAATATTATGCCTTAAAGAGGGCTCGAACCTCCACGCTCTTTAGCACAAGAATTTGAATCTCACATGTCTACCATTTCACCACCAAGACATCTTGAAAGTGAATCGTATTCTATGAATATGATATTTAAAATAGTGTGATGTATGAAATATATGACAAAGGTGGATCTATTGATCTGTCATATCACATAGGTTCGAGTTGAACATTCAATTGCTTCGATTTGAATTATCCGGAGAATAGGGTCCCAATACAGCTATGTAAAAATCAAATTCGATTACGTGTATTCCTAATTCAAATGGAACGTAACGAAGTAGGGATCCATATGTGAACATAGTATCTATTTGGATAGGTCCGAATGGCCCCTTCTTAAAATGAGAATATATACAACCTTGTTCAGGTCTGGTCCAGTATGAAATGAACTTATAATCATGGAATCGACTCGATCATCAGATTGTAAGTTCATAACCCTAGCCCATTCCTATTTTGGGCAGAACAGATTGACTAATTTTTTTATTCCAGATATCAAGAGGGATCTTGAACTAAGAAATAGACCCTAAAAGTTAAAAAAAGTTATCCTAAACAATTGCAACAATTGGGTTCATTGATATTCCTGGTATAGTAAATGCTAACACATATACAATTATACCCAATTCAATGAAATTGTTTGATATATCTTAAAGATGATCTTCTATAATTTCACACGCAAGGGGTTATTTGTTGATTTCATTCAATCATTAATAACTTAGTTATTTTTAGATAATAGTAGATAGAAACAACACTTGTAAGGAGTATCCTTAAAATCAAGAAGTATAGGTCTGCCAGCCATCCACGTCAAAATAAATAGAATTTTTCGAAAAAACATACTAGTGGAAGAAGACCATCTAGAGATAAGAGACACAAGTCTAAAGAGAGAGCCAAAAAAGAAATTTTTTGTGTGTAATAATCTCGATGTTATCAATTTCGATATGTAGACCAGATAATATGTGATCACATTTTTATATGATAAAGTTAATAAAATTACTAACTTTACACTGTACAAGCAAATTGTTAAGTTAAATTGATTTGACTTGAACATAAAATGTATTATTGAATTATCTCAAAATGTTCAAAAGTATTAGGTCCATGTGCAATTTTAAATGGATAATGATCCGTTGGCAGTCCTCAATCACTGCCTTCAAGTAAACATCCCTTATAGATTTTGTCAAATTTTTCAGAAACTTAATGTTCACTTTTGAGAAATGGAACTACGTACCCATCCAACTCTCTTGAACCATAGTTATGGGCTAGCTACTTACTGACATGTAAAATTTAAAGGAAATTAGAATCATAATTTTTATTGAACTAAAAAATTGCATGTTTGTAACAAGAAGCATTATTGTATTTAAAGTGCCTTAGCTGAAATATATATAAAAACATTCTGATTTTGACTATTATCGTTCGTATATAGATACTCATATTTTATCCATATTTGTTCATGGTTTTATAGTTTTAAAATAAATTGAATCTTATTTATCCAACTGTAATATAAGTAATCCAACTCATTAAAATATAAATTAAATGAACTGATTTTTATAAATATGAGTTAAAATTGTTGTCTAATATATATAGGCATGAAGTTCGGGGCCTAGTTCAAGCATGGATGTTCAACTAACTTCTCTTTATACAATATAGTTGTCTATTACAATAATATAATTAATTTATCTCTTTATGATGTTTTTGTCTAATGTATTTCACTAGATTAGTTTGTATAAAACTATACGCAAAACTAAAGTTTGATACGATATACTTTATGAATCAGAAGATATTTGGAGAACATTTGAACGAATTGACTTTGACTAATCCCAATTTTCAAATTCTTTTTAGTTTTGAACTAATGAAACATTGATAACCTCCACATCCCCAATCCTAAACTTAAATTTGATAACTGATTGATCATTGATGTGTGCTTTGATGAAGAGGTCATACTAAAGAAAATGTTTCCATAAAATATATTTTCCTAATAGATTTTTTTCTGCGTCTGATTAGTGAATAAAAACTATTCGTTCTATTTAACTTTAATTTTAATAATAATAATAATAATAATAATAATAATAATAATAATAATAATAATAATAATAATAATAATAATAATAATAATAATAATAATAAGAAGAAGAAGAAGAAGAAGAAGAAGAAGAAGAAGAAGAAGAGGAGCAAATGAAAGAATGTTTTGATGATTTTTTTTATTACTAAAGATTATTATTATTATTATTATTATTAATAATAATAATAATAATAATAATAATAATAATAATAATAATAATAATAATATTTAAGTGTTAGCTAGATCAAATAACGTGCCATTGAAATCTAAAATAATCATAAGAAAAATAGCTTTCACGTGTAAGTGAAGAAAGTCATTTTTTCCTTATGATAAAATTAAAGATATTTACCTTGAAAAATATTTTCTATTAACCAAATACCAAAAAAAATATATTTCTTAATTTATTTATTTTTAAAAAAGAATTGGCTTCAACCATGCGAACACATCAAATTAATATGAAATGTAAATACTTGTTTTCATGATAAAAGCTTGAAAATTTCTGATCTTGATTTTTCATTTTTGACAAGCTAATATGCTTGGGCTTTGTTGTTTATTAAAGCCCAAAATATAAAGACAAACTTATATTGATGTCATTATTATGATTGCAGATACTCTCTCCAAATCCAGCCCATTCATTTTCCCATGAATCAATATTATTCCATTCCAAATTCTTTTTGATACCTCTCAATGAAAATTTTGAATTTGAATTTCAAATTAACGAGTTTCATATTACTCGGTCTTTATTGACTTGGCACATCCCTTAAAAAAGCTTGGGAAAGATGTAATAAAATTCTCTTAATTTATGAAAATGGACAAATAAAATGAAACATCTATTTTCAATATAGAAATCAAAGTAAAATGAAATAGAGGGAGTTATCATAGGTTTATAAAAGGGGATTCAAAAAATCTAAGCAATTCTTGAATTTTATTACTACACTAGATCTTTCCACGCGAAGAATGTAATTCTATTTCTATTTTAAAAGTATAAATTCTAATATTTTAATTTGTAATCTAATCCCTAAAAGTGTTTATTTTTTCTCAAAAGTGCTTATTTTAAAAAATTGAGGTGTTTGGCCAAGCTTATGGAAGAAAATAAGTGCTTCTGGGGAGTAAAAAAAAGCAGTTTTTCATAAGCTAAAAAAAGTAGTTTCTCTCCAAAAGCACTTATGAGAAAAATATACTTAAAAGCACTTTTAAAAACTTGGTCAAACATTAATTGTTGCTCAAAAGTGTTTTTTTAATTGTATTGGCCAAACACAAACTGCTTCTCACCAAAAGTACTTTTTTGAAAAGCACTTTTGAAAATAAGCTGATTTTAGAAGTTTGGCCCAATAGGCTATTAATAGGGTACAAAATTCTTACATTGACAATGTTGATAACTTAAATTCGAAACGAATTAAATCAGTTTCGCCATGACTTAAAATGGAAGTGTTATATCTATTGCGCCCATATAAACACAATTAGATCTCTTTTAATTGACAAATTTCACAAAAAATTTACACCATTATTAATTAAGATTCCAAAAATATCACATCAGTGATCGTAGTTCACCATTGAGAGGAGGAGTACACAATCTTACGCCATGATTGTGAAAATTATAAGAGTACTCTAGTCATGCAAAAACGTATAACTAATTAGTTCATAAAATTCTAAAAAGTTGTTAAATATTGTATAATAAATAAAAATTATACGAGATTGGAAGAGGTTGAGTAACAATGAAAGGAAAATGCCAAAGAGGACGAAATAAAGATAAACAGATTGACAAAATAATATTACCACAAATAGATTGTTAATTATTTGATAGTCTAGATAATAATAGGGTAAATTTTATGGGCGGTTATTCAAGTTTATATTCATTACACAATTTTATTTTATTTTTGTTATATAGAAGTCATTTATACTTTGCTCCAGCTATCACAAAAGTCACTCTTACCGGATTTGATAAAACTCTTACCGAAAATATGACGTGACAGTCTTAATTATTTCATCATTTAATTAATTAGATAGAATTAACATACTAAATCAACATTCCTTATAATATATTACCAATACAGGATATCATTTTTGCTTGGTATGATTTTTTTGAATTAAAAAAAGTTACTCCTTAAAAATCGACCAATCCTCCAATTCTTTCTCTTTGTTGCTTTGTCAGTTTGGGATAGAAGGAAAGAACATTTGAGGAAAAAAGATGGAGGGATAATTTGATATAATTAATTTCTAAGTTCTTTAAAGAAAGCAATTTGCAATTGTCGAAACCCAAATAATTAGTAAACCGCAGTTGAAGTGTGTGATGCAATAAGAAAAGAGTGTTTTTTATTAGAGCAAAAATGATTGAGACTGTAGACATCAAAATCTCATGACTTACTGTTGCTGCTTGATGAATGACAAGAAATTCTCATGTTACTTATAAAATACAAATTCTATTAAATAGTATCCATCATATGACTTACTACTTTAATAGTGATCTCTCTTTAATTTATTTTATTTCTCTAAATACTTTAGCCGAAGATACTTGATCAATCCTATTTCATTAATTAAATGCAATAATTTCTTCTTAATTCAAAAAAATCATAACAAGCAAAAATGGAATCCCACGTTGGCAATATATTATAGGAAATATTGATCTAGTATGTTAATTCTATCTAATTAATTAAATGATGAAATAATTAAACTGACATATCATATTTTCGATAAGAGTTTTATCAAATCCGACAAGAGTAAATTTTGTAGTCGTCGGAGCAAAGTATAATGACTTCTATGTAACAAAACAAAAAAAATAACTTTTGTCTAATAAATATAAACCTGAATGACCACCCATAAAATTTACTCATAATATTATTTCCACAAAGTTTCGGCTTCATAGCTACAGTTTGGTTGTGTTTTCTGAGGATTTCTCAACATTTGGAATTGGTGTGTTAGCAACTTGCTTTTGTGGTTACATACTTTTATATTACTGTGAAAAATCTGGAAAAAAAAAATGGCATAATACATGCACAAATACTCAAATTTGGACTCAACCAGTCAGTAAGCACTCCAACTTTGAGAGTACACATCTAAACACTTTAATTTAATCTTAATTGACAACTAAACACTCAAATTTATCCTCACTGTGTCTCGTGGACACCCAATACCAACGTGGCAGTGACACATAAAATTTCAAAGGTGTTTAGATGATCATTCTGTAAGTTGGAGTGTTCAACTAACATAGTGGAGACATGTTGAGTTGTCTAGATGTGCATACTTAAAGTCGTTGGAGTGCTTACTTGCCAACAGAGGCTAAGTTTAAGTGTCTGTTTATGGATAATTTTTTTTTTTTTGACGAATTTATACCACTAGACAATGTGTCTAGCAACCTTTTATTAATAATAAAAATTTTAAAAAATCCCCAACAGGATGAAGTACGAACATGAAAGATCATAATTAATGACTTAATACCAACATGGGTTATGGTGCAGTGGTGAGACTGCTTCACCTTTAACATGAAGTCTCGGGTTCGGGCTCCAGAATGGGCCATGCAGTGTCCAATCCAGATTAGTCGAGGCTACAATATAGATACCGGACACCGGATGAAAAACCCAAAAAAATTAAAAAAATTAATGACTTAATGAGGTAACAAATTTTTTGGGAGAATTTATACCACTAACATTGTTGAAATTTTTTTCAATTTTTATCTCATATGTCTAAAACGAGTATTCACTAATCATGCAATTTGTCATATCAACATCTTAGAAAATCTGAACTATCGAATTGCCATTTGCGATGTTCAAAAAAGTATAATGAAAGTAGGCGTTTGAACATGTGATTTCATGTCTTTGATATGAAATTATGAGATGAAATTAGCGTTAGGTCATGTAATTTCATCTCATGACATGAAGTCCCAAATTCTCCAAAAAGCATGATTTGGGAATTTCAAATCCTGATTTGAGATTTTTAAATACAAAAATTAATCCACAAGTTTATATTTTGTAAAAAGAACCCACCATTTATATTACCAGCCATTTATTTTATATTTAAATAAAATTTATAGTTCATATTATTTTTACCAATCTTTAAACTATTTATATCTCATTTAACCATTACTCTCACCAACATATAACCCCGTTTGGTTATGAGAAATATTCACTCTTTTTTCAGAAAATCTTTTCATTTTATTAAAAAATTATGTTTGACCATAAAAACATTTGAAGTTCTATTTGAAAAAGTGAAAACAAGTCTCAACTTGTTTTCAATTTTTTTTAAATTTCAACTTCACTTTTATAGTTAAAAAATCTCTCCAAAAAGATATTACCAAATACAACTCGGACTCCAACTTTAACTCCAAATATTTTTTATTTTCATGGTCAAACGCCTACAAAATTTATTATTACTTCAAATCAACTCCTACTTTATCATTTATTATTCATCAAATTTATTATTTGATCAATAAATATTGTATTTTTTTTAGAATAGTTTTGTGATAGTGTATTATACTTTTTTTATGACATTTGCTTATTTGGTACGATTGTATCAATAATTAGGACAGTTTTGATAGTTTTCACAACTTATAGTTTTTTTTTTTTATTTTATAAGAAAAAAATACAACTTAAAATCTCAAATTACATGTCCAAACAAAATTTCAACTTTATCTTATATGATTTTAAATCATAATTTTATCTCATGACCAAACGGGCCCCAAGTGTTTACTAAATGAACGGGTTAAATTTCGGGGAATCTTTAAAGTATATATCGTTTTCCAAATTGCTATCACTGCCTTTATTAGTATAATATAGTTTTGATTTCACACATATATCACCACAATTACACATTTCTCACCAACTCAATCTTAGAAAGTTGAAGTAATATGTTTTGGAAATAAAAATGCAATATAACACCTTTTTTTTCAAATCACCAAAAAGGGATAATTATTCTTCTATCGTCATAGTATTTTTTTTTTAAAAAAATTTGGCTAGATAAAACTAACACCCCACCTTCCCTCTAATTTGTCACTCCCAAAACCTTTTAAAAATACAACTATAGATATTCAGTGTTATTCATAATATTCTCAATTTTCTTCTAGTTGAGGAAAAAAAAAACACATTTTTTTGACTCGAAAGTTTTTTGAACATGTAGAATCTTTTGTAGGGCTACATTCCAATTAATGCTGAAAGAATAAAAAGATATTTTCTTGCCTAAGGAACCCTCAGCCATTCATGTGACTAGGACAACTAACATATTGCACCATACATAAATAGTCCACTAGTACCTACAATTATGTGTTCTAGTTTGATGAAAAAAAAAGGATTGCCGACTTATATTACTAGCCAACGAAAGAAAAAGATTCTTTTTAATATCTTCTTTTTTTATCTGGAAGTTCTTACTGTGTTCGTGTGTAGAGCTATAACGACACATAAATCAGAAACCGGGACAGAAGGAGCTAGGTTCATTTGAATTCGTATTCATCGAAAAATTATATTATATATACAAAGTTAATTATATAAAATATATATATAATGAATCTTTTTGATAAAAATCTTACTTTTTGATGGTACTAGATTAGTATACTAGTGAACTATCCTACACTGTGCAAGGGCATATAGTCCGAATTCACTGTCTACTCTGTTTAGAGGTGGAGCTAGAAGCTTGGATATGATCGATCCAATCCAGCAATTTTTTATCAAACATGCAATTGTATTAAAATTTTAGTTAAATATGTACAAATATTAGATTTACAACTTAGTTATTATCATTTGAAGTTGTTATTCTAAAATCTAGAGCTCATACAGTTCTTTAACTTCGCTTCTAATTCTGTTATGATGAACGTTAGCTATGATTGATATTTCTTCTTTTTAATTTATGTGGTACCTTTCAGAATTTGAGATTCTAACAAAGTTTTTCTTTGATAGTAATTAATTTTGTTATATGCCTTTAAAATATTTTAAATGATTAATAATTATAATTGCTAATACTTCTTATATAGTTTTCAAATATATAAATATCACTTTAAAAAACATAAAAAATTGATATATAAATTCACGATCAAAATTAAAAAATTTAACTCTCAAAATTCGCCACATAAATTAGGACATAGGGGGGAGTCATATCTTTTGTACCAAAATAAAAAAGAAAAGCTGGGGGAAAGAAGCACCAGATGATTTATTGTATCTGACAATTAACATACCAAGAGAGAAATTCAGAAACCCAACTTGTGTTTTTGTTGTTAGCTAACCTCCAAAATATTGGCTGTGTTTCTGCATAGAGCCAAAAGGATTGCCATAATGGCACATGGCTATTATTACATTCCATTCTTTTGCCATCTTCTTTATGATTTGCTTTGTTAACATCAAAGTAATTAGAGATAGTGAAGGGTTTCACTTTCAGTCTTAATAATACTCATTTCAATTTCCAAATCAATGCTGCCTAGGTAAATCAAACAAATAAATGTACATCTTTATTAAAGGAATTAATTTAATCCAATCAAGTTACTTCGAGTGCTTAACCATAGTGCCTTCTTTAGTTTTTTTTTTTTGGGTCCCAAAATAGCTATCACGTTTTGAGTTTCAAGAGTAATTATTCTTGACTAATTATCAAAGCTAAATTAGATTAAATTAGACTAATTCAATATTTTAATTAGAATTCATATATTCAAAAAACTATATATTCAAAAAGTTTATAAGTTTTAATTTTTCGGATGTAAAAAAGATGAGAAATATACCTTAAAATTAATGTTGATCAAAATTCATGTAATTGACTTTCAAAAAGGAAATCGTGATAAGTATTTTGGGCCAAATCTAGAGAGTAATATACACTATCCGGATAAATTTGCTTAATCAACCGGCAACTCTATATTTTTTGTGTTCGATACTAATATGTGAGTCAAAATAATTTGAATTCACGCATCGTAAAGGCTCGTTAAAGAAAAGCCTCTGATTTCTATAATAATTTTCTTTTTTCACTTTCAATGTTCGAATCTAAATTTTTTTTAATTAAGGGCGAAAAAATCCTATTGCTGTGATAAACAATTTTAAAATTATTAGTATAATAATGGATTTAAGACAAAGACAATTCTACTGTTTAAGAAATGCCTTTGAAGGTCTCTTCTCGTTTTAAAAACCGCGTCCTTGAGCCCTACATGTTTTTCTTTTTAGTTTAGGTTGTATTTGGCATGAAGGAAAATATTTTTCAAAAAATATTTTCACATTTAGATTATAATTTTTGAAATATATAAGAAAGTAAGTTTCTTAAACTGAGGAAAGTGACTTTTCTAGTGGAAGTAATGAAAATAAATGTCGTTAGTGACATTTCATATTGATTATATCTTTTTCACTATTCAATATATCTCATCTTCACCTCTTTACTCCATAGCTCCATCCTCACCACTCCACAACCCCAACCTACCCCCATCTTCTATAAAAAAATTTTTTTATAACCGTGGTGTCTGAGCCGGCTTTCGTGCACCTTGATTAAATCCACAAGATACCTGCAACCTCCCACCACCAACAGATATCAGGTAATTCTGTTCACCAAGGCTAGGATATGTGGGAAGAGTCACCTAGTGTTTTTTTGTCTTTGTTGGGATTTGAACTTGAGATCTCAGGTTCTCAACTCATTTCATTGATCACTAGCCCACACGAGTGCCATCTTCTATAATATTTGTCTAGACTATATATAAATAATTTTAGAATAATTTTTTGTTTACGTACCTAACACACACAAAAAAAACTCACTTCTTTTTCTAAAAAATATTTTTCGTGAAAAACATTTTTCATCGCACCAAACACACTCTTAAGAATGGTAAGTAATTAGGGGAAATTAGTAAGAGTTGCAAGCTTTATTAGTTTGGTTAATAATGGTTATCGACATCACTTCAAGGTCTAATTAAATTAGTGCGTTTTGGGAAAATTTGAAAGTGAAATGACTAGACCATTAAAAGGTTAATTTAATGGATGATCCTTCAATCAACCTTCAAAATGTTGAACTAAGGGCCCGTTTGGTTGTGAAATAAATTATTCCGAGATTAATTATTTAGGGATTAGTTATCTCAGGATTGTTATTTCATCTTTAAAATGGAATAAAAATAACACTACAATCCCAGGTTAATTAATTCCGGATAAGTTATCCCAACCAAACATGGGATAAATTCATTCTAAAATTAATCTTGGAATTAATTATCCCTTATACCTCATATCAAACGAGCTCTAAATTCATTAACTTTTCGTGATGGAACAAATATACTTCTGTATATGTGACGGGAAATTAAAAAAATGCTTGTAAATGTCAGGGAAAATGGAAGAGTGAATTATAACTTATAAGGTGGCAAATCAAATTCACCAATAAAGTGAAAGTTCATATAGTCAATCAATTGAACTACTAAAATTATCCGAAACACAAATAATTAAACCGTTGCTTCAACAATTTATTATCACCTTAAATTGTTTCAACGTAGCACCACTCTAAAATAAATTTTAAAACTCATTTTCTAAGTGACCTAAAATAAAAATGAAAAATCATGATGTGCCACGTGATGAAAGATATCAGGCATTATAGGTTGGGTCGGAAAATTAATGCGTTTTTATCTTCTTATTTTAAAGTGGTATCACGTGAGCATTAAAAAGTGAGTTATCTACGTGACTATACATATACACTTTCCTGGAAATTTCATACATGAAGTACCAGAATTGCATTTCCTAGATATGAATTTAGCATAACTACGTGACATTTATTTCGCATGATACAGTTAAACATCTCAAAAATTGTATTATCTGTACAAATATATATAATAAAATGTATAACATAACTTAAAAAATCAATTTCAAGAAAAGCATGATCGTTATAGTGAAATGATATCATAGAAGATAATTATAATAGATAGATTTGACTATATATTGTCATAGTAAAGAATTTTTTATTTACACAAATTAATTTTACGTCTATATAGCATAATTGTTGAAGAAGACATGCATTGGGTTAATTATGGGATCAGTGATCTTTTTCTATGGACGTTGGACAATTCTCACATTTTGAGATAGCTTTTTGGTTTTAGTTAACTTCAAGATTTATTTCTTTACGTGGTACCAAAGCATGACTCATTTCAATCATCGCTTACAAGTTACAATATATGTTGGGACCCTCATATTAAAATTAGCCAAGCTTCAGATGTCCAGCTTGGGGAGATGTGTTGAAGTAGTCCCACATATATTGGTCAATTATGTGATGGGTGGTTTCTTTATGTATATGCTTGGACATAAATATTTGGGGTTGAGTTAGACGAAAGAGCTATTTATGAACGAAAGAAGCCCTCATTCAACAAATAGGTCATCCCTTTACTTCTTCAAATCTATAAATACCCTTCACCTCTAACATAATTTATGCACTCATCACTTGATCAAACCAAAACACACACACACACACAATGGCTTCCAAGAATATTTTCCCAAGTCTTGCTCTTTTCCTTTGCCTTAACCTCTTCTTTGCCATAGTTTCTGGTTGTGGCAACTGTCCTAAACCCAAGCCACCACCAAAACCAAAGCCATCATGCCCACCTCCACCTTACTATCCGAAAGAAACTTGCCCAATTGATACACTTAAGTTGGGTGTTTGTGCTGATGTTCTTGGATTAGTGAATGTTATTATTGGCTCACCACCTGTGAAACCTTGTTGTAGCCTACTTTCTGGACTTGCTAATGTTGAAGCTGCTATTTGTCTTTGCACTGCTATTAAGGCTAATATTTTGGGGATTAACCTTAATATACCTGTTTCACTTAGTTTGCTTCTTAATGTTTGCTCCAAAGAAGCTCCTGCTGGCTTCCAGTGCTCTTAATTAGTAATTAATTTCTCATGAATTAAGTTTGTCTTTATATTTTCTTGGAGGGTCTTTTTTTTTTTTTTTTTTTTTTTTTTTTTTTTTTTTGTGGGTGTGTGGACGGGTGGGTGGTTGAGGGTGAGAGGACTCTATATACTTTTGAGATTGGTGGTTTAATTTGAAGATTGTAATACCTAAATATTTTGGTAAGAGTTTCACTTACCAATTTGAAGTTCCTTAATTATATATATGTTGATATATGGCATTTTCAAGTTTATGTTTCTATGATTCTTGTTGCTATTACACAGTGTATTTTGAGTTGAGAGTTTACTTTACATCAAGAGTGTGGCGAGATGAATGAGTTTTTTCTGCTGTTAATCAAAGATTTCAACTCTAAATCTAAACCAAAAATAAAAAAAAATCATGGTACGGGCTTGATCATAAAGCAACACCAAAAACAGCCATTAAGACAAAACAGTTTAATTAATCGAGTACCATATTTAGTTTAATACGTAAGATTCAAAAGTCTCTCTTAGTTTCGTAAACTCACAGTCACTCGATCAATCAAACTTAAGACACATAAAATGAAATGGAAGTAATACTCCTTTTTGTTTATGCAAAACACTAACAACCTGAAAAGAAAACGGGTAAAAACTTACTTGCACAAGATTTTCACATTAAAATATTAATTCAATTTATCATAGTTAACTTATACTCCCTCCGTTTCAAAAAGAATGACCTACTTTCCTTTTTAGTCCATTTCAAAAAAAATGACCCTTTCCTTTTTTGGCAATACTTTAATTTTAACTTTTCACATGACATGTTTAAGACCACAAAATTAAATGACATTTTGGTACATTTGCTATAACTTTAATTTAGGACCACAAGATTCAAAAGTCTTCTTTATTTTCTTAAACTCCGTGTCAAGTCAAACTAGGTCATTCTTTTTGAAACGGAGGGAGTATAATAAAGTGAAAAAATATACTAATCAAGCATAATTTTGTATGTTCAAATTAAACACATATTATGCATTTATTAATTTAATATAAATACGTAGTACGAATAAGTTTTTGCCATAAAGAAATTAGGAATAGAAGAAAATTTATTTCAAAGTTTAATTAGTTTACTTAAAACTGGTATCTATCCAGGAACCAAGTCACCATCTTGGCTGAAGAAAGAATACTAATTCATTCTATGTTGGTGTAATATGCCACAAATTAAATAATTACATTACAGTTGAAATAATAAAATGAACAAAATGAATAAAATATTTTTTAGACTGACGCACGGATATCTCGTTCTCTTTAAGGAGATTCAAGCTCACTGTGGTATAATCTACACCGATCCAGCAGTATCAACTTTTGACTTGTCTCTTCCAGGATACAACAACCCATCACGATGTACAACTCGATCAAGCAACTCCGGATTAGTTGAAGAGTCCAAAGCTCCACCACAAAAACACCTTCCTTCAATATATAATTACTCTCTTTGTATAGTGAATATAGTTAAAGACTTAGAATATTTTCTTTGTCTCCACTCTCTCTTTCACTAATATAATTATTCTCTTTTTTATAATGAATATAGTTAAAGACTTAGAATATTTTCTTAGTCTCAACGCTCTCTTTCACTGTTTAACCTCAATGATATAAACTCTATCTATTTCTCTCTAATATGCACAACATACAAGACCACCACTATTTATAGGAGATGAATTCTTCCTTCTATTGAATAGGAAAAAGGTGGAGTAGTAAAGAGGGAAGATCAATGGCCTAAAGTTTCGACGAGTTACAAGGCATAAAGAACAGAATAATGGATGAATAAAGGCATTAGAGGTTACAATGGTTTAATGTCAATAATAGCTACAATATGCAGCCTCCAACATGCAATATATATACTGATCAGAAAATGAAACATTCTGCCCACTATAACATTGGAGAAGAAATACTTAATGACATTAATCTCAAACAAGACAACCACCACACCTCTGCCTTATTAAGCCACTCACTGACATGGTAATGAGACATTAAAAGATATTATAATTAATATTAAAATGCCACAAACCAACATTGAATGATACTGATATAAATTCATTAGAACGAGTGGTCTCTAGGTGCCTCGTTTTATTTTTTTGCCTTGACAAATCGATTATTAACGAATCTCGGCGGATTTGTCAAGGCAAGTCACCCAAATCCGTTCACTTTTACTTGTCCCATTTTATTTATTGAGATTTAAACTGTATGAATTTTGATCAATATTTTAAAATCGATTTTTTCATATATTAATATGAGAAGGATTGCAGCTTATAGTATAGTTTTCGAATATTTAATTTTTAAATTTAAAATATTAAATTAATTTAATTCAATTTACCTCTGAAGATTAATCAAATCAATTCTCGTGAAACAAAATGTGACAAGTAAAAAACTAAAAATGCATGAAGGGAGTAACAACTACTCCCTCTATTCATTTTTTTTCTTGTCACATTTCGTTTTATGAAAGTCAATTTGACTAAAGTTCAAAGTTAAATTGAAGTAAATTAAATTAATATCTAAAATTTAAAATTTAGATGTTCGAAAACTATTAAAAAAATATTATAAGTTGCAATCCTTCGCATATTAATATGATAAAAAATACATCTTAAAATGTTGGTCAAAGTTCATGCAGTTTCACTCTCGATAAGCAAAAAGTGACAAGTAAAAATAAACGGAGAAAACATATCTTATTGAAAAGACATGTTGCCATTGGACTACTAACCTTAAGCGAGAGAAGGATTAAACTTTGAAGGGCTTTGGGATTATGACTCATTTTAGTACTATGCCTTAATCAAGTGATTTTCATCATTGTATCTTTGCATATTTAAGAGTTTAATTGTGTCCAATTAACGTCAATATCATTCTTGGAAAATGTAACAATAATGCAGTAAAGCAGGGAACTATAGAACTCTTAATCAAGTGATTTTCATCATTGTTTCTTTGCATATTTAAGAGTTTAATTGTGTCCAATTAACGTCAATATCATTCTTGGAAAATGTAATAATAATGCAGTAAAGCAGGGAACTATAGAACCAACTTTCTTTTGTCTGGAATGACTATTTCTAAACTTCTGTACCTAACACCACTATATATCATCATATGCGACAATAATGCTTACTACTCAACAACAACAACAAAAAAAAAATAATGGGAAAATAGAAGGAATTTTTATTTCACTATTCATTTCCTACAAGAAATATACTCATACCATGTTGACCATACAACAGATTGATCATGTTTCGAGTAGTTCGCTTGTAGTATTATTTTATTGTAGTATTGTTTTGCTATTGTCTGTTGGTTTGGTTACTATTTACTATTTTATGTGCTTTCATTATATCTTTTTCTAGACTGTTTTTGTCTTGAGCCGGGGGTCTATCGGGAACAACCTATCTACCTCACCTTTGAGATAGAGGTAAGTCGCGCACACTCTACCCTCCCCAGATCTCACTTTGTGGAACTATACTAGGTATTATAATCCTATTGTAGAGTGATGATTTTAACATATAACTCACTCAGTAACATTGATATGACCTAAAGATGTCCGTGACTCAATTTCATATCCACATGATGGATGTGTCTTTAGGATTTTTTTTCCATGACCTATCACTCTCTACTTTTAACATCCTTTTGAAAAATGTGAAAAGTATTCCATATATACATATGAACCTTCTCCTCTATCTCATCTAACGTTGGAACAAGAATTTTATGTTTATACAATGACAACGGTAACATATTCAATATAATGTCATAAGTGGGATATGAGGAGATAAGAATGTACACGATATTATTCCTATTTCCTAAAGATCCTCGATTCAAGCGAAATATTTCTAAAGCAGGATTGCAAGAATTAATAATATGACAACAAAAAAGCAAGACATAAAGTATATGATGAAATTTTTTTTAGTTTATTGGTTTTAATATTTTAAAAAATTATTTTTTTTGAAGTTTTGATAAATTATATATATAAGTGACTTTTTTTTATTACAAATATAATATGTACGCCAAAGATACTGGTTTTGCTGAACACATAATCAAAATACTAGCATAAATCTATATCTATACTATTCTAAAAGTGGGAAGCCACTAAGTTGAAAAGTTGAAAGACGAAAATACCCACAAAACATTGAACGACCATTTTACCCTTCACTTAAGTACTACTCATATTAGCAATTTTGTACCAAAAAGTAAAATTAACTTCCAATTATAATATTTTTGATCTCATAATAATATCATTCATAATAACTATTCCTAATAATCACTATAATAGTAATGTTGAAGATGAAAAGTTATTAACTAATTTGGTTAAAATTTTAAGAATTACGCAATTTATGTCTTTATTCCATCATCTATTATTATTATATTATTTAAACCACATCTATATCTATATCCAGATCCATACTATTCTAAAAGTGGGAAGCCACTAAATTGAAAAATTGAAAGACCATTTTACCCTTCACTTACGTACTACTCATATTAGCAATTTTGTACCAAAAAGTAAAATTAACTTCCAATTATAATATTTTTTGTACCAAATGGCCAAAATTATGTCATAATAATATCATTCATAATAAATATTCCTAATAATCACTATAATAGTAATGTTGAAGATGAAAAGTTATTTACTCAAAAAAAGCCTGAATGCACAATTGCTGATCAATTTAATTAGTCCCTTCAATTGCCCAAACGTTCACATCACGTAATCAAAGTTTAATTTTTTCTATATTGTATTTTAGTGAGCATCTAATCATCTATATATTTATGTGGTTTAAATAATATAATAATGATAGATGATGGAATAAAAACATAAATTGAGTAATTCTTAAAATTTAACCAAAAATAATTCTTTAAAATAATTAAATAATATAAACATTCATCCAAAATGCTATTTGGTGATCTGAATTTACAATATTTAAGCACTTATTTAATTACATTAATTTTGCATTAGTGTAAAATTTTTTTTACCATTTTTCAACTTGACTTTTCATTTTCTAAAACTTGACTATTTAAATTCCTAGAAAATTCTATATGACCTTTCTTAGCCTATAAATACATAGGGCTTCATAATTGTTTTTATTTCTTTATTGTTGCCACATACATTTGTTTGCTTATTCCAGAATTGAAGTTGAAATTGGATCAAGAATTTGAAGTTGTCTGTCGGAGTAAAATTAGATCAGTTTGATTTTACATTGATTTAATAGTTTTGTTTTCTCTTATATTTAATTTAATGTATATAGTTTATTTTGTCCCTTTTTCATGTTTCTTAGAATATGTTGGAAATTATAGCATTTTTGTTATTCTTTCAATCAGAATTCTTGATGCTATCTTTTGCTGGTGGAATTTCACGGGAACTGAAATCGTAGATGGGAATGTCTGAAAATATAGGCATGTAAAGGAAATTCGACTTTTAATCTCTATAATATATTTGTTTTGATAGTAACTAAATATTTGAACATCATAAGTTTTCAAATGTAGCACCTCAACCTAGGTCTAATGCATAATCGGGAATTCCAATTATGTGACAACAAGGTGTGTTTACGAGGATTGAGGGATAAAACAAAGTTTCAAAGACACTTCATTGATATGAAACATATATGGTGATTTTTATCCAAACATCAACAAAACTTTGATTGCAAAAGGACTACAGGTAAAAATGTCACAAAGAAACTCAAATATCATCAAAGAATTATCAAATCTTACATAATGGTGTAACTTAGGCTAGATGATAGCTACAAGTAATGACGAAGTCTCAACAGTAACAAAGTTGCAGTACTGTAACACCTTATAATTTAGATTCTTTTTATCATTTCGAATATTGGAGATCCATATTATATATTGTATTTCCAAATAGCTTTCAACATGAGATTAGTTCTGTACAAATTTTATACAATAGTAGGCGACAAACGTGCAACGCACATTTCCAAGGCTAGTATGTACATATGCAGGTGGAATTTGGATTAATTTGGCTATAGGACCTGGTTGTGAGATATTGTGAAGGGATTGTTTCGTGGTAATAATAGTACTATTATTAACTACATAGATAATAATAGTACTTTTTTAATATTGCAAATATAAAAGATTTTTTAATTACGTATATGACAATTTTTAAGAAACAAAACATATAGCTATAATCTCTAATTTAATGCTTGAACAAATCCTCAGTTTACTTTAAATTAAGGGATTCTTTTCAATCCTTAAGCAACACACGCGTTAAAATGAATTACCAAAATATTTCTCTCTATATATCGTATTATTCAAAATATTCTCAAATAGACCAAATATTATTATTTTTGGAATGTTTAAATATTCATTAGAATTTAATGGATACTTTATACCAAATATCTTGTTATATAATATATCTTATACCAAGTATTTTATATTAGGTATTTGTTAAAATATAAATGTATTATATTGTTGTTATTACTGGTAGTTATATCAACTATTTAAAGGGCCATATTTAAACAGTATATTGTTATAAGTCTTAAAGTATCAAGATATAAAGAATTTTATCATAAATATATTTAGTCCTAGTATTTTTAAAACCGAAAATTACATTCGAGCGGGTTTTGTGGATAACAAGAATAATTTAGACCAAAGTATACAATAAGTTTTAGACCAAGGTATACAATATTTTACAATAAGTATATATATTTAGACAAATTACTTTTAAGGTCAAGATATAAAATATTTTAACACCAAACTATAAAATATTCTTAATACAATGTATAAAGTATTTTATTGTTAGTATAATTAGACCAAGTATTTTTAGTACAAGGTATAAAGTATATTTCATCAAGAATCGTATCAAAATCGCAACCCACTTTTAGTGTCACCCATCAACAATGGAATTGTTGAATTTTGTTCACTATCCCATTCACCATCATGTTGAATCAATATTGAGATTTCATCTTCCATGGCAGAAAATTAAACAAGAGATCACTAAATGTAGGAAAAATGGGAGAGAACATTTACTTCAATTCACAACCGTACCGCTGCATTGAATTTATAGAATAAAAAGAATATTTTGTAGAATATAGTAGATGGGGATGTATTTCTTATGAAAGATATGGCTTTTCTGACCTAAAAAATAGGAACATAAACGTTTTGGATGTTGTGATTACCTGCCATGGTACACACAAAATATTGGCCGTATATAAAACTATTATGGCACTGTACATTATAAATACCTTAATTTGGATTCAATTGATAACTAAATATTCCAACTTTGAAAATGTATATCTTCATATCTTAACTCGGTTTAAGTTGGCCTCGTAAACAATCAGTTTTGATAATGCACCACCTTAAAGGTTTCAAGATATATATTTTAAAAGTTAAGGTGTTAGCGATACGCACCTACGTCAAGTTAAAGTGTCTAAATGATCATAATGAAAGTTAAGGTGTTCAACTGTCGGTGGGGACTAAGTTGAAATATTATGTCATAACTGATATTCAATTAATGTTGTCATCTATATGTAATCTTTTTTTAAAATTGCCTACTTATGTTTTTTCCCCTATTTAAAATCTCTCTAGAATCCATAATTTAACTGTGAGAAGAAGACACTTCATCGATGATCGTTAGAGAGTGGACTTGGACAATTTCCTTACTATGGCTACGTATTCTATCAAGAACATGTACATAAAGTTGAGAGGGGTTTCCCTAAAAGTCCAATGGAGAAGATTAAAGAAAGACTTATTTGAATTTCGAAATCCAAAAGTTTACCACGTAAATTGGGATGGACGGAGTAATACATAACATGTCCCTGCCCATGCATATGCTAAATAGAGACAGCCTGCATAAACTCTTTATCTTCCCCTAATGCTTCCAAAGTCTCAGGTAAAAGGCACACTTCAATATCAAAACTCCCTTCTTCAATCCCAGTAAAAATTGTGACTTTGCCATCACCTTTATTTGCCATGCCACACCTCACAGCCACTGGTTTCCCCCACCCAAAGTCAGTACCATACACATTAAACCTTGGAGAACTACTGATTCCCAATCTATACCCTACAAACACTGTACTCTTGTTGTATATCAATGGATTTTCCAGCCGTTCTTTGTAGTTTTTCAACACTTGTTCATAGTCTTGAGACGCAATCATCTTGTTCATTGCCAAGGCTGCCCATCCTAGGCCTTTCTCTAGTAGCTCTCCAGCTTTTGTGCATTAGATAGGCAGCATTTCCAAAATAGGTTTCTGATAGTGGTGGTTCTATTCTTGACCTTGTACCTGTAGGTTAACAAAAGGGATAATTACAGTTCAATGTCTATGAGTGATCCAATTTATAAAACAGCCAGTAAATGTGTGTATATCTAAGTATAATAAACATATGATATATGTACCTATATATTATATACATAATCAGTGTAAATGTTTTGTATATTTCGCTCGTATTGGTAACTAAATGTGGCCGAACTGTACATATTAATTAGTAAGTTTCTCGATCCCAACTACAGTGTAAATAGAAGTGTAATATACTCCCTCTCCATCAGCTCATTTAGGTGAGACTATTCATAGTATCAAGTCAAACAGTTCTATTATCCGTGTAATTCGCATATAGAATCTTTAAATTTTTAAATAAAATACTAAAAGTCACAATTCAAAATAATTAAAAGACATATAAAATAAATTTTGGTTTATAAACATTTATTTGACTCTCCAAATTAATATTTAACTGCATCACATCAAGTGAATATAAGTTGAAACTATCTCCCGATTGAGTTTCAATGGTCAGGGACAGAGAGGTATTTACGATACTAGCAGAGTATATAATTGAAGAGTGGAAGCTATTTGTAATTGTTGAGAAATGTGTCTTGAGTGGCTTGTTTAACTCCCAAGTATTTAAACTTTAGCTCATGGAGCTATATTTTTCCTTATAATTACCATCTGGAGCAAAACGAAGATAATGTAATAAAGAAGCTATCATATCTCATTTAAGTTACGCCAACCTCATCAAAAGGTAATCTTTTGACACCCGGGCCGGCTAAAGAAGAAATTAGAAAAATGATAAATCCGATAAGTTGACCACAAATTCCACCCCCAATTTATGTTCCAAGTTTTAGCTTACTTATATCTAGGATGTCAAATAGATAGATTGGACTGAATTTGGACGAGCCAAAACGAATTTAATTAATAAATAGAGGAGGTTAGTAACACGCCCCCCAAAAATACTTGAATGGAAATGGATTGAGCTCTACATAACTAGTTTTGTAATAGCCTTATTGTTGCTTGTGTCGGGCCACTTGGTCATTTGGCCATTTGGCTTGGGAAAATTATGCAAAATGTCCATTGGGATAAATTATTTACACAAAAAATAACCCACTTTTTTTTTTTTTTACTCAAAATAGCCTTTTGGCCATTGTTTTGGCTGAAAATAGCCACTCGGCTAAATGTTTAGCATAAAAATTGCAAGTTGGCATTTCCTTTCCTTAATGTTGCTTGTGTCGGGCCACTTGGTCATTTGGCCATTTGGCTATTTGGACCATTTGGTCCATTTTCTTTCTCTTTAAAAAAAAAAAAAACTTTTAAATTTTTTTTTTGCTGTGCTATTTTAAAAAAATATATCATTTCTAAAAAAAAAAATTGTTACTCTTTTTCTAAATTTTTTTTCTTTTCTAATTGTTTCACTTCTTTTGTGGAAAAATGAATAGTTATGTTGTTTTATTATTTTTTGTTTATATTTTTATTTATTAAGGTGGGAACGCTTGATAGTCAAATAAATATCGATATTGATACACTACATAGTTATTTATATAATATCGATACACGATTATACACCATTCATACAATGTTAATACATTACATGCTTATATATACAATATCGATACACATCTATATACTATTTATAAAATATTAATACACGCTTGTACACCATTTATACAATGTCGATACATTAAATAACTATTTATACAATATCGATATACATTTATACACATTTATACAATATCGACATATTACATATACACTACATAACTATTTATACAATATTAATACACGCTTGTACACCATTTATACAATGTCGATACATTAAATAACTATTTATCCAATATCGATATACGTTTATACTATTTATACATCATATATACATGTTTATACACCATTTATACAATATCGATAAACATTTATACATTATTTATACAATATCGATACATTAAATATATACTACATAACTATTTATACAATATCGTTACATTACATATACACTACATATCTATTTGTACATCATATATACATGTTTATACACCATTTATACAATATTGATACATGAAAAAAAGTTGTACGAAAAAAGTTTGGAAAAAAAAAAAAAATTTAATAAAGAAAAATGCAGCAAAAAAAAAAACAAAGAAAAAGTTTTTTTTTTAAAAAAATAACTGTTGAAAAAAGAAAAGAAAAAGGAAGAAAATGACCTAATGGCTATTTTTGTTGTAAACAAAAACTTGGCTAGTTTTATTGTAAACTATTTACTTTTTTGTATATATTTGAAATTATCCCTTTTTTATTTGGAATAACATCTGTTGCAATCTAAATGAGTAAATCTGTATTTTAATAAAAAAAAATCGATGATTAAGACCAAATAATCTAGATAATATTACGGTTTACTCACAATTTGATTTCTGATTTGTGAAAGAAGAAGAAAAAGTATACACTCGATGAAGAATAAGAAGGTCAATCTGCATTAATTGTGAATGAGTAGAATTAGAAACAAGCGGTTTTTAGAGAGATATTGGGAGGTGATTGATATTTTATTATCGGAAAAGGGTCAAAACTACCCTCCAACTATTGAAAATGGATCAGATATACCCTCCGTTTGATTTTGAGTGCAAAATTACCCTTGTCGTTACTGCATAGGATCAATAATACTCCTCACTAACAGAAAAGTTAAAAAAGCAGAATCCAAAGTTGATTTTTTCTTTTCTTCTTCCCCTCCCATCCAGTTCTCTTTCCATGCCTTTTGTTTTGCTCGCTGCCATTTCTCTTTTCTTTCTTTCTTCTATTTTCAGCTTGCCCTTTAATTCAAATCAATACAAGAAACAACCTACAGAATTCCATCTTTCTTCACACAAAAATCTAACTCATTTTGCTTTATATGTACACTCAAGTTCCATCCACCAGCACCACCTGTTGTATCAACAAAAAAAGTTGTTTTTTTCTCAAAGCAAATATTACATGAAGAACTTGCACAATTTTGCCATAGACGCGCTAAAATGCTAAACTCGAAATTATGTCATCTCATCAACAGGAAAAAATATATATTGAGCAAAGGACATGTACAAAGCTTGAGTATTCTTGTCTAAAAGTCTAAATCAATTACTCATTAGTTCGACAGCTACGGTACAAAATCGACTTAGAATTTCAGTAGGTACAAACTCAGTTAATCACTTAATTATTCTAGCAAATTTTTTTTTGCTCTTGGTATCACTCCTACACGCTATTTTTCTCCGCTCAAAATCTTACATGCAAGTTCATGTTGACTTTCAAGCAACTTAATCATATGCAGTACAAGATAAACTTTAGAAGGTTGCAATTCTAACCTTGATGTCTAAGTTGCCAATACTTGAAGGATATTAAAAGTAGACAACCAAAATCAATTTTGCTCACTAGTTCGTTTTGCAATATTGATAGGAAATGACATTTTACAAATTCATTTACTTGACAAAGCCATCAATGCACTTCGCATTTGTATACATATTAGTTAATGGTTGGGTAATTTTTTTTAGATACAACAGGTGGTTGTGGGTGAAAATTGAGAGTAGATCATAAAGCAAAATAGTTTCCATTTTTAAAAGATTTTTTTCTGGAATTGACTTGATTTGAATTAACGAAGAGGTAAAGATGGAACAACGAAGAAAAAATAGGGTATGAGTGGGCAGCAGATATAATGAGAGAGGAGGCGCCATGGAGAGAGAATTAAGAGAAGAAGAAGAGAAAAAGTCAACCTTTTCTTATTAAAAGTCCTTTGAATCTTGTTTTTTTAACTTTTCCGTTTAGTGAGGGGTATTATTGATCCCATTGTGTAACGGTAAGGGTAATTTTGCACCCAAAATCAGACGAAGGGTATATCTGCTCTATTTTCAATAGTTGGAGGGTATTTTTGACCCTTTTCCGTTTTATTATTAACTGACTACTTTATTTTTAGAGATGCTTTTTTCATATAATAAAAAATATTTTTTTCTTTTTTATTATTTTTTTAGGCTTTTAAAAATCTAATGATATGTAAGGCAAAGTAAAAGATATTTAAGACTTGTAATAATTAATCTAATATTTATATATATATATATATATATATATATATATATATTTATATATTTCTCTAATCTTGATTTTGGAAGCCCAAAATATAAGGAAGAATGCAGCCCATATTAATAATGAAACTATTAATAGCCCTACTTTGTTTAAAACAACACAAAATAGCCATTCAGCTATCAAAGTAAACCTCTTTTTAGCCACAATTCCCTTTTTCTTTTCCTCCCGTCTCTTTGGGGCAGATTTTATATTCTTATTCTTCTTGTTCTTGTTCTTGTTCTTCTTCTTTTTTTGCATTGGTGTGAGAGAATGAGTTGAATTTTTATCATTCAATGTCAATAGTGTATAATCACTGCATACTTGATGTATTATTAATGTGTAATATATACACACTATTTACATGAATTATATGTCTCTTATACAGAATATGTATTGAATTTTACTTTAATTATACACTATATAGTTGGTGTATTTTTATTATTCAATGCCAATAGTATACAATCACTCCATAGTCGATGTATAATTAGTCTATTATATACACCGACTAATTTTAAATAATTATTGTTGATTATATAGAGTATGCATTGAATATTACTTTAATTATACACCATAAATTTAATGTATAATTTGTGTTCCCTTCTTCATATTAGTGTTGAGGAGGGAGTAGGATTTTGCAATGATGAGGGTAAAGGAGTAGATGCATTTTCAAGAAATTGGATTTTCTTATAACTATTCCCTTTTTTTCGCAACACAACCAAGCAAACGTAAAAGATTTTTACTGTTGAGGATATGAATGCCATGTGGGCTGCATGCTTGATGATCATAAATTACTACTAGTAGTGTAGCTTATCGATATGCATAAGTCACCTAACATGCATTGGCTATAACAAGCCCCCCCCCCTCCCCCCACCCCCCTATTGGAAAATATGAACAAAAAGTGAAAGAAACAAATATATTAAACTTTGCATACTTGTTTCTTCTCACGCCAAATATATTAAACTTTGCATACTTGTTTCTTCTCACGCCTCTTTTATTACTTTTACTTTAATCTTGTTTTAGCTTTTATTTTATAACACGTTATCAACACGAGACACTATCATGTCGAATAAATACTTTAAAAGGTAAGAGCGTACTTTTCTTAAAATAATGTCGAATTTATCTAAACGTGAATTTGTTGCCCTGGATATATCTGGCAAACCTTACATATTTAGGGCACTTGATGTCGAAATCCATTTTGATGCGATGGGCCTGACATACACCATCAAAGATAAAAATCAAGCATCGAATCAAGACCGTGTCAATGCTATGATATTTATCCGTCAATGAAATATCTCACCGTTAAGGATCCTCTTATACTGTGGAATAATCTAAAAGAGAGATATGACTACCTGAAGATGGTTGTTCTTTCACAGCCACATTATGAATGGACCCATTTGAGATTATAAGATTTTAAAAATATAACTGAGTATAATTCTGCCATGTTTAGAATTATTTCACAATTAAATTTATGCAAAAAAAAAATATCATGGATCATGATATGCCGGAGAAAACATTGTCCACCTTTCCTGCCTCGAGTATGCTCTTACAGCATTAATACCGAGAAATGGAATTTAAAAAGTATTTTGAATTAATTTCATATCTTCTTATTACTGAACAATAGAATGATCTTTTGATGGAAAACCATGAAAGTAGACCTACTGGTACTGCTCCATTCCCTGAAGTGAATGCTGCAAATTTTCACCAATCCAGACGTGAAAGAGGTTCCAGACCCAGTAGTGATCGTGGTTGTGGTCCAGGAAGAAATTTCAATCATGGTAATCATCTTGCACCGAATAATAACCCTCAGCAACAACAATGTAAAAAAGAAGGGTGAAAAGTCCGAAGCGGTACAAAAGAAAAATACAGAAAATAGATGTTATCGGTGTGGAGGAAAAGGGCACTGGTCACGTACTTGTCGTACGCCAAGGTACCTAGTTGATCTTTATCAAGCATCCCTCAATAAGATGGAAAATACTACAGAAGCAAACTTTATCTCTGAAGATAATGTTGAGCCTATGCATTTCGATGTTAGAGATTTCTTTGAATTTCCTGAAGGAAATATAGATCACCCTATGGGTGACGGATCTGTAATAGTCTAAGTATTTTACTTTCTTATTGATTGTACGAGTTTACATCCCTGTTAGTTGTGTTTTTCTGGTCTTGAAAATAAATAAAGTTTGTGTAATATATTATTTGCTAATAATACTATAGTATTTACTTTGTTTATATTTGCATTTTAAAGAATATATGGATACTCCTTAAATTTTATTTGGATCAATGATCAATCGTGAGTATATTTGTGTAATTGATAGTGGAACAACACACGTCATATTCAAAGATGAGAAATACTTTTCTTAATTGCTTAGGAGAAAAGCAAATGTTACAACAATTTCTGGTAATTTAAAATTAATTGAGGGCTCCAGAAGAGCTACTATATTTCTGCCTAAGGGGACGAAAGTTGTTATAGAAGATGCATTGTTCTCTTCTAAATCCCCGAGAAACTTGTTAAGTTTTAAAGATATCTGCCGAAATAATATCATGTTGAGACAATAAGTGAAACGAATGTTGAATATCTTGGTATTACCAAATATGTCTCGGGCCAGAAATATATTTTGGAGAAATTTTCAACTTTGTCTTCTGGCCTATATTATGCAGAAATTAGTACAGCTGAAGCACACTCTATCGTAAATCAGAAGTTTACCGATGTAAATATTTTTGCTTTGGCATGACTGAATGGGTCATCTTAGATCAATAATAATAAGACGAATCATTAAAAATTTAAATGGGCATCCGTTAAAGAACCTGAAGATTTTTGCGAGGGATGAATTCTCATGTACTGCTTGTTATCAAGGAAAATTAATAACTAAGCCGTCACCACTGAAAGTTGGCGCTGAATCCCCTATTTTTCTAGAACGTATACATGGGAATATATGTGGATCTATTCACCCATCCAGTGGGTTATTCAGATACTTTATGGTTCTAATAGACACATCTTTGAGATGGTCCTCATATATGTCTCTTATCGTCTCGTAAACTGGTGTTTGCAGAATTATCGGCACAAATAATACGATTAAGAGCGCAGTTCCCATATTTCTCATTAAGGCTATTCGCTTTGATAATGATGGAGAATTTACATCCTAAGATTTTGATGATTACTGAATATCAGTTGGGATACGAGTTGAACATCCTGTCGCTTATGTTCATACTCAAAATGGCATTGCTGAGTCATTTATTAAGCGCCTACAATTGATAGTAACACCGTTACTTATGAAAACAAAATTGCTCACTATTGTTTGGGGTCATGCTATCTTACACGCAGCATCACATGTTCGTCTCAGACCAACTCGTTATAATAAATACTCACCATTGCAATTGGTCTTTGGCCATGAACCAAATATTGCTCATCTACGAAGGGTATTATTGATCCCATTGTGTAACGGTAAGGGTAATTTTGCACCCAAAATCAGACGAAGGGTATATCTGCTCTATTTTCAATAGTTGGAGGGTATTTTTGACCCTTTTCCGTTTTATTATTAACTGACTACTTTATTTTTAGAGATGTTTTTTTCATATAATAAAAAATATTTTTTTCTTTTTTATTATTTTTTTGTGCTTTTAAAAATCTAATGATATGTAAGGCAAAGTAAAAGATATTTAAGACTTGTAATAATTAATCTAATATATATATATATATATATATATATATATATTTCTCTAATCTTGATTTTGGAAGCCCAAAATATAAGGAAGAATGCAGCCCATATTAATAATGAAACTATTAATAGCCCTACTTTGTTTAAAACAACACAAAATAGCCATTCAGCTATCAAAGTAAACCTCTTTTTAGCCACAATTCCCTTTTTCTTTTCCTCCCGTCTCTTTGGGGCAAATTTTATATTCTTATTCTTCTTGTTCTTGTTCTTGTTCTTCTTCTTTTTTTGCATTGGTGTAAGAGAATGAGTTGAATTTTTATTATTCAATGTCAATAGTGTATAATCACTGCATACTTGATGTATTATTAATGTGTAATATATACACACTATTTATACATGAATTATATGTCTCTTATACAGAATATGTATTGAATTTTACTTTAATTATACACTATATAGTTGGTGTATTTTTATTATTCAATGCCAATAGTATACAATCACTCCATAGTCGATGTATAATTAGTCTATTATATACACCGACTAATTTTAAATAATTATTGTTGATTATATAGAGTATGCATTGAATATTACTTTAATTATACACCATAAATTTAATTTATAATTTGTGTTCCCTTCTTCATATTAGTGTTGAGGAGGGAGTAGGATTTTGCAATGATGAGGGTAAAGGAGTAGATGCATTTTCAAGAAATTGGATTTTCTTATAACTATTCCCTTTTTTTCGCAACACAACCAAGCAAACGTAAAAGATTTTTACTGTTGAGGATATGAATGCCATGTGGGCTGCATGCTTGATGCTCATAAATTACTGCTAGTATTGTAGCTTATCGATATGCATAAGTCACCTAACATGCATTGGCTATAACAAGCCACCCCCCCTCCCCCCACCCCCCTATTGGAAAATATGAACAAAAAGTGAAAGAAACCAATATATTAAACATTACATACTTGTTTCTTCTCACGCCAAATATATTAAACTTTGCATACTTGTTTCTTCTCACGCCTCTTTTATTACTTTTACTTTAATCTTGTTTTAGCTTTTATTTTATAATACGTTATCAACACGAGACAATATCATCTCGAGCAAATACTTTTAAAGGTAAGAGCGTACTTTTCTTAAAATAATGTCGAATCTATCTAAACGTGAATTTGTTGTCCTGAATATATCTGACAAACCTTACATATCTTGGGCACTTGATGCCTAAATCCATTTGGATGTGATGGGCCTGGCAGACACCATCAAAGATAAAAATCAAGCATCGAATCAAGACCGTGCCAATGCTATGATATTTATCCGTCATCACCTCGATGAGGGCTTAAAAATGAAACATCTCACCGTTAAGGATCCTCTTATACTGTGGAATCTACAATATATTAAAAGTGTGAAGACCCTTAAAAAAGTGATTTGAACTTCTTACCCTTCATTAAAATACTTCGTTTTAGACAAAATCGTCTTTTCACTTTTTTTTCCAATTATTATATTATTATTTTTATAATATTTAATGTTTACTATAATAAATATATGATATGGGAAGAATCCTAAATATATTGGAAGACTCCTAAATTTGTGGAAAATTTTAATTTGTTGGGGTATTTATTTGTTTTCAAATGGAAAATTAGTAGTACTATTTTTTTAACCAAAAATGTTCTGCCGAGTACAAAGAAGACCCCCAACAATTTGATTTACTAATATTAAGTAAAATTTGACTTATATAAAACGTTTTCCTTATATAAATCCAAAAAGTCATAGGTAAAAGATTTATGGCAGTCCCTTTTTTCCCTCACGTATGTGTCCTTTTTGGGGTGAAATTCTCTTTGCAATTAATTTGGTTTGTAATTTTTTTAGATTGAATTATTTGATCTAGATAAGAAATTATAATATTTAACAATTCTAATTCAATTAGAATTTTACCTTATATAAAAAAATAATTTCTACAATTCTATTTAAAGAATATTATGGATCAAAAGTTACAAAAAATATACTCTTCTTCTATTTCTACTTTTTCTTTTTATTTTGATTTTGATTCATGTGTTCTTGCATTCATTATCATCATGCTTTATGATTTCCTTTATTTCTTTTAGTTAATAGCTTTAAGGATTATATATGAGTTATACATAATCAACAATTGCTAATGATTCTCTTCTTTTTATAATTTCTCGTGTTTCTCTTTCAGATGAGAGTTTTTGATCGAAAAATTGGAAGAAATTTTCCGCCGAATAAAGTAGCTAAAAGATCAAAGGTTTATTTCTCTTTTTTCCTTTCTTTTTTCGTTTAATCGTGACTTGATTCTGATTATGTTATTTAACTATATTTCGGTATATTATTTGTTAGTTGTATAATTGAATCTTTAATTAAACTTATTAGTTGAGTTCGAAATATAAGGTTAACTAATAAGTAGGAGTAGCTTATTGTTCTTTGATCTTTAATTAGTTGAGTAGCTTCGACTTGAAGAACTTACTATTAATTAGTTCTTTAATATAAAGATATGGTTAGAAACAATAACAAATTATTGTCTTGAATTTTCTAAAGCGACGGAACAAATTTATTTTGTTAAAGTGATAGTTTTTGGGACGGAGAGAGTATACGCACGTGCAACGCACGTACACTTGACTAGTAATCTAAAAGAGAGATATGACTACCTGAAGATGGTTGTTCTTCCACAACCACGTTATGAATGGATCCATTTGAGATTATAAGATTTTAAAAATATAACTGTGTATAATTCTGCTATGTTTAGAATTATTTCACAATTAAATTTATGCAAAAAAAAAAATATCACGGATCATGATATGCCGGAGAAAACATTATCCACCTTTCCTGCCTCGAGTATGCTCTTACAGCATTAATACTGAGAAATGGAATTTAAAAAGTATTTTGAATTAATTTCACATCTTCTTATTACTGAACAATATAATGATCTTTTGATGGAAAACCATGAAAGTAGACCTACTGGTACTGCTCCATTCCCTGAAGTGAATGTTGCAAATTTTCACCAATCCAGACGTGAAAGAGGTTCCAGACCCAGTAGTGATCGTGGCCGTGGTCGAGGAAGAAATTTCAATCATGGTAATTGTCTTGCACCGAATAATAACCCTCAGCAACAACAGTGTAAAAAAGAAGGGTGAAAAGTCCGAAGCGGTACAAAAGAAAAATACAGAAAATAAATGTTATCGGTGTGGAGGAAAAGGGCACTGATCACGTACTTGTCGTACGCCAAGGTACCTAGTTGATCTTTATCAAGCATCCCTCAATAAGATGGAAAATAATACAGAAGCAAATTTTATCTCTGAAGATAATGTTGAGCCTATGCATTTAGATGTTGTAGATTTCTTTGAACTCTCTGAAGGAAATATAAATCACCCTATGGGTGACGGATCTGTAATAGTCGAAGTATTTTACTTTCTTATTGATTGTACAAGTTTACATCCCTGTTAGTTGTGTTTTTCTGGTCTTGAAAATAAATAAAGTTTGTGTAATATATTATTTGCTAATAATACTATAGTATTTACTTTGTTTATATTTGCATCTTAAAGAATATATGGATACTCCTTAAATTTTATTTGGATCAATGATCAATCGTGAGTATATTTGTGTAATTGATAGTGGAACAACACACGTCATATTCAAAGATGAGAAATACTTTTCTTACTTGCTTAGGAGAAAAGCAAATGTTACAACAATTTCTGGTAATTTAAAATTAATTGAAGGCTCCAGAAGAGCTACTATATTTCTGCCTAAGGGGACGAAAGTTGTTATAGAAGATGCATTGTTCTCTTCTAAATTCCCGAGAAACTTGTTAAGTTTTAAAGATATCCGCCGAAATAATATCATGTTGAGACAATAAGTGAAACGAATGTTGAATATCTTGGTATTACCAAATATGTCTCAGGCCAGAAATATATTTTGGAGAAATTTCCAACTTTGTCTTCTGGCATATATTATGCAGAAATTAGTACAGTTGAAGCACACTCTATCGTAAACCAGAAGTTTACCGATGTAAATATATTTGTGCTTTGGCATGACCGAATGGGTCATCTTAGATCAATAATAATAAGATGAATCATTAAAAATTTAAATGGGCATCCGTTAAAGAACTTGAAGATTTTTGCGAGGGATGAATTCTCATGTGCTGCTTGTTATCAAGGTAAATTAATAACTAAGCCGTCACCACTGAAAGTTGGCGCTGAATCCCCTATTTTTCTAGAACGTATACATGGGGATATATGTGGACCTATTCACCCATCCAGTGGGTTATTCAAATACTCTATGGTTCTAATAGACACATCTTTGAGATGGTCCTCATGTATGTCTCTTATCGTCTCGCAAACTGGTGTTTGCAGAATTATTGGCATAGATAATACGATTAAGAGCGCAGTTCCCAAATTTCTTATTAAGGCTATTCGCTTTGATAATGATGGAGAATTTACATCCTAAGATTTTGATGGTTACTGAATATCAGTTGGGATACGAGTTGAACATCCTGTCGCTTATGTTCATACTCAAAATGACATTGCTGAGTCATTTATTAAGCACCTACAATTGATAGCAAGACCGTTACTTATGAAAACAAAATTGCTCACTATTGTTTGGGGTCATGCTATCTTACACGCAACATCACATGTTCGTCTCAGACCAACTCATTATAATAAATACTTACCATTGCAATTGATCTTTGGTCATGAACCAAATATTGCTCATCTACGAATTTTTGGCTGTGTTGTATACGTAGCAATAGCACCACCACAGCGCACCAAGATGGATCCCCCAAGATTAGAAATATATGTTGGGTTTGATTCACCCTCCATAATTCGCTACCTTGAACCGTTGACAGGAGATCTATTTACTGCTCGATTTGCAGACTGCCGGTTTGATGAAATAAATTTTCTTCAATTAGGGGGAGAGAAAAAGGAACTCAAAAGAGAAATTGCGTCGAAAATTTCATTATTTTCTCATTTTTATCCATGTACCCCCATATGTGAACATGGGGTTCAGAAGAATATTCACTTACAGAAAATAGTAAATCAAATGCCAGATGCATTTACTTATTTGAAAGGATAACTAAGTCGCATATTCCTGCAGTGGATGTGCCTGTCCGAATTGATGTCGTTCCAAAAGGACCATCTACTAGTGTCATAGCTTCTGAATCCCAAACACACCTGAAGTGTTGTAGATCATTGGGTTCTAAGGATAAAAATCCTAGAAAAAGAAGCACTAAAAATGATAAAAGTGACACTATAAAAGAATCTCATGAAGAGACTCAAGATCTGATTAATCCTGATATTCTTGAAGAAATCAGTGAATCCAAAACTCAAGTGAATGAAGAACTTTGAATGAGTTCTACCGGTGATAAGACAAATTTAGATCGATCAAAAATTACGATGGATAATATTTTTACATATAATATCGCACTTAACATTATGCAAGACAGTGAGGACCTTGAACCTCTATTGTCGAAGAATGCCGATAAAGATGTGATTGACCAAAATGACAAGAGGCAATTCAATCAGAATTGAACTCACTTGCTAAACGTGAAGTTTTTAAACCTGTAGTCCAAACCCTTGATTGTGTAAAATCAGTTGGCTATAAATGGTCTTTGTGCAGAAAAAAATGAGAGAAATGAACTTGTAAGATACAATGCACGCCTTTTTGCATAAGGATTCTCTCAAAAATTCGGTGTCGATTACGAAGAAACATATTCACCGGTTATGAATGCAATAACATTTTGATATCTCATCTGTTTAGATGTACATGAAACCCTTGAAATACATCTAATGGATGTGGTTACAATTTACCTTTATGGTTCACTTGATAATGAAATTTACATGAAAATCCCAGAAGGATTAAAGATGCCTGAAGCATATAATTCAAAATCTCAAGAAAGTTACTCAATCAGATTACAAAGATCGTTATACAGTCTAAAACAAGCAGGGCGCATGTGGCATAATCGCCTTAGTGAGTACTTGATAAATGAAGATTATATAAATGATGTCATTTGTCCTTGTATTTTTATTAAGAAAAAGGCATCAGAGTTTGTTATACTTGTTGTTTATGTTGATGACATAAATCTCATTGGAACTCTAGAAGAGGTCCAAAAGACAATTGAATAGCTAAAGAAAGAATTTGAGATGAAAGATCTTGGAAAGACAAAACTTTATCTTGGTTTGCAAATTGAACATTTAACAGACGGGGTCTTCATCCATCAATCTGCCTATACTGAAAAGGTTTTGAAAGGATTTTACATGGACAAAGTACATTTATTAAGTACTCCAATGATTGTTTGATCACTTGAAGCCAGTAAAGACCCGTTTCGACATTCAGAAGAGAATGAAGAGATTCTTGGTCCTGAAGTACCATATCTCATTGCTATTAATGCACTTATGTATCTTGCTAAAGCAACAAGGCCTGACATAACATTTTCTGTTAATTTACTAGCAAGGTATAGTTCTTTTCCTACACAAAGATACTGGAACAGAGTTAAGCATATATTGCGATATCTAAAGGGGACTATTGATATGAGTTTGTTTTATACTAACAAAGATAGTGCAGATCTTATTGATCATGCAGATGCATGTTATTTATCTGACCCACATAAAGCTTGATCACAAATAGGCTATGTGTTTATATACGAAGGTATTGTTATATCATGGCGATCTACAAAACAATTTATTATTGCTACTTCTTCAAATCATGCTGAGAAATCATGCTGAGATTATAGCTATTCATGCAGCAAGTAGAGAATGTGTATGGTTGAGATCAGTGATACATTTCATCAAAGAGAAGTGTGGCCTGAAGTGTGATATCAAGGTACCTACAGTCCTGTACGAAGACAATGTTACATGCATAATCCAATAAAAAGGGTGTTTAATAAAAAGAGATAGAACGAAGCACATCTCGCCAGAGTTATTCTTCACACATGATCTCCAAAGAAATGGTGATATTGATATACAATAAATCTGTTCAAGTGATAATCCAGCAGATTTATTCACTAAATCTTTACCAACTTCAACTCTTGAGAAGATGGTACACAAGATTGAAATGAGAAGACTTAACTATCTGAACCGTGGTCTTCATTAGGGAGAGTAAGAATACGCATTGTACTCTTTTTTCCTTAACCAAGGTTTTATCCCGCTGAATTTTTCTGATAAGGTTTTTAATGAGGCAGCAAGCAATGCATATTACGAATAATTATGTATACATTTTCTTTTTACTAGAATTTTTTTTTTACATGAATATACAAAGGGGAGTGTTGAGGATATAGATGCCATGTGGGTTGCATGCTTGATGCCCAAAAATTACTGCTACCATTATAGCTTATCCATATGCATAAGTCAAACAACTTTATCCCCTAACATATATTGGCTATAAAAAGCCGCCCCCTTCATGGGAAAATATGAACAAAAAGTGAAAGAAACAAATATATTAAACTTTGCATACTTGTTTCCTATCTCGCCTCTTTTACTACTTTTACTTTAATCTTGTTTTAGCTTTTATTTTACACTTCCCGTTCCATTTTACTTGGCCTTTGTTAGGGTTTTTGTCCTGATTTTCTTTCCAAAATTGAGTTTAATTTTCTATTGAAGGAAAGTCAAAGTATTACCATAATTGCTTTTACTTTTTCTAAAAGGAAAATATAAAACTCTTCCATAGTTGGTTAACCTCTTTATTGTAGGAAAGATTTTGGACCTCTATAAATAGAAGACCCCTCTTCTCATACCATAACACAATAGTATCCACAATGTAGTCATTTAAGAGTCTTGTTTATGGGAGAGTTTTTCTCTCATAGTTTTTATGATATTTTTATATTAGTTTTTATATGTAGGCCTATTGGCCAAACCATATAATAATTATGCTTTTAGTTTGTTTTTCTTTGTCGTCTGAATTATCGTTTCTATGGTTTGCAAACTATATGCTTCCGCATGACGCCCTCTCGATTTCGAACCCAACAGCCTCTTTTGACTTGACATAACTTTTAAGAAAACATTAATTAGAAGTATATTTTATAAAATTAACCCTATTAATGATGTTTTGAAACTCTAAATCTAACTATTACTATTTTCTTTAGTTATTTAATATTGAGGATAATATGAGAAAAAAATAATAAAACACTCTTGATTTGCAAAAATGGACAACTAATTTGAAACAAAAATATTATTTTTTTGCTGTTCTCTGTTTTAGCAAAACTGATGGTGAAATAGTAGATGTAATTTTAGCCATACAACTTTTCTTTTCTTGAAGACTATCTATGGAATATGGTACTCGTGCTATCACACCAAGAGTTTAGAATACTTAAACTCATTGTCTGTTGATTGATTATAAAGTAGTTGTGTTTAGCTGTAGAAAGTTTGGTTTCAAGTATGCCAGTGGTAATTTCTTGGGTATTGAACTATATTTGTGGATGGCCTTATTGATTAAATACATTCTAACTTTAAATCCATTTATGTCTCTTGCTCACTATGAAGATGGTCAAATTGCTTCTAATTCTTTATTTCTTCTTTTTCCTTACATGTACATTTAGGAGCGTATTTGAAGTTGCAATACAACTACATTCGTGACAAGCGGGCTCGTCACTATATCACTAAATTAACCACATTGCTAAAGTCCCACGAATTAGCGCGCTTATACAGGCCGAACTAAAAGGCCATGTTTTTAGATTGGGCTTCAAATATCTTAACCAAATTACGGGTTAGGTTGATCCCAAAACGGGCCTAACTCGTATTGACAATTTTAATAAAAATCAGCAAAAACATATAACTAATTATGAAAGAAGAATAGAAAATTAGATCAGATAATTCCTATTTAAAATGATCATAAATATGAAATAATTTTGTTGGAGATTCAATAATTTCAAGAATTATAATACTAAATGATTACTCTTACCGCATTATGTGATGAGTCTTTGTGTATTTCTTTTCATTTTATACGGATATGTTTCTTCTTCAACTATTTCAAATTTCTTGGCAAACAGTTGAAGAAGAAACATATCCCTACAAAATGGAAAGAAATACTTAAAGACTCATCACATAATGCGTTAAGTGTAATTATTTAGCATCGTTGAATCCTCAAAAAAATTCTTTCATCTATTTGATCTTTTTGAACAGAGATAATCTAGTTTAATTTTCTATTTTTCTTCTAGTGCAAGTTGTTTTTTACTGAATTTTAATAGAGTCATCAATATGAGCTAGATTCGTTGGATCAGCCTACTTGTATTTTAGTACTATTGGGATAAGATATTTGGAGTTCATTTAAGAACATGATTCTTTTAGTCCGACTTGTATAAGTTTGTTGGTCTGTGGAGCTTTAGCAATGTGGGTTAGATCGATCCGTGGGTCATGAATGATTTTTCTTAGGAATTTATTCACTTTTAATTAATAGAATATTGTTATTTTTTTTATTGTTTTATTGAGATATACTGGAAAAAAAATTAAGTTATTATTTCTATTTAACTAATTATACTGTTACTCATTAATTGTTATGTTTGCTAATTAAGAAAAGCTGGTTACTATTTTTGAGTGCATAAAGTATTGTCTTCTAGTTTAAATAGCCGTTGCTATATTAATCCTGAGAAATGAAGAAGACAAGAAGAAATAAAATGTGCATCAATCACAAAAGAAATGATACTATCAAATTTCTATCGTTTGAAAAATTATCCCTCCCATTAGTCTTAACATTATTATGTTAGTGGGACCAATAGCGTTCCACTTTAACAAAGTTAAAAAATTAAATAAACTCAAATTATATTTGAAGAACTAAAATGAACCTATTATAATCGATAAAGGATCATTTTAGCCCCAAACTCCAACAATTAACGTTTTGGATGTTACTTGCACCTCTTCCATTTGTGTGTGAGAACCTTCACAAACGATTGATGATTCGATGCAAATTCAAATATTCAGAAATCAAAAAAAAATAAAAAAATTGCCATGTCTTTTAATATTTTTTATTGCTTTCTCTTTGTGTCTAAAGGATAATTTGATACACAAAATATTTTATATTTATATAAAAATTTGGACCAGAACAGATTGTATATTTCAAAAAATGTGATATAAATAATTTATTTTACTACAAATGTTAGTAACTGCATTCATGGTCTGAATTCGTAACCGACAACTCACACGTAAATAATTTTATTGTTGGTGTCTGAAAAATATTTTATTAGAATTCATTGAACAACTTTATTCTATGAGCATGACCACTTTATTAATTGTTCAATATTCTATCGATGACTCTGATTATTATAAAAAATAATAAAACCAATCAGATGCAAAATGGTGTCTATTTCCAATTAAGAAATTAGTAACACGTCTTAAGGACAAATGATTTGGTGCAATGTGTCTTATAAACCCTCTTTTTCTCTAAATCTTTTCATATTAATTTTGTTATTTGTAAATTAATAAAATGTCAACGACAACCTCATACATTTCCCCCATCCCTTCTCAAAAGAAATACTTCCTCCGTCCAATAATATTTATCCATTATTAACTTGATTCACATATTAAGAAATAATAAATAATAATACTAATTTTAATATATTATTCTTTGAATATAATAAATTTTAATGCCTTGGAAAATGCATTAAGTGATGAATAATATGTAATAACAAGGATAAAATAGATAGAAAAAGATAAATTATTCATTGATTTTTCTCAACTGGACAAATATTATTGAATATTCATTTTTAATATAGTGGATAAATATTGTTGGACAGAGGGAGTACATCTTTAATGGTGAAAAGGACAAGATGTGTAATATATTTATTGTAATTTACAAATTTATCCCTTTTCTTATAAATTAATGTTTTTACAATTACCCTTCTTTATACTTTTCAAGCCATAAAATACTTTTCATCGTTAGCAAGTAGCAACTCGTCTCGAATATTCTAGAGTGATTTTACTAATTAAATGAGGATAATGAATAGTATTCTCAAAATAAAAGTGTAATCGATTACAACTTAAAAAACATAATAGAAAAGTAAAATCTAAAATGATCTCAATTTTTGTGGAAGTAAAATATTTTTTTCTCTCAAACATTTACACATTATAATATTTTACAAATAATATAAGGTTTTTAAATATTTTAGGATCATATTCATATCACCTATTAAAATTACTTGAAATCGACAGGTGCCCCACCACTTAACGTGAGTTAGACTCTATTGGACCATAAAATAAGAAAATAGTTATTTAACAAATTCAACTGGTCGGTGGAATTAATTAACAAAATGATTAGTTAAATTCCTTAAAATGAAAGAACGTACATAAAAAGGAAATATTTATCATGTCTCTATTTAATTTCAGTAATGTATAACTGGTGGCTAATATGAGAGATTCTCTCATCTGGCTTTAAAAATTAAATAGTACTTTCAGTTGAACCAGTAGAAGTTGAAAACACAAATGAAATTGACAAAATAATACTAGTACGGAGAATTTTAGTAGTTTAGTTGATTGACTACCTGAACTTTCACCTTATTGAGGGTAAGATTCTCATCTTGTAATACCCTCCCGATTTCTCCTTCTACTACCGCTAATTAAAAAAAAAATATACGTTCATAATACTGTTATTATTGAAGAAGTATATAGAAGGAAATGAGAACAAAACGACACGTTTACTCGGAAGGTTTACCTGGCAAACATTAGAACCTGTGTTAGCTGAGTATCCATTTAAGGGTATCGACTAATTTGATTTTACGCTCCCTAAGACCATTAAATGAGAAGTTATTCCTTATGTAATTTTTTCAATTTAAGATTCAAATTCGAAATCCTAATTAATTGAATGGTTGATTTACCAGATGTTCCTTTTAAAGATGTATCATTTAGATGTTGTTTCTAGTTTTAAAAGTTGCGTAAGTAATAGCTCTTGATAAAAAGTTACCCTTCAGACAAAGAAAATATTAGACTCTAATCTAACGTTTGACCGTATATTTTCTCAGCCTTACATGAAATTTCTTCCCTCTTTTGTTTAACGTGTTTGGGGTAGCTTCTTGTCGTTAATGTTGTGATTAACATAATTATGCATCTCATTAATTTATTACAATATAATTATTTGGATTATTTCATATTAAGTGCATAGATAAACATATGTGTGTATTTTATTTAAAACTAAATGATTATGTAATGAAGTATACAGTCAGTTGAAAAGCCTTTTAATTCCATTTTTAAGGATAACTAGATAGAAATTAAGGAAAGGCAATAAAGGCACTAGGCTCTTGGAATCCAAGTATTAAATAATAATGTTTATGTGCCAAATTAATTAATTAGGAGAATTATGGTTGGTAATTAGCAATGATATTTAGCTAGACAGGTCGATTGTATATGTACCTCCTGTGATAATTTTCATTGTCTAATGCACTTGCCTAACTGGTTGATATGGTCAATTTTAACAAAGAAATTTGTACTACTGTACTTGAAAAAAAAATAAAAGAGACAAAAGTACAAATTTCATTTTAAATAAAAAACATTAGGTAATTTTTTTAAAAAAATAATTACACTAAGCACCCTATAATAGTATAATATGTCTCAGTTTCAGATATACTCTTTCTATGAATTTAAAATCAAATACTTATATATCTCTTATACAATGAAATTCCTACATTTATACCTCTATGATGTATATTCATATAATTAAGTACATCAAAATATAATTATTACAAGACAAAGTGATTATACTTATACTGAAAATAAAACATTTTACAGAGTTATTTTTATGAATTTTGGAAATGAAGTAAAGAATTTAACTAAAAATTATTCACGCCTTTGATTAAAAAAGAATAAATATTTTTTGAAATATTTATCTTATCAAATTCGTAATATAGAAGTGTTTTGTCTAATTAACCCTTTTCTTGATGGACAGAAGTAAATTAGTCCAGATAAGTGAAAGTTAATCAAAAGAAAGAGTAAAAAAATCAGAGAGAGAAGAGAGACCCTAATTAAACTTTAACTAGAAAAGATCGCCAAAGGATGTGGTTCAATGGGTGAGGTTGTTCCTTTCTTAATCATAGTTCTCGATTTTGAGTTCTGATATAGAAAAATCTTTGGTAGGGAGCGTTTCCCCCAAATGGGCTCTACATGCGCGAATTCAAATTAATTCAGCTCCAATACAGAAACTAGATACCAAATGAAAAACTAAATAAAAAACAAAAAACAAAAAAAACTTTAACTAGAAAAGGAAAGTATTAACTGAGAGTTGACTTGGACATATTTATATCTATATTTAAAGAGAGAAAAGGGATATATAGTTTCATTTGTATTGCCAAAGAATTTAACATTCAAGAGAAGAATATTAATGGCAAATTTAGAGGAAGGAGGAAACAACTACAACAATAAATTAGGAGATGAAGAAAAATTGTTGGATGAAGACATATCCACCAACACTTCCAATGGCCATCACCACCACCAACAAATAGTTTCTTCACGTGGCGTTGTGAAGTTCTTTCTCTTATTTTCTGCGGTTACTCTTTCATCTCTCCTACTTTATCATTCTTCTTCTTATAATCCTCTCCAATTCTTTCCTAATAACTCTTATAAACATGTTCCGTCATTTGCTTTTGACTCGAACTATGTAAACACAACCCCGTCGTCATCAAATGGCTCCACGAATGGAAATTTGCTTCATGGCTACAATAGTACTGCAAATATTATTTCTAAACAAGGAACCTTACCTTCATCAAAAGTAAGATTTCTTTTTATTTTTCGGCTAAAAAGTAAGTTATATGTTCGGCTAAAATCATAAGCGGTCCCTTAAATTTGTCTGCATCTTTCACTTAACAATAGAATTCGAACTTGTTCCTATAGAACAATTATACTACTATTACTTATTAGACACAAATTGTTGACATGGTTGGAGTACTCATGTTCAACAGAACATTTGACATGGTTGCTACTGTCCTCATTTCTAATTTTTCTACCTACTTGTATATGTTTTATTTTAAGGCGGAGGTCTATTGGAAACAATCTTTGAGATATGATCTGCGTACACTCTATCCTCTTCAAACCCCACTTGTAGAATTACACTGTGTTGTTAATGTTGTTTCTTGAGTAATTAAAGCTTTTAGAAGAAAAAGCTTACGGATTAAAAAGCTAGTGTTTGGATAGTTTATGTTTCTTTGTTTTTGAAGATTTGTGAATGAATGAAGAACAACTTCAAACACTTCTTCATGAAAAAAGAAACCACCTTTGAAAGGAAAAAAAAAAAAAAAAGGTTCTAAAACTTCTTGAAAAGATTATACAATCAATGTGTAACAAATAATGTCCCTTTATTTTTAGAAAATTTATCTTGAATCCGTATTCTTTACTAGTATTAGTTGATCTTATTGTATTCTACAAAATTGAGTGACAAAAAATGAGACTTTTTAAGGTCATTAGTTTTTCAAGTATAAATGTCACATCTGTTAAATCAACCAATTCGAAGAAGTGATAAAAAAAAGTGATTGCTAAGAATGAAAATCTGTCACGCATTCCCTACAATAATGTATGGAGGAAAATAAGCAGACTTTTCAATGTGCCCCAAATTGTCTATGCCGTTTTTCTTTTACAGGCCTCTTAAAAATATATAAATTAAAAAAAAAATTTACTAGTTTATATCCTTGTTTATATATATTAAGATATAATCTTTGTTTATTGAATTTTATTCTATAAGTAATATGTTTACGGTATTCAAGTACAATTATTACTAATTAAGGATAAAATAGAAAAAAAATAAAGAAATTAATTTTGTACAAACTTTTAAAATGATAAATAATTTGAGACCTTTATTTTTAAAAGTCACGACAAGTAATTTGGGACAGAGGGAATACTAATATTATCTCTCTGTGTAAGGCACCAAATCAATTAATCATGGGTAAGAATTGACAATAAATAGTTAGAGGGAAAATAAATTGTAGGTATCTCGTAGAATTTCAAAATTTATGTTGGAAAATCTATTTTAATTTAGTATTAATAATAGATGACCATTGTTTACTATTCCCTTGCTGACAATTGGGGTGTCAATGGTACGGTTTGGACGGTTATTTTATAAAACTTATGTCGTACCAATTTTTCGGTTATTTTATTTTATATAACCAAAACTAGACTTTTCAAAACCATTCCATCATCTCGATTTTTCTTCGATATCGGTACGGTTCGGTTAATTTTTGGTTTTTTTTTTTTTTACTTTTAAAGTTTCACCTCAAAATACACCATTATTAAACGTTTCTTTATTACTAAAAGGAACCAACTCAATAAAGTTCATAGAAGAAAAAACACATTTAGTAGTTCTGCAATTCTTCTACTATATGTTAATTAACTAGCAAGAAGCATTTCACAACACAAAAATGAAGGCATCATCGTGACGTGAAACTTGAAAACAACAACAACTTCTTTATATCTGTCCAATGAAGCCTTCATAGTTGATATCAATATCTTCTCCATTCTGGATGAGAAGTAACTTAATGAAAACCTTGTTGTCGTATTGTTTGATCGCAAACTCTCCATAGGAATATTTGCATAGGTTTTGCCGTATTGTTTAATGGAGTATCTATTATAGTATATACTTTTAATTTTTAAACAATTAAAGGCTAATTAAAGGGCAAAAGCCCAAATATGAGTGTCACCAGTGGCTTAGGACCTAGGTTATATTTTATATTTGAAAAATGTTATAAAACATATTTATATATTAAATTTAACATATTATTAATATATAAAATATATTAACATACATGTAAAGTTATTCGGTTGGGGACTTTTTTCGGTTTTTTTTATAAATTAAAAAGACCATTCCAATTATTCGGGATGTACCTAACTGACACATCTGTCTCACATCAATCAATGCTTCAAGAACAACCTCAAACACTTCTTCATGATAAAATCTCATCAATTTTTTTTAAAAAAAAAGGTTTTAAAACTTCTTGAAAAGATCAACGTGTTAAAATATTTTAAAAAAACAACTCAAAAACGTGAATTTTTTTCTCAAAAAATATTAACTTCCAATAGATTCATGATAAATTTATCATTAAATCCCAGTTAATTGCAGGCCATTCTGAATTAACTTCTAAAGAATCCATATCATGAGTAAATTATCTCATTTTTTTTCTGCAAAATTGAATGTAATCTTTCGAAATCAGACATTTCAAAAAGGTGAAAAAAAGGCTATTGGAAGATCTAAGACTATGCTACCTATTTCATTGACCAAACCTTTCTCTAATTAACTGTTTTTATTAATAAATAGAATACATTTTACACCCTAACATCTAATTTAAGAGAAATGCCATCTCTTTCTTTCATAAAATTCAACTATCTATTCCATTGTTGTACATAATTCTTTATCCCTAACGAGTCACCAAAATTAATAGTATGCATTTATTAAACTATGAGATACGTCAATCTCACCATGTGACATCCCCATATATAAAATTGAAGTGAATTTCAACAGGACCACATCCATACGTCACAACTACAAAAATGTCTATTTTTACATACAAAAGTAGCAGAAGAATTTTCCAAAATTGACTAATAACAAATATTTAGGACACCCTAATGTATATTCAATCATCACTTGCCAACCCCTAATTACCAAATAAAATTTCCAAAAAGGACCAATGATACTTGACAAGTCCATTGTACGTAGCTAGAGATCGACTGAAAAATAAATTGGACACTCAAGGTTGTGATGGGATCGATGGATTGGATCCCTTACCCTTAATTAGAGGCTTTCGATTCGAGTTCTGAATATGAAAAATAAAAAATTATGACAGAGAGCTCAGGGTCTTACGTTGCGTGAATCCTAATTATTCAGGATACCAATATCAAACACCAAAATGAAAAATAAAAAAGAAAAATTAGAATACAAAATTTGAGGATTTACTCCATCCATTTCTTTTTCATATACCCGTGTTTAATTCGATACTGAGTTTAAAATATATGAAAATAATTTTGTTTAATTAGATACTGAGTTAAAAACATTACTTTGTGTTGTACATTATAATTCCGATTTTAAGGCATGGAATCGGCTCTTAGAAGTATTATAATGATCAAGATCATGACTTCTTTTTATAAAGATGGCGCATTGGTCAGTTTATGCGTATATCTCGATTATTTTATCGAATTCTTTCTACATACCACCGATTTTTTTTTATTTTTTTTAACCTAACTAGCAACTTTTAACTATATTGAAATTTGAATCTAGATCTCAAATAGTTTTATAAAATATTTAGGGATAGTTATCTATATGTATAATTTGGCCAAACTTCTTTACTGCCAATGGCCAAACCTATACATGATTATGTAAATTATATGTATAAGGATGTATATTATATGTACATTATATGTATATTTCTACTTAAATATACACAATTTATATATTTGCCAACTATTTTGTAATCTAGATTCTAGAATATTATATAAAGTACCATATAACTAGAAAATTCAAATTAATTTTCCTTTTCACTTAAGACTTTCTTTAAATTGTTTTTAAATCTCTACAACAAATGTCTACATTTTTCAGGAGCCAAAAAGCAAGTTAGAGAAAGTGCTAGAAAAATCAGCAATGGGAGACAAAACAGTGATAATAACAACCTTAAATGCAGCATGGACAGAACCAAACTCAATATTTGATGTTTTCTTGAAAAGTTTTAGAGTTGGCAACCAAACAAAACAACTATTGAGACATGTTTTAGTAGCAGCTTTGGACCAAACAGCATATACTAGATGTTTGGAGAAAAAACTTCATTGTTATGCACTCACTACAAAAGGTGTTGATTTCTCTGGTGAAGCTCATTTTATGAGTGAAGATTATTTGAAGATGATGTGGACAAGGATTGATTTTCTCACTAATGTTCTTGAGATGGGATATAACTTCATTTTCACGGTATATATATTTCTTCCCTTCACTTTATCATTAAGGGCTCGTTAGGTCGAGGAACAAGTTATTCCGGGATAACTTATTTCGAAATTAGTTATTTCGGGATTGTTATTCTACCCTCAATGTGGGATAAAAATAACACTACCACCCCGGGGATGACTAATCCCGGAATAAGTTATCCGGAGATTTTATCCCAACCAAACATGGATAAATTCATCCTAAAATTAATCTTGGGATAAGTTATCTCTTATCCCTCACACCAAACGAGCTCTAACATTATTAGTACTGGAGTAACTTCTATTAAAATTTGGTTCAATACATAGACAACCTCTTAAATTTGTCAGTAAATTAAATTTCATTTAGACATTGAAGTATGTCTTGTTTCAATTGAACACCTGAATGTATGAAAAAGTATTTTTGTTAGACACTTTCGGTTCAAATTTTGAAAAAAAATAATCGTGTGTGTTCTCAACCGTCTATTAGAGAGTTAATTAGTTGTAACACATAAAATATGTCATCTCCTTTAATTATACATATCAGCCTCAATAGGAACAGACTTGAGGTCTTAAGGTTAATGCATATAATTAAATGAGGTGACATATTTTATGTGGTTAACTTATTTACGTAATGGACACTTGAGAACACGCGTAAAAGTTTTTCAAAATTTGAATTGAAAGTGTCTAATAGAAATTCTTTATCGTATGCTCAAGTGCTCAATTTGAACAAACCATAATTCAAGTGTCTAAATGCAATTTACTGTCAAATTTAAAAGGTTATCGAGATATATTCCTATTGTATGTTAAGTGCTCTATATAAAGTTTTCTTTTTTGTGTCCATTTAGGATGCTGATATATTATGGTTTCGACAACCATTCACACATTTTTACCCAGACGCCGATTTCCAAATTGCATGTGACCATTATTGGTACAACTCAACAGACTTAGACAATTCACCAAATGGAGGTTTCAATTATGTCAAATCAAATCAACGTACCATCCAATTTTACAAATTTTGGTACAAATCACGAGAGGATTATCCAGGTAAACATGATCAAGATGTGCTAAACATGATTAAATTCAACCCTTTTATCAAAGATATTGGATTGAAAATAAGGTTCTTGGATACTGCTTTATTTGGGGGATTTTGTGAGCCAAGCAAAGATCTCAATGTTGTTTGCACAATGCATGCAAATTGTTGTATTGGAATTGATAATAAAATGCATGACTTAACTATGGCACTTGATGATTGGGAAAAGTATATGGCTTTGAATGGTGATGAAAGGATGTCAAGGACACAAACTTGGACTGTCCCAAGAATATGTGGCTGATGTTTACTTAAAAGTAGAATTTTTCTTGTATTTGCAAGTGTAAAATCCTTATGTAACCTTTTCACTGTTTTTTTAATGTGTGTTTTTCTTACTCATTTTATTTCCCTTCGATATATATTTTACAGTATGATCGTATTTATCTGTTATAGCAGATATAACTTGTCTTATGTTCAAGATTGCAAATTGCACTTTTTAAGGAGGGTATTTCTGGATTTTGATTAATTCAATTCTCTTAGGCGTTTTAAAGCAAGTCACCTAGGTTCTTAACAAAAAGAAAATTTAAGCGAATTCTCTCTTGGCTCGATCTTTAATTGAAGTATAGCTTTACGAAAACTCTTTAAAAAATTCAACAAGTTTATCAAGATAACACTCAATTCGGACGGACCCTCACCAACTAACGAGCAGTGTTTATCGTTGTACTAAATTAAATAATGATGAGTACCTCCATATAGCATCTTATATTTCGAATAATATATAGCACAAGTAAACCTTCTATTAGAACTTGGTACATTATGGGGTTGTTTGGTTGAGAACAAGTTATCCTGGGATAATTAATCTCGGGGTTATCCCATCACTATGGTATAAATGGTGGGATAAATAATACCGGAACTATTATACTAATACCTCACACTATTATACCTTATATGAAAATTCGTCAAAAAGAAGACTGAATTAAAGGGGTTGTTCAAGAGAAGAAAAATTAAATGGTTTATGTTTTAAAACCTCATATAGGTACAATAATAATTGAATCAAATATCTTCATCACTGTCATAATGTTGACATAGTGATTGTAGACCATTGCTAGTCTGTTTGTCTGCCTCTTGCTTTCTATTGGAATCTGAAGGTGACTTCTTCACTACTGATAATTTGACTGATGATGACTTGAGAATAAATTTGCTAATATCACTTGATGATGATGATGTTTTATCTCTATTATTATTGTTAGAGCTATCACTAATGTTTGTAGGCTTTTCCTCAAATAAAAACTTTCTCCTCTTTGGAGACTTGTTTTCAAAAACTAAATCATCACCCTCCTCCTCATCATCAAATTCTTCGTCATGTATTCTTTTGATAATCGGATTTCTTGATCTACCGAAAACTACTGCTCTTGCAAGAGCTTCATCTTCTAATTCCTCCATCTTCTGATCATCCAACCGATGTTGCACATTGGCTTCGAGCATTGCATTTATTCTCATACTAGCTTGTCTTGCCTTGAGGGATTTCAATTCATCTAAACCAACATCAATATCAATTCTTCTCTTTGAATCCAATGTTCTGTTTTCCAATGACTTCATTGAATCCCCGATTTCTTCACCATCCCTTTTTCGTTTCTCCTTCTCTATCTCCTCATCTTCACCGCGCCATGGCTCAAAATTCCTAGTTGCACCAGACTCGACAGTATAATCCAAGTTTTTCGAATCTGCTTTAAAGGTTATCTCAGCACAGCACTTGGTGCACTTAAAATAGAATCTAAAAATTTTAATACCTAAATAGGTTTCGTCGTCGACTTCTTTACGGGAATTAAATTTGGTGCCCTTGTAGATGTAATTGCCGCAGGTAGCACAACGAATACTCATAGGAAGCATCATGCGCACGGTCATCTGGTGATTCTTTGGCTGACTTAGCCTCGGAATCTTCGATGGATCAAAATCCGGGGGATAATACTTGTTTAAAATCTTCCTTTCTCCCATGGCTTGCAAGTAAGGAATGCCAAGTTTTTTGTGAGGGAAAAACTTTGCCTTATTTGGCAGTTAAAGCAAGAGTCCTACGTTATATATATATATAATAAAAGAGAAGTTCGTTCCTAGTTAAAATAGGATTATATTAGGATTGCTTTCTTCCTGTACAAGTGGTTCGTAGTAGCTCCTTGATACTTGCCTCTTATTTTTCCACTGATACATGTTTGTGTATATTTAGGAAAACTACACTAAAAAAAAGCAGAAATAAAATATTAGAAGTGGAAATTTACTTGAGTGATTCCAATGTAACCTAAAATGTTTTACGTATATTAAATGCATATATGAATATGGTCCATCCTTGGGGAAGGAAGGGGAGCTAAAATATGGTCAGTCATTAGTAGGTAAATATATATGTCCCAAATTAACCATGAACCGATCATTCTGCCAAGGCCAAATATATAGAAGTTGGCTCATGTTTTCACTTTGAGACGACATGAAGTACGTACAATTGAGAAGCAGTTGATCAAAGCTAAAATGAGCTGTGCTGACTGCATAACTATTTACGCTAACTGACAGCAGTCTTGCTTCAACAAAATAATATCCAGCTCAATCCCAAACTTTTTTGTAGTTTTAATCCAGTTCTACACCTTGTATACAGTTGAAACAGCAATCGAAAATGTTTGAAGGGGGCTACTACTTGAAAATGTGATTTAACAAACAAAATTGAAGAAAAAACGGGTCATAATGAAACCAACATTCACTTTCGATTGCATTAATATAGAAAAGCTGATTGTATTTACATCATTCAAGATTTACAATGTCAGCTTTCCCAACTGGGGCATCATCTGTGCCATCCCACAACTCTGCTCCTCTATAAACTATCCTATGTCAATGGAGTCCAAAAATGTAATTGCCTGTCTAGAATTATAATGAAAAAGAAAACGAAAACAAAATAGAGGGAAAAAGGAACTACCTCTAATCGTCAAAATTTTGGGCAGACTCAAAGAATGTACACTTTGTACATGGAACGCACAGCTGCATCTCATCGCTACCTTGCTCAGCATACTCCAATGCATGTATGTAGAGAAGCTTAGATGATTAACCATTAAGCTTTGCTAAGAACTGGCCCAGGTTATACTCCTCCGTGTATTGTGACTGATCCCAAAGCTCCTCCAATCCTCCGAGAATGGCTTTCAATCCCTTCCCGCTACGTGGCAAGATCGAGTCCACGTCAGATTTTTCATCAGTTCTTTTGGATCTACTGGCTCCCTGAGAATAATCAGCATTTGTAAGTAAAATAACATACATGCAATCTCAAATTCTAAAGGAACCGAGAGGAAGATTATAGATTCAAAGCTGAGAGCTAAATCACCTTTTTGCTTTCGGCTGAAGTAAATAGATCAAGTAACTGGTCTGTGTTCATCGTATTCAAACTTGCATTCTCAGCATTGATCACTGCATTGGCAACCGACACTTTGAACCTTTGGAGACTCATTACTTTTTCTTCCAAGGTTCCTCGCATTATGAGACGATGAACATTTACAACTTTTCGCTGGCCCAACCTGTGAGCTCGATCCATCGCCTACAAAAGGATATAAAGAAGTTATCTTGCTTTTCCATATTATCTTGAGCAAGCAGGACATAAGAAGATTCAACAAGAATGTCTAACTAAAATTAAAGCAATAGAACATCAACTACTTGCAATATTAATACTCCAGATCTAACAACCCAACAATAGATATGTATTATCTGCAAGAATTAAATCAAAATACCCAAGATAACCATAAAATTGGAAAATATATCAAAATTGTATAAAAAATTAGGATTGACAGAATCCTCAAAAGTAACACCAAAAACCTATCAGCATCATTTAAGACTAATTTTACAGTAACTACAAATGAAACATCTTATAATGCCTACTTGTTCATAAACTTTAACAGGTGTTCTTTTTGGTTATCATTTTCTTGTACCCGTAGTGTCTAGGCCAGCTTTTGCACATCTCGATTAATTCCATGGGGTAGTTGCTATCTCTCACCAGTACATGTACTGGGCAACTATTTTTGCCTTCCCTGAACTTTGAACCCGAGACTTCATGGTTCTCAACCCACATCATTGGACCACTAAGCCGCACCCTTTGGTTCTTTTTAGTTTGGTCACTTATTCTATTAATCTTGTTTTCAATTTTGTGATTAAAATTGGATGCTAGATTTACCAAATTATTATGTATTATCCATAAGTCATTCTTCTGGCATGGAAGAAGTAGGGATCTGGATGGATAGTGAATAACAAATAACCTCCATACTTCATCGCAGACTTGGTCTTGCCTATTAAGAAGCAGAACACCTAAAATGAATAAGAACTTGAACAAATCCAGGGAAATTGATGACCAATGAAGCAGTAATACAAAGCCAAGAAAGAGGCAAGAAACACATAACCCTGACATAAGATTCAAAAGTAGTTGTAGAGAGAAAGAGAGACTTCTCCATACCCACCATGCAAAATCCCCACCACCACCACCACCCAAACCCACAAAAGGAAACTAAAACCTAAAGATTATAAGCACATAATACCTGTAACAGTTCTAAAAATGAGCCAAAGAATTATGTGGCTTATGGCTCTGGACCATATTCAGGGGAAAAAAACCTGCAAAGAAGAGGCTAACTCTCTATACCTGGTGATCTCGCATTGGATTCCAGTCATGCTCCATAAATACAAGGGTATCAGCTGATGTCAGGTTCAAACCAAGCCCACCAACTGAAAGAAGTATTCATACATAAGCACAAAGTCTTCAACTACAGAAACCATGCCAAAATGTAGAATCATACCATGTGTAGTAAGCAGTAAAACGTCTATAGTAGGATCCGAATTGAACGCTTTCACAATGTCAAAGCGCTTTTCTGGTTCAACTGATCCATCCAACCTCAAATAAGTAACACTGCTCAAAAAAGGAGAAAAGTCTCTTCAGATACTGAATGTCAAAGCAAAACGAACTGACTCAAATACTTCAAGGCAGCCTTTGATTAAAAAGGTTCATGACTGATCCTCTACCATCTGTTTTTCCTGGTTCCAAGACATTCGCATGTGCACTAGCAAAACTATTAATTGTGAAAGTCAAGATTTGGCATACAAAGTCCATTTATATCCCGAGGCAATCTTGACTACCAAAAATAATTGGAAGTTAACAAAAGAATTTCCAGGTGCGACATATCACAGAAATTGCTTACATGAAGTACGGAACTTTCCAGGTTTAACAAAGTAACATGGTAGAAACTATATGGTATTTGACTGAAATAAGATGAAGAAAAGTATGCCAGTGGTAGCTCATTCTGATGAACAGAGTCATGACTTGAAACCAGCTAGAGTAAAAAACATAATAGAAATTCAATTAAACAAGAAACGCTAAAATCATAAAAGGACCCAGAGGTGGATTTATGTACAAGCGTGGGGGTGCCACGGCACCCGGATGTCTCGGTTGAAACTTTGTATATATATGTAAATATGCATAAATATAATGCATGCCATCCAGAGTAAAAAGCGATTATGTAGCGCCAATGGTGAAGAGCCAGGTTTAACTCTCCAAGGTCATGAGTTCGAATCTGCTCTAGGATATTCTTTTGGCAAATATTTAAGTGAGGTTTTATTGTCCTAAAGAATATTGTGGTTAAGCAGAACTGAACCCAAGACCTCTCTCTTCTAACAAAAGACTCAGAAAAATCAACGAGCCAAGGCTCAACTATAGACAAGTAGCGATGATGAAACCTATTTAGTCCTCTCCTATTGTTCAAAGGGTGTGGCACCCCACAACTTCAAAATCCTAGATCTCGCCTTTGCTGCGGACCCCTAAACTTCTCTATATCTTTTGTTTCGACACTTCAACGACCCTTTTCCTATTAGACACTCTAACCTAACAAATATGTACCTATTACACAAAATGACCATTGGTCCAAAAAACACAGTACATTCATCAAATCACTCTCGGATAGATTGGCAAAGGGACGAATGAAAAAATGCCACATGCATAGGGGCCCAAAGTAGTTATAAGAATAAATTTGGAGTTTTTTTTTTAAAAAAAAAAAAAAGGAAGAAGAAGAAAGAAAACCTATTTAGCAAATAAAAGAAGTATTTCAATAAAGAAAAAGGAAATCCTATTTTCGAACCCACCCAACCTTACCCTTCCTTCCCTCCAATCAGAATCGCCCCTCACTTCTTCCCCATCAGAGTCACCCCCCTCCCATTGTCATCCCCCAAGCCACCTAATTTTTCCCTGACCTTCCCCTCCCTTCTTTTCTTCTTCCTCCCCTTAGAATCTCTTTCTTCTTCATCCACCATCTAAACCTATTGTGGGCCACCATCGAAATTTGGGTGTACATCCTTTAGAGTTCTTGTTGATACAAATTCTTCAATGTAGGTTGAGAATGCAAACTTACATAGTATATAAAATTTGCTAGTGGTATCATCACAGGAAGTATGATACGTCAGAGTTTTGCATAGATGGTCTTAAATCACTAAGGAAATTCTGAAAGATGCAGTAACTAAGTGCAGAAATGTAAGATTCCTACTATAGAGAAGTGCAGAAAATTTATACAAAGAAAACTAAAGAATTAGAAACAAACAATGCACAGAATGCAAGAAAATGTGCAGTAATGCAAAAAATACATCTGTACTAAGAATATCGACAAAATGTGCAGATAGCAGAAAACTAAGATGCAGCAAGCAGAAAACTGTAGAAAATATGTGCAGAATGAAGAATAACGTGTCTCAAGAAAAGAAAATATGCTCTGAAAATTATTGCATAAATAACCAGAGCAGGTAATTTGCCTGGAGCAGTTTAAAATGCCAAATCCAGTAACATGAAACGTCATTACGCTAATCACTTGGTTACAAGAATAAGGGATATCCCGGGATAACTTGTGGAAGTATATAATCTGACGTTTGGCTGAAATTCTATTTTCGGTATAAGCAATCCAGAATTTATACCACATGGACTTTGTTATATCTAATCGTATTATATTAACAGCAAAAGATCATGGCGGAGAGAATGACAGAAGACGAAGATTTCTCTGGAGAAGACTTATGAGATAGTATTTTAATTTTTATGCTCTTTTGTATGGCGGAGAACTTATCCAAAAATTAGAAAGACAAAGGAGCTAACTTTCATTAGAATTAGAAATGAATATAAAACTTGACAATGGGATGTTCTAGTTAAACTCATATGAAAAGAAGAGAGGAAAAGGTCACATGATTAAAGTTTGAGTTAGGAATGGAGAGAAAAAAATTAACAGAGGGATTTTTTTGGTCAACTTTGAAACACTTAAAGGCTGTTTTCAGTTAATTGAAATTTGTAAGGATGAAGTTGAAGTTTGGGTGAAACAAAAGGCAAATTTTTGGTCAAAAACTCTTTCTTATTTCTTACTTTCTTAAAAAAAAATTAAAAAATTATGTCAGTATATAACATATCTGTTTATGAAAAAGCAAATCGCCACTATAAATTGTTGCAACATAGATGGTTCAACATACTACCCCTAATATCCAAAAACCTAATCAGGACAACTAAGAGTCCGTCCACATGATAACCCAACATACTATCCCTAATATCCAAAAACCTACTCAGGACAACTACGAGTCCGTCCACATGATAACCCAAGAAATACCTTAAAAAGATGCCTCACAGCCTCTGAAAATAAAAGTCCGAGATACTCATTGGAAATGGAAATATAGGTAGGTCCAATTTAATTCAAAAGGAAGTTACAAAAATTAGAAAACAGGAAAGAACAGTTCTTACTTCTTCATATGATTTTGAAACAGGTCTCTCTCAATTATGTCCAACAAGGCCTGCATGGTTCGGGTTAAATTCCAGGCCAATACAGGAACAGAAATCACAAAGTAACTTGAGAAGTTCAAGGCATTACCTTATGCTGTGCAAATATCAGGACTCTGTGCTGTCCCACGCAAATAGTGCCTTCAGAACCTGAATCAGCACCAATCCCACACTCCGAAAGGATCTCCTGCAAGGCGACTAGTTTGGGAGAGTGGTGGAGTTGATGGAGTTCTGAAACAATGTCAGAACCAGGAGAGAAGAGCTCTGATACAACAGATGAGAGGGATTCTGAAACTCTCTCCCCAAACACGAGCAGAGGATGACTACAAAGTTTAAGTAAGTATTGAAGTGCCTGAAACAAGAGAGATATTAGACCACAACGACAAAAGAGATAATCACAACTATTCTCAACTTACCTGGAATACATGAGAAGATGCTTTTGGCAAATCATTCTTTTGGCTTGCATCTGATTCATTGTGCTTCACCATGCTGGAAATTTCTTGTCTTACATGTGAACCAGAAAATTGTTCATAGAGTTTTAGCTGAACAGGACTCAGGTCACAGTATCTATCCTGAATAATTTTCTCTGGCAGATCAGATAAGACTTCATCTTTAGTCCGACGAAGGAGAAAAGGCATCACCTGTCAAGGAAAACCTTTCAGTTTGAGTCTAGATGAGAAGAGACCCGAACTGAAAAGGCCATATGCAAGTAGAAATGAACCCACCTGCTTGTGCAATGCTTCCATAGCAAGCACACCTGCTTCAGCATCCTTGGCTGAACATTTGGAATCCCTGGCAGCTAGTAGTGGTTTACCGTAGGAGGCATGAAACTGTTAAGTTAACAAATACCAAAGAGTCATGTAACAACTTTTGATCAAAAAGAAATTTGAAACAACACAATAAAGTTTCACTAAGGCGTCCACATCAGATTCTGAACGAAATTCATGATGCCCATATCAACATGATAGGAAGATCCCATATACAGTACCAAAACACCCTACTTGCAATCTATCTTCTTTTTATTGGATTTGTTATGGCCTTTTTACTAAGATCTTTTCAAAAATAAATTGTAATTTTACTATGAATAATTGGATTTATTCGCAAAGAGCGGTCCACCACCCCAAATTAAACCCCGTGTATCCTAGTTATAAACATTGCATAAACTGATGCCTGCTTCCATATGTACCATTTGCACTCCTAGGATTGTACATTGTTATCTACTTATGAACTCTTCAAACAGACATAAATCAAGCTCCTAAAAGTGTCTAAGGAGCTTGACGTGACACATGCAGTTAGCATGACCGGAACTCTCTCCCTGCATAATGCAAACCCTATGAATAAAGGGTCCTAAAGGACTAAAGAATTTGAGGCCAGTTAATCTCAATTCAACTTTTTGTTGTGAAAGAAAAATCGAGATAATGTGATGGGACTATGGAGGAAGACTAGAGCGTAGGTTAGTCCGTGACTTGAAGGAATGGAAAGTAGTACCAGCTTCCTTGTAGCATACCTCCTGTAAAGAATGGATCTTGGGCCTAACTCAACCCAAAAGCTAGCTCATGAGGGGAGGATTGCCCAAGTCCATATAAGGAAACCAATTACCCATCCCTTTTCCAATGTGGGACTTCTTAACACTCCCCCGCACGCCCAAGCCTCGTTAACTGGTGCATGGACAATATATTATGGGGGCCCAACCAGTGTTATCAAAGGCGCGCTTAAAGTGAGCTTAAGCCCTAAAGCGACGCTCAAAACGTGTTGAGCGCTTCGCCTCGCTTTATGTGCGCTTCATTGTCGTCATCAAGTTTCTAAGATATACTTTTCCTTGCCAATGAATCTCTTCTGAAGAGGCAACACTAAATAATTGATATTTCACTTTATCGTAATTGTTTTTCAATTTCTTTGTTCATATATTTGACATTCATGCTTATAATTATTAGTTTTGGACTAAATATTAATATTTGTACTTTTTCTCCCTTTGCGCTTTTTGTCATTAAAGCCCACGCTTTTATTTGCACTTTAAGCCCCAACAGACCTTAGAGCTTTTTTGCGCTTTTCGCTTTTGATAACACTGGGCCCAACATTGGTGAACAAAGATTTGGGATAGGCCCGACTCTGGTACCATGTAAAGAATGGATCTTGGCCTAACTCAACCCAAAAGCTAGCTCATGAGGGGAGGATTGCCCAAGTCCATATAAGGAGACCAATTACCCATCCCTTTTCCAATGTGGAACTTCTTAACACCCCCCACCCAGATCCAACTTTTAGGAGGCATAAGTTAAACAAAAGCACTTAATTGTTGGACACATTGAACAACATATCAATCACAGAAAAAGTACAATTTAACTGACTGAACTGGTAAGAAAGCTTAAATGATGTAACTCACTTGTCTTTCAGTTCCAAGAAACCCTGGCATAAGAAAGTCAAAGAGTGACCACAGATCCAACACATTATTCTGCAATTTAAGTCAGACTAATAGTTAAGCACTCATTAAATTGTTGTAAATATTCAAATGTGGTTGAACTACTAACACAAACACACCTGTATTGGTGTTCCACTCAGAATGAGGCGATGCTGTGCCTTCAATTGCTTAACAGCAACTGTTATTTTCGACTTAGAATTCTTTATGATATGTCCCTCATCTAGAATGCAATAGTTCCAAAACAGTTGCCTAAGATAATCAACATCTTTGCGAATAACATCATATGATGTCACAATAACATTATGCTGACTAAACTGAGACCGTAGAGAAATGCGTTCTTGTGCAGAACCAACATACTGGAGGATGGTAAGCAAAGAACCATCAATAAACTTCTCTATTTCATAAACCCAGTGGCCAACAAGGGTTGAGGGGCATATTATCAAGGATGGAGGTAGATCCTGGGAACTATTTAGAGCAATGTGCTCTGCTAAATCTGATGCCACAATTGCTGATGCTTGAAGGGTCTTACCAAGGCCCATGTCATCACATAAAATGCCGTGAAGATTAAAGCGCTTCAAAAATGCCAACCAGTTTATACCTTCTTGTTGGTACCTGAAAGCATAAGAGAGAATCTTAGACCAAAAAATCAACTATTAAAAGGCTCTCAAGGCCAAATTGAAGTTCCATCCCTTCTCTTTTTTCCCCTCTTTTTTGGGTCTGGGGAAAGGGGGTTAGCTTAAAGAATACTCTTAAGCGTTTCAAATAAGGCACCAATTTTTAAATGGCTGTCCCACAAGGAACTAATGAAAGTAAAGAGAAATCAAGCTGAAATAAAAGTTCTCCTTCACTAGGATTTGAGAGAAGAGTAAGTCGTCATTTTTATTTCACATTCACCAACAGGGGCCCAAGGAAAGCAATTTTCTTTCAGATGGCCTTATCAAACAAGACGGATCAGCACTGTTCGACTTTGTGTTCATTGCATCTCTTCCCTAGTTTCCATGAAGATATAGGAAGAGCAGTGACTAGAAATGAGCTATCATGTTTCTCAAAAGAAGATCAAGTTGTGTGGCTGTTTAGAAACAGATGGACTATAGACAATATGTGATAAAAGTAATTGTAGTACACAGATATCTAAGAGCTCTCTCTTCAATTTTCTTCGTTATATGTTAAGTGTGGATTTTATTTTCCGGACTAAAAATGTAGCAGCTGGTCACTTAGAAGTGCATGTCTTAAGTGTCATGGTAAGCTCGCAACACAATCTCCAATTAGCTCTATCCAGAGGGTAATTCAGGTAGTATGAATAATCTTCTCTTGTCTTCTTCAATGGCTTATAGTTAACATAAAAGCAGGCACAGAGAGACCACTTAAAACACAGCAGGTGATTGTGTTGCAAATAGTTTTGTTCATGGCGTGCTGTTCATGTGATTGCAACATCTCAATTATAGAAAGAAAACCTGATTGATAGATATTCTAAGAAAGACTCTTGACACCCCCCACCCACCCCTTCCCCATATTGCATGTTATCAATATTCATGTGCATGATATACCTTTCAACTATTTTTTTCGGCACATTGCAATGCTAATCATCTCACAAAAAGAAAATGAACCTTTAAGCATATGACAAATGGCGATTTTGGTCCCACCAACCCTCGTTATATGGATGGAGAGAAACCGAAACAAGGGAAAAAAGAGGTAGGAGAAAGAGGAACATATAGGTCTCAGCGGCGAGAGACCGAGATATTAGTTTTTTTAAATAAGATCAGCAGAGGGATGCAAGCATCACAATATCACATTGCAGACACTTGAGAGATAATCAGGGGCTCTGGAGTTACCTTCTCAATGTCACCTTTAGTTCAGTTGAGAGTTTGTAATCGTCAATATGAGAGTTGTCAATTAGCTGCTCCAAAAATTTAACATCTTCTTGACTTCTTGATAGGTGTTCACTAAGCCCAACAGGAGGAGAAACACCACGTGCTAATGGAAGTAGAGGCACGAGGGTCGCAAAACTATGTGTCACACTCTGTCTGACAGAATGATCTGAATCACTCATACACCTCAGAAGGGGAACTACTAAGAGGGGAGCGTATGGAACCAGCTCGATACCAAGTCCTTGGACAAGCAAGCTGACAAGCATGCCAGCTCCTTGTTTAGAATGTACACATGTAATGTCACCTAACATAGGCACCACATTCTCAATAACTGAACCCATCACATCCAATGTCATTGACTTGGCCATGGTTGTAATACATCTAGATGCAGCTAATCTCACAGCAATATGTGAATGACGAACACATCTGAAAATGCATGGAAGGAGAGTGAGAAGCTTTGGTCTTAATGTTGCATCCAGCATCGGTGCAATGGAACGGACCACCTGCCACACGAAGGAAAAAGAGTAAGAAGACAAGGACAATTCTAAGTCGAGGAAAGCAAGAGAGTATCCACCTGAAATAGGGCATGAAACTAATAAAGTCTTCAAGAATAATTTTGAATTAGTAACAAAGTGGTGGCAAATGCTAATTGTCATATACTCCTCCCTCTGGCCCCATTTATGTGACACACTTCCCTTTTTTGTTTTTCCAAGAAGAATGACATTTTTCCAACATTCAGAAACAAGTTACTCTTAAACTTTCCATTTTACCCTTAATGAGATGTGATATATAGCCATGCAAATATTTATGGCTTGTTTAGACCACAAGTATCGAAAGTCTTTCTTTCTTAAACCAGTGCCACATGAATTGGGTCGGAGAGAGTATATATCTGATTAATTTGTTTCTTGCTAAAGCTTGCAGTTGTTGCTTCACAGAGGTAACAATTGCTTCACAGAGGTAACAAATATATAAGGTATTAGGTGCACTAGTGATTTAACTTTCGGTTCACTCTCCTTCCAGCAAAATACCCCTAGCCAATGTCAGGTAAGCAACAACACTTGTAAATTTGCTTATGTAAGCATGTGATCAACAGCCCTACCTTAATGGCAGACTAGCTACGCCTCTTCTACTGTTATCTATACAAGCAACTTGCACTCGCTCCATTGCAAAAGAGATGACATGATTCAATCTTCACAAAAGAAATAAGCAATTTTTCTCTAGATTCAAACATCTATCAATTTAAATTTTAAAAAAGGATAATCTAGAAGTTACGTGAAAAGTACTAGAAACCATCTATAGAAACTATGATCAGAGACGAATTTTGGTTGTTCTTCAGATGATAACCAGGACAAACAAAATGAGGAAGCATTGGACCTTCAAGGATCAGCAAATGTATAGTAGCTTTATTTTTAAGAAAGAGATGATAAGTGGAAATGAATAATACTGTTAAGAATCAACGCAGAGAAACTATAAAACTCCAAAAAATTCCAACCAAACAAAATCTTCTTACTTCGGTTATTGAAGCCCAATAATTGTACATTCTCTTTCTTATCGGGAAAAAAGGCCCAAAATACACCCACCCAGCCCAAGAAATAATTGAGAGTTATACCCATAATAATCTACAAAGAAAAGAGGAACTCCCAGAAGGACTTACAGATTCAACGTTTTTTAATGATGATAACCTACAACAACAACAACAACAACAAACCCAGTATATTTCCACAAAGTGGGGTCTGGGGAGGGTAAGTGTATGCAGTCCATACCACTACCTCGGGGTGAGATAGAGAGGTTGTTTCCGATAGACCCCGGCTCAAGACAAAACAGTCCAGAAAAGAAATATTAGAGGAACACGAAACAACAGGTATTAACACACCAGATAATAACATAAACGAGACTAGCACCAAGTTATACGACAAACGATAACACACTTTGAAACAAGAGTAGCACTATAACTACTAGCAAGGACGCACTCCTCCCTACTATCCTTCTACCCTAATTCGCAACAAAGAGTTCTTAATCTTTTTTTCACAAAGAGAAGAGAACTCATCATGGCATCATTGCCTAACCGAAGGCCACAGAGGACTAAGATCAGAATAAAAGGTATCTTCACAAAGAGAATCATTTTGTACTACAATCGCATTCTCTGGTCCAATCGTTGCTAAGCAATAAAACATTAGAAGTGTTCCCTCTTGCTCTTGTAAATGATCTTCAATGATAGCAAATAAAAGAAGGAAATAGAGCATGGGAGGTGACTCCATTGGCACTTGGGCATCATTGGAGAAAAGGAATGAAACTTCTGTATTTTTTGCATAGACCCTAGAACATCAGATCAGCCATCCATCCACCCAAATGGATGATAAAAAGTTCCATGGAAAGACATTTTTGCCTACCTTTGTGCATACTTCTAATATACCAGATTTATTCCCTTTTTGGTGGCATTTGTAATAAACATGTAATTATCAAAAAGTACAAGAAACGAAGAATTATGACCACTGGGACTAACCTAGATATTATTATATTTTACATAGTAACAGTAGGACTGACCTGAATATTGTTAATCAAGTTCTGAGGATCCTTAACCAACTCAATAGCTTGAGTAATAAGACTTTCATCTTCTGCAGTCATGCCTTCAAGACTACAAGGCTTAAGAACCTCCACTAGGCAGTCCCACAGCTTAGGAAGCTTTTCAAACAAAGATCCACCCAATTTTTCACATAAGAACTTCAAGGAAAGTTCGGATCCACGTCTACTGATGAAGCCCTCAACCTTTGAGCGATCTTCACCAGGGGAGAGCATATGAACTTTTGATTTGTGTCTATTACTGCTACTTCCTGAGGATAGAAGATCTTGCTCTTCAATTATTTCTATAGAATTCAAAATTCCGGCTTGAGGTGTCTCACATGGATCCATGCATGTCAAACTACAGAGATTCTTAATTAACTTATCATTTGGTCCAGGCTTCCGTCCCATACAACGATAGATAAGCTCTGCAAGAGCCTCAGCCGCCTTACTTTGTAATATCTCCTCCTTCAAAAATGAATAATTATGAACATGCAAAATAGCAAGTGCTCTCTCAGGAAATATCAAACATTTAACACTTACCTGTTCTCTCTTAATAGAAGCCATCAAAGGTAAAATAATTGGATTCAACTTCACGGGAAGTTCATTCATCCAGACAACAGCAGCAGCAAGTAAAGAAGAGACAGTAACATGCAAATTATTCTGCGAGATGTCAAAGAAAAAGACTGAAAGTTAAAAATTATGTGATAAATCAGCAAAAAAATAAAGCTAGTACACTTATCCTGTTAATCAGACACCATGTTTAATCAATCACCCCCAAAAATTACCTGGACGCATTTCAAATACCCAGAAGTGGTCAAAAGCCTCTGTTTGAATGTTTCTAATTCATCCAGACTGTTCCGCTCGACAGATTCCTCCCCCGTAGTATTAATAGTTGAAAATTGAAGTTTAGATGCAAAATGCATTGCATCATCTGCGCTGAGATTATCCAGGTCAACCGGGGTGGATGACAACAAATCTTTAAACATGTCCGATGACTCGGTCACATGGAACAGTTGACGAGCTTCATTGCGCATTTTATCATATGTTCTTGAGAGTTCAATGTAAGGAAGAAGAGAATCTTTCGTAGGAAAAGCAGGATTAGTGCAGGCTAACAAATCCAACAACCAGTTCCTAAAATTACTTGAGATGCCAGCAATGACCCCATCCATATCCAAAATGTTCCTGGTTTTCAGTTCTTTAAACCAAGAAATAAGCACCATTGAAGCTACCTGATTCACCATCAAAACTCCACATTAAACTTGCCAGATAGGGGATAAAGGAAAGATAATGGAAATCAATGCTAAACACTTCTTAAGAGTTATATACCTGGCGTTGAACTCCAGATAACGAGGTAAGTGCCTTCCATAAGGGGTCAATAAAAAATTGCAAAGAACCTTCACGCAACCTAGAAGCTAAAATGCCCAAGACTGTAGCAGTAACAACGCGTGTATATGTGACCGACATGTCGACATCAGCACCAACCACAATCTTCCCACTGCTGGTGGAAGCCTCTAAACTTTTCTCCAGCGCAGTAGTGCCTTCACCTGAATCTGAGCATATGCTTTTAAGGGCATCGTTTTCTGGTTTCACAGCTCTCATCTTTGCAGCTGCTTTGAAGTGGCTTTTGCGAGGAAGAGCTAGAGGCCAAAACATTTTTACAGTATCCAATGATGAACCATATGGAGTAGTTGCCAACTCCAACCAGGAAGGAAAATATGCCTTAGAAGCATCTTCCAAGTCTTCCTCTGGGCACTAACAGCAATCCAAATAGATATCTCAAAATTTTTTGTCAAGTAATAATTTAAGGGCGTAAAAAGGAAATAGACATCTCAAATATAAGATCAAATAACTAAGAACAATTTTCTCAGCTAACTATAAAATGACTTCCTCAAGTTAAATGATTCAGAAGCAGCAACCATTTCTTCTGATGCCTATTTAGCTTCCATTAAATTTAAAAAAAAATAAAAAAAATTGGAAGACAACAAAAATTTCCTCCATTAAATAATAACATTGTAGCCCTAATTTATCTTATAGCCAATTATTTGAAGCTAGCATATTTTTTCCCCTGGATAAGTTGATGTTACCATAATAACATCATTGTCCTATACCAAACTACACACTTCCATTTCTCAAAAATAGAGTTAATTCGTCTGTGGTAGTCTAGTTCAGAAGCTTTCTTGCACTTTATCTTTGATCTTATAATCCACTGAGAAATAATGCAGTGCCGAACAATTTGAAATGTAAGAATTATTAAGCTGCTTGGGTTAAAAATCCATTGTCAGAGCTCTCGCCCACACTACAAACCATCCAAGTAAGAGAACCCAAAAACAATGGATCTACGACATGGACAAAAAAGTCAGAAGATGTTCAAAACTAAGTATGTGCATTACTCTTTGCTTATGTTTCAAGACAACTGAAGAAAAGCGTACACATTGCCACACTGAGGACCTAAATTACTTTAAGAGACTTCCACCTTCCCCCATATCTCCCTGGAACACAGAGAAACAAATGCAAAAGACACCTCCCGGGACGTCTGCGTATCCCCTTTTCAAGCTTATTCCTCCAAAGGCCCAAAAATCCCGCTCCTCGAAGACAATAAAGAAAATCCATATACAGTAAGTCTCTGGTGATTACTTGACTTGGAAGAGGTTCACTTGAAAGAGAAAGGAATAATATTAAAACAACACTTGCAAAACAATAAACTACAGGGATGATTCGAAATTACTGTTTTTCCTCTTTAGAACATCAAAAGCTCAAACAAGTGAGCACTTTAAATCTGAATACAAAATTCACATCAAATTATACCTCAAATAACATTAAAAGTGAAACAAATAAGCAGGCTCTAGAAAAGAAAATGCATACTAGATAGAGAAGAGAGAAACTTTTGAGAGACATGAGTTCATTTTTTATGAAATCACATTGAATGACTCCTAATCACCTCCAGATATGTCATCTTAGAAAAGTCTCTTCTACTAACATAGGATAGTATCCCTCTCTATCCCAATTACCTCCAGATATGTCATCTTAGAGAATGCTCCTATTATTATCATGTTATAATAAGAAAATTTATACAGATACAAATATCAGATTTTGATTAAAACGACAAAGCATTATCATAGCCATTTACAGAATGTGTGTTGATGCAATAAAATATAGCACTGTGAAAAGTGAAATGCTGATCTGAGGTTTACTTGGGACAAACAGGTATAAATGACAAACCTGGAGAAGGATCCTCCATACCCTGCCTGAGCACTGCACAATCTCCTCATTTGATTCAAGCAGCAAATTCTGGAAAACAATCCTGAGAGTATCACCCAAAATAAATGAAGGCCAGAAAGAGCTAGTTGACTCAGCAATGCTCCTTTTATATTCGGCTTCAAGCAATCGCTCCTGTATAAGAAAATTGAAGATTCAGTCTTTTTATCGTCTATACTTAAAACTAGCACTGTATAAAATCAATTTATGCAACGACAAATCTACCAAAATACAAGCAGATATAAGACCTTGCTACAGTTCTGTATACAACTAATAGCAGTCCAATATGTTAATAGCAAATGAAAAAGGATCAAATAAGGAAGATTACCAAAGTCCGGATAGCTGAATAACGGACTGACGTGATACTATGTCTCATGAAAGGCCATAATCTTGGCGCCAATGTTGATAGCATGTAAGGATTTTCTGAAGACCATGTCCCTTCCCCAAGGTCATCTTGTCGATCAATTTCATTGAGATCAAATTTCTTCTTCTCCCCAAAATTTTTGGGAATCATTTGCTCTTGAGAGTAGATCTCTGCCAACAGATTCATCACACTGCAGTACCAAAGGCACAGAGAAGATCAAGATAAACTTCTGGGCAATCTGGAAATTCAAAATTATGCACAAACGTGATAGTGGGAAAGGCAGATTAACTCTACTGCCTAAAGATCCTGCCACACAAGGCAGCCCATCATTAACCACCAGCATAGTCTGTATGTGTGTGCCTGAGTAGTATATAAGCCAATACATTCACAACTCCTCTAATGGGGTAGATTTTTGGTGCTTTCAGCCCAATAATCTAGAAATGACATCCAAAACCCCAGTAACCAGATATGTACGGCAATTTGAGCAGCCAAAAACAGCTAGTGATAAAAGATAGTTAAGAGATATTTATCAACACCCCAAGATGAGGTATTATTATTGGCTTATTGCTATAAGTGTTTTAAAGTTGAGAAAGGAATGACTTTAAAGTAAATGGCTTCCAAACATTCTAAATCCTATTGAACTATGCAAAACTTCATAGAACAATTATCAACGAGAATTACACCCAGATTGTTCATCTCCTTGAGCTACTTGGGTCTATATAGGTATATGCAGTTATAGTAAGAAGAAAATTGATTGAAAATTGATTTTGTACTCCCTTCAAACGTATTTCCTTGTCCCTTATCTAAAATTAGATTTTCCTTTTTACTTATCCATTTTAGCAAATCAAACGAAATTTATTATTTTCTTCCAATGTCAACCTTATCATTAAGTAACTATGTAACAACATCAAGTTGAGAAAGGAACACTCAGAATGAAATTGAAGAAAAAAAATATTAACTACGGGAAGTTCCTGGGATGTCTATTGAAGGGATAGAGGAAAAAGTTTTTGATCTATTATGTAGTATTGATCAAGAGGCTAGAGGGGACACAGATTTGATGGAAAGAGAAGTGGCGAAGAAGAAGGGAGCAAGTTTGTAACACAGAGTTGAAGGGACATTGTGAAAAATAATGCTTGCCTGCTCGTAGATGGACTCAGATCATCCAAGTCAAGCAAAATATCCCAAAGCAACATGATAATTGAATGCAACAGCTGACCATTTAAAGCAACAACAGACGCTGCAGTGGGTAATAAAGCATCTGCTGCAACAGCTCTCACATCATCATCAGGATCTTCAAGCCCAGCTTTACATGCCGGGAGAACACAGCCAAGCAACTCAGGAAGCATTTCCTGTTGTCATTGGAGAATCAAATTAGCACTAAAAACAGCATAATCTGTAGAACGTACATGCAGCATGAATACCAAATGAGTAAGCAAAAGAAGTTAAACTGGAAACTTCTGTGAGTAACATATGAGACCACACTGCCAACTCTGCAGGATTAAACCCATTTATCAATTAACACTTCTTCACCCCCTGATTGTATTTTACATATCCACCTCTAAAAGGAAACCAAAGGAGATCAAAGATCAGATTACAACGTTCTAAAAAAGTATTTTATTATCAATCTAGGGAAAATAACATACAAAACCACATCACCAAAGCAACTTTAGATCCAACTAATAGAAAGCAAAAGTAACGTGCTGGAGATTTAGTTTATTTTCCTATTCTCTTAAAAGGACTTAGAAAACAGCATCATACATCTTTAGACAAACCATAATTCCTGTTAAAAAAGATCAGAAGAAAAATAATAGAAAGAAACAATTTCATAATTGTCCTAGGTATTTCATCGGCCAAGATAAGCTTAATTACAGCTACAAATAGCAACCAACAACCCAACTTCAATCTTCTGTTCCTCTACACACTCAAACACAAGATTTTCCCAGTAGCCTTATTTTTCTGTTCGTAAGCTCCCTCATAACAATGTTCCTAGGTGACAGTTCAAGAAAAGAAATTCCAATGACTCAAAAACTCGATCACGAACAACTTCACTACACAAAGTTCAAAATCAAATTGCATAAAACAATCATATTAGATTATTTAAGGAAAGAAGCCAGCAGAAAAATTCAGCAAGCAAACCATCCAAAGAAAATAGATTTACCTGCCGCACAGCAACTAGGTACTTGATCCCCAAAAGACTCCCATGACGAATCTCCCATTCCGGTCTACGCTGAAAATCCCAGAACAGCTAATTAAAACATATGTCAAAACCTATTCTGAAAGGGACGCAAATCAATAATGTGCCTGTCCCAAGTTGAAGACCATTGTTGAACTCACAATATAAAACTTCCGATAAAATTAGTCTTAAACTGGTTAATAGAGGGGATACTTATATTAACCGAGGTCTTTTAGCACACCCTCAAGCAAGCCTGATTTCTCTCCACAGCAAGTACATCGAAAAAAATACTTGTCTGGGTGGCAAGTGGCAACAAGGACTCAACATTCTTCTCTATGTTGTTGAACTATCGACTCCACAACCCCTGTAGTTAGGCAAACCTCAAGGGAGGTACATATGATTAACCTCAAAAAGTTAGGTCTATAGTAAACTTGGCATGATTAACGAAGATCAAATTGTGTGTTGTCTAATACTAGATGGGCCCACATGTTGGACCGAAGCTTTTTGGTTGAGGAATAGAAAAGGGAAAAAAGTTGTCACTGTGCAAAAGAAAGACCGAAAGCTTTATTTTAGTCCTCCCTTCACGCAATTCTGCCTTTACACTATTTGATAAAAGAGACCATGACATTAAGTTTTGCCGATGCTATTGATTTACTTGCACTATCCGACATAGAAGAAGGAATAATTGAGATTTCCGGTTAGAAGTTAGTACAATAGGGTATGTGTATAAACTATCTTTTTACCTGAGTCAAACACTTCTAGCATTCTAAGATACGGTGAATTGGATAAATGGAGCAAAGGTACAATGCTCATTAATTGGTTCAAATGAAAGTGAATTGTAAGAAGTCCAACAACCATACTAGTCCAATTGGAGATCACTAAATAGAGGGAAAGGAGAGTATCAACTTGCAACGGAAGTTAAAAATCTTAAAAGCCATACTCACTGTACCACAAAAGGCTGTGCCTGGCTCATATTTACCTGCATCTGTAGCAAGATATTCAGTGTCTCATGAACTAGAGTAGGATGCATGTACTTAAGCACAGTGCCCAAAGCTTGTGCACAAGTCTCACGAACAGGAGCCACAACTTGATCCGATACATAGTCTCCAAAACTGTCAGACAGAAATAGCAAAATATTGGGGGACGAAGTGGGGTATATCAGTAACCTATAGAAAAATAACCGTTCATATCGATAATTATGGAATCAAGGGATGAAAGGCCAGCAGTAATACAACAAAGTTCCATTCCAAAACTGTCAACAGTGAAAAAGAGCGATAAGGGGGGCCAGTAACCTAAGGAAAAATAACCCTCCACATAAGGAATTACGGATTCAAGCAGGGGAAACCAGTAATAAAAAAAGTTGAGATACAGCTAAAGAAATATCTTGGAAAAGGCAGAAAAAGAAGATAATAGAGTACACTGCTATAAGCCTCAAATATTTGAACCAGAAAGAGTACAATGGTGCAATCTTTAGGCAGCTTTATTCCTGTTTGTTATTCCAAAATAGTTCTCAATATTTATAGATTAATAACGTGCTGTCTTCCTTTTCTTTTTCTTCTGGATTATATGTCTTTCTTTTTATTTTTAAAATTTTTTGGATGGGGGAATTGAGAACAAAGCGAAACTCAAAGATATCAAACCAAGCGAGGGGAGACCATACCGTTCCAATGATAAGACACACAAGAAACGAATAGCACAATCCTGAAGAAATTCATAATTCTTGAGCCAAGAATGCCTAGCCAATTTAACCAAGTTCATCAGCTCACAATTCTCAGGAAGGTTTTCTAAAATACCCATCTTTTCCATCGAAGTTTTATCCACACCACCTTCCTTCTCCTCTGACATATCATTTCCCAGGCTTCCACCACTGAGATGAGATTGAGTCTCCAACTTAACAGAACCAATGCTAAATTCACCATTTGGCTGTTCAGCAGCCACACTCAATCCAGCATCTTCCACTTTTACACTAACACCGCCAGGATCACTATCCCTGCTGGTACAGACCATGGTATCCATCGGCAAATAAGATGCATCTTCAGGTTCAACCTTCAGTTTCTTGGAAACTGACTCTAACTCATCAGGAGGAACTTGCATATTCAGATCAATTGGTCTCTCCCTTTTGACAGTATTCTCGTCCACCCTCTCTTTTATTTTAATATTTAATGTACTATCACATCTCAAGTCTGGAATGATAACTCCTGCATTAGCACCTTGATGAGTTAAGATCTCTCTCATAGCCATGACACTGCCATGACGAACCTCCCATACTGAAGAAGAATCAGAAACAAATATCTCAGAAGAAAACCATGAAATGAATATTAAGCGCAACAGGATAATGGAAGTTGCTTACAAGGATCAAACATATCAAGGATGAGTTGCTCAACAAAACTCTGAAATGGCCAAGTCTTATCTCCATCATACTCTAGACCATCTTCATCAGAGATGTTTTCACCAAGTAGCTGCAGAAAATATATTTCAAGACTTGTATTTGACGTTGATAATATAGAGAAAAATTGAAAATTACTTAAGCACATGCTTTTTGAATGCAGAAGTATGTGAAATGATATACGCAAATCAAGAACAAAAAAGGACAGCTCGGTGCACTAAAGCTCCCGCTATGTGCAGGGTCCGGGGAAGGGCCCGACCACACGGATCTATTGTGCGCAGCCTTACCTTGCAAATTTATCAAGAATACTAAACCAGAAATTTTTTCTAGCAAAAAATATACCACAACATACCCAGTGAAATTCCACAAGTGGGTTCTGGGGAAAATATGACAAGAAAAAATTAACACAGTGGAGATGATTGCCATTTCCATGAATAAAAGTTTTAGCAAAGAATAAAGAAGCTTGAAACTGAGGCACAGTTGATCAATTGTTGAAAGAGAACATCTTATAAGATCAAAAGACTGATTCGGATTGATCTTCAAGGGTAGGTATGTTAAAGCCGTATCTCTACTGATCATTAAAATTGCTTCTTCATTCTTTGGATGAAATAATATTGATTGTTAAAAAAGATAAGTTCCTCTTTATTCATCATACCTTCAATTCTACAAAACACCCAACTCTATGTTGGTCATATTGTTAATGAAGAATTTCACTTTAGTCACACATCTACCACACCTTCAATTCTAAACAACTTGAACAGTTCAAAACTACAATAAACAACCCAATAAACCACTAACAATTAGAATTTTAGACAATGATGCCACATCTTGCATACATGATCTTAACTAAAAATTAACCAATAACCAACAAATTCACCCCGCAAGCTTTAATGTTAAATATACAGGGCAGTCATCAAGTTTGATGTCAACTGTATCTTCAATTCTATATAAACAGTTCAGTAACCCACTTCTACAGTTACAAAACTCTCCTAGAACTTCCCAGAATAAGCAATAGTTCAAATTCACCAGTGGTGCCATATTTTGCATACATGATCTCAATTTTTCAACTGCAATTAATAGCTAACAAACTTACTCAGCCCATAACCTTTAATTACAAATTTACATGAAAATATAACTCCCAGATTCACTGAACCATACTAGCTTAGGCGGCTCTCAAATTTATCAGCTCCACATCATAAACATCCTCTAGATACGATGTCAGTCCAACTCCGACAAGTTCATGTCCAGTTTGTCACTTGGGTTTACTTTGCAGGCAGGAATCATAAAGCACAAAACAGACATCCAGATATCAAGAACTGTGTTCCTTTTACAACAGCATTGCAAAGCCTGAGAAAGACACAGGGTAAAAGAAAGAGCAGCCTAGGTATTTACAAAGGCAAGACCTGAAATCTGCCAAAAGTCACAGAGACAATTATCTAAGAACAGCCCATGTTCCTAAACTTGGTCCTGAAGCAACTGCTCACAGAAAAGATTGCAAGTTGCACTTCCATACTAATTCAGTAGCAATGAACATCAATTTGTAAAAGAAACGCGGAAAACCAAACAGATGAACTTACTAGAAGCAAGGCAAAGCAACTACGGATAACTAATAGATAGAGAGGTCCAACTCAAAGTAGATATAGTTATGGTGCCAAGATAAGATTCAAGTTTAATCCTGGACAGAGACCTGGAGACCTAGACTTTTCCAGATTAATGAGTGGACTTGGATTTTGATAGCAATTGCACAAAGAAGACCCAGAGATTTAGAAGTTCCAAACTAACAAACTTTTTTAGAACCTGAAGGCAAGATAACACCACGAAAACACCACAACATAGCATTCATTGACAGCGTAAAAAAAAAAACAAATCCCCATGTACAATGTCCATACAAAATTCACCCCTTCAAAACCGTACTAAGTAACATCTATCCACAAATGAAATAACCAAAAAAAAAAAAAAGAAGAAGAAAAAAGCTAAAATGCATCCACCAAAAATTATACAATCATCAATATAATTAGGCTATCCGATATCCTGTGAAGTGTGAACTCTAAAAACTCCTGAACAAAAAAAGGACTCTTTGAATGTAAAGAAATTTCACTCCATTACACGCATAGATATCTTTATTTAACATACTCGGTATGATAGGAGAGCAAGTAAATATGAATTTGAATCTCAAAAGACAAAGAAAACGAAGAAAAAGAGATCATAGCAAAACCCAAAAACATCATGATACTAGAAGAGAGTAACTTTCAGCACGTGAGTGAAAATACATATGCATATTAATGCTAGTAGCACTTGTATCTGAATTATTGAAGTGTACAGCACAGTTGAATATCTACTAACCTTATTAGAGCTCGACATATCGGGACACATGCCCCTAGGAGATATTATGTCTTGTGATTGTGGAGCTTCTGTATCTCCATCCTTATTCCATCCTTTTGTTTGGTCCTTTGAGCCTACTTTTGCTTTCCGCTTCAAAAGATTTAGTTCCCGTGCACTTGGCCTCCGAGATCTGACACTTGGTACCATTTTTGCAACAAAATGCCGGATATTGCCAACAGGCCTTGATGAATAATATTGAGCAGCAACACCATTTCCTGGAGAATTAGCTCTCTGCATGATCAGGTCTTCGTCCCTTATCATTTCATTGACATCCATGAACTGTTCACACACATCTAATCCTGATTACGAGAATGACTACCTGTTAGTTTACAAATAATTTATTTGTTTAGCCACATGAGAGAGAGAATAATAAAACACACCACTACATCAACTAGCAGAGACGAGGGAACCAACGTCAAGATTTTTCATGTGGGGAAAACACAGTTACCGTCTAAAAAATGGTTAAAATTAACTCAATCAAGAAAAATGGGCAAAAGCGAGTGAAAGTTGAAATTGAAAGAGCAAACATGTTCCCTAAGAAAACTTATTTCCACTAGCAACTTCTAATTAGTTGGACTTCGTAGAACAGTGGAGCATTCTTCTAACTTACAGCATCTACAATTTACTATGCTGAAATGCACTTTAGACAGAGCAGTTCCCACAGCCCAGCAATACCAACAACTGGACCAGTAAATGTCGAGGCTACTAATACTGCCATATCCGCCATCTACTGATGTACAGAAACAAGAGTTAAGCTTGGTGTGAACAATTTGACCTAAATGATCCAAGAACTATTCATCATGGCATGCTAGCGCATGCACTTAGGGGTGGTTATGTAACTTGAAATAGGGAAACTAGTTAACAAACTCACACAGTTTTCTTCCTTCTTCCAAATACAGGTGGTCAGGTGTGTAACTGAGATTCAATCTATGAAGTACTTCGTAATAACCTTACATACCTAACCCAGCTTCTTCCTCATAACTGTCCCGCATCTAATCCCACGACATATCCTCAAGTTTGGCTTCCTACAGATCATGACTACCATCGACCACCCAATAAGAAATACTTTTTAGCTGTTTCTATGAAATTTACATGGTAATCACAGCAAATATAGAAAACTGCAATAAGTTCTAAAAATTGGTATTCAATAGGTTGAATGAAATAAATGACAGCATAAATTTCATTTGTTTCTTCTCCAAGTTGTGTGGAAGTTCAACTATAACGGTAAGGAATGCCTACCTACGAAATTACTGATTTACTCCTTCCCATCCCACCCCAAAGAAAGAACATAATACAGCACGAGGTGATTCTAGATACACAGCAGTTGAAGCAGAATTAGGGTTAAGATACTCCCAGTGAAACCAGAGAGTTTGGACGACAAAAGTTGAAGCAATAAAAAAGAGGCAAACAATGGAAAAGATTACTTTCTTGCATAGCTTCCATCTTGAACAATGTCAATAAGATAAGGTTGAAGCAGAATTAGGGTTAAGATACTCCCAGTGAAACCAGAGAGTTTGGACGACAAAAGTTGAAGCAATAAAAAAGAGGCAAACAATGGAAAAGATTACTTTCTTGCATAGCTTCCATCTTGAACAATGTCAATAAGATAAGCCTTGGGTAGTGCCTAAGAACATGCTCAGGTTTATCAACTGCACAACGCTTATTTTAGATTTATCCCAAAATTATGTCTAATTTTCTAGAAGGCAAATCAATTCTCCACAAGGTACTTTTAAAATCTACTTTTGCACCCACTTCCACTCCAACACGGTAAAACTCGAACTCTTATCTTAGTAACAGCATGCAAACAATGGGACCCCTGACATAAGGAGGAAAGTGGGTGAACACATTGCACAAATGTGATCCACAACATAACATAGGAAACTAGACAATTGATCTTGATTAGAATTATTTAGTCTGCATTGCAATTCAATCTACTCTTAATGGTACCAGGTCACCTCTTCATTCATCTAGGTTTCTTTTTCCTTTTCTTTGATAACGGAAAAAATCCCGAGGGCCAATGGTGCACATTCAAACTCGGTAGATAATGGTACACCCCTCTAACCTTCTCCAATTAAATACCAGGCTTTTGTCTGCAGTAGGGTCTAAACCCATGACGAGCGAGCATCTAAGCAGCACACCATATGTTGCTCTCCTACCACTAGACCATAGTCCCGGAGTCCTTTCATCAATCTAGCCTTCAAGTTTCCTCCTCCTTACTCATCTTTTGCAATACACTTTCAATCTCCCCCCCAAAGAAAAAACAGCATATCCCCCTTTTTTTTTAAATCAGGTAAAAGATTTCATTGATAATAACAATGCCAATACGACCGTAGACAAGAGTACAGCACATCCCATATATAATGAGGAAAAAAGAAAAAGAAGCTTGTTCTTTGAAGAAACTTTATCATTTTTATCCAAGGAAGAGCTTCATCTACCATAAGCATAAGTGGCAGAAGAGAAAAGGAGCTTGACTAAAGAAGCTTGTTCTTTGAAGAAATTTTATCATAGCCATCCGTGAAAGACCTGCATCTACCATAAGTGGAGGAGAGAAAAGGAGCTTGACTAAAAGATGCTCATTAAACCACTTTAATACATTAACCTTTTCAAGCCCTTCATGGAGATAATAGTGCCTGCTACTTTTAGAGTGTTTAGGGGCATAAAACTACTAAAGAAAAGAAGGTTGCAATAACAGACATAAACACCATCAGAAGTCTCAGGCTGCGTATATATTATCAAAGAGATAGGATATCTTGTTAATTGCACAATACTTCAACAGTGTAACAGAGCTGAATCTATTATTAGAGCCCCTCACAAAATATCCCAACTCTTGAAATATCTTATAAGAAACTCCTCTCTTTTATTGTCCTCAATTTCAACTGCCAAAATCCCAGTCCATGATAGTCACGGAGAACCCTTCCCCTTCATTTACCAATCACCACTTCACTACAGCAAACAAATAGATTTTAGTTGTACTCTTTCACATACAATATATTTAAGACAAGCTAATCCATTTCTGATCAACTGTGAGAAAGCACCCAGATCAGTCTGCCAAAAATCCAGACCTACTTATCCAAGGAAAATTGCTAAAATCTACTCGTTAAAATTGTCATTCTCGCTGAACGACTATAGCACTCAATGTCACCTTCATATCACAAATCCTAGAAAAATCTCTTCTAAGTCTTCTCCAATCAACCCATGGCATGCATTCACTTCTCCCAAGACAGGCTAATATCCACCTAGGCTTATCTCAACAAAAGCAGGCCAATTATAAGGTGAAACAAACCAAGTAAGATTGTTTTATCGGCAGATCTAATTAAAGCCTCTCTACGAACACAGCTTTGTACCATTTGACAACACTCCCATACCCACCCTGCTAAGTTTTCTGGCCCATTGAGACAGTCAACCAATTTTAATAATTTCAATATCACTAACACACAAGTAGTACTTCATCAGAAATCTTTCTGATTTAGTTATGAAGTAGTTTTCCACTCTCAAAAAGTTATAAAGTAGTTTTAATGTATAAAAATCATTAGTTATCACCAAAATAGGTCAGCTAACCAGCAATTGATGTGAACTCACCCAATCGACGTCTCAGGTTTTGTTTCTGGCGGGCCAACCGCTCCCTTGAATTCTTGCTATTGTCCGTAGGAATATCATACTCCTGAATAAAGACAATATAAAGCATTGAGTAATGCACTTGCATATTAATTTCAAAATACAACAAAAGAACAAAATTCAAAAAAAAAAAAAAAAAATCACTAGATCAAGGAAAATAAAGGGCATCTAGGAGGAAAAGATGTCACTCGAAAGCATCACCAAAACTTATAAAGCAAATGAAGTCCTAAATATGAATTTTATCGTCAACCCCTCTTTGTGCGTCAACTCTATTCATAAAATAGTATTGTTGCCGTACACTAGGATTTCCATAAAACTACTTACCAAAACCAAAGTCGGATACAAAGCTTTTTTCTGAAATACTTTAGCATTTTGCTCAAATTCTTGGGTCCGGTTACCTTTTTCACCATGGATAGCAACAATTTTAAAAGTCAAAACCTCTTGGGTTGTACACAAATAGAAGACTGCCAGAGAAACAAAAAACTTTCTAGCAAAGTGAAATGCATATGCAATATACCATTCTGACTTATCAAAAATATAGTAATCTACCATTTTGACTTCCCTCAAGTCACAAAAACCCTCTATGAACTCTAAGATACTCACATACATGTATACCAATTGTTTTATTGATTGGAAAGTGCTTCCCCATTGCATTATTTTTTGTTCGTCAAACTTTTGTTTAGCGAATACCCTTGTGAATTCGACGTCTTAAAAGGATCCTCGGGTAGCTATGAGAAGCATCTAGGAAGAAAGGACAACTGTCTAAAAGAGCTGATATGCCGAAATTGATCCTGCCGGAATATTCACTCCACAATAGGTTTCGAGTGGTAAAACAAATCTTAGCACAACCCTATATCCTCATACTAATGGCTAATCTAGACAAATTAACATTCCTATATTGCAAATATGTGCTTGCAAATGACAACAAAGCTCGTCATTGAGTAAACAAGAAGCATTTTATAGACACAAACGAATCAATTGTACGAATCCAGCAAACATGTCTCTTATTCCCGCATATCTTTGCAGTTTGCATCATAATTATTAAAAGCAATCACTTTGCAAAACAACGTGTCAATATTTCATGTGTTAATCCATGCATTTCACATAAGTGTGTTGCAAATGCAAACAATGACACGCAGAGGCTCCCAGGGCCTTGGTCTCCGAGTTTGAATCTTGCGAAATCCGGTATCTAAGTGGAGAAAGGTAAGACTGACAGGCTTACTATTCACCGGATTTCGAATCATGCGCCAATGACCTCAGATTTTTTCTTGGCTATTAAAAAAGGTGATGCAGATCCTCATCAAAAAGAATGACATAAAAAGTGATCCCAACTAGAAATGATAGATTCTTCGAATCTTACTTGGATTGGACTAATTGAAATTGGGCACTTCACTTTAAAGAAGCATGTGCTTTTAACTTCTCCTTTTTCATTTCAAGCCCATGGACCTTGTCACTTCATTGTGTTTTAACTTTGTAAAAGCACTGCTTTGCATAAAATGCAGGCATAAAGAACTCATTACAACCTTATATTTAGATAAGGTGGCATCCCAGCACTAATAAGATACAAGATTTGCGCTGACCTTGAAAGAACTTTTTATAAATTCACTAAGATGCACCACTAAGATGATGTGGCACAATATCTCTGCAATCTCATAATTGCATAAATAAGCTTTCAATCGAATATGGGTTAAATTTTAAACCTGCCAAACTTTAGTATTTTCATTCTGTCCTTGTTACTGAGTTTAATAATATGTTAGTTCGAATGCCATTTTTCGTAGAATTAGGCAGGGTGCTAGTGCTACAAGCTTCAAGCAGTCATCATACGAAAACCAAAACAAATAGAGAAAATACCTGCTTCTTAATGTTCTGTTTGATAAAGGTAATAGTTATATTAATATCACAAGTATAAGAAAAGCCCGAGAGCTTGGAGTGTTGCCCCCTTAGAAATAATGTGGGTCATTTGGAAAGAGAGGAATAGGAGAGTTTTGAAGGGGTGGAACTAGATTTCGTAAATTAAAGAGTAGTGTTTTGTACCTACTTTACTTTTGGTGTACTTGCGAGGTCCCAATTTGTCTAGAGGATTGGACCTCTTTTGTTGAGAACCATATTTTGGTGTAGGTTTTTTGTTCTCCACATGTCTTTGATTTATGTTCTTAAATGTTTTTCTTAAGGGGTGTGTCATACCCCAACAATTCACTTAATATGGACTAGAGGGTGGAGAGCTAAGCAATTCAGCATGCTTCTTAGTGTTGCATCGACAAACTCCATGAATAAATAGCCACAGAATCCAAAAAGAAAAATCTCAAATAATTATAAACAACACGTTATCAAAACATCCTTCCTAACGCATTCACACTAAGGAAGCATGAGAGGATTTACAAGGTCAAAATGAAAGATAAAGTACCTGTCCTGCAGATGCCAACAGAGCCCCAAACTCAAGTACTTTGTTCAAGTCAAAACTGCAAACACAATATACAAAACTAAGTGATCTTGCAAGAATACTATCCCTTTCTCAGCCTATAGGCTAAAATCAAGTATAGTAATAATACAAGAATACCAGCGAACTACATAAAAAGAGCAATTGAATATTATGCCTAAGCAGCCAAATAGCTTCAAAAGAAAGAAATACAGTATATGATATCATATCAAGAAAGATGAATACAGAATGTGCAACCTTCTGAATGAGGTCCCTCCTATTTTGGGATAACATTTGGGCCAAGCTACCAATTCTTCAACATTGCCTGAGATTCCTTCTTCAGACATTTTCACCTCTACAGATGAACAGTATTCAGCCAGAGTTGTATGTTTAACATTCTCCGCAATTGATCCAATGGCATGAGCAGCAGCAACTCTGGTGTCCCATTTTTTACTCCTAAGATATTGTGAAACCTACATTCAGAGAGGAATTATGGTGGCCACTCAATGTTATACAAGAAGAATGTTCCATTCAATATCAAGAGCAATTTTTTCCTTAATAAATAGAATAATCAAAGAAGACAAGAAAGAACATATCCAATCTCAATCAATAAACAACAGTATGCCCATCCAGATAAATGGAAAGTTTTGCAAAGGCAGTAGATCGTAATTTACAGGCCAAAAGTAGGGCAGAAGACACTTGACAAACAAAAAAGATTCAGTAAAGTCATTTTTTATCAAAATCCCTAATTGATGAGTGGCTCGATTTACAAGAGTAGAAGCCAGTTTTGGCCCCAAGATATCAATTTTTGTATCCAAGTCTTTTTTTCCATGGCCTTTAAGCTTATTGTATGCCACAAACGTCAGTGGACCTGGCCGTATAAGGTGGTTTATAAAGGAATTAAAATGTTGTGAGTTGATTGTGTAGTGGATCATTTGCCAATATGGTGATTCCTCCTCTCTTTTTTTTTGATAACCATGGTGTCTGGGCCAGCTGGAACGCACCTCGACTAATTCCACGAGATACCTGCCACCTCCCACCAGCAACAGGTACCAGGTAACTCTGTCCTCCAAGGCTAGAACACATGGGAAGAAATCACCTAGTGTTTGTCTCTGTTGGGAATTGAGGAATTGAACCTGAGACCTCATGGTGTTCAACCCAACTTCATTAAACTACTAGGCCAAACCCTTGGGTGCGATTCCTCCTCCTCTCTTGCAATCTTTGTTTCCCTCCCTCTCCTCTTAATATTCTATTTTTCGTTTTGTCTACACATCTACGGCTCCACTACATTCTTCTCTCTCATTCTTCTTCCTCCTATTCTATTGTTGCAATTTTTTGTTTTTGTTGTTGTTCTACTGACGAATGAGCAACCTAACAACCCACTGTAAAGCAATAGCCATCTCGCAAGCCCTCCATTGTTTTCTAGGAAATTTCTTCTTAGATATTTCCAAATTTCATTCCACTATCCGTAGCTCCTACTGCGTTGTCATCCTTTTGAAAAAATTGAGCAGTAAGCTCAAACCGAACAGCATTTGATAAGGGAGGCAAGAGGAAAAAAGAAGAGAAATATCATTTCCATTACATGACTCTGCCATTACAGCATCTATCAATGGTTTTAGGTTTAGTCTTATGTTTTATTTTCAGTACTGCTTTCAAGTCAAGTTTAATTTGCTATAATTTACATTTCAACATTTAATACAAAACAAAAACAAAAAAAATTTCAACATTAATTATGCGGAGATTTTATCTAGGTACTTTCTTAATGTTCCCTAATTTATTTTTTAGGTTAGAACTGTTTTGGGTAGGAAGGAAGGGGAGTCAATTCCTTATATTGTCAATCAAGTACTGAGAATATCCCACACAAGTCACTTTTAAATTTTTCCTCCCTTATATGGTCATCTAAGTATTGAGAAGATCCCACTAAAGTCATTTTTGAATTTTTCTTCCCTATATGATCATTCAAGTATTGAGAAGATTCCACTAAAATCATTTTGAAAATTTTTTTTCTATAAAGTCATTCAACTATAATTTTATATTCAAAAAAAAAAATCTTCTCTCTCAATAGATTTCTTAGTGGCATGACATGTCATATTAGTTTCTTACTTTTCATGCAATGTATGATAAAACCTAAACTAATTTAGAATACAAAAATATTGAATCTAGCAATTTATTTTAAGTATATGTCAATTTAAGTCCTAAATCATTTTGAAATAAAGTCTTATTATCCTAAAGAGAATGATTTCCGGTGCAATTACTAATTACTTTGAAGAAAGAAAATAAATGTTCTTGTTAATTTTGAGAGTGAACTTTTATAATATCCCTAAGAATCAAGTAATTCAGATCAAGCTGGACTGTATATTGACTATGTGTTTCTGGTGTAACCAGATATATTCTAATGATCCTGTTTCTATTATTGATGTTTTAGACTCACTATAGACATAGGATCATAGTTTTTCTTTTTTGGAAGCTCACTTGTAAATAGGATTTCAGTACTCCTCAGAGTACTGATACATGAAATACACAACGTTACCAGTTTCAAAAAAAAAAAGTAATTCATCTATTAGCTACTTGGATAACAATTAATACAAATGAAATCATGTTTTGTTAAGTAAAAAATTAGTTGATAGGAATCCTTAAACCTCATATAATACACAAATGCAAGTTACTTTTTTTGCAGTACTTCAAAATTTGGATCCATTTCATATCAGGTCAGAGTTACATGTACCTCGGGAAAATTTTGAATCCAAGTTAATATTATAGAGGAGTATAATGTTAAGTTTATGAAGAGTAGTGTAAGTATAATTATTTATCTCAATATTTGATGTCTAGTCGGATAAAATAGTTAAATGATGTCTCCTTATATTTTTATTAATATTGGAAATATATGGGGACCACTTTTTAATTATTTTCCTAAGCTATCAATAAGTGAAAAAGGAGGGAGTATTTCCATTTCACTGGTAATGGTTTCCAGGAAACAAGAAATAACGTTACTTCCTTGTTCCTTTCTTTCTTCCTCTTTGCTTTTTTTTTCCCTTTCATATCAACGAGGAGGATTAATTTTAAGGATCAAGAGAGGATTATAAACGGAAGGGAGATAGCCGCGCTCTTAAGAGCATTTGAGTTAAGGAATTTTGTAGCAACCTCAAGAGATTTCAAGAATTGATTTATAAAATCTATAGTTGGAATTTGAACTCCAAGAGGTAAATTCTCTAACCCTTCCTTGAATTTAAATATGAATAAGTATGTAGGGATATCTAATTTGAATCCTTGTATTAGTTCTTGAAGTGGATTGGTTAATCAGGGTTCTTGAGGAAAAGGGGGGAAAAGTGAAATTTTGATAAAAATGAGATTTTTGAAATTCCTATCAATCGGATGGATTTAGCATTTAATTTTATAAGTTGGAAACTAAAGAATTCATTTTGGATTTTTATTAAGAAATTCGATTAATTTTGAATATAAATGAAGCCTATTGGAATAAACTGCTAAATGCACATTTGGGTTATTGATGGATATACATTATCCTTGTAATTAGCAGGTTGCCTATTGGATAACGGGTACTAGTAGTTGGAAGGAAAAGGACTACACTTGCACGGGTTGTATTGTTTGAAGCTCGGAGTACCATCGTAGCTAGTAAAGCACTAAGGTATGTAAAGCTAAACCTTCCCTCGCCATTAAGGCACCACCCTACACCATGTGCTCCTTTTTATAAACGTTAATATGGTTCTCATAGAATATGAAGGAAGGCGTTTCAATTGTTTTATACATCATTCCCTCATCCAACCATCAAGCCTATAAGCATCCACTTTTCTCTCTTTATGTCAAATCTTTACAACATTCAATATTATCGTAAGTTCCTTTACTTGAGATTCTTAGGCCACATGGTATATATATATATATATATATATATATATATATATATATATATATATATATATATATGCGTCACATGTTACGAATGGAAGTAAATATCCATAGCATAGTCACACTTGTATGTATTAGCTAAATGACCATCACCATAAGTCACATGTCGTAGGCCTTTGAGGCATTATTTGATAAACGTTAACGACGGTAGAGTACATAGGTTTTACTTGGTATATGCGCTCGACGTGATTCTATGCACAGGATCGAGACTAGACCATTATAGTGAGCCCGAACATTGGGGCGTACCCGCCTTTGTGGCATCATTTGTATTTGGAGTCAGCTGGAACGTCATGCACTGTTTCCCCTGACTCAAGCCAACATATGGCATATATGGCCTGCGGGTAGACCCTCATAGTGAGCCCCTGGGGGCGTACCTTGTATCAGATTGCGATTACAGTTATACGTATAAATCATAGTCATATGTATTTGGGGCGACATACGCCTTATATGTGATTCAGATTGCCTTCGGTAGGCCATCCTATGATTAATTGTACTACAGATAGTTTAAGTACATCACTTAGGCAAATTATAGGTTCTATGTTATAATGAATGCCCTCCTGGACATTATACGACAATCTAATAAAGTCGGTGCATAGGTTACAATTTCATATCGTATATGTGATACTTGTATGCTCATACTTCTTTCACTTTGGTATTTGATTCATATGAGCTTTCGCGCTAGTTCAACTGTTATTCTGTCTGCTTTCATACCAGTACATGTTGTATATGTACTGACATCTCCACATTGTCACATACTATTGATCCAGGCTCAGTTTCACAGGATAGCAGACGTCCACATTAGGCTCTATTGCCGTTTTCCGCTGATATTTTTGATGAGCTCCATATCTCTCTGGAGCTAGTTTATGTTGTTTAGTATTTTTGGTTATATGTAAAGGTCTCTAGTTGGGTATGTCAGGCCCTATGCCAACTAGTTATTCGTAGTATAGTGTGTTAGACTGACTAAAGGCTTCATGGACATCATGCAATAGTGTTTTGTACAGTTTTTGTTAGTATAACTCCCTCGTGTATATATACAGCTCATATTAGATATCCTACTCGTTATTATCCCATAACCTCGTATATGTCATAGAATCTATGTTGCTCGGACTCTTCAAAAATGTCAACGGGTGCGAGTTAGATTCTCCAAAAGTAGTGTATTTTTGGAGAATCCGACACGGGTGCGGCATCAAAAGTGAAGAGTCCGCGCAACTTAGCATAGAATGTTTGTAAAGTAAGTGTATACGGTTCTTGTCCGTCGTTACCAATTTGGGGCGTGACATTACGAGGGGTCATTAGAATTTTTTTTTTTTCAATTAACATCTTCGATTGATACATCAAATTAGATGGCTCAATTTTATTTTCTGTAGCCAAATTAATTAGTAACTGAACTGAAAATCATCCTCGTTAGGATAATAAAACTCTATTTCAAAATGATTTAGCACTTAAATTGACATATATTTAAAACTAAATGGCTAGGTTTAATATTTTTGTATTCAAAATTAATCTAGGTTTTATCCTACATGACATGAAAAATAAGAAATTAATACGACATGGCATGCCGATTAAGAAATCTATTGAGAGAAATAAGATTTCTTTTAGAATATAAAATTATAGTTGGATGACTTTATAGAAAAAAAAATCAAAATGATTTTAGTGGGATCTTGATCTTCTCAATACCTGAATGACCATAAAGGAAAAAAAAAATCAAAAATGACTTAAGTGGGATCTTCTCAATACTTGGATGACCATATAAGGGAAGAAGAATTCAAAAGTGACTTTAGTGGGATCTTCTTAATTTAGGTGTTCTGAAATAATTTCCCTAACAGGTGTAAGGGAGCTCTTTAAGTCCAAACACACTCTTGCAATTTCCTAGATTCGATATAGTAACAATACTAGAATCATCTATTCTATCTGGGTGGCTTCTCAGAACTTGTGCAACCTCACATTAGGGGGTTATACCTAGGGCATTCTAGGTGGAATTCTAATATCGTCTCCTCTCTACTCACTTGGCTGCAGTAGAGAGCTCTATTTATTTCTCCTATGCTTTTTAGTGATATGAATCGTCACCTATCCTCTAGCTACCCTAAAGGCCTTAACGACCAAGTGTTTTTCTAAAGGTTTCAGTTTCACTTCAGCAAATTGTATAAATCTAGATGTCAGCTGGTTATTGTCCCACTACTCATATTTTTGGGTTCCACATTTTGGATCTAGAGATCTCCCTTCTTATTCTAGATCACCTTCAACTTCCTATTATGTCAAGTTGATGCATAAACAGTTCAATATCCAAGACCTGCTACAAAAACAAAGACCCTAAAGCCTAAAACACCCATTTATCTGCAATAATGCATGATGACTAACATCATATTCAGAACCACACAAATCCTCTCTCTTACACCACCTAATGGCTACATAACATGAACTACTGCAGAAGCACTTTCTGCCTTTTAAGTGGGTTTTATGCCCATCTGTCCACTAAAATAGTAACATTTGGAAAAGTAAGCTGCAATTTGACCAGCAAAGTACTCATTTAATTAAGCACCTGCAATTTGACCAGCAAAGTACTCATTTAATTAAGCACACCTATCACTATGTAATGTCCTGTGGAATTACTTCCTTAAGAAATAAATATATTGCTGAAATAAGTGTCCTCACTGTCTAAAACTATGGAATACTGCTACACTATATAAAAGATTGAAAACGTAAAACTTTTCATAGGAAATAAGGATATATTTTTTTTTGAAGACTTCTATCTTTGAATGGATAAATGTTACCACTTCCGACTCCAACACACATAACCAGTGTATTGACGCAACACAGTGACAAGAAATGCAAATTTGATATAATTAGAGAAAAAAAACTGCACATAAAGACATACCTTACTCAACAAAGAGTTCAGGTCCTGAGGATGTGATTTGGCTATTTCACCAATCTGCCTAGCTGCTGTCAATCTTGTTGCTTGAGTCGAACCAGCTTAATTTTCGTTAAAGTTAACATCAACTCACCAACATGACTAAAAGCAAGAAGACAAAACTACAAGCAGAAAGAATAAGTTGCACTGGCTCGTTCAATTTTGTTTAGCAAGTTTTACTGTATTGGAGGCACAAAATATGCATACAGGCTTAAAATTTATGCCAGTAAACGAAAAGCCTAATTTGCTTTCTTTTTTTTCCTGTTAAGAGGTCAAAACTTGTGTATATTGTGAAGATACGATAGCAAAATGCATAAGGATACTGTCTAATAAAGTAAGTAGGCGATTAAGCCATGAAGATTGCTGCTGAGCCATACTTCCCCCTGCTATGCCCTACTCTTCTTCAGCGTCAGTTCTCAATTTCCACTATCAGCCACAGTCATCACACATCGCTCCCCGTCAATTCTCAGATTCCCTTCACACAATTGCATGTGTCACTCATGCAACAATGACACTCTCCTACAAACAACTTTAACATCATTAATCCACATTTCAATTCTCCATACACTCGCAACACCACCCAAAGTACGGTTAAATTTTCCACAAAAAAATCGTAACATGAAACATGCAAAATTAAATTACTAGATTTCATTCAACAGAAAATTTAGAGTGGAGCGAACAAATTAAAATCACATTTTTAAAATTTTTATTTTACTTTTTGATAACCGTGATATCCAGACCAGCTTTCACACAACTCGGATAACTGTCACCTCCTACCAGCAACATGTATCCGATAACTCTGTGCACCGAGGCTAGGACAGATAAATTGAAAAATGCTAACTGATCCAATTTTTCGAATACGAAAAATTAATGCAGCATATATAGAGAAATGTACCTGGAAAAGGATCGTCTATAATGACCTTTTTGTCCTTGCTTCTGCTTCTTCTTCGTCGTCGTCTTTGTGGATTAGGTTAGGGGTGAAGTGAGGAGAACGAGGGTTTCGATTTGTGATAACAGTGGGGAAGGCGAAAGCAAAGGCATCTTTTTTTATTTATAAAAGGAAAAAATAAAGTAAGAAATTTTCTGCGATTCTGATGTTTTGACCCGACCCGAATTGATGATCTACCAAATTCCCGAATTTCGAGATCCGCACATGGCGTTGACACCTGCTACTGTGTATTTTGGTGTTTGGCCCAGTGGGCTTGGGGTGCTGGCCTGGACAGTGATATATACTTATGGCCCATTACTTATGTTATCTCGCCCAATAAGCATCACTGAATTTAGAGAATTTTTACAAGTTTTTACCTGGACTGTACTTCGGGTGGTCTTTAATTTTTTACCTTCATATTTCTTGAATGTTTTCTCTTGTTTCTCGTTTAATGAAAATTTATCGGTCAAAATATTGTTAACTATGACCTGATTTCGTAAGGCAAAAGTTTAGAAAACATTTGTCTTATCCGACAAAGGTTTAAAAAACTTAGTCTCTATCAGCATAAGTTCGTATAAATAAGTTATAACTCGTAAGGTATGACTGGTGCCTTGTGAATTTTGCCTTATAACTTTTTTGTAAAAGCTTAGAGAATTTTTGTCTTGTCCAACAAAAGTTTAGATAACTTAGCCTCTATGGGTGCACATTCGATTGTTCGGTTCGATTCTTCAATTTTTTAGTTTTAAAAAAATGTGCACCGAACAAACTAATTCATTTCAGTTTGATTTTTTGAACTTCGATTTGATTTCATTCGGTGTTTTTAAATTATTTTTTCGGGGCAAGTGAGAAACAAAATAAGAAAAAATTTATCAAAACGACTGAATGAAACAAATGCATTTAACACTGCAATTTTCGTATAGCTTGATTAACTTCTACAACAATCAATAACTTAGCACATTATATTAAATATTATCAACAAAATATAATTGGAAGTAGCTACTGCCTAGTAACATCTACGAGGCAAACGACATATATCTAGTTATCCAGTAGCAAACATATTTAATAGAATTTCAGTGCTCCATAATAAACAATTTGTGAAGGCCACTTACCAAGAAGATAGCCCAATCTAGTAGCTACAAACACAAAATATCAAACAAAGAAAACAAACAAATAAGACAATGGATATTAAAGGTGTAGATCAAACGAGACAGGACCAAGGTAGGCAGTTGCATCAGAAAACACTACTCGTTGTCATCAACACAAACTGCCATAAACACAAGAAACGGCTAAACAATTGCATTAGAAAACACTACCAACTGCTATCAACACAAGTTGTTATAAACACAAGAATCAGCTAAGCAATTGCATTAGAAAACATTACTAGCTGCCATCAACACTAGAATCAGGTAGGCAGTTGCATTAGAAAACACTATTAGTTGTCATTAACTCCATAATTAACACTTTGTGGCATCAGAAAAACACTACCAATTGTCATTAACATAAGAATTTAGCACTTTTAATCAGCCACAACTTCATAATTCTGCAATAGCCACAATTTCACAAGTTTGCAACACTGTGGAATACTTAAAATAACACAGATGTTTTAAAATTCAGCTTTAAATAAAAAACATTAGCAGTCACAAAACTATGTCTTATATTCATCAACGCAACGCTACTCACCAGATTCAGAACATAAGCTTAACAACGAATCTTCTTCCCTTGATCGAGATGATGCTGATAATACGAATCTTCACAAAACTATGTCTTAAGGTTTTTTTTTCCATAAGTGTTTTTGTAAAAAGTAACTTCTAGTGAAAAACAATTTATGTTTGACCAATAAATTGTAAAACCACTCTTGAGCAACAATTAATATTTGGCCAAATTCTTTTTAAGTACTTCTAAGTGCATTTTCTGAAATGTGCTTTTGAGGAATACTTTTTTTAGCTTCTAAAAGTGTCACGACCCGAGTCTGCACCTTGGACGTAACTAGCACTGGAACCACAAGTAGCCTGAGAGAACCTCTTGGCCTAGCATGAAACATAAAACATGTAATGAAAGATAATGCAGAAGTTAAATCATAGGATGAACTTTGGAAATAACATAAAATGAAATAAATTTTCATTAACTGAGATATAGAGTTATTTGAAAACTGAATACAACTATCTGATTGACTATCTATGAAGCCTCTACTAACATACTGAATATGGTTAGCCGAAACAAGCCCCCAGGCTACCTCTATATAAATAAAGCTATCTACTGATTGAATTGAAATTGGTGACCACATCAAGGTCCTCTGGATGCTAGGAGGACTCACCATGAACTGAGTGTGCAAGGCTATACCTGAAAAATCGAAGGCACACCCATACCATTTAAAAGTGAAGTTATTTACCCCTCAAAGTTGACCTGGCAAAGAATGTGTCATCACATTCCTACACGCGCGTGAAAGGCAAAAAGAAGAAGTTAAAAGCTTATTAAAACGTACACATATTGTCATTCAATTGAATTTTATCAATTAATTATATTTAATTAGTTTTTGTTAATGTTTATATAGTTTTTATTTTCTTTCTTTACTCTTTTATTTCTTCTTCCTTTTCTTCTTTGTCTTCTTCCAGATTCTTTCCTTTCACCCTCAGTTCCACTTCTCCCACTTCGTAATTTTCAGATCCTATCTCTTGTTCTTTTTTTTTTCTCCTCTTTATATTTATCTCCTTTGTCTTTTTGAAAGATTTTCAATTGCCCCTTCTAATTCGTTATATTTTGAATCTAATTTATTTTCTTTATAAAAATTACCTTTGAATACCTTGTTTTATTCATAAAAAAAGAAAGGAAATTTATAATTTGGTAATGAAAAAACTGAAAGATTATTAAAATTTAGAAACATAGTTGGATTTTGAAGCTAAAAATTTAGTGATGATCCTCTATAATTATGAATAGAACGAAAATGACGGAAGTGAAATAGTGAAAGAATTGAAGGAGCTGGTGTTTTGGAAGTTTATTTTTGATTTATATTTTTGTTTTGACGGGTAGGGGGGGCAGGTGGATAGGGTGGTGTTGATGCTTATAATCAAATTAATTTAGGGAAAAAGAAAAAAAAAGGTGAAAAAACATGCAAATGACACGTGTTAGTGTGTGTATACGCATTTAAGACAAAATCTGATTGTGACATTTTAAGGGGTAAATAGTTAACTTTTAAATAGTATAGGTGTGTATTAGGTCACTTCAATAGTTTAGGTGTGTCTTCAACTTTTCGGGTATAGTTTAAGGTGGATTTGATGTCCTTTCTCTAAATATTATTCTCCTATGTATATTGTTATATATGTGATGTGTATTGTAGTGTCCCTTCTTGCAAGGTTATGGATGCTATTAATTTCTTGATTATTGCAATTCTGATGGTTAATGGTAGTATAATAGGGAGCGAGGGTTGTCATGAATAGGATTAATAAGAGAGAGAGAAGTATAGAGTTGTTATCACAAGGTGAGGGCGTAAGAGACGTGGGTTAAATTAATTCATAAAATATAGTTAGTTAATCACGCCCTGAGGATAAATCAATATTGCTTAAATAAATGAAAGACTGTAAGTTTAAAAGTTAAAGTTAAGTATGTTCAGATATTAAACCTATATGTCTGTCATGATCTCTTCTTGTTTGCTACATCATGTTATATGTTTCTAACCCTGGTCGGCCTATGATACCTACCAGTACGTGTGGTTGTGTTGATACTACACTTACTATATTTTCATTTGGGGATATAGCAATGTTGCAGGTCAGTTGAAGTTTCTATAAGTACAACGGTGTTTATTCTTCCACAGTTCCTGTCATCCTACTCATACATGAATGCTATGTCTCGTGTCATTCTTCCATTTATTTAGTGCTCTTGTACCAGTTTAAATTAGGTTCCGAGAAAAACTGTTGATTTACTTCCGCACTGTTCTTACATAATAAATATATTTCAAACAAGAAATGTTATTTATTCATGGATTTATTTATGCTCAAGGTTTAATAATGTCTTCTGCAATAATTGGATGATTGAGTGGTAAGAGTTCTTCTATCTAGGGTAAAGTTGGGTAGGTGCTCGTACGATCCGTAATTTGGGTCGTGATAATGTGTTTACATACGAATGTACTGCTATATCATGACAATTTACAAAGCAGTATATTGTTGCTACTTCTTCAAATCATGCTTAAATAATAGCTATTCATGAAACAAGTAGAGAATGTGTATGGTTGAGATCGACTATACATTTCATCGAAGAAAGGTGTGGCCTGAAGTGTGATGTCAATGTACCTACCTTCCTATATGAAGTTAATGATGCATGTATAACCCAATTAAATGGAGGCTTCATAAAAGGAGACAAAACAAAACACATCTCATCAAAATTATTCTTCACACATGATCTCTAGAGGAATGATGATATTGATGTACAACAAATCCATTCAAGTGACAATCCAACAGATTTGTTCACTAAATCTTTACCAACTTCAACTACTGAGAAGATGGTACAGAAGATTGGAATACGAAGACTTAACTATCTGAATCGTGGTCTTTATCAGGTAGAGTAAGAATATGCGTTGTCCTTTTTTTTCCTTAACAAAGGTTTTATCCCATTAGATTTTTCTGATAAGATTTTTAATGAAGCAACACTCATATACGTATTCAGTAGATTTTCTTTTACATAGATATCCAAGGGAGAATATTGTATTATATGTGGATATCATATGGGTCATACTAAAAAGTAGTGGCCAAGTAAAATACTTGGCTTTCAAGTATTTCTACCGCTACTACTATAGCATTCTTAGGGGTCGTTTGGTTTGAAGACAAGTTATACTGGGATTAGTTGTCCTGGAATTAGTTATCCTGATATTATTTTTTAGTGGCTGTTTGGTTTGTGGTACTAAAAATAATATGCATTGTATTCTTTCTAAGAATATATTATTTGTTTACAAAAATACCCTCCATCTTATTTAGCTTACTTATTTTTATGTGTGCATTCCTATGATTTTTCTTGTGTTCAATTATGTGCCAATATATCAGATTCATGCGTATTTGTCCAAATATATTTTTCTTATAAGGAAAGATCAACATATATGCATACATACAGAGCTGCCTTTTTTTTTTTTTTTTTTTTTTTTTTACAATTGATGTAGTTGCATAATGTGTCCCAAAGAAGAGAGAAATGGGTTTTGAAAAAAAGTTTAACCTTGTGAGTGAATGGAAGTGGCAAAGATTTTCTTCAATTACCCTTGTATAGCTTCTCCATGCAAAGAAGAGAATGTTTCTTCATCAATGAAGAGAAGAAGCCTCAGCAGAAGCGGCACAATATGTATATATATATATATGTGAAAAGTGATAATCAAAGGGTTTGGAAGGTAATTTTGTCATTTCATGACTTTATCCCAAGATAAATAATGCTGGGATTATTATACCACCAAAAGAGAGGGATAACTTATCCCGGTACTAATTGTTAATCCCGGGATAAGTTATCCCGAACTTGACAACCAAACAAGACACCAAAAATTTTATCCCTGGACTATTTGTTTAATCCCGAGACTATTTGTTTTAATACCTTACACCAAACGACCCCTTAGTGACCAAGAAAATCAATTGCTTTGTATCCAAAATAAGGGTCCCACTACATACTTGGTGGCCAAGTACACTTTGCCTTATAAATAGTCATTCCCTGTATTATGAAAGGTACGAGTAAATTAGTAAATCAAAGTATTATTACTCTCATTCTCTAAATTATCCTTTACTTATTATTTATTATACCTTTTAGTTTAACACTCTTTGTTTCAAATTTCACTTGCAATTATATACTCCCGTGAGCTATGAGGATAAGAAAGCAATAGTTATAAAACTATATAATACCATGCAAAATCGTGCTATAAGACATGATTATTTTTATAGGGTGTTTTACACAATCATAAACGATCACTCTTATCCTAATTAGATATTTTTTATTTGTGTCAATCGAATGCTGAAGTATTTTTTTTAATCCTTGCTCAAGAAATTTAACCTTTTCTAAGTTTTTGGTGACTTAAATCCATAGTCGTAGAATTGAAAGTGAATGATGCTTACCATATGAGAAACCCCTTTTGTTACTACTCGAGTGTTCAATAACTACTTCAGTTGCAAAACTGGATGAAATAGATTAACTGAGGATTAAATTTAACTTTAAATTCTTAATTATTATTGTACTATAGCAAAAGATAAAGCGACTCACCATCAAAGTATATGATGTGGCATATAATATTGTGCTTTCTTTAATTAGAAGACTCGTTTTGAGCCTTAGATATGTAAAAATTTCTTAGGGAATACTTCCACCAAATAGATTCTAAGCAGTGTAAATTCAAATTAATTGGACTTCAATACAGATATTGAACAACGGATAGGAATAGAAAAGCAGAGATGAAAACACTCTTATGTGAAGTTTAGTAACGTTGACTACAAATTAAACAATTTAAGAAAATCAACTAGTATAATAACTCAAATAATATGGTGAAAACTGATTAAGGGCCCATTTGGATTGACTTATTTTAGGTGCTTTTACGCTAAAAATAATTTTTAAGCACTTTTAAAGTATTTGGATAAATTTAAAAAGTGCTTATAAGTACTTAGTTTTTGGCTAAAATGCTTAAAATAAGTCAAAAATCATAAGTTAAAAATCCTAACTTATGACTTTTGACTTAAAATGCTAAAAAATAAATCAAAAATCATAAATTAAGATTTCTAACTTATTTTAAATCAAAAGCCAAAAGCCCATCCAAACGAACACTAAACAATCCTACCAAATCACCAGTCCCTATCCTTGCTTGCTCACCACGCTACAGAGTCCACACACAAACGACGTCATATATAATAAAACCCAGTGAAACAAATTCCAAAACCCTCCCGCTTAACTTCATTTTCTTTATGCTACTGGCTGCAGCAATCAGGTGGCCCACATTCATCCAATCGCACCGCCGTCTTCTGCCGTCTAAGCACTTTTTACTCCTACGCCGCCGCCACCGTCACTTCTCATCTCCGGCAGTAGAACCACCAGCAATGGGTGCCGCCTATCCGAGAGACGAAAGTTATCTAGAAAATGTTATACCTAGACGTATCGCACTCTTCGTATCTATACAAAATCAGCAACGCCTTCATCGCCTTTCACTCTCCCCTGATCCTATACAGTAAACTCTATTTGTTTTACTCCCTATGTCCCAATTTATGTGTTATAGTTCGAAGTTTGAGCGTTATAACTGTTTAATTTGACTGTGAATTCGGTCATTGAATTGATTGCTATTTGCAGTCACAAAAATCTGCATTGAGTATGATCTCCTCGTACATTTCTTAACTAGTTCTTAGTCATAATACATAAGCAGAAGCACTCGAACTTCTAGTCACCTCAACTCGTTTCCATTGGGTCAGTTGAATACTTCAAATTACAAAATGATACACCTACAAAATTTATGTATCACGCCAGTGTCGTATGTCCACGAGACACAAAGAGAGCGAGTTGGAGTGTTGAATTTCCAGGTAAGACCAAGTTGAGGCGTCTGGATGTGCACTCTCAAAGTTGTAGTGCTTACTTGCCAGCTGAGACTAAGTTTGAGTGTTTGTTTATGTATTATGCCTAGTTTTTAACTATAAAACTTGTGATTTACAATACTTTTATGTATTTCTAAATATGCAAATTTTAGTTATAAAATGGAATTGAGGTTTGTATATACACAAAAAATTAGTTCTTTGAACACTGCCATTCTTTTTTGGATGGAGGGAATAGTTAATTTGGTAAATCTTTTTTTTTTTTTTTAAAGTTAAGATTTTGAATGTAGGTTATTATTGTGTTAAATTAGGATTGAGTTACCAAATGGAACTGTGAAGGAGGGGAAGAAATGGAATACAACGCCTTTGGATATAGCAAAGGAGATATCGAAGAGCTTGGCTTCCAATGCTTTGATAGCAAAGGTGAATGGGGTGCTTTGGGATTTGTTGAGGCCATTGGAGAGTGACTGTAAGCTTGAGCTCTTCACTTTTGACAGTGACGAGGGTCGCGATACATTTTGGCACTCTAGTGCTCACATTCTTGGCGAGGTTTTAGCCCTTTGTCTACATCAAGTTTTGATTTTTGAAAATTGTTTTTAATAAAGTACTTGCTAGTGCCCTTTTTTAAGTTTTGATTTTTTCTTTTTGTGGTTTTCTTAGTCAGTGGAGAGGAAATATGGCTGCAAATTGTGCATTGGACCCTGTACAACAAGAGGAGAGGTATCCTGTTTGCCTATCTTTAAATACAGAAGTCTTTTTTATAGTTTAGTCTTTTGAAATCCGAGACAAAATTATCTAGTAGTGGAATGAAATGTGCCTGAACTGAGAAGGATGGAGGAGTATTCATCTAGTCGATTGCTTTGAGACATATTTGATTGGTTGGTTGATTAGTTTTGGAGTCTAAATCATGTTATGAGACCTTTTCTTATCTTGCATGGCTGGTGGAGTTTTGGCAGAGTTATTGCATTTCTTCTGTATGAATTGATTAAAGTGAAAACGGCTAGCTAGCTAATTATAAACTTAAGTATTTTCCAAAAACTAATCTAACTTTGGTTGGTACTTATTGCTTAACCACTTTATTTGATTGCTGATTTCCTGGTAAAGACCTTGGGACAATTCTACACCCCACCTTTAGCATCTTTACTTGCTGCATTAACTGCAGCCATAACCTATGTTGATTTTCCGGTTGAAGAGCCATCCTAAGAAAAAGACAATGAATCTTAATCCTCGGTAGTATCCTTTGAATGTGGCATTTCATCATTTTGAGCTAACATATTACTGATGAACTAACTTCTCAAGAAATCCATATTCCTTGAAATGAGTTATGCAAATTTAGATAACATTGTTATTCTCAAAAAAACTAAATAAGATAACATTGTTCCGCTACCTGCTCCCTCCTCGTGGCTGGCTCTCTCTCTTATTATAGTTTATTCTTTACTCAGTTCATATTGCTTCCAATCTGTTATGACATGTCTTAACTGCCTCTGCAGGGTTTCTATTATGATGCCTTTTACGGTGATCTGGGGTTAAATGAGGATCATTTTAAAGGGATTGAGGCGGAGGCAGCAAAAGCTGTTTCGGTATTACTTTTTTTATCTGTCAGAGTTGCCTTGATCTAATGAGCATAAAGTCAACTGCTTGTTGTCTCTTGGATTTTATACTTCTACAGTTCTATCTTTTGGAGTTTCTCCATTTTGATTGTCTGTAAAAAAAAGGATTGAATGATTTATGGTTGAATGTTATGTTTCTTGTTACTCTGATTTGATTTTTTTTATTGGTGACTTCCATGTGATTATAAACTTAGTAAAAGATTTCACTTTCTGTTCTATATCATTAGGAAGTTGGTAAAAAGGAAAGTGCATTTCAACAAATTTGATATGTTTTTTGCTAGTCTTTTGTCAAGTAAATTCAAAGCAGAACTGGCTTTGGTGATTTCTGAACTAAGAGCAATTCTTTAGATAAGATAATCGTTGGAATGTCTCCAACCCTGTTATAGAATATTCACTCTGTTTGAGGATTTCACCCTGTTTATTTCTTCCCTGCGTTATTCCCAACATGCAACTAACTTCCCTTGATTTCTCAGGAGAAGCAGCCTTTTGAACGCATTGAAGTTTCACGGCAACAAGCTCTTGATATGTTCTCCGATAATAGGTTTAAGGTTGAATTGCTGTGATCTTGCAGTTCTGATCCTTCCAGTCTTTTCTTTGTGCAACAATTTTTGAGGAAATGTTCTCTGCTGTGATCTCACATCTTAATATATTTTTCCCCACTCTTTTATTAGGTTGAAATCATTAATGATTTACCTGAAGATAAAACAATCACAGTATATAGATGTGGCCCCTTGGTTGATCTATGCCGTGGTCCACATATACCAAATACATCTTTCGTTAAAGCAATAGCTTGTTTAAAGGTGTGTTGCTGCTATCTTCTATAAGAAAGAGTGCCTATGTGTGTTTATTTGGTCTTTTCTTTTCTGATCAATTCAATGTTTCTAGGCTTCATCAGCATATTGGAGGGGAGACAAGGACCGTGAAAGCTTGCAAAGAGTTTATGGAATATCTTATCCAGATCAGAAACGGTTGAAGGTGACTTTCAAAAGTTCCTTACGTCATTTCTGCATTTAACTTCTTCTGCCACTATGCCTTTCTGTAATAATCAATACATAAAGAATTATAAAAATTGTTCCTTACAAGAGGACAATGAAACTGCAGACCACTTAATTTTCGTATGCTTGATATTTGCTCTTCTTTCAATGGAGGAAAAGGAAAAGAAATTGGATAGAGAAAAGAGAGGACCTCTTGTATTGCATTACAGTTATGTTTACTCTTTTGGACTTTGTTTGCTCAAGCTCGTTTATCCAGTTAGGTGGCTTTATCTGGTGCTTTTCCTGTCCATATTTCTTTGTATTTACATATCATTATATTTACATATCATTATATTTACATACCCTTTTTAAGCATGTAAGTAAGCTAGCTCATTGTGCGTATCCCTTTTCGTGTCATCTATATTTTTTGTTGTCTCTCTCTCTCTCTCTCTTTTTGTAGAAAGTTTAGTGGGTTTTGATAGGAGATGAAGCATAGCCCACATGCCATTGTACGTTATTTGGTGCTTGCTTGATGAATTCATGAAATAATATTTGATTTATCAGTAACAGCAAAAGTGTGGAGTATTGGTGTTATCCCGACTCCTGCGATAGGAGAAAAGGTCAAAGTACTGGTTCCAATGAGGACTTCTTAGTAAATAATTTCTGTTATAGGAATATCTAAAGCTGCTGGAGGAAGCAAAGAAATACGATCACAGAGAGCTGACTAAGAAGCAGGAACTTTTCTTCTTTCATCCATTAAGGTATGCCCATTTCACCTTATTATTTAAAAAATGAAGAAGGTGTACCTTATAATTCCCACTATAGGTGAAATATTCATAATATTTAAATGTGAATTCCAGCCCTGGAAGTTGTTTCTTTCTTCCACATGGTGCTCGAGTTTGCAACAAATTGCTGGAGTTCATACGGAGTCAGTATTGGAAGAGAGGCTACGAGGAGGTAACTAGCTTTGTCCTTATGTATTTATTGGTTGTGAGGACTATTTGAACCAAAGACTGGAACAATGCAAGTTTAGTTTGAATTGCTGGGACTATTGAGTGGTTGGTATTCAGTCTGGACAATTGCAGAAACTGTTTGCTTTTTAAAACAACATTTTTTTTTTCATTTCATTTGAAATGGATAGTGTGCTCCTCATTATTTAGTGGACTGAATCCTTTTTCCCTCTTGTCGAAATAGATTAGCATGTGGTTCCTTAAAATTCTTCATTGACAACCAATTACGTCCATAGACTAGATCAAATTAGCAACGATATGGAGAGGCGATCATGAATACAAAGACACTATACTTTTAAAATGAAGGGGAAATGACCCAAATGAACCCTTTTAGAAATAAAGGATATGAAGCTGGATTAGTCTGCAAAAGTATCTATAACGATAGAATACAAAATCAAAAGGAGCGCAACAGTCCCATAATTCTTAGTTCTAGAAAAGCATCCTAAATAGCATTAAGTACCAAATAAAACATATGGGAAATAAGTCTATTGTGAAGGGATCAAAATACGAACGATAGCTGTAGGAAAAAAGCAGCCAGTCCATCTGTTCTAGCCTTGGTGGACAGAGTTACCTGGTACCTGTTGCTGGTAGGAGGTGGCAGGTATCCCCTGGAATTAGTCGAGGTGCGCGCAAGTTGGCCGGGACACCACGGTTATAAAAAAATGAAGAAAAAAGCAGCCAGTAGCACGAAACAAAATCAGTGAATGAGCAGAACAGTCATAAACCGGAGGAGAACGCGGTAACTTCGAGAAAAGAAAAAGACTAATTAGGGGTACTATAAAGGTGGAGCCAGTTCTATGCATCAAACAAGGTTCTTTCTTCTTCAATTAGACTTTGAGTAAAAATGATGGCTGTTTTTTGAGTTCAACTTTCAATTAGACTAAGGTGGTGATTGGAAGCTTTGGCAGTGTATTGGACCTTAATTTATTTTTTTTGATTGGTCAAAGTATTGTATTAACGAGCAGCAAACTGCTGCAACGTATTTACATAGGAAAGCCTCATTACAGATTGTGTAATGAGCTCAAATAGTTTATCATAGCCTCCCAATAGAACATCAAAGAAATGCATCTGTTCTTAATGCCGATGACAGATTTTTTTTGCTAAAGAAATTCTTGTATTCCTTTCCAGATGATCCACCATATGGCAGCTACCTATTGGATTCCTTAATTGCTGTTAGCATGTTCTAACTTGAATAGATCCTTGGCAGTTGGCATCCCTTTCCAAATTAAAGAGTCAACTTTAGCTTGAACGAGATTAATCTGGTTAAGTTGGCTAAGTAAAGATGACACCATTTAAAATCTTGTTAACTGACTCCAATATTCTTGTCAAAGATAAGGTGTAGTTGCTGTCTCAACATCAGACACTTCTTACTCAATCAAGGGAGACTTGTAAACAGAGAATACACATGAACTAAAGACAACAATAATAACAACAACAACATACCCAGTATATTCCCACCACGTGGGGTCTGGGAAAAAAACAGAAAGGGAAAATTGTGTCTGGCCTGCGTTCCGTGTCGATGCAACATTACATGTGGTGTCTGCTTCATGTGATGAGATATTGTGTCTTCCTCGTCCTTCTCTTTTTACCTCCTGGACTATGAAATTTCTCTTCTTTTTCTCTTTTTTTTTCCTCAGGAAAAAGGTTGAACCACTTGAGGCTTAACCCTGTTACCTTTTCTGGTTCAGGGATAAAAAAAATCAATAGAATTGTTATAAAAAAATCTATAAAATTATGTGCATTCTGTTTAAGAGTGCTTGTCTTGATACATGATCCATGCAGGTTTGGAGTCCAAATATGTACAATATGCAATTGTGGGAAACTTCTGGTCATGCTGCAAATTACAAGGAGAACATGTTTGTGTTTGAGGTAAATTTGGCGCACTAGTAGCAGCTTTGATATTATGGTGTATCTGAATAGGTTTTTTTTTTAAAACCTCTAGTTTCTGGAATATAGATACTTCTAGGAGTATTTTAAAGGCAAAAAGGAAAATTTTTAAGCACTTATGTTTAGCTCTCTTAGATGTCTGTTGTAAAGACGCAAATGTACAGGATGTAGATAGTATGGTTGCTTTTCTTAGTCCTTTTCAAATGTAGATATGTACAGAGATGCATACTGCAGATGGTTGCACTACTCGGCCATTGCACTCTCCGGATGGCTATTCTTTTCCAAATTTTTCTTAAAATTTTTTAAAAAGGAGTAATTAATGCCAGTAAGATAAGCACTTCCCTTATTTTTACAAATGAGTGATGTAAAATTTATGAACGACATAGAACTCTAAATTTCTGTTCTGATCAAGTAACTGGAGTTAAATAATCCTACTAACACTCATATCAAAGAAAACCATGCGAACTAGGCGTGGTATTTAAGCCGGAAGGATAGAGGGGCTGGCCCATTATCCCCGAGTTTCAAAGGTTATGGTTAGTCTTAAGGGTTGGCTCCAAACAAACTTCTTGGTCATTGAAAAAAAAAACACTTAAGGGTTGGCTCCAAACAAACTTCTTGGTCATTGAAAAAAACAACACTCATATCAGAGAAAGAATAGGCATCCATATTTTTTTGGGAAAGGATTTTGGAGAATATATCCTATCAGTGAAATTTGGAAGCATAGTCATAATATGAAGAAATTAGGGGAAAATTACATATCAAAAAAGGAAACAGGGTTAAAGCCTCCAGATATTTTGTCAGCGTCTGATGGATCAATTTAAGTGCTATAAGATGGGAAATATTTGCAAGGTGAAAGGACAGTTTCGAGAATTTATTAAAATAGATTTATATTTATCGGTCCAACTCAGTGAGCAGTTTAGTCAAGAAGAATAGGTACAGGATTAAGACATATGGTAAGGTGCCTTACAAAGGTCAAAGCAAATATTTGATACTTGACTCTGAAATATGCCGTTATAAAACTTTAGTTTTATGTGGTTTCCAAACAAAAGCTTATATTTAAAGCTGATGTAATATATATATATATATATATTTTTCGGAAAATGGTAATGTTAAAGCTGATGTAATATATTTGTTCCAGATAAGCTTAAACATTATGTTCTTTATGTCGATTGTTTCATGTTTCTCTAAATTTCTAGTATGCCATGTTCTTTTCTGCTATGATTAATATTATTGATGTCAAAAACCAGCACTGAGAAAGTGCTGTAGTTACATCCAAAAGAGAACAGAAAAAAGGAGAAAAGGAGGACCCCCCCAGACTAGCTATACAAAAAGATTCTAAGAACTGTAAATGGAGTTCCTAATCATTTACCCATTCAATTTATACCAAAAAGAAATAAAAAATTATACAATCAGAGTCGCTCATAAATTGACTTGCAGGTTATTTAACTAGGATTAAAGTGCCAAGATAATTACTAGAAATAAGACAAACCTTCATTTATTTGAGATATTTAATTCTGACACATGATCTAGATTTTTGTTTTTTTTAGCCTTCCTTTCTTCTCGTTGGACGATGCTGTTCACATTAAAATTTGCACTTTTTCTAGCTAGAGTTATAGTATATTGTCTTGTTAGAAGTGGTGTCTCTGGCAGCTGATTTTAGCTAGGTGTTATTTTTCCTAAGTAATGGTTCTTGCTTCTTTGGCCCGCAGATTGAAAAGCAAGAGTTTGGGCTGAAGCCAATGAACTGCCCGGGTCATTGTTTAATATTTGATCACAGGGTTCGTTCCTACAGGGGTGAGATTTTCCAATAGTTACTTTGCTTCTTCTTTGATCTACCCCTCAGTTACTTCCCTTTTTTCTTGCTTTACTTGCACGTCTAGTTTTAGTATTGGTCTTGCATGCAATTCTTGAAACCAAGTCATGCCTAATCTGAGATTTTGATGATAGCATAGAGGACACTTGTATACGTCGTGTATGCGGGTATTTTATTTGCCCTCATAAAATTTTATTACTTGATCAATAAAACATAAGGACGCTTATCTTATTGACTTCGGTATTTATTCTAACATCAGATGGTCAAATTACAAAGAAACCCAGCGACCAGCGTAGTGCACCTTAGATTTGTTATCTAAAAGGAAGGCTGTTTAAACTAGCAACACATTCACTGCAGTCTGCTACACCATGCCCGAACTTAGTTTTGTCATTATAGTGCCTGTATCTTTCTGATTGATGTCGTTGCCACTGCAAGCAACACATTACTCATTAACCAGCTGTCCAACAATGCAGAGCTACCACTTCGTCTGGCTGACTTTGGGGTTCTGCACAGGAATGAGGCCAGTGGTGCACTTACTGGCTTGACACGTGTCAGGAGATTTCAGCAGGTATTGCTTTTTTGATTCCATTTCATCTGTTGTAGATGATCATGCTAGTGGTTTCCTTAAGGAGCTTTAGTTATTTGTTTGATACAAATTTTCCCTGTTTCTTCCTGCATAAGAAGCAACCTATAGGCTCTTAGGTCCTTTTATTCCATTTTGTTTTTTTTTACATTGTTTAATTGGCGGTTATATTTCTTTGTTTTTTTAATAACTGAGATAATCTATTGCCAAGGGACTTCTTCCTGTAGAATCTGTTTCTACTAAACATCTTAATGACTCTGTGCTTAAACAACCTTTTTTCTAATCCTATTCCTTTGCAGGATGATGCTCACATCTTTTGCAGAGAGTCACAGGTGGGTTAAGATTTATGATTATGTGCAGTTAACAACTTAACATATTCATTATTTGGAAACTAGTTTGACCTAATTTCTTCATGTTGCAGATTAAGGATGAAGTCAAGGGTGGCTTAGAGTTCATCAGCTATGTGTATAAGATATTTGGTTTTACTTTTGACCTGAAGTTATCAACGGTACGGCTTTATCTATTCCATTATCCTTCAAATTTGTTAATGTACGATTTCAGCTGATATTGATACTACATGCATTTATTGTTTTAATAATCATTACAGATAGTCACCCTTAATATGGAGCATTCATTTTGTGAATGTTTTCCACATTTTACACATGCATACATTCTCTTTCCATGTATACCAACACATATTTCTGACTTGCAGAGGCCTGAAAAATATCTCGGAGACATAGAAACTTGGGTAAAGGCTGAAGCTGCTCTTTCCGAAGCATTGAATGAGCATGGGAAGCCCTGGGAGGTTTGCTATCAATTTTGTTGGATTTTAAAATGTAAAAATTTCAGACTGTTAGACTACATTTATAATGATTGTACTATCTTTTTATCGATTTAAAAATGGTTTTACTCCTATTTTTGGTGCTTCTTTTTATAACTTCATTCCAGTTTATGTCAAATCACTCATCAAGAAAATCTTCATAAAGAATTTATGTCAGATCACTTATTACTGGCACCATTCTAAGTTTCTATTATAAAAATTTGTTTTTACCTTCACAAGTTTTAGGAATTCTAGTTTGACTTGTGTTTACTTTGATACTATTTAATCTAAGATCTTAGACTCCTTGCACAATCAAATGTTGTCATATAAAATGAGATGGAGGGAGTACCTTTTTTGGGTTACCTGACAGAGAAAGTGAGGGTTGGGGGTTGCTCCTCTAGCAATTTTCCTGTTTATATATAGAAAATTGAGGTAGTCCCCGTTTGTGTCAGTGCTTTTTTGGTTATTTCTTTTTCTTAATTGCTTTAATCTTGTCCTTTACTTAAAGAATCCCATTCAATTAGATCAATGAAGGAGATGGAGCATTTTATGGCCCAAAAATTGATATAAGTGTTTCTGATGCAATGAAGAGAAAATTCCAGTGTGCGACATTGCAGGTCATATTTGTTCTTATTCTCCTTGATTCATTTCCACAAACAATATCATTCTTCACCTTTGAAATTCATCTGTCTTAAGGTTTTTCTGCATGTTCTTTTGTACCATGTTGGAAGTATCATCTGAATGCTGTGTTTTTCAGCTTGATTTCCAACTCCCTCAACGTTTCAACCTATCATACTCGGCAGAAGATGAAAGTAGGAGAGAGAGACCAGTTATGATACATAGAGCGATCCTTGGGTCAGTTGAGCGCATGTTCGCTATTCTTTTGGAGCATTTCAAGGGGAAATGGCCTTTCTGGCTTAGTCCACGTCAAGCAATGGTCTGTCCTGTTTCCGACAAATCTCAGTCGTATGCACTTAAGGTTGGTTACATTTACATACTTTATCCTATTGATGTATTAATAGTTTAACTATTAAAAGACACTGCCTTCTCTTAATCTTTTCTATGCATCTGATTGGATTATATTCCTTAGATATCTTTATTTTGGTGTCATATTATTACTGTTGGGTATGTCTTCATTTTTTTTCTTTTCTTTTTATTTTACTCAAAGGGTAGTCGTGGTAGTTGAGTTATTTTTTCTTCTCTTATTTCTATTCGTTCTTTAGAGTAAGTAGGTTTGTTGATGCTTTTTTTTTGACTAGGTAAGTTTTTTTATTAATTAAAAACACCAAGGTACAACAAAAGTACAGGAAAAGAAGTTTATTGTTGATACCTGTAGATTTAAACTTCAATTTGTTAGCCAATAAGTAGGCTGGATGTAAGTAGTTTCTCAAACACGGTAACATGCTTGTACAGATAGATTTTGAGGTGACAAAAAATACAATATAGGATTTTGTGTTGGCATCTGCAATTGCACTGTTGGTGTTGGCCGCAAGCATGAAGCATGATTTTGAAGTGCTGTAAATCACGCAGTTTTAGATTTTGAGAAAAAAATATAGGATTTTTCTCTGGCATCTGCAATTTCGCTGTTGGTGTTGGCTGCAAAGCATGAAGAGTGATTGTGAAGTGCTTTGACTCACGAAGTTGGTAGAACTCGCATACATGTCACTATTGAAGATGCTGGGTAGAGAAGTTGGACAGCTCCCATCTCCTGCCAACTCCCTCTATAGAAAGATAAAGAGTTATATGTTGTTTAGGACTGTTGGAGCCCCAATAAGTCGTAATCACTGTATTTGTATCCTGAAGGGCACATATAGTCTTTCAATTAGGCCACGTGTTTTTTTGTTGATTTAAAGTCTACTTTGAAGAATCTGGGTGAAACACCTTCACCCATGTCATGCATTGTGGTAGGGGTACGTCAAGGCAAAAAAGGGACATATAATGTAAAAAGGTCAATTTGCTGATTGATAAAGCATAAATATGCTGAGTTTATTTAACAAATATGCTCCGTGAATAATTTTGTGTGTACTTGGTCCATTATGAAATTGTTTTAACCTGTTGGTCGTATATTATTCAGCTCCGGGAGCGGATACATGATGCTGGTTATTTCGTTGATGTTGATACAAGTGACAGGACAATCCAGAAAAAGGTTAGTTTCTATTGTAATTTATCATGTAAAATGCATGATTTGTTCGCTTTTTGAGCGTCACTAGCATTTTTCCTATATGATCTCATTATTAGTTGACAGTAATATTTAGGTCTAAGGACCAAGTACATCGAATTTCTCTGTTTCTGGGGAAGTGCATTTTACAGAAGGAAATAAGGGCCCATTTGTAATAGTTGCTCCATAAGACCTGGCAAAGTCGACCAGTTATCACTTAACCTCTCGTTCACCAGTCTCTGAACTATTGAAATCATTAGGATTGTCAATATGATCATTTACTTGGTCATGAGATAACTGTCATAATTCCCTTCAAATTTATATTCAATTCAGCAATCACATATTTTATCAATTTTTTTCCATTAAAATTGATCTACCTATATCTATGTGAAAAGCTCATCTTTGCAGTGTGACATAGTTTAGGTCATTTGACCATTTAGTCCATGACATAAAAATAGATCCTTCTAATTGTAACCAATATGGTTTGTACGTCATTATATTAATATATTGACTAATGTCAATTGAGAAGGGGAGCCTTGGAGTAACTGGTAAAGTTGCTGCCATGTGACCAGGAGGTCACGGGTTCGAGCCTTGGAAACAGCCTCTGGCAGAAATGCAAGGTAAGGCTGCGTACAATACACCCTTGTGGTGGGGCCCTTCCCCGGACACCGCGCATAGCGGTAGCTTAGTGCACCGGGCTGCCCTTTTTTTTTACTAATGTCAATTGTTGTTACCTACTTTTGTGACTATCCACCAGCATACAAAAGGATCGGCAAATATTGCCATTTTCTTGAAGCCAGATGTTGCTTAACAAATTCAAGAGAATGACTGTCTATTTCTCAAATAAAAAGACTGCCATTTTCTTGAATTAGTTAAGCACCGTCTGGCTTCAGAAAGCTACCAAACAAATTAACTAGTGGACTGAAAAATAGGAAAAAAGGATTTAACATCCGTCCACAAAATAATTGGTAAAACCTGGAATCTTTTATATATCTGCTCTTGTACTCTGAAGAGTACATGACTGCAAACACTATAATGTAATGCTTTCAGCTTTTGAAGCTGCACGCTTGATGATTTGATAAAATTCTCTCAAGCAATAGAAGTTCAATCTCAAGTTGGAAACTTTTGTTGGTCTGTTAAACGATTGCTTGTGGCTTTTAATGTATATGCAGGTACGAGAGGCTCAAGTGGCTCAGTATAACTATATTCTGGTTGTTGGAGAGGCTGAAGCCAGTAGTGGGCAGGTATTTTTCCCCCGCAACCTGCACTTGCATTTATATATCCTGGGTTCATATATTTTCCTCATGTTTTTCTTGTCTTCTCATTTGAAATATTGTAGCCAACTTTTACTGCTTTTATTTTTGCTGAAAAATCTGGTCTTCTATATGTGTAAATTATTCTAGGTGAGTGTTCGAGTGAGAGACAAACCAGAACATCAAGTCATGACAATTGACGACCTCCTCGCTCACTTCAAAGATATGGTTGCATCATTTCAGTAGAAGTCTGCTGCTTCTCTTGCATTTTAGGACTGAAGAGATGTATGGACAATACCTTGTCGCAGAAGAAAGCCTCTAGAATTTCTATGATGTTTAGCAGCATATTTATAGTATCTCGTAGTCAAGCAAATATATACATTCAATTTTATAACTCCGTGGTAGAAAATCGTATAGCTTTTTTATTCCATTAACTAATCAAGTGGTGTTTTCCTTCACCACCTACCTAGTAATGATGAATCTAGGTGGTAGTTAAAAAAAAATAAATTATACTTGCTAGTGGTAGCTCAATGAATCTTGATAACACAGGGTCCAGACTTAGTTGTTAGTTGGCACAAGCTAAGGAGGGTTTCCATAATTTACCACAGAACTGCGTAAAACGAAAAAAGAAAAGAAACTACAATTTGTTAGCCGTGGAAAGTATGACACTCGATGGATTCTCATGAAACTACAATAGTAATGGAAATACCTATTTCTCTTCTATGTTTATAATCTTCCTCAGTTTTTAGCCCCCACTGTTTGTATTCATATTGTCAAAGAGATCTAAGACTTGTACTTTGAATTCAAGGTTTTCCAGACACGTGTTTCTTAATATACTGATTAGCTGATTGTACTTCTTTTAATATTAGTTTTAAATGTTATTCTATGCAAGCTTAGTTTTCAAATTTCCATTTGACTGCTCTAAAATAAATTATACTCGAGCAGTAAATTTCCCAAAGCAATGTCACGTCATTTATTTTTCAAGATATCATCCGAGTTTCAAAAATCGATTAAACTTGAGCAATGAGTTTTCTAGAGGATCATTTTATTCACGTGCTAGTTATGCAGCAATTATAATATAGGCATTAGTTAAGCAGTACAACTAGGGATGATATGATTAACTTGAGCAATAATTCACCACAGTTATGTGAAATTTTTCATTTGAAAGTTCCAAATGAATTAAACTAGAGCACTTAAGGTCCTAAGTAGTCGTTTGATCACATGCTACTTATGCACACGGTGAATAAAAATAAAGGGATGTCATGCTGTGATTAATAAATAGGTATAGTACATTTGTAATTAATTGCGAAGTACTGAACTCCCACCTTGTTGGCGAAAGTTTGATTCCCCGTGTTGTAATCCCCTCCCCTACCCCCAATTTTGAATAAAAAGAAGTAATTAATTGCGAAGGAATTATTATGCGATGATTATTTAAGGACATTTTTTGTCTTTAAAAACTTCAATCCCCATTACCAAAGAACAGACTCCTCTTCCATATTCTGTCTTGCATAAAACAATAGAATCCTGAATAACTTAATTTGAATATTATTTAACTCGGCCGACCAAACGTTGCGAAAAGTGACAAATTATTTTTCTGTTATGTGGCTAACCAAAAGTTGTATAGTTATGCATGAATCATTTATCCCTCTTAACTAAATGTAGTAGTATTAGTTTAGGATTTTATGCTGGGATTATTTCCATTCCTTCTAACCAAACGACCCCTCATAAGTTATTGTAGGATAAAGTCATCTCTCCTAAACCAATTAGAGAGAAGGGGGGTGGGGTGGGTTACTAGACAGAGCAAGATGCTGGATGGTTCATGGATGAGGCAGTGAAAATGCACTCAGCTACATCACTATGCCATTGAAGTGACTATCTCAATCTTTTGGAATTTGTAAAGCAAGAATCCTCAGTGACGCTAACATCATTTTTTCTGGCGTTACCACTTCCAGCCGGTTTGGCTTCTTTCATCCACCACTGTTTATACTGCTCTGATCTTCCAAGATTTACAGTCTCTGTGATATGTGATGCAGTACACTTGACCTTCAATTAAGTAAAATGTATGTTTTGGTCCCTTCCATGTAGAAAATATGTTATATATGACTATTATTGAACAATATTACTGTCCAATGTGGAGTAACATTTATCTTACAAAGAACAGTTACAGCATATCCCTCATCTTATATTCAGTGATGAAAAATGTGCAGGTACCAAGTTTGCACAACACTAACTTTATTCATGCCAAAAGGCTTATTATCTGCAGAACAGCAGTGATAAGGGGATTTGGACTCAACGCGTGTGTTGGATATGGAAAGGGGTCGGGGTAACAAGATCCTGCTCAATGCTTTCATTGCAATGAGAATTTCAGACAATAAAATGAAGAACAATAGGGGCTCAGTTTCTGAATGTCCACAAGTAGAAACTAATCTTATGTTTAAGGAATATATTTTCGGCAAACAAGAACTGTATAAGAATCACTGCTATACATGATGCTATCTTTTGAAAAGGTTTGTTGCATCATACCTGTGAAAATGTGTGTTATCAACATGAATTTCTCATTTTACACGACTTTCAACTCTTTACTGCTTCCCCTATACTATACAAATATATTTACCTAAAACTTTGCAGATTCTAGATTCCACCTTGATCCCATGGGAAAAATGTGATCAAGAGCAGAAGAAATAAAGGGAAAGGGGCAGGGGAAAGAGAACGGAGGGAGAGGGAGAACTCAACTCTACATCATGATAACAAATTGAAATATCATTTGCCGAGGAATGCACCAGAAGGGAACTATCTGTCTGATAATACGGAGGAACTCCATGAAAGCAATATATCTCGAGCAACGGATGGTAAGTCTGAAAAAATTTAAGACATGTAAAGCTCATGATGGATCATATTTTATGAAATGTATGATCTACCAGGATTTAACTGGAAGGAAGGATCTATGAACAATGTACCTTGTGCTACTTCCAAAGCCATTGAAGGTACATCTATCTGGTCTTCAAGCAGTCTATATACATCAACTACCTGCAAGAGACAATCACATCAGAGTTGTGCATCTTCTGACATAGACAACTATCTACCCATCAGATATTACATACTTCTTGAATGTGAAGCTTGGAGTCTTCGGTTAAAGCAAGAAGAAGTTGCCTGCGAATTCCTTCGTCAATTATGAAAAGTCGAGCTCCATCCTTGATTGTGTCAGTGAGGTCTAATTTCTGTTGATTCTTCAAATTTTTGCTTGTTCCTCTGACAAAACAAGCCAGAAAATGTGAAAAATTGCACATCATTGAAAATGATAATGCAAAAGGTATACTTCGTCAAAGAGTAAAGAAGGGAGTGCCAGGAAGTACCTATTATTCCCTTGAAACGCAGGGTTTTTGCTCAGTTTTGTGACATTTTCCTTTGCTAGAGCTATTAGGTTCTCCAGACGTTTCCACTGGAAGAGACCATCCTTGAACAGAACCTAACAAGTGAAGCAGAGAGAACAATAACCGGAAGGCAAATATATAGCGTCAATAGCTTGTGCAGGAAACTACTTCCAGAGAAATGCCATTTGTTTAAGCTAATCAAGGATCCCTCAGTTTCTTCTTTCTTTTTAGTATTTGTTCCTTTTTTTTCTTTTTTAAAGTACTGGGATGAGGAAGGGGAATTAATGGAGGATGGATAATTCCAACCGAAATGAATGAAGTCATCTTGATTAGGTTAACTCCTGACCTAGAATGAATAACATTTCACAATGTATCTCTAGATTATGGATTACCTATATGCTAATTGATGCTGAAGAACAGCCCGGACTCAATCAGACACACCCTCACAACTGACCCATGACAAATTTTGTTATTTCTTTCATTTTCTGACCCTAATTTGTTCCCGGAAAATAATTGAAAGAGAGAAGAAACAAAGCCTACCAAGGGAAAAAGCCACAACAAGCTGCTGCCTATTGTTAAACAACCACCATCCAACCACTGATAAGTGATAATACTAAAGCAAAAAGCTGACAACTATCCCAGCAAAGTGACTCCAATGACTTTCCCTATTTACGGTTTAAAACCAGATCACTGATGACATAATATGTCATCATGGTTTAAGAGGTTGACCACTCTCTCGCTGTAGAAATAATTTAGGCTCTTGAACTGGATAAGCCATGAGTTAGCTATCAGGAGATCTGCAGTTGAACTTCAATCTGATCTGATCCATCAGAAAGAATGCTAGCGCAAAATCAAGGATTATATGGAGCAGATTGGATCCATTTTCTCCAACTTTATCAAACTTCAGGTCCATTTAGGTTGGTCCCATTTCTCCGATACTTCCTATTGGCTGCCTCTAAATTTACAATTCTCATCAACTAAATGAATTACCATATAGAATACATGTTGCAACTATCTTTGACCTAACTACAGCAATTTTAATCGTTACCCATTTCTATAGTTAAATTTGACACTGATTTCCAGAAGACGTTATGAAATCAGCCATAAATTTTTTATTTTTTTTTATTACAGTTAAGTATAGTCAAGTCAGATAAGCCGTAGAACTGGTCATACCATTGTTTAGGGATGTCTCAGAAAGACGTCATTTACTCATGCAACTCTTTCCGTTCATTATTTAGCTACTTTTAAATATCTTATAGAACTATCCGAGGCCTTATTTTACACTTGTTAAAGAGTAATATATAAAATATCTCGTATGTCAACACAATAATCCAAATCCAACATCAATAAAAAGTTAAGAAAGGTAGAACAAGAGGTTACGTAGAAAATACTACGCCTTCATAAAGCATGATAAAACAAAGAGATCATTGACCAACCTGTATAAGGCGTTCCCGTAAAGCTGGGTTAGGATCTGTTAGGAGACGCTTTGCCACATAAGGATAGGCTACCTGATTTGATGCTCGTAATTGTCAATAGCATAAACATAAGAAACAAAGTATGCAAAATAGCATGCATAAAGAGTAATATTTCTAGAATCAAATATTCTTTAGCACAATGCCTCATATTATTTGACGTGTCATGACAAAAATAGGTTTATAACTATAACCAAAATAGCCTTATGATTCATCGTTTATTTGCATTTGCCTGTAGCCTTAATTGCTACACTGCATAAAAAGCAGAGTAGAGATTACAGAATGTGCTTCATTAGAACTTTCAAGGGGCCATGAGTATGAGCTAAAGTCTATTTTAGTCCAGAGTGATACCAAACTCCAAAATCTTTTCCAAGCAGGTCTAGAATTCTTTTTTGTCGTCAAACTTAATGCTTGTAGTCAACATGTTAAATTTTATTCAAATGATTAGGGGAGAAGTTTCCCTGGTTTGCCGACCAACAGCATTACCAGATGGATTATTAATGAGGACAAAATAGTGAACATACATTTTTTTCCAAAAGTTGCAAGCTAAAAAGCTAGTTGTTTTACCTCTAGAAACTTGAAACCTGGCTCCAGGGTCAAACAAATGCCTTCTTGAGTCAATAGAGAACGAATAACAAGAGAAAACCTTTCTGGTATTCGAATAGGGTAATTGTAAACTAGTTGATTGAATTTGCCTGCAACGAGAATATTATTTACAATGTTAGAAAAACATGAACTTTCTCTGGTAGCATTTGCATCATAAATCTCAGTTGATAAATCCAAGTGTCTTCAAACAGCAAAGCGTAAACAATTACTGGTGCAGTCTTAATTAGTGGAATTGATCGTCACAAACGCCAATTATAAGAACCAGATAATGGTGAAGACATTTTTTTAATTCATCAGGACTTACTGAACTCAAATTAGGTCAACAACACAGGCCTCCATGTAGCCAATTTGTAGTTAGACAAATAGGAGTTAGACAAATAGGATAGTTAGCAAATCACTTTGCGTATTTCATAAAACAGTTTGGGTTTGGGTTTTAGGAGATTTAATCTCCATATAAAAATCAGCTTTGAGGAGATATAATCTCCACACAGAAATCAGCATTAAGTCATACAATGTTTGGTTACTCCTTTTTGTTTTCCCTGTAAATATTACATGCATAAGTTATGCGGGAATCTATGTAATATTTTACGCGGATTAAAAATACCAAATTTATGAAAACTAAACCTCGTAATAGTAAGAAAAATTCTATTTTGCTTAAAAAGTATTCAAATATTTTTAATGATATATTGTATGCTAATTTGAACTATATCAAACTGGATATTCAACAAGAAGTAATCAGAGCACATTACAATCCTTGCATTACTAATCTCTACATCAATAACCCCTGCGTAACTTGTAAATAGAACAACATAGGGATCTGAATTCCCCTAGATTCAACTCAATCAAGCTCCTACGTGTGGACTGTGGAGTGATGCGTGAGAAACTCTGTGGCTGGAAGAGTGACAGAACAGAAGGTATATCTGCCACTTTCAGGCTGAATATATAAATTCTGTAGTTTTATCGATCAAAAGAAAGGTTTTGGTTCGGTAATTTTAGTAGTTTGAAGATATGATAAATGATGAAAATTAGGTAGAACATCAAGAATTAGGGAATAGACAAAATGAGTAAATAAACAGAGCACAGACAATAGTCTGAAGCATCATTCACTCCCAAAATAAAACACACCAAACATGTAAACAAGTATGTCAAAGTTATAAGTTTAACTGATATTGCATGGTTTTTCAACCAGAACAAACCTCAAGCCAGCTAACAAGATTTCTCACTTTTCCTTATTGATCAATCTCTACAATAAGTCTAATAATGCTTGTTTCTGACTAAACAAAACAGATTAGTAACCATAACAATCTGCAAAGTCACTGTCACAGCAGTCTAACATATGTGAGAGTATTCTTCATATGTATTAGAAGGTCTCTATTGAATCAGATGTTAAAAATATAAACCTTTCAGAGCTGTATTTTTCATGATACCTAATTTCTTTAAACCTATAAAGTAAAAAGTGTTTGGTATAAAGGAAATTTTTTTTCAGGGAATTAAGCAGTTTCTTCACTTATTTCTCAGTGTTTGGTTGGCGAGTAAAAAAAAATTTGTCAAACAATATTCATTAAAGATTGATAATAATGTCAGTTGGATAGTGTTTTATCAAGTATTGAAGATCGATAATGATATATTTAGTGTTGGTTAGAGCAAGTGACATGGACTAAGAATTGGATTCTTGTCGAGAAAAATTACTTCCACCTATAAGTGAAGGAAGTCACCTTCCCCCTTTTCCTAAAACTATTTCCTTGAAAAATATTTTCCTGTAAACAACCACTACAAAATGACTTCTTCATAGAATTTTCCAACTACCAAACAGACATAACTCCATAAAGTTTTCTCAGTCAACAACTTGATCAGCAAAACAGAAGAGCATAATATATATCATTGCATCACTCCTATGAATTAGGAAATGGGAGCAGGCTGCAGCTCAAATTTCCAGTCAAAAGACCTCATCTCTAAAAACTGCAGTGTTCTGCACCCAAGGGTGTGGCTTAGTGGTCAATGAAATGGGTTGAGAAGCTGAGGTCTCAAGTTCAAATCTCAGCAGAGACAAAAACCACTAGGTGATTCTTCCCATCCGTCCTAGCCTTGGTGGACAGAGTCACCTGATATCTGTTGGTGGTGGGAGGTGGCAGGTATTCCGTGGATTTAGTCAAGGTGAGCGAAAGCTGGACCGGACACCACGGTTATCAAAAAAAAAAAAACAAAAAAAAACTGCAGTGTTCTACGTGAAGCTATAAGTAAAATATTTCAGGCCATACCCTGCCAAGATGCTGTATGGTATGATGTATCGAATCTCTTCCTGGTCAAGGATGCTAATCCAGTAAAACGAATTGATAGACTGAGGCAAGCGTGCACCAGTCAAAGCATGAAATGTCTAACTTTAGAAATTCTAAGCTCAAATTAGTAGGTAGTCAATTTCTAAAATTGACAGTACAAAAGAAGGAAGACATACAAAAACAACCATGGCTTAATCTCTCTCTTGGTGCAACAAAGTGTGCTGTGAATTTTAGGTGTCATAAGGATCTGAATGATGAGAGCTTGTTGTTAGAGCATCACAACGTCTATCGTTCTTAGCTGCTTATTTTTGCATATCTGCTAGTGCCAACTTCAAAGGGCATATATTACCAAGTAAGGTGCTTCACAGGATAAAGCACAAAATTTCTAGAAGTTGGGACCAGGGTGCAATTAACAGGAACAAAGCGAGTCATTGAAGGTACCAGTAACACTTCTGAAATTAAAGTCAGCAAGTCCTTTTTCAAGCGAGTTTTGCCATATTGCTTCTAATGCTGGAACAATGGGCGCAACATCAGTTCCACTAGCTAGGAATCCCAGCCTGGTAAAATCATTTGCCATCTCAGCATAGTCCTCATTCACCGCATGGACAACAGCATCAATCAGAATCTGTTTATTTTGCTGAAAAGAGAAGACAGGCAGATAGAATCAAAGTGCAGACCAACTGGAGAATAAACAAGTAGCTCCGTGCAATTATATATGTTGAAAGTATAGAGAACTGATGCTATTCAATATAACTCATGATTCAGTGAACTTAAGAAGGAGAATTTGGAGGGTATTTCATTATATTCACAAGGATACCACAGAATATTTTGTATTTACTTACCCTGTTTGTTAAAGAGAATAATTGTTTAATATATTATACGCAACCTAAAACTCCTAAATGAGGAGCAGTTCTTCTGCATTGTTCCTCAAAATAATTTCACAGATAGGTTTCTCTTTTCACATGGTACCACAGCCCCTATAATCTTGGTAGAGATTTAAGTATCTTTTGTCTACTGCAGGATGGCCTTGTGTCACCCACCCGGAGGAGGTTTTCTCCCTTTCTATGTTTTACTATCCATGCCTCCTTAGTTCCCGGTGATTGTTCTGACAGCTAGACACCTATTTCTAGTGACCGTTGTGGAAGCATACATGCCCCTTTCGATGACCATTCTAGCAAAGTTGTCTTTCTTTTCAGGTGTCCGTTCTAGCGCCACTCCTTCTCTCACTTTTTTGTTCATTCTTTTGGTGACATTTCAAGCTAAATATCTCTTTGCAAAATTGAAGTTCAGGTTCAGTACGGAAAACGTATTCTTCTCTTCCTTGTCCCCATGCTATCAAAATTTAGGTATTGAGTTCCTCTAGCATTAAATTACAGGCTACTGTTTGGAAAAATCTTCCTCTCTTTTTCTTCATTAAATCAGAGTCCGGATAGACTCCCTCGTCTGAACATTTAATCTTCGGTCATTATTCTGGAAAACGTCTGAACATTTAATCTTCGGTCATTATTCTGGAAAAATCTTCTTCTCTTCTGATCTTCTTTACTCATAGTTAAGGTATTGAGTCCGTCCTCTGAATACAAAAGTGGTTGAATGTTCATATGAACAAAGACTTCAAGCGACAATAAGCCGATTTGGTACTAGAATGAACCATAAGATTTTGGTGAAATTCAGCAGAATAGCTCACTAGGTACCTCCCGAGTCTTCTATTCTCTACACCTTGTCATACAGATTTTTCTAATTCAAAAAGTTGACGTACGAAATGACCCAAATAGAAAGTGAGACTAATCCCAGATTGTAGATAGAAGCCAGGAAAGCCTATAACACAAATAACCTTCCCCTTTCACATTAATGATCACTCTCGTGGCAGACTCACAGGTCACAGCACAAAAATCAGCGGAACACTACCTTCCTGCTTGTTATAAGTAACTTCAGTTCAATATGCATCATATCTTGTTATACATCTCTTCACAATTCAGTTTGCATTGGAAGGAGAGAAATTGGAGACTTGCAGCACATTGACTCAATTTCTCATACGAAATTCTGCTTTTTTGAGATTTCTAGCATAACATTGTATTATTACTATCATTATCAGATATATCATAGAAGAAGAAATAACTATGCGAAGACACTAGGAAGGACTATATTCATGGTACATACAAAATAGAAAACGGGTGTTCTTCTTTCCTTTTCCCTTTACAGCGGTGAAAAGAAAAGGGCCTGCAACCACTTCCGATTTCGGTAATCTAAGGAGGATGAAAACATGATCATATGTTAGTCTAAGACCATAGTAGATGGTCGGGGATTCCTTGGGACCTGTATTTGACATGCTCATGCATGCATGAACACACACATGCACATAAGTCGATCACATCAGGCATCACTTAACTAAATACCAGATATATAGTCGATCACATCATATTACCTGACTGAGCACAGCTACATTGCCAAAGTCCACATAGGCAATGCGTCCATCACGCATTGCAAAGATATTCCCAGGGTGAGGGTCCCCGTGGAATAGGCCAAATTCGAGTAGCTGCCGCAAGGCTGCACTAACTCCAACAGTCAAAAATCCATCTATATCAATTCCTTCATCTCTGATTGCCTAAGTCACAAGAATGACAACATATTAATAAAAGGAGGACATCCCAAAGCACAAATTTGAGGAAAACCAAAGATCCACACCTGTGGGTCAGTGCACCGAATACCATCAATCCACTCCATCACCAAAACACGTGAACCAGAAAGCTGTCTGTAAACCCGAGGTATTTTAACAGTAGGGTCATCTTTGAAATTTTCCAAGAAATCTTCGATATTACGAGCTTCCTAGAAAGGAAAAAGAAGACGAATGATTACAGAACACAGACAGTGAAAGCCTTCCAAGATAAGCAAAACTTCTTTCCCCATTCAATTTGCAAACAGAGGAACGTGCAGCATTACCAAGGTATAATCCAACTCCTCCAATAGCTTCTCACCAAACTCATCAACTATAAGCTCAGCGTTACACCCCAGTTTCTGTAGACTGATGCCATTCAAGAATGAAGCCAGAGTGCGGAAGAGAAAAAGATCTCTGTAGATGATAGGCTCTATTTGAGGCCTTAGCACCTAAAAAGGAAAGAGCAAACCCCAATTATGAATACCACTGCATCATATCATTAATTCAATTCTTTGAAGCTTCTACAAAACATCCAGAAACTAGCATAAGAAAAAAAAAAAGGAATGATTAGATAACACACGTGATTTCTATATGCACATTTGCGTCAAATTCTGAAATATCGGACCTTAACAAATCTAAAGAGCTTTACTACTTGACTATTTCCAATGGCCATCCATATATTTTTCAGCTATTTATGAAATGGACAATCGTCGTTTTACTGTTACTAGTTCTGCAACAGGTGTTCTCCAGATGACTATAAAAGAAGTTCAAAGAGAATCGTTGAAAGTTTGGTTGACACATTGATGATACGAGAAAAGGCTTCAAGGCTTTAGCAGTAAAATTGGCCAACATAAGAAATATTGCAAGCAAACAGGAAATGGTCAACCTTTATGGCAACTTCTTCCCCTGTAGCACGTAAAGTAGCACGGTATACTTGACCCAAACTTGCAGCTGCAATGGTTTGTGAAGAAATTTTGCTGAAAACAGCTTCAAGAGGCTGGCCCAATTCCTCTTCTATGATGTTAAAAGCAACCTACATCATTATCAATGATTTCTGCTCAAAGGAAAAGTGTTCTACAGTGGATAATGTAAAAAAGCATGCAACACCTGTACCTCACTTGTCATCTCATTACCTGATTAGGAAACGCAGGAACGTCATCTTGAAGAATGCAAAGTTCATTCATGTAATCTTCTCTGATGATATCAGGCCTGTTTGCAAGCACCTGTAAAAAAAAAAAAAAAAAAGAAATAACACATAACTAATCAAAAGTAATACATGCATGCTGGCTATTGCAAACAATCAAGAGAAAAACAGAGACATAGTATAATAAACAAGTTTTCAGAACAGAAGTATAAATGAACAAGAAATTAGGTAAGCTAAACGTGTTGAAAATTGCTGCTGTTACTGCAGATTTACTAAAATATTAAGTAGTTTAGTTGCAGGAGGAGTCTTGGTTTAGATTAAGTAGTTTAGTTAGATAGGTTTAGTTGAGATAATTTAGGTTTTTCAATTTTATTCTGCAGATTTTCTGTTTTCAAGTTGGCTATCTAAAGCCTTCTGTGCTTAATGGAAATTGAGAGACAATTACAATAGCTTAAGAATTTTTGTTGCTCCTCCATCTTTTGAAAAACCAACAGTGATATCTGAGCTTCAATTGATCTTAATGGATCTATGAGTTCTTCTTAGAGCCTCCATTGATCTTAATGGAAAACTTTCAACCACTTCTAACCCCATATCTATTTTCAACCCGTTTTTAACCCGTGCTTAGTTTTAACTTGTGAACGTAGGGCTATTTTCAACCAATACCAACTTTTAATCTGTTTTTAACCAAGTCATACTCGGGCAAGTGAGGTAAATTCAGAGCACAAGTCTTACATATTGCAATACTATTGACTATATGTTGGGGAAAAAAAAGGAAAAGTTCAATGTCACTTGTATTGACTTTATCTCTGTAAAACCGAAATGTGCCATTGTTCCTTTAAAGTTAGGATTAACGTGTATTCACCAAGAAATATTTATTTCTGCAATGATCCTTAGAAGTGCTAAATGTGTTGGTGGTATAGTAATAAGCCATGCTTCTTTGTTACACAATTCAGCAATTTATAGCATTTCTACAGCCTTCTACTCTATATTGGCATAATATATATTCTTCCGCTAACAGTTTGTTTCATCGTTAACTGCCATTATATATCATATATCTTTTTTGGTACACATACTAGTACAGAATCATTTTCCAGTTTAATACTCCAAATTTTACAATTTCCAAGTAGAGCTATACTCATCCACAAAAAATATAACAACCAATGTTCTTGAACTTTTTTTTTTTGAGAAGGTAACATTTTTTGTATAACTATTTCCTGCATCAAAACTGCAGTCATTCATACTTACAAGGGAATATAGGAAAATGTACTAAGCTATAACCTACTTACAGAGATCCTAGAACATCAACAAAAGACTCTATATCTTCGATAATGTTCTCGAACTTTTAGAAATTTAGAAACACCAAACCTGTCCTGCTTTGATGAAAGAAGGTCCCAAATCACACAAAAGCTTCCTCAGCTGCCGAGCACGGAAAGGAACAACTTCTTCATCACGGCCCACCAAATAATCATACACCAGTGTAGTCCAGTAAAGCCCCAAACTCCAAACAATCTCTATTCCTCGACCAACCAAAGAAAATATCTGTCCTCTTGACTCTAACACCTTGTTTCTCACCTAAAAACCATAGTTTGCATAAAAAACACAAATTTCCAATAAACCCACAGAAAAATGAACTTATGAGAGTAACACACTAAGTCATGCTAAATTTTCCAATATATCCACAAAAATTACCAACAATATAGCAAATAATTGGGACGTAATTCACATACTAAACACTTAACTTACCAATAAGCCAACAAAAGTAAACAAAAGAATTCAACAAACCACAGGGATGTTAATCACGTATTACAAATTCAATTCTCCAATATATACCCGAAAAAAATAACCAAGAAAGAGTAAATAACTATTTGGAGGTTATTCACATAATCCATAATTTTCCAATAAACCAACAAAAATAATCATAAAACACTCAATTAGTCGTTGGGAATTTATTTACATGTTGTATGCTTACTCGAAACGATGGTCTATCAGAAACAGCTTCTACCTTCAAAAGGTAGGGGTAAGGCTGCGTATACACCACCCTCCCCAAACCCTATTTGTGGGATTACACTGGGTATGTTGTTGAATTTATTCACATGTTCCAAACTTTAAGCAAAACTAATTTCACATAATAAAAATTTGATTTTCCGAACAACAGCAACAACATACCCAGTGTATTCCCACAAATTGGGGTCCGGGGAGGATAAAGTGTACGCAGTCCATACCACTACCTCAAATGAAGTAGAGAGGTTGTTTCCGATAGACCCCGGCTCAGGACAAATAACAGTATAACAAACATAAAAACATAAAAACAAACAACAGAATGGGATAACACACCACTAGATAATAAAAGAAACACCACGAGCAAGAAACTACAAGACACACACATAACACTATGACTACAGGCACAGCTACACACAAAGCAATCCTTCTTACTAGTAATGACGCACACCTACCCACTAGCCCTCTACCCTAATCCACATCCTCCACACCTTCATATTCCTATCAAGGGTCATGTCCTCCGTAACCACAAAAATTATATGCTATTCACATACCCCAGATCAATTTTCCAGCAAACAAAAAAAAAAACCAAAAAATAGTAATAATAATAATAACAATATTACTGGGAATAATTGCTAGGAAGCAAGTAATTCTCATACCGATTCTGGTGAATATTTCCGGAATGGAATGCAAACGCCACGTTCAATATCGAGTTGCTCCAAGGCGCTAGTTCTAGAAACATCCTTCACTAGCAAACCTGTTTTAGTTTTCTCCGACAACGGAGTTTGTACACTACTTACTGCACAAATTCTAGTCGATAAAGACCCATTTTTCTGATTTGTATTCACAAGTTTCCTTCTACTTTTATACTCAATAGATGATGGGGTAATCAAAGTGTACAAACAACTAGTACAAATTCCCTCCATTTTTTTTTAAACCTCAAATGAGAAAGTGATATTGAAGAGGGAATTTGGGATTTATTTATATAAAATGGATTAAGAAGAAATTGATTAAAAAGTGTGTGTGGTTGTTTAAGTTACAAGAAGTCATGTCAAGTTGGAAAGTGGGCAGCAAAAAGAGATGACCACAAATATTTGTTGATCAGAAAGATGGAAACTCCAAGAAGTAACTAACTGAGCTGTCTTATAGTATAAGTTGTAAGGTATGCTTCAAGTGTTTTTTTGTTCCTTTGTTTTGTGGGGTATTTTTAGTTCTTGACATTTGTGTGGTGAGAAAAAAGAAAGAAAATCAGTTAGAGTTTATCTTTAATTAAATAGGAGTATATTTTCTTTTTGGCGGTTCAATATTATGAAGAGCCTTTTTATCTTGAACTTTATTTTTTTAGATGTTTTATACGCTCTGTCCCAATTTATATGACATATTTTTCTTTTTAGTCAATTAAAAAAAAATGATATATTTTTATATTTAGTAACAATTTAACTTTAAAATACCCACTTTACCCTTAATGAAATGATGTACAACCACACAAATATTTATGACTCATTTTAGACCACAAGTTTCAAAAGTCTTCCTTTCTTTCTTAAATTTCGTGTCAAGTCAAAATACATCACATAAATTAGGACGGAGGAAGTATATAATAAACATATTGTTTAATAATGTAAGAACAAAAGTGGTACTCAAAATTGTAATAATTATAAGGTATCAAGCTAGTAAGTCATACGATGAAAATTTGAGAAAGGATGATTGAGATAAGAATGAGTGGGTGTATCTATCACCGAGAATCATTGTGAATTAATGTTGCGACGATCAACTACAAAACTGTTCATCTTGTAAGGAGATTGTTGCAGTAGTATAGGAACAAGAAGGGAGACTTACACGTGGTGTTCATTAACCTAGAAAAAGTGTACGATAAAGTCTTTAGGAAGGTCCTCAAAAGATGTTGGAGTTTAAAGGTGTAAATGTGGCCTACATTAGGAAAATTAAGGACATGTATGAGAGAGCTAAGATCTGGATTAGGACAGTGAGAAGTGACTTTGAGCACTTTTCGATCGTGATGGGATTATACCAGCAACCAATCCTTAGCCCATTTTTATTTACCTTACTATTGGACAAATTGACACAACATATTCTAGAGGGGGTGAAGTGGTCCATGTTATTCGTAGATGATATAGTATTAATCGATGAGATGCGTGTAGGCGTTCACAATAAATAGAAAGTTTGGATACAAACCTTATAGTTTAAAGGTTTCAGGTTAAATAGGACCCAAACAGAGTGCCTGGAGTGTAAGTTCAATGAGGTAGCACATAAGAAGGAGGTGAAAGTGAAAATCAATGCACGAGTCATATCCAAGAGAGGAAGTTTCAAGTATCTTGGGTCCATTATTCAAGGAGACATGGGGATTAGTGACGATGTCACATATCGTATTGGGGCGAGGTTGGGTTAAATAAAGGCTCACATCCTGTTACAATGCGATAAAAATGTATCGCTTAGGCTTAAATGTAAGTTCTACAGGGTGATGGTTAGACCGACTTGTTGTATGGGTAGAGTGTTGGTAAATCAAGAACACACACATTCAAAAGATGAATGTAGCGGAAACGAAATTATACAAGACAAGGTGGGAGTTTTTTTCGTGGCGGACAAGATAAGGGAAACGAGGTTAAGATTGTTTGGCCATGTAAATAGAAGATATGTGGATACGCCAGTACAAAGGTGATAGAGGTTAGCTATATCATGAGTTAGTAGAGGTACAGGTTAGTTGAAGAAAAATTGCGGGAAGGTGATTAGACAAGACATGACACAAGTTTAGCTTACTAAAGAGATGACCCTAAATAAGATGGTATGAATCTCGAATATTAGGTTAGAATGTTAGTAGGTAGCCAAGTATTGTTGCATTTTATGTTGAAGATGGATAAGAGTAGCCACAATAGTATTATTTAGTAACCATGTAGTTTTCTGTTTTTTAAGGCACATTATTATATGTTGCTTAATTTGCTTCGTTTATTGCTATTTTGCTGTCATATTTTTCTTTCTTGTAACGTTGTTTCAAAAAAAAATCTTTTGAGTCGAGGATCTATTGAAAACAACCTCTTTACTCCACAAAGATAGAGATAAGATTTGAGTACATCTTATCCTCCTCAAACATTACATGTGAAATTATATTGGTTATCTTCTTGTTATATTTTATAATTATATATTTATAATAAGCATATATACTTTCATAATTAACGATTATACTTATTTTAGCCAACGATCAAATGTATAAATTTTCCTTTCTTCTTTCGTCTTCAGGGGTCATTTGATAGAAAGTATAAGAATAGTATTAAATAGGATGTATTAGTAATGTTAGGATTGGTTATGTTGAGATTAATCGTTATTTACTCTTTGATTGGTGTATTAAAGACAATTTTATCTTTAATCAAGCTTAGTTTTGTATTAATTGTCCTTGGATTGCTAAACGTGATTTTCTATGTATTAAGTATAACATGTATAACTAATAGAGGTTGTTTGGTACATGAAATAAGTATAATAATTTCGGGATAATATTTGGAATTATTTTATGTGATGCATTAGCCAATTTCAAAATCATACAGCGTGTGAGATGGAGTAAGAGCCTAATGGGATTACTATCTCATATGAAAGGTAAGATATAATCATAAAATATGTAATCTTATGAGATAATTCTGCTAATCTCATTTGGTTTTCTAAACAAACCCTCAAAAGTACTCTTAATTAAAACGAAGAAGGGCCATATATGTTCCTGAACTATCAAAAATAATATGTAAATATCCTTTGTTATATTTTTAGGTTATATGTACCCCTGCCGTCTAACTTTGGATACGTATATACTCTTCAGTTAGATGGCGCACCACGTGTCCTCATCCTAACGAATTAACTCATTTCCCCTAATTTATTTTAACCGAACCTACAAACCTACCTGATACCCGACCTATCCCAACCCAACTAATTAAACCCACTATGGCATTGATTTTGATATGAGATGGTAGCTGGAGATTGAGCGACGATGATGAAGAGTAACACCCTCCAAAGGGGAGATGAAGAATGATTAATTTATTGGGTTAGGAAGTAGGTCAGGTATGGGGCGGGTTTGTAAATTCGATTAAAATAAATCAGGAGAAATGAGTTAATTTGTTAGGACGCAGATACGTGGCATGTCATCTAACTGAAGGGTATTTATATACCCTAAATTAGACGATAAGAATACAAATAACCGAGAAGTATAATGAAAAAGTATTTACGTATCATTTTCGGGATATATACGATCCTTCTCGGTAATTAAAAACATTTTGGGCTTTGTCTATTTATACTCTCGATCAAATTACTCATTACTCATATTAATAATTCTTCAATTCCTTACTAGTTACTACCTATTCTCGGTTAACCTCTGCAAATTTCGCCGGCGTTGAAGTTTCCCGTCGCTGTTTCCGATTCCGGCGACGATGAAGCTCTCGTTTTCTCTCTCTTCAAAGCCTTCTTCAAACCTGAGAAACCGGCCTCCGCCGTCTTCTCAAACCTTCTCCGGCGACGATCCCCGCAATCCTAACGGAAAAGAGTACGTCACCGAATTCGACCCTTCCAAAGCCCCGGCGAGTTCCAGTAAAGACACACTCGTAATTCCTCCGAAACAGAATGAATGGCGTCCTATCAAGCGGATGAAAAATCTCGATCTCCCTCTCCAACCAGATTCCTCCGCTGCCGATCAACCGCTTCAATTTGAAATTGACGCTGGCGGTTCTGTTGAACCGGCGGCGGATGGAATAAGTTACGGACTGAATGTTCGCCAATCAGAAAACCCTAACCCTAGCGCGAATTCGAATTCGAATGCGAATGCGAATGGGAATACGAAGCAGATGATTGATCCGATGTTGCATAAGTTTAAGGAGGATTTGAAGAGGTTACCAGAGCATAATGGGATTGATGAGTATACTGATATGCCAGTGGAGGGATATGGAGCTGCTTTATTGAAGGGTTATGGGTGGGTGGAAGGTAGAGGGATAGGTAGGAACGCGAAAGAGGATGTTAAAGTTGTGGAGTATAAAAGGTGGACAGCTAAAGAAGGGATTGGATTTGTACCTGAAGTGCCAAAACCCAGTAGTAAGGGTGAAGGAAGTGTTAAAGTAGATCATAGTAATGGTAATGTTGGGAAGAAAGGATTATATGTAGGGAAGGAAGTGAGGATAGTGAGAGGAAAGGAAATGGGGATGAAAGGAGTAGTTTTGGAGGTGAAAAAGGGCGGGGATTTGGTGGTTTTGAAGATTGGGAGACGAGAAGAAGAGGTGAAACTTCAGGCACGGGATGTGGCCGAATTGGGTTCAGTTGAGGAGGAGAGGTGTTTGAAGAAGTTGTCAGAATTGAAGATTAAAGAAGAAGAAAAGAGTAATCTTGATGGGGTTAGAAAACAGTCATCTGGGGGTAGAAGTAGAGACGGAGCAACGACGGAGAAGAAAAAGGAAAGCAGAAGAAGTAGAGACGAAAGGAGTGATAAAGTATCTTGGCTTGCTAGTCATATTAGAGTTAGGATTGTAAGTACGGATTTGAAAAGGGGAAAATTGTATCTAAAAAAGGGGGAAATTATGGATGTGGTTGGGCCGACAAGTTGTGATATATGTATGGATGAAACTAAGGAGTTGATACAAGGTGTGGATCAGGACTTGCTTGAGACAGCTCTTCCGAAACGTGGTGGTCCGGTTCTTGTTCTGTATGGTAGGCACAAAGGTGTGTATGGCCACTTGGTTGAGAAGGATAGTGAGAGTGAGACTGGAACTGTCCGAGATGGTGATACAAAGGAGTTACTCAAAGTGCGACTTGAACAAATTGCTGAGTACCTTGGAGATCCGAGCTATATTGGTTATTGATCCCAGTCCTTGTGAGTAGAATATGGCATTGACATGACGAGGAATTACTATTCAAATCAAAGGTATTGAAGTTTATATTGAAGTTTATACTTCCTTGGTCTCTCATGTTATATAAATACACACATTATCGTTTCTTTATTATTCATGTAAGTGCTTTGACGGTTGTGTTCTTGTAATTTTGATGCATTTATAAGTACTGTTGCTAATGGTTTTTCTTTTAAGCACTTTTAGTTATTAATTCAGTCATTTCGTTTTTGTTCCTTCTCTTTAAAGGCTAAAGCTATAACAGATCTTCTCTATTTGTTCTAATCTATTGCCTCAAATTTAATTAACTTTGACTATAACAACTCTTCTTGAACAAAACTAAGCTTCCACCTAGTTTTTTGGGTTCTTCAGCAAAACAATTGATGCACAAGTTTGTCTAAACCTCTATTCACCAGTTGAACACTTAAAACAATCCACAGAAATAGAGTTGGAGTTGATGGTGGTAGCATTTTGGATCTCCTAGCCGTTCTTATCCTCCATCTTGTGTTGAGTCACTGACCGCAGCAACGGTAATGTATCCCCAAATTCTGCAACAAAGTGGTAGAGAAAACCAAGAGAGGAAAAAAGGATACTAGCATTTTCACAAGAATGCATTGCAGTATTGCGGATTCCAAAAATGTATCCTAGTCAAATGTCAGTACACTGTTGCTGCAACGTGCTTCAATTCTAGCAAACTACAGAAAGATCTGTTTAAGTCTTAAATTTGCAAGGGACTTTCTTAGTCTATGTGCTTATTTTTGTGAAGTATGCTTGAATACCTACTGTGGCTGATTAGTTAAGTGAACTCTCCCAGCATACTTCAATGATTTATTTTTCCGTTGTTTGGCTTTGCTAACGATAATCCTCAACTAGTTTGTGCAGGCTTACTTCCAGCTTGCTAGAAATAGAGGGACTCTAGGTACTTTGATGGTATTTACCATTAGCAAACCAACCAAGTCTTCTTCCTTATTTGATATTCCTGAAGATGAACAGTATTCTTTTGCTAGCTTCAGCATGAACCTTAAAATTCTTGAAAATCATGAAGCCAGTTGTGATAAGCATAAATGTGTGTTGTTATTGTCACTTTTGACATCTCCAATAAAAATCATAAGTATGAGCACAGCCACAGCCAAATAACCCACCGGAACACATCTCGCACTGACAATCTTGCTGTAGCTAAGCAAGTATCAATGTAATTGACAAACAGTTGTAGAAATTCAAAAACCTTCACTGACGAAAGGCAACTGGGAACCTGAATTCTTATCATTCTTGTAACTGACATGGTTAGGTGATACCGTCTGTCTCATGTCTAGAATTTGGTAGGAAAGATGGCAAACATATTAGTATAGTTGAATCAACATTACCTTTTCAAAAAAAAAAAGAAAGATTAGTATAGTTGAAGCTGTTATCTTTTGGTTCTTGTGTACCCATACTTATGGGTCAGAGAAACAAGTTGTACTTCTAAGAGAGGTTCAGCAAGCACCCAAAAGTGTGGCCTAGTGATCAATGAAGTAGGTCTCTGGTTCAAATCCAGCTTCCTATCTATCCTAGCCTTGGTGGATAGAGTTACCTGGTGGGAGGTGACAGGTATCCCGGGGAATTAGTCGAGGTGTGCATAAACTGGCCTGGACACCACAGTTATAAAAAGAAAGGAGGTTCAGCAAGCGCAGTGTGCTATACCGTTGTTGGATGAGTGAACTGGTACACCTGTTCTTCATCCATAAGTGGTGATACTAGGGTGGTAGGCACGTTGAGCCATCGGACATCGCTTGGCCAAATGTTGTTTACTTATATGTATGCAAATAATCTGCAATGTAATATTTGTCAACATACAAATAAAGTGACACCGCTTGTCAGCAAGGACTGCATTGGCAGTTGGCACTCTGGTATAGGGCGTCACTTCACCACTGAGGTCAAATGTTCGAATACAACTGCCGACAATTTCTTTTAAAATTTTATAGCTTTATTCAGAAAAATTAATGAAGCCACTAGGTGTTGATCCTTCATCTCCTACCCTAAAATAGATTAGGTAAATCAAGTGAACCAGCAACTATTATAATCAAGTTATGTTGTGGACTTGTGGTATATAACTTCAATTATGTTTACCGAAATTATGATGTCGTTACTATACTTTATTTATTTATTCACTTTTTTAAAGGTCGACACCACTTGAGGATTTCGGAAAATACTGCATACGCCACTGGGTGCTATGATATTCAATGGAATGTGATGAAAGTTTTGATTGTTTTTCCTGTGCTACAGCTACCCTTGAAATTTGTTTGGAGTGGTCAATTGTTGAATTGGTCAATTCTGGCATATTTTGAACTTTCCATCACTCCATGTAGTTGTATCAATAGTGTCAACGAGGAGTCTGTATGCTATTATTTTTAGATTAATAATGTTGTGTGGCTGCAATATCTTCCGGCAGAGGACTGCTTCTATCAGTTTTTTCGGTTAGTAGCACCGAATAATGGTAGAAGCAACAAGTACTAGGGTTCTAAGCAGGCAAAATTCAGAAATAAGAAGTGCAATATTCCTTGTGCCTAGGGTTTATGGGAAACAACCTCTCTACCTTTGAGGTAGAGGTAAGGATTTGTGGTACGACATGGGTATGTTTTTGTTACATTTGAACTAAAAAATGTAATGTGGCATCTGATTAGCATGAAGTTATAAAATGACATTAATTTGGTTCTATCAATTTTCTGATTTTTCTTCCTTTTATCTTTTACCCTCTTGTGTAGTGATAAGTTTAGCAATGTTGACAAGAGGGGGTTGCTCAAACGGTTAGCACCCTCCACCTCCAAACCTAAGGTTGTGGGTTCGAGTCAGGGAGCAAAAAGGTGGGACTTGGGAGCTCCCTGGGAGGGAAAAAAGAAGTTTAGCAATGTTAGATGTACAATTAAAAAAGGGCAGCCCGGTGCACTAAAGCTACCGCTATGCGCGGTGTCCGGTGAAGGGCCCCACCACAAGGGTGTATTGTACGCAGTCTTACCTTGCATTTCTGCCAGAGGCTGTTTCCAAGGCTTGAACCCATGACCTCCTGGTCACATGGCAGCAACTTTACCAGTTAGATGTACAATTGAATCCTGATTTTTCCGTGTTTAGTTAAGATCTTTTTGTTCTTAGGACTTGGTACTTTAAACTGTTTGTGGCTTCTAAGATAAGCTCTTGGTAACATATGCAAGTGTAAATCTTAATTTGGTAACTGGACTTGGTATATATGCACTGATGTCGTTGATTCTTGATTGACTATCCTGTGGTGTGGTTTAGAGACAGTACTCTGAGAAGCTTTGCGTTCATTGCTCAGAAGAAAAGCATCATGTTACCAATTAAATAAAGCATCTGAGAAAAGCGAAAGAAGAAAAAGTTTTAAGCCCTAGCACTTGTAAGAAATATCTGGAATACACTTTGGAGATAAGTAGGGTCTTCCAATTATATTTGAGGTTCTTGAGTTTGTTTTTGTATGCCTGATATGTAGGTATTCAAGTGATTATGGAAAAAACACGGAGTTCATACTTTGGGTTAGAAATGATTTACTAGTTAGTGAAGTGAGGATGCACTACTTATCCAGGAGAGTAACATGATTGCATCTCTCTTATATCGTCTTCTCACTCGTGCCTACGAGGTATATAACACATCACAAAGTTGCTTTAGCGTGAAATTTCTAGAAGGGGGACTTGTTGCAAGTAGATCTACACACATTGAGCATCTACTTAGCTGATAGTATTGTATGGTCATAATTATGCTCTTTGCTAACCAAGATACAGTTGCTACTGTTCTTTTCTCTCCATTATTTTCATCATGGCTTCTGTACTATTGTATTCCCTTTTCATACTTGCTTTGAAATGCTTTACCTGAGTCTAGGGTCCATCAGAAATGACTTCTCTATCTTCACAAGGTAGGGGAAAGGTCTGCGTAGACACCACCTTCCCAGACTTGCTTGTGGGATTACACTGGCTATGATTGTTATTGCCAACCAAAATACACTTGCATTTGAAGTTGTTCTACTGTAGTTTGCTGTTCTGAAAGCCGATTAAGCTTCTTGGATATAACCTGTGATATAATTTCATGTAATTTACGAAGCTTGTGATGGAATATGCAGAAAACGCTGGATCATGAAGATTCTTGCTGCGCAGGAAGTCACATTTACTGGCGAAGGCTCTCATGTTGCTTATACATGTATTTTAGCTCATCTCGATCGTACATTTCATAACTGTCTAAATTTCTTCAATATATGAGGGTTCTAATTCACATTGCTGAAGTGTTTCAATGAGAAACATTTTTAGAAGCCCCAAATGTTCTCTTTCAGTATTCTCAACTGTTTGAGCTACTTTATTACATGATAATGGTGATCGAATTCCCTCGTAAGTAAGTTTGTTAAATTTGAATGTAGTCAAATTGGAGTTTGTAATGTGGTTTCTCGTTGATATGGAAAAAGCTTTATGAGAAAAATTTTATTTGGGAATTGATGTTCGCATACCGTTTGGTGAAGCTCATTTCAACCAAAAATTGCGAGATAACTAGGAGGCTCTTTTCAACCACCATAAATACGTTAAGATACATACATAATATGGAAACTCCTAATTAAAGCCTCCATTTAGCTGTTCCAAACCAAAGATTGCAACAATCATCATTGAGATGTCGTATAATGATTTATGCAGCTACATTAGAATTCAAAAGTCCAAACTTCCACACTGCTTGCTTTGTAAATTTTGTATTCCATTAGCTTGTTTCATATTCGTATCACGTTCTGTATTGATACCCCGACTTCGCCCGATGCCTAATTTTGGTAAACCACGATTGAGGCCCTCGAGCAAGACACATGCTTTGCACCATTTCTGCATATTTACACCAGAAATGGACTAGTCAGTTGAATGCAAGTACTAACAAGTAGCCTATTCTGTACAAGAATAAGTTGCTAGTAAGAATAAAACATCATTTATAACATCCCTACAAGAAGGAAAAGTAAATTTAATAAGTATAAAGGACAAGAAAACGAGGAAAAACCAAGTCATTACAGTGAAACAGCAAAAAAAAAGATCTTTGCAAGCTGATGACAAAAAGAATCTCTCACATGAGAGCGACGACAGCAGGTTTATCTCAGATTAGCAATTCTTCAGAAGAAACTTTAACCAGTCAAGTTTGTTATTGCAAAGGAGACAGATGGATCATAGTACAATGACAACATTAATATCTTGAGGAAGTAATAACTAGTAAAAGGAAAGCATACTGATACCCTGAACAAATTATACTTCAAGATAGATGCTAGAACTCTTCAGTATCGCAAAATGCAAGGCAGTATAAGAATCATCTTTTACCTGGCTGGATATATAACCACATCTTTCACAAGTTCCTTGTTCTGGCATTTTTGTAGAGGTGGAGATCCGAAAGTCTTCACCTGATTTGATAATGTCGAGAATGGCTCTTGATCTGTCATCATGATCACTTAGTTACTTTTCAAGAACTAAAGCATTTTGCAAAGATTATTAATACAACATAATCGTCTGAAGAAATTTTCTTTTTTGGAAGAATTTCAAGGGAACTACCTCATCCTTTCTAAATCTTTAATGAACTCACGAGCAAAGCCACGGTAAGCATTAGGGGAATAAATACCTGCATTTTCATACAGCTAATCTTTTAGGATGAAGCACAAGGATATGACAAAAAGTTAAAACAAATTAGCGAGACAATTTCAGTATTGGATCATATCGTATCAACACAACAAAGGAAACAAGCACTTGCTCTGCCACTCGCTCGAGACAATTATATTGTAATTTGTTTGACATGTGCAGTGGAGAGGAAGCCTAAGGAGATTGAGTGCTCAGACTTTCAGAATATCTATGTAGAAATGTCACATAACCGGGAATGAAAAGTAAAACCGTAATAGATAGATGGGCAAAGGTCTGCCATTGATAAAAATTTCAAATATAACTTCATCAATGAAAAAAAAATCAAATATAATATACACATTATATGTATGTCATACAAAAATCTATTTTTTGAGAAAAAGTCGTACAAGAAAACGATTACCGATAGATGATCATGTAATGCTGCTAAAGTGCAAGAAGGATGCACAATGGAGGTAGTTGCAGATTGAAAACATCCAAATTACTACTTTCTCCGTCCCATTCTAATGGATTGGGTCAACACTCGCAAAGCTTAAGAGTAAAATAGTGTGGATATATTGTTATACTGAGATTGGTAAGAACTTAAATAATAGTTTGAAGAAGTGGAACAGTAGGTCGAAAAATATCACGTCAATTATGGAACAATACAAGGTAGTAATAGTATAGGTATATTGTTGGACCTTTGGGAAAAAATGTTTATCATGGTTAAGAAAGAGGTCGCGTCTTAAATTACCATTACTCAAAAAAAAAAAAAAAAAAAATAAAAAAAAAAATGGAGGTCGCGTCTTTGGTATGGATCAAGCTAGAGTAGGACGGAAGGAGTACTTGAATAGTTCAAATGCTGCTATTACATTCAAAATATATTTGAAGTGTACTTTTGCAATGTAGATAGTATAGGTAGAATTGGTTATGTAATATACTACAATTTTTTTTTTTAGTTTGGTATACGACTATCATTATGTTCAATAAAGGCATACAGCCATATAGAATGAGCAGATGTTTAGCCATCAGTCAGCAAGAAACATTTGCTTTTGGGGATTATTCTCTGGAAAAGTACAATACTTAGATCAAGATGGTGCATATGAAGCCGACAATTTAGTTTCTCTATCATCCTTGATCTTCTGATTACTAGAAACGGATATAAGGTTCTTGCTCATGTATTCTAGATAATTCCTCTACCCAGCCTTAAATTGAATTGAAATATTATTTCCTTCAGATACCGAGAGAAAAATCTTAGTACTGAACTATTCTAAGATGTAGCAATTGTAAGACGTTCATATTATCTCATACCCCACCTTTCTCACAACACCTGGGCCTCTTTCCATTGTAATGGGAGGAAAGAGAGAGAATAAAGTAGACAGACATGAAAACAACACACATTAAAGTGCTTCAACAAAGACGAGAACATACTTACATTCTGTAGAGAAGTAGTCCAGCTTTTTAAAGTATGCATACGTAACAGAAAGTTAAGGCAGCACAGTCATAAGTGATCATAATCAGAAAGCTATTATTTTACTAAGGAAGATGCAGCCCCTTAGGGTATATAGCAAGGGGTAGCCCAATAAAATCCTATCAAAGAAAAGGATATATGACAATTTCCTTCTCATATGTGTATTTGAAGGGCTTGCATCTCGGTATTGGCCCATCTTCTCCGGTAATTATCGATGTGCATCTACTCAACCTGGTTTGTTAGAGGAAAGAAATTCGTCAATAATTTGGGGAAGAAAAGAAGGAAGAGAATCATACAAGAGAACTAAATTACAATTAAAGGGCAGCCGGTGCACTAAGATCCCGCTATGCGCAGGTTCCGGGGAAGGGCCTGACCACAAGGATCTATTGTACGCAGCCTCACCTTACATTTCTACAAGGGGTTGTTTCCAAGGCTTGAACCCGTGACCTCCTGGTCACATGGCAGCAACTTTACCAGTTACTACAAGGTTCCCCTTCAAGAGAACTAAATTACAATTACTTTTTTTAATTTACCAGTTTCCAAAAAAATATAAAATTACAATTACTTTTACCTTGCAATATCACCTCGTAAAATATTTAAAAGGACCGTTTCAGCAATATCATCTGCATTATGTCCGGTAACAAGCTTGTCTACCTTTAGCAGTGCAGCACCTCGATCAAGGGCCTTACAAAAAAAACTAATCAATATGAAATCTATATTACCAATTTCAAAGAAGTATCAAGAAACTGCAACTGCTAGAGGAAAATAAAGTATTCCAAACATCTTTACTACAAGAAGGATGCAAAGAACTTGGTCATTCTCACAGCAAGAAACAGAAAATTAGGTCAGCCACAGAGTAGAGTTCCAAAATATTTCAAAAGCTGTTTTGCACTCGTGTGTAACTTTTGTGCAACAACATATATTACATAGAGATTTGCTGGGAAGGTGCAAACTGTTTGCCAGATATTGGAGACATTTATGCAAAATATAATCCTCAAACCCAAAGGCAAGTGTGTCGAATTACCTGCCGACGGAAAACACCACAAAATGTGCAGTTGTTCTTCAAGCCTATCAATTTCACTATTTCATCCATTGTCCACCCATACAATTCACTGTAGGAAACTACTTTTAAAGGAAGTCCATACTGCAAGGAGAAGATAGCAATAACACGATAATAAATTGAGAAGATATAGAGGTTAAAGGTTTGCAAGTTAAAAAATCAAACTCATCTAGTATAGAAACTATAGATGCTGCAAAGCCACTGTAACACTTAGAAAATGACAATTATAGATGCTAAAGTGACACTCAAGTAACTACTGAAAATTATAATAGAAATAAGCGATCATGAGAGGAGAAAAAAGCTAAAATCAAAGAATCAAGAGATATTGGTAGAAGACAAGCGCTCCTCAATCTAGAACAAACAACAACTGTGCCCCAGTCCTAAGTTAGTTGTGGTCGACTGTATGAATCCTCACTATCATTCACTCCATTTGAACCCATTTCACTCCTATATTCAATAATTTATGTTCTCTAGTATTGGATGTTCTCTTACAACTTTTTAAAAATAATTGTGGTATTCGGGCCAGCTCGCTTGCACCTCGACTAATTCCACGAGATACCTACTACCTCCTACCAAAACGGGTACTCAGTAACTATGGAGAAGGTAATTGCATAGAGAAGGATTCTTACATTTCTACTGACATACAAATCTATAACAAGATTTAGAAAAACTCCTAGAAACTTTGGACATGCAAGCTTACCAAACATGAATAAACCATAATACCAACTAGGTGGTAGCCTCAATGTCATTTAGAGGGAAAAACAAGGGAGAAGAAAACATCCGAGGAGTGATGTTTTCAATTTTCACTAAGTAATTGCTCCATTCTATGCCCTGGAAAGGGATATGAAATAGCAGCAGTCAAAAAATTTGTGCACCTGGCAATGCGAATATATAAATTTCCTGCAACTCTAGTAAAGAAACGGATTATGTATATCTACGGAGTTCAGATATTTAGCTGTGATCATAAAACATATAATTCCACAAGCCAGAGAACATTTGCAAATAGCAAGTTCAATTGAACATCACTGAGACTGGAAGTAGAAAGTCACGACCATCTATTTTCGCATTGTCTTATCCGTGACCATGCAAGACACCATTTTTGTCCTTGCTACATTGGATGAGATGGTTCAAACTGAGATGCTGATAAAGGAAGAGAGGTAAAACTTCGGGATTTTTCTGCTGTTTGACAATAATATAGGAAATATGGTCGTAATCCAAACGCCTTTACAGCTGGTATTTGCAAATAAACTTGGCCAAGAAAAGATGGGTTGATGATTCAACTGTGATATTCATATTCAAAGTTCGTTCGGACTAGTTTAGGCACTATGATTTACAAAAGACAAGGTTCCATTCCTTGTCTCCATCAAATCATTGTAACATCTCTAGCACAAGATGGCTATAACAAGCTATGTCCCAAGACAAACGCAGACTATGTTGGTCAAGTTAAGAAAAGAAAAAAACAAGTGACGTAAGCTGGCCTTCACGCAGTTTCATTCTCACAAGATAGCAACAAAAGTCAAAGATAAAGATTAAACATAGGAGAGATCACAGAGTTAGTAGTTATTTAACGAGAACTAGGATTCAAACTGATATCTTAACAAGATTTTTTTCTTGCCTGTATTTCATTTCTTTTCACTGTTTCAAGAGAGTCATCCCTGTAACCAGTTATGCCTTCATCCACTGATAGTAAGAAGAGATCCAGTCCATAGTTGTGTCTACGGTTCAACTCTGACATTACATATGCAAGCACTGTTGAATCTGCAAACAAACCCAATTACCATCACAGAGGAAGAAGAAATGCTTAAAATGAAACAGCATTTATCACAAGTGAAAAACATCCTATGTAAACTCAGTTCCAGTTAACAGAGCAGATCTCCACTATAGGACCAGTTACAGCAGCAGCACATTAGCCAGGGTGAAGACATACTAATTTTGACAAGCTTAATGGGATTTGCAAATATATAGTACAAATCAAAGTTTATTAGTAGTAAAGTGATAGTGGAATGTTTAAGGACATCAGCAGCAGTGTTATCAAAAGCGAAAAGCGCAAAAAAGCTCAAAGGTCTGTTGGGGCTTAAAGCGCGAAGCGCAAATAAAAGCGTGAGCTTCAATGACAAAAGGCTCAAAGGGAGAAAAAGTACAAATATTTATGTTTAGTCCAAGATTAATAATTATAAGCATGAATGACAAATATATGAACAAAGAAATTGAAAAACAATTACAATAAAGTGAAATATCAATTGTTTAGTGTCGCCTCTTCAGAAGACACTCTTTGGCAAGGAAAAGTATGCCTTAGAAACTTGATGACGACAGTGAAGCGCACATAAAGTGAGGCGAAGCGCTCAACACGTTTTGAGCCTCGCTTTAGGGCTTAAGCGCGCCTTTGATAACACTGATCAGCAAGAAAGTCAAGAATGGTATAATACTATATGTTAACAACTTTTTGCCCATTTCAAAAGTAAGCCCCCCAAACTTCATAAGTAACTCGGGCTAAAAATAGGCCTAAGAGAGTAACGGAATTAACCTCGAAGTACAGCAGGCCCACACATGAGTAATGGAACCATTGGAATACTTGTTCATAACTAGGATACAAGTTGAAAGGTAGTTGGATGGAATAAGTTGCCCAATGGACAAGAGAAGCAAAAAGGGTCCCAAATCCGAGATGGCAAAATAGTGCAATTACGCCCCATGTACTTAGAGTGGCAAAATTTTCTCATGCCCTGGGCCACCTAAACTTAAAGGAAAGTTCTACGGAGTGGTTTTTAGACCAGCTATGTTATATGGAGCAAGAGTGTTGGCCAGTTAAGAAACATTAAAAAGATGAAAGTGGCGGAGATGAGGATGTTGTGATGGATGCGTAGGTATACTAGGAGATAGGATTAAAAATGAGAATATCCGAGATATGGCTGGTCTAACCGCCATTTCTACTCCCTAGTACAACAACAACAATATACCTAGTGAAATCCCACAAGTGAGGTCTGGGGAGGGTAGAGTGTACGCAAACCTTACCACTACCTCGTGGAGGTATATATGTTGTTTCCTAAAGACCCTCGGCTCAAGTGCAGCAAATTCAGATACAAAGAAGAAGGAAACAATGGAAAAAGTATAGCAACTAACAAGGAAACATAGCAAAGTTTACAAGATAAAAGCAAGAACAACAACACTTCTACTCCCTAGTAAAAAAGGGCAGTCCGGTGCACTCAAGCTACCGCTATGCGCGGTGTCCGGGGAAGGGCCCCACCACAAGGGTGTATTGTACGCAGCCTTACCTTGCATTTCTGCCAGACGCTGTTTCCAAGGCTTGAACCCGTGACCTCCTGGTCACATGGCAGCAACTTTACCAGTTACTTCAAGGCTCCCCTTCACTTCTACTCCCTAGTATTAAAGTTAATTTCTTTTGATCGTATTACCACTATAGAATACAAGAATTGATGGATTTAATAGTAGAATTAACTATAAGCCCTAAATGGCTAAATGAAAACTTGATGGTGGAATTGGGTTGAATGAATAATTTGAGTTAACGGTTCTAACTGCTTAAATTATAAATTTTGAAGAGTTGTCTACGCGAAGTTGTTGAGAAAAGACTTGGACAGTTGTTTCGAGGTAAGTTGATGTTTCTTCCTAAGTCAAGGGTTAGATTAAAATGTGCATATCAAGTGTTTGATGGAATGCCTAAATGTATAATCCAAGCCTATATGTTTATTCTAGGAGCATATGAATTTTTGTGCTTAAACTGTTAACCTTAAACTTAGAACCCATTACACAAGAGAACCTAGTTGTGTGCATATGTCTGCTAATTACTCAGAATGACAGAAAATGATTAACTTCTATGATGTAATTTAATTTCATGAGGTGTTTCAGTTACTTGCTTCTAAGAAATTATCTGCCTATGTGCAATTGCTTGTATAGCTCAGACCTTTGTTTAGATGTAGATTAATGTGATCACATTCAGAGAAGGAGAAGTAGTCAACCTCCCCGAGTATGAGAGCCATGGTTGCCAGGGTACCCCGTGCTTGCAGGTGCTAACACACTCAGATGGGTTGAGCTTGATTGAGCTACTCAATGATCCCATATATGCGTTGAACTTGAATGAGCATAATCAGAGGCCCCATTAAAGCACTCAGATAGGTTGAGTTTGATTGAGCTACTCGATGGCTCCTCATATGGGTTGAGCTTGAGTGAGCAAAATCAGAAGCCCCGCAACAAATTTAGCAGTCCTGTGCATGTTCTAGGGTCACTATGTGTACATCTTTTCAAAAAGATTCCTTTTAAAAAAAAACTTCAATCTCAGTTATCACTTTTTCTAGTTTTCAGATTCAAAATCAACTTACATATTTGCCGTATTTGGTATTTAAATTACTTGCTTCACTTCTTGCATTTCATTATGATTATAAATGTATAGCCCAGACTAATCTATCCTCCCGTTGGGGAAATTGACAATGGGATTAATGGATATCCTTAAGAGGTACTTAGCATGTTTGGGACAGCCATGTCATGTGGAAAGTGTTGAGAAAACAGGGAACAAAGCACGTGGCTAGAAGCAGACATTCATAGATTCAGTGACAAACTCCATTGATTCGTTCCGGCGGTATTAGACTCTTTCCAGATTTTCATTTATTTTAGATGCTGTATTATTCCAGGGAAAATGCCCCAAAGGTTTTGTATTCATATTTCAGCCCTTACAAGCTCATGACTTGCTAGTGGGTTTTAGCTTTCAAGTATTTTTATGTTATGTCCATAATTTAATTTTTCAGGCTATACGTATTGTAGAATTGGATAACACTTATTGCTTTTCTAATTTTATTAATAGCCATCAGACGTTACAACAGGATTCACTCGACAGGTACTACAGGTTGGGTGTTGATCACGTCCCACCCAGTTTGGAGACGTGACACAAATGTATGACATAATAAATTTAATGTTTTTGGTCAATGATATTGGCTACAGACAGAGAGACACAGATTTTGTCAAATACTCCCTCCCTTCACTTTTACTTGTCGCACTTCGCTTCATGAAGTCAATTTACTAATTTTCGGAGCTAAATTAAATTAGATTACTTTAATATTTTAAATTTTAAATTTAGATATCCGAAAACTATACGAAAAATACCATAAGTTGCAATCCTTTCTCAAATTAATATGATAAAAAAAACATCTCAAAATGTTGGTCAAAGTTAACACAGTTCAACTCTCGAGAAGTGAAACGTGAACGGAGGGAGTAATTAGTAGAAACCTTTTCCACCGGAAGCTCCAATAGCTATGCGTTCCCCAGGTTTGAAAAGCTGATTATCAATAATAACCCTATGAATCTCATCTTCAAACACTGTATAAAAACACTCCCTGCATATCTTTTCAGAGAAAGAACAAATTTTAGCACTTCAAAATTGAACAACAACAACAACATATCCAATATAATCCCACAGAGCGAGGTCTGAGGAGGATAGAGTATACGCAAACCCTACCCCTACGTTGGGAGACAGAGAGGTTGTTCCTATAGACCCTCAGCTCAAGGAAAAGCATATCAAAAATGAAATCATGGAAAAATACTATAAAAAGTATACAACAACAACAACTATATATCCAGTGAAATCTCACAAAGTGGGGTCTGAAGAGGGTAGAGTGTATGCAGACCTTACCTCTACCTTTTGGAGGTAGAGTTTCAAAAAGACCCTCAGCTCAAGAGAAGCAAATTAAAGTATTAATGAAAAGAAAGAAAAAGAATAGAAAAAACCAGCAGTGAAGAAAAACAAGACAGCAGTGAATAAAAACAAGACAAGTAATAGGAATGTAAGGCGGAACAGTAACATAAACAACAAGGTATCCAAGTACAAGATACAGAAGATAGTAACAGAACAGAAATCGCAGGACAATAAACTATTATAACTACGAGTATGGAAGGATACGCGAGACAACGTTATATTCCCTAGTAACCTTCTATCTTAATCCGTATCCTTCAAAATAAAAAGCAAAATAATAGAGTAATAAAAAAAAATGAATAGAGGAAGCGAGAAGAGTACTTGTTGCAGGGTTTTAGGGCGTTTCAATGCGGCGCGGTTTACATTACAGAGACTGCACACTCGGCCGCCTTTTGGCTTCGCCGTTTTCTCCATCATATCAAACGCAAACTACGAATCTGTGATATATTCAGTTGGCTCCTTTATGCATACTCTTATTAAATTACAAAAGACATCCCCTGGTTTTGCAACTTGGAGTCAAATTTTACCAAGTATTGTTCCAAATGAGTAACTTTGGTCACCATTCTGTTTTTTTTCTTTTTTTCTTTTAGGTTTCCCACACTTTCTAACAAAGGCGACTCCATATCTAAGGGTCTGATTAATGATGAAGCAGTACTTAACACTCCACCACAACCCTTGTTGGTACTTTGGACAACATTCACAACAAGAATGTTATGTTTCGCTTCTTGCGAGTCTCATTTAATATTCATTAAGGTCAAAAATACGTTTCACTTTAAGAGTTAAATTATATAAATTTTTATCACTCCATATGTTAAGATATATATATATATAATTTTTACTATATTAATATGAGAGACATTGCAACTTACAATACTTTTTATATAGTTTTTGAATATCTAGTATATTTTAATTTAAAAAAATTAAATTACTTTAATCAATTTAGTTATAAAGATTAAACAAATTGACTTTCGAGAAACGAAGCATGATCTGGGACGAAGGAGATATTATGTTTTAGTCAATTTGACCTTCAACCTCTAATGAAGTTCTAATCCTAAGGGTAAATTTGAATTATTATTTTTTTTAAAAAAAATTGGCACTTGGTTTTCATTCATTTCAAGTTGGAGTTTCATGATTTTAAGAACCTATTTTATTAACGACAATGTCATGAATGAACTAAAAGTATAACATTACACGAATTAGCAGCATCATAGGGAAAATTTGAATACGGAAAAAGGTTTAAATTTGCCCTTAAACTTTGTGAAATAGTCCAAATTTGCACTTCGATAGTAATTGAGATGAAAAATTCTCAGCACAAACCTTTTTTTATCAAGGAAAACAGTTATATTTGGCCTTGATCAAATTTGCCCCTTAATTTTCAAATTGTGCAAATTTCATTTTTCATAGTTATTCTCCATTGCGCTAAATCAATCACCATCATAATAATTGATTCTCTCCATTTTTATAAATATTACTTGAAGAATAATCTTAATAACACATTTCACCCCATACTCACCATAGCACATAAATTCCATACAGAATTAAATCCTTCAAACAATCGTTCTCACACCTTAATCTTTAATCACTTTTCTCTTTTATCTTTACCATAAGATCATCAGTTCTCAAACATTATAATCTCACATTAACTGCTATAAATAATTTAGAGACTAAAGGGGGAGACCACTAAAACAATTGCTTTAGGCACCTCCAAAATTGAAAGCCTCAATTTTTTAAATATTATCAAACTATTATTAATATAAAGGCTCTGCAATTTATACTTCTTTTTCGAATTGATGCAGATTATTTATATAAATAACCTAAATTTCATAATATACATGAAATATGTTAAAAGGAACAATTTGATAACAATAGAAAGTCTCTTGTAATATCTTTTAATTTTGGATCAAGCCATTTTCTTTTTTTAAAATTACTTCAGTTATTTTAAATAGATGAAATCATTTTGACACTTCACTTTAAGTGATAAAAATTTGAGATCGTTAGATATTATGGATTTATAAAAGATTTATCGAATTTTAACCTTGAACGACTCTTATAAAAATGTTAAATTTTGGTGAATAGAGATACGAGATATCTCCAATGGACAATGGCTATAGCTAACAAGTAGTCAAGCGAATGATCGAGAAAAGGACACCATTTATTTTTTCCACAGTGGGCTTCTGTCAAAATTATGTTGATAAGGCGGCATATGCATCCATAGTGACCAAAGATATCTAATGGGTGCATTCGAGTTTGGACATGTTGAGATGAGTTGAGTTGGTGAATGAATCATAACCTAATATGTGCAAACTAGTCTACGTTAAGATGAGATTTGGTCAAAATAAGGCCACTTCATACAAAATTTCGTCACCATTTCATTGGATATAGCTATTAAGCACAAGTACTGTCATCATATTTCTCAAAAATGATAAAATTTCGAATAGCCTTCCTAATGTGCTATGTATTTTCATACTTCATCTTCACTACTTTCAAGGACTACAACAGCTTTCTTGGTTTTCAACTTTTGACAGCTTTGGCTTTCGTCTGTTTGCTTCCTTCTGCGTCTTGTTGGGGATCAGACTCATAACTAGCAATCTCTTCAAGAATTCTGCTTCCATATTTTTCAGTCTTCAACTTTCCAATTATCTTCTCCAACTGCATTAAAAATGAAGTAATATTCAGATGATCGCATCACATGAGAAGCTGTAAGGCTGTGCTATCAATGCGATCGTGTAAACTATCGCAGTCTTAGCTCTAAGCTAGAACTTTTACATTTTCATAACTGAACAAACATCACATATCTACATCTCACCTACTTAACAGGCCATATATGAGCACGCGTTGGAATAACTATGTGGCATGCACACGAAGCATACAGTAAGTACGATTACTCTGCAAAGTCCTAAGACCTTAGATTATACCATTGAAAAATCTGAACTCTCAATGTCGACTTACCTGTCCTACTTCCCTTATTCAGCCATACCCCAAAACTATCCATTTCTCCGAAAAAGTAAAAATTTTCCTATTTAACACTCCATCTTATTAATAGAGGCTCAGCTTGGGACTCACTTGTTATATTACTACTAATCTGTCCCAATGAATGTCTGTACTTGATTTGGCACTTTTACTACAGAAGAGAGAAAATGTGAACTTTGAGGAAAATTGTGGAAGCCATTGCTTACTTTTCTTGATTTTTTAGAATAAGATAAAAGAAAACAGTTCATGAGAGAAGTAAAAGCAGGGTCCAGCCTCCCTACCCCAAAAAAGGTAAGGGTAAGGTCTGCGTATATACTACCCTCCCCACACCCCACTTGTGGGATTACACTGGGTATGTTGTTGTCATTGCAAGTAAAAGTGGGATCCAGAATTTTAGTGGATAACAGTACCGGTCACTAGATTATCCTTTTAGCAAAGTAGATATTATTTTGACATAGATGCCTTCATCAAAAAATATTACTTTGACATGGATGGAAAGGAATACCAGACTACTGGAGGTAAAAAAAGTTCAAATTCCTCTTTTTCTGAAGCTTTTAGTAAACTATAACAGATGACAAGTAATGAAAAAAACAAAAGTTAGAAGTTAAAACATCAACTCTGTAAGCAAAGCAGTAGGAATGCACCTCTTCAGTTGATTTTGGTTTCTGTGCACTCAAGGTACTGATTTGTTGTGTAGATAATACAGAATGAGGGAATATTCCCCCATGGATGGATGCGAGTTCCTTTCGCAGCTTGTCAAGCTTATCATCCAATCCCGATGATCTTTCTCGTTTGGATGATTTCATAGTGCTTGAGGTCCTTGACTGTCTAGTTGACATCTCAACCTTAATAATTTTATTACCTGAAGGTTAACCAGAAAAAAAAATTAGATAACCTGAAGCCCTTTTCCTTTCTTTGATTTGTATGTAACAGATACGATAAATAGCTGGCTTAGCCAAATTTTTTGTGCCAGGTCTTTGACTTATAGCATTCTTTCATGCCAAGGTCAAACTCAGCTTGAATACTAATCATCATCATCATCATACCCAGTGTATTCCCACAAGGTGGGGTCTGGGGGGGGGTAAAGTGTACACAGTCCATACCACTACCTCGGATGAAGTAGAGAGGTTGTTTCCGATAGACCCCCGGCTCAGAATCAGCTTGAATACTAAATGAGGCAAAAACTTAGCTAAAAAATGTTTTTTAAACTACAACAACATACCCAGTATATTCCCACAGAGGGGGGTCTGGGGAGGGTAAGTGTACGCAGTCCATACCACTATCTCAGAGGTGAGATAGAGAGGTTGTTTCCGATAGACCACCGGCTCAAGACAAAAACAATCTAGAGAAGACATAGTATAGGAACAAGAAAACGTTTTTGAAACTACTTTGCTAAAAAACTTGACAGATCAAACCACAAAAAACTCAGATTCGCACTTTGCTCATCTCGAGAACAATGAAACTATCCAATTTCAAAAGCAAAGAATGAAGAAATCATCCAACACCAATTTTACTGGCTGAAAATCAATAGAATCTTTCTTAATTCTCACAACTAAGACAATCCCTCTAAGTAACAAGAAAACATCAAATAGAGGGTTTATTCATTCTTTTCTCATGCTAATAACAGAAGGGATAATCAAGGCTGAAATATTCCCAAAAGCTCTTTCTCTTTCTTCTCTGCACTATCCAATACAAATTTCCTCATGCTAATAACAGAAAGGTCCTTAACTTGGGCCTATTTAATGAGTCTCAGAATTCTAAGGCTGTCATCTTGATGGTTGAGTTGCTGCATATTTGCGTATCTTGAAAGAGAAGGGTATTTACCTTGCAATACTTGCTTTGCTAGAGGTCCTACTGTGACGTAAGCATTTGTTGCATAGGCAGTATGCTGAAATTCTTCTTTCTGCAGGGAAGAAAAGGCACAAAGATGTTGGTTCAAAGCTTAGAAAAAGGGAAAGGAGACAAAAGTGGAAACACTTCTCATATCCATTATTCGCTGTCTTGTTTCTGCTGTACAAAAGGGAAAAATAAAAATTGAGGGAAAGGGAAAAATTTATTTTTATATGCTTTGTTGTTTTACGCTGGGTATGTTGTTGTTGTTGTTGTATATGCTTTGCAGTTTATACTTCTGGTCATGTCACAAATTCTACTGTCCCTTTCATCTATAATAAACAGAAAAGAAATCCTAAACCTAGATTCTACAACACCCTAGCCCAAAACTTGGATCAAACCATAATACTTGAAAATTTGTTTCCCTCAAATTTAATTTTGTACTCGGAAAGAATGGAGCTTTTCAGGTGACAGCTAAATAGGTACCACTAAACCGCACAAATATATATAGCAACATCAGAAAAATTATTGGTAAGCTAATTTGAGTAATTCCTTAGCTTTCTCTGGACAGAGACTGCATTTATGTCAATTAATGTGTACACATGCAACACAGAAGCGCTAATAACAATGTATCAGAATGCGAAAGTGAAGGCGTTTTTGGTTTCCTAGCCATGAAGCAAGTTGTATTTCTAAAGGAATGAAAGTGAACTCCTTTTAGGATTTAATTTTCTCAGTATTTTCTTGTGACAAGTGAGAAATCCCGAGGTCCAGTTAGCGCATAGTTTGGATGGACCTGCCCTTTACCCTTCCCCATTTAAATATCAAGCTTTTTTCTCAGTATTAAATATAAAAGTATGGCTAAAACAATAAGAAAATACAAAAAGGGAATACCGAAGAAAACAACTTTTGACAGACAGAAAACAAAGCAGCAAAGAGCAAAGACTTTTAAGACAATGTCATCAACTAGAGAATATCTAGGCACCAGTGATTGAAATCATCAATAAAGTAGCTGCGGTAAAAAATTGGATACAGACAGAGGCTTAACAAACTAGGGCATCATGGACGAGTTATCTATTTTCTCAAGTCAAATTCAATGTATTTTAGACTTAAGGAAACAGAGTGAAGAAATTAACTTGCAAAAGGCATAAACACAGAAAAAAATAGTAAAAAATGCAAAGACGGAACCCTAAAAAAATAAAAAACAAATTCCACATGAAAGGTACTCTTCACTGGACTTCCATCCAGTTGCCAAATGTATTTGCAGAAAGAATATAGGGGTACTTTCTCTCAAGCTCATAGTTTTCTAAAATAAGCAAATTCAGGGTGCAAAGGACCACAGAAGAAAGGATAGTGATTGGAGAAGCTTATATTACTCCCATTTCTTCATAAATTTTAACACTACATTAAAAAATTCTAATAGTGGTTGCCATGCTTGATAACAAATTGCATTCAAAGTAAGCCCTTAACATAGAAAACCAGAGTTGGAAAAGAAAAGATAGAAAGTCAGATTCCCAATTATTGTCCCGCTTCTGTTCTCGGCTTTTCTGACAAGAAAAATAAAGATTAAAGAGCTGCCGATTATCGACATGAGAACAGCAAGCTATGAAATAACAACCTTGGGATTTAAATAACAAGCAGTCCTCATGCAACTTTAGAAAATAAAACAGGAATCATCAAACTCAAATTCTGTGATGCATAACAGATTACATCACATCTTTGTCTGAAAGTTAAGACCCTAACTTGTTTTGATAAAAACAATGTTGACAATATTGAATTTCACCTTACGCGTTTTCCATTCTCGACAAGCTAGCATATGTTCTAGGGAATTAAATTTTACATTTGTTGCTGGAGTGTCAAATTCCTATTCTAATATGTTAGTAAAGGAAGAGAGTATTTGAAAAGAGTCCATACAAGAACATGATCCAAAATAAGCTTGATGACAAGGTGCTCCAACTCATCTTTTTTCAGATCGGGACCTGCGTAAATACCAAGAAGAATACATTATCTTGTTTTGTGTCCATTATTCTTAATATTGCAAGCAAAATAAGAGAATTAAAAAACAGATAGTAGCAGAGTGATAATGAATAATGAATTTGGAAAGAATCTGCTCAGTTACACTGACATTAAGCTCTCAATATAAGCATTGACCAAGACGATGAATGAAGGGGGGACACACTCCTGCTAATGGGGGGACACAATCCAGCTTTCGGGACAAGAGATAGAAGCTATATCCATGGAAAAGCTACTTTTAGTAGCCATATTTTCCCTTGACTGAAAGCATTTATTTGGCCTAATTATACTGAGACTACTTTTGCTCAAGTCTCTGTTTTGGACTTACTTTTCTCTAGGAAATGCATAATTTTTGCAATACCATGGTGGTGTGAAACTTACCTAGGTTCTTCTGCTTAACCTTTAGTTTTTCCACTAGTTGCAACATTGTGACCCTCTGATCATTCTCTTGTATATCTTTCAGCATAGACACAATGAGTTTTGCATGACCTGCATGCAAATAAAGCATAAGGAGAAAGGTACTTCCCCAGGGGAAACAAGATTAAGTTTGAAACATCTCATTGTAGATATGAAAAATCTGAAAAGGATGATATTTTTTTTAATTGCGGTACAGAGCAATCATAACATGGATAATTGTGCCCAAAAAAGAGATAGAGAGAGAAGCCAAAAAGGAGAGAGAGAGAGAGAAACAGATCTAAGAAATCTAATACCATGATTTCTTACACTGCAACTAGTTGTCAAAGAATTTGAGCATCCAAAGCAACCCCTAAGTCAATTAGTGGATTAGATTTTGATAAACCCGTTCCTTAATTTTTTGATAAAGGATGCCCTTAATCATTGGGGGTTTTTATATCTAACACACTCCCAAACAAGAATATGTGAAAACTCACATAGCTCACTAATTGGATTGCAACTAATACATTTCACTACTAAGATAATTATTAATTACGTTGGAGACTGTAGAAAGAGAACATCTGTTACTGCTCATGTATATAATATCAGCAATTTACTATCAGATCAAAAGGATCATATGAAATCCAAGAAAATTGTTGGAAACTAAAACTAACATAATTAGTGAAGACTGCAAAAGACAGACTAACCAGGTAAAGCCATGGTTTTAGACAACTCGTAGACATATTAGAAAATTGGTACAAGCACAAAAGTTAAAACAACATACTTGAGGCATCCACCTCTTCCAACTCATTTGAAAAGGCACAGTTGTCACACATTCCTGAGCAAGATGAAGGTTAAGTGAAGTTGTGGAGCTCTTCTGGCTATTGTGACAAGTTAACATCAGTATCCAACTTAAGAAGTTAACCATACCATTGCATTCTTGTAAAGGCTCAGCAAAGTGTCGGAAGAAAGCACTTCGACGGCACTCCCTTTTAGACTGCAAAAAAAGATATTAATTCCTCCAGCTGATTGTTACCAATTACTGTTTATATATGAGCTCTAGTAGAAATTGAATTCTCTACAACTTGGGGCACTGGTTCTTAATTAACAAAACCATAAAACCGATATACTTGTTATACCACTGTAACGTACTGGTTAAACAATGTCTGTACAACCACAGATTAAGCAATCAAGAAACATCATGCCTACTTTGAAAGGTATGGATAACCAGCATAACATCTCAGCAAGCTCTCTTGCATTCCGAAGCTAACTAGTCAGCAACTATATTTAAACAATTCGATTACAGCTTAAAAGATGTATTCAGGAGCCAGGTACTATAAGAGATGACCACATCTTTAAAAAGATGTGTTCAGGAGCCAGGTGCTTTAAGAGCATCTCACATAAATATGCCATGCAAGTTTATAGTAAGAGCTAGAAAACTGGCAGGAAAATCTTCTCATTCATTTACATAGTTTGTGCTTATGCTGTACTGTACTTATAGTGGCTTGGAATGGAAATTGCTCGTCAAATTTTAAACATTTGTTGTTCTAAGTTTGAGTGTATTGTATAAACAAACTAAATTAACTCTATATAACCTTTTACCCTTCTCGGAAGGGCTTTCTTTATGCTTCAAATGCCAATATTACCTCAATGTGGTGTGTTTTTCATATTCTAAATTTGACAAGAAGTTTTCTATTGGTTAATGATTGTAGGAGATCAACAAATAATTGGCACAAAGGAGGTCCACCTATGCATAGTAGGAGCAAAAAAGGAAGAGACTGCATCAACTATACAGAGCTTATATCCTCTTGAGAAGGGCAGAATTCTCAGCATGATCAGTATGGTATTTTTCACAAGATGACAAAAGAATTAAGCTAAAAGCGCAGTTGGAAATAGCAAGCGGCATTACCTCATTCAAAATATTGTTTGACTGGACCATAGCTAATGTAATTATTAAATGCGCAAAAAGCACTATGTGATTTAGAAGTATTTAGAGATGTCATATTAGCCTTGGGTGCTCACAAGTAACAAAAAAAGAGTATAAATAGAAAAATTCCCTAAATTAAAAGAACTGGATAATCAGGTAGTTCTATTATGATGGAAATTCTCACATGAAATGAGAAAGAATGACACAGGATTGTGTCTAGAAGTCTTTCTGAAACAGAAAAGAGGTATTAAGTTTTGTTGCACGGAATTTAACTGTCAAATTCTTCAAGTATTATTGTAGGAGTAAACTCATCAGAAACTAAAGGAGTACAAGAGAAGGCATACAAGATGTTTATCATCTGAACTGTCTTCGTAGATGTGGACATGGTGAGGGTTTTAGATAATTAGATTAGGTAAGGTGACATTCAAATGTTATTAAGAAATTAGATTACTTTTGCCCTTCCACACCAGCAAAATATTCTACGTGGACACTTCTACAGTGCAAATTGATAGTTGATAAAATTATGATTCTCAATTTGGATATATAGACTTATCCCAGTTTCTAAGCTGGTTATGGGAGAAGAAACAACTGATAATATTTAAGCAGGAACAAGCCATTGTTATATCCTTTAAGTGAAATCTCTTACTCATGAATTTTCTTAATAGCAAACAAATAAGATAAATAAAAGGTCATATGCATTCTCACGGAATCAGAATGACATCTATATAGAGAACACAACCTCTAATATGAAAAAATATTTCAACACGCAACCTTATATCCTACCCAAGTCAAAAAGGAACAGAAAACATCAAAATGAAGAGTTGAGGAGCCATACCTGACAATATCGTACTATGTCATAAAGATTCTTTAATCCAGAATTCTCATAGAAGACCATAGAACTCTGCCCAAAAATCACAATAGCCACCAATTACATCATCTTGCACTAAAACATTAACAGCATCAGTCTAATTTTTTTACCTGCCTAGGAGCATCAGCAGGTCTAAAGAAAAGAACGCATTCAGAAGGAAGTCCATCCCTTCCAGCTCGACCACTTTCCTGTGGAAAGGCAGTTAGACAGAGAAGCCTATATCGTGCAAAATAGGCGCAGGGGTAGGGAATAAGGACCTGGTAGTAAGTCTCCATTGATTTGCTCAAGCTGTGATGGACGACAAATCTGACTATGAATAAGTAGGAGTGAGTTTATCATATCAGCAGATAATACCTCTATGAAATAACAAATTAATTAAACGAGCAAGATTTACTATTATTTTTTTGATTGTTAAAGGTTACTTCATGGAAAATCAAGCAACAAGAAAGGAAGTTGATGCCTGTTAAGAGTCCCACATCGGAAAAGGGATGGGTAATTGGTCTCCTTATATGGACTTGGGCAGTCCTCCCCTCATGAGCTAGCTTTTGGGGTTGAGTTAGGCTCAAGATCCATTCTTTATATGGTATCAGAGCCAGACCCATCCCAATCTTTGTTCACCGATGTTGGGCCCCCATATTATATTGTCCACGCTCCATTGTACAAGGCCTGGGCGTGCGGGGGAGTGTTAAAGAGTCCCACATCTGAAAAGGGATGGGTAATTGGTCTCCTTATGTGGACTTGGGCAATCCTCCCCTCATGAGCTAGATTTTGGGGTTGAGTTAGGTCCAAGATCCATTCTTTACAATGCCTAACAGACATGTACAATCCAGATTTCACAAGAAAGAAGCTTAGGTATATTTTTGTTTCATATGTAAAGAAGCTAACGAATATTAGAGCACTACTTGAAAAGAAGCTAACGAATATTAGAGCACTACTTGAAAAGCTCCTCTTATTTCTTGAAAGATGAGAACTAGGTAAAAAGTGGACACAGATTCCCACCCCTGGTCCTGCAATCTTATGAGGAAGCTGTTGAAAAAGGGAAGGACCATTCCTAATAGCTCCTGAATCTCTTAAATGGTAAGAAATTTAAGCATTTCAAACAAACTTCTCGATAAGATCTATTAAGACAACTGCCTAACAAATGACATTTTTTTCTATCTCTACTGAGTGACAAGAATCAGAAACAAGTTTGCCAGTGAATCTTTTAAATGTTTGAATTTTCTCACATGAAGCTATTTAAACCATAGTCGTCCTAGTTAAAAGTCTACACTGTATTACTCTACCAATGTCGGTGGATAGATAGTCAGCAACTAGCTTTGCTACATCATCAGCTCTCTTTCTTCTACTTTTTTCTTTTGTGAGTGCTACATTATTAACGGATGTTCCCAAAGGGATGCTAATCAGCTTTTAACAGCATTAAATTTTCTTAGTCCTGCTACAAGAAAGGTGCATCACCTATTTTCCCATTATTTTTCAATAACCCACCTATTTTCCCCATTATAACAGGTTTTAACGGAATATCCCACCCCCATTATTCCATTATAACAGGTTTTAACGGAATATCCCACCCCCATTATTCCAGCCCGATATCCTACCCTTCTCTGTTGTCATTATCGTCGATGCTGCTTCTTCCCACCTCACTCACATGATCTAGTCCCACATCCTACCCTTCCCTAGCGCAGCTGCTCTGTCTGTCTGTCATTGTTCTAGTCGGCCATCAGGGATAAATACCATATGTCCATCCCTCCTTCCTCCTTTGCATAGCTGAGAGGGGCCGATTTCCAGATTGTTAAAAGGATAATTTTGTTGTTGCTTTTAAATTTTGTTCAACATTTACTTCACTTGTTTTCCCCCTTATTCTTATTTGTTCAACATTTACTTCACTTGTTTTCCCCCTTATTCTTATTTTGCTTGCAATTCACTCCCTCTTTGGTTGGAAAGAACTCCTAAAGATCCAAAAACAAAGTAAAGATTCCTAATACAAACATTAGGAATACCATATTACTGTCCGAATCATAAGGATATAAAATAAACTGCTTTATTTTCAAAACGAGCAATAGTCATAAAAGCTCGTGTCATTTTTTTCATTTTCATCAATTGGATATTTAGTTTTTGGAGAAAAATAAGTTCTTTCATTATTAATCAATGCTAAAAAATAAGATTTTTTCTTAAGTCCTTTTTTTACCCCATAGAGTATTGAATAGAAAGGTTTTTTGTTAGTCTTTGTGTGTCAACTAGTTTCTGTCTTGCTGAAGAATATAGGTGTTTCTTTATTGCTATATCTTTTCCTTTTTCTGGTTTGAAATTATTTTGCTACTAATTTTCTTATGTTTTCCAATGTATCTTGATTGAGAAAAGGAACACTGCCTCTGAAGAAAAAAGAAAAATTTGATGAAAGATAGGGTATGGGTTAAGAAATTAATAGTTAGTAACTTTTTTACATAAAAGAAAAACAAAGAATCTTTTTTTGATAACCAAAGAAAAACAAAGAATCTTAACGCCTAAGATATTGGAACTCAGAATTTAATCACATAGCATGTCAGACAATAGACTAGATGACTATTCTTTTTGGATATATAATAACTAGATTATTATTAGGACAATGAAAACCATATACCCAAGAAAGGTTCATTCTCCAAATCTTAATCCGTCAATATCATCTAATCTCGAGGGACAGAATTCTTCGGGTATCAGCGAGATCCACAAGCTTGCCTGAAGAAACTATTGCTAAACTAACCTATTTTAAGCACCCAAGGGTGGGGGCAGGGAGGAATAATATCTTCACTAATGCATGAATTTATATGATAAGACATGTCAAAAGGATATAACCAGGTAATATACTAACCAGCTGGCTTGTTAATTCCCATACCAAATAATGTATGAAATCATATGATAATACAAGTCAAAAGGATATAACCAGGTAACTTACTAACCATCTGGCTTGTTAATTCCCATACCAAATGCCACCTGAACAAGAAAGGCACTTCCAAGTATGATAATTGCCATAAAAAATAAGAAGTCAGGACACTTCACGATACATACCGTACCAACAATCACTTGCAACTTTCCATTACTCCACCTATGACATCACATATAAGTTGCTTGTTGAATTAGAACAAGATTTTCCAATTTTTTTGATAAAGAATAAGATTTTACAATTAAAAGAAATGATACCAATAATTACAAACACACAGCTACAATAATAAAAGAAAATCACAATTTGAAGGTGTGTTTTATAATATTAATATTTTCGATGCATAATAATTTCGGTTTGTTAGATCATTTTCCAGAAATAAGTTGGGTTTAAAGGTAGGTCACATATGGTAATAGCAGAAGGTATGGGCAGGGGGTGATGTCTCAGTGATGATTTGTGTACTAAGGGGGCTGTGTTATTTGAAATAACAGCAGAAGGTGGGGATGGAGCATGAGATAATGTCTCAGTGATAATTCTGAATACTAAGGCTAACAATAGTGTTTATTTAAAATAAGTGAAATAGTGTAACAATTGAGATATTTATAAGGGAAAATGACTTAAAACCATAGGTTTTCTTCTTTTTGGTTTACTGGAGATTTTGCCCTCACAATAATAAAATTTACCACTTTGTATTTAAAAAAAGGCAAAGGAAATCACTAGAAAGGTAAACAAAGCAGCTGTTTGCAAAGATAATTTTAATAAATAATTACAGAGGAAAGATAATTGTATATATAGAATGAGCAGACAGAAATACCAAAAGAAAATTTTCGTACCTTAGATGAACTCTCTCACGAGCATTTACATCCATATCAGCATGATAGTGATCAGCCGAAATTCTCCTTTCCCGCAATTCTTGTGCAACCTACACTTTGTCATCAAATAGGAAGGTGAAAAAAAAAAAAGTTTGCAATGTAACAATAACAAGCAAATTGAATCGAAACAACACAATGCAAATACGATGTGGATTAGAAAAGTAATTAAAATGATATCTGTCAGAGTCTCCATTTTTGTTTCTTGAATACATATCACATCAGCCTCACATTCCAACTAATAATTTTGCAATCCCTTCCCCCCTTAACAGCTTCCCTACCCTCAATTTCCTCACTCGTTTCCATAGTTCGCCTTTTGTACACTAATATCTTTCCTTCCCCCATTTGCTCTTCAATAGGTTCCCTCTATGCCCACTTTGAAAGGTTTAGTTTCCCTTCCAAAATAGCCAAAGGTTGGGGCTCATCCCACTGCCAAGCCCGACGAATTGATGATCCCACATTTGTGAGCCAGAATCAAGGCTTGCATAGACTCCGCAGGTACAAGAGAATTTATAGAATGAACAACAGCAGTCTGTACAGGACTCGCCACAAAAGAAAATCCATTTCCCAGCACTAAATCAAGTCCCTCAAGCATTCCACGAACTGCCCCCCACCCCCCACCCCCGCGGACGTCCAGAAGAAGATGCAACACAAACAGTGTCAGTAACGAGCCTGTAGCTTTGCCGAAGTACACATTCTCATGAACAGAAGCCCCACACCCGTCTGTCAGTAAACGAACCTTTGTCCCCCCTGAAACAGCATTGTTGGAGTTCGCATTGACGAGAGAAGTCGCCAACCATGGAAGTGTGATATTGTGGGGGGCAAGCTCGCACAACCCACTCCAGATGTGCGCTACCAAGTTGTGCCCAGCAGGAACCGTTGAAACAGGGGTTTGGAGGTCCCCACGAACTTGGTTCTGCGTTCGCGTGAAATTTCTCAGCTCAGAAGTTGTGTTTTGATCTTCAGGAAGAGTCCCGTATTTGCTCCCATCAAAAACCCTCTGGTTTTTAAACGGGACTCAATCTAGTTTATTTTGGTCAGTGAACCGGTCCTTTCTCTCTTTCCAGGCCGGTTCACTGAACCAGGGGTATTCTCATCTTTTCGTCAAAATGAAACCCTTTCTTCTTCTCACGGGTTTGAAACCTTCATCGTCTATTTGTTTTCTGCATGATACAAGAGCCGGAAACTCCATCCCCGATGCATCAGATAGCTTCACTAGTGGCTCAGCAGTCCTCCTCCCTCCTTTCTTCCTCGTTTCCTCGCTCTCCCATTCCTCCAGCGACAAACAAGATGGTCGAAATGCAGGATACAACCAAACCCAAAAGCACCATCCTCAACCTTCAAAGAATGGTACTCTTCCCCCTTTCCTTACCATTATTCTCACCCTCGAAAGGCCATGTAGACTCCATACGACATCCACAAAGCCACCACAGGGTCCCCAACTTTCTTGAAAATATTGAAACACCATAAATGGACAGGAAGACCTACATGTTTACCACCACTGAATCTCTGAAAACTCGTTGGTCGTCACACCCACAGTGATCTACCCATTTTTCCAGTCTTAAGAAGCTCTCTCCCAGCCACCTTCTGCCTCTGTCAAGAATGTGCACAGCATGGTCTTCATCCACGAAACGGAACAAGAATCGAGTTTCATCCAACTTCGAAATCTTCAGGCCATCGCTACCATTCCATGCTTCTGCTGCCCAGTTCCAATGGCTTCAGGTGATCCCACCCATTTGGAAAAAGTTCCCACCAGACTAGTTTCAAAAATTTCTTTCAGATCTGGGAATGTTCTTCAGAGAGACAGAACTTGGGTTCCCCATCGGAATATACCCTCTTGCACAGTGTTGTGAAAGGCGATCGCCTCGTCGCCAATGGCGAGAGGCGAGGCGAGCCTGTGTCGGTTTTAAGCATCATGGCGATAGCAACTTGAAAAGGCGGCGCCATGGTGAGAAAGGCGTCGCCTTTCTAATTTTTTAAAAAAAATTAGGGTTTTAAAATATAAAAGGTAATTTTAGGGTTTTCTGTCCATATTTGCACACTTCATTGACTGCTGCGACTTCTCCGATGACAATATTTCTCCGGCGACCAGACTTCTCCAGCGACTCGAGTCGTAATTAACAGTATGTATTGTTTTTCTTCTTCTTCATATTTCTTCTTCTGATTTCTTTTCCGGCGACAATACTCTGTTTTTTTCTTTTCCTTCTTCTTCCTCTGATTTTTCTTTTTTCAGAAGCATACCTCTGTTTTTGTTCTCACAGTGACACAGTCGGTCACTGTTTCTGAACTTAAAGTTTTAAAACTTTTTTCTAGTTTAGTACTTTAGTTATATTATTTAATATATACTAATCAATACCGTATTTTTTGTATTGAAATATTTGCTAATATATTATTGCTATTGAAATTTTGATTATTTATATATGCAATTAAATATTTTAATTTTTTGGTATTAATTGGCGGCGCACTTCAAAAAAGCGAGCGGCGAGGCGAGGCAGAGCCTTGTCGCCTTTCGCCGTCCAAAACACTGCTCTTGCATCTCCCACCTAGCTCTAGCGCTGGCTAAGCTAAGGCCTCTTTGAAAGACATGAGCTCTCTCTTCCTAGATTCTAGAGAGAAATAGGAGCTTCTCTCTCTAGAGTTCATTTTGTTTAAGAATATACTTTGAAGTGGTACGTGATCAATTTTGATCAAATATCACAATTGGCCGACCTATTCCATAGAACAAATGATAGAGTTTACACAGGTTGGTTATATACTCTATAATTAGCTCATCTAAGCAACATCCAGATCTCAAGAATTCCCGTTAGCTACCCAAGCAGTGAACTTCTAGCACAGAATGCTCTGTAAAACTATATCACATCCAATCAAGCACTATTACACGTATGTGCTAAGTGCAGTTAACACAATGTTTGCAGAAAGAATTAACGCATGAGATGGAGTCTTACACAACAGAGCTAGTGGACTGTACCTGCTCACACTCCTTCCTGGAGAAGCAATAAACTATCCCAGATTCATTATTTGGATATGATGTTCGAATATATTCAGCAATTTCATCAACCACAGTCTTTGCAGTAGACGACTTCTCACGTACCTGCAAAATGAATCAAATAGTTTGAAACATAAGATGCTCATTGCAGCAAATGTTATAATTTTACTTTACTTCGAATACAGCTATACCATGTAATAAAGATTGGGTCTGTTCACTGAACTAACAAACTTAACACATCTTGGAATATGAAGCATCTCCATCAGATCATCCTGTACTTTCTTTGTTGCGGTCGCCTGGAAAAAAAACATCCAAATCCAGCTGTTGTTCAGAAATTATTAATCGACAAATTAAACAAAGGACACTTGTTCTCTTCAAGCTATGAATTAATACATACAGTTAGAGCAACCACAGGAACATTAGGAAACTGAGTCTTTAATATACCAAGATTCTTGTAATCTGGACGGAAATCATGGCCCCACTGGCTACAGCAATGTGCCTCCTGCAAGCAATTTGAGCAAAGTCATTGGCATAAGTTGACATGTAGTTCCAGGCAATGGCATATCTCTTCACTACTACTGCTGCTATAAATTATATTCAGTCAGAAGCTTGGGATAGTTCCCTATTGAAGAACTAAAGAATTGTATCCATGAAATAGAGTTACTCTTCATTGTCTTTCAATCATCATTTGCAGTTGACAACAGCTTTCTATTGCAGATCAAAATAACTATTTATGAAACCATAAGATTTACAAGATTTGCAACAGTCTTGCAAGACTGAACTCACTAGGATACGGAATACAACAACAACAACAACATACCCAGTGTATTCCCACAAGTGGGGTCTGGGGAGGGTAAAGTGTACGCAGTCCATACCACTACCAAAGTAGAGTACTAGGATACGGAATGTGAAACTAAAACGGTATACGTCAAAATTAGGTAATTATTTATTTGATAGGCGTGGACACCTAATTTTGGACCAAACCTAAGGTTTTGCACCATTTTAATGTTCAAATATTTCTTTTAGGTCTAAATTAATTATTTTGGTTTTTATGTCATTTTTAGTAAGTTTTACTTTTAAAAAATCAAAAACTACAGAAATAGTCACATTTTAGGTAGGCGTTTGGCCATGAAAATCAAATTTTTTTGAAGTTGGAATTGGAGTTGTGTTTGGCCATGAATATAAATTGGAGTTGTTTTTTGAATTTTTGTGAGAGAAGTAGGAGTGAAAAAAGTGAAAACACTTTTCCAAATACAACTCCAAGTTGTATTTGAAATTCTCATGGCCAAACACCAACTTGGAGTTGTATTTGGAATAAAGTGAAAAAAAAAATCCGGAAAAAGGAAAAAATTCTCCTGGTCAAACGGGCACTAGGATAAGTTTTGTTTTCATTTTCCCAAAGAAGAGAAAATTTACAAAAGATATGTAAATATCATACACCCTTGTGGTGGGGCCCTTCCCCGGACACCGCGCATAGCGGTAGCTTTAGTGCACCGGGCTGCCCTTTTTTTAATATGTAACTATCATGATTCAGTGGAATTGTCGGCATAATACACAAGTAGACACTTTAACTTGGCCTGAACTGGCAACTCAACACCCCAAACATTGAAAATGCACATCTAGAACCTTAACTTGGTTTAAGTTAACACCCCAACTTTGAGAAGCACCACCTTAAAGGTGTCTAGATATGCATTTTCAAAGTTAAGGTGTTCACGAGACACACCTGTGTCAAGTTGAAGTGTCTAGATGACCACAATGAAAATTGGGATGTTCAACTGCCAGTGGAGGCCAAGTCAAAGTGTCTGTGTTATACCGGCATTTTATGTTTTATACTTTGACTCACTTTTGATCGGGTAAAGTTAAAATTTATATTTTGACTCACTTGTACCATTTTCATTTCTTTGGTCAAGATACTAAGGTTCCGAAAAAAGGTACTCCCTCATCCCATATTAGATGTCCACTTTCCCTTTTACTCGCTTCTTAATAAATCATAAATAAGAAGGGAAGCTTTACTAATTTACCCCTTAAGAAACTTTTTTGAAACGAATTAATTGCAAGGGTAAAATGAGAAAAATGTAATTAATTTTGTCTTGGTTTTGTAAATTGACAAGTAATTTGGGACAACTATTTATATTAAGGTGGATAACAAATATGGGATGGAGGGAGTATTAGACTGACAAGATTTAAATGTGGCAGGGTCTCCATTTCCTACTTAAAGAGCAATGCTCCATTAAGAAAAATCCAGAAGGATCACAAAAGGATCCGTCTAGAGAGCTAAAGCTCATGCAGATGATTTAAAGCTTATGTGAGACAATAAAGATGCTATCTTTTTTTTTTTTTTTGAATCAGGTAATAAAGATGCTATCTTTTTCTTCGTCATACTTTCTTTTACCTGTGGATATCTTGTGCTTGCTTCTTGTATACATGCATGTACTAGTCAAATGTTTTTTCCTATCCTCTAAACAGGAAACTTTAGCCAGATTCCACCGCGAAGCCAATCAGATAAACTAAGTGATATGCACAGGATAGACTGTTAGCCCCTCAAAGACAGAGATGAGAGGACGAAATAGAAGAGATATCCTTAGGAGTCGTTTGGTGTGAGGTATAAGGTATAATAATCCCGGGATAAAATTCAAGATTATTTTATTCTGTGTTTGGTAGGAGGTATTAGTTAGTCACAGGATTATCTATCCCTCCATTTATACCATAGTGATGGGATAAGTTATCCCATATACATGGTGGGATAACTTATCTCGGGATAGCTTATCTCGGGATAATTAATCCCGGGATAACTTGTTTTCAACCAAACGACCCCTTAAAGCTTTAACTACAGTATATTGGAAGTGGGAAAATACAAAATTGTAGACTTACATCAATTGAAATTAGAGAAAGACGACCAGCATGGTGACACTTTTCAAGTTTTGACATGAATCTCTTGCTCTTTGATATCTTTTCTGGTGTAACATACAATATTTTAAGCTCATCATCGCCCTTCTCCAAAGCCTTGTATATGAACTTCTCATTCTCCTTGGTAGTTGTTGAGGTTAACATGAAAGCTGGGATGCCTAAAGCTGCCAACCCCATGACCTGAGGCAATAACTTTTGTCAGCAGTTGCTGCATATACGAGGAAGATGGACTGGGTGTGTAGATACCTGATCTTGAATAAGAGAAAGTAAAGGACTGACAACAAGAGCCACACCATCCCGAAGAACTGATGGAAGTTGGTAGCAGAGACTCTTGCCCCCGCCAGCAGCCATAATTACTAGAACATCCCTTCCATTCATTATTGCGTTTATTATCTACAAACAAATTACTGACATTAGCAAATTTCGAAATGGAAAATCACAAGTATATTTTAAAAATTCAGCAGAAGATGATTTAACGTAAATCTTTACTTATGTGCACTTTGGATTCAGTAATACTCAAACAGGAAGATTTTATCTATCAATAATCTACAGAACGATGAAAAGAAACACAGACAGATCAATTGAGAAGAATAATGATTTGAAAATTCTACTACACCCAAATTCCACCTTAAGGTAAATATTCCCACAAGCAATGTTTTTTTAGATAAAAGTAATATATTTTATTGATAGTTGGGCAAAACCCCGTATGCAAGTGGTATACCTAAAGTAAAGAACCTACAAAAACAGATGGTTCTGTATGAACGACACCCAGTCATCTATACATACAGGAATTCCCACAAGCAACGTTAATAATTTTATTAGAACCATCCCTATCAGACACTGAACTGCACCATTTTCTTCTTTGGCAATGTTGATCCATTCCACACAAAATACAACGGTCAGCTGATCAAGGCACCATCTTAGGAACAAAAACAATGCATCAAAAATGAACAAAAGTATTGCACCATCTCACAATGGAGAAGCAGAGTGTTTACAGACTCCTAATCAACGGCACTACAACACTCATCTGATGCCACTGACATCGACCGGATTCTAATGCAGATAAAAACCTTGTAATATAAGTCAACCAGTAAAAAGTAAATGTAGACAGGATGGACCAACCTCTCGCTGGTTTGCACGATATTTTGATATGCCAAAAACATTAAACCTAATGTCATCAGCGTGAGAGTCCCATTCAAACGGCCTTGACCAATCGTCTACTGAAACAGCAGCATTATCGGCACCCGGGCCACAAGATGATTCACAACTTTCCACCAGAGCTTTAAGTTCAAATTGTCTCTCGTGTAATTTTTCTTGTCGATCTAGCAAAAATTTTATTTGGTCTGGGCAAAAAGGCATTGAAGACCATGCTTTCAGATGGACAGATAATTTACATCACAGAAGAATTGAAAGATCAAACATTTAAGGACAGAATCCATCACAAAAACAAAAAAGACAACGCAATGAAAAACAAAAGTGAAAATCAGCACAAAATCATTTTAAGATTTGTTGAAACAAGGTTCCGGAACTCTTTGTTAATCAAAATATCAGATGAGTGAGGATTTATTTGTCTAGAATAACATGTTATCAGAGTGATATAAATCACATTGGTTAAAGTTATGCAGAATAAAATTCCAAAAGCCAGTTATCCATGGACACCATGTCCATAAGGACAACTGGAGAAATGGCTCACACTCACACATGCAATAGAGTGTCTAAGTTTTTACATTCTCTGAAAATGTCATACAACCTTGACAAGTTGGTGCTTTAAAAAGAAAGTGAACACATTTGATGCGACACCAAAAGAATAAAAAAATGGATAATAAAATTTTGGAACTCTTTTTTTTTTTTTTTTTTTTTTTGATAACCGTGGTGTCCGGACCAGCTTGCGCGCACCTCGACTAATTCTACGGGATACCTGCTACCTCCCACCAGCAACAGGTACCAGGTAACTCTGTCCACCAAGGCTAGAACAGATAGGAAGAAATCACCTAGTGTTTGTCTCTGTTGGGAATTGAACCTGAGACCTCAAGGTGATCAACCCACATCATTGAACCACTAGACCACACCCTTGGGTGCTATAAAATTTTGGAGCTTTGATGACATTGGTTCGATTTGATAAGAAAAGAGGAAGAGAGTCTGACACTAATTGCTAAATAAGATGACCCTCATCAATGGATAACACCTTGCCCTTCCACAGCTTCCAATTGGCAAGGTTTTATGATGTGTTTGATTGGACAATAACATTGCTCTTATACCAATTCCACCAGTTTTTTCTTCAACATATTGGGCATTAGATGGTGCTTTCCAAGATTCACGGTTGGTTTCGTCTTTGCTTGTCACAAGAGGGGCTTATGTAAATCCTCTCTTACAATAAGGAACACCATCGCTTCTCTTGTTTGGTGGGCAGTTTGGAAAGACGAAACGTGAGAATCTTTGAAGACATAAGGATAACATTGTTAATCTCAAACACAAATGCAATTTCTAGTGTAGCCTTAGGTGCAACATGAGCTCGGCTTACGTTTTAGAGCCGAAGGTAGTGATTGATTTTCTTAGCTCTTTACGCTCTTCGCAAAGTTCTTTTGGATAGAATTTCACCAGATTTCACTGGTACACACATCAATAAAATCCTCTTCTTACCTATCCCTAAAAATACCATCCTCTAATACCATAGCATCAAGTTGGGTATTCACAATTACAGAAGAATCATAAGCTCAAACCAAATCAATAAACTCATAGCAATACAAATTAAAACCTCATCCAGCTTCTGTTCTGGCTCGATTGTAACAAATACCACCCAGGTAGCATAGTAACAAATATTGTCAGATTCCTGATGCCCAAGCCCAAATACTGAAAAAGTATCTCAATTACTCTAAGCCAACTATGTAACTTTCTCTCTCCCCTTGTCCACATTTTTTCATGAATTAATGAATGATATGTAATATGTATTGAACACCTTTTACACTAATGACCCTATATGTAACTAAAACAATTTAAGACTTTGGTGATCAAGTCAAACATATTGGACACCCAGAGTAAACTAACAAATCTAAATCTTCTCTAATTGTCACCAACAAGTACCTTGATTCGCAAAATGCTCCACAACTTTGTTAACAATGATAAGATCATACTACTATGCCAACATTCTTTCTCTTTCTTTTCCATTTTCTCAAGACACTATCGACCTAGTTGACAACTCGAAATAAATAGTTATTCTTATTTTTATAGACACTACAGATTCCAAAACCTAGCTATTCGAAGATCGGAGTTGGTAAAATGCTCAAAGGCTTAACTTTAGAATCAAGAAAGAGCCACAAATGTTTTCTAGAATAATAAAAATGCTTTCTTTACCCTTGAAAATCCCAATGTGCAATCATAAGCCAATAAGTCACTACTACAAGCAACAAATAAAACAAAAATAAGGACAATGTAATTATATTAGCATTGTGGCATAATGCAAGGTACGTTACAATTCAAGAAAATCCTCATCAACTACTTCCTTTCTCTGTCTACAAATAACCAGAGAGAGCATGGATTTCTGGTTCCTAGTAGAATTACTCTGTTTGGATGGTTGTTACATATTGTTTCATAATGTATTGTATTGTTTAAATAAATAGTACAATATTTGGATAGATTGTATCATTTTTTATCGTTATATAAAGTCACACATTAAATCAACCAGAAAAGTAGGGTATGAGGTAGAGCTGCTATATAAATGTAGAACGATAAAACAGAATTATTAAATAATACTTAAATAAAGACAAAATGAGAAAAAGAATATAAGGTAACAACGTGATACCCCCAAATGAGTTTGAACTAAAGATGAATTTAACAATAAGATACAATTAAATTTAAGTACCAATTGAAACAAACATTGTATTTAAACTAACAACACAACACAATCCAATACAATAGGTAACAACCATCCAAACAAACTGTAAGCAATGATTAACTTTTCAATCAATGTTATTGCAAACAAATATAAAAACAAAAAACCAATAAATAAAGATGAAGAAACTATGTACTAAGCTAACCTTGGACGTCTTGAAGCTCCACTTCAACATTCAGAAGCTCCTCCAACAGTTCTTCTGTTCTTCCCATTTTACTACAACTAAAGAAAACAAAGCCCACAAAATACCTTTGAATTAGTTACCTAGTATCTGGTGCCCGTACCCGAGAGTTGGCCTAGACACCATGATCATTAAAAAAATACATTTGAATTAGTTGCCCGAAGACCGACCCGGACACAACTATCATAAAAAGAAAAATACCTTTGAATTAGTTACCTAGTACCTGGTGCCCGAGAGCTGGCCCAGACACCACAGTCATTGAAAAAAAAACAGTTGAATTAGTTACCTATTTTTTATTATTAGTGTCCAAAAGCTGGCGCCTTTGAATTCATTATTTTCTACACATTTATAATTTTGTAAAAAATAAAATAGTGAAGAATGAAAGAAACCCAGAAAATACCTTTTGAGTTTATAGTGTTTTTCTGCACATAGAATTGTACTCGCCTCCTCTGTTCGCTTGAAAGAGAGAAAATATTTTTCAAAGAACTCAATCGAGATGGTGGGCTTGGGCCTTGGGCTGTCTAGTGAGGTTCAAATGGAACAAAGTGCACAAATAGCCCAAGCCTAAAGCTGTAAAAAAAAATTGAGTACGAAGTTACAAGAGAAAATTAAAGGAAAGGTATCCTTCAAGTTTGCTTTTAAATATTGGTGACACTTGACCAAGCCTAAAGGTCAAAGACACTTAAAAAATTGATTAAGTTAATTGGGAACTCAATTAACATTTTTAAAACTTCTAAATCTTTTTAAAAATACAAAACAACCCTCAACTATATTTAATAAAAACAAAAAATCCAAAGGCAAAAGTCAGTTTTCAAAAATCACTCTCCCAAGACCTCTCAAACGTCTCTCGTCTCTCTCTCACACAACTGCTGCCCTCCATCGACAACAGATTGACTTTGCCGCCATCTCCGGCCACTTTCAAACTTCGAAGAACCCACATTCGACTTCTTTATTATTCCTTCTTCTCTTGTAACCGTCAATTTCTCTCTCTTCGCAGGTAAAGACTTCTCCTTTTTTTTTTTTTCAAAAAATTAGGGCTTTTTAGTTAATGAAGAAAAAGAAGAACTTGAGTTGTATTCTCTTCAAATATGGGTTAACAATTTTAGGATTTGATGCTTAAAAATGAAAAATGAACCCAAAAAAAATCCTAATTTATGGTATATTTGTTCTCTTAGTATGGTGGTTGATGTAAATTTGGTATCTTTTTTAGAAAAATATGATTTTTTGGTGGTGTTGTTCTTGTTCTCGAACATTATTGTATAAATAGTCAAATTTAAATTTTGAGTTTTTTTGGAACCATATCTGTTGTGACCAAATCTAACAACTATTTAGATTGTACCATAGATTAGATTTAAGTGAACACTTACTTGTGATTATAGTTTGTGTTCTTAAATGGATTAAAAAAATTAGGGATTTCAATTGAATATGTTTGTTCTTAAGCAATTATTGGTTTTATTGGTGGTGGTGTATTGGTAAATGATGGTATTGTCGTATTGTAAATATTAGTGTTTGTTGGTGTTGTTGGTCTTGTTGGTGTTTGTTGGTGTTGTTGGTATTCTTGGTTGTGTTAGTGTTTGTTGGTGTTTGTTGGTGTTCTTGGTTGTGTTGGTTTTGTGGGTGTTGTTGGTTTTGTTGATTTTATTGGTGTTGTTCTTGAAAGTTATTGTTCAAGTGGCAATATGGCTTGTTGATGGTGTTCTTGGTGATATGTATATATATGTTGTAAAAATGTTGTTAATATCCCAACAGATGTGTCATATGTTGCAACAGAATAAGAATCTGCTGGAACATATTAAGCATATGTTGGCAACAACTGTACCATCTGTTGGCTTACTATTATGGTGTTTCCATCAGATGGATAATATGTTGCAACAAATGGGTCATCTGTTGGAAGATATCAAAACGGTAGCAAAATTGTTTTGATTTCTTCCAACAGATCAATTATTTGTTAAAGAAGAAGCAATGAAAACAACAATGACGACGCAAAAGGAAGTCGCGAGAGAGAAGCGAGAAGCGAGGGAAAGGAAAAGGAAATAGCTGCGTCGGTTTTTTTCCCTCCATTTTTAGTTATTATTAAGGTTTATAAGATGGGTTAAAGTGTAAAATAAAAACCTTTGTGGGCAACTTCCACACATGAGTCAAACTCCTTAATCCTTAATCTAATATTTGTCATCCGTACTCAATAATTAAAACTTGAGTCAGCACAATTTTATTTTGAAACTTTTTTGCCGCCCTTAATTCATTGTCCCAAGTTACAAACTTTAGACATAATGATATGTAGTTAGGCAATAAAATATGAAAAAATTACATAATATATCACTACTTAATTTATCATAACTAGTTAAAATTTCAACTCTTTTAAGAAATTACACAAATCCTTAATTTTACTTTCTCTCTCTAAAATGTTCAGATACATTCTACAACCTCCATATCCGTTTTGTCCCTCCTTTCTCTCTCACGATTTTTCCTCCTCCTCCATCGACAACACCACCACCATGAACACCCACCTCCATTATTTCTCCAAATACACTCACTGTCACTCCACCACCACCAACATTTTCCCTTCATTTTTCATCATCAACCTTCTAATACCAAAACTTCATTAAAACCGACCAGCCACTAGCAAATACCACTCCCGTTTGCTTCAATTTTTGTCGAAAAAATTACCACAGCTCCAAACGACCCCTTTTCCTTTCATTTTCTCTTCCCTTTTCTCTTTTCTCTCTGTCTCTGTCTTGCCGGGATCCGCACATACAACTGTCGCATTGAAAATTTATAAAGCGTCATCTTTTTTTATGAATGTCGGAGAATTTCGATGATGTAGGTGGAGATTTGGTCAGATTTGATAGGAAACATTTGTTTCCTCCGTTCGGAGAATTCACGAAATCTATGTATCTGACGGATTTTCATGTTCTTGATATATAGACTAATGTATTTGACTAAAGATCTATATCATGCTAATGTTAATGTTACTGATACACAAACAAATCTTGTTCATGATACATTATGTGTGAGATGTTACCGAATTAGTTGGCAATGTATCGGAGTCGCAATGTATCCGAACGACAGTGATGTATCCATGTAAAATTATTCCAGTTTTTTTAATAATATTGAGTGATGTATCCATGTAAAATTAAGTGATGTATCCGACAGAATGTGATGTATCCGTGTGAACAAAATCAGAGATTTTTAGTAATATTAGAAAGAATAGGGATATGGAGTAATTAGCTCCAAAAGGAGTGGGATTTATGCTTTTTTTTACATAAAATATGGAAAAATTAAGCTTGTTATATTGTTTGTGTAAGTAAATTTCAAACATTTTTATTTGATATTTGTCTTTTGACAGTTTCAAACTTCAGTTTGAGTTTGGAGTTTCTTATTATTTTTAGTACTTTATTTTATTTTTATTTTATTTCTAATTAATTTTTATTTGACCGATGAGCCGGTAGACTCACCTTGATCAAGCTTCACGGGCAAGTTGACTTATTCGGACCGGGATAAAAACCTTGTTCTTAAATGGGCTCCAAGAATGATAGTTCAACCCTATTAATCGTGAATTTAATTGAATCAACTCAACGAACATAGCCTATATTGACGACTCTAGTTGTAGTTAAAACTTATTAAGATTCGTCATCTTGTATATTTTATGAAGGGTGTCTTTTCATTCAAGAATTGAAAGCTGTAAGAGGAAATTAATATTCAAATAAAGCTGAAAATTTACTTCAAAACTTATTGGTATAGGAAATCAAGAAAAATGAAACCCTATAACCTTAGGTTCTTGATTGAATTCTTATAATTTGTATTAATTAATGTTCCTTCTCACAATTACTATTCAAGCTCAATGAATCAAGTAACATTTTAATAATCTATGATTTCATTTATTGCTGATTGACTTTAAATAATAACCAAAAGACCAAAATACTATGACCAAAAGGACATCACCTACGTAATGATGGGATATCCCTATCATATAATGGGACTAAATTGTTCGATCATGTGTGGAAAATAAATAATTAAAATCAGAAGAAGGTGTTCACTATGAGTCCAGAAATTGTGATTTCTAAAATTAAATTAAAATGGTGTGATTATTCTAATGACAATTTTGTTTAGCAGGAATGATTTGGTTGCACTTTTAATTGAGTTTGTGGAAGAAATTCACTTGATTTTTTCTTGATGGACCTCTTTTATCAGTCTTTAATTAGTATATCTCTCAAATAAAGGATGATATCGACTATTTTATATGTACAAATTAGTTGGGCTTCAGTACATATACCAAACACCAGATAGAAAACCAAAAGAAAAAGAGCAAAGAGGAATAAAAATAGGAAAAATTACACAAAATGTCCATTGAGTTAAATTTTTCACACAAAAAATGACCCACTTTTTTTAATTACTCAAAATGGTCAACCGACCACTATTATTACACAAACTAGCCACTCGGCTAAATGTTTTGCCAAAAAATATCAGGAGCATTCTTTACCTTACCGTGTCATCACTGGCAATTGGGTCATTTGGCCTTGGCCCATTTTCTTTCTAATATTAAAAAAAAACTAAATTTTTTTAACTGTTTTTTTTCTATGTTATTTTAAAAAAAAAAATCATTGTTTAATTTTTTTTTGTTACTCTTTCTTTTAAAACTATTCTTCTTTTCTAATTGTATGTTTCACTTCTTTTGTGGAAACAGTGAATATATGTTGTTTTATTATTTTTTTTCTTTATACTTTTATTTATTAAGGTGGGAACGCATGATTGTCAAATAAATATCGATATCGATAGATTATATAATTTTTTATATAATATCGATACATGATTATACACTCACTATTCATACAATTTCAATACATTACATACTTATTTATACAATATCGATACACGTTTATATACTATTTATACAATATTCATACATGCTTGTACACCATTTATGCAATGTTGATACATTACATAACTATTTATACAATATTGATACATGTTTATACAATATCGATATATTACGTATACAGTGCATAAATATTTGTGCTTCATATGTACATGCTTGTACACCATTTATACAATATCGATACAAGTTTATACGTTATTTATACAATATTGATACATTACATAAACCTACATAACTATTTATGCAATATCGATACATTACATATACACTACATAACAATTTGTACATCATATATACATGTTTATACACCATATATAAAATATTGATACATGAAAAAAGCTTGTACGGAAAAAGTTTGAAAAAAAAAAATGAAAAAAAAGGAAGAAAATGGCCTAATGACTATTTTTATTGTAAACTATTTATTTTTGTGTATATAATTGAAATTTTCCCCTAAAAATATGTAGGAGCAAAAAAAAATTACATAGAAAAGGCAGCAACTTGGGGTATTAATGTTCCAAAGGGTATCGAACTTGGGTAATTTCAAAAATAAAAATACTTCAGTAGCCATGGCAGGACCAGTGGTACCACATCTCATTTATTTATTGTTGGTGACACTTTTAAATATAGCAACTCTGACTAGGTATACACACACACATATATATATATTCAAAATTTTAGTTGAAGTGTGCGAGTGCCGTGGCGCCTCTGCTTCATAAACAAAAGTGATCATCAGGACCACATAATGACAATAAGATTATTAATACAATGGACCCTGTGTTAGAAATGTGAAATAGATTTGAAAGAACATACACTATATAGAACATGTGACAGAAATTGTATTATTGCTATCTACCTTTCGTACTCAATGAGTACAATGATAGTGACCTTTGATCCAATTAAGTCAGAAAAAAAATGGATAATTGCTGAGTTAGAGTACTTTATATTATATGGATTCACCAACAATCAATATTTTCGATATAAAACAATGTTGAGAATTTTGGAACTGTAACTGCAATAGTATATAATGCATCAATGTATGCTTCTTGTGACTATATAATTATTGTACTATGTACTATTTAAGTCATGAGAGATTTAAATTTAGTTGTTGTGATTTATTTTGGTGGGTAAAATGATTAAACATTAGCCGACCTACCATTCCTACACTTGACAACATGCACTTAAAAGGGCTCGTTTGGTACAAGGATAAAGGATAACTAATTCTAAAATAATTTTAAAATGAGTATCTCATATTTGGTTGAGATAAAATTGTGGGCTAAGTCATCTCGAAATTAGTTATCCCGGGATTGTAGTATTATTTTTATCCTACATTAAGGGTGGAATAATAATTCTGGGATAACTTGCTACCATACGAGCCCAAATAGTTAAATTGATCTCTCAGTCGCTCAACCAATACTCTTTCCGTTCACTTTTACTTGTCAATCATACACTTGACAACATACATTTAAATTGAATGTATAAATTGATTTCTCGAATCAACACTTACAATATTTTCTCCATTCACTTTTACTTGTTTACTATATTATGATAACATTAACATATCTAATGAAATCTCATAAAGTGGAGTCCACCATAGTAAAAATAATTTTTTGTTTTTACTTATCTATTTAACCTATTAAGAGAAAAACAATTTTTTCATGTTTTACCTTTTGACATTAATACTAATTCCTCAAATCATTTCTCAAGATTTTTTGAGATGCTAATAGTCAAATGTTTTATAATTAACTATGCACTTTATTTTTTTATTTTCTTAAAAGAAGTGCAAAATCATTTTATTTATTAAAGAAAATCACATTCAATAAGATATGTAACTTTCATGAATTAATGAATGATATGTAATATGTATTGGACACCTTTTACACTAATGACCCTATATGTAACTAAACAATTTAAGACTTCGGTGATCAAGTCAAACATATTGGACACCTAGAGTAAACTAACAAATCTAAATCTTCTCTAATTGTCACCAACAAGTACCTTGGTTCGCAAAATACTCCACAACTTTGTTAACAATGATAAGATCATAGTACTATGCCAACATTCTTTCTCTTTCTTTTCCATTTTCTCAAGGCGCTATCGACCTAGATAACAACTCGAAATAAATAGTTATTCTTATTTTTATAGATACTACAGATTCCAAAACCTAGCTATTCTAAGATCGGAGTTGGTAAAATGCTCAAAGGCTTAACTTTAGACTCAAGAAAGAGCCACAAATGTTTTCTAGAATAATAAAAATGCTTTCTTTACCCTTGAAAATTCCAATGTGCAATCATAAGCCAATAAGTCACTGCTACAAGCAACAAATAAAACAAAAATAAGGACTATGTAATTATAGTAGCATTGTGGCGTAATGCAAGGCACGTTACAATACAAGAAAATCCTCATCAACTACTTCCTTTCTCTGTCTACAAATAACCAGAGAGAGCATGGATTTCCGGTTCCTAGTAGAATTACTTTGTTTGGATGGTTGTTACGTATTGTTTCATAATGTATTGTATTATTTTAATAAATAGTACAACATTTGGATAGATTGTATCATTTTTTATCGTTATATAAAGTCACACATTAAGTCAACCAGAAAAGTAGGGTACGAGGTAGAGCTGCTATAAAAATATAGAACGACAAAATAGAATTATTAAATAATACCTAAATAAAGACAAAATGAGAAAAGGAATATAAGGTAGCAACGCGATATCCCAAAATGGGCCGTCAATCAAACAAAATGGGATTTTTCGTCCATAACTAAAGATGAATTTAACAATAAGATACAATTAAAATTTAAGTAACAATTGAAACAAACATTGTATTTAAACTAACAACACAACACAATACAATACAATAGGTAACGACCATCCAAACAAACTGTAAACAATGATTAACTTTTCAGTCAATGTTATTGCAAACAAATATAAAAACAAAAAACCAATAAATAAAGATGAAGAAACTATGTACTAAGCTAACCTTGGACGTCTTGAAGCTCCACTTCAACATTCAGAAGCTCCTCCAACAGTTCTTCTGTTCTTCCCATTTTACTACAACTAAAGAAAACAAAGCCCACAAAATACCTTTGAATTAGTTATCTAGTACCTGGTGCCCGTACCCGAGAGTTGGCCTAGACACCATGATCATTAAAAAAAAATACATTTGAATTAGTTGCCCGAAGGCTGACCCGGACACTACTATCATAAAAAGAAAAATACCTTTGAATTAGTTACCTAGTATCGGTGCCCGAGAGCTGCCCGGACACCACAGTCATTGAAAAAAAAAAACAGTTGAATTAGTTACCTAGTTTTTATTATTAGTGTCCAAAAACTGGCCCAAACACCTCAGTCATAAAAATAAGTGCCTTTGAATTCATTATTTTCTACACAATTATAATTTTGTAAAAAATAAAATAGTGAAGAATGAAAGAAACCCAGAAAATACCTTTGAGTTTATAGTGTTTTTCTGCACATAGAACTGTAGTCGCCTCCTCTGTTCGCTTCAAAGAGTGTAAAAAGATAGTTCAAAGAACTCAATCGAGATGGTGGGCTTGGGCCTTGGGCTGTCTAATGAGGTTCAAATGGACAAAGTGCACAAATAGCCCAATTTAGGATCACTATTTATGGCATAGCCAACCTTCATAATTTTTTGAAAGTTTAAAGTCAAATTCAGGTTAAAGGACTAAAGTTGTAAAAAAAAAACTGAGTACGACGTTACAAGAGAAAATTGAAGGAAAGGTATCCTTCAAGTTTGGTTTTAACTATTGGTGACATTTGATCAAGCCTAAGGGTTAAAGCTACTTAAAAAATTAATCAAGTTAGTTGGGGACTCATTTAACATTTTTAAAACTTCTTAATCTTTTTAAAAATACAAAACAATCCTCAACTATATTTAATAAAACAAAAAATCCAAAGGCAAAAATCAGTTTTCAAAAATCACTCTCCCCAGACCTCTCAAGCGTCTCTCGTCTCTCTCTCAAACAACTGCTGCCCTACATCAACATCAGATTGACTCTGCCGCCATCTCCAGCGACTTTCAAACTCCAAAGAACCCACATTCGTCTTCTTTATTATCCCTTCTTCCCTTGTAACCGTCAATTTCTCTCTCTTCGCAGGTAAAGACTCCTCTTCTTCTTTTTTTTTCTTCAAAAAACTAGGGCTTTTTAGTTAATGAAGAAAAAGAAGAACTTGAGTTGTATTCTCTTCAAGTATGGGTTAACAATTTTAGGATTTGATGCTTAAAAAAGAAAAATGAACCCGAAAAAAATTCTAATTTGTGGTATTTATTCTCTTAATATGGTGGTTGATGTAAATGTGGTATCTTTTTCAGAAAAATATGATTTTGTTGTTGGTGTTGTTGTTCTTGTTCTCGAACATTATTGTATAAATAGTGAAATTTAAATTTTAAGTTTATTTAGAGACATATCTGTTGTGACCAAATCTAACAACTGTTCAGATTGTACCATAGATTAGATTTAAGTGAACACTTACTTGTGATTATATTTTGTGTTCTTAAATGGATTTAAAAAATTAGGGGTTTCAACTGAATATGTTTGTTCTTAAACAACTGTTGGTATTGTTGTATTTGTAAATATTGGTGTTGTCGTATTATAAATATTAGTGTTTGTTGGTGTTGTTGGTCTTGCTGGTGTTTATTGGTGTTGTTGATATTCTTGGTTGTGTTGGTGTTTGTAGGTGTTTGTTGGTGTTATTGGTTGTGTTGGTGTTGTTGGTTTTGTTGATTTTGTTGGTATTGTTGGTGTTGTTCTTGAAAGTTATTGTTCAAGTGGTGATATGGCTTGTTGATGGTGTTCTTGGTGATATGTATATATATGTTGTAAAAATGTTGTTAATATCTCAACAAACGTGTCATATGTTGCAACAGAATAAGAATCTGCTGTAACATATTAAGCATATGTTGGCAACAACTGTACCATCTATTGGTTTACTGTTATGATGTTTCCATCAGATGGGTAATATGTTGCAACAAATGGGTCATCTGTTGGAAGATATCAAAACAGTAGCAAAATTGTCTTGATTTCTTCCAATAGATTATCCATATGTTGCAACAGATCAATCATTTGTTGAAGAAGAAGCAATGAAAACAACAACAACGATGCAAAAAGGAGTCGCGAGAGAGGAGCGAGAAGCGAGGGAGAGGGAAAGAAAAGGAAATAGATGCGTCGGTTTTTTCCCCTCCATTTTTAGTTATTATTAGAGTTTATAAGATGAGCTAAAGTGTAAAATAAAAAAATTTGAGGGCAACTTCCACACATGAGTCAAACTTCTTAATCTTTAATCTAATATTTGTCATCCGTACTCAATAATTAAAACTTGAGTCACCACAATTTTATTTTGAAACTTTTTTGCCGCCCTTAATTCATTGTCCCAAGTTACAAACTTTAGACATACGGATATGTAGTTAGGCAATAAAATATGAAAAAATAACATAATATATCACTACTTAATTTACCATAACTACTTAAAATTTCAACTCTTTTAAGGAATTACACAAATCCCTAATTTTACTTTCTCTCTCTAAAAAGTTCGGATACTTTCTACAACCTCCATATCTGTTTTGTCCCTCCTTTCTCTCTCACGATTTCTCCTCCTCCATCGACACCACCACCACCATGAACACCCACCTCCATTATTTCTCCAAACACACTCACTGTCACTCCATCACCACCAACATTTTCCCTTTATTTTTCATCATCAACCTTCTAATACCAAAACTCCATTAAAACCAACCAGCCACCAGCAAACACCACTCCAGTTTGCTTCAATTTTCGTCGAAAAAATCACCACAACTCCAAACGACTCCTTTTCCTTTCATTTTCTCTTCCCTTTTCTCTTTTCTCTCTGTCTCTGTCTTGTCGGGACCCGCACATACAACTGTCGCGTTGAAAATTTATAAAGTGTCATCTTTTTTGACGAATGTCGGAGAATTTCGATGATCCTGGTGGAGATCTAGTCAGATTTCATCGGAAACATTTGTTTCCTCCGTTCGGAGAATTCACGAAATCTATGTATCTGGTGGATTTTCATGTTGTTGATATATAGACTAAAGTATTTGACTAAAGATCTGTATCAGGCTAATGTTAATGTCACTGATACACAAACAAATCTTGTTCATGATACATTATGTCTGAGATGTTACTGAATTAGTTGGCAATGTATCGGAGTCGCAATATATCCAAACGACAGTGACTTATCCATGTAAAATTATTTCAGTTTTTTTAGTAATATTGAGTGATGTATTCGTGTAAAATTAACTGATGTATCCGACATAATGTGATGTATCCATGTGAACAAAATCAAAGATTTTTAGTAATATTAAAAAGAATAGGGATATGGAGTAATTAACTCCAAAACGAGTGGGATTTATGTTATTTTTACATAAAATAAGAAAAAATTAAGCTTGTTATATTGTTTGTGTAAGTAAATTTCAAACATTTTTATTTCAAATTTGTCTTTTGACAGTTTCAAACTTCAATTCAGTTTGAGTTTGGAGTTTCTTATTATTTTTAGTACTTTATTTTATTTTTATTTTATTTTTAATTAATTTTTATTTGACCCATGAGCCGGCAGACTCACCTTGATCAAGCCTCACGGGCAAGTTGACTTATTCTGACCAGGATAAAACCCTGTTCTTAAATGGGCTCCAAGAGTGATGGTTCAACTCTATTAATCGTGAATTTAACTGAATCGGCTCAATGGACGTAGCCCATATTGACGACTCTAATTGTAGTTAAAACTTATTAAGATTCGTCATCTTGTGTATTTTATGAACGGTATCTTTTCATTCAAGAATTGAAAGCTGTAAGAGGAAATTAGTATTCAAATAATGCTCAAACTTTACTTCAAAACTTATTGGTATAGGAAATCAAGAACAATGAAACCCTATAACCTTAGGCTCTTCATTGAATTCTTATAATTTGTATTAATTAATCTTCCTTTCTCACAATTACTATTCAAGCTCAATGAATCAAGTAACATTTTAGCAATCTATGATTTCATTTATTGCTAATTGACTTTAAATAATAACCAAAAGACCAAAATACTATGACCAAAAGGACATCACCTACGTAATGATGGGATATCCCTATCATATAATGGAACTAAATTGTTCTATCATGTGTGGAAAATAAATAATTAAAATCAGAAGAAGGTGTTCACTATGAGTCCAGAAATTGTGATTTCTAAAATTAAATTAAAATGGTGTGATTATTCTAATGACAATTTTGTTTAGCTGGAATGATTGAGTTGCTCTTTTAATTGAGTTCGTGGAAGAAATTCACTTGATTTTTTCTTGATGGACCTCATTTATCAGTCTTTAATTAGTATATCTCTCAAATAAAGGATGATATCGACTATTTTATATGTACAAATTCGTTGGGCTTCAGTACATATACCAAACACCAGATAGAAAATCAAAAGAAAAAGAGCAAAGAGGAATAAAAATAGGAAAAATTACACTAAATGTCCATTGAGTTAAATTTTTTACACAAAAAATGACCCACTTTTTTTAATTACTCAAAATTGCTAACCGGCCACTGTTATTACACAAACTAGCTATTCGGCTAAATATTTTACCAGAAAAATGTCAGGAGCATTCTTTACCTTACCGTGTCATCACTGGCAATCGGGCCATTTGGCCTTGGCCCATTTTCTTTCTAATATTAAAAAAAACTAAATCTTTTTAACTGTTTTTTTTCTATGTTATTTTAAAAAAAAAAATCATTGTTTAATTTTTTTTTGTTACTCTTTCTTTCAAAACTATTCGTCTTTTCTAATTGTATGTTTCACTTCTTTTGTGGAAACAGTGAATATATGTTGTTTTATTATTTTTCTTTATATTTTTATTTATTAAGGTGGAAACGCATGATTGTCAAATAACTATCGATATCGATAGATTATATAATTTTTTATATAATATCGATACATGATTATACACTATTCATACAATGTCAATGCATTACATACTTATATATACAATATCGATACACGTTTATATACTATTTATACAATATTCATAATGCTTGTACACCATTTATACAATGTTGATACATTACATAACTATTTATACAATATTGATACATGTTTATACAATATCGATATATTACATACACAGTGCATAAATATTTGTGCATCATATGTACATGCTTGTACACCATTTATACAATATCGATACAAGTTTATACATTATTTATACAATATCGATACATTACATATACCTACATAACTATTTATGCAATATCGATACATTACATATACACTACATAACAATTTGTCCATCATATATACATGTATATACACCATATATACAATATTGATACATGAAAAAAGGTTGTACGGAAAAAGTTTGAAAAAAAAAAGAAAAAGTTTTTTTCAATATAGAAAAATGCAGCAAAAAAAAAAACAACAAAAAAAGTTTTTTTTTTTTTAAAAAAAATTACTGCTGAAAAAAGAAGAAAAAAAAAGGAAAAAAATGACCTAATGGCTATTTTTATTGTAAATAAAAACTTGGCTATTTTTGTTGTAAATTATTTATTTTTGTGTATATAATTGAAATTTTCCCATAAAAATATGTAGGAGCAGTAGCCATGGCAGGACGAGTGGTACCACATCTCATTTATGTATTGTTGGTGACACTTTTAAATATAGCAACTCTGACCTAGATATATACACATATATATATTCAAAATTTTAGTTGAAGTGTGTGAGTGTTGTGGCCCCTCTACTTCATAAACAAAGTGATCATCAAGACCACTATGGGCAATAAGATTATTAATACAATGGACCCTTTGTGTTATAAATGTGAAATAGATTTGAAAGAACATACACTATATAGAACATGTGACAGAAATTGTATTATTGCTAACTACCTTTCGTACTCAATGAGCACAATTATAGTGACCTTTGATCCAATTAAGTCAGAAAAAAATGGATAATTGCTGAGTTAGAGTACTTTATATTAAATGGATTCACCAGAAATCAATATTTTCGATATTAAACAATGTTGAGAATTTTGAAACTGTAACTGCAATAGTATATAGTGCCCATTTGGATTGTCTTTTGCTTTTGACTTAAAAGGCAAAAGTCATAAGTTAGAAATCTTAATGTATGTTTTTTAGCTTATTTTAAGTATTTTAGCCAAAAATTAAGTGTTTATAAGCGCTTTTTAAATTTACCCAAACACTTCAATAATGCATTAATGTATGCAGCTTCTTGTGACTATATAATTATTGTACTATGTACCATTTAAGTCGTTTAAATTTAGTTGTTGTGATTTAGAGCCCGTTTGGATACGATTAAAATCTGGTCTTTTAGCCTTTTTAGGTGTTTGGTAAATTAAAAAGTACTTAAAAAAAGCTAACAACTGATTAAAAAAAGCAAAAAGTGAGAAGTTGGGTACCCCCAGTTTTTTTGTTTTTTTTTTAAGATTAAAATTCTTTTAAGTTTGACCAAAATATTTACTTTTTTATCCCTTATATTTTCCTTCAATTCCAACAATACCCTGAATTTGTAGCCCTTAAATATATGGTTTTTCTTTCTTTTTCTTTTTGTCGCTTCTCTTCGTCTCTTCCCTCCATCGTCTTCATCTTTCTCCTTTGTTTTTAGTGAATTTATATCTGAATTTATTTAAATATATTCATTTTTGAGATTAGATTAGCTTCTTGAGAATGATCTCTCATCATCCATTATTGAAAGAACTTTGCGTAGTCCCTTATACTGCTGATTTGTCTAGTTTTTTAACGATATAAACTGTTGTAATAGTAATAGCCATAACAATATTTCAATAACATATTTTTTAACATAGCCAAATTGTTACAAGCTTGCAATATCACAATATAATACTATATTTATATAAAACATGTCCTAAAATTTTTATTTTTTAACATTTAAAAATAAAAAAATAACTTATATTTATAGATTGACCTCGCATATAATCACTTACGTTGAAAGTGCATTTAAATAGAAACTATTTTTGAATTATTAGAATTGAAAATTATATATAATTCAACTTATTTATGGTGTTAGCAGTTTTAAGGTCATTTAAGTCATTTTGACAACAAAAAGTGTTTAACAACACTTGTTTACCAAACACATCAACAACTTTTTTTTTTTAGTTTCAGCACTTTTATCCAAACACTTATCTGCTTAATTTATAAGCACTTATTTTAAGCTTTTAATCACTTTAAGCTAAAAGCTATTTTTTTAATCCTATCCAAACGGGCTCTTAATTTGGTGGGTAAAATGATTAAACATTAGCCGATCTACCATTCCCACACTTGACAACATGCACTTAAAAAGGGCTCGTTTGGTACAAGGATAAGGGATAACTGATTCTAAAATTATTTTAGAATGAGTTTATCTCATATTTGGTTGAGATAAAATTGCGGGCTAGGTTATCTCGAAATTAGTTATCCCGGGATTGTAGTATTATTTTTATCCTACATTGAGGGTGAAATAACAATTCTGGGATAATTTGTTACCATACGAGCCCAAATAGTTAAATTGATCTCTCAGTCGCTCACGGCTCAACCAATGCTCTTTCCATTCACTTTTAATTGTCAATCATATACTTGACAACATACATTTAAATTGAATGTATAAATTGATTTCTCGAATCAACACTTACAATATTTTCTCCATTCACTTTTACTTGTTTACTATATTATGATAACATTAACATATCTAGTGAAATCTCATAAAGTGGAGTCCACCATAGTAAAAATAATTTTTTTTTTTTACCTATCTATTTAACCTATTAAGAAAAAAATAATTTTTTTTCATGTTTTACCTTGACATTAATACTAATTCCCTTTCTGTTTGTTATGACTATTTGTTCTGAGCCGGGAGTCTATCGGAAACAACCTCTCTACCTCACCTGAGGTAGTGGTATGGATTGCGTACACTTTACCCCCCCTCCCCCCCCTCCCAAACCCCACCTGGTGGGAATACACTGGGTATGATGATGATGATTAGCCTCAAATCATTTCTCAAGATTTTTTAAGATGCTGATAGTCAAATGTTTTATAATTAACTATGCACTTTATTTTTTTTATTTTCTTAAAGGAAGTGCAAAATTAATTGTGGATTAGTAAAAGTAAATATAAAGAATTTATAATCTCGTAAAGTCATTTTATTTATTAAAGAAAATCATATTCAAGAAGACATGTAACTTTCTGAAATAATAAGTATTAATAAGTGGCTGTCTGAAATTTAACCCCTTAAAATCTTCGTCTTTTTAACTAAGCACAATTACAATGTTTGTAGTATCTGATTGGGTCCCAAAAGAAATTTAAAATAATTATTTAGGTACTAGACAAAATTTTGGTACTCTTCCCATCCCAATTCAAATGATTCGTTCTGCAATGCAATGCAATAAATTATGAAATTCGAAAAGAAAAATATTGTGGACAAGCCACGTGCAATTAATAATTGATGTATTTTTAGTCGAACATTTTTTAAAATATCTAATAACTTTTATTTTTTTATAAGTAAACTTTACCAAGATTTGTGGCTTTTAATAACCTAATTCCATTATGAATCTTATTCTAGTTACTATAAGTTAAATGGAAGTGAAGAAATAATATAAAATGACCAGTTACATATTAAATAAAAGAAAATAGTTATGAGCACCTTAAGATCGGATCATAATGATCAATACATGAAATGAATTGAAAATCATGAAGCATTATGCTTAATTGTCAATGAAGACAAAAATAATACAGTATTAGGTAATTTATTTTCTCTGTCCAAATCCTTGATGAATAGAATTATTCAATATATATAATGATAGAAATAACAAGTGCTTCAAGAAATTAATCACAAAGGCAATGAACCATAGAAGTTGTAGTATGTAAAAGTAGTAGTAGTAATATACAACATTAAAGTGGTAAGTTTGAATATCATTTTTTAGAAATTTAAACTTCTAAAAATTTTGACCAACAAAATGTGAAAAAAATAACAAATAAATAGTACCAAACACACCACATGTATACTCCTTTGTATCTGTATTTAGTTCTGCATTTATTCCACCACCTAAAACTGTTCTCCTAAAAACACCTCAAATTATGTAGGACTTCATCTTATTCAATATCTGTCACTATTTCTACCTAAAACTGGACCCCAAATACTTAAGATTCCACTAGGTTCTATTTTACCAATTTCGATTTTCGACAAAATGATTGATTCATTGCATGTGAACATTGGAATATTTTTGTACAAGATATTTACGATCCATCTGCAGCTTTATTATTTGTTTCTTTGTACTCCTTTCATTCCTTTTTAGTTATTATAGTTTTTTTTTTTTAATAATCAAACAATATAAATTTTGATCAACATTTTAAAATATAGTTTTTCATCATATTGATATGAGAAAAATTATGATGAAAAATTATAATTATAATACTTTTCATATAGTTTTTGAATATCTGAATTTTAATTTTAAATTATTGAATTAATCTAATTTAATTACTTTTAAAAAAAAATAATCAAATTGAGCTCAAAAAGCAAAACGAGACAACTAAAAAGGAACAAATGGAGTATGAGCAATCTCCGCTACAACTATCTAGATTATAAGAGGAGTAAAATGAAAATTTAACCCCTTTATTTTTTTTTTTTTTTTTTTTCACATTTTGTTGAAAAAAATTTTAAGTGGCACATTTTAAGTTCTATGAAGTGACAACATAAAAAAACTAAAGATCAGGTCAATTTTTAGGAATTTATATATTGTGAGTGGCGCCATTGATGGATTTTGAGAAGCTCGAAATATTTGGGTGTCTGTGATTTCTATTAGTAACTGATTAGTTGACAAACTGGATTTATTATTGAGATTGGAACCAAATCTTGGTTAAAGTACTGAGAAGATTTGGGTGGTGAAAATTAGAGTAGAAAGGTAACCTATTATCATTGAACAAGCTTAAAGAAGTGGATTTGAATTTCCAAATTTGATTTTTGTGAGAAATTTGAAGTAAGTGTTGTGAATTTAGATTCATTGGAACTTGGAAATAGTCTAAGGATCGGAGGTTGTCTATAAGATATTTAAGTCATTTAGTGGAGATTTGGATCGATTTTGAACAAGAATTGCAAAGTGAAAATCGAAGAAGTTCGTTACTGTACATAGCTAGAGACGTTTATACACTTTTATAGACAAGATTGATTTATATACTAGAAGCATATATTACTTATATACGTATATAAATACTGTACAAGAGTAATGTATAAGAGTAAATAAACAATGTTGGCAATGTGGATTAGATGTAAACTGAAAACTATGGCTATTTGTTGTTAAATTTAACCTCTTAAACTAAATTATCATTTATTTATGTACTGATCGATATATTGTTATAATGAAACAGGAGTAACCTGAAGTGCAGTGTTAACAGTGAAGGGAGTGGTAGATTGCATTAGATATTTGGGATGTACAGTTGGCGTAGTTAGTTAGTGCATAGTGGAGTTAGTCAGCCACGTAGACAAAATTGTTATAGATATTTTCATAGTTGATTAGCTATAGATGATTAGTAAAAATACACTACAATGTGTAAAGTGTAACTAACTCAATACGATTTCTTCTCTTCTTTTCTTAGCTCAAGTTTAGCTTCAATAGCTGTCAATGGAGATTGAGTAGTAACTGTAGTATACATATTTTATCATGGTACTAGAGCTTACAACCACCATTGTGGTTTAGAATTAATCGATCTCAAGAGGACGAGAATTGTAGTGGGAAGATCAAAGTATCTCTGTCATCAAAACTCCAACAGCGGCAACCATGAAAAGCAATCCTATGTATCCATTGTTTATTCATCCTTCTGATACAGTTGGAGGTCCAATTGTACCCATTCAATTGACAAGATCTGACATTTACTCCATTTGGAGCAGGTCTGTGTGAATTCAATTGCTTGGAAAGAACAAGCTGGGCATCATAGATGGAAACTGGAAGAAGGGGGATTTTTCTGCAGATTTAGCACATCAATGGGACAGGTGTGACGCAGTTGTAATTGGATGGATTCTAGGGTCCGTTTTGAAGGAATTGCATGCAGGAATCCTCTATACAACAGATGCCAAAATGATTTGGGATGATCTACAGAAGAGGTTTGACAAAGTGAACACTTCTTGAGTATATCAACTGCATAAAGAGATAGCAATATTAGTACATGGATCAGATAGTATCTTGATGTATTTCTCAAAATTGAGGCAATATTGGGCAGAATTTGACAGTATGCTACCTCCACCATATGATTGTGCTAAGTCAAAAGGTTTTATGAAATATATGGAAGGATTAAAAGTGATGCAGTTCCTCATGGGACTCAATGAGAATTATGATCAGGCAAGGAGCAAAATTCTGATGACAAGCCCAACACCAAACATCAACAAATCATACTCTATGTTGATTAAAAGAGAGAGTCAGAGATCACTAGCTAGCTCATCCAATTCTGGAGAAAGGATTGAATTAGGAGCAATGATGGTAGGCAGGGCAAACTCCTATAATAAGCCACAAAAAAATTGGAATCTGCAGTGTGATTTCTACAAACTCAAGGGCTATACAACAGTTATATGCTACAGACTAGTTGGTTATCCACCTGGTTATAATGGGAAGAAGAAAGAAGGCATCCCTGGTGGACCTGTTGCACACAATACCACCACTGAGAACTTTAACATTCCCATGTATAAGGGAAATAATTCTTATAATGCTAAAGCATAATATGTTAATCTTACTGTGCATGCAGGGCAATTTGAAATTGGGAACTCAAGAAAGCAAGGGGAGTTTCCAAGAGCACCATATCTCACTGAGGATCAACATAAAGACATTAGATGATGCTTGACAAAGAAGGATCACACACTACTATGGATAGCATGGCAGGTATTGACTTTACAGCTTTGACAACTGTAGAACAGGTACAATGGATTATTGGCATAGGAGCAACCATTCAGATGGCTGCTAGTTTAGATGTCATGACAGATATACAAAAGGTGCAGACAGTTCATGATAAAAAGTACATTTACAAATGGATCATTCACAGTGGTATCACATATAGGAAAATATAGAATTGGAGATGCAGGGGTGATAGACAAGCTCTTATTCATACCTGATTTTAAATACAACATTTTGTCAGTATCAAAGGTCACAAGAAAGCTTAGTTGTTTTGTCTTTTTCTGTCCTGGTTTCTGCTTATTTCAGGACCTTGCTACTGGGATGTTGAAGGGGGTTGGTAAAGAAACTGATGGCTTGTACCTTTTGCATATCAAGAAACACATAAATAAAGGCATTCCTGATAGTCTAGCTGTCAAATCTCATACTGTATAGAAGAAAAATAATGATATTTTGCTATGGTATGAGAAAATGGCTCATCCTTCTAGTAGATCTATGCAGTTGTTATTTGGTTATAGTATGGATGAATGCAAGTCAGTTTTAGCTGATTGTGAAGTGCGTCTTCTAGCTAAGCACACTAGAAAATCTTTTCATCCTAGTTCAAGTACTTCTTCTAAACCTTTTGATCTACTACATATTGATGTTTGGGGACCATATCATGTAGAAACTTTTGATGGGAATAAGTACTTTCTGACTGTGGTTGATGATTATTCTCATATTACCTGGATTGTTTTGCTGAAATTTAAGAGTGATGTACTCATACATTCCTAAAAATTGTGCACACATGATTAGATCAGATAATGGCGGGAAGTTTATTAGCTCTAAAATGCAGGATTTGTTTAAAGGATTTGGAATAGTTCATCAAAAAACTTGTGTCTACACACCTCAGTAAAATTGAATGGTTGAGAGAAAACACAGGCACTTGCTTAAAGTGGCTAGAGCTTTGAGATTCCAAGGTCATATCCCTTTAAAATACTGGGGTTATTGCATTTGCACTGCAACATATGTGATTAACAGGTTGCCTTCTGACTTATGAGCTATTTTTTAACAAGAAACCATCACTTGACCACATTAAAACATTTGGTTGTTTATGTTATGCTAGTGTTCTGCCTAGAGTGGATAAATTTGCACCTAGAGCAGCTTCTTCAGTGTTTAAGGGATACTCTTCTGTCACTAAAGGTTATGTTTTATTTGATCTTAAGTTTGAGAGGTTCTTTATTAACAGAAATGTCACCTTTAGGGAATATGTATTTCCCTTTAGAACCATTTCTACTTCTTCACCACCAGTTGCTCATTCTCCAAGTCTTACTCCTTTTGACATATTCACTGATCCTTGTAATCCTGTTGAATCTGAGCTTCATTCACCTTCTCATGCTACTTTTCCTTCTCATGATGTATCCTTAAATTCTCTTTCTACTCCTGTAATATCTATACCTGATCCACCTCTCATCTCACCTGATACTTTACCTTCTCATCCTATTCCTATTGAACTTAGAAGATCTAAAAGAGTGTCCAAACAACCTCTTTGGCATGTGGACTATGTTAAGACAGTTGCTCGTATGCAATATCCTATTAATGTTTGTCTCTCTTATGAGCACATCTCACCTGCAAACCAGGCTTACCTTAGAGCATTGTCTGCTGTTCATGAGCCCAAGTCTTATCAAGAAGTTATTCAAGATTGCAGACGAATTGATGTTGTGCAATCAGAACTTCAAGCTCTTCAAGAAAATCACACATGGGATTTGGTCCCTTTACCACATGGCAAAGCTGTTATTGGATGCAAATGGGTGTATAAGGTGAAGTTTAAGGCTTCTGTTGAAATTGAGAGATTCAAGGCCAGGTTGGTAGCTAAAGGCTACAACCAACAAAAAGGTCTTGATTACCATGAAAATTTCTCTTCAGCGGTTAAAATAGACACTGTGAGAACTGTTTTATCTTTAGCAGCTCAACATGACTGGCTTGTCCATCATCTTGATGTTTGTTCTTCAACGAGACTTGCATGATAAGGTTTATATATAACTACCTCAGCGTTTGCCAAGTCAGGGGGAGTCTGGTATGGTGTGTAGAATTGTTAAATTCCTTTATGAGTTGAAACAAGCCAGCAGACAGTAGAATTTAAAGCTATTTGAGGCATTGCTGAAATCAGGTTTTATTCAAAGTTATATGGATCACTCACTATTTATCAAGCACACAGGCAATGATATTGTTGTTATCTTGATATATGTGGATAACATGTTAGTCACAGGCAGTAATATTGTCATTATTGAAGACACTAAGGCAGTTTTGTAGAATACATTTAAAACAAAGGACTTGGGAACCCTAAAGTTTTTTCTTGGCATGGAATTTAGTAGACCCTCAAAAGGCATATTAATGAACCAGAGGAAATATGCACTTAAGATTATCTCAGACTTGGGGATAAGTTATGCTAAACCAGCATGGACAAAACAAAGTACCAAAGGTTGATTGGAAAGATACTCTACTTGACTTTAACTAGACCTGATATAACCTTCTCAGTGCAACTCTTAGTCAGTTCTTGTAAGATCCAAAACAGTCACATTGGGAAGCAGCTATTAGAGTTATGAAGTATGTGAAAAGGAAACCAGCACTGGGAGTATTATTAAGTAATGAGAATTCTAGTGCATTGACAGTATATTGTGATACAGATTGGGCTTCTTGTCCTAATATCAGGAGATCAGTGTCAGGTTTTTTTGTCAAACATGGAAACTCATTGATTTCCTAAAAATCAAAGAAACAGAATGTGGTCTCTAGAAGCTCAGCAGAAGCAGAATATAGAAGTATGGCCAAGGCAGTTTCTGAAGTAGTGTGGGTTACAACATTGCTAAAGGAGTTGTATCATAAAGTGAGCCAACCAATAATTGTATATAGTGATAGTAGAGCTGCCCTTCAAATTGCAACAAATTCAGTTTTTCATGAAAGAAGAAAACATATTGAGATTGATTGTCATTTATTATGCAAAAGATTTAAGAGAATCTGATCAAGACAGTGCATGTATGGTCCAAAGATCAATTGACAGACATCTTGACTAAAGGATTACCAAGACCACAACATGAGTATCTTGTGAGCAAGCTTGGTATGCTGAACATATTCATACCTACCAACTTGAGGGGAAGTAATAAAACATGAGTAACCTGAAGTGCAGTGTTAACAGTGAAGGAGTAGTAGATTGCATTATATATTTTGGATGTATAGCTGGCGTAATTAGTTAGTGCCTAGTGGAGCTAGTCAGCCATGTAGACAAAGTTGTTATAGATATTTTCATAGTTGATTAGTTGTAGATGATTAGTATAAATACACTACAATGTGTAGATTGTAACTAACTCAATTTTAAATCTCAATACAGTTTCTTCTCTTCTCTTTTTAGCTCAAGTTTAGCTTCAATGACTGTCAATGAAGATTGAGTAGTAACTGTATGTCACTCCCCGAATTCCAACGGGACGGATATGGCACCCGAAGCCGCCAAGGCCCGAGAGAACCAGTCTTCATCCATAAACACCCATACGCATACCACTCAATAGTCATCACCACCATAAATAAATATAAGATGCCAAAAACGAAAGTTATGACAAATATATAAGAATTATGAAACTTGGCCGTTAGGGCCATCAAGACAAAACATAAGTTCATTACATTCCTTTCATCTGACCCACAACATCTACAAATCCTCTACAGATGCATAAGCAAAACCAACCTAGAGTCGGAACACACCCCGCTCTATACATATACACAAGACCAAAACAAATGTACATATAAGACTCGGAAAGCCCCAAACCAACTGGATCTCACCAAATATCCGCAAATGATCCGTAACCTACAGTGGAGGTCTACTAGAACCTGTGCCTGCAGCAAGTAAGGTAAGTTCCCCCGAGGGGGTTAGTACGAAGAATGTACTGAGTATGTAAGGCCATAAGAAAACTGTATCAATAAGTGAGAACACCAATGTATATCAAAGATAAGAGAATAGGCAATATAGATAAACCAACATTTCCATATGTGTGGAACCATGTACTTTACATTCTTTATTTCCTTTATCATTCATCTCAATATCAACAATAATCACATCATGCCCGGGACCAACTGATCAGTGGTAAATAACAATATTGGGATCGTCTCTAGCTAGGTTTTCACCCCTTTGGGCTACCCCCCGTGTCCAATAATCAATCGGGATCGTCTCTAGCTAGGCTTTCGCCACTTTGAGCTACCACCCGTGATACATCGGGATCGTCTCTAGCTAGGCTTTCGTCACTTACTCTACAACACAAGCACATAACAGAGTTTACGTCAACATCTAACCACCGTACAAATGCAAAAGACGAAAAAAGTTACATAATTGCCTATTTTCCCCCTTTACAATGAAATTTCGGCATGACCGTACCAAAAATACCACAACATGCCATACATTGACCAAACATAATAACCAATAGCATTTTGCAACAAAGCTTCTTCTTTACACTTTCTCATTCACACCATATCACAAATAATCCATCAAGTCACCTTAATATACCCCATAGCACATATCGGCCAAAATCCCATAATTTACACTTATAGAAAATAACAAGTTTAGTAACATAATCACACCATACATGTTGATATTTCATCCATACCATGCTCTTTCATCAAAACCACAAGTCACCTTTCAAGTTTAATTCACAAAATGGCACATCTTTTACCAAAGGGCAAAAGTGTCCTATTCAACCTTTCCAACACAACCATCATGATCTACACAATAATTCATTCATATAATATGATAAATCACAAGAATAAATACTTACCTAAGCTTTCAAAGTGATGGTCTTGTCCAAAGTGTCCAAAGGGATAGTTGCCTTAGGGTTTGGAAATGAGAGAAATGTTTGTGAAAATATCCAAAAAGTTATGACACTTTGTAATGACTAAAATCTGATTTTTTTGTTCCTTTATATAGACCCTCAAGTCAATCCTTAGCCACTTCTTTGGCATTAAATGTCATGGTCCCTTAATTAATATAAGAATGGGTCATTTTCCTTTGGGCTTTTCATTTTGGCCTTGTTTTGGGCCTCAATTTGGGCCCAATAATACATATTAGCTTAGCCCACTAAAATAAATGTATAATCCACCATATATCTCATGTTTAAATAATTTCATAATGTCACGACAATATTCACTTACGAGATTCCCTTTCGTAGCCTCAATCGCAAAACTAGACATTCTAGCCGTCCATGGCTTAATTGAACATTTTTGGTAAATTCTTGTGTTTCATGGTTTGATCATGTAGGAGTGTATTAAGGTACTTGGAGCCTTAATAAGGAGTAAAGAAACACCAAAGAACCAAAAGAAACCATGGAAGAATCGACATTGCATTACGTCGCAAAACGAGCTCGAAAAGGCCAAAATACTTGTGTCTTGCGCCACTGCTGCAATACGGGCAGTGGCGCGAAAATTGTTGCCCCTCTGAATCAGGTGGCTTGCGCCACACACCCTGAAACAGGGAGTGGCGCAAGTCTGGCTACCCCTCTGAAATTTTTCAGCTTTTGCAAGTGCTAGCCTACCCTCCGATACCATCCAAGATACATACTTTTTGTACTTAATACTAAGGTAAACATGTCTCAAACTCTTCAAGTAAGGTCGGAAATGTACGGGATATTACACTGTGATTTTATCATGTTAAATAGAGTTAGTGTAAATAATTTTATTGTTAATTCATAGACCTTAAACTCTTATTAACATTAACCGATAATCTTGTAAAAGATGATAATTAACCTATTATCAATGTTAAAATTCACTACCCGATAATTAATTTGGCGCATGGATTCTTCTAGTATTTCAGTTTGATAATTGATACGATATTCTTCTTTTCTTTTCATTTTTTTATAATCCCACCCTAAGAGTTCTCATCTTATTTGCTCCTTGGCGACTCAACTCACAGCCTTTGTGTTGGAAGGAAGAACTGCTTACCATTCGAACAACTCCTTTTTGTAAAAAAAAAAGTTCAGTCTTGACAAATATTTTTTTATAACATAGTAGCCTGGACTCAAACTTAGAACCTGAGGTTCTTAAATTAAGAATGTGACCAATTTATTAGGATAGCGTCATCTTATTTCCTCATTGACATTGATGGTTCATGTAAAGTAAATATATACTGCAAATTAATTATTCAATAACTATTTTTTCATGACTAATTGGTAGTACAATTTTTGTGAATTGAGTATACCTTTTTGTTGTTTAAATCAAATTAACCTTGAATAGAAATTTCCTGCTTTATTTGGAGACTGGTACATAATTCTGAAGCTTTACTTATGTAACGTAAAGAATTTTTGTTTTATTTTTGTAAAGCAAAAGCAGTAAATGAGAAAACAGTACCGAAAGGACTTTACTCCTCTCACCTCTCCGTTACAAGATCTCTTCATTTTCTCAAGTACACCTTTATAATTTTGATGCATATCCTTTTAATGATCTAAAGAATCAGATTTATTTAATTAACCAAAATAATTTACCCGTTTTTGATAATATTTAGGCATAGTCGGTTGGGTTGAAAATTTGCCCATAAAGTACACGTAAAAGTTGTCTTAAATTTCACGCATATGCGTCTGATTTGTTTTTAAACCATGTTTTTTTCTCCCAATATCAACACCGAATATCAACAATTGAACACTCAAATCTACTCCAATTAAGCTCAAACTTTGAAACACAAGTTTATCATAAAGAGCGATCTTCATCATCAACTTGTCAAAGCAACAACAAACCTAACAAACCTATTTAACACCCTTTTATTTTTGGAAAAAGTACACTTTTTGGACCAAAAAGCAAAAGTAATTACACCCATATGCGCCCTTCTTTACTAACTGTAAAAATATCAAGTCGACACAAAATATTTATAGTGTGTGCCCCCTCTCTTTTGAAGTTCAATTGGGCTTCTTTGCTCCTGTTTTCACGATGATTTCAAATATTTTAAAAAACAAACAGGTAGTTCTTCTTCTTCCTCTTCTTCTTCACTCAACTAATAACTGGTAACTACTTTCTAGAGTTGCAGATACAATTATAAATTTATTCTTTTTTATTTCGTTACTTTTGGTGTGGTGTTTTTGTGGATTTTTTTGTTTTTTCGGTATGGATCGTAAGCGTCGAATAGTGAATCGATGGTTGAGTCACCGTGATTCCAATGTTGATGATGTAGGTGAACAAGAGTCGATTGCGTTATTAATATTCAAAATTTTTATTGCATTTGGATGAATTACAGAAGGTTTCTCATGGCAATCCTAATAAAATTAAATAATTAAATAAGTAGACTACAATGATACCATGTTAGTATATAGATACTGTGATAGTGTCATGGAGGTCTCACGAAAGGATTGAAGCAGACATCACTGATACCATGACAGTATATCTATATAGTACTGGTATCATTACGGATTAAAGCAAACCTCAAAGATACCATGTCAGTATATATATATTGTGATGGTATCATGAATGTCTCACTGATGGATTGAAGCAGAGATCAATGATACCATGACAGTATATAAATGTATTATGATGGTATCATTGAGGTCTCACTAAAGAACTAAATTATTGAAGCAGACATCAATGATACCATGACAATATTTAGATATATTGTGATGGTATCATTACGGACTGAAGCTGTCACACCCCGAATCCCAACGAGGCGTGATTGGCACCCGTAGCCGACATGGCCCGAGAGAACCAATCTTTACTTACTCAATCATATGCATGCCATCTCAACACCTATGTAGATATGATCCCAAGGTATCAAGTGAGGTTATAAAGTACGGGGTGTTACATTCTTCCCCCCTTAGAAACATTCGTCCTCGAATGTTAACAACAGTGTCTTATATACAACAAATACATCTTTACTCTAACATACCTATACACATTCACATAATGCTTTTAAATACTTACTTGTTATTGTTCCACCTCCGCACTGTGAACTTCTTGGTCCATTTGGAATAAGTGGGGATACTTGGATTTCATCATTTCTTCCGCTTCCCACGTGATCTCCTCTACTTGTTGATTTCTCCACAGGACTTTTACGGATGCTATGTCTTTATTTCTCAATCTCTTTACTTGTCGATCTAGGATAGCAATGGGCACCTCTTCATAAGTGAGATCCTCTGCCACTTGAACATCTTCTACGGGCACAATACGTGAAGGATCTCCTATGCATTTCCGGAGCATCGACACATGAAATACCGGATGGACTGACGAAAGGTCCTGGGGTAGTGCCAACTCATACGCAACTTGCCCAAATCTTCTAATAATTTCATATGGGCCTATGTAACGTGGACTCAATTTTCCTTTCTTTCCGAACCGCATTACCCCTTTCATCGGTGACACCTTTAAAAATACCCAATCACCTATGGCAAATTCAAGCCCTCTTCTTCTCACATCGGCATATGACTTGTGACGACTTTGAGCCGTTTGTAACCGTTGTTGGATCACTTTAACTTTCTCCATGGCTTGGTGAACAATATCTGGCCCAAGTAAAGCAGTTTCTCCTGCTTCAAACCACCCAATTGGTGATCTATATTTTCTTCCATACAAGGCTTCATAAGGTGCCATTTTAATACTTGAATGATAGCTATTGTTATATGCAAATTCAATAAGAGGCAAATGGTCATCCCAACTGCCTTGAAAATCCAACGTACATGCTCGTAGCATATCTTCAAGTGTCTGAATAGTACGTTCTGCTTGTCCATCAGTTTGAGGATGGAAAGCCGTACTCAAATTCACCTGAGTACCTAAACTCCGCTGAAAAGATTTCCAAAAGTGTGCTGTGAACTGTGCTCCTCTGTCTGATATGATAGAAAGTGGAATACCATGCAATCGTACTATCTCTTTCACATACAACTTTGCATAATCGTCAGCTGTATAGGTCGTCTTGACCGGTAGAAAATGCGCTGACTTGGTAAGCCTGTCCACTATGACCCATATAGAATCAAACTTCCGCAATGTACGAGGCAAACCCGTAATGAAATCCATATTAATCATATCCCACTTCCAGACTGGAAGATTGATACATTGCATGTAACCTCCCGGTTTCTGATGTTCCACTTTCACTTGTTGACAATTTGGGCACTGCGCGACAAATTCTGCAATGTTCTTTTTCATGTTGCCCCACCAATACACCTCTTTCAATTCATAGTACATTTTAGTAGCACCTGGATGAATGGAATAGCGCGAATGGTGCGCCTCTGTCATTATTCGTGTCCTCAGCTGATCTACATCCGGTACACATATTCTCCCTTGACATTGAAGCACCCCTTCCGGTGTAATATCAAATGCCTTGGTCAAATTCTGCTGCACATTCTCCTTTAGCTGCAATAAAATAGAATCTGCATACTGTTTCTCTTTCACTTCAGCTATCAAGGAGGATTCTGCTGCATTCTGCACCATAACTCTATCATCTGCGGTTTCAATAAGGCGAACTCCCAAGCTGGCTAATTGATTCAAGTCTTTGATTATATCACGCTTTTTATTCAACTGACCACTAGTGCTTTCTACTGCCTTACGGCTCAATGCATCAGCTACTACATTTGCTTTGCCTGGGTGATAAAGAATATCAATGTCATAGTCTTTTAAAAGCTCTAACCACCTTCGTTGCCTCAAATTGAGTTCCTTCTGCTTAAAAAGATATTGCAAGCTTTTGTGATCCGTATAGATGTCAACATGAACACCATATAAATAATGACGCCATATCTTTAAAGCAAAAACTACCGCTGCCAATTCAAGATCATGCGTGGGATAGTTTTTCTCATGTGGCCGCAACTGTCGTGAGGCATATGCTATCACCCTGCCATGCTGCATCAATACACATCCGAGACCAATCCCAGAAGCATCACAATACACTGCATAGCCCTCTGTGCCTTCAGGAAGAACTAACACTGGTGTAGAAGTCAACTTATCCTTCAGGTTTTGAAACCCTCTTTCACATGCATCATTCCATTGAAATTTAATTGCCTTGTGAGTTAACTTTGTCAATGGTGCCGCAATAGAAGCAAAACCTTCTACAAATCTTCGGTAATAACCTGCCAAACCCAGAAAACTGCGAATCTCTGTGGGTGTCGTAGGTCTTGGCCAGTTTTTCACTGCTTCAATCTTTTGGGTATCAACCTGTATGCCTTTATCTGATACAATGTGACCCAAGAACGCAACTGATTTCAACCAAAACTCACATTTGGAGAATTTTGCATACAACTTACGCTCACGGAGAATTTGCAACACTTGCCGTAAGTGATAAGCATGGTCTTCTGGTGATCTTGAATAAACAAGGATGTCATCTATAAATACTGTCACGAACACGTCTAGGAATGGCTTGAACACTCTGTTCATCAAATCCATAAACACAGCCGGTGCATTTGTTAGCCCAAATGACATAACTAAGAATTCATAATGGCCATACCGTGTTCGGAAAGCTGTCTTGGGTACATCCTCCTCTCTAACTCTGACCTGATGGTAACCCGACCTCAAGTCAATTTTTGAAAAACACCTGGCACCCTGTAACTGATCAAACAAATCATCAATGCGAGGAATGGGGTATTTATTCTTGATCGTTACTTTATTCAGTTGCCGATAGTCGATGCACATTCTCAAGGTGCCATCTTTCTTGCGTACGAATAATACCGGTGCACCCCACGGGGACATACTAGGCCTAATGAAGCCTTTATCCAGCAAATCTTTCAACTGCTCCTTCAATTCACGCAGTTCCACTGGAGCCATTCTATATGGAGGGATAGAAATAGGCTGAGTGCCTGGAATCACATCAATGCAGAATTCCACTTCCCGTTCTGGGGGTAAACCTGGAAGATCCTCTGGAAATACATCAAGAAATTCATTGACGACCGGTACAGACTGTGGAGTTAATGGTTCTGCATCATTATCTTTCACTCGTACCAAATGACATATGTATCCCTTGGCAATCATTTTTCTGGCTTTCAAATAGGAAATAAATCTTCCTCGTGGTGCCCCTACCTTACCCTGCCATTCTAGAACATTTTCCTGTGGAAAACAAAATTGCACCTTCTTGGCCCGGCAATCTACCGTAGCATAACAAGAGGCCAACCAATCCATTCCCATAATTACATCAAAATCCACCATGTTCAATTCAATAAGATCGGCTAACGTATCATGACCACACACAGTTACCACACAGTTACGATACACTCTCTTTGCAACAATATATTCACCAACCGGTGTAGACACTTCAATTGACTTAATTAATATTTTCGGTGTTGTTGCAAATTTCGCAGCAACCAATGGAGTAACATAGGAAAATGTAGAGCCTGGGTCAATTAATGCATATACATTATGTGAGAATATGGATAATGTACCTGTGACGACATCTGGGGAAGCCTCTGAATTCTGGCGGTCCACCAAAGCATAAGTGCGATTCTGGACCCCGTTAGTACTGGCTCCTCCTCTGGTACCTCTACCACGACCAATAGGCTGCACCCCTCGGCCCTGTGAAGGAACCGATGCTGAAGACGCAACAGCCGACCCAGCTGGTTGTGCTATACCACCCATGCTCCGCTGTGGACATTCTCTCGCTATATGTCCTGGCATACCACACCAAAAGCAGACATTCGTCCCTGTCCGACATGGACCTGTATGCATACGCCCTCAGTGCTGACACTGCTGACGAGGGAAACCTGCTGCCTGTGATCCATGAACCCCACTACTTTGCCCTGCTGAACCACCTCTAAACCCTCGAGACTGCGAATAAGCACCACCTGTGGAATAAGAGAACGACGGTCTAGGTGGTCTAGGAAACATGCGGGGCCTAGATCCTCCTTGGGACATCATAGGTGGTCCCATAGGTCTAGCCCTTTTGGACTGTCCCCTATCAAATTCATGTACCCTGCGTCTTTGTCTCTGATCCTCCATTTTCTGGGCGAAGGCTTGTATGCGAGCAATGTCCATGTCCCTATTCAAGGCCGCAATAGTGCAATCTCTTACCAAGTATGGCTCTAGTCTGTCCACGTATCTATGGACCCTGTCTGTCATCGTAGCCACAACATTTGGCGCATATCGAGCCAAGGAATTAAATTGCAAGCTATATTCTCGGACGCTCAAATTTCCTTGACGGAGATTTAGGAATTGATCCGCACGTGCCTCACGGATCTCATAGGGCAAGTAATGATCAAGGAAAGCCACTTTAAACTCTTCCCAAGTAGGTGGATCTGCACCAATGTCACAGGATTTCTTCCAATCCTCATACCACAATATTGCCTCTCCCTTCAACCTGTACGCAGCAAGTTCAACTGTCTCTACCCCTGTCACATGCATAACTTCCAATGCCCTCTGAATTTGATCCACGAAGTCCTGTGGATCTGCTTTTGGATCTGCCCCTGTGAATATAGGAGGGTCCAGTTTCAAGAAATCCTGTGTTCTGCGACTTGCCATTCTAGCCTCATCATCATCATGTGCCATAGCACCAGCTCTTCCCTGGCTTTGTGCCGCCACTAACTGTGTCAACATCTGTACAGCATTCCTAAGATCCTGATCTGTGGCATTTGTCGGTGGTTCCACGGGCACTTCCTTTCTTCTCGGCTCTTCTGGAGCTGAAGAAGTAGAAGAAGCTCGCGTTGCGAACTCAGTTTCAGCCCCACCTTGAGCAACTTGTTCAGGCGGTGGTCTACTTGTTTCTTCACCAGCAATTCTATTGATCAGCTTACTTTTACCTTTTCCTCTTCCTCTTCTAGTGTTCGGCATTTTGACTATACCAAAGAAAAATAATTACCAAAATCAGATACAATACAACTGACAACATTGGCTCTATTGCACGATCTAGAGTGAAGGAAAGAGACAACATCCTAAATGTCCCGTAGGCTCCTACTTATAAATGTGGTGCACAACACATCGATAAGTAAGACTCTACTCAGACACGGCTTTGTAGACATCCTTAGACCGACTGCTCTGATACCACTTTTGTCACACCCCGAATCCCAACGAGGCGTGATTGACACCCGTAGCCGACATGGCCCGAGAGAACCAATCTTTACTTACTCAATCATATGCATGCCATCTCAACACCTATGTAGATATGATCCCAAGGTATCAAGTGAGGTTATAAAGTACGGGGTGTTACAGAAGCAAATCCAATGATACCATGTCAGTATATTTATACTATGATAGTATCATGGAGGTCTAATTGAAGGATTGAAGCAGACACCAATGATACCATGACAAGATATAGATATACTGTGATATTATCATGGAGGTCTCACTGAATGATGAAACATACATCAATGATACCATGATGGTATATAGATATATTGTGATGGTATCATTACGGACTTAAGCAAACTCAGTGATACGATATCGGTATATTTATACTATGAGAGTATCATGGAGGTTTGACTGAAGGATTGAAGCAGACATCAATGATACCATGACGGTATATAGATATACTGTGATGGTATCATTACGGACTGAAGCAAACCCAATGATACTATGTCGGTATATATATATATACTATGATGGTATCATAGAGGTCCGAATGAAGGATTGAAGCAAACATCAATGATATATATATATATATATATATATATATACTTTGATGATATCATGGAGGTCTCACTAAATGATAAAGCATACATCAATGATATCATGATGGTATATAGATATATTGTGATGGTATCATTACAGACTTAGGCAAACCCAATGATACCATATCAGTATATTTATACTATGATGGTATCATGGAGATTTGACTGAAGGATTAAAGCAGACATCAATAATACCATGATGGTATATAGATTCACTGTGATGGTATCATTACGGACTGAAGCAAACCCAATGATACCATGTCAGTATATATCTATATTGTGATGATATCATGGAAGTCTGACTGAAGGATTGAAACAGACATCAATGATACCATGATAGTATATAGATATACTGTGTTGGTATCATTACGGACTGAAGCAAATGAAAAAAATAAAAATAAAAAAGATAAAAGAGAATCAAATAAAATTATAAAATAAAAGAAATAAATAAAATAAAAAACAAAAAAAGGACCAAAAATATGAAATTAGCTTGTGGTGAAAAAATAATAAATATTATGATTTGAGAAAAAAATGAATGAAAAAGGAGGAAAAAAAAGAATAAATAAATAAATGGAAAAAAAATAAAAGGAAAGGAACAAGAAATAAAGAAATTGAAAAATAAAAAATAAAAGGAACCAATAAACGTAAAAAGAGAGAAAAATAATAGCAGTAAAAAAAGTAGTAGAGAAAAAAATAAATGAATAAAGAAATAAACGAGAAAAAAGAAAAAAAAAGAAGAACATGAGTATATAAAATAAAAATTGAGTCTGAATTAGATTATGACGTAAAAAGAAAATAAAGAATAAAATTATTTTATGAAAAAAATAAATGAACAAAGAAGCATAAAAAGAAAAAAAGAAATGAGAAAAAAAATAGAAAAAAAGTAGAGAAATTAAAAAGAAAAAAAATTAAAAGGGAGATAAATAATTAAAGCTACAAGGAAAAGGGCAAGTTAGTTAGGGGAACATTTCATGTAAGTGGACATTTAATTATAAATAGTTTGCTTCTATGATGAAAAGATGTACTTTACCTTTATTTTTTCACTAGTTTCTGTATCCCCAATTATTAGTAAATGACATAACATTATTGAAGCATGTATTTAGAAATTAACAAAAAAATACACTGAGTTTATAAAAAAAATGTTTCAACTTTCAAATAATCATTTAATATTGAGCATAATGTTATATAAATTCAACGACATGCGAAAATTAAAATTAATAAGATTAAACTATGTTGGAGATAGCATGCATGTAAAAAGAAAAGAACCAATATTCATTAATTAATATTTCCAAAAATATTAAAACATTATTATATGAATAAAACAACTCTTCAAGGTGTAACATAGAGCAATCTCAATTATCTATTTATATTTAAGTTAAACCAAAATGATAACTATTCAAGTATTCATCAATTTATTTGTCTCAAGGACATTTTTCCATTTTTGTATTACCCAGAAAGAGTGGATATTTTCCCTCCCCAAGTGCAACACATCGACATGGATATTGGAGACCTTCACAAAATATGAAAGTCATACTATAACAAGATTAAAAATCTCATAACTAAAATATATGTCCGACTTTACTCCATGACAGATTAAAAACTCATACGTAAATTTTTACATTATATAATATATTTTTGATATTAATAACATCCCACATATTATATGTTATGTAGAAATAAAATATTTCAATTAAGAATTATTGTTTATAAACCCAAAATACAAAATCGAATTCACTTACAACAATATCAACAATAAAATATGAGGAGAAATAAACTTACAAAAAAGATAAAAATCACTTCTTCTTCACCTGAACACACACAAAAAAAGATAGTCCATAACATTTTATTTATTATGCAATGTAATTTATTGAGGAAAACATTACGCTAGTATACATTTTATGAGGGAAAAAAAAATACAATTGAAAATCAAGAACTTTAGAAAAAGGTAAAAATCAAGAATAAAAGGATTTAAAAATGAAGAATAAAAGAACCACCTGAACTTTGTTAGGGTTTTTGCCCTGATTTTTTTACCAAATTTGAGTATTAATTTTCTATTGAAGGAAAATAAAAGTAATACCATAATTACTTTTACTTTTCTAAAAGGAAAATATAAAACTTTTCCATATTTGGCTAACCTCTTTCTTGGAGGAAAGATTTGGTCATCTATAAATATAAGACCCTCTTCTCATACCAAAACACAATAACATCCATAATGTAGTCGTTAAAAGAGTCTTATTTAGGGGGAGATTTTCTCCCAATAGATTTTAAGTTTTTTGATTTAGTTTACAATATATAGGCTTGTTGGCCAATCATATCAAATAATATATTTTTTATTATAGTTTTCTTTGTCATCTGAATTATCGCCTTTATGGTTTGCAACTTTAAGCTTCCGCATGACGCCCTCTCGATTTCGAACCCAACAAACTTAACTACCTGAACTTGCAATATAACACCATAGAAGTATCGTGTATTTTTTTTTTGAACTCTATTTATAAGATGACTTTCTTAACTAATGTAAAGGTAAATCGAAGGTTCATAGGTGAGAGGGAAAATTTTTATAATGGTTGAGGCACAATCAATAAAAGTTGTGAGGCTCCACTATATTTTTGACACATGGATAATAGACCCTTTGTCTATTTAAAGCTAGAATAAAACTACTAAAAAAAGAGAAAGTATACTTGTAATATAATTAATATGCGTTTCAGCTAACACAATAAATTGAATTAAATAAAATATTTAAGAAAATGCAATAAACGTAAATTGTGGGGTCCATGTTTTTTATAACATTTCTTCTTCTTCATCAGAACATTGTTTATTATTGAACCATATGGTAATTCTGTTTGTGCTATTTCAAATAATTCTATTAAAAATCAAATTGCAAAAGGAAAAAAAAATAGACATTTAGCTATTCAATAAAACATGCAATTTTTTTTTTAAAAGATTAGTGTTATATCTTGGTTGGCGTCCTTTTTTATGCCCAAAAAAAAAAAAAGTTGACATATTTTATTGATGCTAAAAGAAAATCAAAAGGTTTGTGCTCTGATCTTGCTTCTTTATTCTAATTTTAGCAGTTTTTTTAACTTAAACCAATTATTTTATGCGTTTTAATTGTTTGTTTGGTTTTGATTTGACATGAAGTTTAAGAAAATAAATAAGTATTTTAATCCTCTGGTCTTTAAATTAAAGATCACGTACGATGTACTAAATGTCGTTTAATCTTATTGTCTTAAACCTTCCATGTGAGAAATTAGAATAAAAGTGTTGTCAAAAAAAGAAAGAAACATTATTTTTGAAACGAACTAAAGGAAAAGTAAGACAAACAAATTAAAACCAAAGGATTATTATTTAAAAACTTGAACAAAAATAGTACATTTGGTTGAATAGGCTAATTAAAGTCATACTTAACACAACTTTATAAAAAAACAAAAATTCATTTTATATTCACTTTTCGTTAAAAAATGTAAAAAAAAGCTGAAGCAAAAATGTAAAAATGAGAAAAATAATATACAGAAAACACATAACGTCCATTGAATTTCTATGTTCATTTAATTCAATTTATTGGAACCATAACATACTTTTTATACTTTCTCTCTCTTGGTAATATTATTCTAACTTTAAAAATATATAAAAAGGCCCTCGTATCCATGTGTCAAAAAAGTAATAGATCCTCACTCAAATTTTGTTGGTTGAATCTCTACCATAGTAAAATTTTTCAGTCTTGCATTAAATGATATTAAATATTCTTTCAAATAACAAGTGGAAATTGAAAAAGCAAAAAGAAACCACATTGAATAAGCAGGAGAATAGATAGACTACTATAAATGAAATAGAATGTCACGTCCCGAGTTCCAACGAGGCGGACTGGCATCCGAAGCCGATAAGGGTCGAGAGACCCAATCTTCATCTATGTCTATTCATATGCATGTCATTCACGAAATACCACCATCACGTATAGAGATATAAGATACCAATAGCGGAAGTCATGAAAACTTGTGATATATACATATGTGAAACTTGGCCGTCAGGGCCATCAAGACAAAACATACGTTCTTTACATTTTCTTCATCTGTCCCACAACATCTACAAAGCCTCTAAAGATGCATAAACATAACCAACCTAGAGTCGGGACAAGACCCCGCTCTATACACATATACAATACCAAAATAAATGTACATAGACATCTCGGAAAGCCCCGAACCAACTGGAGCTCACCAATATTCTGCGAATTTCTTGTAGCCTACTGCGGAGGTCTACTAGCACCTGTGCCTGCAACAAGTAAAGTAAGCCCCCCCCAAGGGAGGTCAGTACGAAGAATGTACTGAGTATGTAAGGTCATATGAAACTGTAAGACACATAAATATTCCAATGAAATCAAATATAAGAGAATAGTCAATATGGATAAACCATCATTCTACATATGTGGAACCATGTACCTTACATTCATTATTTTCTCTTTCTTCTAATATTTATTCATCATCACTCATCTCATATCGTACCCGGGCCCCAACTGATCAGTGGGTCTTAACATAACATAATGTTATGTTGGGATCGGCTCGAGTTAGGCTTATGCCTCTAGAGCTGCCACCCATAAGTCAAGATATCGGGTTCGGCTCGAGCTAGGTTCTTACCTCTAGAGCTGCCACCCATAAACCAATATATCAGGTTTCTTACCTCTAGAGCTGCCCCCTGTCAGGATTGGTCCGAGCTAGGCTTATGCCTCTAGGACTGCCCCCTGATCCAACAAATTCGGGATCGGCTCGAGCTAGGCTTATGCCTCTAGAGCTACCACCCGTACTCTTACCACCAACAAATATGCATTACGTTATTTCTTACTTTTGAGAGATTGATATGTTGATAGTCTCAACATTATTGGAGTTTTGGAACATCAGTCCATGATTAAGAGACATATGAACAACACTTGATCCACGAATAAGGAACATAAGAATAACAATACATGACAACCTGAAATGAGATGCCTTAGAACATTTCGGAATGGAACAAGTATAATAACAATATGAACAATAGGTGCTGCAGAATGATAAGGTAAGAGTAACCTTACATACCTTATGTTCTAAATATGAATACACAGTTCTATATGTGAACACAATAATCCAGCTTCTTCCTTACGTGTTACTCTACATCACAAGTTCATAACAGAGCTTATGTTAACAATCAACTATCTTACAAGTGCATAAGATGACAATGAATTACATGCTTGCCCCATAACGTCATTTCACCCTTTTATAATACCATTCACGGAATTATCATACCAACAACATCATAACATTCCATACATTGACCAAAACATCATGAACCAATAGCATTTCATACCAAGTTTATCCTTTACGCTTCCTCATTAACACTACGTCACAATTAATCCATCAAGTCACCTCAATACCTTTCATAACAACATATTAACCATAATCCATCATTGATATAATCCAACATGCCTCCAAAAGACCCCTTAAAGTCATTCAAAAGGTAGCATAAGTTGATAATTACATCCAAAAAGGGTATAGGGGTGGTCTTCGGGGATCAAAGAGAAACAAAAACATACAAAACAATTTTTTGGGTTGACCTGTGAAGCCACCTGCATCCGCAGGTGGATGACATGCAGCCGCAGGTGATCCTTGGCCCTGTCCAGGGGCACCTACGTTGGCATCTGCGCCCGCGGATGCCTTCGTCTGCAAGTGCGGATGCTCAAATCGGTCAAAATGGGTCTCTTTTGGATCCTTTTGTGTAATAAATGGTCCAAGGCCATAATTAAGCTTTTCTTTACATATTTTTGGTCACTTGGATGCCAACAAACACCCATGGTTTCACAACACACATGAACATCACCAAAACCACACTTTTCCTTCAATACACCACCAAGTCCATGCACAATTTTGCAATAGTAATTCCAATCATTATATACAAGGATAAAACAAGTTAAGGCTATAATCACATCCTACATGTCAATATTGAATCCATCAAATTCACTTCCTTCAATACCACAAGTCCATTTTCAAGTTTACAAGGCAAAACCCTTTTTTGATTGCAAAAATAGACAGTTTTACACATAGTGAACTGTCCAACACTTTGCCAACATAACCAACATGATTTATACACCATATCAAGCATATCATATGTTAAACCATGAGAATAAATACTTACCAAATCTTGCAATAGAGTGATCTTGTCCAAAGGAATGAAGGCTTAGGGTTTGTGAGATGAGAAATATCTTGTGGAAATTTCTAGATTTGGCATGTGTGTCTCTAATGAATAAAATATGATTTTCCTTGCCTTATATAGTCCCTCAATGGTCATCCTTGTTGTAACACCTCAGGTGCTACGATCACTTTCTAAAAAAAAAAAAAAAAAATTAATTTTTTTTTTTACGAATCACGACCCCAGTCACGTGGCGTGAATGACAGTCACGTGGCGTGAGTGGGTGTCGTGAGTGGACTTCAGAACGTTAAAAAAATGGTTTGATTTCCACGGCACGAGTCACGGGACGTGAGTGGTGCCGTGGATGAGCTTCAGAAACTTGGTCGAGTCGTCTGAGTTTCACGACAGGTCACCTACGTGCCGTGACTCAACCCAAGACATGAGTCACGATACCATGACAGTTTGCCGGCTTTGTTGACCAATTTTGACTAGATGAGATATTTGAGTGTGGGACCCATTAAAGGTGTTGGGCTAGGTCTTTATTATGTATTTTAGGCCCAAAATCATGTATTAAGACATGGGCCTCCACAATTAAGGGAATGATCCATTTAATATGGATCAAACTTGTGGCCAAGGATTAGTTGGACTTGAGGGACTTTATAAGACACAAAAATCAGCTTTAATTCATTATAACTCTCATCTCCTTCTAGCTATTTCTCAAAGGCTCCTTATCTCACAAAAACCCTAAGGCAACAACACTAGTTGGGACAAGATCACCTCTTTGCAAATATTGGTAAGTGTATTCTCGTGGATTAATATATTATGTGCTTAAGAGGTGGAGTTTATCATATTGATTATGTTGGTTTGTGGACTATTTTGGTGTTGTTGGTGTTATAAGATGATAAGTTGGGTTGTAGAAAAGTGGAGTGAAGTTTTATAATAATAAGAAGGAAGGTGGAATGATATATTCTATGTTGAGAGGGTTGGATGGTTTCGTTACCATATTGTGAACTTGTAATAGTTGTGGTTACTAATGTAAGTTCCCTTACGTATGTATATTGTAGAGTAGCATTTTACGGAAAGGTGGAATTGTTGTGGTCACATATTGAAAGGCTAAGGTATGTAAGGTTTCTCTTTCCTATGACCTTTGGTCACACCTATTGTTCGTATTTTGCTCAAACTTACCATCCCTCCGAACTGTCGTAAAACGTCTCATTGCAAGGAAATGCTTAGCAATTGTTGTTTGTATACCTTTTATTCATTGCCTATGGTTTCCAAGTGTCAATAATGTCGCAACCACCAATGTATCACTCTCTTAATGAACAAATTGAAGTAATGCATACGTGTGTTTATTGAGTATGGGTGGTAGCTCGAGGGAGCGTAAAGCCCAGTATAGAGACGATCCCGATTGCTTATTGGATATAGGGGGTATCCTGAAGGGGTGAAAACCTAGCTAGGGACGAACCTACTTATTGATTATGGGTGGTAGCTCAAAGGGGCATAAGCCTAGCTAGAGACGATCCCAATGTTATGACCCACTGATCAGTCGGGGCCCGGGTACGATATGAGTTGTTGATGATAATGAACGTAAAAGCAAGGTAATGAATGTAATGTATATGTTTTTCCCACATACAGAATGGTGGTTCCCCATATTGTTTATTTGTTGATATTTGATTCCATTTGAGTTCTTATTTGTCATACAGTTGTTTATCGCCTTACATACTCAGTACATTCTTTCGTACTGACCCTTTGTGGGATTTACCTTGCTGCAGACGCAGGTGCTAGTAGACTCCCACAGTAGGATTTGGACTTTTTACGTATAGTTGGTGAGCTCCAGGCTGATTCGAGCCTTTTCGGGTCATATGTACATGTTGATTTTGATGTTGTGTACATGTTTGTGTAAAACGGGGACTTGTCCCGATTATAGATTTGGTTTGATTTCTGCTAGAGGTTTTGTAGACGTTGTACAGTAAACAAAGGGGATGTCTTCTCATTTTGACTTTGCGGCCCTACCGACCGAGTTTCTTATGTATATAAATGTCTTTTCACGCTTTCAGTTTCACGATGTTGTGTCCATATGCGTACATATTGTGTTCCATTTGAATGTATAGGTTGGTTCTCTCGGGCCTCAACGGCTTCGGGTGCCATGTCCGCCCCGTTTGAACTCGAGGCGTGACAAAAAGTGGTATCAGAGCGGGTCGTCCTAGGGTGTATACAAAGTCGTGTCTGAGTAGAGTCTTGCTTATGGATGTGATGTGCACCACATTTATAAGTTGGAGGCTACGGGACATTTAGGAGGTGTTTCTTTTCTTCAAATCTTAGATCGTGCAATAGAGCTAAAGTTGTAGGGAGACTATTATATCTAACTGTTGTTTTCTTTCATTCTCTTTCATGGTAGTGCAAATGCCGATCACAAGAAGAGGTAGAGGCAAAACTAAGAGGTTAGAACGAATTACCGGGGAAGGCACTAGTAGGCCACCACCTAGTCAGGGTGAAGCTGAAGTTGAAAGTGAATTTGCATCGCGGGCTTCTTCTACTATTCTAGCACCGGAAGGGTCAAGAGGTAGAGAAGTACCCACAGAACCGCCTATGAATGCCACGGATCAGGATTTGAGGAATGCAGTACAGATGTTAACGCAGCTAGTTACTGCACAAAGCCAAGGACGAGCTGGTCAAACCACAGGTGAGGATAGTGCGGCTAGGGCAGCCAGTCGTCGAACACAGGATTTCCTGAAACTAGATCCTTCCATGTTTACCGGATCGGATCTGAGCGAGGACCCGCAAGATTTTATTGATCAAATTCACCGGGCTTTGAAGGTTATGCATGTATCCGGTGTGGAAACGGTTGAACTTGCGGCCTATAGGTTGAAGGGAGAAGCAATATTATGGTATGAAGACTGGAAAAGACAGAGGGGCATTAGTACAAACCCACCTACATGGGAAGAATTTAAGGTGACATTTCTTGATCACTACCTCCCCTATGAGGTCCGTGAAGCTCGTGCGGACCAGTTCTTGAATCTGCGACAAGGTACCATGAGTGTTCGAGAGTACAACCTTAAGTTTAATTCTTTGGCTCGATATGCTCCAAATGTAGTTGCGACTATGACCGATAGAGTTCATCGGTATGTGGACAGATTAGAGCCATATTTGGTCCGAGACTGTACTATTGCTGCGTTAAACAGGGACATGGAAATAGCGAGAATACAGGCCTTTTTGCAGAAAATGGAAGATCAAAGGCAACGAAGAAGGACACAAGGGTTTGAAGAAGGGCCGTCAAAGAGGGCTAGATCTACGGGACAGTCTATGGCCTCTCAAGGAGAGTTTAGACCTCGGAGTTTCAATAGGCCGCCTAGGCCATCATTTTCTCATTCATCTGCAGGCACTTCGTCTCAGTTCCGAGGGTCTAGAGGCGGTTATGTTGGGCAAAGCAGTGGGATGCAAGGCTCACAGATTGCCGGGTTTCCTCGTCCTCCGTGTCAGCATTGTGGAAAGCCTCATCTAGGTGAATGTCAGTTGGGGAAAAATGCTTGTTTTTGGTGCGGTATGACGGGGCATATAATGTGGGAATGCCCACGATGAGGCGTCGGTAATGTGACGCAACCTATGGGATCAACCGTTGCATCTTCATCATCGGTTCCTTCCCTTGGTAGAGAGGTACAACCTATGGGGCGTGGCAGAGGTTTGAGAGGAGCAACTAGTTTTAGCGGAACCCAGAATCGTACATATGCTCTAGTAGACAGGCAGAATTCAGAGGCTTCTCCTGATGTCGTTACAGGTATATTATCTGTTTTATCCCATCCTGTATATGCATTGATTGATTCGGGTTCTACTTTATCATATGTTACGCCATTAGTTGCGGAAAAATTCAACAGAATGCCGGAATTCTTAGTTAAGTCCTTTGAAGTATCTACGCCTGTCGGTGAATCCATTATAGCTAAGAGGGTTTATCGTAACTGTATAGTCACTGTTGGTGATCATGATACAGTGGCCGATATTATTGAGCTAGATATGGTAGATTTTGATGTTATCATGGGAATGAATTGGTTAGCGTCTTGCTATGCCATGGTGGATTGCCAAGCGAAGAAGGTATCTTTTCATTTTTCGCAAATGACCGTCCTTGAGTGGAAAGGGGATGTTGGCGCACCGAGGAGTAAATTTATTTCCTATCTCAAGGCAAGGAAGATGATATCTAAGGGGTATATATGCCACCTAGTAAGGGTGCAGGATATTGATGCGATGCCATCAACTCCTCAAACGGTTCCGGTAGTCAATGAATTTCTTGATGTATTTCCTGAAGATTTCCCAGGGTTACCTCCAGAGCGGGAGATAGAATTTGGTATTGATGTCATGCCAGGCACTCAGCCTATTTCTATCCCTCCGTATAGAATGACTCCAGCAGAATTGCGAGAATTGAAGGAGCAATTAAAAGATTTGCTGGATAAGGGATTTATCAGGCCTAGCATGTCCCTGTGGGGTGCACCAGTCTTATTCGTACGAAAGAAAGATGGTACGTTGAGAATGTGCATCGACTATCGACAGTTGAATAAGGTAACGATCAAGAATAAATATTCCCTCCCCAGAATTGACGATCTATTTGATCAGTTACAGGGTGCCACATGTTTTTCAAAGATTGACTTGAGGTCAGGTTACCATCAAGTTAAGGTCATAGACAAAGACATACCCAAGACAGCCTTCCGAACACGGTATGGACATTATGAATTTTTAGTCATGTCGTTTGGACTAACAAATGCACCAGCTGTTTTCATGGATCTGATAAATAGGGTGTTTAAGCCATTTCTAGACGTGTTCGTGATGGTGTTTATAGATGATATTCTGGTTTATTCAAGATCAGAAGAAGACCATGCCACTCATCTACGGCAGGTGTTACAGATTCTGTGTGAACGAAAGCTATATGCCAAGTTTTTGAAATGTGAGTTTTGGCTAAAATCTGTAGCATTCTTGGGTCACATTGTCTCAGGTAAAGGAATACGGGTTGACACCCAGAAGATAGAGGCGGTGAAGAACTGGCCACGACCTACGACACCCACAGAGATTCGTAGTTTTCTGGGACTTGCAGGGTATTATCGTAGGTTTGTCGAAGGGTTTTCTTCCATTGCTGCACCTCTAGCGAAGCTAACACATAAGGCAGTCAGGTTTCAGTGGAACGACGCCTGTGAGAAAAGTTTTCAAGAGCTGAAAGATAAATTGACTTCCACACCTGTGCTAGTACTTCTCGAAGGTACAGACGGGTATGCAGTTTATTGTGATGCTTCCGGAATTGGCCTTGGGTGTGTATTGATGCAGCACGGTCGAGTAATAGCGTATGCCTCACGACAGTTGCGGCCACATGAGAGAAATTATCCCACACATGATCTTGAATTAGCAGCTGTGATATTTGATTTAAAGATATGGCGTCATTACTTGTATGGGATTCATGTTGATATCTATACTGATCATAAAAGTTTGCAATATATCTTTAAGCAGAAGGAATTAAATCTGAGGCAGCAAAAATAGCTCGAATTATTGAAAGACTATGATGTCGATATCTTGTACCATCCAGGCAAAGCAAATGTGGTAGCGGATGCTCTTATTCGTAAAGCAGTCATTACTGACCAATCCACAGAAAAACAAGATATAGTCAGAGACCTACAACAATTAGCCAGTTTGGGGGTCCGTCTTCTTGAATCTCCAGATGACAGGGTTATTGTGCAACATGCAGCAGAATCGTCCTTAATAACCGAGGTAAAGGAGAAACAGTACGCAGATCCTCTATTACTGCAGCTGAAAGAAAATGTGCAGCAAGAGTTGACAAAGGCATTTGATCTTACATAAGAAGGGGTACTTCAATGCCAAGGTAGATTATGTGTACCGAATGTAGACGAGTTAAGGAAGCGGATTATGACAGAGGCACACCATTCACGGTATTCTATACATCTAGGAGCTACAAAAATGTACCATGATTTGAAAGACATATATTGGTGGGGGAATATGAAGAAGAACGTTGCGGAGTTTGTAGCTCAGTGTCCAAATTATCAGCAGGTGAAAGTGGAATATCAGAAACCGGGAGATCTTATTCAATGTATCAATCTTCCAGTTTGGAAGTGGGATATGATTAACATGGATTTCATTACAGGTTTGCCTCGTACACTCCGAAAGGTTGATTCCATATGGGTCATAGTTGACAGGCTTACCAAGTCAGCGCATTTCCTCCCAGTCAGGACCACTTATACAACCGAAGATTATGCAAGGTTGTATGTGAAAGAAATAGTACAATTACATGGGATTCCACTTTCTATTATATCAGACAGAGGGGCTAAATTTACGACTCATTTTTGGAGATCTTTCCAAAAGAGCTTGGGGACACAGGTGAGTTTGAGTACGGCCTTTCATCCTCAGACAGATGGTCTAGCAGAGCATACGATTCAAACACTTGAAGATATGCTACGATCTTGCGCAATGGATTTTAAAGGCAGCTGGGACGATCATTTACCACTTGTTGAGTTTGCCTATAACAACAGTTATCATGCCAGTATTCGGATGGCTCCTTATAAAGCTTTCTATGAGAGAAAATGTAGATCACCAATTGGGTGGTTTGAAGCAGGCGAAACTTCCTTACTTGGGCCATACCTCGTTCATCAAGCCATGGAGAAAGTGAAGGTGATACAACAGCGGTTACACACAGCCCATAGCCGACACAAGTCATACGCCGATGTCAGACGAAGAGGGCTTGAATTTGCCATAGGTGATTGAGTATTCTTGAAGGTGTCGCCGATGAAAGGGGTAATGAGGTTTGGAAAGAAAGGAAAGTTAATCCCACGGTATATAGGTCCATATGAAATTGTCAAAAGATTTGGACAAGTTGCATATGAATTGGCACTACCCCAAGAACTCTCCACAGTCCACCCGGTGTTCCATGTGTCGATGCTTCGAAAGTGCATAGGAGAGCCATCTCAAATTGCTCCCATTGAAGATGTGCAAATCACAGAAAAGCTCACATATGAAGAAGTGCCTATTGCTATTCTGGACAGACAAGTAAAGAAGTTGAGGAATAAAGAAGTGGCTTCTGTAAAGGTACTTTGGCGAAATCAGCAAGTAGAAGAGATTACATGGGAAGCAGAAGAAAAGATGAAATCAAAGTACCCACATTTGTTTCACACGGAAGAACAAGTTCAAATTACAAAAGGAGAGCAATAACAAGTAAGTCTACATCAATATGTCAATATTGTATGTCTGTGTATATATATACGATGTTTAATGAGATTAACATTTGAGTAACCTGAATACTGTTATTAACATTCGAGGATGAATGTTTCCAAGGAGGGAAGAATGTAACACCTCAGGTGCTACAATCACTTTCTAAAAAAAAAAAAAAAATTAATTTTTTTTTTTATGAATCACGACCCCAGTCACGTGGAATGAATGACAGTCACGTGGCGTGAGTGGGTGTCGTGAGTGGACTTCAGAACGTTGAAAAAATGGTCTGATTTCCACGGCACGAGTCACGGGACGTGAGTGGTGTCGTGGATGAGCTTCAGAAACTTGGTCGAGTCGTCTGAGTTTCACGACAGGTCACCTACGTGCCGTGACTCAACCCACGACATGAGTCACGATACCATGACAGTTTACCGGCTTTGTTGACCAATTTTGACTAGATGAGATATTTGAGTGTGGGACCCATTAAAGGTGTTGGGCTGGGTCTTTATTATGTATTTTAGGCCCAAAATCATGTATTAAGACATGGGCCTCCACAATTAAGGGAATGATCCATTTAATATGGATCAAACTTGTGGCCAAGGATTAGTTGGACTTGAGGGACTTTATAAGACACAAAATCAGCTTTAATTCATTATAACTCTCATCTCCTTCTAGATATTTCTCAAAGGCTCCTTATCTCACAAAAACCCTAAGGCAACAACACTAGTTGGGACAAGATCACCTCTTTGCAAATATTGGTAAGTGTCTATTCTCGTGGATTAATATATTATGTGCTTAAGAGGTGGAGTTTATCATGTTGATTATGTTGGTTTGTGGACTATTTTGGTGTTGTTGGTGTTGTGAGATGATAAGTTGGGTTGTAGAAAAGTGGAGTGAAGTTTTATAATAATAAGAAGGAAGGTGGAATGATATATTCTATGTTGAGAGGGTTGGATGGTTTCGTTACCATATTGTGAACTTGTAATAGTTGTGGTTACTAATGTAAGTTCCCTTATGTATGTATATTGTAGAGTAGCATTTTACGGAAAGGTGGAATTGTTGTGGTCACATATTGAAAGGCTAAGGTATGTAAGGTTTCTCTTTCCTATGACCTTTGGTCACACCTATTGTTCGTATTTTGCTCGAACTTACCATCCCTCTGAACTGTCGTAAAACGTCTCATTGCAAGGAAATGCTTAGCAATTGTTGTTTGTATACCTTTTATTCATTGCCTATGGTTTCCAAGTATCAATAATGTTGCAACCACCAATGTATCACTCTCTTAATGAACAAATTGAAGTAATGCATACGTGTGTTTATTGAGTATGGGTGGTAGCTCGAGGGGGCGTAAAGCCCAGCATAGAGACAATCCCGATTGCTTATTGGATATAGGGGGTATCTCGAAGGGGTGAAAACCTAGCTAGGGACGAACCTACTTATTGATTATGGGTGGTAGCTCAAAGGGGCATAAGCCTAGCTAGAGACGATCCCAATGTTATGACCCACTGATCAGTCGGGGCCCGGGTACGATATGAGTTGTTGATGATGATGAACGTAAAAGCAAGGTAATGAATGTAATGTACATGTTTTTCCCACATACAGAATGGTGGTTCTCCATATTGTTTATTTGTTGATATTTGATTCCATTTGAGTTCTTATTTGTCATACAGTTGCTTATCGCCTTACATACTCAGTACATTCTTTCGTACTGACCCCTTGTGGGATTTACCTTGCTGCAGGCGCAGGTGCTAGTAGACCCCCACAGTAGGATTTGGACTTTCTGCGTATAGTTGGTGAGCTCCAGGCTGATTCGGGCCTTTCCGGGTCATATGTACATGTTGATTTTGATGTTGTGTACATGTTTGTGTAAAGCGGTCCTTATCCCGATTATAGATTTGGTTTGATTTCTGCTAGAGGCTTTGTAGACGTTGTACAGTAAACGAAGGGGATATCTTCTCATTTTGACTTTGCGGCCCTACCGGCCGAGTTTCTTATGTATATAAATGTCTTTTCACGCTTTTAGTTTCACGATGTTGTGTCCATATGCGTACATATTGTGTTCCATTTGAATGTATAGGTTGGTTCTCTCGGGCCTCAACGGCTTCGGGTGCCATGTCCGCCCCGTTAGAACTCGAGGAGTGACACTTGTCCACATACTTAGTCTTAAATATTGTGTTTACTTGGTCAATGGTAGAATGGGTCAAATTCCATTTGGGCCTCAAATTGAGCTCATGAGCCCATACTAAATCAGCCCAACCAATTTAATATGTAATACACCAACAATCTCTTGTTTAAATAACTCCATGAATGTTAAGACAATCAAGTAGGGTCGAAAATGTACGGGTTGTTACATTATTCCCCCCCTAGGAACATTCTTCCTCGAATGTTAGTAACATTATTGTAACACCCCGTACCTTCCCAACCCTATTTGACGACGTGGAACAATGATTACCTAGGTGTTGATAGCTATAAGTATGCATTTGGTAATATTAATGAAGAGGAAAAATTGACATTTTGGACTTGTACATGTGGTTAGCCCTTCGTAAGAGGTGTTTTGTGATTTTTGTGGCGCAGTTGTGGGGTTCAAAATGAGGCTAAGAGGACCTCTAAACAAAGCATATTAAGGCTAAGAAGTAAGTTAAAGAATAGGACTTGAAGTGTCTACTCAAACCCGCGAAGAAAAGTCAAAAAATGAAATTTTCGGAAAGTTTAAGTGTGGGGCGCGTTTGGGACCGTACCGGGCCGCTTCTGGCTGAAATTTTCAGTCCCCAGGCAGTGTTGGGGCGCGCCCAAAGGCGTGCCGGGCTGCTTGTGCGCACCTTTCAAAAGTTGAAATTTTTCTTAAGTCCCAAGGGTATCCGGGGACGTATTGAGCCGATTTTTGCTACGTTTCTTCTACAATCATGATCATATATATGAAATGAGTCAAATATTATATTGGTATGATAAAATTACTCGAGAACGAATTTGGCGTCAAAATGACGATTTTACCCTTTTGGTCAAAATAGGCCATACATGGCGAGAATTGTTTGTTTTTGGGATCGAGGCTACAAACATGAATCTCGTAAGTGGGAATATCGTCGTAATGCATGTGAAATGAATTAAACATGAGAAATTATTAATTTTATTGGATTAAGTAATTTGGGCTCAAGAAAGCCCAAAAATGAAGAAGAAAAGCATGGGCCAAGAATGGGTCAAATGACCCATTCTTCTTTGACCAAGCAATAAGTGAGAGAGGGACTTCAAAGGCCTATAAAAGGGGCAAAAAAATCAGATTTTTTAATACAAAGAACACACATGCTTTCTATTCTTTTTTCTAGAATTATCAAGAACATCTCTTTTGGGCTCTCAAACCCTAAGTCATCTTTGGATCAAGATCATCCTCTTCCAAGCTTAGGTAAGTGTTTATTCTTATGGATTAACATATTATATGCATGGGAGAGTATGTATATCATGTTGGTTATGCTTGGAAGTGTTGTATATGACACTTTGTGTTTTTGTAAAAGATGTGCCATTTATGGAATTTAAACTTGGAATATGACTTGTGGTTTTGATAAAAGAGCATGATATGGATAACATATCAACATGTATGGTGTGATTATGGTCCTAAACTTGTTATTTTTCCATAAGTGTAAATTATGGGATTTTGGCCGATTTGTTGTTGTGAGGTGTATTGAAGTGAATTGATGGAATCATTGTGATGTTGTGGTGATGTAGAAGTGAAAAGTACGAATTTGGGGTGACATGCTAGTGGTTTGTGATATTGGTCAATGTTGAGAATATTGTGGGATTATTGGTATGGTAGTTTTGTAAATGATATTGTTGGTGTGATAGTTTCACACATGGTACAATCAAGAGGAAAATGACATGTTAAAGCCAAACATGTAATTCATTGTCGTTGTATGCATTTGTAAGGTAGTTGGTGGTTAATGTAAATTCCCTTGTATATTTGTGTGTTGTAGAGTGACACATAAGGAAGGAGCGGGACGATTGTATTCACGTATAGAATTGAGTGTTCATATTGAGACGATAAGGTATGTAAGGTTACTCTGTCCGTATTTTTCTGCAGCACATATTGTTCATGTTGTCATTGTCCTTGTTCCATTCCAAAATGTTAAAAGGTATCTCATTTCAAGTTGTCATATGTTATTATTCTCATGTATCACATAATTATGGACATGATCCCAAGTTCCAATAATATTATGTTCCAAGGCTTCCAAAAATGTTACAACTTCATAAGTATCAATCTCATGAACATAGAAGATTGAAGTAACGCACTTATGTGTCTCCAAAAAGGTTATGCTCCCCCAATGTGTCAATCTCATCAAAGTAAAAGAGAGAAGTAATCCAATGAAGTAATGGAAGAAGTAACTCCCGTATGATTACTTTATTTATATTCCCTTATGGTTACTTTATATTTTCCCTCATGGTTACTTTATAATTTTCCGTATGGTTACTTTAACATTATTTTATAATATTACTTTATGGTTAATTATGACTCTTTGAGTGCGGGTGATAGCTTTGGGGGAAAAAGCCAAACTTGATGCCGAACCTGCTTCCTTATTTTTCGGGTGGTAGCAGGGGGAAAGCTCAGTGGGGCAAAAGCCAAGCTTGACGCCAAACTTTATTATATTCACTGGATCAAGGGGAAAGCTCAGTGAGGTAAAATCCAAACTTGATGCCGAACCTGCTTCCTTGTTTTCCGAGTGGTAGCAGGGGGGAAGCTCAGTGGGGTAAAAGCCTAGCTTGATGCCGAACTTGAGACGGTTGCATATTGACGGTTGCATTGCATATTGACGGTTGCATGTTGACGGATGCATTGCATATTGACGGTTGCATATTGACGGGTGCATTGCATATTGACGGTTGCATATTGACGGATGCATTGCATATTGACGATTGCATATTAACGGTTATACATTATTGATGGTTCTAACTGTTAGCGGTAACGGGCATAAAGGCAAATGGAGTAATGAACATAAAGTACCTATTTCCACACATACTAAACGATGATTGATCCACATTGACTATTCTCTTGAAATCGAGTTCATTGAGGTTTTTAAGTTTCATGAAGCTTCTTATAGCTTTGCATACTCAGTACATTCTTCGTACTGACCCCTTTGGGGAACTTACTTTATCTGCTGCAGGCACAGGTGTTAGTAGACCTCCACAATAGGCTACGGGTTATCCGCGGATCATTGGTGAGCTCCCAGTTGGTTCGGGGCTTTCCGAGTCACATGTGTATATTGTTTTGGTTCTGTAATTATTGTATAAAGCAGGGACTTGTCCCGACCATAGGTTGTTGTATTTCTGGATCGGTTAGAGGCTTTGTAGACATATGTGGGTTGTGGATGTAAACGACAAATGTCCGTTTTGACTTGATGGCTCCAACGGCCAAGTTTCATATAAAATATAGCGTATGTTTCCATGTTCAGGTTTTCCGCATAGTTGCATAAGATATCATAAGATTCATACGAGGATATGCATACGGAGGTTCATAAGCAAAGATTGGTTCTCTCGGGCCATATCGGCTTCGGGTGCCGGTCCGGCCCGAATGGGATTTCGGGTCGTGACAATTATCTCCTTGAAACAAATTGAAATCTATGTGTATCATTCATGTTCTCATATACACACGATACTTGTAGAGACTTACCTGTTATTTCTTCAATTCCGCACCTTGAACTTTTTCTTCTGTTTACAACAAATACGAGTACTTGAGATTTCATCATTCCTTCGGTTTCCCATGTGTTTCCGTCTACTTGCTGATTCCTCCAATAGTACCTTTACGGAAATTACTTCTTTATTTGTTTAATCCTCTTACTTATCGATCAAGAATAGTAGTAGGTGCCTCTTCACATATGATATCCTCCGTAACTTGTACATCTCTCCCATGCATTTTCGAAGCATTGAAACATGGAACACTGAATGAACTGTGGGGAGTTCTTAGGGTAGTTCCATGAATGTTAAGACAATCAAGTAGGGTCGAAAATGTACGGGTGTTACATTGAATTGATTGCCTTTTCACTTACTATGCCCATAGCACATATGGCTCCTACGTTCTTCATTTATTTTTGGGTTTTAATTTGCATTAAAGCTTACATTTGTTATATTTACATAAGGTAGGATTACATCTTTGCACTCAAATGTTCTTAAAATAGTGTTTAATGAAAGGGTAAAATAATCATTCAACTTTTAAAGGGTATTTTGGTCTTTCAACTTTCAATTATGTGGCTTTCCACTTTTAGAATATTATAGATTATAGATTATAGATTATAGATATAGATATAGATATATGTCCGGGTTTGACTCATACACAAGTAAAGCACATGTTAAGATTAGTTAAAATTTCACGCGTGTGCGTATGAAATTTTTTGTCAACAATTTTTTTTTCCTTTAAATTTCATGACCAATAGTCCAACACACAAATCTATTCCAAATAAGCTTAAATTTTGAAACATAAGCTCTATGTATCACAAAGAAAATTCCTCAATCATCAATTTGTCAAATAATAACAAATCCAACAAACATTTAGTACCCTTTTAATTTTTTTTCATTTATGATGATGCTGATCACACATACATGACCGAAACACATGTTAAAATTAACTAAAGTTTCAAACTTTTGTGTCTGAAATAAAATAGTAATCCTATTCTTCAAATTTCAGCATCCAAGTCTACTCCAAAAAAGCTCACATTTAAAACATAAGCTCCATATATGATAAAGAACAAACTCGATCATCAATTTGTTAACATAATCATTTAGCACTCTTTAATTTTTTCATATATGTATTCGCTTATTCATATATGACTGAAACACACGTTAAAAATAACTAAAATTTCAAGTATGTGCGTTTAAATTAACATAAATAAAATATGAAAAAATTTCAAGTATGTGCGTTTAAATTAACATAAATAAAATATTTAATTTTTAAATAAAAGTGATCTAATATTTAGTATTTGCACAAGAAATACATACAATAGATATTAGTACTTAAATGAGACACCAAAATAGTGCCCCCTATAAAACTTTGTACGAAATCAGGAGCCATGCATGACCCAGAAGGATATCTCGAAATCATTTCCTTCCCACCATCCATAATCTCCCGCCGCCCACTACGGAGCTAGCTTGGGGCCAAAGGTTCATCTGAATTTCTTCGATGAAAATATATACTAGTTATATATGATTGAAATTAATATATATATATATATATAGTAAGTGTCAAACTTCCTTCGACCAATTTATATATTAATACTTTTTTATATTTTTGAACCATCTTAATAAAATTTCTAACTTCATTACTACCTCGACGGTACCCCTTCCCTCTCTCCCATTGATTTTTATCATGTGTGGCCCATTGATTCTTATCATGTCTGGACATGTAGTCAAGCCGGGTAGGTTTGGGTTGATTGGGGTAGGTAGGTAGGTGACAATTGAATTCGATATATTGGTTTTGTCACAACTTGTGCTGTCTTGGCCTTCTATGGCCCCATACTGGAGTCCTTTTCCACTACTTTTCAAATAACAAAATATTCAATAAAGTATATCATTCCTTTGATAGATAGTAAAATATTTGTAGATGTAAGCTTTTATACCAATCCGGATGGAAATTACGCGGAAACATGACAAGTTGTAAAAATCAACACAATAATAGAGCACATTGTTGAAGAACGGACGCAAAAATCGATATTTTTTCAGTGAAAAATATTCTGTGGTTATTGTCATAGATATTTTGATTGAATTAGTGGGAAAAAAAAAAATAATATAGTATTTCATACAAAAAAATTAGAAAGCTTTCTACTATTTTAGTGAGAATTTGTTTTCTACCATGGCTTTTCCGAATGACCTGGTTCGGTAAAAAATGTTGGAAAATCTTACGGAAAATACATCTTCACGAATCCTTGGGAATTCATCATAGCTTAAGGCATGTCAGACACTGTCCCTAAGAATATTTTACCTGATATGGATGTATTCTTAGGATTCAACAAGCACTTCTAGTATAAACTAGGAGCATAAAAACTAACAAAGAATAAACTGATATGAAAACCCAACATAATGAAAATGGAGAAAAAGAGATCTATTTGTATAGTTTGCTCTATCTGTCTTGTTCACTCCAAACAAGAGCCAAAGAACATATATATAATTCATAAGGTTTCAACGGTTTTGTAAGAAGGAATAAAGGCTAATAATTAATACTACCAATTAAGGAGAATAACAATGATGAGGAGAAAAGAATTCACTGTTATTAGCCTTGAGTAACTTTGACCATAGAAAATGGTAACAAACCAATTGCTACTATATTAATAATGAGTAAATAAATATTGGCATAATTTTGATAACGGCTAGTAATGATTAAAAACAAAGAATCATTGATATGGTGGTTATGTCATTTCTTTTACATTAATATCCAGAGAATGAATCTGGATATATTCCTTAATCAAAGATGACACTTTCCTTCTGAGATACACTCATTTTTTTTAACAATCCTCCATATATCTCACATGGGAGATTAAGGATAAAAATCTAAAAAAGAGTGTTTTTGCTAGGTCTTCACATATAAGTACGATGCGGCGAATCTGGTGTTCGTAGACTATGAATCAAACTTAGATAAAACAAGATTGAACTTACGGAACAATTGGTGAAGTTTAGAGCTTCTATGAACCAAGAATTCCTTTGTAAGCCCAGAGTCTTATTCTACCACATCATACTCGCACAATCTTTGTTGTTATCGTTGTTTTGCGCTAAGATGCCATGCGCGTGTCCTGATATTCATGAGTGCTCTAGAAATTCGTCACCATTTCATAGGAGCGGCACCACTCCACACTCATATAGGTCCAATTATCAAGTGTATTATGCAGAGCAATACACCACATATAAAGGATATGAATTTGATTAAGAGTTTAACTCAGCCCTCACTTTACCTTGCAGCACTGCACTATATTCACATATCATAGGAGGGACAAAATTTAATAGTGCACTTTTGATCAACTAATGACTTGTTATTACCCATATGAACCTAATTCGTGGGATCTCCAATCACATAGGTTGGGTTACCATCATTGTTAATCTTCTCTAATGACAAAAGTCTCACTTCCCTCGATGTTTCTTTTAGTCTTTGAATTGATCAGATTCACCTCGGACTACACATAATTTACGTACGTAAATAATTTCATCTCACAATAACTGTTTTGTTACATTATGTCTCAAACACGTGTTTTATTACCATTGAAAAGTTTATTTTTCTCTGTAGCTAACGCTACTTGACAACCACAGTATTATTTCAACCTCAATACTCACTAAGAGGTCTCTTAACCCTCTAGCATCATTAATTATCAACCAACTCCAAATCAGTAAGTTATCGGTAGATTTTGAAATCCATTTTATTGTACACCGCTAGTACAACAAATATATAATTCACTTGATTTACTACCAAAATTGTAGTACCTCTGGTATATCATCAATGACTTAGTTCCAAAATAATGTATCAAGAAACAATATCATTTTTAACAAGATAAGTTCAAACCATCACCAAAAGTAGTATGAGAAATATAATAACTCTTCTTAAGAAAAATGTTCTTCAACAACCTCAACAAATTTTGTTTTTCTCCAAAATCTAGTAGTACCCCTACACTTTCAAATATTTAAAACAAGGGGAATAACTTCTTAACCATTCATAAAGTTCTTCAATTATGTAGATAACATACACATTTATACATTAAGAATATATCAAAATTTTATCTTTATAACAAATATGCGTTTACGTATCTAAAGAAATCATTTGAATATCAAGACCAAGGATTTTTTTTTCTTTTAGAAAGAAAATCTCGCGACATAACTCTAATAAGATACTATAACCCCTACATTTTCAAAAATTTTAAAGTAAGAGATAATATTTCTACGACTCAAAAACATGCCAACATTTTTTAACATATAATCAAAATTCTAACATGTTATAATCATATGTATCAATTAAGTAAATGTAAGCACTTTTTTATCTATCACTTAAAGAATATTAAACACAAACAAATCCATGGCTATAAACTCATCTCCCACAAAAAATTATATTTATTACCATCCTTATCAGTCTCAAATCAAATTTTTTACTAAACTTTTTCAAATGATCTCATAAACATCAAGTTGGCTCAAATATTATCACCTCTATACCATCTCAATTAATTCCAATATTTTTATAAGTGAGTTTAATAAGAAAAATTTTGTCATTCTAAGAACTTGGGTAGTTCTAGAATTACCAACATATAATCATTCTTCTTCTTCAACTTGGGTGTAGAACACAAAATAATTTTAGTTAGCACAACGTGCCCAACAACACCAAAGTTTGAACACCCAATCTTTCGCACTAACCACAAGATTTGTTTGAGAAATAACCACAACTATTATCTCATCTACTCAGTGGCGGAGCCAGGATTTTCATTAAGGGGGTTCAAAATCGGAAAAAGTAAACATACAAACTAGCCAAAGGGGGTTCAACATCTACTATATATACATAAAAAATAATTTTAACCATGTATAAATAGTATAATTTTTCGCCGAAGGAGGTTCGGATGAACCTCCTAGCCTAAAGGTGACTCCGCCACTGCATCCGCTTAATCAAATTTATTTTGCTTAGTGAGATTATCATTTCTCCAAATCTTCTACTATATTGAGGAATATAATGGCTTAGATTGCCACACACAAACTTTATAAAAATATAATAGAGAAGAAAATTCAAAAGAATTTCTCTTTTATACTCTCACCAAAATGGAAAAGACTCAAAATATATATGCATAGGAGCAGAGAAGAGGTTATTTGACCTTTTAGATAGTAAAACATAATAACGTGACCTAACCAATACAGCAGATAAATTTTTCAAAAATATTAACATTGAAATGTGAATTACTTTAAAAGATAGGAAAAAAAAACTGTTTCACCAGGTTAAGCCTTAATGGTCCTTCAATCAAATAAAATTCAAATAATGATTTAATCATTATACAGTAAAATTAAACCTCTCTAAATTAATATTATCGGGAACATGAAATATTATTATTTTGTAGATATATTATTTAATCGATAAATTAATAATTATTAATTTAAAGAGTGTTTTCGAGATTCAATGAAGGTTAATTTTGATTACATCAAAATCATTGTATCCTACTAATTTATGTATCATATTTATTGAATTAATGTAAAAAATAAATTCATTATACATAAAGTACATTGTATCGACACTGCAAAATTCGTTTGGGGGGTGAAGCCTCAAGGGATTTAAATGAACCCACTTGTGAAAACGACATTCATGAACTTGATGTCATAATTAATGATCCCGATTACCGCAATAAAATGGATGTCAATAGCTTGTTGGATTACCCGAGTGAAAATGATACATGTTCAAAGGTCCAGAGTTTAGAAGAAATTGTAGATACCATTGGAGAAAACAATGTTGATGATGAAGTTGAAGACGATACAATACCTTTGGAACCATTTACGAGTAAGGAAGCACTTATCGCGTCTAGAACTCTTCACAATTTTTTGGTGCAGTTCGAGAAGACAACACCAGAACTTTTGGATGCAATAAGAAAAGTTAGAGATGAGCTCTAACTAGATTTAAATTTTAACAAAAAACAAAAAACGCTATAATCATATTTCACTAAATTGTCTTAAATATTTTATAATTTTAAAGAACTATTAATTTATAACATTAATGGGACCATATATTTATATAGGGGTCTTTCAAAAATATATTATCTTATTATCTTATCGAAATCGATAATTTTTCCAATGGCCAAGTCGGGACCGAAGAAAACTATTATCTTAGAGAGTTTATTAATTTATCTAGTATTAACTTAGAGAGTTTTTACTGTATATCAATAAGACAATAAAAATCAATAAAGTAGGAATTAGTTGCCTTACAATTGTAATTGTAGAGATAGTAAAATATAATAATTCCTTTTGAGATATCAAATTATATTTTTCCAACAAAAAATAAATGAGAAATTCATATTTTATAACACGAACTTCTCTTGAGATGGGAAAAACCTCTATTTTTAATAGTGAAATATATATAAGGATATAAACACACTTAGCTTGTTGCACAATAAGTTCTAACATGAATTTTTTTCACTTTTTTCCGGAATTTTATTTTACTTTAGTGAAAAAAGTGAAATTTGATGGTGTTTGGCCATGAAATTTTTTCCACTAAAGTGAAATAAAATTCCAGAAAAGTGAAAACAAGTTTTACTTGTTTTCACTTCTACTTCTCTCATAAAAAGTCAAATTCATTTTCATGGTCAAACATAACTCCAACTCCAACTTCAACTCCAACTCCAAAAAATTTAATTTTTATGGCCAAACGCCTACTTAATAATCCTACTGATTTAAAATATAAATAATAATTAATATTATAATGGCATGGAAAGATATCTATACTGCATAGTTAGCATAGAAAAGATGTTCAAATACAACACTGTTCAAACTACACTTCACCACCACTTCAAATATTTTTTGTTTTCCAGTTTGTCCAGTACCTTGCTAATTTTATTACACATGTCCACTTAGAGATCTAAGAGTCAATAGTAGTTTAATTAATTAAACCTCTAAATCATGATTAAAACCAGTTGGAAGTAATGTCTGGCCCCCACCCAGAGAAATTACTCCTACTTCAGTGGAAATGATGCTGGGCCCCATCCAGAGAAATTACTCCTACTTCAGTGGAAATGATGCTGGGCCCCATCCAGAGAAATTACTCCTACTTCACTGTTCTGTGTTGGCAGCAACAAAACGAAGTCTAAACTCATTCATGGTTATGAAAAAATTGTTCATCAACTATTTCATCTATACTAATTTATGTGGTGGAATTCAAATTTCGAAAGTTGAATTTTTTAATTTTTAGAAATAAAATTAACATATTTAAAAACTATTTTAGAAATTACTATGTCATATTAATTAACAAATCAAAATATTTATATAGCATATGAAAAATTATTTGACTTTTAAATTTAAAAGAAACCACATAAATTGAAATTGAGAAAATAATTTATTCCTTGCGATATTTTGTTGTATTTGTACCTTTTAAATGATTTAATTTTCAATTGTTGTTGATTCTTGCACTAATAATGTTTCTCTCCTGAATGCATTCTATCCATCGAATGAAAATCTTTTTCCATTAAAAGAAAATTTAGCTATATTTTCGGAAGCTGGTAATCAACCATAATGCCAGCTGGTTTTAACCATGGTTTAGGGATTGAATTAATCAAACTAGTATTCAGTACCATTAGGGGTTGTCTGATAGTTACTAGAGAGACAATTTATTCACATATTAATTTCTGCATAAATTATACGTACAATGTTTGGTAATTAGTTAGGAAATAAGTTATTTATGTACTCCCTCAGTTTCAAATAGAATGACCTATTTTGACTTGACACGGAATTTAAGAAAATAAAGAAGATTTTTGAAACTTGTGGTCTTAAATTAAAGTTATGTCAAATGTACCAAAATGTCCTTTAATCTTGTGGTCCTAAACGTGCCACGTGAAAAGTTAGAATAAAAGTATTGCTAAAAAAGAAAAGAGTCATTCTTTTTGAAACAGACTAAAAAGAAAAGTAGATCATTATTTTTGAAACAAAATGCAATTTAGAAATTCACATAAATAATATTACATGTATTAATTATAAAAAAACGTATACATTATTTTATTCAAGATTAAAAAAACTAATATGCAAATTACTAAAACTGCCATAATTCAAACCAGCTATCAAATTAATGCTTTGATCTCTTAAGTGCCCAAGTATAATAAAGTCAGCATGGCACTGGACAATAATATCCTTGATGCACATGTGGGGTAGGGTCAGAAAGGTAATAACCTTTTCTTATTCTTTTTATGCACTTTTATGTTTGGCTTTTCTCACTTTTATCACTACTACAACATTATTACTGTCCTCGTTCGACTTTCGAGTGACTCATTCAAATTTTAGAGTGGTGAAAAAAAGTTTTATACGGCCTCTAAAAATTTTAAGTTTGTTAATCATTGTGATTGATAGTATTTTAAAAATAGTTTTTAAATATATAAATTTTATTTTAGAAAATAAATTTCTATAAATTCAGATAATTAAAGTCTAAAAATTTAAATTTCAAAATTTTAATGGTATCACATGAATTGAGATGTGGGATGGAGTAAAAGATAGGATTCACAATCGACAATGTGTTTCACGTTTTGTACCACATACCTTTACCAATTGGGTATAAATAAAGATTGCAACCCTTAACCAAAATCACTCATCCCAACAATGGCTACTTCTTCTACTACTCTACCATTATGCACCAACAAATCCTTTTCTTCTTCCTTCACCAATTCATCTTTCATAGCAAAACCCTCTCAGCTTTTCCTCCACGGAAGACGTAGTCAAAGTTTCAAGGTTTCATGCAATGCCAACAACTCTGGCGAGCATGACAAAAACCTTGACGCTGTTGACAGGAGAAATGTGCTATTAGGTCTAGGAGGTCTCTATGGTGCTGCTAATGTTGCACCATTAGCCATTGCTTCTCCTATACCACCCCCTGATCTCAAAACTTGTAGTAGAGCTCATATAAATGAAACAGAAGAGGTGTCATACAGTTGTTGCCCTCCTAAACCTGAAGATATGGACAGTGTTCCCTATTACAAGTTCCCTTCTATGACTAAACTCCGCATTCGTCCACCTGCTCATGCGGCGGACGAGGAGTATATTGCTAAGTACCAACTAGCCACTAGTCGTATGAGGGGACTTGACAAAGATCCCTTTGACCCTCTTGGGTTCAAGCAACAAGCCAATATTCATTGTGCTTATTGTAACGGTGCTTACAAAGTTGGTGGCAAAGAGTTACAAGTTCACTTCTCTTGGCTTTTCTTCCCTTTTCATAGATGGTACTTGTACTTCTATGAAAGAATCTTGGGTTCTCTAATTGGTGATCCAACTTTTGGTTTGCCATATTGGAACTGGGACCATCCAAAGGGTATGCGTTTGCCTCCCATGTTCGATCGTGAAGGGTCTTCCCTTTACGATGAAAAACGTAACCAGAGTCATCGTAACGGAACTATAATAGATCTTGGTCATTTTGGTGATGAGGTCCAAACAACTCAACTCCAGACCATGACTAATAACTTAACTCTAATGTATCGTCAAATGATAACTAATGCTCCGTGCCCTTTGCTGTTTTTTGGTCAGCCTTATCCTCTTGGTACTGATCCCAGTCCAGGAATGGGAACTATTGAAAACATTCCTCATACTCCTGTTCACATCTGGACCGGTGACAATCCTAGACAGCCACACGGTGAAAACATGGGTAATTTCTACTCTGCCGGTTTGGACCCGGTTTTCTACTGTCACCACGCCAACGTGGACCGGATGTGGTCCGAGTGGAAAGCAATAGGAGGCAAAAGAAGGGATCTGTCTAACAAAGACTGGTTGAACTCTGAGTTCTTTTTCTACGATGAAAACCGCAACCCGTTCAAAGTGAAAGTCCGAGACTGTTTGGACACTAAGAAGATGGGGTACGATTACGCACTAATGCCCACCCCGTGGCGTAACTTTAAACCCATCAGAAAGACCACAGCAGGGAAAGTGAACACAGCTTCACTTCCGCCCGCCAGCAAGGTGTTCCCACTGGCGAAGCTGGACAGAGCCATTTCATTTTCCATCAACAGGCCGGCTTCGTCAAGGACTCAACAGGAGAAAAATGAACAAGAGGAGATGCTGACATTCAACAAGATCCAGTACGATGATCGCCTGTATGTAAGGTTCGATGTGTTCCTGAACGTGGACAAGACTGTGAATGCAGATGAGCTTGACAAGGCAGAGTTCGCGGGGAGCTATACTAGCTTGCCACATGTTCATGGAGATAATACATCTCATGTTACGAGTGTTACATTTCAGCTGGCGATCACTGAACTGCTGGAGGACATTGGTCTGGAAGATGAAGACACTATTGCGGTGACTCTGGTTCCAAAGAAAGGTGGTGAAGGTATTTCTATTGAAGGTGTGGAGATCAAGCTTGTGGATTGTTAAGTCATGGTTTGGTGACTATGGTGCCAAAATTGAACTTTAGTGTGCTCTTTTGTTTTTATGTATGTTAAAATATGATCAGCTGGATTGCTGACTACTGTCTCTTTCTAGTTAATGTGATATCTATCTAGAATAAATGGTTCATGTCTTCGCTATGGTCCTGTTTTGTTCTGGGCTTAATTTTATTTGGTGATGTGAAAAATCGTTAGTGAAACCAGACTTAACATATAATATTAAATTCAGTAGTTTTGGTTCAAACTTCTTATGCATATTTAAAAACTTAGTTAATATATATACAAAAATTTATTAAGAATTCAATAAACTGCATACTCTAGAATCAAAAATTTATAAACTCAAAATTCTACTCAGTATTCAAATGACCAGAGACCAAATGGTTGCTTTAATATTAGCACTCAAGTTTTGCATGAACTTGTGATGCTAGAATTATCATGCTTTTAAATATTAGTCAAATATAAGGAGCGAGGGGTTACGTTGCTCACATTAATTACACATCAATTAGCTACCATTATAGACACTTCAAGCAAATTTATTGCAACATCGAGGCCTTCAAAAGTCCCACAAAAAGATAATAGTAATAAAAATGATGGAACATATGAAAAAAATAAAATGACGTTGAGAAGAAATTATTCAAGGGTTGAACAAATTACATAGGGATCAATTCCATTGAAACATCTTTCAATAGCTTTTGCTAATATTAATATACAAAGCTAGATGAAAAATCTAGAAACAAGACAGAAAATAGTGAAGATTAAGGGTGTCTATAGTCATGGCTGAAACTATTTTCCGAAAATTGCTTTTCATTATTTTTGTAAGTTTCAGCTTAGAAATTAGAAAAATGTTTTTTCTTATGGGAGTAAAGAAAACAAGTTCCATAAGTTGCATGCATTTGAAGCTCATTGTCTCCTCCGGACCCTTCAACGCCCCCAAACCCCTACTCCGCCACCCCTTAGCCATCCAATACCCGACCCTCTACTCTACAACACAACTCTCATAATGTTTTCCTAGATTACATATACATATTTTTGAGATATATAGTATATATATTTTTGCTTACTTATTGCTACCAAATACCACAAAGTAATAAGAAAACTCATTTATTTTTCTAGAAAATATTTTCATGGAAGCATTTTCCTTTATACCAAACATGCCCTAAGATATTGTTTGGTTACACTAAATGATTAAGCAAATATTTTCTTTAACTAAATTTCCTTCAATTGGTTTCACTCCAATGGATGTCATTTTCCAAGTTAAAGAACACACACTCCGAAAAAGAAAAGTTCCTATAGCGCTAGAAACTCAGATTCTTTCCCTCTCTCCCAGTTTTCTCTTCAGGCTTTCCCCACCTACCACTCATATAATTGAGCTGGGTAGGCAGAATAATCAATAGTTATTAAATGGAATAAGCATGTATATTTGATAATGTGAACATGATAAATTTAGATTAGGGAAAATATAGAAATTGTAGATCTAATTAGATTAGGATTTTGGAGCCGAGTAGGTGGGGTCTTGGGATTGGGTTAAGTTCTTGTATATAAATAGATGGTGTTATTAATGAAATGGAAAAGGTCCTCATATAATCCTCAAAATTTTGCGATTTAAAGCTGATATACCCTTGTTAAAAAGGTGGCTCACATATACCTTAGCCGTCCGACAAGTTGAACATATTTGCCCTTAACTTCTTCCTAACAGACTTCCTTTTTTGAATAAAAAAAATAATATTTTTCCTTTTTTTTTAATTAGAAAATTGCCGTGGCATTTAGAAAATAATTACCGGATTTTATTTATTTTTGAATATAAAACTTGACCCATAAATTTATAATTTGCAAATAAAGACTCAACATTAAATTTTACAAAAAAAAAAGAAGAAAAGACGGACGCATGCTCGACGTGAAGAGATTATTTGTACTCTGTACCTTGTGGGAGGGTTATATTAAGGAATAACTACTTATAACTATTAATGATTTTATTTTATTGCCATGATTCTTTGAAAATTTATGTGTATCTGAAAGTTCATACAATAATAATTAACATGTAATTGCAAGCATTTATATATACAAAGAGCATGAAAATATGGAATTTATTAATGTGACGTTTTAGAATATTCCGTTACTTTGTTTATGAATTATGATTTGCTCATTTGGTAAGATTGTGTAAGAGTTGTTCAACTTCTGATAGCGTCACAAATTATATCAGATTTATTAGAAAAAATGCAACTTAAAGAATACAAATAGAATGTCAAATGCTATTTGAAATTATATCCAAATAGGCCCCTTCACTTTTGCAATCACAAATTTTGAGTCCACATCTTTTAAAGATAAGATTAAAAATGTTTATGAGAGACACATAATAAAATATTTACTTTACCCACATATAAGATTTTAAATAGCACATCAAGAAGCATTAGAAGGAATGTGTCAGAGAGATAATATTTGTCTCACATTGGATTGTTTATAAAAAAAAAAAAAAATTCTCCACAAGTCAGCTTCGAAGTTATCCACAGTTTATCAAATTTATTAACAAGTGTTTATGTGATAAACAAAATAACTAATCAATTATATGTATATGTACTTAAAATTTTAAGAATGCTCCAAAAAGGTCAGTATGTTGTCAATTCGAATATGTATTCTATGTGTGGAACTAACCTTTTTTCGACCTTTCTTTTCTCCTTTTCAAAAGGTAATTTCACTTTTCTTATGCAAGTAAGTACAGGCCAACAAACCATTTTCAACTCCAAAATTCAAAAGGAAAACAGTTGATCATCCTTTTATGTCCGATCAAACAGCTTCACATAAATTTAGACAGATAAATATTTACTTATTGGGTCAATTATTCAATAGTTAAATTTAAATATGACAGCTTAAAAATAGATTATAGGAGTTCTTTTTCTAAAAAAAATAAAATTAAATTAAATCACAAAATTTCAACATTTTTATGTTCCAATATAATTTCAACTTAAACATTCTTTTGTAACTTTATTAACTTCTTTTATTTTTTTGGATTCTCATCCGGTGTATGGTACCTATATTGGAGCATGACTATTCTGAATTTGCACCGCATAGAGCTCATTTGAGAAAAACACTCTCTATCAAGATTTTTTTTATACCAAAAACTTCAATCCAAGATCTTTAATTAAAATAGGAGTAGTATCACTCAGTGGACCACATCCTTAATTAACTTTATTAACTTCAATACATGCATCGATTGGCAAAATAAATTTAGCAGGTGGAACCGTGACTAGCTCTAACATTATTTTAGCAAAATATACTGTCCACGCACATGCCACATGCAGACATTTATCTTATTCAGATTTATATTCCAGCTACAGAAGTACTACTATTAAAGTTCTTTTTTATTTTGATGAAAATTAGTCAAAAAAATTCAAATATGTACAAAGTCACGAGCTCTTGGAATATTTCAAGTTGAGTTGATTGCAGCTCTCACGGACCCACATCCATGGAATATATATTTTAAAAATTATTGTTTTCATAAATGTTAAAAAAAAACAAAAAACTTTCCGTACATTAATAACATCTTCAAAAATGTTTTCCTCAAAAGAATTTCTTAAAGAATGAAGAATGACAAAATAATACTCCCTTCATTTCAATCTATGGGGCTTTTTGACTGGACACAATTTTTTTTTTAAAATTTATGATCTAAAATAAACTTTAAATATTTATAAATAATTTCATTAAGAATAAAAAAAAATTTAACATTAAATTATTTTTAATTATTGAAAGATGGCCTATTTTTTGAACAATTAAAAAGAAAGGTGCCACGTAAATTGAGAGAGAGTACATGAGAAGATTGATAGTTATCAAATAATAGTACTGCATATGATTTATTAGTGTAGTGTTGAGATTAGCAATGCTGAAATTAATTATATTGAATTAGTTATGTTGGAATTATTTCCCATCCACTATTTGATTTGATCTAGTAAGGAAAATTCTGTCTTATCCGTGCTTATCCATATATTAATAGCCTTTGTATTGCTAATACAATGGTTTGTTATATATATTAGTTATATACTCTATAATACTATGGGAAAAGGCTTAAATATGCCATCGAACTATTAGAAATGACTCATCTATGTCATCCGTTATAAGTTTGACTCATCTATACCACTGTCATTGAGTTTGGCTCATCTATGCCACTGCCATTATAAAAAGTTTCATTCATGCCATTATTTTGTAACGATGATTTTTGCAAAATTATTTTTGCCACGTGGCCTCTTATTAGAGGTCCACATTACCAAATCCAAATCAACCAATATTACTTAAAATTAAAATTTAAAAATTGGACCCATTAAAATAAAATTTATCCACACAATTAAAATAAAAATTGGACTTATTAAAAATAAAAATCGGACTAATAAAAAATAAAAATCAAACTCATTAATTGTGTCGGATTTTATTTTAATAGGTATGATTTTTTATTTTGATTTAAGTAATATTGGTTGATTTAGATTTGGTGACGTGGACTTCTAATGAGAGGTCATGTGGCAAAACTAGTTTTGCAAAATCACCGTTATAAAAAAATGGCACAAATGAACTTTTCTATAACGGCAGTGACATAGATGAGTCAAACTTTCAAAGCGATGGCATAAATAAGCCAAACTTATAACGGATGGCATAGATGAACCATTTTCAATAGTTCGATGACATATTTGACCCTTTTCCCTAATACTAATATGGTGTATAACAAATACATATATTCATACCAAATAAAGAATAAAATAATATCATAGCTAATACATATATTAAATTTTCTAATACATCCTACCAAATAACCTTAAATTATTATATTAAATAATATCAAATCTAATATATATATATTATTTGTGCTAATACATTCGACAAAACGACCCTACCTAAGTGTGTAATTGAGTAAAAGTAGAATTGACCAGTGATAATTATTAAGTGAGAAAAAGGACATAATTATCTATGAGAAGTGCGCACCATATCATCCCCACGCATTTTTGTTGGGAGTATTAACTTTTCCGTAAATGATGTTGTGGACACCTCTTATCTATAGAAAAAAATCAAGTATTTTTTTTTTTTTTTTAACAAAATGATATTATATTTGATTAATATACATCAATACGGGATACAGTGACAGTGTTGCCGCAGGAATTGTTCAAAGGAACGTTATACAAAATAGTACTAAAGGAACGTTATACAGGCGATATGCATCAAGTATTCTACTGCATATAATATCCGTTTCATTTTATCTATTTAGAAAGTAAAAAATTCTAAAAAATACTTTTGAGTATCTTAATCTTGGACATGTGTATATAGTATATATAAAAATTATCCTTTAAATTTTACAATCATCAATATATAAATATATATATATATATATATATAAAGGAAGGTTAGAAATCTGCTGATGAGGCATACTTCTAAGGCCACCATTCATATTTATTTTTTTTCTTTTTTTTTTTTAAAACCTTTTTCACCTATTTTAAATATATGCACTAATATTGGTCATTAAAAAAAATTCTATTAATGTTGTTGTTACAAGTGTATAACTATGCAATTAGGCTTTAAAAATTTGAAGTGTTTAGTTTTAGTTTTAAAAACGTCTGAGTTATTCCATAATTGTCTAGAACTTATTGGGTGCCTTTCCATTTCCTCCTAAGTACTAAATTAAGGGCTGCTGTTATCACATTAAAAAGATCATTTAAAACTAAAAGAGAAGTGAATAGTTGCTTCATAACGTCTACATGAGAGGAGAGATCAGGAGTTATATAAGAACAATCTGAAGGGCAATAGCATTTTGAACTCAAGTAAAGGATCATCAAAAATTTCAACAAATTTCTCCCAAGAAGCTAAAAGCCATTCACATTTTAATATTGATGTGTTCATTCTTACAGGAGGGGTAGAGTAAAAAGGAACTTAATTACCGTGGCATCAGAGGACTAATACGCAAGGAATTTGCACCAAATGACCAACCCAGATAGATGAACAACACAAACTCGGTATACGGCCTTTCGAATTGTCTTTTCATTCTCCACTTTTTTTTTCTTCAATATAGAGAATGTATAAAATATGAAGTACCCATTATAAAATGATAAGAAAATTTAAACAAAGAAAGAAAAGTATTTATGGAATTTTACCGGAAATGAGGATGTTAATTAAGAAGAATTGTTTGGGTAGTTAAAACCGAATTAATGGGAGGAAATAAAAAGGGAACAATTTTTTCTTCCCTTTAATTTTTTTTTTTCAAATTTTATTTCTTTCAATAATGTATATGAAATTTTTTAACAATAAATTCTTAAATAACTTGCCATTTTCTTGCCATCTAATATTTTTATGTTAATTACTAATTAATAATTGGTATAAAATTCACGAAATATTTATACAAAAAAATAATAATCATGTTTCGGCGTGTTACTATTTATTTTATTATTTAATTTTGCTTTACAAATGAGATTTCTTAGTTAAATAAATAGATAAAATAGAATACACTAAATAAGGAAAGAAATAAATGAAAGAAAAAAAATAAAAGGTAAGTATTGAAAATTAGGGAATTTTATTCAATTAATAACGGTTCTTTTTTGTCCTTTTTTCATTTGCTTATAATTTTTGTGTGAGAGAATGAAAATGATGTTAATATTAACATAATTGTACGTAATTCATATTAAGAGAACAAATACTAAAAATAATGCTTTAGAGGAAGAAATTATTTTTAAAAAATCGTGAAATCTTAGGTTTGCATTCCTAATATTCTTATTACAATTTTTTAAAAATCTTTTTTGTAAGTAGGTTTTTTTAATTATTTTTTTTCATCTTTTGAATTCAAAAATGCATATATAATTCAAAAAGTTGTTTGATATTAACTTGGAATGTTTCAAATATGTACTTTATTAATGGGATAGAAAAATATATATAAGCTAGACTTAGGAGAGGTGATGTATGCCTCTAAAACCAAGAACTGACATTTATATATTTTCTCCAAATTTTGACATTTTTTAAATCTTCTTCTCTTTTTGGCTTCTTCCCTTTAATTTTTATTGTTCACACTTGAAGCCTTTTTTAATAATTGTTTTAAATTTTAATTGTTGACAATTCAAATCTTTTTAATGGCCCATTACACTCCACTCACGTCTCCGGCCGTTTTAGAAATTTATCCAATATTTTCAATTTTAAATATCAGCTATAATGTATAAGCAAGTTGTACGTTGTACACGGTAAGAAACAGTTGCTCCCAAAGCCTCATCAATTTTTAGGTACGTAACAAAGACGAAAAAAGAGGAAATTACTTTCTATTATATGATCATTATAGGATAAAACTTCTATCGTACGACAAATGTCCACAATATTACAGCTTAAAAAGATTTTGAGTCTTGAATAAAGAATATTTAAGATTTCACAAATTATAAGTGCTTTGTGATTATTGTTAATATTCGAATATTCGGGTATCGAAAAAGCTTAAATCATGAACTCAATAAAATATTTCATGACCGCGCGAAGTATGGATAAATTCACTAGTTTTAAATATAACTGGAGTTAGGGGTGCAAGAAATTCATTCGAACTCCGTTTGCCCGAAAATCACATAATAATAAAAAGGCAAAATTTCACCCATAGACAATTTAGACCCTTCCTAACTAACTCCTTGGTCTAAGTTTTATTAATTACAATTTATAGGTTGCAGTTAGTAAGAAAAGTATAAATGTCTATATATATAAATCTATCTTCTCTCCCTCCCCCTTCCCCCCCCCCCTCCCCTCTCATTATTCAATTACAAAAAAAACGGAAGGTAGCAATTTTAAAGGTGAGAGCTATTAATTAACTCCCTTAATTATCTATAACTTCCCACAATATTCTCCTCCCTTAATTATCCATAACTTCCCACAATATTCTCCTTCCATATATTATCGTTTAAACAAGGGAGAAAAATTCAATATTCTCCTTCGACAGAACACGCCGAAAAAATCAAGAAAAAGGGAAAAAGCAACATAAAAAATTGAGAGGATATATGCAATTACATGTATATAATAACGTTTGTTTTTCATAAAAATTATTATGTATATGTATAATTACTAATAATTATATGTATATACAAACAACATTATTATAATATTATGTATATGTATTAGTTTATATACAATTACATATTGTATATATGGAATATAAATTAAACAATTGGAAAAGAATCTAGTACTAGAAACAAACAATAACTATATGTATATTTATAATTGTACATCAAGTATATGTATATGCAATTACATGTATAGAATAACGTTTTTTATCATCAATATATATATATATATACAAAACAACATTAACTGAAATTACCCAATATACAAACGAAATTATATATCTATTATTTTTCAATGTTAATTAGCCGAAAAAATAGCTAACATGTGAGAGAGTGCATTTTTTTCAACTTAAATTAACCCAATATATACGCTACTTCATTTGTAAATAAGGCCCACATAATTTATAGCTTTTTCAACTACTTTTAACCATGTAACGTAATTATTTTAAATATTAACTATGTTAAGTAATTAGTAGTTATTTTATCTATGTTGTGTAATTTTTTCTAATAAAAACAGCATGGAAAGATTACTACACAAGCATACAAAAGTTACGTTTGAAAATATGAATTAATTGGTAGAATTGTTTATATAAATATCTCAGTTCTAATTTTGTTCTTCCCATTCCACAGAGGGTACTTTCGCTGCGATCCTCTTTTGTTTTGGGCTTAATTTCATTTGGTGATGTTAAAAATCTTTAGTGAAACAAGACGTAACGTCGTACATATAATACTAAACTCAAGTAGTTTTGCCTTAAACTTCTTAACATATAATGTCAATCTATGCTGATACTATTTGACTTGACATAAACTTTGAGAAAGAAAAGAATACTTTTGAAATTTATGGTCCAAAAATACTCTTTGATCATTTATGTGTACAATAAATTATTTCATTAAGGATAAAAAGAAAATTTTAAAGTTAAATATTTCCACTTATAAAAATGTGACATTCTTTTTGCGACGGATTGAGAACCTATTTGGATGAGCTAAGAGCTTTTGTCTTAAGCCAAAAGTTATAGGTTAACTTATGGGTGAGTTATGACTTTGACTTATTTTTGCCTTTTGGACTTAACATAGGAATGGGTTAGGTATCTTAGTAGACGAAGAGCTTAGGGGCAGGTGGTGGAGGTTAAGCGGGTTAACGATAGGTTGATGTCGATTAAGTTGGTCATTGGTGAGTCTACATGGAACGTTATTAGTGCTTATGCTCCGCAAGTGGGTTTGGATGAGGAAGAGAAGAAGAACTTTTGGGAAATTCTGGATGAGGTAGTGAGAGGCGTTCCGGCATCGAGAAGCTTTTCATAGGAGGTGATTTCAATAGGCATATCGGGTCTTTATCGAGAGGTTATGACGATGTGCATGGAGGTTTTGGTTTCAGGGAGAGGAATGAGGGAGGAGCCTCACTATTGGATTTTGCTAGAGCTTTTGGTTTGGTGGTAGCGAATTCGAGCTTCCCCAAGAAGGAGGACCACATTATTACCTTTCGTAGTTCGGTGGCCAAGACGCAGATAGACTTTTTGCTCCTTAGGAAGGGTGATAGAGTGTTATGTAAAGATTGTAAGGTCATACCTAGCGATAATCTTTCGACCCAAAATAAGCTATTGGTGATGGACTTGGAAGTCAAGAAGGGCAGAAAGAATAGGATTGTGGAGGATCGACCCAGGATTAAGTGGGGTAGTTTGAATTTGGCCAGTGTTTTGGAGATAGGGGAGAAGTTGTCAACTTTGGGGGCTTGGGAGAGTACAGAGGATGTGGATAGGATGTGGGAGGCGACTGCTAGTTGCATCAGGGAGTCAGCAAGAGAGGTGTTGGGTGTCTCGAAAGGCCTAGCTGGCAAGTACAGGGGGGGACTGGTGGTGGAACGAAGAAGTCAAGAGAAAAGTGGAGACTAAGAAGGCGGCCTATGTGAAATTGGTGGAAAACAAGGATGACGAGGAGAAACGGATGAAAAGGGAGGGGTATAAGTTAGCTAGGAAAGAGGCAAAGCTAGCAGTTACAGCAGCTAAGACGACAGCTTTCGAGCGCCTGTATGCTGCTTTAGAGGAGAAAGGTGGGGATAAGAAGTTGTATAGGCTGGCCAAGGCTAGGGAGCGAAGGGCCTGTGACCTTGATCAGGTGAAGTGCATCAAGGCTGAGGATGAAAGAGTGTTGATGGATGACACCCTCATTAGGAGGAGGTGCAGTCGTATTTTCACAGACTTTTGAATGACCAGGGAGTAGAAGGTTTGGTGCTGGGGGACTTAGAGCACTCTGAGATGTGTCGCGATTATGGTTATTGTAGGCGTATTAAGGTAGAGGAGGTCAAAAGGGCTATTCGTAGGATGCGTAGGGGTAGGGCGACTGGGCCAGACGAGATTCCGATGGATTTTTGAAAGAGTACTGGCGGGGCAGGTTTGGAGTGGCTGACAAAGTTATTTAACACCATTTTAGGACGACGAAGATGCCGGAAGCTTGGAGATGGAGTATGATGATTCCTTTATATAAGAACAAGGGGGATATTTAGAGTTGCAACAACTATAGGGGTATCAAGATGTTGAGTCATACTATGAAGGTGTAGGAAAGAGTGGTAGAGTTAAGGCTGAGGAGGATCGTGACTATTTCGGAGAATCAGTTCGGTTTCATACCAGGTCGCTCGACTACCGAAGCCATACATCTTCTGAGGAGATTAGTGGAGCAGTATAGGGAGAGAAAGAAAGACTTGCATATGGTGTTCATCAATCTTGAGAAGGCGTATGGCAAAGTCCCCAGAGAGGTTCTGTGGAGGTGCTTGGAGGCTAGAGGTGTGCCTGTGGCGTACACTAGGTTGATTCAGTCAATGTACGACGGAGCAAAGACATGTGTGAGGACGGTAGGAGGAGATTCGTAGAACTTTCCTGTTCTAACTGGGTTGCGCTAGGGGTCGACCCTTAGTCCATTTCTATTCGCCTTGGTGATGGATGTTTTGACACGGCAGATTCAAGGAGAGGTACCTTGGTGTATGTTATTTGCGGACGATGCAGTGCTTATTGACGAGTCCCGGAGAGGTGTTAATGATAAGTTGGAGGTTTAGAGACAGACCTTAGATTCTAAAGGGTTTAGGCTGAGCAGGACCAAGACGGAGTACTTGGAGTGTAAGTTTAGTGCTGTGACACAGGAGGCTGACATGGTAATGGAGCTGGATTCTCAGGCCATTCAGAAGAGGGATAGTTTCAAGTATCTTGGGTCTATAATCCAGGAAAATGGAGAGATTGACGAGGATCTCATGCACTGTATTTGTGCAGGGTGGTTGAAATGGAGGCTCGCTTCGGGAGTCTTGTGTGATGAGAAGGTGCCTCCAAAGCTTAAAGGTAAGTTCTATAGAGTGGCAGTCTGACCGACTATGTTGTATGGAGCTGAGTGTTGGCCAGTTAAGAACTCCCACATCCAAAAGTTTAAGGTGGCGGAGATGAGAATGTTAAGAGGGATGTGCGGACTTACTAGGAGAGATAGGGTTAGAAATGAATTTATTCAAGAGAAGGTAGGAGTAGCTCAGTGGAAGATAAGATGCGGGAAGTGAGGTTGAGATGGTTTGGGCACGTGATGAGACGGTACACGGATGCCCCAGTTCGGAGGTGTGAGAGGCTCGCTATGGATGGTTTCAGATGGGGTAGAGGTAGGCCGAAGAAATGTTGGAGGAAAGTGATTAGGCATGATATAGAGCAGTTACAGCTTACAGAGGACATGACCCTTGATAGGAAGATGTGAAGGATGCGGATTAGGGTAGAGGGTTAATACGTAGGAGTGTGTCCGTACTAGTAAGGAGGAGTGCTTTGTTCGTTGGTGTACCTGTAGTCATAGTGTTATGCCTGTGTCTTGTAGTTTCTTGTTTGTGGTGTTTTTGGTGATGTGTGTGTTTTCGGATTGATAGTTCATAGCACTACTCCGTGGGTGTTTTTTTTCTTTTATTTAGTCGTGTGTTACCCCATTTCTGTTGTTTGTTTTTATGTTTTCTGATGGTTATACTGTTTTTTGGCCTGAGCCGGGGGTCTATCGAAAACAACCTCTCTACTTCATCTGAGGTAGTGGTATGGACTGCGTACACCAAATCCTCCCCAGACCCTACTTGTGGTGGGATTACACTGGGTATGTTGTTGTTGGACTTAACAAGTGCTTAAAAATATTTTTTCATTTTACTGAAACACTATAAAAGTCCTTCAAAATTATTTTGACTTAAAAGCAATTCAATTAAGTCAATCCAAACATAGCTTTAAAAGAAGTGTGCCACATAAATTGCTATAGAAAAAGTAAACAATAAGGAGTCAGGGTTTACGTTTTTCGGATTGATTACATTACACATCAATTAGCTACCGTTAGAGGCACTCCAAGCAAATTTGTTGCAACTTCGAGGCCTTTAAAAGAACCACACACACACACACCCGCCCCCCGCCAAAGATAAAAAAATGATGGAACATATGGGAAAATAATGACGTTGGAAAGAAATTATTCAACAACGGGTTGAATTTTTTTTACAGGGATCAAATTATTCACCATAACCTATTATGTAAAAATTCTATCAACACGTTTTTTCTTTAAACTTGATTCAAATAAATTCTGAAATGATTCAAATTTATATACAAACTTCTAATATCAATCTCATTAATTTTCAATCGTTAGATTTAATCAAACCATCAAAAAATAATTCACTCTAATTCAGTTTTTTTAATTCAAGTTGGAAAAAAAAAAATCCAACGATACTGGTGTCTTTGAATTATTTTCTATCCAACTCAATTCAAATCATTAAGAACAATATAAACTGAATAGAATAATACTCACATAATTACAACCACAAATAAGCAATAAGGATGATGGTGTCACGACTTAAAAGTCGAGGTTATGATGACACCTACCTCATCCTAACACAGGATAGATAAGCCCAACACCAAAAGAAGTAAAGATGCGGAAAAGAAATAGAAGAAAACACAACTACTAGACTTTATAATAAAGTCAGGCCATATATAAATAAACAAAAATATCTGAAACTGAACAAAATACAACTTCAATCCCAAAATCTGATGTCATGAGTAAAAAGCTGTAATCTAATATTGATAAAGAGTATAAAAATACACAAATTTGCCTCTGATAAACAAAATAAATAAAATGAAGATAAGAGGAAATCCAAAATCAAGCCTCGAACGAGGAGCTCACCCGTACTCCAAATCAGCCTCAAACACAACATAAACTCATGATCTGCGGGTTGCACTCGAACTAGGATCTGCACCAAAAGGGTACAGAAATTAGGAGTGAGTACAGTCCACTTGTACTCAGTAGGTATCATAGACCGACTGAGCAAAGCAGAAAACTAAACAAGTAAAGGATACTATGAGCACGCTTCCACCTACTGTAACACCCCGTACCTTCCTATCCCTGCTTGACAACATTGAATAATGTTTACTTAGGTGTAGAGACCTACGAGTAGGTAATTGGGAATGTTAAGGATGAGCAAAATTGAATTTGGCCTCGTATATGTGCTAAAACCTTCGTAAGAGTTGGTTTGTGATTTTCATGGAGCAATTGTGGGGTTCAAAATGAGGCCAAGAGGACCTCTAAATGAAGGATATTAAGGTTAAGAAGTAATTTAAAGGATAGGATTTGAAGTGTCTAACCAAACCCGCGAAGAAAAGTCGAAAAACGAATTTTGTCAAAAAATTAAGGCAGGGGCGCGATGGGCAGCGTGCCACGCCACTCTGGACTAAAATTTTTAGTCCAGAGGCAGAGAGCTAGCGCGCCAAGGGGCGTGCCACGCTGGAAATCCCACTTTTTCAAAGTTGGAAATTTTCTTAAGTCCCAAGGGTATCCGGGGACGTTTTGAGCCGATTTTTGCCACGTATCTTCTACAACACATATGAAATGAGTAAAATATGATATTGGTATGATAAATTACTTGAGAACGAATTTGGCGTCAAAATGACGATTTTACCCTTTTGGTCCAAATGGGCCATACGTGGCTAGAATCACTTGGTTTTGGGATTGAGGCTATGAATATGAATCACATGAGTGGGAATATCATCGTAGCGTGTATGAAATGATTTAAACATAAGATATTATTGTGTTAGTTGCATTGGGCTCGATACAAGCCCAAAATGAGATAAAAGGTATGGCCCAAGTAGGCCAAAAATGACCCATTCTTCATCCTTTGACCAAGTAACATGGAATTTGATGCCAAGAATACTTGAGGGGCTATATATATAGAGGACAAAATCTGATTTTTATTCCAAGGCTTACACAACACATTGTTAAAATTTCCCAAATATTACTCTTAACTCTCAAGAACCCTAAGCTACTTCTTGGAGCAAAATCATTCATTTTCAAGCTTCGGTAAGTACTTATGCTTATGGAATAATATATTATATGCATGAGAAGGTATGTAAATCATGTTGGTTGTGCTTGGAAATGTTGGACATGGTACTTTGTGTTCTTGTCTAAGATTTGGGATCCATGCAATTCAAGTTTGAATTAGGACTTGTGCCTTTGATGAAAGAGCATGGGATAGATGAAATATGAACATGTATGGTGTTAGTTTGTTTATTAGCCATGTTCTTTTCTATAAGTGTAACTTGTGGGATTTTGGCCGATATGCACTATAAGGTGTATTAAGGTTATTTGATGGATTATTTGTGATGTAATATGGATGAGAAAGTGTAAAGGAGAAGTATTGTGGTGAAATGTATTGATTATCATGTATTGGTAAATGTTGGAAATATTATGGGATTTTTGGAACAATAAATTCATCAATGGTTTTGTCAAAGGAAATGACATGTGTAAAGGCAAACATGAAACTTATTGACATTGTATGCCATTGTAAAGTAGTTGGCAATTAATATGACTTCCGTTATGTATTTGTGATTGTAGAGTGACACATAAAGGAGGAGAGGAACTATTGTATACGCATCTAAGGTTGTATACAAGGTATGTAAGGTTACTTTGTTCGTATCTTTTCGCGGTAAGTTGTATTCACATTGGCATTATGCTAGTCCTATTCCGACATGTGCTAAAGTATCCTATATCCGGCTAGCAATGGTTATTGTCACATATTTCCTACACATTGATCCATTATGAATCGTATGTCTCATATTCGTTGGTCAATGTTCTAAAAGCCCAACAACGTTATGTTCCAAAGTGCCAATAGTGGTTATATACATACCTCTTATTCATGGACTTGAGTCTAATGGTTTCAATCATGTTATCTATTGTTGAGTCACATATTCCACATTCATTAGTCATGGTTGTTCATGGGTTGCATAATTATAGAAATGTTCCAAAATGTTCCAAAAAGTTTCAATAATGTTATGTTCCAAAGCTTCCAAATATGTTAAAATTCCCAAAAGTATCAATCTCTCATAACTGATCGAATCAATCTCTCGTAAGTAAAGGTTTCCAATCTACAAGTAAAGAAATGTAGTAAGAATAAGGTAATGCATATTGGTTATGTTCATGATTATTATCCATGGGGTGCCAACACCTGCATGACGATGTTATTTTATCCATGGGGTATAAATACCTGCATGATGATGTTATTTATCCATGGGGTGCAAGAACACCCGCATGATGATGTTACTTTATCCATGGGGTGCAAAGGACACCTGCATGACGATATGATCTTATCCATGGGGTACACAAAATACCTGCATGACGATGATATGTTATCCATGGGGTGTAACGAACACCTGCATGATGAGGGCCCTAACCACATATATGTAAAGGAAAGTAATGGCAAGAGAAAGAAAGAACGCAATGTTCATGGTATCCAAAGTTTAGTAAAGTGACTTATCCACATTGAACATGTCTTGTATTTGAGTTCGTAGACATATTTTCTTATCTTATAAGTTTCATATGACCTTACATACTCAGTGCATATTTCGTACTGACCCCTCTTGGGGAATTTACCTTACTGCTGCAGGCACAGGTACCAGTAGGCCTCCTCAGTAGATTGCCAGGTGTTAGCAGTCCATTGGTGAGCTCCAGCTAATCCGGGGCTTCTCCGAGTATAGATATATGTTTTGGTATTGTTCATGTTAAGCGGGGACTTGTCCCGATGTTTAGTTTGTTATGGTCAATGGATTTGTTAGAGGCTTTTGTAGACGGATATGGGTGTATATATGTAAAGGGGATATGTCGTTTTTGACTTGGTGGCCTCAATGGACAAGTTTCGCGTATGAATACATATATCGTGTTCTATGAACTCCATTGTGAGTATCTATAAATATTATGTGCTTATGGATTTCTTATGGCATGCATATGATTGAATAACGATACAGCTTGGTTCTCTCGAGCATTGGCGGCTTCGGGTGCCGAGCATGCCTCGTTGGGATTCGGGGCGTGACACCTACATATAAAAAAGTTTTCAATGGTGGCTCAAATCGTTTCTCTTAACAATTCTACAAGTGTAATGTATGTATGAGAATAACTACACACGAATATATAAGAAAGACTAAATACACGATAACAAACACATAATAGAAGTGCAAATGATGTAATGCAATGCAATGGTATAATAAGAATGGAACATCTCAATATCACCTCGTATACACCTTTCGAGTATAAGCTTCCAAGACAGGACCCATAGGGGAGGGGAGGGGGGTTTGCAACCCATATACTTTCACAATCTCAATCTCATAGCTTAATCAACTTTGCCGGCACATCTCTTGGTCAAGGATTTTATAAAGTGTTTCATTTTCTTTCAAAATCAGTATTTCTCTGTGGTACCAATTTCATGTATATGGATAAATGAAATGAGGATGCATGTTCATAACCAAAATAATATCATGTAATGAATCAATTCAATGATGGTAATAAATGATCTCAAATCTCTTCAATTCTCAATAAATTAATCATGATGTAAGTCATCACATGACACCATAGTAATGAATAGTCATGTAAGACATCAAATGTATCATTTCAAGCCTCCACTCAGGGATCACCGTAGAAAAAAGGGCAATTAATGCTCAAACAAGATCAATACCAACCCCCACTCGAGTATCACAACAATCATCATCTCTCAAGCCAAATATAATGCTCACATAAGCCCCCACATGGGCATCACAACAATAATAATCTCCCAAGTCAAATATACTACTCACACAAGTCCCCACACCGACAACACGATAAGATAACTATCTCAAAATATGAATCTCACAATAAAATCCCCATCCCATAGCATGCTTTATATGAATGATTAACTAACTACCCAACCCAGGCTGAAGAAAGTTAAGTCATAACCTACCTCGAAAAGCTGAAACACGAGTCTGGACCAGTCAACTAGGAGCTTTTCCTTTTCGTACGACCTCGAATCGGACCCAATCTATCAAAAACGTAATCTACATGTCAAAAAGAGTCTAACGATACCATATTAGCTACTTTCATTTCGAGTACAAAAATAATTCAAAAACCGACCAAAGGAAAAAGGGTAAAAATAAAATTTTATTAAAGAATCATGTTTCGCATACCTCACGGATCTTAAATATGAAAATCTGTCGAAAAATAAGTTGAAATAAATAAAAATTATTTTTTCACTTTACCGGGTAAAACCCCAAAATTTGAAGTTTAAAATTAAGGTTTTGAAGATGTTTTTGCGATAAAATCAATGAATATTGATTGAAATCAAGTTTAGAAGCCTACCCTATCACTTTTGATGAAATTCTCTCTTTAAAATCATCTAAAACAGAGACTCCAAAGCTTGAAGATGGAAGAATAAAATAAAAGTGAAGAAAAAGAGAATTTATATCAGCGACGTCGCCTAGGCGATCATTTTGATCGCCTAAGCAACCAGACTACTGCTGAGGCTGTAGTCACTTGCCATGTAGGCTCGTCGCTTAGGCGGCCCTTTTAGCTGCTAAGGCGACTGACCCCATCGCTAGGGAGATATTGCTGGACTAGTCTACCCCTCACTAAGGCGATACCCGATCCGTCTAGGTGGAACCACTAAGGTGACCAGGGAACCACTAGGGCAGTTGCACCAAAAACTCAGCATCGGCTGAAACCAACAACTATAAATGACTTCTAATGGACCCTCAGAATTCGATTGAGAGCCCGTAAATATAATTCAATAAGGCTACTAGGATAATTTTGACATTTTGGACTCAATAAAATCATCAGATTTATCAAAAGAGATGGTTTTCAACAAGTTAACCCCCGGGACCTTTTTTAGGCTATTTTAACTAGTTTCTTTTCTAATAGATCAAAACTCAATATAAAGGCTCGGAACCCGAACCAACTATGCTATTAACCCAAAATTGATATTCTCGATCTATTAAAACTAACAAAATCACCATCCGATGCTCGGATCACAAAATGTTGACCAAAATCAAACTAATCACTTTCAAGACAACTCAATACCTCAAACTCACTTAAATCACTTTTGAACGCTTTGGGGATTGTGCCAACCTTCTCCTCAACTCATAAATAATATATAGCAACTACGGGGAAGGACAAAAAGGTCAAAACACATAAAAAGATAAAAATCACAACAAGAGTTCTTACAGATTGAGGGAAAAAAGAAAATTTCGTCAAAACAATCTAAATTTGTTGAACTTTTATTAACCACGACAACAATTATATAGGTGTCCTCAAGAGATCTAGCCTAAATTTGTGGGAAATGACACTCTATGATCTTGAAAATAGATGGTTTCGAGCTTTTAACCTTTCGCTTGCCTCATGGACAAACCTTCAAGGTCAAATGTGTTACCAATGAGGCAAAACTTATGAAACTTAAAGTTTTGACCATGAGGCAAGAGAAAATCACACCTAGTGTTTGGTATTAAATTTCCTAGTGTTTGGTATTAAATTTTTGTCCAATAAAATGTCAGGTCTTGAATTTTTGTCCCCCCCTTACTAAGTTTTAACATTGACCAAACTCATTGTATTGAAATGTTCTGAAACTGCCTTATGAGTAAAAGTTAGAACTTATGTCTGATGGACCACATTATGTAAAATGTCCTTTGGAAATTTTTTTTACTCAAAAACTAACCCAATTTTTTTTTTTTTAACTTAAAATGGCCAACCGGCCATTATTATTTCAGAGAATGGTCAGTCGGTTGCCGGCCTATATGTTTTCAGTGGAAATGACCGACTGATATTTCCTTACTTTTCCAATTTGTTTGTCAGCTATAATTTTAAAAAAACAAAATAATGGGGTGACAGGCGGGAATACATGCACACGCAATACTGATGGTGGACCCTACATTGATGGGTCCCATATTTTTAGCACCTATGCCCACCTCCATAATTTCTTTTTGTTCTCTTCTTAACCTTCAATAATAAATTATTTAATGAATATCTTCTTTCTTGATCTCAAAATTGTTTTATAGTTTGAACAATTAATGATTCGTTATTACTTGTCCCTAATATTTCTAATTAGTACCAAATAATATTAAGTTATTCGTCTTTTTTTTATTAGGTGGAAACGTATGATAGTCAAATGAATATCGATATCGATATATTACATAATTGTTTATATAATATCGATACACAATTATACACCATTTATACAATATCGATACATTACATACCTATTTATACAATAGCGATACATGTTTATACCTACATGTTTATATACTATTTACAATATCGATACACATTTATACATATTTATACAATATCGATATATTGCATATACACTACATAACTATTTGTACACCATATATACATGTTTATACACCATTTATACAATGTTGATACAAGTTTGTGCACTATTTATATAATATCGATACATTACATATACACTACATAACTATTTATGCAATATCGATACATTACATAACTATTTGTGCATCATATATACATGTTTATACACCATTTATACAACATTGATACATGAAAAAAAAATTATACGGAAAAAGTTTGGAAAAAAAAAATTAATAAAGAAAAGCGTAGCAAAAAAAAAAACATTTTTTTTTTAAAACAACTACTGCAAAAAGAATAGGAAAAGGAGAAAAATGGTCCAATGGCTATTTTTGTTGTAAACAAAAACTTGGCTATCTTTGTCGTAAACTATTTACTTTTTTGTATATAATTAAAATTTTCCCAACTTTTATCTACAAGGCAGAACTTCTGGTCAATTAAGCAGGTTCACTATTGTAAAATATCTTGAACGTCTGTCTTATGGGCCAATGTTAGAATATATCTGATGGGCAACATATCTAATTTCTAACTTTTGCCTATAAGGCAGAACTTCTACCCAGTTCTGCAAGTTCATTGTCTTGAATGTCCTAAACATTTATCTTATCAGAAAAAGTTAGAACATCTGCCTTATGAGCAAAATATGATAATAGGGCCAAAATACCAAGACCACTCCTTATTGAGTTTATTGTTGTAAGACTTTTCCTACGGTTATAAAATATCAAGACGAATCGATTTTACGACTATTTTTAACCTTGACCCATGAGGCAAGTGGTGTTAAAAGTTCAAGACCAACCACTTCTAAGACCATTCTTGTAAGTCACCCGGGATTTCTTCTATCCATGAAGCCCATCAAGAAAGAATCCCAAACCCTTTCAACCCTTTACCATCTAGGAAATTATATGGAATGCCCCCATAGTGGGTGACTTTGTATTTTTGTCCCCCATAAGAAAAGTCTTTAAAAATTAGTCTTCCTTCATTTTTATGTATACAACAAGTACATTTTTGTCCCTCTATACCTCAAATGTTTTTACTCTTTCCATGCTCATTTGTCTCTCAATTTTTTTCTTTTTTTTTTCCCTCTTTTTAACTGTTACTTGTTTTTTTTATTTTTTCTTCTCTTTTGTCTTTTTTTTTTCTTATTTTAATTCATTTGTCTCAACCTTTATTTTTTTTTATTTTTTTTCTTCTTTTTTTTTTTAATTTCTCAAACATTATTTATTTTTCATTTCTCTTTTTTTAATTCATTGTCTCAACTTTTTTTTTTCCTTTTAACATTTTTTTTTATTTTTCTCAAACTTTATTTTTATTTTATTTTATTTTTTCTTCTCATTTTTTTATCTCAACTTTTTTTTTCCTCTTTTTTCTATTTTCTTAACGTTTATTTTTTTCTTCTTTTTTCTCAATCTTTATTTTTTTTCTTCTATTTTTTTTTCTTAGCTTCTATTATATTTTGCTAATGAACAGAAAGTTGGATAATTCGCAAAAAAGATCTTCTTTCTTTGACATCAAAGTAAACTTAAGGGTGTGACTTGCCGTTTGGAAGTCCTTTGGGATAAGTCTTGCCTCTAAGGAAAGATTTATAGAACATTAACTTGTTTGTAAATCCTTGAACTAAGTCTTGCCTCTATGGCAAGAGTTATAGAGTATCTCATAAATTAAGACATAATGAAATAGTGTTAAATCTTGCCCATGAGGAGTAATTTATTTTTTTGAGATATTCTTGGGCTAAGTCTAGTTTTAGAGGCAAGACTTATAGAGCATCTCATAAATCAAAGACACAATATGGTAGTGCTTACTTTTGCCCATTGGGGCGTATAACTTATTTTTTGAAAGTCTTTGGGCTAAGTCTTGCCTCTAAGGGAAGAGTTATAGAACATCTCATAAATCAAGACATAATGTGGTAGTTTCAACTCTTGCCCATGGGATGTAACTTGTTGTTTGAAAGTCCTTGGGCTAAGCCTTGCCTCTAAGGCTAGAGTTATAGAACATCTCATAAATCAAGACACAATGTCATAGTGTCAACTCTTGCCCATGGGGCATAACTTGTTGTTTGAAAGTCCTTGGGTTAAGTCTTGCCTCTAAGGCAATAGTTATAGAACATCTCATAAATCAAGACAAAATGTAGTAGTGTCAACTCTTGCCCATAGGGCGTAACTTGTTGTTTGAAAGTCTTTGGCCTAAGTCTTGCCTCTAAGAGAAGAGTTATAGAGCATCTCATAAATCAGGACACAACGTCGTAGTGTCAACTCTTGCCCATGGAGCATAACTTGTTGTTTGAAAGTCCTTGGGCTAAGTCTTGCCTCTAAGACAAGGTTATAGATCATCTCATAAATCAAGACTCAATATGACAGTGTCAACTCTTGCCCATAGGGCATGCATAACTTGTTGTTTGAAGGTCCTTGGGCTAAGTCTTGCCTCTATGGCAAGAGTTATAGAACATCTCATAAATAAAGACACAATATGGTAGTGTTAACTCTTGCCCATGAGGCGTAACTTGTTGTTTGAAAACCCTTGGTCTATGTCTTTCCTCTAAGGCTAGAGTTATAGAGCATCTCATAAATCAAGACACAATGTGGTAGTGCCAACTCTTGCCCATGGGGCATAACTTGTTGTTTGAAAATCATTGGGCTAAGTCTTGCCTCTAAGGCAAGAGTTATAGAACATTTCATAAGTCAAAACATAATGTGGTAGTGTCAACTCTTGCCCATGGGACGTAACTTGTTGTTTGAATGTCCTTAGGTTGAGTCTTGCCTCTAAGGCAAGAGTAATAGAACATCTCATAAATCAAGACACAATATGGTAGTGTCAACTCTTGTCTATGGGGCGTGACTTGTTGTGTGGAAGGAATCGAAAAAAAGAAAAAATAAATAAAGGTTACGGAAAAATAAAAAATAAAAGAAAAATAAGTTGATAAAATTAAAAAAAATCAAAGAAAACAAAAAAGATAAAAAGAAAAAAAAAAGAAGTTGAGAGAAGAAAAGTAAAAAAAAAGAAAGGTTGAGAAAAAATAAAAAAATAAAGAAAAATAGTCAAAATAAAAAATAAAGGTTAAAAAAAATGAAAAAAAAGAGAAAAAAAAAAAACAAACCAAAGAAAAATTAAAAGGAGAAAAAAATAGAAGTTGAAAGGAGAAAAGGAAAAAAGAAACAAGTAAAGGTCGAGAAATTTTTTTAAAAAAATCAAAGTAAAATAAAATAGAGAAAAAAAATAAAGTTGAAAGATAAGTAAGCATGAAGAGTTGTTTGAAAATATTTGATATATAGAGGGGCAAATATGTATTTATTTCATACATAAAAAAGAAAAAAAAATAGTTTTATAAGATTTTTTTATAGGGAACAAAAAAATAAAGTCACCTACTATGAAAGTTATTTATGTATTTTACCCTTTACCCTCAAAGAGAAGCCCAGACCTAACTCACCAAGCCCAAACAATATGAAATCAGCTAGCCATGACCCACAAGAATAACTCCACTTCCGTTCCTTCCCAACAACCACAATTACTATTTCTCGTGTAGGTTGGTAACAATTGAATTCGATCAATTAGTTTTGGCACCAACTTGTGCAGTCTTGGCTTTCTCTGTCCTATGCTGTTGTCATTTTCCACTACTCCCTTCGTTTTTAAATATTTGTCATATTTTTTGTTTGCATGCCTCTTAATAAAACATTAACTAGAAGGTAATTTGATTAAATTACTTTTATTTATTACTCCTTATGTTCCTAAATACTTGTCATCCTTACTAAAAGTGAATAATCCATAATACTTGTCATTTTAGAAATCAAAATATAATTACTTGTTTGTTTTCACCTTTACCCTTAGTCATAAAAATAGAAAGATATTAATATAGTGCAAAAAAAGAAGTACTAAATATAGAAAATTAATAAATAAGGATAATTTAGTCAAATTAGTCTCTAGTTAATGTTTTTCTTAAAAGGCGTGCAAACTAAAAAAGTGATAAGTATTTAGGAACAGGGGGAGTACTCCTCTTTATTGAATACTTTACTTTTTTGCACTATATTATCCCCTCCATATGTATGGCTAAGAATAAAAATGAAAATACACAATTAATTATGTCTTGATTTACTAAAATGATAAGTATTATGTAATATCTATTTTTTGCAAGAATAACGAGTATTTAAGAACGATGGGAGTACTACTTCTCAATAACCCAATTGCCAATATAGAATCGTATCCCGTAGCCAAAATTTAGAATTTATTAGTTTTGAATTTGTCATCAATTTATAATAATCATAATTACTAGATTCGTAACTAAATATTTATACATATTAATATTTTTTTAACTCAAATACAATATCTAAGTAAAAATTATCCAAATCCGTAACTAGTACCCTCTCTGATCATATCTTTCCGCTAAGGATCTCCTTTATTATTTTATTCCCCGAATTACCAGGTTAATGAGTGATAGGTTTTGTAGATGTATGTGTAAGGTTTGAATCATACGAAGTTTAAAGAAAGAAATGAAAACTTTAAACAAATTTATGATAATAAATATGTGATAATATTTATGTGGCTATGAGACTTTTAAAATTTATGAGATTAATTATTCATAATATTTATGTAGTTATAAAAGCTTCTCATTAATGATAAAATAAGATTATAAGTTTATATTAAGAAATAATGATAAAAAACACACATGAAATATCACATTTTTATGAGTTTTCTATCTGAACTATCATGTGTTCACTTTTTTTTTTTATCTGAATTATCATCAATTATTTATCAAAACATACCCCAACTATCATTTTTTTCATTTTCTTACCTAAAATATCACCTGATATTTTAGATATAAAAACTCACAAAAACACTATACTTCAAGTATGTTTTTCACCGTGAACTTTTAATTTAAAATGCTTCTAAAGAACAGAGCACTACACATGATTACAAGTATTTAAATTGTATTTGTTGCACAATATATAAGTTCTAACGATTTATTTTGTTGAATTTGCGCTTAATAATCTTACTGAGTTTAAATATAAGATATAAATACAACGGCATGTAAAGATATACAACCAAACTTCTTTATAACAATATTTCATTATAACAACCTAATTTTTTCGAGAATTGAATTTTTTTTCACGTTTTATTTTATTTCTCGATAATAGCATCCTATTTATAATAGGGTGAAAATCATTTATCCTCCCCAACTTTGGTTTAAAAATCAAACTCCCCCCTCAACTTTGAACAATAGTCATTCTCCCCCCTTTATCCTATTTATCTTTTTTAAATGCTTACTTTACCCTTACTCTATTACTAATATTTATTTTTCTTTACTTCTTTAAAATCATGATTTTTTTTTATTTTTTAATGTATATAGTAAATTTTATTTAGATAAAATAAATATTAGTTGTAGACAAAAAAAGAAAATAAAAAGCATTAATTTAGCATATAAGCTAATGACGTTCTAAATAAAATAAATGAGCATAATAACAACAACAACAACAACAATAACATACTCAATGTATTCCCACACAGTAGGGTCTAGGGAGGGTAGAGTGTACGCAGTCCGTACCACTACCTCCGAGGTGAGATAGAGAAGCTGTTTTCGATAGACTCTCGGTTCAAGACAAAATACAGTCCAGAAATAGATGTAAAAAAGGATAAAAGATAATAAGGAGCAACACAATAATATAGAGTAACAAATCAATACTACCACAAGATAATACTACAAGTGATCTATCCAAAACAACATATATCAATAAGAATCCAAGAACAGAAAATTACAAGCATAGCACTACAAGTACTAATAAGGACAACACTCATATCTACTAGCATGAACTCACTCCAACCTCCTAACTTTCTACCCTAATTCGTGTTCGCCACACCTTCCTTATAATCAAATGACAGATAATAATAACTTTATAAATATATTCCGATGCATGCAATATAAAAATAAGTAATAAAAATGGAGATATATTTTATAACAAGTTAATTTCTAAAATTTACTTATATTGTAAGTAAATTTTAATTTATAATTTAGAGCATCTCATCAATGACAATCAAAACTCATTTATCTATATAAAAAATAAAAAATACAGTACAAATAAAATTTAAATATACACACACATACATATATAATACTTAATGCATGTAATAAAATAACATTCATAAAAAGTACTTTAGCTTTTGTGACAAATTTATAAAAGGATTATTGTACTTATAACATTAATGAATTTAAATAAAATAAATAAATAATATATAATATTATTATAAAAATATAGTATATAAATGGAGATTACAAATGGCAAGGGTAATATAGACATTGTATAGGAAAAATGGGGGAGAATGTCTATTGTTTATAGTTGAGGGGGGAGTTTGATTTTTAAAGTAAAGTTGGGGGGTGTAAACGATTTTCACCCATTTATAATAACAACAGTGACATTTATTAAATGGTACATTCTTCAAAAAATCACTCTTTTATAACAGCCACTCTCAAATATTGTGTAATAATATTTTGTAAGATATATTATGTGTGTAATAAAATATTAAAATATTTATGGTAATCATCATTAATGTCATGCACACAGTAAATTTCAAGTACTAATATCTAAAAGAAAAAATTGTATTTAAATGGCGCTCATCAGTTATGATCATAATTTCATGAGGAAAGACTACTAGTGTTTGCTTTCTTTACATTCATACTCTTTCTATTTTTTCCTTGGTTAAATTGATTAATAAACACATCCCTTCTTCTCGGTACACAAAATTATTAATCTATTTGTTTGTGTACTTTTATTTATAATAGCTAAAGAAGATCTTGAAACGTCAAATGTCAATATATATGTATAAACACCTCACTATAGTAGCAACCATAGATCTCCCACCATTTTTTTTACTCTCCATAGGAGTTTCCACCTTTTTTTTTTGGCTCCTTGGTAACTCGAACCCACAACCTTAAGGTTGAAAGTGAGGAGTCCTTACCATCCGAGAAACTCCTTCAGTATACATATATAACAATACCTTACTATAGCAACTATGAAATTTTCGGACAAATGCTATCACTATAACGAGGTTTGTCTATGTTAGCTGCATAAGCATACAAAATCTATGATTCAATCTAAGTAAGTTTGACTAGTATGAAGGAAAAGATATAAATATATCTCTTAGGACATCTCAATAGTGAGCTTGTCCTCATGTTTGTTTAGTTGTATTTTATTAGAATTCATATGTACAATTTATTTAGAGGAAGGATAGTACAATACCATGTACGAGTATAATTTAACTCTTAAGAGAGTTTGTATTCAACTATACGTTGTGTGGCATCATGTATATAATATATACTGAGGAAGAACTCCTTAGTAAAATATATATACAAAGTTTATCATCTTCATTAAACCTTTTTTGGTACCAGAGCCTTGCGAAGATTCACGTCTCACAATGATACTTCCCTCTATTACCAACATCATTTGCAAATCCTTCCCGAGATTCCTTCAATATCGTTCACAACCAACATTAGTTAGTAAAATTGGATTGTCATAACTATACATATGAAAATCATAAATTCTCTCAGTTCTAAGGAGTCTTGAATTTGAGGGATATGTGGATGGTACACATAAATGCCCTCCAAAGATAATCCCAAATAGCTCTTTTGAGGAAACCTCAACTGGCGCGGTTATTACTTCAGCATAAGTTTGTGGATCCAAGAAGATAAACTTTTATTGAAGTTGATTCTCTCAACCCTCAACGAAGCAACTTTATCCAAGTATCCAGTTGTACAACATCTAGACATTTGGCAAACATTTGGGACAATATTTGCATCACAATAATCTAGGATGATGTAACTAAGGTTGTAGCTACAAACTACCAAGACTAACTCATTCATAGTGGAATACCTTTAAAAGATGAACACTTTTGTGACAATCTGGCCATCGCAGAACACTCCGTCATTAATGATGAATTTCTTATATATTATTGGAGGACTTGACAAGAATATGATGCCCTGATTGTCTCAATCACTACTAGGACAAATTTAATTTCATGATTAACAGATTTTTATGACCTGCTTTAAATCATGAGTATCGTTTGGAACAAATGACAAGTTTGAAAAAAGGATTAGGCCAAATCAATCTGTCTGCTAGACAATCCAAAAACACCAAAAATGATAACTCATTTAGAAAGCCTACTAATGTCAATAACAATCAAGATTATGGTGGTAGATACGATCAAGGATGAGTCGGGGTCGCAACACCAACTTGTCCAACTAAAATCAGTGTCAAGTTTGCAGTAAGGTTGGTCACTCAGCCCAAAATTGCTACTATTATTTTGAGCATGCTTATCAAGCTCTATTCAAGTCACACATGGTTGCTCTCATTGCACAACTTTGCACAAGTGGAGGCTCGAATCAATATCAGATAAGAGGAGAGTATTGGGGAAGTGATCAAATTAATGCTGGTAATGACAAAAGCTTGACAATTTCTCATTTTGATAATGATACCTTACCTACAGTTAGTCGACCTTTACTAATGTATTACTAGTACCTGAAATTACCAAAATTTGCTTAATGTGACAAAATTCACTTATGATAATGATGTTATATTTGAGGTTCACTCTTATTTCTATTTTGAGAAAGATCGAGCAACAGGGAAAGTAGTATTGCATGGGATTCTTGAGCAGGGCCCTTTATCGACTCTTTGCTATCTTGTTACTTAGTCAACCCTCCCTCTCCCTAAGATAAATCATCGGTGTTACTTGTGTTCAAGCCATCGTTTGATTTATGGCATATTCGTCTAGGTCACTTGTCTCTATGAGTAATAGATATTGTTGCTAGGAGTCTTTTTTGACTGGCCACATCAAGTTTTTGATCTAATTTTTTTTAACAAATATGTCACGAGTCTTAAATAACTATTTTTATTGTTAGTTATAGCGCTAGCTACTTGTCTTCTTGAATTGATCTACACTGATGTATGAGGTCCTGCTCCACAATTGGGTAATAATGAATTTTGTTATTATGTTTCTTTGATTAATGACTTTAGCAAATTTACATAGTTATTTTATATGAATTCCAAAAATGAGGTTTTATACAATATTTTTACTCTTTAAAACTCAAGTCAAGAAGTTTTTTGAGCATGGTATAAAAATAGTACAACCTAATTGGGATGATGAATACATAAAATTATCTAATTCTTTTTGTCGTTCATCACCTCCCTTGTCCCTATACTCATGAACAAAATAAGACTGCCGAAAGAAAACATCATCCTATTGTGAAAACGATGTAACACTTCTTGCACATGCCTCCATTTCTCTAATTTTTTAAGATCATGCATTTGCTTCAACAGTTTACTATAAATCGTATCCTGTAACCCTCACTCACCAATGTTTGACCTTATGTAAAATTGTTAAAAAAGGTTCATGGTTATCACTTCATGAAAGTTTTAAGTTGCACATGCTACCATTCCTTAAAAAACTAACCTTCGATCTTTAAAATATGATTTTTCGGGGTATAGTAGACATCATAAGGGCTATCAATATTTAAATTTCCCTACTAGCCAAATATATGTTACTCAACATGCATTTTTTGACGAGTTATAATTTTTCTTTACTACCCCATCTTTGACTCCCAAAAATGCATCGACCTCCGACTCTATCGTCGTGTCTATTTTGCTTGTAATTGCTCAGTTTAATTGTTCTTTACTACTCACTATTGCTAGTGATCGTCCCCTATAAGCCGATGCCTCACTAGATCTATTATCAAACCTATCAACCCCTTTGTCTTCAAGTCCACCATCAAACTCTCCATTTTGTCATTTGGTTCCTTGTAATGTATTGTCCTCCTCTATCCCTCTTATTAACCTTGCTATTGATCTTACAGTAGCTAATGGTGTACCTATCATTACTAGTAACTCTCAACTGTCAGCCGCTTAGGCCACAATTTTGTACATCATCATATGGTAACCAGGCATAAGGCCAAATCTCAACTTCCACAAGCTCAGAATGCCACAGGATTCCATTTGCCTTCATCTGCCATGCCACTTGAACCTATATGTTTTACCCAAGCCAACACAGACCCAAAATGGAGAAAGGCTATATGTACAAAGACTACAAGGCCCTCCTTCAAAATAGTACCTGGTTTCTTTTTTCCTCCTTCACGACAAAAATATTGTGGAATGAAAATGGAATTTTAAGTTGAAACTCAATCTCAATCACTCTATTGAGTGATCAAAGGCTCGCTTAGTGGCAATGTAATTTAAAAAGAGGCTACAATGGACTATCATGATATATACATTTAACTCGATGGTGAAATCTATAACTATTTGAGTAGTTTTGTCTCTAGCTTTATTTTGAGGGTGGGCGCTACGTACGATAGCTGGACATCAAAATGCAATTTCGCATGAGCAACTAAATGAAGAGGTATACATGTCTCTTTATTGATCCAAAATATCCAAATCATGTGTCTAAGCTTCACAAAACCCTTTATGACCTTAAATAGGCATTTTGGGCATGATTTGAGAAGCTCAACTCGAAATTGCTTGAACTCAATCTTGTGCCTCTAAATCTGATACATTTTTATTTATCCACAATTTTGAAGGCCACATCAATATTATCCTAGTCTGTGTAGATGATCTTATTGTTATAGGAAGCTCTTCTGAGTCTATTGCAAGTCTTGTTCTTCAACTGTCTAATGCCTTTGTGTAGCAATGTAGTGATTAATTATGCAGTAGCTGAATCCTACTGCAGAGAAACAGAGAAGCTAAATGCTTCCAGTAACAATAATGAAGAAGAAATGTACAATTTAGAGAAAGCAGAAGGGGAGTGAAGTAGGAGAAGATAGAGAAGAGAATGTAGAATTAGTATTATTCAAAAAATCAATTATCAATAATGTACATATCATGAATATATATAGCTGTAGGTTAGAGAAGGTCGGTTAGAGTAGATCAGTAGTCGGTTAGTAGTCCTAACAACTTGTAACTAACTATTTAACTAACTTGTGATCTATTAACTAACTTATTGAGTGGTGAGTGTTTAATATATGTTTACATAGGCTCTTAACTGATTTAGCTGTAGATTAGTCCTTCTTCTCAATACTCCCCCTCAAGCTAGGTCTAGAAAAAACATTGATTAGACCTAGCTTGGAACTGAGATGAGCATGTTGAGCCTTGCAGAGACCTTTAGTTAGCATATCAGCAGGTTGATCCTTGGTGTGAATATACTCAGTTCTCACAATGCCTTGTTGTATCTTTTCTCTGATGAAATGGCAGTCAATCTCTATGTGTTTCGTTCTTTCATGAAACACTAGATTGGCTGCTATCTGCATTGCCGCTTTGCTGTCAGTGTATATTGTTACTGGTAGATTAACACTGAATCCTACTTCTTTTAGCATCCCTAGTAACCAGATTAATTCAGCAACCGTTGATGCTAGGCTTCTATATTCTGATTCAGCTGAACTTCTGGATATTGTAGTCTGCTTCTTTGACTTCCAAGACACCATAGAGTCTTCAATTTTTACCAAAAAACCTGTTACTGATTTCCTTGAGTGAGCACATGCAGCCCAGTCTGCATCACAGTATGCAGTGATTGTGTTTTGAGGTCTGCTTGACAGTAGAACTCCAAGTCCAGGTTGTAGTTTCAGATATCTCACTATCCTTTTAGCTGCTTCCATGTGAGATTTTTTAGGCTGTTGTAAGTATTGACTAAGTGTCTGCACTGAGTAAGCTATATCTGGTCTTGTCATTGTTAGATACAAGAGCTTCCCAATGAGCTTTTGATATGATCCCTGGTCTTCAAGTAGTTCATCTTCTATAACAGCTTTGTCTGAACAATGATCATCATATTCTTTAGTAGTGAGTTTGAGATTGCAGTCTATAGGTGTAGTTGCTGGTTTAGATGCTGACAATCCAAGTTCAGAGATCAACTCCATTGCATACTTCCTTTGGTGCATAAGAATGCCTTTGTGTGATCTGGCAAACTCTATACCTAGGAAGTATTTCAATTCTCCCAGGTCCTTCATCTTGAAGATTTGTTGTAGAGCCTTCTTTGTGTCTTCTATAAGTTCCAGATGATCTCCAGTTATCAACATATCATCAACATAGATGAGTACTATAGTTGTCCCTCTTTCAGTTTTCTTTGTGAACAAAGAATGATCAAACTTGCTTTGACTAAACTCAAGCCTTATCAGTGCTTCTGTTAGCTTGGCATTCCATTGCCTTGGAGCTTGTTTAAGCCCATGCAAAGATTTGATAAGTCTACACACCTTATTCTCCCCCTGACTTACAAATCCCTGAGGTAATGCCATGTAGATTTCATCTGTGAGATCTCCTTGCAAGAAGGCATTGTATACATCCATTTGATGTATATGCCAATGTCTTGATGCAGCCATGGATAATATGGACCTCACTGTCACCATTTTTACAACAGGAGAGAATGTTTCGTGATAGTCTATCCCCTCTTTTTGAGAGTATCCTTTAGCAACCAATCTAGCTTTTAATCTTTCCACTTCTCCATTTGCTTTGTACTTAACCTTATAAATCCATCTGCATCCTATTGGATTTTTTCCTGAAGGCAGAGTCACTATTGTACATGTGTTGTTGTCCTGCAGTGCTTGAATTTCACTTTGAATGGCTTCAACCCACTTTGGATCCCGTGATGCTTCATTGAAGGATGCAGGTTCTGTAATAGAAGAGAAAGAAGCAATGTAAGCACTATACTTGTTTGATATGTTATCATAAGATATGTAATCAGAGATAGGATAAGGAGTGTCCTGATGTAGACTAAGAGATATAAAATCTTTTAGCCAAATTGGTGGTTGATTGCCTCTAGTTGACTTCCTAGTAGGTGCACTGGACACAGTAGGCTGAGTAGACTGATATTTTCTAGCTCTTGTAACCACTTGTGGATGTGGTACTGTAGGTGCATTGAGAATAGTAGGAGTAGGAAGCTGAGTAGATTGAGTATTAACATGACTATGATTCGGCTGAGCAGATGTTTGATCATCAGGCATTGCTGTAGTGTAGCTTATTTCCTCTTCCATGTCAAGTATTGAGGGAAATGTATCTACAAACACTGGCCTCTCTACAAGCTTCTTTGTAAATGGAAATACATCTTCCCTAAAGATGACATCCCTGGTTACAAAGAAACACTGATCAGCAAGATCATACAGTATATAACCTTTTTGCACTTCAGAGTAGCCCATAAGTACAGAAGGTTTGGATCTAGACAACATTTTATCTGTTTACACCAAATTCTTAGCAAAACACATGCAACCAAAAACTTTCAAATGTTTAATGGAAGGTAATCTGTTATATAACTTCTGATAAGGGCTAAGACCATGTAACACACTTGAAGGTAATCTATTGATCAAGTATGCAGCAGTTTTAACACAATGACCCCAAAACCTGAGAGGAATTTGAGCCTGTAACCTGATAGCCCTTGTGACTTCTAACAGGTATTTGTGTTTTCTCTCAGCAACACCATTTTGCTGAGGTGTATAAGGGCATGATCTCTGATGGACTATGCCCATCTTCTGAAATATTTTAGCACAAGGATTATTCATAAACTCTGTTCCATTATCAGATCTAATGGTTTTTACTGTTTTATTAAATTGAGTCTGTACATATTGAAGAAAGTCAGGAATGACAACACAAACATCTGATTTCATTTTTAACAGATACAACCAAGTCATTCTAGTGAAATCATCTACAATAGTCAAGAAATATTTGTTTCCATCAAATATTGGAACTTTATAGGGACCTCATACATCCATATGGACTAATTCAAAGCTAGAAGAAGTAGTTATAGAACTAGTAGTAAATGGTAATCTACATTGCTTAGCACATGGACACACATTACAGTCTTTAACAGTATCTACTACATCCTGATTTCTAGTAGACAGGATTTCATTCAAAGTAGTACTAGAAACATGGCCTAATCTCTTGTGCCACATATTTATATCTGATGTACTGATAGTAGAATCTCCAAGTTTAGCATTGAAATTAGCATTTCCATCCTTCTGTTTATGAGTCTGATTGACAAGCAGATAGAGTCCTTCACACTCTTTACCAATCTCCAGCACCTTTCCAGTGTAAAGATCCTGAAACACACAAAAGTTAGGATAAAAGGAAACAACACAGTCTAAGTCCTTAGTAACCTTGGATACAGACATGAGATTGTATTTAAACTGTGGCAACATAAATACATTATTTAGTGTGTTTTCAGCAGATATTGTACTAGAACCAGTGTGTGTGACATGTGACCAGTGTGTGTGACATGTGCTACTTCTCCATTAGGTAATTGTACTTGCTTCGCCTGAGATATTGGTACTATGGATTTCTTGGTGAGCATGTCTAAATTAGACACCATGTGATTAGTAGCCCCTGTGTCAACAATCCAATCTCTGAGAATGGTAACCACAAGTAAAGCTTTATCTAGACCAATACCTGAGTCAGAGCTACCTGCTACATTTGCAGATGAAATAGTATTGTTATTGTTCTTTATGACTTGCGTTTGATTCAAGAGCTGCATAATCTGGTCATACTGACTCTGAGAGAACACACATGCACGAGGTTTGTTGTACTGCACTGGTGTATCTTGCCTTTGAAAGGTGCTGGGAGAATCACTAGACACATCATTACTTTCACTTAGCACATTATATGCAGTAAATGAACCTTGCTTATAGCCATAAGAGACACCAGCTCCCCCTTTCTTCTTGAACCTTGAATCTTGAGGGTAACTAACCAGCTTATAACATGTTTCTTTGGTATGCCCTTTCATTTTACAAAAATCACAAAAAAAATGCCCATTCTTCTTGAATTTCGGATTGGTGGCTTTAGAGTACATGACTGATGCATCATGACCAACTCCATATGCATGGGAACTTGATGGCATAGCACCCAATAGACCACCAGCACCAGATGTCAGAGATTTTTGAGATTCATCACTAATGATCATGGCATAAGCCTGTGTGACTGAAGGAATAGGTGTCATTAGTAGAACCTGACTTCTAGCCTGCAAATAGTTGTCATTGAGCCCCATTAAGAACTGATAGAGCTTTTACCTTTGTAGATACACCAGAAAATCCTTAGATTTGGGACAGTTACATCCAGGTGGTGGAACAATGGCCTCCAACTCCACCCACAACTCCTTTAGCCTGGTAAAGTAAACAGCTACAGAGGAAGTTCCTTGTACTAGTGTGGCAATCTCTTTGTGAAGATTGAAGGTTCTTGAACCATCAACTTTGTCAAATCTTGACTTGAGATCCTCCCACACTTCTTGTGCACTATCAGCATAGATCATACCTCCAAGCAAGCTACCAGAAACTGTGTTCATCAACCAAGACTGCACCACTGCATTACACCTATCCCACTGATACCATAACCCTTTCCAAAGGCCTCTTTCTTCCAGGTTCCATCAACAAAACCCAACTTGTTCCTTCCTAGAAGTGCAATCCTCATGTATTTACTCCACAAGGTATAGTTTTCAGCCCCAGTTAATTAAAGTGAAATAAGAGAAATGCCACTTACATCAGCGGTGTGTAAGTACAAGGGATGGTTGTGATCTATCACTTGTGATGTTTCAGGAATCGTCTGAGTGCTAGTGAATGCACTAGGATTCACACGAATCCCATCACTACCAGATTCAGGAGTAACTCCATCAGTAGCCATTGATACAGTTCCAAGAAAGTCAATTTGTAATTGTCAACTGACTAAGAAGAAGGAGAAATATTGATCCTCAAGATGGAACAAGAACTAGTAGATTTCGATTTCAGAGTAACAGAGTAAGACGAATGTTGTGGAAGAAATTACGATTGCTTTTCTTTGATACCATGTAGCAATCTAGCAATGTAGTGATCAATTATGCAGTAGCTGAATCCTACTGCAGAGAAACAGAGAAGCTAAATGCTTCCAGTAACAATAATGAAGAAGAAATGTACAATTTAGAGAAAGAAGAGGAGTGAAGTAAGAGAAGATAGAGAAGAGAATGAAGAATTAGTATTATTCAAAAAATCAATTATCAATAATATACATATCATGAATATATATAGCTGTAGGTTAGAGAAGGTCGGTTAGAGTAGATCAATAGTCGGTTAGTAGTCCTAACAACTTGTAACTAACTATTTAACTAACTTGTGATCTATTAATTAACTTATTGAGTGGTGAGTGTTTAGTATATGTTTAAATAGGCTCTTAACTGATTTAGCTGTAGATTAGTCCTTCTTCTCAGTACTTTGCTATAAAGAATTTTTGTAAATTAGATACTTTTTAGTGTTGAGATACATTATCAAGCCACTAGGTTGACCCTTAATCCAAATACATTAGAGAACTCCTCGCTCATGCCAATATGAATGGTGAAAAATCAATTGCCACGCCTACGGTCACGGGACTTCAATTGTCTCAACATGGGAGTTCATCATTTTCTGATAATTGTATTGCAAAATGATACACTATTAAAAGAAGTCAAAACTGATCCAAAAAATCAATCCTAAATCTGAGGTCAGTAAAGCCCTGGTCGGTAATTTTTTTAAGAAAAATAAAGACCTCGAGAGGTCAGTTTTTTTAAATTACACAATTATAAAATGCACTATTTGAGGATCAAATCCTCTTCTTTATCATGGTAGGATATATTTATACTTCTAGGCCATTAGTGTTTGGTGGTTTTAGATAGTGATTTTTGATTTATAATCCTCAAATTTATTTTTTTACAAAAAAAATAATCTTTGTAGAGTACGAATGGTTTCTTTTTCATTTTCAAGATGAAATAAGAAAGAAATGTCAGGGTTTTTGCCCTGAATTTCTTATCATATTTGTGTTTTATTTTTTCTCTCGAAGAAAAGTCAAAGTATTACCATAATTGCTTTTACTTTTCCTTAAAAAAAATATAAATCTCTTACATATTCGGCTATTCCTTGTCTTGGAGGAAAAATTGGGAATTCTATAAATTGAAAATCTCTCTTCTCATACCATAACACAAAAATATTCATAAATGTACTCATTTAAAGAGTTTTCTTTAGAGGGGAGAGGGGGATTATTCTCCCGATAGATTTTATACTTTTTAAATTTAATTTTCAACAGGTAGGTAAGTGATCAGTTGACCAAATCATATCGAATAATATATTTTTTAGTATTTTTTTCTTGGTCATCTAATTTATCGATTCCATGGTTTGCAATTGTTTGCTTCTGCATGATACCCTATTGATTTCGATCCAAACAAGTGGTATTAGAGTCTATGATCAATGGTCCAATGATTGAATGAGGTTAAAGATATATTCAAGATGGTAAGATCAAATTGCAACCAATTTGACGAGAATGAAGAGTTTTTTTGTCAAAAAAAAGGTCTAGATAAAACATGTGGAGAAAAAGTTTTAAAGAAATTTTCAACAATATTGCTACCTCATTTTAAAAAACAAAATCAATTTTTCAACTCATGCTTACTTTAATGCATGATCTCCAACTTTTAACCCATGCTTACTTTAACACATGAGCTCCAACTTTCAACCTTAACTAACTTTTAATGCTTGGGCTCCAATTTCAACTCATGCTTACTTTTAACGCGTGAGCTCCGCTTTCAACCGTCCTGCACACTGTTAACAATTGACTCCAATATTATTAGCCCATACTTTTATTTTAATTTATATGACTTCAATGTTTTACCCATATCAACTTTTAATCATGATAAGCAATAGTGATATAGGAAGATTATGTGAAAAACGAAATCATGCATGCGAAGAAGGCAAATCAAGTTTCGTCAAGAAAATTCAGGCCAAAAGGGGAATATTGTTAGGATTTTTATCGTGATTTTCTTATCTTATTTGAGTTTTACTTTTCTCAAAGTATTGCCATAATTACTTTTACTTTTCTGAATGAGAAATATGAATCTCTTCCATATTTGGCTATTCCTTGTCTTAGAGGAAAAGTTTGGACTTCTATAAATTGAAAATCTCTCTTCTCATACCATAACATAATAAAATACACAATGTAGTCATTTATAGAGTCTTATGTAAGGGGGAGGAGATGATTCTCCCAATAGATTTTATGCTTTTTCTTATTTTGTTTTCAACATGTAGGTAGGTCAGTTGACTAAATCATACCGAATAATATGTTTTTATTATATTTTTCTTTGTCATCTGTTTTATTCCCTCCATGGTTTGCAATTGTTTGTTTCCGCATGACGCCTTGTAGATTTTGATTCCAACAAGAAATACTTACAGAGGTTGGTTTCTTTAAATATTTTTTTGGTCGCTTTGAATTTTTTCGATCAGTTTATGGCATTAAGAAAAATCGACCTTCGGGGGTTGATTTTTTTCATCTCCTTTTTGGAGGTATGTTTTTGCCATTTTGTATAATGATAGGAGCTTTTCAACCTAATTGATGACTACGACGGCCGGCTGCCAGTCATAGAATATCTCCTAGAGTTACTAATGCAGTGAAATCAGCTAGGAAGGGTAAAAACATGGTAATGGAGATTCAGCCCAGTTAATTAGAGTGCAACCAAAGAGGAAGGTTTTTTCTCAATACTCCAGATGATGGTTAAAGCTCTTATTTGGAATATTAGTTCAGTCAAGACACAAAAGGCATTTCAAAGAGTGCAAATGTTGCATAATTATCACAAGTTTGCTTTTGTGGCTTTATTGGAACCTTTTCAGCATGTTAGATACATCAACAAATACAGAAAGAGAATTCAAATGCCTACTGTTGAACATAATTGTAATGGGAAGATATGGATCTTTACTAATCATGGGTATGATGTGACAGTGATGAGTAACTCTGATCAACAGATCACTATCTTGCTTCATAATCAAGCTCTGGATAGTAGTTTCTATGTTACTATTGTGTATGCTAAGTGTGATGTTTCCCAGAGGTTGGAGCTATGGGATGACTTATACTCATTAGCCAATGGGATGAGTAGCTCATGGCTAATAGGAGGTGATTTTAATGTAGTTCTTAGTGGTGAAGAAAAGATAGGTGGTTTACCTGTGGTTGATGCAGATCATGAAGACTTCAAAACATGCATTGAATCATGTGATCTAACACAAGTGCAGTTCAAGGGAAGTCCCTTTACCTGGTGGAATGGGAGAACAGGCAGTGATTGTATTTTTGAAAGGCTGGATAGAATCCTATTTAACTCTGAGATGCTTAATATTTTTTCTCACTCTATGTTTGATCATTTACCTAGAACAGGGTCAGATCATGCTCCCATGCTTCTCACTTGTGAAGACAGAATTATCAGCTATAAGAAACCTTTTAGGTTTCTTAAATTCTGGACAGATCATGCTTCTTTTAAGGAGGTAGTTAGACAATATTGGGATTCTTATGTCACCTCTAACCCATTCTTGGACTTCAAGCTGAAGATTAAGAAGGTAAAATCTGCTCTATCTATTTGGAGTAGGGAGACATTTGGTGACATTTTTCAACAACTTATCATTAGAGAGGAAATAGCTAGAATAAAGGAAAAATTATTTGAAGAGAACCCTTCTAGTGAAAATAAAGCTGTCATGCAAAGGGCTAAAACTGAGTACAATAAGTATTTACATTTTGAAGAAGTCTACTGGCAACAAAAAGTTGGGTATGAGTGGTTTGAAAATGGTGATAAGAATACTAGATTTTTTCATAATTTGGTAAAAGGTAGAAGACAGAAGCTGAAAGTGAGTAGAATTCAAAACTCACAAGGTGATTGGCTAGAGGAAGAAGGAGAGATTGCAGTAGAAGAAATAGATCACTTCCAGAAGCAATTCAAACAAGAAAGAGATGCTACCAGCTTCTCTTTACTGTCTCACATCCCCGAATTGATCAATCAAGAAGAAAATGAAGCAGTGGGTGTCATTCCAGATAGTGAAGAGGTTAAGAATGCTGTATTCAAGCTAAATGGTGATAGTTCTAGTGGTCCTGATGGACTTACTGGTAGATTCTTCCAAGTATGTTGGGACATTGATGGCCCTGACATAGTTAGAATGGTGAAAGATTTTTTTGCAGGTAATACTCTTCCAAAATCTATTACCCATACTAATTTGGTTCTCATTCCTAAGAGGGATAATTTTCAAACCTTCTTTGATTTGAGACCTATTAGTTTGAGCAATTTTATGAACAATATTCTTTCCAGAATTGTTCATGATAGACTGGAAAATATTTTGCCTAAGTTGATATCCCCTAATCAATCTGGTTTTGTTAAAGGAAAGAGTATTATCGAGAATGTTCTTCTTACCCAGGAGGTTGTTACTGATATTACTAAAAGAGGAAAACTTGCAAATGTGGTTATAAAGTTGGACATGGCAAAAGCCTATGATAGAGTATCATGGTTTTTTCTGATGAAAGTGCTAATGAAGATGGGTTTTTCTAATCATTTTGTTGATATAATCTGGAGGTTGATTTCTAACAACCATTACTCAGTATTGCTCAATAGACAATCTTATGGTTTCTTTCACTCTACCAGGGGAGTGAAGCAGGGAGATCCTATCTCTCCAGCTCTTTTCATTATGTCAGCAGAGGTTCTCACCAGAGCTCCTAATTCTTTATTTGATGATATTCAGTATGTAGGGTATGGGATGCCAAAGTGGAGTGCTAATCTTAATCATCTTTCTTATGCTGATGACACTATTATTTTTGCTTCTTCTCATGTTTATTCTTTGAAGAAAATCATGGCTACTTTGCAGGAGTACGAGAAAGAATTAGGACAAAAGGTGAATAAGGAAAAGAGTTTTTTTTTTATCTACATCATAATGTGGCAACATGTATCTCTCAGCAAGTAGAACAGAGCACAGGGATGGCAAAAGGAGTTTTTCCTATGAAGTACTTAGGATGTCCTATTTCTCATGGTAGGAAAAATAAAAGAACACTACTCTGAATTGATAGACAGAGTTAAAGGAAATCTTCAAGCATGGAAAGGAAAAATGCTTTCATATGGTGGTAATGAAGTTCTCTTATCTAGTGTTCTTCAAAGAATTCCTGTTTATGTTTTATCTGCTATTATTCCTCCTAAATGTGTGATTAAGGAGCTTCACAAGATTTTTGCTAGATTTTGGAGTAATAAGGAATTAGGTAGGAGCAAACATTGGTCTGCATGGTTAAAAGTTTGTTTACCAAATCAAGAAGGTGGGCTTGGTTTTAGATCTATGTTGATGTCTCTCAGGCTTTGTATGCCAAGTTGTGGTGGAGGTTTAGGACACAAAATAATTTGTGGTCCAATTTTCTATGGAATAAATATTACAAGAAGCAGATTCCCTCTCTTGTTCAATGGAAAGGGGGTTCTCAGATTTGGAAGCACATGCTAAAGAGCAGGGAGACTATTGAATAACATTTATGGTGGGAACCAACGAGTGGTACTTCTACTATGTGGTATGAGAATTGGTCAAATATTGGGGCTCTTCACCTTCATCATTCAGCGGTGCAAACTTGCCATCCTATGAGGGATATAGGAGAATTCTTTACACCAGAGGGCTGGAATTTTGAAAGTATGCAAGCTTATATCCCAGACTATGTCAAGCAGAATATGGTGGATATTCAGTTGAGTGATCAAGGTGATAAACCATGGTGGACTAAGACTAGTACAGGTAACTTTAGCGTTAAAAGTGCTTGGGAGTTGTCAAGGCAGAAAGAAGATATCAATGAAGACCTAAAGCAGTTATGGATGAAAGGATTACCTTTCAAATATTCCTTTCTCTCTTGGAGAATTTGGCAAGGTAAGGTTCTTATAGCTGCAATAATGCATTCTTGGAATACTAACATTTCACATCTTTGCAGATGTTGCTCTACTCCTGTGATAGAGACAATTGAATATTTATTTTTAAGAGGTGAAGTGGCAGCTACTGTATGTAATCATTTTATTATGGCAGCAGGGATTACTGGATCTCTTGTGCAGTTGAAGCAATCTGTTAAGAAGTGGTGGATTGAAGAAGTGAATTCAAGATTAAAAGTTGTCTTCCAGGCTGTTCCCATTGTGATTTTATGGTTCCTATGGAAAAGGAGGAACACAATTCTTCATGGAGGCTCTTACTCAGTTGGTAAGGTTATATGGAATATCACTGATTCTATTCTGAAACTGCTCAAGGTGAGATTTAATTGGGATTTTGGTACTAATAATTGGCCTATGTTAGTAGCTTCTCTGGAAGATTACAGGCCCAATTACAGTATCAAAAGTGTTAGATGGAGTCCTCCTCCTGATGGTTGGCTGAAATGCAATACTGATGGGGCTTCTAAAGGGAATCCTGGGCCTAGCTTTGCAGTATTTTGCATTAGAGACAAGGATGGGAATATAGTTGTTGCTAAAGGTGTGAAGATGATGGATACTAATAATTTAGTTGCTGAAGCAAGGGCTATAAGAGAAAGGTTGGCTTATTGCAAGGAGAATTTGTTATCAAATATTATTATTGAAACTGATTCTATGGCAATGGTTCAAATCCTTGATGGGAGGTGGAATGTTCCATGGAGTGTGACACTGGAGGTCAACTCTATCAACAATTTAAGGAGGAATGTCTCGGCAAGAGTACAACATTCCCTCAGGAAAGGAAATACTCTTGTTGATTATTTTGCTAACTTGGTTTTTATTTTTGCAGGTAATTTTCAATTCAACCAATTTCAGGACATACCAAGTGAGGCGGAAGAATAATCAATTTGGACAAAATTGGGACTCCAATGCTAAGAAGAAGTTCTACTGAGTAATTAAAGAGTCATGACTGCTAATTTATACCGATGCAGGTTAATTACAGAAAGAGAAGCTAACAGGTTACAGTATCTAATTTACTAGATTTGAAAATATAAAAGTCTGAAGAAATTTCGTTTGGTTATAGCATCATGCACCTGGTGAGAGCTCTGGGGTGTTCGATTGATGCTAAACTAGGACTTTTAGAATACAAAACTGGTATTGAAGATGCTGCTTTGATGACCTTCCTCCGTCTACCTGTGTTAATCCAAAAATAAAGATTAGATCTTATGGTATAGGTTTAGTTCCAGATTCGAATTTTTAGATGGTGGTATCAATCTCTGTTGAGATTCAACCCATTGAAAACTAGGAGATGGGACAAGATCTGTACTTTAGGATAGATTTTTGGTGTTTACACAACGACGAAAATCCTTTATTATTCCTTGATGCAGTAGAGATATCTCAAAGGCTCAACTGATAAACTTTTGGTAAAAAGTGCTAGCAAGAAAAGAGTGATTACTTACTTTCTTCAAGATACTCTTTGCTGAATATCGATGGAAAAAACTTTTATCCTTCTTCGGCGCAGTGGTTAAATAGAAATACATCTACGTCTTTTGGATGTGGAACATAGCTGCAAATTGGTACAATTAGCATTTCAGCAATCATTGGAAGAGGACTTAGTCAAGATTAGTCACCTTGGATTCATTCATGGGTTTGCATTTACAGTAACTCTGCAATTGGAAAGCTCACCGAGTTCACTTCGAGAAGCTTCTTGACTTTCCATTTCCTTTGTTGTTGTCTGATTTTGTTTATGAGTTCCTTTGTTTTTATTTGTTTTAATTTTTGGTTTTTGTTTCCTTTTGGGGTGGGCCGGCTTTGGGCCATCTTGTGTACAGACTCTTTCTTTGTTTTAATAAAACAGGCCCTTGGCCTTTTAATTTTTTTTTTAAAAAAATAAATAAAAAACTAAGCTTGAGTACAAAGAGTGTAATAAAGAGTGACAAGTTGATCAAGTGATTCGAAAAAGAAAAAAAAAATAAAAATGATATGGAGATCGTAACAGTGAAAAAACTAGGATGAAGAGTTTGAGAGATCAGAATTTTTGACCAAAATAAGTCATTTTTAAAATCAATTGTAATATACCGTACATTTCCGACCTTATTTGATGACTTTGAGACATGTTTACCTTAGTATTGAGGACAAAACATATGTATCTTGGATGGTATTGGAGGGTAGGCTAGTATGTGCAAAAGCTGAAAATAATTCAGAGGACCATGCAAACTTGCGCCACTCCCTGTTTCAGGGTGTGTGGCGCAAGCCTCAGGTTTAGAGGGGCAACAATTTTCGCGCCACTGCCCGTATTGCAGCAGTGGCGCAAGGCACAAATAATGTGGCCTTTCCGAGCTTGTTTTGCGACGTAATGCAATGTTGATTCTTCCATGGTTTATTTTGGTTATTTGGTGTTCCTTTTCTTCTTTTTGAGGCTTCAAATACCTTAATACACTCCTACATGATCAAACCATGAAAAACAAGTATTTATCAAATTATGTTTAATTAAGCCATGGACGGCTAGAATGTCTAGTTTTGCGATTGAGGCTACGAGCGGGAATCTCGTAAGAGAATATTGTCGTGACGTCATGAAATTATTTAAACGTGATATGTATGATGGATTATACATGGATTTTGTTGGGCTAAGCTAATAAGTGTTATTGGGCCCAATTGGAGGCCCACAACAAGGCCAAAATGGAAGGCCCAAAAAGAAAAAAGACCCATTCTTGTGATTGACCAAGGGACCATGGCATTTAATGCCAAAGAAGTGGATAAGGATGACTTAAAAGACTCTATAAAACAAGTAAAAAAATCAGATTTATTTCATTACAACTCTCATAACTTTTGGATATTTCTCACACATTTCTCTCTTTTCCAAACCCTAAGGCAACCATTCCCTTTGGACACTTTGGACAAGATCATCCCTTTGCAAGCTTGGGTAAGTATTTATTCTTGTGATTTAACGTATTATATGCATGATAGATTGTGTAGATCATGATGGTTGTGTTGGAAAGGTTGAATAGGACATTTTTGCCCTTTGGTAAAAGATGTGCCATTTTGTGAATTAAACTTGAAAGGTGACTTGTGATTTTGATGAAAGAGCATGGTAGGGATGAAATATCAACATGTATGGTGTGATTATGTTATTAAAATTTTTATTTTCTATAAGTGTAAATTATGGGATTTTGGCCGATATGTGCTATGAGGTGTATTAAGGTGACTTGATGGATTATTTGTGATATGGTGTGAATGAGAAAGTGTAAAGAAGAAGCTTTGTTGTGAAATGCTATTGGATATGATGTTTGGTCAATGTATGACATGTTGTGGTATTTTTGGTATGGTCATTCCGAAATTTCATTATAAAGGAGGAAATGACGTTATAGGCAATTATGTAACTTTTGTCGTCTTTTGCACTCGTATGGTGGTTAGATGTTGACGTAAACTCCGTTATGTGCCTGTATTGTAGAGTAAGGGGCTGGATCATTATATTCGTTAGGATTGTGGATTCTTATTGAGAGGCTAAGGTATGTAAGTTTATTCTTGTCCGTATCTTTCTGCAGCACATATTGCTCCCTTTGCCATTGTACTTGTACCTATGTCGAAATGTTCCAAAGTATCTCATGTCAGGTTGGTTTCCTATATATATTTATTCATGTGTATCTTGTACATTGAACATTGCCCCAAAGTTCCAGTAATGCGATAACCAACAATGTTTCAAGTTCATAACTAAAGAATGAAAGTAATGCATACTTGTTTGAGTACGGGTGGTAGCTCAAAGGGGCAAAAGCCTAGCTAGAGACGATCCCGATGTATCACGGGTGGTAGCTCAAAGGGGCGAAAGCCTAGCTGGAGACGATCCCGATTGATTATTGGACACGGGGGGTAGCCCAAAGGGGTGAAAACCTAGCTAGGGCCGAACCTGCTTTATTGATTTATGGGTGGTAGCTCAAAGGGGCATAAGCCTAGCTAGAGACAATCCCAATATTGTTATTTACCACTGATCAGTTGGTCCCGGTCATGATGTGATTATTGTTGATATTGAGATGAATGGTAAAGGAAATAAAGAATGTAAAGTACATGGTTCCACACATATGGAAATGTTGGTTTATCTATATTGCCTATTCTCTTATCTTTGATATACATTGGTGTTCTCACTTATTGATACAGTTTTCTTATGGCCTTACATACTCAGTACATTCTTCGTACTGACCCCCTCGGGGGAACTTACCTTACTTGCTACAGGTACAGGTTCTAGTAGACCTCCACTGTAGGTTGCGGATCATTTGCGGACATTTGGTGAGCTCCAGTTGGTTTGGGGCTTTTCGAGTCTTATATGTACATTTGTTTTGGTCTTGTGTATATGTATAGAGCAGCGTGTGTCCCGACTCTAGGTTGATTTTGGTTATGCATCTGTAGAGGTTTTGTAGCTGTTGTGGGTCAGATGAAAGGAATGTAATGAACTTATGTTTTGTCTTGATGGCCCTAACGACCAAATTTCATAATTCTTATATATTTGTCATAACTTCCACTTTTGGCATCTTATATTTATTTGTGGTGGTGATGACTATTAAGTGGTATGCGTATGGGTGTTTATGGATGAAGATTGGTTCTCTCGGGCCTTGTCAGCTTCAGATGCCATGTCCGTCCTGTTGGAATTCGGGGCGTGACATCAATTCACCAAAGTAATATGTTTTTTGAAAACTTTACAAAATTAGTATAAAGGTTGTTGGCAGTAACGTATTAGGTTTTAAAAAAAATTAACAGATCAAAACGGCATTAAAATAGGAATCGTTACTAATAGTAATGTAGAGTTGTAGAGTCTCGTTACTGTTGGTAACGTTTTAAGTCAAAAACTGTCACGACCCGAATCCCATTCAGGCCGGACTGACACCCGGAGCCGTTGAGGCCCGAGAGAACCAATCTTTGCTCATCTACACTCATATCCATGCTACTCAATACGCAACACCACCTCAAATGAATATAAAGTATCAATAGCGGAATTCATGAAACACATATAATAACTATGAAACTTGGCCGTTGGGGCCATTATGAAAAAACTTATGTCCCTTACATATCCTTCACATGTCCCACAACATCTACAAAGCCTCTACGGATGCATAACCAAAACCAATCTTAGAGTTGGGACAAGCCCCGCTCTATACATACATACAATATCAAAACAAATGTACCGAAACAAATATACATTTGTGACTCGGAAAGCTCCAAAGCAACTGGAGCTCACCAATGCTCTGCAAGCGACCTGGAACCTACTGTGGAGGTCTACTATCACCTGCGCCTGCAACAAGTAAGGTAAATTCCCCTAGAGGGGTCAGTACGAAGAATGTACTGAGCATATAAGGCTATGAGGAAACTGTATGAACCATAAGGTCTTCAATAGAGTCAAATACAAGTGAATAATCAATGTAAACAAACCATTGCTATATATGCATTTGAAAACATGTATCTTGCGTTCATTACGTTCATTGCATTCATTGCGTTCTTTGCCTTTGTCTTCATTAACCATTGCCATGTGATACCCAGGCCCCAACTGATCAGTTGGTTATAACATATCATTGGGATCGTTCCAGCCAGGCTTACGCCCCTTAGAGTGTCACCCATAAATGATATATCAATAGGATCGTTCCAGCCAGGCTTATGCCCCTTAGAGTGCGATCCATAAATATTGGGAGCGTTCCAGCTGGACTTATGTCCCTTAGAGTGCTGTCACACCCCAATTCCCATTGAGGCGTGATTGGCACCCGAAGCCGATATGGCCCGAGAGAACCAACCTTTACTTATGTTCGTTCATATGCATGCCATAAGAAATATCATTACCACGTGAGAATTTACCATGCTAATAACGACAGTCATGAAACATGTGCTAAATATAAATATATATATGTGAAACTTGGCCGACAGGGCCATCAAGTCGTCATGGACATACACCTCTTACATTTGTCTTCCCACAACTGTCTACAAAGCCTCTATCGATACATGACACAATATTTACATAATACCAAAACCTAGTATTCACGTATGACTTGGGAAACCCCGAAGCAACTGGAGCTCACCAAAGACCTGAATACAATCCGCAGGCTACTGACGAGGTCTACTAATGCCTGCACCTGCAACATGTAAAGTAAGTCCCCAAGAGGGGTCAGTACGAAGAATGTACTGAGTATGTAAGGTTCAGATGAAACTGTAAAATGCATAAATGCTTCAGTGAACTCAAATACAAATGAATAAGTTACCAGGTTGCATTTTGGAACCCACGAGTATTGCTTTCATTACTTTCGTTTATTGCTTTACTTCAATGGAAATAATTATCAGAGAACTCTATATATGGAACCATGCACCTTTCTTTCATTGTTATCATCTCCCATGATTTGTACATAATAAAAACAACCATGGGATCAATATAAGAGAAATAGCAATGTGAATATACTTTCTTTCTGTATGTTGGATACCATGTACATTATGTTCTTTCTTTTCCTTGCCTTTACTTTACTTTACTTTTACATTGCTCAATGTTGTTAGGGCCCTCATCATGCAGGTGATCTTGTCACCCCATGGATAAAATCATGTCATCATGCAGGTGTGTTATTTCACCCCATGGATAAAATATCATCATTATGTAGGTATTCTGTTTACCCCATGGATAAGATCATGTCGTCATGCAGGTGTCTTTGCACCCCATGGATAAATGGCCATCATCATGCAGGTACTTGTACCCCATGGATAAATAAACATCAACATAATGCATTACTTTGCTCTTACTTTATTTCATTACTTTTACGATTGATACTTCAACTTGTGAGAGATTGGTACTTTGATAGTCATAATATCATTTTGAACTTTGGAACAAACATTGATGGAACCATGAATTATTTAGAACATTACCCAAAGCATATGAAACATGTGAATGACAATTGATCAATGCATAAAGAACATATGATGAACCATAATTGATACCCGGAATTAGGGTACCCTTGGCTTATGAGGGATTGATACGTTTGTAGCCCTAACACTGATGGAAGCTTTGGAACAATAACCAATGAGCTAGAGACATGCATATAAACATTCTTGGAAACATAACCTTCCTGGAAACATAATACTGTCGAAACCGTTGAACAATGATCAATGAACAAGATACATGAGTATATTCACTATTGAAACCTTGGAACATAACCTCATTAGACTTTTGGAAACCTTACTAATGGATATGAGACGTGTATAACCCTATTGGATCTTTGGATCATGACACTAATTGGAACACACCCCTATGCTTTACTTTACTCTTGTACTTCATGTGATTAACACCCTAGCCAAACACGTACTTACATGCACATCTCACTTCACTCCTTTATCTCATGAGATTGACAATTTCACTTATGAAGCATAATTATACTAACTTGCACATCACCTCTCTTATTACTCTTACAATTGGCACAAGGATAATCATCATACCATAGGACTCATAATATGATTGGGACAATGATATTCAACTAAACAAGCTCTCTTAGGATCTACAACTTATGACAACTTAAGAACTTCCGCCCATAAATAAGAACTAAGTGATTCATGCTTTGTATAGGAGTAAAACACATCCGACTATCAATATATCAACCTTAGTTGGAATACTATAGAACCCCCTTGGTTTAGTACACGTTTGGTACCTTAACATAATGATCACTAAACACGATACATGTGGATATTAACTATTCACCACCCTGCGATGCAATACCTTAGACCATTTGGAACTTTTGACATATTAGCCAATGAACGTGAGTCAAACAATGGACATGAGTCAATCAATAAACACGATTCATACGATTCACCATTGACCAATGAATAAGGAACATATGAGTAACTCTAGCCAACTATCGAATATGAAATACCTTAGAGTATTTCGGAATCAAGTGAGTGCTATGACAGTGTGAACATCATATATTGCAGAAAGATATAGAAGTAACCTTACATACCTTTACTTTCAAGTATGATTACACAAGACTATATATGAACACAACAGTCCAGCTTCTTCTTTGTGTTTCACTCTACAATATAAGTCCACAATGAAACTCTTGTTAACGATCATTTACCATACAAGCGTACAAAACGACAATGAACTATATGACCGTCATATAAATTCATTTCACTCCTTACAATACAACTCACTGCATTATCATACCAACAACACCTTAACATTACACACATTGACCAAGATTTCGTATAACAATAGCATTTCGCATCACACCTATCCTTTATGCCTTCTCATTTCCATTCCGTCACATTTCCGCTTATCGATTTACCTCACAACAACATATGAACAACCATACACATTTAATACAGTCCAATACGCCTTCATATGACACTTTAAAGTCATTAAAACGACATCACAAGTTCATAATTCCATCCAAAAGGGTATCGGGGCTTTCGGGGATCAACTAGAGTCGAGAACACACAAAACGAGTTCTGGACCTGACCTGCGCTGCCACCTGCGCACGCAGGTGGCTGACATGCGCGCGCAGGTGCCCTCCAGCAGCAGCCAGAGGCATCTGCGATGGCATCTGCGCACGCAGGTGCCTCCGTCTGCGGGGGCGGATGCCCGTTTGGTCCGAAATGGCTCCGTTTTGGGTCTTTTAATGCCATGAATGGTCCATGATCATAACCAAACATATTTGAACATATTTTTGATCATATAACATGCCAACAATCAGCCATGGTCTCACAACACACATACAACACCCAAAATGACACTTTACGGCCAATATGCCACCAATACCATAACCAATTTCACAATAATCATTCCAAATGTTAAACACCATGACACATCAAGGAAATACCATAATCACATCTCACATGTCAATATTAACTTCATCATGTTCACTTCCTTCAAAACCACACGTGCATAATCAAGTTTGTAAGACAATACCATCCTCCGATTTAGTAAACACAATTTGTTTTGCACATAGGGAGTTTCTCCCACTTCACCAACATAACCAACATAATATACAACACCTCTCATGCATAAAACATATTAAATCATAAGCATAAACACTTACCAAAGTGTAATCTTGGCCCAACAAGTAGTTGCCTTAGAGTTTATCTCTTAAGAGAAAAAATGTGGAAAATGTTAAAAAGGCATGTGTGTTGTTATGGAAAGAAAAAATCTGATTTGTGGGTTTATATAGTCCCTTTTAAGTGATTCTTATCCACACACTTGGTTCACTTGTGGTCCATGGAAGACTAGGCAAGAATGGGTCAAAATCTCCACTTGGGCCATGTCTTTCTCTTGCTTATTGGGCCTCTTTTGGCCCAAATAGCACAAGACTCATTAAGACCCACATTTAATGCATTAATTCACCAATTTTCTCATGCTTTCGTATTCCCACAAATGCACACGTAGCCATATAGGTTCGACAACATACGGGGTATCACACTTTCTACAAAGTTCTAATCCCATGTACTACGCCCATTATCAATTATCTCATCACTAACATTACAAAATACATACTTTGTACTCTCGATACTTAGGTAAACATTATTCAACGTCGTCAAGTGGGGTTTGGTAAGTACGGGATGTTACAAGTGCACTCCCCAATTGAACAACTATGCATTACTTCATTTCTTTACTTTTGATAAATTCCATTACTTTTGAGAGATTCCTTTACTTTTGAGTGAATGATACATTGGTTATTGTTGAAGCTTTGGAACAACATTATTGGAACATTTGGGACAATGTATACATTTATGTAACACATGAATAACAATTGATCAATAGATAAGGAACATGTGAGTAACAAGATGACTACTTAAATTGGACTACCTTTGGACATTTTCGGAATAGGCCAAGTACAATGTTAAAGTAATCAATAAGAGCTGCAGAAGGATACGGACAGAGTAACCTTACATACCTCGTCTCTTCAATATGAATATACAATACTATATGTGTACACAATATTCCAGCTTCTTCCTTTTGTTTCCCTCAAAGCTTGAGAGATGATGATCTTGCTCCAAGAGAAAGCTTAGGGTTTGAAGAGCCAAAGAAATGTTCTTGAAAATTCTAGAAATGTTATGTGTGTTTATGGGAATAAAAATCTGATTTTTCTTGCTCTTTATAGGTCCCTCAAGTCACTCTTATCCATGTCTTGGCATTAAATACAATTGGTACTTGGTCAATGAAGGAAGAATGGGTCATTTGCCCTTGGGCCTTTGCATTTTGTCTTCATTTTGGGCCTCAAATTGGGCCCAATTACATATATCCATTTAACCCATCAAATTTAATGTTTAATCCATCATATATCTCATGTTTAAATAATTCCATGATATCATGACAATATTCACTTACGCGATTCACATTCGTAGCCTCAATCGCACAAATAGAAATTCTAGTCGCTCATGGCTTCCTTGAACATTTTTGATAATTACTTGTGTTTCATGGTTTGATTATGTAGGAGTGTATTGATGTATTTGAAGCTTTAACAAGGATGAAATAATACCAAAGAACCAAAAGAAACCATGGAAGAATCGACGTTGCAATACATCGCAAAACGAGCGCGGAGGGGCCATATTATTTGTGCCTTGCGCCACTGCTGCAAAGCAAGGCAGTGGCGCAAGATATGGCAGCCCTCTGAATCAGGTGGCTTGCGCCACACCCCCTGAAACAGGGAGTGGCGCAAGTCTGGACACTTTGCTGAATTTTTTTCTAGTCTGTCTCATACTAGCATATCATCCAATGCCCCATCAAAACACGACAAAATACGTACTTAGTGACCTTAATTATCAAGTAAACATGACTCCAAGGTACCAAATGAGGTTGGAAATGTACGGGGTATTACAAAAACGTTACTATCAGTAACGATTCCTACTTTAATGTCGTCTACTGTTCCTTGTGGTCTGTTAATTTTTTTAAAACCTAATACGTTACTCCCAACAACGTTTATACTAGTTTTGTAAAGTTTTTAAAAAACATATTACTTTTGGTAAATTGATTTTAAAAATGGCTTATTTTGGTCAAAAATTCGAGAGTTCAGTCATTTGAGTCTGAAAAAATTAAAAAAAAAAACAACAACTTTAAAACAGTTTTTTTTATTTATTTTTTGAATAAACGCCTGTTTGCACCTTGCTGCATTTTAACTTCTTTTTTTTTTTTGTTACCTTGCAATTTAGTGCAGGGGGGTTAAATAATATAAAAAATTAAGATCAGGGAATCATAAGACCTCCATATATAGTTTAGAGTGTAATTGACAATTCCGTTATAGCTTAGATGTATTTTAATGTGTTGCCCCGTATTTTATGCACATTTATGTTTGGCTTTCTCACTTATATACTATTAGTAGGAACTTTTGGTAGGATGCATTAGGAAAAAGTAATATATGCATTAACTTTGTGTATTATTAGTATTTTTAGTACATTTTTTCAACCTATGTATAACTAATGTCAGTCCTACGCTTTATTTGGTATTATGTCATGACAGTCATGTATAACTAATACACGGCAAATCATGATAGCAGCAATGAGGAGATTTTACTGCATGCACAATAGTATTCGTAAAGACATAATTGTCCCACAAAACCTTTTCACGTCTTTTCCATCGTATTTTGTGGGAGTATTTTCGTAAACAAATAATTTTCTTTTAGAAATTATGTAATGCATGTTATTTTTAACGAACAGTGAATAAGAAATAATTAATCTCAGCATAACTAATGCCCATAAAATTAATTATTAATACCAGCATTACTAATATCCACGTTACTAATATATATTCAACATTATTATTATACACCTACCAAACGACCCCGTACAGTTACAAGATAAGATCAACAATCAGCCACGTGTTTCACGTTTGTAGTAGGTACCATGAATTGTGTTCATAATAAATACTATTGAAACCCAACAGAGCAAAAGCACTCATCCCACCAATGGCTTCTACTACTCTACCTTTGTGCACCTTCAACATTCCCTCTTCTTTGTCCAATACCAACTCACCTTTCTTTGCAAAACCCTCTCAGCTTTTCCTCCACAGAAGGCGTAACCAAAGTTTCAAGGTTTCATGCAATGCCAACGACACTGGCGAGCATGACAAAAACCTTGACGCTGTTGATAGGAGAAATGTGCTTCTTGGTTTAGGAGGGCTCTATGGTGCTGCTAATCTTGCACCATTAGCCACTGCTTCTCCCATGCCAATCCCTGATTTCAATACTTGTGGTACAGCCACGATTTCGGGTACTGATAAAGCAGTACTATATCCTTGTTGCCCTCCTAAACCGGATGATATAGATAAAGTTCCATATTATAAGTTCCCTTCGATGACCAAACTCCGTATCCGACAGCCTGCTCATGCTGTTGATGAGGAGTATATTGCCAAGTACGAGTTAGCCACTCGTCGAATGAAGGCACTTGACAAAGACTCTTCTGACCCTCTTGGCTTTAAGCAACAAGCCAATATCCATTGTGCTTATTGCAACGGTGCTTACAAAATTGGTGGCAAAGAGTTGCAAGTTCATAATTCATGGATTTTTTTCCCGTTCCACAGATGGTACTTGTATTTCTACGAGAGAATCTTGGGATCCCTCATTAATGATCCCACTTTTGCTTTGCCATATTGGAACTGGGATCATCCAAAGGGCATGCGCTTGCCTCCCATGTTCGATCGTGAAGATTCTCCCCTTTACGACGAAAGGCGTAATCCGCATGTCCGTAACGGAACCCTAGTGGATCTTGGTTCTTTCGGTGAGGAGGTCCAAACAACTGAACTCCAGATGATGACTAATAACTTAACTCTAATGTACCGTCAAATGGTAACTAATGCTCCATGTCCTCTTTTGTTCTTTGGTGCGCCTTACGTACTTGGGATGAAAGAGGAATTGCCGGGAACCATTGAAAACATTCCTCATATTCCCGTCCACATTTGGACTGGTACAGTGCAAGGTTCACCTTTACCTGATGGTTATAAAGTATCATACGGTGAGAATATGGGAAACTTTTACTCGGCTGGTTTAGACCCGGTTTTCTACTCCCACCACGCCAATGTGGACAGGATGTGGAATGAATGGAAACTAATAGGAGGGAAAAGAAGGGATTTAGCAGACAAAGATTGGTTGAACTCGGAGTTCTTTTTCTACGATGAAAACAGAAACCCTTACCGTGTGAAAGTCAGAGACTGTTTGGACAGTAAGAAGATGGGGATCGATTACTCACCAATGCCCACCCCGTGGCGTAATTTTAAGCCAACAAGTAAGACCACAGCAGGGAAAATGCGTACAGATATACTTAAACCGGTAAGCGGGCAATTCCCAATCGAGTCGCTGGACAGACCCATTACCTTTTCCATCAACAGGCCGACTTCCTCAAGGACTCAACAGGAGAAAAATGAACAAGAGGAGATGCTGACATTCATGGATATCAAGTATGATAAAAGCAACTATATAAGGTTCGATGTGTTCCTGAACGTGGACAAGACTGTGAATGCGGACGAACTTGACAAGGCAGAGTTCGCAGGGAGCTACACTAGCTTGCCACAGTTTCATGTACATAATGAAGGTAAGGATGAGCCTAAAATTAATTTCAAGCTGGCGATCACTGAACTGCTGGAGGACATTGGTTTGGAAGATGAAGACACTATTGCTGTAACTCTGTTTCCAAAGAAAGGTGGCAAAGGTACCTCCATTCAAGGTGTGGAGATCAATCTTGAGGATTGTTAAGTCATGATTTGGTGGCTATGGTGCCAAAACTACAGTGTGCTTTTATTTCTGTTAAAATATCAGCTACATTGCTGACTATCTTTCTAGTTATTGCTACATGCATCTGGAATAAATGGTTTCATTCTCATGCATTTCTTCTTTCTGGGCTTAATTTCATTTGGTAATAACGTCACAAGACCCAAACAAAACGTGTCTCGTACATAACATGAAACAAGATCTAATCACTAAAATGCTAGATCTGATCTTAATGTTGGGATTAAACCCGCCACACAGAAATAATATTTGCAGTAATAAAGCAATAAATATGGAACACAACAATAATAAGGTTTATCAACAAGAATAAAAAGAGCGATAATGACATCAAAACTTTTACATGGAAACCCTTCTGAATAAGGAAAGAAACTACGGGCCGAGAGGAGCAACTAATATCACTATAGCAAGGAATTTTACACTTGTTAGTCTGAGTAAAATACTCCAAAAACCATGATATTGTCCGCTTTGGCCCTAGCCCGCACGGTTTTCCCCAAAATGTCTCACACCATTAAGAGATGCTACACCTTATACGTAGCTTTCCAATATTTTCAGCTACCAATGTGTGACTTTTGTTCGCACATCCAACAGTTAAAACACTATTTTATTGCATCTGAAAGAGGTTACAAAAGAAGGGTGAGAGCATTTATCAATATCACCTTGAGAAATCAGAAGGATGATGAGTGTTTTATCCCCTTTTTAGCTCGAAGGGTTGGAAAAACATTGGGTTTGACTTTTTAAACTATTTCAAAACTTTAGAGAAAATTTTGAAATAATTTAAGAAAATACAGAGTCGCCACTTGATTTTTTATAGAAAATATCAAAAAAAATTTAAAGAATTTTAAAGACTCAAAAACAGAAACAAATCTTTAAAATTAGAAAAAATGGGTAAGGATTCTGGTAACGCCTTGAGAAAGTTTTTAAGGCACTCAAGAAGAGTCCGCGAAAGTGGTTGACCAAAGATAATTTGACTGATTTGTTAAAATGACTAGTTTTGAAGACATTACTACAACAACAACATACCCAGTGTATTCCCACCAGGTGGGGTCTGGGGAGAGTAAAGTGTACGCAGTCCATACCACTACCTCAGATGAAGTAGAGAGGTTGTTTCCGATAGACCCCCGGCTTAAACTTTGTAAAATCTTAAACTCATTTGCAAACATGAGACTTATTCTATTCAGGTGAAAAATAGTTTATTTAACTTAAAGGAAAAATTCTCCTAGTAAGAAAAATAAATTTGATTTCTTTACCGAACTTTAGAGAAAAATATATTATTTTATGAAAAATAAATTAGGAAAGAGTCAATTTTTAGCCAAAGGAGAAAACAATATTTTGCAAGATAAACCTATTTATGAAAAGTGTCAAATTGAGACAAGTATCCGATTAATTGTAGACACTTGAATTTTTCAAGAGAATTAATTTTTTGAAGTTGGAAAAGGTCACTTTAACCTAAATAAACCACTTGTAACATGAACAAAATATATGCCATTTTTGATTCTCGAAGATTCATTTTTTGTAAAGAGATGTAAAGAAAACTCATTTTTATTGAATCCAAACATTATACTATTTGACAAGGTGATAATGAAAGAAAAATATAGAAATAAACAAAAATAACGATTCAAAAGGAATTTATCAAGATTAGCCAAATTTAGGAATTTATACACATAAATATTCAAATATGAATTTACAAATTAATAAAAGGAGAAAAGTTTAGGATTTGAACTCCTGATTTGGCTCATTAGAATCTGACCAGACTTTGGGCTTAATATTGATGGACTTTGATCCAATTCCTAATATGTGTAACAGTTGTATATCACAGCTTTTCCCCTTGTGCTTTCCTTTATATATAGTGTATAATAGACATATATCAGTCTATATACATGTATTTGTGACACCTGCATACTTGGTTCCCTTTCCCGTACTTCGCCGTATATCAGCTGCAAAATCCTGTATATTTATTGCATACTAGTGTATACAATCCTATTTTGAGACTCGATTTGAGGCTTGGTTGTAGCGCCTTGGAAAATAAATAAAATGGAGTGCATTAGACAGTGGCTGCATAATTTTACTATGTGCACATACAATTAAAGAAGCACTGCAATGGGTATATATATATATATATATATATATATATGTATAATGAATATACTAACTTAATAGCTGAAAGTGGGGATAGAAAGTACAAAAGAATAAATAACCTTCTAGTAAAGTGGAAATATTTTTATATTAGTGGGGTCACTTTTAGATTTGTCCCCTTAATTCTCTCCTAGAAAGGCAACCTAAAAAGGCATTTATTTGCCTTAGAAATTTTCCAGAACATAAGGGACCAAGACATGCCCTCTGTTTTCTCTTCTTCACTGAAGGATTGAGATTAAAACGATTATTAAGGCACGAGAATTTCTATATGAAAAGTACGGTGATCTTAAATTACTAGTCTTACACTTGCCTCCATCAAGAATTTTGAAGATTCTCCCAAAAAAAAAAAAAAAAAAAAACTCAAGTAGGGGTTAACTCCAAAAAGGTAATTGTTTTTCACTCCATACTCGAATTTTATTCTAGAAATTATGTTGGGGTGTTGTATAAGTTGTTAGTTATCGTTTGATTTGGATCTTTACCCTACTTTTCGAAGTGGGTTCATGAGAAAAGAGGAAAAAAGTGAAATTTTGATAAAAGAGGAGTTTTTAGAAAATTCTTATCAATTGGGTGGACTCGATGTTGGATTTTATAAATTAGAAACTAAAGAATTCATTTTAGATTTTTATTAAGAAATTTGATTAATTTCGAATATAAGTAAAGCCTATTGGAATAAATTGCTAAACGCATATATGGGTTATTGATGGATATACATTATCCTTGTAATTAGTAGGTTGCTTATCGGATAGCGGGTACTAGTAATTGGAAGGATAAGACTACATTTACAGGGGTTGAATTATTTGAATCCCGGAATACTATTGTAGCTAGTAAAGCGCTAAGTTATGTAAAGCTAAACCTTCCCTCGCCACTAAGGCATCACCTACGTCATGTGCTCATTTTTTATAAACATCAATATAGTTCTCATAGGAGGTGAAGGTAGGCTTTCATTTATTTTATATATCATTTCCTCGTCCTACCATTAAGCCTACAAGCATCCACTTTTCTCTCTTTATGGTAAATCTTTATAATATTCCATATTATCGTAAGTTCCTTTACTTGAAGTTCTTAGGCCTCATGGTATATATATATGTCACATGTAACGAATGGAAGTAAATATCCATAGCATAGTTGCACTTGTATGTAGTAGCTAAATGACCATTATCGTAATTCATATGTCATAGGCCTTTGAGGCATTATTTGATAAACGTTAACGACGGGAGGGTACATAGGTTTTACTTGGCATATGCGCTCGACATGATTCTGTGCACAGGATCGAGACTGGACCATTATAGTGAGCCCGAATATTAGGGAGTACCCGCCTTTGTGGCATCATTTGTATTTAGAGTCAGCTGGAACGTCACGCACCGGTTCCCCCTGACTCGAGCCAACATATGGCATATATGGCCTGCGGGCAGACCCTCATAGTGAGCCCCTGGTAGGGCATACCTTGTATCAGACTGCGATTACAGTTATACGTATAAATCATAGTCATATGCATTTGGGGCGATGTACGCCTTATATGTGATTCAGATCGCCTTCGGTAGGCCACCTTATGATTATTCGTACTTGTCACGCCCCGAATCCCATCGAGACATGATTGGCACCCGTAGCCGATAAGGCCCGAGAGAACCAACCTTTGCCTATGTTCAATCATATGCATCTCATAATCATAACCACCATTTCATAATAATATGAAAGGCGAAGAAAGGAGAACATGGGACATATTTATACATACATATGAAACTTGGCCGTTGAAACCATCCAGTCAAAACAACATATATCTTTTACACTGTTACACCCACATCTGTCTACAAAAGCCTCTAACAAGAGCATTGACCAAAACAAGCCAAAAGTCGGGACAAGTCCCCGCTTTATACAATATCATCAAAACATATATCTACTATGACTCGGAGAAACCCCGAATTAACTGGAGCTCACCAAGGAACTGCTAACAATGGCAATCTACTGGGGAGGCCTACTGGGACCTGCGCCTGCAGCAAGTAAGGTAAATTCCCCGAGAGGGGTCAGTACGAAATAAGTACTGAGTATGCAAGGCTCAGATGAAACTATACAACACATGAATACTTCAATGAATATGTCAATGAACTCAAAACTTAAGAATACTCAATGTGAATAAGTCACCATGTTGCACTTTGGAAACCATGTGGATTGCTTTCATTGCTTTCATTACTTTCTTTATCACAATACTCACTTGTTATCACATATGTCACAATGTACCCGGGCCCCGACTGATCAGTGGGTCTTTCATATCATATCATTGTGTTGGGATCGAGTCGAGCTAGGCTTATGCCCCTAGACTTGCCACCCATACATCAATACATCGGGATCGAGTCGAGCTAGGCTTACGCCCCTAGACTTGCCACCCATAAATCCAAACCTCGGGATCGAGTCGAGCTAGGCTTACGCCCCTAGACTTGCCACCCGTACTTGATCATTGACCACATTTGCATTACTTTGTTCATTACTTTGAGATTGATACTTTGATAATCATAACATCACTTTGGAACTTTGGAACATAACATTGTTGGAAACTTTGAATCATTGACCAATAAGTGAAGGACATGTGAATAAATATCAATGAGAAATATAATATAACTAGCACCATGATACCATTGGAACCATTGAACAATAATCCATGAACAAGAGACACAAGTATAGGCACTATTGGAATATTGGAACGTAACTTTATTTGAGCTTTCAGAACATTAACCATGAATATGAGACATGAGATTCACAAATGATCCATGAGTAGAAAATATATGACAATGACTAGTGATAAACGGATATCGGATAACTTAGCACATTTCGGAATAGAACTAGTGAAATGTCAATGTGAACACTATTTGCCGTAGGAAGATACAGACAAAGTAACCTTACATACCTTGGATTCGCAATACGACTATTCAACCTTAGATGCATAGACAATAATCCCTCTCCTTCTTTATGTGTCCCTCTACAAATACATAACGAAATTCACATTAACCACCAATTACTTTACAAATGCATACCATGTCAATGAGTTACATGTTTGGCTTTAAACATGTCATTTTCCCTTGACAAAACCATTGATCATACTATTATTCCAAAAATTCTATAATATTCCCAACATTGACCAATACATGAAAATCAATACATTCCACCACAATACGTCTCCTTTACACTTTCTTATCCATAACACATCACAAATAATCCATCAAAGTACCTTAATACAACTCATAACACATATCGGCCAAAATCCCATAATTTCCACTTATAGACAAGAACAAGTTTAATACCAAAAATAACACCATACATGTTCATATTTTGTCCATGCCATGCTTTTTCATCAAAGGCCCAAGTCATAATTCAAGTTACAATCCCATGGATTTCACATCTTTTTACAAAAACCAAAAGTGCCATATCTAACATTTCCAACCATAACCAACATGATATACATGATCTCTCATGCTTATAATATGTTAATCCATAATAAGAATCACTTACCTAGGCTTGAAAGATGGTGATCTTGATCCAAATATGGCTTAGGGTTTGAGAGCCCCCAAAGAAACTTTCTTGAAAAGTCTAGAAAAAGAGAGAAAAAGCATGTATGTTCTTTGTCTTAAAAATCTGATTTTTGTGCTCCTTTATAGACTTTTGAAGTCATGCTTAGCCACTCTTGGCATTAAATGAGGTCAAAGTGGAAGAATGGGTCTTTTTGCCCCTTTGGGCCAATTCTTGTAAATTCCATTTTGGGCCTAACTTTGGGCCCAATAACACATACCCATGTAACCCATCCAATTTCATGTATTATTCACCATATATCTCATGTTTACATAATTCCATAATGTTACGACAATATTCTCTTACGAGATTCTCATTCGTCGCCTCGATCGCAAAAATAGGAATTCTAGTCGCCCTTGGCTTCATTGGACATTTTGGATCACTATTCACATTTCATGATTTGATCATGTAGGAGTATATTGAAGTGTTTGAAGCTTTAACAATGCTCAAATAACTCCAAAGAACCAAAATAAACCATCCAAGAAGCGTCGTAGAATTGCGTTACAAAACGGGTCCGGAAAGGCCTAATATTTGTGCCTTGCGCCACACCCCCTGAAACAGGGTAGTGGCGCAGGAAATGCAGCCTCTCTAAATTTTTTGCAGGCTGGTGGCTTGCGCCACACCCCTGAAACAGGGTAGTGGCGCAAGTTTCAGCAAAGTGCTGAAATTTCCGGCCACTTATCCAATGTTTACGTATCGTCCAATTCCTTATCAAAACACTACAAAATACTTACTTAATGATCTTAACCATCAAGTAAACATGAATTAAAGTCACCAAATGAGGTTAAAATGTGTGCGAGTTCTTACCCAAATGTTGAAATCACAACACACCTCCTACGAAGATCTAATCGCACATGTTAAGTCCGATATCAAATGTTTCACCAATGACACTATAAAACACATATGCATGGCATCCCAACACCTATGTAGGTATGATCCCAAGGTATAAAGTGAGGTTATAAAGTACGGGGTGTTACAGTACTACAGGTAGTTTAAGTACATCACCTAGGCAAACTATAGGTTTTATACTATAAAGAATGCCCTCCTCGACGTTATATGATGGGCTATTAAGGTTGGTGCATAGGTTATAGTTTCATGTCATATGTAGTGTACTTGTATGCTCATAATTCTTTCACTTGATATTTGATTCATATGAGCTTCCACACTTGTCTAGCTGTTATTCTGTCTGCTTTCATACCATTACATATTATATATGTATTGACGTCTCTATATTACCACATACTATTGATGCAGGCTTAGATTCACAGGATAGCAGACGTCCACGTTAAACTCTATTATCGTTTTTCGCTGATGCTTTTGGTGAGTTCCATGTCTCTCTGGAGCCAGTTTATGTCTAGTATTTTTGATTATATGTACAGGCCTATAGTTGGGTATATCAGGCCTTATGCCAACTAGTTACTCATAGTATAGTGTGTTAAAACTGACTAGAGGCTTCATAGACGTCATGCAGCAGTGTATTATACAGTTTTTGTTAGTATAACTCCCTCGTGTATATATATACAGCTCATATTAGATATCCTGCACGTTATTATCTCACAATCTCGTATATGTCATAGAGTACTTGTAAAGTAAGTGTATACGGTACTTGTCCGTCCCTACCTGTTTGGGGCATGCCATTGGTTTTTGGAGTTTGACTCAAGATATTGGGCCTCGTTGACCCGAACGGAATATGCAGGTAGGAGGGAGTCCAATGGACTCGCACAAGATTTTTCATGCAAACAAAGAAAGTAACAAATTAGTAAATAATCAAAAGGGAATAAGAGAATCTATCAGTAAACTAACAAGGATAGCAAAACAAAGTTATTCACACTTAAATGCATTCGAAACAAATGGCAAGTAAAAGAACTGAAGTGGCAATTAACAGAAAGAAGAAAGATTATTCAGCATGATTTTCAATTTGCATGGAAGGCAATCCCAGGACTAGCTTCTAGGAAGTGAAACAATGAATACTTATTCCCATATAGACTCAAGCAGGACATTAACTACATCCATAAAAAAGGATTACTAGGAAAGGGGGTTTAACCAATATACTAGACCAGCCCATTAAGTCAACACATTTCAAGTAAATCAAGTAAAATAGAAATGATCTTTGTAGCAATCTATATCCCCTAATGACACTTGAGAATGACTTATTAAAACACGTTGTAAAACAAATTAACTTTCGACTTTAGGCAAATAGATACGAGCTACCGTATGCTCATGATTGTTAAACAAAAACAAAAGGAAGCTACACAGAATTAGCTTGACAAGTTTCTATACCAACAGGGCACACCGAACTTTAAACTTTACTGCATATTACTATAACAAATCTATCAAACTAAATAATACAATACAAGATGAGACACAGTATGTTTCGCCTAAATAGAATTCAATAGCTCACACCATGAAAGATATGCTCTTTTCAAATCTCGATGGAATGAAGTAGAGAGTTCATCTTTCAATTGATCAATTATACCACAATGGTGCTTCATAGCTTCAAGAATTTATCCCAGGAAAAGAGAGGAGAAACATAAAGGGGAAGAGAGGTTGATAATTTATTATAAAGGCTTTCATTAACATTCTTTCAGAGAATCATAACTAAAGAGGAAGGAACAAGAAATGAGCACTGTGGCTTCTAACAAATGGACCAGTAGCACCACAAAGAACCACGAGAAGGTTATTGTGATTTTGTAACTTTCGTCATGCAAATGAAAGGTGAGAATAAGCCATGGTGAGGCTTATTTCACTTTCCTCTTCTCATGGAATGAAGCAGACAAGCAAAGAAAGGGAGAGGAGTAACACTTATTGTGGCAGAAAAAAACTGGGAAACGCTTCTAATTCGATTCTTAATTCTGAGTTCATGGACCTCTTTTTGATATTTATGAATCGAAGGATCTCCATGAACTTCAAACCCTAAACAGGGAGCTAGTAGAATTTGGGAAATGCTTGATAATGTTGAACAAGATATAAGAACTAGGGAGAAATAACTAAGGATCACTAACTCAAAAGCAAAGAGAATGCCAATCCTTTTTTAAAATTTTCCAACTAAGAACTTTCAAAAACAAGAACATATAATGAACGTTTTATCCTTAGTTCTGATTTTTTAATGGATAACACAGAGATTTTCAGTTCTATCCAACCTCTTTGACACTCTAAATCGAAGAGATTCAACAAAACGAAACTAACCAGGTTCAAGTGATTTCATACAAGCAAACGAAAAGAAACAAAAAGCAGGCAACACAAACTTAAGATAGTCATGCGACCTTGTTCTTTAAAAGTTTTGAAGGGATAAGTTTCGGAGATGAAAACAAGTTATCATTTAACTCTGTTTCACCTCTTAGCAATGTTTTTGAGGAAAACTGAATAATAACCCTCAAAGAATCCCTTTTTCCTCAAAGGTGTCACACCCCGAATCCCAACGAGGCGTGATTGGCACCCGAAATCGATAAGGCCCGAGAGAACCAATCTTTGCTCATGTACATTCGCATACATAACCTCATATGAATCTTATTACACCTTATGCAACTTATGCGGAAGTCATAGACATGAAAACATATGTCAGCTATATATGTAAAACTTGTCCATTTGAGCCATCAAGTCAAAACGACATGTACCTTCACATTTATACACCCACATCCGTCTACAAAAGCCTCTAACAAATGCATTGACCAAAATGAACTAAAATTCGGGACAAGTCCCCGCTTTATACAACGTATACAAAATCAAAACACATGTACAACAGTGACTCGGAGAAGCCCCGAACTAACTGGAGCTCACCAAAGATCTGCAACACTGACAATCTACTGTAGAGGCCTACTAGTGCCTGCACCTGCAACATGTAAGGTAAGTCCCCCGAGGGGGTCAGTACGAAGAATGTACTGAGTATGCAAGGCCATAAGAAAACTGCATTAATATATAAGAACTTCAATGGAAATAATTATAGGAGAAAGCTCTATACGTGGAACCATGTACCTTTCTTTTATTATTATCACTCTTTTTGATCTCTCAATCATAGCCTTATCATTCATATGATACCTTTGTTCAATGGATTCCCCCTTTGGTTAACACTCATTATCATTGTTATTAGTCATTCAACATACATCCACTCTTTCGGTGGGTTAACATACATCCACTCTATGGTGGGCAATGACATACATCCACTCTTTGGTGGGCAATAACATACGTCCACTCTTTGGTGGGCAATGACATACATCCACTCTTTGGTGGGCAATAACATACATCCACTCTTTGGTGGGCAATGACATACATCTACTCCATGGGTAGGCCAACATACATCCACGCTATGGTGGGTTAATAACATACATCTACTCCATGGGTAGGGTTAACATTACATAACATTGCTTCCTTTACCTATATTATTCTCTACTTCATTTCTCTTTCTTTCATACTATGAGAGGTACTTTGATGATAGAAACATTCTTGAAACTTGAAACACAAATATACATTACTTCACATCTTTACTCTTGTAAGAGTGATATCTCTACTTGTGAGGGATAGATACATTAACTTGCACATTACTTTCTCATTACTTTTGAGAGATTGGTACATTTACTTGTGAGAGATTGATTCATTTACTTGTGAGAGATTGGTATATTCACTTGCCATAACATTATTTGAACACAACATCTTGGAACCATTGGGAACAATAGTCAATGCATAAGAGACATATGTATAACTTCTATTGGAACTTTGGATCATGACACTAATTGAAACACACCAATATGCTTTACCTTACTCTTATACTTCATGAGATTAACACCTTAACTAAGCACACACTTATATGCACATCTCACTTTACTCCTTTACCTCATGAGATTGACAATTTCACTTATGAGGAATAATTATACTAATTTGCACATCACCTCTCTTAGTACTCTTATGAGATTGGTACTCTTACTTATGAACAATTGGCACAAGGATAATCATCATACTATAGGACTTTGGAATAAGACATGATCGGAATAATGCTATTCAAACTAAACAAGCTCTCTTTACCTCATTACTCTCGTTGGGATAGTTCTTTTAAGAATTCCAACGTCATGACATCTTTGGAACTTCAATCAATGAATAAGAGATAAGTGAATCATGATTCATCTAAGAATAGGGCACATATGAATAACAATATACGTCACCCTAAATTGATATACTTCAAGCCTCTCGGAATTGAAACAAACCCAATGTCAATAAGAACAATCTCTTGTAGAAGGATACGAAAAAAGTAACCTTACATACCTTATCTTCCCAATGTAAGTACACAATCAAATATGTGAGCGCAACAAGTCCGCTCCTTCTTTACGTTTCACTCTACATTACAAGTACATAATGGAACCAATATTAACCACCAACTACCTTACAAATGCATACAATAACAATAAGTCACATGTTTGGCTTTAACATGTTATTTCTTTCTCTACAATACCATTTACGGCATGGTCATATCAATAATACCACAACATGCCCAACATTGACCATATGTCACCCCAAGTTCATACCTTCCACTCTCCACCATCACAACATCATAATTATACCATCAATTACTTTACAAATGCATATAATATCAATGAGTTACATGTTTGCTTTTAAACATGTCATTTCCCCTTGACAAAACCATTGATGAAATTATTATTCCAAAAATTCCATAATATTCCCAACATTGACCAATACATGATACTTGATACATTTCACCACAACACTTCTCCTTTACACTTTTTTATCCATACCACATCACAAATAATCCATCAAATTACCTTAACACAACTCATAACACATATCGGCCAAAATCCCACAATTTTCACTTATATACAAGAACAAGTTTCATACCAAAAATAACACCATACATGTTAATATTTTGTCCATACCATGCTCTTTCATCAAAGGTACAAATCCTAATTCAAGTTCAAATCACCAAGATAGCACATCTTTTACCAAAAGCAAAAAATACACTATTCACCACCTTGCCAACATAACTATCATAATATACATAAGTTCACATGCATATAATATGGTAATCCATCAGAATAAATACTTACCAAGTCTTGGAATAGGATGATCTTCACCAAAGAAAAGGCTTAGGGTTCTTAGGGTTTGAGAGAACCAAAAAGAAAATGTCCCTTAATTCTCAAAATGTGTTGTGTGTTTTTAAGAATAAAAATCTGATTTTGGGTCCCTTATATAGTTCTCAGGTCATCCTTAGCCATATTGCGAGCAATAATTGAGTAGTAATGGCAAGAATGGGTCATTTGACCCATTTGGGCCAAAGTCTTTTATTCCATTATGGGCCTAATTTTGGGCCCAATAACACATATCCATTTCACCCTTCAACTTTCATGTATAAGTCACCATATATCTTATGTTTAAATAATTCCATAATGTCACGACAATATTCTCTTACGAGATTCTCATTCGTCGTCTCAATCGCAAAAATAGGAATTCTAGTCGTCCATGGCTTCCTTGTACATTTTTGATAATTACTTGTGTTTCATGGTTTGATCATGTAGAAGTATGTAGGAGTGTATTAAGGTATTTGAAGCTTTAACAACACTCAAAGAACTCCCAAGAACCAAAAGAAACCATCTAAGAATCGTCGTAGAATTGCGTTACAAAGCGAGCCCGGGAAGGCATAATATTTGTGCCTTACGCCACTGTTGCAAAGCAAGGCAGTGGCGCAAGAATTGAGCCCCCTATGAATCAGTGTCTTGCGCCACACCCCCTGAAACAGGGCAGTGGCACAAGTTTTTATGCTTTGCTGAATTTTTCAGCTGTTTATCCAACACTTGCGTATCGTCCAATACCTTATCAAAACACTATAAAATACTTACTTAGTGACCTTAATCATCAAGTAAACATGACTTCAAATCACCAAATGAGGTTAGAATGTGTACGGGGTATTACCCAAATGCTCTACGAAATCACAAAACACTTCCTATGGAAGGCTCATCACATGTACAAGGCCAAATTTCAATATTTCTCATCTTGACCATTACCAAATACATACTTATAACTCTCGACACCTAAGTAAACATTATTCACTATCATCAAGTAGGGTTGGGAAGGTACGGGGTGTTACAAAAGGATCCTCCTTGATTTTGTGAATCAAGGAGACCTTTAAGAAAGTGTCAATCCCAACAAGTTCAAATCACAACACATACGAAATAACACAATGATCCTTCACTGTTGCGATCACACGAATATCAAAATCAACCATATATTTAAACATTGAGATAAAAACCTGTAGGAATTGTCATAAAACACTCAATGATAAGGCAAAACCAAAAGAAGAAAACAATAAGAAGAAGGTGACTTGAAACATATCGACGCGCATCAATACACGTAAAGATTTCATTTTTAGCCTTTTACAAACACAAGATGAAGTTGTGAATATGAGATATTAACAAAACAGTCTTCAAAGACAAAGATTCAGAGCTAATAAGCAACATCGAGATGACACTGAAATAAGAAATGTGAGACTAACAGTAGCCAAACAAACTAAGGCAAGAACAAATTTTTTATCAGAACTATATAACAAACACCGTTACCAAAAATAAAACCTATGGCCTTCAGGGCCTTCTACAACACATAATCCCAACATTCTCACCTAGTGTGAGATTCCAACAACTATATACTTAAGATTACATCCAACCAATGGTCAAAAATTACTAGGCTTACAAATACGAAGAAGAAGAAATGTAAAAAGACGAAGTTTTTACCTTTTTCGGAGCAGCGAACCTGAGACTATGAGTTTTCAGAGACTTCCATTGTTAAAGTTCTACCCGATTTCGCCGGAGTTTGGATTAAGCTCATCGGAATTCAAGTGATTGCACCAGAATTGAGTGTCTTTCGCTTTGAATTTTGATTACGTGGGATTAGAAGCATGCGTCTCCCGAATCCCCAAAATTTTCCCCAAAAAATCCACTCCTCTCACCCTCAACCTACAATCTCTATTTATAGAAAAATTGGGGTTGTTTTGGGGGGAAAACGGAGGGGTAAATTAGGAATTTCAAAAAGGGTTTTGAAATTCGAAATTGGGGATAAAGAATGGTTTTTCAGCTATGAACTCGATGAACTTGGACTAAACCGGGGTCAAGTTCGAAGTGAATTTTTTGGGAACTTTGTAGGGAAGAAATGAATTCCCCCATAGCCAATGAAAATCCACCAACGTTGTACCTCTAAGGTACAAATTTTGAACGTTAGAGGATGAACTGTGCCGTTTCTAGAAGCTTCGAGATTCCTCGGGTATGAATTGTTGTGTGGTAGTCACGTGGTGTACAAACCGAAGGGTAGAGGGAGATGATTTGATCGGGAAAGAGGAAATTTGTTTTTGGGTTTTCTTGCCAGGTCGAGGTCGGGTTGAAGTTGTTGTTCGGTGTTGTTCTTGTTCGATATTGTAGGTGTTGTTGTTTGCTAAAGTGAAGAAGAAAGGAGTAATAAGGATATTGGGCCTGGACCGGGTCGGTCATTGTTCGGCTAAGGCAGGTGGATTTTTAAAGGGAATGGGTTGGGTCAGTTGATGTTGGAGAGAAAAATAAAGAGGGAAGGCCCAATTGTATTTTTAGCCAATTTAAGTTAATAAAATGGCCAAAATTAAACTTAAACGGTTCAAATTGAGACGAAATTAATTTCCAATTAATTTAACAAGCTTCTCAAATTCAATAATTTTAAAATAAATATTTAATAAAGTATAATTATTTATTTAAAAGTTGAGGAACTAATTATATCATCAATTCCTTATTTTCGATCTATTTTTGTGAAAAATAGAGTATTTGCAATTTAAACAAACTTCTCACTCAAAATAAGTACTAAAACATTTGTTTAAGTGAAAATTATGTAATTAAACACATAATACATTAATTTCACCTTAAATTTGAAAGAAGGCTTGAGATTTATTTTCAAAAAATAATTATTTTAAAACTATTTGGAATTAAGAAACTGGAAAACTAATTTGGAATGGGGAGGACAAAAATTAGGTGTCAACAATGAGTTCATCCTTATACAAAAAATTTTGCTATGTTAGAACTAGCACAGTAGTGTTAGGTTCGAAATTGAGAGGGCGTCCTGCGAAAGCTTATAGTTACAAACCATAGACGAGACAATTCAGATGAAAAGAAAAACATACTAAAAAGCATATTATTAATATGATTTGGCCAATTGGTCTACATATTAAAAACTAATTTTAAAAAATATAATCTAATAAGAGAAGAATCTCCCCTAAACAAGACTTTTTAACAACCATATTGTAGATGCTATTGTGGTATGGTATGACAAGAGTGATCTTCAATTTATAGAGGTCCAAAACTTTTCCTCCAAGAAAGAGGTTAGCCAAATATGAAAAAGTTTTATATTTTCTTTTAGGAAAAATAAAAGTAATTATGGTATTACTTTTATTTTCCTTCCAAGAAAAGTAAAACGTAAATTTGGTAAGAAAATCAGGGCAAAAATCCTAACAAATCTCCCCTTTTTGGCTTGATTTTCTTGACAAAGTAATCTTGATCTTCCTTCTTCACACAATCTTCATATATCACTGCTGCTTACCATGATTAAAAGTTGATATGCGTTAAAAATTGGAGCCCTATGCATTAAAAATAAAAGCATGGGTTAGTATTATTGAAGCCCTGTGTTATAAGTGAACAAGGTTTAAAGTGGAGCTTTGTGCATTGAAAGTGAGCATAGGTTAAAAGTGGAGCTCATGCGTTAAAAGTCTATGCACGAGTTGAAAGGAGCCCAAGAGTTAAAAGTAAGTAGGGATTGAAAGTTGGAGCCCATAAACATGGGTTAAAAATTAATTTTGTTTAAAGATGGAGCAGCAGGATTGTTGAAAATTTGTTTGAAACTTCTTCTCCACCTGTAGTATGATCGTTTTTTTTTTACAAAAAAACTCTTCAGTATCGTCAAATTGGTTGCAACTTGATTTGAAATCGCCTTGACATGTCCTCAACCTCGTTCAATCATTAGACCATTGAACCATTGGACCATAGGATCATTGGCTATGATACCACTTGTTGGGTTCGAAATCGAGAGGGCGTCATGCGGAAGCTTATAGTTGCAAACCATAGATGCGATAATTCAGATGAAAAGAAAAACATACTAAAAAGCATATTATTGATATGGTTTGGCCAATTGGCCTACATATTAAAAACTAATTTAAAAAACATATAATCTAATAGGAGAAGAATCTCCCCCTAAACAACTCTTTAATAACTACATTGTGGATGCTATTGTTTTATGGTATGACAAGAGGGATCTTCAATTTATAGAGGTCCAAAATTTTTCCTCCAAGAAAGAGGTTAGCCAAATATAAAAGAGTTTTATATTTTTTTTTAGAAAAAATAAAAGTAATTATGATATTACTTTTATTTTCCTTCCAAGAAAGTAAAGCTTAAATTTGATAAGAAAATCAAGACAAAAATCCTAACAACTAGCACTATAGGAAATGCTAACAGACAGTAGCTAGTAAGGATGTAAAAAAGATAGGAGTTGGTTATGAGCCAATGAACGTTGTTCACTTCCTTGCATCTTCAGGTAATTGAAGTCCCTGATGATATGTTTTACTTGCCAGGTAACAATAGAGGTGTCATTGATCAGGGGGGTCAATAATTTTTAACATTAAAAAACCCAGGCAACCGATCGGATCAAATCGATTTTGAGGTTTCTTTTATAAAATTGAAGATTTTTATATAAATTTATAATCGTATCGAATAATTAGATTGATATTTTAATTTATAAAAATTAATTGAAAAAAATATTGAATCGTACCAAATAATACATGTGTTAACATATTTTATACGGAAAAGGGTCAAAAATACCCTTAAAGTATTAGAAAAGGCTCAAAAATACTCTTCTTCCACCTATTGGCTCAAAAATGCCCCTCCATCCACCTATTTGGATCAAAAATGCCCTTAAGGTTAAATTTAAGCTCTAAATTGCCCCTCCTTTTAACATATGGAATAAATGAATTTTTAAATTAAATATGTGGCATTATTTTTATTGTTTCACATATAATTAGACTCAAATTCATTCACAATCCTACCCATTAACTCAAACCCAATTAAAAAACCCACCATTGCTCCATCTTCCTCCAACCTATGTTTGTTACAACCTCGTGTTTCTGCATACTCTTAAATTAATTAATTCCAATTCTCATTCTCCCTCTTTTCACATTCAAATGAAACTTAACCCTCAGTTTCTCAATATCCTTTTCTTTTCCTGCCTTATTTTTCTCTTCTAAAAATTTATTCTTTGACTATTTCTTTGTAAATCAGTTATTTCATTATTTTAATTTCTTCATATTATATTCGTTGAAATAAAAAAGTATGAAGGGAATATTAGAAATCCACTAGCTTTGAAACAAAGGAACAATTAATTTTAATTTTTTTTAAAAAAAAAAAAGTAAAAAAGAAAAACAACATATAGTGGATATAAGGTGATCCATTTGGATTCTTGTTTGTAAATTGTTTACTTATTTAAAATCTGCTTACGTTTTTGATAAACACGTTTCGTGTCGGTCTTTTAATTGGGTTTGAGTTAATGGGTAGGATTGTGAATGAATTTCAGTCTAATTATATGTGAAACCATAAAAATAATGCCACATATTTAATTTAAAAATTTATTTATTCCATATGTTAAAAGGAGGGGCAATTTAGAGCTTAAATTTAACCTTAAGGGCATTTTTGATCCAAATAGATGGATGGAGGGGCATTTCTGAGCCAATAGGTGGAAGGAGGGTATTTTTGAGTCTTTTCTAATACTTTAAGGGTATTTTTGACCCTTTTCCGTATTTTATATATCAAGTTTAGAAATAATAAAATATTAAAATATTTGCTTTGCACCCGGGGTGGTGAAAAGCGGCAATATAATTAACACTCATCGTCCTAATATTGAAATTTATTATACTATCGATTGAAATTAAATTAGTTCTAGCATCTCGACTCTAGAGTAATAACTAGTAAGCTACAAGGTATTCAAATGATCTTGAGTAACAAGCTACAAGTTATTAGATATTTTTTCTCTCTAATAATTTAAATTTCTCTTATTCGATATTTAATTTAAGTAAACTCAATTCTTGAATTTCACCGTAATTGATTTTTTTCCTCTCGTATAATCTAAATTATATATATATATATATATATATATATATATTGCTTAATATTATTTCACACTATGTTGTTGCTTTCAAACAATAAAAATGCGGAAAGAGTTTTGCCAGAAGTCATACATAAGTATAGGGTGTTCTAATTTTTACTCCCTCCGTCCCATTTTATGTGTCGCCATTTTCTTTTTGATCTATCCCAAAAAGAATGTCATCTTTCCTTATTTGGCAATAATTTAATGTCATCATCCCCATTTTATCCTCACTGGATCCCACTTAATAAAAAAAGACAATTAAAAGAAAAACATTAAAGTGACTTTAATAGGGGCAATTTTGTAAACTTTACAAAATCATCATTTATTTCTTAAACTCCGTGCCCCGTCAAAAGGCGACACATAAAATGGGACGGAGGGAGTATATTTTTTTAAAAATAGTATTAAAAATTAACTGAATTATATCAATATCGAAGAGAAATCGAGATAATAAAATGATTTTTAAAAGTCTAATTTTGGTTATATAAAATAAAATAACCAGAAGAGGAGCCTTCGAGTAACTGGTAAAGTTGTTGTTATGTGATCAAAAAGTCACGGGAGATCCTTGTGGTCGAGTCGTTTCTCGAACCCTGCACATAAACAGAGCTTTAGTGCATCAGGCTGTCCATTTTTTAAAATAAAATAATCAAAAAATTAATATAATATAAATTTTATAAAATAATCGTCCGAACCAAATCATTGATACCACTATCATTTATCATGTTAATGACAACTAGAGAGTTTGATTCCACGTCTGCATCATAATATAGTGCTAGATTATTTGAACTAGAGTAGGATATTTTACAACTTAATCAGCCTTCACATGATCAGTCCTAGTGATTGCCTTAATATTACCTTTTCCGTCCATTTACGTGGCATACAGTAAAACTTTTTTAAGTTAATACTTGATAAATTAATAAACTCTCTAAGATAATATTTTTGTCCGGTCCCGATTTGGACCAGTAGAAAAAATTACCAATTTCAATAAGATAATAAGATAATATATTTTCGAAAGACCCCTATATAAATATATGATCTCATTAATATTATAAATTAATAATTCTTTAAAATTACAAAAATATCTAAGACAATGTAGTGAAATATGATTATAGTGTTTTTTTTAAAAAAAAAAAATAAATTTAAATCTAATTGAAGCTCATCTTTAACTTTTCTTATTGCATCCAAAAGTTCCGGTGTTGTCTTCTCGAACTGCATCAAGAAATTGTGAAGAGTTCTAGACGTGATAAGTGCTTCCTTATATGGTTCCAATGGTATTGTATCGTCTTATACTTCATCATCAACATTGTTTTCTCCAATGGTATCCACAATTTCTTCTAAGCTCTTGACCTTTGAACTTGTATCATTTTCACCCGGGTAATCCAACAAGCTATTGACATCCATTTTATTGCGGTAACTGAGATCATTAATCATGACATCAAGTTCATGAATGTCGTTTTCACAAATGGGTTCATTTAAATTTCTTGAGGCTTCATCCCAAACGAATTTTGAAGTGTCGATACAATGTACTTTATGTATAATAAATTTATTTCTTACATTAATTCAATAGATAAGATACATAAATCAGTAAGATACAATGATTTTGATATAATCAAAATTATCCTTCATTGAATCTCAAAAATATTTTTTAAATTAATAAATATTAATTTATCAATTAAATAATACCTCTGGAAAATAATAATATGATCCCGACAATATTAATTTAGAAAAATATTACTATATTTTGAATCTTGAGAGTCAAACTGAGTTTTTCTTTAATTAATATAATTTTTTCATACCCCTTTTATAATTTGAATTGTTATTTATAGATTGTGATTAATAGTAATTTTAGTACGTAGTTTCCAAATACTCCATCTGTTTCAAATTGCATTCCTTAGTTACTATTTGGACACTGGAATGATATTTTCTTTGACCATAACTTTTTCAAATAGTTTTTTAAATATTTTGAATTTACTAATTATTGTGACGTATAGTACTTCCAACGTTTCTATTTATGTGGCACAATTGAAATTTCGAGAGTCAAATAGCTTTTTTTTTGATCGAAAATATTTTATATGACTTAAATAGTTTATGTTGTTTAATTATGGTGATTTATATAGTACTTTTTACGTAGTTTTCAAATATATAAATTTAATTTTAAAAAAAAATTAAAGATTTTATGTTCAAGTTCACAATCAACTTTAGAAGTTTGAATTACGAAATCCAACCGTGTCACATAAATTGAGACAAAGGGAGCACCTTTTATGTAATTTCTAAATATGTAAGTTTTAATTCAAAAAGCTGAAGATTTAATATCTGAGTTCACACTGAACATTAGTCTTATCCTCGTACTCCTACTAAAGCCAAAGATATTAAAACAACCGAGAGAGTATATACTTTTTATTTTAAAATATTTTAAACTTCAATGTCCAACTTCACGATTAAAACAAAAGAATTTAACTCCTCTTGGAATTCAATTAATAATTTCACAAAATTTGGGGTATATTATACTTTATGAGATCGTTTAATATGCGGACTAAATTATAGTGACAGATTTGGATTGTAAGTTGTGACAGTGTTGTAAAACTATGAAAAAGTTTATTTTATATCAAAAGTTTAATACAGTTTAATTGAAGTAATACCATTTGGCCCCAAAATTTTATAAGATAGATATTTTCTTATCAAAATGAGGAGGCATAAATAGCAATATCTTTCTTATCATAATTACTTGATATACTTCTTTAATTAGAAAACTAATTAATCAAAACTTTTGATATTTAAGTAACATAAATGTCATACTCACCTAAACAGTGATTAAAAAAAATGGAGAGAAACTGAATCCATCAATTAGCTACCATTATTAGCACTCCAAGCATGCATTTTCCGTAATACCAAACACCCCCAAACAATATGTTTTTTTGGTTAAATATATTTTTTAAAATATTTTGTTAAATACAGTAAAACCTCTCTAAATTAATATTGTTGATACCATGAAATAATATTATTTTGTAGAGGTATTATTTAATTAATAATTTAATATTTATTAATTTAAATAGTATTTTTGAGATTCAATTAAGGCTATTTTGATTACATCAAAATCATTGTATCTTACTAATTTATGTATCATATTTATTGAATTAATGTAAAAAATAAATTCATTATACATAAAGTACATTGTATTGACACTGCAAAATTCGTTTAGGGGGGATGAAGCCTCAAGGAATTTAAATGAACCCACTTGTGAAAATGACATTCATGAACTTGAATAAAATAGATGGCAATAGCTTGTTGGATTACCCGGGTGAAAATGATACATGTTCAGAGGTCCAAAGCTTAGAGGAACTTGTGGATACCATTAGAGAAAACAATGTTGATGATGAAGTTGAAGACGATACAATACCTTTGGAACCATTTACGCGTAAGGAAGCACTTATCGCGTCTAGAACTCTTCGCAATTTTTTGGTGCAATTCGAGAAGACAACTTCGAAACATTTGGATGCAATAAGAAAAGTTAGAGATGAGCTTCAACTAGGTTTAAATTTTAACAAAAAATACTAGAATCATATTTCACTAAATTGTCTTAGATATTTTTATAATTTTAAGGAATTATTAATTTATAATATTAAGGAATTATTAATTTATAATATTAATGGGACCATATATTTATATAGGGTTTTTTTGAAAATATATTATCTTATCGAAATCGGTAATATTTTTCACTGACTCAAATTAAAACCGAAAAAATATATTATTTTTGAGAATTTATTAATTTGCCGAGAATTAACTTAAGAGAGATTTTACTGTAAGACAATTTCCTTTTATTTGTGGAAAATGGACTTGGCTCCTCTCCATTACACATTCTCTCCATTTCCTTAAGTGCACACTTAGATAATTGACACTTGTCTATTTTTATTTTTTAAAGGCTTGGATTCAACTATCTCAAGCAAACATGTTAACTATAGTTAATAAAATAATTTAGGAATACACTCCTAACTTTGGTAAGAAAATTTCCTATTCCCTTAAATTTAAGAAATCATTAGTTTTCTTTTTATTTACTTACAATCAGTTCTTACATTTCATATTTAAATACAATATTATTTAATAGATGTAACTATGCATCCAATATTTAGTTATTTTTTTTCCCAGTAATATTTGGTTGAATGGGGCTTTCAATTTTATACCACCTCAAAATTGTTATTTTAAATCCACAATTTTCATTCTTGCAATTTTCCTCTGTAATAAAAAATTAAAAGTTAGTTCTTTGAGAAGCTTTTACTAATTTTAAATGTTTAATTGGAAAAAAAATAATAATAAGTAAAACCACCTCAAAATTGTTATTTAGTCATTTTTTATTTACATTCCAAGTCTTTTGTTCTTATTAATTTTATATTTACATTCGAAGTAAATAAATTCAGCCAAGTATTACAGAAAAAAGAATTCAATCAAATATTATTAAAAAAAAAAGTATTCAACCAAATATTGAATGTATAGTCCATCTTATTAAATAATATTATATTGTATTTAAATATGAAATGTAAGAACTGATTGTAAGTAAATAAAAAGAAAATTAGCGATTTCTTAAATTTAAGGAAATAAAAAATTTTCTTACCAAAGTTAAGAGCGTATTCTTAAATTTATTTTATTAACTATAGTTAACATGTTTGTTTGAGATAGTTGAGTCCATAAATGGATGTCATTTTCCACGTTTAAAAACACACACACAAAAATATCCAATGGGAGATACTTTTCCTCTCTCTTAATTTCTCTACAGGACTCCACCACCTACCACCATTTCTCTACACAATAATTGAGCTGGTCCTAATAACCGTCCTTATGGACATGCAATAGTCAATTGTCATCTTAATATAGTTGTATCATGACCAAGGACTCGTTTTGATCATAGGAATTGTATTTATTTTTTTTCGGAATAGTTTTTTATTTTGTTTAAAAATCAATATTTGATTTTGAAAATATAAATCCTACTTTCAATCAACATTCAGCCATCTCGATCTATTTTGAATTAATTTAGTTTAATTCGATCCATATTGAATTAATTTAGTTTGATTTAAAGCTTTTGGTGCATATATAAAAATGTGATCACAAAATCAATTTAGTTTTATTTAATTAGACTAGTTTCCTTGATACTATCAAATTATGTGATTAAAAATATAAAATAAGATAAAACTTTCAACAAGCAAATACATCACTTCAATCTACTTGTAGCTAAATTAATATTATGGACCCGTTTGGCCATGAAAATAAAAAATATATTCACTTTATTTGGTATTTTTGAAGTTGAAAATAGAGTTGAAGCTGTGTTTGGCCATAGTATTTTAGAAATGGGGTATTTTTGAAGTTAAAAAATATAAAAAGTGAAAAAAATAAAAATTCTTTTAGAGTTTTATGAAAATTGGGTTAGTTTATGAAAATAAAAAATTTAAAAAAAATTAAAAAGTGCAAAAAGTGAATCCAAAAATAGTGAAACAATTCCTGAACTATTTTTCAAAAATCCAAATATTGTGAAAATGTATTCCAAAATATTTATGGCCAAACAAGTATTTCGGAATAAAGTGAAAATGTATTCCGGAATATTATATTCATGGCCAAACGCCTACTATGTCTCGGCACAATCACTCAAAATAATTTTAAAAATTAAGAAAGAGTAATATGAGATGGATAAACAGAAAAAACTGATTAGAATTATTTGCTAACAAGAATTTCAAGATTCAGAAAAAAACAAACACATAATTAAAATAAAATAATAAAATAACCTTGTGAAAGATAAAAGACGATGAAAGAAAACTTAAGAAAAGACCTGAAACGGGGAAAGAAAAATGGGAAAAACTAAGCGTTAGAGTGAGACTCGATCTCACAATCAGCCACACCTCAATTGGTGCCTTAACCACCACACCAACTACCACCTTGTTATCATGGGTGCCACTCTTTTTTAATGTTATATTTTTGTATAAAATATCAGCATGTATATTAAATTTTTTACCGAGCATGCGGGTGCCCCCAACGCTCTACATAGATCCGCCCCTAGTTATAGGATAGATATTTTTCTCCTTTCTTTATAAATAGCCTTGTACATGGTGGAAATCAATCAAGTTGTTTTTCAGTTCCTCTCTTTTCTTCTTTTGCTTCTGATCTCATGGATTGAACTTATGGTCGATGTTTTCTCTTTCGTAATAGAGAGCTGATTTTATCATGGTATCAGAACAAAGTTATTCGATCGGTAACCTTCTCATTCAATTCTTTGTTGTTTCGACGAAAATCAAGTATAGTTTGACTTTGAAAAACTGCATGATTCAATTTTTGCTTCTGTGTTGATTGTGTGTTGATTAAGTGCTTATCTCTCTACTTAGTTAAGTATTCAATTTCGTATTCAGACGCAAATATCCCTTTTTTTTTTTGGTTTTTTCCTTAAACTCAAACAATTGTCTTTAATGGCGAATTCGAGTGAAGAACCACCAAATATGGGTGTTTTGGTAAAAATTCATGTTAAGGATGATACCAGTTCCCCTTTGTACATGCACCCCTTTAATTATCTAGATGCAATGTTGGTGCCAATTCCTTTCGATGGAATAGGGTATAGATCATGGAGGAGAGGAGTTCTTGTAGCACTATCTGTTAAGAACAATCTCGGATTCATTAATGGTGAATATAAGAGACCAGATCCAGGGATGTCATGATATCGACAGTGGAAAAAATGTGATAATATGGTTACATCATAGATCCTAAATCAGGTTAAGAAAATTGGAGATAGTGTAGAATATGTGAGTGACTCGATTGAGCTATAGAAGGAGTTGGATGATCGGTCTGATCAAACAAATGGTGCAAAGCTTTATCAAGTTCAGAGAGAGATAAATGAATTGTCTCAGGGTACTTTGGGTATAACTACTTATTACACAAAAATAAAGAAGTTGTAGGAAGAATTGAGCACTTTGCATGCTCAGACTCAATGTAAATGTAACTATATTTGTGGTGCCGAGAAGCATTTGTTTAAAACAGAACAAGATAGAAGGTTGGTTCAGTTCCTTATGGGGTTAAATGAAGTTTACACAGGATTTAGAGGGAACATTCTCATGATGAATCCATTACCATCTCTAGCACATACCTTTTCACTATTGATACATGATGAGAGACAAAGAGAGATCAAACCAAATAGTTAGGTATTCATGGAGTCTACCTCTCTCACTGCAAGTAGCTTGAGAAAAATATCTTTGGAGCCTACTAGATTTCTTGTTAGTACTAGTGGTTACGGGGGAGGAAGCAACTTGAAATCCCCCTGAACAGGTTATTCTTCAAGAAGCACAAGCTACACTTCAGGTGGAAATGAGACTTTTCGGAAAAACTATACTCAGAACACTGGTTATATTGGGAATAAGTCCCATGTGATATATGTTTATTGCAAAAGGCCTAGACCTATAAAAAAATTCTTTAAGCTTCATGGTTATCCAAAGGGAAATCATCAAAACCATTACAATAATTATCGAAATTCTCAAGGTGGTTATCAGAATAGCACTCAGAACCACAAGTTCAACAAAGAAAAAGGGCTCATAGCTGATGTACATAGATCTTTATCAGATATGGTACCTACCAGGGGAGAGGAGCAAAGAGGGTCACATGGTGAACACAACATCAGTTTAACTAGAGAATAACATGAACATGTTGTGAACTTGATACAATATTTTTAGCTTGCAGCTCATGGAGAGAGTATCAATAATAACAATGTTGACGCTGTGAATGGAATTGTAAGCTTTGCAGGTATAATAGTTGGTATCTCTTCTATTGATTTTGACAAATTATCTTGCAGGTGTTTAAAAAACAAGTCTGATTCTTGGATCCTAGACTCAGGTGCCTAGAACCACTTAACCTTTAACAGAAACTCCATGACCAACATTATTACCCTTCCTTATCCTCTATTAATTGTCTTACCAAATGGTTATAAGGTGAAAGTAAGCTAGATTGGTAGTGTAGTACTTACATCTAATATTTTTTTGAACAAAGTATTATTTGTACCTTCGTTTAAGTATAATCTTGTGTTTATTAATTCATTTACTACTTTTATGCTTAACAACATTGTGTCATTTACTGAGCTTTCATGCATTCTACCGGCCTATTCAATAAAGAGGCCTCTGGAGATTGGTGAAGCCAGGGATGGGCTCTATTTTTTGTGTCCCAAATGCTTGAAGAACAATAACTATCCCTCTGTAAAGTGTGTTGCTCTTTTGTCCAATGTCTGTATTTCTGTTTGAAATTCTAGTTCTCAAGATTCTATGACTAAACCTGTTTCTACTATCCTTGTTGTCATAGAGCACAATGTCATTCTCATTCTACTGTAAATAGTAATCATGATATAAATAAGTGCTCACATAAATTCATTGTATCGAATTCTGGTTTGAAGATGAAAAACAATTTCCTACTTTTGTGTCTCTTTTATCTCTTGAATGTGATGTGAATATGTTATGGCATAACAAACTTAGGCATGTACCCTTTGTGAAGATGAGGGATATCCATTCCATACCTGAGACCTTCCCTACCAAACGATCCTTCTTGTGCAATATATGCCCTATGGCAAGGCAAGAAAGACTACCATTCCCTCATAAAACTAATGCCACATCTACCAAAATCTTTCAATTGCTGCACATTGACCTCTGGGGACTTTATCATGTAACCATACATGAAAACTATAATTTTTCACTTTTATGGATGACTATAGTAGATGTATATACATGGACTCAATTACTAACTTTCCAAAGCAATGCTCTAGAGGTCATTAAAAACTTCACAGTCATGGTTACAAATCAATTCAACACCACTGTCAAGTCCATAAGAACAGATAATGGACTTGAGTTTGTAAACACAGAAACATCCTCCTCCTTGAATTCTAAAGGAATCATCCATGAAAGAACCTGTCCATACACACCACAACAAAATGGTGTATTGGAAGGAAAACATAAATATTTGTTAGAAAGAACTAGCACACTCATTTTTCAATCCAAACTACCACAAAAATATTGGGGAGAGTTTTTCCTGTGTGCTACATGATACGATCATAATTCGGAAATTAGGATCAAAATGCAAAAAATTTAAATAATCAAAAGGATATATGGAATTATAGTAATCCGATCGGATTTATGAGTAACAAAGGACTCTACACCTTCATCTCTCAATTGAATTCAATCAAACAACAATAAATCTTACTCAATCAAAGACGAGAAAACTAAATTGAAACTACAAAGAGGAAAACTCTATGATTGATTAAGCTTGAAGAAGTTAACATGAGAAATTTAGAGAATCCACCCTAAACACTCAATCTACGATTATCAACTATGAACTACGCTAATGCTAGGCTTCATCTAGAAACTACAATCTTGAAAAGCTCTCAATATTCAATTCATCAAAAACTAAGTAATGAAATAACTACGATAAGTGTTTATAGCATTTGCCTTTACACACTTGCATTATTTAAAAAGTAGCAAAAATTGGCTAAGTTGGTCGTCCCTCATCGCCCAAAGACTGGTTGCATCGCCAAACAGTCCATGTTGTAGCCTAAGGTGCTTGGAGGTCACCAAACTTGATAACAAGCACTTGGAGTTTGGCGATCAACTTGTTCCCTAGCCAAAGTGAAGGGTAGGTCGCCCAAAAGGTTACTTTTATCGCCAAAGTAGGAAGTGGAGTCATTTTCTTGGTGCCTTTCAAGCCACTTCATGCCCCTTTTTCCATGTTCATAGCTTGGGACTCCTTGAGATTTTGACCTTGATGGGTGGGTGCTATACATACTCGTATCATTCTCCCCTTCTTAAAAATGATTCATTCTTAAATTTGAACCTTGCAAAAATATAAGAAGGATAAATAACAAACACATCCTCATAGCATGAGGGTTAACACAAGGGTTATCAACCCTATCAACTTGCCAAGGAGGCACACATTTGACATACAACCAACTATCCTTTGCATTGAATACAATTCATTCATCATATAAGGTACAAAGGATTTAACTATAAGCATCATCATGAGACAAGGAAACTACAAAAGTCTTATTGGCCTCAGAACCTCCAATAGGTAATGTTACCTCAAGACATAATTGTTTCTTTATCTCGCAGTATGACCACATCAAGATTTATGCAATCACCTACAAGGGTTTATTCGGGTCAAAGAAGTAAAAGACCCATATATCTCTACCTTCGTAAGTAAAAAATCCAATACCATCTTGGGTATCATCATAAGCAAAGAGGTAGTGAAGGAAGTTGCTAAGATCTTTAATCTTTTTTTTTAAGTATAAATTGCACAGATTGCAGAAATTTTGTTACTGTATGGAATTCAGCCCCATGAAGATGCGTCAGTAGTGAATGTTTTGAGAAAGAATCCACACACATCCATATATGACTCGCAACCTGCCCCGCATCAATTTTGAAAAAAAAAATCAACTCGCCCCACATAACCTTAAACCCACCTGTTGCTCCCTATTTTAAAAATTAGCCAAAAGTATGTTTGCAACTCAAACCATCATTACGTGTGAAAATGCCCCGAAAATAAATTATAATAAATAATAAGCTCAAAATGGACCGGGGAAAAATTTAAATCGGGGAGAAAAATTTGGGCCTAAGGGAATTGAGCCAAGAGGCCCAATTTTGGATTGAGCTGGACTGCCGATAATCGTTGTCTCGGTAGGATAACCGCTGCAGTGGTAAAAGTTCTTCTGCAGCAGTAAAAAGCAGTGTGCCCAGTCGAAGGATTTTTGAAAACCCTATTTCTTATTATTTTCCTAGGTCGCCCCCTCCTTCAAAAATACTCTAAAAATCTTAACTCCCCAACCATGAGATTTCAAAGGTCAAGGTTCATGAGAGCGGTTTTGAGACACACCCGAAGGGAACCTGACATGGGAATACGTCTAGTACATGTGGGATAGCTCACTCCTCTTTGTATCAGTATATTTTGCCTACGAGGTAAGCTAAGGTTTATTTTATAGCAACTAGACTTAGGCTAAATGCATTTCATATGAATAGTAATGTTGGGAGTATCATGCATTAGGCCTTTGGTCACGGAGTTGAACGGATGGACACGTTTAAAATCTGGTTAGGTTCAAATATAATTGTATAACTGTGCATTATGAGGATATATTAAATGTGATGAGAGAGGAATGGAATGATAGAGTGAATGTGCATAGCATAATATCTTTTTGGGCTTGAATATAGTGAAAAATTTAACAGGATGTCATGATAGGGTAAAAAGTGGGAATTACAGAGCTTAATGAATTTTAAATGTCTTAATTGTTCTGATTTCACTGAGGAAAGTGGTTAAAAGGTGAGGTATGGCTCATTTGAGGTTAGTAACTGGAACAAGCGAATTTCGTGATTGATAAATGAGCATAAAAGAGTAGTTTTGTGAAGTAAAGAATAGTATCTCCATTAAAATAGTTAAGGGGAGATTATAGATTAATGTGAAACATGTGAGGTTGGGAATGTGGACTGATAGGAAGAGTATGTTAGTATGAACTTGGGCTACTACAGTCTATAAGGGTTTATAGCATATGATGGTTAATTGGGGGATATGTATATGTGCATTGGTTAAGGTTACTGATCAAATGAGCTAAACATTTATGTGCACTTAGAATTTCTTGGTTTTGTGCTTATTTGTGATTTAAAATATCTATGATTGCTTTTAAGCATGATTTATGATTTAATGATTGCATTGCATTGATGGGATGTGATATGGTTCGGGTACCACGCCAGTACGATTGTGATATAGATTGGGTATCACACCGGTACGATTATGATATGGGTCGGGTACCACGCTGGTACGGATGTGATGATAATATTAAGAAGGGTAAGATATGATGCACATATCTTGCATACATGCATATGTGGTAAATGTGATTCTATTTTTTATATGCCCTCATACATGTGTTTTGTTGTGGTAAATGATGAGAAAGGAGTTATAACCGTACATTAGGTCCCTTGTGAGGACCGAGTATGGTATGATATGACCGAAAAACTTATGATAATTACGGGATATGGCATTGTGATGTCTTGTGATTGTAATTGCCGAGAGGACTTGGGTGGATGTAACTTAAAAATTGTAGGTAGCATAAGAATGGGCTGGCATGAAGGGAGGAAGGTATAGGTTGGACTAGATAGTCAAAGGACAAAAATATATGAAATATAATTCAAAGGACAAAGATATACGAAACATGGATAGTCAAAGGACAAAAATATACGAAACATAGATTATCAAAGGACAAAGATATACGAAATATACGTCAAAGGACACAGATATACAAAATATAGGTCAAGGGACAAAGATATACGAAATATAGGTCAAAGAACAAAGATATATGAAATATAAGTCAAAGGACAAAGATATACAAAAATGTTAAATGACAGGTAAGTTACAAAGATGCTAAGATGATATGTTAAGGATTCTTTAATTGGGGTTAGAATCGAAACTCTACTTTATGTTATGATTTTTCCAGTATTAATTATTAATATTATTTATTTCTAACCCTGGTTGGTCGATGAGTCTTACTAGTACATTTAGTTTTACTGATGCTACACTTACTATACCTCTACTTGGGGGTATAGCCATGGTGTAGGTCAGTTGGAGTTTCCATAGCAGCGAGGCCGATCACTCAGCAACAACTCCTATCATTTCTATCCTTCATGGATGCTGCGCCATGAATGTCCCTACTTCTTGTGTAGTGCTCTTGTACCAGTTTAGGCTAGGTTCTGAAGAGTCACTTGTAGTTATTTTCCACATTTAACTTTCATATTTGATATATTGAAAAAAGCTTGGGAAAGAATTAAATGAGTAATTGTATTTCAACTTGATTAGATTACTAAATGGTGAATATTAAATTAACTGAGTGTATATCATAATAACTTTCGCATTGATTGAATGGTAGGATATTCAGGGTTCTCCTATCTGAGGTAGGTGTGGGTAGGTACCTGGCAAGATTCTATTGGTTGGGTTGTGACATTTATTGCAATTGCCCAATAGATGTATCTTTGGCTCCTTAGACAATCCTGTATAGTGGCAATTACGTGAGTAGTTGCACCCATATCTATTCATTAAGTGTCACTAGGTACCATAGCCAAATTAACTTCTAAACAAACAATGTTAACAAGTTTACCTTTCTTTTCACGAAAGGCAGCGTACTCAGAACATTCTTTCTTTCTGTGACCAGGTTTGCTACAAAAAAAAATAGAATAATGTCCTTTTGACTGCAGTTCGTTTAGTCTTACTCCTTTTTTGCTTACTTGCAAAGGTTTTAGATCCAGAGAGAGATGCCAAATGAGCACTTTCAATCTACTCGTGTTTAAGTCTATCCTCTTTTTGCACATATTGAGCTATAACTTCATCTAAAGTCCAGTTCTATAATGCCCTTGAAATTCATGCATATCCGTTGGGGATATTCTATGTGTTTAGAGTCATAAAATAAGGTCATTTGACCCTTATAGAGATGGGAAAACATTTGGAATGAGTTTGGGATTGGAAAAGGACATCATAGGCTGGAAAAAAAAAAGGCCGAGCATTGGGCACTGGGACCTCCGCTTTGGGCCCCATGCCACAAAGCATTTTAAAAATCCCCACTGGTTAACCTGTACTATAGGCTGTACGATGCGCAGGCCACCTCTGTGCGTTAGGAGGTGCAACGCACAGCCTCCTCCTACGCGTTAGGGTGTGCGGCGCGCCTGATACTTCAGCGTCTATAATTTTTCTACATTTTTCTTTTATAATTTAAGTGTAAGACCATCTTTTCACCCCATATAACTCCCCCAATTCGTTCTTAAATACCCAAAAACATTTTATTTCACTCCTAAATAAAACAAAACATAAACCTTTCCCTCTCCTAAAGCTCAAGAACACAAGGAAAACGGATTTTTAATTCTCAAGCTCCAAGGCCCCAAGAATCAAACTTTCTTCAAAATTCTTTGAACTCGGGTATGTGAGGGTTCATCAATGGGTTCCTTTCACCCATTGAGTCCCGAAGTGAATTCAATTTCCTCCATTAATCTTATTCTTCAAAGTTAGGGTTTCATGAAAATTATGGTTTTTGATGTATTTCAATTTCTTAGAAAGAATAATATTTGAATTCATGTTTCCCTTGAAGATTCATTGATATTATGGAGTTATTATTGTGAACCCTCATTGTGTTGATCAATTCGTGAATTTGGGGTTGTTTTCATGGAAATTCTTGTCTTATACATATTTTATATACATTGTAATGAGTAGTTGTTTTGGTGGGTTATGAACACCCGATGATCTATGTTCTCATGCATTGATAATTGAACAACTATTCTTTCAGTGTCACATGTTTTAGGATGCTTTAAGATAAAGTGTCTATATTTCAGTCTTAGAATTCAATATTTATGAGCTTACCCGTTATTCAGTAGTGTAAATTTAGTTGGAAGTAGTACTTAGCATCGAGAGGACGTCGGGATGAAGTCTCTTCCGTCAGTTAGGTTGAGACCTTTAATAGAAGTTCCTAAGTCCCAAAACTACGTTGCCACTGTAGGTATAAAGGAGTCTTGCGTCAGATAGGTTGACACCTTAGTCCCTTGGACATCAGATTAGTGGATCCACACCAGCCAGTGTTCGTACCCATGGCAAGGTACTGAACACCCATCCAACTGGGGTTACTAGTTGGGCCTATTTAGCTCAGATGGGGTATGTCGTTAATAGTAGCTCCTACAGTTCAGTCTCGGTTATTGCATGATCTCGTATTCAGTTTATTCAGCACATTATTGTCAGTTACAAGTTATATTTACTTGGTCATTGCATTAGTTATAGTCATCAGTTTTCATGCTCAGTTTATCCCTTCATGATTAGTATGTTCAGTTGCTTATGGCATAATGCATACCTCACATGCTCAGTACATTCAAAGTACTGACCGCATACTTCTTTGCGCTATATTGTATCATAATATAGGTTCCAAAGTTCAGCATCCAGACCGCGGTTAGCCCAATTTCACAGTATCTCAGTAGCAGAGTTGGTGAGTCCTCCTTATTCAAGGGTTAGTTTAGTATTTTATTTCATGCTTTATTTCAGTTTCAGATAGTTAGAGTAAGCTGGGGGCTTGTCCCCGCAACTCATCTTAGTAAAGGCTTTCAGACAGATAGACTCATGTTTTTAGCTTTTGGGTTTTGTCAGATGTTTCTTTCTTAAGGATCAGTATTGGATTCTTATTTAACTATTATCAGATGATTAAGGTTTTCAGTTTCCGCTCATTATTACTCTGTCGTTATAATATCTTAGTGTCATGTCAGGCCATGGGTTAGCTTGGGGTCACTTGTGACTCTAAGCACCGTGTTATGGCTAGGGAGATAGTCTCGGGTCGTGACAAGTTTAAGTCATTAGGCACAGAAATATTGTTCATATTGGCAGATATAGAAGACATTATAAGATAAAATAAATAATGCTCACGATTAATATCATTCAAATAAATCATGTATATGTATAGTTAATTGAATTAAATAAATCTGAAGGGAAATGATAAACAAATCAAAAACTATATTTATCGCACACATATACATAAAAGTGGGTTCATCTCAAGATACCTAACACAACATTATCATTTAGTCTTTGGACAGAAATAATAACTTGCAAGTGGTACTCTTATACATAGTTCATAAACATTGATTGCTAAACGGCCTAACAATATGCCTTTCTTTGGACTGACACATTATCAACATGTATTACAAATGTATCACATATTCATAATTATCCGTAGTCTGGCCAAAATAATCTTTCTTTGGGATGATTATTTCGCATAGATAAAACATGCTTACATGTGTAAAGTAAACAAAATCTACACCATAGAGGTTACTTTGGCAACATATTGATTCAATCTACTCACTTTTAAACAAAAGCACAAAAAATAGCAATTTAAAAATGCAACTAAAATCAAGATAATACAAAAACTTCCCCAAAATTTGCAAAAGAAAAAAATTAGCAAAATATGCTCAAAACTTGCAAAAAAACGACTATTTGACCAAAAGTTCTTGATCCATTATTTTATTAATCATAATAATGATACCAGAAATTGACCAAACCATCCCAAACTAGAAAATGGCAGAATCTTCCCAGAATAGCATACACAAGGATGAAAGTCCGGCATCAAAAAATAGAGTATTCAGTAGAAGATATTCTTCAACAAAAAATAAAGCAAAACTTGATTCAAATATGCTATTCCAAAAACACTTCTCATGTCCAACCTTTTTAATAACATAATACTGCCCAAAATCTTTGCTCTTTTATTTCAACCAAATTTTTTTTGAAGGAAATAACCCAAACTTCAAACGTTTCAGAGAAAAACTTTGCTCCATTAAAACAGTAAAATAATAAACTGCCTCATTTGTCACTTAAACTGCCTCATTTGTCACTTTCTCCCCTTTTCACAAAAAAATAATACTCCCTCCGTCCCAATTTATGTGATGTACTTTGACTTGACACGGAGTTTAAGAAAGAAAGGAAGACTTTTGAAATTTGTGGTCTAAAATAAGTCATAGATATTTGTGTGGTTGTAAATTATTTCATTAAAGGTAAAGTGAGTATTTTAAAGTTAAATTGTTACTAAATATAGAAATGTGTCATTCTTTTTGGGACTGATTAAAAAGAAAAATGTGTCATATAAATTAAGATAGAGGGATAATAATAATATTTTCAACTTCTTGATCTCATGATCCTTATTCTTTCCACAAATAATGGATAATGAAAAACGATAGAACAGCGCCAAGAAAGACCGAAAGGAAGCGGGAGAAAAAATTCAGAACTTGTTCATGTAGGATTAAATCATGTCTAATAATCTAACAAAACCTGCTCTGATACCACTTATTAGAAAACTTAAAGGAATTGTCACAGGATCACAAGTAAATCATTAGACAGTGATATGAATCTAGAAGAATGGTAGGAACACTAACCTTGTTCCGTTGCAATAAACTAATTGAAGAAGAATTGATCTTCTAAACCTTGAAGATTGCTTTAGCCGTATTCTTTTTCTGAGATGGAGAGAAAGAGAAGAGACCTTGTTTTTTCTGGTTTAAGGACCAAATCCTTATGTAAGCGCTAAGTGCCTTTTCAGTGTGAAAAAATAACTTTTTCAATAAGTCCTCATCAGACTTAAGAAAACGTCCATGAGTTTTTGTAATTCCAAAATAAATCCATACTCATAGAAATTTACTTTTAGCCCCAAAAACGTTAATATATTAGATTATAAAATGGGCTCTTTTAAATGATAGCATATTATATCTATGTATAATATATTAATATGTGAGTCCACAAAATAAAAAATACTAACACATAAATCAAATAGTAAGTAAACCGGACATTCAATACATAATAATCCCATGAAATCAACAAATGTATCCACGACCACACAAGATTATCCACAACAAAGCAACAATATCCACAACAAAGTCAAATAACCATCAACAATATAGTAATGCTCTTATTCAAAACTAAAAAAAGAGGTTGTAATGTCATTTTTCTTTGATTCTTTCAAACCAAATGATCGGACCCTCATCCTCTCTCAAACTCTTAATTTGTCCTCTTTCTTTCATTATTTCGATGAAATTACAACTGCAAATAAAAAATTAAGCTTAAGTACACAAAAGGGTAATGAAGAGTGACAATTTGATCAAGTGATTCAAAAAAGAAAACAATTTAAAAAAGATATGAAGATTGTGACAATGAAAGAAGTAGGACAAAGAGTACTTTGAAAGATAGATTAGAGTTCGATCGTTTAGGTATGAAAGAATCAAATCAAAAAGGAAAAAGGATAAATATACCTTTAAACTATTCAAAATGAGTAAGTTATGCCCTCCGTTATATTTTGATTCAGAAATACCCTTATTGTTACATTTTTGGATCAAAAATATCCTTCAACTAACAAAATAGCTCAAAAGTTCCTCTATGCACCATGCTGCATTTTAACTTATATTCTTTTTACCTGGCAACTTGCCAAGAAATTTTATTTTATAGAGTGAAGTGTCAAAAACACACCTAAACTATCCTCTTTTTTTGAGTTTCATACCTAAACTATTGAGAGTTTGAGAAACACACCTAAACTATCACTCATTAGTTTGAGAACCACACCTCAAAATAAATAAAAATATTTAAAAAATGAAAAAAATAATGCGTTAGTAAAAAAGAATAAAAATATGTCACGTGGACTGATTTTTAATGGCTAGACACACCTAAAGAGTTTGTAAGAAAATATTTGGTTAGTCAACTTTTAGGTGTGTTTCTCAAACTAAAAAGTGATAGTTTAGGTGTGTTTCTCAAACAATAAGTTATAGTTTAGGTGTGTTTCTCAAACTAAAAGTGATAGTTTAGGTGTGTTTCTCACACTTCCATTAGTTTAGGTGTGAAACTCAAAAAAAGAGGATAATTTAGGTCTGTTTTTAACACTTCACTCTATTTTATATCTCGCATGCCAACTCATACTTATGTGAGACATTTCTTTGATTGAAAAGTGGAGGGTGTGGGCTCCAGTTGAAAGAAACTGACAAGTGGAAGGCATCTATTTGATTGACAAGTGGAATGTAGGGTCCACTTGTTTTTCAACTTGAAAGAGACGGACACAATTTCGCTGATTGATTTACTTCCCTTTTTTTTTTTTTTTTCGCTTTCATCATAAGGAATTTGGGTTAAACAATATAGTTGTAATTTTTTTAACCTTTGGAATTTGGGTTAGGAGTTTAAAAGATTTATAAATGGGATAAATAGGATATCGGATAACATGATATGCATGCCTAGAGCTGCGCAAAGAGCCGAGGCAGCTCGATTAACAAAACTCCTAACCCAGGTAGCATGCCTAAAGTGATCTGCCCAGGTAGCATGCCTACCGTAGACCAAATCAGATCGATTAACAAAAAAATTGATATTTGATTTGATTTAGTTTTAAATTTCAAAAATCGATAATATTTTTGATTTTACCAAAAATAATTGAAAAAATAACCAAATAATCAAACTGAACCTATAAGTTATATACATGAATTTTATAATTATTTAAATATATGATATTAGTTTCTCATAAATAATTATAAATATTTTATATCTTTTAATTATTAATTTAATTTTAGTCTACTTCTTCACATGCACTATCACACTTATAAGTTTTATTAATTAATGAGTTTCAAATTTGAAGGGATCAAGATTGATATTTCATACCAAAATTAGTGTTTCCAAAATTTTATATTTTTAACTATGGTTAGGATGCTTATTAAATGAATCTAATCTAGACCATTAATAATTATATTTGACAAGTGTCACATATGTCACACATCTAAATGTGTACTTAAGGAAATAGAGGGAAAATGTAATGGAGGGGAGCCAAATCCGCGTGGGTAAGATACAAAATAAAATTTCTCGTAGTTTATAAGTAGTGTAATTGACAGTGTCTTATCCATTCTTTCTATGCAGATTTTTTGTTTGGCTTTTTTGAATTCTGATCGCTTTATACTACTAGTACAGTTGTAAGATAAGCTTAACAACCAGCCGCGTGTTTCACGTTTATACTAGGTACCTCGTAGTGGCGGAGCCGGAATTTTCACTAAGGAGGTTCAGAAGTAAATATACGAACTAGTCGAAGGGGGTTCAACGTCTACTATATATACATAAAAAATAATTTTAACCATGTATAAATAATATAATTTTCTGCCGAAGGGGGTTCGGATGAACCCCTAAGCCAAAGGTGGCTCCGCCCTGCAGAGCAAATGCACCTCATCCCAACAATGGCTTCTACTACTCTACCATTGTGCACCTTCAATATTCCTCTTCTTTCTCCAACACCGACTCACCTTTCTTTGCAAAACCCTCTCAGCTTTTCGGCCACCACGGAAGGCGTAACCAAAGTTTCATGCAATGCCAACAATACTGGCGAGCATGAAATAAACCTTGACGCTCATGTTGATAGGAGAAATGTAGTTCTTGGTTTAGGAGGGCTCTATGGTGCTGCTAATCTTGCACCATTAGCCACTGCTTCTCCCTTGGCCACCCCCCACCCCCGGACCTCAGTTCTTGTGGTAAAGCCACGATAACTGATGGTCCATTATTAGAAGCTTATAGTTGTTGCGCCCCTAAACCGGATAACATAGACAACGTTCCCTATTACAAGCTTACTTCCATGACCAAGCTCCGCATCCGACAGCCTGCTCATACTGTTGATGAGGAGTATATTGCCAAGTACGAGTTAGCCACTAGTCGAATGAAGCACTTGACAAAGACTCTTCTAACCCTCTTGGGTTCATGCAACAAGCCAATATCCATTGTGCTTATTGCAACGGTGCTTACACAATTGGTGGCAAAGTGTTACAAGTTCTTCAATCATGGATTTTCTTGCCGTTCCATAGATGGTACTTGTACTTTTATGAGAGAATCTTGGGAACCCTCATCGGTGATCCAACTTTTGCTTTGCCATATTGGAACTGGGACAATCCAGACGGCATGCGTTTGCCTCCCATGTTCGATTGTGAAGGGTCTTCCCTTTACGACTAAAGGCCTAATCCGCATGTCCGAAAGGGAACCGTAGTGGATCTTGGTTCTTTCGGGGTGAGGTCCAAACAACTGAACTCCAGATGATGACTAATAACTTAACTCTAATGTACCGTCAAATGGTAACTAATGCTCCAGGTCCTATGGCCTTCTTTGGTAAGCCTTATGTTCTCGGGAGTAATCTCAACGGGGAGGGAAGCATTGAAAACATTCCTCATACTCCCATCCATATTTGGACTGGTACAGTGAAAGGTTCAATTCTTCCTGATAATGGTGAAGTGTCATACACTGAGAATATGGGAAACTTTTACTCGGCTGGTCTAGACCCGGTTTTCTACTGCCACCACGTCAATGTGGACCGGATGTGGAATGAATGGAAACTAACAGGAGGGGAAAGAAAGGATTTGGCAGACAAAGATTGGTTGGACTCAGAGTTCTTTTTCTACAACGAAAACCGCGATCCTTACCGCGTGAAAGTCAGAGACTGTTTGGACAGTAAGAAGATGGGGTTCGATTATGCACCAATGCCCACCCTGTGGCGTGACTGTAGGCCAACAAAAAAGACCACAGTAGGGAAAATGCGTACTCTATCACTTAAAGCAGCCAGCAGGACATTCAAACTCAAGAAGCTGGACAGACCTATTTCCTTTTCCGTTAATAGGCCGGTTTCATCGAGGAATCAAATGAACAAGTGGAGATACTGACATTCAAAGATATCAAGTATGATAAAAGCAGCTATATAAGGTTCGATGTGTTCCTGAACGTGGACACGACTGTGAACGCTGATGTGCTTGACACGGCAGAGTTCGCAGGGAACTTCACCAGCTTGCCACAATTTCATGTACATAATGAAGCTGGTAAGGACGAATGGACGAGCCTATATTTAATTTCGAGCTGGCGATCACTGAACTGCTTGAGGACATTGGTTTGGAAGATGAAAACACAATTGTGGTGACTCTGGTTCCAAGGAAAGGTGGTGAAGGTATTTCCATTGGAGGTGTGGAGATCAAGCTTGTTGATTATTAAGTCTTGGCTTGGTGGCTAAAAGCCTAAAACTAAATTACAGTGTGTGCTTTTGCTTTTATTTCTGTTAAAATATCAGCTACATTGCTGACTACGTACTGTTTTTCTAGTTATTGCTACATGCATATGTAGTAATTAATTGGTTGTACTCTTCCATGCAATTTTCTTGCGTAATATTCTCTCTCTATATGCAACCAGGGCTTACCTTGCTTAGATTGATTAATATTGTACATCAATTAGGAATCCTACTTCTCCCTATTTTTTTAATCTCCATTATTTTCTCCAAGTTCCTATTTAGATGTATGACACTTGTTTTGTTTAAGCATATTAATGATGCAATTTTTAAGTAATCAAGTGTTTTAATCATGGTTAAAAATATGAGATTACCTTATATCCACTGCAAGTGGAATGACTATTTTACACTATAAGATTCTCATTATTTTATTTTTTAACATTTAAATATAAATAAGAAAATAGTAATATAAGACAATTTGGACTCTAATTATTTTCTACAAAAAATAGGAAGAATTTACTACTTTACAGCTTACAGTATTATTATTTTCACGGTCATTTGTTTTTCAATATCATTATTTATTTAACGCCATAAAAACAAATCACTGGCATATACGAAGAAATTTGAGACAATCATTAACATAATTATCTGTTTCAACGTGAATAATGCAGAGATAAGTGCCTCTATATACCAACAGAAGAGTGTTTTCTTTCATTAATTAATAGTTCATTCGAATTATTTTTTGTTTAGTGGACAATGGTGACAATGATAATTCTATACATAATGTTTTTAAAACTTTATTTTTTCAATAATTTGGACATGTTCAGTACACTAATGTTGAATAATACTTTGAACTTTTAAGCTAATATATCTCTTAATCTGACATCCAATAATGGTATTTGCAAACCTCCGCCAAACTAGAAATTCCTAATTTATCAAAGAAAATTCTTGAAGGAATTGGATGTAGTACTAGGAAAATTAAATTAGGTTTTAGAAAATGCAGAAGTCGAAGAAGATGGATATCTGCAGAGACAAAGAAACGGATCCTTCCTATTTTTGGAAAAAAATAATTAGAGTCCAAATTGCCTTATCTTACTATTTTCTTATTTATATTTAAATGTTAAAAAATAAAATAATGAGAATCTTACCTATTATAAACCTAAGAGTTCCTGTCAGTGTAAAAATACTCATTCCACTGGCAGTGGATATTAGTTAATCTCTAAAAATATAGTACTTATATTAGTACTATCATTTACGTATGTATCCAAATTTAGCTAAAACAAAGAGAAAATCACCTCACAATTTTTTATGGCATCACAATAAATCATTTTTGTTATCTAAAAAAATTGCTTTTCCATTCAAGAAAAAAAAAAATTCTTCATAGACTAAATCTCTACAAATTCAAAATCAACATTTAAATAAGCTATTTTACGAAGAGACAACATTACAAATCATAAAATAGAATTTCCAGAATTTAGATATTAAATGAAAAATATTTCCGGTAAAATATCAAAGAAATATTAACTAATATTTTTCAAAAATAGTTAGAATCTTTTTTTTTTTAAAAAAAATAATAATTTACATATCTTGATCGTGACATAGTGTTGGACAACAATGAAAATAAGTATTCATTTTATATCAAAAGTTTAATGATGTTTAACTGAAGTAATTCCATTTGGTCCCAAAATTTTGAAAGATGATAATCGTCTGTTTCATTTTTTACTTGGCATCCCCTTAAGAAATTTAGCATTTATTAGAGGTTTATTTTTTAGACCTCATGGGAATATGCTGGGTATATTGTTGTTGTATTAGAGATTTATTTTACTAAACTAACATCATTAATTGTGTTTTGGAAATCTACATTTAGCTATTACTTTTACTCGTAATACTTTACATGTCACTTAATTATAGGGGTATTATTAGAAGAAACGATAAATTTTTCTTGATTTCATAAATTGGAAAAGTAAATTGAAACAACTATTTTTAGTAAGGAGGCTAAGTAAAGTTAAACGGATGGAGTATTTTCTTATCAAAGTTGGAAAATTTAACCAACAATATTTCTTCTTTTAATCACGATTAATTAATATATTCTTGGATTAAGATAATAGATTAATCTAAATCCTTACTCCCTTCTCCATCTTTACTTATCCATGTTACTAAAAATAGATGAACAATACTTGTCCAATTTGTAAAATCAATGAATAATTTACCCATTTGTCTCTATTTTACCATTGCTATAAAATACTATTCGCTATTCAATGCTTTTTTTAAAGCATTAAATTTATTATATTCAAAGTGTGATATAGTAAAATTGCTCCTATAATTTATTGTTTTGTCAAGTCAATAATAAACAAGTAAAGATGGAAAGAGTAATACTTAAGTAACATAGATGCAACATATGACATAAATAAGCAGAAACTTAGAAAATATAAAAATGTCGAGGAGCCAAATCCATCAATTAGCTGTCATTATAGGCATTCCAAGCATTTTCCGTCATACCAAATACACCCAAACAATATGCTTTTTCTTTTTTCTTTTTTTTTTTGGCTAAATATTTGAAAGAAAAATTTCATAAATAAGACAATTTGTAGAAAATGAGGTGATTCCATGAATGGAATTCATTTTCCACGTTTAAAAACACACACACAAAAAAAAAATGAAAATCCTATGGCATATGTGCACGGCCCTTCCTTGGATCCTGCGCATGGCGGTAGCTTTAGTGCACCAAACTATCTTTTTTTTATGACATATTCTACAGGACTCCACCACCTACCACCATTTCTCTACACATAATTAAGCTGGTCCTAACGTCCTTTGGATATGCTCAATTGTCATCTTAATTTTGTGCATCACGATTAAGGTTCCGCTTGGTAATAAAACTTGTATTCACTTTTTCTTTTTTAGAATAATTTTTTATTTTATTTAAAAATTGATGTTTGATATCATGAAATTTCAAATTCAACTTGAAGTTATATTTCAAATTTGGAAATAGCTTAAAACATGTTTTTTGGCTAACTTTTTATTTTTTGAAGTTGTATTTAAGTACATTCAAATATGAATATTATTTCAAATAGTTTTTCCAAGAAGTAAATCAAAATATTATTTCAAATATTTTTTGCAAGAAGTAAATCAAACCCAACTCTTTCTTCAACTCCAACTTCATAAATTTATCGTCAAATGCCTACCAAATTTATTTATAAACAGGAATGAAAAATATGTTTTTATGATATTGTACGAAGAAAGAGGAAAAAAGCGTAAAATTCCATGAAATTACATTATCATTTTTTCTCTTTAAGACAAAGAGTGGAACTTATTTTTATAAAAATAATGTTGTCAGGGGATTATTTTTCGAGTGATATTCATGTTCAAGCACGGCATTTTCAAAAGTTACATCTTCTCGCAATAAAATAGGCAAGAGAGGAAATTCTAGAATTAATTTATTGATGAGACAATGTTTTGGCTAGAATTATGTGTTTGTCCAAATTTTTTAGAGTATTTACAGTAAAATCTCTCTGCAATGACAATGTTTGTTCGAAAATTTCATGGCTGCTATAGAGAGGTGTTGTTATATATGTATACTGACATTTGACGTTCATATCTCATTTAGCTATTATTAATAAAAGTGTGCAAAATTAGAAAGAGTATGAATGAAAAAAAAGAAGGTAAATATTAGTAGCCTCGTTAAGTTTTAAAATAAATGATGTGCACCATTTAAATATAATTTTTTTCTTTAAATTAGATATTCGTACTTGAAATTTATTGTTTGCCTGACATTAATGATGATTACCATAAATATTTTGGTATTTTATTTTGGACATAATATATTTCTTACAAAATATTATTACATGATATTTGATTATGATGTTATAGAGAGGTAATGTTACAAAGAGTGTATTATTGAGTTCTAGTTTATATGTGAATGGAAAATGGAGGGAACAAATAGAGGAAAAAAATGAATTGTGTTTTCATTTTATAGAAGAAGTGTTCTCCCACATTGGTGGGAGAAAGAAACTTTCTTATGCTTAAATATAGAAGCATTACTCCATGTTGTTAGTGAGATAGAAGAAGGCAAGTCTCGCGCTGTCGTTGCCGTCGCTCGCTCGGCTTCGAATTTGGATTTGAATTTGGAAAATGATCGAGAGATTATCTTTTTAAATAAAATTCGTTTGTTAATGATTATTTAATCCAAAATCTAATAAAAAATATTTCCTCCATTTGCGGACTCAAACGATGATGTGCGGACGCATATCAAAACGTACATTGAAGGGACGCGATCCTTCAGTTCACTATTTAAAATTTGCTGAGTGATCTGCTACCGCATATGGGCATCTTCTCCCGCAAATGGCTCCACAGATTGCATCTCAACTTTCTGTTTTGATTTGTGGACTGATGTGCTGGAGCATATGGGCATCTGCTCCCGCAGATGGATCTGACAGTCCAAAATAGTGCAACTTTGCAGAACCATTGTTTCCTTTCTGAAGTAACACCTTTTGTCTATAAATATCTGATTTTCCCCAGATATTGATATGAAAATTTTGAAGTTAAAAACTCCTTTTTCTTACAAAAACTCAAGTGTGATTTGATATCATTGAGTGAGTTCGTTGTTCGGTAGAATTTGAGGTACCACTATTCTACTGAAGTGAATCATTTTATCCTGAAAGAATATATTCCATAACCTTGGGTACTTGAGGAAAATAATTCATTAAGGACACACTGTGAATTCCGTGGACTTGATTCTTCTATCTTCATCTCTTTCTAAATTTGTTTACTATTTTCAGAAATTGTTTGAACTTCATTTTTTGTTGTTCATAAGTTTGGTTGAACTTATTATTGAAGTTCATATTGGTGAATACGGAGTTAGAACTTCATTTGATTGTTCATATTTCAGTTTGAACTTATTGTTGAAGTTTCATAATTGAATGTAGATTTTATTTACCTGAAGATCATAATCTTAAGGAAATTATAAGTATTTGTTTAATCTGTATTGTCTTTGATTTTATGGAGGCTAAAGTTTATTGATTTTCTACTCCCTCGGTTGGAAGAATATAAAAGCTTCACTGAGAAATCAGATTGAAAATTCAGTTCAAAGAATATAAAAAACTTCACCAATTCATTAAACTCTCTGTATTGGTTTCTGAAGATTAAAACCTTTTGATTTTCTACTCTGTTTGAATTTAGTTCTGATTTGAAGAACAATATAAAAACTTCATCAGGTTTCAAAGTTCATTCGGTTGACGATTTGAAGAATATGAAAACTTCATCGTTGACTGGAGACAGATTGTTTAAAGATTAAGTCTTTATTGTTAGTATTTTGAAATACTAAATTATTTGTCAAATATTGATAGAAAAATGACCAAATAAAATTGAACAACAAATTAATTTGATTGTGAATGGTGTTGTCCCAATGACAATCAATATTGTGTCATCAAGTCGTTCAAATGTTGCTCCAGTAATGAAATATGTGAAGAAACCAGAATTTTTTTTTGGTGTGAACTTCAAAGATTGACAGCAAATAATGTTCTTTTAGCTGACAACACTTGAAATGCAAAGGTTCACAAGTAGAGATCCTCATATTCCTGAAGAAGGAATATTTGAAAACCAGTTTTCTGGTTTGAAAGATCTTGTAATTCATCTCAAGATAGAAGAGGACAATAAGTTGTGTGAGAAATTAGCAATGATGGGTGCAAATCTTGTTAAAGATGATGCTACACAGAATAAGAAGAGGAAGAAATCTTCTAAACAAGAGAAAGAGCAGAATAAGAAAAGGTTCAAAGGAAAGTGCTACAATTGTAGTAAAATTGGCCAAAATAAAGCTCCGAATTGTCAAGTTCTGAAGAAGAACAAGAAAAGAAATCAGATAAACATGGTGGAAGCAATTAAAGAGATTGAAAATCTATGTGCTATGATCACTGAATGCAATCTAGTTGAAAATCCAAATGAATGGTCGTTTGATTCAGGAGCCACTCGACATATTTGTGCAGATAAAAGAGCTTTTGCTACTTATGATACCGCTGATCCCGAAGAAAAGATCTTCATGGGAAATACTGCAATAATCAAGGTTGAAGAAAGTAGGATGATATTACCCAGGATGACTTTCGGCAAAGTGTTGACTCTTAAAAATGCTCTTCACATTCCTACTATTATGAAGAACTTAGTTTCTACAGAACTTCTCGTTGAAAATAGGTTTAAGTGTGTGTTTGTATCGGAGAAAGTTGTAATAAGTAAGAATGATATATACATAGGAAAGGGTTAACTCAATGAGGGCCTTTTCAAACTTGATGTAATGGCTATTGAAATGAATAAAGCTAAGGCTTATTCTTACTTGCTTGAGTCTAATGATTTGTGGCATGGTCGTTTAGGACATTTCAATTACAAAACCTTGTGAAAACTGATTAGTTTAAAAGTTTCCCCTAACTTTGAGTGTAATAAATCAAAATGTCAAACATGTGTTGAATCTAATTATGCTAAGCATCCTTATAAATTTGTTGAAAGGAATTTCAATTCCTTAGAATTGATTCACACTGATATTTGTGATAAGAAGTCAACACCATCTCGTAGTGGGAAAAAGTATTTCATAACTTTTATTGACGGTTGCACTAGGTATTGTTATGTTTATTTGCTGAACAGTAAGGATGAAGCAATAAAAACACTTAGGCAATATAAAACTGAAGTTGAAAATCAGTTGGATAAAAAGATAAAAATAATAAGAAGTGATAGAAGTGGAGAGTATGAATCTCCTTTTGCAGAGATATGTTTAAAAAATAGAATTGTCCATCAAACTACTGTCCCTTACTCACCTCAATCTAATGAAATTACAGAAAGAAAAAATCAAACATTGAAGAAAATGATGTATGCCTTAATTATAAGTTCAGGTTTACTGTAAATCTTATGGGGAAAAACTATCCTTATGGCAAACTGAATACTTAATAGAGTGCCCCACAACAAGACACAATCTATTCCATATGAGAAATAGAAAGGAAGAAAATCCAACTTGAAATATTTCAAAGTGTGGGGGTGTCTAGCCGAAGTCCAAGTTATTCTTAAAAGGGTCAAAATAGGACCAAAGACTGTGGACTGCATTTTCATTAAATATGCTACAAATAATAAAACATGTCAATTTTTGGTTCACAAATCAGAATATTTTGATATTCATGACAATACGATAATTGAATCAAATAATGTTGTGTTCTTTGAACACATTTCTAAGGCGTAGTAAACGTCAAAGGATATATACTTCCTTCGGATCAGATTTTGTAACATTTCTTCTTGAAAATGAGCCTCAAACATTCAAAGAAGTCATGTCTTTTGCAGACTCATCCTTTTGGAAAAAGACTGTCAATAGTGAGATTGGTTCAATCTTAAACAACCATACTTGGGAGTTTGGTGATCTTCCTTCAGGAAATAAACCTTTAGGTTCAAAATGGAACATCAAAAGGAAAATAAAAGTTGATGGAACTATTTACAAATACAAGGCAAGACTTGTCGTTAAAGATTTTAGATAAAAGAAAGGCCTTGATTATCTCGACACATACTCGTTGGTAACAAGGATAACATCTATTCGGATATTGGTTGAACTAGTTGCGGTACATGATCTTGAAATCCGTCAAATATATGTGAAAACAACTTTCTTAAATGGAGAATTGGAGGAAGAGATTTACATGGAACAACCTGAGGTTTTTGTGGTTCCTCGTAAATAAAAAAAATGTACAAACTTGTTAAGTCACTTTATGGACTAAAACAAGCACCCAAACAGTTGCATGCAAAATTTGAGCAAACCATGTTGGCTAATGAATTTAAGATTAATGAGTGTGATAAATTTATTTATATTAAAGACACTCCAAATTACAAAGTCACTATTTGTTTGTATGTTGATAACATGTTGATCATCAATAAAGACATTTTTGACATAAATGCTACTAAGCAAATACTATCAAGCAAATTTGATATGAAAGACCTTGGAGTTGATGATGTGATCTTAGGAATAAGAATGTCACACCCCGAATCCCCACGAGGCGTGATTGGCACCCGAAGCTGATAAGGCCCGAGAGAACCAAGCTTTGCTATTCTAGCCACGTATGGCCTATTTTGCCCAAAAGGGTAAAATCGTCATTTTGACCCCAATTTCGTTCTCGAGTTAATTTATCATACCAATATAATATGTCATTTATTTCATGTATATACTCATGGTTGTAGAATAAACGTGGCAAAAATCGGCTCAATACGTCCCCGGGAACCCTTGGGACTTAAACAAAATTTTCAACTTTTGAAAGGTGCGCAGGGGCGGCGTGGCACGCTGCCTGGCGCACCCCTTTACTGCCTCTGGACTGAAAATTTCAGCCCAGAGCGGCGTGGTACGCTACCCAACGCGCCCTTCCCTTAAATTTTTCGAAAATTTTATTTTTCGACTTTTCTTCGCGGGTTTGGTTAGATACTTCAAATCCTATTCTTTAACTTACTTCTTAACTTGCATATCCTTTGTTTAAAGGTTCTCTTAGCCTCTTTTTGGACCCCACAAATGCTCCATGAAAATCACAAAACACCTCATACAAAGGGCTAATCACATGTACGAGGTCAAATTTCAGTTTTCTTGTCAATAACATTACAAAATACATTCGTGTGGCTCTCGACACTCAAGTATACATTGTTCAACGTTGTCAAGTAGGGTTGGGAAGGTACGGGGTGTTACAAAGAATTTATAGAACTCCGCAAGACTTAGCATTGTCATAGTCTCACTACATTGAAAAGGTACTTGACAAGTTCAAGTAGTTGGATTTCAATATTTCCAAGAACCCAATGGATGTGAGCTTTATACTTCAAAAGAATAAAGGTGAAAGTGACTCACAATTATGCAAGAGTGTTGGGAAGTTTGATGTATATCATGAATTGTACGCAACCAAACATAGTATTTGCTATTAGTAAATTGAGTCGGTTCACAAGTAATCCCAATCAAACTCATTGGATAGTAATGACAAGAGTTTTGGGATATCTAAAACATACTCAAAACTATGCTTTGCATTATAACAAACATCCAACAGTAATTGAAGGATATAGTGATGCAAATTAGATCATCGGGTCAAGTGAAGTAAAATCCATAAGTGAGAATGTATTTACTCTTGGTGGAGGATCAATCTCTTGGAAATCATCCAAACAGATATGTATCGCTCGCTCTACAATGAAATCCAAATTTATTGCTTTAGATAAGGCCGGTAAAGAAGCTGAATGGCTCCAAAATTTCTTGAAAGATATTTCTTTTTGGCACAAACCTTTTGGCACCTGTACGCATACACTGTAATAGTTAAGCTACAATGGATAGGGCAGGGAAAATGATGTATACTGAATAATCTCTTCATATACGATAGAGACATAATACCGTTAGGCAACTACTCTTTAGTGAATTTATCACGATTGACTATGTAAAGTTAAAAGATAATGTCTCGAATCCACTTACAAAAGGCCTAACTAGAGAGGGATTTAAGAGATCATCTAAGAGAATAGATTTAATGCCTAGGACAAATCATTATGGTGGTAACTCTACCTAGCAGACTGGATATCCCAAGAGTTAGGTTCAAAGAGATTAAACAAAGTTATGACTGACAATTCAACATTGTCAAATAACTCAACTCATTCTCATGATGAAGACAATGTTCAAGAAAAAGAATAAGACTTAAAGGTTTGAAGCTTTTTAATAATTTCTAAATTTGGCAGGTATGATCAAATAGCTATAGGATTAAATGTTTAGGAATCACCTATGTGAGTATGAAGTGGAAGCCGTTTCAAGAAGAATGATAGTAAAGGCTTATTCACTAAGCTCTCATGAAATTAGGTAGTGCTCATGGCGAAACAAATAAATACGTGAGAACTATAAATAGTAAAAGGCTAGTTGTGTGAATTGTATTGTCTAGGTGTACAACAAAGTTCAATGGTTCAAAGATATTTCTTCTACCGATTGACCGAATGCATCCAATATAAATTGACCAAGAAAAGTTCAAATGGAAGCCTACTTATCCATATGCAATTAGTCTTTGCTTATAAATCACACACTTATCCGTATATTTTTTAATCTTATATCCATTCCCCATTCATGTGGGGGATGGTTGAGTTCAAGTTTAAATGTGAATGGAAAATAGAGGGAATAAATGAATTGTGTTTTCACTTTATAGAAGAAGTATTCTCCCACATTGGTGGGAGAAAGAAACTTTTTTATGCTTAAATATAAAAGCATTACTCCATGTTGTTAGTGAGGAAAGAAGAAGACAACCTTCGTGCCATCATCGCCGTCGCTCGCTCGGCTCAGCTTCGGCTTCAGATTTGGATTTGGATTTGTCAAATGATCGAATGAGAGATTATCTTTTTGGACAAAATTCATTTGTTAATAATTATTTAATCCAAAAAATTGATATAAAATATTTCCTCTATTTGCGAACACAAACGATGATGTACGGGCACATATCAAAACGCATATTAAAGGAACGTGATCCTTCAGTTCACTGTTTGAAATTTGTTGAGTAATCTGTTGCCGCATATAGGCATCTGCTCCTGCAGATGGCCCCACAGATTGCATCTCAACTTTCTATTTTGATTTGTGGACTGATATGATGGGCCCAGTGGTCTAAAATAGTATAATTTTTCAAAACCATTACTTTCTGAAGCAACACCTTTTAGCTATAAATATCTGATTTTTTCTCAGATATTGACATGAAAATTTGAAGTTAACAACTTCTCTTTCTTACAAAAATTCAAGTGTGATTTGCTACCATTGAGTGAGTTTGTGGTTTGGTAGAATTTGAGGTACTGCTATTCTACTAAAGTGAATCATTTTATCTTGGGAGGATATATTTCATAACCTCGAGAACTTGATCATGTCACCCAAATTACACCTCCAAACAAAGCATAAAGCGGTCGTTGATCAAATATAGAACCCAACTAGGTTGGAATGGATTCCACAAAAAATAGGTCAAAATATCAATCAAGACGTCTGTCGAAGCAATTAATAACAATCTTCAGTAAGAAAGGGGGGGTTGTGAATCAAAACTTCAATAGTAACAATTGTTGATTTTTTTTGGATTTGTAATCAATGGAAGTGAGGTACTAGGACTGTGTTTCCCATGACTTCATAACTCCGCAGGTAGTTTGTACTAGCAAACTATTTCGATGCATTACATGTAAAATCTAACAAGATAGGTTCATCTAAATGTTTTTCGACCCTAATCATATAAATATCACCTTTCTCCTCTCATTCTCTGGGTGTTTTACTTCTAACCCTTGTTTTCGATCTCAGATTAACTCTCCCTGCTAAGGTTCAAGTTATTAGATGAAGGTTAATAGCTTCAAATCTTTGTTGTTATTCTCTTTTCCTAATATCCACTTCTCTCTCGAGCATGTTTACAATTCAGACGAGTTCTTAATGTTTGCAACCATTAGAAAGAAATCACAACGAAGACAAGTCATCACAATGAAGAAAATAACATACACGCATGTACACCGCTCTAGAATTACCAATCACGAATCCTGCTTCATTAATTCATCATGGTTCCCACAACCCTAGTGGTGGTATTTAGCTACTCATAGTTGCGGTGATCAAATCCAGATTCAATAAAGAATGCATGATAAAAATACTTACAATAATCAAGTAACTAATTGGAAGGATTACAGACAAACAATGGAATGATGAAAATATCGAATTATGGAATTAATGATAAAAGTATGATAATATACTATCAAAGTATGTTAGAAAAACACCCAAAATGTACATCTCTAAAATAAAACCCTAAAAGATGTATTTATAGACATAAGTAATTCTATCCTAAGCTAACTAGGAGAACTGAGTTGGCACAAGTTTACACAGGTCGTACAAAGACCATACGGCTAGTATGGGCACTCGTATGGCTGATCTACACAAAAACTCCACACGGGTCATACAAAGACCACACGGCTCCTATGAGCACTCATATGGATGATCTTCACAAAAACTCCATGTCTTTCCCATGAGCAACCGTATGGATCATACACTCTTCATGCAGTTAATATGGGAACTCGTATAGTTGAGCCTTCAAATTTTTTCCAATCTTCAGGGAACCCCTCATACGACTAGGCATACGGTGTGTGTACCCTTCACACAGTTTGTATGGCACCTCGTATGGCTTCACTTGTCACTTTCCTTTGCCGCATCTTAGTACCTGGGTCATAAGAGTTCCATTCTTGGTATATTTCTCAGCTTTTCCATCATGTGTGCTTCTGGACCCTAGTTTCCTGTAAAACTAACAAAAACACATCATACCTATATAAACATACTTAAGGATGCACAAAAATACTTCGTTTTAAGTGTCGAAAGTGCCGTAAACTCATGACACATTACTTGAGGGGAATAATTTCCTTAAGGACACACTGCGAATTCCATGGACTTGATTCTTCTATCTTCATCTCTTTCTAAATTTGTTTACTATTTTCAGAAATAGTTTGAACTTCATTTTTTATTGTTCATAAGTTTTGTTAAACTTATTGTTGAAGTTCATATTGGTGAATACAGAGTTAGAACTTCGTTTGGTTGTTCATAGTTCAGTTTGAACTTATTGTTGAAGTTCACAACATTGAATGCAGATTTTATTTACCCAAAAATAACATGTACCGCTATACTAAATGTCATTGTTGTTATAGGTAGAATGCTGTTATAAGAAAGTAAAATATAACATGAAAAATTGGTTCCGGAGAAAATCAGACCGCTATAGTGAAATGTTGTTATAACAAGGTGACATTATAGAGAGGTCTGACTGTATATAAAAAACAGGGATACTTTCAAATATATACAATAAAGTAATTAATTTACAAAAAATATAGCTATATTTTTATTTACAAAAAAATAGCCAAAAAGTAAAAAATACTCGCATTTTAGCCACAATCAAATAGTGGCTAAATGACCATTTTTTTATGAGTAACTAATAAGTTTATTAATCACCAAGGAAAATTTATATATAACTTCTCGAATGTTGTATATGGAATGTATCTATATTGTATAAATAGTTACGCGATATATCGATACTATATAAATAGTGTATAATCGTGTATATATGATGTATATCTATATATCAAAAATGTATATACATTCATATACACTGTTTATACAATACATATACATTATATAAATAGTTATGTAATGTATTGATATTGTATAATGGTGTATAAATATGTATATATGATATATAATTATGTATCAAAAATTGATATCTGGAAACTACCTGATTCCATCAACCAATATGGAATTGAGGCAAAGTGGACTGATTGATAAATCACTCAGGCCCAAAATATAGGAGAATAATACATGACCTTTTACATTATTTGCTAAGGAAAAACAATTCCTGAACGAATAATAGAACCAGTGCCTCCTCGAGTCAGTAGTACAACAAAAAAGACAACCAAGCAATACAGATGAAAGTATAATCGTGTTCAGAATGGACAAGGTGATCTAATTTTGAACTTTGGGTACATTCTAAGTTCTATCAAGTTTCTAATATCTCCCTGATGAAAATGCAGTGCAAGATTATCCCTTTGGAAATTTAAGTGAAGAAATAATAGAATTGAATAACAATTAGTTCTTACTCGACCATTAACTTCTTCCTTAGAAAAAAGATTTCAACAACAAAATGGCTTACAGCACTACGACATTCTGTTATATTGCAAGTTCTTTCAATTCCGACTAACTCAAAATCTCCTCTAAATAATCCCAAATTTTAGATATGAGTTTCTCTCGATATTTTGAGTCTTTTGATATGTTATTCACTCAAAATTATTCACGTCTGCGGCACGTTGAATTTTCAAATCAAGCTTTTAATGGTCGATTGATCATGGAAGAAGAAGGAAAGAAGACTGAAATTAGCAAAGAATAAAGGAAGAAGAAGAAGGAAGAAGAAGGAAGAGGAAGGAAGAAGAGGTCATTAATGGCTGAAGTAGAAGGAAGAAGAAGAAGCGATATGGCCAAATGGTTATTTCAAGTAATTTTAACAAAGCTGGGTCAATTTTCTTGTAAATACGATGACCGATCGATCATTTTCCATAATTATCCCTAAAAATATTTGTTTTCTCCTTTTGGGGTTATTCTAAGGGAAAAGGATACCCCATGCATGTTCATTAGGCCTAAGAAATTACACCCAAATGGTCATGTCATGGAACAGCCACTCGGACATTTTAATTCCACCTACTGGCCATTTTTTAAAAACTGTATAGAATTTATATAGAAACTATATAGTTATTGTTAAAATATGTATTTGTATAAGATATATATAGAATTTGTATAGAATGTATATAGAAACTGTATAGTTATTGTATAAAATACGTATCTGAATAATAATTGCAGCTAAAGGTTCTGTAGAATGTGTATAGAAGTTGTATATTTATTGTATAGAATATGTATCTGTATATATATGTGTATCATATTTGTATTATTGTTATATAGGATATGTATATAATGTGCATAGAAACTGTATCATTAGAGTATAAAAATGTATCTATCACGATTGTATATGTATAAAAAATATATCGTTATTTATTATATATTTATTACACATAAATTATACAAAAAAGTAGGGGTGAAGAATTATAGTGCATTGTCTTTTTTCTATTCTAACTATCCCCATCAAATTGAAGGGGGAAAAAAACAAAAACAAATTGATATTTAATTTTTAAAAAGAATTAAATTTATATTTCCTTTTTTGATTTTATATAAATTAAATATTATATTTTTCTTTTATTTTTAATTATGACTGACCACCGTTGGTCATTTTTTTTTATTTCCCAGGTAAATTAATTAATTTTTTGCTTTTTTCTTACAAGAAACCGATCACGCGTGGTCGATTCCTATTAAAAAAATATTAAAATATAAATTTCATATATTACCGATCACCCATGGTTGGAGTGGTCGGTTTTTATTGGGTCGATTTTGTTGGGTTTTTTAGTAGTGTTCTAGAAAAATCCGTTTTGTAATGTTGACACTTTTGGTTCACACTTGGCTCAACTTATAGCTTGTTTGGCCAAGCTTCTAAAATCAGCTTATTTTCAGAAGTGCTTGTTTCAAAAGTGTTTTTTAAAATAGCAATTTTGGTGAGAAGCAGTTTGTGTTTGGCCAATACAATTAAAAAAGTACTTTTGAGCAGCAATTAGTGTTTGATCAAACTTTTAAAAGTGTTTTTAAGTATATTTTTCTCATAAGTGTTTTTTTAAAAAGTTCTTTTGGCGAGAAGCTACTTTTTTTAGCTTATGAAAAACTGCTTTTTTTACTCCCCAGAAGCACTTATTTTCTTCCATAAGCTTGGCCAAACAACTCAATTTTTTAAAATAAGCACTTTTGAGAAAAAATAAGCACTTTTAGAAAAAAATAAGCTTGGCCAAACAGGTTATTAGTACTGCTGGGCACCCCCCCAAACAGTACTTTGTTCGACTGTTTAACGTAGTATTACTAATATAACATTCAGTTAACCAAAAAAAATTAAAAAATCTTGGCATAAATTTAGAAAAAACAAAGAGAAGCCGGATCCATCAATTAGCTACCATTATAGGCACTCCAAGCATTTTCTGTTAATACCAAAAACACCCAAACATTATTATGTTGTTTGGTTAGATTAAATGTTTGAAAAAATATTTTCTTAAATAGGATAATTTCCGTCAATTTGTGGAAAATGAAGTGACTCTATAAATGGATGTAATGTCATCTTCCACGTTTTAAAACACACAAAAATATAATATTCCATGGCCGATACTTTAGTTTCCCTCTCTCTTAAATAATATCACTACAGGACTCCCCCACCTACCACCATTTCTCTACTCATAATTGACCACCTAATGGTCATGCAGTAGTAAATTGTCATCTTAATTTCATGATTAAGGACTCGTTTGGATATAAAAATTGTATTATGTTTTTTAAGACTAATGTTTTACTTTATTTGAAAGTTGATGATTGATCATGAAAATTTCAAATTCTAATTGAAGTTATATTTTAAATTTTAAGAACAAAATATAACTGATTTTTCAATTTATTTTTCAGTATTCACTTTTGAAGTTATACTTGAATACAGCCAAGCCTGAACGTTATTGTTTTAATTTTTTTTCATAAAAAATATAATCAAACATAACTCTTTCTTCAACTTCAACTTTTCATAAATATTCAAATTAAATAAAAAATAATTAAAATCTATGATCAAACGCCTATCAAGTTTATACCAGCTAGTATTTTATATAAACAAGAGCAAAAAATCTGTTTTTATAATGTAAGAAGAAAGAGAATTAAAAAAAGCATAACACTCCACCAAAAAAAAAGATAAAAAGGGGTGAATGTGTTGATAAGCAAAGACTTGATCTGAAGCTACTGAATGAATACAAAAAGAAAGCTAATAAAAAGAGAATAAAAATATATACATATGTGGCACCACGAAAATAATTGAGGTACTGTAGGACCGGGCGGAGGAAATGAAAGTGTCGACGACAAATTGCAGGGAATAGATTTATTGGGTTAGTTGGGTAGGTACTAGGTAGGGTATACATGTTGGATAGGGTAGAAGAATTATTGGAGGAAAATTCTTACTTCCTCCGTTTCAAAAAAAATGACCTAATTTGACTTGACACGATTTGCATCTTGTGATTTTAAATTAAAGTTATGTCAAATATACCAAAATGTCCTTTAATCTTATGGTCTTAAACATGTCACGTGGAAAGTTGGAATTGAAAAGTTGCTAAAAAGGAAAAAAAGTCATTCTTTTTTAAACGAATTAAAAAACAATTAAGTTATTCTTTTTGAAACGGAGGGAGTATTATATACTAATATAAAAATATATACATGTAGGGCACCACTTAGAAAATAGGGTGGGGGGATATATATTCAAAATTGAATGTCAAGAACACATATTAAAAAAAAATGTATGACGAGATAAATATAACATTTTTTTCCTGAGAATACAAAAATAAATATAACCCTTTTTGGTTTTAAATATGACTTGTATCTCTGGTTCAAATAGAAACTTGTAGAAATATTGGACAAAATAAGAAAGCGAGAAGAATTCCATCCATAAAACTATCGGGTTTTGCTGCACTAACCTATATTATTAATTTTTATTGTACAATAATTATAAGTTTACTAATTTATCCTTTTTCTAATATTGAACTCTTCTTATTAATTAATTTTATCAGAATATTTTATTTAACAAATTTATTAAGAATCCAATATTAGATGGAAGAGGAAAACCATCATTAGATGGAAGAGGAGAAAATAAATGTGGGAAACTTCCTAAAGCCTGAAGGGATCGAAAGCCACTGATTCTTAATGAACTAGGTAATTAAGATATTTTGATTTTATTCATTATTTAGAAGAATCTAATAAGTATTTAAAAAGGGAAAATTAGCCACATTATAATTATAAAAATAATTAATAATAAATAGATAAAAACTGGCTCAAATTAATTTTTGGGGTTTTGGGACTTTCACTCATAAAACTTTAATTTTTTTTCAAGTAAAATAAATGTTCAAACTCAACTTCAAATTTTAAATATCACAATTTCAAAAACTCAAATTTTTAAATTTTAACTTCAAAATTTATGACCAAATAAAAACTTAGTTTGGAATAAACGTGTGTTTGCACATGGTGCATTTTAACGTATTTTCTTTACCTAACAATTAGTGCATGCAAAGGACAAATAATTATATATATAAAAAAAAAAAGTAGGTAGACCGCATTCTTTAATTTCTATGCACATTTATGTTTGGCTTTTTTCGCTTTAATTACTCCTAGACTACTGGTACAATTATTACACCTTCCATATCACTTTAATTTTCACATTTTTTATTAACACGTCTCTTAAGGAATTATGTGTTTCTGTTATCATATTCTTAGTTATTATCTTTAATTATTTAAAATGATAATATCATTTCAATAAATATTCTCTCTTTACCCTCTTTCTCAATAAATAAAAAGATAGTTAATCTAAGCAATCATAATATTGAAGTCTGTGAATAAGCTCTTCACTTTGATTTTTATTTTTTTTGTTAATTAATCAATATTTATTACTTTAAAAAATAATTATTACTAAGGATAAAATTAGAAAGTACATCTTGATTTTTTTAGTCCCTCCGTCCATCGTTATTTGTACATGTTTAACTTGACACACCAGTTAAGAAACAAAAAATAAAAGGTTAATTTTACTAGATCATCTCTATTAATTATAAGTCATCTAAATATTGAGAAATGACATCTATTTAATAATAGGTGTAAAATAGATATAAAATGATAAAATTATCTCTTGATTTTTCAAATTAGACAGTGAAACAACTATTTTTAATATATCAAATTGACAAGTCAAAATGATAAAATGGGGTAAAATGACAACTATTTTGGATCATTTATTTTTAGCTAATGAACAAATAGAGTGGTCCAAAGGGAGTACAAGCAAGACAACAATCAGCCTTGTGTTTCACGTTTGTATTAGGTAGCACGAATTGTGTCCATAAATACTGATGAGATCCTGCAGAGCAAATGCACTCATCCAAGCATAATGGCTTCTACTACTATACCTTTGTGCACCTTCAATATCCCCTCTTCTTTCTCCAATCCCAACTCACCTTTCTTTGCAAAGCCTTCTAAGCATTTCCTCCATGGAAGGCGTAGTCAAAGTTTCAAGGTTTCATGCAATGCCAATAACACTGGCGAGCATGACAAAAACCTTGAAGCAAATATTGACAGGAGAAATGTGCTTCTTGGTTTAGGAGGTCTCTATGGCGTTGCTAATCTTGCACCATTAGCTGCATCAGCTAATCCTATTCCAATCCCTGATCTCAAAACTTGTGGTCCAGCCACAATAACGGGTGGTCCACCCGTAAAATATAGTTGTTGCCCCCCTCCTATACCATCTAACTATGACACCATTCCATACTACAAGTTCCCTACCATGACCAAGCTCCGTACCCGTTCCCCTGCTCATGCTGTTGATGAGGAGTATACTGCCAAGTACAATTTGGCAATTAGCAAAATGAAGGAACTTGATACGAAAGACCCTTTAAACCCTCTTGGGTTTAAGCAACAAGCCAATATCCATTGTGCTTATTGCAACGGTGCTTACAAAATAGGTGACAAAGTGTTACAAGTTCATAACAATTGGCTTTTCTTCCCGTTCCATAGATGGTACTTGTACTTCTACGAGAGAATCTTGGGAACCCTCATCGGTGATCCAACTTTCGCTTTGCCATATTGGAACTGGGACAATCCAAAGGGCATGCGCTTGCCTCCCATGTTCGATGTTGCAGGGTCTTCCCTTTACGACGAAAGGCGTAATCCACATGTCCGTAACAGAACCATAGTGGATCTTGGTTCTTTCGGCGAGGATGTCCAAACAAATGAACTCCAGTTGTTGACTAATAACTTAGCTTTAATGTACCGTCAAATGGTAACTAATGCTCCATGTCCTCTTTTGTTCTTTGGTGCGCCTTACGTTCTTGGGAATAATATCGATGCTCCGGGAACCATTGAAAACATCCCTCACATTCCTGTTCACATTTGGGTTGGTACAGAGCAAGGTACAACTTTGCCTGGTGCAAGTGCTCAGGATCAAAAGTCATTCGGTGAAGATATGGGTAATTTCTACTCAGCTGGTTTGGACCCGGTTTTCTATTGCCACCACGCCAATGTGGACAGGATGTGGAATGAATGGAAAGCAACAGGAGGGAAAAGAACAGATCTCACACGGAAAGATTGGTTGAACTCAGAGTTCTTTTTCTACGATGAGAACAAAAACCCTTACCGTGTGAAAATCGGAGACTGTTTGGACAGTAAGAAGATGGGGTACGATTATGCACCAAGTCCCACCCCATGGCGTGACTTCAGGGCAAAATTAAAAAAGGCCACAGATGCGAAGGCGAATACAGCTTCGCTTCCGCCAGCGGGCAAGGTATTCCCAATTGCTAAGCTGGACAAAGCCATTTCATTTTCCATCACCAGGCCTGCTACGGCAAGGACTCAAGATGAGAAAAATCAAAAAGAGGAGATGCTAACATTCAACTACATAAAATATGATGATAGAAAGTACATTAGGTTCGATGTGTTCCTAAACGTGGTGGACAACAATGTGAAGCCAAACGAGCTTGACAAGATAGAGTTCGCGGGGAGCTATACTAACTTGCCACATGTTCACAAAGCTGGTGACACTGATCATACTGCGACTGCTACTTTCCAGCTAGCCATCACTGAACTGTTGGAGGACATTGGTTTGGAAAATGAAGAAACTATTGCGGTGACTCTGGTTCCAAAGAGAGGCGGCGAAGGTACCTCCATTGCATGTGCGAATATCCAGATTGCGGATTGTTAAGTCCTGGTAATTTGTGGGAGAATTAGTCACTATTGAATCAGCTGAGATTACACTTGATGATGGTCATGTTTCTACTTATTAAGATTGGTACGATAAGGGCTAGCCCATTTGCATGTACTTGAGGTTTTATTTTGTTATTAATAAAAAAATCGCTAGACCCTTTATCTAGTGGTTTAAATTTATCAAAAAATAAAAAGTGATGGTCCTTATTCCTTATTCCCCCTCTCTTTTTTTTCCGCATAAATTTCATAATGTGTCTCACATGACATGTCACACTTATATGGGATATTTATTTGCTTAAAAAGTGGATTGACGTTGGGTCTCACATTTTTTTAAAAAAAAATTGGGGTAGGTCAAATGTGGAGGAGAGTAGAGGAATCCAAACCTCATTAACAAGTGGTAACTAATTGAGTTACTAAAATTCTTCGTTGGGTCCCACATTTCAAACAATCAAAGCTTTCTTATTTTCTGCCAAACTCCCCCTCTGTTAATCAAAGGTTCTGTGAAACAAACTAAACCAATTTGGGATAAACAAAACTTCATAGCCAAAGCAAGTAATTAAAAACAGTAAATAACCCATATTCATGTGTTTTCTTTCCTAAGGAGAGTAGCAAAAGCTTGTTTTTCAGAAACTATGTTCATGAATTATGACAATTTTCTCATTAGTAGTATTTTTACTTAGTTTCCAAACACTACTTTTGTTTCAATTTGTTTGTGTTAGTTACTATTTGGGCAATGAAAAGCTTTTGTTGAATAATTAATATTAAACATCTAGATTCTAATATTGATAAATCGACTTTAATTTTCTTTGACACATAACTTTTTCAAATACTTTAATTTATAAATATTTTGAATTGTTAACTATTGTGACTTATATTACTTTTTACGTAGTTTCTAAAATTTATAAGTTTTATATCAAAAAAAATTGAAGATCTTTGTCCGAATTTATACCAAATATTAGTTAATTTGACCTCATACTCCGAATTAAGCCAGACAAATTAAAATAGATAAATATATAAATTTTGTTTCAAAAAAATTAAAACCTCCGTAATTTCCGATTGAAATTAAAAAATTCAACTCTCGAAAGTATTAAATTCAACTCTCGAAAGTATGAGTAATGCTCTTAGTTCTGCATGATGAACTAGCTAGTGATGCTAGAATTAACATGCATCATGTGTACACATCAATTAGCTACTATTATATACACTCCTAAGCATTTTTCGTTATACCAAACACACAGGGGCGGAGCCAGCATTTGGCCAGGGATCTATCCGAATCCTCTTTTGATGGGAAAATATACTATTTATATATGATTAAAATTATTCTTTATGTATATATAATACGTGTTGAACCCTTCAGCTAGTTTTTCTTCAAATATTGAACCCCCTTATTTGAAATCCTGACTTCGTGTCTGCAAACACACACACAAAAGAATGTTATTTGGTTAAATGTTTGGAAAAATATTTTCTTAAATAAGATAATTAATTTCCGTTAATTTGTGGAAAATGAAGTGACTTCATTAATGGATGTCATTTTCCACGTTTAACAAAACACACACAAAAATATCCAATGGGAGATACTTTTCCTATCTCTTAATATCTCTACAGGACTCCACCACCTACCACCATTTCTCTACACAATAATGGAGCTGGTCCTAACAACCCTTTGGGCATGCAATAGTCAAATTATCATCTTAATTTTATGTATTCCGTTTTGGAATAATTTTTCACTTTATTGGAAAAAAAATAAACTTTTGATCATAAAAATTTCAAATCCTACTTGATGTTGTATTTCAAATTTTGAAAACAGTTTATAACATGTTTGTCGATTCATTTAAACTTTTGAAATTATAATTACATTCAACCATGACCATTATTTCAATTTTTTGTTTAATACAAAAATATAATCAAACACAATTCTCTTTTCAACTTCAACTCCATAAATTCTATATAACATGAAAAATAATTGAACTGTTTCTCAAGTGATATTCATGTTCAAGCGCGGCATTTTCAAAAATTACATCTTCTCGTAATAAAATAGGAAACGGGAGGAAATTCTAGAAGTAATTTATAGATCAGACCTTAGTTTAGCTAGAATTGTGTGTGTCAATTTTTTTCAAGAGTATGTAAAGCATTGTTATTCTAATCATGGGTTAGAACTCATTTATTTGGATTTGACTCCCCTCCATTACACTTCATAGTTTAGCTAGAATTGTGTGTGTCAATTTTTTTCAAGAGTATGTAAAGCATTGTTATTCTAATCATGGGTTAGAACTCATTTATATGGATTTGGCTCCCCTCCATTACACTTTCTCTTCATTGTCTCAAGTACACATTTAAATGAATGACACTTATCAATAATAATTTTTAAAGATATAGATTAAATTCATTTAACAAACATCCCCAACCATAATTAAAAAATAAAATTTTGGAAAGTACTATTTAATTACTCTCTCATTTGACGAAAGGAAATGTCCAATCAATCTTCTCATGTACATCATCTTGTCATTGTACATTCTTTAAGAAATTCTTTTCACGAGGAAAACAATTTAAATAGGTTTATGGAAAGGTTTAAAACTTTAAATAAAACATATTAGGAAGATAACCTTCTTCTTTTTTTTCTTTTTTTGTGAAAAAGAAAAATATATAATCCCGTGATTATGTGACACTATTTTTTTTAAAGTTAGTCAGTTCTTATATTAATGACATATATATATATATATATATATATATATATATATATATATATATATATATATAATGTAATCTTCATATTTTTTATTTTACTCTTAATGACGACATTTATAGTTATATAAATTTCATAGTATGTTTAATATGACAAGTTTTGGGAAAAATTATAAATCTTATAAAATTAACTTTTTTTAAAATTAGATTTTCCCTTGTTAGCAGGGTGTTATATATATATCATGAGAATAACCTTACCTCAGCATACAACACAAGGATAACACTTTTATCCTTCACAAATTAAAAGGAGGGTTAGGAGTACTATCAACAAACTAACCCCCGCACAAATAAAAAAAGAGAATTAGCTAATAAAAAAGTTTGTCTTGTCATATTTGAGTCTAATGGATGGCATCTGGCTTTTGTCCAACTGATAATGACCTTTTGCCTCATTAGGAATTTGTTGAAAGAAGCCAAAAACATGATTAATTTGACTCGTGTTAGCCATCTTAGCCAAGTAATGCCCAACTTTATTTGCCTCTCTTAGCCATTGTAAGAGTCTAACATTAGCTTGTGTCCTCATTTCTTGAATCTTCTCAATGACGAAGCTGAGCTTGTAACTAAATTGCCTTTCTCCCTCAATCATTTGAAAAAAAAAACCTTCGAGATCAATCTCCAAGGAAGTGATTTAGATTTCTTTGTAAGCACAATTCCAACCCTTTACGATCGAGCTGCCAGTGCTTCAGCTTAGAGAATTCTAAACACTTTCGAAGAAAAATTGGAAAAGTGTTCATGCAATACATTTTTGTTTATTCAATTTTAGGGTTGTCAGGAAACTAGATATATATAGTACATTAGAGGAAGTATTTGTGTGTATCTTGTTCTTGTCTATGATGCCCCCCCTTGTGTGAGGGACTTGCAATCAACTCGTGATTTTGTACATGTATGAATTTTTTTTTGGACTATATGTGTGTTCTGTATCGTGAAAAATATTCCAATTTTTCCATATTCAGTCGATAAAATTTTTGGAAAACATTTCATTTGGAAAAAGTTTTTTTTAGGAAAATGACTTCCCTACTTTCCTAGTGAAAGCAGGAAAGACGAGTTTCACAAGCGATATTCATATTAATTGAGTCATCTTATACCCTTCAATACATCTTATTTTCACCTCCACCTCATAGCCCCATCAATTTATGGGTGTCAACCGGGCCGGGCCGGGTCAACCCGGCTCCGGTTTGGTATTTTTTACCGGGCCTGGGCCGGGTCCGGTCCGGTCTTCACTTTAACTGGGCCGGGCCGGGCCCAACAGTAATTAAAGCCCAAACGGCCCAGCACCGGCCCATTAGTGCATTTTACATGGGTCCCGACTAAAAAAAAAATTTGAACTTTGATTGTTTTTTAATATAATACTACTTAGAATACGACTTTAAAGAACATACATATATATGTACATTCAATATATACTACTTTAAAGAATATACATACATATATACATTCAATATATACTACTTTAAAGAACATACAGTCATACAAAAGAATATACATTCAATATATACTATTTTAAAGAATATACATACATATATACATTCAATATATACTATTTTAAAGAATATACATACATATATACATTCAATATATACTACTTTAAAGAACATACATATGTATGTACATTCAATATATACTATTTTAAAGAATATACATACATATATATACTATTTTAAAGAATATACATACATATATACATTCAATATATACTACTTTAAAGAACATACATATGTATGTACATTCAATATATACTACTTTAAAGAATATACATACATATATATACTATTTTAAAGAATATACATACATATATATACTATTTTAAAGAATATAAATACATATATATACTATTTTAAAGAATATACATACATATATACATTCAATATATACTACTTTAAAGAACATACATATGTATGTACATTCAATATATACTATTTTAAAGAATATACATACATATATACATTCAATATATACTACTTTAAAGAACATACATATGTATGTACATTCAATATATACTATTTTAAAGAATATACATACATATATATACTATTTTAAAGAATATACATACATATATATACTATTTTAAAGAATATACATACATACATATATATACTATTTTAAAGAATATACATACATATATATACTATTTTAAAGAATATACATACATATATACATTCAATTTATACTACTTTAAAGAACATACATATGTATGTACATTCAATATATACTATTTTAAAGAATATACATACATATATACAATATTCAACAACATATACTATTATATTAATAGTATTGAATTCAAACAAGATATTCAATTTAAATTTTAAATGGAAAAAATATATAAAGAGTAAATGAATTTAATATTTGATTGATTGCAAAATGTTTGAAAACTTACAAGTTACAAGGTTGCAATTACATTTCACTAATTTCACAAAGTTAAATTGAAAAAATGAAAATTCAATTGATTAATTGTAAATTCTACAATTTTTTCATCATTTTTTCCAATTCACGCCTGTTAACATTAATGGGAATTGACTGTGGATTGTCAAAATCAATGGCACTAAAGCCATGCATTGGACTTGATTGTGTTGAATTCTCTCTTGAAGTCATTATTTCTTCAAGATCTTCTTCGTCTTCCGGCTCCTCGAACATTCCTTGATTTCTTCGTTCTGCTCTAATCCAGTCTCTAAGGCAAACTAAAACATTCATGGCATTGCCTCCCAATGTGTGTCGGTTGTCTCCAATCTGCTGCCATCCTTGACTAAAAGCGCTCTCTGATGCAACGGTTGACATTGAAACATTCAATATATCTCTAGCTAACATTGAAAGTATAGGATATTGTCTTTCATTATTCTTCCACCATTCCAGCGTGTTGATTCTACCTCTAGGATCCTCTGTAGGCTGCATAAGATAATACTTAAGCTCTTCCCGACTTACGGTTCTATGCGATGAAGGCTGCAATCTATTCCAAACAGATAGATCAGAAACACAATAAGCAGGTATATTATGTGCCTGTCTTTTAGAAGATGATGGTTCCTCAGAAGGATGGGGAGCGGGGGTCGGTGTAATGTGTGACGGTAAAGCATTGTCAAGTAAATCAGCATAATGATTGTATAATGTGTCCATGTAACTATTCGCATCAGACATAGACGTATACAAAGAAGGTTCTTCATTAGCTTTTACTCCCAAAGCAGAATAAATAAGAGAAGTAAATTCGGACATAGTATTATATTTCATACATGGATTTATTATAGCATCAACTAAGAAAATAGGGGGAAGCGGAAAAAAATATTTTTTAAATTTATCAATCATTGCCTCAATAGCATATTTGTAACCTGATTTAGACTTATACTCGTTAAGCAATAAAGAAATGTCGGCTAAATAAGCTAAAATATTACAAACAGTAGGATAATAAGCTCCAGAAAATTCAACCGTAGCTAGATAAAATTTTTGCAAAAAATTAACAATATCATCAATTTCAGCCAGTCTGAATTTTGTAACATACAATCGGAAAAATCACTAGCAAATTGGTTAAAAGTCATAGTAATAGGAACTTTATAAATATTGCAAGTATTTAAGAAATCATACGTAGAATTCCATCTAACATCTATTTCTTCAGGCATTAATCTCGGTCTAAGTCCATTTTCCTGACATTTTCTTTTAAATTCAGTAAGTCTAATTTTTCTATTATTTCCTTGAATAAAGCCAACTGCAAGTCTAACTTTTTCAATAGCAGGCTCAAAAAAACAAGACCATCCTTTACAATTAAATTATATATATGGCAAGCACACTTAACATGAAATATTTCGGGTAATGGTGGAGAAAGTTCAGTTTTTAACAACTCAATAGCAGTGTTGTTGTTAGATGCATTATCAAAAGATATACATAAAACTTTGCGGTCAATACCATAATATCTTGCAACTTTTGTAATAGATTCAGAAATAAATTTTCCAGTGTGTCTACGGTCTTCATCATACAAAAATGCTAAAATACGTTTTTGCATAACAAAATTACTATCTACCCAATGACAAGTAATTGTTAAATAATCATTTTTATTAATAGCACGACCAAGATCAGAAGTTAAAGCAACTTTACATGAAAGATTTTTTAATAATGCAGATAAATAGTAAACATATTGTGCATGGAGTCTAAAAATATCGGACCGACAAGTACTTCTAGGAATACCCTCAAACATAGGATTATAAATTGCCTGAATATAATGAATAAAAGCATCAGAAGAAGCAAAAGAGAAAGGCAAACAACCCACAGCTATCATTTTGGCTATTTCTTCACGATCCTTCATTTTATTATAATTCTTAACTAATAGACCGGTTTTTGGGTTCAATCTAGTTTGACTTGGGCCCCCAACTGTCTCACCACCAGTTACCTGAGCTAGCTCTATTGGGTGTTTCTCCTTCAAATGTCTCGACAAGTGACCCGTACCTCCTTTATTACCCCCGGTCTTATGCTCGTATTTTATCTGACAAAGATCGCATTCAACCTGAGTGGTTCCTTCTATTCGGGTATAAAAATTCCACACAACACTAGTTTTTTTACGAGATCTTACAGGGGGCCGGGGAGGAAGATTAACTGATTCAGATTGAACATTAACATTATCAGATTCGGGTGTAACATCAACATTATCATCATCATTTTCATCTAAATCAACAGAGTCTACTTCATTCTCTTCTTCTATACCATAATTTTCTTGAGCCTCAAAATAATTCATATCGTGAGCACCTACACGTATTTCATTCTCAAATGGTTCTCTAATTGGTACCGGAGGCACACGAGTATATCGAGCATTTGAACTACCTCTACCGGAACCAATTTGTTTCTTACTACCACTACCACTACCACTTCCGGGACAAAAATTTCTAACACTTTTACCGACTTTCCTTAATTTATCCATATTACCAATTAAACTAACAATTATTCAAAAAACACAAAAAAATCCAAATAAATATTCAACAAATAATACACTAATTAAAAATTAAAAGTAAGAGATGGAACGATAATACCAAATTTTTGAAGTACTCGAAAGTTGGTCAATTGAGTACTTTTGGAAACTTCAACGTAGTATTTGTAATTGCAAAATAATAAAATATATAGAACACTTTATGAGATAATTTTAGCAAATTTGAGAGAGAATAAGAGAATGAGAATTGAGATTGTAGGAAATATTTTTTGAAATGGCATGTATTTATAGGTTAAAAAAAAAATTGATTTTTTTTTTTTTTAAATTAAAGCCTAAAAAGGCTGTTCGCCGTTGGGCCTCAACGGACCAAAACAGCCTTTGCAGGGTTGGGCCCAGTCATTTTTTTAAAAAAAATAAAAAATAAAAAAATTATCGGGCCGGTGCACCGGTGGACCCGGTCCGGTTTTCTAACTGGGCCGGTCCACCGGTTTCAATACCATGTCCGACCCAGCCCCCTAAAACCCCGCCAGGCCCATTACCCATACAGGGTCCGGTCCGAGCGATAAATGGGCCGGTACCGGGTTGACCCGGCCCAGTTGACACCCTTACCCATCATATTTGTCTACATTACAAACAAATATTTTTAGAATAATATTTTTATTATATGTCAAAAACAAAACAAAAAAAGCATTTTCATTCATACGAAACACACCCTAATTTGCTTTATACTCCCTCCGTTCGTTCCTTTTTACTTGTGGCATTTCATTTTTTTAGAGTCAAATTACATGAATTTTAATTAATATTTTAATATGTATTATTTCATCATATTATTACGAGAAGGATTGTAACTTATAGTATTTTTTATAAATCTGTTGAAAGGAATTTCAATTTCTTAGAATTGATTCACACTGATATTTGTGATAAGAAGTCAACACCATCTCGTGGTGGAAAAAAGTATTTCATAACTTTTATTGACGATTTCACTAGATATTGTTATGTTTATTTGCTGAACAGTAAGGATAAAGCAATAAAATCACTTAGGCAATATAAAATTGAAGTTGAAAATCAGTTGGATAAAAAGATAAAAATAAAAAAAAGTGATAGAAGTGGAAAGTATGAATCTCCTTTTGCAGAGATATGTTTGGAAAATAGAATTGTCCATCAAACTACTACCCCTTACTCACTCAATCTAATGAAATTACGGAAAGAAAAAATCGAACATTGAAGGAAATGATGAATGCCTTAGTTATAAGTTCAGGTTTACTACAAAACTTTTGGGGGGAAAGCTATCCTTACAGCAAACTGAATACTTAATAGAGTGCCCATAGCAAGACACAATCTATTCCATATGAGAAATAGAAAGGAAGGAAATCCAACTTGAAATATTTCAAAGTGTGGGGGTGTCTAGCCAAAGTTCAAGTTCTTATTCCTAAAATGGTCAAAATAGTACCAAAGACTGTGAACTGCGTTTTCATTGAATATGGTACACACAATAAAACATGTCAATTTTGGTTCACAAATCTAAACATTCAGATATTCATGAAATAAGATAAATGAATCAAATAATGCTAAGTTTTTTGGACACATTTATCCGTATAAAACTAGATATGAGTTGTCTAGTGAAGGGTCTAAACAACCTCGAGAAGAACCAAAGGAGAGTGTACTTAATAAAGGGAATCTAAGGCGTAGTAAACGTCAGAGGAAATATACTTCCTTCGAGTTAGATTTTGTAATATTTCTTCTTGAAAATAAGCCTCAAACATTCAAAGAAGTCATGTCTTTTGCGGACTCATCCTTTTGGAAAAAGATTGTCAATAGTGAGATTGGTTCAATCTTGAACAACCATACTTGGAAGTTGGTTGATCTTCCTTCAGGAAATAGACCTTTAGGTTTAAAATGGATCATCAAAAGAAAAATAAAAGCTGATGGAACTATTGACAAATACAAGGCAAGACTTGTCGTTAAAGGTTTTAGATAAAAGAAAGGTCATGCTTATCTCGACACATACTCGCCAGTAACAAGGATAACATCCATTCGAATGTTGGTTGCACTAGTTGCGGTACATGATCTTTAAATCCATCAAATAGATGTGAAAACAGCTTTCTTAAACGGAGAATTAGATGAAGTGATTTATATGGAACAACGTGAGGGTTTTGTGGTTCCTGGTAAATAAAGAAAAGTGTGCAAACTTGTTAAGTCACTTTATGGACTAAAACAAGCACTCAAACAGTTGCATGTAAAATTCGAGCAAACCATGTTGGCAAATGAAATTAAGATTAATGAGTGTGATAAATTTATTTACATTAAAGATACTCCAAATCAGAAAGTCATTGTTTATTTGTATGTTGATAACATTTTGATCATCAGTAAAGACATATCTGACATAAATGCTACTAAGCGAATACTATCAAGCAAATTTGATATGAAAGACCTTGGAGTTGCTGATGTGATCTTTGAAATAAGAATTCATAGAACTCCACAAGACTTAGCATTGTCACAATCTCACTACATTGAAAAGGTACTTGACAAGTTCAAGTATTTGGATTTCAATATTGTCAAGACCCCAATAGATGTGAGCTTTATACTTCAAAAGAATGAAGGTGAAAGTGACTCACAACTATGCAAGAGTGTTGGGAAGTTTGATGTATATCATGAATTGTACGCGACCAGACATAGCATGTGCTATTAGTAAATTGAGTCGGTTCACAAATAATCCTAATCAAACTCATTGGATAGCAATGAAAAGATTTTTGGGGTAGCTAAAACATAATCAAAACTATAATTTGTATTATAACAAATATCCAGGAGTAATTGAAGGATATAGTGATGCAAATTAGATCACTCGATCAAGTAAAGTAAAATCCATAAGTGGGTATGTATTTACTCTTGGTGGAGGATCAGTCTCTTGAAAATCATCCAAACAGACATGTATCGCTCGCTCTACAACGAAATCTAAATTTATTGCTTTGGATAAGACCGATGAAGAAGCTAAATGGCTCTGAAATTTCTTGGAAGATATTCCTTTTTGGCCCAAACCTTTGGCACCTGTATGCATACACTGTAATAGTTAAGCTGCAATAGGTAGGGCAGGGAGCATGATGTATAACAAAAAATCTCGTCATATATAATGAAGACATAATACCGTTAGGCAACTATTCTCTTGTGGAATTATCACGATTGACTATGTGAAGTCAAAAGATAATGTATCGAATCCACTTACAAAAGGCCTAACTAGAGAGGGATTTGAGAGATCATCTAAGAGAATAGATTTAATGCCTAGGACAAATCATTATGGTGGTAACTCTACCTAGCAGACTGGATATCCCAAGAGCTAGGTTCAAAGAGATTAAACAAAGTTATGACTGATGGTTCAACATTGTCAAATAACTCAACTCATTCTCATGATGAAGACAATGTTCAAGAAAAAGAATAAGACTTAAAGGTTTGAAGCTTTTTAATAATTTCTAAATTTGGCAGGTATGATCAAATAGTTTATCTATAGGATAAACGTTTAGGAATCACCTATGTGAGTATGAAGTGGAAGCCGTTTAAAGGATAATGATAGTAAAGGCTTATTCACTAAGCTCTCATGAAATCAGGTAGTGTTCATGGCTGAAACAAATAAATCCGTGAGAACTATAAATGGTAAAAGGCTAGTTGTGTGAATTGTATTGTCTAGGGGTACAACAAAGTTCAACGGTTCAAAGATATTGCTTCTACCGATTGACCGAGTGCATCCAATATAAATTGACCAAGAAAAGTTCAAATGGAAGCCTACTTGTCCATATGCAATTAGTCTTTGCTTATAGATCACACACTTGTCCGTATATTCTTTGATCTGATATCCATTTTCCATTCATGTGGGGAATTGTTGAGTTCTAGTTTAAATGTGAATGGAAAATGGAGGGAACAAATGAATTGTGTTTTCACTTTATAGAAGAAGTGTTCTCCCACATTGGTGGGAGAAAGAAATTTTTTTACGCTTAAATATAAAAGCATTACGCCATGTTGTTAGTGAGGCAAGAAGAAGACAACCCTTGCGCCATTGTTGTCGTTGCTCGCTCGGCTCAGCTTCGACTTCAAATTTGGATTTGGATTTGGATTTGAATTTGTCAAATGATCGATCGAGAGATTATCTTTTTGGACAAAATTTATTTGTTAATGATTATTTAATCCAAAAATTTGATACAAAATATTTCCTCTATTTGCGAACACAAATGATGATGTACGGGCACATATCAAAATGCACATTAAAGGGACTCGGTCCTTCAATTCACTGTTTGAAATTTGTTGAGTAATCTGCTGCCGCATATAGGCTTCTGCTCTCGCAGATGGCTCCACAGATTGCATCTCAACTTTTTGTTTTGATTTGTGGACTGATATGATGGACCTTATGGGCATCTGCTCCCGTAGATGGGTCTGCAGATGGGCCCGATGATCCAAAATAGTACAACTTTTCAAATCCATTACTTCATTTCTGAAGCAACATCTTTTAGGCTATAAATATCTTATTTTTCCTCAGATATTGACATGAAAATTTGAAGTTAAAAACTCCTCTTTCTTATAAAAATTCAAGTGTGATTTGCTACCGTTGAGTGAGTTATTAGATGAAGGTAAGCTTCAAATCTCTGTTGTTATCTCCTTTTCCCAATCTCTACTTCTCTCTCGAGCAATTCTAGAATACAGGCGAGTTTCTAACGTATGCAACTGTTAGAAGAGCAATCACAACGAAGGAAACAACAATACGTGCATACGCAGCGGTACAGAATTGCCTTGCACTTAATCAGTTTTGTTAATTCCTCATGGTTCACACAACCCTAGTTGATGGGTTTAGCTACTCATAATTGTAAGAACACAAGAAGAATTCAGAGATGAAAACATAATTATGATCTCACAACAATGAAGAAAAACTGAAATCTCAATTATCAATAAAACTCGAATTAGGGTTTGTAACCATAAAACCAAGAATATGTTTATGAACTCAAAAACAACATGAAATAGCTCTCAAAACAATGTAATGACTAACTCTTGCACATAGGACTATACAGGGGTATTTATAGATACAAAGCTAATCATGTCCAAATTAAAATAGGAGAACAGAGTCGGCAACTTCCACAGTATCGTGACTTGGTGTCGTGGAACCAAGTCACTCCACATAGGTTGGTGTCGTGGAAATCAGGCTGAATTAGACGTCTTCAGAAGTTGAGTCACGCCACGCTTTCACATCAAGTGAGTGACAGTCACGCCACGTGACTGCTGGTGTGGAAATCAGAACTCTTTCTTCTTCCTACACTTCGTTCTTGGGCTTGATTCTTCCTTTTTGATCATTTTGCCTTTAAAACCTGTTCTCCTGCAAAGTAAGACAGAAACCACATCATACCGACAAAATACACCCAAGTTATTGCATATTTTCCTTGTTTTAAGCATCGAAAGTGCCATGTAACTATGACGCATCAACACCCTCAACTTAGAACGTTTGCATGTCCTCAGGCGAACAAAACAAAAACACACATATACTATGCTTGATTAAGAGAAACCTAAGGGACCTATGGCAGTCGACTCATTGCCTTTGGCACAAAACTTTTCCGACCCCTCATATTTGCAAATCAAAACCACAGTGTGTATACATGCAGCATATTATCATGACACAGAAGGGATCAAGTGATGGCACCAAATTATGCACAAACAACTAAGCATATATGCAAACGATATTTTTCGAACAACTAGCAGCTAATAATGCAACCCATGTACTCTCACAGTCAAAGAAGTCCCATCCACTCACAGTATACTAATGAATATCAAAGTAGGGACTAGGTCAAAATACTCACTCTCACAAAGAAGTTAAAACAGTGTGCATGAACTACCATAGGCTTGCCCTTATTTTCTATGCCTTAATTCTTCGGACAGTTGGACTAGGATCACTATAGGACTTTACTCGGCTTGTAATGTAGGCTTGGGGACGGGTATGGTAAATATGGATATGGTGACTCAACCCTCCTTGACACTACACTATTTTTGGCTCCAACTTTCAACCTTTCTCTTTTTTTATTCTCCTTTATTTTATTTTCAGATTTTGGGTGTGATTTTCTTCACTTTCAAAACAAAATTTTCTTTTTTTTTTCTTTTGCAATTTCTCTTCTTTTCACTCTGTTATTTTATTATTATTTTTTTCTCACCCAAACCTGTTTTCTCTTTTTCTTTTATTAACTTCTTCTTCATACCCAACTCAATCTACGCACCCCTATAATAGTCACCCTCAACTTAGACGATTTGCCTGAGTTGAGGTACACAGTGTCCAAGGAGGAAGCAGGGCCAAGACAGGTTCATTGTAATTAAAATGGGAAGGTGAATAGGCTAATGAAAGAAATAGGTTAATTACGGCTCAAAGTCGGGATCAAGGGATACTTATTCATTTGGTTTGGCATTTAGGCTAAAAGTGGACTTTTTCAAAAACGGCCTATGATCCTTTCCTAATCCCCTATCCTCAAATCTTAGGAAAGACTAACCGGGTAAGTTCTGGATCGCACACACACAGTTAACTAAGTAGTGACCTCACACACACATAGCACAGGGTTGTATTACCAACTACTACCTATCCGGTTCATGCAATGCTAGCTACAGTTATTTGCCTATAATCCTAGTGCCATAACAAGATCCAACAGCTGTCACACATAAACATGCTACTCACACAATTCAAAAAAAAAAAATTCAGGAGGGGTATCCTTAACATTCAAAAAGCATAAAAAATTTCTAAATTGAACTGCACTACAGTTCCCTTATTTTTCTCCTAAATTAGCAAGAAACACATATACACTGTAAATAACATCCTAAACATATCGGTTCTACTATGATAGCACACTCGGGGAAAAAAAAACACGGCACATAACCATTCACGTGACGTGTGACACCCTACGTCACGTGATTATGTGTCATGAGTGGTATTGAACATAATCCGTTCATTTTTTTCAGATTCCAGTTAACTTATCCTTCATTGCTCAGTCTTCACCAGATCACACATAATAAAATCTTGGGTTGCCTCCCAATTAGCGCTTGAGTTAATGTCGTGGCACGACACGACTAACTTGGATACTCAGACTTCACCAACTAGCCCATGGGTTGACTCCCATGAAGCGCCTGATTTAACATCTCGACACGACATGACTAGCTTGACTACTTAGACTTCATCAAGCTCAAGTTCCTCACATGTCTTTATTTCTTCCGTAATTCCCGCATAATGCTTAACACGCTGTCCATTGACTTTGAATAGAACATTATCCACTCCTTTTAGTTCAATAGCACCATGTGAGAATACCCTAACCACCGTGAATGGTCCAGACCATTTGGACTTTAATTTTCCAGCAAACAAGCGAAGCTTGGAATTATACAGTAGCACCAAATCTCCCGGGTGAAACTCTCGGTTCTCAATTCGACGATCATGATACAATTTCATCTTTTTTTTATATAATGCTGAACTTTCATAAGCTCGGAGACGAAATTCATCCATTTCATTCATCTGCTCAAGTCTCAATTGAGTCGCTTCACTCCAGTCTAAATTCAACCTCTTCAACGCCCACAAAGCCTTATGTTACAGTTCGACGGTCAAATGGCAAGATTTTCCAAAAACCAACTGATATGGTAATGCACCAATTGGTGTTTTGGAAGCAGTTCGATATGCTCATAACGCATCATTCAATATTCAAGCCCAATCAGTCCTATTGGCATTAACTGTTTTTGCCAAAATAAACTTGATCTCATGATTTGACACCTCAACCTGCCCGCTTGTCTGAGGATGGTAAGGTGTTGCCACCTTATGTTTAACACCATATTTTTCAAGCAGGGCCTTGAACAGACGATTGCAGAAGTGGGATCCTCCATCACTAATAATAACTCGGGGTGTACCGAATCGTGAGAATAGTTCTTTTTCAAGAATGCTGTGACACTTCTCCCTTCGTTATTAGGAAGCGCAATTGCCTCCACCCACTTAGAAACATAGTCAGTGGCCACCAAGATGTATTTCATTCCATGCAAGCTCACAAAAGGACCCATAAAGTCAATTCCCCACACATCGAACAACTCAAGCTCAAGTATAGTTGTCATAGGAAGTTTGTGTCTCCGTGAAATGTTACCTTGCCTTTGACATTGGTCACAAGCGTGAGCATAATCATGAGCATCTTTGTAAATACTGGGCCAGTAGTACCCACATTGCAAGATTTTATGGGCAGTCCGCGCACCTCTATGATGACCCTCAACTGGAGATGAGTGACATGCTTCCAAAATACTCATCATCTTGACCTCTGGAACACATCTTCGAATTATACCATCAGCACACACCCTAAACAAATATGGCTCATCCCAGAAGAATTTTCTTACCTCATGCATGAATTTGTTTCTCTGCTGATACGACATATCCTCCGGATCTAGATCACTTACCAAAAAGTTGGCAAAATCAGAAAACCAAGGGATTAAGTCTTGGGACGCTGCCAGTACTTGCTCATCTGGAAAAGTATCATCAATCTCAAGATCATCCCTTAATTTAAGCATGGCCTCCTCCTCAAGGCATGATAGATGGTCAACAACTTGATTTTCGATCCCCTTACGATCCTTGACTTCAAAGTCAAATTCTTGCAATAGAAGTACCCACCGAATCAATCTTGGCTTAGCATCCTTTTTCGACATAAGATACCGAAGATTTGCATGGTCTGTATGCACAATCACCTTAGTACCTATTAAGTAAGATCTGAATTTGTCAAAAGCGAATACTACGGCCAACAATTCCTGTTCAGTCACAATATAATTCTTTTGAGCTGGATTAAGCACTTTGCTAGCGTAGTAAATCGGATGTAACATCTTCTCACGTCTTTGGCCAAGGACTGCACCCAAAGCCACTCCAATAGCATCGTACATAACCTCAAAAGGCATAGTCCAATCCGGTGACACAATAATAGGGGTTGAAACCAACTTCTCCTTAAGACACTCGAATGCTTTTAAACATGCTTGCTCAAACACAAACTTCACCTCTTTCTCCAAAAATTTGCATAAAGGATGTGCAATCTCGGAGAAATCCTTGATGAATCTTCTATAAAAGCCAGCATGACCTAAGAAACTTCGAATACCTTTTACAGAGATAGGTGGAGGTAGCTTCTCAATTACCTCAATCTTCGCCTTATCCACATCAATGTCATTCTTTGAAATCTGATGCCCCAATACGATACCCTCATTGACCAAAAAGTGATATTTTTCCTAATTCAGCACTAAGTTGCACTCCTCGCATCTTTGTAGCACATTTGCAAGGTGTGCCAAACAACCATCAAACGAGTCTCCCACAACAGAAAAATCATCCATAAAAACCTCAATAGTGTCTTCCACCATGTCAGAGAAAATAGACATCATGCAGCATTGGAAGGTGGCCGATGCATTACACAAATCGAAGGGCATCCTCTTGAATGCGAATGTCCCGTATGGATAAGTGAAAGTGGTCTTCTCTTGGTCTTCGGGGGAAATAAAAATCTGATTATACCCCAAATAACAATCAAGAAAATAATACCATCCTCTAACAGCAAGACGGTCTAACATCTGGTCCATGAAGGGCATAGGAAAATGATCTTTCTCAGTCCAAGAATTCAGCTTTCGATAATCCATGCAAACTCTCCATCCAGTCACCGGCCTCATTAGAATCAACTCATTTTTGTCGTTTGGAACCACAGTGATTCCTCTCTTTTTCGGTACACACTGAACTGGGCTCACCCACTTGCTATCCGCAATAGGGTAAACCACTCCTGCATCTAACCACTTGATGATTTCTTTCTTCATAACCTCTTGCATTGGTGGGTTCAGACGACGCTGGTGCTCAATGCTAGGTATACACTCAGGAATAAGTTGGATCTTATGAGTGCAAATGCCGGGTGAAACACCTATGATATCAGCAATGGACCAACCAATGGCCCTCTTAAATCTTCTCAATACTGAGACCAGAGCCTCTACTTGCCAATCCACCAATTTAGCAAAAATAATCACAGGCAAGGTATTGTTGGCTCCCAAGAATGTGTAGTGAAGGTGGGCCGGAAGAGCCTTAAGCTCTAAAATTGGAGGCTCCTCAATAGACGGATGAGCTAGTGGGGTTACCCTATTCTTTAAATCGAGATCTAGTTTCTTTGGAGCATAAGTGTATGCTCCTTTACCAGCGAGTGCACCCACCACCTCATCATATTTCTCAATACTATTGCTATCAAAATTCATAATCCCGGCCGCCAGCGATTCTACCCTCAACCTTTCTTCAAGAGACACAACAACCTCACTATCATCAACCGCATCTATCACTGAAATCACCCACTTATCTCTTGGCTGCTTCATTGAACGACAAATATTGAGAGTGACCTGTTCATCATTCAATCTGAATTTCAGCTGCCCTGTTTCCATGTCAACCAATGCATGACCAGTGGCAAGGAATGGTCTTCCCAATATGATGGGAACCTCAAATTCAACTTCACAATCAAGAATCACAAAGTCAGCCGAAAAGATGAAAGATACAACCTTTACCAAAACATCATACAGAATGCCCATTGACTTTTTCACAGTCCTGTCGGCCATGAGGAGTCTCATAGAGGTTGGTTTTGGTGCTCCCAACCACAACTGTTTGAAAACGGCTAATGACATTAAGTTGATGCTAGCACCCAAATCACAAAGTGCTTTAGCAAAGTCGTAGGAGCCGATAGTACACGGAATTGTGAAAGCTCCTGGATCCTCCTTCTTTTCAACTAGGGAACGCAAAGCAATTGCACTACAATGATGTATGTTATCTGCTGGCTCAAAACTGACAGTTCTCTTCTTTGTCACCAAGTCTTTCATGAACTTCGCATAACCTGGCATTTGCTCCAATGCCTCAACAAGAGGGATGTTTACTGACAACTCCTTCAACATTGTGATAAACTTCTGATATTTGCCTTCTTCAGCCTTCTTTTTCAACCTTTGAAGAAAGGGAGGAGGAGGTCGTGGGATAGTTTTGAGCACTTGTGGTACCTCTTTTTCCTGCTTTTTTTAAGATTTTGCCTTTTCACTGTCATCAGGATGATTTGGAACCGTTTCGACCTTTGAATTATCCGACTCTAACTCAGCTTCTACATCAATAACCATCGGCTCATTAGTCTTACCACTGTCGGCAGGTATAGGTGGATCTGTCCTGCACTTCCCACTTCTAGTAGTAATGGCTAGACAATGACTATCATTCTTCGAATTTTGGACGGTATTGCTTGGAAGGGTGCCTGGATGACATTGATTCAGTGCCAATGATATCTGCCCAAATTGTTGCTCCAACTATTTAATGGCAGTTGAATGAGACTCCACTTTCTGACTTATTCCCGAAATGTTAGTCCTAATCTCCTTCAAGAAATTTTTCTGGCTCTCTGCCCCTTTGACCAATTTTTTAAGAAGGACCTCCATCCTTGAATTTTCAGACTCCTCATCACGTCTTCCTGGTGGTACATAAAGGTCATTCTTCTCTCTATAATCATCTTTCCACCTCCAATCACCGTCACTGTCTTTTTCTCGATCTCTGTATCCCAATTTGTTGTAGTTGTCTCCATAATAGTTTCAAACTTGATTCCCTTGCCTTGAGTTCCAAGAGTCTTGATAGGACCCTTGTCCCTTGGCTCGGAAACCCGCCACTTCTCGATCTAGGTACTTCACCTATTCATCAGACTCACTATCATCATGTCTAGCCGATTTATCTTGTGCCCCTACAGCATGCACCTTTTCAACATCTCTGGCCGCTATCTGTTTAGCCAGAAGACCAATTTTTGTCCTCAACTAAGCGACCTCTTGAGCCACAGATTCATCCAAACCCCGTTGTGCTGCTGAGGCTCCAATAGCATATGTGCCAGCCGGCGTATCTGCCTCCCGAGTATGCCATCCTCGGTTGGTCTTAGTGATACGATATTATATTTCTGAAGCTTGATCCCACCTCATTCTCATAAATGCTCCACCAGTTATAGTATCTGCTATCGCCTTAGTATTTACGTTTAACGCCCTGTAGAAGATTTCAAGTAAGTTTTTACCATTCATCCTATGATTTGGCACATTCTGCAGCTTCTTCTTGAACCTTATCCATGCCTCATAAAGTGCTTCAAAATGTAGTTGTCTAAAGTTGTAGATCTCATCCTTCAACTGCAGCATCTTGGAAGGTGGGAAAAACCTCTCCAGAAATTGATTTCTCAATTCTTGCCAATTAGTGATGGATCCTCGTGGTAATTCTGCAAACCACAAAGTCGCTTCTCCTGTTAAAGAGAATAGAAATAACCTCAGTCGGATAGCCTTTTGGTCAACTCCAGGCAAATTATATGATGTGCAGACCCCCACAAAATTCATTACGTGCATGTTTGGATCATCCGTAGGCAGACCGGCAAACACACCCTTTAAGTTTAGCAGGTGAATCATGGCACTGGTAATGTCAAACTTAGTGCCCGGAGGTAACTCAAGTGGGATAATGGCACCGGTCTCGACTGGCTCAAAATAAGCCACATCCTCATCTTCAGGATCATCATAAACAGGCGCATATGGTCTCGGTTGCTCTCTCAGTTGTCTTTGTCGCTCTTCAGCCTCAGCCAGTCGCTGTGCTGCTTCTTACATTGCTCGATTATCTCTTTCTGCTTGCCGAAGAGCAGCTTGCCTAGCCTGCTCTTCACGTGTCAATTGAGCAGTAGTTTGCTCCGCTGTTTCATGACCAACTGGCTGAATTAGTTGGTGATGAATGTCTTCTGCAGCTGCGGGATCCTGAACTCCTTCAGTATTCACCATTCTTCGATTAGCTCTCAGCGTCCTTTCAATTTCAAGATCAAATGGAATCAGGGGACTGCCTTGACTCCTAGTATTTGGCATACACTGGCGTATGCCCTCAAAAGTATGTAAAAGCAAAACCAATTAACTCCAACCAGTTCTAATCAACTTCGTAACCGTATTCCCCGACAACGGCGCCAAAATTTGATGTCGCTCAAAATATGCCTCCTAAGAAGTATAAAGCGGTCGCTTTCAAATATAGAACCCAACTAGGTTGGGGTCGATCCCACAGGGAATAGGTAGACGTCTGTTTAGAATACGAGATGGAATAATTGGAAAGTAAGTAAAATTAGGGGGGTTTTGTAAATAAAAAGTTACAGTAACAATTGCTTGTTATATCGAGTTTGTAGACAATGAGAAAAATACACTAGGACTGTGATCCCCAATGATTCCTTAACTCCACCGGTTACTTGTGCTAACAAAACCGTCCCGCTATGTGGCATGCAAAATCTAACAAGATATGTTCATCTAAACGTCTCTCGACCTTGGTTAGATAAATTTCACTCTTCTCCTCTCGGTCTCCGAATGTCGCACTACTAACCCTTGTCCTGGATCTCAGATAACCATTCCCGCTAAGGCTCAAGTTATTAGATGAAGGTTGATAGCTTTAAATCTCTATTGTTATCTCTTTTTCCCAATCTCTACCTCTCTCTTGAGCAAGTCTAGAATACAGGCGAGTTTCTAACGTTTGCAACCGTTAGAAGAGCAATCAAAACGAAGGAAACAACAATACATGCATACGCAGCGATACAGAATTGCCTTGCACTTAACCGGTTTTGTTAATTCCTCATGGTTCACACAACCCTAGTTGATGGGTTTAGCTACTCATAATTGCAAGAGCACAAGAAGAATTCAGAGATGAAAACATAATTATGATCTCACAACAATGAAGAAAAACTGAAATCTCAATTATCAATAAAACTCGAATTAGGGTTTGTAACCACAAAATCAAGAATATGTTTATGAACTCAAAAACAACATGAAATAGCTCTCAAAACAATGTAATGACTAACTCTCGCACATAGGACTATACAGGGGTATTTATAGATACAAAACTAATCCTGTCCAAATCAAAATAGGAGAACAGAGTCGGCAACTTCCACAGTATCGTGACTTGGTGTCGTGGAACCATGTCACGCCACGTAGGTTGGTGTCGTGGAAATCAGGCTCAATTAGAAGTCTTAAGAAGTTGAGTCACGCCGCGCTTTCACATCAAGTGAGTGACAGTCACGCCACGTGACTGCTGGCATGGAAATCAGAACCTGTCTTTGATCTTCTGAATTGGACTCACGCCAGCCATTCACGTCACGTGAGTGGCAGTCACGTCATGTGAGTGGTGTCGTGAGTCCATCTCTGGTGCAGATTCTTGTTCTTTCTTCTTTCGACACTTTGTTCTTGGTCTTGATTCTTCCTTTTTGATCATTTTGCCTTTAAAACCTGTTCTCCTGCAAAGTAAGACAGAAACCACATCATACCAACAAAATACACCCAAGTTATTGCATATTTTCCTTGTTTTAAGCATCGAAAGTGTCATGTAACCATGGCACATCACCAAATTACACCTCCAAACAAAGCATAAAGCGGTCGTTGATCAAATATAGAACCCAACTAGGTTGGGGTCTATCCCACAGGGAATAGGTCAAAATATCAATCAAGACGTCTGTCGAAGCAATTAATAACAATCTCTAGTAAAAAAAAGGAGGGGGGGGGGTTGTCGAAACAATTTTTTGGATTTGTAATCAATGGATGTGAGGTACTAGGATTGTGTTTCCCATGACTTCATAACTCCACAGGCTGTTCGTACTAGCAATCTATTCCGATGCGTTGCATGCAAAATCTAACAAGATAGGTTCATCTAAATGTCTCTCGACCCTAATTGGATAAATATCACCCTTCTTCTCTCGGTCTTCAGGTGTTTTACTTCTAACCCTTGTTTTCGATCTTAGATTAACTCTCCCTGCTAAGGTTCAAGTTATTAGATGAAGGTTAATAGCTTTAAATATCTGTTGCTATTCTCTTTTCCTAATCTCCACTTCTCTCTCTCGAGCATGTTTAGAATTCAGGTGAGTTCTTAACGTTTACAACCGTTAGAAAGCGATCACAACAAAGACAAGCGATCACAATGAAGAAAATAACAATACATGCATGCACACCGCTCTAGAATTACCAAGCACGAATCCTGCTTCATTAATTCATCATGGTTCCCACAACCCTAGTCGTGGTGTTTAGCTACTCATAGTTGCGGTGATCATATCCAGATTCAATAAAGAATGCATGATAAAAACACTTACAATAATCAAGTAACTATTAGTAGGATTATAGACGAACAATGGAATGAAGAACAAATCGAATTATGGAATTAATGGCAAAAATATGATAATATACGTTCAAAGTATGTTAGAAAAACACCCAAAATGTACATCTCTAAAATAAAATCCTAAAAGATGTATGTATAGACATAAGTAATCCTATCCTAAGCTAACTAGGAGAACTAGGTCGGCACAAGTCCACACAGGTCATTCAAAGACCATACGACTCGTATGGGCACTCGTATGGCTGATCTTCACAAAAACTCTATGTATTTCCCACGAGCAACCGTACGGCTCGTATACTCTTCATATAGTTCGTATGGGGACTCGTATAGCTGAGCCTTCAAATTTTTTCCAATCTTCAGGTAACCCCTCGTACGACTAGGCATACGGTCCGTGTACCCTTCACACAGTTCGTATAACACCTCGTATGGCTTCACTTGTCACTTTCTTTTACCGCATCTCAGCACATGGGTCATAAGAGTTCCAGCTTTGGTATATTTCTTAGCTTTTCCATCACGTGTGCTTCCGGACCCTAGTTTCCTGCAAAACTAACAAAAACACATCATACCTATATAAACATACTTAAGGATGCACAAAAATCCTTCGTTTTAAGTGTCGAAAGTGCCATAAACTCACGGCACATCACTTGAGGGGAATAATTTCCTTAAGGACACACTACGAATTTCGTGGACTTGATTCTTCTATCTTCATCTCTTTCTAAATTTGTTTAGTATTTTCAGAAATAGTTTGAAATTCATTTTTTGTTGTTCATAAGTTTGGTTGAACTTATTGTTGAAGTTCATATTGGTGAATACAGAGTTAAAACTTCGTTTGGTTGTTCATAATTCAGTTTGAACTTATTGTTGAAGTTTACAACATTGAATGCAGATTTTATTTACCCAAAAATAACATGTACCGCTATAATAAATGTCATTATTGTTATAAGTAGAGTGCTTTTATAGAGAAGTAAAATATAACATGAAAAATTGGTTCCGAAGAAAATCAGACCGCTATAGTGAAATGTTGTTATAACGAGGTGACGTTATAGAGATGTCTGACTGTATATAAAAAAATATGGATACTTTTAAATATATACAATAAAGTAATTAGTTTACAAAAAAAGGCCAAAAAGTAAAAAATACTCGCGTTTTAGCCACGATCAAACCGTGGCTAAATGACCAGTTTTTTTGAGTAACTAATAAGTTTATTAATCACTAAGAAAAATTTATATATAAATTCTCGAATGTTGTATATGTAATGCATCTATATTGTATAAATAGTTACGCAATGTATCGATATTATATAAATAGTGTATAATCATGTATATATGATGTTTATCTATATATCAGATATGTATATACATCCATATTATACATTGTTATACAATACATATACATTATATAAATAGTTATGTAATGTATCGATATTGTATAATGGTGTATAAATATGTATATATGATATATAATTATGTATCAAAAATTGATATCTGGAAACTACCTGATTCCATCAACCAATATGGAATTGAGGTAAAGTGGACTGATTGATAAGTCACTCGGGCTCAAAACATAGGAGAATAATACATGACCTTTTACAATACTCGTATTTGTTAAGGAAAAACAATTCCTGAACGAATAATAGAACCAGTGCCTCCCCGAGTCAGCAGTACAATAAAAAGACAACCATGCAATACAGATGAAAGTATAATCGTGCTCAGAATGGACAAGGTGATCTAATTTTGAACTTTGGGTACATATTCTAAGTTCTATCAAGTTTCTAATATCTCTCTGATGAAAATGCAATGCAAGATTATCCGTTTGGAAATTTAAGTGAAGAAATAATAGCATTGAATAATAATTATTTCTTACTCGACCATTAACTTCTTCCTTAGAAAAAAGATTTCAACAACAAAATGGCTTATAGTACTACGACATTCTGTTATATTGCAAGTTCTTTCAATTCCGACTAACTCAAAATCTTCTCTAAATAATCCCAAATTTTAGATATGAGTTCCTCTCGATATTTTGAGTCTTTTGATATGTTATTCACTCAAAATGATTCACGTCTGCGGCACGCCAAATTTTCAAATCAAGCTTTTAATGGTCGATTGATCATGGAAGAAGAAGGAAAGAAGACTGAAAGTAACAAAGCATAACGAAAGAAGAAGAAGAAGAAGGAAGAAGAGGTCATTAATGGCTGAAGTATAAGGAAGAAGAAGAAGTGATTTGGCCAAATGGCTATTTCAAGTAATTTTAACAAAGCTGGGTCAATTTTCTTGTAAATATGATGACCGGCTGGTCATTTTCCATAATTATCCTCAAAAAATATTTGTTTTCTCTTTTTGGGATTATTCTAAGGGAAAAGGACACCCCATGTCCATTAGGCCTAAGAAATTACACCCAAATGGCCATTTTCAAAGTCACACCATGGGATAGCCACTCGGCCATTTTAATTTCACCCACTGGCCATTTCTAAAAACTGTATAGAATTTATGTAAAAACTGTATAGTTATTGTATAAAATATGTATCTGTAAGATATATATAGAAATTGTATAGAATGTATATAGAAACTGTATAGTTGTTGTATAAAATACGTATCTGAATAATAATTGCAGCTAAAAGTTGTGTAGAATGTCTGTATAAATTGTATATTTATTGTATAGAATATGTATCTGTATATATAGGTGTATCATATTTGTATTATTGTTGTATAGGATATGTATATAATGTGTATAGAAACCGTATCATTAGAATATAAAAATGTATCTATCACAATTGTATATGCATAAAAAATATATCGTTGTTGATTATATATTTATTACACATAAATTATACAAAAAAGAAGGGGTGAAGAATTATAGTGCATTGTCTTTTTTCTATTCTAACTATCCCAATCAAATTGAAGGGGAAAAAAAGAAAGACTACAAAATTGTATTTAATTTTTAAAAAGAATATATTTATATTTCCTTTTTTAATTTTATATAAATTAAATTTTATATTTTTATTTTATTTTTAATTATGACTTGGTTGATTTTTTTATTTCCCGGGTAAATTAATTATTTTTTTGTTTTTTTCTTTCAAGAAATCGACCACGCGTGGTCGATTTCCATTAAAAAAATATTAAAAAATAAATTTCATATATTACCGATCACCCAAGGTTGGAAAAAGCCGATCACTCGAAGTGGTCGGGTTTATTTGGGTCAATTTTGCTGTTTTTTTTAGTAGTGTTCTAGAAAAATCCGTTTTGTATTGGCTAACACGTGGCCCAACTTAGTACTGCAGGGCACCCCCCAAACAGTACTGTGTTCGACTGCTTAACGTAGTATTACTAATATAACATTCAGTTAACCAAATTTTTTTTTTATAAAATCTTAGCATAAATTTAGAAAAAAACAAAGAGAAGCCGGATCCATCAATTAGCTACCATTATAGGCACTCCAAGCATTTTCAGTTAATACCAAAAACACCCAAACATTATTATGTTGTTTGGTTAGATTAAATGTTTGAAAAAATATTTTCCTAAATAAGATAATTTCCGTCAATTTGTGGAAAATGAAGTGACTCTATAAATGGATTTAATGTCATCTTCCACGTTTTAAAACACACACAAAAATATAATATAATGTTCCATGGCCGATACTTTCCCTCTCTCTTAAATAATATCACTACAGGACTCCCTCACCTACCACCATTTCTCTACTCATAATTGACCACCCAATGGACATGCAGTAGTCAATTGTCATCTTAATTTCATGATTAAGGACTCGTTTGGATATAAAAATTGTATTATGTTTTTTAAGACTAATGTTTTACTTTATTTGAAAGTTGATGATTGATATATAATGAAAATTTCAAATCCTAATTGAAGTTATATTTTAAATTTTAAGAAAAAATTATAATTGATTTTTCGATTTATTTTTCAGTATTCATTTTTGAAGTTATACTTGAATACAACCAAGCATGAACATTGTTTTAATTTTTTTTTTCTTATAAAAAATATAACCAAACATAACTCTTTCTTCAACTTCAACTTTTCATAAATATTCAAATAAAATAAAAAAATAATTGAAATCTATGGTCAAACGCCTATCAAGTTTATACCAGCTAGTATTTTATATAAACAAGAGCAAAAATATCTGTTTTTATAATGTAAGAAAAAAGAGAATAAAAAAAAGCATAACACTCCACCAAATAACATTATCTTCGTTTGTCTTTCTTTCTGATCAGGAGTGGAACTTATTTCTGTAAAGCATAATATTGTTAGGGAATTATTTTTCAAGTGATATTCATGTTCAAGCACCGCATTTTCAAAAATGACATTTTCTCGTAATAAGATAGGAAAAGAAAGGAAATTCTAGAATTAATTTATAGATGAGATTATGTTTAGCTAGAATTGTGTGATTGACAAATCCTTTTCAGTATTTAAAATGAAAATATGTATTTTTCTAATCACGATTAGGACCTTAATTTGGATAGTTAGATTTCAAGCTTTAATTTTTAAACACGAAAAAAAGTCATATTTATTCCTGTACTCTCAAAAAAAAGTTGTATTTACCCGTTATCATTTTTCTTTTGGATGCCCTTACCATTCAACTTTAACTTGGGCACATGTTTGCCTTGAAGTGTCAACTCCCATGACTCCACGCACCCTTATTATCTTATGTAGTTATGTGACGCCTAAGTGAATATATTTTATCCAAATTAAAATTTTCTCTCAATATAATTCTTCTACCTGACCTAACTAACACAATAAATCCATTACTAATTACTAAATGACACAGAGCTAAGTGAAATATCGTACTCTAATATCTCTAGGATCTAAGTAAACGACAAAAAAAGATATTCAGGTCGCAAAAATAGCTGAACGGAATTGAGCTAAAGAAATCACCAAAATGAACATGTAAAAAGCAATATATAACACTAGCTAATGGAGCTCAAATGAGCAATTAAAGCAGCAAATTTACCTGAAATTTTGTAAATTACAGCAAAAAGAAAAAAAAAAGAAAAAAAGGGGTAAATGTGTTGATAAGCAAAGACTTGATCTGAAGGTACTGAATGACTCCAAAAAGAAAGCTAATAAAAAGAGAATAAAAATATATAGATATGTGGCACCACGAAAATAATTGAGGTAGTAGGACCGGGCGGAGGAAAATGAAAGTGTCGACGACAAATTTCAGGGAATAGATTTATTGGGTTAGTTGGGTAGGTAGGGTATACATGTTGGATAGGGTAGAAGAATTATTGGAGGGAAATTCTTATTATATAAAAATATATACATGTAGGGCACCACGTAGAAAATAGGGTGGGGGGATATATATATTTAAAATTGAATATCAAGAATAAATTTTAAAAAAAAAGTATGACGAGATAAATATAACATTTTTTTTTCTGAGAGTACAAAAATAAATATAACCCTTTTCGGTTTTAAATATGACTTGTATCTCTCGTTCAAATAGGAACTTGTAGAAATATTGGACAAAATGAGAAATGGAGAAGAATTCCATCCATAATTTTCAGAAACTCTCGGGTTTTGCTGCACTAACCTATATTATTAATTTTTAATGTACAATAATTATAAGTTTACTAATTTATTCTTTTTCTAATATTCAACTCTTCTTATTAATTAATTTTATCAGAATATTTTATTTAACAAATTTATTAAGAATCCAATATTAGATGGAAGAGGAAAACCATCATTGGATGGAAGAGAGAAAATAAATGTGGGAAACTTCCTAAAGCCTGAAGGGAGATCGAAAGCCACTGATTCTTAATGAACTAGGTAATTAAGATATTTTGATAAAATTAATTATTTAGAAGAATCTAATAAGTATTTAAAAAGGGAAAATTAGCCACATTATAATTATAAAAATAATTAATAATAAATAGATAAAAACTGGCTCAACTTAGTTTTTGGGGTTTTGAGACTTTCACTCACAAAATTTTAATTCTTTTTCAAGTAAAATAATTGTTCAAACTCAACTTCAAATTTCAAATACCACAACTTCAAAAACTCAAATTTTTAAATTTTAACTTTAAAATTTATGGCTAAATGACAACTTAGTTTGGAATAAACGTGTGTTTGCACATGGTGCATTTTAACGTATTTTCTTTACCTAACAGTTAGTGCATGCAAAGGGGGAAATAATTATATTAAAAAAAAGTAGGTTCAGAGAATCAATAGACCCAACTTATTTTCTATGCACATTTATGTTTGGCTTTTTTCGCTTTAATTACTCCTAGACTACTGGTACAATTATTACTCCTTCCATATCACTTTACTTAGTCAATTTTTTTATTAACACATTTATTAAGAAATTATGTATTTCAGTTATCATATTTTTATTTATTATCTTTAATTATTAAAAATGATAATATCGTTTCAATAAATATTCTTTCTTTACCCTCTTTCTCAATAAATAAAAAGATAGTTAATCTAAGCAATCACAATTATTAAAGTATATATGTGCATATGCTCTCCACTTTGATTTTTTTTATTAATTAGTTAATGTTTATTACTTTAAAAAATAATTATTACTAAGGACAAAATGAGAAAGTACATCTTGATTTTTTTACTCCCTCCATTCATCGTTATTTGTACATGTTTGACTTGACGCACTGGTTAAGAAACAACAAATAAAAGGTTAATTTTACTGGATCATCTCTATTAATTATAAGTCATTTAAATATTGAGAAATGAATATAGTATTTAATAATAGGTGTAAAATAGATATAAAATGGTAAACTTATCTCTTGATTTTTCAAATTAGACAGTTGGACTAACTATTTTTAAAATACCGAATTGACAAGTAAAAATGATAAAATGGGGTAAAATGACAACTATTTTGGATCATTTATTTTTAGCTAATGAAATGGGGTAATCTGGGCAGAGTTGCAGAGTCTCGTTACTGTTGGTAACGTTTTAAGCCAAAAACGTTACTGTCAGTAACGATTCCTATTTTAACGCCGTCTACTGTTCATTGTGGTCCATTAATTTTTTTAAAACCTAATGCGTTACTCCCAACAACGTTTATACTAATTTTGTAAAGTTTTCAAAAAATATATTACTTCGGTAAATTGATTTTAAAAATAACTTATTTTGATCAAAACTTCCCATAAATACTGATGAGATCCTGCAGAGCAAATGCACTCATCCAAGCATAATGGCTTCTACTACTATACCTTTGTGCACCTTCAATATCCCCTCTTCTTTCTCCAATCCCAACTCATCTTTCTTTGCAAAACCCTCTAAGCATTTCCTCCATGGAAGGCGTAGTCAAAGTTTCAAGGTTTCATGCAATGCCAATAACACTGGCGAGCATGACAAAAACCTTGAAGCAAATATTGATAGAAGAAATGTGCTTCTTGGTTTAGGAGGTCTCTATGGTGTTGCTAATCTTGCACCATTAGCTGCATCAGCTAATCCTATTCCAATCCCTGATCTAAAAACTTGTGGTGATGCCACAATAACGGGTGGTCCAAAAGTAAAATATAGTTGTTGCCCCCCTCCTATACCACCTAAATATGACAAAATTCCATACTACACGTTCCCTTCCATGCCTAAGCCCCGTATTCGTCAGCCTGCTCATGCTGTTGATAAGGATTATATTACCAAGTACAATTCGGCCATTAAAAAAATGAAGGACCTTGATACGCAAGACCCTTTAAACCCTCTTGGGTTTAAGCAACAAGCCAATATCCATTGTGCTTATTGCAACGGTGCTTACGTAATAGGTGACAAAGTGTTACAAGTTCATAACAATTGGCTTTTCTTCCCGTTCCATAGATGGTACTTGTACTTCTATGAGAGAATCTTGGGAACCCTCATTGGGGATCCAACTTTCGCTTTGCCATATTGGAACTGGGACAATCCAAAGGGCATGAGCTTGCCTCCCATGTTCGATGTTGCAGGGTCTTCCCTTTATGACGAAAAGCGTAATCCTCATGTCCGTAATGGAACCAAAATGGATCTTGGTACTTTCGGCGAGGAGGTCCAAACACCTGAACTCCAGTTGTTGACTAATAACTTAGCTCTAATGTACCGTCAAATGGTAACAAATGCTCCATGTCCTCTTTTGTTCTTTGGTTCGCCTTACGTTCTTGGGAATAATATCGATGCTCCGGGAACCATTGAAAACATCCCTCACATTCCTGTCCACATCTGGACTGGAACAGAGCGAGATTCAACTCTTCCTTGTGAAAAGTCATGCGGTGAGGATATGGGTAATTTCTACTCAGCTGGTTTGGACCCGGTTTTCTATTGCCACCACGCCAATGTGGACAGGATGTGGAATGAATGGAAAGCAACAGGAGGGAAAAGAAAAGATCTCACACGGACAGATTGGTTGAACTCAGAGTTCTTTTTCTACGATGAGAACAAAAACCCTTACCGTGTGAAAATCGAAGACTGTTTGGACAGTAAGAAGATGGGGTACGATTATGCAGCAAGTCCCACCCCATGGCGTGACTTCAGGGCAAAATTAAAAAAGACCACAGATGGAAAGGCGAATACAGCTTCGCTTCCGCCAGCGGGCAAGGTATTCCCAATTGCTAAGCTGGACAAAGCCATTTCATTTTCCATCACCAGGCCTGCTACGGCAAGGACTCAAGATGAAAAAAATGAAAAAGAGGAGATGCTAACATTCAACTACATAAAATATGATGATAGAAAGTACATTAGGTTCGATGTGTTCCTAAACGTGGTGGACACGAATGTGAAGCCAAACGAGCTTAACAAGAAAGAGTTCGCGGGGAGCTATACTAACTTACCACATGTTCACAAAGCTGATGACACTGATCATATTGCGAGTGCTACTTTCCAGCTAGCCATCACTGAACTGTTGGAGGACATTGGTTTGGAAGATGAAGAAACTATTGCGGTGACTCTGGTTCCAAAGAAAGGCGGCGAAATTACCTCCATTGCATGTGCGAATATCCAGATTGCGGATTGTTAAGTCCTGGTAATTTGTGGGAGAATTAGTCACTATTGAATCAGCTGAGATTACAGTCATGTTTGTACTTATTAAGATTGGTAAGATAAGGGCTAACCCATTTGCATGTACTTGAGGTTTTTATTTTGTTATAAATAAAAAAATCGCTAGACACTTTATCTAGTGATATAAAATTTATCAAAAAATAAAAAGTGATGGTCCTTATTCCTTATTCCCCCTCTTTTTTTTTTTTTTTTTTTGGCTTTTCATGTATCTTTAAATAAATTTCATAATGTGTCTCACATGACATGTCATACTTATATGGGATATTTTATTTGCTTAACAAGTGGATTGACATTGGGTCCCACATTTAAAAAAAAAATTGGGGTAGGTGAAATGGGGACGAGCTCGAGAGTAGAGGAATCCAAACTTCACTAATAAGGTGGGAGTTCTTATCAACTGAGCTACTAAAATTTTTCGTTGGTGTAACACCCCGTAAGTTTCTGAGTCTAGTTAATTCCTGTAACATTTATGGAAATAGTGAAACATGGGATCTTTGATGATTTATGTATTTAAAATTTGTGGGCTTAAGTTTTGGACCCAAATGAAGCCCAATAGTAATGAAGACATGGCCCAAAAGGGGTATTTGATCCATTTTTTTGACCCATTCTTGTGAGACAGGTTGTTATATTATTATTGGACCAAGTGGGTGGTTCAAGAAGGACCATTAGGGGACTATATAAGGGGAATAAATCAGATTTTATTGAACAAAATTCTCATGCCAATGTTGGAAATTTCTACAACATTTTTCTCTCAACTCAAACCCTAAGCCTTTATTCCTTTGGTCAAGATCACCTTGGAGCAAGACTTGGTAAGTGTATATTATCATGGTTTAATATATTTTATGCATGGAAGATGGTTTATATCATGTTGGTTATGTTGGTGAAGAGTGAGAAGGTCACTATGTGTAAAACAATTTGTGTTTGCTAAATCGGAGGATGATTTTTGTCTTGAAAACTTGAACATGGACTTGTGATCTTGAAGGAAATAAACTTGATGTTTTCAATATTTCCATGTGATATGTGATTATAGTCTTGACTTGTTTTGTCATGATGTATAATGTTTGGAATTTCTATTGTGAAATTGGTTATGGTTTTGGTGGCGTATTGGCCGTAAAGTGTCGTTTTGGGTGTTGTATGTGTGTTGTGAGACCATGGCTGGTTGTTGGCATATGAGATGATCATCAATATGTTAAAATAAGTTTGGTTATGATCATGAACCATTCATTTGTAACACCCCGTACGTTCCTAACCCTACTTGACAACATTAAATAATATGTACTTAGGTCTCGAGAGCTATAAGTACGCATTTGGTAATGTTATTGGTGAGATAATTGAATTTGGCTCTTGTTATGTGATTAAACTTGCATAGAAGGTGTTTTGCAATTTTCATTGCGCATTTGTGGGGTTCAAAATGAGGCTAAGAGGACCTCAAAACAAAGTGTATTAAGGTTAAGAAGTAAGTTAAAGGATAGGACTTGAAGTATCTAACCGAACCCGCGAAGAAAAGTCAAAAAATGAAATTTTTGAAAATTTTTAAGGAGGGGCGCGTTTGGGACGAAGAATGTACTGAGTATGCAAGGCCATAAGAAAACTGTATCAATAAGTGAGAACACCAATGTATATCAAAGATAAGAGAATAGGCAATATAGATAAACCAACATTTCCCTATGTGTGGAACCATGTACTTTACATTCTTTATTCCCTTTATCATTCATCTCAATATCAACAATAATCACATCATGCCCGGGACCAACTGATCAGTGGTAAATAACAATATTGGGATCGTCTCTAGCTAGGCTTATGCCCCTTTGAGCTACCACCCATAAATCAATAAAGCAGGTTCGGCCCTAGCTAGGTTTTCACCCCTTTGGGCTACCCCCTGTGTCCAATAATCAATCGGGATCGTCTCTAGCTAGGCTTTCGCCCCTTTGAGCTACCACCCGTACTCAAACAAGTATGCATTACTTTCATTCTTTAGTTATGAACTTGAAACATTGTTGGTTATCACGTTATTGGAACTTGGGGACAATGTTCAATGTACAAGAGACATATGAATAAATATATATAGGTAACCAACTTGACATGAGATACTTTGGAACATTTCGACATAAGTACAAGTACAATGGCAAAGGGAGCAATATGTGCGGCAGAAGGATACAGACAAGAATAACCTTACATACCTTAGCCTCTCAATAAGAATCCACAATCCTAACGAATATAATGATCCAGCCCTCTTACTCTACAACACAAGCACATAACGGAGTTTACGTCAACATCTAACCACCTTACAAGTGCAAAAGACGACAAAAGGTACATAATTGCCTATAACGCCATTTCCCCCTTTACAATGAAATTTCGGCATGACCATTCCAAAAATACCACAACATGCCATACATTGACCAAACATCATAACCAATAGCATTTTGCAACAAATCTTCTTCTTTACACTTTCTCATTCACACCATATCACAAATAATCCATCAAGTCACCGTAATACACCTCATAGCACATATCGGCCAAAATCCCATAATTTACACTTATGGAAAATAACAATTTTAGTAACATAATCACACCATACATGTTGATATTTCATCCATATCATGCTCTTTCATCAAACCCACAAGTCATATTTCAAGTTTAATTCACAAAATGGTACATCTTTTACCAAAGGGCAAAAGTGTCCTATTCAACCTTTCCAACACAACCATCATGATCTACACAATACTTCATGCATATAATATGCTAAACCACAATAATAAATACTTACCCAAGCTTGCAAAGGGATGATCTTGTCCAAAGGGAATAGTTGCCTTAGGGTTTTGGAAAGAGAGAAATGTTTGAGAAAATATCAAAAAGGCATGAGACTTGTAATGACTTAAAAATCTGATTTTTCTCTTGTTTTATAGAGCCTTTTAGGTCATCCTTAGCCACTTCTTTGGCATTAAATGCCATGTCTCTATAGTCAACAAGAATGGGTCATTTTTCCTTTTGGGCCTTTCCATTTTGGCCTTGTTTTGGGCCTCAATTTGGGGCCCAATAACACATATTAGCTTAGCCCACTAAAATTAACGTATAATCCATCGTATATCTCATGTTTAAATAATTCCATAATGTCACAACAATATTCACTTACGAGATTCCCTTTCGTAGCCTTAATCGCAAAACTAGACATTCTAGTCGTCCATGGCTTAATTGAACATTTTTGGTAACTTCTTGTGTTTCATGATTTGATCATGTGGAAGTGTATTGAGATATTTGAAACCTTCACAAGGATTAAATAAACACCAAAGAACCAAAAGAAACCATGGAAAAAAATCAACATTGCATTGCGTCGCGAAACAAGCTCGGAAAGACCATAATCCTTGTGCCTTGCGCCACTGCTGCAAAGCAGGGCAGTGGCGCGAGTTTTGCAGCCCCTCTGAATCAGGTGGCTTGCGCCACACACCTTGAAACAGGGAGTGGCGCAAGTTTGGCCACTTTGCTGAAATTTTTCCTACTCCGTCTGATACTAGTATATCATCCAATACCTTATCAAAACACTACAAAACACTTACTTCGTGATCTTAATCATCAAGTAAACATGACTCCAAGTCACCAAATAAGGTTAGAAATGTACGGGTTATTACATTCTTCCCCCCTTAAAAACATTCGTCCTTGAATGTTAGTGAAGTCGGCTCATGTTCAACAATTGTATTCCTATCTTAACACATATATACACATACATGCAATACTTGTAAATACTTACTTGTTATGGCTCCATCTCCGCACTGTGAATTTTTTCTTCCGTGTGAAATAAATACGGGTACTTTGACTTCATCATTTCTTCCGCTTCCCACGTGATCTCTTCTACTTGTTGATTTCTCCAAAGTACCTTTACGAAAGCAACGTCTTTATTTCTTAGCCTCTTCACTTGCCTATCCAGAATAGCAATCGGTATCTCCTCATAGGTAAGATCCTCCGTGACTTGTACATCCTCCATAGGAGTAATACGAGATGGATCTCCTATGCACTTTCGAAGCATCGAAACATGAAATACTGGATGGACTGTGGAGAGTTCTTGAGGTAATGCCAATTCATACGCAACTTGTCCAAATCTTTTGACAATTTCATATGGACCTATATAACGTGGGCTCAATTTTCCTTTCTTTCCAAACCTCATTGCCCCTTTCATCGGCGACACCTTTAAGAATACCCAATCACCTATGGCAAATTCAAGCCCTGTTCGTCTAACATCCGCATATGACTTGTGTCGACTTTGGGCCATTTGTAGCCGCTGCTGGATCACTTTAACTTTCTCCATAGCTTGATAAACAAGATCTGGCCCAAGTAAAGTAGATTCGCCTGCTTCAAACCATCCAATTGGTGATCGACATTTTCTTCCATATAAAGCTTCATAAGGTGCCATCCCGATACTTGAATGATAGCTATTGTTGTACGCAAATTCAATGAGAGGTAGATGTTCATCCTAACTACCTTTAAAATCCAAAGCGCAGGCTCGTAGCATATCTTCAAGTGTTTGGATAGTACGCTCTGCTTGTCCATCTGTCTGAGGATGAAAAGCCGTACTCAAATTAACCTGTGTGCCCAAGCTCCTTTGGAAAGATTTCCAAAAATGAGAGGTAAACTGTTGTCACGCCCTGAATCCCATCGAGACGTGATTGGCACCCGTAGCCGATAAGGCCCGAGAGAACCAACCTTTGCCTATGTTCAATCATATGCATCTCATAATCATAACCACCATTTCATAATAATATGAAAGACGAATAAAGGAGAACATGGGACATATTTATACATACATATGAAACTTGGCCGTTGAGGCCATCCAGTCAAAACAACATATGTCTTTTACACTGTTACACCCACATCGGTCTACAAAAGCCTCTAACAAGAGCATTGACCAAAACAAACCAAAAGTCGGGATAAGTCCCCGCTTTACACATTATGTACAATACCAAAACATGTATATACTCTGACTCGGAGAAGCCCCGAATGAGCTGGAGCTCACCAAAGAACTGCTAACACTGGCACTCTACTGGGGTGGCCTACTGGGACCTGCGCCTGCAGCAAGTAAGGTAAATTCCCCGAGAGGGGTCAGTACGAAATAAGTACTGAGTATGCAAGGCTCAGATGAAACTGTACAACACATGAATATTTCAATGAATATGTCAATGAACTCAAAACATATGAATAATCACTGTGAATAATTTACCATGTTACGTTTTGGAAACCATGTGGATTGCTTTCATTATTTTCTTTGCTTTCTTTATCTCAATGCTCACATGTCATTACATATCACAATGTGCCCGGGCCCCGACTGATCAGTGGGTCTTTCATATCATATCATTGTGTTGGGATCGAGTCGAGCTAGGCTTATGCCCCTAGACTTGCCACCCATACATCAATGCATCGGGATCGAATCGAGCTAGGCTTACGCCCCTAGACTTGCCACCCATAATCCAAATCTCGGGATCGAGTCGAGCTAGGCTTACGCCCCTAGACTTGCCACCCGTACTTGATCATTGACCACATTTGCATTACTTTGTTCATTACTTTGAGATTGATACTTTGATAGTCATAACATCACTTTGGAACTTTGGAACACAACGTTGTTGGAAACTTTGAATCATTGACCAATGAGTGAAGAACATGTGAATAAATATCAATGAGAAATATAACATTAATATCACCATGATACCATTGGAACCATTGGACAATAATCCAGGAACAAGAGACACAAGTATAGTCACTAGTGAAAACATAACTTTATTTGAGCTTTTGGAACATTAACCATGAATATGAGAAATGGGATTCACAATTGTTCAATGAGTAGGAAATATATGACAATGGACATGGATAAGTGCATATGGGATACCTTAGTACATTTCGAAATAGAACTAGTGAAATGTCAATGTGAACACTATTGGCCGTAGAAAGATACGGACAAAGTAACCTTGCATACCTTGGATTCACAATACGAATAGACAACCTTTGATGCGTATACAATGATCCCTCTCCTTCACTCTACAACATACATACATAACGAATTCACGTTAACCACGAATTACTTTACAAATGCATACAATGTCAATGAATTACATGTTTGCCTTTAAACATGTCATTTCCCTTCGACAAAACTATTGATATACCATTCTTCCAAAAATTCCATAAAATTCCCAACATTGACCAATACATGAAAATCAATACATTTCACCACAATACTTCTCCTTTACACTTTCTTATCCATAACACATCACAAATAATCCATCAAAGTACCTTAATACAACTCATAACACATATCGGCCAAAATCCCATAATTTCCACTTTTAGACAAGAACAAGTTTAAGACCAAAAATAACACCATACATGTTCATATTTTGTCCATACCATGCTTTTTCATCAAAGGCACAAGGCCTAATTCAAGTTCAAATTACCAAGATGACACATCTTTCACCAAAGGCAAAATACACTATTCACCACCTTGCCAACACATCTAGCATAATATACATAATCTTCCATGCATATAATATGTTAATCCATGAGAATAAACACTTACCAAAGCTTGGAATATGTTGATCTTGTCCAAATATGCCTTAGGGTTTATTTGCTTTAGGGTTTGGAAATGAAAGAAATGTTTGTAAAATATCCAAAAGTGATGAGAGACTTTGGGGAATAAAAATCTGATGTTGGGGGCTTTATATAGACCCAAGGTCATCCTTATCCCCATGTGGCATTAAGGGATATGTTCACTTGGTCAATTATTGCAAGAATGGATCATTTTTGCCTTTGGGCCCATGTAGTTTCTTCCATTTTTGGGCCTCAAATTGGGCCCAATAACACATATCCATGAACTTCCATGTATTATTCACCATATATCTCATGTTTACGTAATTCCATCATGTCACGACAATATTCTTTTAAACAATTCTCATTCGTCCTTTCGATCGCAAAAATTGGAATTCTAGTCGCCCTTGGCTTCATTGAACATTTTGGATCACTATTCACATTTCATGATTTGATCATGTAGGAGTATGTAGGAGTATATTGAAGTGTTTGAAGCTTTAACAATTCTCAATTAACTCCAAAGAACCAAAAGAAACCATCGAGAAATCGTCGTAGAATTGCGTTACGAAACGACGCCGGAAAGACATACTTATTGTGCCTTGCGCCACACCCCCTGAAACAGGGTAGTGGCGCAAGTTTCAGCATTTTGCTGAAATTTCCGGCCACTAATCCAACGTTTACGTATCGTCCAATCCCTTATCAAAACACTACAAAATACTTAATTAGTGATCTTAACCATCAAGGAAACATGACTTAAAGTCACTAAATGAGGTTAAAATGTGTACGAGTTCTTACCCAAATGCTCCACGAGATCACAACACACCTCCTACGAAGATCTAATCGCACATGTGAAGTCCGATATCAAATGTTTCACCAATAACACTATAAAACACATATGCATGGCATCTCAACACCTATGTAGATATGATCCCAAGGTATCAAGTGAGGTTATAAAGTACGGGGTGTTACATTCTTCTCCCCTTAGAAACATTCGTCCTCGAATGTTAACAACAGTGTCTTATATACAACAAATGCATCTTTACTTTAACATACCTATACACATTCACATAATGCTTTTAAATACTTACTTGTTATTGTTCCACCTCCGCACTGTGAACTTCTTGGTCCATTTGGAATAAGTGGGGATACTTGGATTTCATCATTTCTTCCGCTTCCCATGTGATCTCCTCTACTTGTTGGTTTCTCCAAAGGACTTTTACGGATGCTATGTCTTTATTTCTCAATCTCTTTACTTGTCGATCTAGGATAGCAATGGGCACCTCTTCATAAGTGAGATCCTCTGTAACTTGAACATCCTCTACGGGAACAATACGAGACGGATCTCCTATGCATTTCCGAAGCATCGACACATGAAAGACCGGATGGACTGAGGAAAGTTCTTGAGGTAAGGCTAATTCATGTGCGACTTGCCCAAATCTTCTAATAACTTCATAGGGGCCTATGTAACGTGGACTCAATTTTCCTTTCTTTCCGAACCGCATTACCCCTTTCATCGGTGACACCTTTAAAAACACCCAATCACCTATGGCGAATTCAAGCCCTCTTCTTCTAACATCGGCATATGACTTGTGACGACTTTGAGCCGTTTGTAACCGTTGTTGGATAACTTTAACTTTCTCCATGGCTTGGTGAACAATATCTGGCCCAAGTAAAGCAGTTTCACCTGCTTCGAACCATCCGATTGGTGATCTACATTTCCTTCCATACAAGGCTTCATAAGGTGCCATTTTAATACTTGAATGATAGCTATTGTTATATGCAAATTCAATAAGAGGCAAATGGTCATCCCAACTACCTTGAAAATCCAACGTACATGCTCGTGGCATATCTTCAAGTGTCTGAATAGTACGTTCTGCTTGTCCATCAGTCTGAGGATGGAAAGTCGTACTCAAATTCACCTGAGTACCTAAACTCCGCTGAAAAGATTTCCAAAAGTGTGCTGTGAACTGTGCTCCTCTGTCTGATATGATAGAAAGTGGAATACCATGCAATCGTACTATCTCTTTCACATACAACTTTGCATAATCCTCAGCTGTATAGGTCGTCTTGACCGGTAGAAAATGCGCTGATTTAGTAAGGCGGTCCACTATGACCCATATGGAATCAAACTTCCACAACGTATGAGGCAAACCCGTAATAAAATCCATATTAATCATATCCCACTTCCAAACTGGAAGATTGATACATTGCATGTAACCTCCTGGTTTCTGATGTTCCACTTTCACTTGTTGACAATTTGGGCACTGCGCGACAAATTCTGCAATGTTCTTTTTCATGTTGCCCCACCAATACACTTCTTTCAATTCATGGTACATTTTAGTAGCACCCGGGTGAATGGAATAGCGCGAATGGTGCGCCTCTGTCATTATTCGTGTCCTCAGTTCATCTACGTCCGGTACACATATTCTCCCTTGACATTGAAGCACCCCTTCCGGTGTAATATCAAATGCCTTGGTCAAATTCTGCTGCACATTTTCCTTTAGTTGCACTAAAATAGAATCCGCAAATTGCTTTTCCTCCACTTCAGCTATCAAGGAGGATTCTGCTGCATTCTGTACCATAACTCTATCATTTGAGGTTTCAATAAGGCAAACTCCCAAGCTGGCTAATTGATTCAAATCTTTGATTATCTCACGCTTCTCATTCAACTGACCACTAGTGCTTTCTACTGCCTTACGACTCAATGCATCAGCTACTACATTTGCTTTGCCTGGGTGATAAAGAATATCAATGCCATAATCTTTTAAAAGCTCTAACCACCTTCGTTGCCTCAAATTGAGTTCCTTCTGCTTAAAAATATATTGCAAGCTTTTGTGATCCGTATAGATGTCAACATGAACTCCATATAAATAATGACGCCATATCTTTAAAGCAAAAACTACCGCTGCCAATTCAAGATCATGTGTGGGGTAGTTTTTCTCATGTGGCCGCAACTGTCGTGAGGCATATGCTATCACCCTACCATGCTGCATCAACACACATCCGAGACCAATCCCGGAAGCATCACAATACACTGCATAGCCCTCTGTGCCCTCAGGAAGTACTAATACTGGTGTGGAAGTCAACTTATATTTCAATTTTTGAAACCCTCTTTCACATGCATCATTCCATTGAAACTTAATTGCCTTGTGAGTTAACTTTGTCAATGGTGCCGCAATAGAAGCAAACCCTTCTACAAATCTTCGGTAATAACCTGCCAAACCCAGAAAACTGCGAATCTCTGTGGGTGTCGTAGGTCTTGGCCAATTTTTCACTGCCTCTATCTTTTGGGTATCAACCTGTATGCCTTCATCTGATACAATGTGACCCAAGAACGCGACTGATTTCAACCAAAACTCACATTTGGAGAACTTTGCATACAACTTCCGTTCACGAAGAATCTCTAACACTTGTCGTAAGTGAGTAGCATGGTCCTCCGGTGATCTTGAATAAACTAGGATGTCATCTATAAATACTGTCACGAACACGTCTAAGAATGGCTTAAACACCCTATTCATCAAATCCATGAACACCACCGGTGCATTTGTTAGTCCAAATGACATAACTAAAAATTCATAATGGCCATACCGTGTTCGGAAAGCTGTCTTGGGTACATCTTCTTCTCTGACTCTGACTTGATGATAACCCGACCTCAAGTCAATCTTTGAAAAACACCTGGCACCCTGTAACTGATCAAACAAATCATCAATTCGAGGGAGGGGATATTTGTTCTTGATCGTTACTTTATTCAGTTGCTGATAGTCGATGCACATTCTCAAGGTGCCATCTTTCTTTCGCACAAATAATACCGGTGCACCCCACGGGGACATGTCGCGCCCTTATTTTGAACTGGTCAAAATACGTTTGCAACGTCCGGCTCTTCTACTTGGTTTTGAAAACGTTTAGAGTCGCCACCTAAATTTTAGGAAAAATTAGGAAAACCATTTTTCTTTAATGTAAAACTCTGTTTTGGTCTTTTTTTTTAAAAAAGAAAAAGAAAAAAAAAAAAGATTCTGAGTAAGGGTTTTGGTTACTCGAGGGGAAGGTGTTAGACACCCCTCAGAGCCTATCCGAAGACAGTCCTTAAACTCAATTTAGGAAAACATTTGGAAAATATTTGTTTATTACTTGCAAAAATAGTTATTTACACAAAATTTCATCGATTTTTTTTTTTTTTAAAAAAAGGGAATACACAGGATATATAAATGTATACTTATGATATGTAACGCAATTTATTGTAAAATAGACATGCATGTTTTTTTTAAAAATGAAGACAAAGGGTATAAGTTAAATTAGCATTTTATTATAATACGTATGTTAAAAGAAATTTAAAAAATTATGATTTCACAAGAACGAAAACCTAGTGACATGTATAGTTAAATATGTTAGTGAGATAATTTATGAGGTAAAAAAAAAAAATAATAATAATAATAATTTAAAGGCATGTCAAAATTTACTTACTATAAACATTATTATATGTTTAAAAAATATTCATTTTTAAGAGTGAGTTTATACAAATGCAATTATTGCAAAAATAAAGATAAAAAGTAATAAAAATGTAGTAACATATTAGTTCTTCAGTAAAATAGACTAAGATATAAAATCATGCTAGTATTCAATTTATTTGTAAATATTTTAAAAGTAATAGTCAAGAGTAGATAAAATAAGTGTAATAGTAAAATAAATGTATGGTTGAAATACAATGAAAATAATAATAATAATAATAATTTTATTTAAAAAATAAATAAATAGATAAGAATAGTGATGAAAATACTTTAGATATGATAATGTATACTTATATGTACCTTGTCTGTTTTCTTGTGAATTTTTTAAAGTCAAGAGACTTGAAACTAATGTTGAGAAAATGAGTAAAAGTAAAGTAAGACATTGGTAAAATTTAATTTGTTGAAACGAGTCGAAATTGTATAATCAAAAGTCTAAATTTTTGCTATTCGCAAAACCATATTAAAACCCTTTGTTTTTTAAGAAAATGTTGAGGTAGCGACTTTGTTCATTCTTATAGAAATGTTTGAGGTGGGAAATTAGTTTAGTTCGATATTAAAGTTACTAAAGTCCACTTTTATTCAAGAAAAATCCATTTAACGAGTTAACTAGTCACGTATTAATCATGAGAAGGCATGACCATCAATCTACTTTTAAGGAAGTCCGCAAATATTTAAAGCAATGTAAAGCGATAAACAACTAATAATAATAAAAATCTAATAACAAAAGAGTATTTAATTATCATTCTAAGTATCAAAACTACAAGTATATAACATAATTAAGAGATAAAGGAAAGGGCTAAAGAGATACTAGACTCCGTTTTAGAGTTGAGTTTCTAATTTATGCGACTCCGAGGCTCTGCGATCATCCTATAACGGTGGACCCAATATTTGGGTCAAAATAGAGTTTCGATTGAAACTCCAATTCCCGAGTTTACATGAAAAAGACAAAGATAGAAAAGGATTAGAGAATTATTAAATGAGAAGGTATCATAAGGTTAAAGTACCATACGTGGCTATGTTTCAATCAAAGGGACATAAAACTGAGCTAAATTACCACTCAAACATATTAATAAACACAAATTCATATTTTGGTTATCAATATGAAATATGTGGGTTCATGATAGCCAAAACACGAGAAGAGCGTAATGTTCCCAGTCTCAAGCTAAAACGAAATACACTTTAACACTATTTTTATTACAGCTAATTAAACTAAACACATAACATTTTTATCACAAAGATAAACAAAGAAAAATGGGCTGGACGTACTTGAAATCATAGGCTTACATTCTATTAGAGGATATGGATTAACAATGATCTGCATAATATTTAGTATTATAAACTAAGGTAAACAAAGCAAACATCTCTAAAAAGAAATTCTTAAGAAATGATATACAAAACACTCCTGACAATATTCTTAAGAAATGAACTTACACAAAACACTCATGGCAGTAAAATATATATACAAAGACTTCAAAAAAGATATCAATGTATATGGAAGCTACAGGAGTACATCTAGAGTCATGGTTCAAAAAGATGACATTTTAAGGCAAAGTAATAAGCGCATAATTTCTAAACGGGTGGGAAAGATTACTTCTACGGTACTAGAGCTGACAAAAATACATTTTTTAAAACATCATTTTTTTTCAATATAGCTGAGCTAAACAAAGATCATTCTTGACATACACTTCTAATAACACACTTAGTATTCTTATCACAAAGACAAGAATGATCTAGTGATCACAAAGGAAAAGGAAGGCGGGTTTACCTTGTTTTGGGCAGCAAACCGGGGCTCCGACGTCAAGAATTTTTTTTCGGCTACAAACTCGAACTAACCCAAAAGTTCAACGAAAACCAAAATTCAAGAAGACTAGTATATGAAATTCAAAATCCGAATTTCAACTCGATTTCTCTTTCCCTTTTTTTTTTTATCCGACCCACAGGTATATTCGTACATAACAAACCCTTTTACTATCTATGATTATAGGGAAATAAATCAATAACTAATTAACGGGAACCTTGACTTTGAAATACATGACCAAACATTCAGAGAATAGAGAGGAGTACATTTTCTCTTTTTTTAAAAAAACCTGTGTAACTACACACCAAAGCCAAATCTGATTTTTTTTTTTCAAAGAGACGCAAACAGAGAAGCTAGGGATCCCCGGAGATCTCTAAATATTGATCACGACTTCAAATGCACTAAGTGGGGGTTCGACCAAAGGCTTCTCAATAAGAGGGATATCACATAATCAAAGTAACATGTACATGGATGACAATTAAACAGAGAGACAGAGGTCTCCTCAACAGGAACTATGACCCTTTTTATGAAAGTTAAGCCATTTTGAACATAAAGTCGTGGACAAAAGTTGAAACATTTTAAACAAAACTTGATTTCTCAGGTTAAGAGGGAAATTTTTCAGTGACATATTTGAAACAGCACATAGATTACTCAACCATTTTTTACAAAGTTTAAGAGAGTAAAAATGACTTAAAGGAGTAAAATGACTTATAAGGTCTGAAATGCAGCCATGTAGTAATGAAAAACTCATGATAGACGTCTATTAGTAGTGAAGAAATCGTGCAGCCCCTTGTGAGTAGCTGGACAACAATTTGAACACTAAAACAGAGAAGGTCGATTAATAGGGCAACTAATAATAAAACTCTTAAATGGTTCATCATTAACAAGTCCCTAAGGCCTACTATTTAACTACTGGAAATAGTCCTCATCTTACAGGAATTAGAAAAAATTTGCAACTATTATCCTAAAACAATACCAACAGGATGTCATATCCAAGTTTTCAAGCAAAATAAGGCACAAAATTCCTACTACGGACAGCCAAGAGTTTGTAAAATTTTAAGCCCTTTGGAACCCCCTTTTCATAGAGATTATGGCCGCCAACACCTTGCAACCATATCAACCAAGCGAAGACATAGCCAAGCCATTATTAACGTGTTCAAAGCCTTAAAACTGATGTCAAACTGACCTTAAACAGTTAGCTATATACATTTGAAAACATGGAGCTTCATGTAGCTTATTTTAATACTTATTTTAAAACTATTGCAAGATCATAAATATTTTACCAAACGTACCACCAAGTATAAATAAAACTAGCATTCCAAGAACTGTTTCACTTCTATTTCACACTTACGGCCAGCAAAACAAAACATCTAATTCCATTCGAAAACACAGACTATATAGGTTTTATTCAAGCTAGACTGCAAACTGTGAACATTCTACAAACACACTACCTAACACGAACCAAACATCGAGTCACCATTTAACCTCATATTTATATACATAATCAGTCAAACAAAAACAAACAACCTCAATTGATCACAAAATCACAAAATAAAATATAATGTAGCAAGACGGGATAGAATTTACCCAAGTTAACTCACAAGTTGCGAACATTCTACTGAATAATATAATGTGAATGATATTATCTTTACTTCACATTTTCACACCAAAAATCAGAGGGCCTACATCTATAACTGGACACACGTTTAGGAATTTACAAAAGTAAACAGAAACGTAACTAAGACGGGATAGAATTTACCTTTTGTAGGGCAGCGATTGAGGCCGTTGAAGTTTTCAAGCTAGCTACTCCGACTCCGCTATCGACTCCCTTTCTCGAACAAATTCAGATTTTTCAACAGACAAATGAAAAGAACTTTAACAAAATAGAACTGAGAGTACTGAAAGCTCTGAACTTAAGTCTATGGAGGTAATTTTGGATCCTTCAAACCTTGTTTGTTGAGGGTATTTGAGGCCCTATTTATAGTGAAAAATCAAAAGCCTCCACTAGTTTGAAAAATTGGCTCCCGAATTCAAAAGGAAACAATAAAATAGGAGATCACTTCTGAATAGACATGGAGACAGAGAAGATAAGATGAACAGGTAGAGGTAAAAAAAAAATCTTACCTCTGGGAGTCGATTTGAATGTTTGACTTCAGCCAAGAGATGTTGGAATCGAGATAAGAGACGTGGACAAGCTTTATCCATAGATTTTGAAATGTATTTGCCGTTTTCAAGAGATTTCAAGATCCCTCTTGCCAGTGAAAGGTTGAAATTAGCCGTTTGGGTGAGGATAAGGCACTGTTGAGGTGATTGACAGGGTAGCAGAACTCTGTACGCGTGAAATCCGGCAGACTTTTGGGGTGGAGGAGATGGGAGATGCAAAGAGTAGTTGGAGTTTGGTGTGGATTGTCGATGGAGGGTCTTTTTAGTTGAGTTGTTTACTGATGGAGGTGATGAAGTGAAGGGGATGAGGGATTAGGGGGTTTTATTAGTTGATTGGGCCGGGTCAGAGGTATATTTGGGCTGCAAATTGGCTGAATTAGCTAAAAAAAATGAGCTAATTCGGCCCAATTAATGCAAAAAATCTGATTTTTCCTTGTCATTTTCACTAAATTAATTTAGCGATGCTATCTTCGTCCTAATTAACTTTCCAAAATATATGTATATGTATGAACACATATGCATTACTTTAAATACATATATTGTACCTCAAATAATTTTAGGCGCATAACTATATTATAAATATAAAAGGAAACTACTAAATAGAATCGTGTAATAGTATATCAAAAAATTATTTGGAGTTCGAGATAAAATTTAATACTCTCATATTTTGTTGGGAAAATGGTGAAAAGAATAAATTAAATAAAGAAATATTATTATTTTTTTCCGAATAATTTTATAAGATACGATATTAGTAGTTACTATATATATATATATATATAAGTAATGGAAATAATATTTTCAGAATCATTACCGGCGCCAAATTTATCAAAATTAATTTAAAAAGTAAGAAAAATATTTTGGCATAGTCACCGGGACTCATAAGCATAGAAAAAATTAATTTAGGAAAAAAGGAGAGCCAAAATTGGGTGTCAACAGGACATACTAGGCCTAATGAAGCCTTTATCCAGCAAATCTTTCAACTGCTCCTTCAATTCACGCAGTTCCGCTGGAGCCATTCTATATGGAGGAATAGAAATGGACTGAGTGCCCGGAATCACATCAATGCCGAATTCCACTTCTCGTTCTAGGGGTAAACCTGGAAGATCCTCTGGAAATACATCAAGAAATTCATTAACTACTAGAACCGACTGTGGAGTTGGCGGTTCCATATCGTCATCTTTCACCCGTACCAAGTGACATATGCACCCCTTGGCAATCATTTTTCTTGCTTTCACATAGGAAATAAATCTCCCTCGTGGTGCCCCTACATTACCCTGCCATTCTAGAACATTTTCCTGCGGAAAACAAAATTGTACCTTCTTGGCCCGGCAATCTACCGTAGCATAACACGAAGCCAACCAATCCATTCCCATAATTACATCAAAATCCACCATGTCCAATTCAATGAGATCGGCCAACGTATCATGAGCACACACAGTTACGATATACTCTCTTTGCAACAATATATTCACCAACCGGTGTAGACACTTCAATTGATTTAATTAATAATTCCGGTGCCTTTGCAAATTTGGCAGCAACCAATGGAGTAACATAGGAAAATGTAGAACCTGGGTCAATTAGTGCATAGACATTATGTGAGAATATGGATAATGTACCTGTGACAACATCTGGGGAAGCCTCTGAATTCTGGCGGTCCACCAAAGCATAAGTGCGATTCTGGACCCCGCTAGTACTGGTTGCTCCTCTGGCACCTCTACCACGGCCACTAGGTTGTACCCCTCGGCCCTATGAAGGAACCGATGCTGAAGACGCAACAGCCGACCCAGCTGGTCGTGCTATACCACCCATGCTCCGCTGTGGACACTCTCTCGCTATATGTACCGGCATACCACACCAAAAGCAGGCATTCGTCCCTGTCCGACATGTACCTGTGTGCATACGCCCGCAGTACTGACACTGCTGATAAGGGAAACCTGCTGCCTGTGATCCATGCATCCCACTATTTTGCCCAGCTGAACCACCTCTAAACCCTCGAGACTGCGAATAAGCACCACCTGTGGAATAAGAGAACGACGGTCTAGGTGGTCTAGTAAACATGCGGGGCCTAGATCCTCCTTGGGACATCATAGGTGGTCCTATAGGTCTAGCCCTTTTGGACTGTCCCCAATCAAATTCATGTACCCTTCGTCTCTGTCTTTGATCTTCCATTTTCTGGGCGAAGGCTTGTATTCGAGCAATGTCCATGTCCCTATTCAAGGCCGCAATAGTGCAATCTCTCACCAAGTATGGCTCTAGTCTGTCCACGTATCTATGGACCCTGTCTGTCATCGTAGCCACAACATTTGGCGCATATCGAGCCAAGGAATTAAATTGCAAGCTATATTCTCTGACGCTCAAATTTCCTTGACGGAGATTTAGGAATTGATCCGCACGTGCCTCACGGATCTCATAGGGCAAGTAATGATCAAGGAAAGCCATTTTAAATTCTTCCCAAGTAGGTGGGGTTGCATCAATATCACGGGATTTCTTCCAATCCTCGTACCACAATATTGCTTCTCCTTTCAACCTGTATGAAGCAAGTTCCACTGTTTCTATCCCTGTCACATGCATAACTTCCAATGCCCTCTGAATTTGATCCACGAAGTCCTGTGGATCTGCTTTTGGATCTGCCCCTGTGAATATAGGAGGGTCCAGTTTCAAGAAATCCTGTGTTCTGCGACTTGCCATTCTAGCCGCATCATCATCATGTGCCATTGCACCAGCTCTTCCCTGGCTTTGTGCCACCACTAACTGTGTCAACATCTGTACAGCATTCCTAAGATCCTGATCTGTGGCATTTGTCGGTGGTTCCACGGGCACTTCCCTTCTTCTTGGCTCTTCTGGAGCTGAAGAAGTAGAAGAAGCTCGCGTTGCGAACTCAGTTTCAGCCCCACCTTGAGCAACTTATTCAGGCGGTGGTCTACTTGTTCCTTCACCAGCAATTCTATTTATCAGCTTACTTTTACCTTTTCCTCTTTCTCTTCTAGTGTTCGGCATTTTGACTATACCAAAGAAAAACAATTACCAAAATCAGATACAGTGCAACTGACAACATTGGCTCTATTGCACGATCTAGAGTGAAGGAAAGAAACAACATCCTAAATGTCCCGTAGCCTCCTACTTATAAATGTGGTGCACAACACATCGATAAGTAAGACTCTACTCAGACACGGCTTTGTAGACATCCTTAGACCGACTGCTCTGATACCACTTTTGTCACGCCCCAAATCCCATCGAGACGTGATTGGCACCCGTAGCCGATAAGGCCCGAGAGAACCAACCTTTGCCTATGTTCAATCATATGCATCTCATAATCATAACCACCATTTCATAATAATATGAAAGACGAATAAAGGAGAACATGGGACATATTTATACATACATATGAAACTTGGTCGTTGAGGCCATCCAGTCAAAACAACATATGTCTTTTACACTGTTACACCCACATCGGTCTACAAAAGCCTCTAACAAGAGCATTGACCAAAACAAACCAAAAGTCGGGATAAGTCCCCGCTTTACACATTATGTACAATACCAAAACATGTATATACTCTGACTCGGAGAAGCCCCGAATGAGCTGGAGCTCACCAAAGAACTGCTAACACTGGCACTCTACTGGGGTGGCCTACTGGGACCTGCGCCTGCAGCAAGTAAGGTAAATTCCCCGAGAGGGGTCAGTACGAAATAAGTACTGAGTATGCAAGGCTCAGATGAAACTGTACAACACATGAATATTTCAATGAATATGTCAATGAACTCAAAACATATGAATAATCACTGTGAATAATTTACCATGTTACGTTTTGGAAACCATGTGGATTGCTTTCATTATTTTCTTTGCTTTCTTTATCTCAATGCTCACATGTCATTACATATCACAATGTGCCCGGGCCCCGACTGATCAGTGGGTCTTTCATATCATATCATTGTGTTGGGATCGAGTCGAGCTAGGCTTATGCCCCTAGACTTGCCACCCATACATCAATGCATCGGGATCGAGTCGAGCTAGGCTTACGCCCCTAGACTTGCCACCCGTACTTGATCATTGACCACATTTGCATTACTTTGTTCATTACTTTGAGATTGATACTTTGATAGTCATAACATCACTTTGGAACTTTGGAACACAACGTTGTTGGAAACTTTGAATCATTGACCAATGAGTGAAGAACATGTGAATAAATATCAATGAGAAATATAACATTACTAGCACCATGATACCATTGGAACCATTGGACAATAATCCAGGAACAAGAGACACAAGTATAGTCACTAGTGAAAACATAACTTTATTTGAGCTTTTGGAACATTAACCATGAATATGAGAAATGGGATTCACAATTGTTCAATGAGTAGGAAATATATGACAATGGCCATGGATAAGTGCATATGGGATACCTTAGTACATTTCGGAATAGAACTAGTGAAATGTCAATGTGAACACTATTGGCCGTAGAAAGATACGGACAAAGTAACCTTGCATACCTTGGATTCACAATACGAATAGACAACCTTTGATGCGTATACAATGATCCCTCTCCTTCACTCTACAACATACATACATAACGAATTCACGTTAACCACGAATTACTTTACAAATGCATACAATGTCAATGAATTACATGTTTGCCTTTAAACATGTCATTTCCCTTCGACAAAACTATTGATATACCATTCTTCCAAAAATTCCATAAAATTCCCAACATTGACCAATACATGAAAATCAATACATTTCACCACAATACTTCTCCTTTACACTTTCTTATCCATAACACATCACAAATAATCCATCAAAGTACCTTAATACAACTCATAACACATATCGGCCAAAATCCCATAATTTCCACTTTTAAACAAGAACAAGTTTAAGACCAAAAATAACACCATACATGTTCATATTTTGTCCATACCATGCTTTTTCATCAAAGGCACAAGGCCTAATTCAAGTTCAAATTACCAAGATGACACATCTTTCACCAAAGGCAAAATACACTATTCACCACCTTGCCAACACATCTAGCATAATATACATAATCTTCCATGCATATAATATGTTAATCCATGAGAATAAACACTTACCAAAGCTTGGAATATGTTTATCTTGTCCAAATATGCCTTAGGGTTTATTTGCTTTAGGGTTTGGAAATGAAAGAAATGTTTGTAAAATATCCAAAAGTGATGAGAGACTTTGGGGAATAAAAATCTGATGTTGGGGGATTTATATAGACCCAAGGTCATCCTTAGCCCCATGTGGCATTAAGGGATATGTTCACTTGGTCAATTATTGCAAGAATGGATCATTTTTGCCTTTGGGCCCATGTAGTTTCTTTCATTTTTGGGCCTCAAATTGGGCCCAATAACACATATCCATGAACTTCCATGTATTATTCACCATATATCTCATGTTTACGTAATTCCATCATGTCACGACAATATTCTTTTAAACAATTCTCATTCGTCCTTTCGATCGCAAAAATTGGAATTCTAGTCGCCCTTGGCTTCATTGAACATTTTGGATCACTATTCACATTTCATGATTTGATCATGTAGGAGTATGTAGGAGTATATTGAAGTGTTTGAAGCTTTAACAATGCTCAATTAACTCCAATGAACCAAAATAAACCATCGAGAAATCGTCGTAGAATTGCGTTACGAAACGACGCCGGAAAGGCATACTTATTGTGCCTTGCGCCACACCCCCTGAAACAGGGTAGTGGCGCAAGAATATGGACTTCTCTGAAGTTTTTTGCAGGCTGGTGGCTTGCGCCACACCCCTGAAACAGGGTAGTGGCGCAAGTTTCAGCATTTTGCTGAAATTTCCGGCCACTAATCCAACGTTTACGTATCGTCCAATCCCTTATCAAAACACTACAAAATACTTACTTAGTGATCTTAACCATCAAGGAAACATGACTTAAAGTCACTAAATGAGGTTAAAATGTGTACGAGTTCTTACCCAAATGCTCCACGAGATCACAACACACCTCCTACGAAGATCTAATCGCACATGTGAAGTCCGATATCAAATGTTTCACCAATAACACTATAAAACACATATGCATGGCATCTCAACACCTATGTAGATATGATACCAAGGTATCAAGTGAGGTTATAAAGTACGGGGTGTTACAACTGTACTCCTCTGTCTGATATAATAGAAAGTGGAATGCCATGCAATCGTAATATCTCTTTCACATACAATTTCGCATAATCCTCAGCTGTATAGGTCGTCTTGACAGGTAGAAAATGCGCTGACTTAGTAAGTCGGTCCACTATGATCCATATAGAATCAAACTTCCGCAATGTACGAGGCAAACCCGTAATGAAATCCATATTGATCATATCCCATTTCCAGACTGGAAGATTGATACATTGCATGTAACCTCCCGGTTTCTGATGTTCCACTTTCACTTGTTGACAATTTGGGCATTGAGCTACAAATTCCGCAATATTTTTTTTCATATTTCCCCACCAATATATGTCTTTCAAATCATGATACATCTTTGTAGCTCCCGGGTGAATGGAATACCGTGAGTGATGTGCCTCTGTCATAATCCGCTTTCTTAGCTCATCTACGTCCGGTACACATAATCGACCTTGGCATTGAAGTACTCCCTCTTGCGTAAGATCGAATGCCTTTGTCAATTTCTGCTGTACATTCTCTCTCAGCTGCAGCAAAATAGGATCCGCATACTGTTTCTCCTTTACTTCAGCTATTAAGGAAGATTCTGCTGCCTTCTGCACGATAACCCCTTCATCTGGAGATTCAAGCAGACGAACTCCCAAGCTAGCTAGTTGATGTAGATCCTTGAGTATCTCTTGCTTTTCCCTCAACTGGCCGTTAGTGCATCCCGTTGCTTTGCGACTCAGTGCATCAGCTACTACATTTGCTTTCCCGGAATGGTATAAAATATCAATATCATAGTCCTTTAAGAGTTCCAGCCATCTCCGCTGCCTCAGGTTTAGGTCTTTCTGCTTAAAGATATATTGCAAACTTTTGTGGTCAGTATAGATATCAACATGAACTCCATACAAATAATGACGCCATATCTTTAAAGCAAATACCACAGCTGCTAACTCAAGATCATGTGTTGGGTAGTTTCTCTCATGTGGCCGCAACTGTCGTGAGGCATATGCTATCACCTTACCATGCTGCATTAATACACATCCGAGGCCAACCCCGGAAGCATCACAATACACTGCATAACCTTCTATGCCTTCGGGAAGTACTAAAACTGGCGTGGAAGTTAATTTCTCTTTCAGCTCTTGGAAACTTTTCTCACATGCGTCGTTCCACTGAAACTTGATTGCCTTATGTGTTAGCTTCGTTAATGGTGCAGCAATAGAAGAAAACCCTTCCACAAACCTCCTGTAATACCCTGCCAAACCAAGAAAACTACGAATCTCGGTAGGAGTCGTAGGTCTTGGCCAATTTTTTACTGCTTCAATCTTTTGCGTATCAACTCGAATTCCTTCATCCGACACAATGTGACCCAAGAATGCTACAGATTTTAACCAAAATTCACACTTAGAAAACTTTGCATATAACTTACGATCCTGGAGAATTTGTAACACCTGTCGTAAGTGATTAGCATGGTCCTCCTGTGATCTCGAATAAACCAGGATATCATCTATAAATACCATCACGAACACGTCTAGAAATGGCTTAAACACCCTATTCATCAAATCCATGAAAACAGCCGGTGCATTTGTTAGTCCAAATGACATAACTAATAATTCATAGTGGCCATACCGTGTTCGAAAAGCTGTCTTGGGTACATCATTTTCTCTAACCCTGACTTGATGGTAACCCGACCTCAAGTCAATCTTGAAAAACCATTTGGCACCCTGTAACTGATCAAACAAATCATCAATTCTGGGGAGTGGATATTTGTTTTTGATCGTTACCTTATTTAATTGCCGATAATCGATACACATTCTCAAGGTGCCATCTTTCTTCCGTACAAACAATACTGGTGCGCCCCACGGGGACATACTAGGCCTGATAAAGCCCTTGTCCAACAAGTCTTTTAATTGCTCCTTCAATTCACGCAATTCTGCTGGAGCCATTCTATACGGAGGAATAGAGATCGGCTGAGTGCTTGGAATCACATCAATGCCAAACTCCACTTCCCGTTCTGGAGGTAAACCTGGAAGATCGTCAGGAAATACGTCGAGAAATTCATTGACCACTGGTACCGACTGAGGAGTTAGTGGTTCCACGTTGAGATCTTGCACTCTTACCAAATGGCATATATACCCTTTAGCTATCATTTTCCTAGCTTGAAGATAGGAAATAAATTTACCTTTTGGTGCCCCCACATTACCTTTCCACTCAAGAATATTCTTTTGTGGAAAATGAAAATGTACCTCCTTGGCTCGGCAATCCACCGTAGCATAACAAGAAGCCAACCAATCCATCCCCATTATAACATCAAAATCCACCATGTCAAGTTCAATAAGATCAACTAGTGTATCATGACCACACACAGTTACCACACAATTACGATATACTCTTTTTGCAATAATAGATTCACCAACCGGTGTAGACACTTCAATAGACTTATCTAAGAATTTCGGTGTTCTTTCAAATTTTGCAGCAATCAATGGAGTAACATATGATAAAGTAGAGCCTGAATCTATCAATGCATATACACCATGTGAAAATATAGACAATATACCTGTGACTACATCGGGAGATGCCTCCGAATTCTGTCGGTCCACTAGAGCATAAGTGCGATTCTGGGCTCCACTGGAACTAGCTGCTCCTACAGCACCTCTACCACGACTGGCAGGCTGCATACCTCGGCCTACGGAAGGAACCGAAGATGAAGATGCAACGGTTGACCCCATAGGTCGTGCCACACCACCCGAGCATCTTCGTGGGCATTCCCTCATTATGTGCCCTGGCATACCACACCAGAAACAAGTATTCACCCCACGTCGGCATTCCCCTGAGTGAAACTTTCCACAATGCTGACATGGATGACGAAGAAACCCTGCTGTCTGCGAGCCCTGAACCCCACTGCTTTGCCCAGCATAACCGCCTCTAGACCCTCGAAACTGGGAGGAAGCACCTGCCATGGGATGAGAAAATAATGGTCTATGCGGTCTAGGAAACATCCGAGGTCTAAATTCTCCTTGGGACACCATAGACTGCCCCATAGGTCTAGCCCGCTTTGACGGCCCTCTTTCAGATTCCTGTGTTCTCCTCCGTTGCCTATGATCCTCCATCTTTTGTGCAAAGGCCTGGATCCTAGCAATATCCATGTCTCTGTTCAAGGCAGCAATGGTACAGTCCCTTACCAAATACGGCTCCAATCTGTCCACATATCGATGGATTCTGTCGGTCATTGTAGCCACTACGTTCGGAGCATATCGAGCCAAAGAATTAAACTGAAGACTGTATTCCCGAACACTCATATTCCCTTGTCGAAGGTTCAGAAACTGATCTGCACGTGCTTCCCTGATCTCATAAGGGAGATAGTGATCAAGAAAGGCCGTTCTAAATTCTTCCCAGCCAGCTGGAAGTACATCAATGCCCCTCGACCGTTTCCAGTCCTCATACCACAATATCGCTTCACCTTTCAACCTGTAGGCCGCAAGTTCTACCGTTTCTACACCAGTCACATGCATAACATCTAGGGCCCTTTGGACTTGGTCCACGAAGTCCTGTGGATCTGCCTGTGGATCTGCCTGTGGGTCTGACCCCGTGAATATGGGAGGATCTAGTTTCAGAAAATCCTGTATTCTGCGGCTCGCTATTCTAGCCACATCATCCTCATTTGTCATTGGACCAGCTCGTCCCTGTGTTTGTGAAGCAACTATCTGCGTCAACATATGTACTGCATTTCTCAAATCCTGGTCAGTGGCATTCATAGGCGGGTCTGCAGGTAAAGTAGGAGAAGCCCGCGATGCAAACTCCTGTTCAACACCGCCTTGATTAACCTATTCCGGTGGTGGTCTACTAGTTCCCTCTCCAGCCAGCCTGTCTATCCTTTTACTTTTACCTTTCCCTTTTCGTGCAATCGGCATTTTCTATAACATAAGAAAACCAATGGTTAGGTACGATTCCACTTACAACAGTAGCTCTATTGCACGATCTAGAAATGAAGAAAAAGAAACAACTCCTAAATGCCCCGTAGCCTCCTACTTATAAATGTGGTGCACAACACATCGATAAGCAAGACTCTACTCAGACACGGCTTTGTAGACACCCTTAGGACGACCCGCTCTGATACCACTTTTGTCACGCCCCAAATTCCAACGGGACGGACATGGCACCCGAAGCCGACAAGGCCCGAGAGAACCAATCTTCATCCATAAATAGTCATCACCACCACAAACAAATATAAAATGCCAAAAGCGGAAGTTATGACACATATATGAGAATTATGAAACTTGGTCGTTAGGGCCATCAAGACAAAACATAAGTTCATTACATTCCTTTCGCCTGACCCACCACATCTACAAAGCCTCTACAGATGCATAACCAAAACCAACCTAGAGTCGGGACACACCCCGCTCTATACATATACACAAGACCAAAACAAATGTACATAGAAGACTCGGAAAGCCCCGAACCAACTGGAGCTCACCAAATGTTCGCAAAAGATCCGCAACCTACAATGGAGGTCTACTAGTACCTGTGCCTGCAACAAGTAAGGTAAATTCCCCCGAGGGGGTCAGTACGAAGAATGTACTGAGTATGCAAGGCCATAAGAAAACTGTATCAATAAGTGAGAACACCAATGTATATCAAAGATAAGAGAATAGGCAATATAGATAAACCAACATTTCCATATGTGTGGAACCATGTACTTTACATTCTTTATTCCCTTTATCATTCATCTCAATATCAACAATAATCACATCATGCCCGGGACCAACTGATCAGTGGTAAATAACAATATTGGGATCGTCTCTAGCTAGGCTTATGCCCCTTTGAGCTACCACCCATAAATCAATAAAGCAGGTTCGGCCCTAGCTAGGTTTTCACCCCTTTGGGCTACCCCCTGTGTCCAATAATCAATCGAGATCATCTCTAGCTAGGCTTTTGCCCCTTTGAGCTACTACCCGTACTCAAACAAGTATGCATTACTTTCATTCTTTAGTTATGAACTTGAAACATTGTTGGTTATCACGTTATTGGAACTTGGGGACAATGTTCAATGTACAAGAGACATATGAATAAATATATATAGGTAACCAACTTGACATGAGATACTTTGGAACATTTCGACATAAGTACAAGTACAATGGCAAAGGGAGCAATATGTGCGGCAGAAGGATACAGACAAGAATAACCTTACATACCTTAGCCTCTCAATAAGAATCCACAATCCTAATGAATATAATGATCCAGCCCCCTTACTCTACAACACAAGCACATAACGGAGTTTACGTCAACATCTAACCACCTTACAAGTGCAAAAGACGACAAAAGGTACATAATTGCCTATAACGCCATTTCCCCCTTTACAATGAAATTTCGGCATGACCATTCCAAAAATACCACAACATGCCATACATTGACCAAACATCAAAACCAATAGCATTTTGCAACAAAGCTTCTTCTTTACACTTTCTCATTCACACCATATCACAAATAATCCATCAAGTCACCGTAATACACCTCATAGCACATATCGGCCAAAATCCCATAATTTACACTTATGGAAAATAACAATTTTAGTAACATAATCACACCATACATGTTGATATTTCATCCATATCATGCTCTTTCATCAAACCCACAAGTCATATTTCAAGTTTAATTCACAAAATGGTACATCTTTTACCAAAGGGCAAAAGTGTCCTATTCAACCTTTCCAACACAACCATCGTGATCTACACAATACTTCATGCATATAATATGCTAAACCACAATAATAAATACTTACCCAAGCTTGCAAAGGGATGATCTTGTCCAAAGTGTCCAAAGGGAATAGTTGCCTTAGGGTTTTGGAAAGAGAGAAATGTTTGAGAAAATATCAAAAAGGCATGAGACTTGTAATGACTTAAAAATCTGATTTTTCTCTTGTTTTATAGAGCCTTTTAGGTCATCCTTAGCCACTTCTTTGGCATTAAATGCCATGTCTCTATAGTCAACAAGAATGGGTCATTTTTCCTTTTGGGCCTTTCCATTTTGGCCTTGTTTTGGGCCTCAATTTGGGGCCCAATAACACATATTAGCTTAGCCCACTAAAATTAACGTATAATCCATCGTATATCTCATGTTTAAATAATTCCATAACGTCACAACAATATTCACTTACGAGATTCCCTTTCGTAGCCTTAATCGCAAAACTAGACATTCTAGCCGTCCATGGCTTAATTGAACATTTTTGGTAACTTCTTGTGTTTCATGATTTGATCATGTGGAAGTGTATCGAGGTATTTGAAACCTTCACAAGGATTAAATAAACACCAAAGAACCAAAAGAAACCATGGAAAAAAATCAACATTGCATTGCGTCGCGAAACAAGCTCGGAAAGACCATAATCCTTGTGCCTTGCGCCACTGCTGCAAAGCAGGGCAGTGGCGCGAGTTTTGCAGCCCCTCTGAATCAGGTGGCTTGCGCCACACACCTTGAAACAGGGAGTGGCGCAAGTTTGGCCACTTTGCTGAAATTTTTCCTACTCCGTCTGATACTAGTATATCATCCAATACCTTATCAAAACACTACAAAATACTTACTTCGTGATCTTAATCATCAAGTAAACATGACTCCAAGTCACCAAATAAGGTTAGAAATGTACGGGATATTACAGAATTACTTTAAAACACCTCGGAGTGGAAACAAGCTCCGTAGCAATATGGACAATAGGCATGGCCAATGAATATAGAAAGGAGAAACCTTACATACCTTAGCCTTTTAATATGCAACTACAACAATTCGGCTCTTCCTTAAAATGCTACTCCATAACATGAATACACAATGAAATCCACATTAAAACCAAGTTCATGATATGAGCAAAAGGTAATAAGTAGTTATCCAACATTCTCAACACATGGTATATAATCCCACTTTCCTTCTTACTACCATATAACTTCAGTCCACCTTAACACAACCCAATTTACTGCCTCACAACACCAACGACACCCAAACAGTCCACAACCCATCATAGAAGGCAAATCCTTTACCGATTTAGCAAAAGTGGACCTTTATTATCAAAGTGGATCACCCAACACTTTCTAAATACAAACAACATGATATACACCACCCCATGTGCACATAATATAGTAATCCATAAGAATCATAAGGTAAACACTTACCAATATTGCAAAGAAATGATCTTGTCCCTCCAAGTATTGTTGCCTTAGGGTTTTGGAGATAAGAATAACTTTGAGAAAATATCTAAAGAGGCATGAGGGTGTTGAATGATTAAAAATCTGATTTTCTTGTGCCTTTAAATAGGCTCTCAAGTTAAAGGGATCTTGGCCACATGTTTGATCCATTTAAATAGGTCTCTCCTTTATTTGTTGAGGCCCATGTCTTAATACATGATATTTGGGCCTCAAATACAGAATATTGACCCAGCCCAACATATTTAATGGGTCTCACACTCCAAAATTTCATCAAGTCAAAATGGGTCAACAAAGCCGACAAAGTTTCACGGTATCGTGAATAGTGTCGTGGAACCCAGTCACGCCACGTGGGTCCTATCGTGAAAATCAGAGCCTTTTTTCCAACTCTCGAAAGTTGGTTCATGGCACTATTCACGCCCCGTGACTGTGACTCACGTCACGTGAGTCCGGTCGTGGATTTTTTTTTCTTTTTTTTCGCATGCTCGTTTCCAGTACATGATTCTTTACCTTTTATTCATTTAGCCTTATACTCCAACTATTGTATATTTTCATGTGTTCATAACACATGGGGTGTTACACTAGAATCACTTATTTTTGGGATTGAGGCTAAGGATATGAATATCATGAGTGGGAATATTATTGTAATACGTATAAGACGAGAAATTATTGATTTTATTGGGTTAAGTGATTTGGGCTCAATAAAAGCCCAAAATGGGATAAAAGACATGGGTCACATGACCCAATCTTCTATTGACTTGGTCAATTGAAGCATTAACTATCAAGGATGACTAAGGATGGCCCCAAGGACTATAAATAGACCCAAAAATCAGATTTTATTCACTTAAACTCTCATGTTCTTTTAGACATTTTCTCCAACCTTCTACAATATTCTCTTAAACCCTAAAGAACTCAAAGGCAATTTTGGAGCAAGACCCTCACTTTTCAAGCTTGGGTAAGTGAATATTGTTATGGATTAATAGATTATATGCATGAAAGAGTATGTAAATCATATTGGTTGTGCTTGGAAATGTTGAACATGGTACTTTGTGCTTTTATAATAGATTTGTGATCCATGGGATTTGAACTTGAATTAGGACTTGTGCCTTTGATGAAAAAGCATGGTATGGACAAAATATGAACATCTATGGTGTTATTTTTGTTGTTAAACTTGTTCTTGTCTATAAGTGTAAATTGTGGGATTTTGGCCGATATGTGCTATGAACTGTATTAAGGTGAATTGATGGATTATTTGTGATGTGGTGTGGATAAGAAGGTGTAAAAGAGAAGTGTTATGGTGAAATGTATTGATTATCATGTATTGGTCAATGTTGGGAATATTGGAGGATTTTTGGAATCATGATTCTATCAATGGTTTTGTCAAGGGGAAATGACATGTTTCAAGGCAAACATGTACCCCATTGATGTTATATGCATTTGTAAAGTAGTTGTTGGTTAATGTGAATTCCGTTATGTATTTGTGTTGTAGAGTGACACATAAAGAAGGAGCGGGACTATTGTATGCACATCTAGGATTGTATATCTGTATTGAGAGCACAAGGTATGTAAGGTTACTCTGTCCGTATCTTTCTGCGGCAAATAGTATCCACATTGCTATTTCACTAGTCCTATCCCGAAATGTGCTAAGGTATCCTATATCCGTTTATCAATAGTCATTGCCATATATTTCCTACTCATGGATCATTGGTGAGTCTCATGTCTCATAATCATGGTTAATGTTCCAAAAGCTCAACAAGGTTATGTTCCAATGTTCCAATAGTTCCCATGGTGTTATGGTTCTAAGAATGTTATGTTGCCTTGCCAAGTTATTCACATGTCTCTTGCTCATTGGTTAATGGTTCAAGGGTTCCAATAATGTTATGTTCCAAAATTCAAAGTGATGTTATGACTATCCTAGTATCAATCTCAAAGTAATGAATAAAGTAATACAAATGTGGTCAATGATCAAGTATGGGTGGCAAGTCTAGGGGCATAAGCCTAGCTCGACTCGATCCCGATGTATTGAATTATGGGTGGCAAGTCTAGGGGCATAAGCCTATGTCACGCCCCGAATCCCATCGGGACATGATTGGCACCCGAAGCCGATATGGCCCGAGAGAACCAACCTTTGCTTATGAACATTCGCGTACATAATCTCATATGAGTCTTATTACACCTTGTGCAACTATGCGGAAATCATAGACATGAAAACATGAGTCATAGCTATGTATGTAAAACTTGGCCGTTTGAGCCATTAAGTCAAAACAACATGTACTTTCACATTTATACACCCACATCCGTCTACAAAAGCCTCTAACAAAATGCATTGACCAAATGAAGTAAAAATCGGGACAACTCCCCGCTTTATACAATATATACAACAGTGACTCGGAGAGGCCCCGAACTAACTGGAGCTCACCAAAGATTTGCAACACTGACAATCTACTGTGGAGGCCTGCTAGTGCCTGCACCTGCAACATGTAAGGTAAGTCCCCAAGAGGGGTCAGTACGAAGAATGTACTGAGTATGTAAGGCCATAAAAAAAAACTGCATTAATACCAGAGAATTTCAATGGAAATGATTATAAGAGGAAACTCCATATGTGAAACCGTGTACCTTTCTTTCACTATTATCGTCTCCAATGATTTATACATAATAACAGCAACCATGGAATCAATATAAGAGAAATATCAAATGTGAATAAACTTTCTTTTCGTATGTGGGAAACCATGTATATTACGTTCTTTACTCCTCTTGTCTTCATCTTTTATTCACCTTTATTGTTCTACCCATGCTAGGCTATTCTGTCGCCCCTGGGATGAGATTAACCCATGCTAGGTACTGTGACCCCTGGGATGTTATGTGAACCCATGCTAGGCTTTCGTGTTGCCCCTGGGATATCATTAACCCATGCTAGGCTTATCGCCCCTGGGATGTTATATTAACCCATGCTAGGCTTTCGTGTCGCCCCTGGGATGTACCATCATAACCCATGCTAGGATTTTATATCGCCCCTGGGATGTATCGGGATCGAGTCGAGCTAGGCTTATGCCCCTAGACTTGCCACCCATACTTGATCATTGACCATATTTGCATTACTTTGTTCATTACTTTGAGATTGAATCATTACTTGTGAAAGATTGATACATTCATTTGACATAGCATTTTTGGAAGCTTTGGAACCATAACCAAAATCAAAGACATGTGAATAAACATTATTGGAAACATAGCCTTATTGGAAACATAACACCATTGAAACCATTGGACAAGAATCCATGAACAAGAGACACAAGTATCGGCACTATTGAAACATTGGAACATAACTTTATTTGAGCTTTTGAAACATTAACCATGATTATGGGACATGAGACTCCCAAATGATCCATGAGTAGGAAATATATGACAATGACTATTGATAAACGGATATAGGATCCCTTTGGACATTTCGGGATAGGACTAGTGACATATCAATATAGATACTATTTGTCACAGAAAGATACGGACAAGAATAACCTTACATACCTTGGATTCGCAATATGAATATACAACCTTAGATGCGTATACAATAATCCCTCTCCTTCTTTATGTGTCACTCTACAAATACATAACGAAATTCACATTAACCACCAATTACTTTACAAATGCATACCATGTCAATGAATTACGTGTTTGGCTTTAAACATGTCATTTCCCCTTGACAAAACCGTTGATCATACTATTATTCCAAAAATGCCATAATATTCCCAACATTGACCAATACATGAAAATCAATACATTCCGCCACAATACGTCTCCTTTACACTTTCTTATCTATAACACATCACAAATAATCCATCAAAGTACCTTAATACAATTCTTAACACATATCGGCCAAAATCCCATAATTTCCACTTTTAGCCAAGAACAAATTTAATGCCAAAAATAACACCATACATGTTCATATTTTGTCCATACCATGCTTTTTCATCAAAGGCACAAGGCCTAATTCAAGTTCAAATTACCAAGATGACACATCTTTCACCAAAGGCAAAAATACACTATTCACCACCTTGCCAACACAACTATCATAATATACATACTCTCCCATGCATATAATATGTTAATCCATGAAAATAAACACTTACCAAAGCTTGGAATAGGATGATCTTTGCCAAAGAGTCCAAAGGATATTTTGCTTTAGGGTTTGGAACTTGGAGAAATATTTGAGAAAATATCATAAAGGCATGAGAGCTTTTGGACAATAAAAATCTGATATTGGGGCCTTTATATAGACCCCAAGTCATACTTAGCCACATGTGGCATTAATTGGTATGTTTACTTGGTCAAATATTGGAAGAATGGGTCATTTTTGCCTTTGGGCCTTCTCTTTTGTTCCATTTTGGGCCCTAATTTTGGGCCCAATTGCACATGTAGCTTAGCCCATCAACTTTCATGTAAAATTCACCATCTATCACATGTTTACATAATTCCATAATGTCACGACAATATTCGCTTAAACAATTCTCATTCGTCCTTTCGATCGCAAAACTAGACATTCTAGTCGCCCTTGGTTTTATTGGACATTTTGGATCACTATTCACATTTCATGATTTGATCATGTAGGAGTATGTAGGAGTATATTGAAGTGTTTAAATCTTTAACAATGCTCAAATAACTCCAAAGAACCAAAAGAAACCATCCAAGAAGCGTCGTCGAAGTGCGTTACAAAACGACTCCGGAAAGGTCAAAAATTTGTTCCTTGCGCCACTGCTGCAAAACAAGCCAGAGGCGCAAGAAATACACCCTCTCTGATCTCAGAGGCTTGCGCCACACCCCCTGAAACAGGGCAGTGGCGCAAGTTTCCATGTATTGCTGAATTTTTCGACAATTTTTCCAACACTTGCGTATCGTCCAATACCTTATCAAAACACTATAAAATACTTACTTAGTGACCTTAATCATCAATTAAACATGACTCCGAGTCACCAAATGAGGCTAGAATGTGTACGAGGTATTCCACAAATGCACCACGAAATCACCAAACCCTTCCTATGAAAGTCTAATTGCATGTACGTGACCAAATTTCAATTTTTCTCATCTTTAACATTTCCAAATACATACTTATAACTCTTGTTCAATGTAGTCATATAGGATTTAGTAAGTACGGGGTGTTACATTCTCCCCCCCTTAGGAACATTCGTCCTCGAATGTTAACAACGTCGTCTCATGTGCAACAAATGCATCTCTATACATATGATCATAATGCTCTTAGATACTTACTTAGTCTTTCTCTACTTTTGTACTTTTGAACTTTTCCCTTTTCGTTTGGAGCAAATATGGGTACCTTGGTCCCATCACTTTGTTTTCAGCTTCTCATCATTTATTTACTAGCTCCTGCACTTGTTGGTCTAGGATAGCCATAGTCATTTCTTCTTAGTGGAATTCTCCAAACGTTGTATATTTCCAATGGAAACAATATGAAAGGATATTCTTATACTCTTTCAATAATTCTCCATCATTTCTTTCCAAATCCCTTCATCGGCAGGCACAGCTACCTGCTTACCTTTGCCTTTGCCTCTTTTTGTCATCAGCCATTGACTATACCAAAGAAAAACAATTCCCATGGTCAAATATAATTGAACTTACAACACTGGCTCTATTGCACGATCTGGAAGTGAAGAAAAGAAACAACATCCTAAATCTCCCGTAGCCTACTACTTATAAATGTGGTGCACAACACATCGATAAGCAAGACTCTACTCAGACACGGCTTTGTAGACACCCTTAGAACGAACTGCTCTGATACCACTTTTGTCACGCCCCGAATCCCATCGGGACATGATTGGCACCCGAAGCCGATATGGCCCGAGAGAACCAACCTTTGCTTATGAACATTCGCGTACATAATCTCATATGAGTCTTATTACACCTTGTGCAACTATGCGGAAATCATAGACATGAAAACATGAGTCATAGCTATGTATGTAAAACTTGGCCGTTTGAGCCATTAAGTCAAAACAACATGTACTTCACATTTATACACCCACATCCGTCTACAAAAGCCTCTAACAAAATGCATTGACCAAATGAAGTAAAAGTCGGGACAAGTCCCCGCTTTATACAACATATACAACAGTGACTCGGAGAGGCCCCGAACTAACTGGAGCTCACCAAAGATCTGCAACACTGACAATCTACTGTGGAGGCCTGCTAGTGCCTGCACCTGCAACATGTAAGGTAAGTCCCCAAGAGGGGTCAGTACGAAGAATGTACTGAGTATGTAAGGCCATAAAAAAAAACTGCATTAATACCAGAGAATTTCAATGGAAATGATTATAAGAGAAAACTCCATATGTGAAACCGTGTACCTTTCTTTCACTATTATCGTCTCCAATGATTTATACATAATAACAGCAACCATGGAATCAATATAAGAGAAATATCAAATGTGAATAAACTTTCTTTCCGTATGTGGGAAACCATGTATATTACGTTCTTTACTCCTCTTGTCTTCATCTTTTATTCACCTTTATTGTTCTACCCATGCTAGGCTATTCTGTCGCCCCTGGGATGAGATTAACCCATGCTAGGTACTGTGACCCCTGGGATGTTATGTGAACCCATGCTAGGCTTTCGTATTGCCCCTGGGATATCATTAACCCATGCTAGGCTTATCGCCCCTGGGATGTTATATTAACCCATGCTAGGCTTTCGTGTCGCCCCTGGGATGTACCATCATAACCCATGCTAGGATTTTATATCGCCCCTGGGATGTATCGGGATCGAGTCGAGCTAGGCTTATGCCCCTAGACTTGCCACCCATACTTGATCATTGACCATATTTGCATTACTTTGTTCATTACTTTGAGATTGAATCATTACTTGTGAAAGATTGATACATTCATTTGACATAGCATTTTTGGAAGCTTTGGAACCATAACCAAAATCAAAGACATGTGAATAAACATTATTGGAAACATAGCCTTATTGGAAACATAACACCATTGAAACCATTGGACAAGAATCCATGAACAAGAGACACAAGTATCGGCACTATTGAAACATTGGAACATAACTTTATTTGAGCTTTTGAAACATTAACCATGATTATGGGACATGAGACTCCCAAATGATCCATGAGTAGGAAATATATGACAATGACTATTGATAAACGGATATAGGATCCCTTTGGACATTTCGGGATAGGACTAGTGACATATCAATATAGATACTATTTGTCACAGAAAGATACGGACAAGAATAACCTTACATACCTTGGATTCGCAATATGAATATACAACCTTAGATGCGTATACAATAATCCCTCTCCTTCTTTATGTGTCACTCTACAAATACATAATGAAATTCACATTAACCACCAATTACTTTACAAATGCATACCATGTCAATGAATTACGTGTTTGGCTTTAAACATGTCATTTCCCCTTGACAAAACCGTTGATCATACTATTATTCCAAAAATGCCATAATATTCCCAACATTGACCAATACATGAAAATCAATACATTCCGCCACAATACGTCTCCTTTACACTTTCTTATCTATAACACATCACAAATAATCCATCAAAGTACCTTAATACAATTCTTAACACATATCGGCCAAAATCCCATAATTTCCACTTTTAGCCAAGAACAAATTTAATGCCAAAAATAACACCATACATGTTCATATTTTGTCCATACCATGCTTTTTCATCAAAGGCACAAGGCCTAATTCAAGTTCAAATTACCAAGATGACACATCTTTCACCAAAGGCAAAAATACACTATTCACCACCTTGCCAACACAACTATCATAATATACATACTCTCCCATGCATATAATATGTTAATCCATGAAAATAAACACTTACCAAAGCTTGGAATAGGATGATCTTTGCCAAAGAGTCCAAAGGATATTTTGCTTTAGGGTTTGGAACTTGGAGAAATATTTGAGAAAATATCATAAAGGCATGAGAGCTTTTGGACAATAAAAATCTGATATTGGGGCCTTTATATAGACCCCAAGTCATACTTAGCCACATGTGGCATTAATTGGTATGTTTACTTGGTCAAATATTGGAAGAATGGGTCATTTTTGCCTTTGGGCCTTCTCTTTTGTTCCATTTTGGGCCCTAATTTTGGGCCCAATTGCACATGTAGCTTAGCCCATCAACTTTCATGTAAAATTCACCATATATCACATGTTTACATAATTCCATAATGTCACGACAATATTCGCTTAAACAATTCTCATTCGTCCTTTCGATCGCAAAACTAGACATTCTAGTCGCCCTTGGTTTTATTGGACATTTTGGATCACTATTCACATTTCATGATTTGATCATGTAGGAGTATGTAGGAGTATATTGAAGTGTTTAAATCTTTAACAATGCTCAAATAACTCCAAAGAACCAAAAGAAACCATCCAAGAAGCGTCGTCGAAGTGCGTTACAAAACGACTCCGGAAAGGTCAAAAATTTGTTCCTTGCGCCACTGCTGCAAAACAAGCCAGTGGCGCAAGAAATACACCCTCTCTAATCTCAGAGGCTTGCGCCACACCCCCTGAAACAGGGCAGTGGCGCAAGTTTCCATGTATTGCTGAATTTTTCGGCAATTTTTCCAACACTTGCGTATCGTCCAATACCTTATCAAAACACTATAAAATACTTACTTAGTGACCTTAATCATCAATTAAACATGACTCCGAGTCACCAAATGAGGCTAGAATGTGTACGAGGTATTCCACAAATGCACCACGAAATCACCAAACCCTTCCTATGAAAGTCTAATTGCATGTACGTGACCAAATTTTAATTTTTCTCATCTTTAACATTTCCAAATACATACTTATAACTCTTATTCAATGTAGTCATATAGGATGTAGTAAGTACGGGGTGTTACAGCCTAGCTCGACTCGATCCCGATGCCGTGATTTATGGGTGGCAAGTCTTAGGGGCATAAGCCTAGCTCGACCCGATCCCGAGGCATTGATTTATGGGTGGCAGGTCTTAGGGGCATAAGCCTAGCTCGACCCGATCCCAACATGACGATAAGTCATGTAAAGACCCACTGATCAGTAGGGGCCCGGGTACATTGTGACATATGTATTGACAAGTGAGCATTGAATGTAAAGAAAGTAATGAAAGTAATCAAAGCATTTCACATGTTTCCCCAAAATGCAAAATGGTGACTTATCTACATTGATTATTCATATGTTTTGAGTTCATTGAAATATTCATGTATTGTACAGTTTCATCTGGGCCTTGCATACTCAGTACTTATTTCGTACTGACCCCTTTTGGGGAATTTACCTTACTTGTTGCAGGCGCAGGTACCAGTAGGCCTCCCCAATAGATTGCCAGTGTTAGCGGTTCTTTGGTGAGCTCCAGCTAATTCGGGGCTTCTCCGAGTCAGAGTGTATATATGTTTTGGTGATGTACATATTGTGTAAAGGGGGGACTTGTCCCGACTTATGGATCATTTTGGTCAATGCTCTTGTTAGAGGCTTTTGTAGACGAATGTGGGTGTATCAATGTAAAAGGCATATGTTGTTTTGACTGGATGGCCTTAACAGCCAAGTTACATATGTATGCATAAATATGTCCCATGTTTTCCTTTATTCGTCTTTCATGTTCTTACGTAATGGTGGTTATGATTATGATATGCATATGATTGAACATAGGCAAAGGTTGGTTCTCTCGGGCCTTATCGGCTACGGGTGCCAATCATGTCTCGATGGGATTTGGGACGTGACATCATTGCATGAAAAGACCCAAAATAGACCATTTTGGACCAAAACGGGCATCCGCCCCCGCAGACGAAGGCATCTGCGGGCCCAGATGCCAACGCAGATGGCTCTGGCTGCTGCCAAAGGCCATATGCGGGCGCAGGTGACTGACCTGCAGGTGCTGGTGGCAGCGCAGGTCAGCCCAGATTTGTGTTTTGCATGTTTTCGTCTCTAGTTGATCCCCGAAGGCCCCGATACCCTTTTTGGATGAAATTATGAACTTGTGATGTCGTTTTAATGACTTTCAAGTGTCGTATGAAGGAATTTTGGACTGTATTAAGTATGGATTAATGTTCACATGTTGTTATGAAAGAGTAATGGCGACGGAATAACAATGAAGGGACGTAAGGGGTAAGTGTAGTGTGAAATGTTATTGGGTTGTGATGTATTGGTCAAGGTGTGGTATGTTATGATATTGTTGGCATGTTAATGCAGTGAGTTGTGTTGTGAAGGACGAAACGATGCTATAAAGCAGCCACGTAACTCATTGTGACACTTATGCATTTGTAATGTGAATAGTTGTTAACAAGAATTCTATTATGAACTTGTGATGTAGAGTAAGACGTAAGGAAGGAGTTGGCTCATCGTAATCACATATAGGATTGTACTTTCACATTGAGGACATAAGGTATGTAAGGTTACTCCTCTATATCCTTCTGCAGCATGAATGTTCACATTGTTAGAATACTCATTCGATTCCGAAATACCCTAAGGTATTCCGTATTCGATAGTTAGATAGAGTTACTCATATGTTTCTTACTCTTTGGTCAATGGTGAATCATATGACTCATGCCTATTTGGATAACATGTCAAAAGTTCCAAATGTTCTAAGGTATTGCATCTCAGGTTGGTGAACAGTTGATATCCACATGTATCGTATTTAGTGATCATTGTCCTAAGGTTTCAAAAGTTTTCTATTCCAAAGGGGTTCTATAGTATTCCAAATAAGGTTGATATATATTGTTATTCATATGTGTTTTACTCCTAGACGAATCATGACCCACTTAGTTCTTATTTATGGTTGAAAGTTCTTAAGTTGTCATATGTTGTAAAGTCTAAGAGAACTGTCTCAACAAGAGGAATGAGGTAAAGAGGGCTTGTTTAGTTTGAATAGCATTATTCCAATCATGTCATGATCCAAAGTTCCAATAGAGTTATACACATGTCTCATATTCATTAGTAATGTTCCAAAAGTCCAATAAGGTTATGTTCCAAGGTTTCAATAGTGGTTATACTCATGAATCTTGTTCATTGGTCATTGTTCCAATGGTTCCAACAGTGTTATATTTCCATGAAGGTTATGTTTCCAATAATGCTTATTCACATGTTTCTCACTCATTGATTATTGGTCCCAAAGCTTAGAAAGTTGTGACTATCATTGTGTCAATCTCTCACAAGTAAAAGTATCAGTCTCATAAGAGTAATAAGAGGCGATGTGCAAGTTAGTATAATTATTCCCTATAAGTGAAGATGTGTATATGAGTGTGAGCTTTAGTGTTATGATCTCTAATGTATCACTCACCTAGCTATGTCAAGGAAATAAGATTGTGAAGAAGTAATGCACCAATGGCTACTTTATGTTATGTTTCATTGAGAATGGATAACTATCTAAAGGGTATAAGGTTTGTAGAGAACTAATGTACATATGGTTACTATATGTTACATTGAGTATGGATCACAATCCAAAGGGTGTCAGTCAGTTCAAGATGGAACAATCCCAATATCATGTTATGGTATTATTACGATATATATATGACTATAGCCCACTGATCAGCTGGATGTCCGGTATATATTATAGCCCACTGATCAGCTGGATGTCCGGTATATATTAAAGCCCACTGATCAGCTGGATGTCCGGTATATATTATAGCCCACTGATCAGCTGGATGTCCGGTATATATTATAGCCCACTGATCAGCTGGATGTCCGGTATTATATTTATATATGATAGCCCACTAAATATGGATGTCCGGTATTATATTTATATATGATAGCCCACTAAATGTGGATGTCCGGTATTATATTTATATATGATAGCCCACTAAAGGTGGATGTCCGGTATTATACTTATATCTTATAGCCCACCAAAGGTGGAGGCCCGGTACTAACTAATTGAGTGAACAGTAATGAAAATAGTTGTAAAGAGATGAGAATATATTCCTCACGTGTATAGATGTAAATAAACATGAAGATGGTTATAAGAAAGTGATAATGATGCGACTGATTGATCAAGTATTGAGACTAATAGAAGTAATGAACCTGGTTCCACATATTTCTGGACGGAGGTATATCCATATTGATTATTCTCTTATGCTTAATTTCTTGGAAGTACTTATGTATTATTGGAGTTTCACATGGCCTTACATACTCAGTACTTTCTTCGTACTGACCCCTTTTGGGGGATTTACCTTACATGCTGCAGGCACAGGTGTCGGTAGATCTCCGCAGTAGGCGACGAGATATCCGCAGATTGTTGGTGAGCTCCAGTTGCTTCGGGGCTTCCCAAGTCACATGGGTTCACTAGGTTTTGGTATTTTGTAAACATTGTATAGACATGGTCATGTATTTATTAGAGGCTTTGTAGACATATGTGGGAAGATGAAAGTAAAAGATGTACATTCATTTTGACGTAATGGCCCTAACGGCCAAGTTTCATAAATTACACATATTGCCATGACTTCCGCCATTGATATTTAATTACATGAAATAAAATGATATGCATACGCGAACATACATATGAGAGTACATGAGCAAAGATTGGTTCTCTCGGGCCATATCGGCTTCGGGTGCCAATCACGCCTCGTTGGAATTCGGGGCGTGACAGTTGGGCAGGTCCCACATTTCAAACAATTAAAGCTTTCTTATTTTCTGCCAAACTCCCCCTCTGTTAATCAAAGGTTCTGTAAAACAAACTAAACCAATTTGAGACAAACAAAACTTCATAGCCAAAGCAAGTAAAAACAGTAAATAACCCATATTCATGTCTTTTCCGAAGGAGAGTAGTAAAAGCTTGTTTTTCAGAAACTATTTTCTTGAATTACGACAATTTTCTCATTCGTAGTAGTATTTTTTACTTAGTTTCCAAACACTTCTTTTGTTTCAATTTATTTGTGTTAGTTACTATTTGGACAATGAAAAGATTTTGTTGAATAATTAATATTAAACATCTAGATTCTAATATTGATAAATCGACTTTAATTTTCTTTGACACATAACTTTTTCAAATACTTTAATTTATAAATATTTTGAATTGTTAACTATTGTGACTTATATCACTTTGTACGTAGTTTCTAAAATATATAAGTTTTATATAAAAAAAAATTTGAAGATCTATGTCCGAATTTACACCAAACATTAGTTAATTTGACCTCATACTCCGAATTAAGCCAGACAAATTAAAACAGATAAATATATAAATTTTATTTCAAAAAAATTAAAACCTCCTTAATTTCCGATTGAAATTAAAAAAATTCAACTCTCGAAAGTACGAGTAATGCTCTTAGTTCTGCATGAACTAGCTAGTGATGCTAGAATTAACATGCATCATGTACACATCAATTAGCTACTATTATAGACACTCCTAAGCATTTTTCGTTATACCAAACACACACACACAAAAGTATGTTATTTGGTTAAATGTTTGGAAAAATATTTTGTTAAATAAGATAATTAATTTCCGTTAATTTGTGGAAAATGAAGTGACTTCATTAATGGATGTCATTTTCCACGTTTAACAAAACACACACAAAAATATCCAATGGGAGATACATTTCCTCTCTCTTAATATCTCTACAGGACTCCACCACCTACAACCATTTCTCTACACAATAATTGAGCTGGTCCTAACAATCCTTTGGGCATGCAATAGTCAAATTATCATCTTAATTTTATGTACTCCGTTTTGGTCACATAAATCATATTTATTTATTTTTTGGAATAATTTTTCACTTTCTTGGAAAAAGAATAAACGTTTGATCATAAAAATTTCAAATTCTACTTGAAGTTGTATTTCAAATTTTGAAAATAGTTTATAACCTGTTTGTCGATTCATTTTAACTTTTGAAATTATATTTAAATACAGTCAACCATGACCATTATTTCAATTTTTTTAATACAAAAATATGATCAAACACAATTCTCTTTTCAGCTCCAACTCCATAAATTCTATATAAAATGAAAAATAATTGAATTGTTTCTCAAGTGCTATTCATGTTCAAGCGCGGCATTTTCAAAAATTAAATCTTCTCGTAATAAAATAGGAAACGGGAGGAAATTCTAGAAGTAATTTATAGATAAGACCATATTTTAGCTAGAATTGTGTGTGTCAATTTTTTTCAAGAGTAGGTAAAGCATTGTTATTCTAATCATGGGTTAGGACTCATTTATTTGGATTTGGCTCCCCTCTATTACACTTTCTCTCCATTTTCTCAAGTACACATTCCGATGAATGACACTTGTCAATAATAATTTTTAAAAATATAGATTAAATTCATTTAACAAACATCCCCAATAATAGTTAAAAACATAAAATTTTGGAAAGTACTATTCCTATTTAATTACTCTCTCATTCAACTAAAGGAAATGTCCAATCTATCTTCTCATGTACATCATCTTGTCATTGTACATTCTTTAAGAAATTCTTTTCACAAGGAAAACAATTTAAATAAGTTTATGGAAAGGTTTAAATAAAACATAGTAGGAAAATAATCTTCTTCTTTTTTTTTTTTTTTTTTTTTTGTGAAAAGGAAAATATATAATCCCGTGATTTTGTGACACTATTTTTTTAAAGTTAGTCTCAGGTCTTATATTAATGACACACACACACACACACACACACACACATATATATATATATATATATATATATATATAATGTAATCTTTATATATATATATATATATTTTTATTTTACTCTTAATGACATTTATAGTTATATAAATTTCATAGTATGTTTAATATGACAAGTTTTGGGGGAAATTATAAATCTTATAGAATTACCTTTTTTTAAAATTAGATTTTCCCTTGTTAGCAGGGAGTTATATTATATAAAAAAAAGAAATAATTAATTAATAATAAATTAAATTATTGGAATTTACATAATTCAATGAGTTTAAATAAGTCATATTATCATATAAAAGTTCACGTAAATTGGGGATGATGATCAAAGATCTATGAGGTGAGTAATGGTTATACAATCAACATCCTCAGAGTAATGTTTGGCAAAGCATAAGTATGTAGTGAGGATTTCATTTGTTCAACCACAACTCTTCCTCATACATCTTTGTTCACCATCCCCAATTTACGTGGACTCTTATATGATCATATGACTTATTTAAACTCATTTAACTATGTAAATTTCCACAATTTAATTTATTATTAATTAATTATTCCCTTTTTAAAATTCTACTAGTTATGATCTATGAATATGTATCATAGTCTATTAGGTATATTATACAGGTAAGCCGTCGTATAGGTTAGACTATAACTGTAATGACCCTCATATTGAAATTTAATTTTTTTTTTGTATTTTGACAATTTTGCCCTTCCTCGTAGTTGCTTTATCTCATTTATGAGTTACGGGAATGGTTGGCACGGTCTCCGATGCATTCGGAAGTGTTTTATATGAGATTTTGGTTTTGAACATCCTTAAAGGGATTAGTTTGACTTCGGTCAACATTTTGCATTCCGAGCATCGGATGGTGATTCTGACAGTTTCATTAGATCCGGAATGTCAAATTTAGGCTAGTGGCGGATGGTTCGAGTTTGGAACCTTTATTTTACATTTCGACCCTCCATTCCGAAACTAGTTAAAATAGCCTATAAGAGATCCGGGGGTTAATTTATTGTAAACGACCATTTTTGATGATTCTGTTGAGTCCAAAATGTTTTTTCCAATCTATTAGCATATGTCGTTTGTGTTCGGGAGGTTCCGGCTGCGTTTTGAATAAGTTTTTGAATATTTTGGGTGTTTTGGTCCTGTTTAAGTAAAATTGGTCAACAAAAAGGTTCATTATTAGTTTTAAAGATCAAAAAGTTATTCCGAAACTTCTTAAATGTCATGCATGAATTATAAGATTGATCTGGAGAGTTTGGTCTAATTTCGATAAGTCGAGATCCAGTTTTTATTGCGAAACATGAAATAATTCTTTAACGAGCAAAAATAATATTTGACTGGGCAAACGTGCATGAAATTGAGTTCCAAAGAAACGACTAGATTAGTATCATTATTTAGAAATCATAGAAAAAAGAATCGGTGCATTTCGCTATTGTATGAGGGATTTATGGTCTTTTTAGTGAATATAAAAGTTGCTGGTGCAAAATAGACTTTAGCTACGGAAAATGGGCTTTAGCTACGGAAATCGCAGCTGAACATATATAAATTTCAGACTTCATCCTATTTTGTATTTTTGACATTTCGGAAGCTAGGAAGCTCCGATTTAGACGATTCTCGATGCGTTTTTCTCGTAGTATCATTGAGAATGTGATTCTACCTTTATTTTGTCCATTTTCCAAGAACTTCTATTTCGTTTTCATGATTTCTACCCAAAATTGAGAATCAAAACTCCATTTTCACCATTTTGGGGGCTTAGGAGCTAGGATTAGGGAGATTTCAAAGGGGTTTTCGAGGTTTTTTTTGTGGGTATATTTCTAAACCATGTATTTATCATTTTCCCATTGATTTCGTTATAAATTCATCTTCAAATCTTTGATTTTAAATTCGATTTTGGGGTTTTTGCAGGTAAAGCTTAAAAATAGGTTTTCTTCGATTTGGACCTCTTTTTAACTCATTTTTGCGTGGGATTTCAGCTATAGGTTCCTAATGTTATGGGGAACGAGTTTCTAAAATAAAATTCCAATTTTATCCTTTTTCCTTTGGGGTCAATTTTTGAACTATTTTAAGACCCGGATCAAATATAGTTGATATGAGTATCGTTGGACTCCTTTTGACTTATAGATGTCATATTTGATTAGATTGGACGCGTTTGGTGTTGATTCATGGGAGTAGAGCTTTCGGTTGATGCTTTGGATTGTGTTTTGGCTTGTGAATCTTCTTTAAAGGCAAGTTGAGATGTACCTAGACTTTTTCTGAAGTGTTTATGTGTTGTATGTTTGTTTGTTCATATTTTATGAAACGCTTAGGATTGGAGGTCCCGCTTAGGTGAAATAACGAGTATCTCCGTGGGTATCAGAGTTTTTTGATGGGTCGTAGTTATTTAGTTGCTTATCTTAGTTAGTCTTGATACTTGTGAATATACTTAGAGTAGATTGTAGATAGTTAGTTCATTGATCTTGAATAATATTGATAGTGGATACCTAATTTAGTGCTTGAATCATGTTTAGTAGCTTTGACGTAATGATTGAGGTTTTAGTGACTTTTTAGGGGACGATTATGCTATTATCGTTATTTGATGGAATGATTGAGGTTTAGAGGATACTTAGAGTATGAATAGACTTGTAATAGTTGATGAGGCTTAATGTATGGAACAAACTAGGTTTGGGTAGTCCGCGATTTATTATTATTGGGATTGTTGTTTATTTTGTGTTGTCCATGTGGGGGCTTATGTGAACTTTATTATGGACTTGAGTAATTATTTATGATCGTGTGCCCGAATGGGGGCTAATATGCATATTGCTTTTGATTTGAGAGGGTATGTTATTGTGATGCCCGAGTGGGGGCTTGACTTGATGTTATTGATCATGTTTGTGCATTAAATGCCTTATCTATTATTGTGTCGCCCGAGTGGGGGCTTGACTTGACATTGTAGGCCTTATCTGAGCATTTAACTACATATTCATTATAGTGATGCCCGAGAGAGGAGTTGGAAATGATAATATTGATGACTACATGACTATTTATTCTGGTGGAGCCAAGTGGAAACTGATATCATGAATTATTGATACACTGAGTTGATTCTGAGCTCACTTATACGTGTATTGAATGGATTTTGATCTTCATACTTATTGGTTGTGAGCATTACGTCCTCATTCATCTATATCATATTCATGAGACATTGGTACTACTGAGAAACACTGATTTTGAAAGAAAATGAATCACTTTTGAAAAATCCTTGGCCGAGGTCATTTGCCGGCAAGGTTGGCCATGATATTCTGGAAAGCCTAGGCCAATGTGATTTGCTGGTAAGGTTGAGTTGAGATTTGAGAAAGTATACGAGTTGCGAACCCCCTATGGGTCCTTTCTTGGGAGTGCTGAGGCTTTGTAGGTGTATACAGAAGGCCATGCAATGACTTTCAATCATTCATCATCATCATCAAATTGCATTGCATCACTTACATTGCATGACATTTCCTTGGTATGGTTTGATATTGTCGTTGAGAGCTTAATTTTATAGTTAATTATTGTGATTGAACCTCGTTTGTGATATTGTGTATTGAGTATTCATTTCACTTCGTTACATCATACTATTCTACTTCTTGGTTGATTTGGGAGTTGACTCACCTAGACTTATGTGCCTACTCTGTTTATGGATAATGTTATGACTGTTGTGTCGGGTTACCCTATTAGGATGAAATGGAGAATTTAACGACTATAGATTTATTTGGGGAAACCTTGGATAGTTGGGGTGGTGGTTCTCGCCATCGATTTGGATTAGGGTCGGTTATCGACTATGCTTCCTGAGTACACGTGGTTTCGTATTCATCCTTACTTTTTTTTCCTTTTTCTTATTTTTCTACACCCCGTGCAGGTATTGGTTTAAGTAGTAGATTATAGATTGTGTTCCTTCGACATTGGACATTGCGGAGATTAAGGTAGTGGTTGGCAGACTTTAGGACTTCTCGGATCTCTCTATTTATGTCTTAAGTTTTATTCGCATCTAAGATATTTTAAACGATTATTATTACTCTTAATCTGTATTAGAGGTTTGTACTAATGAAAACCAGACCTGGGATGTATCTTTGGAGACTTGTGTCTCAATTATATATTTGGGATTATTCTATTCTTTCGCTTTCGTTTCTATTTTCCTTTATTCGTGTTCTTTTGGATTGGTTTAGACTTACTTGTCCGGAGGGTTTGACAAGTGTCATCACTTGCCTATTTTGGATCGTGACTATAACACATTGAGGAAACACCTACTAGACTATGATACATATTCATAGACCATAACCAGTAGAATTTTAAAAAGGGAATAAATAATTAATAATGATTTAAATTATTGAAATTTACACAATTGAATGAGAATTTCATTTATTCAACAACAACTCTTCTTCGTACATCTTTGATTTACCACCCCCAATTTACATGGACTCTTATATGATCATATGACTTGTTTAAACTCATTTAATTGTCTAAATTCCAACAATTTAATTTATTATTATTTAATTATTTACTTTTTCAACAATATACTAGTAAGGGCTATATACTTATCTAGTATATTATTAACAAAGCGTATAGTCTAGGATTTACAGTGGACTCAATCAATGGTCCTTATATCAATATAATCTATATAGTTACTCACATTTTTTGCTATATACTAATATTTTTTTACCATTATATCAACCTGCATATACCTTACAAATGATAGAGTGTCGATCTAGATGGTTTGGTATCTACTAAACACATAGGAAAGCCTCGATTATATTTGTGGTCTATGAAATATGTCCAACAGTAACAAAATTTAAATATGCCCATCGAAGAGCAGAGGGATCACTTGAAAGGAATGCTAAAAGACATCGAAATGGAGAGGGATCAACTAAAACAAAGGTTGATTTTGGCAGAAGAAATAAAAGTATTTCTCTTAAATTATTACACTTTTATAATTTTTATTCATGGACGATAATATTACAAATCATCTTAAAATTATCAATTAACAGTGATAGCAGTCTATTAATAATAAAGAAGGCTTCTATAATGGTAACATAATGCATTCTATAAATAATTAAGAATGCGGTCTATAATATTAAACATCAACTTAAAGTTTATAATTGACAACAATAGCATTCTATAAATAACTAATTAAGAAGACCTTCTATAATTGTAACAAAATACAGTAACACAATGCAGTTAAGCAAAAACCACAAATATCATAAAAAAACAGATTCATAAAGAATTCAGAAATTTTTCATAAAAAGCAAAATTATTTGTCATCATTGAGTTACCAAATATATGTTATCCAACCATCCATAATACAACAAACCATTAAAAAAACTGATTGTCTTAAGTTACCAAATATATGTTATCAATTGTTTTTGTCGACACCACTAATCTCATCATTGAGTTCCACAACAATACCCATCACATCAGCTTCCTTTTCAACACTATCTTTTTCTCCATCATTTTGTTCTCTTTCTTCAACTGTCGGAACAAAGTCTTGATTTTTTTCTTTCTCTTCATCATCATCATTCTTCTCTACTTCAGGCAAATCTGTGTCAAAGTCTTTATTTTTTTTATTCTCATCTTTTTTCTCCTCTTCTGCCACATCAGTGGCCAAGTCTTCTTCTTCCATCTTCTCTTCTTCTTTTTTCTCTTCTATCTTCTCCTTCTCTTGTAAAAATTCTTCTTCTTTCTCTTCTTCATCTGCATTCTTCTCCACTTTTTCTTCTTTCTCTTGTTCTTCATCTATTTTCTTCTTCTCTTCTTCTTCTTCTTCTTCTTCTTCTTCTTCTTCTTCTTCTTCTTCTTCTTCTTCTTCTTCTTCTACTACTACTACTACTTCTTCTTCTTCTTTCTTCTCTTCTTTATCTTCTACCTTCTCCTCTTCTTTTTCTTCTTCTTCTTTCTTCTCTCCTGTCATTTCTTCATCTACTACTGCAAGGTCAGTCACTATGACTACAAGTTTTTCAAGGTTAACTTGGCGTCAGATAAAAGGAGGGTTGTCCACATGCACTGTATTGTTTTGATAGGATTAGAAAAATTATACAAATAAATTAATTAAAAGCAATAAAATATAAATTAGTTTACCTTTCTCTTGTTACTTCTTCTTGTTCTTCTCAATTCTCTTCAACCTCTCATCCCTAACATAAACAACAACATCCAACATAGATTACTCGAGCAAAGTGTGACACGCTCATGCAAATCCCCATCATTAGAAGTGTCCAGTACAGTTTTATGCCTACTAGGATCAGCATGCTCACAAGGACGTTCTGGTGATAAGAAATGATTGTGACCACCTAAATTTTTATAGTCGTTCACGCTCTTTACTGATAAATTCAGGACAGTCACGCCTTTCAACTCGGCCTTCAATGCAACGAGGAATGTGTCCTTTGCTTTGTTCGTGTATGATTTAAATATTTTCATGTAGGTCTGTTTCATCTCACAGATAGTAGGGGTATGGTATGGGTGCACAATTTACAAAAAAAGAAAATATAGAAATTACACAACATTCACTAGTTCAAAAACATTACTGTATACTAATAAATAAATTTATACCTTTGTATTGTTCCCTCTGTACTTAAATGGATCGCCTTCCATTATATTATCGCTTTTCGACGAGTGTCATCTAAGTAAATGGAAAATGGACAAAGAAGAATCCAGTGACTTTTTGGCATACTTTTCAAGATGAGGAAAGGCCTCATATATCCAAACCTGCAATCAATGAAAGAATAAATAAATAAACAGAGTATATAAAGTACTGCATAAATAAAAAGAGTCTAATAAACCAACAAAATGGTAGATAATAAGTACCAAAAATATCCAGGGAAAGCCGTATAGAGCGTACGATGCATTCTTATTCTCATTAAACACTTCTCTTTGCCTCTTCAAATCAATCTTCTTCTTCAAATACCTCAAGGTTAACTCAAATGACTCGTTCCCCCATGAATAACTCTTGAAGAAACTTAAATCATCTGTCATCTTAATGTGGTTTGAATCCACCATCTTCGACGAATTCCTTGCAAGCAGATCGAGTGGATGAACTAAACTAAAGAGCACTTCAACTTTTTCTCCTTATTCAACTGATTGCCTTGAATCAAGCTTATCAACTTTGCAGCAGTGATGTTCTTATTCTTAGTCACCGTGAAATGAAAACTTTTGGGGGACTTTGTTCATTCTTGATTTACGGGGGTATGTTGAGCAATTCAACTCCGTAATCTGAGCTAATTTCTTTAAGCCAAAACAAGCTGGATTATCGTTCACGCAGAATCAAATTTCATGCAACTTTTTGTCATTCTTGACACATCGTAACAACATATAATGGACCATCTGTCCATTGAATTTAAAATGCTCTGGCATATGCCTCAAGTGCCCAAAACAAATTTTTTTAAAGTCACTGTAAAGCCTTTGATCAACTGGAGTTTTTCTAAAGTTACTATAAACCGTCATCCTTTCTCTTATAGAAATCTTCGCTGGAAAAGATCCTAGCTCATCAATCCACGTAGCTAGGTCATACAACTCAACGGAGATATCTTTTGCACAAATTGACAAGGATAGGAGATCATCATCCCCATCTTTACTATGGGTATCTCTCTCATCATCACCACTATCACTTTTTCCTTCACTTTCTCCTTCACTAGACTCAACATCATCACTCTCCTGGGCACTACTATGCTCATATTCGTCAATCTCGGTCATGCTTTTCATTTTCGAGTTAGATTCGGGTTCTTCGACTATAATTTTTTTCCTTTTTGAAGTTTTGAAAACCTCTTCGGCTTTTCGTTTCTTACAGCTAGAAATAGTAGAAGCAGACTCTTTAATGGCTTTTCTAGCTTTAGCCATATTTTACAATCTACAAGCAAAAACAAATATGTCGTGGTCAATCTATCGACCACTAGTCTATTAACACAAACAGAGAAATGCTCAAATCAAACATGCAAAATAAGTAGCAATTGTTCCAAAAATCAAGAATGCAATAGACAGCAACACGAACACCATTAAAGTCAATCAAAATTCAGTAAGAATTTCAAAATCAATAGGCAATATAAGCATAAAAATTCTAAAAAAATCTAGGCATTATCCAAAGAAAAATGCAATAAATGATGCGCAATCAAGAACATGAACTGGAAGCATATCAAATTTTTACTAATTTAACCAAGAACATTAGAATTTTAGCAAAAAATCAAGATTCACTACACTAAACCGCAACAAAAAAAATAGCAAAATGGAGCTAAAAATGATCGGGAAGAAGATTAAACTTACTTGAGCACAAAAAGATGAGAGCTTTGGACTTGGGGAAGAAGATTGAAGAAAAAAAGTGTCACGCCCCGAATTCCAACGAGGCGGACATGGCACCCGAAGCCGTTAAGGCCTGAGAGAACCAATCTATACGTTCACATACTTGTCGTCAATGGGCTAGCATTCAGTCACTTATGGTTACAACATCTCAATAACAGGAATCAAATAAGGACATTTATATAGACATGAGACATGGCCGTTAGGGCCATATAGTCAAAAAGATACAACGTTCCTCCCTTTAACTGTACAACGTCTACAAACCCTTTAAGAGATACAAAACCAAACCTATAGTCTGGACAAGTCCCCGCTTTACATAACTGTGATACAATACCAAAACCAACATATACAAAGGACTCGGAAAGCCCCGAAGCAACCTGGAGCTCACCAACAATTCGCAGAAAATCCAAGTCCTACTGTGGAGACCTACTAGTACCTGTGCCTGCAGCAAGTAAGGTAAGTCCCCCAAGGGGGTCAGTACGAAGAATGTACTGAGTATGTAAGGCTATAAGAAACTACATCAATACATAGGAACTTTAATAGAATCAAATACGAGAGCACAACTATTATGGTTAAGTCATCGTTCTGTAAGTGTTTGGAACCATGTACATTACATTCATTACTTTACTTTACTTACCTTACTTTACATCGTCAATCGTCAATCATATAATGTCCGGGACCAACTGATCAGTGGGAAAATATCATAATAATTAGGATCGTCGTCCATGCGGATGTTCCTTTCATCCCATGGGATACATCATGCAGGTGTTCCTGTCACCCCATGGATACATCCCGTGATACGGGGAATAGTCATCATGCAGGAGTTCATGGAACCCCATGGATACATCATGCAGGTGTTCCTTCCACCCCATGGATATAACTGATTATGCAGCACTTTAATTCTTTACTTTGTATGAGATTGATACATCGATAACTCTACTTTATTGGAACTTTAGAGCTTTAGAACATAACATTATTGAACTTTAGAACAATATTCAATGAATGAGAGATAAGGGAATAACAAGTACTACCAACTCTGAAATGAAATACTCTAAATCATTTGGAAGGATAAGATACTATACCACCTTTCAGAATAAAACAAGTGCTATGCTAATGTGAACAATAGATGCTGCGGAAGAATATGGAAAAGAATAACCTTACATACCTTATCTTCTCAGTATGAATATACAATCCTATACGTGAATACAACAGTCCATCTCCTTCCTTATGTTTCACTCTACAACACAATTACATAACGGAGCTTACGTTAACAATCAACTACCTTACAAGTGCATAAGACGAACAATGAGTTACATGTTTGCCTTAAAATGTCATTTCCCCCTTTACAATACCATTTACGGCATTGTCATACCAACAACACCACAACATGCCCAACATTGACCAAAACATCACAACCCAATAGCGTTTCATACCAAGTTCATCCTTTACATTTCTTCATTAACACGACGTCACAATTACTTCATCAAGTCACCTCAATACACCTCTTAACAACATATCGACAATAATCCCACAATTCATACTTATAAAAAAAATAACAAGTTAGGGAACATAACCACACCATACATGTTGATATTTCATCCATACTATGCACTTTCACCAAAACCTCAAGTCCTTTTTCAAATTTAAATCACCAAGATGGCACATCTTTTACCAAAAAGCAAAAGTGCACTATTCAACACTTATAGACATAACTAACATGATCTACACCACCTCTCATGCATATAACATATTAAATCACAAGAATAATCACTTACCCAAACTTGCAAAGTGATGATCTTGTCCAAAGGAAATGGTTGCCTTAGGGTTTGTGAGATGAAAAATGCTTTTGGAAATATCTAGAAAGGCATGAGAGTTATAATGAATAAAAATCAGCTTTGGTGCCTTTATATAATCCCTCAAGTCACCCTTATCCAACTCTTGGCATTAAATGCCATGTTTACTTGGTCAATTATGGAAGAATGGGTCATTTGCCCCTTTTTGTTTAGGCCCATATCAAGTTACATGCTATTTGGGCCTCAAATACATAATATAAACCCAGCCCAACATATTAAGTGGGTCATACACTTAAACATCTCACCTAGTCAAAATAGGTCAACAAAGTCGGCAAAAATTTCCACGGTGCCGTGACTTGGTGTCGTGGACCAAGTCACGCCACGTAGGTGAGTGTCGTGAATATCAGACAAAATTTCAAAGTCTCGAAAGTTATCCACGGCATCCACTCACGTCACGTGAGTGGAGTCACGCCACGTGGAAACCCTGCCGTAGAAATCAGGCTTTTGGCCAGCCTGCAGAAGGTGTTCCACGACAGACTTCCACGTCACGTGGATGGACTCACGCCACGTGAGTCCTATCGGGGACCACTCCCCCGACTTGTTTTCTTCCTTCTTCGCATGCTTAATTCCAGTACATGTTTCTTTACTTCTCCTTATGTGATCATAACACCTCAGGTGTTACAAAAAGTTTGAACTCGTTTATGCTCTCAAGAATCGGGAAGAAGAAAGGTTTAAGGAGAGAGAAAAGTAGTTGGATTATTTAATGAATTTAAAAAGAGACTTTGATGTATATTTGCAGACTTGTATTGGGAAAAATGTTGAAAAGGCCCATGACTCCACAACCCTACCTCACATTTTCAAACCCTAACCCTAAAAAATAAATGGAAAAGAAAAGAAGTGGGTATGGACTACATTAAGTTTTGCTAGTGGATACCATTCTAAATATTCTCAAGATTCTCTCATAGAAGTACAAGTACCATCTATGGAATGGGAAGACAAGCCAATTGAAGTAAACTTGTAACTCTTTGCCACCAACAGTAACGTAAGATGTTTGCTTGTTGCTGGAACGAACGAGGATCAGATGGATCTAGTTTATTCATTTTATAAATAGCATTATTGTAATCATCTATGCAATCCTGATCAACAACCTGAGCAGCAGTTCGGACACGGAGCTGGGTACATTACCCTCTACATAGGCGGTACCACAAGTTTTCAGACTAGGGGCTGGTATGGGTACTTCTGGAAGTTTATCTGAGGCTGAGGCTAATGGTGCAAGATTGGCAGAACCATACAAAGTTCCTAAACCCAAAAGGAGATCCCTTCTATCAAAGTTCATTTTTTCGTCATGCTCGCCCATGCTGCATGAAACCTTGAAACGTTCCTCGTTACGTTTTCCATGGAGGAAAAGATGAGAGGGTTTTGCAAAGAAAGACAAATTGTTGAACGAAGAAGAGGGAGTTTTGGTTGTGCACAATGGTAGAGGAGATGAAGCCATTTCTGGGATGAGTGCTTTTGCTCTGAAGGGTTTCGACCATTATATATACACAATTGATAATGGTACGTACGCAGAACAAACGTTAAACACATGACTGATTATATTGTTTCTATATTTATCATTCAGTAAATTAAAGCCAGGAAAATTCTAAGCATAAATATCCATAGAAACAACAAACACAATATAAACATTTCCACATGATGGACCAGATTTGGTATACGTACGTTACAGAACAAAATTAGAACTGAGATATTTTATATAAACAAATCTACCATTGATATTTCTAAACGTAACTTCTGCATGCTTGTATAGTAATCATTCGATCCGTTCTATTTTTATTAGTACTTGTAGACTTACCATAAGTAGAATTATTAAGTGAAGATTTAATAAAATAAATCGTCTAACTTATTGGGAAACACATGCGTTATATATTTGTTTTGCGCAGTGGCGGAACCAGGATTTAAGGGTTGTGGGTGCTTTATTTTTTTAATATATGTTTCTAATGATGACATAGTATAAATGCATAACTATTTAATGCAACATTAAAATAAAAGTACAATTAATATTACCATTACCAAAAGAGGCTTCTAATCACAAGTTTCATACAAAAAAGTCTTCTGATCACAAGTCTGAATCCAAAAAAAGATTTCTAATCATAGGACACAAATTACAACTGTGCTCGACGACTTTTCATATTTTGAAAACGATGAATAATGGCATCATTACTTACAGTTGCAAATATCTTACGTTCTACATAGCAAACTAAATAACCATTTAAAAATTCATCACCCATGTTGTTGCGGAGTTCATTTTTTATGTAGTTCATGGAAGATAAAGCTCGTTCCACAGAAGCAGTAGCAACGGGAAGAATGAGAGTCAATTTGATAAGCAAATAAACAAGAGGCCAAGTCTGATGCAATTCTGATTCAACCAATATTTTAGAAAGATCAGTAATTCCCTTCATATTGAAAAATCTCTTATCAGAACCTCGAACATATGCTATGAAATTATCAAGCTGGCAACTGAGATCTCGAAGTTTGCTTCCATCAAACTCATTCGGATAATATTCAGCAAACCTCATTATTTTTTTCTTATCAAAATTGCCAAATGACTTAGCTGGATGTAAACAAGCCATACCAAGAAGTAAGTCAGTACTTACAACGTCGAAACGATTATTAAGCTCCTGAAGCAGCAAATCAATAACAACACAAAATCTTCCAACACGAAAATGATGAGAATATGTAACATCAAGAGCTCTACGTTTCGACTTACCAGGAATGTAGTGAGCATCCATTTTCGGGATCGCTATCTCATATTTATCACAAAAAGAAAAGACATCATCCAGTAATGGTTTCCATCCACTATCCTCATCCTTTCCAATTCTTGCTTTGCAGAATTGAGCAGTCCCAGAGCATTGAAAATATCTTGATCCATCTTTTGTAACGAGGAGTTCAAATAATTTGTCATCATTAGAACTTTCATCATCAAGTGTAGCATAAAAGCAAAATCAAACCCCTTAATCGTATTCTCAAGAGTTTCAGCTGTAAGTCTGTCAAGATAATTTGGGCACTCACGTGCAGCAAATTCAAGCACATAAAGAATTGATGGAAATATGTCAATTAAGTTCTATAATGTCTTACAGTGAGAACCCCAGCGAGTGTCACATGGCCGTTCAAGCCCACGTTCTTGATTTAGTCCCCGTCCTGTGTGTACTTCACCAGAAATGAGCAACTCTTCTAACTTTGTAGCTTGATGTTGTCTGAGTAAATCCCTACGCTTATAAGATGCTCCAACAATATTCAACACATTAGTAACTAAACAAAAAAAATCATCCACATCTGAATTCTTCTTCACAAGAGACACGAGTGTCAGCTGCAATTGATGAGCAAAACAATGAGTAGAATAAGCAGATGGAGTATCACGCAAAATTAAACTTTAAGACCATTTAGTTCTCCCTGCATGTTACTAGCACCATCATAACCTTGTCCACGTATTTGAGATGAACTTAATGAGTGATCTGAAAGAAAAGAATAGATTGACTCCTTCAATGAACGTGCAGACGTATCACTAACATGGAAAACACCAACAAATCTCTCTATCACCTCACCTTTTTTGTCAACATATCGCAGAACAAGTGTCATTTGCTCCTTATGTGATATATCTTTTGATTCATCAACTAGTATCCCGAAATAATCACCATCTAAGTCTTCCATTATAGCTTTGATTGTTTCTTTTGCACAAGCATCAACAATATCTTTTTGAATTTTCGAACAACACATCATTTCATTTTTTGGGGCATTTTCTAAAATAATGCTCCCAACATCCTCATCCATGTTTCCATACCATCGCAAAAGCTCAAGAAATATACCTCTATTTGTAGATGATACACTCTCATCATGACCACGAAATGGCAATCCTAATCTCAAAAGAAACCTTGCCACATCAATTGAAGCACCCAAGCGACGACGAGATTCATTTTTTTCTTTCTCGGAATGCTTGTCAAAAGATGTGCGAATAGATTGTGATTAATTCATCAAATCAATCATCATATTGAAACACTTGTTGTGGATGCTATTAACCTCTCCAATATGAGTTCCGAATCTCTCCAAAGCCTTGTTCCAACCCTTAAAGCCATTTTGCGTAAAAGCAACATCTGTCATATTTCCACGAACTTCATGCTCATTTTTAAACAAATAGCAACACAAACAATATGCAGCATCTTTTGATACACTGTACTCTAACCACTTGGAATATTTACCCTTGAACCAACCAGGATGAAACTTACGCATTGTTATTTTCTTCTTTCCAAATTGAGTTTTTGGAAAAGTGTGATCCTTAGGCTGACAAGGCCCTTTTTGAATATAATATCTTCTAAATTCATCACGCATATTAGCATCATATCCTATTATAGGCCTTCTTTCTGTCGGGTCAGCTTTCAAATATGCAAACTTATTATTTAAAAGAGTTGTATCTCTTTGAACTTTCGAAGGTGTGGATAAAGCAACGGGTGGGATAGTAGCACTAGAGCTTGGTTGCTCACATTTTGATCTAATGAAAAACTTATCCATCCCGATTTACATAGATTTATGACAATTCTTGCAAAACAAGATTCAATTAATACGTCATTCAAGCAAGAATCATTCATAGAAACATATACTATACTATAGAATATTGGTGAAAAATAATAATCTAAAGTCCTTAAATTATAATGGGAAAGAAATAGATAAATATCATATAAAAATTCAAACCTAAAATCCTATTTCGAATTTTTAAGTCTAAAGAAAATTAAAGTACCTGTGTTTTGAGATTACTGAATGAAGATAATGAAAATCGAAAATAAAATTGAAAGAATAGGAGAAGAAGATAAAAATTTGGTGTTTAGGTTTTGGGAGAGAAAGGTTTTTGGTGGAGAAGGGTTTTGTCGTTTGAGTTTTTAATTAAAAAATATAACACTTTTACTTTTTGTTTAATAAATTAAGAAGTAGGAAAAGTATAAAAATAAATTAATAATATGTTATAAACGAAAAAGTCAAACTAAAAAGGGTTGTATTGTTGATTGCCGTGTAAAGTTATTATTATGTTAAAGTTGCAGTGTGCTTGTAAAGTTGGCTAATTTTAGTTAAATTTTTTTATAAAAAACACCGAGCAGGGGTTCGAACCTAGAGCATTGGGCAGGGGAATAGCCTTAAGATTCTGCCTAAAGCCGGAGCACCCAACCATCTTATTGGTTCTCTGGGTGCTTTTTTAAATATTATACCAATTTCCCTATATTTCTTATATAATTATTCCTAATCTGCGTCGAGTTTACTGGGTACCGGAGCACCACCAAAAACCACATGGGTCCGCCCCTGGTTCTGCGACTAGGGGCAGAGCCACGTGGGTGTACAAGGTTGTAATCTCAACTTTTTTTGACGAAAAATTACACTGTATATTAAAGGTTAAAATTATAGAGTTGCCATGAAGAGGTATATCCCAAGCCTCTTTAACAAGCTCATAGAATCCGGGCAGTTTAACCCAAAACTACAGATTTTCACTCAGGAAATGATTTGCCTACCTACCATTAATTTTTTAATCCCTCCCTTCACTTTTTACCTATCACGTTTCGCTTGCTCAAAAGTCAAACTCATAAACTTTGATCAATACTTTAAGATGTATTTTTTCATTGTATCAATATGAGAAAAAATGCAGTTATAATATTTTTTGTATAGCTTTCATACATCTAAATAAACTAATTTAATTCAATTTGGCTCGAAATTAGTCATATTGACTCATAAAAAGAAACTTAGACAAGTAAAAGTGAACAAAAGGAGTAACTTAAAGGAACTTTCTGAAAGAATATTTATAAATTAATTAAATATTATATTTTCACATTATTTTTAATAGGTTAGGGAAATTACTTGCTATAAATAATTACTAGAATGGAGATAACCTAATATTGCACCCCACACGGAAGGTTAATGTTAGGAAGCCAAGCCTCTCTGAAATTATCCCTAAGACTTTCCTAAATCATTAGGAATCATTTGGTAGCTGGTTAATTATGACTATCAATTTTTTTTTTAAAATACGACTATCTTTCCCGGTTTGTATTAAAACCAATCTTGAGATGTATATAAATATTAAACACAAATAAATTAATTTGTCCAAAGATTTTTTTTCTTCTACCGCATGTTATAAATACTGTACAATCCTCCATGTCGGTGGTATAGGTGGTTGTGCATACAAGTGAACAAAATCGAATCACAAATCGCATCAAACCGCAAATCGAGTCAAATCGAAAAAAAGTTAGTGATTTGATTTGACTTAGTTTGGTATTGAAAAAAAACCCGCCTATAGTTAATTTGGTTTGGTTTGACTTGATTTGTTTTTATTATGACTTATGCAATATTTATTTTATATGTGATTTCATTTTTTTTGTTGAATATTTTATTGTCATCACGCATTTCATGTTGTGTTATTTTTCAAAAAGTGTTATTTCTCATAAAAAAAAATACCTTAGATAGTTGTATCTTGCTAGGACTAAAGAAATATTTGGAGCACAACCTAATTATATGTTTGTATGAAGACTTTATCAGAAAAAAACATCCCAAAAATTCGAGAAAACCGACAAATCCGAGAAAAAAATTAACATAATATCTCATCCACCTTTAACCGAGGTTGAAAAAGCTGACTTTTATTGACTTAATTTGATATATAGATCTAAAAACCGAACACAAATAATTTGATTTAACATTTAAAAATTTGAACCAACCTGGTCCATATACACCCCTACGTTGTGCAATAGTATTAGCGGTAAAAATGGTTAGTGATGATGGTTCGCGTGGGTGAATGTCTTGTAATGGTTAAGTGGTAAAAATGATGCTCATATTTTAAGTGAATAATAGTTTAATGATTTTAAGACAATGCGGAAGGTTTTGATGAATTAGACCTATGCAAAGAAAACAAGTACTCATAAGAGAAAAGTACACAATTGAAATATGAAGACTTCAAATATAAACTTTATAACAATAATATATTCAACATTATTTGATAAGTGGGGTCTGAAGAGATAGAAAGGTTGTTTTCGATAGACTCTCGGATCAAATAAAGCATATCAAAGTCAAGTATAAAAAAGAAATACAGTAGCAAGATCAAAGACTATGATAACTGTATTAACAAAGGAAACAATAAGTACTAATCACCTCGGGTGCGCATAACCTGGGTGAATGGATTTTTTTAAAAAAAATAATAGTAAAATCAAAGACAAAGATAGTATCAGAGTAATAATAACAATATTATTAAGGAGAACTAGACGATTTTCGACTACCTATTAACTTTCCACCTTAATCGGTCTCAATCTTTATATCCTTCTATCTAGGGTCATGTCCTCGGTAGGATATAGGTGTATTATGTCCTGTCTAATAATAATTAAGTGTGTCAACTGGGCCGTGCCGGGCCAACCCGGACCCGGTCCATTATTTTTAACCGGTCTTGGGCTGGTGACGGGGCCGGGCCCATTTCTTACTGGGTCGGGCCGGGCCGGGGTGAACAGTAAAATTCCCCCAAACGGCCCAGCACCGGCCCATTTAATTTTTTTGACCTGTTAATGGGCCGGTTTATCGGGTCCCGACTAAAAAAAATTGTATTTTGAACCTTGATTGTTTTTTAATATACATTCAATACATATACTATTTAAAATACGACTTTAAAGAATAAACATATACATATATACATTCAATATATACTACTTTAAAGAATAAACATACACATATATACATTCCATATATACATTCAATACATACTACTTTAAAGAATATACATACATATATACATTCAATATATACTACTTTAAAGAATAAACATACATCTATACATTCCATATATACATTCAATAGATACTACTTTAAAGAATATACATACATATATACATTCAATATATACTACTTTAAAGAATAAACATACATATATACATTCAATATATACTACTTTAAAGAACAAACATACCTCTATACATTCCATATATACATTCAATAGATACTACTTTAAAGAATATACATACATATACATTCAATATATACTACTTTAAAGAATAAACATACATATATACATTCAATATATACTACTTTAAAGAATAAACATACACATATATACATTCAATATATACTACTTTAAAGAATAAACATACACATATATACATTCCATATATACTACTTTAAAGAATATACATACATATATACATTCAATATATACTACTTTAAAGAATATACATACACATATACATTCAATATATACTATTTTAAAGAATAAACATACACATATATACATTCAATATATACATTCCATAGATACTACTTTAAAGAATACACATACACATATATACATTCAATATATACTACTTTAAAGAATAAACATACACATATATACATTCCATATATACATTCAATATATACTACTTTAAAGAATATACATACATATATACATTCAATATATACTACTTTAAAGAATAAACATACATCTATACATTCCATATATACATTCAATAGATACTACTTTAAAGAATATACATACATATATACATTCAATATATACTACTTTAAAGAATAAACATACATATATACATTCAATATATACTACTTTAAAGAATAAACATACACATATATACATTCAATATATACTACTTTAAAGAATAAACATACACATATATACATTCCATAGATACTACTTTAAAGAATACACATACACATATATACATTCAATATATACTACTTTAAAGAATAAACATACACATATATACATTCCATATATACTACTTTAAAGAATATACATACATATATACATTCAATATATACTACTTTAAAGAATAAACATACATCTATACATTCCATATATACATTCAATAGATACTACTTTAAAGAATATACATACATATATACATTCAATATATACTACTTTAAAGAATAAACATACATATATACATTCAATATATACTACTTTAAAGAATAAACATATACATATATACATTCAATATATACTACTTTAAAGAATAAACATACACATATATACATTCCATATATACTACTTTAAAGAATATACATACATATATACATTCAATATATACTACTTTAAAGAATATACATACACATATATACATTCCATATATACTACTTTAAAGAATAAACATACACATATATACATTCAATATATACATTCCATAGATACTACTTTAAAGAATACACATACACATATATACATTCAATATATACTACTTTAAAGAATAAACATACATATATACATTCAATATATACTACTTTAAAGAATAAACATACATCTATACATTCCATATATACATTCAATAGATACTACTTTAAAGAATATACATACATATATACATTCAATATATACTACTTTAAAGAATAAGCATACACATATATACATTCAATATATACTACTTTAAAGAATAAACATACACATATATACATTCCATATATACTACGTTAAAGAATATACATACATATATACATTCAATATATACTACTTTAAAGAATATACATACACATATACATTCCATATATACTATTTTAAAGAATAAACATACACATATATACATTCAATATATACATTCCATAGATACTACTTTAAAGAATACACATACACATATATACATTCAATATATACTACTTTAAAGAATAAACATACACATATATACATTCCATATATACATTTAATATATACTACTTTAAAGAATATACATACATATATACATTCAATATATACTACTTTAAAGAATAAACATACATCTATACATTCCATATATACATTCAATAGATACTACTTTAAAGAATATACATACATATATACATTCAATATATACTACTTTAAAGAATAAACATACATATATACATTCAATATATACTACTTTAAAGAATAAACATACACATATATACATTCAATATATACTACTTTAAAGAATATACATACATATATACATTCAATATATACTACTTTAAAGAATATACATACATATATACATTCAATATATACTACTTTAAAGAATATACATACATATATACATTCAATATATACTACTTTAAAGAATAAACATACACATATATACATTCAATAGATACATTCCATATATACTACTTTAAAGAATACACATACACATATATACATTCAATATATACTACTTTAAAGAATACACATACATATATACATTCAATATATACTATTTTAAAGAATAAACATACACATATATACATTCAATATATACTACTTTAAAGAATAAACATACACATATATACATTCCATATATACATTCAATATATACTACTTTAAAGAATATACATACACATATACATTCAATATATACTATTTTAAAGAATAAACATACACATATATACATTCCATATATACATTCAATATATACTACTTTAAAGAATATACATACACATATACATTCAATATATACTATTTTAAAGAATAAATATACACATATATACATTCAATATATACATTCCATAGATACTACTTTAAAGAATACACATACACATATATACATTCAATATATACTACTTTAAAGAATAAACATCCATATATACATTCCATATATACATTCAATATATATTACTTTAAAGAATACACATACATATATATATACTCAACGGACCAAAACAGCCTTTGCAGGCTGGGGCCCAACGGCCCAGAAATTTTTTTTAAAAATAAAAAAAATAAAAAAAAAAATTTCTTACCGGGCCGGTGCACCAGTGGACCCGGTCCGGTTTCCTAACTGGGCCGGTCCACCGGTTTCAATGCCGTGTCCGGCCCAGCCCACTAAAAAACCGCCAGGCCCATTACCCATACCGGGTCCGGTCCTGTCCGGTCCGGTCGGTAAATGGGCCGGTTCCGGGTTGAACCGGCCCAGTTGACACCCTTAATAATAATCACCTCTCCCCAATATTTCTTTGAAATCTACTTCTTCTCATACCCATCATAGTCAACCTCTCACACCTCCTAATGAAGCATCTATATATCTCCTCTTCACATACCCGAACCATCTTAGTCTCGCATCTCTCATACTTTCCACTATGGAGAGAACTCTCACTTTGTCCAGAATATTTTAATTCTTAATCTTAACTCATATAGTATACCCCCACATCCATCTCCATAATATTCTCTTTTTTGCTACTTTCATATTCTGGACGTGCGAGTTTTTGACCTGCCAACACACCGCCCCGTACAACATAATTAATCGGACAATCACTTTATAAAACTTGCCTTTAAGTCTTGGTGGCAAATTCTTATCACAAATGACATTGAATGTGAGCTTTAATTTCCTCAGCAATGTTATAATACAATGTCTCTAACCCTCCAAACTATCAATAATTTCGTCCCATGTCTCCTCAATCAATGCTATATTATCTGCAAGTAGCATACACCACGACACCTCCCATTGTATATGCCGTGTCAATTCAATTATAAAGTTCAATTAGGTGAGATCAAACAGCGCCTTAGCAAAACTATTTATCCTCTCCACTAAATTAATTCTGTGGCAAAATAATTGAAAAATAGAGATGGCGTGACTTACTTTAGTACATCTTGAAAAACATGTGGAGAAATTTGAAAGGGGTTGGGTTCACTAATTAAAGCTCAAGATCCAAAAACTTTAAAACGACAAAATGGTCCAGAGAAGATACAATGGACATTTTGAAGATGTCTTGGGCAATTGGGCTATCTTGTTTAAATGTTTTGGTTTGGTTTTCTATTAATAATTTCCCAAAACAAAAAAAGATAGGGAAAGTACAAAATACTAATCAAAATTGTCGTTTATTTTTCTTGTACATATGTGATGACTACAACATAATGTATACATAGCTATAAAATTTGTCGCAGCTAAATATACAAATTTCCATCGCTAAACACTTTAGCCACCATATTTTTTTCCGTAGCATTCTTAGCAAGATGTGGTGTAACTAATAGTTAGCTTCAGACTTTACATGATCTATGGCTAAGCACTAATATTTATGGCTATGAAACTTTTGTATTGTTATGTTGATAAAATGTTTTTGCCACGAAAAATATACTTATAGCAAGTGATTTTATTCTTTTGCCACGACGAACAATATTAGTAGCTATCTTCATAATGTAGCCACAAAGTATTATGTTGTAGCAAGAAAATTAATTCATTTTCCACAAAAAGGACAGCCCGGTGCACTAAAGCTCCTGTTATGCGCAGAGTCAGGGGAAGGGCCCCACCACAAGGGTGTATTGTACATAGTCTTACCTTGCATTTCTACCAGAGGCTGTTTCCAAATTTTATAGCTATTTCTATAGCTTAGCCGCATGACAATAATTCTCGTGTTTAGTTATGAATTTAAAAAATCATAGCTAGAAATTAAAGTATTTGCCACAAACATTTTTGTATTGTAGCCAAGAATTCATACCTTTAGCCATGAAATATACAAAATTGTGGCAAAAATGTGTCTTGATTTGCTACGAAAAATGAATCTATAGTCATGTCCTTATTACGTGCCAATTATATATATGTTTAGCTATGAATTCAAAAAAAAAAATTATAGTTACTGATTAAATTTTTTCCCCAGAAATATTATTAGCCACTGTAATTCATATAATGTAACTGAGAATTCATGTTTGACATGAAATTTATAGATAGTTGTAGCAAAATATATTCTTCAATTATTTAATAAATGATAAACATTAAAAAAAAAAAAAAGACTTAATAAAGGTTTCAAAACAGTGAAACATTATTATATTAAACAAATAAGTATGCTTTTACAAGAAAAAAAAATTATGTCCTCGTCGATTTTGATTTTGAGCACTCATCCATAAGTTGCAATAACTATAGATCTTGAGCTACAAAGAGCATTCAAAATATTTCTTCTCATTATCTATATTCAACTATGTTATATCTTATATCCATTTCTTTCTTCATTCTTCAACTTGTTCCTTAGTTCCCTTTTTAACTTCGTGTCCGCTCGTTTGCTTTTTATATGGTTGATTCTACAATGCATAACGATACTTCCTGAAATATTACTGAACATGAGTTAGCTAAAAATAATTATATAAACACACAGATTTATCTAATTGAAAAAGATTAAATACTGGTAGTTAACAAAAATTTAACCAAAATTCGTCGCTAATTCATCACTAAAATAGGATTAGCAATGAATTTCATCGTTTTGCTATAACCTTTGGACCTAAATAGTGAACAAGATCGAAAAGAAATTAGCAAACAGGAATTAAATAAGAATAAATACTTCAAAGTAACAGATATAGATGATAGATTGATAATATACCCATTAAATAGACGCATCTCTTTCAATAAATTTGGATTTTCTTTTCTTTTCTGAGTGTGAGACAAAATTTAAAAGAGCAAAAAAACCTCAAAAAACAGACCACACAATTCAAGAATAAGAAAATATGATTTATGTTTTTCATGATTTTCACAATATGATTATATAGAAAAAAATTGTAATAGTTATTTGAATTGCAAGTCTAAGAACAAGAAAAAAGAGGAATTGGTGATTAAAATCTTACAAAAAGAAACAGATTTTAAAAAAAAAAAAAAATTGAAGTCTAAACAGAGTGTTGGTATTTGCCCTGATTTTCTTACCATAATTGGGTTTTCCTTTTAGGAAAAGGAAAACATGAATTCTCCATATTTGAGAGTAGGGTTTTTGGTCTCTAATCTCTTCAACCCTCCATGCAAGTTTTATTTTTACTCTCTTGCCTCTCTAATAGGAAAAAAGGGCTATAATTTAGGCACAAAAGACCGAGGGAAATAATTTGGAGGAAATTTTTTTGTTTTTGATTTTTTCGTCCTTTGATTTTTTCAATTTGTGAATTCATGTTTCCCTCCTAATAATCATAAACAATAACAAAAGAAGCTTTGGTGAGATTTTTTTAATGTAATACATTGCTCATCGATGTGCAGTAATTGTATTTACTTGTTCTATTTTATTAACTTATTAATCATTTACTACTATTTAAAAGTTAATCTGTATTATTATATATAAATTTTGAAATAGATACATGTTTGTATTAATTATATTCAATTTTTAATCCTTAGTTCAATTAATTATATTATATTACAAATTATTACTCTCTCTGTCCCATTTTAGTTGGTCATCTTACTAAAAATAAATGTCTTATATTAGTTGATCACTTACTAAAACAAGATAGAATTAATTAATTTTTTCTCATCTTACCCCTACAATTAATTACAATTTCAATGTTCATTCCTATGCCCAATGAATATCATTAATATGGATAAAGGGTAAAATAGTAAAATTCATTATTCCATTTATGATTTTTTAATCACCGTGTAAAATAAAATGTGTCCAACTAAAATAGGACGGAGGGAGTAATTAATTCAAATTACTAGTAGTTCATAAAGGTATTATTTTCACATAGATTAAGTACAAGCAATAATAATTTTTGAAACATTTGATCAGGATAAAACTTGAATAAGATTTATAATTAAGTGGAGTTTTATTTAAATTCGATATAATTAGTGAATAAAAATAGTTAGATATAACCATATATTTATTTAAATTTGATATAATTAGTTAATCATAAGTAATTAGATATAATCACATATTTATTTAAATTATATTTAAAACATACAAGTATGTTTGAAATGTACAAGCAAGATCATGTAAAATTGAGTTGAGTCGAATGATGAACACTTTTAATTACATTAGATTGATAAAGATATTGTTTCAATAGGTAATGTTTGAATCAAATAGTTTGTTCCCAAAGCATTTGATCGGGATGAAGTTTAAGTGAGACTTAGTGAAAGTTATGTTTAAATTTGATATAATTAGTTAATTAAAAGTGATTAAATAAAATTATTTATTTATTTAAAACTATATTTGAAACTTACAGTTAAAATTCTATGAAATTAAATTGAATAGAATGTTCAGCACCTCTAATTATCGATCGATAAAGAAATTGCTTCAAACAGATCAAGTCTGAGTCAAAATAACAATTCATGAAATACTTAATCAGGATGAAACGTGAATTGGACGTATTGAAATTTTGTTTAATTTTTATGTAATTAGTAAATCGGAGTTAATATAATCACTTATTTATTTAAGTTATATTTAAACTTATGAACCCGATCAAATAATTAACACCTCTAATTATAGTAGAATGATAATGGTATTGTTCAGATGGAATATATTTGAGTCAAATAAAATTCTGAAAGCACAACTTGATTAAGATGAACTTCAAAGAGACTTATGAAGTTGTTTTTAAGTTTGATATAACTAATTAATTAGATATAATCACCTATTAATTGAAATTGTATTTGAAACTTACAAGTACGGCATGTAAAATTAATTGAGTTGAATGATTAACAAGTCTAATAACACCACATTGATAAAGACATTATTCTGATAGAACATGTTCGAATTAAAAGAAGAATTCTCGAAGCAGAATGAAGTTTGAGTGAAACTTACGGAAACTCAGTTTAAATTTGACATAATTATATATATAATTAAAGTTATTAATATCATTTATCTATTTAAATTATATTTGAAATCTAAAAGCTAAATCTAGAAGCTATAGAACTGAATAGAATTATTAACGCCTCTAATTATTACAATAAATTGATAAGGGCACTCTAATGAAACATAGAGCCCAATAACAATTTTGAAAGCATTTGATCAAGATGAGGTTTTAGTGAGACTTGATGAAATTTTATTTAAATTCGATATAATTAGTTAACTAAAGTTAATTAAATATTATTCCTTATTTATTTAAATTACATTTATTTCTCTTATGGAGCATATAGTATATATTTCTCATGTTTTTTCGATTTTATCTTATAATTTGTCCATTTAATTTACTTTCTGCATTTATTTACAAATTTATCTTTAACTTAAACACTAGTTTAATTAATGATATCATATAAGAATTTGTTTATGCAACTGATAATACCTACAAGAATGCAGAAGTCTCTCAAAATGCACATATACATACATATTTATATAACTATCATCTAACTATATAAATTTATTATAACTTATTTATTGTGATTATATTAATATTATTTTTATGGTAACATTGAGTATTAAGAAAAAATCATTTAATGTGGCTAAAGATTATTGTTGCTATTTTAAAAAAATCTAACCCGTGGTAAAAACTAATTATTAGTTAATTTTTTTTAATCATAATGATAAATTTATGGCTATAATTTTTCTCCCTGACAAATAACTATAGGTATTACGTCAACTATTGTCATGACTTATTAGTACCCAAAAAAAAAATATCTATTTAGTTGTAATACTTTATATTAAATAGTTTTTTATGGCTAAAGGATTGTTGTTTCTACGATAAGACTAGATAAGGGTGCCCGTGCTCCGCACGGGTGCCTAATCATTATTTTCTCATGATACGTAAATAATTGTTAACCTAAAAAGACAATTAGTTATTTAAGTTGATAGACAGCCGATCAAACTTTTGTTTGATTTTAAAATATTCTAAGTTGTTGATTATTATGATTTATAGTACTAATTTTATGTCTTTCAAATAATATATATCACCGTTGTCCCAATTTATGCGACACCAATATAATTTTGAGAGTCGATCAAAGTTTTTATGTTATTTAAATATTTGAAGCTGTTAATTATATTACTTTTTCAAATTTTCTTAGGATTTGGTCTATTCCACACATTTAACTAAGAATAAGAACAAAGGATTTCGAAATTTGAAAAAAAAATAAAAATCAAGTCATCAACGGAATGAGAGGGATTCGAACCCTCGGTTTGAAGAAAATTTTGGGAAAACGTCAACGACTGCTAGCTTATTTGGCAAAAAAAAATAGAGTACGTTATAAAGAATTAATTAATCAGTTGGACATTCGAGAGACAAAAACTCGTTAATTTGATTAATTTGAAGAGTCATTTCATTTTCACTTATATGTTTCGATTAAATTTTGATGAACTTCTTTTCACTTTCAGTAATTCATGGAAGAATGAATCGTTAAAAAACTTATGACTAACGTAATATAATTTAGCATTTTGTGTCTATTTTACTTTTTTTAATTAAATATTATTAATTTTCTAATACTTAAACGACTTATAATAATTGAAGCAGGTGGGTTGACCCCTTAATTTATCATGTTGTATTTATTTACCTTTTTTAATTAAATATTATTAATTTTCTAATACTTAAATGAGTTAAAATAATTAATTAAGACCAAGAGGTGGAGGAACGGATAAGATCCGTTCGATCAAAGGCTGTGGACGGCCGAGATCTTTTTGGTCATAACAAAGACCCACACTTATTAAAAGGCATCATTTTGTGTCTATTTTACTTTTTTTTTAATTAAATATTATCAATTTTCTAATACTCAAACGACTTATAATAATTAATTAGAGGTGATATAGTAAAATCACCGGGTTGAAGCAGGTGGGTTCGTCCCTTAATTTATCATTTTGTATTTATTTACTTTTTTTAATTAAATATTATTAATCTAAGAAGTGGAGGAGCGGATAAGATCCGTTGGATCAAAGGGGGAGGTGGACGGCCAAGATCGTTAGCTGTTAATTATATTACTTTTTAACGTAATGTAATTTATCATTTTGTGTCATTATCAATTTTCTAATACTTAAACGACTTATAATAATTAATTAGGGGTGATATAGTAAAATCACGGGGTTGAAGCAGGTGGGTTCGTCCCTTAATTCATCATTTTGTATTTATTTACTTTTTAAATTAAATATTATTAATTTTCTAATACCGAAATAAGTTAAAATAATTAATTAGGACCAAGAGGTGGAGGAACGGATTATATAGATCCGTCGGATGACAGGGACACGTGGACGGTCGAGATCCGTTTGGTCGACCAAACGGATCACCGCTTATTAAATAGGATTCAGTTCGTGACAAAAATTAATAATTTAGCTATGAAATGTTATTATAGCAATACCATTTAATTATTGTCACGATCTTTTAATAACTCAAGGCAAAAATATTTAGTTAGCTACGACATTTTGGCTCAATGATTTACTGTGGCTAAAAGGTTTTTATTGCTACAACAAGTTTCAACTTATGACAAAAGCTTATGATCAGCTACGAAATTTTATTGTATCAATAAATTTGTGGCTATATCATGTTACAATTGTCATTATATTTTATAACTTGAAGCAAAAATATCTGTTTAGCTATAATATTTTTTTTAAATAATTTATTGTGGCTAAAAATGTTACTATTGCTATAGTGAGTTTTGTCGCGTAGCAAAAACTTATGATCAGCTACAAAATCTTATTGTAGCAATAAAATTATAGCTATTTAGATAATTATTGCCACAATTCTTACCAGTTATAACAAAAATGAGAAATTAGCTTTGTCGATTTGATTTTCATGGCTAAATTTTTTTACTAATTTATAAATAACTACGAAATTCGAGTTTTTGTGGCTATTGCTAGACAATAGCTTCTAATTTTAAATTCATAGCTTAAATTTCAAGCTATAAGTACATTTTGTTGTAGTGTGCCAGCAGCTAGACGACTATTGATTGTGAATCATTGACATGGTTGGGTCGAATCATGGAGAGGCGGGTGGAGCTTATTTAAAAAAACAAAGACAAAATTAAATTTTTGTTCACTTAATCAAACATAAAAAAATAAATAAATAAAAGAATATCAATGTTAACATAAGTTAGAAACGCCTATATTGTTTGATCTGAAAATTTAATTTGAAAAATTGAAGTTTTCTAACAATTTTTGAAAACAAATGCCACCTAATCTTGATATACAACCACATAGACTTTACTTTAAATCATTATCTACTACCAAAACAATACCATATAATTCCACTAGTAAATTACTTGGTTTCCAAATTACAGTCTTGAAAATGAATAGAAATCTGTTGTTCTTGATGATTAATTCAAGTACTTGAGAATTTCTAGTTTCCTACAGAGACAATCAAGTGACTTTAAGAGTAATTATCTGGCTGAATATATATACAATCTCTTAAACTTGTCTAATTTTTTCATTCAGAATACTTAAACTAATGGTTGTACCTATTGAATAGCTGTATATAGTATCCACTTTAATCTGCTCACTGTCAAGATATTAGCTATTGGTTCTACCATTCCTCATTAAATCTTGTTTTATTGTTCACATGAAATGGTCTTGTTAATTTTACTAGAGATTTGTGTCATCACCGAATGAAATTAGCAAAAGAAAGGAGCGATGAAATTTGCCCTGATGAAAAACGGTTATTTATTTGGCATAGTTCCGTCGAACAAGAAAATTGTTGACCATGATTTATTTGTATATCGTTTAAATATTTTAGTTTGTTAATTTTTGTGGCTTAAGATATTTTTTATATAGTTTTTAAATATGTAATTATTTTTTGTAAACTTCAAAATTATATGTTTGAATGCATGGTCAAAACAAATAAGTTTGATGCTCGAAATTCAAACTCTATCATATAAATTGACACAAACAGAGTATATAGTAACAACTACTACGTAGTAAGGTTTAATAGATTTTAACTAATTTAACCATCCACAAATTCAATATCGACACTTTGGATGGAGAGCACTTCGCCTCCCTTTTTTGGTACCACAGTTACTGTAATAGTATCATCATCTTCCAATCCATTGTCCTCTAGCAGTTCAGTAATTAATGGCCAACTGGAATGGCTCATCACTTTCATTATTATGTGCATGAATTTGTGGCAAGCTGATATAGCTCCCTGCGAACTCAACCTTGTCAAGCTCATCCGTATTCACAGTCTTGTCCGCGTTAAGGAACACATCACACCTTATAATATATTTGCTATTATCATACTTTATTGTACCCTTGAATATTAGCGTCTCCTCCTTTTCGTTTTTCTCCTGTTGAGTCCTTGACGTAGCCGGCCGCCTGTTAATGGAAAACGAAATGGCTTTGTCCAGTGACATTTTGAGAGTGGGAATACTTTATTAGCTGGCTTAATTGAACTTAAATTCACCATTCTTCTCGTTTCTTTTTTGTTGGTTTAAAATTACGCCATGGGGTGGGCATATAGGTGTATAACCGTACCCCATCTTCTTGACAGTGTTCTCGGACCCTGACATGGTAGGGGTTGTGGTTTTCATCGTAGAAAAAGAATTCTGAGTTCAACCAATCTTTTGTCGTAAAAATATTGAAACCACGGAAATTCTCTAGCTTGAGGCGTGTTTCTGTCACTGTCCTTAAAGATATTTCACCCGTTAAGATGTAGTAAAAATTACATAACACCACAACTTATCTTTACTAAACTACATAAAATCCCTACACTTTTTATTAATTACCTAAATCCCTTTTTTTTTTAAAAATAGTCAGATACATCCACAAACCCATAAATTTTAGGATACATAATTTTAATTATGTATCTTCCTTTTGTCTAGTTAATGTATTATGTATCTCGACCAAATAGTTTTAGAAATGAATGTATCTCAGTAATCAAAATTATGTATCTCAACTTCAAAATTATGTATCCGGATGCTAATTATGTATTCGAAAATTGTAAAATAAGGGATTATTTGTAATTTAGTAAAGAGTAGGGATATGAAGTAATTAGGGGTAACTTGTTGGGATTTATGTAAGTTTTACGATGATGTATCCCCAAGATTCAAACAAGCTCTTCTAGTATTAAACTAAGAGTCAGAAACTAACAAAGATTTAACTTAAAGAAACTCAACAACTCAAAATAAGAAGAAAACTTTTCTGTTTTATACTTGTTCTTTTTCTCCTCTATTCGTTCCACCCAAAATATACCATACATAGAGCTATATAGAGCAAAATACAGTGAGCTTCAAATCCCTACCATTCACATTTAAAATGGTAATTTATTTGCCATTAAAGAGTCATCAAAGCAATTGACCAAATATACTAATTATGAATTAGAAAATCGAATGGTCGAAACCACCCTTGAATTATTTGAAATGAAGCAAAAATATCCTCCGTTTATTTTTTGACTCAAAAATACCTCTTCGTTTATTTTTTGGTTCAAAAATACCCTTTCGTTTGTTTTTTGGCACACAAATACCCCTCACTCTAACGGAATACCACCAGGCAGTCCACGTGGATAAAATGTGCCATCTGGCCTGTTCATATAAGCTGCCGGCGTGGATAATCAGCCCATCTCTTAAAAAATTCGACCCATCTTGGCTATACCCACCATGAGATGAGTATCTTAATAGTGGCAGTGACGGTAGATCTGGTGGTGGACGATTGACCATGAGATGAATATCTTAATAGTGCAATTCAATATTGATTGAAGAATTTTCAGTACAAAAAAGTCTCATATTGAAGTTTCTAACCAAAGAAAGGGAGAAGATAAGAAAATGGATTAATGTTTTGGTAAATTTCGATGGTGAATTTTATTGAAGATATGGTGGTTGTTTGTAAGTTTGTTATGGTGAAAATGTTTGTGGGATGATTTCGATAGTGAATTTAGCTTTGGGTAATGAAATCTATGATAGTGGAGATATGAATTTGATGATGACGGCGGCAATGGTGGTGGATTTGGTGGTGTATAGTGAAGAAGAAGCAATGAAGGTGACATGAAATTTTTATTTTTGAAATCTAATATAATATCTTATGTAGCAGTGACATGGTGATGATGCAGAGCAAGTGTAATACACCTCCCATTGTGTGGCTGGTTATATACGCTTTAGGGTGGAAATAAATTCACTTCTAAGTAGTATAGGTGTGTAATAGGTCGCCACAATAGTTTTGAGTGTGTAATCAACTTTTCGACACAAGTTTAAGGTGTATTTGATGTCTTTTCCCAATATTTCATCTATTTTTGGATATGCATGCTTTTTGTATTTGTATTAATGTACTTTTAGCAGCTAAAAAAGACAATCTTATGCATTTGTATTTGTATTTATGTACTTTTGGCAGATAAAATAGCACATTCTTACGTATTTGTATTTACATAAGAATATATTATTGAAATATTCTATGCCAAATACAAATGGTATGAGTTGTATGTTTCTAGATCGCTAATGGAAGATTTGAATTAAAATACTTTCCATGAATTAAGGAATTATTTCCGTTTTAAACTTATAGCGGCTTAAAGCAGGCAAAAAGAGTATGCGGATCAAAAAGTGAGAGATATGCACTTTATGGAGGGTGAGCAAGTGTTGCTCAAGGTTTCACCCATGAAGGGTGTCATGCGTTTTGGGAAGCAAGGTAAGCTTAGTCCTAGATATATTGGGTCGTTTGAGGTTCTTCAGCGCGTGGGGGCGGTAGCCTATAGATTTGCATTACCTCCGAGTTTATCGAGAGTTCATCCCGTGTTTCATGTATCTATGTTGAAGAAGTTTCTTGGTGATGGTAACTACATAATTCGTTGGGATTCGATCTTGTTAGATGAAAATCTCTCTTATGAAGAGGAACCTATTGCTATTCGTGATAGAGATATCTGTAAGTTAAGGACTAGGGAGATTGCGTCTGTGAAGGTCCAATGGAAGAATCGTCCTATTGAGGAGGCCACTTGGGAGACCGAAGCGGACATGCGTAGCAAGTATCTGCATTTTTTTGTTGATTCAGGTAATTCTTTATTTTCCTTCTTATTTCTTGTTTGCCCGTTCGGGAACGAATGGTTGTTTAATTGGTATCTGATGTAATGACCCTCCTAGTCGTTTTGTGAATTTTACTTGACTTTCTCATTTTATCTCTATCCGTAGTTGAATACATATTTTATGACTTACAGGAGTGGGTAGTATCGATTTTTGAGGTGTTCCGAAGTGATTTAAGTCATTAATTGGGTTCTTGAGTTTTAATAAAGTTGAGTTCGACACGGTCAAAATTTGGTCAAGATGACCTCGATTTGGTATGATAATGTTTCCAATAGGTTTGGAACGTACTTTTAGTCAATTTACATATTTGATTTGTTTCAATGGGGTTTCGAACAAATTTTGAGAATTTATTAGAAGTTTCGGGTATTTTAGATAATTAGTTAATTAGTGATTTAATGGGTCAAAATTCTAATTTAAATTACTTATGTGGCCAATACAAGAATGAATTTAAGTGGGGAGAGTTTACCATATTTATTAAGAATAAGAACAGAGAGTTACAAGAGGAGGGGCACGAAACGGTTTTCTCGATTGTAGTTTTGGATGAAATCTCTCTCGCGGGCTTCAGGTCAGATTGTATTTAGCATATACACTGTGTTTAGCATATATAGTATAATGCTTATTATGATGTAGAATGGAATCTTAGATTCCAGTAAACAAATTGTATGGGTGCGTGCCATTACAATTAGGTTAGAAACAAAAGTAATGATTATTCAATCATTGGCCAATGGTGGTAGTTGAATTGGAGGGAGCATATGTCTGCATAGTGGTAGGATTAGTGGCCTAAGGTTATACTGCCATGTGATTGTTAATGTGTAGACTCTCTTCCATGTTTACGTTACCACAAGCAACATTTATGCATAAATTTTTGGTACAGAAATTTGATAACGTAATTTAGAAATTTACTGAGAATCAACTCTGTACATACTAACCAGTTCATGTATGCAATGTTTTCCTTTTTTAGCTTCTGGTTTCAAGAATCATCAAGTGATTATTAATTATGGTTATGAAAAATTGAAGTTCTAGGCCTAGGATTTTTAGAGTAAGAATTTATAAAATGGGTGTCATTAGATTCGTATTCTTATGGGAGTTATATATTTGGACAGATTTTGACCATTCAGAAACTTTACGGAAGGGCAAGGCCCTTGCGAATTAGCTTGCATTCGGATTCTTCGGTTGAGGTAGGTTATGGTTTAATTGGAGTTTAGACTTGATTTAATTGTGTGTATGCTCCTAAATCGGATGTTTGTGGATTGGTCTTCGAACATACTTGAATTTGATGATTTTTGGATTGTTGACACTTGTATGAATAATTATTGAAAATTAAACTTGATCGAATTGTCTTATGATTATAAGTGTACTTGTAAATTTAGTACGTCGTGTTGTATCCTTAGAGATAGTGTGGATTTGATAGAACGTACATAAAATGGTTATGAAGGATCGGGTACCACGCCAGTACGGATATGAATATTGATATTATTTATTTATGGAGGATCGGGTACCACACCGGTACGGTACATGGACTTAGATTGTCCCCTGCAGGTCATGACTAGTTGGGCAGAAATAAGTCCCTTAGCATGTGTGTACAGGCTAGTGTGGATTTTGAGAGGTTGTGTGATTTAACAAGATGATAACGAGCTAATGGTGTTCTAATTGTGAGGTTGAGAAGAACATAGTTGTTACTTATGGTATTATTGTTGATTTTGTGGTTGTTTACGGTTTGGTTGATTCTCTTGATGGTTACGTGAATTGTTGTAGGCATTGTTTGACCCGTCATTAATGTATTTACTGATTCATTGAATACTTGTTATGTGTAGATGCCCATCTACTTGTTATTTGATTTATGTTGTATACATGTTATTAAATTGAGTTGGCCTATGATACCTACCAGTACATAGTGGCTTGTACTGATACTACCCTGTACTCTTCTTTTGTTGAGTGCAGAAAGTGTTTCAGAGGCTCAGACACGACCTCATCTCTAGCATTTAATAGTTGATCTCGATCAAAGGGTGAGCACTTCATCTCCAGGCTGCCATGGATCATCATATTAGTTCTTGTCCTTCTTTCGGACAATGAGACACTCTTTATCTTTTGTTATTTTAGATATTTCTTTTAGACATGGTTTTTATTTTAGAAGTTCGTGTACGATGACTTTTGGGTCTTGGGGATTTTAATAGGTAGTTGTTTGATTTTCTGCATTAATTAAAGATTAGTTTTGGATTTATTATCATAAGATTGATTTTTATGTTAACCTCGTCTTAATATTGACTAAATGATTGGGTAATGGTTCAGATTAGATGGTTCTCCCACAGGAAGATTAGTATGGGTGCCACTCACGACCATTTGGGTTGTGACATTTTCCATGATTCCAAAATTTCTGAACGAACCCTCGGGATTCATTTGGGACCCCACAGAAGTAAATCAGATATGCTACTAAGCTATTTTCGATGTTTCGAACTCATTAGAACCATCAAATGTTTGAAAAGAGATAGTTTGCAATAATTTAGCCCCTGGGACCCCTATAAGCTTATTTTAACTAGTTTTCGTCAAAAGGGTCAAAATGTAAAATAAAGGCTCCAGGCCCAAACTAACCACGTTACTAACCCAAAATCGATATTTCGAATCTAATGAAACTTTCCAAATCACCATCCGGCGCTCGGAACACAAAATGTTGGTCAAAGTCAAACTCATGGCTTTAAAAGCCTCTAGGGGTCTCAAACTCACCCAAATCACTCCTGAATGCATCGGGGACCATGTCAACCAATTCCACAACTCACAAATAGCATATAGCAACTATGGGGAAGGGCAAAACGGTTAAAATACGTAAAAAAGTAAAATTTACAACTACGGTTGTTACATATGGTTGCCTGGACAATGGACATTATACAGTTGCTTGAGCTTTTTTCCTTTTTGTATCTTGCAAATTACTCCCTCCGTTTCAAAATAGTTGACCCTCTTTCTAAAAATATTTGTTTCAATTTAGTTGTCTCATTTATGAAATCAAAAGAATTGTACTATGTTCTTCCAATACACCCCTATCATTAAATGACTACATAAAGTGTATATACTCAAATTTATATTTTCAAAGAATAATTAATAAGGATAGTTTGGTAAAATAAACCCCTAATAAATATTTTTTTAAGGGGAGTGTCAAGTCAACGAGGGCCTTTTTCCAATTGTTAATGAATATATATATAGTTATTAGAGAGTAGTCGAGGGGTCACGTTAGTAGATGAAAGGTCATTAAGAGGATCAAAATATTTATTTGAGAGAAGTTTGGTGGTCACACCAGTTGGTGAAACAACATAAATTCATCAATTTTTTGATAAAATACTGAAAGGGGATTAAATGGGAGTTAAAGGAATTAGGGGTAGAAATTAATGGGAGTTAAAAGGAATTAGGGCAGAAGTAAGTTTTTGCTTTTTACTCAACGAAAGAAATAAAGTGCAATAGCTAGATGTCTAATTAATAAATCTGCATTTAAGTAAATAAAATAGGACTTTTTAATTAAATTTACTATTTATTTAGATAGTTAATTAGATTTTAATTTAGTATAGTGGCAAAATGGTAATCCAATTTTGCACTTTGGAGCTTTCCACTTTTAGTATAACTAGGTCTTGGAAACGTGCGTTGCACGTTTATCTCAAAATATTTAATTAAAAAATTTATATTGTAATGCGATAAATTTTAAATGGTTCACATATATTTTAATATTTTTTTAGCTATAAAACTTAAACCTAAACATACCAAAAGTTACAAGGAAGAGTTTAGATCGAAAACCTATAAATTTGATGTTATTTTGATGACATAGTATATTAGTTTAAAAACAAATACATGCTCGAATATATATAAATAACATGCATATAATAAAAGTATTTACATCATAAAAGGTATAACGATTATGTATGATAATTGAAAACAAACTAATTCCTACTTTAAATTTGAATTACAAGGTGATCAACCAATACTTCAATCAAAAATCATGTTAATCTTCATTCAACTTAAACACATGAAATTTTAGATACAAAAATATACAATATAGGTACTCAATATGTATATAACTTCACTCGTAAATCAAAAGAATAACAAACTTTTAATGGGTCATCAACTGATAAAACATCATTGCATCTTTTGATTTTTACTTTTCTTCTTCTTTCTTTGTTCCCTTTTCAGGTAAAATGAATTCAGTTATAGAGAATTATAACGCTTTATTTCCTTATAAGAACACCTACCCAATAGTCATGAATGCAATGAAAAAACTAAAAGTCGTTATTCTTATTCGTCTGCAAATGCAATTAAACTTGATTAGTCGATAAATATTTTTTGTATTCAAATCACCCAGCAATTGATTAAGAACATACCAAACTTACATAAAAATATGTCATTGCAAATAAGAGTCGGTAACTTTACGAAAAACTAATACCCGTGAAATTTTTTATTCTAAATTGCTTCACTTATTATATCATCAAGTACTACAAAACTTTAGCATGAATGCTTAATTACATCTGAAAAAAAAAAAAAGTTTAGCCGAAGTCAATGTTGAAACAATAATCATTTAGGTAAATTCATTCAAATAATAAATAAATAAAAATATTAAGCACAATAAACTCCTAAAGGAAAAATGAATGGACATATGCATGAGAAAGGAGAATATATAGCATGGAAAAATGGAGATTACACTACCTTGGCACATGAAGAAAAAAACGTTGCAAATCAACCAGTAAAGAAGGTGACTTTTAACACTATTTTAACCTAACACATAAATTTTTATAATTAGTGTAGCTTAAAGAGCATAATAAAAGGTGTAACTTACCAGGCTGAATGTATTATGGCTCTCTCTATCGTAGTTTATCCTTCATACTGAAAAAAGAGTGGATTCCAACCAACTACGCCGAAAGCCCTACGCCATTAACCCTAGTTTCTCTACCGTCGGTATGGCCGGTCCGGCCACTGGTCAATCTGTCGAGGCTGGCCAGAAGCCTACTATTACATCACTCTTTTCCCTTACAAACTTTCCTGAGCTATATCATCCCAATTCCCCCAAAAATACTACTTTGCCTATTGAGTCTACACATATGACTAATGAAGTGATCAATATCGAAGGACAAGATGATAATGATGATTCGAAGAAACAGAAGTTGAAATACGTGGATTTGATTAAATCTAACAGTAGTATACAACAAGGCGAGAAGGTTGTAACTGAATCAATTCCTATGAAGCCTGTGGAATATAGGAATGGAGTACCCAGAGTGTCGTGGACAGAAGAAGAAGTTGACAAGATGAATGTGATTGAGGAGTTGCAACTTGCAGTGATAGGGAAATTCTCTTACGGATGGCCTGAGTTGGATGATTTGAGATGTCAAATACCAAAGCAATGTAAGATAAAAGGCGAATGTAAAATAGGATTACTCAGGCACAGGCATATTTTGATGAGGTTCAATTTGATGGAAGATTATGTCAACATGTTGTCCAAAAATGTGTATTACATCACAGCAAAAGATGGAGTGGCATATCAAATGAGGCCCCTTATATATGATGCCAAGTTTAAACCGGATGAAGAGACAACACAAGCGATGGCCTGGATATCTTTCCCTGATTTATTACCCACGTTTTTTGTTAAGGAATCAATATTCTCTCTAGCATCTGCAGTGGGAAAGACAATTCACTTGGATATGGCCACGATTAACAAAACTCGTCCAAGTTGTGCAAAAGTTAAAGTTCAGGTGGACTTGGCTGGTAAACTTCCTGAGTATGTAGAATTGGAAGCGCTTAACAGTAAAACCAATGCAACAAGAGTGCAAAAAGTTAAGATTCAATATGAAGTATTGCCGAAGTATTGTCACAATTGCAAACTCCAAGGACATATTGAAGATGAGTGCAGGAGTTTGTACCCTGAATTAAGAAAGCAGGATATTGATGAGAAGCAAGAGGGGAATAACAAGGAGGAACAATTTGAGGTTCCTGTACAGAGAAGATATATAAATGGTAAAGTGGTCTTGACAAAATGGAATCCCACACGCAGAAGATTCAGGATTGACAATGGAACCACTAAGCTTATTGATGATTCTAATGAGAAGGATAACAATGCAAATAAGGGTGTTCCTACATCAAACACTTTTGATGTACTTCAAGATGAGGAGATAGGGGAAGGGAAGACAGACAAAGAAGTAAATAATGATATTCAAGACAACAAAAAATCTGATGATAAACATGAGGAAGCCGAATTCACTAGACAAAACCAGCAATGTAATGAGTTGCAGATGCAACAAGAAAGGAAAATTAGTCAAGATCAGGCAAATAAAATGAATATTGTTGAAAATAAGGCTGAAAAAGGTGAATCATGGAGCAACAGTCATGCAGACTCCCAATTAGTGAAAGGCACTACTGATGAGTTACAATTGGCATCTGCACAAGATAGTGACAAAGAATTAATGGTACACAGCCCAAGTGAAGAAGAGATAAATCAACAACTAGCACATGCTACTTTTCATGAACCCTTGCAGATATACAACTCTAATGCATTTGATACTATTGGGCAAATAATAGGTACCTATCCAGCAATTCCCAGCACCCTCATGTTGGAACACACAGCAGGTAGTGAAGCAAAAACAACATCTGACATTGTAACAATTTGTACAAAAACACCTCCTGTTAAAACCCTACATGAGATTGTATCACATCAGATTTGTGAGGAAACAGATAATGCAGGGTCACCACATGATACAAAAGTAGTAGAAGACATTGAGGAAGCAGACAATCATAACAAGGATTATCATTTTTTTTTTTTAATCAAAGACCCAATGGGCCGCTTTATTAATCAAACAAGTAATATACAAACAGTGGCCCAAAGTGCCAAAAGCCCAAAAAGAAAACCGAAAAATGCAAAAAGAAGAAATTAAGTGATCCTAATTAATTAGGAAAGTAAAATATCTGGAGATAACTCAACAGACACATGAAGTTTCTAGAGAGAACTCCATTGTCGTGAAAATCTTCCATGCTCAAAACTCGAACACGCATATAAAGCGGAGCTGTGAAAAGGATTTCCAGCAGCTACAAGGTGTTTCTTCTTCAACCAAGCATTCCAAACTGAGCAATCAAATGAATCTGAGTTGTTCATCGAAAAAGTTCAACCTCGTCACCACAGGTGAATCTTGAACAAACACCTTTCAGGTATTGTGGTTATGGTAACTTAGATTCCTTTCCTTAGATCTAAATTTCAACGGGTTGAATCCCCAAAGGAGATTGATACCAGCATTGACATTTAAATCCTCGAAAAGATCTCTAATTTTAAGAAATTTTGAGGTTGGAATCGAGCTGCTTCAAGGCTATTAGGCTTCATCTGCTCATGCTTGTCAAAGTACCAAGTTAAAATCTCCAAGAGGAAAACAGAGGTACGACTGAAACTTTGCAAATCTATACTAACACCCTAGTCTTTACACTCTTTGCTTTAATGGATTGAACCCTCGTAGGTTAATACCACCATTTTAAGTGAAGAGTCTCAAAAATAGAGTGAATTAGTAAGATCTGTGACATAGGTGTATAAATACTAAACGAAACTAAAAAATCTCCTACTATTGACCTGTGATTCCTGGTTTCATACCATATGAAACACCTCAAAGCTCTCACCAGGTACATGGTATGGTAACCAACAGAAATTAATTCAGACTTCACAAAGTACATTAATAGGTTAGATCTTTTAAACTCAACATTAGTATTCATAACATAAAATTGTACCAGAAACTATGACTGTCTAATTTGTGAAACTTGTAGCAACAGAGTGCCTAATTATCATGTTTGGTAAACTTAGCTTATCAAGATTGATAATCCTTTTTCCTTTAATTGGAACTTCTTGGAAATTCCTGTATTCAACTGTACCTGCAAAATCAAAAACCAGGTTAGCAAAATAGTCAGCAAGAGTATTTCCCTCCCTCAAGGAGTGTTGTACTCTTACTGACATAGTCTCCATAAGCCTTTTAATAGAGTTGACCTCCATTGTCACACTCCAAGGGACTTCCCAAACTCCATTAATGATATGAACCAAAGCCAAAGAATCAGATTCAATAATGATATTAAAGAAATTATTTTCCCAACAATGCTGTAAACCTTCTCTAACAGCCACAGCCTCAGCCACCAAGTTAGTTGAATCAACAATCTTTAAACCCTTTGCACCCACTAAATCACCATCACTGTTTCTTACATAAAAAGCTGCAGAGCTAGCACCTGGATTACCTCTTGAGGCCCCATCTGTGTTACATTTCCACCAACCAGATGGTGGTGGTAACCATCTCACAAATTTGCACTAAAAACTTGGATTATAACCATCAATCAGAGCTACCATATAAGGCCAAGTTGTACGAATCTCAGTATATTGAAACTTCAATCTGATAAACTTCTGGAGAGTATCGTTAATATCACACAATACCTTACCTATAGAGTACACTCCTCCATGTAATACTGCATTTCTCCTCTTCCATATAAACCATAAAACAATATTAGGAATTGCTTGAAAGATCACCTTTTGTCTAGCATTCCCATGTGCTATGTTTATCAAGGATTATCAAGTGTTGGTTGATGTTGGTTTATCCCCGCAAATAGACTCCAAATCAAACAAAGGCAGAAACAAGGTAGATGATTGTAATATCCCGTACATTTTCGACCTTATTTGATGACTTTGAGACATGTTTACCTTAGTATTGAGGACAAAATGTATGTATCTTGGATGGTATTGGAGGGTAGGCTAGTATGTGCAAAAGCTGAGAAAAATTCAGAGAACCATTAAAACTTGCGCCACTCCCTGTTTCAGGGTGTGTGGTGCAAGACTCAGGTTCAGAGGGCACTACATTCTTGCGCCACTGCCCGTATTGCAGCAGTGGCGCAAGGCACAAGTGTTTTGGCCTCTCCGAGCTCGTTTTGCGACGTAATGCAATGTCGATTCTTCCATGGTTTCTTTTGGTTCTTTGGTGTTTCTTTACTCCTTATTAAGGCTCCAAGTACCTTAATATACTCCTACATGATCAAACCATGAAACATAAGAATTTACCAAAAATGTTCAATTAAGCCATGGACGGCTAGAATGTCTAGTTTTGCGATTGAGGCTACGAAAGGGAATCTCGTAAGTGAATATTGTCGTGACATTATGGAATTATTTAAATATGAGATATATGGTGAATTATCCATTTATTTTAGTGGACTAAGCTAATATGTGTTATTGGGCCCAAATTGAGGCCCAAAACAAGGCCAAAATGAAAAGCCCAAAAAGGAAAAAGACCCATTCTTGTGATTGACCAAGGGACCATGGCATTTAATGCCAAAGGAGTGGCTAAGGATGACTTAAAAGACTCTATAAAACAAGTAAAAAATCAGATTTATTTCATTACAACTCTCATAACTTTTGGATATTTCTCAAACATTTCTCTCTTTTCTAAACCCTAAGGCAACCATTCCCTTTGGACACTTTGGACACGATCATCCCTTTGCAAGCTTGGGTAAGTATTTATTCTTGTGATTTAGCATATTATATGCATGAATTATTGTGTAGATCATGATGGTTGTGTTGGAAAGGTTGAATAGGACACTTTTGCCCTTTGGTAAAAGATGTGCCATTTGTGAATTAAACTTGAAAGGTGACTTGTGGTTTTGATGAAAGAGCATGGCATGGATGAAATATCAACATGTATGGTGTGATTATGTTACTAAACTTGTTATTTTCTATAAGTGTGAATTATGGGATTTTTGGCCGATATGTACTATGAGGTGTTTTAAGGTGACTTGATGGATTATTTGTGATATGGTGTGAATGAGAAAGTGTAAAGAAGAAGCTTTGTTGTGAAATGCTATTGGTTATGATGTTTGGTCAATGTATGGCATGTTGTGGTATTTTTGGTATGGTCATGTCGCAATTTTATTGTAAAGGGGGAAATGACGTTATAGGCAATTATGTAACTTTTGTCGTCTTTTGCGCTTGTAAGGTGGTTAGATGTTGACGTAAACTCCGTTATGTACTTGTGTTGTAGAGTAAGGGGCTGGATTATTATATTCATTAGGATTGTGGATTCTTATTGAGAGGCTAAGGTATGTAAGGTTATTCTTGTCCGTATCTTTCTGCAGCACATATTGCTCCCTTTGCCATTGTACTTGTACCTATGTCGAAATGTTCCAAAGTATCTTATGTCAGGTTGGTTACCTATATATATTTATTCATGTGTCTCTTGTACATTGAACATTGTCCCAAAGTTCCAATAACGCGATAACCAACAATGTTTCAAGTTCATAACTAAAGAATGAACTAATGCATACTTGTTTAAGTACGGGTGGTAGCTCAAAGGGGCGAAAGCCTAGCTAGAGACAATCCCGATGTATCACGGGTGGTAGCTCAAAGGGGCGAAAGCCTAGCTAGAGACGATCCCGATTGATTATTGGACACAGGGGGTAGCCCAAAGGGGTGAAAACCTAGCTAGGGTCGAACCTGCTTTATTGATTTATGGGTGGTAGCTCAAAGGGGCATAAGCCTAGCTAGAGACGATCCCAATATTGTTATTTACCACTGATCAGTTGGTCCCGGGCATGATGTGATTATTGTTGATATTGATATGAATGATAAAGGGAATAAAGAATGTAAAGTACATGGTTCCACACATATGGAAATGTTGGTTTATCTATATTGCCTATTCTCTTATCTTTGATATACATTGGTGTTCTCACTTATTGATACAGTTTTCTTATGGCCTTACATACTCAGTATATTCTTCGTACTGACCCCCTCGGGGAAACTTATCTTACTTGCTGCAGGCACAGGTTCTAGTAGACCTCCACTGTAGGTTGCAGATCATTTGTGGATATTTGGTGAGCTCCAGTTGGTTCGGGGCTTTCCGAGTCTTCTATGTATATTTGTTTTGGTCTTGTGTATATGTATAGAGCGGGGTGTGTCCCGACTCTAGGTTGGTTTTGGTTATGCATCTGTAGAGGCTTTGTAGATGTTGTGGGTCAGATGAAAGGAATGTAATGAACTTATGTTTTGTCTTGATGGCCCTAACGGCCAAGTTTCATAATTCTCACATTTTTGTCATAACTTCTGTTTTTGGCATTCTATATTTATTTGTGGTGGTGATGACTATTCAGTGGTATGCGTATGGGTGTTTATGGATGAAGATTGGTTCTCTAGGCCTTGCCGGCTTTGGGTGCCAATCACGCCTCGTTGGGATTTCGGGGCGTGACAATGATAAGCCTACTAGGGAAAATCCTAAGAGTAATGTGAGATCAATTTATAAATGAAGATGAAAACATTGTTTTAGAATGTGAGGTCCGTAAGAACTCAAAATTCATTCCACAGAATTCAGATGCTTCATAGGTATCACAAATTTTCCATTATTGCTTTAATGGAACCTTTCCAAGATGTTAGTCGAATTCACAAATATAAGAGGAGGCTGGGAACGCAGTATGCTAACTATAATCAGAATGGTAAGATTTGGGTCTTTATTCAATATCATGTTCATGAAGGGTAAATATCAGACTCTGAGCAGCAGTTATCCTTGCAACTGCAGTTTCAAGAATCTAGTCAATCATTAGTTACTACTGTTGTTTATGCTAAATGTGATGCTCAAGACAGACTGGACTTGTGGAATGACATTTATAATCTCAGTATGAATATGAATTTGCCATGGTTGGTGGGTGGAGATTTTAATGTCATCCTGAATGATGAAGAAAAGATTGGTGGGCTTCCTGTTTATCCTCAAGAGTATGAGGACTTTGCTTTTTTTGTCAATTCTTGTGAACTTTTTGATATCAACTTTAAAGGCAGTCCATTTACCTGGTGGAATGGAAGAGCTGACAATGAGTGCATCTTTAAAAGGTTGGATAGATTGCTGACCAACCAAGCATTTTAGGTATGAATGGGCATGTAGAAATGGAACATCTAGCCAGGACAGGGTCGGATCATGCTCCACTTCTTCTTACTTGTGGAGATCAATCCACTACTGTGAGAAGACCTTTCAGATTTCTCAAGTTTTGGGTGGAAAAGGATGATTTTCAAGAAGTTGTCAGAAATAATTGGGTGTCTAATGAAGAGGCAGACATATTTATTAGTCTTAAACAAAAAATGAAGAGGACTAAGACTGCATTGTCCATCTGGAGTAAAGAAAAATTTGATGACTTGTTCAAGCAAATTATTATAAGAGAGGAAATTGTCAGATTAAAGGAGGATTTATTTGAAGAAAATCCATCAGCTGAGAACAGAATGATATTACAGAGGGCACAGACTGAGATGAAGCAGTATATTTATTATGAAGAAGAGTTTTGGAGGCAGAAAGCAGGCATACAGTGGTTTTCAGAAGGTGAGAAGAATACTAAGTTTTTTCATAACTTAGTAAAAGGAAGAAGAAAGAGACTGTCTATCACCAGGATTCTCAAGTCTGATGGCCATTGGGTAGAAGGAGATGATCAGGTGGCTACCGAAGCAATTACCTTCTTTCAGGACCAATTCACTGAAAGTAATGATGAGGCTGAGCTTTCACTATTGCAATATATTCCTTCTTTGGTCAATGAAGAGGTAAATCTAGTTCTTAATGCTCTTCCAACTATAGAAGAGGTGAAGAAAGTTGTTTTTGAATTAAATGGGGACACTGCTAGTGGTCCGGATGGATTTACTGGATAATTCTTTCAGAGTTGTTGGAATATTGTAGGAAATGATGTGGTTAATATTGTGATTGCCTTTTTTGAGGGTTGTACTCTGCCCAAATCCATCACTCACACTAATTTAGTTCTCCTACCAAAAAAGGATGTGATACAATCCTTTTCTGATATGAGGCCAATTAGTTTGATTAACTTTTTGAACAAAGTGATTTCCAAAGTTTTACATGACAGGTTGGAAAGCTTATTACCTACACTTATCTCAAAGAACCAGTCGGGATTCGTTAAGGGAAGGAGTATTACTGAAAATGTGTTGTTGGCGCAAGAAATCATTGCAGATATTAGAAAAAGGGGAAAGCCAGCAAATGTGGTAATAAAACTTGATATGGCCAAAGCTTATGATAGGGTCAATTGGAACTTCTTAATTAAGGTGCTTGAAAAAATGGGTTTTGATGCTGAAGTCAGAGATAAGATCTGGAGATTGATTGCTAATAATTGATACTCTATACTGATTAATGGCCAGGCACATGGTTTCTTTCATTCTACAAGGGGAGTGAAACAAGGAGATCCCTTATCTCCAGCTTTGTTTATTTTAGCAGCTGAGGTATTATCTAGGGCCTTAAATTCTTTATACTATAATTTAGAATTTAAAGGTTTTGGTATGCCTAGTGGAGTGATAACATTAATCACTTAGCTTATGCTGATGATACCATAATTTTTGTTTCTGCTGATAAGAAGTCTTTGCAACTGATTATGGATGTTCTGGGTGAATATGAAGCTCAATCAGGACAAATGATTAATAAGGAGAAGAGTGAATTTTTAGTTTATCCGAAGACTGCCCATGCCCATATTAGAGAAGTTAAGGAATGCACTGGTTTTAAGAGAGGCAAATTTCCCTTGATTTATTTGGGATGTCCCATTGGTCATGCAAAAAAAAAAAGGTGCACTTTTCAGATTTAATGAAGAAAGTCCATAATAAGCTACAAGCTTGGAAAGGAAAACTTCTTTCTTTTGGAGGTAAGGTAGTCTTGATTAATAGTGTGTTGAATAGTATCCCCATATATATGTTGTCTGCTATTAATCCTCCAAAAGTTGTCATTTATGACTTGCATAGAATCTTTGCAAGATTTCTATGGAATTTCAAAGAGATAGGAAGAAATAAGCACTGGGTTGCATGGATTGATCTTTGTAAACCTAAAGAAGAAGGGGGATTCGGTTTTAGGTCCTTATTTGATGTTTCAAAAGCAATGTTTGTTAAGTTGTGGTGGACCTTTAGAACCCAAAAGACTTTGTGGACCAACTTTATGTGGAATAAATACTGTAAGAAAGTGAGACCTCAAATGGTGGAATGGAAAGGGGGATCAATGACTTGGAAATATATGTTGGAGGCAAGAGACATGTTTGATCAAGAGATTTGGTGGGAGCCTAAAAAGGGACATTCTAGTATTTGGTATGATAACTGGACACAATTGGGGGCTTTACACTACTATATGCCTATCAATAGAGAAATTGACAATAATTGGAAAGAAGTCAGTCAGATTTTTTCAGATGGGAGGTGGAATTCAGAGGTGATGCAATAAATTTTTACTGAAGAGGTATACAACCATATTATTAGCCATGTGAATGTTGAGGAGGAATCAAAAGAATGGGATAAGCCTTGATGGATATTGAACAGTTCTGGTAAGTTTACTGTGAGTCTGCTTGGGATTGCATCAGACAAAGAAGTGAAACTCAACAAAATTTTAAGCACTTATGGGTAAAGGGTGTTCCTTTTAAGATATCTTTTTTCTTGTGGAGGCTGTGGAAAAAGAGATTGCCTATTGGGCAGGTTTTGATAAGAAACAGAATGAGTGATGATGTGACATGTTGTTGCTGTGAAGATGGAGTTCAGAAAACTATTGAACATTTGTTCATGACTTGTACTGTTTCTAATTCTTTATGGCATTTTTTTGCAGCTGGTACATTAATTAATAGACCTTTTCTACAGGTTAAAGATTGTTTTTTCAAATGGTGGAGGGCTGATGTTGCACCAAAATTGAAATTGATCTTTAGAGTTGTCCCAATGTTTATTTTATGGCAAATTTGGAAAAGAAGAAATGCTTTGAAACATGGTGGAAGAATGTCATTGGTTAGCATGAAGATGGAAATTAGCAGAAATTTGGTTTATATGGCTAAAAGTATTTATCCTTGGATGTCTAATTTGCCTTCCTCATGGACAGATTTGGTGAAATTCTTAGAGGATTATACTCCTAGAATTGATTGCAAGGTGGTATACTGGAAGGTACCAAGGATGGGTTCTTATAAATGCAACTCTGATGGAGCAGCTAAAGGTAACCCTGGCCCCTGTTCAGGAGCCTTTTGTATTACGGATGATTCAGGCAATTTCATATATGCAGAAGGAAGAAGACTTGGGGAAAATTCTAATATAGTTGCTGAGGTTATGGCATTGAGAATGGGGTTAGAATACTGTATAAATCAACACTATCTCCCAGTGATAATGGAGACTGATTCCCTAACTGTAAAGAAAATTTTAGATGGCATTTGGGAAGTTCCCTGGAATATCACAGTAGAAATTACAAAGATCAAGAAACTCATGAAGGAGGTTGATGCAGTGGTGGAACACATTTACAGAGAGGCCAACAAGTTGAGCAGATTTTTTTGCTAATCAAGTGTTCTTTTTTGCAGTTACAAATACATTAACCTACTCTACAGTGCAGGAAATCCCAAGGGAAGCTAAAGTCATACTTATCATGGACAGAAATCAGTTTTCGAACCTTAGAATTAAAAAGCTCCAACATGGAGCTTTTAATAATAGGGGAAGGTAACACAGCAAAGTATGAGGATACAAAAACATGTTAGCAACAATCACAAGAGCACTCATGGGGCAAAACAATCAGAAGGTCCAACACAGAAGGCAAAATAACAGGAAAGGCCCTAATGATCCCGTTCAGAATTTTAAGCTACCATCAAAGGGACACACTCATCCCATCATCAATTTCTGGGAATCATGTCACACGCTTGTTCAGTAAGGAATTTCCTCTTTTTTGGAAAAGAGATCTTACCCGATAAGACTGGAGATAGATCTGTAGCTTCGTCTAGCTTTGACAGTGCTATTAGCTCCTTGTTTGAGCTCAACCTGTCAAGAAAGCGAAGACATAGTGAAATCTACAGCTTTACTCGTTTAGGATGAGAATGAAGATGGAGAAATATTACTTATATCATCTATGAGAGCTCTGATCTATGGTATAATGAGTTGAAGAAGTCTTCACTTGGTTAATTTTATGGCATTTGTGAGAAGTTAAAATGCCTTTTGTAAAAATAGCCAAAACTCAACTTTACCTATAGATTGGAGATTTCTTATAATAACATTGGTACAGACGTTTCTTCGATCTGAGTGAGTAGATTCCACTTCTTGAGCTTCAAATGGAGAAGATGACGAGGAAGATGGAAGAAGCTTCTACACAGTTAGCTTTGCTTTTTCCTATTTCTTAGCTCTAGCTTTAGACAGAGATGTTTTTGTTTGTTTGTCTGAGATTGGTTTCATTAATGGGTATGGGCCGTTTGGGCCATAATCTGTTGATGGAACTTGAGTCTTTTTGTACATATCTTGCTTTTTTGATTTTAATAAATGGCCTATAAGGTCCCATTTGATTTTAAAAACTCTCTCTCTCTCTCTCTCTCAAGTTATTGTAATGATACATTTTGGTGTGAGAAAAGGATCATATTTGCCCTTGTACTTTTAGAAAAGGATTATATTTTTGCCTTTTGTCTTACTTTTTGGCTATATTTACTCCGAACATCCAACTCTGGGGGTCATATTTACCCTTGAGCTGTTAAATATCATGTCCCCACTATTTATTTATCTTATGTGGCGGCTACATGTCGCTTACGTGAATATTTGTATATTTATTTCACTTAAAATTTCATCCTAATTTAAATATTATATTCCACACAACATTATACCCACCCTGTGACCCGACCCCTTGAACTCTAAGTCTCATGTCCTATATCGCTTCTACACCACCAAATTATCCATTTCTTTCTGAATTCCCCTCAAATTCAACATTTTCATGCTATAGTTAACTGGTACTCCATCAGACTGGTACTCAATGGAAATTGTCTGCATTGACATGTAATACTAGTTCAAATGGGTCGAGAAAATTTTTTGTGGCTAGTTTTGCTTACTTGCGGTTTCCTCGTTGGTTCAGATGTTACTTTAAAGTTATTGAGTATTACTCCTCGCATATTCTCAAATCTCAAACAAGAATTTTGCTAAATTCGCCTTTCAAGTTTTTAGTCGATGGCAATGGGGATATTTATGGGTCAGATGGGTCGGGTCACATGGTTAGGTATATATTGGGTCACATGGTTAGGTATATATTGGATGGAATATAATAATTAAATTAGGATGAAATTTTAATTGAAATAAATATACAAATATCCATGTGAGCGACATGTAGCCGCCACATAAGATAAATAAAAGTGGGGACATGACACTTAACAACTCAAGGGCAAATATAACCCCAAAGTTGGATGTTAGGGACAAATATAGCCAAAAAGTATGACGAAGGGCAAATATAACCCTTTTCTAAATGTGTCACGACCCAAATGGCCATGAGTGGCACCCACTCTAATACTTCGGTGGGAGAACCATCTAACCCAAAGCATTACCCAATCATTTTGTCCATATTAAGTCGAGGCTATCATAAAAACCAACTTTATCATAATAAATCCAAAACTAATCTTTAATTAATGCAGAAAATCAAAACAACTACCTATTAAAATCCCCAAGACCCGAAAGTCATGGTACAAGAACTTCTAGAACAAAAACCATGTCTAAAAGAAATATCCAAAAATAAAGAAAGATATAAAGTGTCCATTGCCCGAAAGAAGGACAAGAACTAATGGGATGATCCATGGCAGCCTGGAGATGGAGTGCTCACCCTTGGATCGAGATCGGCTATCAAACGCTAGAGATGAGGTCTTGTCTGAGCCTCTGGAACACTTTCTGCACTCAACAAAAGAAGAGTACAGGGTGGGTAGTATCAGTACAAGCCACTATGTACTGGTAGGTATCATAGGCCAACTCAATTTAATAACATGTATACAACATAAATCAAATAACAAGTAGATGGGCATCAACACATAGCAAGTATTCAATAAATCAGTAAATACATTAATGACGGACCAAGCAATGCTTACAAACAATCCACGTAGCCATCAACAATATCAACCAAACCGTAAACAACCACGAAATCAACAATAATACCATAAGTAACAAATATGTCCTTCTCAACCTCACAATTAGAACACCATTAGCTCGTTATCATCTTATTAAACTACACAACCTCTCATTATCAACATTAGTCTGTACACACATGCTAAGGGACTTATTTCTGCCCAACTAGTCATGACCTGCAGGGGACAATCTAAGTCCATGTACCGTACCGGCGTGGTACCCGATCCTCCATAAATAAGTAATATCAATATTCATATCCGTACCGGCGTGGTACCCGATCCTCCATAGCCATATTATGTATATTTTATCAAATTCACACTATCTCTCAGGATACAACACGACGTACTAATTTTACAAGTACACTTATAATCATAAGGCAATTCGATCAAGTTCAACTCTCAATAATTATTCATACAAGTGTCAACAATCCAAATATCATCAAATTCAAGTATGTCTGAAGACCAATCCACAAGCATCCAATTTAGGAGTATACACATAATTAAATAAAGTCTAAACTCCAATTAAACCGTAACCTACCTCAACCAAGAATCCGAATGTAGCTAGTCCGCAAGTGCCTTGCCCTTCCTCAAGGTTTCGGAACGTTCAAAATTTATTCCAATACATAATTCCCATAAGAGTATGAACTAGTACATTAAATTTCAACTAGAACGGATCATTATCCTACCCCCAAATTAAGAATTCTTACTCTAAGAAATCTAAACCTAAACCTGAATTTGTAAGGAAAACAAGATCGTGCGCGATTATTTCTCATGAGAAATTTCGGATCTGGAACTAAGCAAGAAAACAATAACTTTAATACTTCCAATTACAAAGAAACACCATTTTATCATCATTGTCCAGTCATTGTCTCAGCATGCTATTACTGCCTAATGATTGGCTATTATCATTGCCTTATCATGACTTATGTCCACTAGTTTAAGAAAACTAAAGAATTACTACAATTAAACAAAAGTCTTTCTTGCCTGTAAAAACTCAAGCCTCACGTTTTATACATAGGTTAATGTAGGAATAGTGGTAATAGGTCATTAAACTGTAGGGATAGTTTTAAAGCAATTTAGTAGTTTTACTACTCATTCACAGCCAACCGTCCTTGCCATTAATAGGTCATCATTAATCCATTATTTAACCTATCTAATTGCTAATGAACCAGAAATAGAATTATTAATACAATTCCTCCTTCACATTATTATAAATATAGCTGTAGGAATAAATTCACTAAAATTAGCTAACCTGAAGCCGTCTCGAGCTTTTGCCTCTATGCTTTGGCGTGAAAATAAAACCTACTTTGTAACTTCTGTTGCCCACTTCCTCAACTTTCTGTTCTTATTATTGATAAATATGATAAACCCTTCTTACTTAAATTTATTCTTGTATTGGTCCCATAAGTAAATAAATTGAGGTCTTGACCTATTGAACCACTAATTAAATTAATAATCTAAAATACCTAAAACTTTAAATAAATACTCTAAATTTATTCGAAACCCCATAGAAATAAATCAATTATATAAATTGACTAAAAAGTATGTTCCGAACCTATTGGAATCGCTAAAGCACTAATCCAGGGTCGTCTTGACCGAAGGTTGACTATAATCAAGCTTAACTTTATTAAAACTCATGAACCCAATTAACGACTTAAATCACTTTCGGACACCTCAAGAATCGATACTACCCATTCCCGTAAGTCATAATTCACGTATATAAACTATGGGTAGAGCTAAAATGGAAAAGACAAGTCAAATTCACAAAATGACCAAGAGGGTCGTTACAAAATGACTCTTTTCCCTTTTGGTATTAGGTAGAAAGCTCAAGAAGTTTCGGAAAATGAAAAGATTTCGATTATGATATCATAATAATTTTTTAATTAATTTCAGACAAAACTTTAAACTATTGGAAGGTGCACATTCATTATATTGTATTTATATTTAATATAGGATTTTATTATAATTAATATGTATTTACAGGTTTGTTCAAAAATATTATAATATTAATATTTGATTTGAAGGGCATAAAAGTCCATCAATATTTGATGAACATTTTGGTAATTCAACTTTTAAGTTTCTTGGTTCCCACTTTTAGAATAATATATAAATAGATATAGATATAATAATATAAATAATTTAATGCGGATCGGGTAAATTTTGACTCATTAATGACGTGGACGAATCAAACTAACGCGTGTGATTATACAACACTCAACCTTGACTTGGTCTAGCCACGAAGGAAGGAATAAAATACACTTTAAAATTGTTAAGGAGGGGGGGGGGGTATATAAATGGCCATTAAATTTAAATGCTAAAGTAATTTATGGTGACAAGTATAAGGGTTTTTTTTTATACATTTTTCCAATAAAAATTAAAAAAAAAAAAAAAAGAAAAAACTTAACACTCCACCAATTAACATTATCTTCTTATGTTTTTCTTTCTGACCAAAATTGGAACTTATTTTTACAACATATTCCCTACGTTTTAATTTACTTGTCACTATTTTTCTAATTTAATTTTTATTTTTACTTATCAAGAAAAGACAAAAAAAAAAATTCATGTTTTACTCTTAGCATTAATTACTTATTCTCCAAATCATTTTTCAATATTTATTACTCCCTCCGTCCCAATTTATGTGATGTAGTTTGACTTGACACGGAGTTTAAGAAAGAAAGGAATACTTTTGAAACTTGTGGTCTAAAATAAGTCATAGATGTTTGTGTGATTGTAAATTATTTCATTAAGGGTAAAGTGGGTATTTTAAAGTTAAATTGTTACTAAATATAAAAAAGTGTCATTCTTTTTGGGATTGACTAAAAAGGAAAGTGTTTCATATAAATTGGGACAAAAGGAGTACTAAACATCAATTAATAGGGGTAATATTGTAAACTCACTATGTCAATCATTGCTTTCTTAATGGGTGTGTCATGTCAAAAAATAACAAGTAAAAGTGAACGGATGGAGTAATTGGGGAATTATTTTTCAAGTGATATTCGTGTACAAGCACATCATTTTAAAAAATGACATCTTCTCGTAATAAAAAAGGAAAAGAAAGGAAATTCTAGAATAATTTATAGATGAGATTATGTTTAGCTAGAATTGTGTGATTGTCAAATTCTTTTCAGTGTATAAAAGAAAATATTTATTTTTCTAACCATGATTAGAACCTTAATTTGGGTAGTTAGATTTCAATCTTTAATTTTTAAGTATGAAAAAAGTCACATTTGTCCATGTACGCTTAAAAAAAAGTTATATTTTGGGATGCTCTTACCATCCAACTTAACTTGGGCACAAATTTGCTCTTGAACGGTTAACTCTCGTGAACTTACCCTTATTATCTTATGTGACGCCTACCGAATATATTTTTATCCAAATTAAATTTCCTCCCAATATAATTCTTCTAGCCGACCCAACTAACTCAATAAACCCATTTCTAATTGCTAAATGACACAGAGCTAAGTGAAATATCGCACTCTAATATCTATGGTACCTAAGTAAACAGCAAACAAAAATATTCAGATTGTAAAAATAGCTGAAACAGAATTGAGCTAAAGAAATCATCAAAAATTCATAATGAACATGTAAAAAGCTATCACACACACTAGCTAATGGAGCTCAAATGAACAATTAAAGCAACAAGTTTTCCTGAATTTTTTTGTAAATTACAGCAAAAAATAAAAAAGGAGTAAATGTGTTGATAAGCAAAGACTTGATCTAAAGCTACTGAGTGACAAAAAAGAATTCTTATAATAATAGAATAAAAGTATATATATGTAGGCCCCACGTAATGATTGAGGTAGTAGGACCGGACTCAGGAAAATGAAAGTGTCGACGACAAATTTCAGGAAATGGATTTATTGGGTTAGTTGGGTTACGTAGGGTATACACGTTGGATAGGGTAGAAAAAATTAAGTTTTTGAAGTTAGTGATATTTGAAATTTGAAGTTTAATTTGTACATGTATTTTATTTGAAATTTTTTTAAAGTTTTGTACGTGCAAGTCTCACCACCCCAAATATTTATTTGAGCTAGTTTTTGTCTATTTATTTATTTATTATTATTATTATTATTATTATAAAATAATTATAATGTAGCTAATTTTTCCTTTTCTAACGGATCTGGCTCCTCTCCATTTCTGCTCTCTCCATTTTTCTAAATTTTTGTTTGAATTAGAGACACATGTCATAATTTAAAATTAATGATTGAGATTTAATTAGTTAAAACAAAGTCCTAACCATAGTTATTTACATTCATATATTTGCCCCATAAATATTTTTAACAATTCATTATATCCTTATTAAATATATTAAAAACTTTTCTTTACTGCCATAAGTATATATTAAAAAAAATCCTAAATATTTTTAATTTTTTTTAATTCATAATATAGTTAAAAAAATTATTTTTCTAATTGAGTATTCAGCTACAATATAGTGTAGGGAGTAACAGGAAATTTGAAATTGAGTGATAAAATTGATTTTGCTCCTAAAATTTAAAAACGTCAGGCGACAATTTTTCATTTTTCATTTGGAAATATTTTTTGAGAATAATGGCAACGTTAGCCAAAAAAAAAATATATGTAAAAACCCACTGCATGGCAAAAAATTACTCAAGGCAAGAAAGAAAAGATTTTTAATATATTTAGGAAAAATATAATCTAAATAAAGATATAATGGATTGTTAAAAATATTTATGGAACAAATATATGGAAATAAATAACTATGGTTAGGACTTTGATTTAACTAATTAAATCTCAAGCATTGATTTAAATTATGACATATGTCTCCAATCTAAGCATGAACTTGAAAAATATGAAGAGAGCGAAAATGAAGAGGAGCCGGATCCTTTCTAACACTTATTAAATTCTTTTAAATAATTAATTTTATCAAAATATCTTATTTACCAATTTCTGAAAATTATGGATGGAATTCTTCTCTATTTCTCATTTTGTCCAATATTTCTTCAATATCCTATTTGGATGAGAGATACTGTCATACTTAAAACAGAAAAGTGTCGTATTTGTCTTTGTATAAAAAAGTTATACTTATCACTCATCATATTTCTTTTGATATATTTGTTATTTGCATTCAATTTTGGACATGTATTTATCCTTATCTGATTAACTTTTAGTCTCATCCTTATTATCGATGTGACACCTACATATATATTCTTTTATTCAATAAAAAATTCCTTCCTATAATTATTCTACCCTATAAAACGTCATGTATAACCTACGTACCCAACTAACCCAATAAATCTATTCCCTGACATTTTCATTTTCGTGTGCCTGGTCCTATACTATCTCAATTATTTACGTGGCGCCTACGTGTATATACTTTTATTCTGTTTTTATTATATTTCTGTTTTGTCACTCAGTAGCTTTACCTAACAGCATGCTTTACCTAACAATAAGTGCATGCAAAGGGGAAATGATTTTTTTTTAAAAATAGGTTAAGAGAATGAATAGACCCCATATAGTTTAAATGTGTCTTTATGTTTTATCCATTCTTTAATTTCTATGCACATTTATGTTTGGCTTTTTTTGGCTTTAATTACTCCTAGACTACTGTCTACTGGTGCAATTAATTATCCACTATTGACTTGGCACACAAGTTAAGCAGCAATAAATAATATGTGTAATTTTACTATATCACCCTTTGAATATAATAAAAGTAATGCCTTGAGAAATGCATTGAGTGATAAATAGTAGTACTTAATAGCAAGGGTAAATTGGGTAGAAAAGGGTAAATTATTCATTGGTTTTACAAACTAGACAAATATTATTGGATATCTATTTTTAATATAGTAGACACGTAAAGATGAAAGGAGAAAGTATTTTTAATCATTTAAAATGCTAATATCGTTTCAATAAATAATATTTTCTCTTAATTTACTCTCTTCTGGAATAAATAAAAAGATAGTTAATCTAATCAATCACACTATTGAAGCATGTGTATATGCTCTTCACTTTGATTTTCTATGTTAATTAGTCAATGTTTATTACTTCAAAAAATAATTATTACTCCCTTCGTTCATTTTTACTTGTTCACTATACTAAAACTAGATGTCCAACAATACTTGTCCAGTTTGTAAAACCAATGAATAATTTATCCTTTTTTACCCATTTTACTCTTGCTATTAAATAAGTACTATTTATCATTCAATGCATTTCTCAAGGCATTACATTTATTATATTCAAAGGGTGATAGAGTAAAATTACACCTATTATTTATTGCTTCTTAACTTGTACGCCAAGTCAATAGTGAACAAGTATTGTTGGACGGAGGGATACTAAGGACAAAATGAGAAATTACATCTTGATCTTCTTACTCCCCCTGTCCATCTTTATTTGTACATGTGTTGACTTAGCACACCCGTTAAGAAACAATAAATAAAAGGTAATTTCACTGGATCATCCCTATTAATTATAAGTCATCTAAATGTTGAAAAATGAATGTAGTATTTAATAATAGGTATAAAATAGATATACACTACACAAAAAAGGATAAATTGTGGAAGATTAAAACTACAATTTGCGGAGGTTATAAGCCTCCACTATTTTCTGTCAGCAAATAGTGGAGGTTTTAAACCTCCGCAAATTACAGTGTTAACCTCCGCGCAATTTACCATTTTTTTTGTAGTAATAAAATGATAAATTATCTTTTGATCTTCCAAATTGAACAAGTAAAGTTGGACAACTATTTTTAATATACTGAATTGACGAGTAAAGATGGTAAGATGGATCATTTATTTTTAGCTAATGAATGAATAAAGTGGTCCTAAGGGAGTACATGATAATATTAACAATCAACCTTATGTTTCACGTTTGTATTAGATTACACGAATTTTGTCCATAAATACTGATGAAACCTTGCAGAGCAAATGCACCTCATCCCATTATAATGGCTTTTACTACTCTACCTTTGTGCACCTTCAATATCACCTCTTCTTTATCCAATACCAACTCACCTTTCTTTTCAAAACCCTCTCAGCTTTTCGGCCTCCACCGAAGGCGTAACCAAAGTTTCAAGGTTTCATTCAATGCCAACAACTCTGACGAGCATGACAAAAACCTTGAAGCAAACCTTGATAGGAGAAATTTGCTCCTTGGTTTAGGAGGTCTCTATGGTGCTGCTAATCTTGCACCATTAGCTGCATCAGCTACTCCTATTCCAATCCCTGATCTCAAAACTTGTGGTCAAGCCACGAAAACGGCTTGTACAAACCATCCAAAAGTAAAATATAGTTGTTGCCCCCCTCCTATTCCACCTAATTATGACACCATTCCATACTATAAGTTCCCTACCATGACCAAGCTCCGTATCCGTTCCCCTGCTCAAAATGCTGATGAGGAGTATATTGCCAAGTACAATTTGGCCATTAGCAAAATGAAGGAACTTGATACGAAAGAACCTTTAAACCCTCTTGGGTTTAAGCAACAAGCTAATATCCATTGTGCTTATTGCAACGGTGCTTACGTAATAGGTGGCAAAGTGTTACAAGTTCATAATAATTGGCTTTTCTTCCCGTTCCATAGATGGTACTAGTACTTCTACGAGAGAATCTTGGGAACCCTCATCGGTGATCCAACTTTCGCTTTGCCATATTGGAACTGGGACAATCCAAAGGGCATGCGCTTGCCTCCCATGTTCGATGTTGCAGGGTCTTCCCTTTACAATGAAAGGCGTGATCCGCATGTCCGTAATGGAACCAAAATGGATCTTGGTACTTTCGGCGAGGAGGTCCAAACAACTGAACTCCAGTTGTTGACTAATAACTTAGCTCTAATGTACCGTCAAATGGTAACTAATGCTCCATGTCCTCTTTTGTTCTTTGGTGCGCCTTACGTTCTTGGGAATAATATCGATGCTCCAGGAACCATTGAAAACATCCCTCACATTCCTGTCCACATCTGGACTGGAACAGTGCAAGATACAATTCTTCCTAATGGACACAAGTCATGCGGTGAGGATATGGGTAATTTCTACTCAGCTGGTTTGGACCCGGTTTTCTATTGCCACCACGCCAATGTGGACCGGATGTGGAATGAATGGAAAGCAATAGGAGGCAAAACAACAGATATCACACGAAAGATTGTTTGAACTCAGAGTTCTTTTTCTTCGATGAGAAAAAAAACCCTTACCGTGTGAAAATCGGAGACTGTTTGGACAGTAAGAAGATGGGGTACGATTATGCACCAAGTCCCACCCAATGGCGCAACTTCAGGGCAAAACTAAAAAAGGCCACAAATGGGAAGGCGAATATAGCTTCGCTTCCGCCAGCGAGCAAGGTATTCCCAATTGCTAAGCTGGACAAAGCCATTTCATTTTCCATCACCAGGCCTGCTACGGGAAGGACTCAAGATGAGAAACATCAAAATGAGGAGATGCTAACATTCAACTACATAAAATATGATGATACAAAGTACATTAGGTTCGTTGTGTACCTAAACGTGGAGCACAAGAATGTGGATCCAAAAGTGCATGACAAGACAGAGTTCGCAGGGAGCTATACTAGCTTGCCACATGTTCACGGAGCTGATGACACTGATCATACTGCAAGTGCTACTTTCCAGCTAGCCATCACTGAACTGTTGGAGGACATTGGTTTGGAAGATGAAGAGAAAATTGTGGTGACTCTGGTTCCAAGGAAAGGTGGCGAAGGTACCTCCATTGCATGTGCGGATATCCAGCTTGCGGATTGTTAAGTCCTGTTAATTTGTTGGAGAATTAGTCACTATTGAATCTGCTGAGATTACACTTGATGATGGTCATGTTTGTACTTATTAGGATTGGTAAGATAATAAGGGCTAGCCCATTTGCCTGTACTTGAGGTTTTTATTTCGTTATTAATAAAAAAGTCGCTAGACACTTTATCTAGTGATATAAAATATATCAAAAAATAAAAAATGGTGGTCCTGATTCGTTGTTCCTTTTTTTATAATGTGCTCCCGATAAAAAGAAATAAGGCGTACTCTATTGCATTACATACATGTATTGGGTTGAAAAACCAGGAATCCCGAATATGTCAATAAATAATTAATTGTACTAACCCACATATGTCTCTCCCATCAATAGGTACTAGTTGAAGTAATAAAAAAAATAACTGCTCTTGTCAGAAGGGCAGGACTACTATACTACTCCCTCCGTCCCATTTCATGTGACCTAATTTGACTGGGCACGAAGTTTAAGAAATAAGGATTGACTTGATAATGTTTACCATATTGTCATTTGCAATTAAAAATGCACTTGTATTAATTTTATTTAAAAAATAAAAGGTAATGTATTCACTTTTTAATTAAGTGGGACCAATAAGGGTAAAAGAATAAGTGTGCCTTTAAAAAATTGTCAAATAAGAAAACGTGACATTCTTTTTGGGACGAATCAAAAAGAAAAGTAGGTCACATAAAATGGGACGGAGGGAATATATGGTAAAGATCTCCCACACCTGGATTAGGCTAAAAATGATGAGTGTTCTCTTTTCAGGGTTTGACTATACAGAATCAGAACAATAGACTGATTGATTGTGGTCAGGTCAGAGCCCTATTTTCTGTTGAAGGAGATTGATTGGACTTTATCTGTATCTTACTTAATCTTCTGCTGAAACTGAATTCTCTAAAGCTTAAATAAAAGTACCCTCGGGAGAGGATTGAATAAGGAATTGACTTCTCTAAATCGAATTTTTTTTGCTTTTCCATGTTTCTTCATAAATTTCAAAATGTGCCTCGCATGACATATCATAGTTATATGATGCATTTATTTGCATAACAAGTGGATTGACGTTGGTCCAACATTTCAAACAATCAAAGCTTTCTTATTTTTTGCCAAACTCCCCCTCTGTAAATCAAAGGTTCTGTGAAACAAATTAAACCAATTTGAGATCAACAAAACTTCATGGCCAAAGCAAGTAAAAACAGTAAATAAACCATATTCATGGTTTTTCGAAGGAGAGTAGCAAAAGCTTGATTATATTTTCAGAAACTATTTTCTTGAATCATGACAATTTTCTGATTAACCTTTTAAAATTTTTGAATTGTACGTTCTTTATTGTGATTATAGTAGTATTTTTACGTAGTTTTCAAACACTCTCTTTGTTTCAATTTGTTTGTGTTAGCTACTATTTGGATAGTGAAAAGATTTTGTTGAATAATTAATATTAATCATCTAGATTCTAATATTGATAAATCGATTTTAATTTTCTTTGATGATAAACTTTTTCAAATACTTTAATTTATAAATATATATTATTCACTATTGCGACTAAAATTAATTTTTATGTAGTTTCTAAATATGTAACTTTTATTTCAAAAAAATTGATGATCTATGTCTGAATTTACACCAAACATTAGTACACACCAAAAAAAAGTTCTGCATGAACTAGCTAGTGATGCTAGAATTATCATGCATCATGTACACATCATTTAACTACCATGATAGGTACTCCTAAGCATTTTCTTTCATACCAAACACACACATATGTTATTAATTGGTTAAATGTTTGGAAAAATATTTTCTTAAATTAGATAATGTCCTTCAATTTGTGGAAAATTAATGAAGTGACTCCATTAATGGATGTCATTTTCCACGTTTAAAAAAATACACAGAAAAATATGCCATCGCAGATACTTTCTCTCTCCATTAATGGATGCCCATGCTAGCACGGGCTCAATATATATTACTTTCTTCATTTTAATTTAAGTGGCATTGATAAAATTTTGAAAGACATCAGATTTTTTTCATATGTTTTTTTGAATATTCTAAGTTTTTAATTATCGCGATTTATAATACTTATTACGAATTTTTTAAATATGTAAATCGTTGAAACGGCCTTTTTAAAATATCAAACAGTACAATAAAGATGAAAGTTTTTTCATCAATTGTAAGCATGTTTGGAAATGCTTTCGTTGTTTCATAATGCTTCGACTTTTCACATCTCTTAAGAAATCTTTAATTAGAGGTGTATTATTAAACTAATCTTATTAATAATGTTTTGAAAATTTAAATTTGACAGATACTATTCTATATAATTATTTAATACTAAAGATTAGGAAAAAAAAGTAACAAACTCTCTTAGTTTGTTAAAATAAATAAAATATCTATTTTTTATTTAAAGTTAAGTAAGATGAAACAAAAGGGATTCATTAAAATAAAAGTTAATTCACACTATTAAAATATAAATAAGAGTCATTAAAAATAGAAATTGGATTCATTAAAAATAAAAATCAGACTCATTAATTTTTTCGAATTTTATTTTAAGGGGTTTGATTTTTTATTTTAATTTTAAATAATATTGGTTGATTGGGATTTGGTGATGTGGACTTCTAATAAGAAGCCATGTAGCAAGAATGGTTTCGCAAAACCACCATTGAAAATAATAGCACGAATTTTGTAATGACAGTGGCATAAATGAGCCAAAACTATAATAGATTTCTGATAGTTCGATAGCATATTTAAGCCTTTTCCCTAAAAACAACAGTAGTGTTCCCTCCGTTTCAATTTATGTGAGTTAGTTTGATTCGATACGAAGTTTAAGAAAGAAAAGAAAAGTTTTAAAATTTATGGTGTAAATAAGTCTAAGATGTTTGTATGACTGTATCATTTCATTCAGGGTAAAAGGGGTATTACAAAATTATTGTTACTAAATATAGAAATGTGTCATTCTTTTTTAAGTGACTAAAAAGAAAATTGAGTCATATAAATTGGGACAGAGGGAGTATAAAATTATCCTAATATCCAATAGTAGTAAAGAAAAAAATAGATGTTTATTGGACACAAAATATGAATATATTACTCCCTTTGTCCCATTTTTATGGCACTCTTTCATTTTTAGTGGTGAAAAAAATTTCATTTTACTATAAGTAAAAATAATTTAACCTTAAAATTAAATTAAATGATTTATACACAAATATCTATGAATTGTTTTTAGACGATAAATTTTAAAAGTTTTTTTTTATTAAATATCATACCAAGTTAAATGGTGACACATAAAATAAAACGGAGGAAATACTAATTAAATTGTTGCTAGCAACATTCACGAAGCATCTAGTAAGCCATCTGTCAGCACACAAAATGTAGGTAATTAGATGTGTGAATGTTGAAAGAAAAAGTCGGCGAGCCCACATTGATGGTACAACTTAGCATTCATTTTGTACAAGTGAAACAGCGATCTTAGTCCCTCTTGGACTCTTATATATAAGAGAAATCTCTACAAGACTTCCCCACCCACCACCATTTCACTACACATAATTGAGCTGGTCCTAAGTCCTAACAACCCTTTGTGCATGCAATAGTCAAATTATAAATTTTCACTTTAAGTAAGTACGTAAATCAAAGTTAAATTATTTAACCCTTCTCTTCTAAGTAAGTATTTTATTTGATTATAATACCCTTTTTATTAGTTTAAATATGCTATTTATTAGTTAAATTAAATGAATAATTTCATTTATATATAAAAAAGTAAAAAGTTTATAATAAAAATAGCTCACTTTTTATTTACAGAAAATATAGCCAAACTGACCCAACAAAACTAAAAGGATCGGGTACCTGGTGGACCACCATGCGGCAGCCTCAAATAGTGGAATGAGGCCCATTCTCTAGATGTGGCCCATGGAGTGGTCCAACCATTCATTTTCTATTTTCTTTCATTACATAAATGATTATTAATAATATACAAATAGTTATGTTGTATATGTAATGTATCGATATTGTAGAATACTGTATAGACATGTACATATGATGTACAAATAGTTATGCTCTATATATGTAATGTATCGATATTGCATAAATAGTTATGTAGTGTTGATGTAATGTATCGATATTGTATAAATAATATATAAATGTGTATTAATATTATACAAATGGTGTGTAAACATATATCGATATTGTATAAATGGTGTATACACATGTATATATGATGTACAAATAGTTGTGTAGTGTATATGTAATATATCAATATTGTATAAATGTGCATAAACGTGTATCGATATTGTAAAAATAGTTATGTAATTTATAGACATTGTATAAATGGTGTATAAGTGTGTATCAATATTGTATAAATAGTATATAATGTGTATGTGTAAACGTGTATCGATATTGTATAAATAGGTATGTAATGCATTGACATTGTATAAATGGTGTATAATTGTGTATTAATATTATATAAATAATTATGTAATGTTATGTAACGATGTCGATATTTATTTGATGATCATGCGTTCCCACCTTAACAAAATAAAAGTATAATCAAAAAATAATAAAACAACATAAATATTCATTTTTTCCACAAAAGAAGTGAAACAATTAAAAAAAAGAGAAACAAAAAAAATTTAAACAACGAATATTTTTCTTTTAAATAGCACAATAAGAAAAAATTGAAAGTTTTTTTTTAAATAGTGCAGAAAAGAAAAAGATAAAAAAAGTTTATTAAAAAAAACGCTTGAAATTTGGCCAACCAATTGCCAACCAAATTGCCGACCAAATTGCTCAGTGGCCACTTTTTAAATAAATGATTTGGCCGAGTGGCCATATATGGTAAAAATATTGGTCGAAAGGCTATTTTAGATAATAAATAATAAGTGGGTTATTTTTTGTGTAAAAATTTAACTCAATAGATATTTTGTGTAATTTTTCCTAAATTAAACCGGGCCTTTCGAATAAATACAGATTAAGCTTAACATGTTTTGAAGACAGACGTGCTTGCAATATAGGTGAACTGCAACCTTTTGTGTTAGTTTTCTTTTGAAATCAAATCCACTTATATACTTTATCCTTATTTTACCGTTGCACTGTGAAATATTGATAGAAAAGTTTCTTAGAGAAAACAAAATATTTATTATTATTGACTCCTTTGAAGATGATACCAACAATTACTTTATCAAGAAGATATTTGAATACTTTAAAATAGTGACACAAGTCTTAATTATTGAGTAGAGATGACAATTTTAAAATTAATGTTAAAACTCTTAAATTTTATTATTGAGTAGACAGTTGCTTGATTTTCTGCAGAATTTCTTCAATCATTTTAAAAAATATATTTTTTCAAAGTTCTCAAAATTAAAAGAAAATAGTCCATAAAAATAAAAACAAAAAAGAAAAAGAGAAAGAGAAGAAGAATAATGCAAAGAAAAAAAAAGGATGAACGTCTTAGTGGCAGTGATGGTGACAAAAAACGGCAAAGAGAAATAAGAAGAAAAGATGAAGGGAGAGGGAAATCTGGAGAGAGAAAGAAGAAAGAAAAAGAAAGGAAGATTGAAAAGATAAGGTAAGAGAGAATTTTAAATTTTAAAATTTAAAATGGGAGGTAACTTTTTTTAAAGATTAAAAGTTTTAAAAATTGTATTTCACACCCAAATTAACTTAATAAAAAATTAAGTGAAGCTTTGACCTTAGCTAGTCAAAGTTGTCACTTTTTTAAATTTTAATACTTATTTGTCACCTACCTCTCAATTCTCTCTAGAGACTTCGTCTATTCTATTATGCCATTTATGTTTTTCTTATTCTCTTATTTAATGTATACTTATATTTAAATGTATATATATATTAATCTATTTACATACATGAGAAAATAAATAAATTTATCTACCCTTAAACGGGTTAATTTTGATCCAATCATGTTACTTAAAAATATAGATCCTCAAATGAATTATGTAATGGTACAAGGATGATTTGTAGTGGATTTAACAACATCATCCATGGAGAAGTTATAACATGTTAGTAAGTGGTGGAGTCAAAAGTTTTATTAAAGAATGTCAAAATATAATAAAATAGACATACATTAAAATAAACTAAGGGAAATCAAAATATATTATTTATATATAGAATTAAAATTTTGACTTAATTAAATAATATAATTTTTCGATGAAATGGGTGTCATATTGACACCCCCTTAGCATAGTGGGTCCATCACTGGGGTCAATCCGCTAATAAGCATGTGTTCATGAAGCAAAATAAATAAAAATAATTTCATGTTCTAACTAAATTTGATTGTTCATATTTATATAGGTTCAGACGATATGCAATTATCTTGGTACCAACAAATTAACAAATTACCATTCAACTGTCAACATTGACCATTTAGAAACCAACATATTGTTTTCATTCGTGTATAATTTTTAAGTCATTTTTTAAAACTATATAATACGGATATTGCTTAACAAAAAAGTGTACACTCCAATTTAAGATACAATCGTCTGAATCACATGACTCAACAATCACGTGCAACACACTTGTCGAGAGACTAATATATATAAATAATTCTAAGGAGGAGAGTTTCCCGAAAGACAAACGGCGTTTTATTTATGATCAAGTAATAGGAAGACATGGGGACTTAAGAATCGAGAAGTTCAATTTTGACACTTTGGATGGAGAGAACTTCACATCCCTTCTTTGGAACCACAGTTACAACGATAGTGTCGTCATCTTCCAACTTATTATCCTCCAGCAGTTCAGTAATAGCTAGGTTGAATTCTCTGGGCACAAACTTATGAGATGCATTATGAGCGTGTGGCAAGCTGGTATAGCTCCCTGCATATTCAATCTTGTCAAGCTCGTCTTTGTTGACTGTCTTGTCCGCGTTGAGGAACACATCAAATCTTAAATACTCCTTATTATCATGCCTGATACCCTTGAATTTTAGGATCTCCTCTTTTTCATCTTTTTCCTGCCGAGTCCTTGACGTAGCTGGCCTCTTTATGGAAAAGGAAATGGCTTTGTCCAGCTTCGAGAGAGGGAATACGCGTTCGGCTGGCATAACTGAACTTGGATCTATCTTTCCTTTTGTGGTCTTCTTTTGTGGCTTATAGCTAACCCACGGGGTTTTCATTGGCGCGTACTCATACCCCATCTTGACAGTGTCCAAACAGTCTTGGACTTTGACACGCCATGGGTTGCAATGTTCATCATAGAAGAAGAAGGCAGATTCTAACCAATCTGTTTGTGTGAGATCCACTCTGTTCCCTCCAAATGATTTCCATATATTCCACATTCGGTCCACATTGGCGTGGTGACCAGAGAAAACAGGGTCTATACTAGCCGAGTAAAATTTACCCATATCCTTGTTGGAAACTAGTACGCAGCGGAAGCATTCCAGAATCATACTGCTTACATGAATTATAGACAACAAACATAAACACGTAGTTCACACAAAGCGTGCTTAAAATTAACCAAGAATTACCTCTTGAAGCGTGAGCAGATATCCTGAAGTAAGTCCGTCTTCGAATCTGCGGTCTTCTACAGTGATCCCAAATTCACATCCGAACTCTCTCAATACTTGGGTGGGCAAGTACTGAATAGAATTCTTAATTCTTAGGCTAGGGGAATCCCTATTTATAGAGATACTCTCCCAGTCCAAAGAGGAAGCAAAAACCCAAGCCTGTTTTTACTTGAACAAGGAAAAGGTGCCTCTTCTCCTTTTCCCTTAGAAAATAGGATTCCGAGTTCTAGTTTAATATGGGCACTGTAGGGACCACGGAATTAATTACTGAGGCTCCCTATTATGGAAATAATTCAAAATACTAATTTGAATTATTCTTACCATAATAAATTACAAATCATTCCACTAAAAATTCGTAATTGCACTCCTCTATTTTATTTCAAAATTCCCCATTAAACACTTATGTAATTCCCCATGTTAAGATTACAGATACTAATCAATAAATTAAATTACTGACGAATTTAATATAATGATTAATTTCCTTTAGAGCAATGCTTAACTTATTTCATATGTCGGATTCATAAATCCACCGGCCGGGTTTACATATGAAAACTTATAAGCTTCTCTTAAAAGGCGTATCATCAATCTCTATACCGAGACATGGATTCCATCAACTAACTTATTATTTCACCAATATATATTATTACCATCCAATCTACCAGGCATATTGACCCATCTCAGGATCTCACCTTTTAATAAATCAAAACGATAAATAATATATACAGATCATAATAGTTATATCAAGATTGAGAATATAAGTACATTTAACAGTTTAGAGAATATGTTTTATCAGTCAGTCTAAAACAACTATCTCTACTCGGTCCTGTTCAATACATACAAAATGCACTAGCACGAGAAGTTAGAACTATACCATTCTCGTAATCAAGATAAATTACATCTAATCTCGTGCTACAATCATTCTGATGGTTTGTCCAAATTTCCATCTACGATTGTGAACTATAACTTTAACTTATAAGAACCGATGATTTGATCTTCTGTGTATAAGCTTAAACTCTATACACCAAATCATCTACTATATAAGTTGAGGACACATATATGACAATGATCTATTTAATGTAACAATTTATTGAATTGAATAAATATAAATAAATGAATAAACAATCGTTCAATAAATAATACTATGTCAAAACGCATGGTTTATAGTATATCCTAACAATCTCCCACTTAGACTCATAACCATGCACCCACAACTCTAACACCCAATCCTTCTACATGCCTATCAAAAGGCTTTTGTGGTAAAGCTTTTGTGAAAGGGTCTGCCAGGTTGTTTTCTGATGCAATCTTCGCAACCACCACATCTCCTCTCTGCACTATATCTCAAATTAAATGATATTTACGCTCAATGTGTTTTGCCTTTTTATGGCTTCGTGGTTCCTTCGAATTTGCAACCGCACCACTGTTGTCACAATAAATTGTAAGTGGTGCTTTTATCGCAGGAACAACTGTCAAGTCTTTGAGAAAGTTTCTAAGCCATACTGCCTCCTTAGCTGCCTCAGAGGCTGCTACATACTCGGCTTCCATGGTGGAATCAGCAACACAAGTTTGTTTGATGCTCCTCCAAACAACGGCTGCACCTCCCAAAGTAAACACATTTCCAGAGGTCGACTTTCTAGAGTCCTTGTCAGATTGGAAATCTGAGTCTGTGTACCCTATAGGCACCAACTCATTCGAATGGTAAACTAGCATGTAATCCCTAGTCCTTTTCAGGTACTTGATTATATGCTTAACTGCTGTCCAGTGTTCTCTCCCAGGGTTAGACTGAAATCTGCTAACCATGCCTACGGCAAAACAGATATCAGGTCTAGTGCACAACATCGCATACATGAGGCTTCCTACAGCTGATGCATAAGGAACCGCCTTCATATTTTCTATCTCCTCATCTGTCTTAGGACATTGATCCTTAGAAAGAGAAATTCCATGTCTAAAAGGAAGAAATCCTTTCTTGGAATCATGCATGCTGAACCTGGTAAGAATTGTATCAATATAAAGAGCTTGCGATAAGCCTAACATCCTTTTCTTGCGATCACGTAGAACCTTGATCCCAAGGATGTGAGCAGCTTCTCCCAAATCTTTCATATCAAAATTACTGGACAACCATTCCTTAACTGAATTCAACATGCCCACATTATTTCCTATGAGCAAGATATCATCTACATACAATACTAAAAATACCACTTTGTCCCCATTCCACTTTTTGTACACACAAGACTCATCAAGACGTTGCTCAAAACCAAAAGTCTTGACCGCATTGTCAAAACAAGTATTCCATGCCCTAGAAGCTTGCTTTAATCCATAAATAGATCTCTTAAGCTTGCACAACATGTGTTCTTTCCCTTTTTCAATGAAACCATCTGGCTGTCGCATAAAAATACTCTCATCAAGACTTCCATTAAGGAAAGCTGTCTTGACATCCATTTGCCAAATCTCATAATCATAATGAGCAGCAATGGATAAGAGAATTCTAATAGACTTAAGCATGGCTACTGGCGAAAAGGTTTCCTCATAATCGATCCCTTCTTTCTGAGTAAACCCCTTGGCAACAAGCCTAGCTTTATAAGTTTGCACTTTTCCGTGTACTCCTCTCTTTTTCTTATAGATCCACTTGCATCCAATGGGTTTGATTCCATCTACAGGTGGTTCTACAAGATCCCAGACTTTATTAGAGTACATGGACTCCTTTTCTGATTTCATAGCAATAATCCATTTGTCTGCATCTTTATCTTGTAGTGCTTCGTCGTAATTCATGGGCTCGGTATTCAACTCTTCAGGGATTCTATCAAAAGACTCTCCCAAGAGTGCATACCGAGATGGTTTTCTTATCTCTCTCCCACTACGACGAGGCACTTCAGTTGTAGGGGTAGGTATAGGGGCAACTGCACTATTATGATCTTGTGGATGAACCACATCATTTGCTGGATTTTGAGTCTCTATGTTATCCTCATCACCTTGCGGTGTTAGGACATCAATGACTTCTTCCTCTAGTGCAATTTGCTCAGTGCTACTCCCACAACTTTGATGCAATGGATTTTCAGGAACTTGTACTTGTGGAATTATATGTCTATTAACATCTCTCCCACTACTAAAATGCAATGGTATGTTAACTCTGACATCTGGAGATTGGATTTGGTTTTCATTATTGTCAGTAGATTGATTTGTTACCTCTTTGCTTAATTCCCGTAAAACTAGTTTACTTCTAGGAACATGGCTTGTCATAAAATCCTTTTCTAGAAACCTGGCGTTGGTACTTACAACGACTTTCTTTTCTTTAGGATTGTAAAACAAACCACCTTTCGTTCCTTTAGGGTACCCAATAAAAACACATGCTTCTGATCTTGATTCCAACTTTTCTGCCTTCCCTTTCAGCACATGTGCTGGACATCCCCAAATCCGAACATGTTTCAAACTAGGTTTATGCCCAGTCCATAGTTCTATGGGTGTCACAGGTACCGACTTAGAAGAAACTAAGTTCAGAATATAGTTTGCAGTTTCTAGTGCATAACCCCAAAACGAATAAGGCAAATCCGAGTAACTCATCATAGATCTAACCATTTCTAAAAGAGTCCTGTTTCTTCTTTCTGCTACACCATTCTGTTGAGGAGTTCTAGGTGCAGACATCTGAGACGTAATTCCTTGTTCTGATAAGTAACTAATGAACTCATTGGAGAGGTATTCGCCACCACGATCAGATCGTAGTGACTTGATATATTTCTCATGTCGTTTCTCCGTTTCTGTCTTAAATTCTTTGAATTTCTCAAAGCACTCAGACTTACGGCGCAACAAATAAACATATCCATATTTTGAGTAATCATCAATGAAAGTCACGAAATACTCATAACCACCTCTCGCTTGAACGTTCATTGGGCCACATAAATCAGAATGAATTAGCTCTAATTTATCATTTGCTCTATTTCCTTTTGAGGGAAAAGGTCTCTTAGTCATTTTTCCTTCTAAACAGGATTCACATGTTGGTAGTGCTTCCACTTTTAATGAACCTAAAGGTCCATCCCGAACCAACCTCGAAATCCTGTCTAGATTTATATGACATAGACGCAAATGCCATAAATAAGTCTCATTAAATTCAGAAGAACGTTTTCTTTTACTTGAAAGGTTAACATTATTCAGTTCAATAGTTTGTTGCAGTTCAGGAGAGACATTAATAATAAAAAGACCATCAATCAATGTACCAGCAGAGATAAAATGTTTATTATAGCTAATAACACAACCGTTATCAGAAAAATTAACATTATAACCATATCTCAATGCTCTAGAAACTGAAATCAAATTTCTTCTAACAGCAGGTGCATATAATACGTCTTTTAAAATTAAAACTCTACCATTATCAAACGAAATGCTAATATTTCCTAATGCTAAAGCTGGAGCTGCTGAACCATCAGCTTGAAAAATACTAACTTCACCTCTATTCAACTTGCACGTTTCTTGAAACCCCTGCAAAGTAGTGCAGATGTGATCAGTGGCTCCTGAATCTACACACCATGATGTGGTAGAAACAGCCGCTAAACACGTTTCAACGACAAGTGAAAGTGAAGCTAGCTTGTTTTTCTGCTTGTCTAGGAAAACTGGGCAATGTGTCTTCCAATGGCCTAACATCTTGCAATGAAAACACTTGCCGTTAGGCTTTTTCACTCCGCCAGTTAGAGCTACAGCTTTCTTAGCACTGTGAGTCTTTTTCTTCTTCTTTCCACCTTTCGGTTTAGAAGTAGAACCTTTCTCAACAAAGTTATGACACTCAAATTTATTTAGACTCAAAATAGTGCTAAAGGAGGTAAAAGGAGACATATTGAATCTGAGATTGAAAACGTTACATAGATCATCAAAACAGTCATATAAACATTGAATGATTAAATTCAAACTCATCACATACATATATATTCATGCATCTCAAATAGCCAATCGATGGGATTGGAGAACTACTCATGCAATACACATATATAATGACCGATTATTCACTCCATAAACTTTTACAGACCTAACTCAGATGGAGAGTATTCTGTTAGTTTAAGTGAAAACCTAACTCTAGTTACATTGATCCAATCATATATTACTCAGTTTAGGAGAGTTAATACAGATTATCAAACTAGCAATTAAATACATAATGACTTGTATTAAATTCATCCGATATGGAGGAAGGTCTAAGCCAACACATAAACTTAATACTTCATTACTATTTAATCGTATTAATCATGGGAATAAACCCTTATTACCATTTGAATTTTTCTTTTCAAAAAAATTTTTATACTAAAATTTTCCAGAAAAATAGCACCAAGTTTTCCAGTTCTTTCAATATATAATCTCATACATATGCAATTATAATCTCTCAGTGATTCCAAATAAACGAGTCACTTGAATGACCAACAGTTTATTAATCATGAAAATTCTTAATATATACACACATGAGAAAATAACACATATACTGAAAACAATGTTGCAATAAGGCTTTGAAAGTTAATATTGTACAAAAACTTATGTCCTATGATGCAAAAACTTTACAGTCCAACAAAATTCCAAGAATCAAGGACCATTTGTTTTCTTTAATTTTAAAAACCAAAGAATTCCTTTTATAAAAAGGATTCAATCACAGTTGGAAAAAAAATTCACTACCACCGTCATTCTTTCATGAAACAGAAACTATCCAACATAATTCCAAAAAACAAGGACCATATGTTTTCATAATCTTTAAACCAAAGAATACCTTTGATAGTAAAAAAGATTTCAATAACATAAGGAAAAATTGTTCACTGCTATAGTTATTCTTACGTGAAACAACAAAACCTCAACCCAACCTTGATTTTCTTGGACAACAAGCAAATTTTTATTTTTTTTATTTTTTATTTTTTTTTTAATTTAATCAATCACAGCATGCGATTAGAGAAAACTTTATTTACTTTTGCACAATGATGTTGTCACCATCATTCACGTGCAGCCAAAAAAAAAAAATCCAACCAACCCATAGTTTTACTCTTAACAAATAAAACAGATTTTAGAGACGAAAAAAAAAGTTAACAGATGACTTGATTTGCTTTCTACGATGTTCTCACCGAAGCCGACCATCAGCATCTTCCGTTTTTTAAAAAAAAAAATTAATTTACCAATCAGTGATTACAAATTCAACGAAAATATAAAATTTGTTTCGTCATCAAAACCGGTGACAACAATTCATAACAATTTCACTTATTCTCTTGAATAGGTTATCTCATGATAAATATACTAGTTATCTATAAAGATGCAAGCAAGGCTCATGATGCCAATTGTTGGAAACTAGTACGCAGCGAAAGCATTCCAGAATCATACTGCTTACATGAATTATAGACAACAAACATAAACACGTAGTTCACACAAAGCGTGCTTAAAATTAACCAAGAATTACCTCTTGAAGCGTGAGCAGATATCCTGAAGTAAGTCCGTCTTCGAATCTGCGGTCTTCTACAGTGATCCCAAATTCACATCCGAACTCTCTCAATACTTGGGTGGGCAAGTACTGAATAGAATTCTTAATTCTTAGGCTAGGGGAATCCCTATTTATAGAGATACTCTCCCAGTCCAAAGAGGAAGCAAAAACCCAAGCCTGTTTTTACTTGAACAAGGAAAAGGTGCCTCTTCTCCTTTTCCCTTAGAAAATAGGATTCCGAGTTCTAGTTTAATATGGGCACTGTAGGGACCACGGAATTAATTACTGAGGCTCCCTATTATGGAAATAATTCAAAATACTAATTTGAATTATTCTTACCATAATAAATTACAAATCATTCCACTAAAAATTCGTAATTGCACTCCTCTATTTTATTTCAAAATTCCTCATTAAACACTTATGTAATTCCCCATGTTAAGATTACAGCTACTAATCAATAAATTAAATTACTGACGAATTTAATATAATGATTAATTTCCTTTAGAGCAATGCTTAACTTATTTCATATGTCGGATTCATAAATCCACCGGCCGGGTTTACATATGAAAACTTATAAGCTTCTCTTAAAAGGCGTATCATCAATCTCTATACCGAGACATGGATTCCATCAACTAACTTATTATTTCACCAATATATATTATTACCATCCAATCTACCAGGCATATTGACCCATCTCAGGATCTCACCTTTTAATAAATCAAAACGATAAATAATATATACAGATCATAATAGTTATATCAAGATTGAGAATATAAGTACATTTAACAGTTTAGAGAATATGTTTTATCAGTCAGTCTAAAACAACTATCTCTACTCGGTCCTGTTCAATACATACAAAATGCACTAGCACGAGAAGTTAGAACTATACCATTCTCGTAATCAAGATAAATTACATCTAATCTCGTGCTACAATCATTCTGATGGTTTGTCCAAATTTCCATCTACGATTGTGAACTATAACTTTAACTTATAAGAACCGATGATTTGATCTTCTGTGTATAAGCTTAAACTCTATACACCAAATCATCTACTATATAAGTTGAGGACACATATATGACAATGATCTATTTAATGTAACAATTTATTGAATTGAATAAATATAAATAAATGAATAAACAATCGTTCAATAAATAATACTATGTCAAAACGCATGGTTTATAGTATATCCTAACAATCCTCACCGTAAGAGGTGTTACCATTACTCAATTTCGTTCCGGGGTTAGTACCAGTCCAAAGGTAGACAGGTGTATGAGGCATGTTTTCAATTGTTCCAAATCCTGATGTTGGAACGGTCCCCAGAGGGTAAGCCTCACCAAAGAAGGTCAGCGGGGTTGGAGCATTAGTTATCATTTGACGGTACATTACTGTTAAGTTATTAGACAACAGCTGGCTTTCAGTTGCAGTTTGGGCCTCCGTGTTGACATAATTGAGATCCATAAAGGTTCCATTCCGGGTGTTCGCACTACGGTTTTTGTCGTATAGATCAGGATATGTATTGGATTGATTGAACATGGATGGAAAATACATGCCGTCTGGATTGTCCCAGTTCCAATATGGCAAAGCGAAAGTTGAGTCAGCGATGAGGGATCTCAAGATTCTCTCATAGAAGTACAAGTACCATCTATGGAACGGGAATAAAAGCCAATTGAAGTGAACTTGCAAGTCTTTGCCACCAACAGTAGTGTAAGCACCGTTGCAATAAGCACAATGAATGTTGGCTTGTTGCTGGAACGAACGAGGATCAGATGAATCTAGCTTCTTCATTATACTAATGGCATCATTGTAATCGTCTATGCAATCCTGGTCAACAACCTGAGCAGCAGTTCGGATACGGAGCTGGCTGCATTCAGGAAGCTCGTAATATGGAACATCGTCCATAACCATACCATCTGGTAAAGGCGGTGGGCAGCAACTATATGTTACCGGTATATTACCCTGTATGTAGGCGGTACTACAAGTTTTCAGACTAGGGGCTGGTATGGGTTCATCTGGAAGGTTATTTGAGGCTGAGGCTAATGGTGCAAGATTGGCAGCACCATACAGTCCTCCTAAGCCCAAAAGGAGATCCCTTCTATCAAAGTTCATTTTTTCGTCATGCTTGCCCATGCTGCATGAAACCTTGAAACGTTCCTCGTTACGTTTTCCATGGACAAAAAGACGAGAGGGTTTTGAAAAGAAAGATAAATTGGTTAAGGAATTAGAAGAGGGAGTGTTGGTTGTGCACAATAGTAGAGTAGATGAAGCCATTGCTGATGGGATGTTGAGTGCTTTTGCTTTGAAGGGTTTCGACCATTTATATAGACATACACAATTGGTATTAAACGGAAAACACATCCATGGCTGACTGTTTCGATATTTATCATTCAGTAATTAAAGCCAGGAAAATTATTAGCATAAATATTCACAGAAACAACAAACACAATATAAACATATCCACCACATGCGCTACATATCTGTTCTTTAAAAAAATAAAATAAAATTGGGGGGTAGGGAAAGGGGACTGGGAGAGGGGATTACAATATGGGAAATTGAACCCTCACCAACAAGGCGGGAGTTCAGGTAACTAACCAACTAAGTTACTAAGATTCCCTGCGCTATATATCTGATCTACAGATAAGAGCAAAGCTAGCAAAAAATTTTTTATGTATAAGTAATAGATGTTGAATCTCTATAGTTTTTTCTGGTGTTTACTCTTTTATATTTTGAATCCTTTTTAAAAAAATTCTAACTCCGCCACTGTAATTGATGTGCCATGCATAATTTTTAAAACTTTAATTTGTTATAGGAGTAATATACGGATATTTACATGCATGCCAACCTGGCTATTCAAGTGACAAAATGATAAAGGAGATTAATTTTTAGTGGAATGGAATGATCGGATATTGACATTTCTATTATTGAGAAGATGATGAAAAGAAGAAAGGAATTTATATATTTTTTATTAAAAAAGAAAGTAACCACAAAACTGCCAAGATATGTGGCACAAATTGACACCAATTAACAATTTAACATGTCTTGTCACTAACTCGAAAATAGTTCTTTTTTTCCACTACTCTTTGTTTTTAATTTCGAAGTAGCACACCTTTTATATATTCAAAAAAATTATAAATTAGCCTAAATTATTGCAACGTATCTGATCTATTTAATTATCTTTACAAATTCATGAATATTGGGATCTTTCAAAAGATTCACCACAATAATTCCATCGGTAAACCTAAAAGAAAAGTATAATCAGTTTAACAAAACCTTACACCTTACAAATCGGAAATTTGTTTTCCTGCTTTCTTTTACTAAGTAATTTATAAAATTTCCATTGGTTTAGCAACCAAAATAAAATGCTTATACTTTAAATTTGTTTAGGAAAAAATTAAGGGTGTCAATGTTTTTCTACATACCGATTTAACTTGCCGGATCCAATCGTGTCAAATTGATTATTAGTTTTTTAAAATAATAAATCATAGATTATTATATAACTTTATAATCGTACAAAATAATCAGGTAGATTTTTAATTTTATAAAAATAAATCGAAGAAATTCTGAACCGTAACAATTAAATTTATGTGTAAAATATGTTTTATTTATTACGTTTAAAGTAATAAAATATTAAAATATTTACCTGGGACTAGGTGATGGAAACAACTACAAACCAACAAATAGTTAATATCCATAGTCCCCACTCTGAAACCTATTACTTTACTTTTATGAAACTAAATCAGTTCTAGCATCTCGAGTAGTAACTAGTAAGCTATAAGGTATACTCCAATGATCTTAAGTAGGAAGCTATAGGGTATTAGATAAGTATCTTTTTTTTCGTAAGAATTTTTTTAAAAAATATATCCTAAATTAATTGGGAGTGTTATATGTTATGAGGCAATTACAAGAAGGGAGACTTGACCTTACCTCCTAATACAACACAAGGATGAAGCTTTATCCTTCACAAAAATAGGGGTGGGGAAGCTAACATGTATATATATGCCACTCACAAAAGGACTACCTATATAGCTTAACTAACAAAGAAATTCCACTCACAAAAGGACTACCTATATAGCTTAACTAACAAAGATATTCCACTCACAAAAGGACTACCTATAGATATACCATCTGTGATTCAAATGATCTAGGGCACCAAATGTATAGTAAAGCGCACTCATAGTATGTCGATCACACGGTCTATTTATCCTATATAAAATGATGCAAGAGAATTTAAAGGAGAATATGTTTTCCTTAGTTTGATGGAGCTTGAGCATTTCATTATGTGTGAGTGGGGATGTTGGAAATATATATTGTGTCGGATCCACCCATAATGGGTTCTACTTAGCATGTTAGCTCATTAATTTGTCCTTCTCCTTAACCCTAGCCCTTATTGGATGCATAAAAAAGAGTTTTTTCCACACTTGACGGAGACTAGGATTTACAATAGAGAAAATGTTCTACATCTCCTAAAGGATATCTAGATCGTGGATAAAGAAAGTTCTTCTGCTTTTTGAGAGCTTTCAACGATCGATGACACAAGTCGTGGTTGCTGACGATTTACTTCTCTTATGAATAAACTCGTAAGTCTCCTAAACTAGTATTTAGGATTGAAATACTATAGGTTCCACAATGTGGCATAGGGCATCTCCGATGTAGTAATGCCATGATAGATTCTTCAAAAAAAATGATGCATGAATGTTTAAGAGTTGAGATATATATAGTTATTTGATTTGTTGTAATATATAGTACATCTAGAAATTTCGCAATAAATTAAACTATTTTTTTTATATAAGAGTTATATTGTGCTATTAGGGGTATCAGATTGAGCCCAAATTAAGTGAATTCGTCCAACCCAATCCAATATTTATGGGTTGGGCTCAAGATAAGTTACAATTGAGTTCAATCTCAATCTATCAAGTCTCAACCCATTTTTAAAAAGGGAAAAAAATCAAAATATACATCCTTAGATTGTATATTGCAAGTCATAACAATACTTCTTAGATTGCAACTAATAGCAACTTTACCAAAAAAAAATATGATTTAATAGCAGTTTTAAAACCAAGAAAATAGAATATCAATCACCCTCATATACCTACCAAAACAGTTAACTACTAAAAAAGGATAAATAGGTTTTTAAAAAAATAGGATATCAATCACCCCATATTTCTCTCAAAATAGTTACTTCCTTATTCTACTCTTTCACAATTAAAGCAGATTCTTCTTCTTCATTCGAATTTTACTTCATCTATGTCGGTCATATCAGAATTAAGATTGGAAAGCAACCCAAATTCTTCCAAATTGTTGGTCTTATTCGTCGGGAATTTTTTCCCATTAAAATACATATTTACTCATTAAGATTGCAATGGATCATTGTTCCATATCCATAAAATGGTTAGTGTTGTTTATAGATTTAGTGGACTCCATATGATTTACCATTTTCAATTTGAAAACTTGTTGTATATATAAATTGGTTTATTTACCATTTTCATACACCTTTTGCATACACTATATTTGGATATGAAATGTATATACAAATTGGTTTCATACTAATAAGTTAAGTTATTTAGTCGACTCCATATGATTTTACCATTTTTTATATATTAAAACTGATTTCATACACTTTTGTAAATCGATTTACCATTTTTCAAACACCTTTTTGTGTATATAAACTGATTTATCTTTTGCATATATTTTTTTTTTGTGTGTGTATGAAATGTGTATACTAATTAATTTTATGTTGATAAGTTTACCTACTGTGTGAATTCCATATGATTTATCATTTCCACACATAGAAAATAAATTTTAATATTACATCGCTGCTATCTACGTCAGAAATCAGATAGTTGACTAGGGAACGTCGGTGGCCGAAAACGAAAAGTGAAGGAGTTGAATATAAAATTGGGAGAGAAATTTCAACACAAATTCAGATGAAACAAGTTATAAAGACAAAAAACCTATAAATTAAAATCACAAAATCCAAAAATCTGATAGAGATTACACTTGATTTGTATATTCTTAGAAAAGAGAAAAGATGAGAGGAAATATGAAGAGAAGTAGAGAGAGAAATAAAAAAGATGAAATAAGGAGAGAAGTAGATAAATTGAGGAGTAAAGAGAGGAGAAAGATCTGATTGGAAAGGGATCAAATACCCACTTTTTACTCTTCTAATGAATATCTACACGTTAATTTATGATTAAAAAAATTAACACAATAAAAAATAAAATTATTAGTATAATTTATCAAATTTGCTATGACTTGCAATTAAAAACACAATTCAATCTCTAATATATTAAAAGTGTGAAAACCCTTAGAAAAGTGATTTGAACTTTTGCCCTTCATTAAAATAATCTCCAATAGACAAAATCATCTTGTTACTATTTTCTTAAAAAATAAATTAATAATTAATAATTAAAGAATCCTAAAACAAATGGTAAAAGAAAAATATTTTTTTAAAAATAAGGAGTCCTAAATTTATAGTAATAGCTCGAGGTTTTCTCTATAAAAAGGACAATAACCAAGGGAGAAAAAAAAACTACGCCTAAGCTAATGTAGGATTGTTTCCTTTTCTATAATTTTTTTTTAATTTTTAATAGTGTAAAGAAATATAAAAGAACAAGCATGTTTATTCTTCTTCATCTTTCTCTGTTTTGCATTGATCATTATATATACCTTTTTTCGTCCTATTTGTATTACAGTTTGAGGTAATTCTTGAAGTATAATTTTTTACTTGAAAAATCGATAGCACAAGATAACCAAAAGGTGGGTTTCTTTTATTTTTCATTAAGTTTTTTTAGAATATATTCATCCTAAATTCTATTTTTAATGCATGGAAATTTTTATCCTTCATTAAAAGTTTTGTCTTAGACAAAATTATTTTTTCACTCCTTTCTTTCAATTATTATACCAAAAAATAAATTAAAACGTTAGTCTAAAGTCGGCAAGTTTTTATTTTTAGGTCAGTAGTTGAATATTCCTAAGTTTTATGGAAAAACTACTAAAATATATAAATATATAAAAATTCCGTTTATTGTGTCCTACTGCAAATATTAGTGGTATTATAATCAATCAAATTAGACAAGAATCTGGTGCAACAATCAAAGTTGATAGTTCTGTTGCCGAAAGTGATGATTGTGTGATTTCAATTTCTGCGAAAGAGGTATTTTCTATTTCTTTTGATGTTTTGTATTGGAGTGTACAAGTCGAGAATGTTTGTCCAAGGTAAACAAAACATCAAGAATAGATTATCGGGTCAAAATTTTCAACCAGACAAGAATTATTTTCATCAGAGACCGGAGCTTTGTGATCATTATCGTATTATTTTGTTGTAGTTTACAGGCGGTATATGAATGTCGGTCGGCTTTGAGGAATATTTTTAGGTAAAGGTTAGGTTTAATTATATTGTTTTGATATCTCTATTAGTATATTATTTTGTGGTAGTTTATAGATCGTAGATGAATGTCCATCGGCTTTGAAGAAATTTTTTGTGTAAAGGTTAGGTTTAATTGTATTATTTTGATATCTCTATTATCGTATTTTTTTTTGTTGAGTTTACATGTAGGAGATGAATGTAGGTCGGTTTGAGGAAATTTTTGTGTAAAGGTTAGGTTTAATTGTATTGTTTTGATATCTCTATTATCGTATTATTTTGTTGTAATTTACGGTGGTAGATGAATGTCGGTCTACTCGGACAAACTTTTTTAGGTAAAGGTTGGGTTTAATTAAATAAATTCTCCATCTTTACATGTTAAAAAGATGTTAAATTTAATTATTGTATTCATACTTATTATTTAAACAAATATCTAATTTAGTGTAACGTATGAACTCATTAAAGTGAGGTACACGCGCGAGACGCGTACACCTAAACTAGTAATTATAAAAAAGTATAGCTACAACTTGCAATAAATAATCTAAAAGTACATATAATAAAATTTTCACTTTAAAAAAATCTTCAACTGAGCTCAATTCAATTTCCATTTCAACCCATTTAATAGGAAAAATGATTTTTTTAATAAAAGAGGAGAAAACAAGTGACAACTAAATTTTTTTATAAAATTTTTTTAAAAATTCTTTTCTTACCCCAACCCCTACCCATCCTACCATCCTACCCCCACCACACCCGCACCTCCCCCCCCCCCAAAAAAAAAAAATTATTTATTTTATTTTTTAAAAAACTTTTTCATAGATAATATTTTCTTGAAAAATATTTTTCCTTCATACCGAACACACCTATAGTATATTTTATTTCATTGGTATAAAGTTTGGTGACTTTCCTTTTCAAAATTAAGAACTTGTTTTTTTTTTTTTAGTAGAAATCAAATTATAGTTACAAGAGATAAATATCAATATGTTAATATTCTTTAGATTAAGCAGGTCAAGACCCTACCCATGTTTTAGCCCATTTTAGCCCAACTTAATTGAACACAAAGTAAATTTAAGTTAGTCATGATTCAACCCAATTTTTAATTTAATTTATTTTAATATCTCTAATTTCAACTCAACTCACCCATTTGACATCATATGCGCTATATATATGTAAAGATTTGATAGTAAAAAAACAAATTACTTACTCTGGAAAAAGTGAATACTATAATGTCATAAGGGATCCTTAGTCATGATGCACAAAATTAAGATGACAATTGACTATTGCATGCTCATGTGGGGGAGTCCTGTAGAAACATTGAGGGGGCGAGGGGGGAGGGGTCAGGGGGGAGGGGGGAAAGACTGCCAATAGAATTTTTGTTGTTGTTGTTGTTGGGTTAGGGGGTTTGGGGGGCGTTTAAACGTGGAACATGACATCCATTTTCAGGAATCACTTTATTTAATGATAATATATTTTAAACCATGATTAAGTACTTGACTACTTAAAAATTGCATCACTAATATTCAACCAAAACGAGTGCCATTCACTCATACACTAGGGAAAAAGCAAAATTTCTTTTTACACAAAGTTGAGGGCAATCTCACAGATAGTGCACCTGCTCCACGTTTAAATCAAAGTAAAATAAAATATACAGCTCCATTGGCAAAGGAGAAAGTTGGTAGGATAATCACTTGTTACAAAAGAGTAATGATGATGGAGTAATCACTTCAATAATTAGTACTAACATAAGTACATGTTATCTTAAAATTCAAACTTATTTATTACTCCCTCTGTTTGTATAACTTGACCATGTTATTAAGAATGTTTTATTATATACATATTTACTAAATTAATTTTTTTAATGATACTTTAAAACTCTAAATTTTGACCATATAATCATAATTAAAGTATGTTAATTTATTTGGTTGAAGAAATGGTGGAGTAGCCTTCTTTTTTTCCTTTTATTTTGGTAGAACAAATGGAAACAAATGCTCCCTCCGTTTCAAAAAGAATGATCTAGTTTGACTTGATATGAAATTTAAGAAAATAAAGAAGACTTTTGAATCATGTGGTCATAAATTAAAATTGTGTCAAATGTACCAAAATGTCCTTTAATCTTGTAGTCTTAAATATGCCACATAGAAAGTTGAAATTAAAGTATTGTCCAAAAAAAAAAGAATCATTCTTTTTTAAACAGATTAAAAAGAAAAACAGGTTATTTTTTTTTAAACGAAGGAAGTAGTTGTTTGGATAGGCAGAAAGAGAGGATCAGATGGTTATGTATGGGCCCATGTGATCAGCTGGCCAAGTAGACCCCCACCACTTACAATAGAGTTCTCCACATGTGCCAAGTGTATAGAGGAACTAAATAAAAGTAAGATGGCTATTTTGTACAACAACAATAATATACCTAGTATATATTCCCACAAAGTAGGGTCTGGGGAGAGTAAAGTGTATGTAGTCTACCTTAGAGGTGAGGTAAAGAGATTGTTTTTGAAAGACCCGACTCAAGACTAGATGACTATTTTGTTTAATTAGAAAATGGTACACTATCAACATCATTAAGTACGATAAAGTTTCAACAAGATAATTAGAAAATATCAAAATTACCCTTATGTTAGGCAGGCATGTTGACTGAAAGAAGCTTGCAACTTTCTCTTATATAATAAGAGAAAATACGTCTAAATAGGAACTTGGAAAAATGACGAGAAAAAAAATGGAGAGAAGTAGGATCTTAATTGATGTGCAATCAATTCGAGGAACATAAGCGCTGACTCCATATATAAAGAAAATATGTGATGCAGGAAAATTGCATGGAAGACAATCATTCATTCTTGATGCATATAGCAGTAACTTGTGTAGTAAATCTAATTTCCACGTCATTTTTATTACATGTAGACTTTTCAGTATTTTAAGTAGAATTACTAAGTGAAGATTTAATAAAATAAATCATTCAACTTATATTGGGAAATGCACGCGCTATATAACTGTTCTGCAGCTACAACAAGAGGCCAGAGCCACGTGGGAGTACAAGGGAGTCATCCGAATCTTTTTGGTGAAAAATTACATTATTTATCCAAGATAAAAAATATTTGTATGTATATATAATGTTGGTGTATATGTATTTTATTATTAAAATAATATATTAAGTGCATATGTTAGTAGGTATAAATTGTGGAAAAAGATGACCATTAGTTCTTGTAACTCTCATGATCATTAGTTTTTGTAACTCCATGGTCATTAGTTTCATGTAACTTATGTAACATCAAGACTATTCATCTATCCACATTACTACACCTCATTAATCCTATTCAATACATGGAAGAATTCTTCACCTATAAATAGTGGTGTTTCTTCTTTTGTGTTTGTGAGGAAGAAAGATATGAAAAATATTATACTTTGAGTTAATGTAGTAAAAGAGAGTTGTGACAAAGAAAATATTCTAAGCCTCCAACTATATTCACTATACAAAAGAGAATTTTATATGTTGAAGGAAGGTGTTCTCATGGTGGAGCTTTGGACTTTTCAACTAATCCGGAGTTACCTGAGTTGTATATCGTGATGGGCTGTTGTATCATGGAGGGGACAAGTCAAGAGATATACTACAAGATTGGTGTAGATTATGCCGCAATGGGCTTGAATCTCCTTAAAGAGGGCGAGATATCTGTGCCTCAGCCTAAAGACATTTATATTCATTTTTGTCATTTTATTTTCAATTGTAATTTTTGTTATTTGTGGTATATTACACCAACAATTTTAAGAAGATTAATGATTTGTTACAGTTTGAAAATTGCAGAAATCAAAATGGGAGATCTCAACATCTCAACGTTATTAGATCTTTTCAAGAGATAGAAGGGAAGAGATGAACAGGTAAAATATTTTTTTCTACTTGCTCAACTCAAGCAGACGAAAGGTAAAAAACTTTTCTACTTGTTGCGGAGAAAAAGGTAAAAGACTTTTACCTAATATTTTCATGAATAAAATGATACTACTTTTCATGAAAATTTATTTTCGTTAAATTCTCGAAATAGTGGGGGCTTATGAAATGAGAAAAATAAGTCACAATGAAAAATGTGATTTTTACATTTTTGAAAATGCTTTGAAACAAGAAAAATATTACAAGTGCATGTATTAGTGTTGGAATACATCACATGTCATTATTAATTTGCATATGATTTGATGTCTTTAATTTGGCTGTAACATTAGTGTCATCTAAGAAACGATAAATAAAATGTTGAGTAGCCATTTGACATTAAATATTTGGGTAAGATAAATTCATTCTTGGAATGAAAAATATCATAAAAACATGTGATGGATTTTTTCTTACAAGTCACATTATGGTGAAAAATTACGAAAGACAATTTTGTTGATTGTATGAGCCATGCAACTCCTTCAAATATGTGAAAGTTGTGTAACAAATAAGAAAGGAGTTTGCTAGCCTAACAAAAAAAAAAGAGATATGTGATTAATTGCATTTGGCCTAATATTGTGTGTGCAATAGAAGCAAATAGGAGATACAAGCAAGTCGTGTATATGCGAAAATGTATGGCTTGTTTTATAAAAGAGAAAATTTGATGCTATTTGTTAAAAATGAGAAAAATAAATTATTATTTGTTAACTCTATCATGAAAGTTGAACTAATTATTTTAGCTTCAACTAGTGAAAAAATGAATTAACTAGAGATCTATGATATCAATCACTTTATTTGAGAAATCAATATATCTAATTTTGATTTATTGTGATGGTACCAAAATATTATTGGTAGAGTATAAATCATTATTGTAATGATAAAATTCAGACCATAAGGAGAAAAACGCAATATTGTGAGATCATATTGATCAACGGTATACCATTAATATTAATTGTGTTAAATCTTGCAGATTTAGACCAAGGCCTTGGCAAGACAAAGGTCTGAAGCACATCGAGGGGGTGAAATAAGCCTATAAAAACACATGAGTCATATATGAAGAAACCCAACCTGGGGACTAGAGATCTTATTACCAGGTTCAATGAGAAGAACGAATCATATGATGATTTGGTGTGGGATGCACTATTGTTTAATCCCTTCCTATGATGTGAGTGCATTTTATTCCTGTAATGATTTGTGAAGGTTGATTCTAAGAACTCTTAATGAAATTTTGTATCTCGTATGAGTGGGGTGTAGAAATTACAGGACCATCCTTAACAGATTTCACCTATGTAAGTATGGAAGCAGGTCGCTTCCTATGAGAATTAGGCTTATTCTCAAAAACACTCATGAAAAATTGAGATAGCACATGGCCGTAATAGCACATGGCCGTAATGTGCTGGCTATTAAAGCTTATTTTAATACCTTGATTGTTGTGTGTAAGCAATAATACTTTATTTCCTTTAATCAGTCATAGTTCAAGTCTAAGACCACTACTGACTCTCACTACAAAAAAAACAGCAAATAGCGACGGATTCTAGCGACGAACTGCTTTCCGTCGCTAAACAACGACGGATTAGCTACGGAATTACAATTTTGTCGCTAAAAAGGGTAAAAAACAATTAGCATCTAATATAACGACGAATTAGTGATGGAAATTCTAATTCATCGCTAAATTTTGGCGCTAAATTTACGCTCCTTTATTTTACCTACAGAATTAGCGATAAAAAGCCCGTTTACAAAATTTATTATAAAGTAGCGACGAAATTAGCGACCAAAAGTTCCGTCGTTAATATTAAAAAATAAAAATCTCAAAAGTATATTGATAGTGACGGATAATTTCATCGCTAATCTATCGTAGATACCATTTAAGAACTTATTCTAGGGCAAACGTGTGAAAACCTAGTCTGAAAAATTTGTGGCCTTCTCTCGCTCTCTTCATCCTAGGGCAGTACCACTTGCTCTCTCGTTGCTTGTCTCTGGTAGGTCTCATGTTTCCGGTAGGTCACCTCGCTCCGGCAGCTCATACCTCTCAGATTGCTCTTCCATTTCAGGTAATGCATAATTTTTTAGGAATTTGGTGTCTAATTTGGGAAAATCTCAGTATATATGAGACTCTTTATCAACTGGGCAACAATTTTTATGAGAGAAAAGAACTGTTCTTTTGGTGTTTTCTTATATGGGAAGCTGTAGAATTACTCCCTAGGATACCCGTTAGTAGGCTAAAAATCTTTTGGGAGGTTCACACCTATATATGTTTATACAATATGTTATTTGTATACGTCTTTTTGTTTTGTGCTTACATTAACCTAGGTTGGAAGTAATTTGTAGCTAAACATTCACATTATGCTCATTTGAACAGGTTCAGTTTAGAAAGAAAGCTTGTGTAGCCTGATAAAGTTAAAAAGATTATTGACAGTGAAAAGTTTTGGTTTAGCTTAGAACTTTACACAGTTATGATTCTAGTGTTTTGACCTGCGGGTAGTAGTTTCTTGTATTATTTACTCTTAAATTCTTAGAAGAGTATTTGAAATGTAGAAGTTAACTTTGAATTGGAATTTTATTCATATAGTTTTTCTAATTTTCTTATAGGACAGTGAGTGTAATATACTTGTAAAATGCCTCCTCCTTTTCTTTAATTTCATTCATATAGTTACTGTAAATTGCTTTTTTTTTGTGGGTGAATTGTGTATTATTTGTTTCTGTAAGAAAACCTAGCAATCTTTTGACTCGTCTTAGATCTATAGTTTTATCTTGCCTTTTGAATTTCTTCCATTCTTGTTTGTACCTAATTTAAATGATAGAGTTTGCAGTCAGCCATGTGTGATTTGAGGAATTTACAGTATAGTTTGCAGCGACCTATACATATGTTGTCAGTTTGTACTTGAAAATGCAGGGGCAGATGCTAATATTATTCACATGCAGCAAGGTTTTGTTTTCTAATGCTTTCATTCCTTAGGGGAAAGATCAACTAATAATGAAGTTATATAGAACTGGAGACATTTTAGTGAATGAAGTTTAACTTATTCATCTAAGTGTCAAGTATATACATGATAGTTCCAAAAGGATTAATTGAATTCTGCTTTTCATTTCTTTGAGTCATTTACAAAGACATTCGTCATTTTAGTTCTGGTATCTGGAAGCCGAATCAGTTGCAGGCTATAATGTAGAATATGCACGGGATGCGATCCTTAATAGTTCATTGTTGGCATAGACATAAATTGAGGTTCTTCCATTTTGTAGTATAACCTATTTTGAATCATATCGTGTCTCATGTTTGTAGTAATCTGTTGTTATGTTATTTTAGTTTTTTCATGTTGTGTATCTTTATACATTAGTTTGGTTGTTGATCTCACACACTTTTAGAGCTTAAAAAGTTGATAGTTTCAAGGATCAAGTAGTTATCTTTTTCTAGATTTTTAAGACTAAGTATGTATGTGATGTATATGTTGTATTAATTCGGATTTTTTTTGCGATTTCGAGAGATATTGGACTTATATCTGTACTTAATTTCTGAGTATCAGTTGGTGTTCTGATTTCAACAACCCCATAATACCTTTATATTCTGAATGTTGCTGTTTTTTAAATATTACCTTTTTTGACCTACTTGATCTTACAGTTACCGCACATCACAAGATAAGGTCTTTCTATTTACTATTTCTTCCAAAAGGTCTGCTCAGTTCATCGCTATTGTACGTCAGTAGAAGCTACTCTTTCACACCTGTTATGATTTTCATCTTCACCCAATTCTATGTGATTTTTGTATACCAAAAAGTTTTATTGTTTAGCTTACTCCTAGACCTTATTAATTCGTCTATGTTCGAGTTAAAATAAGTATTTAACTTAGAGTTGAGGCCTTAGCATTGCCTACTTAAGCTGTGTATAAACTAAACCAACAACTATTTATTAGAAATTAAAATCTCTACCAATAATAATGAAATCCATAATATTGCATTTTCAGAATGTGCAACTCATTGCAATGCTTCTTTATCCTTTAATAAAGAGGCAGAATCAACACAAGTTAGTGTTGTTAATTGTGAAACTTAACTTGTGGTTCATCACTTCTCTTGCAATATGTTGAGTTCCATTTCGTTGACCTTTCAGATTATTACCTCTTTGCTTAAACGATTTTGACATCTAACCTTTTAGCTGCTGCTTTGTTCACTAAAAGGTTTTGGTAATATGTTAGAATGTCTAGAGTTGAGAGTTTAATAATGATTGTTTGCAGATTTTGCAAGGATTGAGGAATCAAGTAGAAAGCTTAGATCTTGAGGATTACTGCACCTCGATTGTAGAGGTATAATGAATTGAATTACATAGAGAGCAAATAATCACTGAAGCTAGCAACACCACATCTAACATCTAAAATGACCCTTATACTCTTTACCCATTCAGTTGTTGGAAAAGTCTGAATAGAACACAAGAATATATTTTCTTGTAGAGCTTTCAACTGATTCATCTCTCTTGAAAAATTTTCATGACTGGAACCCAAAAACCAATCTAAGTCCTGTTTTACATTTAGATAACAACACAAACTAGTAATACATAATTGGTACATATATATAATAATAAGAAGAATTCACATTGCATCTAATTAATGAGAGAGACTTCAGGTTTTCTTTTGTTCCCACAAGAGTGCATATTTAGTTTATATGAAATTATGTCCTTCATTACCCTTCATCAATTAATTTGATTTTGTAAAGTATATGAATATGATCACCCGTTTGCTTGGACTCTTCAAAAATATCAATGGGTGTGTGTCGGATTCTTCAAAAGTAGTGAACTTTTGGAGAATCGGACATGGGTGCGACATAGAAAGTGAAGAATTCGAGCAACTTAGACCTTTTATCCCTCAACTTCCTCTTTCCTGTGAGAGGCCGTTTATTTAGTCTCTAAAGTACTGAAATAATGTATTCCTAATTGGGATGCTCGAGTATAATTATCCATTGTGTAGTGGCTTTAAAGGTGGATAATTAAATCTGGCATATTTTTTTGTTTCAGGAAGAATATACCTTGAAATGCACGACTTGATTGACGTAATTGGAGGTTTAGCTGTTGGGCAAGCAATCTTGGCATTCTGGCTCTCCGTTCACAGATACATAGATGATTTCATAGTCTCAAGTTAAAATGGTATGAATATTCATTAACCACTTCCATATAGAATTGTCCTTAATGGTCATTTTGTTAACGTTCAACCAAAAAATTCAGAGAATTGAATAAAGATACACCCTTCCTGATAATCTTGAGGTACCGGTTTGTGAACTCTCACAAAATAACTTCGTTAGACATGGGGCTAGATGACCTAGGTTCCTAATTTACCTATTCTAACTGATAGTATGGAGAAATGTGTCAAAAAGAGGCCTTGTAATCAATGGAAGATTAAGCTAGGACTGGTAATGCTTTAGCAGATAGGTTTCCAAATTTAATCAAGATTCCTGGAACATATTTGAGCTTGGTACCTTAATTATGCACATTATTTTTATGTTTTAAACAGATAATAAGAGCGTGTTCTTAACGGAAGTGTTTTGGAAAGTTAAAGTATCACAAAAAGTATCTTTACCGCTGAATGTAGTAGTATCCTCAGATTAGATTAAATTTGTTAGAGAAACCTTGCTCTATGATTGAATTCTACTAGGCCCTTTAGCTGGACCTTTTAAGTTAAAGATATGCAATGAGCAAGTGACAGAAGATTGAATTTTTATAGATACACATCTAGTTTTTTGGAATTATTTGTTCAAACAACTCCCGTGAAATAAAACTACAACCACACTACGCCTGCTGAAAAAGATATTGCTCAGTCTCCTTTGGCAGGTAAATTACAAAGAAAAATGTGAAGTTTGAAATAATGCTTCCTCATAGATGTATATATCTCATTGATAGTGTTATTATGCTTTTTTGTTATGAAAAATTGTTATACCTTAAACTTGAAAACTTACCCTTCTTTGATACTTACTACGGAGCAAATCCGAAGATAGAAGATTTTACATTGGTTAGCTGAAACAGTAATAGCTAGCTGAAGCAGTTCGGTGCTCAAAATAGAGAATATATCTTGGATTAGCTTTCACATATTTTCCCGAAAGAAGGGTATTTGGATGTTGATCATACATGGTAATGATGAAAAACCGTTCTTGTGCATGTAAGTAAAATAGTTTGTGATCTTATTGACCTGTAGATGGCATATACAAATCAATTTGTTTGATAGATTGAATATACAAAATTTTCTAAAGATTTTTATTTACTGTTATTTACAGGATAGAGCTCAAGAATTATTAGAACAATAATGATCACAACGACAATCAATAGGATGAGATGCATGTTACAACTCAGATGTATTACGAGATTGTAAGACGACGGAAGAGAAGAGTTTATGGTATTGGATCTAGATCTCAATGGAAACACGATTACGACCTTGGGTCCCAATTCTGAACCTCATGAACTCGAACACCATTAGTTAGCTTTGTAGTTTAGATTTTATTATATTTAGTTGAACAATTATGAATATTGTTGTTAATTTATGATTTATGTATTTTTGAATTTGATTATATGAAATTAAGTTCTTAGAGTGCGTATTCAATTTTAATACTGTTCTATTGGGATTTTGAATAATACATAAAATAAATTAGCAAAAAATAGTGAGGGCTATTTTATAGCTAAATATTTACTATATATAAAATTATCAATAATATGATACAAGTTGCAACGGAATAGCTACGGAAATTCCGAAGCTAACATTTCTTGGCGACAAAATCACTAGGCAAACTAGTAACGAAATTTATATGTATTAGCTACAAAATTGTTCGTCGCTACTATTAGCGACGAAAATATATGTCGCTAATCCGTCGCTAAAGTTAGTGACGGATTCCAAAATTTGGTCGCTATACGCTTAGCTACGAGCGTTTTAGCGACAAACTCAATTCCGTCGCTAATCCATCGCTAAACGACTTTAGCAACGGAATATGTTGATTTAGCAACGAATTTCGTCCGTCGCTAAAACCAGTTTTTTTTGTAGTGTCTGGAGTAAAGGTTGTTTTATTAAGTGGAGGTTCAATGCAAAGCACACCTTCATTATGCATAATAGTCTCCCTTCGACTAAATTTGGTGAAATATATACTCTCTTATTTTAATATTAAAATGAGTGAAAAAATATTGATGTATATGCATTTTATTATTAAAATAATATACTAAGTGCATATGTTAGTGGGTATAAATTGTTGTAAAAGATGGCCATTAGTTCTTGTAACTCATATGACCATTAGTTCTTGTAACTCTCATAGTCATTAGTTCTTGTAACTCCATGATCATTAGTTTCATGTAACTTATGTAACATCAAGACTATTCATCTACCCATATTACTACACCTCATTCATCCTATTCAATACATGGAAGAATTCTTCACCTATAAATAGTGGTGTTTCTTCCTTTGTATTTGTGAGGAAGAAAGATATGAAAAGTGTTATACTTTGAGTTAATGTAGTGAAAGAGAGAGTTGAGATAAAGAAAATATTCTAAGTCTCCAACTATATTCACTATACAAAAGAGAGTTTTATATGTTGAAGAAAGGTGTTCCTATGGTGGAGCTTTGGACTCTTATATTAATTCGGAGTTGCTTGAGTTGTACATCGTGATGGGCTATTGTATCTTGGAGGGGACAAGTCAAGAGATATAATGTTGGATCGGTGTAGATTATGTCGCAGTGGCCTTGAATCTCCTTAAAAAGAGTGATATATTCGTGCCTCAGCCTAAACACATTTATATTCATTTTTGTCATTTTATTTTATCAATTATATTTTTTACGAAAAAGGGCCTAAAATGTCCTTCAACTATTTGAAATGGTGCAAAAATGCCCTTCATCTACCTGTTGGGCCTGAAATGCCCTTCCCGTCTACCTATTGAGGTTGTTTTGCCCTTTTATTTAACAGTTGACCACTTACCCCACTTCATTAATGACGTGACATATTTCTATTGGCCAACTAATATTTAATTAAAATAATTAATTTCTCCTTTAAAATCCGACCCGCCCAACCTAATAACTCGCCCCACCTAATTGTTGATATATTTTATTATTATCTTAAAACTAGTCAAAATATCTTAAAGAGTAAAGCATATTGATATTCATATACTAGGGACATCTTAAAGAGTAAACCATATTGATATTCATATACTAGGGATTTCACAGAAGCTTCCATCTTTTCAATATCTACAGGCAGAGTTGTCGTGTCTCATTCTTCCTACATTTTCGAGCTTAAGAAAAAAAAATACTTTTTCCGTTTCAATTAGTTTGTTTTACTTTCCTTTTTAGTCTGTTTCAATTAGTTTGGGCGGATCGAGATTTTAAAGGAGAACTTAATTATTTTAATTAAATATTAGTTGACCAATAGAAATATGTCACGTCATTAATAAAGTGGGGTCAGTGGTCAGATGTTAAATGAAAGGAAAAAATAGCCCCAATAGGTAGACGAGAAGGGCATTTCAGGCCCAATAGGTAGACGTAAAGGGCATTTCAGGCCCAATAGATAGACGAAGGGCATTTTTGTACCATTTCACATAGTTGAAGGGCATTTTAGGCCCTTTTCCCTATTTTTTATTATTTGTGGTATGTTACACCAACATATAAAAAATATTAAATCTTCCGAGGGGACTTCCATCGTGTAGTTGAGTACAAATAAGTCAGTTAAAGACGAGTAGGCAGGGCGTTAGGTTAGTGACAGTGGGGTACGTAAATGAGGACAGATCACATGATTTTGTACTGTACATAAGGGTCTTTATGACACAATCAACAATTCGCTTCATTTTCAATTAGGTCTTGCTCTAGCCAAGCCAGAAAAATAGATTAGATATAAATTATATAAAATAAGTTGGTTGAATATATTTTCCGAAATAACCTAAATCTTTGTGGTTTCTTTCCATGCTTATTTTTTATATATTTTGAATCCCCTAGAATAAATTTATCAGTAGTTTGAATGTCTTAAAAAATCTTATATTTTGAATCCCCTAGAATAAATTTTTCTGAAGTTTGAATGCCTTAAAAAAAAAATTTTAAATCCGTCACTAGAAGAGGTAGATCTGCCCAAAGACATGTGGCGCTAAAAAGGAAGCCAGCGGAAGGGTCCATTACGACAGTAAATGCAGAAGCTATGGGAAAACTCTCTCGATCTAACGGTGGCAGAGGTGTCATCTCGTACTAGATAAGGTTCAGCAAATAGTCACTCCCGGTGATATGACGCAAGGGGCAAATTACGAGAGACATGTTTTTCAGGTCGCTCAGGTACCCCGACAACCTTGTACGAAGTTGAGCAGTGCCTGAATGTTAGTTGGATATCTAGTGGATCAAACACGTGGCGTAATGGCATATATTTTAGTACTTTAGGGCTCAAGTATCGAATTTTAATTGGTCAAGGCCTAATGTTGTAACCTGTAAATAGTCACTGCTCCTCATTAGCTTGTAAAAGTATCTGGACTCTCACTCTCTTATTGAATACAATTGTTTTCTTAGTCTCCAAGCATTTTTCATTCCTTGCAATTTGCCTTGCTTTGTGTTTGCCGTGAATTTGGTATAGTTGAATTTGTAGGTGAGTCAAGAGCACGTGTTATAATTTAATCTTATTCTAAGTCTGGTTTACTAGCAGATTGATTACTAGACGATAACAAGAACAAACAAAGTAAAATGAAAACAAAATGAACAAAGTAAAATAAACAAATCTAAGTAAGCCCTAGCTTGGAGCAAGACTGACTCAAAGCAAGACAAATTGCATAGAATAAAAAATGCTTGGAGGTCAAGAAAATCATTGTATTTAGTAAGAGAGTGAGAGCAAGGATCGCTTTTCAGTTGTTATTACAAAATATGGCCATTGATAGAATGCATATCCCTTTCTTCTTCTTTTCTTCTCTCCCTTCTTCATCTCTGCATTGTATATCCATTTGTTTATTTGCAAGAATAAAGTGGTTGTTCAGGAAATGGATCCTCTTACACAACTAAGTTTTGCCACTCGAGTTTCAATTTTACCCGATTTATTTGTACAAATTCGACCCTTGGCTCCTCCCAAATAAGTTTCTTCTTCATTTTTTTTCAAATTAAAATTAGTGTTTATGATTAGAACTTAATTAGAAGCATTGCAGAATTAGGAATACTTCCAGTTGTAAATATTGTGATTAACTACATGTGCTCTTCAATTTTGAAAGAGAAATATGCATATTGGTTAATTAAAAACATACAAATTGTCACTCCATGTTCAACCATTAAAGCTTGTTTAAAGCTCAATTTTAAAATTCGACATGTCGTAAACATGAATTATTTTGAGTGAATAATAAATCAAAAGAATCGAAACATCACGAAGAGCTCATATCTAAAATCTGAGATTGTTTAGAGGAGATTTTGAGTTTGACAAGATTGAAAGACTCCATTAGCCATTAATGCTTCTTCAAAGCTCGATTTAAAATTCGACGTGCAACAAAGGTGAACCGTTTCGAATGAATTATATATCAAAAGACTCGAAACAGCAAGAGGAGCTCATATCTAAAATTTGAAACCGTTTAAAGGAGATTTAAGTTGGCCGGAATTGAAAAAAAATATGTGTATGTAAATATTGTATAAACAATGTATACGTAAACGGTTAAATAGGCTTAAATCATCTACGACCCCTTAAAGTTGTCCAGAGGATTCACTTAGACACTTCAACTTAGCCTTGTTCCTATTGAGCACTTCTGCCACTACACATTTGAGTTATTTAAACACTTTTTGCTCATGTGGCACATTGACTGTTGTTCACACCTCATTGTGCGCGTAAATTTGTCTTTCAACATCTTTTTCCATTTTTTCCCCAAAATATTCTTTTCTTCTTTATTATTATTTTTCTTTTCAAAAATCCCCCCCCACCCCACCCTTTCTTCTTGTTTTAAAACCTCGCTGCTCCCTGCCACCACTCTACCACCACAAGTCCACCACTCCACCACCAATAATCTACATCTACCTTCACCTAAACCTTCTGTACATACAAAAAAAGAAAAACTAAACCCCTTAGCTTTTATCTACTAAACAGAATTCCTCTCATCTTTTATTTTCCTTGTGTTACCATGGCTGCTCCTCCACCCACTTTCGATCACTTCTGATTTGAACAAATATTGCTTGAGTTTTTTTTCCTCAAGAAATGATTTATTATGTTCACTAAAAATGGTAGTTCCTTTGTACATGTCCAAAAGAATCACTCTTCCATTTTTTTTCTTCATGCTATTGAGTATCATTTTTTTTTAATCTACCTAATTTTTCATTCTTTTAAAATTAGAATATTGTTAATCGGAGAAAAATTATGTAGGAGAAAATTATTAGAGGAGAATAAGAAGGAAAAGATATGAAGAATCGAAAAACTTGACTGAGATAGTGGGGGAATTACTATGGCGGGGAAAGAGAATAAACAAGGAAGGTTGGGGAAGGGATGTATAAATGGATTTTTGCTTGTCTTTTTTTGCTAAAATTATTTCTTTTTGGGTTTAGAATTCTTTAATCCTCAAAAAAAAAAATTATGATTATTTTAATTGAAAATACCACATGTCACCATTTTATTCGTTATTTTGACACATCATCAATGTGTGCATTACACATACTCTCTTTTTTGTCTAGTTGCTCGAAATGTGTTTAATATGTATATATTTATTAAAAATGGAGTGTCTAATAGGAACAAGGCTAAGTTGAGGTGCTTAAGTGAATTATGTGGACAACTTTAAGGGCCGGTTATGACTTAAGTCTATATTGTTTATACAATATAGATACATTGCATATACATTAGATACATTACCTATGCATTAACTGTATAATAATGTATATTCTGCGTATAATAGTGTATAGTATATATTTATGTACTAGATACAGGGAGCCAGTGCCAGCACGGGCCCAACATATGTTATTTTCTTGGTCCCAATTTATGCAACACAAATGAAATTTGGACAGCCAATTAATTTTTTGTATAATTTTAAATATTTTAAGTTGTTAATTAGTATTATGATTTATTGCAAGACACAAATCTCAAAAAGTAGGCGTGACTAATAATGAAGAGAAAAATTATCGATTTCTTTGGTCAAATTACATGAATTGGACCACTAATATTTACTACTCGTTTATATATAGCCACAAAATAAAAATAGAAGGGCGAATCAGTCAATTTATTTTTCGACCCAAAGCTACTTTATGTTCTCGCGTATTACATATTTTATGTTGTTAATTATTGTGATTTATAGTATTCTTTACGTAATTTTCAAATAGTATATGTTACTTTTTATGTCCCAATTTAGTAACTATGATAGAATTTCGAGAGCCAACAGAACATTTTATGTCTTTTAAATATTTTAAATTGTAAATTATTATAATTTATAGCACTTTTATACCACTTTCAAATAATTGTCCGAATTTATGCGGCACCGATAGAATTTCGGGAATCAGTCAATTTTTTTTATTATGCATTTTTAATATTTTTAAAATTTATTATTGTGATTCATAGTTTTTTTTTTTACGTAAATTTCAAATAAATATAAGTAATTCTGAGGAAGTAGATGGGCAAAATGGTCATTTCGCAAATTGACCCTAAACCCCTCAAATAATAATAAGTGGGACTTTGAGGAGCTTATTTGTAATTTTTAAAAGTTGACCCTAAGCTCCTCATTCCCATTTTTTAATAATTGTCCCAATTTATGTGACACCGATAGAATTTCGAGAATCATTCATTTTTTTTACTATGCCCTTTATCTGTTTTGAGCCGAGGGTTTATCGGAAACAACCTCCCTACTTCATCTAAGGTAGTGGTATGGACTGCGTACACTTTACTCTCCCCAGACCCCAAGTATACACTAGGTATGTTGTTGTTGTTGTTGTAATTTGTAGCATTTTTTTACATAAATTTTAAATAAATATAAGTAATTCTGGAGAGGTCCTCAAATAGTAGTAAGAGGGACTTTGAGGAACTTAGTTGTTATTTTTGAAACTCATCAAATAGTAATAAGTGAGGCTTTGAGGAACTTAATTGTCATTTTTGAAACTTGACCCTAAGCCCAATATATGTGTTACTTGTTTAAAAATACTTTAAGTTAATTATTGTGATTTATATTATTATTTTTTTGTAATTTTTAGATAAACGAAAAGAGTATTAAATACAAATAGAGGAAATTGAACTCAATTTCTAACAATAAAGAGATAAATATGATATATATAGATAATTAAATACAATAATACATATGTGAAATTAAATAAAAATAGAAGGGTGAATCAGTCAATTTGCTTTTCGACCCCAAGCTACTTTATGTTCTCACGTATTAAATCTTTTATGTTGTTAATTATTTTGATTTATAGTACTTTTTACGTATTTTTCAAATAATATATGTTACTTTTTATGTCCCAATTTATGTAGCTATGATAGAATTTCGAGAGTCAACCAAATATTTTATGTCTGTTAAATATTTTAACTTGTTAATTATTGTAATTTATAGCACTTTTTATATCACTTTAAAACAATTGTTCCAATTTATGCGGCACCGATAGAATTTCGAGATTCAGTCAATTTTTTTTATTATGTCTTTCAAATATTTTAAAATTATTATGTAAATTTTAAATAAATATAAGTAATTTTGGAGAAGTCCTCAAATAATAATAAGTGAAATTTTGAGGAACTTAGTTGTCATTTTGAAAAGTTGACCCTAAGCTCCTCAAACATTCACTCTTTCACTCTTCTATATATTAGAATGTGTGTTTGTTTGTGGGGAAAAAAATATAGAAAGCGTTAAATAGTGTAATCTTGGATCTTTAAGTGAAATAAGAATTTTTGTATTGAATAACTGAGTCACAGAAGAATGCTATGCTGTCATGCCTAGCTGGCAAGCTGTTGCTTCTGTTATTTGTAGTTGGAAGTTTGTTACAGGACATGTGATAATCACGTGAGTTTGTTAGGATAAAGTCGGTGTCAAAACTCTATAAATAGAGGCGGTTGTAGAATGCAGAAGGTGAAGTTAATTGTGTAAAAATCTGGAGATTGAGAATGTAGGCTTGATGCTTGTTCAATAAAATTTTCAATTGTGTTTACTTTTAATCAGTAGTTCAAAACTTAATATGGTATCAGAACTAAGTAAGACGGAGCTCCTCACCTGTGCATAGCTTTCATTCAACCCTACCAGAAATTGCAACAACCTCTGTTGTTTAACATGTTCGACATGAGAGCTCGACTCCGCACAATCACATGAAGGAGAAGGAACCATGACATCCATCTCATCCCATAAATCTCTCATCTTAGAGTAGTAAGCTGTTACAGTGTCTGTTCCTTGATTCAACACACTAATCTCCTTCCATAGATGAAAAATTCTGGTCAAGTTCGATTTATCGAACCTCTCCTTGAAATTATTCCAGATCTTCTTTGAGCTTGATGCATAGACAATGCTCGTCATTAATTCAGGTGCTACTGTAGCACTAATCCACGATAACACAACCGCATCATATCTCTCCCATCTAATTGCTAAATCTCCCTTATACGAGCTCTTAACACATGTGCCGTCAACAAATCCTAGTTTGTTTTTGACTAATAACGCCAAACGCATCGATCTGCTCCACACTCCATAATTCTCTGGACCTGTGAGCTTCATGGGAATCAAAGCCACACCAGGAGTATCTGATGCTTGTAGATGAAGAGGATGATTGTGATCTGTTTGCGGATCAACTTCTGCTTCTGCTCCTTGATTGTTCACCATTGTTGAAGCTTCAATGACTTTATCAATGGTGATTTCGACTAACTACTAACACTCGATCGAAAGCTTTGATACCATACTTAGCTCAACAGTCCCTAGTGTGAATCAAGCCTATGCTATGGCAATTCAAGAGGAAAGTCAGAGGAAATTAGGGATGGTCGAAGGAGGAAAGGAGCCTTTAACAATGCTAGCAGGAAGGAATACGGGACACAATAATCAAACACATCAGACACATAATTTCCAAGCTAGAAAGGTACAGGGCTCAACTTCACAAGGGAAGAAGCTAGGTCTGGTTTGTGAACACTGTGGTTATAAAGGTCATACAAAGGAAAATTGCTACAGGATTGTAGGTTTTCCTGCTGATTTCAAAAGCAAGAAGAAGATGCTTACAGATGAAGGTAATATGCCTCATGCTAATGTCTCAACAGTTGAATCATCAAATTCAAGGAGGATTGAAGGAACAGGATCTGAATTTTACTTCCCAGGAGGTTACTTCACAAAAGATCAATATGATAAAGTGCTTAAGATGATGACTCCACCACCCACAGGAAGTTGTAAGGTTAATTCTGCTGCAGGTATGCATGCTCTAACTAATAGTGTTAGTGGTGATGAAGTTAAGTGGATTATTGATTCTGGAGCAACACATCACATAACATATTGTGAGAAAATTCTGAATGAATGTAGAAAGTTGTCAGAATCACATTATAATAAAGTGCAAGTGCCAACAGGGAATAAAATTCATGTAGAACATATTGGTAATGCAGTGATACTGGGAAATTGTGAGTTGAAAAATGTACTTCATGTACCAGATTTCAGATTCAATTTATTGTCAGTTTCCAAACTGACCAAGGATCTGAACTGTATGGTGTCCTTCTATCCTGATTTATGTGTAATGCAGGCTCTCTTTACTGGGGAGGTGATTGGGATTGGTAAGCAAGAAGAAGGTCTTTACATTCTAAAGCATGAAGTACCAGTAGTTGGAGCTGTTGTCAAAAATAAGAAGTCACCGGAACAAAGATTATGGCATCTTAGATTGGGACATCCTTCTGTGAAAGTGATGAAGCAGATTTCTGTAATGCAACATAATGTTGATGAAACAGTGAATGAAGATTGTATAATTTGCCCTTTGGCTAAGCAATGTAGACTTAAATTTCCTTCTAGTACTACTAGAGCTAATAAGATGTTTCAGCTTGTGCACTTAGATGTTTGGGGACCTCACCAGCATCCCACTTATGATAGAAAGCACTATTTCCTGACTATAGTAGATGACTATAGTAGGTTTACATGGATTACCTTGTTACAGTCGAAAAGAGAAGTTGTAGTTGTGTTGAGAAGTTTTATATCCATGATTTGTAATCAGTTTGGTTGTGCAATAAAGATCTTGAGATCAGACAATGGTACTGAATTTTTCAATAGCCAAATGAATGATTTACTGTCATCTTTAGGCATTGTACATCAAAGCAGTTGCCCTTATACACCACAACAGAATGGTGTTGTTGAAAGAAAGCATAGGCATATTCTGGAAGTAGGTAGAGCATTGAAATTGCAATCTCATGTTCCAAGTAGATTTTGGGGTGATTGTGTACAAACTGCAGTATATCTGATAAACAGATTGCCTACTGCAGTATTAGATGGGAATTCTCCTTATGAATTGTTGTTTGACAATTCTCCCAGACTAGATCACATTAAGGTTTTTGGTTGCTTATGTTTTGCTAGTACATTACCTAGAGGTGACAAGTTTGAGGCAAGAGCAAAGAGAGCCATTTTACTGGGTTTTTCTAGCACACAAAAGGGCTATAAACTATATGATTTGGACAGCAGAAGTGTATTCATCAGCAGAGATGTCATCTTTAGGGAGGAGGTGTTTCCTTTCAAGGACATGCAGTCTCATGAAGGTCATTTTCCTCTCCTCTCACCTTTTGTGGATTCTACAGGTGTACAAGAACAAGAACTACCTAATATGCAAGCTTCATCACAACCAGCTGCGATACATCCTGCAGACACTACAGAGCTTACTGCATCTGGAGAATCTACTTCACATGTTGCAGGTTCAAGCTCTGATCATGCAGAAGAATTGCCTCAAGAAGAGGAGGTAGCACCGGTGATGCATAATGATCAAGTCCATGATGATCTAGTACATCCTAATGAATTACAACTGGAGGATGTTGGTCCCAGAAAAACTTGCAGAACCAGCAAACCTCCAGTGTGGATAAAAGATTATGTTGTTCCTAAGAAACCTAGCCCCCACTCCATCACTAATCATGTATGTTATGATCATGTCAGTACAGGTTATCAAGCTTATTTGCAAGTTTTTTTAGCAACAGTGGAGCCTCAATCTTTCCATGAAGCATCCCAAGACAAGCAATGGATAACTGCTATGCAGCAGGAAATCAAGGCTCTAGAAGACAACAACACCTGGACAGTTGTAGATTTGCCTCCTGGTGAGAAAGCAATTGGCTCAAAATGGGTGTACAAAATTAAATATAAGTCTAATGGTGAGGTAGAGAGATACAAAGCTAGGTTGGTTGCCAAAGGCTACACTCAAAGAGAAGGTCTTGATTATCATGAGACCTTCTCTCCAGTTGCAAAGATGGTCACAATTAGAACTATTCTCAGCTTAGCAGCTTCACATGGATGGGATCTTAATCAAATGGATGTAAATAATGCCTTCTTGCAAGGTGACCTTCATGAAGACATTTACATGGATCTTCCTCTTGGCTTCCAACAACAAGGGAAATCTAAGGTGTGTAAGTTGAGGAAGTCATTGTATGGACTCATCTAGGCAATGGAATATAAAGTTCACTGAAGCCTTACTTGCAGCAGGCTATTCTCAGAGTGCTCATGATCATTCCTTGTTCATTAGAAAGGAAGGAAATGCACTAACTGTGATTTTGGTTTATGTAGATGATCTCTTGATCACTGGAAATAATTCTTTTATGATTCAAGAGGCCAAAGATACACTGCATAAGAACTTCAAGATGAAGGATTTGGGAAGTCTCAGATATTTCTTGGGAATTGAAGTTTTAAAATCAACGGAAGGGATTTTGCTTAATCAAAGAAAGTATGCATTGCAACTACTTTCTGAAGCTGGTCTGAGTGGAGCTAAAGCAGTAAGTACTCCTTTAGAGTTCAATCACAAGCTAACTAGTGTGGAGTTTGACCAACACATTGGAAAATCTGATGATCCAGAATTAGAAGACATTACAGCATATCAAAGATTAGTTGGAAAATTGTTATATTTGACAATCACTAGACCTGACATTTGTTTTAGTGTGCAAGTTTTGAGTCAATTTATGCAACATCCGAAGGTTTCACATTGGGAAGCTGCACTTAGGATTGTGAGGTATATCAAGAAGTCTCCAGGACTTGGGATACTACTCAAGAGAGGTGCAGGTTCTACATCTACAGAGCTCACTGGTTATTGCGACTCAGATTGGGCATCATGTCCTAATACACGACGATCAGTCACTGGGTACATGGTAAAACTTGGAGATTCCTTGATTTCCTGGAAGTCAAAGAAACAACAAACTATTAGCAGGAGTTCTGCTGAGGCAGAGTATAGAAGTCTGGCAGCTCTTGTTGCAGAGTTGGTTTGGCTAGCAGGGTTGCTTAAAGAGTTGAATTTTTCAGTTACCAAGCCAATCTTGGTATTTACAGATAGTAAATCAGCTATCCAAATAGCTGAAAATCCAGTTTTTCATGAACGTACAAAACACATTGAGATTGATTGTCATTTTATCCGAGAAAAGGTGAAGTCCAAGTTCATTAGTCCTCAGTACATTAGTTCAGCTGATCAGCCAGCTGATATCCTCACTAAGGGTCTAGGTGTTAATCAACATCATTTACTTTTGACCAAACTTAGTGTGTTAGACATCTTCCACCCTACAGTTTGAGGGGGTGTATTGAATAACTGAGTCACAGAAGAATGCTATGCTGTCATGCCTAGCTGGCAAGCTGTTGCTTCTGTTATTTGTAGTTGGAAGTTTGTTACAGGACATGTGATAATCACGTGAGTTTGTTAGGATAAAGTCGGTGTCAAAACTCTATAAATAGAGGCGGTTGTAGAATGCAGAAGGTGAAGTTAATTGTGTAAAAATCTGGAGATTGAGAATGTAGGCTTGATGCTTGTTCAATAAAATTTTCAATTGTGTTTACTTTTAATCAGTAGTTCAAAACTTAATATTTTGCTTACAAAATTTTTAAGTTTTGCAATTATTTTTCAAATAGAAATTTAATAGGCTTGTCTATATCGTTAGATTTGTTTATGGTAGAAAAAAATAGAAGGAAAAAAAAAATGAAACGAGAGAGAAAAAAGATAAAACTAAAAGAGAATGTGAGATCAAACGATGTTTGGACGTAAAAGCGAAAAAAAATAAATATTGCATTTTGCTATAGTTACTTCATAATGGAGTCAAATATATTTATTTTTAAATGAAAAAAAGTTGATAGAGTAGTTTAAATAATAGAAAAATTAGTCACTTTTTCCTTTTGATCGAATAAATTTCACTAATTGAGTGCTTTGAATAATTGCGTTGTCACAATTGCAATGATAAAGTTTAGGTAGGGGTTGTTTGAGGTTGTCTGATAGTGTAAAGAAAGAATCTACATATAAATCTAGGCTATGTCGGGTGTAAAGAAAAAATAGCCTATAGCTATTGTAATTTTCTTCTCCGGCCAGCACATCTTTGTAAGAATCCCAAAAATAATACTATAATAATAATAATAATAATAATAATAATAATAATAATACTTCATTCATTTCAATTTGTTTGACTTACTTTCTTTTTTAATTCATTTCAAAAAGAATAATCATTTCTCTTTTTAGTTACTTTTTAATTTCAACTTTTCACGTGACATGTTTAAGACCACAAGATTAAAGGACATTTTGATCCAGTTGACATATGTTTAATTTCTTATTTCTTTTATTTTTTTTTTGTAATTAAAAGATTTCATTACCAAGTGAGGGTTAAGTACAAGGATCAGCCAATGTGCACTGGACCAAAGCCCCAGTAAGCACCGGCTCATAATTCATCAGTACTAACCTATTAACACAGGATAAAAATTAAGAGACATTATACAGTTGGCTAGTCGAGGTTGCTTGGCTCCTCTAAGGGTGGACTTCCTAAACAATTTCGCTGATGTTGTTCAACTTTTCCTTCCTAAATACTCGACGGTTCCTCTCCTTCCACACATGATAAACAGCTCCAGCTAGTGACATGCTGAACATTTCAAGTTGAGCATACGTTCCATTGAAGTGGCTAACTGCCCAACTTACTTCATCCTCCTCTAAAGGCCTTGCCAACGTAGTATATTCTCCCAAAGTTTGGCTGAGAGACTACAATTAAAAAAAGATGTTGCACAGTTTCATCGTCTTGCTCACATAAAGGACGCGTCTTGTTAAGTGAGAATGCCCCATTTAGTATGAAGTCTATTCTTCGTATAAAGTCTCCCATGTAAAGCCAATTGAAGAATAAAGATCCATTTCGGGAAACCATAACTATTGCATAACAACCTTTTAAAGCCTACTTTAGTAGGCGTTTGACCATGAAAATTAAATTTTTTTAAATTGAAGTTGAAGTTGGAGTTGGAGTTATGTTTGGCCATGAAAAAAATTAGAGTTCTTTTTGACTTTTTGTGAGAGAAGTAGGAGTGAAAAAAGTGAAAACAAGAAAAACTTGTTTTTACTTTTTCGGAAAAAAATTTCACTTTAGTGAAATAAATTTTTGGAAAAAAGAGAAATTTTTTTATGGCCAAACGGGTCCTTAGTTTAAAACCACATGGTCCAAAAGTTTTCTTTATTTTCTTAAAATAATGTCAAGTCAAAACAGGTCAATCTAGAGGCGATTCTAGAATTTCTTGAGTACAAGTATACTACTAAAAAAAGAAGGAAAAAAATATGTTAAGTCAGAATTGATCTTCGTTAAAATTGATCTTCATTCTTCTTGATAAATAACTAAACACTTAATCAACTGCACCATCAAATCTTTTGTATTATGGGTGTCAACGGATATATATTTATATGTACATATATTTTTTAGAAAGCATATACATAAAATATCTAATTTTATGAAAAAAGTACTGATTCACGTGCCTCGAAAATAGCACATAAATTTGCCTCTGGATCAATCAGTTTGAAACGGAAAAAGTAATAAATTAAATGACGAAAAGAAGACACCGCATGACTTATTGACTTTAGTAAAGCCGGCAAACCATGTGTAGAAATTTGAAAGGGATCCGATACAATATAATCAAGGCTCAAGGGTGGAAAAACTTTAAAACGACAAAATGATTTCAGAAAAGATAGAATTGACATTTTAGAGATGTTTTGAGTAATGTCCTTTGTTAGTATGGGATGTATAAGAATAATGTAAAATATGATGTATTAGTAATACTTATATTAGTAATGTTAATATTAGTTATACTTGCATTAGTAATGCTAGTATTAGTTGTGCTTGCATTAGTTATGTTAAGATTATTTCTTATGCAGTATTTGGTTTGATATATTAAAAATAACTTGTATTACATATTTTTAAATTAAAAAAAATTATAAAAATACCCTCCATAAATATAATGAAAATATTGTGAAAAAAGTTTTGAGAGTCTATTGTGTCTTTACCTATATTAATGCATGCATTAAAGTCCCTTGCATTGCTAATACCAAGGTTTTTCATGTATTAGTTATAACTATTGCTTGCACTATTTATACGTAAGTTGAAAAAGTATACCAAACAAGGTATTAGTAATACATAGAGCTAATGAATACATTATTTTTTCTAATGCGTCCTACCAAATGACCCCTAAATGTCTGTGTCTAGCACTATTACTAATTTCCAAAAAAAGAAAAAGAAAAGTGAATACTAGTCAAAATTGTTGCTTATTTTACTTATAATTAGATACAGAGTCAGTATCAGTATGGGTCTAATATATGTTACTTTTTCTACGTCAATTTATGTAATGTTGATGGAATTTTGAGTTAACCAAATCTTTTATATGTGTTTTTTCAAAAAAAATGTATTTTAAATTGTTAATTATTACGATTTATAGTTTTTTTTTAACGTAAGTTTCACATAATATTCACTTCCTTTTCCCCAATTTATTTGGTACTGATGGAATTTCAAGCGTCAACCAATTTTTTTATATGTTCTTTTTTAAAATATATTTTAAGTTGTTAATTATTGTGATTTATAGTATTTTTACGTAATTTTCACATAATATATGTTATTCCTGTTGTCCCAATTTATGTGGTACATATAGAATTTTGAGAGTAAACTAAATTGTTTATAAGATTTTTTTATATTTAAAATATTATTGTGATTTATAGTACTTTTATGTAATTTTCACATAATATATGGTACTTCTTTGTCCCAACTTATGTGGTACAAATAAAATTTGGAAAGTCACTCAAATTTTTTATAAGGTTTTTAAATACTTAAGTTGTTAATTATTGTGATTTATAGTATGTTTTACGTAATTGTTACATAATATATACCCCCTTTGTCCCAATTTATGTGGTACATATTTGAAATTTTGAGAGTCAATCAATTTCTTTATAAGACTTTTGGAAATCTAAGTTGTTAATCATTGTGATTTATAGTACTCTTTACGTAATTTTTCACATAATATATGTTACTCTCTTTGTCTCAATTTATGTGATATAGATAATAGTCAGCCAAATCTTTTATATGTTTTTAGATATTTTAAATTACTAATTATTGTGATTTATATTTTTTTAATATAATTTTTAAATATAATATAAAATAAAATAATAAATAAATTAAAATGAAGATACTTCTAAAAATATCCTTGACTAGACGCAGGCATATCGATAGACAGTTGGTTACTTGTAGCCGCTTATAAGATAGTAGTAGTACTAATAATATGTAATGCTTGCAGCCAGACGACTATTGATTCATGTGTAACATCTTTCACACTTAAATTTTGAATCATTGCCATGGTTGGGTCGTATCATGGTGTGGTAGATGGTGTTTATTTTTCAAAACAATTATAGTGTAAAATTTACCCTTTTCAGACCCCATTTGGTGGGAATATACTGGGTATGTTGTTGTTGTTGTTATTGTTGTTGTAATTATAGTGTAAAATTTGTTTTAATAAACATTTAAAAAAAAAAAAGAATATCAATGTTTACAATAATTAAAAAACGCCTGTGTTGTTTGATGTGAAAACTAACTTTGAAAAATTAAAGTTCTCTTAACACTTTTTGAAAACAAATGCCACCTAATCTAAGATAAAACAACCACATGAACATAAAATCATTACTGTCTACACATTATTCTTGATGATTAATTCACGTAGTTATCAAGGAGAATCCAATGTAGTAGTAATTATCAAGGAGGATCCAATATAGTAGTAATTATCAAGGAGGATTAACGCACCATCACAATTTACCGTTCATGTGAAACTAGTAGGGGTCGTTTGGTAGGAGGTATAAGGTGGGATATCCCATGGAGAAGTTAAGGTAATCCCATGAATAAAATTTATATCATATTTGGTTGATGGTATAAATTTATTCCTGGATTAATTTACACTATCAACCAAACATGGTATAAAATTAATACCAAAGTTAATCTTGGTATAACCCATCAACCATGGGACTATTTTATAACATCTCCCATATGGTATAAAACAGTCCAGGGATAATTTATTCTATGTACCAAACGACCCCGTACTTAATTAATTATGGCAAAATAAAAAATGATAAAGAAAAAAAATGAAATGGTGAAATCAACACTTGTGAAGACTACTACTTTTAATATCTACTTGAGAAGTCTACGTCTAGTAAAGGTTACCTCTGCAGTCCAATAGAAATTAATGTGCACCCTAACAGAGATTTGTGTGATCCAACGAAAATTTGTGAGTGACCTATAACAGAGGGTAGTGCGACCTCGCACATCTGGTGGTCAGGGACAATTTTTGTTCAGAAAATTTAGATCTTGCAGTTTACTATAAACAGCAACACTTAGTTTTTAATATTTTTTGGTTTGAGAAAACACTAGAGAAATCCTTGGAGATACGTATGGAATTAAGAATAGCAACACTAGTCTGGAAGAATTCAACTTGTGCGTAGTTTCTAAACTCTTTTACTCTATTTTCGGAATTAATATGATCAGTTCTTCTTGTTTATTTGTTTGACTCTATCATGAGCGGCTAAATATCTATCTAAGATTTAAGCCAAATCTATGATATTCATTTAATTTCTTGATTTGTTGGTGGAATAATGTGTTAGTGTTTTAATTATTTTGATTGAATCTGTGTTTACTTTATAATTGAGTAAATGCACATGCTTGTGCCCTTGCGCTCTATCTTGAAAAAGAAGAACAGATCATGGGGTTTGGTTCAATTAGCGTTGACAAGATTGCCTAAGGAATCAAAGCATCAAACCAATAGAGATCGCTAGGAATATTTTACGTCCCAAAATTTTTCAGAATTATAGTTTATGCATGCATAATGATTTGGGGTATGAGTACAGGAAAAATATGTCTTTGCATAAGAAGATTGTGATGTATGAACAAAGGTATCCTAATAATGGGCAGCTAATAACTAATCCACACAAATCACGAAGTTGAATGAATTCACAAAGGCGGTGAAAATCTAGATTTCTCTTCTATTGATTACATCATATCTTCATTATGCACTCTTATTGTTAGCCTGTAAATCTTAGTTTACTATTGATCAAGATAACTTTAAAAAGATAATTGACAGTGTGTTATGCATAGATAAACAGAGTGAGACGTAACTACCTCATATAATTGATTTCTATGAAAATTGGCGAGAATACCGTTGAGCATTATCAATAAATAAGGATAAGAATAGTTACATTTACAATAAAATAGCTACTCAAGCGAATGTTATTTCTTATCACTTTGACATCCTTCCTCGACACTTTATCACAAAGAAAGTTCAAATCTATTTTAATTTAAAGTCTTCACTACGAGCATGAAAAACTTGACATTTTTAAAGTTGCCCAATATTATCACACGACAAAATTGGAGATGAGTTAATTGAATTTCAAGCTCAAATAGCTATATGATTGTAACCAAGTTAGCTTGGTTATTGTGTTTGCTACGACTTTGTACTAATTAGAATCTTTGGAGGAACTTGCTATCGTGCGTTATTCTTTGATGACGATGACACAAGTGTAGCTCCTAGTAGGCATGAATTGACATACTTTGTTAACCACAAAAGCTAGATCTGGTCTTGTAAGAGTATCATAGTGTAAGGCATCAATAATGTCACACAAATATCTAAGATTTGTTTAAAATTACAAATTTCAAAAGTTTTTCTTTCTTTTCAATTTTTTTGTGTTGCAAATATTTTCACATAAATTAGTACGGAAAAGTACTAAATTTCATTAATTCACTTATTATAGACATATATACTTGGTATAACCTCTAAGTTTATACAAATGTGCGATTATATATATGAATACACTACTTTTTTTAAAATTTGTTTTTGAAAAACATGAACGAAATATAATACGATCGTTAAATTCCGTCCACAGATAGCGTCAAAAACAATATGAGCACACTGTTCAATTTTGAATTATGTTACGTGTAATTGATTGAATTAATTATAAAAATAATAGCTGCCCGTGTTTTTCTTGTGACAAAGAGAAATGCATAATGTTCCTCTTTCAATTATGCAACTAAAGAACATTACACATGTGAATTTAGTTTTTATCAATTGGGACAGCTTGTGTTTTTGCTGGTTCAATGTTTTAGAACCATATTTCAAGGTGTTATTAACTTATTATTTGGGGGGGACAGAAACTATCTTGTATTTTCTATATATAGGACATTGATTTGAGTTGTCTATATATAGTTTTTGTTGTAACATGATAGTTTTTTGTTGTAAAAATGTCAAATAGGTAGTTTTCAAGATGACACTTGTCATAATTTTAGGCTAACTACTCTCCTTTATTATATATATAGATATGAAATGATATTAGATAATTAAATAATCAAGAAAATAGTTTTTATTGTAACATGATAGTTTTTGTTGTAAAAATGTCAAATAGGTAGTTCTCAAGATAACACTTGTCATAATTTTAGGCTAATTACTCTCCTTTATTATATATATAGATTCTATTTTTATTCCTTTTGCCAAAATAAATTATGTTAGAAAAGAGAAAATAACACTGATCGAGATACTTTAAAACTTTCATATTCAAGAGAAATAAGTGTTTTTCCATATTTTTATAAGGGGTAATATTATAAAAGAGTCTATATCGAGGGCATATATTTTGATTTAATCCACATAAATTTCAACGAAAATAAATTACACTACCCATATGTACGTATGAAAATAAGGATATAAGAACCAAAAGATAACAAATAACAAATATCTTGCATGAAGTGGTGAAAATATTGATACTCATCTATTTATATTTCAATGTGAAGAATATATGTCGTAGAAGGATCACCATTAAAAAATTCTTTAAAACATATGGTGCAAGCATTATTGCAGGCATCCTGAATTTCACCTTCCACAAATATAATACCGCAGCTGTCAAAATATCCTCAACATCTTTACATTCTTTATCTGTCAAAAGATAAAACCTATAGAAAGAATACATTAGTCCCTATAGCTAATTGAAAAAGTTATTTCTTTTTGGGATGATCAATTTAAATTTTTTCAAAACTTCCTACGATAATCAAGGTAAAAAAGAAACAATTTGATGATTACAATATAATTACTCTAGCTAGAAGTAGGTAGTAATAGAACAGAAATTACAACAAAATAACATAATAATAGAGATATATATCAAAATAATACCATTAAACCTAACCAGCAAAACAACATGATAATCGAAATATCAAAACAATACCATTAAACCTAATCTTTACACAAAAAAAATCATCAAAGTTCAATCGAATATTTTTCTACCACCTGTATTAAGCAGAAAATATAATATATAGTAAGAGAACATAAACTACAATAAAATAATTTAATAATTAAGAAATCAATATAATATGATTAAACCTAACCCTAGTACCAACTAATACAAAAATATTATGGGCATATGAAACATGTCTTAGCGTATTGACAAGATACTATCTAAGAGAAAAAAGCGTATACTTTAGCATGACAAGATACTAGCTAAGTTGGGTCATTGGCCCACTTTTAATTTAAAAAAAGACAAGATATTATCTAAGAGAAAAAACACGTCTATTCAATGGGTTAGAAAATTGATTTTCTTACCGTTGTGGAACCAATTGGTGCTGAAATAAAACAACCGTGACATATAAGAATACTAGATAAGGGTGCCCGTGCTCCGCACGGGTATCTAATCATTATTTTCTCACGATACGTAAATAATTTTTGAGATAAGTGAGAAAGTGGATTAAATATTATCAATTTTCTAATACTCAAACGACTTATAATAATTAATTAGGGGTGATATAGTAAAATCACCTGATTGAAGAAAGTGGGTTTGTCCCTTAATTTATCATTTTGTATTTATTTATTTTTTTAATTAAATATTATTAATTTTCTAATACTCAAACGACTTATAATAATTAATTAGGGGTGATATAATAAAATCACGGGGTTGAAGCAGGTGGTTGGCGCCATAATTCATCATGTTGTATTTATTTGCCTTTTTTAATTAAATATTATTAATTTTTCAATACTTAAATGAGTTAAAATAATTAATTAGGACCAAGAGGTGGAGGAACGGATTAGATCCGTCTGATCAAAGGCCGTAGACGGCCTAGATCTTTTTGGTCATACCAAAGACCCACACTTATTAAAAGGGATGATTAAATATTATCAATTTTCTAATACTTAAACGATTTATAATAATTAATTAGGGGTGATATAGTAAAATCACCGAGTTGAAGCAGGTGGGTTTGTCCCTTAATTTATCATTTTGTATTTATTTACTTTTTTTAATTAAATATTATTAATTTTCTAATACCTAAATGAGTTAAAATAATTAATTAGGACTAAGCAGTGGAGGAACGGATAAGATCCGTCGGATCAAAGGGGGAGGTGGACGGTCAAGATCGTTAGTTGTTAATTATATTACTTTTTAACGTAATGTAATTTATCACTTTGTGTCTATTTTACTTTTTTTTTAATTAAATATTATCAATTTTCTAATACTTAAACGATTTATAATAATTAATTAGGAGTGATATAGTAAAATCACCAGGTTGAAGCAGGTGAGTTCGTCCCTTAATTCATCATTTTGTACGTAATGTAATTTATCATTTTGTGTCTATTTGACTTTTTTTAAATTAAATATTATCAATTTTCTAATAATCAAACGACTTATAATAATTAATTAGGGGTGATATAGTAAAATCACCGGATTGAAGCAGGTGGGTTCGTCCCTTAATTCATTATTTTATATTTATTTATCTTTTTTAATTAAATATTATTAATTTTCTTATACCGAAATGAGCTAAAATAATTAATTAGGACCAAGAGATGAAGGAACGGATTAAATCCGTCGGATGACCGGACACGTGGACGGTGGAGATCCGTTTGGTCGTCCAAAACGGATCACCACTTATTAATAATGATATGTAAGGTCAACATCTTATTAATTTTAAAACTCTAAATTTTAGTAACTTTCCACCATTCCAATTTGAAATTGGAATTGTATGTACAACGTGCATAAGTCCAATTAGACTTTGAAATCCAATTCTTAATTGGTTTCAAGATTCCTTACATATATTTTAGGCTTCTTAATTTCTTACCATATATTTTAGGACTCATATATTTATTTATTTTCATATATTTATTTTATTAAAATTCTTATTTTATTAAGATTCTTCCTATATATTTTAGGAGTCCTTAATTTAATAAAATAATAATTAAAGAAAAATAGGAAAAAGAAAATTTTGTCTAAAGCAAAGACTTTTAATGAAGGACAAAAAGTTTAAACAACATTTCTAAGGTCCTTCACACTTTTAATATATTAGAGATTAGAGGTATAGATAGGTTGCAAGATTTGGCATTTCAAAAACTGCTTGCAAGTTGTATGCTTAAGCAACTTGTAAGTTGTAACTTGTCTGCTTGTAAAGAAAGCTAGTACCAACTACTTTACTCAGGAACCAGATCCTTAGCAGATTCTATTAAGCCGTAAATTTCACAATCAATTTATGTGGAAACCTCCTCTCTCAAGGAGTAACAACCACAACCTCAAATCTACTATAATCAAACAAACTTTATAATTATAACTCAATAATTAAAATTTTTACTCCAAAGACCTAGACTCAAATATTTTACTACAACGGTTTCAACCACCAACTCTCCAAGAAGCCAAACCTAGTTCTTGTTATAAAACCTCACCAACATAGTTTTGACAACTATCACAATCACCAAGCTATAGCTAAATAGCTCTACTCTAAACAAGACGCAAGAACAAATCAATAAATTCTCAATGCAAACAAAACTCAACTATGATATCCCTTCAATGGATGACTTGTGTGTGCTTGTTATGATCTCCTATTGCTTGAGAATAATGTCTTTTCTATGTGTGCAATAGGTGCCTCAAAATTTTACTGCTCTTCTCCTTATATAGATGATCAATGTTGTCCTAGACATGTAAGGAACTGACTCAGAGAATTCTTTTCTTGTTGGTCAAGTACAAAGCTTGTCCTTGTCTAATATGGATACATTTATACCATAATTAGACTTCTTTCCATAAATAGACTTATACCAAAAATAAAATTTGCCTAATCATCAAAACATGGACTCCAAGGGATCTTTAAATTTCCCCTTTTTGATGATGGCAAATTATGCATCAATTTTTGTAAGTCCGCCAATTTGAGTCCAATACCAACTAATCTAATTTATACAAAGACCAAAGACACCTGTTGTTGCTAACAATTTTAAAGACTGCATTATCAACTACCACTGCATTATCAACTTATTACTGCATTGTTCTTTTCCCATTTGATATCATTAAAAATAAGATAGAAACAATGCATAACTAAGAGTAGATTATAAGAAACTTAATGCCATTGAGGAAACAGAGCCACAATCATAAGAGACACAACACCAAAATAGTAATAGGAAGACAGGGGGACTTAAGAATCGAGAAGCTTAATTTTGACACTTTGTATGGAGAGCACTTCACATCCCTTCTTAACTAGTTACTCTGCCTTCTCTCTAACTCCTAGAGAGAGAGAGGAGTAATAACACTGACTCATGGACAAGAAAGATGTTGAAATGAGCAAGCAAGAAGCCGATAATCTGCAATTAAGTAACCTAAAAAAAAAAGTCGTGCCACCATCCCTGGCACAATCCAAAGCAAGTTTTTGTGACTCACTGTTAAATAATATTGACACTGACCCTATCAACTATGTAACACAAAACCTTGGAAACATAAACCTTTATAATGAGCAAGGCAACCCCTCAAACCACCCAAACTTATTCCTATTTCCTCTACAGAAAAAATCAGACGTTATGCACCCTTGAAACTAGCCATAATAGTTAAACTAATAGGAAAGAGAGTAGGATATAACTTCCTCTAGAATAAGCTGCGTTCTATATGAAAACTCCCCAAAGAAATACACTTAATCGACTTAGGAGAAGAATTTTACCTTATCAACTTAACTATGAGCAAAGCTACCAAAAAATTCTACACCATGACCCATGGTTCATTGGCTCTCAATTTATCTTGGTTCAACAATGAGAACCTAAATTTAACCCCTCTAATGCCAACACTAATTATTCCACCATCTAGATTCGTCTCTCTGAACTACCTACGGAATATTATGACCTACATATCCTCCATCAAATTGGCACCAAAATTGGTTCGGTGCTAAAAATTAATACAATCACTATAAATGCCACATGAGGTCGATATGCAAGATTATGCATATTGGCACCTTTAGCTAAACTCCTCCCTAAAGACATTCTTATAGGAAAGCACCTACAAAACATACACTATGAGCCCACTAACCCCATATGCACTCTTTGTGGATGTCTTGGCCACCTTAATTATGCTTGTCCGAAGAAACTTAATGATATCCCGTCTACATCTACTAATGAAACATCGACGAAGAAAGCATTAATGTGAGACATATATCCCCCGACGACAGAGGTACATGAACCTGGTTGCATAGCCAAAAAATTTAAAAAAAAAACAAAAAAACACAACCATATTCCTGAGAAGCATATTGAGCCAGACACCAAATCAGCCACCCAAAATATTAAATTACAACAGTCCAAAATCTATTTCAAGCCACCAACTCAACAATCTCACCAAGCATCCCAGCCTAAAAATGACATCCCATACGTTTTCGTACCATCAAAAAAAATTAATTGTCAAACATTCTTTCACGTCAACAAACCCACAAAATGTCAAACATCCTTCCACGCCATCAAGTCCCACGTCACTTCTAAATCACAACACAGGACTGTGAAAGATTTGGTAACAAAATTCTCTGCGTCAACATCATCTCCTGAAAATGTGGAGAAAATTAATCCACTCCACAATGACACAAAATATCAACAACAACCTCTAACAGTTAATTTACCCCTTACGACATCACCCCTACACTAGCCATTACAACCTGATTTTTCCCCTGCTACCAATAGTGAAACTCAGCTCAATTCTTACCAAATTAACTCTCCAAAGACTCTAGTCAATACTTATCTAGTCATGAATGAAACAAAAACTTTTACCCCACAAAATCTTGAATCAATAGTAGCAACTAGTACTCTTGGAAATAATTTAAATTCACTTCTCCCCCATGGATATAGCTAATCCACACCCCACAAATAGTAAAAACGTACAAAAGAATCTTTTGGTACAAGGTACAAATCCTACTGACTTACATCAATATAATCACGCCCAATACTCCTCAAAATAAATCACCAGATCATACTACCTCTAGTAAAACTTCCTCACTTCAAACTTCTATTGTCCATGACTTGTTTCGATAACCAAGTGTCTCACTACAGCCACTATCATAGCCAATCATCCCATCATCAATCTCAGTACAACAAACACAATCATATGAGTCCTTACCCCTATCCAGCAATAAACAACTACCAAAATTGCAAACTTACTCCTCTCAACGACCACCATTCCCAGACCACTCCACCTCCTTTGCAGATGGAATACACAAGAACTTTCTCTGTTTTCAACTAGAACTTTTAACCACTAACACCACCAACCAGACCTTTTATCCACTAAATAACCATCACCACACAACCTACCTAATGCAGTCCAACAAATCCCACCACCACTACTGGATCAAAACTTTGTCCCAAACTTGGTGGAGTCCGAGCTTATAAACAGTTTGATTAGGTTGGCTGCGTTGCAAATTCAATTAACACAGGAACTCATGACTCTGGAGTACTGCTATCTACTCCATGGGCCAACGCCGCTCAACACAATGAGTATGCAACATCTTATTCTTATACACCAACTGAGCAACTTTGCAAATTACTCACTCCAACAAATGCAAGACATATAGATGCCACCGCAACCACATAAACCACCAGTAGAAGAAGATGAAAATGCTATGGAAGACCATGTGGTTCCTCAGAACTCACCATAAGAGATATTGTCCTTTTCGACACAACAAAGCTCCACTTCAAAGATGACTGCCCCATCTAGGGAGGAAGGGGCACAAGGCATTCTAGACCAACTAGTCCAAAAAGCATGGTTGAGGTACCCACTGACGTTGGATATACAAAAAAGAGTAGAAAAGAAAATCCTAATCAAAGTTCCAATGAAATAATGAAAACTTCGATGAATATTCGTACTTATAGCTTACTTGCTCCACACAAATATATGGCAATATTTACACCCATAATCAGTCAGGAAAATTGTAATATCCCGTACATTTACGACCTTATTTGATGACTTTGAGACATGTTTACCTTAGTATTGAGGACAAAACGTATGTATCTTGGATGGTATTGGAGGGTAGGCTAGCATGTGCAAAAGCTGAAAAAAATTCAGAGAACTAGTGAAACTTGCGCCACTCCCTGTTTCAGGGTGTGTGGCGCAAGCCCAGGATTTAGAGGGGCTGCAATTCTTGCGCCACTGCCCTGCTTTGCAGCAGTGGCGCAAGGCACAAATGTTTTGGCCTTTCCGAGCTCGTTTTGCGACGTAATGCGATGTCGATTCTTCCATGGTTTCTTTTGGTTCTTTGGTGTTACTTTTCTTATTTTTAAGGTTTCAAATACCTCGACACACTCCTACATGATCAAACCATGAAAAACAAGTATTTATCAAATTATGTTCAATTAAGCCATGGACGGCTAAAATGTCTAGTTTTGCGATTGAGGCTACGAACAGAAATCTCGTAAGAGAATATTGTCGTAACGTCATGGAATTATTTAAACACGAGATATATAATGGATTATATATGTATTTTGATGGGCTAAGCTAATATGTGTTATTGGGCCCAAATTGAGGCCCAAAACAAGGCGAAAATGAAAAGCCCAAAGGAAAATGACCCATTCTTATATTAATTAAGGGACCATGACATTTAATGCCAAAGAAGTGGCTAAGGATTGACTTGAGAGTCTATATAAAGGAATACAAATCAGATTTTTAAGTCATCACAAGTCTCATGCCTTTTTGGATATTTTCACAAACATTTCTCTCTTTTTCCAAACCCTAAGGCAACCATTCCCTTTGGACACTTTGGAAAAGATCATCCCTTTGCAAGCTTGGGTAAGTATTTATTCTTGTGATTTAGCATATTATATGCATGGAGTGTTGTGTAGATCATGATGGTTGTGTTGGAAAGGTTGAATAGGACACTTTTGCCCTTTGGTAAAAGATGTGTCATTTTGTGAATTCAACTTGAAAGGTGACTTGTGATTTTGATGAAAGAGCATGGTAGGGGTGAAATATCAATATTTATGGTGTGATTATGTTATTAAACTTGTTATTTTATATAAGTGTAAATTATGGGATTTTGGCCGATATGTGCTATGAGGTGTATTAAGGTGACTTGATGGATTATTTGTGATATGGTGTGAATGAGAAGGTGTAAAGAAGAAGATTTGTTGCGAAATGCTATGGGTTATGATGTTTGGTCAATGTATGGCATGTTGTGGTATTTTTGGTATGGTCATGCCGAAATTTCATTGTAAAGGGGGAAATGACGTTATAGGCAATTATGTAACTTTTGTCGTCTTTTGCACTTGTAAGGTGGTTAGATGTTGACGTAAACTCCGTTATGTACTTGTTGTAGAGTAAGGGGCTGGATCATTATATTCGTTAGGATTGTGGATTCTTATTGAGAGGCTAAGGTATGTAAGGTCCCTCTTTCCGTATTATTCTGCAGCATATAGTGTACACCCTGTTATGGTACTTACTCATTTCCGAAATGTCCTAATGGTATTTCATTTCGAGTTATCATTTATTGTTAATCACATATATCTCATTCTTGGTCTAGTATCATTCAAGTGTCACATAATCGTGAATATGGTTCCAAGTTCCAATAATGTTCTATTCAAAAGTTCCCAAAAGTGAAGTAACCATTGATTAAGCTATTTCAAAGATTTAAGAAGTGATGTTGTAAAGAGGAGAGATGTTTCATGGGTGGTATCCCAGGGGTTAAATAACCTAGCATGGGTCGATCCCAAGATTTACGGATGGTATCCCAGGGGTGAGAAGAACACCTAGCACGGGTCGATTTCGCTACGGGTGGTATCCCAGGGGCAAGGAAAAGCCTAGCATGGGTCGATCCCGATTACTATTGATTACCCACTGATCAGCTTGGGGCCCGGGCATTATATGAATGGATGAATGAGTGATGGATAAAGAAAAGAATGTAAGAGTAAAGAGAGTAATTCACATAATGTGTACTTTTTCCATATATGAAAAATGGTGACCTATCCATATTGAGTACTCATTTATATTTGATTTCATCAAAGCTTTTATGTATCATTCAGTTTCATGCAGCCTTACATACTCAGTACATTCTTCGTACTGACCCCTCTTGGGGGATTTACTTTATTTGCTGCAGGCGCAGACACTAGTAGACCTCCCCAGTGAGCTGCAGGAATTTTGCTGCCCTTGGGTGAGCTCCAGTTGGTCCGGGGCTTCCCGTGTTATAGTTGTACATGTGTTTTGGTGTTGTAAATGTTATGTAAAGCTGGGACTTTTCCCGAACTTAGGTTGGTCATGTATGTACTCTTGCTAGAGGCTTTTGTAGACGTACGTGGGTATGTGAAGTAATGTAAAGTAAGAGATGTGTGTTGTTTGACTTGATGGCTATGTCGGCCAAGTTCCTCATATGTCTATATGTATATATCTTACATGTTCCATGATTTCTGATGTTAGCCTATTATGTTCTTACGTGATGGTGGTGTTTCTTATGGCATGCATATGAATGAATGTAAGCAGAGCTTGGTTCTCTCGGGCCTTGTCGGCTTCGGGTGCCATGTTCGTCCCGTTGGAATTCGGGGCGTGACAAAAATCTCCCAGAAATAGAGGAGATATTCTATAATACACACAATGAACACTTGGAAACGACACTAGGTCTGGGAGGGAGCTCAATAGACAATGAGGAAACATTAATAAAGATTCTCTTATGGAATTGTAGGGGTGGAAACAACCCCACCTTTTTGTGTAACCTACGCACACTAGTTGAATGGCATAACCCAACTGTGTTAGAACTAATCGAAACAAAAATGACAAATCATAATGCTATTTTTAATGCTCTTAATTTCACTGATATACTATATGTTTCTGCCACTGGATTATCAGGAGGGATATCTCTACTATGGAGGAACAATGAGATCAGAATTGATACTATGGTCATGACAGAGCAGGAAATACATGCGACTATTGAAGTAAGTTCCCAAACTCCTAAATGGTACTTTTCTTTAATATATGCTAGAAGCTCTAATAGCTATAGAAAAATCCTTTGGAATAATTTAAAATACTTAGCCACAAGAATTGATGGACCTTGGCTCACCTGTGGCGATTTTAATGAAATCGCTTTCTCTTTAAAAAAAAAATGGTGGTAAACCTCTAAACAATAAAAAATACTTTGCTTTTTTAACATGGATGGATGCTATGAATATGATTGATTTAGGATTCACAAGCCACAAATTTACTTGGCCGAATAAACATAAAAATAAGAGTATGTTCATTATGGAAAGACTTGATAGATTCCTAGGTAACCATACTTGACTTAACTTATATCCAGATTCTAATGTTACTCATCTTCCACGTACGCACTCCAATCATTGTCCCATTTTATTAAATCTCATACGGAATCAGAGTAAACCTAATAACCTATTTAGATTTGAAACTATGTGGCTAAGAAATTCGACTTTCTCAAGCATAGTCAAATCAACTTGGCTCTCTAATAACGACTCTCTGCATGCTACAACTAGCGTAGAACAAAAAAATAGAATGTCGATGCTTTTGGAAACTTATTTAAAGAAAAGGTACCCTTCTTAGACGTATTAATGGGCTCCAAAAAATGAATGCTAGTACTAAGAGCAGCTTCCATTCAAACCTAGAAAATATTCTAATCAATGATTTTAATGATCTCCTTAAGCAAGAAGAGGACTTTTGGAAAATCAAATCAAGAGTCCAGTGGCTTGACGATGGAGATGCCAACACTAAAATTTTTCATATTTCTACCATCGCTAGAAGACAAAAAAATAGGATCCTAGGTCTTTGCGATTCTGTCAAAAAATAGACATATGATCCTACCACCATTTCTAACACAATACAAAACCACTTCCAAAAAGTCTATACCATAGAGTTGTCCCATTGTAACATTAGTAACTTCCTTCCCTGTCAAAATACTCTATCCTAATAGGATAAAATTAAAACTGTTGTCCCCCTCTCCATAACAAAAATCTAAAGGGCAATTATGTCCTTTCAACCTTTAAAATTGCCTTGTCCCAATGGGTTACACCCAATATTTTTTCCAAAGTTTTGGAACGAATTAAAGGATGCGGGAATAAAGACTTGCATGGATGCATTCTCCACCTCCAGGATTCCTAGCGAACTTAATAAAACTCTTATAACTCTTATTCCAAAAATAAAAACATGCTGAATCTATCACCCATTATAGACCTATTAGCCTATGCAATACTATTTATAAAACTATTACAAAAATCCTTATAAATAGAATTTGCCCCTTCTTGGATAAAATTATTAGTCCCCAACAATGTAGCTTCGTACCCAGGAGAAGAGCCGTTAATAATGCCATAATTGTTCAAGAAGCCTTGCACTCTTTTAAAAAAAACTACAGGAAACTTTGAGCTCTTAAAAATAGATTATTGGAATGGTCGTTTATTCGCTAATCCTTTACACTCCTCAACTTTCCTAGTAAAATCATTTCCCTAATTATGTCATGTATTAGTACGTCTTCTATATCTATCCTAATTAATGGGAAACCTTCAAATTACTTCTTGCCAACTAGAGGCATCCGTCAAGGAGACCCTCTTTCACCATACATCATTATTATCTGTATGGAATCTCTATCGAGACTTATTAATCAAGCCATATATGAGAATCTTTAGAATCCCATTAGAATTGGTAGAATAGGTATGTCCATTTCTCACCTTCTTTTTGCCGGCAACATTATTCTTATGGCAAAAGCTGATGATGTCACCCAAACTATACCTCCAGAAAAGTATAACGCAATTACTGTATCAAATATAGAACCCAACTAGGTTGGGGTCGATCCCACAAGGAATAGGACGAGATTCTGTCGAGTATTTGTCCGAGTAATTGGAAAGTAAGTAAAAAGGGAGGGTTTTGTAAACAAATAGTAACAGTAACAATTATTGATTGTCGGATTTGTGATCAATACGAGAAAGACACTAGGACCGTGATCCCCAAGATTCCTTAACTCCACTGGTTACTTGTGATAGCAAATTGTCCCGTTGCATTGCATGCAAAATCTAACAAGATATGTTAATCTAAACGTCTCTTGACCTTGCTTAGATGAATTTCAATCTTCTCCTCTCGATCTTCGAGTGTCGCACTACTAACCCTTGTTCCTGATCTCAGATTAACTATCCCTATTATGACTCAAGTTATTTGATGAAGGTTGATAGCTTCAAATCTCTGTTGTTATTCCCTTTCCCCAATCTCTACTTCTCTCTCGATCAAGTTTAGAATATAGGCGAGTTTTCAAAGTTTGCAACCGTTAGAAAATCAATTGTAATGAAGGAAATAACAATACATGCAGTCACACCAGTTCAGAATTGTTTTACACTTAACCTGTTTTGTTAATTCCTCACGGTTCACACAACCCTAGTTGAGAGATTTAGCTACTCATGATTGCAAGAACACAAGAAGAATTCAATGATGAAAACATAATTATGAGCTCACAAGAATGATAAAACTCTAAAATCTCAATATAAATCAAAACCCTAGTATCGATGTTTGAGATTACAAGATCACTGTGTTTATGAACCTCAAAACAATGTAATAGACTACTCAAATAATACATTAATTGCCTCCTAAACATAGGACAACCTAACGGTATTTATAGATACAAAGTGAATCCTATCCTAAACAAAGTAAGAGAAAAAAGTTGGCAACTTTCCACGGACCGTGACTTGAGGTCGTGGAATCAACCCACGGACTGTGGGTCCAAACCATAGGAATCAGGCATCACTACACAACTGTAGAAGTTGACCCACGGTCGTGACTCACGGACCATGGGTGGACCTACGTACCATAGGTCCAGGTCATGGGTCACTTCCGTGGATTTCAACTCTGCTCTTTTGTCTTAAAAAAAACTTCCTTCCAGCGCATGCTTCATCTCTTCTTCTCCATTTTGCCTCCAAAATCTATTTTCCTGGTAGATAGGACCAAAAACACATCATATCTACCAAACGTACCCAAGTTATTCATATTTCCTTGCTTTAGTCATCGAAAGTGCCATGAAATCATGGCACATCAACACCCTCAACTTAGAACATTTGCATGTCCTCAGGCGAACAAAACAAAACAAACACATTCGATGCTTAACTAAGAGAAACCTAAGAGACCTATGGCTGTCGACTCATTGCTTATGACACCAAAACCTTTTGACCCCTCCTATTCACCAGTCAAAACCATTGTACGTATATATGTAACATATTATCATGACACAAAAGGGATCAAGTGATGGCATCAGATTATGAACAAACAACTAAGCATATACGCAAATGGCATTATCCGAACAAATAGCAGCTTACAATACAACCCATGTACTCTCACAGCAAAGAAGACCCATACACTCACAATATACTAATGAATATCAACATAGGGACCGGATCAAAACACTCTCTCTCACAAAGAAGTTCAAACAATGTGCATAAAATATCATGGGCTTGCCCTTATTTTCTATGCCTTAGTTTTTCTGACAGTTGGACTAGGATCTTTATAGGACTTACATCTATTTGTAATGTAGACTTGGGGACGGGTGTGGTACTTATGGATACGATGACTCAACCCTCCTTGACACTACACTATTTTTGGATCCTCTTTCCAACCATTCTCATTTTATTCTCCCTTATTCTCCTTCATTTGTTTTAAGATTTTGGGTGTGATTATCTTTATGATTTCAATATTCTCTCTCTTTTTTTCTTTTTGTAAACTCTACTTTTTTTCACTTCTTTTTTTTTACTAACCCCTTCTTCATACCCATATCAAGCTATGCACCCCTATGATAGCCACCCTCAACTTAGGCTATTTGCCTGAGTTGAGGTACACAATGTCCAAGGAGGGACCAGGGCCAAGACAGGTTCATTTTAAGTCAAAATGGGAAGGTGAATAGGCTAATGAAAGAAATAGGCCAATTAAAGCTCAAAATCGAGATCAAGGGATATTTACTTCATTTGATCGGGCATTTAGGCTAAAAGTGGACTTATTCAAAAATGACCTATGATCCTTTCCTAACCACTATCCTCTAACCTAGGCAAGGCTAACCGGGAAAGTTCTGGATTGCACACACAAAGTGAACTAGGTAATGACCTCACACACACATAGCACAGGGTTACACTATCGACTACTACCTATCCAGTTCATGCATTGCTAGCTATAGTCATTCTGCCTATAATACTAATGTCGTAACAAGATCCAACAGCTGTCACAAACTAACATAACTACACACACTGTCCAAAATAAAAAATTTCAGGAGGGGTATCCTTTAAACACCAAAACATCATTAAGAACTTGTTCAAAAAATTTCTAGGACCGTGATCACCAAGATTCCTTAACTCCACTGGTTACTTGTGATAACAAATTGTCCCGCTGCATTGCATGCAAAATCTAACAAGATAGGTTAATCTAAATGTCTCTCGACCTTGGCTAGATGAATTTCGCTCTTCTCCTCTCGGTCTTCGAGTGTCGCACTACTAACCCTTGTTTTTGATCTCAGATTAACTATCCCTGTTACGACTCAAGTTATTAGATAAAGGTTGATAGCTTTAAATCTCTGTTGTTATTCCCTTTTCCCAATCTCTACTTCTCTCTCTCGAGCAAGTTTAGAATACAAGCGAGTTTCCAATGTTTGCAACCGTTAGGAGATCAATTATAACGAAGGAAATAACAATATATGCAGTCACACCGGTTCAGAATTGCTTCGCACATTTTGTTAATTCCTCATGGTTCACACAACCCTAGTTGAGAGATTTAGCTACCCATGATTGCAAGAACACAAGAAGAATTCAATGATGAAAACATAATTATGAACTCACAAGAATGATAAAACACTGAAATCTCAATATAAATCAAAACCCTAGTATCGATTTTGAGATTACAAGATCAATGTGTTTATGAACCTCAAAACAATGTAATAGACTACTCAAATAATGTAATAATTGCCTCTTAAACACAGGACAACCCAAGGGTATTTATAGATACAAAGTGAATCCTATCCTAAACAAAGTAGGAGAAAAAAGTCGACAACTTTCCACGGACTGTGACTTGAGGTCATGGAATCAACCCACGAACTATGGGTCCAGACTGTCTGGAATTATACATCACTGCACAACTGCAGAAGTTGACCCACGGTCATGACTCACAGACCGTGGGTGGACCTACGGACCATAGGTCCAGGTCATGGGTCACCTTCATGGATTTCAACTTGTCTTTTTTATCTTCAAAAGCTTCCTTCCAGTGCATGCTTCATTCTGTTTTCTCTATTTTGCCTTCAAAAGCTATTTTCCTGCAAGATAGAATAGAAAACACACCATATCTATCAAACATACCCAAGTTATTGCATATTTTCCTTGTTTTAGGCATCGAAAGTGCCATGGAATCATGGCACATCAGCTGACCCAAAATGTCTCTACTATTATCAAAAATTTTAATACTCTATCAGCCCAATCCGGTTAAAAAATAAGTTTTTACGAAATCTAAAGTCATATTTTCTATTAATGTCACCATTAATGAAAGGAATGAACTCTCCACTATGTTAAATATTCGCCAATCCTCTAACGTAGGAAAATATCTGGGACTGCCTATTACCAACCATCATCCTAAGAGTGCGAATTATTAATATATTATTGATTGCATGAATAATAGACTTAAAGGTTGAAAAACTAGCATGTTATCTTTGGCGGGATGTATCACCCTATTAAAATCGATTCTTTATACTATCCCTACGTATGTTATGCAATGCAATCTGCTACCCCTAAATACTCGGGGAGCACATAGATCGCATTCCAAGAAATTTCCTTTGGGGCTCTACAAGCGAGAAGAGAAAAATACACCTTGTTAATTGGGACATTGTCACTCTCCCAAAGTATATGGGACGTCTAGGCTTGGTTAAAATGACGGGTAAAATTTTCTTACTTCTAGCAAACCTTATATGGCGTTTCAAAAAAAAGTGATAAAAATCAGCTATGGGGGAAAGTCCTAGCTCATAAATATCAACTACCTAAGAATGCTAATAACATTCACCACAAGAATAGTGACTCTTACATATGGAAAAGTATGTCGCGAACAATTTCATTTTTTCCTAAAGGAATCTCTTGGAATGTGGGACATGATGATAGCATAAACCTTTGGTCTGACAACTGGATTAACTTCCAAGAAAATCTCCGAAATTCTATATAGGGACCTTTGGCACACCATGAAGAAAATCTTACAGTTGCAAATATAATTCATAATAACGACTGGAATCTCTCGTGTCTATCCTTTCATCTCCCGCAAACTATTTTTGATTCTATTCGTAACATCTACATAAAAACCACTGAACCAAAGGGTGACTCTTACTCCTGAAAACTAAGTGCCAACGGAGTATTCTCCACCAAAAGTGCATACTGCCTTTATCTAGAGCACCTTGATGATAGTAGAAACCTTCAAAATTTCCAATACAACTGGGTTTGAAAAATGCGAACTATCCATAAAATAAAATACTTTGTGTGGCTCCTACTGCTAAACAAACTACCCACAATAGCTTTACTTCATTTTAGAAAATTATTCCTTCCAACTCTTGTTCTTCATACCCACACTGTGAAGAAGATATCACCCAAAATTTCACCTCTTGCACAAAAGCCGTTAAAGTGTGGAACCATTTTCATCTAAGACTATCAAATTCCTCCCTACACAATGATATTCAAAGGCTATGTTCTACCAAGGAATCATGCTTGCTTCAAGGTACAAATGTACCAATATCCATACTCACTCCAATTATTTTTTGGAATATTTAGAAAAATAGGAACCATAAACTATTTTGAAGTAACAGTGAAATGCCCTTAGCCACCATCACCCACAACATTACCTTTCATTCCCTGGAATTCCTTCATTTAGCCTCTAATATAACCAAAATAAATCCTCATAATACTATCCAAGTATCTTGGCATCCCCTTTATCAAGATTTTCTAAAACTAACTATAGATCGATCCTATGATCATAAATATGGAAAAGGAGGAATAGGAGGAGTATTCCTTGATAGACAAGGCTCCTGGATAACAAACTTCTCCACGTATGTTGAAGTTGGCAATGCACTGCATGGTGAATTATTAGAATTACTCCATGGACTTCAATTAGCTAAATCACAACAACTCACTCCGCTTTTAATAAAAAGCGACTCACAGGTATTCGTAAACTCACTAAAAGAAAACAATCCTCTTTTCTCACACATCTACTCTTATTGTAGGTCTTTACTTTTGGAGTTGGGACATCCAATGTTGCACCACATTCCCAGGGAGGCTAACATGGTTGCGGATTTGCTTGCTGAGCATGGAAGGAAAGCTAATCTAGAAAGGAATAAACCCTTTATTTTTGTAGCATCTCCCTCTTTTGTTGCTCCTACTCTTGATAGAGATGCTAGTGGAACTATTTATACTAGACCAGTTCCTCCATGTATGTCTTTGGACAACCTTATTATTAGGTAAATAAAATTCCTTTCGTTTTGCAAGCAAAAGAAAAAAAAAAAAGTTACAAAAATAGTGTCGTCATCTTCCAACTTACTGTCCTCCAGCAATTCAGTAATAGCCAGGTTGAATACCCTGGGCACAAATTCATGAGATGCATTATGAGTGTGTGTCAAGCTAGTATAGCTCCCTGCATACTCAATCTTGTCAAGCTCGTTTGTGTTCACTGTCTTGTCTGCATTGAGGAACTGATGTCGCCCAAAATATACCTCCGAGAAAATACAATGCGGTCGCTGTATCAAATATAGAACCCAACCAGGTTGGGGTCTATCCCACAGGGAATAGGTCGAAGTATGAGTAGACTACTGGAAGGAATAACTGGCAAGTAACTAAAACTGAGGGGTTTTGCTAGTAAATAGTAACGATGACGATTGCTGACTGATATCGAGTTTGTAAATAATAAGAGGAATTCACTAGGACTGTGCTCCCCAATGATTCCTTAACTCTACCGGTGACTTGTGCTTAACAAGACTGCCCCACTGTGCTGCGTGCAAAGTCTAACAAGTTAGGTTCATCTAACTGTCTCTCGACTGTCATTAGACAAATTTCACTCTTCTCCTCTCGGTCTCCAAGTGTCGCACTACTAACCCTTGTCCTGGACTTCAGGTAACCTTTCCTGCTAAGGCTCCGGTTATCAGATGAAGGTTGATAACTTCAAATCTTTGTTGTTATCTCCTTTTACCAATCTCTACCTCTCTCTCGAGCAAGTCTAGAATACTGGCAAGATTCTAACGTTTGCAACCGTTAGAAAAGCAATCAATACGAAGGAGACAACAATACATGCATACACAGCAGTACAAAGTTGTCTTGCACTTCACCGGTTTCGTTAATTCTTCATGGTTCACACAACCCTAGTTGATGGGTTTAGCTACTCATACTTGCAAGAACACAATAATAATCCAAAGATGAAAGCATAATTATGAATTTCACAAGAATGAAGGAAAACCCAAAATTTCAATTATCAATCAACTTCAGAATTAGGGTTTGTGAATACAAAACCAAAATATATGTCTCAAACAATGTAAAGTAACTCTCAAAATAGTAAATTGTTCAACTCACGCATTTAGGACTACCTAGGGGTATTTATAGATACAAAACTAGTCCTATCCAAAACAAAATAGGAGAACAGAGTCGGCAGCTTTCACGATGTCGTGACTTGGTGTCGTGGAACCAAGTCACAGCACGTGACTTGTATCGTGGGAATCAGGCTCTTTTCCTGGATCTCTGAAGTGAACTCATGCCATCAAATCACGCCACGTGGATGTTAGTCACGTGGCGTGAGTCCTATCGTGGAACTCAGGTGAAATGTTAGTCCTCTGGAAGCCATTCCACGACACAACCCACGACTCGTGAATGGGAATCACGGCTCGTGAGTGATGCCGTGGGTTACTCCATAGTGCAAATTCATTCTTTCCTCATCAGACACATCATCTTTGGGCTTGATTCTTCCTCTTTTGGTCATTTTACCTTTAAAACCTGTTTTCCTGCAAATTAGGACAGAAACCACATCATGCCTACAAAACACACCCAAGTTATTGCATATTTTCCTTGTTTTAAGCATCGAAAGTGCCATATAACCATGACACATCAACACCCTCAACTTAGAATGTTTGCATGTCCTCAGGCGAACAACATAAAACTACACCAACACAATGCTTAACTAAGAGAAACCTAAGGGACTTATGGCAGTCAACTTGTTGCTTTTTGATACAAAAACTTTTCTGACCCCTCCTATTTTCAAAGTAGAATCAAAGTGTGTATGTAAACAATGCAGAATCATGACATAGCAGGGATCAAGTGACGGCACCAAATTATGCACAAACAACTAAGTGTGTATGCACTTGTCATTTCCAGAGCAACTAGCAGCTAATTATGTAACCCATGTGCCCTCACAATCAAAGAAGTCCCATGCACTCTCAGTATACTAATGAATATCAACATAGGGACGAGGTCAATACACTCACGCTCAAAAAGAAGTTAAGACAGTGTGCGTTAAATACCATAGGCTTGCCCTTATTTTCTATGCCTTAGTTTTCAGACAGTTGGACTAGGATCACTATAGGACTTTACTTGGCTTGCAATGTAGGCTTAGGGACAGGTATGGTGCATATGGATATAGTGACTCAACCCTCCTTGACACTACACTATTTTTGGCTCCCACTTCCAACCTTTTTCATTTTTGTTCTCCCTTGTTCTTCATTCTTTTATTCTCAGACTTTGGGTGTGGTTTTTCTCCTCAACTTTAAACACATACACATATTTTATTTTATTTTTATTTTATTTTTTTTATATTTTCTTCACACCCAAATCCTTTTTTCTATTAACCCTTCTTCATACCCAACTCAATCTACGCACCCCTATAATAGCCACCCTCAACTTAGGCTATTTGCCTGAGTTGAGGTACACAGTGTCCAAAGAGGGACCAGGGCCAAAACAAGTTCATTGTGATTAAAATGGGAAGGTGAATAGGCTAATGAAAGAAATAGGACAATTATGGCTCAAAAGTTGGGATCAAGGGATACTTATTCTTTTGGTTTGGCATTTAGGCTAATAGTGGACTTTTTCAACAACGGCCTATGATCCTTTCCTAATCCTTATCTTCTAACTTAGGCAAGACTAACCAAGCAAGTTCTGAATCGCACACACATAGCTAACTAAGTAGTGACCTCAGACGCACATAGCACAGGGTTATATTACCAACTACTACCTATCCATTCATGCAATGCTATCTACGGTTGTTTGCCTATAATTATAGTGCCATAACAAGATCCAACAGCAGTCACACACAAAGCATGTTCCAAAAACCAAAATTTCAGGAGGGGTATCCTTAGCAACAAAAACACATAAGAAATTTTTCAAAACTGAACTGCACTTAAAGTTCCCTCATTTTTCTCCTAATATAGCAAGAAACATAAAAAAAAACATCAACAATATCATCCTACACATGCCTGTTCTACTATGATAGCACACTCGGGGGAAAAGAAACACGGCAACAAAAACCCCCAAGTGGTGATACACCCCCACCCCCAACTAAATATGGTGCAATGCCCTCAATGCACCGATATCATATCAAAAATAAGGGAGTGAAGACATACCTGTGGCGCTCTAAGCGCCGGAAGTGGTCCCGCCAGTAGCGGAATCATCAGACCGTGCAGTGGTCGCATCCGGTGGGGGGATAGTCTGACTGGCAGATGCACCATGCGCCCTCTGCTCTGCCTCAATCTGGCTCGCGTGGTACTCTACCTGGTAGGCTTTAACAGCCCTCCTCAGATCACTATCGAACTCATCATCACTCGCACCCCCATCCGCCGGACTACGAGGTCTCTTTCCTCTATCCATCTCTGGCTCCTCATCAGCAAACAAATCCACCTCAAATGCTGGGCGTACGGAGGTCAGGACAGGCATAGGTGGTATAATCGGCGTGCTAGTCGATGCCAGTATCCGAACCTCCTCTCTCAATGCAGCAACCTCCTGGGTCAAGCCGGCCAAGTCAGGGCTCGATGCAGCACTCAAGCGGGAGGCCATACGTGCCTCGAAACTGTCAATCCACCCATGCAGGCCCCGGATAAACTGGTCCATAGCTGCAGTCATCCGAGCCTCCACCCTAGTCTCAGCAGCCTCAACTGTAGATCGAACCCAAGGCTTAAGTTGGGATACCAGCTTAGCCATCTGAGTCTCAGTATGAGCCTGGAGCTCAAACATCTCTGTCTGCCTGTCAACTAGATGCTGCAGAAAGTCTCGAGAGACGGACACCATCCCAGCAGGTGTCGGTGGGGCACTAGTACTGGGTACGCTCTCATCAACAGGGCCAGTGCCCTCAGTCGGTGCCGGTAGTCTAACTGATGCAGGGATATGCAAAGGTACACCACGCACCTCGTCCATGGCAGCACCCGATGCCTCAGATGGCTGTGACCCTCGGGGAAAAATGGGGTGCAAACCCCTCTGCTGCATTATTGCAATATCTGCCAAATGAGTCACCTCTATAGAATTATCGATGGCAGGAATTCTGGCAACCCCAGCTCTATCACACAGACCCTGAATCAGACATGGGAAAGGGATGCTTGTGTGATCTCGGAATGCTCGCTCGTGGATTTCTTGGACGATGTATCTGGCAAAATGGATCTCATAACTAGCCAAGATGCTGGATAGTACTACCGCCCTGTTCAGTGTGAGAGAGTTATCAGCATTGGTTGGACCCAACCTATGACGAACCACTGACCAGCAGAATCGACCAGTGAAATGGAGCGTGGACTTTTTGATGTCCAGCTTCCCAGTCACCCAACTAGCCGCTATACCCTCCTCGGATATGTAACCTGCAATCCATTTAACTAACTCTAACTTCTGCTCAGCATCTCTCATCCTAACTCAATCTCTGACCGTGGCCAGCCGGTGATCAAATTCAGCTGTCGAAACCGGAACTGGACGGTCAGGCCCAAATAAGAAGCGGTGAATGGTCTCTTCCGAAATGTCGACTTGGGTACCGCACACCATGACATGAGGTAATACTGGCTGCAAAGTGTATCGCTGCCCCACTGGGGTGCTCAAACCAACAGATGCAGCATAGGAAGCATAAAATTCTCGGACCACCTCCGAGCTATACCTGCCAGACGGCTGCGCCATCCAACCCAAGCCATATCGCTCAAACAGAGGCCAAATATCCGGCAATGACTTCAGTTCCTCCATTCTATACCGGGGCTCCTCCATAATCCTTCTCCAACACACACCACGCTCTGTCAGCTCAGCATCTCGATCATAGATAGCATGCATGCCCTGTACACACCACCTTTGAACTCCCCTATCCTGCGCAGTAGTAGGGGCACTCTCGGCACCAGTATCGGAAGGAGAGGCTGTAGCCTCTGCCACAGATGTATCCTGACCCGTAGCCTCATCTGCAGACGTACCCTGGCCGATAGCATCAGCCACAGACCCTGACTCAGAAGCATCCTCCCCCTCTTCAGACTAGGGGGCCGACTCAAAAGATGAGGCTAGTACCACGGGCTCAGCAGGTGGTGGGACCGGCTGAATTGCAGCCCGGGCAGCCGCTCGGGCACGAGTCTGTAACCTAGTAGCCCGTGGGATTAAGGCCGTGTCGTCCTGACTAATCTCAAATTCCTCCATGGAACCACTTGGTTCAGACTCAGTGGTTTCATCCCTCAGACGGGTCGGTAAGTCTGGATTTTTGGTACGAATTCGGGATGATGCATCAAGGTGGTCACTTTTGGGATTGGATTTTGGAGGCATAGCAACGGGTTTGGATAAATTTTCGGGTATGGGGTCGGGTTTTGTATAGTAAATTCAAATTTTTGGACCTATTTGGTAATGGGGTTTGGGTTTTCGAATATGGAATGGATTTGGTGAGTGTTTGGGATATGGTTTTTGGATTTTTAGAGTTTGGGAGAGATGTGATTCGGATTTAATGGGGAGAAGTAGGGGGAATTGGAATTTTAGGGTTTAAGTTGAATGAATTGAAAGTGGGAAAGAAAGGGTTTTAATCGGGTATAAATCGGGTGTGGAAGAAAGGGTTTCGATTTTATTTTGGAAAAACTGGGCTCGGGTCGGGTCAAATTCTGATTTCGGTTGTTTTTATGTTTCACGACACAACCCACGCCTCGTGACTGACACCCACGTGATGTGGAGTCTGTCGTGACTGGTGTTCTGTAACTGGACTGAATGTCTGATTTCAACGACACCAGTCACGTGGCGTGGATCCCATCCACATCACGTGAATTACTTCTGTGGAACTGATTCAGAACCTGGAAATCTTTCTCTGAGTTTAATGATGTCATCCACGTGACTTAGAACCCCCTCACGTAGCGTGATTCATGTCGTGGATGAAATTTCACCACTTCTCGTAGATTTTGTGATTTTCAACTAACTGCTACTCAATAATCCGATCTCCTCATAACAAAATCTTGGGTTGCCTCCCAATCAGCGCTTGATTTAACGTCGCGGCACGACGTGGCTAACTTGGATACTCAGACTTTCCCAACTAGCCCATGGGTTGCCTCCCATAATGCACCTGATTTAACGTCGCGGCACGACATGGCTAACTTGACTACTCAGACTTCATCAAGTTCAAGTTCTTCAATCGTCCTTATCTCTTTCAGAACTCCTACATAGTGCTTAACACGTTGTCCATTGACTTTGAATAGGACATTATCTGCTCCTTTCAACTCAATAGCACCATGTGAGAATACCCGAACTACTGTGAATGGACCAGACCATTTGGACTTTAACTTTCCAGCAAACAGGCGAAGCTTGGAGTTATACAGCAACACCAAATCTCCCTGATGAAACTCTCGATTCTCAATGCGACGATCATGATACAATTTCATCTTTTCTTTATACAGGGCTGAACTCTCATAAGCCCGGAGACGAAATTCATCCATCTCGTTCATCTGTTCCAGTCTCATTTCGGCCGCTTCATTCCAGTTTAAATTCAACCTCTTCAATGCCCACAATGCTTTATGTTCCAGTTCGACGGGAAAATGGCAAGCTTTTCCAAAAACCAACTGATATGGTGAAGCACCAATTGGTGTTTTGAAAGCTGTCCGATATGCCCATTATACATTATCCAATCTACGAGCCCAATTAGTACTATTAGCATTGACTTTTTTTGCTAAGATAGACTTGATTTCACGATTTGATACCTCAACCTGCCCACTTGTCTGCGGATGGTAAGGTGTCACCACCTTATGCTTTACACCATATTTTTCAAGAAGAGCTTTAAACAGCCGGTTGTAAAAGTGGGATCCACCATCACTAATAATAACTCGAGGTGTCCTAAGTCGTGAGAAAATATTCTTTTTCAATAAATATGTGACACTTCTTCCTTCGTTATTGGGAAGCGCAATTGCCTCCACCCATTTAGAAACGTAGTCAACAGCCACCAAGATATACTTCATTCCATGCGTGCTCACAAATGGACCCATAAAGTCAACTCCCCACACATCAAATAATTCAAGTTCAAGAATCGTAGTCATGGGAAGTTCGTGTCTGCGAGAAATATTACCTTGCCTTTGACACCGGTCACAAGCGCGGGCATAGTCATGAGCATCCTTGTAAATGTTGGGCCAATAGTACCCACATTGCAAGATTTTATGGGCAGTCCTTGCACCTCCATGATGACCCCCAACTGGAGATGAGTGATATACTTCCAAAATTCTCATCATTTCGACCTCTGGGATGCATCTTCGAATAATGCCATCAGCACACACTCTGAAAAAATATGGCTCATCCCAAAAGAATTTTCTTACCTCATGCATGAACTTTCTTCTCTGCTGGTATGTCATATCCTCCGGGACTAGATCACTTGCCAAGAAGTTGGCATAATCAGCAAACCATGGTATTAAATCTTGGGATGCTGCAAGCACTTGCTCATCTGGAAAAGTATCATCGATTTCAAGATCATCTTTCAATTTACGCATGGCCTCCTCCTCAAGGAGTGACAGATGGTCAGCCACTTGATTTTCGGTCCCCTTTTGATCCTTGACTTCAAAGTCAAATTCTTGCAACAGCAGTACCCATCTAATCAGTCTTGGCTTAGCATCCTTTTTCGACATAAGATACCGAAGAGCCGCATGGTCTGTGTGCACGATCACCTTAGTGCCAATCAAGTATGATCTAAATTTCTTGAAAGCAAAAACTACTGCCAACAACTCCTGCTCAGTCACAATGTAATTCTTTTGAGCTGGATTAAGCACTTTGCTAGCGTAGTAGATAGGATGTAATATCTTCTCAATTCTCTGACCCAAAACTTCTCCTAAAGCTACTCCACTAGCATCACACATAACCTCAAAAGGCTTCGTCCAATCCGGTGACACAATGATAGGAGCTGACACCAACTTTTCTTTCAGACACTCAAACACTTTAAGACATGTTTCATCAAACACGAACTTCACCTCTTTCTCTAAAAGTTTGCACAAGGGATGAGCAATCTTGGAGAAATCTTTGATGAACCTTCTGTAAAAACCAGCATGACCCAGAAAACTCCGAATGTCTTTTACAGAGATAGGTGGGGGCAGCTTCTCAATTACTTCAATTTTTGCCTTATCCACCTCCATGCCGTTCTTCGAAATTTGATGCCCCAATACGATACCTTCATTGACCATAAAATGACACTTTTCCCAATTCAGCACTAGGTTGCACTCCTCGCATCTTTGCAGCACATTAGCAAGGTGTGCCAAACAGCCTTCAAACGAGTCACCTACTACAGAGAAATCATCCATAAACACCTCGATAGTGTCATCCACCATGTCATAGAAAATAGACATCATACAATATTGGAAAGTGGACGGTGCATTATACAAACCGAAGGGCATCCTCTTGAATGCGAACGTCCCATATGGACAAGTGAAAGTGTTCTTTTCTTGGTCTTCGGGGGCAATAAAGATCTAGTTATACCCTGAGTAACCATCGAGAAAACAATACCATCCTCTGCCAGCAAGTCGGTCTAACATCTGGTCCATAAAGGGCATAGGAAAATGATCCTTTTTAGTCCATGAATTTAGCTTCCGATAGTCCATGCAAACTCTCCATCCAGTCACTGGTCTCATTGGAATCAACTTATTTTTGTCATTAGGAACCACTGTGATTCCTCTCTTTTTTGGCACACACTGAACCGGGCTCACCCACTTGCTATCAGCAATAGGGTAAACCACTCCTGTATCCAACCACTTGATGATCTTTTTCTTTACGACCTCTTGCATAGGTGGGTTTAGACGACGCTAGTGTTCAATATTAGGGACACATTCTGGCACAAGCTGAATTTTATGAGTGGAAATGCCCGGTGGAATACCTATGATATCTACAATGGACCAACCAATGGCCCTCTTGAATCTTCTCAGAACTGAAACCAAAGCCGCTACTTGCCATTCCGCCAGCTTAGCAGAAATAATTACTGGCAAGGTATTATTGGCTCCCAAGAATATGTAGCGAAGGTGGGCCGGAAGAGCATTAAGCTCTAACACTGGAGGTTCCTCTATAGATGGGCGAGCTGGTGGAGTTACCCTATTCTTTAAATCAAGATCTAGTTTCTTGGGCGCATAAGTGTACGCTCCATTACCAGTGAGTGCATTCACCATCTCGCCATAGTCTTCTATACCATCGTCTTCAAAGTTCATGATTACTGCAGCCAGAGGTTCTACTCCCAACCTTTCTTCAATGGGCACAACAACTTCAATATCATCGACCGCATCTATCACTGAAATGACTCTCTTATCTTTTGGCTGCTTCATTGACCGACAGACATTGAACGTAACCTGCTCATCATTCAATCTAAATTGCAGCTACTCGATTTCCATATCAACCAGTGCGCGACCAGTGGCAAGGAATGGTCTCCCCAGTATGATGGGAACCTCAAAGTCAACCTCACAATCGAGGATCATGAAATCTGCCGAAAATATGAAAGAAGCAACCTTCACCAAAACATCGTACATAATGCCCACTGGCTTTTTCACAGTTCTATCAGCCATGAGAAGTCTCATGGAGGTTGGTTTTGGTGCACCCAACCCCAACTGCTTAAACACAGCTAATGGCATTAGGTTGATGCTAGCCCCCAAATTGCACAATGCTTTAGCAAAAATCGTATGACCCAATAGTACACGGGATTGTGAACGCTCCTGGATCCTCTTTCTTTTCAACTAAGGACCGTGAAGCAATTGTACTACAATGATGAATGTTATCTGCAGGCTCAAAACTGACCGTTCTCTTTTTAGTCACCAAGAAACTGGGTATTATCCCAGTCAGTTTCACTATGGTCACAACACAAGTGTCTATAATCAGAATATGGGGTCTAACATGGAATTTGGACAATGCTCAGGATCCAAGCCTGCACAGGAAATCAATGATGTTACCAAACAGCTTGAGAATCATATTTTCACACCAGTTCAGTATGACCAGATTCTCAAACTTCTGCAGAAGGCCAACAATAATGATTCCAACTCAACATTATCAGCTAATACTGCAGGTATCCCTAAAATGTTTCTGGTTACTAATGCTACTCATGAATGGATTATAGATACATGTGCTACAAATCACATAGTTTCTGACTCTGCCTTATTAAGTCATGACACCATAACTAAGCCTGCTTGTTCTAGAAATGTTTACTTACCTACTGGAGATATAGCTCAAGTTACTCATACAGGACGTAGTTGCATCTCTGATAGAAGTACTGTGTCTAATGTACTTTACATCCCACAATTTAAGTATAACTTACTATCAGTAGCTAAGCTTACAAAAGAGCTCAAATGCTCAGCAACCTTCTTTCCTGATTTTTGTGTCTTCCAGGATATCTTCACTGGCAAGGTGAGGGAGATTGGTAAGGAGAAAGAAGGATTATATCTACTGTCACAAGCTAAGCCTAAGTCACTAAATAAACAATTGGATGCAAGAGCACATGAAGTTGTTTCTGAAAATATCAACTGTGACATAGAACTTTGGCATAAAAGATGTGGTCATATGTCTATAGTTGTTTTTAAGAGAATATTTCCCTTTAATATGAAAAAAGGTCAAGAATGTATATCTAGATGCACTGTATGTCCTTGTGCTAAACAAACAAGGCTACATTTTCTTTCTAGTAGTATAAAATAGTTGTTTCTTTTGATTTAATTCATACAGACCTATGGGGTCCTTATAAAACAACAACATTTGATGGGAACAAGTTTTTCTTAACTATTGTTGATGACTTTACTAGAATGACGTGGCTCTTTTTGTTAAAACAAAAATCAGATATGTGCATGTCCCTCAAACACTTCTTAACATATGTAACAACTCAATTCAACAAAACTGTCAAGTCTATCAGAACTGATAATGGTACTGAATTCATTAACTCTACCTGTGCACAACTTTTCATGTCACTAAGAATAATCCACCAGAAAACATGTGCATATACCCCTCAGCAAAGTGGTGTTGCTGAGAGGAAACATAGACATATCCTAGAGGTTACAAGAGCTATTCAATTTCAGGGCCATATACCTATTACATTCTGGGGTCATTGTGTATTATCTGCAATTTATCTTATAAACAGGATGCCAAGCTCTGTAATTGGCAACATTTCACCGTATAAGAGACTTTATGGTAAGCAACCTCATCTTACTCATCTTAGAGTTCTTGGTTGTCTTTGTTTTGCTAAAATCATTCAAGAACATGATAAAATGATGCCAAGAGCTAAACTGGCTATCCATATGGGCTACTCTGATGTTCAAAAAGGCTATATTCTATTTGATATTGCTACTGGTCATTTCTTTGTTAACAGAGATGTAAGCTTTAGAGAAGATATTTTTCCATTTACAAGTCAGACACATGCTTCTCAGCTGTTTACAGACACTACTAGTGGTTTGTAGTATAATCAACACTCATCTATAATAATTGAGTTTGCAACACCAGTGTCTGACCCTTTCAGTGATTCATCTACAACAACAGCACCTTCTAATCCTCCCACTGTTGTACCATCTTTACCTCCATAAGGTCCTCTTTCATTACCTCTTGAAATATCTAGACCTTCTTCTAATCCTCAAAACACTCAAAATAGAAAATCCAGCAGAAATACTCAACCTCCCATTTGGATGAAGGATTTTGTATCCCTTAATATCCATAATGATACTTCATATGCTCTGAACAAATACATTGGTTATCAAGATATTTTTGTCTCACATCAAGTCTTGGTTTCTAATCTCTCATCCACCACTAAACCATCTAACTATCATCAAGCTATTAAGGATTCTAGATGGGTTACTGCAATGCAGGAGGAGATTAAGGCTTTACAAGACAACAACACTTGGAAAATTGTTTCACTGCTTGTTGGAAAGAAACCTATAGGTTGTAAATGGGTATATAGAATCAAGTATAAAGCATCGGGAGAGGTTGAAAGATTCAAAGCAAAGCTGGTTGCAAAGGGATACAGTCAAAAGGAAGGCATAGATTTTCAAGAAACCTTTTCTCCAGTAGTTAAAATGGTGACAGTTAGGACTATTTTGTCACTTGCTGCTGCTAACAGTTGGAATATACATCAAATGGATGTCTACAATGCTTTTCTTCAAGGTGATCTATTTGATGAAATATACATGGATCTTCCACAAGGATTTTCAAGTCAGGAGGAGAAGAATCCAAGTTCAAGTTCAAGTTTGAAAGTCTGTAGACTTGTGAAATCCTTGTATGGACTAAAGCAAGCCCCAAGACAATGGAATGCAAAGCTCTCTACACTACAGCTCTAGTGGATTTTCAATTTAAACAAAGTCAACATGATCACTCATTATTCATCAAGAAGACGAGTGAAGGTATAGTTATTATTCTGATATATGTAGATGACATGTTAGTCATCGGAGACAATCTTAAACTAATTCAAGAGACAAAGGATGCCTTGAACAAAATCTTCAAAATGAAGGACCTAGGTGAACTTAAATATTTTTTAGGAATTGAGTTTGCAAGATCTAAAGCAGGGCTGCTAATGAATCAGAGAAAATACAGCTTGGAACTCATTTCAGAGGTTGGATTATCAGCATCAAAGCCTATATCAACTCCTATAGATGTTAATATCAAGTTAACATCAAAACAATGTGATGAGCATGTAAAGCATCAGAACTCAAGAGATGATTCAGATGCAGATCAAACGACTTATCAAAGGTTGATTGGAAAGTTGCTATATCTAACAGTTACTAGACCTGATATCTCATTCAGTGTTCAAACTTTAAGTCAGTTTCTTCAGCAACTAAAAAAGTCTTATATGAAAGCTGCACTTAGAGTGGTTAAATACATCAAGCAAAGTCCAGGACAAGGAATTTTACTTTCAAGCAAGAGGTCCAACTTGATTACTGCCTACTGCGATGCAGACTGGGCTGCATGCCCTCTTACCAGAAAGTCAGTAACAGGGTTCCTAATTAAAGTTGGAGACTCATTAGTCTCATGGAAATCAAAAAAACAGACTACAGTGTCTAGAAGCTCTGCAGAAGCAGAGTATAGAAGCTTAGCCACAACAGTAACTGCACTTGTTTGGTTACTTGGTTTACTCAAAGAGGTTGGTTTTGATTACAAGCTACCTGTTGATATTCATTGTGATAGCAAAGCAGCTATACAAATAGCTGCAAATCCTGTCTATCATGAACGTACTAAACACATTGAGATAGACTGCCACTTCATTAGAGAAAAAATTCAACAAGGCTTAATCAACACAAAATATATCCCTACAGCTGAGCAGCCTGCAGACATTCTAACAAAGGGTCTCAACAAGGTTCAACATCAGTATTTGAATTCCAAGCTAGGTGTGCTAAACATATTTACACCACCTAGCTTGAGGAGGAATGTTGAAAGAAAAGAAGAAGGAAACTATCTAGCTTCTCATAGTTAGTTAGTTGTAAGTTAGTTGTAACCACCTTCCACAAAGTCAGTTATAGGTAGTTAAATGACTAAACGAATTACAGTTTTCAATCAAAATTACTCTTCAAATATACAACTGTGTGTGTATATATATATCATCCTTTTTTTGTAATCATAACATAATAAAGAATACAATTTTACTTTTCCTCTCACTACTAAAAAAAGACCAAAAAACGACGGAAAAAAGCGACGGACCGCGTCGTTTTTTTGGTCAAAATCGACGGAAAAGCGACCCAATCACTTGCGTCGTTAAAAGGCTCGATGATTTTTAAAAACGACGAACAACGTCGCTTTTTTAACGACGGACAACGTCTTTTTTTGCAAAAAAAAAATTATAAATTTTTCCAGAAAAAGCGACGCTGTCCGTCGTTTTTTGTTCTTCATATGAAGAACACATGATAAACAAAAAGCGACGAACAACGTCGATTTTTAGAAAACAATAATTTTAATTTATTTCAGAAAATGCGACGCTGTCCGTCGCTTTTTTTTCTTCATTTGAAGAACAAAAAACGACGGAACGCGTCATTTTTTTAGAAAAAAGAATTATTTTTTTTCAGAAAATGCGACGCTGTCCGTCGTTTTTTGTTCTTCAAATGAAGGAAAAAAGCGACGGACAGCGTCGATATTTTTTTTTTTTTAAAAAAAAATAAACTGAAAAGCGACCGACACAATCGCATTTCTAGAATATTTTTAAAAAAAATTCCAGAAAAGCGACACGTTCCGTCGCTTTTCTGCATATTTTTTGGATGCAGAAAACTGCATTTTCTGCATCCCACCTGTCAAATGAAAATGCAATTTAATATGTACAGCCCCAAGCAACACACATTACGCATATAACACATAATACTAGTCAACAAAACTTAAACAATTAATCCAACAACATCTAAAACACTTAAAGAATCGTAAAGGTTTTCAAAAAGATATAAGTTAAGTTCAAGAATGTCTAAAAAGTGTCTAGAAGCATCAAATCCAACAACACTAAGGAGTAGCCCCAACTAACTCCTCGTCACTCTCTGTGTCTTCTTCGCTACTTGAATCGGGTGATGGAGAACGGTGACGACGACGACGAGCCATGCTAGCCATTTGTTTTTTAAGTTCCTCGACAGTCTTGCACGTGATATCATTTTGAGCAACAGACCGTGTCAAGGCATGTGTAAGCTGTGCAATCTGCTGCGACATAGCAGCAAGCTGAACACTGTCAATTACCTCTGCCTGGCGTGAGGAACCAATACCTTCCAATCCTGACCGGATGCGTCCCAATTCATTTCGAGAGCCCATCCCATAGACTCTCCCCTTTTGTTTTCCCCCCGCTACTTTTTCCGTCCAAATTTGAGTAGCTTCTTTTTGTGAAGGCGCGGTTGGACCGAACTCGGACAAGTAGCGTTTATAATCATTCTGCATATTAAAAAAGAAATGTTAGTAGATTTTACTATTACTAAGCAAGGTGGAGCAGAACGTAGAAAAGAACTACTACTTTGTAAGTAAATTTTTAAAACTTACATTGGCATTTTCAGCCCTTGGCTCAACCCATACATCCGGGTCTGACTCTTTCATCTTTTTCCTTAAATGTGTTCGTTCGAAAACCTCAAGTTGGGTCGGTTCGCGACCCAAAGCTTTCGTCTGCAAGCAAAAAATAAATAAACATAATGAAGTAGTATTTAATGAAATTTATATAAACATGTAAATTAGAATTTAAGGTTATTACTTACCATTTCCTGAATTATGGTCCCGACACTCTTTGCACCGCCGGTGTGTAATGAACCACCTTTTAAATTAGCTCTGGCTTGCTTATTTTTCACAGACAATGCCTTGTATTCAGGAGAATCCCAAATAACACGCATGTAATCATACACTTCTTTAAGAAGCCATTCTTTTGCATTTCCCTTACGCCTAATACGTTCAAGCCAACCTTTTAGCCTCGCTCCAGCATGATTTTCAAAAATAACAGACATGACTTTATTGTGCTTTCGCAACCAAGTACACATAGTCTGAAAATTAATTGACTAGCATTAGATGATATATATATTATTATTAAATTTAATTAAATAACAATTAAATTCAATATACCTTAAACTCATTAAACATGGCTTGTCGATATCTCTCTGGAATCTCCCTCCAACTGACCCAAGGTTGCGAATAAAGCCTCCTAACGCTCTCCCTTACAGCTTTATTAACTTCTTTTGATGAGGGATACCACCTGTAAAAAAAATAAAAATATGTCAACTCATAAATATTTAATTAAAAAAGATAAAAAAAAATTAAAAACTTTTCAATTAAGAAAATAAACTTACGATGATCCATCAGGCTCCATGAACACTCTACCAAGCCTGTCCATATCACCAGGTACTAGTCCGATGAAATCCGCATCAGTATCATCATCTACAGGCGGAGGTGGCGGTACAGATTCAGATGTAGATGCTCTTCTCGGGAGTACATAATGCTGAGTCAAAGGGGGAGTAGATGTCTGTGCATCGAAGTCAGAGCTATCTCTAAGCCTCAATCCTGAGAGGCGGGGGGATGAATCGCGGGGGGATGGACTAGTAGATGATAATCTCGAAGTCCTTATATCTGTAGGCCTAATAGTATGTGAAGCAACAATGTTTAGCGGTTGTGATCGTTTTCTGGGACCATGAAAATCTGCAGGATTTCCAGTGCCATAGGGGACATAAGACCGCCCTGATGAAGAAGTGTGCATCCATGGCTGGGATGAAAGTCGACCAGGAGTATCATTATGGTCTATAGGCGTCCTAGATTTCTTCTTAGCAATTGATTTCGAACTCTTATTAGTACGAGGTCGATCTCCATCACCATCGGATGTCATCTGTATGCAATTTTATATTAAAACATATAAAAAATCATTAGTATTAACAAATAATTCGTGATAACAAAAAAAACTAACATGCTAGTCTATATTCTCCCAATCTTCCTCCTCGCTTGTTTCATTTCCATCATTCTCCCATTCTTCCTCTTCAGTTGTTTCATTTTCGCCATTCCATTCTTCCTCCCAGAATAATTCATTTCCCTCATTTATTTCTTCATCAATATTTTTCATGGCAATGATCTCATCATCAGAAACTTCTTCTAAAATGCGTTGAGGATGTTCTAAATTATTTTCCAACTCAGCATCCACTGTTTGATCAACAACTGCGACTTCGTTTTGGTATGCCACAGGTAACACATTCTCAATCTCAATTCTGCCCACAGGCTTAGTCTTTATAACCACCCACCAATTGATTTTATCTCTACTCAATGGATATGTAGCGTAATATACCTGCCTGACATTTTGTGCAATGATAAAAGGATCATAGCGATTATATTGCCTCGTGTGCTTAACTTCAATTATATTATGTTGCTGATTTACCTTGGTACCTCTATGTGATGGATCAAACCACTTGCACCAAAATAGTATTATTTTCTTTTTTGGCCAACCAGGGTACCTAACTTCAATAATCTCTTGTATGACCCCAAAATATTCAACGATTTGACCGTTACCATCAACATCACCTTGAACGCACACACCGCTGTTATTAGTTTTCTTATACTTAGAAACTTCTTCAGTTTGAAACTTGAAACCATTCACATAATATTTATTCATTGTATGAATTTGATTTCCAGGCCCAAATGCAACATCTCTCACCAATTGCAAATGTTCGATGGTACTATATTCATCCGAAACCTACATATCGTTAATCCAAAATATCAAGTTTTATTAAATGACATATAATTTTAGTAAATGCACATATGAACTTTCATACTTACATATTCATTCAGCCAATCGAAAAACCTTGTATATATGGCATCATTACCCCATGTCCTTATGAATAAACTGTTAAGTGTACATCATTGAGATTTTTCATTAGTTAAGTGTCCTTACCAAATGAACGTAATTCGATAACACAATTAATACTTACTCAAGATATGGTTGAATCTCTGGACAATTAACCAAAACATGTGTCATAGCATATTTTCTTTCCATACCAGTGAAGGCTCGTGTATCATGATTTTTAGATCCTTTGCCCGATTGATTAAAAATTGAAATTGGTGGAAACATATGATCACCATCACCTTCATCATTGCGATTGGGCCTATTTCTCTTACATGGCACTTCATGCCCAAAGTAGTAAGAACAAAAATGAGAAGTTTCTTTTGCAAGATAAGCTTCACAAATCGATCCTTCAATCTTTCCCCTTTGCTTTATAGTTTGTTTGCACTCTCCAATTTTTCTGCATAATTGTATCTTAGGTTGTTAAATAATTTTTTTAAAAAACTAAAGCATTAATCAAAACAAAATGTACCTCTCGCCTGGATACATCCACCTCATTTGAACTGGCCCCCCAAGACGTGCCTCTTGTACAAGGTGAATTGGAAGATGCTCCATCACATCAAAGAAACCACATGGAAAGATCTTTTCTAACTTAGTGGTGATGACGGGAATATTCTGCTCCATTCTGTCCAAACTACTCTCCAACAACTTTCCCGAACATAAATCTTTGAAGAACAGACTTATCTCTGTGATTGGTTTCCATATCCTCTCTGGAAGGTGACTAAATGCGATAGGAATCAAGGTTTCCATGAAAACATGACAATCATGACTTTTCATACCAATCAATTTTCCTTCTTCCATATCTGCTCGTTTTCCTAAATTCGAAGCATAGCCCTCGGGCATTCTCAAATTCTTAACCCACTCACATATTTGTCGTTTCTCATCCAATGTGAATGAAAAACTAGCCTTGGGCTTAAACACCTTACCATTTTCTTTTTCTGTCAACCACAACTCTTTTCTCTTGCAATATTGCTTTATGTCCATTCTAGCTTTTGGATTGTCTTTTGTCTTGCCCTTAATATCCATGACTGTGTTGAACAAATTATCAAAATAATTTTTTTCAATGTGCATCGGATCAAGATTATGTCGGAGTTTATTGTCCCCCCAGTACGGCAACTCCCAAAATATGCTTTGTTTGGTCCAATTATGTTCAACACCATATCCGGGAAGTCTAGAAGGTGGACCATCTGTAACTTTAGGCAAATTACAAACTCTTTCCCAAATCTGATGCCCTGATAGTGATGGAGGTGGCGGATCATTCTCAATCTTATTCTTTCTGAATGCATTTTTCATCTTTCTAAACTCGTGGTCCATTGGCAAGAACTGACGGTGACAATCAAACCAACAATTTTTTTCGACCATGCTTTAAAGTGAATGCTTTACTATTTTTCATGCAATACGGGCAAGCTAATTTTCCGGCAGTCATCCAATCAGACAACATCCCATATGCAGGAAAATCGCTAATAGTCCACATTAAATTAGCATGCATAACAAAATTCTGCTTAGTTGATATATCATATGTCAGTACACCTTCATACCATAATTGTAGTAACTCATCTATCAATGGCTGCAGATAAACATCAATCAAACTTTTTGGATTACGAGGCCCAGGAATAATACAACTTAGAAATATGTAGGGACTTGTCATGCACATTTCAGGCGGAAGATTATATGGAGTAATAAATACAGGCCAACAAGAATAAGGTGCACCAGAATTAGAGAATGGTGTGAAACCATCTGCACACAAGCCCAATCTAACATTTCTTGGTTCTCTTGCAAAATCAGGATAAGTTCTATCGAAATACTTCCAAGCTTCTCCATCCGATGGATAAGACAAGACACCTGGTGGCCTTCTATTTTCATCGTGCCATCTCATATGTGGGGCAGAACTCATTGAAGCATACAACCTCTTTAACCTAGGTATAAGAGGTAAATAGTGCATTGCCTTAATCGGAACCATCTTTCCACCGGGAGTCCGCTTATAACGAGCATGTCCACAAAACTTACAATTATCTAATTCAGCATCATTCTTATAGAACAACATACAACCATTCATACAACAATGGATTCTATTATACGACAATCCCAACTTGGAAACTAATTTCTTTGCCTGATAAAAATTTTGAGGTATGTTCAACTCCGGGTTAACTAGTTCACCCAAAAGACCAACCATAGAGTCCATAGCAGATTGAGCAACATTCCAATCGGATTTGATACTCATTAGTCTAACTGCAACAGACACAGCAGAATGATGACTCCCTTCACATAGTGGGTGACTAGCCTCTTCTAATTGTTGATAGAAGCGTCTTGCTTCTTCATTGGGAGATTCTTCTAAATTATGTTCTGGTTCCATCCCATTCCCAATCCCAAAGGCATCATTAACCATTTCATGAACTCTATCATCATGTTGTACCCTATCGTGTTGAACCCTATGTTGAACTCTAGCATGTTGAATCCTAGCATGTCGACCATGTACAAGCATGTCATATTCATCCTCAGGCAACGAATTATAAAATATACCATTCAAATCATCTATCTCTCCGTGATCGACCCACACAAAATATCTTGGCTTAAATCCATTTCGATAGAGATGAGTCATAACTATATCTGGTTGAAAAAACTTCATGCACCTACATGAACAACAAGGACACCTAACCACCCCACTTTTTTGAAACAAGCCTAGTGACATTGCATGAACGATAAAACCTCTAACACCATTAAGATATTGCGGTTTTAAGCCCCCACCAGTTTCATAATCCATATCATACATCCACAAACGATGATCCATCTACAAAAATATAGATATTCAATTATAAATTTGCATTTCCAAGCCACAAGTTCACAATTTCAAATCACTACACTTAACAATTTTCAAAAAATAAGTCCACAATTTCAATGCTTACACTTAGCCATTTTCAATTCACAAGTTCACATTTTAAGTCACTACACTTAACCATTTTCAACTCACAAGTTTACATTTCAAGTCACTACACTTACCATTTTAAAAAAACAAGTTCATAATTTCAAATCACTACACTTAACAATTTTCAAAAAATAAGTTCACAATTTCCATGCACTACACTTAACCATTTTCAATTCACAAGTTCACATTTCAAGTCACTACACTTAACCATTTTCAACTCACAAGTTTACATTTCAAGTCACTACACTTAACCATTTTCAACTCACTAATTCACATTTCAAGTCACTACACTTAACCATTTTCAAAAAAAAAGTTCACAATTTCAAATCACTACACTTAACAATTTTCAAAAATAAGTTCACAATTTCCATGCACTGCACTTAACCATTTTCAATTCACAAGTTCACATTTCAAGTCACTACACTTAACCATTTTCAAGTCACAAGTTCACATTTCAAGTCACTACACTTAACCATTTTCAAAACACTAATTCACAATTTCAAGTCACTACACTTAACAATTTTCAATTCACAAGTTCACATTTCAAGTCACTACACTTAACCATTTTCAATTCACAAGTTCACATTTCAAGTCACTACACTTAACCATTTTCAAGTCACAAGTTCACATTTCAAGTCACTACACTTAACCATTTTCCAAAAACAAGTTCACAATTTCAAATCACTACACTTAACAATTTTCAAAAAATAAGTTCACAATTTCCATGCACTACACTTAACCATTTTCAATTCACAAGTTCATATTTCAAGTCACTACACTTAAACATTTACAAGTCACAAGTTCACATTTCAAGTCACTACACTTAACCATTTTCAAGTCACAAGTTCACATTTCAAGTCACTACACTTAACCATTTTCAAAACACTAATTCACAATTTCAAGTCACTACACTTAACAATTTTCAAGTCACTACACTTAACCATTTTCAATTCACAAGTTCACATTTTAAGTCACTACACTTAACCATTTTTAAGTCACAAGTTCACATTTCAAGTCACTACACTTAACAATTTTCAAAAAATAAGTTCACAATTTCCATGCACTACACTTAACCATTTTCAATTCACAAGTTCACATTTCAAGTCACTACACTTAAACATTTACAAGTCACAAGTTCACATTTTAAGTCACTACACTTAACCATTTTCAAGTCACAAGTTCACATTTCAAGTCACTACACTTAACCATTTTCAAGTCACAAGTTCACATTTCAAGTCACTACACTTAACCATTTTCAAAACACTAATTCACAATTTCAAGTCACTACACTTAACAATTTTCAAGTCACAAGTTCACATTTCAAGTCACTACACTTACCATTTTAAAAAAACAAGTTCACAATTTCAAATCACTACACTTAACAATTTTCAAAAAATAAGTTCACAATTTCCATGCACTACACTTAACCATTTTCAATTCACAAGTTCACATTTCAAGTCACTACACTTAACCATTTTCAATTCACAAGTTTACATTTCAAGTCACTACACTTACCATTTTAAAAAAACAAGTTCACAATTTCAAATCACTACACTTAATAATTTTCAAAAAATAAGTTCACAATTTCCATGCACTACACTTAACCATTTTCAATTCACAAGTTCACATTTCAAGTCACTACACTTAACCATTTTCAACTCACTAATTCACATTTCAAGTCACTACACTTAACAATTTTCAAAACACTAATTCACATTTCAAGTCACTATATTTAACCATTTTCAAGAAACAACTTCACAATTTCAATTCACTACATTTAACCATTTTCACCTCACTACTTCTCACTTTTCAAGTCTCTACACTTAACAATTTTCAAAAAATAAGTTCACAATTTCAATGCACTACACTTAACCATTTCAATTCACAAGTTCACATTTCAAGTCACAAGTTCACAATTTCAAATCACTACACTTAACAATTTTCAAAAAATAAGTTCACAATTTCAATGCTTACACCTAACCATTTTCAACTCACAAGTTCACATTTTCAAATCACTACACTTAACAATGTCAACTCACTACACTTAACCATTTCAAGTCACTACACTTAACCATTTTCAAGTCAATAATTCACATTTCAAGTCACTATATTTAACCATTTTCAAGAAACAAGTTCACAATTTCAATTCACTACATTTAACCATTTTCAAGTCACTACACTTAACTATTTTCAACTCACTAATTCACATTTCAAGTCACTACACTTAACCATTTTCAAAAAACAAGTTCACAATTTCAAGTTACTACACTTAATCATTTTCAAGTCACAAGTTCTCATTTCAAGTAACTAACCTTAACCATTTTGAAGACACTAATTCAAATTTCAAGTAACTCAACTTAACCATTTTCAAGTCACTAATCAATATTTCAAGTAACTAGACTTAATCATTTTCAAGTCACTAATTCACATTTCAAGTAACTACACTTAACCATTTTCAAGAAATAAGTTCACAATTTCAAATCACTACATTTAAACATTTTCAAGTCACTACTTCAAATTTTCAATTCTAATATATGTCAAACAATTCAATAAAGCGAATAAGTAGAGGCGTCGCATGTCCCTCTCACACCATATAATCTTCACAAAACCAAGGGCTTTCAAAGCCTTCTACAGCAAATAATCCCACCATAACACTACATTTAGGGACTTCAATATAAGAAAATATAGAGAAATCAACTTACCTTTACTTGGTTATTGTTGTTGTCGTTGGTGAGAGAAGGAGCGGAGAGAGAATGTTACTGATGTTGGCTACTGCTGGCGGCGGAAGGAGGCGGCGGCGACGGCAGCGGCGGCGGCGACTGGTGGGCAAGGGCAGTGGTTCGTCGCCGGCTGCTTCTTTCCGTCGGGAGCAATGTTGGTGTAGATTAGTGTGTGAGAGAGAGAGATTTGTTGAATTTTTGAGAGAGAAAAAAAAAAAAAAAGAGATAGAGAGAAGAGAGTCTTGAAAGAGAGAGAAAGAGCAAGAATAGAGTCTTGCCCTAATTATATGGGTGACTAAAAAGTTGACTAAAAAATCGACAAAAAAAATCGACGCTGTCCATCGATTTTTTTTTTAAAAATATATATGAATTAATTTTTTAAAATATAAAAATTATTTATTTATTAATAAATTAAAAATATCAAATATCGACGGACAGTGTCGTTTTTATAAACTTATTTTTAGAAAAACCGACTCTGTCCGTCGCTTTTAATAAAAAATAAAGAAAAATTAAAAATAAATTTAAAAAGCGACGGACAGCGTCGTTTTTTCTAAAAAATAATTTTCTTTTTTAGAAAAATAATAGCGACGCTATCCGTCGATATTTGTAAAAATAAATAAAAATTTAATTTAAATTAAAAAAGCGACGGACTGCGTCGCTTTTCTAAAATTAATTTTCTTTTTTTAAAATTAAAAGCGACGCATTCCGTCGCTTTTATTAAAAAAAATATTATAAATTATTTATTAATTGTTTGGCACAATAATCCGCGAAAATAAGCGACGGAAATTGAGACGCTGTCCGTCGATTTTAATAAAAAAATAAATAAAAATTTAAAATAAATTAAAAAACGACGGACAGCGTCGTTTTTTCCGTCGTTTTTCTGAAGCGACGCAATCCGTCGCTTTTTTGTCCGTCGTTTTTTTGCCTTTTTTTAGTAGTGTCTCTTAACTTCTCATTGTTCATCTTCATCTTCATCTTCTACTTCAATTTTCATTCTTGTTCTCTGATTAAGAACACAAAAAATCATTTTTTCTTCATGCTCGCCCATGCTGGATGAAACCTTGAAACGTTCCTCGTTACGTTTACCATGGATGAAAAGAGGAGAGGGCGTTGTAAAGAAAGATAAATTGGTGAAGGAAGAAGAAAGAGTTTTGGTAGTGCACAACGATATTGGGTAGATAGTAATTTAACAATTACTTGTCATTGGGTAGATAGTAATTTTGTTATGCAAAAACGTATTTTAGCATTTTTGTATGATGAAGACCGTAGACACACTGAAAAATTTATTTCTGAATCTATTACAAAAGTTGCAAGATATTATGGTATTGACCGTAAAGTTTTATGTATATCTTTTGATAATGCATCTAACAACAACACTGCTATTGACTTGTTAAAAACTGAACTTTCTCCACCGTTACCCGAAATATTTCATGTTAAGTGTGCTTGCCATATATATAATTTAATTGTAAAAGATGGTCTTGCTTTTTTTGAGACTGCTATTGAAAAAGTTAGACTTGCAGTTGGCTTTATTCAAGGAAATAATAGAAAAATTATACTTACTGAATTTAAAAGAAAATGTAAGAAAAATGGACTTAGACCGAGATTAATGCCTGAAGAAATAGATGTTAGATGAAATTCTACGTATGATTTCTTAAATACTTGCAATATTTATAAAGTTCTTATTACTATGACTTTTAACCAATTTGCTAGTGTTTTTCCCGATAGTATGTTACAAAATTCAGATTGGGCTAAAATTGATGATATTGTTAATTTTTTGCAAAAATTTTATCTAGCTACGGTTGAATTTTCTGGTGCTTATTATCCTACTGTTTGTAATATTTTAGCTTATTTTGTCGACATTTCTTTATTGCTTAACGAGTATAAGTCCAAACCAGATTACAAATATGCTATTGATGCAATGATTGATAAATTTAAAAAATATTTTTTTTCGCTTCCCCCTATTTACTTAGTTGGTGCTGTAATAGTATGAAGAACCTTCTTCGTTTACAGCTATGTCTGATGCGAATAGTTACATGAACATATTATACAATCATTATGTTGATTTACTTGACAATGCTTTACCGTCACACATTACACCGACCCCTGCTCCCCATCCTTCTGAGGAACCATCATCTTCTAAAAGACAGGCACATAATATGCCTGCTTATGGTGTTTTTGATCTATCTGTTTGGAATAGATTGCAGCCTTCATCACAAAGAACCGTAAGTCGGAAAGAGCTTAAGTATTATCTTATGCAGCCTACAGAGGATCCTAGAGGTAGAATCAATACGCTGGAGACAACCGTTGAATTAGCTAGAGATATATTGAATGTTCCAATGTCAACCGTTGCATCAGAGAGCGCTTTTAGTCAAGGACGGCAGCAGATTGGAGACAACCGACACTCATTGGGAGGCAATGCCATGAATGTTTTAGTTTGCCTTAGAGACTGGATTAGAGCAGAACGAAGAAATCAAGGAATGTTCGTGGAGCCGGAAGACGAAGAAGATCTTGAAGAAATAATGACTTCAAGAGAGAATTCAGCACAATCAAGTCCAATGCATGGCTTTGGTGCCATTGATTTTGACAATCCACAGCCAATTCCCATTAATGTTAACAGGGGTGAATTGGAAAAAAATGATGAAAAATTTGTAGAATTTACAATTAATCAATTGAATTTTCATTTTTCAATTTAACTTAGTGAAATGTGATTGCAACCTTGTAACTTGTAAGTTTTCAAAAATTTTGCAATCAATCAAATATTAAGTTTATTTACTCTTTACATATTTTTTCCATTTAAAATTTAAATTGAATATCTTGTATGAATTCAATACTTTTAATATAATAGTATAAAAGTTTACTTAAACTTAAAAAAATATATATTGAAAAATAATATTAGCAAATAATACTTAAACAAGTATTGACATATAAAAATTCTATATAAGTTTAACTTTTAAATAGTATATGTCAATACTTAAATATATTGAAGTATTATTCTTTTAAGAAGTATATGTTGTTGAATATTGTATGCATATTCTTTTAAATAGTAGTTTATGTTGTTGAATATATTTCATTATACTATATTAAGTAATACTTTAGTATATGTTGTTGAATGTATATATGTATGTATATTCTTTAAAATAGTATATATTGAATGTATATATGTATGTATATTCTTTAAAATAGTATATATTGAATGTATATATGTATGTATATTCTTTAAAGTAGTATATATTGAATGTAAATACATGTGTATATTCTTTAAAGTAGTATATATTGAATGTATATATGTATGTATATTCTTTAAAATAGTATATATTGAATGTATATATGTATGTATATTCTTTAAGTAGTATATATTGAATGTAAATACATGTGTATATTCTTTAAATTAGTATATATTTAATGTATATATGTATGTATATTCTTTAAAGTAGTATATATTGAATGTATATATGTATGTATGTTCTTTAAAGTAGTATATATTGAATGTATATATGTATGTATATTCTTTAAAGTAGTATATATTGAATGTACATACATATGCATGTTCTTTAAAGTAGTATATATTGAATGTATATATGTATGTATATTCTTTAAAGTAGTATATATTGAATGTACATACATATGTATGTTCTTTAAATTAGTATATATTGAATGTAAATACATATGTATGTTCTTTAAAGTAGTATATATTGAATGTACATACATATGTATGTTCTTTAAAGTAGTATATATTGAATGTAAATACATGTGTATATTCTTTAAAGTAGTATATATTGAATGTATATATGTATGTATGTTCTTTAAAGTAGTATATATTGAATGTATATATGTATGTATATTCTTTAAAGTAGTATATATTGAATGTAAATACATGTGTATATTCTTTAAAGTAGTATATATTGAATGTACATACATATGTATGCTCTTTAAAGTAGTATATATTGAATGTAAATACATATGTATGTTCTTTAAAGTAGTATATATTGAATGTAAATACATATGTATATTCTTTAAAGTCGTATTTTAAGTAGTATTTATTGAATGTATATTAAAAAACAATCAAAGTTCAAAATATTTTATTATTTTTAGTCAGGACCCGGTAAACTGGCCCATTAATATGGACCGGTTTCCTAACCCGGCTCGGCCCATTAAAATCGGTAATGCATTTTAAATGGGCCGGTGCTGGGCCGTTTGGGGTTTGTTACTGTTGGGCCCGGCCCGACCCGACCCAGTATGAGTCGCGACCGGACCGTACCCGAACTGAGCCCGGTAAAAAATACCGAACAGGAGCCGGGTTGACCCGGTCCGGCCCGGTTAACAGGCTTACCTCGGGTGCGCATAACCTGGGTGAATGGATTTTTTTTAAGAAAATAATAGTAAAATCAAAGACAAAGATAGTATCGGAGTAATATAACAATATTATTAAGGAGAACTAGACGATGTTCGACTACCTATTAACTTTCCACCTTAATTAATCGGTCTCGACCTTTATATCCTTCAATCTAGGGTCATGTCCTCGGTAGGATATAGGTGTATTATCAATTATGTCCTGTCTAATAATAATCACCTCTCCCCAATATTTCGTTGAAATCTACCTCTCCTCATACCCATCATAGTCAACCTCTCACACCTCCTAATGGGGCATCTATATATCTCCTCTTCACATACCCTAACCATCTTAGTCTCGCATCTCTCATATTTTCCACTATGGAGGGAACTCTCACTTTGTCCAGAATATTTTAATTCTTAATCTTAACTCACATAGTATACCCCCACATCCATCTCCATAATATTCTCTTTTCTGCTACTTTCATATTCTGGACGTGCGAGTTTTTGACCTGCCAACACACCACCCCGTACAACATAATTAATCGGACAATCACTTTATAAAACTTGAATGTGAGCTTTCATTTCCTCAGCAATGTTATGATACAATATCTCCAACCTCCAAACTATCAATAATTCCATCGCATGTCTCGTCAATCAATGCTATATTATCCACAAGTAGCATATACCACGACACTTCCCATTGTATATGCCGTGTGAATTCAATTATAAACTTCAATTAGGTGAGATCAAACAGCGCCTTAGCAAAACTATTTATCTTCTCCACTAAATTAATTCTGTTGCAAAATAATTGAAAAATAGAGATGGCGTGACTGACTTTAGTACATCTTGAAAAACATGTGGAGAATTTTGAAAGGGGTTGGGTTCACTAATTAAAGCTCAAGATCCAAAAACTTTAAAACGACAAAATGGTCCAGAGAAGATACAATGGACATTTTGAAGATGTCTTGGGCAATTGGGCCATCTTGTTTAAATGTTTTTGTTTGGTTTTCTATTGATAATTTCCCAAAACAAAAAAAGATAGGGAAAGTACAAAATACTAATTAAAATTGTCTTTTATTTTTCTTGTATCTATGTGATGACTTCAACATAATGTATATATAGCTATAATATTTTTCATAGCTAAATATGAAAATTTCCATGGCTAAACAATTTAGCCATCATATTTTTTTCCGTAGCATTCGTAGTAAGATGTAGCGTAACTAATAGTTAGCTACAGACTTTACATGATCTGTGGCTAAGCACTAATACTTATAGGTATGAAACTTTTGTATTGTTATGACGGTAAAATGTTTTTGCCACGAAAAATATACTTATAGCAAGTGATTTTATTCTTTTGCCACGACGAACAATATTAGTAGCTATCGTCATAATGTAGCCACAAAGTATTATGTTGTATTAAGAAAATTAATTCATTTGCCACAAAAAAGACAGCCCGGTGCACTAAAGCTCCCGCTATGCGTAGGGTCCGGGGAAGGGCCCCACCACAAGGGTGTATTGTACGCAGTCTTACCTTACATTTCTGCCAGAGGCTGTTTTCAAATTTTATAGCTATTTCTATAGCTTAGCCGCATGACAATAATTCTCGTGTTTAGTTATGAATTAAGAAAATCATAGCTAGAAATTAAAGTATTTGCCACAAACATTTTTGTATTGTAGCCAAGAATTCGTACCTTTAGCCCTGAAATAAACAAAATTGTAGCAAAAATGTGTCTTGATTTGCTATGAAAAGTAAATCTATAGTCATGTCCTTATTACGTGGCAATTATATATATGTTTAGCTATGAATTCAAAAAGAAAAAAATTATAGTTACTAATTAATTTTTTTCCCCAGAAATATTATTAGCCACTGCAATTCATATAATGTAACTGAGAATTCATCTTTGACATGAAATTTTATAGATAATTGTAGCAAAATATATTCTTCAATTATTTAATAAATGATAAACATTAAAAAAAAAAGACTTAATAAAAGTTTCAAAACAGTGAAATATTATTATATTAAACAAATAAATATGCTTTTATAAGAAAAAAATATGCCCTCGTCGATTTTGATTTTGAGCACTCATCCATAAGTTGCAATAACTATAGATCTTGAGCTACAAAGAGCATTCAAAATATTTCTATATTTTATCTATATTCAACTATGTTATATCTTATATCTATTTCTTCTCATTATCTATATTCAACTATGTTATATCTTATATCTATTTCTTTCTTCATTCTTCAACTTGTTCCTTAGTTCCCTTTTTAACTTCGTGTACCCGCTCATTTGCTTCTTTTATGGTTGATTCTACAATGCATATCTATGCTTCTTGAAATATTACTGAACATGAGTAAGCTAAAAATAATTAAATAAATACACAGATTTATCTAATTGAAAAAGATTAATACTGGTAATTAACAAAAAATTAACCAAAATTCATCACTAATTCATCACTAAATGGGATTAGCAACGAATTTCATCGTTTTGCTATAACATTTGGACTTAACTATTAAACAAGATAGAAAAGAAATTAGCAAACAGGAATTAAATATGAATACATACTTCAAAGTAACAGCTATAGATGATGACCGATAATATACCCATTAAATAGACACATCTCTTTCAATAAATTTAATTTTCTTTTCTTTTGTGAGTGTGAGACAAAATCTAAAAGAACAAAAAAAAAAAAAAACTCAAAAAACAGACCACACAATTCAAGAACAAGAAAATATGATTTCTGGTTTACATGATTTTCACAATATGATTATTTAGAAAAATTTTGTAATAGTTATTTGAATTGCAAGTCTAAGAACAAGAAAAAAGAGGAATTGGTGATTAAAATCTTAGAAAAAGAAACAGATTTAAAAAAACAAAAAAAAAACAGAAAATTGAAGTCTAAACAGAGGAAGAAGACATACCAGTTTCTCCGAGTACGACTTTTGGATCTATTTAAGAGTAGGGTATTTGGTCTCTAATCTCTCCAATCCTCCATGTAAATTTTATTTTTACTTTCTTGCCTCTCTAATAGGAAAAAAGGGCTATAATTTAGGCACAAAAGACCCAGGGAAATAATTTGATGGGAATTTTTTTGTTTTTGATTTTTTCGTCCTCTAATTTTTTTCAATTTGTGAATTCATATTTCCCTCCTAATAATCATAAACAATAACAAAAGAAGCTTTGGTGAGATTTTTTTTAATGTAATACATTGCTCATCGATGTGCAGTAATTATATTTACTTGTTCTATTTTATTAACTTATTAGTCATTTAATACTATTTAAAAGTTAATCTATATTATTATATATAAATTATGAAATAGATACATGTTTGTATTAATTATATTCAATTTTTAATCCTTAGTTCAATTAATTATAATTACAAATTATTACTCCCTCTGTTCCATTTTAGTTGGTCATCTTACTAAAAATAAATGTCTTATATCAGTTGATCACTTACTAAATCAAGAAGAATTAATTAATTTTTTCTCATTTTACCCCTACAATTAATTATAATTTCAATGTTCATTCCTATGCCCAATGAATATCATTAATATGGATAAAGGGTAAAATAGTAAAATTCATCATTTCATTTATAATTTTTTAATCACCGTGTAAAATGAAATGTGCCCAACTAAAATAGGATGGAGGGAGTAATTAATTCAAATTAGTAGTAGTTCAAAAAGGTATTCTTTTCACATAGATTAAGTACAAGCAATAATAATTTTCGAAATATTTGATCAGGATAAAACTTGAGTAAGATTTATAAGTGGAGTTTTATTTAAATTTGATATAATTAGTTAATTAAAATAGTTAGATATAACCATATATTCATTTAAATTTGATATAATTAGTTAATCAGAAGTAATTAGATATAATCACATATTTATTTAAATTGTATTTAAAACATACAAGTATGTTTGAAATGTACAAGCAAGATCATGTAAAATTGAGTTGAGTCGAATGATGAACACTTTTAATTACATTCGATTGATAAAGATATTGTTTCAATAGGTAATATTTGAATCAAATAGTTCGTTCCCAAAGCACTTGATCGGGATGAAGTTTAAGTGAGATTAGTGAAAGTTATGTTTAAATTTGATATAATTAGTTAATTAAAAGTGATTAAATAAAATTATTTATTTATTTAAAATTATATTTGAAACTTACAGTTAAAATTTTATGAAATTGAATCGAATAGAATGTTCAGCACCTCTAATTATCGATCGATAAAGAAATTGCTCCAAACAGATCAAGTCTGAGTCAAAATAACGATTCATGAAATACTTAATCAGGATGAAACGTGAATTGGAAGTATTGAAAGTTTGTTTAATTTTTATGTAATTAGTAAATTGGAGTTAATATAATCACTTATTTATTTAAGTTATATTTAAACTTATGAATTGAATCAAATAATTAACACCTCTAATTATAGAAGAATGATAATGGTATTGTTCAGATGGAATATGTTTGAGTCAAATAAAAATTCTAAAAGCACAACTTGATTAAGATGAGCTTCAAAGAGACTTATGAAGTTGTATTTAAGTTTGATATAACTAAATTAAATTAATTAGATATAATCACCTATTAATTGAAATTGTATTTGAAACTTACAAGTAGGGCATGTAAAATTAACTGAGTTGAATGATTAACAAGTCTAATAACACCACATTGATAAAGACATTATTCTGATGGAACATGTTCGAGTTAAAAATAACAATTCTCGAAGAAGAATGAAGTTTGAGTGAGATTTATTGAAATTCAGTTTAAATTTGAAATAATTATATATATAATTGAAGTTATTAATATCATTTATCTATTTAAATTATATTTGAAATCTAAAAGCTAAATCTAGAAGCTATAGAACTGAATCGAATAATTAACGCCTCTAAATACAATAAATTGATAAAGACACTCTAATGAAACATAGTTCCCAATAACAATTTTGAAAGCATTTGATCAAGATGAATTTTTAGTGAGACTTGATGAAATTTTATTTAAATTCGATATAATTAGTTAACTAAAGTTAAAATGTGATTATATTAATATTATTTTTTTGATAACATCGAGTATTAAGAAAGAATCATTTAATGTGGCTAAAGATTATTGTTGCTATTTAAAAAAACAAAATCTAACCCGTGGTAAAAACTAATTATAGTTTTTCTTTTTAATCATAATGATAAATTTATGGCTATAATTTTTCGCCTGACAAATAACTATAGGTGTTACGTCAACTATTGTCATGACTTATTAGTACCCAAAATAAAAACATCTATTTAGTTGTAATACTTTATAATTAAATAATTTTTTATGGCTAAAGGATTGTTGTTTCTACGATAAGATTCAGTTCATGACAAAAATTAATAATTCAGCTATGAAATGTTATTATAGCAATATCATTTAATTATTGTCACGATCTTTTAATAACTCGAGGTAAAAATGTTTAGTTAGCTGCGATATTTTGGCTCAATGATTTATTGTGGCTAAAAGATTTTTATTGCTACAACAAGTTTCAACTTATGGCAAAAGCTTATGATCAGCTACGAAATTTTATTGTATCAATAAATTTGTGGCTATATCATGTAACAATTGCCACTATATTTTATAACTTGAAGCAACAATATCTGTTTAGCTATAATATTTTTTTAAAATAATTTATTGTGGCTAAAAATGTTACTATTGCTATAGTGACTTTTATCGCGTAGCAAAAACTTATGATCAGCTACAAAATCTTATTGTAGCAATAAAATTATAGCTATTTAGATAATTATTGCCACAATTTTTAGCAGTTATAGTAAAAATGAGAAATTAGCTTTGTTGATTTGATTTTTATGGCTAAGAAATTTTACTAATTTGTAAATACCCACGAAATTCGAGTTTTTGTGGCTATTGTTAGATAATAGCTACGAATTCTAAATTTATAGCTTAAATTTCGTAGCTATAAGTAGTTTTGTAATAGTGTGCCAGCAGCTAGACGGCTATTGCTTGTGAATCATTGACAAGGTTGGGTCGAATCCTGGAGTGGCGGGTGGCGTTATTTAAAAAAACAAAGACAAAATTAATTTTTTGTAAAATTTCACTTAATCAAACATAAAAAAATAAATAAATAAAAGAATATCAATGTTAACATAAATTAGAAAAGCCTATATTGTTTGATCTGAAAATTTAATTTGAAAAATTGAAGTTTTCTAACAATTTTTGAAAACAAACGCCACCTAATCTTGATATACAACCACATAGACTTTACTTTAAATCATTATCTACTGCCAAAACAATACCATATAATTCCACTAGTAAATTACTTGGTTTCCAAATTGCAGTCTTGAAAATGAATAGAAATCTGTTGTTCTTGATGATTAATCCAAGTACTTGAGTATTTCTAGTTTCCTAGCTTTAAGAAAGGATGTACTAGTAATTATCTGGCTGAATATATATACAATCTCTTAAACTTGTCTGATTTTTTCATTTAGGATATTTAAACTAATGGTTGTACCTATTGAATACCTGTATATAGTATCCACTTTAATCTGCTCACTGTCAAGATATTAGCTATAGGTTCTACCATTCCTCATTAAATCTTGTTTTATTGTTCACATGAGAAGGTCTTGTTAATTTTACTAGAGATTTGTGTCATCACCGAATGAAATTAGCAAAAGAAAGGAGCGATGAAATTTACCCTGAAAAACGGTTATTTATTTGGCATAGTTCCGTCGAACAAGAAAATTATTGACCATTATTTATTCGTATATCGTTTAAATATTTTAGCTTGTTAATTCTTGTGACTTAAGGTACTTTTTATATAGCTATTAAATATGTAATTATTTTTTGAAAACTTCAAAATTATATGTTCTAATGCATGATCAAAACAAATAAGTTTGACGCTCAAAATTCAAACTCTATAATATAATTTGACACAAACAAAATATACAGTAACAACTATTACGTAGTAAGGTTCAATAGATTTTAACAAACATTAATTTAACCATCCACAATATCGACACTTTGGATGGAGAGCACTTCGCCTCCCTTTTTTGGTACCACAGTTACTGTAATAGTATCATCATCTTCCAATCGATTGTCCTCTAGCAATTCAGTAATGGCCAACTAGAATGGCTCATTATCACTTTCATTATTATGTGAATGAATTTGTGGCAAGCTGATATAGCTCCCCGCGAACTCAACCTTGTCAAGCTCATTCGTATTCACAGTCTTGTCCGCGTTAAGGAACACATCATACCTTATATATTTTCTATTATCATACTTTATACACTAGAATATTAGCGTCTCCTCCTTTTAGTTTTTCTCCTGTTGAGTCCTTGACGTAGCCGGCCTGTTAATGGAAAATGAAATGGATTTGTCCAGTTTTGAGAGAGGGAATAGTTTATTAGCTAGCTTAATTGAACTTAAATTCACCATTCTTCTAGGTTCTTTTTTGTTGGCTTGAAATTACGCCATGAGGTGGGCATTGGTGTATAACCGTACCCCATCTTCTTGGTGTACAAACAGTCTCTCGGACCCTGACATGGTAGGGGTTGTGGTTTTCATCGTAGAAAAAGAATTCTGAGTTCAACCAATCTTTTGTCGCAAAAATATTGAAACCACGGAAATTCTCTAGCTTGACGCGTGTTTCTGTCACTGTCCTTAGGCATATTTCACCGGTTAAGATGTAGTAAAAATTATATAACACCACAACTTATCTTTACTAAACTACATAAAATCCCTACCCTTTTTATCAATTACCTAAATCCTTTTTTTTTTTTAAAAAAAAAACAGTCGTATACATCCACAAACTCATAATTAAAATTATGTATCTCCCTTTGGTCTAGTTAATGTATTAGGCATCTCGACCAAATAGTTTCAAAAATGGATGTATCTCAGTAATCAAAATTATGTATCTCAACTTCAAAATTATGTATCCGGATGTTAATTATTTATCCGAAAATTGTAAAAGAAGGGATTATTTGTAATTTAGCAAAAAGTAGGGATAGGGAGTAATTAGGGATAAATTTATTAGGATTTATGTAAGTTCTACTAAGATGTATCTCCAAGATTCAAACAAGCTCTTCTAATATTAAACTAAGAGTCAAAAACTAACAAAGATTTAACTTAAAGAAACTCAGCAACTCAAAATAAGAAGAAAACTTTTCTGTTTTATACTTTCTTGTTCTTTTTCTCCTCTATTTGTTCCACCCAAAATATACCATACATGGAGCTATATAGAGCAAAATACAACGAACTTCAAATCCCTACCGTTCACATTTAAAATGGTAATTTATTTGCCATTAAAGAGTCATCAAAGCAATTGACCAAATATACTAATTATGAATTAGAAAACCGAATGGAAAATAACTTTTCTTATTAAAACAATGGAAGAAAAGGGTCAAAACCACCCATGAACTATTTGAAATGGAGCAAAAATATCCTCCGTTTAGTTTTTGACTTAAAAATACCCCTTCGTTTATTTTTTGATTCAAGAATACCCCTCCGTTTATTTTTTGGCACACAAATACCCCTCACTCTGACGGAATGCCACCAGGCAGTCCACGTGGATAAAAAGTGTCATCTTGCCACGACCCGAAATCCCATCCGGGCCGGACTGGCACCCGAAACCGATATGGCCCGAGAGAATCAATCTTTGCTTATGAACCTCCGTATGCATATCCTCGTATGAATCTTAGGATACCTTATGCAACTATGCAGAAAACGTGAACATGGAAACATACGCTATATAAATATATTTAGGAAACTTGGCCGTTGGAGCCATCAAGTCAAAACAGACATATGTCTCTTACATCCATAACCCACATATGTCTACAAAGCCTCGAACCGATCCATAAATACAACAACCTATAGTCGGGACAAGTCCCTGCTTTATACAATAAGTACAAAACCAAAACAATATACACATGTGACTCGGAAAGCCCCGAACCAACTGGGAGCTCACCAATGATCCGCGGATAACCCGTAGCCTATTGTGGAGGTCTACTAACACCTGTGCCTGCAGCAGATAAAGTAAGTCCCCCAAAGGGGTCAGTACGAAGAATGTACTGAGTATGCAAGGCTATAAGAAACTTCATGAAACTTAAACACCTCAATGAACTTGATTTCAAGAGAATAGTCAAGGTGGATCAATCATATTTTCGTATGTGTGGAAATAGGTACCTTACATTCATTACTTCAATTACCTTTATGCCCATTACCGTTGTAACACCCCGTACCTTCCTAACTCTACTTGATGACATTGACTAATGTTTACTTAAGTGTAGAGAGTTATAAGTATGTATTTGGAAATGGTAAAGATGAGAAAAAAATTAAAATTTGGCCGTGTACATGTGACGAGCCTTTCATAGGAAGTGTTTTGTGACTTCTTGAAGCGTTTATGTCATACCCCGTACACATTTTAACCTCATTTGGTGACTTAGAGTCATGTTTACTTGATGATTAAGATCACTAAGTGTGTATTTTGTAGTGTTTTGATAAGGTATTGGACGATACGCAAGTGTTGGAAAAATGGACGAAAAATTCAGCAAAGCATCAAAACTTGCGCCACTACCCTGTTTCAGGGGGTGTGGCGCAAGCCACCTGATTTAGAGGGGTCTCCAAACTTGCGCCACTGCCTTGTTTTGCAGCAGTGGCGCAAGGCACAAACATTTGGCCTTCCCGAGCTCGTTTCGCAACGCAATTCTACGACGCTTCTTGGATGGTTTCTTTTGGTTCTTTGGAGTTATTTGAGCATTGTTAACGCTTCAAACACTTCAATATACTCCTACATACTTCTACATGACCAAATCATGAAATGTGAATAGTGATCCAAAATGTCCAAGGAAGCCAAAGACGACTAGAATTCCTATTTTTGTGATCGAGGCGACGAATGAGCATCTCGCAAGAGAATAATGTCGTGACATTATGGAATTATTTAAACATGAGATTGTGGGGGTATTATACATGTAATTAGTTGGGCTAAATTAATTTTGTTCCATTGGGCTCAAATGAGGCCCAAATATTAGCATGGATACATGGCCCAACAAGAAAGAAATGATCCATTCTTGTTTGACCCAAAGAAGGCACTCAATTATTGACCAAGTGGGGATAAGTATGAGACTTGAGGGCCTATATAAGCATGGAAAAATCAGAATTTTAATCCACAACAACACACATGCTTTTCTTGTATTTTCTAGAAATTTCAAGAGAAAACCCCTTTGGCTTTCAAAACCCTAAGGCACTTCTTGGAGCAAGATCATCATATTCCAAGCTTGGGTAAGTGAATATTATTGTACTTTAACATATTATAAGCATTATAGAATATGTATATCATGTTGGTTATGGTTGGAAATGTTGGACATGGCACTTTGTGCTTTTGTATAAGATTTGTGATCCATGGGATTTGAACTTGAATAAGGACTTGTGCCTTTGATGAAAGATCATGATGTGGATAAAATATGAACATCTATGGTGTTATTTTGTTATTAAATTTGTTATTTTTCTATAAGTGCAAATTATGGGATTTTGGCCGATTTGTGCTATGAAGTGTATTAAAGTGAATTGATGGATTAATTGTGATGTGGTGTGGATAAGAAAGTGTAAAGGAGAAGTGTTGTGATGAAATGTATCAATTATCATGTATTGGTCAATGTTGGGAATATTATGGAATTTTTTGGAATAATAGTATGATCCATGGTTTTGTCAAGAGGAAATGGCATGTTGAAAGGCAAACATGTAACTCATTGACATGGTATGCATTTGTAAAGTAATTGGTGGTTAATGTGAATTTCGTTATGCATTTGTGATGTAGAGTGACACATAAAGAGGGAGCGGGACTATTGTATGCACCCCTAGGATTATATGTTCGTATTGCGAATCCAAGGTATGTAAGGTTACTTTTATATCCTTCTGCAACATATGATGTTCACACTGTCATAGCAGTCACTTGATTCCGAAATACTCTAAGGTATTTCATATTCAATAGTTGGCTAGAGTACTCATATGTTCCTTATTCATTGGTCCCTGGTGAATCGTATAACTCATGTTTATTGATTGACTCATGTCCATTGGTTGACTCACGTTCATTGGCTAATATGTTAAAAGTTCCAAATGATCTAAGGTATTGCATCGCAGGGTGATGAATAGTTAGTATCGCAGGGTGATGAATAGTTAGTATTCACATGTATCGTATTTAGTGATCATTATGTTAAGCATCCAAAAGTGTACTTTACCAAGGGGGTTCTATAGTATGCCAACTAGGAGTGATATATTGATAGTCATATGTGTTTTACTCCTATACGAATCATGAATCACTTAGTTCTTATTTATGGGTGGAAGTTCTTAAGTTGTCTTATATTGTTGATCCTAAGAGAATTATCCCAATAAGAGCAATGAGGTAAAGAGAGCTTGTTTAGTTGAATATCATTGTTCCAATCATGTGAGGAGTCCTATGGTATGATGATTATCCTTGTACCAATTGTAAGAGTATCAATCTCATAAGAGTGGATGACTACCCACAATAAAGTGGATGCCCACCAAGCGTGGATGACTACCCACAATAAAGTGGATGCCACCCACAATAAAGTGGATGCCCACCAAGAGTGGATGACTACCCACAATAAAGTGGATGCCCACCAAAAGTGGATGACTACCCACAACAAAGTGGATGCCCACCAAGAGTGGATGACTACCCACAATAAAGTGGATGCCCACCCAAGGGTGGATGACTACCCACAATAAAGTGGATGCCCACCAAAAGGTGGATGATCATAATAATCCACCAATAAGGTGAACGACTAATAAAGATGACGAAGGTAAGTAAGGAAAATAATAAACGTAATGTACATGGTTTCCCACATACAGAAAAAGAGTTTATTCACATTGCTATTTCTCTTATATTGATTTCATGGTTGTTATTATGCACGGATCCTTGGAGATAGTCATAAAGAAATAAAGGTACATAAGTCCGCACATAGAATTTTTCTTATAATTATTTCCATTGAAATTCTTATGTATTGATGCATTGATGTCATTTTCCTAAGGCCTTACATACTCAGTACATTTTTCGTACTGACCCTCTTTGGGGGACTTACCTTACATGCTGCAGGCCCAGGTGTTGGTAGATCTCCGCAGTAGGTGACGAGGTATCCACGGATTATTGGTGAGCTCCAGTTGCTTCGGGGCTTCCCAAGTTGCACATGTTCATTAGGTTTTGTCATTTGTAAATATTGTAGAGATATGGTTATGGTCATGTATCTATTAGAGGCTTTGTAGACATAGGTGGGAAAGTGAAAGTAAAAGATGTACATTCATTTTGACATAATGGCCCTAACGGCCAATTTCACATATTGCACATATTGCCATGATTTCCGCCATTGATATTTAATTACATGAAACAAAATGATATGCATACGCGAGCATACTTATGAGAGTACTTGAGCAAAGATTGGTTCTCTCGAGCCTCCTCGGCTTCGGGTGCCAATCACGCCTCGATGGAATTCGGGGCGTGACAACCGTTATCAGTTAGAACCGTCAATAATGTATAACCGTCAATATGCAATGCATCCATCAATATGCAATGTATCCGTCAATATGCAACCATCAATATGCAATGTATCCGTCAATATGCAACCGTCAATATGCAACCGTCTCAAGTTCGGCATCAAGCTAGGCTTTTGCCCCACTGAGCTTCCCCCCTGCTACCACCCGGAAAACAAGGAAGCAGGTTCGGCATCAAGTTTGGCTTTTACCTCACTGAGCTTCCTTCTTGATCCAGTGAATATAATAAAGTTCGGCGTCAAACTTGGCTTTTGCCCCACTGAGCTTTCCCCCTGCTACCACCCGGAAAACAAGGAAGCAGGTTCGGCATCAAGTTTGGCTTTTTCCCCCAAAGCTATCACCCGTACTCAAAGAACCATAAAGTAGTGATAAAGTAATTATAAAGTACTTATAAAAAAATAATGTTAAAGGAACCATAAGGAAAATTATAAAGTAACCATGAGGGAATATATATAAAGTAACCATGAGGGGATATATATAAAGTAACCATGAGGGAATATATACAAAGTAACCATGAGGGGATATATATAAAGTAACCATGAGGGGATTACTTCTTCCATTACTTCATTACATTACTTCTCCCTTTTACTTTTATGAGATTGATACAGTGGGGGAACATAACCTTTTTGGAAACACATAAGTGCATTACTTCAATCTTTTGCGTTCATGAGATTGATACTTTTGAAGTTGTAACATTATTGGGAGCTTTGGAACATAATATTATTGGAACTTGGAATCATGTCCATAATTATGTGATACATGAGAATAATAACATATGACAACTTGAAATGAGATACCTTTTAACATTTCGGAATGGAACAAGGACAATGACAACATGAACAATATGTGCTGCAGAAAAATACGGACGGAGTAACCTTACATACCTTATCGTCTCAATATGAACACTCAATTCTATACGTGAATACAATCGTCCCGCTCCTTCCTTATGTTTGTTTCACTCTACAACACAAATATATAATGGAGTTTACATTAACCACCAACTACCGTACAAATGCATACAACGACAATGAGTTATATGTTTGGTTTTAACATGTCATTTCCTCTTGATTATACCATGTGTGAACCTATCACACCCACAATACCATTTACAAAACTACCATACCAATAATCCCACAATATTCTCAACATTGACCAATATCATAAACCACTAGCATGTCACCCCAAATTCATACTTTACACTTCTACATCACCACAACATCATAATGGTTCCATCAATTCACTTCAATACACCTCACAACAACAAATCGGCCAACATCCCATAATTTACATTTATGGGAAAATAACAAGTTTAGGACCATAATCACAGCATACATGTTGGTATTTTATCCATATCATGCTCTTTTATCAAAACCAAAAGCATATTCCAAGTTTAAATTCCATAGATGGCACATCTTTCACAAAAACACAAGGTGCCATATTCAACACTTTCAAGCATAACCAACATGATATACATACTCTCCCATGCATATAATATGTTAATCCATAAGAATAAACACTTACCTAAGCTTGGAAGATGATGATCTTGATCCAAATATGGCTTAGGGTTTGAGAGCCCCTAAAGAAACTTTCTTGAAAAGTCTAGAAAAAGAGAGAAAAAGCATGTGTGTTCTTTGTATTAAAAATCTGATTTTTTGTGCCCCTTTTATAGACCTTTGAAGTCATGCTTAGCCACTCTTGGCATTAAATGCTATATGTGGCTTAGTCAATGGAAGAATGGGTCATTTGACCCATTCTTGGCCCATGTTTTCTTTTTCATTTTGGGCCCTTTTTGAGCCCAATTCACTTAACCCAATAAAATCAATAATTTCTCATGTTTCATCCATTTCATACACTTTACGACAATATTCCCACTCACGGGATTCATACTCATAGCCTCACTTCCAAAAACAAGCAATTCTCGCCATGTATGACCTATTTTGACCAAAAGGGTACCGAATTCATTCCCGAGTAATTTTATCATACCAATATAATACTTTACTCATTTAATGTATGTTGTATAAGAAACGTGACAAAAATTGGGTCGGTACGTCCCCGGATACCCTTGGGACTTAAGAAAAATTCCAACTTTGAAAAAGTGAAAAAACCGGCGTGGCACGCCCTTGGGCGCGCCAGCTTGCTGCCTCTGGACTAAAAATTTTAGCCCAAACCAACGTGGCACGCTCCTTAGCGCGCCTAATTTTTTTGAAAATTTCGTTTTTCGACTTTTCTTCGTGGGTTTGGTTAGATACTTCAAATCCTATTCTTTAACTTACTTCTTACCCTTAACATACTTTGTTTAGAGGTCCTCTTAGCCTCATTTTGAACCCCATAAATGCTCCATGAAAATCGCAATACACCTCTTACGCAAGGTTAATCAAACATTTTAGGTCCGATATCAAATGTTTCACCCATGACACTATAAAACACATACTCATGGCATCTCAAAACTTAAGTAAACATTGTTCCACGTCGTCAAATAGGGTTGGGAAGATACGGGGTGTTACACATCTGGCCTGTCCATATAAGCTTCCGGCATGGATAATCAACCCATCTCTTAAAAAATTTGACCCATCTTGGCTATACCCACCATCGTGAACCATAAATCTCCTAACCTAAAATTGATGTCTTCCCCCTATGGTTTTATTTCTTCTCCACAAGGTATATGATCCATGACAAGTGAAAAGGAAGATGAGTAGTGTTTTATGCATTTCAATCACTTTCTCATCAAAACAAATAAATGGGAATAACGTCAAACAAACTTTCGATATTTTACTTTTTATATTTCCTTTAAAGAAACCAACGTAGCAAAGTGGATCCAGAAATTTTGAGTCTTTAAATTTTGTACACAATTCGGTTATAATTATATTTATTTATTGAATTCTGTATAAATTATTTTAAATATATTAAATAATTTTTTTTGGAAATTTTAGGTTCACGAAGGTGGGTGATAGAGGGTCAACCTGTTTGGTCGCACCCACTATGGCAGCCACACGTTCAATGGATTTAGCCCTTTACTTTTTCACTCAACACTTAGTTTGCCTAGGCTTACGAATTTAGAAAGGCACAAGCACATACAGGAACAAGTCCCAACTTTATATTAAACTCGTGCCACAAAGAAGCACACCAATCAACCTTTTACAAAAATCTGACTAACACAACCAAACTTACCATTAAGACATCCTGCCTGTGCCTATTTATAGGCCACAACTTCTGTCACATGACAGACACATGCACAACACATGCCCTTATCCTAATCCAGTTGACATCCCTAACTGATAGGCCTAATCCAAAATTCGAATTACAAATTCAAATTACAATCAGCAACAAAGCCAAGCCACATGTCCAGGCGGTTGTAACTGCCCAATTGCTGTCATGTGCAAGGCACATGCCCAGTGCCAGCACATCCTTGGCAGTACTTGTGCCAATTTCACAATTGGGCCCTAGGCGTCTGTGCACTCGTCCATGCCACTGTCTTGTCAGCACCCAATCCGCCCTGTTCGAGCCATGTCTAGCCCAGCTTGTCTTACCTTAGCCATGCCTCTGCAACATGTCTTGCCTTAGCCTAAATCAGCCTTAGCTTGCCAGCTCTTGTCATGCCTTAGCCACGCCTTGCATACCTTAGCCACGCCACTGCCAAGGTCTTACCATGCCCTGCCGGCACACGCCATGTCATGCTGACATGCCCATGCCGGCAGACTAGCCTTAAGCAAACCTAATCTTTGCTCTCACTATTTGGTCTTTTCTGGGTTGATCATGTAAATCTTTAGCGAAGCCCAAGTCATTCGAACCATCAAGCTGAGGGTCTAACAGTGGGTATAGCCAAGTTGGATCAGATTTTTTAAGACATGGATTGATTATCCACGCTGGCAGCTTATGTGGATAGGCCAGATGACATTTTTTATTTACGTGGGTTGCCTGGTGACATTCCATTAGAGTGAGGGGTAATTGAGAGCCAAAAAATAAACGGAGGAATATTTTTGAGCCAAAAAATAAACGGAAGATATTTTTGCTCCATTTCAAATAGTTCAGGGGTAGTTTTGACCTTTTTTCGTTAAAACAATACTGCTAATTAAGGCAATAAATTATGTTGCCATTAAAACTAATAAAGCATATAATGACCAGAATAATACCAAATGAATGTTGCCTTATTAAGGCTAATAAATCTATATATAATAATAAAGCTGAATGTAGACTTGCTTATGTGGCATCTCCCAATGCCTCTATTCCCCTTTTTCTTTTTTCTCCTTTTTTGAATTATTAATGTCTAAATATTTTAGTTAATTCTTTATTCTTTCTCTGCAATTAGTGTGATTAATTTGTATTAAATTTATTTAAAAAAAATAATCAACCTTCTCTCACCCCATGTCTAAGATAACCATTAGCTCCCACGTCTAAGATAATTCGTAACTCCTATTAATCTCCTTATACAACTATTCAACTTTTCATCTTCTTCTCAAATTATTTATGCTCTCTTATGGCATTCAACCTTTTTCTATCCCAAAAGCAATTGTGGAGGAGAAGCCACTGCTTCCCTGTATAATTCCCTATAAAACTTTAGCTTTTTGTGTTATGGAGAAGTAGTTTTTGTTTACTAATTTTCTTTGTTTAGATAGTTTCCAGGTACATTTTTTTAAATTTGTTTTTGATTTGTAAACTTAGTATTTTATAGGATCCTAATAATGACATTTTGTATCATAATTCCATCATTATCATATTAGATGACTATTTTTCCAATTATTTTGCTATTTTATGAATTCTTGAATCATGTGGAACAAGTTATTATAATTTTATTTTGTCATGCTACCATATTGCTCCATGTTTGTATTTATTTCTCTTCTAGTACTGTTATTTTTGTTTTGCTATTTTATGAATTCTTGAATCATGTGGAACAAGTTATTGTAGCTTTATTTTGCATTGCTATCATATTGCTTCGTTTTTGTATTTATTTCTCTTCTACTGTCATTTTTAATTTAAATTCTAATTTATCAATCAACAACAACAACAACATCCCCATTGTATTCCCACAAAGTAGGGTCTGAGGAGGGTAAAGTGTACGCAGTCCATACCACTACCTCAAATAAAGTAGAGAGGTTGTTTTTAAAAATTCTGATTGATCAATCGCTGAGCTAAATTTCTTCTCGAGTATTTTTACATCAATATATAGAATAATAATATTTTTCCTTATCGACCTTATATTCTATTGCAAATTACCACAATGAATATTATTTTACTTCTTCTGTTAATGTGATGTTTAGGGATAAGTACAAGATTGATCATGTTGAGTGGATGCATCATTCTCTCATATGGTTAAGATTAGAGAATATTTTCTAATCCATAACAACTTCAAAATGTGAGAATTCTCTATCTGAATAAGATTATTTCTCTGGTCTCAACACCAGGATCAAAATTTGTTGTTCAAGATTGTCACGCCCCAACTTCCAACGGGACGTGATTGGCACCCGAAGCCGATATGGCCCGAGAGAACCAACCTTTGCTCATGTACACTCATATGCATATCCTCATTTGAATGTTATTATTCATAATGTAACTATACGAAAGTCATGGACATGAAAACATGTGCTATGTATACATTTATGAAACTTGGCCGTTAGGGCCATTATGTCAAAACAGACATTTCTCTCTTACATTCACATACCCACATACGTCTACAAAAGCCTCTAACTGATGCATTTACAAAACCATCTAAAAGTCGGGACAAGTCCCCGCTTTACAACATCAAAGCAAATGTACAACTGTGATAAGTCCCGAAGCAACTGGGGCTCACCAAAGGTCCGCAACTAACTGTCAACTTACAAATCTACTAGTGCCTGTACCTGCAACATGTAAGGTAAGTCCCCAAGAGGGGTCAGTACGAAGAATGTACTGCGTATGTAAGGCCATAAGAAAAACTGAGTCCGTGCATAAGAACTTCAATGGAAATAATTATAAGGGAAACTCAATGTGTGAGATCATGTACCTTTCCTTCATTATCACCATCTCCAATGATACATACATAATAAAAATAATCATGGAAGAGAAATAGCAAATGTGAACAACTCTCTTTCTGTATATGGAATACCATGTACATTACATTCTTTCTTTTCCTTGCCTTTACTTACTTTACTTTTACATTGCTCAATGTTGTTAGGGCCCTCATCATGCAGGTGATATTGTCACCCCATGGATAAAATCATGTCATCATGCAGGTGGTCATTGCACCCCATGGATAAAAGATCATCATCATGCAGGTATTCTTTTTACCCCATGGATACCTCATGCAGGTGTGTCAGTTCACCCCATGGATAAAATCATGTCATCATGCAGGTGTCTTTGCACCCCATGGATAAATAAACATCATCATCATACCTTACTTTGCTCTTACTTTATTTCTTTACTTTGAGATAAATACTTCAACTTGTGAGAGATTGGTACTTTGATATTCATAATATCGTTTTGAACTTTGGAACATAACGTTGATGGAACCATGAAATATGTAGAACATTACTCAAAGCATATGAAACATGTGAATGACAATTGATCAATGCATAAAGAACATATGATGAACCATAATTAATACCCGGAATTAGGGTACCCTTGGCTTATGAGGGATTGATACTTTTGTAGTCATAACATTGGTGGAAGCTTTGGGACAATAACAAATGAGCTAGAGACATATGTATAAACATTCTTGGAAACATAGCCTTCATGGAAACATAATACTGTTGGAACCGTTGAACAATGATCAATGAACAAGATACATGAGTATACTCACTATTGAACCCTTGGAACATAACCTTATTAGACTTTTTGGAACATTACTAATGGATAAGACATGTGTATAAATCTATTGGAACTTTGGGTCATGACACTAATTGGAACACACCCATATGCTTTACTTTACTCTTGTACTTTATGAGATTTACACCTTAGCCAAACATGTACTTACATGCACATCTCACTTCACTCCTCTATCTCATGAGATTGACAATTTCACTTATGAAGTATAATTATACTAATTTGCACATCACCTCTCTTATCACTCTTACAATTGGCACAAGGATAATCATCATACCATAGGACTCATAACATGATTGGAACTATGATATTCAACTAAACAAGCTCTCTTTACCTCATTGCTCTTATTGGGATAATTCTCTTAGGATCTACAACATATGACAACTTAAGAACTTCCGCCCATAAATATGAACTAAGTAATTCATGATTCGTATAGGAGTGAAACACATATGACTACCAACATATCAACCTTAGTTGGAATACTAAAGAACCCCCTTGGTATAGTACACTTTTGGAACCTTAACATAATAATCACTAAATATGATCCATGTGGATACTAACTATTCACCACCCTGCGATGCAATACCTTAGACCAGTTGGAACTTTTGACATATTAGCCAATGATCGTGAGTCAACCAATGGACATGAGTCAAGCAATAAACATGAGTTATACGATTCACCATTGACCAATGAATAAGGAACATATGAGTAACTCTAGCCAACTATTGAATATGAAATACCTTAGAGTATTTCGGAATCAAGTGAGTACTATGACAGTGTGAACATCATATGTTGCAGAAGGATATAGAAGTAACCTTACATACCTTGGATTTGCAATACAAATATATAATCCTAGAGGTGCGTACAATAGTCCCGCTCCTTCTTTATGTCTCACTCTACAACACAAATACAATATGGAATTCACATTAACCACCAACTACTCTTCAAATGCATATAACATCAATGAGTCACATATTTGCCCTTAAACATGTCATTTCCCCTTGACAAAACCATGGATAACATCATTATTCCAAAAATTCCATAATATTCCCAACATTGACCAATACATGAAAATCAATACTTTTCACCACAACACTTCTCCTTTACACTTTCTTATCCATACCACATCACAAATAATCCATCAATTTACTTTAATACAACTCATAGCACAAATCGGCCAAAATCCCATAATTTACACTTATAGACAAGAACAAGTTTAACAACAAAAATAACACCATAGATGTCCATATTTTATCCATACCATGATCTTTCATCAAAGGCACAAGTCCTAATTCAAGCTTGAATCCCATGGATCACAAATCTATTCTAAAAGCACAAAGTACCATGTTCAACATTTCCAAGAACAACCAATATGATTTACATACTCTTTCATGCATATAATATATTAATCCATAACAATAATCACTTACCCAAGCTTGAAAAGTGATGATTTTGCTCCAAGAAGTTGGCTTAGGGGTTTTAGGGTTCTTGAGAGTTGAGAGCAATATTTGGGAAATTTCTAGAAAAGTGTAGTGCACTCTTTTGATTAAAAATCAGATTTTCTCCACCTATTTATAGCCCCTCAAGTCTCATTGGAATTAAATGTCATGTACAATTGGTCAAGGATGAAGAATGGGTCCTTTTTGGCTTAATTGGGCCATGTTTTCTTTTTCATTTTTGGGTCCAATTCACTTAACCCAATAAAATCAATAATTTCTCATCTTATACGTATTACAATAATAGTCCCACTCATAATATTCATATCCGTAGTCTCAATCCAAAAACCAAGTGATTCTAGCCACGTTTGGCTTATTTTGACTATAGGGGTAAAATCGTCATTTTGACCCCAAATTCGTTCTCGAGTAATTTTATCATACCAATATAATATTTCACTCATTTCATGTATATTCTCATGGTTGTAGAAGAATCGTGGCAAAAATCGGCTCAATACGTCCCCGGGAACCCTTGGGACTTAAACAAAATTTTTAACTTTTGAAAGGTGCGCAGGGGCGGCGTGGCACGCTACCTGGCGCGCCCCTTTACTGCCTCTGGACTGAAAATTTCAGCCCAGAGCGGCGTGGCACGCCCCTGGGTGCGCCCCTCCTTATTTTTTTCCAAAATTTTTGTTTTCGACTTTTCTTCGCGAGTTCGGTTAGATACTTCAAGTCCTATTCTTTAACTCACTTCTTAACCTTAATATACTTTGTTTAGAGGTCCTCTTAGCCTCGTTTTGAACCTCACAAATGTTCCACAAAAATTACAAGACACTCCTATGAATGTTTGCTCACATATACGAGGCCAAATTTCAATTTTTCTCATCATTTACTTTACCAAATGCATACTCATGGTGTCTCAACACCTAAGTAACCCTCGTTCAATGTCATCGCATAGGGTTGGGAATGTACGGGGTGTTACAAAGATCCCTCCCCCCCCCCTCCCTCTCTTAAAAAAAGTACAATTTTAAACATGATGAGAATTGACTACACAAAAAAATGTTAATGCTAAAAAAAATTGGTTATATTTTTGAATTAATTAGCATTTGAATTGTAGTTTAACTTCTATTACTTGGAAAAGTAACAATTTTACAGGAGTGGTTCGTCTTTAAAAATAAAAATTACCTCACAAATTTATTGTATGCAATTTATTTAATTTTTCTTTTGATACATATATTTGGAATGTTTAATCCTACTTCGTATTGATTATTTATTTGCTATTGTAGGATCTTGAAACTAAAATTGTGTTTTTTAGTTTGAATTTACTTTAAGATTTGCATATCTAGACAGATCTCAATATTGTCCTTAATAAATGGTATTCTGCTTCTACTTTATGTTGAATTTGTAAACTTTAATATAGATATAAATTCTATAATGGATTTAGTTAATTTGCTTGTGTTGAATGGCTAACAAAATTGAAACTACCCAAGAATGAAGCTCATCATGATATCAAAAGAAAAATTATGAAAAGGAACCTATAATTGATTATGAAGAAATATAATCAAATGTCTTCTTCTTCTTTTTTTATGTTTAATCTTAATTTGAATTTGAAGACTAGAATCCTTTTGTATATAATTAAAAATAATTAAAATGAAAGAAAGGTAAAAAAAAAAATTATTCTCTGTCCTTTTTTGATTTGAAGCAAAGATAGACTTTTTAATAAAAGTAAACAGTGATTGACAGTCTGATTTTTCGATCATTACGTAAAAAGAATGTATTGAGCATTAAGAGATATGAAGGTGTTGAAGTTGATAAAACATATTTATATTAGTTATTCATTCAGTTTATAGAATTAAAATTTATATATATATATATATATATATATATATATATATATAAAAGATATCTTCAATTGACTTAAATCACAAAAAGATCTTTTAAAAAATTAATAAATTTATTTTATGATCGCGCAAAGCGCGAATAAGTTTACTAGTATGTTATTAAAATAATAACTAATAAAGGAGAGGCAATTAAACACTAGTAATTATAGGTAGAAAAGAATTAATAATACTAATATTATTATTTTTAAGACACAATAATAATTATTTGTCTATCATCTTTGTCTGTAATATCCCTTCTTTTCCCTTCTATTTGTTTCCATTCATTCCACATCCGGTCCACATTGGCGTGTTGGCTATAGAAAATAAGGTCTAAACCAGCTGAGTAGAAATTATCCATATCCTCACCGTATAATGTGGCACCATTATCCAAATCTGAATCACGCACAATACCAGTCCAAGTGTGGACGGGAGTATGAAGGATGAGTTTAATAGTCTCCTGCCCTTTGGGATCAGTCCCAAGAACGTAACGCGAACCAAAAAATAGCAACGGGCATGGAGCATTAGTTATCATTTGACGGTACATTAGAGTTAAGTTGTTAGTCATAATCTGTAATTCAGTGATTTTAACTTTATCTCTGAAAGAACCAAGATCGATTATGGTTCCATTACGGCGTGTGGATTACATATAACATCATAAATGGGAGATCTTTCACGATCTAACATGGGAGTTAAATGCATGCCCTTTGGATGGTCCCAGTTCCAATATGGCAAAGCGAAATTTGGATCATTAATGAGGAATCCCAATATTCTCGTAGAAGTATAAGTACTATCTATGAAATGGAAAGAAAAGCCATGGTTGACGAACTTGTTATAATGATCCAGTACTTAGGAGGGAATTGTGGAAAGATTTGATGGATATTCGTTATTCAATACAAGGTGCTTAGGAAATAATGGGAGATTTTAATTGTGTAGCCAATATAGATGAAAGGATTGGTAGTCCAGTCACAATGTCAGAGATTAGAGAGTTCAATAATGTATAGGAGAACGTGAAGTCCAAGACTTGAAACCATCAGGTGCTTATTACACTTGGAACAACAAACAAGATGAAGGACACAAAGTCTATGGTAAAATAGACAGAGCGTTAGTGAATAAAGAATGGATAACTGCATTACTTGACTCAAAAGTGCATTTTGGGACACAGGGCTTGTATGATCACTGCCCAACCATTATAAGCTGGATAAACACAGTGAAGGTGGAATCAAGGTTTAGGTACTTTAACATGTGGAGCTTGGACTCAGAATACCAGAAGAAAGTGCAAAAAAGTTGGGGAGAATCAATAGAAGATACTGAAATGTACATGTTGGTTGGTAAACCGAACAGATTAAAAGAAACATTCAGGGCCCTTAATAGAGAGAGATTCAGTGTTATTGAAAATAAGGCCAAGCAAGCTAAAGAGAGATTGGTAACTTGTCAAGTGCAAATGTAAAGAGATCCTCTCAACCAACAAATTGATTATTGAGGAGGAAGATGTCACGCCCCGAATCCCATCGAGACATGATTGGCACCCGTAGCCGATAAGGCCCGAGAGAACCAACCTTTGCCTATGCTCAATCATATGCATATAATATTCATAACCACCATTGCATAATATTACGAAATACGAATAAAGGAGAACATGGGACATATTTAGGCATACATATGAAACTTGGCCGTTGAGGCCATCCAATCAAAACAACATGTGTCTTTTGCACTGATGCACCCACATCGGTCTACAAAAGCCTCTAACAAGAGCATTGACCAAAATAAACCATAAGTCGGGACAAGTCCCCGCTTTATACAACATGTACAATACCAAAACATATATACACTTTGACTCGGAGAAGCCCCGAATGAGCTGGAGCTCACCAAAGAACCGCTAACACTGGCAGTCTATTGAGAAGGCCTACTGGGACCTGCGCCTGCAGCAAGTAAGGTAAATCCCCCGAGAGGGGTCAGTACGAAATAAGTACTGAGTATGCAAGGCTCAGATGAAACTGTACAACACATGAATATTTCAATGAACTCAAAACATATGAATAATCAATGTGAATAAGTCACCATGTTACGCTTTGGAAACCATGTGGATTGCTTTCATTATTTTCATTACTTTCTTTATCTCAATGCTCACATGTCATTACATATCACAATGTACCCGGGCCCCGACTGATCAGTGGGTCTTTCATATCATCATATAGGGATCGAGTAGAGCTAGGCTTATGCCCCTAGACTTGCCACCCTTGGGATCGAGTCGAGCTAGGCTTACGCCCCTAGACTTGCCACCCATAAATCCATATCTCGGGATCGAGTCGAGCTAGGCTTACGCCCCTAGACTTGCCACCCGTACTTGATCATTGACCACATTTGCATTACTTTGATCTTTACTTTGAGATTGATACTTTGATAGTCATACCATCACTTTGGAACATAACATTGTTGGAAACTTTGAATCATTGACCAATAAGTGAAGGACAAGTGAATAAATATCAATGAGAAATATAACATGACTAGCACCATGATACCATTGGAACCATTGGACAATAATCCATGAACAAGAGACATAAGTATAGTCACTATGGAAACATTGGAACATAGCCGTATTTGAGCTTTTGGAACATTAACCATGAATATGAGAAATGGGATTCACAAATGATCCATGAGTAGAAAATATATGACAATGACTAGTGATAAACGGATATCGGATACCTTAGCACATTTTGGGATAGAACTAGTGACATGTCAATATGGACACTATTTGTCGTAGAAAGATACGGACAAAGTAACCTTACATACCTTGGATTCGCAATACGAATATACAACTTTAGATGCGTATACAATAAGCCCGCTCCTTCTTTATGTGTCACTCTACAAATATATAACGAAATTCACATTAACCACCAATTACTTCACAAATGCATACCATGTCAATGAATTACATGTTTGGTTTTAAACATGTCATTTCCCCTTGACAAAACCATTGATCATACTATTATTCCAAAAATTCCATAATATTTCCAACATTGACCAATACATAAAAATCAACACATTTCACCACAATACTTCTCCTTTACACTTTCTTATCCTTAACACATCCCAAATAAGCCATCAAAGCACCTTTATTCAACTCATAACACATATCGGCCAAAATTCCATAATTTCCACTTTTTGACAAGAACAAATTTAATGCCAAAAATAACACCATACATGTTCATATTTTGTCCATACCATGCTTTTTCATCAAAGGCACAAGGCCTAATTCAAGTTCAATTCACCAAGATAGTATATCTTACACCAAAAGCAAAATACACTATTCATCACTTTGCCAACACCACTAGCATAATATACATAATCTCTCATGCATATAATATGTTAATCCATGAGGATAAATACTTACCAAGGCTTGGAATATGTTGATCTTGTCCAAGGAGTCCAAAGGGATTATTTGCCTTAGGGTTTGGAAAAGAGAGAAATGTTTTAAGAAAATATCCAAAAGTTATGAGAGCTTTTGATAATAAAATCTGATGTTGGGGACTTTATATAGACCCAAGGTCATTCTTAGTTCCATGTGGCATTAAGGGATATGTTCAATTGGTCAATTATTGCAAGAATGGGTCATTTCCTCTTTGGGCCAAGTCTTTTAATCCCATTTGGGCCTAATTTTGGGCCCAATAATACATATCCATGCAACCCAAAGATTTCATGTATTATTCACCATATATCTCATGTTTACATATTTCTATAATGTCACGACAACATCCTCTTAAAAGATTCTCATTCGTCGCCTCGATCGCAAAAATTGGAATTCTAGTCACCCTTGGCTTCATTGAACATTTTGGATCACTATTCACATTTTATGATTTGATCATGTAGGAGTATGTAGGAGTGTATTGAAGTGTTTGAAGCTCAATTAACTCCAAAGAACCAAAAGAAACCATCGAGAAATCGTCGTAGAATTGCATTACGAAACGACGCCGGAAAGGGCATACTTTTGTGCCTTGCGCCACACCCCCTAAAACAGGGTAGTGGCACAAGTTTTGGGCCTTCTCTGAATTTTCTGCAGGCTGGTGGCTTGCGCCACACCCCTGAAACAGGGTAGTGGCGCAAGTCTCAGCATTTTGCTGAAATTTCCGGCCACTAATCCGACGTTTACGTATCGTCCAATCCTTTATCCAAACACTACAAAATACTTACTTAGTGATCTTAACCATCAAGTAAACATGACTTAAAGTCACCAAATGAGGTTAGAATATGTACGAGTTCTTACCCAAATGCTCCATGAAATCACAACACACCTCCTACGACGATCTAATCGCACATGTTAAGTCCGATATCAAATGTTTCACCAATAACACTATAAAACACATATGCATGGCATCTCAACACCTATGTAGATATGATCCTAAGGTATCAAGTGAGGTTATAAAGTACGGGGTGTTACTGAAGAAAATATTAAAGAGGCACAAAGGTGGAACACATGAAGGACCAAATACCTTCAACAAAAGAGCAATGCCATTGGCTTAAGTATGGATACCTGAACACAAAATTTTACCACGAAATGTTAAAGATGAGGAGAAGCACCAATAGGGTATTCACTATGAAAGATTTGAATGGTACAACTCACACTGACATGAATAACATTGTACAAGCTTTTGTTGAGTTCTATCAAAATTTACTAGGGCAAGTTAATGTAGAAAGAGATTATGTATCAGTGATGTGGTCAAAAAAGGTCCCTTGGTGGAAAACAAAGACAAAATAATGCTAGTAGCAAGAGTGACTGAAGAAGAAATTAAATAAGCATTATGGACCATCCCAAGTGACAAGGCTTATGGGACATATAGGTATGGAAGTAAGTTCGTTAAGGATAGCTGGATCATAGTGAAAGCTAATGTGTAGTAGCAGCTGTGATGGAGTTCCTCAGGAATGAAAGAATGCTTAGGGTGTAGAAAAACACAGTTGTCACTTTAGTCCCTAAATCAGAGAATGCTGGGGAGTAGAGGATTATAGATGTAATAATTCACTTCGTTATTATAGTATTATTTAGGGCATAAGTACCCTGCTAGAATTTTTCCCAGAAAAACAGTTAATAAAATCTCAAGGTAGGGTGGGTTCTGATGAAAATCTGGTCTTGTGTACTTTAGTGGTGATTTGTAAGTCATGGCTTAGTGTTTGGAGGTGTTTTTTTCGTTATAGGTTGGTCAAGTGGCATAGTTTCTCATAGGAAGTTTTAGGATGATAAATGAATTCGTAGAACTCCGGCTATAGTGGTTGCCACATTGGAATGACTCTGTGATGCCCAAAAGTGAGGTTTGTATTGTGAAATAGGGGCAGGTTTAGTTTTTTATCGAGTTACTATTTAAGGAGTTTTGTAGTGGTCGGATTTTTGCTGTCGCGAGACTGTTGTAGTGGTTATTGAAAACCATAGTGGTAGTAATAAGGTAGCAAAGGGTAGTTGTAGTGGGCCATTGGTCTCCACAGCAGAACCATTGTAGCATTATCAAGGCCGCTGCAATGGGCATCATGCATTTTATTCTCTTAAGTCAGTTTTTATCCGAGTTTTATTTCATAAACTCAAAGGGATCCTTCTAAAATTGATGTGAGGCAATTTCCTACTAAACTAGAACGTTTTTATCCATTAAGTAAGTTAATTCATTCCTCTTATCATGTACTAATCCATTCCAATTGTAGAATCATTAGAATGGGCATTAATCGTGGAATCTTTGAGTTAAGAGTCCTAAGTTCATGAAAAGTGGGGAAAAAGCCTATCGGTAGATGTAAATTCATCTAGAATTGATTCTAGCTTGTTAATTAGCATTTCCCAGTGTAGAATTATTGCTCTTGAATATAAATTATGGAAATTAAGGGCAAATTGATGGTTAAAAAACCCTTGGCTAAGGTTTTGGGCTATGAATAAGGGTAAAACTAGTGGGGTTGAATCCCCAAGACTTATAGCCTGTTTGGCCAAGCTTCTAAAATCAGCTTATTTTCAGAAGTGTTTTTTTCAAAAGTGCTTTTCAAAAAAGTACTTTTGGTGAGTAGCAGTTTGTGTTTGGCCAATAAAATTAAAAAATCACTTTTGAGCAGCAATTAGTGTCTGGTCAAGCTTTTAAAAATGCTTTTAAGTGTATTTTTCTCATAAGTGCTTTTGGAGAGAAGCTACTTTTTTTAGCTTATGAAAAACTATTTTTTTTACTCCCCAGAAGCACTTATTTTCTTCCATAAGCTTGGCCAAACACCTCAATTTTTAAAATAAGCACTTTTGAGAAAAAATAAGCACTTTTGGGGAAAAATAAGCTTGGCCAAACGGGCTATTAGAAGTGAAGGGTAAGTGATTAATTACTCTTGCATTTATTTATTTTAGACCATGAATAATTTGAGGCATTGAGGAAAGACAAAGCACTTGCGAATTAGCTTGGATTTGAGTTCTTCTATTGAGGTAGGTTATTGTTTAAATGGAGTTTAGACTTGATTTACTTGTATACTTATGAATTAGTTAACTTGTTGATAGTTTTTTAGATATATTTATGGTTGATGGTTTGTTAATGCTTGAATGAAGAAGCTATTGAATATTGAACTTGATTAAAATAAGTTATGATTGTAAAGTGTACTTGCAAATTGAGTGCACTTATATTATATCCTGAGAGATAGTAAAAGTAGGAAGATAAGCCTATTATTAGTATTATCGATTGTGTAACGATCAGTTTCGTCGTTATTGTAAATATTTACGATAAAGGCATGTACTTCTCATTCGTCATAAGTGTTAGGAGTAATTCTTTAGTATGGGAGTGCATTTTATATGTACAAAGGTCATACAATACCCCTAGCACAAAGTTAAGTCGAAAGTGTCCTTACCGAATTAGTTTCAGGTTAAGTTTAAACTAGGATCAACTTCAAATGAGTTCTCCTCCTATAATATAAAGAGTTAGGGGGCTAAATATACACCAAATTAAATATCTCTGAGTCTTCTTTCCAACGCAATTGACCGTTCATTAATCCTCTTCCTAAGTAAAAAGTTATGACCATTTTTCTGAAGACTGTCCGTGCTGAAAAGCTGAGGCCACTATAGCGATGCTGCTATAGAGGCGTAACAGCAGTTTATAACCTTATTTTGACGGGTTTCAGCCCCTAAACCCCAAAAATTCATTCCTAAGCTCTAGAGGGGCATTTTTTTTTCTTGGTATGGGTGGAAATTCTTCGTTGAGGTAAGTTTCTTCCGTCATCTTCTTTATTTTTCAATCCTTTAACATCCTAAAATTTTAGAACAGCCTTTAATGGTAAAATTCTTGGGGATTTGAACCCTAAGTTCATGATATTTTTGGAAAAACTTATGAGTTGAGTTAATATCACCTAGAATCACTTCTAAATTATTAATTAACAATCCCTAAGATGAATTAGTGATTCTAAAACATGAAAATTGATAGTTGGGGATGTTGAATTCAATAAAGGTGGAACCTTTAGCCTAAAAACTCCATTAATGGAGTTGGGTGAGCTTGAAGAAACTATTTTGATGACTAATTAACCCTTGGATAATGTTGTAGATAGTAAATGAGGGTAGAATTAGTGGGTTTCAATTCCCAAGATGTTTGTTTGAAGAGTAGCTTATTAGTTACTCTTATAATTGCTATTTGTTAGATGATTAGCCTTCAGAAAAATGAAGGAGAAGGAGGATCATCCGTGTTATAGCTATTTGTTGCAGCAGCTTGGCGCCAGGTAGGTTATGGTTTATAAGTAGAAGAGACTGTGGTTATTAATCGTATTCATAATGTAGATTTAACGGGATAAATAATGCTTAGGCCTACGGGCATGGAGTTTGGATGGATAAAATATGGATTAAATGTAATAAGGACGTAATTGTGTGTTGATAAATTAATGTATGAATCATTGATGGATGTTTTGTGTTTGTATGATTCTATGGTGGATTGTAATATGAATTATGTAGATATAGATGACAATGAGATGGTGTGAGCTCATAATCTAGTTATTTAGCCTAATTACCATAATAAGGTAAACTTGGTGTTATGTATGGTTGGAGTATGGGACAATCTTGCTTAAGGTTAGTGATGAGGACTGATTATGGTACAAGAAGGCGGTGACTTACTTAAGAGCCTAAGGTTTAAGTTAGGTTGAGGGCTAGGAAGTAAAAAGTATACAAGCATATGACTAGAACTAGACTGTAAATTGAATAGAGTTGAATGATTGGCTAATGAGGTAGGTCTTGAATCTAGTAATGACTTAAATGTAGGGGTTGCTGGATAATAGCAGAATCCCCGATTTTAGTATAAATAAAGGAGGATGTGATTAGTGAATGGACTTATGAACGTTGAACTAGAGTTTAGACTCCTTGGGGGTTAAATGTGCTGTCAAGACCCAAATGATCATGAGTGGCACCCACTCTAATACTTCGGTGGGAGAACCATCTAACCCAAACCATTACCCAATCATTTAGTCAATATCAATACGAGGTTATCATAAAAACCAACTTAATAATAATAAATCCAAAACTAATCATTAATAATGCGGAAAACCAAACAAACTACTTATTAAAACCCCTAAGACCCGAAAGTCAACGTACAAGAACTTCTAAAACCAAAACCATGTCTAGAATAAATATCTAATTAATAAAGATAAAAGGTGTCTCATTTTCCGAAAGAAGAAAAAGAACTAATGTGATCCATGGCATCCTGGAGATGAAGTGCTCACCCTTGGACCGAAATCAACTATCAAACACTATAGATGAGGTCGTGTCTGAGCCTCTGAAACACTTTCTGCACTCAACAAAAGAAGAGTACTGGATAGTATCAGTACAAGCCACTATGTACTGGTAGGTATCATAGGCCAACTCAATTTAATAGCTTGTATACAACATAAATCAAATAACAAGTAGACAGGCATCCACACATAACAAGTAATTCAATGAATTAGTAAGTACATCAATGAATAATACCATAAGTAACAACTATGTCCTTCTCAACCTCACAATTAGAACATCATTAGCTCGTTATCATCTTATTAAACCACACAACCTCTCAAAATCAACACTAGTCTGTACACACATGCTAAGGGACTTATTTCTGCCCAACTAGTCATGACCTGCAGGGGACAATCTAAGTACATGTATCGTACTGGCGTGGTACCCGATCCTCCATAACCATATTATGTATATTCTATCAAATTCACACTATCTCTCAGGATACAACACGATGTACTAAATTTATTAGTACACTTATAATCATAAGGCAATTCGATCAAGTTCAATTTTCAATAATTATTCATACAAGTGTCAACAATCCAAATATCATCAAATTCAAGTATGTCCGAAGACCAATCCACAAACATCCAATTTAGAAGCACACACACAATTAAATCGAGTCTAAACTCCAATTAAACCATAACCTATCTCAATCAAGAATTCGAATGTAGCTAGTCCGCAAGTGCCTTGCCCTTCCTCAAAGTTTCGAAAAATTCAAAATTTGTTCCAATATATAATCCCCGTAAGAATACGAATCTATTGACACCCATTTTATAAATTCTTACTCTAAGTATCCTAGGCCTAAAACCTAAAGGTCACATTATAATTAATAACCACTTGATATTTTTTCAAAACCAAAAGCTAAAGACGGAAAAAGAAGTTGTATTGTCAAATTATGTAGCAAGCTTATGTGAGAACTGCTACAGTAACAATGACATACCACATTCAACTTCCCACTTACATTAATTCCCATCATTAGTCTATCATTGTTGAAATCATTGCTCCATAATTACTTTTTATAATATTAAAGTAATATTTAAAAAAAAAAGGAAAAAGAAAAGAATGAACAAATAGGATTTCATTAAGCCTTATAAAGTGAAATTATCGCTAGTATATTGTTGATGTTAAGAGATGTATACCTCCTAGCAGAATGAATCTAGAAGAATTAGATTTCTCACCTGAGATGCTCAGTGTCGAGGACGGCGCAACCTTTTCGAACTCTCGTCAAGCCTATGTATTTTTTTTCTTCTTCTGTTATGGACTAAAGATTTAACCTATTAACTTTAATTAATATTGAACATAGGTTACGTGAGAAGGTAAAAGTTACAGTTTTGACCCATTATCACTAATTAAATTAATTATCTAAAATAATTAAAACTTCAAATAGATCCTCATAATTTATTCGAAACTTTAGGGAAATAAACCGAATATGTAAATTGACTAAAAAGCACATCCAAACCTATTGGAATCATTAAAACACCAATTAGAGGTTGTCTTGATCGAAGATTGATCGGGATCAAACTTAACTTTATTTAAACTCAAGAACCCAACTAATGACTTAATTCACTTCCAAACACATCGAGAATTGGTACTATCCATCTCCGTAAGTCATAAATCACGTATACAAACTACAGGAGAGCTAAAATGGGAAGACGAGAAAATTTCACAAAACGACTGAGAGGGTCGTTACATGTGCGCTCTTAAAATAAGTACTTGGATTTAATGAATATGAATTGATAAGTCTTGAATTATGAGTTGTTGACTGGCTTTCAGGCGTGCTTACGATTTCATGTGTTAAAGGATAATTATTGTTTACATGAAATGATTAGCTTGAGTTTGACCAAGTGTTTGGAGTATTTATCTCCTTTTTACAATGCATGTTCAAGAAAGTAAATTGTTGAAGGATATCCTAAGTGTTAATCACACGTAATGAGGTTATATTAAAAGTTTATTGATTATACAAGTGTAGTTGTTTATTCTCATTGTGGTTGTGATTGTTGTGATATCTATTGCTTATTGTGGGATGTACCAATATTTGGACATCTTCACGGAATTTATACTTATTATTGTGGGATGTAGCGGTATTTGGAAATCATTACGGGATTTGGTGGAATAAGGTTGGTAGACACTTGATGTCTGGGTTTTAGTACATGAAAAAAGCTCGTCCCCTATAGGTCATGACTAGAGGGTGGTTATAATATCCTTAACGCGTATGTATGAGGTTCAGGTGAGTTTGACAGTTTCGTGAGTGGACCGGGTATATGATTATTGTTATTGTTGCTGTTTATATTGGTTCTATGAATGGACCAAGTTATATTGTGGTTCCTATTATGGGCTCCTTGAGTGAACCAAATTATGATGTAGCTTGATATATTTAGGACTCTTGTGTGGTCCGGTTACTTATCATATATTTTGGGATTCGTGTTGTTAGAGTCATGGTTGGTTGACTTGGATATTGTTAGAGTCATGGTTTATTGACTTGGATATAGCTTTTGCAATATGGCTTTTGCAAGATTGTTGGCTCAAATAATAAGGTTAAGAGCACAATTCCCAGATTATACAGTAAAGACAATTCGTCTTGATAATGCTGGTTAGTTTACATCTCATTCTTTTAATAATTATTGTATGTCCACTGGAATAAAAGTTGAACATCCGGTTGCTCATGTTCATACTCAAAATGGTCTAGTAGAATCATTGATCAAAAGTCTTCAATTGATAGCTACACCAATGTTAATGAGGACAAAACTTCATGTTTCAATATGGGGGCATGCTATTTTGCATGCAGCAACACTTGTGCGCATAAGGCCAACTAGTTATCATGAATTTTCTTCATTACAGTTGGCTTTTGGTCAAGAGCCAAACATTTCCCATCTTAGGATTTTTGAGTGTGCGGTATATGTTCCAATTGCTCCACCACAACACACAAAGATGGGACCCCAAAGAAGGTTGGTGATATATGTTGGGTATGAATCTCTTTCCATTATAAAATATTTGAAACCTATGACAGGAGATTTATTTACGGCAAGATTTGTTGATTGTCATTTTGATGAATCAGTATGCCCAACATTAGGGGGAGAACATAAACAGCTGAAAAATGAGATAGATTGGAATGCATTATCACTATCTCATTTAGATCCTAGAACAAATTAATGTGAGCACGAGGTTCAAAAGATGATTTACTTGTAAAATGTAGCAAATCAGCTGCCAGATGCATTTACTAACCTTACAAGGGTTACTAAATCTTATATTCTACCTGTAAATGCTCCAGTTCGAGTTGATGTCTCGATAGGACAAGTGGTTAATGCAAATAAGTCTAGGCCATGTTTGAAATGTGGTAGATCAATTGGTTCCAAGGATAAAAATCCTCGAAAAAGAAAAGGAATAAATGATCAAAATGATCATGATATGGTGGCAATTGCTCAAAAAGAGCCTCAAGACATAACAAATGATAAGACCACCGAGGAGGTTCAAATACCTGAAAATAATGAGAATGAAGAAATCTCAATAAGTTATGTCTCGATGAGAAAATGTGGAACCGAAATAATATTGTGGTTGACAATATTTTTGCTTACAATGTTGCTACTGAAACAATGCAACAAGATGAGGATTTAGAACCAAAATCTGTCAATGAATGTAGACAGATAAATGATTGGTTAAAATGGAAGGATGCAATTTAAGAGGAATTGACTTCACTTGAAAAACGCGAAGTTTTTGGACCAATAGTCCGAACACCTGAAGGTGTCAATCCAGTGGGGTACAAATAGGTTTTTGTGCGAAAACGAAATAAAAATGGTGAAGTCGTAAGATATAAAGCACGACTTATGGCACAAGGTTTTTCACAAAGACCTGGCATTGACTATGCAGAGACATATTTTCCTGTGGTGGATGGATTTACCTTCAGGTATATAATAAATCTGACAGTTCATGAAAAGCTTGATATGCGCCTAATGGATGTTGTCATGGCCTATTTGTATGGCTCATTGGACAGCAAACTTTTTATGAAAATTCCAGAAGTATTCAAAGTGCCTGAAACATATAAAAGTTTGCAAGAAACTTGTTCAATAAAGCTTCAGAAATCCTTATACGGATTGAAACAAACAGGGAGGATGTGGTACAATCATCTTCGCGAATATTTGCTAAAGAAAGGGTACAAAAATGACTCTATTTACCCTTGTGTTTTTATAAGAAGGTCTGGATCTGAATTTGGTATAATAGTTGTGTATGTTGATGACTTGAATATCATTAGCACTCCTAAAGAGTTTTCTAAAAGCTATTGAGTGTTTGAAGAAGAATTTGAAATGAAAGATCTGGGAAAGACAAAATTTTATCTTGGCCTACAGATTGAGCATTTGACAAAAGGAATTTTTGTCCATCAATTAACATATACTGAAAAGGTTTTAAAATAATTTTACATGGATAAATCACATCTGCTGAGTACCCCAATGGTTGTGAGATAGCTTGACATAAATAAAGATCCATTTTGACCTCAAGAAAATGATGAAAAGCTTCTTTGTAATTAAACTCCATATCTTAGTGCAATCGAAGCACTAATGTATCTTGCCAATAATACTCGACCAGATATTTGTTTTGCGGTAAGTTTATTGGCGAGATTCAGCTCTTCCCCAATAAAAAGACATTGAAATGGTGTCAAACATATATTCAGATATCTTCGGGGAACCATTGACTTGGGATTATTTTATTCTAATGAATCTAAGTCAGAAATGATTGGCTATGCAGATGCAGGATACTTGTCTGATCCACATAAGGCTCGGTCTCAGATAGGCTATTTGTTTACATATAGAGGCACAGCTATATCATGGCGTTCAATGAAGCAAACATTAGCTGCAACTTCTTCAAATCATGCAGAAATTATTGCCATTCATAAAGCAAGTCGGGAGTGTGTTTGGTTGAGATCAATGACTCAACATATTCAGGAAATGTGTGGATTTCCTTTGAATAAGGATATTCCAACTATATTGTATGAAGACAATGTTGCATGTACAGCTCAGTTGAAGGGAGGTTACATTAAAGGAGACAGAACAAAACACATTTCACCAAAAGTCTTTTTCACTCATGATCTTGAGAAGAAAGGTGAAATAGATGTTCAACAAATTCGTTCGGTCAATAATTTGGCGGATCTGTTCACTAAAGCATTACCAACCTCAAAATTTGAGAAGCTGGTATTCAAGATTGGGATGCATCGTCTTCGAGAAATGAAATGATGTTTAAATCAGGGGGAGTAAAGTATGCACTGCACTCTTTTTTCCTTGGCCTAGGTTTTGTCCCAATGGGTTTTCCTGGTAAGGTTTTTAACGAGGCAACTATCAATGCGTATCAGAATATATGTGTACTCTTTCCTTAACTAGGATTTTTTTTTCACGGGGTTTTTTCTTAGTAAGATTTCAACGAGGCACATTGTCTATCAATGGACATCCAAGAAGGAGTGTTGTAAATAATTATTAAGATGATTATTGTGGATGTCCATAACTTCTAGGTATAATTCCTCCTTTAAGTGTAGTAATTCCCACACCTCCACTACCTCCTCATTGATCATCCACTCCCCCATATTCTCCCCCACCTTCTCATGAGTTAATGTCATGTTTATAACACCTCTTGAAGTTCCTTCATGTAATACTATAAATAGAGGTCTTGAGAAAGATATTGTTGACACTCAAAAGAAAGAAGAAAGCTATCTGATCTTATTTCTCTTGTCTTCTGTATTATATTCTTACAATTATATATATATATATATATGTATATCCTATTTAATATGTGTGGGTCGTTTTGGTCGACCAAAACGATCCCCGCCATCCAGCTCCCCCCCTTTAATGCGACGGATCTTATCCATTCCTCCACCTCTTGGTCCTAATTAATTATTTTAACTCATTTAAGTATTAGAAAATTAATAATATTTAATTAAAAAGAGTAAATAAATACAAAATGATGAATTAAGGGATGAACCCACCTGCTTCAACCCCGTGATTTTACTATATCACCCCTGATAATTATTATAAGTCGTTTAAGTATTAGAAAATTGATAATATTTAATTAAAAAAAAGTCAAATAGACACAAAATGATAAATTATATCACGTTAAAAAGTAATATAATTAAAAGCTTCAAATATTAAATAACATAAAAAATTTGATCGACTCTCGAAATTATATGGGTGTCACGAAAATTGGGACAACGAAAATATATATTATTTGAAAGACATAAAATTAGTACTATAAATCATAATAATCAACAACTTAAAATATTTTAAAATCATACAAAAGTTTGATCGACTATCTAAATGTCATCTATGCCGCGTAAAATGAATAAATTAGAAAATTATGTAAGAAGTATTACAAATAACAATAATTAACAACTTAAAATATTTTAAAACCATATAAAAAATTCATTGACTTACTAAATTTCATTTGTTTCACATAAATTGAGACAGAGAAAATAATATTTGCCCGTGCCTGTGATCTGACGGTCCACATTCATTCCTTCGCATTGAATTTGCTAATTTTACTAAGGGTACAATCGTAAATAACTAATTATCTTTTACAATATCCTTTCAATGCTCTCCACCAGTCACGGTTTTCAGTTTCCACGTATTCCAAAACGTCAGCAAAGTAATACTCCCTCCGTTTAAAAAAGAATGACCTGCTTTCTTTTTTAGTCCGTTTCAAAAAGAATGACCCTTTTTTTTTGGGCAACACTTTAATTCCAACTTTTCACATGACATGTTTAAAACCACAAGTTTAAAGGGCGTTTTCATAAATTTGACATAACTTTAATTTTAGACCACAAGATTCAAAAGTTTTCTTTATTTTCTTAAACTCCGTGTCAAGTCAAAATAGGTAATTCTTTTTTAAACAGAGGGAGAATAGAAAATGAAACAAACTATTGGAAGATTATACTTGATGGATTTCATGTATTTTTATTATTGACTTTATGTATGCAGGTGCTTTTTAATCATATTTTTACTAGATTAGATACTGTAAGAGCTAATTTTCTTTTTACCTTTGTCATACCTCATACTGTTTTACCTTCTTCATATACTAATATGATATAATTAGAAGTTATTTAGATAATATTGACATCGATATCTAGTATATATATATATATAAGTAGGTTCAGTGAATCAATAGACCCCATTCTTTAATTTCTACGCACATTTATGTTTGGCTTTTTTCGCTGTAATTACTCCTAGACTACTGGTACAATTATTACTCCTTCCATATCACTTTAATTTTCACATTTTTTATTAACACGTCTATTAAGAAATTATGTGTTTCTGTTATCATATTCTTATTTATTATCTTTAATTATTTAAAATGATAATATCGTTTCAATAAATATTTTCTCTTTACCCTCTTTCTCAATAAATAAAAAGATAGTTAATCTAGGCAATCATAATATTGAAGTATATGTGAATATGCTCTTCACTTTGATTTTTTTTGTTAATTAATTAATATTTATTGCTTTAAAAAATAATTATTACTAAGAATAAAATTAGAAAGTACACCTTGATTTCTTAACTCCCTCCGTCCATCGTTATTTGTACATGTTTGACTTGACACACCGGCTAAGAAATAAAAAATAAAAGGTAAATTTTACTAGATCATCTCCATTAATTATAAGTCATCTAAATATTGAGAAATGAATGTACTATTTAATAATAGGTGTAAAATAGATATAAAATGATAAAATTATCTCTTGATTTTTCAAATTAGACAGTTGAACAACTATTTTTAATATACTCCTTCCGTTTAAAAAAGAATGACTTATTTGGACTTGGCACAGAGTTTAAGAAAATAAAGAAGACTTTTGAATCTTTTGGTCTTAAATGAAAGTTATGTCAAATGTACCAAAATGCCTTTGAATCTTGTGGCCTTAAACATGTCATGTGGAAAGTTGGAATTAAAGTATTGTTAAAAAAGGAAAGGGTCAATCTTTTGAAACAAGAAAGTAAGTCATTCTGTAACACCCCGTACTTTTATAACCTCACTTTAGACCTTGGGATCATATCTACATATGTGTTGAGATGCCATGCATATGTGTTTTATAGTGTCATTGGTGAAACATTTGATATCGGACTTAACATGTGCGGTTGGATCTTCGTAGGAGGTGTGTTGTGATCTCGTGGAGTATTTGGGTAAGAACTCGTACACATTCTAACCTCATTTGGTGACTTTAAGTCATGTTTACTTGATGATTAAGATCACTAAGTAAGTATTTCGTAGTGTTTTGATAAGGGATTGGACGATACGTAAACATTGGATAAGTGGCCAAAAATTTCAGCAAAGGGCTGAAACTTGTGCCACTACCCTGTTTCAGGGGTGTGGCGCAAGACACCTGCAGCCCAAAACTTCAGATAAGGCTGCATTCTTGCGCCACTACCCTGTTTCAGGGGTGTGGCGCAAGGCACAACATTATGCCCTTTCCGGAGTCGTTTCGTAATGCAATTCTACGACAATTTCTAGATGGTTTCTTTTGGTTCTTTGGAGTTATTTGAGCATTGTTAAGGATTCAAACACTTCAATATACTCCTACATGATTAAATCATGAAATGTGAATAGTGATCCAACATGTCCAATGAAACCAAGGGCGACTAGAATGCCTATTTTTGCGATCGAAAGGACGAATGAGAATCTTTTAAGAGCATATTGTCGTGACATTGTGGAATTATGTAAACATGAGATATAAGGTGAATAATACATGAAATTTGGTGGGTTACATGGAGATGTGTTATTGGGCGCAAAATTAGGGCCCAAAATGGAACAAAAGATAAGGCCCAAAGGCAAAAATGACCCATTCTTCCAATATTTGACCAAGTGAACATATCATTTAGTGCCAAGTGTGGCTAAGGATGACTTGAACTCCATAAAAGCCACCAAAATCAGATTTTTAATCATACAAGGCTCTCACACCTTTTGGATATTTTTCACAAACATTTCTTTACTCTTCCAAACCCTAAAGCAAATATTCCTTTGGACTCTTTGGAAAAGATCATCTATTCCAAGATTTAGTAAGTGTTTATTTTCATGGATTAACATATTATATGCATGGGAGATTATGTATATTATGCTAGTTGTGTTGGCAAGATGATGAATAGTGTATTTTGCCTTTGGTGAAAGATGTGTCATCTTGGTAAATTGAACTTGAATTAGGCCCTGTGCCTTTGATGAAAAAGCATGGTATGGACAAAATATGAACATGTATGGTGTTATTTTTGGCATTAAACTTGTTCTTGTATAAAAATGAAAATTATGGGATTTTGGCCGATATGTGTTATGAGTTGTATTAAGGTACTTTGATGGATTATTTGTGATGTGTTATGGATAAGAAAGTGTAAAGGAGAAGTATTGTGGTGAAATGTATTGATTTTCATGTATTGGTAAATGTTGGGAATATTATGTAATTTTTGGAATAATAGTATGATCAATGGTTTTGTCAAGGGGAAATGACATGTTTAAAGGCAAACATGTAAGTCATTGGCATGGTATGCATTTGTAAAGTAATTGGTGGTTAATGTGAATTCTGTATTGTATTTATGTTGTAGAGTGACACATAAAGAAGGAGAGGGCTTATTGTATACGCATCGAAGGTTGTATATTCGTATTGTAAATCCAAGGTATGCAAGGTTACTTTGTCCGTATCTTTCTACGGCCAATAGTGTTCACATTGACATTTCTCTAGTTCTATTCCGAAATGTACTAAGGTATCCCATATGCACTTATCTATGGTCATTGTCATATATTTCCTACTCATTGATCAATTGTGAATCTCATTTCTCATATTCATGGTTAATGTTCCGAAAGTTCAAATAAGGGTATGTTCCAATGTTTCAATAGTGACTATACCTGTGTCTCTTGTTCATGGATTATGTAACACCCCGTACTTTTATAACCTCACTTGATACCTTGGGATCATACCTACATAGGTGTTGAGATGCCATGCATATGTGTTTTATAGTGTCGTTGGTGAAACATTTGATATCGGACTTAACATGTGCGATTAGATCTTCGTAGGAGGTGTGTTGTGATCTCGTGGAGCATTTGGGTAAGAACTCGTACACATTTTAACCTCATTTGGTGACTTTAAGTCATGTTTACTTGATGGTTAAGATCACTAAATAAGTATTTTGTAGTGTTTTGATAAGGGATTGGACGATATGTAAACGTTGGATAAGTGGCCGAAAATTTCAGCAAAATGCTGAAACTTGCGCCACTACCCTGTTTCAGGGGTGTGGCGCAAGCCACCAGACTGCAGAAACTTCAGAGAAGGCTAGATTCTTGCGCCACTACCCTGTTTCAGGGGGTGTGGCGCAAGGCACAACACTTATGCCCTTTCCGGCGTCGTTTCGTAACGCAATTCTACGACGATTTCTCGATGATTCTTTTGGTTCTGTGGAGTTATTTGAGCATTGTTAAAGCTTCAAACACTTCAATATACTCCTACATACTCCTACATGATCAAATCATGAAATGTGAATAGTGATCCAAAATGTTCAATGAAGCCAAGGGCGACTAGAATTCCAATTTTTGCGATCGAAAGGACGAATGAGAAATGGTTAAAAGAATATTGTCGTGACATTATGGAATTATGTAAACATGAGATATATGGTGAACAATAAATGAAATGTGATGGATATGTGTTATTGGGCCCAATTTGAGGCCCAAAATGGAAGAAAATACATGGGCCCAAAGGCAAAAATGATCCATTCTTTCAATGGAACATATCATGTAATGCCAAGTGTGGCTAAGGATTACTTGAGGTCAATATAAAGTCCCCCAAAATCAGATTTTTATTCCCCAAAGTCTCTCATCACTTTTGGAAAATATCACAAACATTTCTTTCATTTCCAAACCCTAAAGCAAATAAACCCTAAGGCATATTTGGACAAGATCATCCTATTCCAAGCTTTGGTAAGTCTTTATTTTTATGGATTAACATATTATATGCATGGGAGCTTATGTATATTATGCTAGTTGGGTTGGCAAGATGATGAATAGTGTATTTTTGCCTTTGGTGAAAGATGTGTCATCTTGGTGATTTGAATTTGAATTAGGCCTTGTGCCTTTGATGAAAAAGCATGGTATGGACAAAATATGAACATATATGGTGTTATTTTTGGTATTAAACTTGTTCTTGTCGAAAAGTGGAAATTATGGGATTTTGGCCGATATGTGTTATGAGTTGTATTAAGGTACTTTGATGGATTATTTGTGGTGTGTTATGGATAAAAAAGTGTAAAGGAGAAGTATTGTGGTGAAATGTATTAATTTTCATGTATTGGTCAATGTTGGGAATATTATGGAATTTTTGGAATAATAGTATAATCAATGGTTTTGTCAAGGGGAAATGACATGTTTAAAGGAAAACATGTGACTCATTGACATGGTATGCATTTGTAGAGTGATTGGTGGTTAATGTGAATTTCGTTATGTATTTATGTTGTAGAGTGATACATAAAGAAGGAGAGGGATTATTGTATACGCATCGAAGGTTGTATATTCGTATTGTGAATCCAAGGTATGCAAGGTTACTTTGTCCGTATCTTTCTACGGCCAATAGTGTTCACATTGACATTTCTCTAGTTCTATTCCGAAATGTACTAAGGTATCCCATATGCACTTATCTATGGTCATTGTCATATATTTCCTACTCATTGATCAATTGTGAATCTCATTTCTCATATTCATGATTAATGTTCCGAAAGCTCAAAGAAGGCTATGTTCCAATATTCCAATAGTGCCTATACTTGTGTCTCTTGTTTATGGATTATTGTCCAATGGTATCATGGTGCTAGTTATGTTATATTTCTCATTGATATTTATTCACATGTCCTTCACTTATTGGTCAATGATTCAAAGTTTCCAACAATGTTGTGTTCCAAAGTTCCAAAGTGATATGATGACTAGCAAAGTATCAATCTCTAAGTAATGAACAAAGTAATGCAAATGTGGTCAATGATCAAGTACGGGTGGAAAGTCTAGGGGCGTAAGCCTAGCTCGACTCGATCCCGAGATATGGATTTATGGGTGGCAAGTCTAGGGGCGTAAGCCTAGCTCGACTCGATCCCGATGCATTGGTGTATGGGTGGCAAGTCTAGGGGCATAAGCCTAGCTCGACTCGATCCCAACACAATGATATGATATGAAAGACCCACTGATCAGTCGGGGCCCGGGTACATTGTGACATATGTGATAACAAGTGAGTATTGATTGTAAAGAAAGTGACAAAAGTAATGAAAGCAATCCACATGGTTCCCAAATTGCAACATGGTGACTTATTTACATTGAGTATTCATATGTTTTGAGTTCATTGACATATTCATTGAAATATTCATGTGTTGTATAGTTTCATCTGAGCCTTGCATACTCAGTACTTATTTCGTACTGACCCCTCTCGGGGAATTTACCTTACTTACTGCAGGCGCAGGTCCCAGTAGGCCTCCTCAGTAGATTGCCAGTGTTAGCGGTTCTTTGGTGAGCTCCAGCTCATTCGGGGCTTCTCCGAGTCAGAGGGTATATATGTTTTGGTATTGTACATGCTGTGTAAAGCGGAGACTTGTCCCGACTTATGGTTTATTTTGGTCAATGCTCTTGTTAGAGGCTTTTGTAGACGGATGTGGGTGTAACAGTGTAAAGACATATGTTGGTTCGACTGGATGGCCTCAACGGCCAAGTTTCATATGTATGTATAAAGATGTCCCATGTTCTCCTTTATTCGTCTTTCACGTTTTTATGCAATGGTGATTATTATATGCATATGATTGAACATAGGCAAAGGTTGGTTCTCTCGGGCCGTATCGGCTACGGGTGTCAATCATGTCTCGATGGGATTCGGGGCGTGACAGATTATTGTCCAATGGTTCTAATGGTATCATGGTGCTAGTTATGTTATATTTCTCATTGATATTTATTCACATGTCCTTCACTTATTGGTCAATGATTCAAAGTTTCCAACAATGTTGTGCTCCAAAGTTCCAAAGTGATGTTATGACTATCAAAGTATCAATCTCCAAGTAATGAACAAAGTAATGCAAATATGGTCAATGATCAAGTACGGTTGGCAAGTCTAGGGGCGTAAGCCTAGCTCGACTCGATCCCGAGGTTTGGATTTATGGGTGGCAAGTCTAGGGGCGTAAGCCTAGCTCGACTCGATCCCGATGCATTGATGTATGGGTGGCAAGTCTAGGGGCATAAGCCTAGCTCGACTCGATCCCAACACAATGATATGATATGAAAGACCCACTGATCAGTCGGGGCCCGGGTACATTGTGATATATGTGATAACAAGTGAGTATTGATCGTAAAGAAAGTGACAAAAGTAATGAAAGCAATCCACATGGTTTCCAAAATGCAACATGGTGACTTATTCACATTGATTATTCATATGTTTTGAGTTCATTGACATATTCATTGAAATATTCATGTGTTGCACAGTTTCATCTGAGCCTTGCATACTCAGTACTTATTTCGTACTGACCCCTCTCGGGGAATTTACCTTACTTGCTGCAAGCGCAGGTCCCAGTAGGCCTCCCCAGTAGATTGCCACTGTTAGCGGTTCTTTGGTGAGCTCCAGCTTATTCGGGGCTTCTCCGAGTCAGGACGTATATACGTTTTGATGATGTACATATTGTGTAAAGCGGGGACTTGTCCCGACTTATGGTTCATTTTGGTCAATGCTCTTGTTAGAGGCTTTTGTAGATGGATGTGGGTGTTTTTGTCATGCCCCGAGTTCCAACGGGACGGACATGGCACCCGAAGCCGATGAGGCCCGAGAGAACCATTCTTCATCCCTAAACACCCATACACAGACCTCGCAATAGTCATCACCACCACAAATAGAAATAAGAAGCCAATAGTGGAAGTTATGAAAAATATATAAGAAATATGAAACTTGACCGTTAGGGTCATCAAGACAAAACATATGTCCATTACACTCCTTTCATTTGACCCACAATATCTACAAAGCCTTTACAGATGCACAACCAAAACCATCCTAGAGTCGGGACACACCCCGCTCTATACATATACACAAGACCAAAACAAATGTACCTATAAGACTCGGAAAGCCCCGAACCAACTGGAGTTTACCAAATGTTCGCAAATGATCCGCAACCTACAGTGGAGGCCTACTAGTACCTGTGCCTGCAGCAAGTAAGGTAAATTCCCCCTAGGGGGTCAATACGAAGAATGTACTGAGTATGTAAGGCTATAAGAAACTGTACCAATAAGTGAGAACATCAAAGCAACTCAAAGATAAGAGAATAGACAATATAGATAAACCAACATTCCATACGTGTGGAATCACGTACATTACATTCTTTATTTCCTTTATCATCTCAATATCAACAATAATCATATCATGCCCGGGACCAACTGATCAGTGGTAAAAGAGGATGGCCCATGCTAGGCATTTTAACCCCTGGGATACGGTCCTCATCAATATATATATCGGGATCGATCCATGCTAGGCTTTCCTTTCACCCCTGGGATACCACCCGTAATATTGGGATCGACCCATGCTAGGTGTTCCTTCCACCCCTGGGATACCACCCAAGAACACATAACTTATCTTTACAACAATACTTTAATCTTTAGTTATGAAATTGAAACATTGTTGGTTATCGCATTATTGGAATTTTGGGACAATGTTCAATGTACAAGAGACACATGAATAAATATATATATATATAGGTAACCAACCTGACATGAGATACTTTGGAACATTTCGACATAGGTACAAGTACAATGGCAAAGGGAGCAATATGTGCTACAGAAAGATACGGACAAAAATAACCTTACATACCTTAGCCTTTCAATAAGAATCCACAATCCTAATGAATATAATGATCCAGCCCCTTACTCTACAATACAAGTACATAATGGAGTTTACGTCAACATCTAACCACCTTACAAGTGCAAAAGACGACAAAAGTTACATAATTGTCTATAACGTCATTTCCCCCTTTACAATGAAATTTCGGCATGACCATTCCAAAAATACTACAACATGCCATCATTGACCAAACATCATAACCAATAGCATTTCACATCAAAGCTTCTTCTTTACACTTTCTCATTCACACCATATCACAAAGAATCCATCAAGTCACCTTAATACACCTCATAGCACATATCGGCCAAAATCCCATAATTTACACTTATGGAAAATAAAAAGTTTAGAAATATAATCACACCATACATGTTGGTATTTCATCCATACCATGCACTTTCATCAAAACCACAAGTCACTTTTCAAGTTTAATTCACAAAATGGCACATCTTTTACCAAAGGGCCAAAGTGTCCTATTCAACCTTTCCAACACAACCATCATGATCTACACAATACTTCATGCATATAATATGCTAAATCACAAGAATAAATACTTACCCAAGCTTGCAAAGTGATGATCTTGTCCAAAGTGTTCAAAGGGAATAGTTGCCTTAGGGTTTTGGCAAAGAGAGAAATGTTTGAGAAAATATCAAAAAGTTATGAGAGTGTGTAATGAATAAAATCTGATTTTTCCTTGTCTTTTATAGCCTCATAAGTTATCCTTAGCCACTTCATTAGGCATTAAATGCCATGTCTCTATAGTCAACAAGAATGGGTCATTTTCCTTTGGGCTTTTCATTTTAGCCTTGTTTTGGGCCTCAATTTGGGCCCAATAACACATATTAGCTTAGCCCACTAAATTAAATGTATAATCCATCATATATCTCATGTTTAAATAATTCCATAATGTCACGACAATATTCACTCACGAGATTCTCTTTCGTAGCCTCAATCGCAAAACTAGACATTCTAGCCGTCCATGGCTTAATTGAACATTTTTGGTAAATTCTTGTGTTTCATGGTTTGATCATGTAGGAGTGTATTAAGGTACTTGGAGCCTTAATAAGGAGTAAAGAAACACCAAAGAACCAAAAGAAACCATGGAAGAATCGACATTGCATTACGTCGCAAAACGAGCTCGGAAAGGTCAAAACACTTGAGCCCTGCGCCACTGCTGCAAAGCAGGGAAGTGGCGCGAGATTTGCAGCCCCTCTGAACCTGGAGGCTCGTGCCACACCACCTAAAGCAAGGGGTGGCACGAGATTTTCTGCTTCTCTGAAGTTTTTTCGGTCTTTGCAAATACTAGCCTACCCTCCGATACCATCCAAGATACATACTTTTTGTACTTAATACTAAGGTAAACATGTCTCAAAGGCATCAAATAAGGTCGGAAATGTACGGGATATTACAGTGTTAATGTAAAGGACATATGTTGTTTTGACTGGATGGCCACAACGCCCAAGTTTCTTATGTATGTATCAAAATGTCCCATGTTTTCCTTTATTCGTCTTTCATGTTCTTATGCCATGGTGGTTATGATTATGAGATGCATATGAGTGAACATAGGCAAAGGTTGGTTCTCTCGGGCCTTATCGGCTACGGGTGCCAATCACGTCTCGATGGGATTCGGGGCGTGACACATTCTTTTTGAAACGGAGGGAGTACCAAATTGACAAGTCAAAATGGTAAAAATGGTAAGATGGGGTAAAATGACAACTATTTTGGATAATTTATTTTTAGCTAATGAATAAATAGAGTGGTCCTAAGGGAGTACAAGAAGATAACAATCAGCCAAGAAGATAACAATCAGCCTTGTGTTTCACGTTTGTACTAGGTAGCACGAATTGTGTCCATAAATACTGTTGAGACCCTGCAGAGCAAATGCACCTCATCCCAGCATAATGGCTTCTACTACTCTACCATTGTACACCTTCAATATCCCCTCTTCTTTCTCCAATCCCAACTCATCTTTCTTTGCAAAGCCTTCTAAGCATTTCCTCCATGGAAGGCGTAGTCAAAGTTTCAAGGTTTCATGCAATGCCAATAACACTGGCGAGCATGACAAAAACCTTGAAGCAAATATTGATAGAAGAAATGTGCTTCTTGGTTTAGGAGGTCTCTATGGTGTTGCTAATCTTGCACCATTAGCTGCATCAGCTAATCCTATTCCAATCCCTGATCTCAAAACTTGTGGTAAAGCCACGAAGACGGATTGTCCAGAACCAGAAGTACCATATAGTTGTTGCCCCCCTATTCCACCTAACTATGAAACCATTCCATACTACAAGTTCCCTACCATGACCAAGCTCCGTATCCGTTCCCCTGCTCAAAATGCTGATGAGGAGTATATTGCCAAGTACAATTTGGCCATTAGCAAAATGAAGGAACTTGATACGAAAGAACCTTTAAACCCTATTGGGTTTATGCAACAAGCCAATATCCATTGTGCTTATTGCAACGGTGCTTACGTAATAGGTGGCAAAGTGTTACAAGTTCATGGCAATTGGCTTTTCTTCCCGTTCCATAGATGGTACTTGTACTTCTACGAGAGAATCTTGGGAACCCTCATCGGTGATCGCACTTTCGCTTTGCCATATTGGAACTGGGACAATCCAAAGGGCATGAGCTTGCCTCCCATGTTCGATGTTGCAGGGTCTTCCCTTTACGACGAAAAGCGTAATCCTCATGTCCGTAATGGAACCAAAATGGATCTTGGTACTTTCGGCGAGGAGGTCCAAACAACTGAACTCCAGTTGTTGACTAATAACTTAACTCTAATGTACCGTCAAATGGTAACTAATGCTCCATGTCCTCTTTTGTTCTTTGGTGCGCCTTACGTTCTTGGGAATAATATCGATGCTCCGGGAACCATTGAAAACATCCCTCACAATACTGTCCACATCTGGACTGGAACTGTGCGCAAGACAACTCTTCCTAATGGAGAAAAGTCATGCGGTGAGGATATGGGTAATTTCTACTCAGCCGGTTTGGACCCGGTTTTCTATTGCCACCACGCCAATGTGGACCGGATGTGGAATGAATGGAAAGCAATAGGAGGCAAAAGAACAGATATCACACGGAAAAAGTGGTTGAACTCAGAGTTCTTTTTCTACGATGAGAACAAAAACCCTTACCGTGTGAAAATCGGAGACTGTTTGGACAATAAGAAGATGGGGTACGATTACGCACCAATGCCCACCCCATGGCGTGACTTCAGGGCAAAATTAAAAAAGGCCACAGATGGGAAGGCGAATACAGCTTCGCTTCCGCCAGCGGGCAAGGTATTCCCAATTGCTAAGCTGGACAAAGCCATTTCATTTTCCATCACCAGGCCTGCTACGGCAAGGACTCAAGATGAGAAAAATGAAAAAGAGGAGTTGCTAACATTCAACTACATAAAATATGATGATAGAAAGTACATTAGGTTCGATGTGTACCTAAACGTGGTGGACACGAATGTGAAGCCAAACGAGCTTAACAACATCGAGTACGCGGGGAGCTATACTAGCTTGCCACATGTTCACAAAGCTGATGACACTGACCATATTACGAGTGCTACTTTCCAGCTAGCCATCACTGAACTGTTGGAGGACATTGGTTTGGAAGATGAAGAAACTATTGCGGTGACTCTGGTTCCAAAGAAAGGCGGCGAAGATACCTCCATTGCATGTGCGAATATCCAGATTGCGGATTGTTAAGTCCTAGTAATTTGTGTGAGAATTAGTCAATATTGAATCAGCTGAGATTACACTTGATATATTCATGTCTTTTCCTAAGGATAGTAGTAAAAGCTTGTTTTTCAGAGACTATTTTCTTGAATTATGACAATTTTCTCATTAGTAGTACTTTTACTTAGTTTCCAAACACTTTCTTTTGTTTCAATTTGTTTGTGTAAGTTACTATTTGGACAATGAAAAGATTTTGTTGAATAATTAATATTAAACATCTAGATTCTAATATTGATAAATCGACTTTAATTTTCTTTGACACATAACTTTTTCAAATACTTTAATTTATAAATATTTTGAATTGTTAACTATTGTGACTTATATTACTTTTTTACGTAGTTTCTAAAATATATAAGTTTTATATCAAATAAAATTAAAGATCTATGTCCGAATTTACACCAAACATTAGTTAATTTGACCTCATACTCCGAATCAAGCCAGCCAAATCAAAACAGATAAATATATAAATTTTATTTCAAAAAAATTAAAATCTCCTTTATTTCCTATTGAAATTAAAAAATTCAACTCTCGAAAGTATGAGTAATGTTCTTAGTTCTGCATGAACTAGCTAGTGATGCTAGAATTAACATGCATCATGTACACATCAATTAGCTACTTTTATAGACACTCCTAAGCATTTTTCGTTATACCAAACACACACACAAAAGAATGTTATTGGGTTAAATGTTTGAAAAAATATTTTCTTAAATAAGATAATTAATTTCCGTTAATTTGTGGAAAATGAAGTGACTTCATTAATGGATGTCATTTTCCACGTTTAACAAAACACACACAAAAATATCCAATGGGAGATACTTTTCCTCTCTCTTAATATCTCTACAGGACTCCACCACCTACAACCATTTCTCTACACAATAATTGAGCTGGTCCTAACAATCCTTTGGGCATGCAATAGTCAAATTATCATCTTAATTTTATGTATTCCGTTTGGTCACAAAAATCATATTTATTTATTTTTTGGAATAATTTTTCACTTTATTGGAAAAAAATAAACTTTTGATCATAAAAATTTCAATCCTACTTAAAGTTGTATTTCAAATTTTGAAAACAGCTTATAACATGTTTGTCGATTCATTTTAACTTTTGAAATTATATATAAATACATTCAACCATGACCATTATTTTAATTGTTTTTAATACAAAAATATAATCAAACACAATTTTCTTTTCAACTCCAACTCCATAAATTCTATATAAAATGAAAAATAATTGAATTGTTTCTCAAGTGATAATTCATGTTCAAGCGCGGCATTTTCAAAAATTACATCTTCTCGTAATAAAAGAGGAAACGGGAGGAAATTCTAGAAGTAATTTATAGATCAGACCATAGTTTTGCTTGAATTGTGTGGGTCAATTTTTTTCAAGAGTATGTATAGCATTGTTATTCTAATCATTGGTTAGACCCTAATTATTTAGATTTGGCTTTGCTCCATTACACTTTGAGAAAAGTATAGAGAGTAGCAGAGTCGGTTCAAGGGCCAAGCGACGGCCGCTTTAGGCCCCCAAATATTTAAGGCCCCAAATTAATTATTATAAGTTGGCCTTATGTGTTAATTTTTTAGAAAAAAAATAATTAAACGAAGTAACAAGCAAATATAAGTAGTGAAATTTTGGGATAATATCAATGAAAAATGGACAAATATACTTCCGAACTATGATAAATGGTATGTATATACCCTCCGTCATATTTTGGGTACACATATGCCCCTATTGTTAATGAAATGGTACGTATATGTTCCTCACACTAACGATAGGGGCATATGTATACCCAAAATATGACGGAGGGTATATACGAACCATTTATCATAATTTGGGGGTATATTTTTTTTTTTTAATTTTAATTTTTTTATCCCAAATAATTAGTCCAAACCCACTACCCGACCCAATAAACCCATCGAACCCAATTCCAAACCAACTCGACCGACCTCTATTTTTCGTTCCAAACCTGATACTCCCTCTGTTTTTCTCTTAAACATGAACCCCAATCAAATTGCAGTGATTGGTTGTTGCTGCTAGTTGGTGTTTACTAATTGGAGGGAGTGGAGATTAGTCTGGAGCTAGTGGTGCGACGATGGTTCGCCGGTGGGGTGTTTCCGGTTCGACGGAGACGGTGACTGTGTGGTATTGACCGGTAGTGGGTAGTGTTTTTCCCATGAAATTTCGCTGGAATTTGAAACGTGATGGGTTCAATTTATTTGGTGTTGTTTTTGGGTGTTATGGGTTAATGATTTTTTTCTTCTTGAAATTGGTAGTAGTGGGTGTTACTGCATTGTGTGTGTATATTATTATAGGGGTTGAAAAAAAGCGTCTGTTAGATAGAGTCTCTTGAGTTTTAGTTGGGACGTAGTCGGGTAGTGGGTTTGGGTTAATTATTTGGAATAAAAAATTAAAACAGAAAAGGGACAAATATGCTCTCTAACTATGATAAATGGTACGTATATACCCCCTGTCATACATTGCGTACACATATGCCCCTACCGTTAGTGTAAGAGGCATATACGTACCATTTCATTAACGGTAGGGGAATATGTGTACCCAAAGTATGACGGAGGTTATATACGTACCATTTATCATAGTTAGGGGGTATATTTGTCCCTTTCAATTATCAAATTTTAGAATTAGTTCTACTGTTCTAAGTTTCTATTCTCTTTTAATTTGAATTGTTTTATTCACCGAGTCTCAATTTGTGTGACATACTTCACTTATTAAGCCACTTCGAAAATAACAATTAACAACTTTGCATTCAAAATGCTAGCTAGAAACATACGCATCAAATAATGTATGCATGATTTTTATAAAAATAAAAAAGTTTAGAGCCTCGTAGTGAAATTTGGCTTTAGGCCACCGATTAGGTTGAGCTGCCCCTGGAGAGTAGCAAACTTTACCCCTTAATTAAGCTAAATAGCAACATTTTAAAAAAAATTAAGTGGCATAACAAAATAGCATTATTTTAGTGGCTCATTATCCTTCCTTATTTTTCTCTCTCTAACCTTTTTTTCCTTTTCCGTTTTTTATCTTTCTTTTTTCTTTTTTTTTTTTCTATTTTCATTTTTATTTTTTTTCTTTTCACTTTTTTTCCCTTTCTTCTATTTCTAGCTTCTACTTCTCTTTCTTTTTTATTTCCTTTTTTTATTTTTTATTTTTTTTCTTTTCCTATTTTTAATTTTTTTTTTTAAAAAAAAAAATTTGTTTCTTTCTTTTCGCTTTTTTTTTTTTTAACTCTTCTATCTAGCTTCTATTTATCTTTTTTTTTTTTTTTTTTTTTTGGGTTCTATTTTATATTTTTTGTATTTTTGAAAAATATGACTATGTCGAGCACAAGTCATGGATGATAATAAAAAATACCACAATCGCTTATTGTATTTGTACTCGCACCATCATAAATGTATTCGTTGATACAATTGTATTTGTATTTTATAGTTTACACTTGTATTTTTATGTATTTTATAGTTCACACTTGTATTTGTGTTTTCTAGTTCGCACCATCATTTATATTTTATACAATTTGCACTTGTATTTTAAAGAATTATTTTGTATTATATTTTATAGTTGACTGCACATTGTATTTGTATTTTGTGATTTTATTTTGTTTTTGTTTGTATTTGTATTCTATTTTCATCAATACACTTGTATTTTTTTAAAAACTATTTTGTATTTATATTTTTAAGTTGACTGCATATTGTATTTGTATTTGAATTTGTAGTTGACTGCATCATTTATATTTTTAAACAAGTGAAAAAGAATTTTTATTTTTCTTTCTATGAACATTTGTATTTATATTCATTGATACGAATTGTATTTTATTGATACAAATTGAACAATACAAATACAAATGATAAATTATACAAATACAAATGTTACATTTGTATCAAATGATACATTTGTATCAAATGATACATGTTTATACAACTTGAATCATACGTATACAAATGATACTTGTTTATATACAAATACAAATGATAAATTTGTTATACAAATACTAACGATACATTTGTATTAAATGATACATTGCATATTTATATATTTAAACTCAAGCAAATACAATTAATACATATACTTGTTTGCATACAAATACAAATGATAAATTGTATATATTCACGACTAAACTATTTAAATATAAATAATAAATTTATTTAAAATATATTGTTTGATACAAATAAATATAAAATATATAAAACATATAAATATAAAATACAACAACAAAAAAAAGAACGATAAAAAAAGGAAAAAAAGAAACGAAAAAAGGAAAAAAGAAAAAGAAAAAAAATGAAAAAAGAAGGAAAAAAAGAAAAAGAAAAAAAAGAAGAGAGAGAAAAATAGAAAAAGATTTATACAAAAAAATACAAAGAAAAAAAACAGTAAAAAAATAAAAAAAAATGAAGGGAAAAACTGGAAAAAAAAAGAAGAAGAGAGAGAAAAATAGAAAAAAAAAAAATTTAGTTTTGAAACTCATTAAAAAAGCTTTCTATTTTAGAAATAAAATCTTCAATTAATTGGGTGAATATGATTTAAGGAAACTGAAATTCTTTTACTTTTTTAAACTCAAGTTGTTACCTAAAAATAAGATAATTAATTGTATTTGTATATGTATTTGATGCTGTCTTGCGTATCAAATATATATATACATATTGCTATTTAGGATAATTAGCAAAAGTTTACTACGTGCCTTCTAATTAATGGTTCTAGTTTGCTATTTCTAAATTTTTCCTTTACATTTTTTCTCCATTTCCTAAAGTACATATTTAGATAAATGACACTTGTCAATAATAATTTTTAAAAATATAGATTAGATTCATTTAATAAACATTCTCAACCATAGTTTAAAAACATAAAATTTTGGAAAGTACTATTTAATTACTCTCTCATTTAACCAAAGGAAATGTCCAATCAATCTTTTCATGTACATGTACATTCTTTAAGAAATTCTTTTCACGAGGAAAACAATTTAAATAAGTTTATGGAAAGGTTTAAATAAAACATATTAGGAAAATAATCTTCTTCTCTTTTTTTTTTTTTTGTGAAAAGGAAAATATATAATCCCGAGATTTTGTGACACTATTTTTTTTTAAAGTTAGTCAGTTCGATTTTAGGGTTGTCAGGAAACTAGATATATATAGTACATTAGAGAAAGTATTTGTGTATATCTTGTTCTTGTCTATGATGCCCCCCCTTGTGTGTGGAACTTGCAATCAACTCGTGATTTTGTTTCTGTAACGTGAAAAATATTCCAATTTTTTCATATTTAGTCGATAAAATTTTTGGAAAAAGTTTTTTTTAGGAAAATGACTTCCCTACTTTCCTAATGAAAGCGGAAAAGATGAGTTTCACAAGCGATATTTCATATTAATTGTGTCATCTTATACCCTTCAATACATCTTATTTTCACCTTCACCTCCACATAGCCCCATCATATTTGTCTAGATTACAAACAAATGTTTTTAGAATAATATTTTTATTATATGTCAAAAACAAAACAAAAAAAGCATTTTCATTCATACGAAACACACCCTAATTTGCTTTATACTCTCTCCGTTCGTTCCTTTTTACTTGTGGCATTTCATTTTTTTAGAGTCAAATTACATGAATTTTGATTAATATTTTAATATGTATTATTTCATCATATTAATTAATATGAGAAGGATTTTAACTTATAATATTTTTCATATAATTTTTGAACATCTAAATTTTAAATACTAAATTATTCTAGTTCAATTTAGTTAAATTTGACTCTCGTAAAGCCAATTATAACAAGTAAAAAAGGAACGGAGAGAGTAATTGAAAAGAACTAGATTTCAATTGTGGTTTGGGCCGCCCCGTCGCCAAAATTAAGATCCATAACGGTTCCATTCTGAGTGTTTGGACTACGTCTTGCGTCGTATTGGTCAGAATATTTTTGGGTTCATTAAACATGGATGGTCCCAGTTCCAATATGGCAAAGCGAAAGTTGGATCACCGATGAGGGTTCCCAAGATTCTCGGGAATATGACTCGGTCAAAATACCATGCGCTCACCCGATGGCCACTTTGCGATCGAAGTATGGCGATGATTATGGTTTGAGCATCTACGAGTACTCTTCGCCTATGTATAAAACTAAAGTGTACCTCCTTGCATACTCTGAATCTATTAATGTTGTCCCTCTTGAGTCGGAATGGTGTGTGCCACAGGAATTGTTAGACGTGAAGACTCTTCCACCCCTTGTAGATACCAAGCTTGAAAGAAAGAAAAGGAAATGTATTAAGGGCACCGGTGAGACTTTCAAAATCAAGAGGAGGAACAAGTATTCATTATGCAAGAGACCCAAACACAAGAGAACTACATGTATGAACAACAAATCTTAGATAGGCTTCTCTCACTTTGTTTTTGTAACTCAAGCTGATGTATGTATTTTGAGACCCATGCATTTTGGTCAATTTAATATCATGTCAGTTTTATCGACTTTACTCTTTATCTATTATCGCTAGATCAAAATATAGCATATATTGTATACACCGTCTATTTGGTATGTTAACTATTTACTACCTAATAAATAATCGACTACGTTGTCAATCCATTAAAAACCCTAAATCTTCAATCGATGAGATGAACATGTGGATAATAATTACACTTTCAAAAAGTTGTTGCACGTCAACTCACAACTACGTCAATTGGGTATACGCTACCTACTTGAATTCCACACCTCCACGTATAGGCCAATTGGGCGGATATATCAAAGGACTTCTATATGGTCTATATAAACATCCCTATATTCTACAAAATCTTTATCTTCTTCACCAAAAAAATCAAAAAATTGCAGCAATTTCGAGAATCAAACTACGACCTGTTAGGAGGATGCGTTCATAACGCCACCATGACCTCTTCCTCCTCCGCAATGACCTGGACCGACTTTTCTAGGATCTGGGTCAAGATTGTTAATATCTACACTGGGAACTAGGTGTATCACTCATTTTTTACTGACGATCGTGGAGAGGCTGAATCTGGAGCCCAACAACTAGATCACCCCCACCATCCCCTTATTTTAGTTTTTTTGTGTGTGTTTTGTAGTTTTAGTTCTAGTTCATTGCAAAGAAGCTTTCATACTTAGGGATTTTCTTGGATGAAAGCTTCTTTCTTTTGTCCTTTTTGCCTTATTGATGTGGATATCATGTAAATGTTAATGTATGATGCAATGAATAAATGAATAGAACAAATTTCAGTTTTCTAATTATTGTTGCCACTTTTTACAGGGTATATTGTTGTTGTTGTTGTATTTTATGAATTTTGAATTTTGCAAATCTGTTAGAAGATGAATGCAACAGTTGACAACTTTAATATATATATATATATATATATATATATATATATATATATATATATATATATTCATGTATTATCATAGCTAATGACTCTGGTCAAACATCAATTAGATGGTTATATACTAGACAAATTGAATAGTCTATGTGGTCTACAATTGACTGGGACCATTGTCAATGTTAGACAGTCAATATAAACGATAATTTCTAGTATACGGGTTGATATAATGGTCAAAAAATATTAGTATACAACAAAAAATATAAATAATTAAATAAATTATATTGAATTAAGGACCATCGATTGAGTCCACTATAAATTCTAGACTATATGCTTAGTCAGTACTATACTAGATGAGTATATAGACTTGCACATGGTGTTCAGCGACTTGGAGAAGGCTTATAATAGAGTCCCCAGGGAGGTTTTATGGAGATGCTTGGAGGCTAGAGGTGTCCCTATGGTGTATGCTAGGGCGATTAAGGATATATATGACGGAGCTAAGACTCAGATTAGGACGGTGGGAGGGGACTCTGAGCACTTTCCTGTCTTGATGGGGTTACATCAAGGATCGACGCTTAGCCCATTTTTATTCTTTTTGGTGATGGATGTTTTGACTTTGCAAATTCAAGGTGAGGTGCCTTGGTGTATGCTTTTTGCGGATGATGTAGTGTTGATTAATGAGACCCGTGGTGGAGTTAATGATAAGTTGGAGGTTTGAAGGAAAACCCTCGAGTCGAAGGAATTTAGGTTGAGTAGGTCCAAGACGGAATACTTGGAGTGTAAGTTCAGCGAGACGTCGCATGAGGCTGAGGTGGTTATAAAGCTTGGTACTCAGGCCATCCTAAAGAGAGATAGTTTCAAGTATCTTGGGTCTATTATTCAGGTGAATGGCGAGATTGACGAGGATGTCACTCACCGGATTGGGGTAGGATGGATGAAATGGAGGCTCGCATCTGGAATCTTGTGTGATAAGAAGGTGTCTCCTAAACTCAAAGACAAGTTCTACAGAGTAGTGGTTAGATCGATTTTGTTATATGGTACGGAGTGTTGGCCAGTCAAGAATGCTCACATCCAAAAGATAAAGGTGTCAGAAATGAGAATGCTACGGTGGATGTGTGGGTGTACTAGGAAGGATAGGATTAGGAATGAGATTATTCGAGATAAAGTGGGAGTAGCGTCGGTGGAAGCCAAGATGCGGAAAGTGAGATTGAGATGGTTTGGGCATATGTTGAGGAGGGGCACGGATGCCCCAGTGCGGAGGTGTGAGATGTTGGCTAGGGATGGATTCAGGTGAGGAAGGGGTAGACTGAAGAAATATTGGAGGAAGGTGATTAGACATGATATGGAACAACTTCAGCTTACCGAGGACATGAACCTAGATAGGAAGGTGTGGAGGAGGCGGATTAGGGTAAAAGGTTAGTAGGAAGGGGGCGTCATTGTTAGTAGATAGGATAATTTTGTTTCATTAGTGGTGCTTGTAGCTAGAGTATTTGTATTATTTTAAAGTGTGTTATTGTTTGTTGTATTACTTGGTGGGTCCTGCTTATATTATTATTGGGTGTGGTTATACATATCGTTTCTTGTCCCTTTACTATTTCTTCTCTACACTGTTGTATCTTGAGCCGGGGGTCTTTCAAAAACAACCTCTCTATCTCACCTCTGAGGTAGTGGTATGGACTGCGTACACTTACCCTCCCCAGACCCCACCTGGTGGAAATATACTGGGTATGTTGTTGTTGTTGTTTTTGTTGTTTTTGTTGTTGTTATTGAATTTACATAATTAAATGAGTTTAAACAAGTCATATTATCATATAAAAGTCCACGTAAATTAGGGATGATGATCAAAGATGTATGAGGTGAGTAATGGTTATACAATCAACATCCTCAGAGTAATGTTTGGCAAAACATAAGCATGTTGTGAGGATTTTTTTTGTTCAACCACAACTCTTCCTCATACATCTTTGTTTACCATTCCCAATTTACGTGGACTCTTATATGATCACGTGACTTGTTTAAACTCATTTAATTGTGTAAATTCCCATAATTTAATTTATTATTAATTAATTATTTCCTTTTTAAAATTCTACTTGTTATGATCCATGAATATGTATTGTAGTCTATTAGGTATATTATACATGTAAGCCGTCGTATAGGCCAGACTATAACTGTAATGACCCTCATATTGAAATTTAGAAATTTTTATATTTTGACCTTTCCCATAGTTGCTTATCTCATTTATGAATTGCGGGAAAGGTTGACACGGTCTCCGATGCATTCGAAAGTGTTTTATATGAGATTTTGGTTTTGAACAGCCTTAAAGGATTAGTTTGACTTCGGTCAACATTTTGCAATCCAAGCATCGAATGGTGATTCTGACAGTTTCATTAGATCCATAATGTCAAATTTAGGTTAGTGGCGGGATGGTTCGAGTTTGGAACCTTTTTTTTACATTTCAACCCTCCATTTCGAAATTAGTTAAAATAGCCTAAAAGGGCTCTGGGGTTAATTTATTGTAAACGACCTTTTTTCATAAATTTGATGATTTTGTTGAGTCCGAAATGTTGTTTCCAATCTATTAGCATATGTCGTTTGTGTTTGGGAGGTTTCGGATGCGATTTGAATAAGTTTTTGAATATTTTGGGTGCTTTGGTCCTGTTTAAGTAAAATCGGTCGACAAAAAGGTTCATTATTAGTTTTAAAGATCAAAAAGTTATTTCAAAACTTCTTAAATGTCATGCATGAATTATAGGATTGATTATAGAATTGATCTGGAGAGTTTGGTCTAATTTTGATAAGTCAAGATCCAGTTTTTATTGTGAAACTTGAAATAATTCTTTAACGAGCAAAAATAATATCTGACTAGGCAAACGTGCATGAAATTGAGTTCCAACTAAACGACTAGATTAGTATCATTATTTAGAAATTATAGGAAAAAAATCAGCGTGTTTCACTATCGTATGAGGAATTTATGGCCTTTTTACTGAATATAAAAGTTTGCTGGTGCAAAATAGACTTTTAGCTACGAAAATCGCACCTAAACATATATAAATTTCAAACTTCATCCCAATTTGTATTTTTGACATTTCGGAAGCTAGGAAGCTCCGATTTAGACGATTCTCGATGCGTTTTTCTCGTAGTATCATTGAGAATGTGATTCTACCTTTATTTTGTCCATTTCCCAATCACTTCTATTTCGTTTTCATGATTTCTACCCAAAATTGAGAATCAAAACTCTATTTTCACCATTTTGGGGGCTTGGGAGCTCGGATTTGGGCGATTCCAAAGGGGTTTTCGAGGTTTCTTTTGTGGGTATGTTTCTAAACCTTGTATTTATCATTTTTCCCATTGATTTCGTTATAAATTCATCTTCAAATCTTTGATTTTAAATTTGATTTTGGGTTTTTTGCTGGTAAATCTTAAAAATAGTTTTTCTTCAATTTGGACCTCATTTTAACTCATTTTTGTGTGGGTTTTCAGCTGTAGGTTCCTAATATTATGGGGAACGAGTTTCCAAAATAAAAATTCAGTTTTATTCTTTTTCCTTTGGAGTCAATTTTTAAACTATTTTTAGACTCGGATTAAATATAATTGATATGAGTATCATTGGACTCCTTTTGACTTATAGATGTCATATTTGATTAGATTGGATGCGTTTGGTGTTGATTCATGGGAGTAGAGCTTTCGGTTGATACTTTGGATTGTGTTTTGGCTTGTGGATCTTCTTTAAAGGCAAGTTGAGATGTACCTGGACTTTTTTGAAGAGTTTATGTGTTGTATGTTTGTTTGTTCTTATTTTATGAAACGCTTAGGATTTGAGGTCCCGCTTAGGTGAAATAACGAGTATCTCCGTGGGTATCGGAGTTTTTTGATGTGTCGTAGTTATTTAGTTGCTTGGCTTAGTTAGTCTTGATACTTGTGAATATACTTAGAATAGATTGTAGATAGTTAGCTCATTGATCTTGAATAATATTAATAGTGGATACCTAATTTAGAGCTAGAATCATGTTTAGTAGCTTTGACGCAATGATTGAGCTTTTAGTGACTTTTTAGGGGATGATTATGCTATTATTGTTATTTCATGGAATGATTGTGGTTTAGAGGATACTTAGAGTATGAATAGACTTGTAATAGTTGATGAGGCTTAATGTATGGAACAAGCTAGGTTTGGGTAGTCCGCGATTTATTATTATCGGGATTGTTGTTTATTTTATGTTGTCCATGTGGGGGCTTATGTGAACTTTATTAGGGACTTGAGTAATTATTTATGATCGTGTGTCTGAGTGGGGGCTTATATGCATATTGCTTTTGATTTGAGAGGATATGTTATTGTGATGCCCGAGTGGGGGTTTGACTTGATGTTATTGGTCATGTTTGTGCATTAAATGCTTTATCTATTATTATGTCGCCCGAGTGGGGGGCTTGACTTGACATTGTAGGCCTTATATGAGCATTTAACTGCATATTCATTATAGTAATGCCCAAGCGAGGGGTTGGAAATGATAATATTGATGACTACATGACTATCTATTCTGGTGGTGCCAAGTGAAAACTGATATCATGAATTATTGATACACTGAGTTGATTCTGAGCTCACTTATACGTGTATTGAATGGATTTTGATCTTCGTACTTATTGGTTGTGAGCATTACGTCCTCATTCATCTATATCATATTCATGAGATATTGGTACTACTGAGAAACACTGATTTTGAAAGAAAATGAATCACTTTTGAAAAACCCTTGGCCGAGGTCATTTGCCGGCAAGGTTAGCCATGATATTCTGAAAAGCCTAGGACAATGTCATTTGCTGGTAAGGTTGAGTTGATATTTGAGAAAGAACACGGGTTGCCAATCCCCTATGGGTCCTATCTTGGGACTGCTGAGGCTCGGTAGGTGTATACAGAAGGTCATGCTATGGCTTTCAATCAGTCATCATCATCATCACATTGCATTGCATGACATTTCCTTGGTATGGTTTGATATTGTCGTTGAGTTCCTAATTTTATAGTTAATTATTATGATTGAACCTTGTTTGTGATACTGTGTATTGAGTATTCATTTCACTTCATTACATCATATTATTATACTTCTTGGTTGATTTGGGATTTGACTCACCCAGACTTATGTGCCTACTCTGTTTATGGATAATGTTATGACTGTTGTGTCGGGTTACCCTATTAGGATGAAATGGAGAATTTAACGACTATAGATCTATTTGGGAAAGCCTTGGATAGTTGGGGTGGTGGTTCTCACCATCGCTTTGGAATAGGGTCAGTTATCGACTATGCTTGCTGAGTACACATGGTTTCGTACTCACTCTTTTTTTTGTTTTTCCTTTTTCTTATTTTTCTACACCTCGTGTAGGTATTGGTTTGAGTAGTAGATTATAGATTGTGTTCCTTCGACATTGGATATTGCGGAGATCGAGGTAGTTGCTGGCATACTTCAGGACTTCTCGGATCTCTCTATTTATGTCTTAAGCTTTATTCACATCTAAGATATTTTAAATGATTATTATTACTCTTAATCTGTATTAGAGGTTCGTGCTAATGACAACCAGACCTGGGATATATCTTTGAAGACTTGTGTCTCGATTATATATTTGAGATTATTCTATTCTTTCACTTTCGTTTCTATTTTCCTTTATTCGTGTTCTTTTGGATTGGTTTAGACTTACTTGTTCGGAGGATTTGACAATTGCCATCACTTGCCTATTTTGGATCGTGACAAAAACACATTGAGGAAACACCTACTAGACTATGATACATATTCATAGACCATAACTAGTAGAATTTTAAAAAGGGAATAAATAATTAATAATAATTTAAATTATTAAAATTTACACAATTAAATGAGGATTTCATTTATTCAACAACAACTCTTCCTCATACATCTTTGATTACCATCCCCAATTTACATGGACTCTTATATGAGCATATGACTTGTTTAAACTCATTTAATTGTCTAAATTTCAATAATTTAATTTTTTATTAATTAATTAATTATTTACTTTTTTGACAATATACTAGTAAGGGCTATATACTCATCTAGTATATTATTAACAAAGCGTATAGTCTAGGCTTTACAGTGGACTCAATCGAGGTCCTTATATCAATATAATTTATTTAATTACTCACATTTTTTGCTAGATACTAATATTTGCTTACCATTATATCAACCTGCATATACCTTACAAATGATAGAGTGTCGATCTAGATGGTCTGGTATCTACTACACACATAGAAAAGCGTCGATTATATTTGTGGTCTATGAAATATGTCCAACATTAACAAAATTTAAATATGCCCATCAAAGAGCAGAGGGATCACTTGAAAGGAATGCTAAAAGACATCGAAATGGAGAGGGATCAACTAAAGCAAAGGTTGATTTTGATAGAAGAAATAAAAGTATTTCTCTTAAATTATTACACTTTTATAATTTTTTATTCATGGACAATAATATTACAAATCATCTTAAAATTATCGAATAACAGTGATAGCAATCTATTAATAATAAAGAAGGCCTTCTATAATGGTAACACAATGCCTTCTATAAATAATTAATAATGTGGTCTATAATATTAAACATCAACTTAAAGTTTATAATAGACAACGATAACAGTCTATAAATGTCATGCCCCGAATCCCAACGAGGCGTGATTGGCACTCGTAACCGATAAGGCCCGAGAGAACCAAGCTTTGCTTCTATTCATTCATATGCATGTCATAAGAAACACCATTACCACGTAAGGACTTTAAAATACTAAAAACGGAATTCATGGGACATGTGATATATATATATATATATACATATGTGAAACTTGGTCGTTGAGGCCATCAAGTCAAGACATCATGTGTCACCTTACATCCTTACACCCACATACGTCTACAAAAGCCTCTAACAAATGCATTTACCAAAACCAACTGAAAATCGGGACAAGTCCCCGCTTTATACACTATGTACAATACCAAAACATATGAACAACTGTGACTCGGAGAAGCCCCGAACTAAATGGAGCTCACCAATGATCCGCACACAACTGGCAACCTACTGTGGAGGCCTACTAGTACCTGCGCCAGCAGCAAGTAAGGTAAATTCCCCAAGAGGGGTCAGTACGAAGAATGTACTGAGTATGTAAGGCCATATGAAACTTGTAAGCTATGAAAATATGTCAAGAACTCAAGTTCAAATGCATAATCAATATAGATAAGTCACAATGTAGATGAGTCACTATTCTGTACTTTGGAAACCATGTATGTTACTTTCGTTACATTCTTTGTATCTTTGCTTCCATGATTATTCATCTTTGCCTTTGACCTGTGATACCCGGGCCCCAACTGAACAGTGGGTTTTAAACATAACATAGCGTTATGTTGGGATCGGCTCGAGCTAAGCTTATGCCCCTAGAGCTGCCACCCTATGAATCAATATATATATAGGGATCGGCTCGTGCTAGGTTATTACCTCTAGAGCTGCCCCCTGTCAGGTTCGGTCCGAGCTAGGCTTATGCCTCTAGGACTGCCCCCTGATCCAACAATCTTGGGATCGGCTTGAGCTAGGCATTTCTCCTCCAAAGCTGCCACCCATACTTGATCATTAACCACATATGCATTACTTGATTCTTTACTTTGAGATTGATATCTTTACTTGTGAGAGATTGGTACATTCACTTGTACATTACTTCTTTCATTACCTTTGAGAGATTGATACCATGATAGGCATAACTTTATATGAAACTTTGGATCAATAATCAATGAGTGAGAGACATATGAATAGACATTTTTGGAAACATAGCCTTATTGAAAACATAACACCATTGGAACCATTAAACAATAACCAATGATCAAGATACATGAGTATAACCACTATTGTAACTTTGGAACATAATCTTGTTGAGATTTTGGGACGGGACATTATTCATGAATATGAGACATGAGATTCACAATTGATCAATGAGTAGGAAACATATGATATTGACCATTCATAACCGGATATAGAATACCTTAGCATATTTCGAGATGGGACAAGCGTAATGTCAATGTGAATACTATTTGCCGCAGAAAGATACGGACAGAGTAACCTTACATACCTTGTATTCTCAATACAAATATACAATCCTAGAGGTGCATACAATAGTCCCGCTCCTTCTTTATGTGTCACTCTACAACACAAATATATAACGGGATTTACATTAAACCTCAACTACTTTACAAATGCATATAACATCAATGAGTTACATGTTTGTCTTTAAACATGCCATTTCCCCTTGACAAAACCATTGATAAAATTATTATTCCAAAAATCTCTCAATATTCCATACATTGACCAATACGTGATAATCAATACATTTCACCACAACACTTCTCCTTTACACTTCTTATCCACACCACATCACAAATAATCCATCAAATTACCTTAATACACCTCATAACACATATCGGCCAAAATCCCACAATTTACACTTTTAGAAAAATAACAAGTTTAATAACAAAATCACACCATACATGTTCATATTTTATCCATACCGTGCTCTTCCATCAAAGTCACAAGTCATAATTCAAGATTGAATCTCATGGATCACAAATCTTACATAAAAACACAAAGTACCATGTCCACCATTTCCAAGCATAACCAACATGATATACATAATCTCCCATGCATAAAAAATGTTAATCCATGAGAATAAATACTTACCAAGGCTTGGAATAGGATGATCTTGCCCAAGAAGAGGATTTAGGGTTTGAGAGTTTGAGAGAAATATGTTGAAAATATCTCCAAAAAGGCATGTGTGTTTTAAGAAATAAAAATCTGATTTGTGGTGGCTTTATATAGGCCCTCATGCTCATCTCTATCCATCCAATTAGTCAAAAATGTTGTGTTTACTTGTCAAACACAAGAATGGGTCATTTGACCCTTTTGGGCCTCTTATTTTGGCTCATTTTGGGCTTTAAATTGGGCCCAATAACATATCTCAACTTAGCCCACCAAATTCCATGTATAATTCACCACATATCTCATATTTAAATAATTTCATAATGTCACGACAATATTCTCTTACGAGATTCTCATTCGTCGTCTCGATCGCGAAAATAGAAATTTTAGTCGCCCATGGTTTCCTTGAACATTTTTGATAACTACTTGTGTTTCATGGGTTGATTGCGTAGGAGTATGTAGGAGTGTATTGAAGTATTTTAAGCTTTAACAATGTTCAAAGAACTCCAAAGAACCAAAAGAAATCATAAAAGAATCGACGTAGCATTGATTTGTGAAACGGGCACGGAAGGGCACAATCTTTGTGCCTTGCGCCACTAGCTGCAAAGCAAGCTTGTGGCGCAGGAAATGACACCCCTATGAATCAAAGGCTTACGCCACACACCCTGAAACAGGGAGTGGCGCAAGTCTTGGTACTTTGCTGAATTTTTCGGCCACTTTTTCCAACACTTGCATATTATCCAATACCTTATCAAAACACTACAAAATACTTACTTAGTGATCTTAATCATCAAGTAAACATGACTCCAAGTCACCAAATGTCACACCCCGAATCCGATCGGGACATGATTGGCACCCGAAGCCGATATGGCCCGAGAGAACCAACCTTTGCTTATGAACATTCGCGTACATAATCTCCTATGAATCTTATTATTCCTTGTGCAACTATGCGGACGTCATAGACATGAAAACATGAGCCATAGCTATGTATGTAAAACTTGGCCGTTTGAGCCATTAAGTCAAAACAACATGTACTTACATACTTATACACCCACATCCGTCTACAAAAGCCTCTAACAAGTGCATTGACCAAAATTAACAAAAAGTCGGGACAAGTCCCCACTTTATATAACATGTACAGAAGCAAAACACATGTACAACAGTGACTCGGAGAAGCCCCGAACTAACTGGAGCTCACCAATGAACTGCAAACAGCTGGCAACCTACTGTGGAGGCCTACTAGTGCCTGCACCTGCAGCAAGTAAGGTAAATCCCCCGAGGGGGTCAGTACGAAGAATGTACTGAGTATGTAAGGCTCAAATGAAACTGTAAGATATAGAGATATATCAAGAACTCAAGTTCAAATGCATAACCAATATAGATAACTCGCAACCGTACTTTGGAAACCACGTATATTACATTCATTCTTTCTCTTGTCTTTACTTTACTTTGACATTGTTCAAATACTGTGAGGGCCCTCATCATGCAGGTGTTCTCATCACCCCATGGATAACATAGCATCGTCATGCAGGTATTACCCCATGGATAAGATCATATCGTCATGCAGGTGTCCTTTGCACCCCATGGATAAATGGCCATCATCACGCGGGTATTTGCACCCCGTGGATAAACTATCATCATCATGCGGGTATTTGTACCCCATGGATAACACCCACGAACACAATCAATACGCATTACTTCATTCTTACTTCTTTTCTTACTTTGAGATTTATACCATTACTTGTGAAAGATTGATACATTCATTTGACATAACATTTGGAAGCTTTGGAACCATAACCAAAATAAACTACATGTGAATAAACTTTATGGGAAACATAACACCATTGAAGCCATTGGACAATCATTATGGAACAAGAGACATGAGTATGACTACTATTGGAGTATCGCAACATAACCTTCTTGGGCTTTTTGGAACATTTTGGAACATTAACCATGAATATGAGACATGAGATTCACCATTGCTCAATGAGTAAGAAATATATGACAATGACCATTGATAACCGGATATGGGATACTTTAGCACATTTCGGGATAGGACTAGTGAGATGTCAATGTGCATACTATTTGCCGCAGAAAGATACGGACAAAGTAACCTTACATACCTTGGATTCACAATACAAATATACCACCTTCGATGCGTAGCAATAATCCCTCTCCTTCTTTATGTGTCACTCTACAACATAAATATATAACGAAATTCACATTAACCACCAATTACTTTACAAATGCATACCATGTCAATGAGTTACATGTTTGCCTTTAAACATGTCATTTCCCCTTGACAAAACTATTGATCATACTATTATTCCAAAAATTCCATAATATTCCCAACATTGACCAATACATGAAAATCAATACATTTCACTACAATACTTCTCCTTTACACTTTCTTATCCATAACACATCACAAATAAACCATCAAAGCACCTTAAGACAACTCATAACACATATCGGCCAAAATCCCATAATTTCCACTTTTAGACAAGAACAAGTTTAATGCCAAAAATAACACCATACATGTTCATATTTTGTCCATACCATGCTTTTTCATCAAAGGCACAAGGCCTAATTCAAGTTCAAATTACCAAGATGACACATCTTTCACCAAAGGCAAAATACACTATTCACCACCTTGCCAACACATCTAGCATAATAGACATAATCTTCCATGCATATAATATGTTAATCCATGAGAATAAACACTTACCAAAGCTTGGAATATGTTGATCTTGTCCAAGTATGCCTTAGGGTTTATTTGCTTTAGGGTTTGGAAAAGAAAGAAATGTTTGAGAAAATATCCAAAAGTGATGAGAGGTTTGATGCTAAAAATCTGATCTTGGGGCCTTTATATAGACCCCAAGTCAAGCTTAGCCTTTTCTTTGGCAATTAATGTGGTCAAAGTGGAAGAATGGGTCTTTTTGCCCCTTTGGGCCAATTCTTTTATTTCATTTTGGGCCTAACTTTGGGCCCAATAACTCATATCCATGTAACCCATGAAATTTCATGTATTATTCACCATATCTCTCATGTTTCCCTAATTCCATAAGGTCACGACTATATTCGTTGAAACAATTCTCATTCGTCCTTTCGATCGCAAAACTAGACATTCTAGTCGCCCTTGGTTTCGTTGGACATTTTGGATCAGTATTCACATTTCATGATTTGATCATGTAGGAGTATGTAGGAGTATATTGAAGTGTTTGAACCTTTAACAATGCTCAAATAACTCCAAAGAACCAAAAGAAACCATCTAGAAAGCGTCGTAGAATTGCGTTACGAAACGACTCCGGAAGGGTCAAAAATTTGTTCCTTGCGCCACTGCTGCAAAACAAGCCAGTGGCGCAAGAAATGCACCCTCTCTGATCTCAGAGGCTTGCGCCACACCCCCTGAAACAGGGCAGTGGCGCAAGTTTCCATGTGTTGCTGAATTTTTCGGCAATTTTTCCAACACTTGCGTATCGTCCAATACCTTATCAAAGCACTATAAAATACTTACTTAGTGACCTTAATCATCAAGTAAACATGACTCCAAGTCACCAAATGAGGTTAAAATGTGTACGAGGTATTTCCCAAATGCTCCACGAAATCACAAAACACTTTCTATAAAAGGCTCGTCACATGTTCAAGGCCAAATTTCAATTTTTCTCATCTTGAACATTACCAAGTACATACTTATGATTCTCGACACCTAAGTAAACATTATTCACTATCATCGCGTAGGGTTGGGAAGGTACGGGGTGTTACACCAAATGAGGTTGGAATATGTACGGGGTATTACACAACTTCCCCACTAACTCACAAAATACCTCCTACGAAGGTCTAATCGCATGTACGTGGCCAAATTTCAATTTTTCTCGTCATTAGCATTACCAAATACATACTTATATCTCTCGACACCTAAGAAAACATTATTCAACATCATCAAGTAGGGTTGGGAAGGTACGGGGTGTTACAATAAATAACTAAGAAGACCTTCTATAATTGTAACAAAATGTAGTAACACAATGCAGTTAGGCAAAAACCACAAATATCATAAAAAATAGATTCATAAAGAATTCAAAAAAAATTCATAAAAAGAAAAATTATTTGTCATCATTGAGTTACCAAATATATGTTATCCAACCATCCATAAAACAACAAACCATTAAAAAAACTGATTGTCTTAAGTTACCAAATATATGTTATCAATTGTTTTTGTCGACACCACTAATCTCATCATTGAGTTCCACAACAATACCCATCACATCAACTTCCTTTTCAGCACTGTCTTCTTCTCTATCATTTTTTTCTCTTTCTTCAATTGTCGAAACAAAGTCTTGATTTTTTTCTTTCGCTTCATAATCATCATTCTTCTCTATTTCAGGCACATCAGTGTCAAAATCTTTATTTTTTTATTCTCATCTTTCTTCTCCACTTCTGCCACATCAGTGGCCAAGTCTTCTTCTTCCATCTTCTCTTCTTCTTCTTTCTCTTCTATCTTCTCCTTCTCTTGTAAAAATTCTTCTTCTTTCTCTTCTATTTTCTCCTCCTCTTATTCTTTCTCTTCTTCTTCATCTGCATTCTTCTCCACTTTTTCTTCTTTCTCTTGTTCTTCATTTGTTTTCTTTTCTTCTTCTTCTTCTTCTTCTTCTTCTTCTTCTTCTTCTTCTTCTTCTTCTTCTTCTTCTATCTTCTCTTCTTTATCTGCTACCTTCTCCTCTTTTTTTTCTTTTTCTTCTTCTTCTTTCTTCTCTCCTGTCATTTCTTCATCTACAGCTGCAGGGTTAGTCACTATGACTGCAAGTTTTTCAAGAATCACTTGGCGTCAGATAAAAGGAGGGTTGTCCACATGCACTATATTGTTTTGATAGGATTAGAAAAGTTATACAAGTAAATTAATTAAAAGCAATAAAATATAAATTAGTTTACATTGCTCTTGTTACTTCTTCTTGTTCTTCTCAATTCTCCTCAACCCCTCCTCCCTAACATAAACAACAACATCCAACATAGATTAATCGAGCAAATTGACATGCTCATGCAAATCCCCATCATTAGAAGTGTCCAGTACAGTTTTATACCTACTAGGATCAGCATGCTCGCAAGGATGTGCTGGTGATAAGACATGATTGTGACCACTTAAATCTTTATAGTCGTTCACGCTCTCTACTGATAAAGTCAGAACAGTCACGCCTTTCAACTCGGCCTTCAAGGCATTGAGGAACGTGTCCTTTGCTTTATTCGTGTATGATTTAAATATTTTCATGTAGGTCTGTTTCATTTCACAGATAGTAGGGGTATGGTATGGATGCACAATCTACAAAAAAAAGAAAATATAGAAATTACACAACATTCACTAGTTTTAAAATATTACTGTATACTAATAAATAAATTTATACCTTTGTATTGTTCCCTCTGTACTTAAATGGATCGCCTTCCATTATATTATTGCTTTTCGATGAGTGATATTGATGTCGCCCAAAATATGCCTCCTAAGAAGTATAAAGTGGTCGCTGTCAAATATAGAACTCAACTAGATTGGGGTCGATCCCACAGGGAATAGGTCGAAGTTTGAGTAGAATACCGGATGGAACAATTGTGAAGTAAATAAAACTGGGAGGTTTATGTGAATATAAAGTGATAGTAACGATCGATGGTTGTATCAAGTTTGTAGACAATAAGAGAGATACACTAGGACTGTGATCCCCAATGATTCCTTAACTCCACCGATTACTTGAGCTAACAAAATCGTCCCGCTATGTGGCATGCAAAATCTGACAAGATATGTTCGTCTAAATGTCTCTCGACCTTGGTTAGACAAATTTTACTCTTCTCCTCTCGGTCTCCGAGTGTCGCACTACTAACCCTTGTCCTGGATCTCAGATAACCATTCCCGCTAAGGCTCAGGTTATTAGGTGAAGGTTGATAGCTTCAAATCTCTGTTGTTATCTCCGTTTCCCAATCTCTACCTCTCTCTCAAGCAGGTCTAGAATACAGGCAAGTTTCTAACGTTTGCAACTGTTAGAAGAGCAATCACAACGAAGGAAACAACAATACATGCATACACAGCGGTATAGAATTGCCTTGCACTTAATCGGTTTTGTTAATTCCTCATGGTTCACACAACCCTAGTTGATGGGTTTAGCTGCTCATAATTGTAAGAACACAAGAAGAATCCAGAGATGAAAACATAATTATGATCTCACGACAATGAAGAAAAACCAAAATCTCAATTATCAAGTAAACTCGAATTAGGGTTTTTAACTACAAAACCAAGAATATGTTTATGAACTCCAAAACAATGTAAAATAGCTCTCCAAACAATGTAATGACTAACTCCCGCACCTAGGACTATACAGGGTATTTATAGATATAAAACTAATCCTATCCAAAACAAAATAGGAGAACAGAGTCGGCAACTTCCACGGTATCGTGACTTGGTGTCGTGGAACCAAGTCACGCCACGTAGATTGGTGTCGTGGGAATCAGGCTCAATCATACGTCTTCAGAAGTTGAGTTACGGCACTCTTCCATGCCATGTGACTGACAGTCACGCCACATGACTGCTGGCGTGGAAATCAGACTTTCTCCTGAATCTCTGGAGTGGACTCATGCCAGCCACTCACGTCACGTGAGTGGCAGTCACGCCACGTGACTTGTGTCGTGGGTCCATCTCTGGTGCAGGTTCTTGTTCTTTCTTATTCCGACACTTCATTCTCGGGATTGATTCTTTCTTTTTGATCATTTTGCCTTTAAAAACCTATTTTCCTACAAAGTAGGACAGAAACCACATCATACCAACAAAATACACCCAAGTTATTGCATATTTTCCTTATTTTAAGCATAGAAAGTGCCATGTAACCATGGCGCATCAGATATCTAAGTAAACGGGGAATGGACAAAGAAGAATCCAGTTACTTTTTGGCATACTTTTCAAGATGAGAAAAAGTCTCATATATCCAAACCTGCAATTAATGAAAGAATAAATAAATAAATAGAGTCTATAAAGTACTATATAAATAAATAAGAGTCTATAATAAACCAACAAAATGATAGATAATAAGTACCAAAAATACCCAGGGAAAGCCATATAGAGCATGCGATGCATTCTTCTTCTCATTAAACATGTCACACCCCGAATCCCATCAGGACGTGATTGGCACCCGAAGCCGACAAGGCCCGAGAGAACCAAGCTTTATCCCTAACCAATCATATGCATGCCATAAGAAACTCATAATCACATATTAGCTATAGATACCAATAATGAAATTCATGGAACATGATATATATATACATATGCGAAACTTGGCCGTTAAGGCCACCAAGTCAAAAATGACATAACCCTTCTACATTTATACACCCACATCCATCTACAAAAGCCTCTAACAAGTGCATTGACCAAAATGAACTAAAAGTCGAGACAAGTCCCCACTTTATAAAACACCAAAACATATGCACAATTGTGACTCGGAGTAGCCCCGAACTAACTGGAGCTCACCAAAGATCTGCAACAACTAGCAACCTACTGTGGAGGCCTACTAGTACCTGCGCCTGCAGCAAATAAGGTAAGTTCCCCAAGAGGGGTCAGTACGAAAAAAGTACTGAGTATGTAAGGCTCAAATGAAACTGTACAACACATGAATATTTCAATGAACTCAAGATAAATGAATAATCAATGTGAATAAGTCACCATTTTGCATTTCGAAAACCATGTGTATTGCTTTCATTACTTTCTTTGCTTTCTTTATCTCAATGCTTACTTGCCAATACATGTGTCACAACGTACCCGGGCCCCTACTGATCAGTGGGTCTTTACATAACATATCATCATATTGGGATCGGGTCGAGCTAGGCTTATGCCCCTAGACCTGCCACCCATAAATCAATGCCTCAGGATCTGGTCGAGCTAGGCGTATGCCCCTAGACCTGCCACCCATAAATCAATCATTGACCACATATGCATTACTTTGTTTATTACTTTGCGATTGATACTTTGATAGCCATATCTTTATTTGGAGCTTTGGATCATTAACCAATAAGTGAGAGACATATGAGTAACAGTATTGGAAAACACAATATCATCAAGAACATAACACCATTGGAACCATTAGAACAATAAGCAATGAACAAGAAACATGAGCATGACTATTATTGGAATATCGCAACATAACCTTATTAGGCCTTTTGGAACATTAACCATGAATATGAGACATGAAATTCACAAATGATCAAAGAATAGAAAATATATGACAATAACCATTGATAACCGGATATGGAATACCTTAGCACATTTCGGGATAGGACTAGTGAAATGTCAATGTGAACACTATTTGCCGCAGAAAGATACGGCCAGAGTAACCTTACATACCTTAGCCTCTCAATAAGAATCCACAATCCTAACGAATATAATGATCTAGCCCCTTACTCTACAACACAAGCACATAACGGAGTTTACGTCAACATCTAACCACCTTACAAGTGCAAAAGATGACAAAAGTTACATAGTTGTCGCTAACGTCATTTCCTCCTTTACAATGAAATTTCGGCATGACCATACCAAAAATACCACAACATGCCATACATTGACCAAACATATCGGCCAAAATCTCACAATTTACACTTTTAGAAAAATAACAAGTTGAATAACAAAATCACACCATACATGTTCATATTTTATCCATACCATGCTCTTTCATTAAGACATCAAGTCTCTTTTCAAGTTCAATTCACAAAATGGCACATCTTTTACCAAAGGGCAAAAGTGTCCTATTCAACCTTTCCAACACAACCATCATGATCTACACAATACTTCATGCATATAATATGCTAAATCACAAGAATAAATACTTACCCAAGCTTGCAAAGTGATGGTTTTGTCCAAAGTGTCCAAAGGGATATTTGCCTTAGGGTTTGGAAATGAGAGAAATGTTTTTGAAAATATCCAAAAAGTTATGAGACTTGTAATGACTAAAATATGATTTTTTTGTTCCTTTATATAGACCCCCAAGTCAATCCTTAGCCACTTCTTTGGCATTAAATGTCATGGTCCCTTAATGAAGATAAGAATGGGTCATTTTCCTTTGGGCTTCTCATTTTGGCCTTGTTTTGGGCCTCAATTTGGGCCCAATAACACATATCCATTTAACCCCCGTCAACTTTCATGTATAATTCATCATATATCTCTTGTTTAAATAATTCCGTAATGTCACGACAATATTCTCTTACGAGATTCTCATTCGTCGTCTCAATCGCAAAAATAGGAATTCTAGTCGCCCATGGCTTCATTGAACATTTTGGATAACTATTTATGTTTCATGATTTGATCATGTAGGAGTATGTAAGAGTGTATTGAAGTGTTTGAAGCTTTAACAATGCTCAAAGAACTCCAAAGAACCAAAAGAAACCATCTAAGAATCGCCGTAGAATTGCGTTACAAAACGAGTCCGGAAGGACACAATATTTGTGCCTTGCGCCACTGCTGCAAAGCAAGGCAGTGGCGCAAGAAATACACCCTCTCTGAATTCAGGGGCTTGCGCCACACTCCCTGAAACAGGGTAGTGGCGTAAGTTTCAGCACCTTGCTGAATTTTTCAGCCCTTTCTTCAATACTTGCATATCGTCCAATACCTTATCAAAACACTACAAAATACTTCCTTAGTGATCTTAATCATCAAGTAAACATGACTCCAAGTCACCAAATAAGGTTAGAATGTGTACGGGGTATTGCCCAAATGCTCCTCGAGATCACAAAACACCTCTTACGAAGGTCTAATCGCACATATTAGGTCCGATGTCAAATGTTTCACCAATGACACTATAAAACACATACTCATGACATCTCAACACCTAGGTAGATATGACCCCAAGGTATCAAGTGAGGTTAGAAAAAAATACGGGATGTTACAAAACACTTCTCTCTGCTTCTTCAAATCAATCTTCTTCTTCAAATACCTCAAGGTTAACTCAAACGACTCATTCCCCCATGGATAACTCTTGAAGAAACTTAAATCATCTGCCATCTTAATGTGGTTTGAATCCACCATCTTCGATGAATTCCTTGCAAGCAGATCGAGTGGACAAACCAAACTAAAGAGCACTTCAACTTTTGCTCCTTATTCAATTTATTGCCTTTAATCAAGCTTATCAACTTTGCAGCAGTGAAGTTCTTATTCTTAGTCACCGTGAAATGAAAACTTTTGGGAGACTTTGTTCATTTTTGATTTACGGGATATGTTGAGTAATTCAACTCCGTAATCAGAGCTAATTTCTTTAAGCCAAAACAAGTTGGCTTTTCGTTCATGCAGAATAAAATTTCATGTAACTTTTTATCATTCTTGACACATCGCAACAACATATAATAGACCATCTGTCCATTGAATTTAAAATGCTCTAGCATATGCCTCAAGTGCCCAAAGCAGATTTTTTTAAAGTCACTATAAGCCTTTGATCAACTAGAGTTTTTCTAAAGTTACTATAAACCGTCATCCTTTCTCTTATAGAAATCTTCACTGGAAAAGATCCTAGCTCATCAATCCACGTAGCTAGGTCATACAACTCAATGGAGATATCTCTTGCACAAATTGGCAAGGATAGGAGATCATCATCCCCATCTTTACTTATGGGTATCTCTCTCATCATCACCAATATCACTTTTTCCTTCACTAGACTCAACATCATCACTCTTTTGGGCACTACTATCCTCATATTCGTCAATCTCGGTCATGCTTTCCATTTTTTTGAGTTAGATTCGGATTCTTCGACTATAATTTTTTTCCCTTTTGAAGTTTTGAAAACCTCTTCAGCTTTTCGTTTCTTACTGCTAGAAGCAGTAGAAGCAGACTCTTTAATGACTTTTCTAGCTTTAGCCATATTTTACAATCCCCAAGCAAAAACAAATATGTCGTGGTCAATCTATCGACCACTAGTCTATTAACACAAACAGAGAAAAGCTCAGATCAAACATTCAAAATAAGTAGCAATTGTTCCAGAAATCGAGAATGCAATAGACAGCAACACGAACACCATTAAAGTCAATCAAAATTCAGTAAGAATTTCAAAATCAATGGGCAATATAAACATAAAAATTCAAAAAAATTCTTGGCATTTTCCAAAGAAAAACGCAATAAATGATGCACAATCAAGAACATGAACTAGAAGCATATCAAATTTTTACTAATTTAATCAAGAACATTAGAATTTTAGCAAAAAATCAAGATTCACTACACTAAACCGCAACAAAAAAATAGTAAAATGGAGCTAAAAATAATCGGGAAGAAGATTAAACTTACTTGAGCACAAAAGGATGAGAGCATTGGACTTTGGGAAGAAGATTGAAGAAAAAGAAGTTTGAACTCGTTTATGCTCTCAAGAATTGGGAAGAAGAAAGGTTTGGGGAGAGAGAAAAGTAGTTGGATTATTTAATGAATTTAAAAAGGGACTTTGATGTATATTTGTAGACTTGTAATTTATCTCTAAGTTTTAAAAATGTTGAAAAGGCCCATGACTCCATAACCCAACCTCACTTTTTCAAACCCTAACCCTAAAAAAAAGAAAAAAGAAAAAAGTGGGTATAGACTACATTAAGTTTTGCTAGTGGGTACCATTCTAAATATTCTCAAGATTCTCTCGTAGAAGTACAAGTACCATCTATGGAATGGGAAGAAAAGGCAATTAAATTAAACTTGTAACTCTTTGCCACCAACAGTAGCGTAAGCACCTTTGCAATAAGCACAATGGATGTTTGCTTGTTGCTGGAACGAACGAGGATAAGATGGATCTAGTTTCTTCATTTTACAAATAGCATTATTGTAATCATCTATGCAAAATCCTGATCAACAACCTGAGCAGCAGTTCGGACACGGAGCTGGGTACATTACCCTCTATATAGGCGGTACCACAAGTTTTCAGACTGGGGCTGGTATGGGTACTTCTGGAAGTTTATCTGAGGCTGAGGCTAATGGTGCAAGATTGGCAGCACCATACAACCCTCCTAAGCCCAAAAGGAGATCCCTTCTATCAAAGTTCATTTTTTCGTCATGCTTGCCCATGCTGCATGAAACCTTGAAACGTTCCTCGTTACGTTTTCCATGGAGGAAAAGACGAGAGGGTTTTGAAAAGAAAGATAAATTGTTGAACGAAGAAGAGGGAGTTTTGATTGTGCACAATGGTAGAGGATATGAAGCCATTGCTAGGATGAGTGCTTTGCCTTTGAAGGGTTTCGACCATTATATATACACAATTAATAATGGTACGTACGCAGAACAAACGTTAAACTCATGACTGATTATACTGTTTCTATATTTATCATTCAGTAAATTAAAGAGAGGAAAATTATAAGCATAAATATCCATAGAAACAACAAACAGAATATAAACATTTCCACATGATGGACCAGATTTGGTATACGTACGTTACAGAACAAAATTAGAACTGAGATATTTTATATAAACAAATCTACCATTGATATTTCTAAACGTAACTTCTTCATGCTTGTGTATTAATCATTCGATCCGTTCCATTTTTATTACTTGTAGACTTACCGCCAGTAGAATTATTAAGTGAAAATTTAATAAAATAAATCGTTTAACTTATTGGGAAACACATGCGCTATATATCTGTTCTGCGACTAGGGGCAGAGCCACGTGGGTGTACAAGGTTGTCATCTCAACTTTTTTTGACGAAAAATTACACTGTATATTAAAGGTTAAAATTATAGAGTTGCCATGAAGAGGTATATCCCAAGCCTCTTTGAAAAGCTCAAAGAATCCAAGCAGTTTAACCCAAAACTACAGATTTTCACTCAGGAAATCATCTGCCTACCTACCGTTAATTTTTTAATCCCTTCCTTCACTTTTTACCTATCACGTTTCGCTTGCTCAAAAGTCAAACTCATAAAACTTTGATCAATACTTTAAGATGTATTTTTTCATTGTATCAATATGAGAAAAAATGCAGTTATAATATTTTTTGTATGGCTTTCATACATCTAAATAAACTAATTTAATTCAATTTAGCTCGAAATTAGTCATATTGACTCACATAAAAAGAAACTTAGACAAGTAAAAGTGAACAAAAGGAGCAACTTAAAGGAACTTTCTGAAAGAATATTTATAAATTAATTAAATATTATCTTTTCACATTATTTTTAATAGGTCAGGGAAATTAATTGCTATAAATAATTACTAGAATGGAGATAACCTAATATTGCACACCACACGGAAGGTTAATGTTAGGAAGCCAAACCTCTCTGAAATTATCCCTAAGACTTTCCTAAATCATTAGGAATCATTTGGTAGCTGGTTAGAATTATGACTATCAATTTTTTTTAAAATACGACTATCTTTCCCGGTTTGTATTAAAACCAATCTTGAGATGTAAATAAATATTAAACACAAATAAATTAACTTGTCCAAGGATTTTTTTTCTTCTACCGCATGTTATAAATACTGTACAATCCTCCATGTCGGTGGTATAGGTGGTTGTGTATACAGGTGAACAAAATCGAATCATAAACCGTATCAAACCGCAAATTGAGTCAAATTGGAAAAAAAATTAGTAATTTGGTTTGACTTAGTTTGGTATTGGAAAAAAAACCCGACTATAGTTGGTTTGGTTTGGTTTGACTTGATTTGGTTTTTATTATGACTTATGCAATATTTATTTTATATGTGATTTCATTTTTTTTGTTGAATATCTTACTGTCATCACTCTTTTTATGTTGTGTTATTTTTCAAAAAGTGTTATTTTTCATTAAAAAAAAATACCTTAGATAGTTATATCTTGTTAGGACTAAAGAAATATTTGAAGCACAACCTAATTACTCCTATATGTTTGTATGAAGACTTTATCAGGAAAAAAAAAACCAAAAATCCGAGAAAACCGACAAATCTGAGAAAAAAATTAACATAATATCTCATCCACCCTTAACCGAGGTTGAAAAACCTGACTTTTATTGACTTGATTTGGTATATAAATCTAAAAACCCGATACAAATAATTTGATTTAACATTTAAAAATTTGAACTAACCCGATACATATACACTCGTACGTTGTGCAATAGTATTAGCGGTAAAAATGGTTAGTGATGATGGTTCGCGTGGGTGAATGTCTTGTAATGGTTAAGTGGTAAAAATGATGCCCATATTTTAAGTGGATAATATTTTAATGATTTTAAGACAATGCGGGAGGTTTTGATGAATTAAACCTATGCAAAGTAAAGATGTACTCATAAGAGAAAAGTACACAGTTGAAATATGAAGACTTCAAATATAAACTTTACCGATAACATATTCAATATAATTTTATAAGTGGGGTCTGAAGAATATAGAAAGGTTGTTTCGATAGACTCTCGGATCAAATAAAGCATATCAAAGTCAAAGATGAAAAAAAAAAAAATACAGTAGCAAGATCAAAGAACATGATAACTATATTAACAAAGGAAACAATAAGTACCAATCACCTCGGGTGCGCATAACCTGGGTGAATGGATTTTTTTAAAAAAAAATAATAGTAAAATCAAAGATAAAGATAGTATCGGAGTAATATAACAATATTATTAAGGAGAACTAGACGATGTTCGACTACCTATTAACTTTTCACCTTAATTAATCGGTCTCGACCTTTATATCCTTCTATCTAGGGTCATGTCCTCGGTAGGATATAGGTGTATTATGTCCAGTCTAACAATAATCACCTCTCCCCAATATTTCGTTGAAATCTACCTCTCCTCATACCCATCATAGTCAACCTCTCACACCTCCTAATGAGGCATCTATATATCTCCTCTTCACATACCCTAACCATCTTAGTCTCGCATCTCTCATATTTTCCACTATTGAGGGAACTCTCACTTTGTCCAGAATATTTTAATTCTTAATCTTTACTCACATAGTATACCCCCACATCCATCTCCATAATATTCTCTTTTCTGCTACTTTCATGTTCTGGACGTGCGAGTTTTTGACCTGCCAACACACCACCCCGTACAACATAATTAATCGGACAATCACTTTATAAAACTTGAATGTGAGCTTTCATTTCCTCAGCAATGTTATGATACAATATCTCCAACCTCCAAACTATCAATAATTCCATCGCATGTCTCGTCAATCAATGCTATATTATCCACAAGTAGCATATACCACGACACTTCCCATTGTATATGCCGTGTGAATTCAATTATAAACTTCAATTAGGTGAGATCAAACAGCGCCTTAGCAAAACTATTTATCTTCTCCACTAAATTAATTCTGTTGCAAAATAATTGAAAAATAGAGATGGCGTGACTGACTTTAGTACATCTTGAAAAACATGTGGAGAATTTTGAAAGGGGTTGGGTTCACTAATTAAAGCTCAAGATCCAAAAACTTTAAAACGACAAAATGGTCCAGAGAAGATACAATGGACATTTTGAAGATGTCTTGGGCAATTGGGCCATCTTGTTTAAATGTTTTTGTTTGGTTTTCTATTGATAATTTCCCAAAACAAAAAAAGATAGGGAAAGTACAAAATACTAATTAAAATTGTCTTTTATTTTTCTTGTATCTATGTGATGACTTCAACATAATGTATATATAGCTATAATATTTTTCATAGCTAAATACGAAAATTTCCATGGCTAAACACTTTAGCCATCATATTTTTTTTCGTAGCATTCGTAGCAAAATGTGGCGTAACTAATAATTAGCTACAGACTTTACATGATCTGTGGCTAAGCACTAATACTTATAGGTATGAAACTTTTATATTGTTATGACGGTAAAATGTTTTTGCCATGAAAAATATACTTATAGCAAGTGATTTTATTCTTTTACCACTACGAACAATATTAGTAGCTATCTTCATAATGTAGCCACAAAGTATTATGTTGTAGCAAGAAAATTAATTCATTTGCCACAAAAAGGACAGCCCGGTGCACTAAAGCTTCCGCTATGCGCAGGGTCCAGGGAAGGGACCCACCACAATATACGAAAAAAAATTATGCCCTCGTCGATTTTGATTTTGAGCACTCATCCATAAGTTGCAATAACTATAGATCTTGAGCTACAAAGAGCATTCAAAATATTTCTTCTCATTATCTATATTCAACTATGTTATATCTTAATTGCCCATTTGGATTGGCTTATTTTAGGTGCTTTTAAGCTAAAAATAACTTTTAAGCACTTTTGAAGTGTTTGGGTAAATTTAAAAAGTGCTTATAAGCACTTGGTTTTTGACTAAAATGCTTAAAATAAGCCAAAAGTCATAAGTTAGGAATCCTAACTTATGACTTTGGCTTAAAATGCTAAAAAATAAGCCAAAAGTCATAAGTTAGGATTTCTAACTTATGACTTTTGGCTTTTAAGCCAAAAGCCCATCCAAACGGGCTATTCTATTTCTTTCTTCATTCGTCAACTTGTTCCTTAGTGCCCTTTTTAACTTCGTATACCCGCTCATTTGCTTCTTTTATGGTTGATTCTACAATGCATATCTATGCTTCTTGAAATATTACTGAACATGAGTTAGCTAAAAATAATTAAATAAATACACAGATTTATCTAATTGAAGAAAATTAATACTGGTAATTAACAAAAAATTAACCAAAATTCATCGCTAATTCATCACTAAATGGGATTAGCAACGAATTTCATCGTTTAGCTATAACATTTGGACCTAACTATTAAACAAGATCGAAAAGAAATTAGCAAACAGGAATTAAATATGAATACATACTTCAAAGTAATAGCTATAGATGATGACCGATAATATACCCATTAAATAGACACATCTCTTTCAATAAATTTAATTTTCTTTTCTTTTGTGAGTGTGAGACAAAATCTAAAAGAACAAAAAAAATAAACTCAAAAAACAGACCACACAATTCAAGAACAAGAAAATATGATTTCTGATTTTCACAATATGATTATTTAGAAAAATTTTGTAATAGTTATTTGAATTGTAAGTCTAAGGACAAGAAAAAAGAGGAATTGGTGATTAAAATCTTACAAAAAGAAACAGATTTAAAAAAACAAAAAAAATAAAAAAAAAACAGAAAATTGAAGTCTAAACAGAGGAAGAAGACATATCAGTTTCTCCAAGTACGACTTTTGGATCTATTTAAGAGTAGGGTATTTGGTCTCTAATCTCTCCAACCCTCCATGTAAGTTTTATTTTTACTTTCTTGCCTCTCTAATAGGAAAAAAGGGCTATAATTTAGGCACAAAAGACCGAGGGAAATAATTTGAAGGGAATTTTTTTGTTTTTGATTTTTTCGTCCTCTAATTTTTTCAATTTGTGAATTCATATTTCCCTCCTAATAATCAGAAACAATAACAAAAGAAGTTTTGGTGAGATTTTTTTAATGTAATACATTGCTCATCGATGTGCAGTAATTATATTTACTTGTTCTATTTTATTAACTTACTAGTGAATTTGACCGCGTTTTGCGCGGTTATAAAAGACGGTAAAATATTAATAATTTTATTAAATACAATATAAATAGAAGAGGCCGAAAACGCTTGGTTAGTAGTTAACAAACTTCCAACAAATTCAGGAGTTAATTTTTGAACCAAAAAATTATAAACTTACTACAATCATAAATTCATATAAAATACAAAATAATGAGAAATCCTAGAGAGAAGATACAAAAAAATGCAACATCATTCTTACTTAATCTTGAAATAATGGAAGAAAAAAAGGAAATCAATGAACAATCTTCCAGGCTCTTGTCGATATCCACTCCCACAAGCCGATTACGATTCAATAGCCTTCATTTTATTCTTCAAGTCAAACTAAAGCATGAATATAATAAGCATCGGAGACATAACAACTTAAAGGACTAATTAATGTTATCATTTGTACAATGTCTTTATCCATAGGACTACAATATGAAATGCCAAATAATGTCACCAATTTAACTATCTAATTATTATAGGAGTTCTGATAATAAAAAGTTGTGGTAGTAATGAAAGTAATAAAGACCATTAAGTTTACATTAAAGAAATGACTTTTTAGTTTCGTAACATTACATATTTAATATAATTAAGAAAGTTAACTGACCGATGTTTACGTCACTTTTTCTATGCCTAACTTTATTTTTATATTAAAAAATTCAACCTCATAAAGCATAGTGATAGTAGAGAATACATTAATATTGCTTTTCAATGAAAAAATGGAAGGGAAGAAAAAAAAACCTTTATATTACAAAATATGTGTGGAAGCCTTGAAATCTATTTGTCACGTGTCTAGTTGCATATGCTTAATTTGATGTATTTTTATGAATAATAATATGAAAAGAAGAAGCAAATTAGTCCTCCCAAAAAGTATGGAGTGATGCAACAATATCATTCCTCATTATAGACTTGAAAAATTCACCTGTGGAACCTAAACAACAATCTGCAATAGTTAACAAACCCAAAGTTAATAAATTATAAAAAAATAATAAAAGAAATAATAAAAACTAACACTCTAAGCACATGGATTTGTTTTGTTAAAATCGAATAAGGCTAAAAAAGAATAAAAAATAAAATGTAAATGGTGACCTTAGAAGTATGCCACATCAGCACATTTTTAACCTTCCTTTATATATATATATATAGAGAGAGAGAGATTAGGGAGAACCTTAAACAAAGATCAATACCACAACATTTTAAACTTATATTAATGAAAACAGAAAATAAAAATAAAAACAATAATCTTCTCTCTCTCTCTCTCTCTCTCTCTCTATATATATATATATATATATATAAGAGAGTCATAGCCCCGCCATGTGGCGCTCCTCTTCATACAATTTACTATGATTTTTGGTCATTCAACAATTATTAATCTTCTATAAAAACTCTTATAAAATCTATGTAACGTGGGAAAAAGAAGAAGTTGTTTTCCTTAAAAGATGTAAAGAAAAAAAAATTCAAGAAATTTCTAATAGTAACAATAAGTAACAAAAAGGCAATATTCTCAACTGATCTTAACATAAAATATAATAAAAAGAAACATTAAATATATGGTGCATAAAAATATATTCTAGAATATGAAGGTTTGTAGCTATTATTACCCTTAGTTATTCAATTTAATTTGACAATATGAAAAAAATCTCTACAGCTAGGAACATAAAACAAACAAATCATATCTTTGAACAAATCTATTCAAGAAGAAGAAATTGATACGAATAAGATTTTCTTTTTTTATGAATTTAGTGTTGAGTGAATAAAATTACCTTAGAAGAAATGGATTCAACGTTGAGATAGATTCGCCGTTTGTACCAGTCTCCTCGATACAAAAGACATAGCTTAAATCATCAAAATTTAGCAAAAATTGAGCAAGAAATTATTATGAAATGCAAGAATGTGAAGTTTTCAACCCAAAAAAAAGGAAAATCTTTGCCCGCAAAGAAATAAATTCATTTCAACATATTGAGAATAGAGCACATATAAATAAGTTCAATCAAGATAAAATATTCACTAATATATGATTTCAAAAAATAACTAAATATCTGGAACTCTTACTCATAGAATTGGAGCCTGAAGCTAAAATGGTTGAAGAATGCATGAATAGGTTGATATATAGTGTGAGATATAGGTTGGTATTTGTCTTTTTATCTCCCAATGCTGGTTAGCACATTATTACTACACATTAATACAATTAATTAGAAATTATTAAGGTTGGAGGTGGAAGAATACATGCATGCATATTAATATATCTAATAAAGAAGATAATTATAATGGAAGGTGAAAAGTTGATGAATTTTTCCTCATTTAATAATGTAATAATTTAGTGTCATTTATATTTTTTTAGAATAAGTTAAACATGAAAATTAGGAGAAAAAGGCAAGAAAACCACAAAAAAGATAAATGTAATCCTTGAGCTTTGAGAGGTACCACATCACCATATTCTCATTCAGCTTTATTATTATATATAGATTAGTCATTTAATACTATTTAAAAGTTAATCTATACTATTATCTATAAATTATGAAATAGATACATGTTTGTATTAATTATATTCAATTTTTAATCCTTAGTTCAATTAATTATATTATATTACAAATTATTACTGCCTCTATTCCATTTTAGTTGGTCATCTTACTAAAATTAAATGTCTCATATCAGTTGATCACTTACTAAATCAAGATAGAATTAATTAATTTTTTCTCAGAAGTAATTAGAGATAATCACATATTTATTTAAATTATATTTAAAACATACAAGTATGTTTGAAATGTACAAGCAAGATCATGTAAAATTGAGTTGAGTCGAATGATGAACACTTTTAATTACATTAGATTGATAAAGATATTGTTTCAATAGGTAATATTTGAATCAAATAGTTCGTTCCCAAAGCACTTGATCGGGATGAAGTTTAAGTGAGATTAGTGAAAGTTATTATGTTTAAATTTGATATAATTAGTTAATTAAAAGTGATTAAATAAAATTATTTATTTATTTAAAATTATATTTGAAACTTACAGTTAAAATTTTATGAAATTGAATCTAATAGAATGTTCAGCACCTCTAATTATCGATCGATAAAGAAATTGCTCCAAACAGATCAAGTCTGAGTCAAAATAACAATTCATGAAATACTTAATCAGGATGAAACGTGAATTGGAAGTATTGAAATTTTGTTTAATTTTTATGTAATTAGTAAATTGGAGTTAATATAATCACTTATTTATTTAAGTTATATTTAAACTTTTGAATCGAATCAAATAATTAACACCTCTAATTATAGAAGAATGATAATGGTATTGTTCAGATGGAATATGTTTGAGTCAAATAAAAATTCTAAAAGCACAACTTGATTAAGATGAGCTTCAAAGAGACTTATGAAGTTGTATTTAAGTTTGATATAACTAATTAACTGAATTAATTAGATATAATCACCTATTAATTGAAATTGTATTTGAAACTTACAAGTAAGGCATGTAAAATTAACTAAGTTGAATGATTAACAAGTCTAATAACACCACATTGATAAAGACATTATTCTGATGGAACATGTTCGAGTTAAAAATAACAATTCTCGAAGCAGAATGAAGTTTAAGTGAGATTTATTGAAATTCAGTTTAAATTTGACATAATTATATATATAATTGAAATTATTAATATCATTTATTTACTTAAATTATATTTGAAATCTAAAAGCTAAATCTAGAAGCTATAGAACTGAATCGAATAATTAACGCCTCTAATTACAATAAATTGATAAAGACACTCTAATGAAACATAGTTCCCAATAACAATTTTGAAAGCATTTGATCAAGATGAATTTTTAGTGAGACTTGATGAAATTTCATTTAAATTCGATATAATTAGTTAACTAAAGTTAAAATTGTGATTATATTAATATTATTTTTATGATAACATCGAGTATTAAGAAAAAATCATTTAATGTGGCTAAAGATTATTGTTGCTATTTTAAAAAAAAATCTAACCCGTGGTAAAAACTAATTATTAGTTTTTTTTTTTTTTAATCATAATGATAAATTTATGGCTATAATTTTTCGCCCTGACAAATAACTATAGGTGTTACGTCAACTATTGTCATGACTTATTAGTACCCAAAATAAAAACATCTATTTAGTTGTAATACTTTATAATTAAATAATTTTTTATGGCTAAAGGATTGTTGTTTCTACGACAAGATTCAGTTCGTGACAAAAATTAATAATTTAGCTATGAAATGTTATTATAGCAGTATCATTTAACTATTGTCACGATCTTTTAATAACTCGAGGTAAAAATGTTTAGTTAGCTACGATATTTTGGCTCAATGATTTATTGTGGCTAAAAAATTTTTATTGCTATAACAAGTTTCAACTTATGGCAAAAGCTTATGATCAGCTACGAAATTTTATTGTATCAATAAATTTGTGGCTATATCATGTAACAATTGCCACTATATTTTATAACTTGAAGCAAAATATCTGTTTAGCTATAATATTTTTTTAAAATAATTTATTGTGGCTAAAAATGTTACTATTGCTATAGTGACTTTTATCGTGTAGCAAAAACTTATGATCAGCTACAAAATCTTATTATAGCAATAAAATTATAGCTATTTAGATAATTATTGCCACAATTCTTAGCAATTATAACAAAAATGAGAAATTAGCTTTGTCGATTTGATTTTCGTGGCTAAAAAATTTTACTAATTTATAAATAGCTACGGAATTTAAATTTTTGTGGCTATTGCTAGATAATAGCTACGAATTTTAAATTTATAGCATAGATTTCTAGGTATAAGTACATTTTGTTGTAGTGTGCCAGCAGCTAGACGACTATTGATTGTGAATCACTGACATGGTTGGGTCGAATCATGGAGTGGCGGGTGGCGTTTATTTAAAAAAACAAAGACAAAATTAAATTTTTGTAAAATTTCACTTAATCAAACATAAAAAAAATAAAAGAATATCAATGTTAACATAAATTAGAAACGCCTATATTGTTTGATCTGAAAATTTAATTTGAAAAATTGAAGTTTTCTAACAATTTTTGAAAACAAATGCCACCTAATCTTGATATACAACCACATAGACTTTACTTTAAATCATTATCTACTGCCAAAACAATACCGTATAATTCCACTAGTAAATTACTTGGTTTCCAAATTGCAGTCTTGAAAATGAATAGAAATCTGTTGTTCTTGATGATTAATTCAAGTACTTGAGTATTTCTAGTTTCCTACAGAGACAATCAAGTGACTTTAAGAAAGGATGTACTAGTAATTATCTGGCTGAATATATATACAATCTCTTAAATTTGTCTGATTTTTTCATTCAGGATACTTAAACTAGTGGTTGTACCTATTGAATACCTGTATGTAGTATCCACTTTAATCTGCTCAGTGTCAAGATATTAGCTATAGGTTCTACCATTCCTCATTAAATGTTGTTTTATTGTTCACATGAGATGGTCTTGTTAATTTTACTAGAGATTTGTGTCATCACCGAATGAAATTAGCAAAAGAAAGGAGCGATGAAATTTACCCTGAAAAACGGTTGTTTATTTGGCATAGTTCCGTCGAACAAGAAAATTGTTGACCACGATTTATTTGTAGATCGTTTAAGTATTTTAGTTTGTTAATTTTTGTGACTTAAAGTACTTTTTATATAGTTTTTAAATATGTAATTATTTTTTGAAAACCTCAAAATTATATGTTTGAATGCATGGTCAAAATAAATAAGTTTGACTCTCGAAATTCAAACTACGTCATATGAGACAAACAGAATATATAGTACCAACTACTAGCAGTAAGGTCTAATAGATTTTAACTAATTTAACCATCCACAAATTCAATATCGACACTTTGGATGGACAGCACTTCGCCTCCCTTTTTTGGTACCACAGTTACTGTAATAGTGTCATCATCTTCCAATCCATTGTCCTCTAGCAGTTCAGTAATTAATGGCCAACTGGAATGGCTCATCACTTTCATTATTATGTGAATGAATTTGTGACAAGCTGATATAGCTCCCTGCGAACTCAACCTTGTCAAGCTCATCCGTATAATTGAACTTAAATTCACCATTCTTCTCGGTTATTTTTTGTTGGCTTAAAATTACGCCATGGGGTGGGCATATAGGTGTATAACCGTACCCCATCTTCTTGACAGTACTCTCGGACCATGATACGGTAGGGGTTGCAATTTTCATCGTAGAAAAAGAATTCCGAGTTCAACCAATCGCTGTCTGTGATATCCCTTCTTTTCCCTCCTAGTTGTTTCCATTCATTCCACATCTGGTTCACATTGGCGTGGTGGCTATAGAAAATCAGGTCTAAACCAGTTGAGTAGAAATTACCGTATGATGTGGCACCATTACCCAAATCTGAATCACTCACAGTACCAGTCCAAATGTGGACGGGAGTATGAAGGATGTGTTTAATGGTCCCCTTCCCTTTGGGATCACTCCAAAGAACGTGATGCGAACCAAAAAATAGCGACGGGCATGGAGCATTAATTGTTATCTAATGGTATATTAGAGTTAAGTTGTTAGTCATATTCTGTAATTCAGTGGTTTTAACTTCGTCTCCGAAAGAACCAAGATCGATTATGGTTCCATTAAGGACGTGTAGATTACGCCTAGCATCACAAAAGGGAGATCCTTCATGATCGAACATGGGAGTTAAATGCATGCCCTTTGGATGGTCCCAGTTCCAATATGGCAAAGCGAAAGTTGGATCATTAATGAGGGATCCCAATATTCTCTCGTAGAAGTAAAAGTACCATCTATGGAATGGAAAGAAAAGCCATGATTGATGAACTTGTTATAATGATACAACACTTACGAGGGAATTGTGGAAAGATGTGGAAAGATTTGGTGGATAGTCATTATTCAATACAAGGTGCTTGGGCAATAATGGGATATTTTAATTGTGTAGCCAACATAGATGAAAGAATTGGTAGTTCAGTCACAATGTCAGAGATTAGGGAGTTCAACAATGTATAAGAGAACGTGAAGTCCAAGACTTGAAACCATCAGGTGCTTATTATACTTGGAACTATAAACAAGCTGAAGGACACAGAGTTTATAGTAAAATAGACAGAGCATTAGTAAATAAAGAATGGATAACTGCATTACCTGACTCAAAAGTGCATTTTGGGACACAGGGCTTGTATGATCACTGACCATCCATTATAAGCTGGATATACACAGTGAAGGTGGCACCAAGGTTTAGGTACTTCAACATGTGGAGCTTGGACTTAAAATACCAGAAGAAAGTGTAAGAATGCTGGGGAGAACCAATATATAGAATAGAAGGTACTGAAATGTACATGTTGGTTGGTAAACTGAACAGATTAAAAGAAACATTTAGGGCCTTTAACAAAGAGAGATTCAATGTTGTTAAAAAGAAGGCTGAGCAAGCTCAAGAGAGGTTGGTAACTTGTCAAGTGCAAATGCAAAAAGATCCTCTCAACCAACAAACTGATTGTTGAGGAGGAAGCAAATATTAAAGAGGTACAAAGGTGGAACACGGGAAGGACCAAATACCTTCAACAAAAGAGCAATGCCACTAGCTTAAGTATGGAGAGCTGAACACAAAATTTTACCACCAAATGTTAAAGGTGAGGAGAAGCACCAATAAGGTATTCATCGTGAAAGACTTGAATGGTACAACTCACACTGACAATGTGCTGAAAATGGGTATGACGGCTCTTCTAACAAACCGTCAGAGTCCTGACGAGTCGCCACACCACCCGTCAAGGCAAAACAGAAGCAATGTTCAAAGGAAGTCTGGTGCTGGCTCAGCTGGTGATCCGCCAGAGTCCTCACGAACCGTCGAGACTAAATAGAATGAGTCACTTTTGACTAGAGTGTGACGGATGCAGCGACGACCCGCCGAGAGCCCGACGGATCGGCAGTGTTTCCGCCAAGTCAAAACAGAATTTGAGTTACTTTTGAGTCTAGTGATGGTTCGAGTGGCGAATCGTCACAAGGTTGGCGGACCGTCAGATGAATAGTCAGCGGCGAAACGGGTTTTTCGAATTTGAATTTTAAATTCCTTATTTCTAGATCAATCTTCAGCTTTTGGTCTACTTGAACAACGGCTACGACAGTTTGTTGGCAGAGACAAGTTGGATAATCAAGGTGAGAAACTGAGTTAGAATCTGTGTCAGAGTCATCAGAAGATTGTCGACGGCATCTATTGAAATCAGGGTGAAAAACTGAATTGGAATCTCTGTTAGAGTTATCAAAAGATTGTCGATGGCGGCTACCAAAATTTGACGGAATCAGGGTGAGAAATTGAATTGAAATCTATGTCAGAGTCATCAAAAAATTATCGATGTCGTCTACCAGAATATGATTTTCATTTATTTGTATTTGTATATATATGTTGTATTAGTTTGTATAATATTTGTATTTATTTTCTTGACACTAAGTTCATTTGTATTTGTATATATAGGTTTTAGGCTTGTAGTTCAGTTTTATTTGTTTTGCATTAGGCCTGGTGCAATTGTCATATCCAGATGTATAATTTAAGCTTACAATTGCAACATACACCACTAGGTTCATTTGTATATGTATGCTTTAAGCTAACTGTTTAGTTTTATACATTTATATCATGTATTTGTATTTTTGAATCTGTTCATTTGAATCTATGTATATGTTTGATCTGCTTGTTTGATACAATTGTATTTTGAATATATTTTATCTATTCTTGGATATGTATGCTTTTTGTATTTGTATTTATATACTTTTAGCGGGTAAAACAACACCAATCTTATGCATTTGTATTTGTATTTATGTATTTTTGGCAGATAAAACAATACATCTGTAACACCCCGTACTTTTCTAAACTCACTTGATACCTTGGGGTCATATCTACCTAGGTGTTGAGATGCCATGAATATGTGTTTTATAGTGTCATTGGTGAAACATTTGATATTGGACTTAACATGTGCGATTAGACCTTCGTAGGAGCTGTTTTGTGATTTCATGAAGCATTTGGGTAATAACCCGTACACATTCTAACCTCATTTGGTGACTTTAAGTCATGTTTACTTGATAATTAAGATCACTACGTAAGTATTTTGTAGTGTTTTGATAAGGTATTGGACGATATGCGAGTATTGAAGAAATGGCCGAAAAATTCAGCTTGGTGCTGAAACTTGCGCCACTACCCTGTTTCAGGGGGTGTGGTGCAAGCCACCTGATTCAGAGGGGGTTCATTTCTTGCGCCACAGCTTGCTTTGCAGCTAGTGGCGCAAGGTACAAATCTTGTGCCTTTCCGGACTCGTTTTGTAACGCATTTCTACGACGATTCTTGGATGGTTTCTTTTGGTTCTTTGGAGTTCTTTGAGCATTGTTAAAGCTTCAAACACTTCAATACACTCCTACATACTCCTACATGATCAAATCATGAAATATAAATAAGCATCCAAAATGTCTAATGAAGCCATGGGCGACTAGAATTCCTATTTTTGCGATCGAGACGACGAATGAGAATCTCGTAAGAGAATATTGTCGTGACATTATGGAATTATGTAAACATGAGATATATGGTGAATAATACATGAAAGTTGATGGGTTAAATGGATATGTGTTACTGGGCCCAAATTTAGGCCCAAAATGGGTTAAAAGACATGGCCCAAAGAGACAATTGACCCATTCTTCCACTTTGACCACATTAAATGCCAAGGAATGGCTAAGGATGCCTTGAGTGCTATATAAAGGCTCCAACATCAGATTTTTTATTCACACAAAGTCTCATACCTTTTTGGATAATTATCAAACATTTCTCTATGTTTCAAACCCTAAGGTAACTAGTTCCTTTGGACTCTTTGGACAATATCATCCTATTCCAAGCCTTGGTAAGTATTTATTCTCATGGATTAACATATTTTATGCATGGAAGATTATGTATCTTATGATAGTTATGTTGACAAGGTGGTGAATAGTGTATTTTTGCTTTTGGTGAAAGATGTGCTATCTTGGTGATTTGAACTTGAAAAGAGACTTGATGTCTTAATGAAAGAGCATGGTATGGACAAAATATGAACATGTATGGTGTGATTTTGTTATTAAACTTGTTATTTTTCTAAAAGTGTAAATTGTGGGATTTTGGCCGATATGTGCTATGAGATGTATTAAGGTACTTTGATGGATTATTTGTGATGTGATATGGATAAGAAGGTGTAAAGGAGAAGAGTTGTGGTGAAATGTATTGATTATTATGTATTGGTCAATGTATGGAATATTGGGGGAATTTTTGTTTTTTCATGGGGAAATGGCATGTTTAACGGCAAACATGTAACTCATTGACATTATATGCATTTGTAGAATAGTTGATGGTTAATGTGAATCCCATTGTATATTTGTGTTGTAGTGTGACACATAAAGAAGGAGAGGGACTATTGTACACACATCTAAGATTGTATATTCGTATTGAGCATACAAGGTATGTAAGGTTACTTTGTCCATATCTTTCTGCGGCAAATAGTGTTCACATTGACATGTCACTAGTCCTATCCCGAAATGTCCTAAGGTATTCCATATCCGGTTAGCAATGGTCATTGTTATAAATTTCCTACTCTTTGATCATTTGTGAATCTCATGTCTCATATTCATGGTTAATGTTCCAAAAACTCAAATAAGGTTATGTTCCAATGTTCCGATAGTGACTATACGTATGTCTCTTGTCCATGGTTTATTGTCCAATGGTTCCCTTGGTGTTGTGGTTCTAATAATGATATGTTGCCAAGTTTCTCATGTCTTTCACTCTTTGGTTAATGGTCCAAAGTTTCAAATAAAGATATGGCAACCATTGTACCAATCTCAAAGTAAAGAATAAAGTAATGCATATGTGGTCAATGATCAAGTACGGGTGGCAAGTCTAGGGGCATAAGCCTAGCTCGACTCGATCCCGATTTATTGATTTATGGGTGGCAAGTCTAGGGGCATAAGCCTATCTCGACTCGATCCCGATGTATTGATTTATGGGTGGCAAGTCTACGGGCATAAGCCTAGCTCGACTCGATCCCAACATGATGATATGTTATGTAAAGACCCACTGATCAGTAGGGGCCCGGGTACATTGTGACACATGTATTGACAAGTAAGCATTGAGATAAAGAAAGTAATGAAAGCAATACACATGGTTTTCAAAGTGCAAAATGGTGACTCATTCACGTTGATTATTCATTTGTTTTGAGTTCATTGAAATATTCATGTATTGTACAGTTTCATCTGAGCCTTGCATACTCAGTACTTATTTCGTACTGACCCCTCTTGGGGAATTTACCTTACTTGCTGCAGGCGCAGATTCTAGTAGGCCTCCACAGTAGATTGCCAGTGTTAGCGATTCTTTGGTGAGCTCCAGCTAATTTGGGGCTTCTCCGAGTCAGAGTGTATATATGTTTTGGTGATGTACATGTTATATAAAGCGGGGACTTGTCCCGACTTTTAGTTTGTTTTGGTCAATGCATCTGTTAGAGGCTTTTGTAGACTAATGTGGGTATATGTATATAAGGTGACTCATGAAGTCTTGTTTTGATGGCCTCAACGACCAAGTTTCTCAAATGTGTATATGTAAATGTCACATGTTTCATGATTTCCAATACTAGTTGTTCATGTTCTTATGTGATAGTGGTGTTTCCTATGGCATGCATATGAATGTATAGAAGCATAGCTTGGTTCTCTCGGGCCTTATCGGCTACGGGTGCCAATCATGCCTCGTTGGGATTCGGGGCGTGACAACATCCTTATGTATCTGTACTTACATAAGTATATTTTGTTGAAATATTTTATGCCAAATATAAATGGTATGAGATGTACGTTTTATTTCGCTAATGAAAGATTTAAATTAAGATCCTTTCCGTGATTTAAGGAATTCTTCATTTTATAAGTTGTTTTTTATAATGTATTCGGGATGAAATATTCTATGACAAATACAAATAGTATGAGTCGTACATTTCTAGATCTCTAATGAAAAATTTGAATTAAGATCCTTTTCTTGATTCAAAGAATTCTTTCTATTTTAAAACATGTATGAGTTGTATGTTTTCAGATCTTCAATGAAAAATTTGAATTAAGATCATTTCCTTAATTTAAGAGATTCTTTCCTATTTGCATTTGTATTTTAACTTCCTGATGAGCACAAATACAACTGAATGACCCAATAGCTATAGAAAATGTTGCTACGAGAAGTAATTATGAAAATATTATCACAATCTCCTTAATTAGTGGCTTATATTTGTTTTTTTTCTAAAATTTCTTCAATATAAAAGAAAGAAAAGGGCTTAGATAAGGGGACCCCATATCTCATCCCCCCTTATCTTTGTACATGCATGGAATATTTCACAAGATTGATGAATGTGGCTGCTTCAATGGAGGAATTTGAGTATCATGCCTAATGCAAAAGGCTAAAACTGACACATCTCTGTTTGGCAGATGATGTCTTATTATTCTGCAAAGGAGAACTCCCTGCTATATTGCTACTATTGAAGGCTCTTACAAGCTTCTCTAAGTCATATGGCCTGTATACTAATGCCACTAAGTCTAATATTTATTGTGCTAACATGGAGCTACCATGTATAGCTGTGAGCTAACAGGGTACCAAATGGGGGCTTTACCTTTTAGATAGTTGGGAGTACCTATATCAGCCAGAAAGATATCCAAAGTTGACTGTGAAATATTAATGGATAAGCTGACAGCAAGGATAAGAAGTTAGGGGTCAAGAAATCTAGCTTATGCAGGGAGGGTGATGTTGGTTAATGTTGTACTACTACACATCCACGGTTATTGGCCATCCATGTTTATGATGCCAAAACAAGTGCTCAAAGGAATCACAAATTTCTGCAGGAACTACTTATGGACTGGTCAAGCTAACACTAATAATACACCTCTTGTAGCCTGAATCTAGTATGCAGATCAAACAAGGAAGGAGGATTGGGGATCATAGAATGCAGCCAATGGAATGAGGTAGCTGTAGCTAAATATATGTGGAACATAGCCTAGAACGCTGATAATCTATGGGTCAAATGGATAGACCGTGTATATCTAAAAGGAATGGACTGGTGAAGCTATGAATTGCCTTATGACACATGTTGGTACTGAAAGAAAATCTGCTACCTAAGGGACAAATATGCACCTGATATATACAGAATGGATGGCTCACAGGAACATGCAAATATATGATAAGCAGTGGATATAAATGGATGAGAGGGAGTATAATAGATGGGCATGGAGCAGATGGGTATGGAGTAAAGAGATACCACCAAAACATAGTTTCGTAAGCTGGCTGATCATGCATGGGAGGTTTCTAACAAATGAAAGACTACTGAAAATGAACATAACATAAGATGACAAGTCCCTAATATGTGGTGATGCCAAAGAGACTATTGAGCACCTGTTACTTTGAGTGTGTATTCTCAAAGAAGTGTATACATATCATCTCCAGCGGCTACGGAAAGAGACATATCTGTTAGATATAAAAGGAATATGGAGGAGGCTGAATCGTGGAACAAAGGGAAAGGGGTGTAGAGAACTAGTGATGGAAACATTAGCAAGCCTCGTGTACACAATATGGAAGGCACGAAACTCAGTCTTGTGGGAGTCCAAATTGCCAAGATCAAAGATGATACAAGAGCAAATTGTGAAGGAAAGTAGATTGAACAAAATGACATTTTTAAGCACGAGGCAGAGCAATAGACACAGAATGGAGATAGAGCACGTAGTAAGATAGTTCAGGATAGAATGTATAGGTGAGAAATAGGTTCTGGATTGATGTAATGCAAACACTGTAATGTTTTGTGTGGAGATTAATAAAATATTTTCCTTCACCAAGAAAAAATGAATTTGTAGGTGGGTCAAGAACGCGCTATGATCTAACCTTGTTTTAAGTCTTGACTTACTAGCAGGTTAATAGATGATAATGATGATAGATAGAAAATAACATGAACAAAATAAACAAAGTAAAGAGAGAAAAATCCAAGTGTTTCCAAAGTGAGAGTAAACAATCCTGAGATCAGCTCTCCAGCCACCTAGACTTCTATCAGAGCAAAATGTAAATAAAATGAATGCTGGGAGACCAAGAAAGCAATTGTATTGATTCATAGAATAGAAAATTAGATCCCTTTACAAATGAGGAGGGTCGACTATTTATATGGTACAATTTCAGATCTTTGCCAATTAAAATATGCCACTATAGCCCTAAACTACTAAAGTTTATGCTCTTGTGCCACGCATCTAATCCATTACTGGGTGCCAGCTATCACTCCTAAGTAATTCAGGTCCGTACGAGATCATCTGTACACTTGATCACCCTGACACCCTTGTCTTCTATTTGCGTTCTTTTGCCCCCTCATTGTGGTTGACGACTCTTATAGTCTTCCAATCCCTCACAAAAGGGAACATTGCTGCTATCTCGAATAAGGCCTCTGGGGGCCAGTGCCTTTTCTTGCGTAGAAATTCTGTGTTGGCCTCGTTATTGGTGCCACGTATCTTTGACTTTATTTTTCCTTATAAACTTTTGAAGCTACAACCAGTACAAAGGATCACAATGGTATATTGGCAAAAATCAAACTCAGGAATTCTTAAACTCAACGCGGATGGAAGTTTTAACACGGCTACCGACAAAGCACGACTTGGAGGAGCTTTAAGAAATGATAAGGGAGATATTATCATGGCCTACTCGGTTCATGCACAGTGCAACAGTCACAACGAGGAAGAAAGGCTAAAGCTGCCTGGTTTGGAGCCAATTGGTGCGAACAGAAATGGTGTTGAAAACCTCAACATAGAACTTGATTATTTGTTGGTGACAAATATATGATCAAAGACAAGAGGGCTAGCAACTTCAAACTGAATAAAATCATTGAAGACACTTCCAATTTGCATAGTCAGGCTAATGTCCAATTTAATCATTGCTATAGAGAGGCCACTCAACTTGCAGATTGGCTAGCAAAAATGACAATGAATGCTCAAACTAGCAACATCTTCTTCTCTGCTCAACAACTTCCAAACGGTGCTAAAGGGCCTTTCCTTATGGATAATAATCAAGTTCCTAGTATTAGATCAAAATTTGATAAGGCCAATTTCTTTGTAAGTTAGGCTTAGTTTTTGTAAAGTATAAATTTGGGCAAAAAGTTGTTTTTTTTTTTTTTTTTTTTTTTTTTTTTTGGTAATCCCAGGAAAACCCGCAGCCGCTACAACCTCTGCCACAGCCTCTACCCTTCGGGTGAGCACTCTGTGGTGAGCACTTTGTGCGCAAAGTTGTTTTTTGTTGTTACCCCATATTTTGAAGGAAAGTCTCTATCCTTGTGATGTAACTTTGTACCACTAGTTGGAATGAAATACAACACAGGTTCACTGGCAACTTTTTTTTAGAGATTAACTAATATCAACTGTCAGTGGAATGACTATTTTATACCGAAGGGACTCTTAGGTTTATAACAGGTAAGATTCTTATTATTTTATTTTTTAACATTTAAATATAAATAAGAAAATAGTAATATATGGTAATTTGGACTCTAATTATTTTCTTCCAAAAATAGGAAGGATTCATTTCTTTGTCTCTGCAGATATCCATCTTCTTCCCCTTCTGCATTTTCTAAACACTAATTTAATTTTCCTAGTACTACATCCAATTCCTTCAAGAATTTTCTTTGATAAATTAGGAATTTCTAGTTTGGCGGAGGTTTGCAAATACAATTATTGGATGTCAGATTAAGAGATATATTAGATTAAAAGTTCAAAGTATTATTCAACATTAGTGTACTGAACATGTCCAAATTATTGAAAAAATAAAGTTTTAAAAATATTATGTATAGAATTATCATTGTCACCATTGTCCACTAAACAAAAAATAATTCGAATAACTATTAATTAATGAAAGGAAACACTCTTCTGTTGGTATATAGAGGCACTTATCTCGACATTATTCACATTGAAACAGATAATTATGTTGATGATTGTCTCAAATTTCTTCGTATATGACGGTGATTTGCTTTTATGCCGTTAAATAAATAATGGTATTGTAAAACAAATGACCGTGAAAATAACAATATCGTAAGCTGTAAAGTAGTAAATTCTTCCTATTTTTGGTAGAAAATAATTAGAGTCCAAATTATCTTATATTACTATTTTCTTATTTATATTTAAATGTTAAAAAATAAAATAATGAGAATCTTACCTATTTTAAACTTTAAGAGTCCCTGCCAGTGTAAAATAGTCATTCCACTGGCAGTGGATATAAGTTAATCTCTTTTTTAAAAAAAAAAAAAAAAAAAAAAAGAGACTACCAATTTGTACCTAATTAATTAATTTGAGCAATTAAAAAAACGGAAACAATTATTTTGAATCTAAACGTCATTACTTGATTGCCATTAGGCACCAGAAGACAAACGTTTAAGTGAAAAAGACATTAAGTAAAGGGAAATGAAAAGTAGAACGTACTCGATCATAGCCTTTTAAACAATAATCATACAAACTTTATTATTTTGTCTTCCATATTAAGAGAGTTTACTCTTATTCTTTCTACTTCCGTAAAAATAACCTTTTCTATAATCTTTTCTTGCTATAACCTTTTTCTTTTGCAAACTTATTGTCATGGCTGCCATATGATATCTTCTCAAATAAACTCAGACGATTTGATTGTCCTTTCCAATGTATATTAGTGATAATCAGTTTGCTTAAGCATTCAATTTGATGTTTTAATTGGTTTTCATTTCATGTATATTTTATAATCCAACTTTATTGATTTTTCTTCTAAGCGATTCTTTTAATTGGTTAAACGATACATAAAACATGAGTACTACATCAGTTTGGCAGTAAACTGCACTAAACAAGCCTCATGCGATAAGCTCATGACTGAGTGGACAGGCGGAGGCTGGATTCTCCCCTTAAACGAGTTAATTTTGATCCATGCATGGTACTTAAAAGTATAGATCCTCAAATGAATTATGCAATGGTACAAGGATGATTTGTCTTGGATTTAACATCATACATGCAGAAATTACAACATGTTAGTAAGTAGTGGAGTCAAAAAATTTATTAAGGAGTATCAAAATATAATAAAGTAGACACATATTAAAAAAAGGCAAATCAACATATATTATTTATACATAGAATTAAAACTTTGACCTAACTAAAAAGTGTACTTTTTGATGAAATGGGTGTCATATTGACACCCCTTAGCATAAGGTGGGTTCGTCATCACTGGGGAGAATCCGCTTATAAGCATATGTTCATTCCTAGAATTTGACTTTCCCTCTGTAAATGGAGGATATATATATCCTTTCAAATTTGTTCGAAAATAATTTTCAATATGTTTATGTTTTGTAATAATGATAAATAAAGCACAAAATCAAACTATCACAAATGTTGGATTGTAACTACCACAATATGTTTTCTCACATGGCCAACTTTACTTACATTTTCAAGCGGAATTTTAATATGTCGAGAACAAGAGTTTGGGTTAAGACAGAGAAATCGAAACAAATGAAGGAGACATATACACTCAGAATATCGTTTATAAGGAAGTATTAGGTGAGATACAATTAATTACTTACATGATTGTACATCATAAAACCAAAATAAGTAAAATAACTACATGTTCTAACTGAACTTTGATTGTTCATATTTATAAAATAATTACATGTTCGAACTAAATTTTGGTTGTTCATATCTATAGGTTCAGACAATATGCAACTATCTTGGCCCCGGCAAACAAATTACCATTCAACTGTCTACATTGACCATTTAGAAAACAACATAGTATATTGTTTTCATTCGTGTATAATTTTTAAGTCATTTTTTAAAACTATATAATACAGATATTGGTTAACAAAAAGAGTACACTCCAATTTAAGTGATATACAATCATTTGAATTACATAACTCGACAATTACATGCAACGCATGTGTTGAGAGACTAGTATATAAATAACTCTAAGGAGGAGAGTTTCCTTGAAAGACATGCAAACATTTTATTTATGATCAAGTAGTAGGAAGACGGGGGACTTAAGAATCGAGAAGTTCAATTTTGACACTTTGGATGGAGAGAACTTCACATCCCTTCTTTGGAACCACAGTTACAACGATAGTGTCGTCATCTTCCAACTTATTGTCCTCCAGCAGTTCAGTAATAGCTAGGTTGAATTCTCTGGGCACAAACTTATGAGATGCATTACGAGCGTGTGGCAAGCTGGTATAGCTCCCTGCATATTCAATCTTGTCAAGCTCGTCTGTGTTCACTGTCTTGTCCGCGTTGAGAAACACATCAAATCTTAAATACTCCTTATTATCATGCCTGATACCCTTGAATTTTAGGATCTCCTCTTTTTCATCTTTTTCCTGCTGAGACCTTGACGTAGCTGGCCTCTTTATGGAAAAGGAAATGGCTTTGTCCAGCTTCGAGAGAGGGAATACGCGTTCGGCTGGCATAACTGAACTTGGATCTATCTTTCCTTTTGTGGTCTTCTTTTGTGGCTTATAGCTAACCCACGGGGTTGCCATTGGCGCGTACTCATACCCCATCGTGACAGTGTCCAAACAGTCTTGGACTTTGACACGCCATGGGTTGCAATGTTCATCATAGAAGAAGAAGGCAGATTCTAACCAATCTGTTTGTGTGAGATCCACTCTTTTCCCTCCAAATGATTTCCATATATTCCACATTCGGTCCACATTGGCGTGGTGGCCAGAGAAAACAGGGTCTATACTAGCCGAGTAAAAATTACCCATATCCTCACCGTAAGAGGTGTTACCATTACTCAATTTCGTTCCGGGGTTAGTACCAGTCCAAAGGTGGACAGGTGTATGAGGCATGTTTTCAATTGTTCCAAATCCTGATGTTGGAACGGTCCCCAGAGGGTAAGCCTCACCAAAGAAGGTCAGCGGGGTTGGAGCATTAGTTATCATTTGACGGTACATTACTGTTAAGTTATTAGACAACAGCTGGCTTTCAGTTGCAGTTTGGGCCTCCGTGTTGACATAATTGAGATCCATAAAGGTTCCATTCCGGGTGTTCGCACTACGGTTTTTGTCGTATAGATCAGGATATGTATTGGATTGATTGAACATGGATGGAAAATACATGCCGTCTGGATTGTCCCAGTTCCAATATGGCAAAGCGAAAGTTGAATCATCGATGAGGCATCCCAAGATTCTCTCATAGAAGTACAAGTACCATCTATGGAACGGGAAGAAAAGCCAATTGAAGTGAACTTGCAAGTCTTTGCCACCAGCAGTAGTGTAAGCACCGTTGCAATAAGCACAATGAATGTTTGCTTGTTGCTGGAACGAACGAGGATCAGATGAATCTAGCTTCTTCATTATACTAATGGCATCATTGTAATCGTCTATGCAATCCTGATCAACAACCTGAGCAGCAGTTCGGATACGGAGCTCGCTGCATTCAGGAAGCTCGTAATATGGAACATCGTCCATAACCATACCATCTGGTAAAGGCGGTGGGCAGCAACTATATGGTACGGATATATTACCCTGTATGTAGGCGGTACTACAAGTTTTCAGACTAGGGGCTGGTATGGGTTCATCTGGAAGGTTATTTGAAGCTGAGGCTAATGGTGCAAGATTGGCAGCACCATACAGTCCTCCTAAGCCCAAAAGGAGATCCCTTCTATCAAAGTTAATTTTTTCTTCATGCTCGCCCATGCTGCATGAAACCTTGAAACGTTCCTCGTTACGTTTTCCATGGAGGAAAAGATGAGAGGGATTTGAAAAGAAAGATAAATTGGTTAAGGAATTAGAAGAGGGAGTTTTGGTTGTGCACAATAGTAGAGTAGATGAAGCCATTGCTGATGGGATGTTGAGTGCTTTTGTTTTGAAGGGTTTCGACCATTTATATAGACATACACAATTGGTATTAATGGTACGCAGACAAATTAAACAGTAAACACATGCATGGCTGACTGTTTCGATATTTATCATTCAGTAAATTAAAGCCAGGAAAATTATTAGCATAAATATTCACAGAAACAACAAACACAATATAAACATATCCACCACATGCACTACATATCTGTTCTTAAAAAAAAAAAAAATGGGGGGAAAGGCGAATGGGAGAGGGGATTACAATATGGGGAATTGAACCCTTACCAACAAGACGGGAGTTCAGGTAACTAACCAACTAAGTTACTAAGATTCTCTGCGCTATATATCTGATCTGCAGATAAGAGCAAAGTCAGCGAAATTTTTTTTATGTATAAGTAATAGATGTTGAATCTCCATGATTTTTTCCAGTGTTTACTCTTATATTTTGAATCCTCTTTCAAAAAATCTAACTCCGCCATTGTGATTGATGTGCCATGCATAATTTTTAAAACTTTAATTTGTTATAGGAGTAATATACAGATATTTACATGCATGCCAACCTGGCTATTCAAGTGACAAAATGATAAAGGAGATTAATTTTTAGTGGAATGGAATGATCGGATATTGACATTTCTATTATTGAGATGATGATGAAAAGAAGAAAGGAATTTATATATTTTTTATTAAAAAAGAAAGTAACCACAAAACAGCCAAGATATGTGGCACAAATTGGCACCAATTAACCTGTCTTGTCACTAAGTCGAAAATAGTTCTTTTACCCACTACTCTTTGTTTTTAATTTCGAAGTAGCACACCTTTTATATATTCAAAAAAATTTATAAATTTTCCTAAATTATAGTAGCGTATCTGATCTATTTAATTATCTTTACAAATTCATGAATATTGGGATCTTTGAAAAGATTCACCACAATAATTCCATCGGTAAACCAAAAAGAAAAGTATAATCAGTTTAACAAAACCTTACACCTTACAAATCGGAGGTTTACTTTCCTGCTTTCTTTTACTAAGTAATTTATAAAATTGCCATTGGTTTAGCAACCAAATTAAAAGGCTTATACTTTAAATTTGTTTAGGAAAAAATTAAGGGTGTCAATGTTTTTCTACATACCGATTTAACTTGCCGGATCCAATCGTGTCAAATTGATTATTAGTTTTTTAAAATAATAAATCATAGATTATTATATAACTTTATAATCGTACAAAATAATCAGGTAGATTTTTAATTTTATAAAAATAAATCGAAGAAATTCTGAACCGTAACAATTAAATTTATGTGTAAAATATGTTTTATTTATTACGTTTAAAGTAATAAAATATTAAAATATTTACCTGGGACTAGGTGATGGAAACAACTACAAACCAACAAATAGTTAATATCCATAGTCCCCACTCTGAAACCTATTACTTTACTTTTATGAACTAAATCAGTTCTAGCATCTCGAGCAGTAACTAGTAAGCTATAAGGTATATTCCAATGATGTTAATTATATGGAGCAAGAACAATGAATTATGTACCTTAAAGCAGCGGAAGATTTGTTGAACTTGCTACCACACGAATCTGCCCCGAGTCTACTTTGAATCTCTTGGAAAACAAAGTTTGTTCTTCACAAACTAAGAGTCTTTAGGGTGTTTTTGTTGATATGATAAAGAAAGGAAAATTTCGGTCTCTGTTTTTCCCTCTTCTGTTTTCTATCTTCTATATCTTTTTTTTATTACTGAGGAGAAGATGATTTAAAAGGGATTTCATGAAGTGGTTAAACAGTTACATAGTAGTAACTGTTCCCCCCCATATTTGAATCGATCTTATCTTCAATCTAATCCTCTTTTCAGTAAAAGAAATGGGTCGGGTCGGGTCTGGTCGGTCCTCATGGGCGACCCATGACCCCCCAAATCCAACATCTCCCACTTCGCACATGGTGGACAAGACCCAAGCCATTAAGACATCAACTAGACACCCAATTCATACGACAAATAGTTCGTGCGACCTGCGAGCATCAAGAGCTTTACCTTTAAGGTTTTACAAGCTACACATAGGAATCCAATCACATGCGGAAAGAATTCTCTACTAATATGAGGGTACTAATACTCACAATACCCCAGACATTATTCACTACTTCAGTAGTTACTCATCCGATCCCTCATCCTCTTAAAGAGGTGAACTCGAGTTCATCTTTAACTTTACATACACAATTACACTTGACACCTATGTGGTTAGTGTAATAGCCGGCTTGTGTTCACAAGTTAAATTATTCTTTTTATTGTCTTCCCTTTCTACTCGAATCTATCTGCTTCAAATCAACTGCTTTCTTAGACATATACTGCATTGCCGAATTACTCATGGGTATTAGTAACATGCTAAAGTAGCAACACTGATCGAACTTTCAAGAAACAGTCAAAGGTCAAAGGGTATTTTAAAGAAAAGTTAATAAAACTTTTAGGGTCTCACACAATGAAGAAGTAGGGATTCATTCTTTCATTAACCCATTGGTCGCTAAGCACACGTGGTATGAAACACGTGCTACGATGTTCTCACCTTATATTGGTGCTTGTGTCTTATTCGTTTAGTCATTTTAACATCGTACAGATCTTGGTCTAGACACCTCTAAATGTCTAACCTGAGTTTCTTTCTTTAATAATCCTCAAATCTACCTTCTTATAGAAACTCACATCTGGCTTTGCAAAACAAGTCATAATATGATGGTGAAACTCTTCTCTTCATGTTCCTCGATGTAAGAGGCGATTGCTCGTGTGAGAGAGTCAATCTCGCGACTTGTTCGACACACTTTATAAATAAAACACATTATCACATGCATATAAGATATGAACATAAATTCAAAAGTCTTAGATTGATAAAATATTATAACAATTAAGTTATTTTACAATACAGAAATATAATCATATCCTACGCAAACCTAGAGCCATAACATGTTTCTCGAACAAGTCTCTAGATATCGCCTTCGTAAAGGGATCAACTATCATTTCTCGTGTAGGAATGTATTGTAAATTTATTTCTCCACTTGCTACTATGTCTCTCACAAAGTTATACTTGATGTCAATGTGTTTGGTTTTGCTGTGATACTTAGGATCCTTCGTATATGCGATAGCCGCTTGACTGTCACAATGTAAAATTATGGGACCCTTTGAATTCTTTGCAATATTCAAATGCTCAAAGAATCTCTTTAACCAAACAGCTTCTTGTACTGCAGACGCACAAGCCACAAATTCAGATTCCATGGTTGAAAGGGCTGTGCAAGTTTGTTTCTTACTTTTCCACGAAATAGCACCACCATTTAGTAAGAAAGCATAACCGGAGGTTGATTTGCTATCATACCGGTCACCAGCCCAATCTGCATCTGTATAACCTCTTATGAATAAATCAGATCCACTATAGCATAGTGAATAATCTGCAGTTCCCTTCAGGTATCGGAAAATTCTTTTTACTGCTTTCCAATGATCTCTTCCAGGATTGGATTGATACCTGCTAACCAGACCTACGGCATAACAAATATCTGGGCGAGTACACATCATAGTGTACATCAAGCTCCCAATCGCACTAGAATATGGAACTCGAGACATGTCTTCCTTTTCTTTTTCAGTCTTTGGACACATTTCAAGGCTTAAAGTTTCACCTCTTGCTATAGGAGTATCCATGGATTTGCAACTATTCATTCGAAAGCGTTCCAAAATTTTCTTTATGTATGTTTCTTGAGATAGACTCAAAATTTTCTTGGAACGATCTCTTTGGATTTTTACACCCAATATATAGTCTGCTTCACCCATATCTTTCATGTCAAATGACTTTGAAAGCCATGACTTAACAGTTTTCACATACTCCAAATTATTTCCAGCTAATAAAATATCATCCACGTAAAGCGAAAGAATCACAAACATTCCATTGGACTTCTTCACATAGATGCAATGGTCTTCATCGATCATGGTGAAATCAAATGAAATCACTTCCTTATGAAATCTCAGGTACCACTGCCTTGAAGACTGCTTTAGGCCATATATTGATCTGTTCAATTTACAAACCTTCTTTTCTTGGCCTTTAACAACAAAACCTACAGGTTGTACCATGTAGATTTCCTCGTTTAGTTCTCCATTAAGAAAAGCGGTCTTTACGTCCATTTGGTGTAATTCTAAATCCAAACGTGCAACAATAGCCAAAAGTAAACGAATTGAGGTGAACTTCACAACTGGTGAAAAAGTTTCCTCATAATCTATTCCAGCTTCTTGAGTAAAACCTTTTGCCACCAATCGTGCTTTGTGTCTTTCTATTGACCCATCTGATTTGCGTTTAACTTTGAGAATCCATTTATTCCCAATAGCTCTACGCCCAGAAGGAAGGTCAACTAGATCCCAGACTTTATTGGTTTTCATGGACTTTAATTCTTCCTTCATCGCTTTCATCCATTCATCTTTTTCAGGGCTCGATAATGCCTCAGTCACAGAATTAGGTTCATCCAATTCTGTGGGAGATACCAAGAAAACATAATCCTCAATCTCATAAGATCGTTTAGGTACACCTTTTCTGGTACTCTTACGTAATTGAAGTTCAGATTCCTCTATAGGATTTTGGGAATCATAACTCCCACTTGGACCAAGAACCATTTCTTGATCTAATGGATTATCAAGCATGTCCGACGACATTATTTGATCATCTGAATTCAATATTTCGTAAAGAGGCTCACTATCCTTTATTTCACCCTTTTTAGGAAAATCATTTTCCAGAAATGTGACATCTCGTGATTCAATTTCAGTAGTACTTCCATCCTCTAATTCACCAATGAACACATACCCTTTGGAGTGTTCTGAGTATCTTATAAAGATACATTTCTTTCCTTTTGGACTTAGTTTACCAAACTCACCAAAACGATCTTTAATATATGCAGCACAACCCCAAGGTCGTAGATCATTAAGTTTTGGTTTATGACCAGTCCATAGTTCATAAGGAGTAGAGGCTACTGATTTAGAAGGCACTTTATTCAATATGTAGGCCGCAGTCAATAACGCATCCCCCCAGAAAGAGATTGGTAAATTTGCATGCGCCATCATTGACCTTACCATGTCCAACAATGTTCTATTCCTTCTTTCAGCTACACCATTTTGTTGAGGTGTATAAGGAGTAGTTAACTGTCTGATAATGCCCTTTTCAGTACATAGTTCTTCAAACTGATTTGACAAATATTCACGACCTCTATCGGTTCTTAAAGCCTTTATACTTTTATCTAATTGATTCTCAACTTCATTCAAATATTTTTTAAAGCATTCAAGTGCTTCAGATTTATGAGAAATCAAATAGACATAACCAAAGCGTGTGAAATCGTCAATAAATGTAATGAAATATAAAGCACCAGACCTTGCCCTCACATTCATTGGACCACAAATATCAGAATGGATTAATTGTAGTGGGAATTCAGCTCTTTTAGCCTTCCCAAACGGTTTACGTGTAATCTTTCCGGCAAGACAATTTTCACAAGTTGGCATTTCAATTTTGGAAAGAGAACCTAGATGTCCTTCCTTTGCCAATCTATTCATTCGATCTTGCCCTATGTGACCCAATCTAGAATGCCATGTAATTATATCAACATCATTATTACTAGAATAACATGCCATTACACAACGGTCAACATAATAATCATAAGTTGAAGGATTACAATCTAAAACGATAACGAAGTCCAAAACCATAAAAAAACATTATCTAGAGTTATTCTAACACCATTACGACTAAAATACAAATTGAAACCAACATCTAAAAGAACAGACACAGATACTAAGTTTCGTCGAATCTCTGGAGTATATAGGACGTCATGCAACATCAATGACCGGCCACCACGCAAGTCTACTTTGCAAGTGTCAATCCCTTTGACTTCAAGTCTTGCATTATTTCCTACACATATCCACCTTGATCCAGGTGAAACTCGACGGAACTCCACAAACGCTTCTCGATCACGACTCACATGGTCGGTGGCTCCTGAGTCTACAATCCACATAGGATAAGATTCAGTTAATAAAGCAGTGCTAGAAACATATATAGCACTTAGAGATGCGTTTAGAAATGCTACCTTTTTCTGCTCGGGACAATCACGAGCAAAATGCCCCAGAACTTGGCAATTGTAGCACTTCATCTTGCTCTTGTCTTTCTTCTTGAAAAACCTTTTTCCCTTCTTGGAATTTGGCTTGTTCTTTTTCTCAAAGGGTCCTTTTTCGGTCTCCTTACCCTTCCCGTTCTTTTTCCAATTTTTCTTACGCTTGAAGCCTGAAGACTTGTTTCCACTTGATTCTGCCATAAAGGCATTAGAAGCAGTTTTAGCAGCACTAAGCCGCTCGTCTTCAAGTTCAACATGACGGGCAACATCAGAAAAAGTTTTGATGCTATCATTGTGGGTTAAGTTAACCTTCAAATGTTCCCAACTGTTAGGAAGAGACCGAATCACTGCCTGAACCTGTTGCTCATCCGAGAGAACATGACCAGCACTTTTGAGTTGAGCTATCATATTAGACATCACCCTAAGGTGTTGTTTGATATTCTGATCGTGACGCTTCTTGTAAGTGTCAAACTTAATAGTCAGTTGTCTGAGGCGGGTGACTGATGTACCCCCATATGTTCCTCGCAAGTGTGCCCAGATGGCATGAGCAGTAGGAAATTCCTCAACCTCATGAATGAGGTCATCAACCACAGAACTAACAATGATTCCACGTGCAACGGAATCAACCTTTTTCCAAGCCTTATAAGCTTCAAGGTCTCTTCTGTGTTGTGCAGTGTTACCCTCCTCTGGTTGACATAAAACATGGTTAATACCTTCGAGAGCATTTTGCTCTTCCAGTACATACCATATTTTACGACTCCAAATGTCGTAATTGTCACCATTTAGTTTTTCACCTTTGTTCAAGTCGGCAATTATGCTTTTTGATGCCATGTCTATTATTAAGAGACAATTACGCAAGTATATTTATCAATAATGCATGCGACTTACACATTTAAGCAAATCAATTCACATAAAGGTTTCATCTTTAATGTAAAATCGAAAGGACACATAAGAATTCGATCATCATCTACGAATTAAACATTTGACCAAAATTAGAAGTTAATTTCTTAATGTGTATTTTAATGATAGCTTTCAATTAAGTTTTAGTAAACTTAAATAAATAAATGGAATTCATATCAAAAGAGAGAAACAACTTAATTAATATAATATATAATAATGTTAATAAATTACTTCAAGTTACAAGTCAATTCAAAGATGAAAATCATCCCACAAATATTCGAGACGTCGAATATACACCCAAAAAGGCTCGCTAGGCCAAATCTCGTGATAAAATTTAATTAGTCTCTCGCCCCAAGGATTACGGAGAGAGTCTACTAATATTGCTAAAGCTTCCCAATCCGAGATTTCTACATAGTTTTCCAGTTCTATACGCTTTAATTCAAAAAACTGAATAAAACTAGCAACTGAAATATTAGGGGACATCTTAAAAGACTTGAACTCTTTTAGTTTCTTCTCTCTTTCCCTTCGAATAGTCCTCTCATTCCGTAACAGATTTTGTGTCGCCCTTGGGACACTAATTCGTACGATCTCACGACCTCGAAAACATGTCCGTCTACGGCGTGCTCTTCCACTTTGTCTCTTTGCTCGACATCCTGAACTCCCACTTGAAGTGATTCGAGTTTGTCCTTGTTCAGCCATGTCTGAAATAGGAACAAAGAAACAATCAGAATGGATATACCATTCAATGTAGCAACTTATGCCACAATTAATTGTAGAAGGCAAAATCTATTAAAGAATTTAAGTACTGTACAAATTACAAAGACCAAAAAATGTTATTTTAATTTATTTATTTTTTAGACCAATTGCCGTTTGTATATTAATACATGGTCCAAAAAAAATATTTAGTCCAAAAAAAAATGTATGGCATCATACAGTACTAACAACAAAAGTATCAAAAAAAAAGGATCATAATTGGTAAACAAATAATTAACAGTGATGCTACCATTAATATCCTCCACTATCGGATAGACTCTCATCACTGTAGAATGTACTTATTTATCATCACAGCAAGCAAACCCAATGTAATCAACTAAAGTCTTAAAGTATTAAATAATAATATATTCAAACTTTATTAACACTTCCAATTTCAATCATAGAGCAAGACTTCATCTGTTAGTACATATACGTTTTATTCACAGTAAGTTATGTACTACAATATTTTTCTTTTTCCCACAAACCAAAAAAAATACAATGTACTCTTCCCTTTCTTCCATTATTAAATGATAAAAATGGGTTCAATGGACCACGTACAAAAAAAAAAAAAAACTTGATATAATTTCTACACCATTCCCTTTTTTTTTTAATCATTTCCCATAAAAGAAGGACACAAAGACATAATTCTCTATCCTTCTTCTTTCATAAAGAACAGAGAACCAAAGAAAATTTCTCACCTTAAAAGCAAATGCTCTGCACTATTTTCTTCTCCAACAGGACTCGACAAATAAATTAAGGAGAAATAAAAGAATTTTTTTTTTTCAGATTTGTGATTTTATTCCTCTCTACTTCCACCCCAAAAAAAAATATGGTGAATCAGAAGCATATATACAGATCTATAATTCATTCTTTCTCCTTCTCAACGCAAATCATAAGTGGGTTCTTTAGATGAAGAAACAAAGCACAAAAAAAATGCAGATCCAAGGTGAGTTCTAATTCAATTCTTCAAGAATTTTTCACACTAGTTTTGTTTCCAAAAAAAATTGAAATTTCGAAAACATGAAAAACTCAAGAAATAACATGCTAATCAGGGCAATCAACCACGGCTCTGATACCATTGTTAATTATATGGAGCAAGAACAATGAATTATGTACCTTAAAGCAGCGGAAGATTTGTTGAACTTGCTACCACACGAATCTGCCCCGAGTCTACTTTGAATCTCTTGGAAAACAAAGTTTGTTCTTCACAAACTAAGAGTCTTTAGGGTGTTTTTGTTGATATGATAAAGAAAGGAAAATTTCGGTCTCTGTTTTTTCCTCTTCTGTTTTCTATCTTCTATATCTTTTTTTTATTACTGAGGAGAAGATGATTTAAAAGGAATTTCATGAAGTGGTTAAACAGTTACATAGTAGTAACTGTTCCCCCCCATATTTGAATCGATCTTATCTTCAATCTAATCCTCTTTTCAGTAAAAGAAATGGGTCGGGTCAGTCCTCATGGGCGACCCATGACCCCCAAAATCCAACAAATGATCTTGAGTATGAAGCTATAGGGTATTAGATAAGTATCTATTTTTTCGTAAGAATTTTTTTAAAAAAAATATTCTAAATTAATTGGGAGTGTTATATGTGATGAGGCAATTACAAGAAGGGAGACTTGACCTTACCTCCGAATCCAACACAAGGATGAAGTTTTATATCCTTCACAAAAATAGAGGTGGGGAAGCTAACATGGATATATATGCCACTCACAAAAGGACTACCTATATAGCTTAACTAACAAAGATATTCCACTCACAAAAGAACTACCTATATAGCTTAACTAACAAAGATATTCCACTCACAAAAGGACTACCTATAGATATTACATCTGTGATTCAAATGGGGCACCAAGCATACTTATTATGATTTACTTGATGATTCTCATAAAAACGATGAGGCTATATATTCCTAACAAATGTATAGTAAAGTGCACTCATAGTATGTCGATCACACGGTCTATTTATCCTATATAAAATGATGCAAGAGAATTTAAAGGAGAATATGTTTTCCTTAGTTTGATGAAGCTTGAACATTTCATTATGCGTGAGTGGGAGATGTTGAAAATATATATTGGGTCGGATCCACCCATAATAGGTGCTACTTAGCATGCTAGCTCATTAGTTTGTCCTTCTCCTTAACCCTAGCCCTTATTGGATGCATAAAAAAGAGTTTTTTCCACATTTGACGGAAACTAGGATATATAATAGAGAAAATGCTCTACATCTCCTAAAGGATATCTAGGTCGTGGATAAAGAAAGTTCTTCTGCTTTTTGAGAACTTTCAACGATCGATGACACAAGTCATGGTTGCTGCCGATTTACTTCTCTTATGAATAAACTCGTAAGTCTCCTAAACTAGTAGTTAGGATTGAAATACTATAGGTTCCACAATGTGGCATAGGGCATCTCCGATGTAGTAATGCCATGATAGATTCTTCAGAAAAAATGAAGCATGAATGTTTAAGAGTTGAGATATATATAGTTATTTGATTTGATGTAATATATAGTACATATAGAAATTTCGCAATAAATTAAACTATTTTTTATATAAGAGTTTTATTGCGCTATTAGGGGTATCAAATTGAGCCCAAATTAAGTGAATTCGCCCAACGTAACCCAATATTTATGGGTTGGGCTCAAGATAAGTTACAATTGGGGTCAATCTCAACCTATCAAACCTCAACCCATTTTAAAAAAAGGGAGAAAAAATTAACATATACATCCTTAGATTGTATATTGCAAGTCATAGCAATACTTCTTAGTTTGCAATAAATAGCAACTTTTAAACCCAAAAAAAAATGATTTAATAGCAGTTTTAAAACAAAAAAATAGAATATCAATCACCCTCATATTCCTATCAAAACAGTTAAATACTAAAAAAGGATAAATAGTTCTTTTAAAAATAGGATATCAATCACCCCATATTTCTCTCAAAATCGTTACTTCCTTATTCTACTCTTTCACAATTAAATCAGATTCTTCTTCTTCTTCTTCTTCATTCGAATTTTACTTCATCTATATCGGTCATATCAGAATTAAGATCGGAAAGCAACCCAAATTCTTCCAAATTGTTGGTCTTATTCATCGAAAAAAAATATTCATCAAAATACAGATTTACTCATTAAGATTGCAATGGATCGTTGTTCCATATCCATAAAATGGTTGGTATTGTTTATAGATTTAGTGGACTCCATATGATTCACCATTTTCACTTTGAAAACTTATTGTATATATAAACTGGTTGATTTACTATTTTCATACATCTTTTGCATACACTATTTTTGGATGTGAAGTGTATATACAAATTGGTTTCATACTAATAAGTTAAGCTATTTAGTGGACTCCATATGATTTTACCATTTTTTATATATTAAAAATAATTTCATACACTTTTGTAAATCGATTTACCATTTTTCACATACCTTTTTGTGTATATAAACTGATTTATCTTTTGCATACATTTTCTTGTGTGTGTGTGTATGAAATGTGTATACTAATTAATTTTATATTGATAAGTTTACCTACTGTGTGAATTTCATATGATTTATCATTTTCATACATAGAAAATAAATTTTAATATTATACCGCCGCTATCTACGTCAGAAATCAGATAGTTGACTAGAGAACGCCAGCGGCCGAAAACGAAAAGTGAAGGAGTTGAATATAAAATTGGGAGAGAAATTTCAACACATATTCAGATGAAACAAGATATAAAGACAAAAAACCTATAAATTAAAATCACAAAATCCAAAAATCTGATAGAGATTACACTTGATTTGTATATTAATAGGAAAGAGGAAAGACGAGAGGAAATATGAAGAGAAGTAGAGAGAGAAATAAAAAAGATGAAATACGGAGAGAAGTAGAAAAATGGAGGAGTAAAAAGAGGAGAAAGATCTGATTGGAAAGAGATTAAATATCCACTGATTGGAAAGAGATTAAATATCCACTTTTTACTCTTCTAATGAATATCTACACGTTAATTTATGATTAAAATTTACACAATAAAAAATAAAATTTTTAGTATAATTTATCAAATCTGCTATGAGTTGCAATTAAAAACACAATTCAATCTCTAATATATTAAAAGTGTGAAGACCCTTAGAAAAGTGATTTGAACTTTTTGTCCTTCATTAAAACAATCTCCAATAGACAAAATCGTTTTTTTACTATTTTCTTAAAAAATATATTAAAAATTAATAATTAAAGAATCCTAAAATAAATGATAAAAGAAAAATATTTTTTAAAAACTAAGGAGTCCTAAATTTATAGTAATAGCTCTAGGTTTTCTCTATAAAATGGACAATAACCAAGGGAAAAAAAACCTATGCCTAAGCTAATGTAGGATTGTTTCCTTTTCTATAATTTTCTTTTTTAATTTTTAATAGTGTAAAGAAATATAAAAGAACAAGCATGTTTATTCTTCTTCATCTTTCTCTGTTTTGTATTGATCATAATATATACCTTTTTTTTGTCCTATTTGTATTACAGCTTGAGGTAATTCATGAAGTATAATTTTTGAGTTGAAAAATGGATAGCACAAGATAACCAAAAGGTGGGTTTCTTTTGTTTTTCATTAAGTTTTTTTAAAATATGTTCATCCTAAATTCTATTTTTAATGCATGAAAATTTTTGCCCTTCATTAAAAGTTTTGTCTTAGACAAAATTATTTTTTCACTCCTTTCTTTCAATTATTATACCAAAAAATAAATTAAAATATTAGTCTAAAGTCGGCAAGTTTTTATTTTTAGGTCAATAGCTGAATATTTCTAAGTTTAATGGAAAAACTACTAAAATATATAAATATATAAAAAACCCGTTTGTTGTGTCCTACTGCAAATATTGGTGGTGTTATAATCAATCAAATTAGATAAGAATCTGGTACAACAATCAAAGTTGATGGTTCTATTGTCGAAAGTGATGATTGTGTAATTTCAATTTTTGTGAAAGAGGTATTTTCTGTTTCTTTTGATGTTTTGTATTGGAGTGTACAAGTCGAGAATGTTTGTCCAAGGTAAACAAAACATCAAGAACATATTATCGGGTCTGAATTTTCAACCAGACAAGAATTATTTTCATCAAAAATCGGAGCTTTGCGATCATTATCGTATTGTTTTGTTGTAGTTTATAGGTGGTAGATGAATGTCAGTCAGCTTTGAGGAATATTTTTAGGTAAAGGTTAGGTTTAATTGTATTGTTTTGATATCTCTATTAGTATATTCTTTTGTGGTAGTTTACAGATCGTAGATGAATGTCCATCGGCTTTGAAGAAATTTTTATGTAAAGGTTAGGTTTAATTGTATTGTTTTGATATCTCTATTATCGTATTTTTTTGTTGAGTTTACATGTAGTAGATGAATGTCGGTCGGTTTGAGGAAATTTTTATGGAAAGGTTAGGTTTAATTGTATTGTTTTGATATCTCTATTATCGTATTGTTTTGTTGTAATTTACGGTGGTAGATGAATGTTGGTCTGCGCTCACAAACTTTTTTAGGTAAAGGTTAGATTTAATTAAATAAATTCTCCATCTTTACATATTCAAAAGATGTTAAATTTAATTATTGTATTCATCTTTGTTATTTAAACAAATATCTAATTTAGTGTAACGTATGAGCTCAAAGTGAGGTACACACGCGAGGCGCGTACACCTAAACTAGTAATTATAAAAAAGTACAGTTACAACTTGCAATAAATAATCTAAAAAGTACATATAAGAAAATTTTCACTTTACAAAAATCTTCAACAAAACTCAATTCAATCTCCACTTCAACCCATTTAATAAGAAAAATTATTTTCTTAATAAAAGAGGAGAAAACAAGTGACAACTAAATTTTTTTATAAAACTTTTATAAAAAACCTTTTCTTACCCCCCCCCCCATCCTACCCTCCTACCCCACTGCACCCGTACCTTCCCCCCCCCCCTCCCAAAAAAAAAAATATTTAGTTTTTTTTATATTTTTTAAAATATTTTTTTCACCCAAAACACCTACCCCCCGAACCATCTTAACCTCCCCCCCCCCCCCCGCACACACACACACACACCAAAAAAAAAAAAAAAAGATTAATTTTTTTCATTTTTTAAAAAACTTTTTCATGGATAATATTTTCTTAAAAAATATTTTTCCTCCATACCGAACACACCCATTGTATATTTTATTTCATTGGTATAACGTTTGGTGACTTTTCTTTTTAAAATTAAGAATTTGTTTTTCATTTTTTTTTTAGTAGAATTCAAATTGTAGTTACAAGATATAAATATAAATATGTTAATATTCTTTAGATTAAGCGGGTCAAGACCCTACCCATTTTTTAGCCCATTTTAGTCTAACCCATTTGAACACAAAGTAAATTTGTGAGTTTGAAATCGACTTCTTTATTAAAAGAAATATCCTTCCCTGCGCTCACTCTTCCAAGACTTTTGCTCTTAGGTCATTCTATTCGCTATTCAACTTTTCTTGATCTTGCAAATCCTCTCTTTTTTGCTTTCTAAGGAATGTCAAGCCTGTCTGTTTACGAATCCTCTGTTCATGAATTGGATGCGTGATGGGACCCGCTAAAAGTGGTCTCAGGCATTCCAACTGCATGAACTCCAATCTTATCTATGTCACAGGTTTGATGATCGCTAACGCACACAAAACCAATCTCAGAAATTCTTTTGCAGGCAGAAGGAAAGAGAAAACGAGCGAAACGAAGTAGAGCGAGGGGGAGGGAGGTGTCGCGCCCCATTTTTCTCGAGAAAAGCGGGATTCGACGTGACAAACTCTTTTGAGATTTAAAGGGTGAAGAGTCGCCACCTAACGAATTAAGGTGCGTTAGGGCACCATTCTAGACTAATTAGGATTAATTAATTATTAGCCTATGTCAACCAAAAATTCTGGTAAGGGTTCAGGTTACCTCGAAAGGAAGGTGTTAGGCACCTTTCGAGGTCCACAAATGTGGGTCCCGACCGAACTTGTATATTACGTGGGAATTCTATGTGATAAGCAAGGGTCGATTAATTAATTTATTAACCTAATAGTGACTAATTATTTAAACAGGAAAGATAATTATTTATCTAATTAATATGAACTTAAATGATACACATTAAGAAAGATAAGCAAGAAGAGAGAAGGACATAATTATATAACCAAATGATTTATTTAAATAATAACGAACTTAAACTACCCCAAATAATTTAAACATTCAAAACTAAGACAATGAAAAGCCGATTTAGAGGAGCTTTTAGACAATGGATTAATTTTAACCTACTCGGATCAGCGCCCAGCTTATTAACGGATGACAATGTCATATGTTGCATTGTCAAATTTGCTCGGGGCGACTTACATCATTTCCGATTTTTCTACCTACCCCACCTAGTTGGGTTATTAGTCTTAGAGGCGTTCTAAAGAAAGCGATAAAACTAACGTTTCCTAAAATGCCTACCCGTCCCAACTTGATGTCCAAGAGGCATTGGACTTACTATTTGGGGTTTGGTTCTAGACAAGAAAAGCCTAGGCTACCTAATTAGACTCAAAAATTCACGTCATACAAAACAAACAGGACAAGCAATTAGCACGTAAAGGTTTCAAGTAAGCCTCTGAGTTAACTAGAGAGTGATTAGCATGTTTTAAAAAAGACAAATATTTATTTTACATTGTTTAAACCTATAGGCATAATTTCTAGGTGAGACGCATTAATCAAAGTGCCGAAGATTAGTTTTTGAGTACTAGATGTTAAGTTAGGGATGCTGAAAATTAATTTATATACGCAGAGAATTTATTTAAATTAACTGAAAAATAATGTATAGGTGCTAAAAAAAAGGATTTAAAAAAATTATTTTGAACAAGCGGAAAATTAATGTAAATATGCAGGTACTTAACTTAATTGTGCAAACATTTTTATTTAAATATACCGGAAATTGATTTAATATACAGAAAATTAATGTAATTGTAGAAAATTAATTTAATTGCAGGAAATTTATTTAATATACAGAAAATTACTTTAATTGTGCAGAAAATTCATTTAATTGTGCAGAAAATTAATGTAATTGCAGGAAATTTAATTTGAATATGCAAAAAATGGATTTTAATTGTGCAGGAAATTGATTTAATTGCTGGAAAATGATTTTCTAGGTGCTGGAAATTGATTTTAATTGCTGGAAAATGAGTTTTAACATGTTGAAGACCATGCTAGGAGTTAATTAAGCATGCCTAAATTAAATTAACGTACTCAACTTAGTCTAATACATCCGAAAGTTATTTAATGATCCTAAAAACATGATTTCTAAGCGACAAAGGCAATTAATTAATTATCCTAGATTATTTGCCTAAGTGATAAAAATAATTTAATTAATTAACATGAAATTTATTAAATAATCCTATAGACATGGTTTCTAATCGGTAAAATATTACACATAGAATCTCCAATATTTGTTATTACATCAATATTGTTTCACATATTATATTGCCAAACAAATGTGCGGAAATGACAATACTATAGGGTAAACATGGCTCTACAGATAAAATCTGTCACAAGACCTTTCCAAAATCCACCAACGACTCCTCAAAAGTCCAAGAGAACAAACATACACCATATGTACGCACAAGGAGGGGACACCAAACATTACCATTTAGTGCCAAAACAATGCTAACATATAAGGCTATACCAAAACAATACACAGGTGTCAAACTAAAAGTCTCTATAATAGTCAAAATAAAATCTTATGAGCATGCTCTTTATAACAAAAGAAAAAATTATTTTTGCTTTATAATAACCAATGATACTGCCAACAACACAAGAGGAGAATTGGAACAAAAGTAAAATCAGAGCACTCAACATATATTAAGCTTAGAGACGTACATGTATGCTTTCCGTAGAATTAGAATAGAAGTAAGAACTAGCAAAGAATTGTCATGCAAGGACTGAAAAATTCTTCGATAGAAAACTAACCAGTTAGGAGCGAAATAATAAATCCAGAAAACCGGTGCCTGGTTAGCAGCCAATAAGTAATAAGAGTGTCCAAAAATCCGTACTCCAAATCACAATGAGAGTTTTAATACACAAAGCAGAGAGGAGAGTAATGGTAGCCAAAGAAAGGTGCAAAAGTGTGTGTCTAAGTCCGTGTAAAAGAGGAGTGGGAGTGTCAATAATGACTGCCTAGAATAGTGAAGGTAGGGCTTGTTTATATAGTAATTTAAGAGAGAATTAGTAAAGGCAAAGAAATAATCAAGAGAATCAATCATGAAATTCTTTTCTTTACTTAGCCTAATCAAATCAGAATTAATGTGAACAAAATAAAGTTTACCATAAATATTAGATCACCCAATTAATCAGATCAAATCTACCATAAATAGCTAAGTACTAAAGCTGTCACATTGAATTAATGCTTATGAAGAGGAAATCCCAAACTACACTAAATAAGCAAACAGTAATGATGTCCCAATCCAATTAAGTAAAGAAGATATGCCAAGAATCAATCAGCAGATAATTACAAATCAAAGATTACCAAAGGGAAACAAGTACCAACTGATACTGCCCATTTTGAGCAAAGCACGATGGAGTTACTATAATCAAGTTACGTAAAGCTAGTAAAAAGGCGAGGCAGAGCATGGCTCACAAAATTGAGACATTTTACATATGGTCCAGAGAGAATAACAAGCAAACCAAAATCCTTAACCACGGTATACTAATTTCAGATCACAAAGTCAATTAAGAAGGAAATCGTGCAATGAAGCATTATAGGATAATACCCGGGACGAGAAAATTATCATAAAGTTTCAACGAATCTCGAAATTGCTCAAAAAATTAGGCCATCATGCAATAATTTCTTTACCACTAGACTCTTGAAACTTCCATAACAATCAAAAATGAATCGGCCAACTTCAAATTTTCATATCATCTCGAATTTAGCTTCGCAATCCTTGATGAACTGTCCGGGGTACTATCTTTGTCGGAGATGATGGGTGATCGGAGTTGCTAGTGGTGGCAGCTGGCGACGGAGACCCTTCCCTTCAGTGGTAGTGTGGCAGTGGTTCGAGAGATAGGGGAAGAGGGAGATCGGCGACGACATATGGTTTGGCCGGTGTTTTCTCTACCGGCCAGTTGGGAGGAGATCGAGAGGGAGGGAGAAGGGTCGGCGTTTTGGGGTTGACGGAGATCGAAGGGAAAGGGAAGGGAGAGGGGCGGCGCTGATGGAGGTTGTTGGTTTGCCGGCGTGGGGTCGCCGGAATGTGGTAGCGGCGGCGGCTGTGGGAGAGTTTTAGTGAGAGAGAAAGGATAGAGAGAGAGAGATCGTTTAGAGAGAGGGGTTGGGGCGGCTTAGGGTTGAGAGGATTAGGTTTTTGGGTTCTTTTGGGTATTAAAGGAAAGAAGGGGAATTAATCTCAGCCGTTGGATCAATTTTGATCAACGGCTGGGATCAAAATTACAAAAAGGGCCAAAAATTAGGGTTATTTAACTTGAGTTCAATTGAACAGATTTGGGGTTTAAAATTGAGCCAGATTGAGCTTAATTCAGGCTAAAATTGACACGAAATTGAATATAAATGGCTAGATTTTAAATAAATTGGGGAAATTGAATTGAATTAGACTGCTATTTAATAAAATCAGTAAATATAATAAAATATTATAAAGTTAATCAATATCAATAAAATCATTATGAGTAAATTACGTAAGCAAAAAATAGTGACACGTAGTATTTATTTGAAATTGGTGATAAATAATAAATTGAAATAAATTATGTACTTGTAAATTATGCTTGCGAATTTTAAGGAATAGTTATAATAATAATAATAATAATAATAATAATAATAATAATAATAATAATAATAATAATAATAACAATAGTAGTAGTAATAGACTACGTATTTGTAAATTATGGGAATGCATATTTAGCAAATAATTTAATAATATTTACAAAATTATGTAGAATATTATATTTAAATTAGTAAATTATATATATATTATATCAAAAAATATAAAATTAAATGCTAAAATAAATTGCATACTTTAAAAATCATAAATACGAAATGTCAGAATTTATTTGATACAAAAATAGTAGTTTAAAATTCAAAAATTAATATTTTTGATAAAATAGCAATCTGGGAGGATATCGGGAGGTCAAAATTGGGTGTCAACAGGAGGATCTATTTGGAATTGGCTGTCAGTGAATCCCAAGTATGACATAGATAGAGGAAAGAAAATCTCATACATACTGAAGGTACATCTGTCTGAAAAAAGTGAATACTAAGGGATCCTTAGTCATGAATTCATGATGGACAAAATTAAGATGACAATTGACTATTGCATGCTCATGTGGGGGAGTCCTGTAGAAATATTGAGGGGGGCGGAATGCGGAGGGAGGGGAGGGGAAAGACTAGAGAGAATTGAACAAAAGGAGTCTCTCAACTCTCTTTTTAAATATTGGTGACCCTTGACCAAGGTTAAGGGTCAAAGACACTTAAAAAATTGATTAAGTTAATTGGGGACTCAACTAACATTTTTAAAACTTTTTAATCTTTTTAAAAATATAAATCAACCCACAACTATATTTTAATAAAACAAAAATCCAAAGTGGGGAAAATCAGTTTTCAAAGTCGTTCTTTCTCCTTTCAAACGTATCTCAACTCCTTCTCTCTCAAGCCCAACAGTTGTTGCCCTCCATCACAATAGATCGACGAGACAGCCAACCTCCGGTGACTTTCAACCTCCGGCAACCCCATATTCGAGTTCTTCATCGTTCCTTTTCGACTTTCAATCGTCAATTTCTCTCTATTCATAGGTAAAGGCTTTTTTTTTTTTTGGGGGGGGGGGGGGGTTCAAAAAATTAGGGTTTTTTAGTTATTGAAGAAAAAGAAGAACTTTAGTTGTATTCTTCAAGTATGGGTTAATAATTTTGAGATTTGATGCTCAAAAAAGAAAGAAGAACCCGAGAAACCCTAATTTATGGTATTTATTCTCTTAATATGGTGGTTGATGGTAAATGTGGTATCTTTTCTGAGTGAAATATATTTTTTTGTTGTTGTTCTTGTTCTTGTTCTCAAATATTGTTGTAAATATAGTGAAACTTGAATTTTGACTTTTTCGGAGAAATCTGTTGTGACAATTTTGTCTTATTGTTTGTGTTGTTGTATTGAATCACTTCACTTGGTGTTTTTCAGTGTTGTTGGTGTTCTTGATGGTATTTATTTTGTTGGTGTTTTTTGTGTTCTTGGTGTTCTTAGTTTTATTGGTGTTGGTGTTGTTGGTGTTGTTGGTTTTGGTGGTGGTGTTGGTTTTATTGGTGGTGGTGGTGGTCGTGGTGTTGGTGTTGGTGGTTTTGGTGTTGTTGTTGGTAATGGTGTTGTTGTTGGTGTATTGGTAAAAATATTGGTGTTGTTTAAGTGGAGGTATAGCTTATTGTTGGTGTTGTTGATGTTTGTGTTCTTGGTGTGATATAATGCTTATTGTTGGTATTGGTGGTGGTGTTCTTGTTGATATATGTGCATGGTAAAAATATTTCCCAACAGATGTGTAATATGTTGCAACAGAATAAGAATCTGTTGAAACAGATTAAGCATCCATTGGAAACAACTATATTATCTGTTGGTTTATTGTTATGTTGTTTCCAAAAGATGAGTCATCTGTTGCAATAGATAGGTCATCTGTTGAAGGAAATCATAACAGGTATTCCAACAGATTACTCATCTGTCTCAACAGATGGGTCATCTGTTGGAAGAAAGCAAACCAGTAGCAAGATTGTTATGATGTTTCCAATAAATGACTCATTTGTTACAACAGATGAGTGATTTGTTGGAAGAAATAAAAATAATAGGGTATACTGTTTTGTTTTGTTCCAACAGATTACCCATCTGTTGCAACAGATTATCCATCTGTTGAAAGAAATAAAAATAGTAGGGAATATTATTTTAATTTCTTCCAACAGATTACCCATCTGTTGCAACAGATAAGTTAGTTGTTGGAAGACATCAAAATAGTCTTGCTACTGGTTTGATTTCTTCCAATAGATGACTCATCTATTGCAACAGATCACTCATTTGTTGTAACAGATCACTCATTTGTTGCAACAGATCACTTATCTGTTGAAATAGATCACTCATCTGTTGGAATTATTATTTTACTGTGTGTATTTGCTAAATTCACTGTTACCCATTTTTAAATGATGCATAAATCAATTATAATCTTTTTTATTTTTCTTTTGTTTGTAGATAAAATGGCTCCCAAAAGAAAAGAAAGTGAATCAACTCCAAAGAAAGGAAGAAGTAAAGTAGCAAGGCTACATTCACCGCTAGATGAGCTTGTTGTACAAGCAATATCTCAATCAGAAGCAGAAGCCAATTTTTAATCAGCTCTATCGAGAGTTGCAGATGTCATTTCTTGTTACTTTACGATCTGTCAAAACTTTATCTGATCCTAAAGTAATTTATAGAATAAAAAAAGAATTCGCTGGAGCAACAACCATCAAAAGAAAAACACTTGGGGAGAAATAAAGAAAAAAGTGACAAATCCGGACACTTTAATGTTTGACAATTCTGTTAAAAGGATTTGTATTTTCATTTTTTTTTAATCTGTGATGACTAGTCAAATAATTTGTAATGTGATGACTTTTATTTTCATGTTTTTATTGAATTATTTTATGTAATTTGTGATGACTTGGATTTATTTTTTTATGAATTAATTTCTTGGATGTATAAATTTACAACATTATTTCCAACAGTTCTACTATATCTGCTGCAACAGATGTATATCTGTTGGAAATATTGCAATAGATATAGACATCTGTTGCATATGATTTCCAATATACTCTTCATATGTTGCAACAGCTGATAAATCAAATCAACATATGTAGAGTATGTTGGTACTAATCAAACATATACTCTATAACCTGTTGCAACGGATGACTATATTTATTTGATTAGTTCCAACATACTCTACATATGTTGCAACAACTGATTAATCTGTTGCAACAAATGAATAATCTGTTGCAACAGATGAATAATCTGTTAGAACTAATCAAACAGATATAGACATCTGTTGCAACAGATATACACATCTGTTGTAATGGATGAATGATATGTTTGATTAGTTCCAACATACTCTACATATATTGCAACAGATGAGTAATCTGTTGTAACAGACATTTAATCTGTTAAAAATAATCAAACAGATATTGTCATTTGTTGCAACAGGTTATAATCTGTTGCAACATATTATACACTTAGTTGAACATGTAATTACTATAAAATTCATTGAGATTGCAATTGAACTTATTAATGGAAGACTAATTAGAGTTAAATAACTTTGTGCATCACGAATCATGGTTTAATGAAAAAATTCAGATCAAATTAGTCGATTGATCACTCTATTTATGACGAATACACTTAGTTGAACATGTAATTACTATGAAATTCATTGAGATTGTAATTGAACTTATTAATTAAAAGCTAATTAGTGTTAAATAACTTTGTGCATCACGAATCATGATTTAATGAAGTCATTCACATCAAATTAGTCGATTGATCACTCTATTTAGGACGAATACACTTAGTTGAACATGTAATTACTATGAAATTCATTGAGATTGTAATTGAACTTATTAATTAAAGGCTAATTAGAGTTAAATAGCTTTGTGCATCACGAATCATGGTTTAATGAAGCCATTCACATCAAATTAGTCGATTGATCACTTTATTTATGACGAATACACTTAGTTGAACATGTAATTACTAAGGAATTCATTGAGATTGTAATTGAACTTATTAATTGAATTCTAATTAGAGTTAAATAACTTTGTGCATCACGAATCATGGTTTAATGAAACAATTCACATCAAATTAGTCGATTGATCACTCTATTTAGGACGAATACACTTAGTTGAACATGTAATTACTATGAAATTCATTGAGATTGTAATTGAACTTATTAATTAAAAGCTAATTATAGTTCAATAACTTTTTTTTATTACTAATCATGATTTAATGAAATAATTCACATTAAATTAGTCGATTGAACACTCTATTTAGGACGAATACACTTAGTTGATCATGTAATTACTATGAAATTCATTGAGATTGTAATTGAACTTATTAATTAAAAGCTAATTATAGTTAAATAACTTTATTTATTACTAATCATGGGTTATGTTAGAAATAATCAAACATATCATTCATCTGTTGCAACAGATGTCTATATCTGTTTGATTTTTTCCAACAGATGAGTCATTTGTTGCAACAGGTTAGTCATCTGTTGCAACAGATGTATATATCTGTTTGATTATTTCCAACAGATGAGTCATATGTTGCAACAGGTTAGCCATCTGTTGCAACAGATGTGTATATCTGTTTGATTATTTTCAATAAATGAGTCATCTGTTGCAACAGATGTGTATATCTGTTTGATTATTTCCAACAGATAAGTCATCTGCTGCAATAGATGACTAACCTATTACAATATATGTATATTCTGTTGAAAATGATCAAACATATTCGACACCTGCTGCAACAGATGAGTATATCTGTTTGATTATTTCCAACAGATAATTCAGCTATTGCAATATATATGCAGAGTCTGTTGAAAATGATCAAATATATTAGACACCTGCTGCAATAGATTTCTATATCTATTTGATTATTTCCAACAAATGAATAATTTTTTGCAACATATTAATCATTTGCTGCAACATAATTTATTATTCTAACTAATTTTACATCTGTTGCAACAGATATAACATATGTTGCAACAGAAGTTGTTCCCACACATACAACAGTTGTTGGACCGTAAATAAAAATATATTTTAATATAATAAATAACATACATCACCAACTCAAATAATTTAAAATTATCAAGTTCATAACTAAACCAACAACAAAAAACTATTTACTATTACAATAATTATGAAGCATTTCGATCTGGGCATGTAGTTCTTTTGTGATCAATCGTCTTATCTAAGGAGCACTTATTTTTTCTTGTTGGAAATGATTCCCCGACTCCACGCCTCCTCTTCATTCGCCTTCTTCCCGATTTGCTTGGGTCAACATATGGAGGAGGTATTTCTCTCTCCAAAATCTCCAAAAGAACAATTCAATAATCTTCAGAAGGCACCAGATTAATTTCCTCATAATATGCAATTATGTATTTTTTTCACTGAATAATATGGAGATGAGTACTCATAAATTATGTATTCACCACATCCTGTGCCACCGCCGATAGCAAAATCCCTTCATACTTGCTCCTCAAGAATGTCCCGTCAACGGCTATGACTTTTCTCATTTATTGAATACATGAATCCAAGCCGCATAGGCTACAAGAAGTACTTGAACCTTCCATCGCTATCATCTCTAACATGTCACCATTCTTCCAACGCCAAATAAATCAATTGTTCTTCTCGATCCACTCATCATGACAATCAACACCTATTGTTATTGAATCCTCCATTAATGGTACCTAAAGAAATTTGTTTAAAAAAATTAATAATGATAGTATAGTAAAGTTGAGTGACTATATACAAAAATAAAATTATATGCACTAGCATTGTTCCAACAGATAAGCATTTGTTACAACATATGAGTCATCTGTTGTAACAGACAACTCATCTGCTACAACAGATGACCTATCTGTTGGATTCAGCTTCTGATTCTATCCCAGTATTGCCACCTGATGTAACATGAATCCAACAGATTAGTCATCTGCTGCAACATATGGGTTATCTGTTGCAACAAATGTTTCATCTGTTGTAACAGATGACTCACATGTTGGATACACATTCAGAAACAAAAGAAGAATCCAACAGCTAACTCATCTATTGCAACAGATGAGCCATGTGTTGCAGCAGATGACTTACCTGTTGGATTGAGCTACTGGTTCTGAACATGTATCCAACAGGTAAGTCATCTGTTGCAACAGATGAGTTTATCTATTCAGCAAATGACTTACCTGTTGGATTGAACTGCAGAACCAGTAGCTCAATCTAACAGGTAAGTCATCTGTTGCAACAGATGAGTTATTGCAACAGATGACTTACCTGTTGGATTGAGCTGCTGTAACATGAATCTAACAAGTAGGTCATCTGCTACAACAGATAAGACATCTGTTGCAGCAGATGACTTACCTGTTGGAACTACTTTAACAGTAGTGGCAACAATCCAACAGCTGTTGTATATGAATAAAACAGTTGTTGGATACGCTACTGAAAATTGTTGAAAAACAGCAGATATACCCAGATGATAAATTGAACTAAAAATCATTAATTTTACTTACCAAAATCACCTATGAAGTAATGTCCACTGATATACGAACAAAATTTGTTCTAAAAAATTGGTCTAATAGCAGCAGTAACGGCAGCAACAACAACAACAATGTCACGACAAGCAGCAGCAGAAGAAGAAGATGATGATGATGATGATGATGAAGAAGAAGAAGAAGAAGAAGAAGAAGAAGAAGAAAAGCAACAGCAACAACAGCTAACAATAATGGAAGAAAAAGAAAAACGAAGAGAGAGAAAAAAGAGAAAGAAACCGTCGATTTTTTTCCTCTTTTTTAGTTTTAGGGTTTTATATAGATGGGCCAAAGTGTAAGTCTCAAAACTTGGAGATATGAAATTCATTCCCTTAATCCCTAATCTAAAAATAGTCACCTATACTCAATAATTAAGACTTGAGTTACCTACACTCGATTTTAAAACTTTTCCATCACCCTTAATTCATTGTCTCGGAAAAACTATGCCAATAGAATTTTTATTGTTGTTGTTGTTGTTGTTGTTGTTGTTGGGTTGCGGGGGTTGGGGGGGGTTGGTTAAACGTGGAACATGACATCCATTTTCAGGAATCACTTTATTTAAGGATAATATATTTTAAACCATGATTAAGTACTTTATTACTTAAAAATTGCATCATTAATGTTCAACCAAAACAAGTGTCATTCACACATACACTAGGGAAAAAGCAAAATTTCTTTTTTACAAAGTTGAGGGCAATCCTGCTCCCCTGTCTTCATAAAATCAAAGTAAAATAAAATATACTGCTCCATTGGCAAAGGAGAAAGTAGGTAGGATAATCACTTGTTGTAAGAGTAATGATGATGGAGTAATCACTTCAATAATTAGTACTAACATAAGTATATGTTATCTTAAAATTCAAACTTATTTATTACTCCCTCTGTTTGTATAACTTGACCATGTTATTAAGAAAGTTTTATTATATGCATGTTTACTAAATTAATTTTTTTAATGATACTTTAAAACTCTAAATTTTGATTATATAATTATAATTAAAGTTTGCTAATTTATTTGGTTGAAGAAATGGTAGAGTAGCCTTTTTTTTCTTTTTATTTTGGTAGCATAAATGGAAACAAATACTCCCTCCATTTAAAAAAAAATGACGTAATTTGACTTGGCACGAAGTTTAAGAAAATAAAGAAGATTTTTGAATTTTGTGGTTCTAAATTAAAGTTATGTTAAATGTACTAAAATGCTCTTAAATCTTGTGGTCTTAAATATGTAATGTGAAAAGTTAAAATTAAAATATTACCAAAAAAGTAAAAGAATCATTTTTTTAAAAACAGATTAAAAAGAAAAATAGGTCTTTTTTTTTTTAAACGGAGAAAGTAGTTATTTGGATAAGCAGAAAGAGAGGATCAGATGCAAAATGAAGTTATGTATGGGCCCATGTGATCAGCTGGTCAAGTAGACCCCACCACTTACAATAGAGTTCTCCACATGTGCCAAGTGTGCAGAGGATCTTAATAAAAGTAACAAGGCTATTTTGTACAACAATAATACACCTATTATATATCTCCACAAAGTAGGGTCTGGAGAGGAAAAAATGTAAGTAGTTTGTACAACTACCTCAGAGATGAGATAAAGAAAATGTTTCCGAAAGACCCGGCTCAAGACCAGATGACTATTTTGTCCAATTAGAAAATGGTACACTATCAACATCATGAAGTACGACAAAGTTCCACCAAGATAATTAGAAAATATCAAAATTATCCTTATGCCAGGCAGACATGTTGACTGAAAGAAGCTTGCAACTTCCTCTTATATAATAAGAGAAAATACGTCTAAATAGGAACTTGGAGAAATGACGAGAAAAAAATAGAGAGAAGTAGGATCCTAATTGATGTGCAAGGAACGTAAGCCCTGGCTCCATATATAAAGAGAATATATGATGCAGGAAAATTGCTTGGAAGACAATCATTCATTCTTGAAGCATATAGCAGTAACTTATGTATGCTTGTGTAGTAAATCTAACTTCCATGCCATTTTTATTACATGTAGACTTTTCAGTATTTTAAGTAAGTAGAATTACTAAGTGAAGATTTAATAAAATAAATCATTCAACTTATATTGGGAAATGCACGCGCTATATAACTGTTCTGCAGCTACAACAAGAGGCCAGAGCCACGTGGGAGTACAAGGGAGTCATCCGAACCTTTTTGGTGAAAGCTTACATTGTATATCCAAGAGAAAAAATATTTGTATGTATATATAATGGTGGTGTATATGCATTTTATTATTAAAATAATATGTTAAGTGTATATGTTAGTGGGTATAAATTATGGGAAAAGATGACCATTAGTTCTTGTAACTCTCATGGTCATTGGTTCTTGTAACTCCATGGTCATTAGTTTCATGTAACTTATGTAACATCAAGACTATTCATCTACTCACATTACTACACTTCACTAATCCTATTCAATACATGAAAGAATTTTTCACCTATAAATAGTGGTATTTCTTTCTTTGTATTTGTGGAAGAAAGATATGGAAAATATTATACTTTGAGTTAATGTAGTGAAAGAGAGAGTTGAGACAAAGAAAATATTTTAAGTCTCCAACTATATTCACTATACAAAAGAGAATTTTATATGTTGAAGGAAGGTGTTCTTATGGTGGAGCTTTGGACTCTTCAACTAATTCGGAGTTGCTTGAGTTGTATATCGTGATGGGCTGTGGTATCCTGGAGGGGATAAGTCAAGAGATATACTGCTGGATCGGTGTATAGATTATGCCGCAGTGGGCTTGAATTTTCTTAAAGAGAGCGAGATATCCGTGCCTCAGCCTAAAGACATTTATATTTATTTTTGCCATTTTATTTTCAATTGTAATTTTTGTTATTTGTGGTCTATTACAAAGGTCTATAAAAATACATGAGTCATATATGAGGAAATAAAGCCTATAAAAATACATGAGTCAATCAATAATTCGCTTCATTTTCAATTAGGCCTTGCTCTAGCCAAGCCAGAAAAATAGATTAGATATAAATTAGATAAAAATGAGCTGGTTGAATATATTTTCCGAAATAACCTAAATCTTTGTGGTTTCTTCCTATGCTTATTTTTTTTATATTTTGAATCCCCTAGAATAAATTTATCAGTAGTTTGAATGTCTTAAAAAATCTTATATTTTGAATCCCCTAGAATAAATTTTTCTGAAGTTTGAATGCCTTAAAAACAAATTCTAAACTCCGTCACTAGAAGGGGTAGAATCTTTCCAAAGACATTGTGGCGCTAAAAAGGAAGCCAGTGGAAGGGTCCATTAAGACAGTAAATGCAAAAGCTATGGGAAAACTCTTTCGATCTAGCGGCGGCAGAGATGTCATCTCGTACTAGATAAGGTTCAGCGAATAGTCACTCCCGGTGATATGACGCAAGGGACAAATTATGAGAGACAAGTTTTTCAGGTCGCTCAGGTACCCTGACAACCTCGTACAGAGCTGAGCAGTGCAGGAATATTAGTTGGCTCTCTAGTGGATCAAACACGTGGCGTAATGGCATATATTTTAGTACTTTAGGGCTCAAGTATCGAATTTTAATTGGTCAAGGCCTAATGTTGTAACCTGTAAATAGTCACTCCTCCTCATTAGCTTGTAAAAGTATCTGGACTCTAACTCTCTTATTGAATATAATTGTTTTCTTAGTCTCCAAGCATTTTTCATTTCTTACAATTTGCCTTGCTTTGTGTTTATCGTGAATTTGGTATAGTTGAATTTGTAGGTGAGTCAAGAGCACGTATTATAATTTAATACTGACTCAAAGCAAGACAAATTGCATAGAATAAAAAATGATTGGGGGTTAAGAAAATTATTGTATTCAGTAAGAGAGTGAGAGCAAGGATCGCTTTTCAGTTGTTATTACAAATATATGGCCATTGACAGAATGCATATCCCTTTCTTCTTTTTTTCTTCTCTCCCTTCTTCTTCTCTGCATTTTATATCCGTTTGTTTATTTGCAAGAATAAAATGGTTATTCAAGAAATGGATCCTCTTACACAACTTAGTTTGCCACTCGGGTTTCAATTTTACCCGATTGATTTGTACAAATTCGATCCTTGGCTCCTCCCAAATAAGTTTCTTCTGCATCTTTTTTCAAATTAAAATTAGTGTTTATGATTAGAACTTAATTAGAAGCATTGCAGAATTAGGAATACTTCCAGTTGTAAATATTGTGATTAACTACAGGTGCTCTTCAATTTTGAAAGAGAAATATGCATATTGGTTAATTAAAAACATAAAAAATTGTCACTCCATGTTCAGCCATTAAAGCTTGTTCAAAGCTCAATTTTAAAATTCGACATGCCGTAAACATGAATTATTTTTGAGTGAATAATAAATCAAAAGACTCAAAACATCACGAAGAGCTCATATCTAAAATCTGAGATTGTTTAGAGGAGATTTTGAGTTGGACAGGATTGAAAAAAAATATGTGTATGTAAATATTGTATAAACAATATATATATAAACGGTTAAATAGTCTTAAGTCATCTACGGCCCCTTAAAGTTGTCTAGAGAATTCACTTAGACACTTCAATTTAACCTTGTTCCTATTGAGCGCTCCTACCACTGCACATTTGAGTCATTTAAATACTTTTTGCCCATGTGGAACATTGATTGTTGTTCACAACTCATTATGCGCGTGAATCTGCCTTTCAACATCTTTTTCAATTTTTTCCCCAAAATATTCTTTTCTTTATTATTATTCTTCTTTTCAAAAAATTTTCCCCCCTTTCTTCTTATTTTAAAACCTCCTGCTCCCTGCCAGCACTCTATCACCATAAGTTCACCACTCCACCATCAATAATCTATATCTACCTTCACCTAACTGTACATACAAAAAAAGAAAAACTAAATCCCCTTAGCTTTTATTCACTAAACAAAATTTCTCTCATCTTTTGTTTTTCTTGTATTATCATAGCTGCTCCTCCACCCACTTTCAATCACTTTTAATTTTTCATTCTTTTAAAAGTAGAAGATTGTTAATCGGAGAAAAATTATGTAGGAGAAAATTATTAGAGGAGAATAAGAAGGAAAAGATATGAAAAATTGAAAACCTCGACTGAGATGGTGGGGGAATTACTATGGAGGTGAAAGAGAAGAAAGAGGGAAGGTTGGGGAAGGGATGTATAAATGGATTTTTGCTTTTATTTTTTTGCTAAAATTATTTTTTGGGGGTTTAGAAGTTTTTTATCCTCAAAATTTATTTTTATGGTTATTTTAATTGAAAATACCATATGTCACCATTTGATTCGTTATTTTGACACATCATCAATGCGTGCATTACACACACTCTCTTTTTTATCTAGCTGCTCGAAAAGTGTTTACTAGGTATATATTTGTTAAAAATAGAGTGTCTAATAGGAACAAGACTAAGTTGAGGTGCCTAAGTGAATTATATGGACAATTTTAAGGGACCGCTTATGACTTAAGTTAATATTGTTTAAACAATATAGATACATTGCCTATACATTAGATGCATTACCTATGCATTAACTATATAATAATGTATATTCTATGTATAATAGTGTATAGTATATATTTATATATGTGTTTGCGTGTGTGGAAAAAAAAATATATAGAAAGCGTTAAATAGTGTAATCTTGGGTCTTTAAGTGAAATAAGAATTTTTGCTTACAAAATTTTTAAATTTTGCAATTATTTTTCAAATAGAAATTTAATAGGCTTGTCTATATCGTTAGATTTGTTTATGGTAGAAAAAAATAGAAGGAAAAAAAAATGAAACGAGAGAGAAAAAAGATAAAATTAAAAGAGAATGTAAGATCAAACGATGTTTGGACGTAAAAACGAAAAAAAAAAAAATATTGCATTTTGCTATAGTTACTTCATAATGGAGTCAAATATATTTATTTCTTAATGAACAAAAGTTGATAGAGTAATTTAAATAATAAAAAAAGAGTTTAACTTATTTCCACTGTGGTGGAAACTTTATTTTATACAAGAAGTAATTTTAATAGGTAATAGCTAATTACCACATTAATTTCTTAAAATCATTTCCTTAATTAGTACTTTTTCCTTTCTACCCTCCTTTATCTTAGGACTTGTTATTTCCCAGTTATTCTCGTTTTCTCTCTCCTAAACTTTTCAGCAGAACCAAAAAAATAATTATTGTATCCATCTTTGTCTCAAAAAAATTCTACTAATAATGAATCAAAATCATACTCAATAAATTAAAATATGTTAAGTACTTTTAAGTCCCAAGTTATTTGATGACGTTTGGATTTTGAGAGTCAAACGAGGTAACTTTTTATTATAATTTTTATATCTATTAAATATTCTAAAATATTAATTATTATAACTTATACTGTACTTAATAAAAAAAAAATACATAATTTTTAAATATGTAAATTTTTTTAAAAAAAAACTAAAAGATTCAATGTCGTCCAATTATATGATCAAATTAAAAAATTTGAATCTCAAAAGGTGAAAAGTATCATATAAATTGAGATAATGATAGTGGTTGCTTAGATTTATTTTGCTAATTGCCTTGAAGGTTGATGCTGCTAATTGATTCAAATTCTCTGATGCTGAACAACAATAATGTTGAAATTAACGATCAAGGAAAACAAGACACGGTTGATTCTTCCTATTTTAATAACAAAGTCATAATGCTTAAAAAAATTGGTGAGTAAATATAGAGTTCAAGTTGGCTTCTACAATTATTTTTCTTATTTATAATTTAACTATAAAATAGTTAAAATAATTAAAACTTACCTATAATAAATTTTAAAGTACCTTCTTGTGTAGAAATGATGGATACTAGTTAAACTCATAAAAAAATTAGTCACTTTTTCCTTTTGATCGAATAAATTAACTACTTGAGTGCTTTGAATAATTGCGTTGTCACAATTGCAATGATAAAGAAAAAAATGGCCGATAGCTATTGTAATTTTCTTCTCTGGCCAGTACATCTTTGTAAGAATCCCAAAAATAAATACTTCATTCATTATAATTTGTTTGACTTATTTTTCTTTTTAATTTTCAACTTTTCACGTGACATGTTTAAAACCACAAGATTAAATGATATATTCTCCCAAAGCTTGGCTGAGACACTACAATTACTTCATCGTCTTGCTCACATAAAGGACGCGTCTTGTTAGTGAGAATGCCCCATTTAGTATAAAGTCTCCCATGCAAAGCCAATTGAAGAATAAAGATCCATTTCGGGAAACCATAACTATTGCATAACAACCTTTTAAAACCTTCTTAACTTTAAAACCACAATATGCAAAAATCTTCTTTATTTTTTTAAAATCATGTCAAGTCAAAACATGTCAATCCAGAGTGATTCTAGAATTTTTTGAGTATGGACACATTACTAAAAAGGAAGGAAAAAATATGTTCAATCAGAATTGATCTTCGTTCTTCTTGATAAATAACTAAACCTTTTGACTAACTGCTCTATCAAGTCTTTTTGTATCATGGCTGTTAACGGGTATATATTTATATGTACATATATTTTTTAGAAAATATATACATAAAATATTTAATTTTATGGAAAGAGCACTGATTCACATCATCACATGCCTCAAAAATAGCACATAAATTTGCCCATGGATCAATCAGTTTGAAACGGAAAAAGTACTCCCTCTATCCCAATTTCTATGACACATTTTCTTTTTTAGTCAGTCCCAAAAAGAATGATATATTTCTATATTTAGTAAAAATTTAACTTTAAAATATCCACTTTACCCTTAATGAAATGATTTACAACCACATAAATATCTATGACTTATTTTAGACCACAAGGTTCAAAAATCTTTCTTTTTTTCTTAAATTTTGTATCAAGTCAAATTATATTGCATAAATTGAGACGGATGGAATAATAAATAAATAACGAAAAGAAGACATCGCACGACTTATTGACTTTAGTAAACCCGGCAAACCATGTGTAGAAAATTGAAAGGGATCCGATACAATAGTCAATAATCAAGGCTCAAGCCTCAAGGTGGAAAAACTTTAAAACGACAAAATGATTTCAGAAAAGATAGAATTGACATTTTAGAGATGTTTTGAGTAATTGGGTTGTCCTTTGTTACTAAGGTAGTTTGGTTGAGTGTATAAGAATAGTATAAAATATAATGTATTAATAATATTTATATTAGTTATATTTGCATTAGTAATGCTTGTCACACCCCTTTTTCGCTTCGTTCGGTGTCGAAAGGGTTTTTCCAATTAAAGTGACGGTATTGAATAGGGATTATTTTTTATTATTTTACAGAGTCGCCACTTGGAATTGAGTTATGGTGTTCCAAGTCACCTTTTTGAATCCCTAATCAAAAGGAAGTTGACTCTTTTATATTGGTCTGCGAATTAGAAATCCAGGTAAGGAATTCTGTTGACCGAGGGGAAGGTGTTAGGCATCCCTCGAGTCCCGTGGTTCTAGCACGGTCGCTTTTATCAACTTATACTTAACTTAAACTATTTTGGATAAACGTGTTGGTAAGCCTTAGTTCGCTCATTTTTAATGTCTAATAATACATGTCTATATTTCTTATATTAAGCTAGTGAAAAATAATTTTAGGATGATCTTTGTCAAGTGCCCATTGCATCCTTGAATTATTATATTTGTTATTAAGCGTATCGAGAAAGATGCATATTTGCATTCTTAATCGAAATAAAATTTTAGCGGGCCTAAAGCTTATCTAGCATTAAAGGCATTTGCTCGTTTCTTTTAAACTAGAGATAATTTCTTCTTAGTCATTTTACTCTATTTTCACTCTTTTTTACAACGAGTCTTGATTAATTCACGGCTCGCTTCGCTCCCTTACAAATGGTTTTTTCCTCTCTTTTTTTTCTCTTAAAGCAAATGGAGTTTAGGGTTAGCCACACCCCATGTCGCTCTTTCTCTACTTAGTTAATTAACTCGGGTCTCGAATACCTTAGCTCTAAGCTTACTGCCATAACCTTAAAGAATTCAATTAGCAATTAGCAGTTAGCCTATGTCTCTGTGATCCGATTCACATTGGCAATTAACAATTCGTAACCCACCAAAGAATCATCAAATAAACTCAATTTCAAACTTTAAAAAACAAACTAATACTAACAAATTCTAACTGTTCGACTCAAATCCAATTCTCAATTTTTCCATTAAATGGTATGGTAATTCATGCAAAAATATGAATTAATATTAGTATCACGTGAACAATCATGCATACAGATCTAATGTTGCATGCAAATACACTTGATTTAAAACCATTACCTAACTACTTAATTCTTTAACCAATTGCTCATCATTTTCTTTTGTCTAAATAATAATTAAACCAAATCCTATTGAATTCTCTGAAGCAAATTAATACCCACAACTCTCCAACATGTGAACCATCATTCATTAAAATATGAATGAGCAGTAGTATCATTGACTTGGATTCGAACACATTAACAAGACAAGAAAAACGTGACAAACAAATGTGTGGTTAATCAAGTGCCGATGAGCATGATGTGTTCCATTCTAATTTTACACCGACTGATTAGTGGTTCAAATCTTAAGAAATTGTATTTACTTTAGAATTAAAAAAAAAAATATTTCATCTCCTCAGTGAATAGAAAACAGTGTCCATTTTAATTTTTTGAATTAAAAAAGTTGAAACATGTTCATCCCTAGAATATTAATATTTTGAAATCCCCAAATCTACGAACACATACATATAAATCCTCGAACAACTAAATGTACAAAATCATAATGAAATCTCACGTAAACAATCAATTGGGCATGCATATTATATACGGAACCATTTGAACAACTTTGTTCATGCTTTGATTCACAATAAAACTTATAAAAACAATAATACAAGATTGGATAAGAACCTGTGATGAACTAAACAAAAGTAGGAATAGGAATGCCGTCACCGATAACTCGAACCAAAGACCAAACTTCGAACTCCAATCCACAAACCTTCCAAGTTGCTTAATATTTTCCTTTTTCCGTTTCTTGTTTTTAAGTGTTGTCTCCCTTCTCTCTCTCTTTCTCTTATCTAATCCCTGTTTCTCTCTAAAAATTTTTTTCCTCTATCTGTGTACCTCTATCTTTTCTGTTTTTTCTTGTTTTTCCTCCTTTCTGTTTTCTTCTCCTCTTTTCTTATCGTTTTTTTTTCAGTCTTTTTTCCGTCCATGTCTCCCTCACTGTTTTTGTGTAATGTGCATGTGTGTTCCCTATGTTACTTTTTTTTTTTATTCTAACTTTCTCCTCCTGTTTTCCTTCTTTCTCACTTTTCTTTCTTTCTAGCTTCTTTTTTTTTTTTCGTGTTGCTGTGTGTGTGTGCTTTTTTTTTTCTTTTCTTTTAGTGCATGTGTGTGCATGTTTATATAGGAGTGGTGTGTGTGTATGTGTAGTAGTGTGCAAGTGAGTTGTAGTGTAGTGTGGTAGTGTGTGTGTTAGTGTAGGGTAGTAGTTAGTGTGTGTTAGTGTAGGGTAGTAGTTAGTGTGTGTTAGTGTAGGGACGTGCAGGGAGGGGGGAACGTGTGTGTGTGTATAGATTGTGGGGGAAGGGTAGTTGGGTTAGGATTTTTATTTTACTTATTATTATTTTTTATTTTTTTTAAAAAATAAATAAATAAATAAATTTATAAAAACTAAATAAATAACTAAAGTAGTATTTGCTAACTATTTAAAATTAATAAAAATATAGAGAAAGTTGAATAGCTATTCCTAAAAATATATGGCTAAGAAAAAATATTAAAATTACTAGCTTATTTATTAAAACCTAAATTAAAAGAAAATATATTTTTAGAAAAAAATTCTTTTATTTTGCAAAGTAAAAACAAAACTTATACTAAAATATGACTCTGTTTTTTTGAAATCTTTTTCTTAATTTTTTCAAAGAAAACCTACTAAACATGAAATAAAAACTAAAATAAAGATTAGATAAAAAAGAGTTAAAAAATAAATAAATAAATAAATAAAATAATAATATTTAGTGCTAAAAATAGGTTAAGTCAGGAAGGGTCAAAATCACGTGTCTACATTTGCCCCTCTTTGTGTGGGAATACGAAGTATTTTCAGATAAAGAAGTAGACAACGAGACAAGTTTTGACCCTACTATTATTTGAAATGAAAAAGAAAAGAAGGAAAAGATGCGACCGAGTCCTGGTTTTGGACAGCCTACATATCCCGCGTTATAAGGGAATCAGGTTACGTGTAGTTCAATGAGGTGGAATGGTGAGATGATGAGTTAGAGGTCGAGTGAGGTCCCGTCGAGTCTCCGGTTCGCAGCTCCTGTTTTTACACCAAAATGAAAGACAAGAATAAAAATGATCTTTCAAGTACAAGATCCTATCTATTCATCTTCTGTTGAGTCTTGACTTGAATCTTCATGCTTTCTCGAATGCTGAGATATCAACTTTCCACTTGAGTTGCACTCGAAAGTAATTTGTTTCTTCAATCGATTTTGAGTAATGGAGATGAACTTGACAATTGTCCCTGTTCTTCAGGCAGGCACTTGCTCCTTCTGACTTTGGATTTGAAAATCGCCCCGTTCTTCAGGCGGGCTCCTAAGCTTGAATTGAAAGTTGACCCTATTCTCCAGGCGGGCTCCTGAGCTTCAAACTAAAAGTAAGCCTTGTTCTCCAAACATGTTCCTGAACTCAAAATAAATAGCGAACTAGAGCAGTAAATCCCATTTTTCAGGAGGGTCCTGAACATAAAATAAAGTCCCATTTTTCAGGAGGGTCCTGTTGATCCCATTTTCCAGGAGGGTCCTGAGCAGAAAAGTAAAGTCCCATTTTCCAGGAGGGTCCTGAGCAGAAAGGTAAAGTCCCATTTTCCAGGAGGGTCCTGAGCAGAAAGGTGAAGTCCCATTTTTCAGGTGGGTCCTGAGCAGAAAGGTCCCATTTTTCAGGAGGGTCCTGAGCAGAAAAATAAAGTCCCATTTTCCAGGAGGGTCCTGAGCAGAAAAGTAAAATCCCATTTTCCAGGAGGGTCCTGAGCAAAAATAAAGTCTCATTTTCCAGGAGGATCCTGTTGATCTAAATCCCATTTTCCAGGAGGGCCCTGAGTTGAAAATTAAAGTCCCATTTTTCAGGAGGGTCCTGTTGATCTAAATCCCATTTTTCAGGAGGGCCCTGAGTTGAAAATTAAAGTCCCATTTTCCAGGAGGGTCCTGAACAGAAAAGTAAAAACCCATTTTCCAGGAGGGTCCTGAGCTGAAATATAGAGTCCCATTATCCAGGAGGGTCCTGTTGATCCCATTTTTCAGGAGGGTCCTGTTGATCCCATTTTCCAGGAGGGTCCTGAGTAGAAAGGTTGATCCCATTTTCCAGGAGGGTCCTGAGCAGAAAAGTAAAATCTCATTTTTCAGGAGGGTCCTGAGCACAAAATAAAGTCCCATTTTCCAGGAGGGTCCTGTTGATCCCATTTTCCAGGAGGGTCCTGAGCAGAAAATTAAAATCCCAAATAACACGAACAAAAATTTTGCCCCAGTTTTCACTGAAAATTTTTGTGAGTTATTAGCAATTGTAAACTTTATAAATAAACTCGGACCAGGAACTGTATATCCTAGGAGAAAAAGAAAAATAAGTGTCTTCGACTAAAAAATATCTATCCTAGGAGATGAATGCGAAATAATTGTCTGCTACTAGGAAATGTTTATCCTAGGAGACGAATGTAAAATAATTGTCTGCTACTAGGAAATGTTTATCCTAGGAGACGAATGAAAAAATAAATGTCTACTACTAGGAAATGTTTATCCTAGGAGACGAATGAAAAATAATTTTCTGCTACTAGGAAATGTCTATCCTAGGAGACGAATGCAAAGTAATTGTCTGCTACTAGGAAATGTTTATCCCAGGAGACGAATGAAAAAATAAATGCCTACTACTAGGAAATGTTTATCCTAGGAGACGAATGAAAAATAAATATCTACTACTAGAAAATGTTTATCCTAGGAGACGAATGAAAAATAAATGTCTACTACTAGAAAATGTTTATCCTAGGAGACGAGTGAAAAAATAAATGTCTACTACTAGGAAATGTTTATCCTAGGAGACGAATGAAAAATAATTGTCTACTACTAGGAAATGTTTATACTAGGAGACGAGTGAAAAAATAAATGCCTACTACTAGGAAATGTTTATCCTAGGAGACGAATGAAAAATAAATGTCTACTACTAGAAAATGTTTATCCTAGGAGACGAATGAAAAATAATGCCTACTACTAGGAAATGTTTATCCTAGGAGACGAATGAAAAATAAATGTCTACTACTAGGAAATGTTTATCCTAGGAGACGAGTGAAAAAATAAATGCCTACTACTAGGAAATGTTTATCCTAGGAGATGAATGAAAAATAATTGTCTACTACTAGGAAATGTTAATCCTAGGAGACGAATGAAAAATAATTGTCTACTACTAGGAAATGCTCATCCTAGGAGACGAAAGAAGATAAATGTCTACTACCAGGAAATGTTTATCCTAGGAGACGAATGAAAAAATAAACTGATATATGCATGTAACAAAGAAAGAGTGAGAGTTTTTACTGTAATCCTGTTTGCAAGTTCGAACCTCTGAAATTGCCTCTATATCAACAAATTGCCCCTATTTTAGAAATAGAAAGAAAAATTGTGAGTTTCAAAATGGTGGTCGGTTTGTGGTCTTGGCCTTGAGCGCAACAACCTTTTTCTTTTTGTTGTGTTTGACCTTGACTTCAACTTAGGCAGATTGTGCTTGTTGCTTAAACAACCTCATTGAAGAACCTCTAACTGAAGATTTCAGACCCCAATATCTGTCATATTGTCCTCGTTCTACGAACACTGAATCTTGTATTCATTCTCAAACTTGTCAACCACCACAAATTATGGTGCATATCATTTCTTCTCCAATCATATTACATTTGATGTGCGGGCCAGACTTTGCTTTGGCAATTGAGAAACTGATAGCAAATTTTGAAATCATTTCTTGCTTGTTTTGACAAAGACTGACTCAAAGAAAAATGAAAAAGAATAAAGCGATCAGAAGAAGGAGTATTTAAAAAAAATATCCCTTTAGAAAACAGGGAGAAAGGAAGAAAAGACTCCTTTAAACATGATAGTCACCTCTAATGATCGTGACATGCATTTTGAATTAAATGACCTGATCTGTCAATCCAATCTGAACTTTATTCTTTTTGAACATTCAGGCTTTGAAGTCATGCTTCTAAGTTGTGACCTTTGCATTAACGCTCACTATTCAAGCGACTGGTGGTGCCTCAAAGAGTTTTCACCAACAAGTCTCTCTCATTTTTTATTTTTATTTTTATATCTAAAGTAACCTTGCAGGGGGGCTGCGTATAGCATTCTCACTCACCATCGCCTTATGATGCCCGTGAGGGTTTTCACCAATAAGACTCTCTCATTTTCACTTTCTCTCAATTCAATGATGTCTTATGGTGCTGTGGGACCCCCCTCTGATATGACTTTGTTATGCAAGTGACATGACATTGTTCCTCATGATAATCAACACTGAAAGCATACTTGACTTGTCATTCTTAAAAATTGATCAGAAGGTCTTTATTTGGACTGTAATGTGGCTTTTGGACAGGGTTAGAAAGAAAAGGATGGAATGAAGGCTCAAAGATAACACATATAACGGGGTTAAGACTTACAACTTTTGGAATAGATTTTTTTTTTTTTTTTTTTTTTTTTTTTTTGCCCCAGTTTTTGTGACTGGAAGTTTTCAGGACTTTTCTTGGTTGGATCGAACCCCAAGATAGGGCTAGAAAGAAAAGGCGGCATGACGCTCGGAAGACACTTAAAATAGGGTTAGAATTACAACTTTTGGAATTAACTCACAAAGAAAATAACCTTTGCCCCAGTTTCTTTTAAACCGGGTAACTTGAAACTTTTACTTGGTTGGCCCGAACCCCAGAGTAGGGCTGCCTACGTATCTTGTCGTAGTAAGAATCAGGTCAAACGTAGTTCCGAAAAACATGTCTTTTTGGCCCTTTTTTATGGTTTTTTTTTTTTTTTTTTGTAAAGAGCACCAGAGAATGAAGAGGAAGAAATTCCTTCATTGATCAAGCATGTCTTGATTTCAGTTGGTACCAACAATTAGTATTGTGCATAGGAATCATTATCAATTACTTTCGGCCGAATTCGGGGTCACCTTAGAAGTAACTCCTATAGTTTCAAATGGTACCTCAAACATACCTAAGTATTGACACAAGATGTTCATCTTACCTTAATCAAGGGTTTAGAATTATTTCTATCCTCATGTTTCAAATGCCCTTACCAAAAATAGAGTCCTAATTTACTCACAAAAGAATCGATTAAAATCTTAGGACGTTGTGAAGCAACTCACACTCAGAAAGATATTCAATGCATGCAATCGAGATACCATATGCTTGACCGTCATGTAAGTATCCACTAATATGAGAACACTAAAAATGAGATCAAGTAGGGCTTGTCATTGGTTTGTAACATAGGCTTAGCGCTGGGTAGGATATTCATTTGGGATAGAGTGACTATTCCCTCCTTAAGCATTGCACTATGCGCTCGAATTTTTGTCTTTTGACACTTGTTCTTCATTTGCTTTGATGCTTCTTCTCATTTTCTTTGACTTTTCACCTCACTTCTTGTTGAGTATTTATTTTTTTTTTTTTTTTTTTTTTTTTTTTTTTTTTGAGTTTCTTTCTTGCTTTTTTCTTCTGGTCTCGCATTTTTCTTGAACCTTCACCTTTCTATCTTTTTGTATTTTCATCCAACTTAGATCTTTGTTAGTGCGCTCAAGAAGGCAGGGTTAAAAGAGGGGTAGTGCATTTATGCACTGAAAAAGATATAGGTTAAAATTTGGTTGTCCTATAAAAAGGCTTTAAGCTCAAAAGGGGGTGTCTATGGATTAAATTTCATTTGGTAGGCTTCAAAGGCACAATCGGAGCAAAGAAAGCCTACAATCCTTTCTCAAGTCAAATGTTTCTCAAAATTTTGCCTCAACAAACATTCGGGCCAAGTTCTAGATCAACGAAGCTATGTCATTGAATTTTTTATCTAAAGCTCACCACACAATACACATGAAACAATGAGGTTAGATTTATTTTAACCCTGATTTTAAGCGATAAATTCTCAAGTGTCCCTTTAGCATAATCAAGAGGTACCAAAAGAAACTATAGTTCACAATAAAGTTGGCCCACCTCATCATACCGAGTAATTTAACATTTATTATTTTTCACATACACATTTTTAAGTATGTTGGTACCAACCAAAACGAGAGATTCTTTTTTTAAAAAAAAACTTTTTTTTTTCTTTTTTTTTTTTTAAGTGGGACCGAACTCAAAAGAAGAGTTGCCTACGTATCTTGTTGAAACAAGAATCAGGTCGGACGTAGTTCAGAAAATTTCAAATAAAACGTAACAAACTTTGTTTTTATTATTTTTTTTTTGAAATTTTTTGAATAGGGAATTTTATTTTATTTTTTGAATTTTTAAATAAAGTGAAAAACTCTTTGTTTGATTTTTTTTTTCTTTAAGTTCACCGAACCCGATAAGGGTTGCCTACGTATCTCATTAGGGTGAGAATCAGGTGTGCGTAGTTCGTAAGACCATAAATTTTTATTTATATATTTTTTTTTAAAAAAAATTTCTTCTATTTCATTAAGCTGCCTAAAGTTGGTCAACAATCAAACAGGTCTTCCAAATAAATGTCAAAGAGCACATATGATGCACATGTTGGTCAATTAAAGAGGGACACCTGGCCTAGAAGCACCCGACCCCTGTGTCGAGTCCCACTAAGTCAAATGCACATGATGCATATAAAGCGGAGCCTAATAGGGATAGTCACATCTGAGTTTCAGTTCTACTAGGTTTAATCTGATGGAAATAGGTGTCTAGACTGGCTTACCCGAGCGGACACTCGAGCCAGGGGGGCAACTTGTTCGGTAGCAGAGCTATTCCGCCTTCGTTGCTGATCAAAACCCCGCCTAACATGTGTGACTAATAATCCTTCACCAGGTGCCTGGACACTCTGGCTTTATCTCAAAAAAGAAAGTAGGATGCATACTTTGCATTCCTTCTACCCTATATTTCAGAGACTCGGAAAGGGTGCACTAGAGAAGATAATTTATAGTACAATTCAACAATATCAAAGCGATAAATGAGCAATACGTAACACATTAGGCCAACAAATACAATATCCAAATAATTAAAGCAAGTATAAGTCAATATCAAAAGCTCGAATTCTAGTTAGTCCCCAGCAGAGTCGCCAGAGATGTCACACCCCTTTTTCGCTTCGTTCGGTGTCGAAAGGGTTTTTCCAATTAAAGTGACGGTATTGAATAGGGATTATTTTTTATTATTTTACAGAGTCGCCACTTGGAATTGAGTTATGGTGTTCCAAGTCACCTTTTTGAATCCCTAATCAAAAGGAAGTTGACTCTTTTATATTGGTCTGCGAATTAGAAATCCAGGTAAGGAATTCTGTTGACCGAGGGGAAGGTGTTAGGCATCCCTCGAGTCCCGTGGTTCTAGCACGGTCGCTTTTATCAACTTATACTTAACTTAAACTATTTTGGATAAACGTGTTGGTAAGCCTTAGTTCGCTCATTTTTAATGTCTAATAATACATGTCTATATTTCTTATATTAAGCTAGTGAAAAATAATTTTAGGATGATCTTTGTCAAGTGCCCATTGCATCCTTGAATTATTATATTTGTTATTAAGCGTATCGAGAAAGATGCATATTTGCATTCTTAATCGAAATAAAATTTTAGCGGGCCTAAAGCTTATCTAGCATTAAAGGCATTTGCTCGTTTCTTTTAAACTAGAGATAATTTCTTCTTAGTCATTTTACTCTATTTTCACTCTTTTTTACAACGAGTCTTGATTAATTCACGGCTCGCTTCGCTCCCTTACAAATGGTTTTTTCCTCTCTTTTTTTTCTCTTAAAGCAAATGGAGTTTAGGGTTAGCCACACCCCATGTCGCTCTTTCTCTACTTAGTTAATTAACTCGGGTCTCGAATACCTTAGCTCTAAGCTTACTGCCATAACCTTAAAGAATTCAATTAGCAATTAGCAGTTAGCCTATGTCTCTGTGATCCGATTCACATTGGCAATTAACAATTCGTAACCCACCAAAGAATCATCAAATAAACTCAATTTCAAACTTTAAAAAACAAACTAATACTAACAAATTCTAACTGTTCGACTCAAATCCAATTCTCAATTTTTCCATTAAATGGTATGGTAATTCATGCAAAAATATGAATTAATATTAGTATCACGTGAACAATCATGCATACAGATCTAATGTTGCATGCAAATACACTTGATTTAAAACCATTACCTAACTACTTAATTCTTTAACCAATTGCTCATCATTTTCTTTTGTCTAAATAATAATTAAACCAAATCCTATTGAATTCTCTGAAGCAAATTAATACCCACAACTCTCCAACATGTGAACCATCATTCATTAAAATATGAATGAGCAGTAGTATCATTGACTTGGATTCGAACACATTAACAAGACAAGAAAAACGTGACAAACAAATGTGTGGTTAATCAAGTGCCGATGAGCATGATGTGTTCCATTCTAATTTTACACCGACTGATTAGTGGTTCAAATCTTAAGAAATTGTATTTACTTTAGAATTAAAAAAAAAAATATTTCATCTCCTCAGTGAATAGAAAACAGTGTCCATTTTAATTTTTTGAATTAAAAAAGTTGAAACATGTTCATCCCTAGAATATTAATATTTTGAAATCCCCAAATCTACGAACACATACATATAAATCCTCGAACAACTAAATGTACAAAATCATAATGAAATCTCACGTAAACAATCAATTGGGCATGCATATTATATACGGAACCATTTGAACAACTTTGTTCATGCTTTGATTCACAATAAAACTTATAAAAACAATAATACAAGATTGGATAAGAACCTGTGATGAACTAAACAAAAGTAGGAATAGGAATGCCGTCACCGATAACTCGAACCAAAGACCAAACTTCGAACTCCAATCCACAAACCTTCCAAGTTGCTTAATATTTTCCTTTTTCCGTTTCTTGTTTTTAAGTGTTGTCTCCCTTCTCTCTATCTTTCTCTTATCTAATCCCTGTTTCTCTCTAATTTTTTTTTTCCTCTATCTGTGTACCTCTATCTTTTCTGTTTTTTCTTGTTTTTCCTCCTTTCTGTTTTCTTCTCCTCTTTTCTTATCGTTTTTTTTTCAGTCTTTTTTCCGTCCATGTCTCCCTCATTGTTTTTGTGTAATGTGCATGTGTGTTCCCTATGTTACTTTTTTTTTTTATTCTAACTTTCTCCTCCTGTTTTCCTTCTTTCTCACTTTTCTTTCTTTCTAGCTTCTTTTTTTTTTTTCGTGTTGCTGTGTGTGTGTGCTTTTTTTTTCTTTTCTTTTAGTGCATGTGTGTGCATGTTTATATAGGAGTGGTGTGTGTGTATGTGTAGTAGTGTGCAAGTGAGTTGTAGTGTAGTGTGGTAGTGTGTGTGTTAGTGTAGGGTAGTAGTTAGTGTGTGTTAGTGTAGGGTAGTAGTTAGTGTGTGTTAGTGTAGGGACGTGCAGGGAGGGGGGAACGTGTGTGTGTGTATAGATTGTGGGGGAAGGGTAGTTGGGTTAGGATTTTTATTTTACTTATTATTATTTTTTATTTTTTTTAAAAAATAAATAAATAAATAAATTTATAAGAACTAAATAAATAACTAAAGTAGTATTTGCTAACTATTTAAAATTAATAAAAATATAGAGAAAGTTGAATAGCTATTCCTAAAAATATATGGCTAAGAAAAAATATTAAAATTACTAGCTTATTTATTAAAACCTAAATTAAAAGAAAATATATTTTTAGAAAAAAATTCTTTTATTTTGCAAAGTAAAAACAAAACTTATACTAAAATATGACTCTGTTTTTTTGAAATCTTTTTCTTAATTTTTTCAAAGAAAACCTACTAAACATGAAATAAAAACTAAAATAAAGATTAGATAAAAAAGAGTTAAAAAATAAATAAATAAATAAATAAAATAATAATATTTAGTGCTAAAAATAGGTTAAGTCAGGAAGGGTCAAAATCACGTGTCTACAATGCTAGTATTAATTGTGCTTACATTAGTTATGCTGAGATTATTTTTTATGCAGCGTTTGATTTGATGTGTTAAAAATAATTTGTATTGCAAATTTTAAAATAAGAAAAATTATTTACAAAAAGACCCTCTATAAATATAATGAAAATGATGTGAAAAAAATTTTGAGAGGCTATTGTGTCTTTACCTATGTTAATGCATGCATTAAAGTCCCTTGCATTGCTAATACCAAGGTTTTTCATGTATTAGTTATACATAGCAAACAATAGAGTGTATAACTATTACTTGCACTAGTTATACATAAGTTGAAAAAGTATATCAAACAAGGTATTATTGGGTTCGAAAATCGAGAGGGCGTCATGCGGAAGCTAATAGTTGCAAACCATAGAAACGATAATTCAGATGACAAAGAAAAACATACTAAAGCCATAATTATTATTTGATTTGGCCAATTGGCCTACATATAAAAATTAATATAAAAATATCATAAAAATTATGAGAGAAAAATCTCCCCATAAACAAGACTCTTAAATGACTACATTGTGGATGCTATTGTGTTATGGTATGAGAAGAGGGGCCTTCTATTTATAGAGGTCCAAAACCTTTCCTCTAAGAAAGAGGTTAGCCAAATATGAAAAAGTTTTATATTTTCCTTTTAGGAAAAGTAAAAGTAATTATGGTACTATTACTTTTATTTTCCTTCTAAGAAAAGTAAAACTTAAATTTGGTAAGAAAATCAGGGCAAAAACCCTAACAGGTATTAGTAATACATAGAGCTAATGCATGCATTATTTTTTCTAATGCATCCTACCAAACGACCCCTAAATGTTTGTGTCTAGCCCTATTACTAATTTCCAAAAAAAAAAAAAAAGTGAATACTAGTCAAAATTGTCGCTTATTTTACTTATAATACAGAATCCGTATCAGTATGGGTCTAATATATGTTACTTTTTCTATGTCAATTTATGTAATATTGATGAAATTTTGAGTCAATCAAATCTTTTATATGTGTTTTTTCAAAAAAAAAATATTTTAAATTGTTAATTATTATGATTTATCGTTTTTTTGTTTTACGTAATTTTCACATACTATTCACTTCCTTATGAAATTTCAAGCGTCAACCAATTTTTTTATTTGTTCTTTTTTATATATATTTTAAGTTGTTAATTATTGTGATTTATAGTACTTTTACGTAATTTTCACATAATATATGTTACTCCTGTTGTCCCAATTTATGTGGTACAGATAGAATTTTGAGAGTAAACTAAATTGTTTATAAGATTTTTTGATATTTAAAATATTATTGTGATTTATAGTACTTTAATGTAATTTTCACATAATATATAGTACTTCTTTGTCCCAATTTATGTGGTACAAATAGAATTTGGAGAGTCACTCAAATTTTTTATAAAGTTTTTAAATACTTAAATTGTTAATTATTGTGATTTATAATATATTTTATGTAATTGTCACATAATATATGTTACTCCCTTTGTTCCAATTTATGTGGTACATATTTAAAATTTTGAGAGTCAATCAATTTCTTTATAAGACTTTTGGATATTTAAGTTGTTAATCATTGTGATTTATAGTACTCTTTACGTAATTTTTCACATAATATATGTTACTTTCTTTGTCCCAATTTATGTGGTATAGATAATAGTCAGCCAAATCTTCTATATGTTTTTAGATATTTTAAATTACTAATTATTGTGATTTATATTTTTTTAATGTAATTGTTAAATATAATATAAAATAAAATAATAAATAAATTAAAATGGAGATACTTCTAAAAATATCCTTAACTAGACGCAGGCATGTGGACGGACGGTTGGTTACTTGTAGCCGCTTATTAGATAGTAGTAGTACTAATAATATGTGATGCTTGCAGCCAGACTACTACTGATTCATGTGTAACACGAACTTTTATTTTGGCATCTAAATTAGATGTTGTTTATTTTAAAATATTTAAATCAGCGTCCAAGTGTGTCATTTTGGCTCCATGTGTTTGGCCAAAATTTTGAATCATTGCCATGGGTGGGTCGTACCATGGTGAGGTAGGTGGTGTTTATTTTTCAAAACAATTATAGTGTAAAATTTGTTGTAACAAACATTAAAAAAAATAAAAGAATATCAATGTTTACAATAATTAGAAAACGCCTGTGTTGTTTGATGTGAAAACTAACTTTGAAAAATTAAGTTCTCTTTAACACTTTTTGAAAACAAATGCCACCTAATCTAAAGATAATACAACCACATGAACATAAAATCATTACTGTCTACACATTATTCTTGATGATTAATTCAAGTATTTATCAAGGAGGATCCAATGTAGTAGTAATTGTCAAGGCGGATCCAATATAGTAGTAATTATCAAGGAGGATTAACGCACCATCACAATTTACCGTTCATGTGAAACTACTAGCGGTCGTTTGGTAGGAGGTATAAGGTGGGATATCCCATGGAAAAGTTAAAGTTATCCCATGGATAAAATTTATACCATGTTTGGTTGATGGTATAAATTTATCCCTGGAATAATTTACACCATCAACCAAACATGGTATAAAACTAATATCAAAGTTAATCTTGGTATAATCCATCAACCATGGGACTATTTTATAACATCTCCCATATGGTATAAAACAGTCCAGGGATAATTTATTCTACGTACCAAAAGACCCCGTACTTAATTAATTATGGCAAAGCATCACAAATAGATAAGATTTAGTCCATAATTACAAGGCCTATTGTCATGTGTCCTTAGTCTTTAACTAAGCATGCACACGTGCGACACTTGACAACTTGCTCACGTTCTTGCACCATTTGCTCACGATCTTGCTATCCCAAGTCAGCCTAAGACACTAGGTATCGCTAAGAGAATGGAAGAATGAACACAAGAGAGTTGTTAGGAAGATTTATATTAGAGAGAACTTAAAAAATTTGCTTGATGATTTTACAAATGAGTGTCCCTCTATTTATACTACTCATTTAGGAGCTAAAGTGTAAATAATAATTATTACACAAGTCTCTACATATTTACACTTAGGCCCTTCTCTAGAACTCTCTACATGCCTAGAATATTTTAAGTTCCTTCTATGCAAATCCATGACATTCTAGGTTCTATTAAGGAAAACTCCCATAATTCTCTAGAATCCTCCACATATATGCTAGTCTTTCTTATGTAAGCCTTCCACATGGATAACTTTATCCCATGTGGCGCCTATGGAACGTGATGACATGGCGGGTCATCACACTATGCTATGCAATTTTTTTATTAATTATATCTTGATTTTTTAAAGTGACAATTATTTTAGATCAGTTATTTTTAATAAGCACGATAACTAAAGAAAACCTGAAGGAGTACGTACTAAGTTATACAATAACATCCGTCACATAGTGATTTTAACTTTTTAAAATATTTTTTAAAATATATATTTGCCATGTTAAATATATATTAAAATTGTATTTTCAGCTAAAACGACTATGGAGGTTCACTAGATAAAGCTAAATAACGATAAAATAAAAATAAATGAGTTTGAATTAATTACTATAAGTTGAATGACATTCATACGTTCAACTCCGGAGAAGAGATAACGAATAAGAGAGAAAAGGTAAAGGATGAATATTGGGGGAATTTGAGGAAAAAGACAAACCCTATTTTAATGATGTGGCAAAAATATTTTAGTGAATAAAAAAATGTGAATAAGATATTAATTTACTATTTTTATGTAGTAGCTTAGCAATCTAGGAGTACATAATATTTCTTTTTATATAAGGTCATGTGCCATAAGAACACGAATAAAAATACAATTATGTAATTGAATTCATCTTTCTCGATTTATTTCAGTTACAAGTCATTAGACGATATAGAACAAGGATACAAGACAATTGATAAGTGGTGATTTTATCACTTATTCAGTATTGTTTACTTATATTTGTAGTTTTTTTAATATGCAATTATGCTCAATCTGATGAAATTTTTCGTCTTTTATGTGTGTGGATCAGTACACGCGGTCAAAATAAAAAATGATAAAGAAGCAAAAAAAAAAATGAAATGGTGAAATCAACACTTGTGAAGTCTAGGGGATATCAGAGATCTGTATGTCTAGCAAAGGACTACTTTTAATATCTACTTGAGAATCTACGTCTAGTAAAGGTTACCTCTGCAGTTCAATAGAAATTTAGAGGCGTGATCTATTCTATTACATATACGCTAACAGAGATTTGTGTGATCCAACGGAAATTTGTGAGTGACCTATAACAGAGGGTAGTGCGACCTCGCACATGTGGAGTACAGTGTGCAACTTGATCTGGTGGCCAGGGACAATTTTTGTCCAGAAAATTTAGAGCTTGCAGTTTACTATAAACAGCAACACTTAGTTTTTAATAATCTTTTGTTTGAGAAAACACTAAAGAAATCCTTGGAGAAACGTATGGAATTAAGAATTGCAACACTAGTCTGGAGGAATTCAACTTGTGCTTAGTTTCTAAACTCTTTTACTCTATTTTCGGGATTAATATGATCAGTTCTTCTTGTTTATTTGTTTGACTCTATCATGAGCAGCTAAATATCTATCTAAGATTTAAGCCACATCTATGATATTCATTTAATTTCTTGATTTGTTCATGGAATAATGTGTTAGTGTTTTAATTATTTTGATTGAATCTGGGTTTACTTTATAATTGAGTAAATGCACACGCTTGGTTGTGCCCTTGCGCTCCATCTTGAAAAAGAAGAACATATCATGGGGTTTGGTTCAATTAGTGGTGACAACATTGCCTAAGGAATCAAAGCATCAAACCAATAGAGATCGCAAGGAATAGTTTACGTCCCAAAAAATTTCAGAATTATTGTTTATACATGCATAACGATTAGGGGTATGAGTTAAGGAAAAATATGTCTTTGCATAAGAAGATTGTGATGTATGAACAAAGGTATCTAATAATGGGCTGCTAATAACTAATCCACACAAATCACAAAGTTGAATGAATTCACAAAGGCGGTGAAACCGTAGATTTCTCTTCTATTGATTACATCATATCTTCATTATGCATTCTTATTGTTAGCCCGTAAGTCTTAGTTTACTATTGATCAAGATAACTTAAAAAAGATAATTGACAGTGTGTTATGCATAGATAAACAGAGTGAGACTTAACTACCTCATATAATTGATTTCTATGAAAATTGGCGAGAATACTGTTGAGCATTATCAATAAATAGGGATAAGAATAGTTACATTTACAATAAAATAGCTACTCAAGCGAATGTTATTTCTCTTCATCACAAAGAAAGTTCAAATCCATTTAACTTTAAAGTTTTCATCAGTACGAGCATGAAAAACTTGACTTTTTTTAAGTTGCCCAATATTATCACACGACAAGATTGGTCTTGGAGGTGAGTTTATTTGAATTTCAAGTTCAAATAGCAATATGATTGTAACCAAGTTAGCTTGGTTATTGTGTTTGCTAGGACTTTGTACTAATTAGAATATTTGGAGGAACTTGCTATCGTGCGTTATTCTTTGATGACGATGACACTAGTGTAACTCCTAGTAGGCATGAATTGGCATACTTTGTTAACCACAAAAGCTAGATCTGATCTTGTAGGAGTATCATATTGTAAGGCATCAATAATGTCACACAAATATCTAAGATTTGTTTAAAATTACAAATTTCAAAAGTTTTTCTTTCTTTTCAAATTTTTTGTGTTGCAAATATTTTCACATAAATTAGTACGGGAAAGTACTAAATTTCATTAATTCTCTTATTATAAACAGATATACTTGGTATAACCCTCTAACTTTATACAAATGTGCGATTATATATCTGAATACACTACTTTTTTAAAATTTGTTTTTGAAAAACATGAACGAAATATAATACAATCGTTAAATTCCATCCACAGATAGCGTCAAAAACAATATGAGCACACTGTTCAATTTTGAATTATGTTACGTGTAATGATTGAATTAATTATAAAAATAATAGCTGCCCATGTTTTTCTTGTGACAAAGAGAAATGCATAATGTTCCTCTTTCAATTATGCAACTAAAGAACATTACACATGTGAATTTAGTTTTTATCAATTGGGACAGCTTGTGTTTTTGCTGGTTCAATGTTTTAGAACCATATTTCAAGGTGTTATTAACTTATTATTTGGGGGGGACAGAAACTATCTTGTATTTTCTATATATAGGACATTGATTTGAGTTGTCTATGATAGCACTTGACATATTAACTTGTTTGGGCCAAAGATTACTTGTCTTTGATCCTAATTTATTGGGATCTGATTGTAAAAGGTATTTTTCTCTTTCTTAAATATATATAAATTTTAAGAAATCATGATTAATAAATACTCCATTCTTTTAAAAAAGAATGACCTACTTTTCTTTTTAGTCCGTTTCAAAAAGAATGACCCTTTCCTTTTTTGGCAACAATTTAATTTCAACTTTCCACATGACATGTTTAAGACCACAAGATTAAAGAACATTTTGGTACATTTGCCATAACTTTAATTTAGGACCATAAGATTCAAAAGTCTTCTTTATTTTCTTAAACTCCGTGTCAAGTCAAACTAGGTCATTTTTTTTAAAACGAAGGGAGTAATAGTTATTAAAGTGATTTATATATTCAGAATCATTGAAAAAATTTAATATTGTACACATGCGATGATATCACATATGAATAGCTGGGTCAAACACTTTCAAAAAAGGACCAAGCTTAAGACTCATAGCAACACTTTAAAATAATTATCAAATACAACAAAAATAGCAATATTTTAGTGGGTTCTTATCCTCCCTTGTTTTCTCTCTCTCTCTCTCTCTTCTTTCTCTAGCCTTTATTTTTTTCTTCTTTTTGGGTTTTTTTTTCTATTTTTTTTTTCTTTCCATTTCTTTCTTTTCGCTATTTTTTTCTCTCTTCTATCTTTAGCCTTTATTTCTTCTTTTTTTTTTAGTTTTTTATCTTTTTTTCTATTTTTGTTTTTTTTTTCTTTTCCTTTTCTTTCTTTTCGCTTTTCTTTTTCTTTTTTTTCTCTCTCTTCTATCTCTAGCTTCTATTTTTCTTTTTTTTCTTTTTCTTTTTAAGTTTTTTTTTTCTTTTTTTTTTTGTATTTTTTCTTTCTCTTTTTTCTTTTGGTTCTATTTTTTTTTTTTTTGTATTTTTGGGAAACATGGTTGCGTTGAGCACAAGTCATGGATAGTCATGGATGATAACGAAAATATCAAACCACTTATTGTATCTGTATTTGCACCATTTTTTTTTTTTTGTATTTGTTGATGCAATTGTATTTGTTGATACAATGGAATCATCCAAATACAAATGATATGTTTTTATACAATTCTATTTTCGTTGATGCACTTGTATTTTAAGAACTGTTTTGTATTTGTATTTTATAGTTAACTGCATAGTGTATTTATATTTTATGGTTTCATTTTTTTTGTATTTGTATTTGTATTCTACTTTCATCGATGCACTTGTGTTTTTAAATAACTATTTTGTGTTTATATTTGTAATTAACCTCATATTGTATCTGTATTTGTAATTTCATTTGTTTGTATTTGAATTTATAGTTGACTGCATCATTTGTATTTTTAAACAATTGAAAAAGAATTATTTTCTTTTATGAACACTTGTATATATATTCATTGATAAGAATTGTATTTTATTGATACAAAATGAACAATACAAATACAAATGATAAAGCATACAAATACAAATGTTACATTTGTATCAAATGATCATGTTTATACAACTTGAACCATACACATACAAATGATACTTGTTAATATACAAATACAAATGATAAAATTTAATATACAAATACTAATGGTATATTTGTATTAAATGATACATTGCATATTTATATATCTTAGACTCAAGCAAATATAATTAATCCATATACTTATTTGTAAACAACTAATAAATTGTACATATTCACGGCTAAACTATCCAAATACAAATAATAAATTTATTTGAAATATATAATTTGATAAAAATAAATATAAAACATTAAAAATATATAAAATACAACAAAAAAAGAAAAAGAACGAAAAAAAAAATTAAAAAAATGATAAAGAAAAAAAATGAAAAAAAGAAAAAAATAGAAGGAAAAAAAGGGACAACAAAAGAAAAAAGAAAAAGAAAAAAAAAATACAAAAGAAAAAAAGAAACAAAAACGAAAAAAGAAAAAAAAGGATGAAAAAAACAGATTTTTTTTTTAAAAAAAGAGAGAGAGAGAGAGAGAAAATATAAAAAAACGAGAAAAAAATGAAAAGGAAAAAAAGGAAAAAAATGGAAAAAAAAAAAAAGAAGAAGAAAGAAAATAGATGATAGAAATAGAAGATAGAGAAAAAGAGAAAATTAAGGGAGAAAATAAAGGAGAGAGTTGCTACTTGCTATGAAATGTAATTATGTAAATGTTGCTATTTTTTTCCTAGTTAAATTTATTTGTTGCTATATCTGAAATTTCCCCTATTTTATACTCCACGTAACTTTTCCTTCTAATTTCTACCATTCGATTTTATTCTTTTTGCTGCTTAATGTTGGTGGATGGATAAAAGGCCGAAGTGCACAAATATCATTTTCGGGGCAATCATTTAATTTACATTCGAGCTTGAAATCGTTTACTCGTATTGAGAATAATTTGAGACGTACACGATGAAAAGTTGGAAATTTACATCTAACTCGGACATTTTCGTCAAAATTGTGTTCTTGTGAAAGGCTAAACATCGGAGATTTTCGCCTCAAATTTGGTAATGGCCTATCAAAGAACTTTTGACATTTTTTATTGAAGTTAGGAATTTTACAAGGCCAAATTTTAGACGTTTTTAACTGAAGTTTTACCTGCAAGACTAACTTGAGTCACTTTTACTGAAATGTAGGTAAAAATTGGCTAAACTTTTGGCCATGTGTGTTGGAATTTTCATGTATGCATGTACTTCAATCATGTATGAATGAAATGCATGTAAAATTGGCAAAAATTTCAGCCATGTCTGTATGATTTATTTTTTTGGTCATAAAAAAAATTATTCTTGGAATTTCAACAATACAACAACGACAACAACGTACCCAGTAAAATCCCACAAGTGAGGTATGGGGAGGATAGAATGTACGCAGACCTTACCACTACCTTGTGGAGGTAGAGAGGTTGTTTCCGAAAGACCTTCGACTCATGTGTAGCAAAAGGGAATGTCTGAGCCCCGATTCGAACCGGGCACCTCTAGTGTGTGAAACCACACCTCGAATTTCAACAATATGACATACAATTCATCATTTAAATCTACTCAGAATAAGCTCAAATTTAAAACATAAGTTTCATATATCTTAAATAACAAACTTTAATCATCAATTCGTCAAAACAACAAATATTAGAAACTCATTTAGCAACTTTTAATCTTTTTATGTATCACCCAAGTGCATGTAAAATAGGTTAAAATTTCACTCATGGGTATCTAAACTAGACTTTTTCTTTTTTGCAAATTTTTTTTATATATATCCTTCAAATTTCAACAATTCAACACCAAAATCCACTCCAATAAGCTAAAATTTGAAACTTAAGTTTCATATATTATAAAAAATAAATCATCAATTTGTCAAAAAAATAAGAAATCTAGTTTGAAATTTCTTCAAAGCATGATATTTCAATTTATATAAATTCAAAAAATACGGAGTATTGTACACCGACGAAGAGAAGAAGAAGAAGAAATGGTGATACCAGTTAAATAGTTTTTAATAGTGGGTACAAGTTAAATGAGGCGACAAAATAGGGCCCGTAAATTTTTAACCTGATAAGAGCACAACCGGACTAGGATTTGGACCAACTTTCGGCATAGACAAGGCAACAACATGTACCTGCCCCAACCACTAATCAATCGGCCTAATCCTTATGGGATTTACAGTTTTGTACATTGTAAAACAATTCCTAGGATTTATATACAAAAAAAGAAAAAAATAAGATATCTTTTTTAAATATTGCAGGAATAGCATATTTAAAGGGAAAAATTACATAAAAGTGCATTAATAGATGTATATACAATACTGTCTTTTTATTTCGATGATTTTCTTGTTCCTCTTCATTTTATACACACTTATACAATGTAAATAGATTGTTAAAATATTATATATACATATGTATATATTTGTATAGTTATGCATATTATTGAATAATTGTATATATAACATTATGCAATATAATAAAAAGATTGTATTGTATATACAACAATATATAATACAATATACATATGTATACGATGTTATACCCAAAAAAAAAAGTTACTATTCATTCTGTAGCCAAATCCTAGTTTTGGGCTATAAAAATGTAATGTACTTTTTTGGCCACAAAATTGCAATGTATATTTGCAATGTGTAATTTTTTTTTTGGGTAATTATCCCTATTTAAAAATAGATAGAGAAGATTTAAGAATAAAAAGTACAAAAAAAGGAATCTTAAGTCTAACATTATGTGCCCCATTAAATAAGGACTAGGTACGGTAAAAAATCAACTCTTTTCTCTATCTTCTCTAAAAACCGGGCAAAAATCTCATTTTTTTCTCTTTTATTTTTCTTCCATAAAACTAACTAAAACTAATCCTAGTTCTAATGTTTGTATAACACTAATTAGGGATAGATATGGGGTAAAAATGGGGAGAGGATTAACTCTAGGAATATCGTGTAGTAGTTTCAACAGTTTTTGGGATGTTGGGACAGTGTTTAAAAATTCTTCCATCTCCCTCAGAAATTAGAGTAGAATGAAATTGTCCAAGGCAAGAGCTCATTGGGGAAGCTACTAGAGCAACTACTTTATACCAAGATTTTTACTCTCAAAATTTGGCTCATCGATAAGGGATTTTCGATCGAAAATGTTATCAAATATCTCCAACAGAGGGAGCCAGCATGTAATTAAGTGAATAATTAAAACAAGAATAAGATGACTTGAAAACCATTGTTACAGGAATAACAAATAAAATACATATATATGTATACAATTTACTAAATATTCTCTTATTGAGGTTTAGCTTTAAGCCACTAATTTCGATAAGTCTTCTGATAAATTGCATGTTTTACAGTCATGATTCAGGTGTGTCTCCAACCCAAAACTCACGTGTGACTTGTGTTTTACACTCACAATTCAGTCCACTTTAGGCCACACCTTTAAGTGATCTTAATGAATATGAGTTCTTTACCTAGATCACACTTATAAATACAAGTACGTCTCAATTTTCTTATTAACCTACCTTCCTTTACCTATTTCTTTGATATTTATAGAATTAAAATTTAAATTATATACACTAATAGTTTTAAAAAATATTCTCACGACATGAGTATATATAGACTTTTTTATAGAAATATATATTCTAATTGCATGTCACAAATAAGTATACGTCTTTCTGAGATGCAATGATGAACTAAATGATTTGCATATTTGCTGTTGATCAATCCAAGTCAAACTATATTGCCATTGTCAAGCCTGATTTACATTTATGTCTCATAAGTAAGATGTAATTGACGATTTAGCAATTAAAAGAAATAAACATAAGATGGTATACATTACCCAAATATTATTCAATGAAGATAACAATAAGGAAATCAATTAATTTGCTTTAAATCCTTTGCCTCAGGCCTGTTTTCCCAAGAGTTGGATAATTGGTCTTTGCTTGAGACTTATAAGGACACATTTGGAAATAAAAATTATTCTCTTTTATTCGGAATCATTCACTTTATTTGAAAACTAATACATGTTTGGACATGCGATATCAAGTTCGTAATTTGAAATCATGAGATAAAATCAGTGTTTGGACATGTGATTTCATCTCGTGATTTCATATCATGATATGAAATCCCAAATTCTCCAAAAAATGTGATTTGGGATTTCATATCATGATTTGAATTTTTTTAAAACATAAAAATTGGCCCACAAGTGTAAGTACATCATGTGTACTTGTGTATGACTTTGACAAAAACTCTCTAGATATTTTTACTGTTTAATAGGTGATGAATCAAGAATAGAGATTCATCTCATTATTTTACAGTGGTGTAAAAAAATATAAAATAAAGAGAAAAAATATAATTTAGATCACATGAACGAAAAGAAATCAATCAACATGAAACTCAAAATTCGAGTCTACTTAATTATTCAATAAGAAAAATTTAAGTCATAAGAGAGAAAAAATATTTAATAGCTTGGATTGCTATCCACGATCATTGGAGTACCTTATAGCTTACTAGTTACTACTCGAGAGTAGAGATGCTTTAACTATTTAGTTTTGACCATAGTAGTATAATAAATTTTAGCGTTGGAACTTCGATTAGTTTTTGATTAATTTTTATAAAATAAAAAATTTATTCAATCATTCGGTATGACTATAAATTTATATAAAATCAGTCGATTTCTCTTCAGTCTGAAAAGATCAAGAATAGTCTTATCGAGAGACTTGGAGAAAAACTGAGCAACATAATCTGCAACTATAAATTCTTTATATAGTGCGGGTGTTTCATCTTATATGAGCTCTTTGATTGAACCAAAGATTTTTGGAGGTTCTAAAAGACAATTGAAGAAGCATGCCACTGAAATCCTTGGTCCTACCTTTTTGACTACAACTCTAAGAGTTGCACTTACAAACTTCTCATTTGATAGGATCTGTTACAAAATCAGATTGAGATGAGTAACAATTTTTAAAGAAATGAAGATAAAAACTTGTGTTTTTGTTGCAAACCTGAAGAAGGTCACCACTATTAACAACCAAAGCATGTTTTTGCTTTCACGTCTCTATCAAATTGTAGTCATGAATTTTACAATATCAAAGTAGTTTTCTTTTGAACTCATGAAATATCCTGATCTATTCCGTCTTCTTAACCAAACTACTCCTTTAATGTTTTCTCCTTTATTTAGGAAATTTGTGCTGATTGTCCAGTTTCTGAATTCACCATTAGCTTTTGCTTTTACGTCTCCATCAAATTGCAGTTATGAATTTTAATAGTATCAAAGTAGTTTCCCTTCGACTTTAACACAATATATATTTGTCCTCCATTTGAAAATACTCTCGTTATTCCTTAGGTTATCTTATTTTATTTGAAGAAAAAACTTGACAATTAAAAATAGCGTTTGAAAATTATTTTAACATAAAAGTTTTACAAAATCCTTGGTAAAAGTTTAATATAATTCACAATCAAACAACGAAAGGTGAAAAGCAATTATGATTAAAATAATACTCAATTTAGAACTACTTATATATGATCTGTCATTGGAATATGATGAAATTCATAACATCTAGAGACCTCTTTAATCCACTAAACATATAGTATAGTTACATCCTATCTAGTTTCTGAACACAATTCCTGAAACTTTTAGTTTGATTCTAGGTAGGTATATATAACTTCTCTATGCTCATTCTCGTGTACTTATAGATCAATAAGTGAACATCTTCAAAACTAAAAATGAACAATTGTTTTTCTTCTTGGGAATAGTCGTACATCGACCTTTTAAGGGATATTTGGTATGGCTTGGACAATCCTTACATCTCGCGCTAACTTTTAGGGTTGATTTATCCTCATGATCCATAACATGATATCAGAGCATATGATTCATCACAATTTTCATTATCGATGTTGGACCTTATATTAAAATTTCCAATGCACTATCTAGCCTTGGCGATTAAAGGATGTATGAAGAGTCTCGCATCAGCCTTTTACGAGATGAGTGCTCTCCTCAATGCGTCTTGGACAGTGCTCACTTCTTAGACTAGTTTTTGGGATTAAGTTTGATCCAGATTTATAACATTTTATATAGTTTCAAGTGTATCAAATTTTATATAGTTTTTGGGATTAGTTTCTGAATTCATGACTACAATTTGATACCAAAAAAAAAGGACAATTCGATGTACTAAAGCTCCCGCTTTAAGAAAGAACCGAACAATAAAAATTCTCTATTTCGCTGCTGTTGACATCCAATTTTGGCTCTCCTTTTTCCTAAATTAATTTCCCGATGCTTATGAGTCCTGAATATTCGTTTTCCTTATTCTTTAACATTAATTTCAATAAATTTAACGCCGATAGCAATTTTTCCAAAATAATATATATATTTTTATATAATTGTTATTCTTCTATCAAATTACTTATATCGTATGTTATAAAATTACCCTCAAAAATAAATTAATGATAATAGTATGTCTTAATTCATTGTTTTTACTATTTTTTCTCTGAAAATGTATATATTATATGTTATATTATATGTATGTATATATATATATATATTTGCATATAAATATATGCTAGCGCATTAACTTTTATTTTGAATACTCCAAATAATCTTTGCTATACTATTATATTTTTACTTTTATTTAATTTTGAGCTATAACTATACGTGTTTAAAATATAACATATATATATACGTATTTAAAATCGCGCACATGTGTATACGCATCTATATGTATGAGAATATATATGTATATACATACACTTTATGGAAAATTAGTTAGGATGAAAGAAGCATCGTTAATTTAATTAAGTGAAAGCGATTGAGGAAGATTAGATTTTTACAAACTTAATTCACTTATGCACAATTTTAGGCGATTTGTTCCACTCTTTTCAGCCATATAGCAGCCCAACAAATCACAATTTCAACCCCCAAATTTCAGCCAATTACAGGCCCGATTGGACCTTGACCCGGCCCAAACCCTAATGTCCTAACCAAATCCCTAAGCTATTCTCTTTGTCTCAAACGAACCAACCCAGACCATTAACAAAAACATCGATGCTCTTCTTTCTCTCCTCTCTGCAAATGCCAGACCCCTCAGACCATCGGATAATGACGATTCCGATGGTCTTCGACCTTCTCCTCCACTTTTCGCCCACATCTATCAATCCCGAAGTTCCCCATCAACTTTACATCCCTTCACCATCAACTTTTTCTGCTCAAATCAGACCCCAAAACACTCCACCGCCGCTGCCACTTCTGGAAAAGGTGAAGGGAGTGAAAAACCATCGGATTTGATGTTGCTATCTCCTTAAATTCGATGGGTCCGAGCCCTTACCTCCAAACCGTCTCTTTCCCCTTCACATCAACCTGAAAAGGGCAAAAATTCAGCCCCCTTATTTCTTTGATTCCATCATTATCTCCTGCAATTGAGCCTTTCAAGAATTCAAATTTTGAATTCAAGAAGCTTTTTCCTAGAAGTGGAAGACCCCCCCCCCCCCCCCCTCAATTTCGGCTATAAAAGGGGGCACCTTCGGCCTCCATGAAAGAACAAAAAATCGGACAGAAGAAAACAGGGAGAAAGAGGAAAACATATTTGTACACTTAAAACCTCAATTCAGTTTTTTCCCATTTTTACTCATCTCTAATTAATTCCTTTTCTTCTCGAGATATTTCGAATCGGGGGTCGGCATAAACTAGTTTGGAACTCGACAACCTCAACCGCTGCCCAACACAAGGTAAACATCCGTCTTTTATTTCGTCTTCATCTATTTGATTTCGCAAATAATCAAGCTCGCGTTGGTATTGTTGTTTGTTTGCCCGCAAATCAAGTTCAACATATGATTTTGTCCTGGCTTTATTTGTTCTAATCCCTGGCTGTTAACCTCTAAATCTGTGATATGTAAAAGTGCAAAATAGTTCCTGTTATATTCATAGCACTATAGATGCCATATGAGACCTAAATTTATTTTATGGAATGACATTGTGAATTCCTTTGTTAATTCATTTGGAAATTTTGGACAGTGATGAGCTTAGCTGTAAGTCATGTTTCTATATCCTGATATTTCAAAATCAATATAGAATGATATGATCATGATCTTATTTTATTAAAGCTTGTTTATTCATAAGCATGAATCCAATTTCTTTTGCTCACTTTAAGGATGTTAAAGTTTCTTTTAGAATAAAAAAAATTGAGTTATGTCTCGTGATGGGGCTGCTTAAGCCAGGAATGTACATGTTATGGTGGTATTGTTTAAGCCCGTGAGTAGATGTGTCCTATGAGTTCTCTTGTTAGTTGTATTCCTAAATTGGTGGGTTATTGTTTCGACAGTGTCAAGGGCCTACGCGCTATGTGAATTACTTGATTAAAGTAAGAGAAATAATTATGCGTCTCTTAAAATCGGCATTATATTTCCCACTCGAACATGTTTTGTCCCTCCTATTTGGAGTTCCTTATTTTCCTAAATTTGTGAGTTTCCCTGCCTTGGTCTAGATCTCTTCATTTTACTTCTAGGAACTAGAATTACTCTTCTCCGTAGCTAGGCGCCTCCCGAATAACCCATGATACGTTTGGTGTTCTTATTCTTCACTTTGTTTAAACACATGGATTTTTTCAATTGTTTGAACATTGGAATAGCCATTTTTTGGACGTGTATATGCTTTTTGGATTTGAGTTTAAATGAAAAAAGATGCTTTAACATGTTTACTGCCGATTTTTTATTTTTTTTCTTTCTATTGAAAAATTGAATGGGTTCAAATATTCTATCACTGATGGTGCCTTGATAATGGCTTATGTTAAGTCATATTTTCAAAGTCTTCCCTGCCAAAGTATGTATATAATTTAGAGGTGAATAGTCATTTGGCTTTTGGAATACCCATCTTGCCTTTAAAGTGTTTTTCCTTATCTTTAGTCATACGTCTCTTTTGCTCCTACATTCATTCTTCATTTGACTTAGTTACTAATCCTTATCATTTTCTTTGTCTCATGTGAACTCAAGAGTTGGAGTTTCAATCAAAACTCTATTTTGACCCAAATATCGGGTCAACCGCTATAGGATGATCGCAAAGCCCTGGAGTCGCATAAATTAGAAAATCAACTCCAAAACGGAGTCTAGTATCTCTTAGTCCCCTCTCTTTATTTAATATTTTTGTTATGACGTTGGTCCTTGAAACTTGAAATGATATTTAATTATTATTGGTTATTGGAATTTTGATAGCTTATTGTGTTTATATTGCTTTAGCATTTGCGGATTCCCTTTGAAGTAGATTAACGTCCTCACCTTTTCGCCATTAACATAGGACTTTTTAAACTCGTTAATTGGATTTTTATGAAACAAAAAGTGCACTTTAGTAACTCAGTTATTCAAACTAACTTTTTATAAACTAATTTCTCACCTTTTTTTTTTTATTATTAAGAATGAACAAAAGTCGCAACCTTATCCTTTTCTTAAAGAACAAACGAGAGTTTTAATATTATTTTGCGAATAGCTAAAACTCAAGTTTTTCTTTAAAAGAAGTTAAATCATCAATCCCGACCTTTTTTTTTATAAATTAGATTACACCAATACGTTACTTTACTTTCACTTGTTTTTCTCAACATTTATTTCAAGATTTCTAAACTTTAAAAAAGTTCAAATGAAAGGTATATATATACACACACTATCATATACCAAATATTTTATCACTATTTTATTTACTTGTTTTTTTCTTAAAAAGAAATTATTATTGTCATCATTCACACTTATTTTCAACTATATGTTTTATGTGTATTTTATTACATTCATTTCTATCTAATTTTAACTATCTCTTTAAAACTTTTTTTCAAACAAATAAATATTAGCATAATTTTTATATCTTAAATATACGCAAGTTTATTTTACTCAAGAACTAACATATTACCTCATTTTGACATTTTTATAAAGGAAAAAGGCTCAAATATGCCATCGAACTATTGAAAATAGCTCATTTATGCCATCCGTTAAAAGTTTGGCTCATTTATGCCATCGCCGTTAGAAAAAGGCTCATTCATGCCATTTTTTTTAACGGTGTTTTCTTAAAAACAGCTTTGCCACGTGGCGTCTTACTAGAGGTCCACGTCATTGATCAAATATGCCATCGAACTTTGAGAAAAGGCTCATTTATGCCATCCGTTAAAAGTTTGGCTCATTCATGCCATTTTTTTTAATAGTCCGATTTGGTGATTTTTTGCAAAACCAGTTTGTACACGTGGCCAACAATGATCCGTCCACATCATTAATTAAATCAGCCAAATAAAAAATCTAAAAAATTGAACTTTCTTCTAAAAGGTGAAATTAAAATTTTATTTTCCATGACTCACAAATTTCTGGTACATCTGATTCTTCAAATCATTAGAATCTTCAAGTTTTGATTTTAATTTGATTTTGCTGAAATATTCTTCTTTTCTTCTCTGTAATTTCACCGATTATAGAATTTTTCTGATTTTTACTTCAAGTACAATTTTTTAAGAATTTGAAAATTTGTGTTTCGGTAACTAATTGATTCGTTGTTTGAAATAGTTGACGTTTGTTTCGGGCTTGAATTGGCCTTGAGATTTGCAGAATTGTGTTTGGCGATTCCGAAGAAATTGAAAATGGATGAACTCTTTACGAGGCCTATAAAGGAATTACAAAATGCATAGAAATATTTTGACCGGAGAAGTCGATATTTTCTTATTAGGAATTTTAAAATTTCTTTGGCTGATTTAATTAATGATGTGGAAAAATTATTGTTGGCAACGTGTACAAAATGGTTTTGCAACCCCCCCCCCCCCTATAAATTGGACTGTTAAAAAAAATGGCATGAATGAGCCAAACTTTTCCCTTTAATTAATGATTGAACGAATTATTGTTGGTCACGTATACAAAATGGTTTTGCAAAAAACCACCAAATCGGATTGTTAAAAAAAAATGGCATGAATGAGCCAAACTTTTAACGGATGATATAAATGAGCCTTTTCTCAAAGTTCGATGACATATTTGATCAATGACGTGGACCTCTAGTAAGACGCCACGTGACAAAGCTGTTTTTAAAAAACCACCGTTAAAAAAAATGGCATGAATGAGCCTTTTTTGTAACGGAGATGGCATAAATGAGCCAAACTTTTAACGGATGGCATAAATGAGCCATTTTCAATAGTTCGATGGCATATTTGAGCCTTTTCCCTTTTATAAATATCTTTATTTTGCGATAAACACATTTATCTAAACCCATTCTCAAATTAAATAAATTTTGTATTTCTTCCTATACGTGTCCTTTTGTTTTAATAACTTGTCACATGTTTTCAAAATTATACCTTCTTTATTCCTGCATAAATTTTATTTATATAGTTAACTTTATATGCCATTAAACCTCATATTTTTGCAAAATTCTGAAACTGTATACCCTTTTCTTAATATACATATTTACAATAAAGTTACGTTACATTTCTTTTCGTATACCGTAAGTGTATATTATATACCTTGTATGTTTTTCTTTGATTTTTGAACTCGATAAATTTTTATAGTTATCACTATTTTAGCAAGTAATAAAACAAATATTTTCCAAATACTTTTCCTAAACTGAGTTTAAGGACTATCTTCGGATAGGCTCTGAGGGGTGCCTAACACCGTCCCCTCGAGTAACCAAAACCCTTACTCAGAATCTCGTTCTCAAAAAAGACAAAAAACGGAGTTTTACATAAAAAAAGGTTTTCCTAATTTTTCCTTAAAATTTAGGTGGCGACTCTAAAAAATGAATTTTCAAAACCAGAGAGCCATAACGACCACCACCCGTTGTGTGTTGTTTCGACTGGTTCGAAATAGGGCGCGACAACTGCTCCTGTCTGAACTTGGGTACTGGGGCACTAGCAAAGGATGGGCCTGGAGTTGAAGACTTTTGCTGAAATTAGGAGCGATTTCCATCACCCGACCTATGCTGAGGGTAGTCAAAGTTACCTATGCTAACTCTCTTCATCTCCATCTCCTTCTCTTTTATTTTCTCTTCTTCAATATGTTTGGCATGGGTCATAAGTCTGGAGATGTCTATTTCTTTGCTCAGCATAGCGGTCCTACACTTTTTGACCACTAACTCAGAGAGACCTGAAACAAACTTACTTATTCGAGCCCTTAGATCAGCCACCATCCCTAAAGCATATCAGAAGAGCTGAGTGAACTTTAGGGAATACTTTTTCACTGACATGTTGCCCTGTTTTAGATTTATGAACTCCTCAACCTTATCTTCCTTTATCTCACAGGGAAAGAATCTATCCAGAAAAATAATTACGAACTCAGCCCAATTCACCAGGCCTGTATCCACACGTTTACCCTCCTTCCACTATTTGCACCAAGTCTGAGCCACTTCCTTTAACTGATAAGTGGCTAAATCTACACTCTTAACAGGAGTAATACCCATAATCTGGGTGATCTTTTGAACCTCATCCATGAAATCTTGTTGGTCCTCCTCCTCCTTAGAAGAATGGAACTCTTGAGGGTTCATACGAGTGAAGTCTCAAACTCTCGTCACAACTGCATTTCCATTTGGATTTATGGTTGCAACAACCTGCTGATTAACCTGAGTAGTCATAGATTAAGCAAGTACTTGGAAAGCAACTCTAAATTCAGACTTGCTCATTTAGGGATCTGTTGGAGCTGGTGGGGTTTGCTGATTACCATTTCCGTTCCTTCATATGTTGGCTCTTTTGGGAGGCATTTTTTGTAAATGCATAGAGAACAAGTTAGAAGGAGATAAATAGAGTTATACTCTATTGCAAGATATAAATCACGAAAGAAGTGAGACTTTCTTAAAATGTTTTGTAACCTCTCCCTCAAAAGTGTGGGGTGCTTCACACCCATGAACAAGACTCTACTTAATGTGGCTTTCAGACACCCCAAGACACTTTAAACCTCACTTTAAACCTGACTTTAATACCAAATTTGTCACAACCCAAGCCTAACCCTGGGACGTAACACGATGCTTAAAGCCACAAGTTATTCCAAGCTAACCCTTGGCCTGATATGAAACTATTAATACTAAAAGTAACTGAAGTACTGAATGCGGAAGCCAACTAATTTGAGCACAAATATATGAAATAGACTGAAATAAAACTAACTCTGGAAATAACTACTCCATTTAAAAAAGAATGACCTATTTTGGCTTGACACGAAGTTTAAAAAAATAAAGAAGACTTTTGAATCTTATGGTCATAAATTAAAGTTGTGTCAAATGTACCAAAATGCCCTTTAATCTTGTGGTCTTAAACAAACCATGTGGAAAGTTGAAATTAAAGTATTGCCAAAAAAAGAAAGGGTCATTCTTTTTTATACAGACTAAAAAGGAAAGTAGGTCATTCTTTTTGAAACGGAGGGAGTATAAAGCGGAAAAGTTTTCTATCTATTTGAAAGCCTCTACTAAAGATGAGCTACTGGTACAAGTCCCCAGCTAGCTATAAATTGCCTGAAATAGAAGTTAAATCTTAAGTAAAATAATAATGAAATATTATCCCCGGATGATGAGGACTCACTACCGTCTGCTGCTGGAAAGGGGGTACTGGGTCGGGCTAACCGTGAGTCTGATGCTAAGCGCCAAAACCTATATCATAAAATGATACAGTGCAAAAGAAGGTATTCAATCAATACTTTGAATGTACTGATCATGTGAGATATACAACTGAATAATAAACTAAGCGTACTGGAAATACTGGTATACAAGATTGAAAGCATAAACTGAACTGAAGTACAATGACCCTACGACAATGCATAAAATATGATATGGAAGATAAAGCTATAAAATCATAGTAAAATAATAAGTGAAATCTAAGCTAAAATCATAGTAAAATAATAAGTGAAATCTACGCTAAGGGTCATGTACACATACTAAATCTGAATATCTGGGATAGCTTATTAACTAACACACCTCATCTGAGCTAAATAGGGTCCAACCTATAACCCTAGTTGGGAAGGTGTTCTATACCTTGCCAAGGGTAGTAAATGTAACTGACGTGGATCCACTAATTGATATCCATTTGGAGTAAGGTATCAGCCTCAACTGGCGGGCGGCCCTCAATAACCTACCTGGCAACGTAGTTTTGGGACTTAGGGACATTAACCAAAGGTATCAGCCTCTACTAATGGGTGAATCTTCATCATTGCATCTGTACGGAAATCATGATTTCATAACACGCCAAACTTATTCACAATATTGGGGATTGTATGTTCATAACACGCTAAACTTATTTAATGGAAACAAATTCATAAGAGTATACTGAAAACTTAGATTAGGAATCAAATTATAAAATGCAATACACTCAAGAAGCATTTAAAATATGTATATATCATGGCATGATAGAATACTGTAATAGGAGGAAATTCATGAACTAAAAAGGAACTCTGAAATCACGATGTCTGGATTTGATGTTGAACTAAAAACTTTTTGGGACACAAGGGTAAAATGGGACCCTTGCTGAAATCCCACATATCTGAAGTGAAGATTTTCCCTACTAGAAGCCCTAATTCTTCTTTGAGAAAAGAAGAATCGCCTTCCTGTTACTTCTCTAAGTGTTTTGGGATAAAATGAAGTTAAAAAAGCATTTTAGTTCCTTTAACCCCTCCCACTAAGCCTTAAATGACGTAGTTTAGGTAGTTAGGAAGGTAGAAAAGACAACAGTACTCTAAATAAAATGTAACTAAATTGTGATATCGAGTCATCACGGGTCACAGGACGAGTCATTGTGTCTGACAACGACTCATTATTTAACTCGTTGTGACTAGGCAGAGTTGTTGGGTCTAGGAATGACTGGGACACAATGACTCATTGTCACTGATGACGAGTCGTTGTATGGACTCATTACTTCTGGACCCAAAATATCGAATCTCAGGTTTTCCTCAAAAAGGTTGACAATAAGAGTCTTCCTAGGTGACAATGACTCGTCGTCTAAAGTTATCACCCCTAGGCTAAATTTCCATTTTTCAGGACTTGGGTCATGGAATGTTCAGGACGAGTCACACGACGGCTTGTCGTGACTGACAACGACTTATTGTTAGTGGTCATTATCACTGGGAAGAAAAATTAATCTTTAGGACTTCTGGGGACTACACTAAGGATGAGTGCCCTGACAATACACCAAACCTGACAACGACTACATACATACATATATACATATATATATATATATATATATATAATTTGATGAGGGTCGGGTAAAGTTTGCCTCATTAATAAAGTGGACGAATCAAAACACGTGTGGTTATACAACACTCAGCCTTGACTTGGTCTGAGTCACAAAGGAAGAAATAAAATACACTTTAAAGTTGTTAAGGGGAATATATAAATGCCCGTTAAATTTAAGTGCTAAAGTAAGTTGTGGTGACAATTTTAGAAATTTTTTTATGCATTTTCAAAAATGACATCTTCTCGTGATAAAATAGGAAAAGAAAGGAAATTCTAGAATAATTTATAGATGAGATTATGTTTAGCTAGAATCAGTGTTTTAAAAAGCAGTCTGAGGCGAGCCTCGGGGAGAGGCGTAGCAAAAAACGCACTGAGGCGTAAGTGCGTTGTGGGGAGGCAAAAGTATCGAAAGGTGTACGCCCTAAAATTTGAGGCGTTTGCCTAAGCGTGAGGCACAAATAAACTTAAGTTTGCTAGTCTATGTACTTTTTCCTAAAAATAAATATATACATGTAGACGCCACAAAGATAATTGAGGTAGTAGGACTGGACGGAGGAAAATAAAAGTGTCGACGACAAATTTCAGGGAATAAATTTATTGGGTTAGTTGGGTATACATGTTGGATAGGGTAGAAAAATTTAAGTGTTTGAAGTTGTGATATTTGAAATTTAAAGTTGAGTTTGGATATGTATTTTATTTGGAAAAATTATTGAAGTTTTATAAGTGAAAGTCCCACCATGCCAAAAACTTATTTGAGCTAGTTTTTATCAATCTTATTATTATTATTATTATTATTATTATTATTATTATTATTATTTTCCCTTTTCTAACACTTATTAAATTCTTTTAAATAATTAGTTTTATCAAAATATCTTATTTACCAGTTTCTGAAATTTAGGGATGGAATTCTTCTACATTTCTCATTTTGTCCAATATTTCTCCAATTTCCTATTGGATAAGAGATATATATGTCGTCATATTTAAAATGGAAAAGTATCATATTTGTCTTTCTATTCTCATAAATATGTTATATTTATCATTCGTCATTTTTTTATATATATTTATTCTTATTATCCAATTTTAGATACATATTTGTCCTTGTACGATTAACTTTCAAACTTATCCATTTTATCAACATGATGCCTACATACATATATTTTTTTATTCAATAAAAAGATTCCTTCCAATAATTCTACTACCCTATAAAACGTCATGTATACCCTACGTACCCAACTAATCCGATAAATCTATTCCCGGAAATTTGTCATCGACACTTTCATTTTCCTGCACCTAGCCCTACTACCTTAATTATTTACATGACACCTACATGTATGTACTTTTATTCTCTTTTTATTTGATTTCTTTTTTATCACTCAGTATCTTTACCTAACAATTAGTGCATGCAAGTTCAGAGAATCAATAAACTCCGTATAATTTAAATGTGTCTTTATGTTTTATTATCCATTCTTTAATTTCTATGCATATTATGTTTGGCATTTTTCGCTTTAATTACTCCTAGACTACTGGTGCAATTGATTCTTTAGTATTGCTTTACTTGTCATATTTTTTACTAACACGCCTCAATTGCTCTTTGCATATCACTTTATTTGTCACATTTTTTTTACTAATATGCCTCTTAAAAAATTGTGTGTTTAGATTATCATATTATTATTTACTTCCTCTGTTCCAATTTATATGACACACTTTTCTTTTTAGTTAGTCACAAAAAGAATGACACATTTCTATATTTAGTAACAATTTAACTTTAAAATACTCACTTTACCCTTAATGAAAATGATTTACAACCACACAAACATCTATGATTTATTTTAGACCACAAGTTTCAAAAGTCTTCCTTTCTTTCTTAAACTTCGTGTCAAGTCAAGCTACATTACATAAATTGAAACGGAGGGAGTATTATTTTTAATGATAATATCGTTTCAATAAATGTTCTCTCTTTACTCTCTTCTTGAATAAATAAAAATATAGTTAATCTAATAATCACAATATTGAAGTATTGAAGTATGTGTATATGTTTTTCACTTTGATTTTTTATGTTAATAGTCAATGTTTATTACTTCAAAAGAAAAAAATATTACTAAGGACAAAATGAGAAATTACACATCTTGATTATTTTACTTCCTCTGTCCATTTTTATTTGTATATATTTGACTTGACACACTTGTTAAGAAACAACAAATAAAAGGGTAATTTTACTGAATTATCCCTATTAATTATAAGTCATCTAAATGTTGAGAAATGAATGTAGTATTTAATAATAGGTGTAAAATAGATATAAAATGGTAAATTATCTCTTGTTTTTCCAAATTGGACTAGTAAAGTTGAACAACTATTTTTAATATATTGAATTGACGAGTAAAGATGGTAAGATGGATCATTAACTTTTAGCTAATGAATGTATAAAGTGGTCCTGAGGGAGTACATGATCAGATTAACAATCAGCCTTGTGTTTCACGTTTGTATTAGGTTACACGAATTGTGTCCATAAATACTGATGAAACCATGCAGAGCAAATGCACCTCATCCCAGCATAATGGCTTCTACTGCTATACCTTTGTGCACCTTCAATATCCCCTCTTCTTTCTCCAATACCAACTCATCTTTCAAAGCAAGACCCTCTCATCTTTTCCTCCACAGAAGGCGTAGTCAAAGTTTCAAGGTTTCATGCAATGCTAATAACACTGGCGAGCATGACAAAAACCTTGAAGCAAATATTGATAGAAGAAATGTGCTTCTTGGTTTAGGAGGTCTCTATGGTGTTGCTAATCTTGCACCATTAGCTGCATCAGCTAATCCCATTCCACCCCCTGATCTCAAATCTTGTCAAAAAGCCACGATGACGGCTTGCACAATAAAATCAAATAAAGTACCATGTTGCCCCCCTCCTATTCCACCTAACTATGACACCATCCCATGCTACGAGTTTCCTACCATGACCAAGCTCCGTATCCGTTCCCCTGCTCAAAATGCTGATGAGGAGTATATTGCCAAGTACAATTTGGCCATTAGCAAAATGAAGGAACTTGATACGAAAGACCCTTTAAACCCTCTTGGGTTTAAGCAACAAGCCAATATCCATTGTGCTTATTGCAACGGTGCTTACGTAATAGGTGACAAAGTGTTACAAGTTCATAACAATTGGCTTTTCTTCCCATTCCATAGATGGTACTTGTACTTCTATGAGAGAATCTTGGGAACCCTCATCCATGATCCTACTTTTGCTTTGCCATATTGGAACTGGGACCATCCAAAGGGTATGTGCTTGCCTCCCATGTACGATCGTGAAGGGACTGCCCTTTACGACGAAAGGCGTAATCCTCATGTCCGTAACGGAAACATAGTGGATCTTGGTTCTTTTGGCGAGGAGGTCCAAACAACTGAACTCCAGTTGATGACTAATAACTTAACTCTAATGTACCGTCAAATGGTAACTAATGCTCCATGTCCTCTTTTGTTCTTTGGTACGCCTTATGTTCTCGGGAATAACATCGATACGCCAGGAACCATTGAAAACATCCCTCACATTCCTGTCCACATCTGGACTGGAACAAAGCAAGATTCAACTCTTCCTGATGGTGAACTGTCATGCGGTGAGGATATGGGTAATTTCTACTCAGCTGGTTTGGACCCAGTTTTCTATAGCCACCACGCCAATGTGGACCGGATGTGGAATGAATGGAAAGCAATAGGAGGCAAAAGAAGGAATATCACACGGAAAGATTGGCTGAACTCGGAGTTCTTTTTCTACGATGAAAACAAAAAACCTTACCGTGTGAAAATCCAAGACTGTTTAGACAATAAGAAGATGGGGTACGATTACGAACCAAGTCCCACCCCATGGCGTAACTTCAGGGAAAAATTAAAAAAGGCCACAGATAGGAAGGCGAATACAGATTCATATCCGCCAGCGGGCAAGGTGTTCCCACTCGCAAAGCTGGACAAAGCCATTTCATTTTCCATCACCAGGCCTGCTACGGGAAGGACTCAAGATGAGAAAAATGAAAAAGAGGAGATGCTAACATTCAACTACATAAAATATGATGATACAAAGTACATTAGGTTCGATGTGTACCTAAACGTGGAAGAAAAGAATGTGGATCCAAAAGTGCATGACAAGACAGAGTTCGCAGGGAGCTATACTAACTTGCCACATGTTCACGAAGCTGATGACACTAATCATACTGCGAGTGCTACTTTCCAGCTAGCCATCACAGAACTGTTGGAGGACATTTGTTTGGAAGATGAAGAGAAAATTGTGGTGACTCTGGTTCCAAGGAAAGGTGGCGAAGGTACCTCCATTGCATGTGCGGATATCCAGCTTGCGGATTGTTAAGCTCTGGTAATTTGTGGGAGAATTAGTCACTATTAAATCTGCTGAGATTACACTTGATGATGGTCATGTTTGTACTTATCAGGATTGGTAAGATAATAAGGGCTAGCCCATTTGCCTGTACTTGAGGTTTTTATTTCGTTATTAATAAAAAAGTCGCTAGACACTTCATCTAGTGATATAAAATTTACCAAAAAATAAAAATGATGGTCCTGATTCCTTGTTCCTTTTTTTTAGTGTGCTCCCGATAAAAAGAAATAAAGTACTCTATTGCATTACATACATGGATTAGGTTGAAAAATCAGATTCAATCTCTCTTGGAATCCCGAATATGCCAATAAATAATTAATTGTACTAACCCGCATATGTCTCTCTCCCATCAATTGGTACTAGTCGAAGTAATGAAAAAATCGCCTTTCAAAAAGCGTAACTGCTCTTGTCGAAGGGCGGGACTACTATACTATATGGTAAAGATCTCCCACACCTGGATCAGGCTAAAAATGACGAGTTTTCTCTTTTCAGGGTTTGACTACACAAAATCAGAGCAATAGACTGATTGACTGTGGTCAGGTCAGAGCCCTATTGTCTGTTGGAGGAGATTGATTGGACTTTAACCTTACCTTACTTTATGTCACGCCCCGAATCCCATCGGAACGTGATTGGCACCCGAAGCCGATACGGCCCGAGAGAACCAATCTTTGCTCATGAACCTTCGCATGCATGCCCTCATATGCATCTTATTCTTTCTTATGCAACTATGTAGAAATCATAAACATGAAAACATATGCCATCAACATATATATAAAACTTGGCCGTTGGAGCCATTACATCATCTCTTTCATTCACATACCCACATATGTCTACGAAAGCCTCTAACAAATACATGACCATGTCTATACAATGTTTACAATATCAAAACAATGTACACTATGACTCGGAAAGCCCCGAACCAAGTGGAGCTCACCAAAATTCTGCAAATGATCCCCAGTCTACAGATGAGGTCTACTAATGTCTGCACCTGCACATGTAAGGTAAGTCCCCAAGAGGGGTCAGTACAAAGAATGTACTGAGTATGTAAGGCCATATGAAACTGTAAAAAAAATACATAAGTACTTTCAAGAAAAATTAAGCGTAAGAGAATAATCAATATGGATATACCACTGTCTGTGAAATATGTGGAACCTGGTTCATTACTTCTATTATTTCCATCACTTGGTCATTTATTCTTATCATCATAACTCTTTTAATAACCTCCATATTTGTATTCATGCACGGGATATACAACTTCTATTCTTTCTTTTACAACTATCTTTACTCTGTAGATCTCAATATAATACCGTTCATCACCTTATAGGTGGACAATCATATATACCGTTCATCACCTTATAGGTGGATAATCATAATAATAATATACCGCTCATCACCTTATAGGTGGATAATCATATATATATACCGTTCATCACCTTATAGGTGGATAATCATAATAATAATATACCGCTCATCACCTTATAGGTGGATAATCATATATATATACCGTTCATCACCTTATAGGTGGATAATCATAATAATATATAACATAGCATAATATTGGGATTTATTCCCTCTTTGACTTATACCCTTTAGATTGTGATCCATACTCAATGTAACGTAAGTAACCATATGCACATTACTTCTTTACAATCTTATCTCCTTAACCTAACTAAGAGAGTGACACATTAGAGATCATGACATTACTTAAGCACACCCTTAGCTACACATTTCACTTCACTCTTTTACTTCATGAGGTCGACATCTTCACTTGTGAGGATTAATTATATTAACTTGCACACTACTTCTTTCCTTGCCTTTGAGAGATTAATACAATGCTAGTCACAACTTTGTTTACAGATTTGGATCAATAATCAACGAGTAAGTAACATGTGAATAACCATTATTGGAAAGATTACCTTGTTGGAGACATAACATTATTGGAACTATTGGACAATAATCAATGGATAAGATACATAAGTATAGCCACTATTGTAACCTTGGAACATAACCTCATCGGACTTTTGGAACATTTCTACTTAATATGAGACATTTATATAACTCTATTGGAATTTGGACTCATAACATGATTGGAACAATGCTATTCCACTAAACAAGCTCTCTTTACCTCATTGCTCTTGTTGGGATAATTCTCTTAGGATCTACAACATATGACAACTTAAGAACTTCCGTCGTAAATAAGAACTAAGTGGGTCATGATTCGTCTAGGAGTAAAACATTATATCAACCTTAGTTGGACTACTATAGAACAACACTTTTGGGACCTTAGGACAATGAGCACTAATTAAGACACATGAACATAACCACTATTGAGCTTTTGGAACCTTATCAATGCATATGAGACATGTGATTCACAAGTGAGCAATGTGGAAGAAATATGCGACCATTACCCTTGGTAACCGGAAATAGGATATCTTAGAACATTTGGAACTTTTGACATGTTAGCCAGTGAACACAATTCAACCAATGGTCCTGAGTCATATGATTCACCATTGACTAATGAATAAGGAACATATGAGTAACTCTAGTCAATTCTCGGATACGGAATACCTTAGGGTATTTCGGAATCAAATGAGTACTATGACAATGTGAACACCATATGTTGCAGAAAGATATAGAAGAATAACCTTACATACCTTTGCATCTTAATATGCATACACAAGCTTATATGAAGATACAATAGTCCAGCTTCTTCCTTATGTTTCACTCTACAATACAAGTCCACAATGAAACTATTGTTAACGATCATTTTCCGTATAAGTGTACCAAAACGACAATGAACTATATGACCGCCATATAACTCCATTTCACTCCTTACAATACAACTCACTGCATTATCATACCAACAACACCTTCACATTACACACATTGACCAAGATTTCGTTCAACAATAGCATTTCGCATCTCCCTTACCCTTTATGCCTTCCCATTATCCTTCTGTCATACTTACTCTATCAATTTGCCTCATAACAACATATAAACAACTATCCACATTTTAATACAGTCCAACATTCCTTCATACGATACTTTAAAGTCATTACAACGACATCACAAGTTGTTAATTACATCCAAAAAGGGTATCGGGGCTTTCGGGGATCAAAGGAATACGAAAGCAACCAAAACACATTTCTGGACTGACCTGCGCAGCCACCTGCGCACGCAGGTCAGTCACATGCGCACGCAGATGGCCATTGGCAGTAGCCAGTGCCATCTGCGTTGGCATCTGCGCCCGCAGATGCCCTCGTCTGCGGGGCGGATGCCCGTTTTGGTCCAAAATGGCTTCGTTTTGGGTCTTTTGATGCCATGAATGGTCCATGATCATAACCAACTTCATTTTAACATATTTTTGATCATTCAACATGACAACCACCAGCCATGATTTCACAACACACATAACATCACCAAAACGACACTTTACGGCCAACATGCCACCAAAACCATAACCAATTTATCAATGAAATTCCAAACACTATACACAAGTATAAAACAAGTCAAGACTATAATCACATCTCATATATCAATATTGAATCCGTCAAGTTCATTTCCATCAAGATCACAAACCCATGTTCAAGTTTTCAAGCCATAAATCATCCTCCGATTTAGCAAACACAAATTGTTTTGCACATAGGGAACTTCTCCCTCTTCACCAACATAACCAACATGATATGAGTAGTCTATCATGCACATAATATATTAAATCATAAGTATGAACACTTACCAAAGTGTGCAAGATGATGCCTTTGGCCCAAAAGATGAAAACCTAGAGTTTGAGTTGAGAGCAAAAATATTGGAGAAATTTCTAGAATTGGCATGGGTGTCCAAATGAGAGAAAAATCTGATTTTCTCTCTTATATAGGCCCCCCAAGTCTTTCTTATCCTTTTATCAACATTAATTGTTATGTTGAATGGGTCAAATGGGTCATAAATGGAAGAATGGGTCAAAATCTTGTGTTGGGCCATGTCTTCTCTTTATTTGTGGGTTCTATTTAAGGCCCAATAACTAGCCCAAATTTTTTAAATGCAAAAATCATCAAAGTTCTCATGTTTCTTTATTTCCATAAATGCTATAGGAATTAATCCGACTCCGAAACTTACGGGGTGTTACACTTTATCTTCTGCTGAAACTGGATTCTCTAAAGTTTAAATAAAAGTACCCTCGTAAGAGGATTGAATAAGGAATTTGTCACGTCCTGAGTTCCAACGGGGCGGACATGGCACCCGAAGCCGTTGAGGCCCGAGAGAACCAACCTATACATGTGAGATCTACTCATTGATTTTATATTAGATGAGCGGCCGTACTATGATCGTTCGGGAGACATGGGCCCACGCGCTACACACAAGAATGAATTGTTATGCGGTCATATGGAACACAAGATGTATGCATATGGACACGACATCGTAAAACTGAAGCGTGGAAAGACATTTATATGTATAAGAAACTCGGCCGGTAGGACCGCAAAGTCAAAATGAGAAGACATCCCTTCATTTACTGTACAACATCTACAAAGCCTCTAGCAGAAACAATACCAAGTCTATAGTCGGGACAAGTCCCGTCTTTACACAAACATGTACATAACATCAAAATCGACGTGTACATATGACTCGAAAAGCCCCGAATCAGCCTGGAGCTCATCAATTGTACTCAGAGAGTCCGAATCCTACTGTGAGGGTCTACTACAGCCTGTTCCTGCAGCAAGTTAGGTAGGTCCCATAAGGGGTCAGTACGAAAGAATGTACTGAGTATGTAAGACGATAAGCAACTGTATGACATATAAGAACTCAAATAGAATCAGATACAAGTGAATAAACAATAGGGATATGCCACCATTCTGTATGTGTGGAACTAAGTACATTACGTTCATTACTTTCTTTGCTTTTACGTTCATTATCATCATCAATAACTCATATCGTACCTGGGCCCCAACTGATCAGTAGGTCATAACATCATCTGGGCTAGTCTCTATGCTGGGCTTTACGCCCCCTCGAGATACCACCCATATACAATCAAGCAGGTTCGTCCCTAGCTAGGTTTTCACCCCTTTAGGATACCCCCTGTGTCCAATAATCAAGTGGGATCGTCTCTATGTTGGGCTTTACGCCCCCTCGAGCTACCACCCGTACTCAATAAACACATATATGCATTACTTCAATTTGTTCATTAAGAGAGTGATACATTGGTGGTTGTGACATTATGTGACATTGGTGGTGTATAGACACCAGTCACGCCACGTAGGTGGTGTCGTAGGAATCAGGCCACATTTTTGAAGTCTCTGAAGTTATCCACGACACCCGCTCACGTCACGTGAGTGGGAGTCACGCCACGTGACCCATGTCGTGGAAATCAGACAATTTCAGACAATTGTCCAACTCTCTAAAGTTGGTCACAGCATCCACCCACGTCACGTGGGTGGGACTCATGCCACGTGAGTCCTGCCGTGACTCACCTCTGAGTCTCAGATCTTTCCTTCCTCGCATGCTCGTTTTCAACACAGGTTTCTTCACCTTTCCTTTATTTAGCCTCATACCCCGACTATTGTATATTTTCATGTAATCGTAGCACCTGAGGTGTTACATTCTTCCCCTCTTAGAAACATTCATCCTCGAATGTTAATAACAATATCCAAGATACACAAATGCTAGTCCAAGTAGACATCATATATATATACACATACTTATAATGTTGACAAATTGAGGTAAGCTTACTTGTTATTGCTCTCCTTCTATACTTTGAACTTGTTCTTCCGTGTGAAACAAATGTGGGTACTTTGATTTCATCATTTCTTCTGTTTCCCATGTAATCTCTTTTACTTGTTGATTTCTCCAAAGTACTTTTACGGAGGCGACGTCTTTATTCCTCAATCTCTTCACTTGTCTATCCAGAATAGCAACAGGTATTTCGTCATATGTGAGATTTTCTGTAATTTGCACATCCTCAATGGGAGAAATTTGAGATGGCTCTCCTATGCACTGTCGAAGCATTGACACATGGAATACGGGATGAACTGTGGAGAGTTCTTGGGTTAGTGCCAATTCATATGCAACTTGCCCAAATCTTCTAACAATTTCATATGGGCCTATATAACGTGGACTCAATTTTCCTTTCTTTCCGAACCGCATTACCCCTTTCATCGGTGACACCTTCAAAAATACCCAATCACCTATGGCGAATTCAAGCCCTCTTCTTCTAACATCAACATGGGACTTGTGTCGACTTTGGACCGTTTGTAGCCGTTGTTGGATCATTTTAACTTTCTCCATAGCTTGATGAACAAGATCCGACCCAAGTAAAGCAGTTTCACCCGCGTCAAACCACCCAATTGGTGATCTGCATTTCCTTCCGTATAAAGCTTCATAAGGTGCCATTTTAATACTTGAATGATAGTTATTGTTGTAAGCAAATTCAATAAGAGGCAAATGGTCATCCCAACTGCCTTGAAAATCTAACGTGCATGCTCGTAGCATATCTTCAAGTGTTTGAATAGTATGTTCTGCTTGTCCATCAGTCTGAGAATGGAAAGTCGTACTCAGACTCACCTGTGTGCCCAAACTCTGCTGAAAAGATCTCCAAAAATGTGCAGTAAACTGAGCTCCCCTGTCTGATATAATGGAGATCGGAATCCCATGTAACCACACTATTTCTTTAACATAAAATTTTGCATAATCGTCAGCTGTATAGGTGGTTTTGACTGGTAGGAAATGCGCTGACTTGGTAAGCCTATCCACTATAACCCATATAGAATCAAATTTTCGCAGTGTACGAGGCAAACCTGTGATGAAATCCATATTAATCATATCCCATTTCCAGACTGGAAGATTGATACATTGCATGTAACCTCCTGGTTTTTGATTCTCTACTTTGACTTGTTGGCAATTTGGACATTGAGCGAAAAACTCTGCAATGTTCTTCTTCATATTTCCCCACCAATACACTTCTTTTAAATCATGGTACATTTTAGTAGCACCCGGATGAATAGAGTTGCGCGAGTGATGAGCCTCTGTCATAATTCATTTTCTCAGCTCATCTACATCCGGTACACATAATCTTCCTTGACATTGAAGTACCCATTCTTGGGTGAGATCGAAATCCGTAGTCAGACCCTGTTGTACATTCTCTTTCAGCATCAATAACATCAAATCCGCAAATTGCTTCTCTTTTACTTCAGTTATTATGGAGGATTTCGCTGTATTTTGCACAATAATCCCTTCATCCGGAGATTCAATAAGGAGAACTCCCACGCTGGCAAGTTGACGTAAATCTTTGATTATCTCTTGCTTTTTAGTCAACTGGCCACTAGTGCTTTCTACTGTCTTGCGGCTCAATGCATCAGCTACCACATTTGCTTTGCCTGGATGATAGAGAATATCAATATCATAGTCTTTCAAGAGCTCTAGCCACCTTCGTTGCCTCAAATTGAGTTCCTTCTGCTTAAAGATATATTGTAAACTTTTGTGATCAGTATAGATATCAACATGAACTCCATACAAGTAATGACGCCATATCTTTAAAGCAAAAACCACCGCTGCTAATTCAAGATCATGTGTGGGATGATTTTTCTCATGTGGGCGCAACTGTCGTGAGGCATATGCTATGACATTATCGTGCTGTATCAATACACATCCGAGGCCTACCCCGAAAGCATCACAATATACTGCATAACCCTCGGTGCCTTCGGGAAGTACTAAAACTGGTGTGGAGGTTAATTTATCTTTCAACTCTTGGAAGCTTTTCTCACACGCATCATTCCATTGAAATTTAACTGTCTTATGTGTAAGTTTTGTTAACGGTGCAGCAATGAAAGAAAAACTTTCCACAAATCTTCGGTAATAACCTGCCAACCCAAGAAAGCTACGAATTTTCGTAGGCATTGTAGGCCTTGGCCAATTTTTCACCGCTTCAATCTTTTGCGTATCCACCTAAATTGCTTCATCAGACACAGTATGACCCAAGAGCGCCACGAATTTTAACCAAAATTTACATTTTGAGAATTTGGCATGCAACTTACGGTCACGCAGAATCTGTAACACCTGACGTAGGTGATTAGCATGGTCTCCTTCTAATCGTGAATAAACCAGAATATCATCGATAAACACAGTCACGAACACGTCTAGAAATGGCTTAAACACCCTATTCATCAAATCCATGAAAATAGTTGGTGCATTTGTTAGTCCAAATGACATAACTAAGAATTCATAATGGCCATACCGTGTTCGAAAAGCTGTCTTGGGTATATCGTCTTCTCTGACCCTGACTTGATGGTAACCCGATCGCAAGTCAATCTTTGAAAAACATTTGGCTCCCTGTAACTGATCAAACAAATCATCAATCCTGGGGAGGGGATATTTGTTCTTGATAGTTACCTTGTTCAACTGGAGATAATCAATGCACATTCTCAACGTGTCATCTTTCTTCCGCACAAACAACACTGGTGCCCCCCACGGGGACACACTAGGTCATATGAATCCCTTGTCCAACAAGTCTTTTATTTGCTCCTTCAATTCTCGCAATTCAGCTGGAGCCATTCGATACGGAGGAATAGAGATCAGTTGTGTACCTGGGATCACATCAATACCGAACTCTACTTCCCGTTCTGGAGGTAGACCTGGAAGATCTTCAGGAAATACATCAAGAAATTCATTGACCACTGGGACCGATTGAGGAGTTGATGGCTTCATATCAGTATCTTGAACCCATACGAGGTGACATATATATCCTTTGGATATCATTTTCCTCGCCTTGAGATAAGAAATAAATTTGCCTCTTGGTGCGCCAACATTACCCTTCCATTCAAGGACGGTCATTTGCGGAAAATGAAAAGATACCTTCTTCTCTTGGCAATCCACCATGGCATATGTAACACCCCAGGTGCTACGAACACATAAAAATATACAATAGTTGGAGTATAAGGCTACATGAATAAAAGGTGAAGAATCATGTACTGGAAACGTGCATGCGAAAAAAAAAAAAAAATCACGACCGGACTCACGTGACGTAAGTCACAGTCACGGGGCGTGAATAGTGCCATGAACCAACTTTCGAGAGTTGAAAAAAAGGCTTTGATTTTCAAGACAAGACCCACGTGGCGTGACTGGGTTCCACGATACTATTCACGACACCGTGAAACTTTACCGGCTTTATTGACCCATTTTGACTTGATGAAATGTTGGAGTATGAGACCCATTAAATGTGTTGGGCTGGGTCAATATTCTGTATTTGAGGCCCAAATACCATGTATTAAGGCATGGGCCTCAACTAATGTGTCACGCCCCGAATCCAATCGAGACATGATTGGCACCCGTAGCCGATAAGGCCCGAGAGAACCAACCTTTGCCTATGTTCAATCATTCATATGCATCTCATAATCATAACCACCCTTGCATAAGAACATGAAAGACGAATAAAGGAAAACATGGGACATATTTATACATACATATGAAACTTGGCCGTTGAGGCCATCCAGTCAAAACAACATATGTCTTTTACACTGATACACCCACATCCGTCTACAAAAGCCTCTAACAAGAGCATTGACCAAAATGAACCATAAGTCGGGACAAGTCCCCGCTTTACACATTATGTACAATACCAAAACATGTATATACTCTGACTCGGAGAAGCCCCGAATGAGCTGGAGCTCACCAAAGAACCGCTAACACTGGAAATCTACTGAGGAGGCCTACTGGGACCTGCGCCTGCAGCAAGTAAGGTAAATTCCCCGAGAGGGGTCAGTACGAAATAAGTACTGAGTATGCAAGACTCAGATGAAACTGTACAATGCATGAATATTTCAATGAACTCAAAACATATGAATAATCAATGTGAATAAGTCACCATTTGGTATTTTGGGAAACCATGTGGATTTCTTTCGTTACTTTCTTTGCTTTCTTTATCTCAATGCTCAATGATAACAATGTACCCGGGCCCCTACTGATCAGTGGGTCTTTTCATATCATAACATCATATTGGGATCGAGTCGAGCTAGGCTTATGCCCCTAGACTTGCCACCCATAAATCAATACATCGGGATCGAGTCGAGCTAGGCATACGCCCCTAGACTTGCCACCCATAAATCAATACATCGGGATCGAGTCGAGCTAGGCTTACGCCCCTAGACTTGCCACCCATAAATCAATACATCGGGATCGAGTCGAGCTAGGCTTATGCCCCTAGACTTGCCACCTATACTTGATCATTGACCACATTTGCATTACTTGGATCTTTACTTTGAGATTGATACTTGGATAGTCATAACATTACTTTGGAACTTTGGAACATAACATTATTGGAAACTTTGAATCATTAACCAATGAGTGAGAGGCATGTGAATAAACATCATGAGAAATATAACATTACTAGCACCATGATACCATTGGAACCATAGGACAATAATCCATGAACAAGAGACACAAGTATAGACACTATTGGAATATTGGAACGTAACTTTATTTGAGCTTTCGGAACATGAACCATGAATATGAGACATGAGATTCACAAATGATCCATGAGTAGAAAATATTCGGATACCTTAGCACATTTCGGGATAGGACTAGTGATATGTCAATATGGACACTATTTGCCGCAGAAAGATATGGATAAAGTAACCTTACATACCTTGGATTCGCAATACGAATATACAACCTTAGATGCGTATACAATAATCCCGCTCCTTCTTTATGTGTCACTCTACAACATAAATACATAACGAAATTTACATTAACCACCAATTACTTTACAAATGCATACCATATCAATGAGTTACATGTTTGCCTTTAAACATGTCATTTTCCCTTGACAAAACCATTGATCATACTATTATTCCAAAAATTCCATAATATTCCCAACATTGACCAATACATGATAATTGATACATTTGACCACAACACTTCTCCTTTACACTTTTTTATCCATCACACATCACAAATAACCCATCAAATGACCTTAATACAACTCATAACACATATCGGCCAAAATTCCATAATTTCCACTTTTAGACAAGAACAAGTTTAATACCAAAAATAACACCATACATGTTCATATTTTGTCCATACCATGCTTTTTCATCAAAGGCACAAGGCCTAATTCAAGTTCAAATTACCAAGATGACACAACTTTCACCAAAGGCAAAATACACTATTCATCACCTTGCCAACACAACTAGCATAATATATATAATCTCCCATGCATATAATATGTTAATCCATGAGGATAAATACTTACCAAGGCTTGGAATATGTTGATCTTGTCCAAGGAGTCCAAAGAAAGTATTTGCCTTAGGGTTTGGAAATGAAAGAAATGTTTGTGATATTATCCAAAAGTTATGAGAGTCCTTTGGAAATAAAATCTGATGTTGGGGACTTTATATAGACCCAAGGTCCTCCTTAGCCACATGTGGCATTAAGTGATATGTTCAATTGGTCAAATATTGGAAGAATGGATCACTTTTGCCTTTGGGCCCATGTATTTTATTCCATTTTGGGCCTCAAATTGGGCCCAATAACACATATCCATGTAACCCATTAATGTAACACCCCGTACTTTTATAACCTCACTTGATACTTTGGATCATATCTACATAGGTGTTGAGATGCCATGCATATGTGTTTTATAGTGTCATTGGTGAAACATTTGATATCGGACTTAACATGTGCGATTCGATCGTCGTAGGAGGTGTGTTGTGATTTCGTAGAAGCATTTAAGTGAGGACTCGTACATATTCTAACCTCATTTGGTGACTTTAAGTCATGTTTACTTGATGGTTAAGATCACTAAGTAAGTATTTTGTAGTGTTTAATAAGGGATTGGACGATACGTAAACATTGGATAAGTGGCCGGAAATTTCAGCAAAGTGCTGAAATCTCAGCACAAACTTCAGAGAGGCTGCCATTTCTGCGCCACTACCCCTGTTTCAGGGGTGTGGCGCAAGGAACAAGGAGTAGGCCTTTCCGGACCCGTTTTGCGACGTAATTCTACGACGATTCTTGGATGTTTTCTTTTGGTTCCTTGGAGATATTTTAGCGTTGTTAAGGTTTCAAATACCTTGATACACTTCCACATGATCAAACCATGAAACACAAGAATTTGCCAAAAATGTTCAAGTAAGCCATGGACGGCTAGAATTCCAATTTTTGCGATCAAGGCGACGAATGAGAATCTCGTAAGAAAATATTATCGTGACATTATGGAATTATGTAAACATGAGATATATGGTGAATAATACATGATATTTGATGGGTACATGGATATGTGTAATTGGGCCCAAAAATTAGGCCCAAAATGGGATTAAAAGACTTGGCCCAAAGACAAATGATCCATTCTTGCAAGAATTGGCTAAGTGGACATATCATTTAGTGCCAAGTGTGGCTAAGGATGACTTGAGGTCCATAAAAAGCACCCAAAAATCAGATTTTTAAATCATTCAAGACTTCCATGCCTTTAAGATATTTCTCTCAACATTTTTTCATTTTCAAACCCTAAAGCAAAATATTCCTTGGGACTCTTTGGACAAGATCAACATATTCCAAGCCTTGGTAAGTATTTCTCCTCATGGATTAACATATTATATGCATGGGGGATTATGTATATTATGATAGTTGTGTTGGCAAGATGGTGAATAGTGTCTTTTTGCCTTTGGTAAGAGATGTGTTGTCTTGGTGATTTGAACTTGAATTAGGCCTTGTGCCTTTGATGAAAAAGTATGGCATGAACAAAATATGAACATGTATGGTGTTATTTTTGGCATTAAATTTGTTCTTGTCTATAAATGAAAATTATGGAAATTATGAGATTTTGGCCGATATGTGCTATGGGGTGTATTAAGGTGATTTAATGGATTCTTTGTGATATGGTGTGAATGAGAAAGTGTAAAGAAGAAGCTTTGTTGCGAAATGCTATTGGTTATGATATTGGTCAATGTATGGCATGTTGTAGTATTTTTGGAATGGTCATGCCGAAATTTTATTGTAAAGGGGGAAATGACGTAATAGGCAATTAGGTACCTTTTGTCGTCTTTTACACTTGAAAGGTGTTAGATGTTGACGTAAACTCCGTTATGTGCTTGTGTTGTAGAGTAAGGGGCTGAATCATTATATTCCTTAGGATTGCGGATTCTTATTGAGAGGCTAAGGTATGTAAGGTTATTCTTGTCCGTATCTTTCTGCAACACCTATTGCTTCCTTTGCCATTGTACTTGTACCTATGCCGAAATGTTCCAAAGTGTCTCATGTAAAGTTGGTTGCCTACATATATTTATTCATGTGTCTCTTGAACATTGAACATTGTCCCAAAGTTCCAATAATGCGATAACCAACAATGTTTCAATTTCATAATTAAAGAATGAAAGTAATGCGTATATGGTTGAGTACGGGTGGTAGCTCAAAGGGGCGAAAGCCTAGCTAGAGACGATCCCGATGTATCACGGGTGGTAGCTCAAAGGGGCGAAAGCCTAGCTAGAGATGATCCCGATTGATTATTGGACACAGGGGGTAGCCCAAAGGGGTGAAAACCTAGCTAGGGCCGAACCTGCTTTATTGATTTATGGGTGGTAGCTCAAAGGGGCATAAGCCTAGCTAGAGACGATCCCAGTATTGTTATTTACCACTGATCAGTTGGTCCCGGGCATGATGTGATTATTGTTGATATTGAGATAATTGATAAAAGAAATAAAGAATGTAACGTACATGGTTCCACACATATGGAAATGTTGGTTTATCGATATTGCCTATTCTCTTATCCTTGATATACATTGGTGTTCTCACTTATTGCTACAGTTTTATTGTGGCCTTACATACGCAGTACATTTTTCGTGCTGACCCCCTCGGGGGAACTTACCTTACTTGTTGCAGGCACAGGCACTAGTAGACCTCCGTTGTAGGTTGCGGATCTTTTGCGGACATTTGGTGAGCTTCAGTTGGTTCGGGGCTTTCCGAGTTTCCTATGTATATTTGTTTTGGTCTTGTGTATATATATATAGAGCGGGGTGTGTCCCGACTCTAGGTTGGTTTTGGTTGTGCATCTGTAGAGGCTTTGTAGATGTTGTGGGTCAGACGAAGGGTATGTAATGAACGTATGTTTTGTCTTGATGGCCCTAAAGGCCAAGTCTCATATTTCTCTTATATTTGTCATAAATTCCGCTTTTGGCTTCTTATATTTAATTGTGGTGGTGATGACTTTTGAGTGGTGCGTATGGGTTGTTATGGACGAAGATTGGTTCTCCCGGGCCTTGTCGGCTTTGGGTGCCATGTCCGTCTCGTTGGAATTTGGGGCGTGACAAAAGTGGTATCAGAGCGGGTCGTCCTAAGGGTGTCTACAAAGCCGTGTCTAAGTAGAGTCTTACTTATCAATGTGTTGTGCACCACATTTATAAGTAGGAGGCTACGGGACATCTAGGAGTTGTTTCTTTTCTTCATTTTCTAGATCGTGCGATAGAGCTTATGTTGTAAGTGGAATTGTATCTAACCATTGGAATTGGTTTTCTTATGTGATAGAAAATGCCGATTGCACGAAAAGGAAAAGGTAAAAGCAAAAGAATAGACAGACTGGCTGGAGAGGGAACTAGTAGACCACCACCGGAACAGGTGAATCAAGGTGGTGTTGAACAAGAGTTTGCATCGCGGGCTTCTCCTACTTTACCCGCAGACCCGCCTATGAATGCTACTGACCAGGACTTGAGAAATGCAGTGCATATGTTGACGCAGATAGTTGCTGCACAAACACAAGGACGCGCTGGCCCAACGATAAATGAGGATGATGTGACTAGAATAGCGAGCCGCAGAACGCAGGATTTCCTGAAACTAGATCCTCCAATATTCACTGGGTCAGACCCACAGGCAGATCCACAGGACTTCGTGGACCAAGTTCAAAGGGCCCTAGATGTTATGCATGTGACTGGTGCAGAAACGGTTGAACTGGCGGCTTATAGGTTGAAGGGTGAAGCGATATTGTGGTATGAGGACTGGAAACGGTCGAGGGGCATTGATGCACTTCCAGCTGGTTGGGAAGACTTTAAAATGGCCTTTCTTGATCACTATCTTCCTTATGAGCTCAGGGAAGCACGTGCAGATCAATTTCTAAACCTTCGACAAGGGAATATGAGTGTTCGAGAATATAGTCTGCAGTTTAATTCTTTGGCTCGATATGCTCCGAACGTAGTGGCTACAATGACCGACAGAATCCATCGATATGTGGACAGATTGGAGCCGTATTTGGTAAGGGACTGTACCATTGCTGCTTTAAACAGGGACATGGATATTGCAAGGATCCAGGCCTTTGCACAAAAGATGGAGGATCAGAGGCAACGAAGGAGAACACAGGAATCTGAACGAGGGCCGTCAAAGCGGGCTAGACCTATGGGGCAGTCTATGGTGTCCCAAGGGGAGTTTAGGCCCCGAATGTTTCCTAGACCGCAGAGACCATTATTTTCTCATTCCATAGCAGGTGCTTCCTCTCAGTTTCGGGGGTCTAGAGGTGGTTATGTTGGGCAAAGCAGTGGGGCTCGAGGCTCGCAGACCACGGGGTTTTTCCGTCAGCCATGTCAGCACTGTGGAAAGTTTCACCCAGGGGAATGCCGACGTGGGATGAATACTTGTTTCTGGTGTGGTATGCCAGGGCACATGATGAGGGACTGTCCACGAAGAGGCTTGAGTGGTGTGGCACGACCTATGGGGTCAACCGTTGCATCTTCATCATCGGTTCCTTCCGTAGGCCGAAGTGTGCAGCCTGCCGGTCGTGGTAGAGGTGCTGCAGGAGCAGCTAGTTCCAGTGGAGCACAGAATCGCACTTATGCTCTAGTGGACCGACAAAATTCGGAGGCATCTCCTGATGTAGTCACAGGTATATTGTCTATATTTTCACATGGTGTATATGCATTGATAGATCCGGGCTCTACTTTATCATATGTTACCCCGTTGATTGCTGCAAAATTTGAAAGAACACCAGAATTCTTAGATAAGTCTATTGAAGTGTCTACGCCGGTTGGTGAATCTATTGTTGCAAAAAGAGTATATCGCAATTGTGTGGTAACTGTGTGTGGTCATGATACACTAGCGGATCTTATTGAACTTGACATGGTGGATTTTGATGTCATAATGGGGATGGATTGGTTGGCTTCTTGTTATGCTACGGTGGATTGCCGAGCCAAGGAGGTACATTTTCATTTTCCACAAAAGAATATTCTTGAGTGGAAGGGTAATGTGGGGGCACCGAAAGGCAAATTTATTTCCTATCTTAAAGCTAGGAAAATGATAGCTAAGGGGTATATATGCCATTTGGTGAGAGTGCAAGATATCAATATGGAACCACTAACTCCTCAGTCGGTACCGGTGGTTAATGAATTTCTCGACGTATTTCCTGACGATCTTCCAGGTTTACCTCCAGAACGGGAAGTGGAGTTTGGCATTGATGTGATTCCAGGCACTCAGCCGATCTCTATTCCTCCGTATAGAATGGCTCCAGCAGAATTGCGTGAATTGAAGGAGCAATTAAAAGATTTGCTGGACAAGGGCTTCATTAGACCTAGTATGTCCCCGTGGGGTGCACCAGTATTGTTTGTCCGGAAGAAAGATGGCACCTTGAGGATGTGTATCGATTATCGACAATTGAATAAGGTAACGATCAAAAATAAATATCCTCTTCCTCGCATTGATGATTTGTTTGATCAGTTACAGGGTGCCAAATGGTTTTCAAAGATTGACTTGAGGTCGGGTTACCATCAAGTCAGGGTTAGAGAAAATGATGTACCCAAGACAGCTTTCCGAACACGGTATGGCCACTATGAATTTTTAGTTATGTCATTTGGACTAACAAATGCACCAGCTGTTTTCATGGATTTGATGAATAGGGTGTTTAAGCCATTTCTAGACGTGTTCGTGACGGTATTTATAGATGATATCTTGGTCTATTTGAGATCACAAGAAGACCATGCTAATCACTTACGACAGGTGTTACAAATTCTCCGGGATCGTAAGTTATATGCAAAGTTTTCTAAGTGTGAATTTTGGTTAAAATCCGTAGCATTCTTGGGTCACATTGTGTCGGATGAAGGGATACGGGTCGATACTCAAAAGATTGAAGCGGTGAAGAATTGGCCAAGACCTACGATGCCTACAGAGATTCGTAGTTTTCTTGGTTTGGCAGGTTATTACAGGAGATTTGTGGAAGGGTTTTCTTCTATTGCCGCACCATTGACGAAGCTAACACACAAGGCAATCAAGTTTCAGTGGAACGACGCATGTGAGAAAAGTTTCCAAGAGCTGAAAGAGAAATTAACTTCCACCCCAGTTTTAGTACTTCCCGAAGGCATAGAAGGTTATGCAGTGTATTGTGATGCTTTCGGGGTTGGCCTCGGATGTGTATTGATGCAGCATGGTAAGGTGATAGCATATGCCTCACGACAGTTGCGGCCCCATGAGAAAAATTATCCCACTCATGATCTTGAATTGGCAGCAGTAGTGTTTGCTTTAAAAATATGGCGTCATTATTTATATGGGGTTCATGTGGATATTTATACGGATCACAAAAGCTTGCAATATCTGTTCAAGCAGAAGGAACTCAATTTGAGGCAACGAAGATGGTTAGAGCTCTTGAAAGACTATGATGTTGATATTCTATACCATCCAGGGAAGGCAAATGTAGTAGCAGATGCATTGAGCCGTAAGGCAACGGGAGGCACTAGTGATCAGCTGACAGAAAAGAAGGACATAATCAAAGATTTGAATCAATTAGCCAGCTTGGGAGTTCGCCTTATTGAATCCTCAGAAGATGGAGTTATTGTGCAGAATGCAGCGGAATCCTCCGTGATAGCTGAAGTGAAAGAGAAGCAATTTGCGGATTCTATTTTATTGCAGCTAAAGGAAAATGTGCAGCAGAAATTGACCACGGCATTTGATATTACACCGGAAGGGGTGCTTCAATGTCAGGGGAGATTATGTGTACCGGACGTAGATGAGTTGAGGACACGAATTATGACAGAGGCGCATCATTCGCGCTATTCCATTCATCCGGGTGCTACTAAAATGTACCATGAATTGAAGGAAGTGTATTGGTGGGGCAACATGAAAAAGAACATTGCAAAATTTGTCGCGCAGTGCCCAAATTGTCAACAAGTGAAAGTGGAGCATCAGAAACCGGGAGGTTACATGCAATGTATCACTCTTCCAGTCTGGAAATGGGATATGATCAATATGGATTTCATTACAGGGTTGCCTCGTACATTGCGGAAGTTTGATTCTATATGGGTTATAGTGGACAGGCTTACCAAATCAGCGCATTTCCTACCGGTCAAGACGACCTATACAGCTGAGGACTATGCGAAGTTGTATGTGAAAGAGATAGTACGATTGCATGGTATTCCACTTTCTATTATATCAGACAGAGGAGCACAGTTCACAGCACACTTTTGGAAATCTTTTCAGCGGAGTTTGGGTACAAGGGTGGATTTGAGTACGGCTTTCCATCCGCAGACTGATGGACAAGCAGAACGTACTATTCAGACGCTTGAAGATATGCTACGAGCTTGTACGTTAGATTTTCAGGGCAGTTGGGATGACCATTTGTCTCTTATCGAATTTGCTTATAACAATAGCTATCATTCAAGTATAAAAATGGCACCTTATGAAGCTTTGTATGGAAGGAAATGTAGATCACCAATTGGATGGTTTGAAGTGGGTGAAACTGCCTTATTGGGCCCAGATATTGTTCATCAGGCTATGGAAAAAGTTAAGGTGATCCAAGAGCGATTACAAACGGCTCAAAGTCGTCACAAGTCATATGCCGATGTGAGAAGAAGAGGGCTTGAATTCGCCATAGGTGATTGGGTCTTTTTAAAGGTGTCACCAATGAAAGGGGTAATGCGGTTCGGAAAGAAAGGAAAATTGAGTCCACGTTACATAGGCCCATATGAGATCATTCAAAAATTTGGACAAGTTGCGTATGAGTTGGCACTACCTCAAGGACTTTCCTCAGTCCATCCGGTATTTCATGTTTCGATGCTTCGAAAATGCATAGGAGATCCTTCTCGTATTGTTCCCGTAGAGGATGTTCAAGTTACAGAGGATCTTACTTATGAAGAGGTACCCATTGTGATCCTAGATCGACAAGTGAAGAGATTGAGAAATAAAGACATAGCTTCCGTGAAAGTCCTTTGGAGAAATCAACAAGTAGAAGAGATTACATGGGAAGCGGAAGAAATGATGAAAGCCAAGTATCCCCATCTATTTCAAATGGACCAAGGAGTTCACAATGTGGAGGTGGAACAATAACAAGTAAGTATTTAAAAGCATTATGTGAATGTGTATAGGTCTGTTAAAGTAAAGATGCATTTGTGGTATATAAGATAATATTCCTAACATTCGAGGACGAATGTTCCTAAGGGGGGAAGAATGTAACACCCCGTACTTTTATAACCTCACTTGATACTTTGGATCATATCTACATAGGTGTTGAGATGCCATGCATATGTGTTTTATAGTGTCATTGGTGAAACATTTGATATCGGACTTAACATGTGCGATTCGATCGTCGTAGGAGGTGTGTTGTGATTTCGTAGAAGCATTTGAGTGAGGACTCGTACATATTCTAACCTCATTTGGTGACTTTAAGTCATGTTTACTTGATGGTTAAGATCACTAAGTAAGTATTTTGTAGTGTTTAATAAGGGATTGGACGATACGTAAACATTGGATAAGTGGCCGGAAATTTCAGCAAAGTGCTGAAATCTCAGCACAAACTTCAGAGAGGCTGCCATTTCTGCGCCACTACCCCTGTTTCAGGGGTGTGGCGCAAGGAACAAGGAGTAGGCCTTTCCGGACCCGTTTTGCGACGTAATTCTACGACGATTCTTGGATGTTTTCTTTTGGTTCCTTGGAGATATTTTAGCGTTGTTAAGGTTTCAAATACCTCGATACACTTCCACATGATCAAACCATGAAACACAAGAATTTGCCAAAAATGTTCAAGTAAGCCATGGACGGCTAGAATTCCAATTTTTGCGATCAAGGCGACGAATGAGAATCTCGTAAGAAAATATTATCGTGACATTATGGAATTATGTAAACACGAGATATATGGTGAATAATACATGATATTTGATGGGTACATGGATATGTGTAATTGGGCCCAAAAATTAGGCCCAAAATGGGATTAAAAGACTTGGCCCAAAGACAAATGATCCATTCTTGCAAGAATTGGCTAAGTGGACATATCATTTAGTGCCAAGTGTGGCTAAGGATGACTTGAGGTCCATAAAAAGCACCCAAAAATCAGATTTTTAAATCATTCAAGACTTCCATGCCTTTAAGATATTTCTCTCAACATTTTTTCATTTTCAAACCCTAAAGCAAAATATTCCTTGGGACTCTTTGGACAAGATCAACATATTCCAAGCCTTGGTAAGTATTTCTCCTCATGGATTAACATATTATATGCATGGGGGATTATGTATATTATGATAGTTGTGTTGGCAAGATGGTGAATAGTGTCTTTTTGCCTTTGGTAAGAGATGTGTTGTCTTGGTGATTTGAACTTGAATTAGGCCTTGTGCCTTTGATGAAAAAGTATGGCATGAACAAAATATGAACATGTATGGTGTTATTTTTGGCATTAAATTTGTTCTTGTCTATAAATGAAAATTATGGAAATTATGAGATTTTGGCCGATATGTGCTATGGGGTGTATTAAGGTGATTTAATGGATTCTTTGTGATATGGTGTGAATGAGAAAGTGTAAAGAAGAAGCTTTGTTGCGAAATGCTATTGGTTATGATATTGGTCAATGTATGGCATGTTGTAGTATTTTTGGAATGGTCATGCCGAAATTTTATTGTAAAGGGGGAAATGACGTAATAGGCAATTAGGTACCTTTTGTCGTCTTTTACACTTGAAAGGTGTTAGATGTTGACGTAAACTCCGTTATGTGCTTGTGTTGTAGAGTAAGGGGCTGAATCATTATATTCCTTAGGATTGCGGATTCTTATTGAGAGGCTAAGGTATGTAAGGTTATTCTTGTCCGTATCTTTCTGCAACACCTATTGCTTCCTTTGCCATTGTACTTGTACCTATGCCGAAATGTTCCAAAGTGTCTCATGTAAAGTTGGTTGCCTACATATATTTATTCATGTGTCTCTTGAACATTGAACATTGTCCCAAAGTTCCAATAATGCGATAACCAACAATGTTTCAATTTCATAATTAAAGAATGAAAGTAATGCGTATATGGTTGAGTACGGGTGGTAGCTCAAAGGGGCGAAAGCCTAGCTAGAGACGATCCCGATGTATCACGGGTGGTAGCTCAAAGGGGCGAAAGCCTAGCTAGAGATGATCCCGATTGATTATTGGACACAGGGGGTAGCCCAAAGGGGTGAAAACCTAGCTAGGGCCGAACCTGCTTTATTGATTTATGGGTGGTAGCTCAAAGGGGCATAAGCCTAGCTAGAGACGATCCCAGTATTGTTATTTACCACTGATCAGTTGGTCCCGGGCATGATGTGATTATTGTTGATATTGAGATAATTGATAAAAGAAATAAAGAATGTAACGTACATGGTTCCACACATATGGAAATGTTGGTTTATCGATATTGCCTATTCTCTTATCCTTGATATACATTGGTGTTCTCACTTATTGCTACAGTTTTATTGTGGCCTTACATACGCAGTACATTTTTCGTGCTGACCCCCTCGGGGGAACTTACCTTACTTGTTGCAGGCACAGGCACTAGTAGACCTCCGTTGTAGGTTGCGGATCTTTTGCGGACATTTGGTGAGCTTCAGTTGGTTCGGGGCTTTCCGAGTTTCCTATGTATATTTGTTTTGGTCTTGTGTATATATATATAGAGCGGGGTGTGTCCCGACTCTAGGTTGGTTTTGGTTGTGCATCTGTAGAGGCTTTGTAGATGTTGTGGGTCAGACGAAGGGTATGTAATGAACGTATGTTTTGTCTTGATGGCCCTAAAGGCCAAGTCTCATATTTCTCTTATATTTGTCATAAATTCCGCTTTTGGCTTCTTATATTTAATTGTGGTGGTGATGACTTTTGAGTGGTGCGTATGGGTTGTTATGGACGAAGATTGGTTCTCCCGGGCCTTGTCGGCTTTGGGTGCCATGTCCGTCTCGTTGGAATTTGGGGCGTGACAATTAACTTCCATGTATTATTCACCATATATCTCATGTTTACATAATTCCATAATGTCACGACAATATTCTCTTAAAAGATTCTCATTCGTCCTTTCGATCGCAAAAATAGGCATTCTAGTCGCCCTTGGTTTCATTGGACATTTTGGATCACTATTCACATTTCATGATTTGATCATGTAGGAGTATGTAGGAGTATATTGAAGTGTTTAAAGCTTTAACAATTCTCAAATAACTCCAAAGAACCAAAAGAAACCATCTAGAAATCGTCGTAGAATTGCGTTACGAAACGACTCCGGAAAGGCACAATTGTTGTGCCTTCCGCCACTGCTGAAAAACAAGGCAGTGGCGCAAGAATACACTGCCCTATGAACTTCTTGGCTGCAGGTGGCTTGCGCCACACCCCTGAAACAGGGTAGTGGCGCAAGTTTCAGCACTTTGCTGAAATTTTCGGCCACTTATCCAATGTTTACGTATCGTCCAATCCCTTATCAAAACACTACAAAATACTTACTTAGTGAACTTAACCATCAAGTAAACATGACTTAAAGTCACCAAATGAGGTTAGAATGTGTACGAGTTCTTACTCAAATGCTCCACGAAATCACAACACACCTCCTACGAAGATCCAATCGCACATGTTAAGTCCGATATCAAATGTTTCACCAATGACACTATAAAACACATATGCATGGCATCTCAACACCTATGTAGATATGATCCTAAGGTATCAAGTGAGGTTATAAAAGTACGGGGTGTTACATAATGAAGGGAAGACCCAATCTAAATGGATCAAACATGTGGTTAAAGATCACTTTGACTTGAGGGTCTATATAAGGGCAAAAATTCAGATTTTTATTCATTCAACACTCTCATGCCTTTTGGATATTTTCTCTAAGTCATCCTTATCTCACAAAACCCTAAGGCAACAATACTTGAAGGGACAAGATCATCTCTTTGCAATATTGGTAAGTGTTTACCCTTATGATCCTTATGGATTAATATATATTATGTACATGGAAGGTGGTGTAGTCTTGATGGTTATGTTCAAAGTGTTGAGGAGTCCACTTTGTTTTGGGAAGGTGGAATTTAGTTAAATGATAATAAAAAGGAAGGTGGTAAGATGTACCATGTCTTGGGGTAATGACTAATTCCATTTTTCCTTGTGAAGTTGTTATGTTATTAGTTTTAAATGTGAATTCCTTTGTGTGTGCATATTGTAGAGTAGCACTTTAAGGAAGAGCCAAATTGTTATAGTTGCATATTGAGAGGCTAAGGTATGTAAGGTTTCTCCTTTCCATATTCATTGGCCATGCCTATTGTCCATATTGCTACCGAGCTTGTTTCTACTCCGAGGTGTTTTAAAGCAAATCATCTCAAGTTTGCTAGCTATAGATATTCACATGTCTCTTATCTAATGATCATGGTTTCAAGCTCCAATAACGTTACGACCACCTAAGTACCAATCTCGCAAAAGTAAAGAAGTGAAGTAATGCATAAGTGTTCTAAGATATGGGTGGCATCCCAGGGGTGGAAAAACACCTAGCATGGCTCGATCCCACTATCACTATCATGATCTTATTTTATTAAAGCTTGTTTATTCATAAGCATGAATCCAATTTCTTTTGCTCACTTTAAGGATGTTAAAGTTTCTTTTAGAATAAAAAAAATTGAGTTATGTCTCGTGATGGGGCTGCTTAAGCCAGGAATATACATGTTATGGTGGTATTGTTTAAGCCCGTGAGTAGATGTGTCCTATGAGTTCTCTTGTTAGTTGTATTCCTAAATTGGTGGGTTATTGTTTCGACAGTGTCAAGGGCCTACGCGCTATGTGAATTACTTGATTAAAGTAAGAGAAATAATTATGCGTCTCTTAAAATCGGCATTATATTTCCCACTCGAACATGTTTTGTCCCTCCTATTTGGAGTTCCTTATTTTCCTAAATTTGTGAGTTTCCCTGCCTTGGTCTAGATCTCTTCATTTTACTTCTAGGAACTAGAATTACTCTTCTCCGTAGCTAGGCGCCTCCCGAATAACCCATGATACGTTTGGTGTTCTTATTCTTCACTTTGTTTAAACACATGGATTTTTTCAATTGTTTGAACATTGGAATAGCCATTTTTTGGACGTGTATATGCTTTTTGGATTTGAGTTTAAATGAAAAAAGATGCTTTAACATGTTTACTGCCGATTTTTTATTTTTTTTCTTTCTATTGAAAAATTGAATGGGTTCAAATATTCTATCACTGATGGTGCCTTGATAATGGCTTATGTTAAGTCATATTTTCAAAGTCTTCCCTGCCAAAGTATGTATATAATTTAGAGGTGAATAGTCATTTGGCTTTTGGAATACCCATCTTGCCTTTAAAGTGTTTTTCCTTATCTTTAGTCATACGTCTCTTTTGCTCCTACATTCATTCTTCATTTGACTTAGTTACTAATCCTTATCATTTTCTTTGTCTCATGTGAACTCAAGAGTTGGAGTTTCAATCAAAACTCTATTTTGACCCAAATATCGGGTCAACCGCTATAGGATGATCGCAAAGCCCTGGAGTCGCATAAATTAGAAAATCAACTCCAAAACGGAGTCTAGTATCTCTTAGTCCCCTCTCTTTATTTAATATTTTTGTTATGACGTTGGTCCTTGAAACTTGAAATGATATTTAATTATTATTGGTTATTGGAATTTTGTTGATTGCTTATTGTGTTTATATTGCTTTAGCATTTGCGGATTCCCTTTGAAGTAGATTAACGTCCTCACCTTTTCGCCATTAACATAGGACTTTTTAAACTCGTTAATTGGATTTTTATGAAACAAAAAGTGCACTTTAGTAACTCAGTTATTCAAACTAACTTTTTATAAACTAATTTCTCACCTTTTTTTTTTTATTATTAAGAATGAACAAAAGTCGCAACCTTATCCTTTTCTTAAAGAACAAACGAGAGTTTTAATATTATTTTGCGAATAGCTAAAACTCAAGTTTTTCTTTAAAAGAAGTTAAATCATCAATCCCGACCTTTTTTTTTATAAATTAGATTACACCAATACGTTACTTTACTTTCACTCGTTTTTCTCAACATTTATTTCAAGATTTCTAAACTTTAAAAAAGTTCAAATGAAAGGTATATATATACACACACTATCATATACCAAATATTTTATCACTATTTTATTTACTTGTTTTTTTCTTAAAAAGAAATTATTATTGTCATCATTCACACTTATTTTCAACTATATGTTTTATGTGTATTTTATTACATTCATTTCTATCTAATTTTAACTATCTCTTTAAAACTTTTTTACAAACAAATAAATATTAGCATAATTTTTATATCTTAAATATACGCAAGTTTATTTTACTCAAGAACTAACATATTACCGCATTTTGACATTTTTATAAAGGGAAAAGGCTCAAATATGCCATCGAACTATTGAAAATGGCTCATTTATGCCATCCGTTAAAAGTTTGGCTCATTTATGCCATCGCCGTTAGAAAAAGGCTCATTCATGCCATTTTTTTTAACGGTGTTTTCTTAAAAACAGCTTTGCCACGTGACGTCTTACTAGAGGTCCACGTCATTGATCAAATATGCCATCGAACTTTGAGAAAAGGCTCATTTATGCCATCCGTTAAAAGTTTGGCTCATTCATGCCATTTTTTTAACAGTCCGATTTGGTGATTTTTTGCAAAACCAGTTTGTACACGTGGCCAACAATGATCCGTCCACATCATTAATTAAATCAGCCAAATAAAAAATCTAAAAAATTGAACTTTCTTCTAAAAGGTGAAATTAAAATTTTATTTTCCATGACTCACAAATTTCTGGTACATCTGATTCTTCAAATCATTAGAATCTTCAAGTTTTGATTTTAATTTGATTTTGCTGAAATATTCTTCTTTTCTTCTCTGTAATTTCACCGATTATAGAATTTTTCTGATTTTTACTTCAAGTACAATTTTTTAAGAATTTGAAAATTTGTGTTTCGGTAACTAATTGATTCGTTGTTTGAAATAGTTGATGTTTGTTTCGGGCTTGAATTGGCCTTGAGATTTGCAGAATTGTGTTTGGCGATTCCGAAGAAATTGAAAATGGATGAACTCTTTACGAGGCCTATAAAGGAATTACAAAATGCATAGAAATATTTTGGCCGGAGAAGTCGATATTTTCTTATTAGGAATTTTAAAATTTCTTTGGCTGATTTAATTAATGATGTGGAAAAATTATTGTTGGCAACGTGTACAAAATGGTTTTGCAACCCCCCCCCCCCCCCTTAAATTGGACTGTTAAAAAAAACGGCATGAATGAGCCAAACTTTTAACGGATGACATAGATGAGCCTTTTCTCAAAGTTCGATGGCATATTTGAGTCTTTTCCCTTTAATTAATGATTGAACGAATTATTTTTGGTCACGTATACAAAATGGTTTTGCAAAAAACCACCAAACCGGATTGTTAAAAAAAAATGGCATGAATGAGCCAAACTTTTAACGGATGATATAAATGAGCCTTTTCTCAAAGTTCGATGACATGTTTGATCAATGACGTGGACCTCTAGTAAGACGCCAAGTGACAAAGCTGTTTTTAAAAAACCACCGTTAAAAAAAATGGCATGAATGAGCCTTTTTTGTAACGGCGATGGCATAAATGAGCCAAACTTTTAACGGATGGCATAAATGAGCCATTTTCAATAGTTCGATGGCATATTTGAGCCTTTTCCCTTTTATAAATATCTTTATTTTGCGATAAACACATTTATCTAAACCCATTCTCAAATTAAATAAATTTTGTATTTCTTCCTATACGTGTCCTTTTGTTTTAATAACTTGTCACATGTTTTCAAAATTATACCTTCTTTATTCCTGCATAAATTTTATTTATATACTTAACTTTATATGCCATTAAACCTCATATTTTTGCAAAATTCTGAAACTGTATACCCTTTTCTTAATATACATATTTACAATAAAGTTACGTTACATTTCTTTCCGTATACCGTAAGTGTATATTATATACCTTGTATGTTTTTCTTTGATTTTTGAACTCGATAAATTTTTATAGTTATCACTATTTTAGCAAGTAATAAAACAAATATTTTCCAAATACTTTTCCTAAACTGAGTTTAAGGACTATCTTCGGATAGGCTCTGAGGGGTGCCTAACACCGTCCCCTCGAGTAACCAAAACCCTTACTCAGAATCTCGTTCTCAAAAAAGACAAAAAACGGAGTTTTACATAAAAAAAGGTTTTCCTAATTTTTCCTTAAAATTTAGGTGACGACTCTAAAAAATGAATTTTCAAAACCAGAGAGCCATAACGACCACCACCCGTTGTGTGTTGTTTCGACTGGTTCGAAATAGGGCGCGACAACTGCTCCTGTCTGAACTTGGGTACTGGGGCACTAGCAAAGGATGGGCCTGGAGTTGAAGACTTTTGCTGAAATTAGGAGCGATTTCCATCACCCGACCTATGCTGAGGGTAGTCAAAGTTACCTATGCTAACTCTCTTCATCTCCATCTCCTTCTCTTTTATTTTCTCTTCTTCAATATGTTTGGCATGGGTCATAAGTCTGGAGATGTCTATTTCTTTGCTCAGCATAGAGGTCCTACACTTTTTGACCACTAACTCAGAGAGACCTGAAACAAACTTACTTATTCAAGCCCTTAGATCAGCCACCATCCCTAAAGCATATCAGAAGAGCTGAGTGAACTTTAGGGAATACTTTTTCACTGACATGTTGCCCTGTTTTAGCTTTATGAACTCCTCAACCTTATCTTCCTTTATCTCACAGGGAAAGAATCTATCCAGAAAAATAATTACGAACTCAGCCCAATTCACCAGGCCTGTATCCACACGTTTACCCTCCTTCCACTATTTGCACCAAGTCTGAGCCACTTCCTTTAACTGATAAGTGGCTAAATCTACACTCTTAACAGGAGTAATACCCATAATCTGGGTGATCTTTTGAACCTCATCCATGAAATCTTGTTGGTCCTCCTCCTCCTTAGAAGAATGGAACTCTTGAGGGTTCATACTAGTGAAGTTTCGGACTCTCGTCACAACTGCATTTCCATTTGGATTTATGGTTGCAACAACCTGCTGATTAACCTGAGTAGTCATAGATTGAGCAAGTACTTGGAAAGCAACTCTAAATTCGGACTTGCTCATTTAGGGATCTGTTGGAGCTGGTGGGGTTTGCTGATTACCATTTCCGTTCCTTCATATGTTGGCTCTTCTGGGAGGCATTTTTTGTAAATGCATAGAGAACAAGTTAGAAGGAGATAAATAGAGTTATACTCTATTGCAAGATATAAATCACGAAAGAAGTGAGACTTTCTTAAAATGTTTTGTAGCCTCTCCCTCAAAAGTGTGGGGTGCTTCACACCCATGAACAAGACTCTACTTAACGTGGCTTTCAGACACCCCAAGACACTTTAAACCTGACTTTAATACCAAATTTGTCACAACCCAAGCCTAACCCTGGGACGTAACACCATGCTTAAAGCCACAAGTGATTCCAAGCTAACCCTTGGCCTGATATGAAACTATTAATACTAAAAGTAACTGAAGTACTGAATGCGGAAGCCAACTAATTTGAGCACAAATATATGAAATAGACTGAAATAAAACTAACTCTGGAAATAACTACTCCCTCCATTTAAAAAAGAATGACCTATTTTGACTTGACACGAAGTTTAAGAAAATAAAGAAGACTTTTGAATCTTATGGTCATAAATTAAAGTTGTGTCAAATGTACCAAAATGCCCTTTAATCTTGTGGTCTTAAACAAACCATGTGGAAAGTTGAAATTAAAGTATTGCCAAAAAAAGAAAGGGTCATTCTTTTTTATACAGACTAAAAAGGAAAGTAGGTCATTCTTTTTGAAACGGAGGGAGTATAAAGCGGAAAAGTTTTCTATCTATTTGAAAGCCTCTACTAAAGATGAGCTACTGGTACAAGTCCCCAGCTAGCTATAAATTGCCTGAAATAGAAGTTAAATCTTAAGTAAAATAATAATGAAATATTATCCCCGGATGATGAGGACTCACTACCGTCTGCTGCTGGAAAGGGGGTACTGGGTCGGGCTAACCGTGAGTCTGATGCTAAGCGCCAAAACCTATATCATAAAATGATACAGTGCAAAAGAAGGTATTCAATCAATACTTTGAATGTACTGATCATGTGAGATATACAACTGAATAATAAACTAAGCGTACTGGAAATACTGGTATACAAGTTTGAAAGCATAAACTGAACTGAAGTACAATGACCCTACGACAATGCATAAAATATGATATGGAAGATAAAGCTATAAAATCATAGTAAAATAATAAGTGAAATCTAAGCTAAAATCATAGTAAAATAATAAGTGAAATCTACGCTAAGGGTCATGTACACATACTAAATCTGAATATCTGGGATAGCTTATTAACTAACACACCTCATCTGAGCTAAATAGGGTCCAACCTATAACCCTAGTTGGGAAGGTGTTCTATACCTTGCCAAGGGTAGTAAATGTAACTGACGTGGATCCACTAATTGATATCCATTTGGAGTAAGGTATCAGCCTCAACTGGCGGGCGACCCTCAATAACCTACCTGGCAACGTAGTTTTGGGACTTAGGGACATTAACCAAAGGTATCAGCCTCTACTAATGGGTGAATCTTCATCATTGCATTTGTACGGAAATCATGATTTCATAACACGCCAAACTTATTCACAATATTGGGGATTGTATGTTCATAACACGCTAAACTTATTTAATGGAAACAAATTCATAAGAGTATACTGAAAACTTAGATTAGGAATCAAATTATAAAATGCAATACACTCAAGAAGCATTTAAAATATGTATATATCATGGCATGATAGAATACTGTAATAGGAGGAAATTCATGAACTAAAAAGGAACTCTGAAATCACGATGTCTGGATTTGATGTTGAACTAAAAACTTTTTGGGACACAAGGGTAAAATGGGACCCTTGCTGAAATCCCACATATCTGAAGTGAAGATTTTCCCTACTAGAAGCTTGATTCTTGTCTTGAGAGAAAGAACCCTAATTCTTCTTTGAGAAAAGAAGAATCGCCTTCCTGTTACTTCTCTAAGTGTTTTGGGATAAAATGAAGTTAAAAAAGCATTTTAGTTCCTTTAACCCCTCCCACTAAGCCTTAAATGACGTAGTTTAGGTAGTTAGGAAGGTAGAAAAGACAACAGTACTCTAAATAAAATGTAACTAAATTGTGATATCGAGTCATCACGGGTCACAGGACGAGTCATTGTGTCTGACAACGACTCATTATTTAACTCGTTGTGACTAGGCAGAGTTGTTGGGTCTAGGAATGACTGGGACACAATGACTCATTGTCACTGATGACGAGTCGTTGTATGGACTCATTACTTCTGGACCCAAAATATCGAATCTCAGGTTTTCCTCAAAAAGGTTGACAATAAGAGTCTTCCTAGGTGACAATGACTCGTCGTCTAAAGTTATCACCCCTAGGCTAAATTTCCATTTTTCAGGACTTGGGTCATGGAATGTTCAGGAAGAGTCACACGACGGCTTGTCGTGACTGACAACGACTTATTGTTAGTGGTCATTATCACTGGGAAGAAAAATTAATCTTTAGGACTTCTGGGGACTACACTAAGGATGAGTGCCCTGACAATACACCAAACCTGACAACGACTACATACATACATATATACATATATATATATATATATATATAATTTGATGAGGGTCGGGTAAAGTTTGCCTCATTAATAAAGTGGACGAATCAAAACACGTGTGGTTATACAACACTCAGCCTTGACTTGGTCTGAGTCACAAAGGAAGAAATAAAATACACTTTAAAGTTGTTAAGGGGAATATATAAATGCCCGTTAAATTTAAGTGCTAAAGTAAGTTGTGGTGACAATTTTAGAAATTTTTTTATGCATTTTCAAAAATGACATCTTCTCGTGATAAAATAGGAAAAGAAAGGAAATTCTAGAATAATTTATAGATGAGATTATGTTTAGCTAGAATCAGTGTTTTAAAAAGCAGTCTGAGGCGAGCCTCGGGGAGAGGCGTAGCAAAAAACGCACTGAGGCGTAAGTGCGTTGTGGGGAGGCAAAAGTATCGAAAGGTGTACGCCCCAAAATTTGAGGCGTTTGCCTAAGCGTGAGGCACAAATTAAGCATAAACCCAGAAAAATTTACAAAGTAAAATGACTTTCCTATTAAATCTCTAATTTATACGTAGTACTAAAATATATGATTGATAAATACTTAAATACTCAAATCAAAAGTAAAAGAAAACTTAAAAGTCACACTTTCAAACGTATTTGCCAGTGGGTATCGATGACGACGACACTACTCAAGAAGGTATTGGGTACACACTTTCTTCTTCCTAGTTCCTTTCTTTTCTTTTAGTTTTTTTGCAAGTCATATAGTGACTAGTTTTTAAGTAATTTACTTTTTTTTGCTCTCTTTTAAAATACAATATATGATAAATAGGTGCGTAAATATACTGATCGAGTAACGGAAATATGGGGGTTGATTAATTGTGTTTTATTTTTATACAAACTTGTATTTTTGAGGACATATAATAGTTTATTATATGAAAAGTTGACTTTATATATTAGTTGTATTATGTGGATTTGCCTTTTTTTTTTTTTTTCTTGAAGCAGTTTTAGATACATCTTCCACTTATTTTTTTATAATTTTGACGTAATTTTACTTTTTTGGGTGGTTTATCTTTTTTTAAAAATATTTATTTCTAATTATATTAATTTATAAAATATGAAAAATTAAAGGATCTGTGGGGCTTACGCCTCATCGCCTCGGGGCTAAGATCTCGTCCCTTACCACGTAAAACGCTTCGCCTTATGCCTCTGCCTTTAAAAACACTGGCTAAAATTGTGTGATTGTCAAATTCTTTTCAGTGTATAAAGAGAAAATATTTATTTTTCTAACCATGATTAGGACCTTAATTTGGATAGTTAGACTTCAATCTTAAATTTTTAAATAAGAAAAAAGTCATATTTACTCCTGTACTCTCACAAAAAAGTTATATTTACCCATTATCATATTTATTTGGATTCCCTTACCATCCAACTTTAACTTGGGCACATATTTTCGATTGAACTGCTAACTCTCATGACCTCACCCTTATTATCTTATGTGACGCCTACTGAATATATTTTTCTTCAAATTAAATTTTCTCTCAATATAATTCTTCTACTAGATCCAACTAACCTAATAAACTCATTTTCTAATTACTAAATGACATAGAGCATAGTGAAATATCGAACCCTAATATCAATGGGACCTAAGTAAACTGCAAACAAAAATATTTAGATCACAAAAATAGCTGAAACGGAATTGAGTTAAGAAATCATCAAAATTCAAAATAAACATGTAAAAAGCTATCACACTAGCTAATGGAGCTCAAATGAACAACTAAAGCAGCAAATTTTACAGCAAAAAAGAAAAAAAGGGTAAATGTGTTGATAAGCAAAGACTTGATGTGAAGCTACTGAGTGACTACAAAAATCAAGCTAATAAAAAGAGAATAAAAATATGGGAAAAGTTCAGAAATAGCAAACTAGGCCCATTAATTAGAAGACACATAACAATCTTTTGTTAATTATCCTAAATAGCAACATGTATATGTATTTGATGCAAAAGACATCATTAAATACATATACAAATACAGTTAATTAACTTATTTTTAGGTAACAACTTGAGTTAATTTCAGCTTCATTAAATTATGTTCACCCAATTGATTAAAGATTAACTGAAGATTGTATTTCTAAAAATAGGAAGCTTTTTTAATGAGTTTCAAAACACAAAATAAGTTTGAATGATTAAAAAAATCTTTTTCTATTTATCACTCTCTTTTTTTTTTTCCAGTTTTTTCCTTCGTTTTTTTTCCAGCTTTTTTTCTTTTTTCGTTTTTTTACTGTTTCTTTTTTTTCTTTGCACTTTTTTTCCTTCATTTTTTTTTTCCGATTTTTTACTGTTTTTTTTCTTTGAACTTTTTTTTTGTATTTTCTTTTTTTCTTTTTCAGTTTTTTCCTTTTTTTTATTTTTTTTTATTTTTTTACTTTTTCTTTTTTTTCTTTGCACTTTTTTTTGTATTTTCTTTTTTAGTTTTTCCTTTGTTTATTTTTCATTTTTTTTTCTTTTTTTGTTTTTTATCGTTTCTTTTTTTTTTTCTTTGCACTTTTTTTTTGTATTTACATTTTTTCTTTTTTTCCTCATTTTTTTTTGTATTTTCTTTTTTAGTTTTTCCTTTGTTTATTTTTCATTTTTTTCTTTTTTTCTTTTTTACCGTTTCTTTTTTTTTTCTTTGCACTTTTTTTTTGTATTTACATTTTTTCTTTTTTTCCTCATTTTTCCCTTTCTTTTTGTTCATTTTTTTTTTCGTTTCTTTTTTTTTCTCGTTCTTTTTTTGTTGTTGTATTTTATATTTATATGTTTTTATATATTTTATATTTATTTGTATCAAACTATATATTTTAAATAAATTTATTATTTGTATTTGAATAGTTTAATTGTGAATATGTACAATTTATCATTTGTATATGTATACTAACAAGTATATGTATTAATTGTATTTGCTTGAGTCTAAAATATACAAATATTCAATGTATATGTATTAATTGTATTTGCTTGAGTCTAAAATATACAAATATTCAATGTATCATCTAATACAAATGTATCGTTAGTATTTGTATATCAAATTTATCATCTGTATTTATATATAAACATGTATCATTTGTATACGTATAGTTCAAGTTGTATAAACATGTATAGTTTGATACAAATGTAACATAGATCATTTGTATTTGTATTGTTCAATTTATATCAATAAAATACAATTCATATCAATGAATATAAATACAAGTGTTTATAGAAAAGAAAAATAACAATTTTTTTTCACTTGTTTAAAAATACAAATGATGCAGTCAACTACAAATTCAAATACAAACAAATGACATTACAAATACAATATGCGGTCAACTTAAAAATACAAATACAAAATAGTTCTTTAAAAAATACAAGTGTATCGACGAAAATAGAATACAAATACAAATAAAATAAAACCACAAAATACAAATACAATGTGCAGTCAACTATAAAATACAAATACAAAATAATTCTTTAAAATACAAGTGCGAATTGTATAAAAAATAAATGATGGTGAGAACTATAAAATAAAAGTACAAGTGCGAACTATAAAATTCAAATATAATTGTATCAAAGAATACATTTATGATGTTGTGAGTACAAATACAATAAGTGGTTATGGTATTTTCATAATCATCCATGATTTGTGCTCGACGTAGCCATATTTTCCAAAATTACAAAAAATATAAAATAGAACCAAAAAACGAGATACAATAGAATACAAATACAAATAAAATAAAATTACAAAATACAAATACAAATAAAATACAAACACAAATAAAATACAAATACAATATGCAGTCAACAATAAAATACAAATATAAAATAATTCTTTAAAATACAAGTGTGAATTCTATAAAATATAAATGATGGTGCAAACTATAAAATATAAAGACAAGTGCGAACTATAAAAAATAAATACAAGTGCGAACTTAAAATACATATAAATACAATTGTGAATTATAAAATATAAATACAAGTGCGAACTATAAAATACATACAAATACAAGTGCGAACTATAAAATACAAATACAATTATATCAACGAATACAAAAATATAAATGATGATTCGAATACAAATACAATAAACAATTGTGATATTTTCATTATCATCCATTGCTTGTGCTCGACGAACCATATTTTTTAAAAATACAAAAAAATATAAAATAGAACCCAAAAAAAATGAGAAAGGAGAAAATACGAAGAGAAATAGAAGTTGTAGATAGAAGAGTAAAAAAAAATGAAAAGAAAGAAGCAAAAAATAAATAAAATAGGAAAAAAAAAGAAAGAAAAAAATGAAAATAGGAAAAGAAAAAGAAAAAACACAAAAAAAATGAGAAAGAAAAAAAAACAAAAAGAGAAAAAAAGGAAAAAGGATAAAAAGAAGAAGAAAGAAAAATAGAATCTAGAGATAAAACAACAACAACATATCCAGTGTATTCCCACTAAGTGGGGTCTGGGGGGGTAAAGTGTACGCAGTCCATACCACTACCTCATACGAAAGAGTAAAAAAAAAGCGAAAAGAAAGAAACAAAAAAATTAAAATAGGAAAAAAAAATGAAAATAGAAAGAGAAAAAGAAAAAAAATTAAAAAAAAAAAGAAGAAAGAAGAGAAATAAAAGCTAGAGATAGAAGAGTAAAAAAACGAAAAGAAAGAAAGAAACAAAAAAAAAATAGGACAAGAAAAAGAACAAAAACAAAAAAAGAAAAAATCGAGAAAGAGAAAAATGAAAAAGAAAAAATACAAAAAAAAAAAAAAATTGAAAAAGAAAAAACCAATAGAGTAAAACAAACAAAAAAGGAAAATGAAAAAGAAAGGGAAATAGAAGCTTGAAATAGAAGAGAAAAAAAAATGAAAAGAAAAAAAAACAAATAGAAAAAAAAAAGATGAAAAAACGAAATAGAAAATAAAAATAAATAGAATTTTTTTTTTAGAGATATAAGAGGGAGAAAGAGAGAAAAATAAGGGAGGATAAGAAATCACTAAAATATTGTTATTTGGTTATTCAACTTAATTTTTTTAAAATACCGCTATTTAGCTTAATTATAGATTTAAGTTTGCTAGTCTATGTACTTTTTCCTAAAAATAAATATATACATGTAGACGCCACAAAGATAATTGAGGTAGTAGGACTGGACGGAGGAAAATAAAAGTGTCGACGACAAATTTCAGGGAATAAATTTATTGGGTTAGTTGGGTATACATGTTGGATAGGGTAGAAAAATTTAAGTGTTTGAAGTTGTGATATTTGAAATTTAAAGTTGAGTTTGGATATGTATTTTATTTGAAAAAATTATTGAAGTTTTATAAGTGAAAGTCCCACCATGTCAAAAACTTATTTGAGCTAGTTTTTATCAATCTTATTATTATTATTATTATTATTTTCCCTTTTCTAACACTTATTAAATTCTTTTAAATAATTAGTTTTATCAAAATATCTTATTTACCAGTTTCTGAAATTTAGGGATGGAATTCTTCTACATTTCTCATTTTGTCCAATATTTCTCCAATTTCCTATTGGATAAGAGATATATATGTCGTCATATTTAAAATGGAAAAGTATCATATTTGTCTTTCTATTCTCATAAATATGTTATATTTATCATTCGTCATTTTTTTATATATATTTATTCTTATTATCCAATTTTAGATACATATTTGTCCTTGTACGATTAACCTTCAAACTTATCCATTTTATCAACATGATGCCTACATACATATATTTTTTTATTCAATAAAAAGATTCCTTCCAATAATTCTACTACCCTATAAAACGTCATGTATACCCTACGTACCCAACTAATCCGATAAATCTATTCCCGGAAATTTGTCATCGACACTTTCATTTTCCTGCACCTAGCCCTACTACCTTAATTATTTACATGACACCTACATGTATGTACTTTTATTCTCTTTTTATTTGATTTCTTTTTTATCACTCAGTATCTTTACCTAACAATTAGTGCATGCAAGTTCAGAGAATCAATAAACTCCGTATAATTTAAATGTGTCTTTATGTTTTATTATCCATTCTTTAATTTCTATGCATATTATGTTTGGCATTTTTCGCTTTAATTACTCCTAGACTACTGGTGCAATTGATTCTTTAGTATTGCTTTACTTGTCATATTTTTTACTAACACGCCTCAATTGCTCTTTGCATATCACTTTATTTGTCACATTTTTTTTACTAATATGCCTCTTAAAAAATTGTGTGTTTAGATTATCATATTATTATTTACTTCCTCTGTTCCAATTTATATGACACACTTTTCTTTTTAGTTAGTCACAAAAAGAATGACACATTTCTATATTTAGTAACAATTTAACTTTAAAATACTCACTTTACCCTTAATGAAAATGATTTACAACCACACAAACATCTATGATTTATTTTAGACCACAAGTTTCAAAAGTCTTCCTTTCTTTCTTAAACTTCGTGTCAAGTCAAGCTACATTACATAAATTGAAACGGAGGGAGTATTATTTTTAATGATAATATCGTTTCAATAAATGTTCTCTCTTTACTCTCTTCTTGAATAAATAAAAATATAGTTAATCTAATAATCACAATATTGAAGTATTGAAGTATGTGTATATGTTTTTCACTTTGATTTTTTATGTTAATAGTCAATGTTTATTACTTCAAAAGAAAAAAATATTACTAAGGACAAAATGAGAAATTACACATCTTGATTATTTTACTTCCTCTGTCCATTTTTATTTGTATATATTTGACTTGACACACTTGTTAAGAAACAACAAATAAAAGGGTAATTTTACTGAATTATCCTTATTAATTATAAGTCATCTAAATGTTGAGAAATGAATGTAGTATTTAATAATAGGTGTAAAATAGATATAAAATGGTAAATTATCTCTTGTTTTTCCAAATTGGACTAGTAAAGTTGAACAACTATTTTTAATATATTGAATTGACGAGTAAAGATGGTAAGATGGATCATTAATTTTTAGCTAATGAATGTATAAAGTGGTCCTGAGGGAGTACATGATCAGATTAACAATCAGCCTTGTGTTTCACGTTTGTATTAGGTTACACGAATTGTGTCCATAAATACTGATGAAACCATGCAGAGCAAATGCACCTCATCCCAGCATAATGGCTTCTACTGCTATACCTTTGTGCACCTTCAATATCCCCTCTTCTTTCTCCAATACCAACTCATCTTTCAAAGCAAGACCCTCTCATCTTTTCCTCCACAGAAGGCGTAGTCAAAGTTTCAAGGTTTCATGCAATGCTAATAACACTGGCGAGCATGACAAAAACCTTGAAGCAAATATTGATAGAAGAAATGTGCTTCTTGGTTTAGGAGGTCTCTATGGTGTTGCTAATCTTGCACCATTAGCTGCATCAGCTAATCCCATTCCACCCCCTGATCTCAAATCTTGTCAAAAAGCCACGATGACGGCTTGCACAATAAAATCAAATAAAGTACCATGTTGCCCCCCTCCTATTCCACCTAACTATGACACCATCCCATGCTACGAGTTTCCTACCATGACCAAGCTCCGTATCCGTTCCCCTGCTCAAAATGCTGATGAGGAGTATATTGCCAAGTACAATTTGGCCATTAGCAAAATGAAGGAACTTGATACGAAAGACCCTTTAAACCCTCTTGGGTTTAAGCAACAAGCCAATATCCATTGTGCTTATTGCAACGGTGCTTACGTAATAGGTGACAAAGTGTTACAAGTTCATAACAATTGGCTTTTCTTCCCATTCCATAGATGGTACTTGTACTTCTATGAGAGAATCTTGGGAACCCTCATCCATGATCCTACTTTTGCTTTGCCATATTGGAACTGGGACCATCCAAAGGGTATGTGCTTGCCTCCCATGTACGATCGTGAAGGGACTGCCCTTTACGACGAAAGGCGTAATCCTCATGTCCGTAACGGAAACATAGTGGATCTTGGTTCTTTTGGCGAGGAGGTCCAAACAACTGAACTCCAGTTGATGACTAATAACTTAACTCTAATGTACCGTCAAATGGTAACTAATGCTCCATGTCCTCTTTTGTTCTTTGGTACGCCTTATGTTCTCGGGAATAACATCGATACGCCAGGAACCATTGAAAACATCCCTCACATTCCTGTCCACATCTGGACTGGAACAAAGCAAGATTCAACTCTTCCTGATGGTGAACTGTCATGCGGTGAGGATATGGGTAATTTCTACTCAGCTGGTTTGGACCCAGTTTTCTATAGCCACCACGCCAATGTGGACCGGATGTGGAATGAATGGAAAGCAATAGGAGGCAAAAGAAGGAATATCACACGGAAAGATTGGCTGAACTCGGAGTTCTTTTTCTACGATGAAAACAAAAAACCTTACCGTGTGAAAATCCAAGACTGTTTAGACAATAAGAAGATGGGGTACGATTACGAACCAAGTCCCACCCCATGGCGTAACTTCAGGGAAAAATTAAAAAAGGCCACAGATAGGAAGGCGAATACAGATTCATATCCGCCAGCGGGCAAGGTGTTCCCACTCGCAAAGCTGGACAAAGCCATTTCATTTTCCATCACCAGGCCTGCTACGGGAAGGACTCAAGATGAGAAAAATGAAAAAGAGGAGATGCTAACATTCAACTACATAAAATATGATGATACAAAGTACATTAGGTTCGATGTGTACCTAAACGTGGAAGAAAAGAATGTGGATCCAAAAGTGCATGACAAGACAGAGTTCGCAGGGAGCTATACTAACTTGCCACATGTTCACGAAGCTGATGACACTAATCATACTGCGAGTGCTACTTTCCAGCTAGCCATCACAGAACTGTTGGAGGACATTTGTTTGGAAGATGAAGAGAAAATTGTGGTGACTCTGGTTCCAAGGAAAGGTGGCGAAGGTACCTCCATTGCATGTGCGGATATCCAGCTTGCGGATTGTTAAGCTCTGGTAATTTGTGGGAGATTTAGTCACTATTAAATCTGCTGAGATTACACTTGATGATGGTCATGTTTGTACTTATCAGGATTGGTAAGATAATAAGGGCTAGCCCATTTGCCTGTACTTGAGGTTTTTATTTCGTTATTAATAAAAAAGTCGCTAGACACTTCATCTAGTGATATAAAATTTACCAAAAAATAAAAATGATGGTACTTGGAGTGTAAGTTCAGTGATGTGACGCAGGAGGAGGACGTGGTAGTGAAGCTGGAGTCTCAAGACATTCAGAAGAGGGGTAGTTTCAAGTATCTGAGATCTATGATTTTAACACCCCGTACTTTATAACCTCACTTGATACCTTGGGATCATATCTACATAGGTGTTGAGATGCCATGCATATGTGTTTTATAGTGTCATTGGGGAAACATTTGATATCGGACGTAACATGTGCGATTAGATCGTCGTAGGAGGTGTGTTGTGATTTCATGGAGCATAAGAGTCAAACACTTCAATACACTCCTACATACTCCTACATGATCAAATCATAAAATGTGAATAGTGATCCAAAATGTTCAATGAAGCCAAGGGCGACTAGAATTCCAATTTTTGCGATCGAAAGGACGAATGAGAAATGTTTAAAAGAATATTTTCGTGACATTATGGAATTATGTAAACATGAGATATAAGGTGAATAATACATGAAAATTGGTGGGTTACATGGATATGTGTTATTGGGCCCAAAATTAGGGCCCAAAATGGAACAAAAGATAAGGCCCAAAGGCAAAAATGACCCATTCTTTCAAAAATTGACCAAGTGAACATATCATGTAATGCCAAGTGTGGCTAAGGCTTCCTTGAGGTCTATATAAAGTCCCCCAAAATCAGATTTTTATTTCCCAAAGTCTCTCATCACTTTTGGAGAATATCACAAATATTTCCTTTATTTCCAAACCCTAAAGCAAATAAACCCTAAGGCATATTTGGACAAGATCATCCTATTCCAAGCTTTGGTAAGTGTTTATTTTCATGGATTAACATATTATATGCATAAAAGAATATGTATATCATGTTGGTTGTGCTTGGAAAAGTTGGTCATGGTACTTGGTGATTTTGTATGAGATTTGTGGTATATGGAATTCAAGTGTGAATTAGGCCTTGTGCCTTTGATGAAAAAGCATGGTATGGACAAAATATGAACATGTATGGTGTTATTTTTGGCATTAAATTTGTTCTTGGCTAAAAATGGAAATTTTGGGATTTTGGCCGATATGTGTTATGAGTTGAATTAAGGTGCTTTGAAGGATTATTTGTGATGTATTATGGATAAGAAAGTGTAAAGGAGAAGTATTGTGGTGAAATGTATTGATTTTCATGTATTGGTCAATGTTGGGAATTTTATGGAATTTTTGGAAGAATGGTATATCAATAGTTTTGTCGAAGGAAAATGACATGTTTAAAGGCAAACATGTAATTCATTGACATTGTATGCATTTGTAAAGTAATTCGTGGTTAACGGGAATTCGTTATATATTTATGTTGTAGAGTGACACATAAAGAAGGAGAGGGACTATTGTATACGCATCAAAGGTGGTATATTCGTATTGTGAATCCAAGGTATGCAAGGTTACTTTGTCCGTATCTTTCTACGGCCAATAGTGTTGACATTGACATTTCTCTAGTTCTATTCTGAAATATACTAAGGTATTCCATATGCAATTATCTATGGTCATTGTCATATATTTCCTACTCATTGATCAATTGTGAATCTCATTTCGCATATTCATGGTTAATGTTCCGAAAGTTCAAATAAGGTTATATTCCAATATTCCAATAGTGCCTATACTTGTGTCTCTTGTTCATGGATTATTGTCCAATGGTTCCAATGGTATCATGGTGCTAGTTATGTTATATTTCTCATGATGTTTATTCACATGTCTTGGTTAATGACTCAAAGTTTCCAACAATGTTATGTTCCAAAGTTCCAAAGTGATGTTATGATTATCAAAGTATCAATCTCAAAGTAATGAACAAAGTAATGCAAATGTGGTCAATGATCAAGTACGGGTGGCAAGTCTAGGGGCGTAAGCCTAGCTCGACTCGATCCCGAGATATGGATTTATGGGTGGCAAGTCTAGGGGCGTAAGCCTAGCTCGACTCGATCCCAAGGGTGGCAAGTCTAGGGGCATAAGCCTAGCTCGACTCGATCCCTATATGATGATATGAAAGACCCACTGATCAGTCGAGGCCCGGGCACATTGTGATATGTCATGACATGTGAGCAGTGAGATAAAGAAAGTAATGAAAATAATGAAAGCAATCCACATGGTTTCCAAAGCGTAACATGGTGACTTATTCACATTGATTATTCATATGTTTTGAGTTCATTGAAATATTCATGTGTTGTACAGTTTCATCTGAGTCTTGCATACTCAGTACTTATTTCGTACTGACCCCTCTCGGGGAATTTACTTTACTTGCTGCAGGCGCAGGTCCCAGTAGGCCTCCTTAGTAGATTGCCAGTGTTAGCGGCTCTTTGGTGAGCTCCAGCTCATTCGGGGCTTCTCCGAGTCAGAGTGTATATATGTTTTGGTATTGTATATATTGTGTAATGCGGGGACTTGTCCCGACTTATGGTTTATTTTGGTCAATGCTCTTGTTAGAGGCTTTTGTAGACGGATGTGGGTGTATGAATGTAGAAGGGATATGTCGTCCTTGACTTGGTGGCCTCAACGGCCAAGTTTCGCATATATGTACATATATCATGTTCCATGACTTCCATTGTTGGTCTTGATAGTTGATATGTGTTTATGGGTTTCTTATGGCATGCATATGATTGAGTAAGTAAAGATTGGTTCTCTCGGGCCATGTCGGCTACGGGTGCCAATCACGCCTCGTTGGGATTCGGGGTGTGACAAAAGTGGTATCAGAGCAGTCGGTCTAAGGATGTCTACAAAGCCGTGTCTGAGTAGAGTCTTACTTATCGATGTGTTGTGCACCACATTTATAAGTAGGAGGCTACGGGACATTTAGGATGTTGTTTCTTTCCTTCACTCTAGATCGTGCAATAGAGCCAATGTTGTCAGTTGTATTGTATCTGATTTTGGTAATTGTTTTTCTTTGGTATAGTCAAAATGCCGAACACTAGAAGAGGAAGAGGAAAAGGTAAAAGTAAGCTGATCAATAGAATTGCTGGTGAAGGAACAAGTAGACCACCGCCTGAACAAGTTGCTCAAGGTGGGGCTGAAACTGAGTTCGCAACGCGAGCTTCTTCTACTTCTTCAGCTCCAGAAGAGCCGAGAAGAAAGGAAGTGCCCGTGGAACCACCGACAAATGCCACAGATCAGGATCTTAGGAATGCTGTACAGATGTTGACACAGTTAGTGGCGGCACAAAGCCAGGGAAGAGCTGGTGCTATGGCACATGATGATGATGAGGCTAGAATGGCAAGTCGCAGAACACAGGATTTCTTGAAACTGGACCCTCCTATATTCACAGGGGCAGATCCAAAAGCAGATCCACGGGACTTCGTGGATCAAATTCAGAGGGCATTGGAAGTTATGCATGTGACAGGGGTAGAGACAGTTGAACTTGCTGCGTACAGGTTGAAGGGAGAGGCAATATTGTGGTATGAGGATTGGAAGAAATCCCGTGACATTGGTGAAGATCCACCTACTTGGGAAGAGTTTAAAGTGGCTTTCCTTGATAATTACTTGCCCTATGAGATCCGTGAGGCACGTGCGGATCAATTCCTAAATCTCCGTCAAGGAAATTTGAGCGTCCGAGAATATAGCTTGCAATTTAATTCCTTGGCTCGATATGTGCCAAATGTTGTGGCTACGATGACAGACAGGGTCCATAGATATGTGGACAGACTAGAGCCATACTTGGTAAGAGATTGCACTATTGCGGCCTTGAATAGGGACATGGACATTGCTCGCATACAAGCCTTCGCCCAGAAAATGGAGGATCAGAGACAAAGACGCAGGGTACATGAATTTGATAAGGGACAGTCCAAAAGGGCTAGACCTATGGGACCACCTATGATGTCCCAAGGAGGATCTAGGCCCCGCATGTTTCCTAGACCACCTAGACCGTCGTTCTCTTATTCCACAGGTGGTGCTTATTCGCAGTCTCGAGGGTTTAGAGGTGGTTCAGCAGGGCAAAGTAGTGGGGTTCATGGATCACAGTCAGCAGGTTTCCCTCGTCAGCAGTGTCAGCACTGCGGGCGTATGCACACAGGTACATGTCGGACAGGGACGAATGTCTGCTTTTGGTGTGGTATGCCGGGACATATAGCGAGAGAGTGTCCACAGCGGAGCATGGGTGGTATAGCACGACCAGCTGGGTCGGCTGTTGCGTCTTCAGCATCGGTTCCTTCACAGGGCCGAGGGGTGCAGCCTATTGGTCGAGGTAGAGGTGCCAGAGGAGGAGCCAGTACTAGCGGGGTCCAGAATCGCACTTATGCTTTGGTGGACCGCCAGAATTCAGAGGCTTCCCCAGATGTCGTCACAGGTACTTTATCCATATTCTCACATAATGTATATGCATTAATTGACCCAGGCTCTACATTTTCCTATGTTACTCCATTGGTTGCTGCGAAATTTGCAACGACATCGGAAATATTAATTAAGTCAATTGAAGTGTCTACACCGGTTGGTGAATATATTGTTGCAAAGAGAGTGTATCGTAACTGTGTGGTAACTGTGTGTGGTCATGATACGTTGGCCGATCTTATTGAATTGAACATGGTGGATTTTGATGTAATTATGGGAATGGATTGGTTGGCCTCTTGTTATGCTACGGTAGATTGTCGGGCCAAGAAGGTGCAATTTTGTTTTCCACAGGAAAATGTTCTAGAATGGCAGGGTAAGGTAGGGGCACCACGAGGAAGATTTATTTCCTATTTGAAAGCCAGAAAAATGATTGCCAAGGGATACATATGTCATTTGGTACGAGTGAAAGATAATGATGCAGAACCATTAACTCCACAGTCTGTACCGGTCGTCAATGAATTTCTTGATGTATTTCCAGAGGATCTTCCAGGTTTACCCCCAGAACGGGAAGTGAAATTCGGCATTGATGTGATTCCAGGCACTCAGCCTATTTCTATCCCTCCATATAGAATGGCTCCAGTGGAACTGCGTGAATTGAAGGAGCAGTTGAAAGATTTGCTGGATAAAGTCTTCATTAGGCCTAGTATGTCCCCGTGGGGTGCACCGGTATTATTCGTGCGAAAGAAAGATGGCACCTTGAGAATGTGCATCGACTATCGTCAACTGAATAAAGTAACGATCAAGAACAAATATCCCCTCCCTCGTATTAATGATTTGTTTGATCAGTTACAGGGTGCCAGGTGTTTTTCAAAAATTGACTTGAGGTCGGGCTACCATCAGGTCAGAGTTAGAGAGGAGGATGTACCCAAGACAGCTTTTCGAACACGGTATGGCCATTATGAATTTTTAGTTATGTCATTTGGACTAACGAATGCACCGGCTGTGTTTATGGATTTGATGAACAGGGTGTTTAAGCCATTCCTAGACGTGTTCGTGACAGTATTTATAGATGACATCCTTGTTTATTCGAGATCACCAGAAGACCATGCTTATCACTTACGGCAAGTGTTGCAAATTCTCCGTGAGCGTAAGTTGTATGCAAAATTCTCCAAATGTGAGTTTTGGTTGAAATCAGTTGCGTTCTTGGGTCACATTGTATCAGATAAAGGCATACATGTTGATACCCAAAAGATTGAAGCAGTGAAAAACTGGCCAAGACCTACGACACCCACAGAGATTCGCAGTTTTCTGGGTTTGGCAGGTTATTATCGGAGATTTGTAGAAGGGTTTGCGTCTATTGCAGCACCATTGACAAAGTTAACTCACAAGGCAATTAAATTTCAATGGAATGATGCATGTGAAAGAGGGTTTCAAAACCTGAAAGATAAGTTGACTTCTACACCAGTGTTAGTTCTTCCTGAAGGCACAGAGGGCTATGCAGTGTATTGTGATGCTTCCGGGATTGGTCTCGGATGTGTATTGATGCAGCATGGCAGGGTGATAGCATATGCCTCACGACAGTTGCGGCCACATGAGAAAAACTATCCCACACATGATCTTGAATTGGCAGCGGTAGTTTTTGCTTTAAAGATATGGCGTCATTATTTATATGGTGTTCATGTTGACATCTATACGGATCACAAAAGCTTGCAATATCTTTTTAAGCAGAAGGAACTCAATTTGAGGCAACGAAGGTGGTTAGAGCTTTTAAAAGACTATGACATTGATATTCTTTATCACCCAGGCAAAGCAAATGTAGTAGCTGATGCATTGAGCCGTAAGGCAGTAGAAAGCACTAGTGGTCAGTTGAATAAAAAGCGTGAGATAATCAAAGACTTGAATCAATTAGCCAGCTTGGGAGTTCGCCTTATTGAAACCGCAGATGATAGAGTTATGGTGCAGAATGCAGCAGAATCCTCCTTGATAGCTGAAGTGAAAGAGAAACAGTATGCAGATTCTATTTTATTGCAGCTAAAGGAGAATGTGCAGCAGAATTTGACCAAGGCATTTGATATTACACCGGAAGGGGTGCTTCAATGTCAAGGGAGAATATGTGTACCGGATGTAGATCAGCTGAGGACACGAATAATGACAGAGGCGCACCATTCGCGCTATTCCATTCATCCAGGTGCTACTAAAATGTACCATGAATTGAAAGAAGTGTATTGGTGGGGCAACATGAAAAAGAACATTGCAGAATTTGTCGCGCAATGCCCAAATTGTCAACAGGTGAAAGTGGAACATCAGAAACCGGGAGGTTACATGCAATGTATCAATCTTCCAGTCTGGAAGTGGGATATGATTAATATGGATTTCATTACGGGTTTGCCTCGTACATTGCGGAAGTTTGATTCCCTATGGGTCATAGTGGACCGACTTACTAAATCAGCGCATTTTCTACCGGTCAAGACGACCTATACAGCTGAGGATTATGCAAAGTTGTATGTAAAGGAGATAGTACGATTGCATGGTATTCCACTTTCTATTATATCAGACAGAGGAGCACAGTTCACAGCACACTTTTGGAAATCTTTTCAGCGGAGTTTGGGTACTCAGGTGAATTTGAGTACGGCTTTCCATCCTCAGACTGATGGACAAGCCGAACGGACTATTCAGACACTTGAAGATATGCTACGAGCATGTACGTTGGATTTTCAAGGTAGTTGGGATGACCATTTGCCTCTTATTGAATTTGCACATAACAATAGCTATCATTCAAGTATTAAAATGGCACCTTATGAAGCCTTGTATGGAAGAAAATGTAGATCACCAATTGGGTGGTTTGAAGCAGGAGAAACTGCTTTACTTGGGCCAGATATTGTTCACCAAGCCATGGAGAAAGTTAAAGTGATCCAACAACGGTTACAAACGGCTCAAAGTCGTCACAAGTCATATGCCGATGTGAGAAGAAGAGGGCTTGAATTTGCCATAGGTGATTGGGTATTTTTAAAGGTGTCACCAATGAAAGGGGTAATGCGGTTCGGAAAGAAAGGAAAATTGAGTCCACGTTACATAGGCCCATATGAAGTTATTAGAAGATTTGGGCAAGTCGCATATGAATTAGCCTTACCGCAAGAATTTTCCTCCGTCCATCCGGTCTTTCATGTGTCGATGCTCCGGAAATGCATAGGAGATCCTTCACGTATTGTGCCCGTAGAAGATGTTCAAGTGGCAGAGGATCTCACTTATGAAGAGGTGCCCATTGATATCCTAGATCGACAAGTAAAGAGATTGAGAAATAAAGACATAGCATCCGTAAAAGTCCTGTGGAGAAATCAACAAGTAGAGGAGATCACGTGGGAAGCGGAAGAAATGATGAAATCCAAGTATCCCCACTTATTCCAAATGGACCAAGAAGTTCACAGTGCGGAGGTGGAACAATAACAAGTAAGTATTTAAAAGCATTATGTGAATGTGTATAGGTATGTTAGAGTAAAGATGTATTTGTTGTATATAAGACACTGTTGTTAACATGCGAGGACGAATGTTTCTAAGGGGGGAAGAATTTAACACCCCGTACTTTGTAACCTCACTTGATACCTTGGGATCATATCTACATAGGTGTTGAGATGCCATGCATATGTGTTTTATAGTGTCATTGGGGAAACATTTGATATCGGACGTAACATGTGCGATTAGATCGTCGTAGGAGGTGTGTTGTGATTTCATGGAGCATAAGAGTCAAACACTTCAATACACTCCTACATACTCCTACATGATCAAATCATAAAATGTGAATAGTGATCCAAAATGTTCAATGAAGCCAAGGGCGACTAGAATTCCAATTTTTGCGATCGAAAGGATGAATGAGAAATGTTTAAAAGAATATTTTCGTGACATTATGGAATTATGTAAACATGAGATATAAGGTGAATAATACATGAAAATTGGTGGGTTACATGGATATGTGTTATTGGGCCCAAAATTAGGGCCCAAAATGGAACAAAAGATAAGGCCCAAAGGCAAAAATGACCCATTCTTTCAAAAATTGACCAAGTGAACATATCATGTAATGCCAAGTGTGGCTAAGGCTTCCTTGAGGTCTATATAAAGTCCCCCAAAATCAGATTTTTATTTCCCAAAGTCTCTCATCACTTTTGGAGAATATCACAAATATTTCCTTTATTTCCAAACCCTAAAGCAAATAAACCCTAAGGCATATTTGGACAAGATCATCCTATTCCAAGCTTTGGTAAGTGTTTATTTTCATGGATTAACATATTATATGCATAAAAGAATATGTATATCATGTTGGTTGTGCTTGGAAAAGTTGGTCATGGTACTTGGTGATTTTGTATGAGATTTGTGGTATATGGAATTCAAGTGTGAATTAGGCCTTGTGCCTTTGATGAAAAAGCATGGTATGGACAAAATATGAACATGTATGGTATTATTTTTGGCATTAAATTTGTTCTTGGCTAAAAATGGAAATTTTGGGATTTTGGCCGATATGTGTTATGAGTTGAATTAAGGTGCTTTGAAGGATTATTTGTGATGTATTATGGATAAGAAAGTGTAAAGGAGAAGTATTGTGGTGAAATGTATTGATTTTCATGTATTGGTCAATGTTGGGAATTTTATGGAATTTTTGGAAGAATGGTATATCAATAGTTTTGTCGAAGGAAAATGACATGTTTAAAGGCAAACATGTAATTCATTGACATTGTATGCATTTGTAAAGTAATTCGTGGTTAACGGGAATTCGTTATGTATTTATGTTGTAGAGTGACACATAAAGAAGGAGAGGGACTATTGTATACGCATCAAAGGTGGTATATTCGTATTGTGAATCCAAGGTATGCAAGGTTACTTTGTCCGTATCTTTCTACGGCCAATAGTGTTCACATTGACATTTCTCTAGTTCTATTCTGAAATATACTAAGGTATTCCATATGCAATTATCTATGGTCATTGTCATATATTTCCTACTCATTGATCAATTGTGAATCTCATTTCGCATATTCATGGTTAATGTTCCGAAAGTTCAAATAAGGTTATATTCCAATATTCCAATAGTGCCTATACTTGTGTCTCTTGTTCATGGATTATTGTCCAATGGTTTCAATGGTATCATGGTGCTAGTTATGTTATATTTCTCATGATGTTTATTCACATGTCTTGGTTAATGACTCAAAGTTTCCAACAATGTTATGTTCCAAAGTTCCAAAGTGATGTTATGATTATCAAAGTATCAATCTCAAAGTAATGAACAAAGTAATGCAAATGTGGTCAATGATCAAGTACGGGTGGCAAGTCTAGGGGCGTAAGCCTAGCTCGACTCGATCCCGAGATATGGATTTATGGGTGGCAAGTCTAGGGGCGTAAGCCTAGCTCGACTCGATCCCAAGGGTGGCAAGTCTAGGGGCATAAGCCTAGCTCGACTCGATCCCTATATGATGATATGAAAGACCCACTGATCAGTCGAGGCCCGGGCACATTGTGATATGTCATGACATGTGAGCAGTGAGATAAAGAAAGTAATGAAAATAATGAAAGCAATCCACATGGTTTCCAAAGCGTAACATGGTGACTTATTCACATTGATTATTCATATGTTTTGAGTTCATTGAAATATTCATGTGTTGTACAGTTTCATCTGAGCCTTGCATACTCAGTACTTATTTCGTACTGACCCCTCTCGGGGAATTTACTTTACTTGCTGCAGGCGCAGGTCCCAGTAGGCCTCCTTAGTAGATTGCCAGTGTTAGCGGCTCTTTGGTGAGCTCCAGCTCATTCGGGGCTTCTCCGAGTCAGAGTGTATATATGTTTTGGTATTGTATATATTGTGTAATGCGGGGACTTGTCCCGACTTATGGTTTATTTTGGTCAATGCTCTTGTTAGAGGCTTTTGTAGACGGATGTGGGTGTATGAATGTAGAAGGGATATGTCGTCCTTGACTTGGTGGCCTCAACGGCCAAGTTTCGCATATATGTACATATATCATGTTCCATGACTTCCATTGTTGGTCTTGATAGTTGATATGTGTTTATGGGTTTCTTATGGCATGCATATGATTGAGTAAGTAAAGATTGGTTCTCTCGGGCCATGTCGGCTACGGGTGCCAATCACGCCTCGTTGGGATTCGGGGTGTGACAATGATACAGGGGGATGGAGAGATCGACGAGGATGTCACGCACCGTATTGGTGCAGGATGGTTGAAGTGGAGGCTAGCTTCGGGAGTTTTGTGTGATAAGAAGGTGCCTCTGAAGCTTAAGGGTAAGTTCTACAGAGTGGCTGTCCGTCCGGCTATGCTGTATGGCGCGGAGTGTTGGCCAGTTAAAACCTCCCACATCCAAAAGTTGAAGGTAGCGGAGATGAGGATGTTACGATGGATGTGTGGACTGACCAGGAGGGATAGGGTTAGAAACGAGAGTATTCGACAGAAGTTGGGAGTGGCTTCGATTGAAGACAAGATGCGGGAAGTGAGGCTACGATGGTTCGGGCATGTATTGAGGAGGTGCACGGATGCTCCAGTACGAAGGTGTGAGAGGCTGGTTGTGGATGGTTTTAGGTGGGGTAGAGGTAGGCCGAAAAAATATTGGAGGGAGGTAATTAGGCATGACATGGAGCAATTAGAGCTCACAGAGGACATGACCCTCGATAGGAAGGTGTGGAGGGCGCGGATTAGGGTAGAGGGTTAGGGTGTAGGAAGGCGTACGTATTAGTAGGAAGGAGTGTTTGTTTGTATCTGTGCCTGTTGTTTTTTAGCAGATTCTGGTTCGCGTGGCTTTGGTGAGGATTGTGATTTCCGAATGAATAGTTTGTAGTATTACCCTGTGAGTGTCTTGCTTCTTGTATCACCTAGCGATGTGTTATCTATTTTTTTTTATTTTTTTTTTGTTTTTGTCGGCTATTGTTATCTGTTCTGAGCCGGGGGTCTATCGGAAACAACCTCTCTACTTCATCTGAGGTAGTGGTATGGACTGCGTATATTTTACCGTCCCCAGACCCCACCTGGTGGGATTACACTGGGTATGTTGTTGTTGTTGCTCCCGACAAAAAGAAATAAGGTACTCTATTGCATTACATACATGGTAAAGTTCTCCCACACCTGGATCAAGCTAAAAATGATGAGTGTTCTCTTTTCAGGGTTTGACTATAGAGAATCAGAACAATAGACTAATTGATTGTGGTCAGGTCAGAGCCCTATTTTCTGTTGAAGGAGATTGATTGGATTTTAACCTTACCTTACTTAATCTTCCGCTGAAACTGGATTCTCTAAAGTTTAAATAAAAGTACCCTCGGAAGAGGATTGAATAAGGAATTGACTTCTCTAAATCGAAAAGGTTTTGCTTTTACATGTTTCTTCATAAATTTCATAGTGTGTCTCACATGACATATCATACTTATATGATACATTTATTTGCATAACAAGTGTCACGCCCCGAATCCGATCGGGACATGATTGGCACCCGAAGCCGATATGGCCCGAGAGAACCAACCTTTGCTTATGAACATTCGTGCACATAATCTCCTATGAATCTTATTATTCCTTGTGCAACTATGCGGACGTCATAGACATGAAAACATAAGCCATAGCTATGTATGTAAAACTTGGCCGTTTGAGCCATTAAGTCAAAACAACATGTACTTCATACTTATACACCCACATCCGTCTACAAAAGCCTCTAACAAGTGCATTGACCAAAATTAACAAAAAGTCGGGACAAGTCCCCGCTTTATATAACATGTACAGAAGCAAAACACATGTACAACAGTGACTCGGAGAAGCCCCGTGTCACGCCCCGAACTCCCACGAGGCGTGATTGGCACCCGAAGCCGACAAGGCCCGAGAGAACCAATCTTTGCTTCTATTCATTCATATACATGTCATAGGAAACACTACTATCACATAGAAACATGAGGGGCTAAAATCGGAAAGCATAGAACATATGACGTAGATACATATAAGAAACTTGGCCGTTGAGGCCATCAAGTCAAGATTTCATCTATCATCTTATACACATACACCCACATACGTCTACAAAAGCCTCTAACAGATGCATTGACCAAAACCAACTGAAAGTCGGGACAAGTCCCCGCTTTATACACAATGTACAATATCAAAGCATATGAACCACTGTGACTCGGAGAAGCCCCGAATTAACTGGAGCTCACCAATGAACCGCAAATAGCTGGCAACCTACTGTGGCGGCCTACTAGTACCTGCGCCTGCAGCAAGTAAGGTAAATTCCCAAGAGGGGTCAGTACGAAATAAGTACTGAGTATGCAAGGCTCAGATGAAACTGTACAATACAAGAATATGTCAATGAACTCAAAACATATGAATAATCAATGTGGGTAAGTCACCATGTTGCATTTTGGAAACCATGTGGATTGCTTCCATTACTTTCATTACTTTCTTTACGTTCAATATTCACTTGTCAATACATATGTCACAATGTACCCGGGCCCCGACTGATCAGTGGGTCTTTCATATCATATCATTGTGTAGGGATCGAGTCGAGCTAGGCTTATGCCCCTAGACTTGCCACCCATACATCAATGCATCGGGATCGAGTCGAGCTAGGCTTACGCCCCTAGACTTGCCACCCATAAATCCAAACCTCGGGATCAAGTCGAGCTAGGCTTACGCCCCTAGACTTGCCACCCGTACTTGATCATTGACCACATTTGCATTACTTTGTTCATTACTTTGAGATTGATACTTTGAAGTTGGTACAATGATAGTTATAACATCACTTTGAACTTTGGTACATAACATTGTTGGAAACTTTGAAGCATTAACCAATGAGTGAAGAACATGTGAATAAGTATCAATGAGAAATATAACATTACTAGCACCATGATACCATTGGAACCGTTGGACAATAATCCATGAAGATGAAACACAAGTATAGGCACTATTGGAATATTGGTACGTAACTTTATTTGAGCTTTCGGAACATTAACCATGACTATGGGATATGAGATTCACAAATGATCCATGAGTAGAAAATATATGACAATGACTAGTGATAAATGGACTTCGGATACCTTAGCACATTTCGGGATAGAACTAGTGACATGTCAATATGGACACTATTTGCCGCAGAAAGATACGGACAAAGTAACCTTACATACCTTGTATTCGCAATACGACTATATAATCCTAGAGGTGCATACGATAGTCCCGCTCCTTCTTTATGTGTCACTCTACAACACAAATATATAACGAGATTCACATTAACCATCAACTTCTTTACAAATGCATATAACATCAATGAATTACATGTTTGCCTTTAAACATGTCATTTCCCCTTGACAAAACCATTGATGAAATTATTATTCCAAAAATTCCCCAATATTCCAACATTGACCAATACATGATAATCAATACATTTCACCACAACACTTCCCCTTTACACTTCCTTATCCACACCACATCACAAATCGTCCATCAATTCACTTTAATACACTTCATAGCACATATCGGCCAAAATCCCACAATTTACACTTATAGAAAAATAACAAATTTAATAATAAAATAACACCACACATGTTCATATTTTATCCATACCATGCTCTTTTATCAAAACCACAAGTCATATTCCAAGTTTAAATTCCATAGATGGCACATCTTTTACAAAAACACAAAGTGCCATATTCAACACTTTCAAGCATAACCAACATGATCTACATAATCTCCCATGCATATAATATGTTAATCCATAAACATAAACACTTACCTAAGCTTGAAAAATGATGATCTTGCTCCAAGGATGACTTAGGGTTTGAGAGCCCAAAAGAAGCTTTCTTGAGAATTCTAGAAAAAAAGATAGAAAAGCATGTGTGTTGTGTGTATTAAAAATCTGATTTTTGGGGCCTTTATATAGACCCTCTTGGCCATCCTTAGCCACTAATAATGCATTTAATACTTTGTATAGAAGGTCAATGGAAGAATGGGTCTTTTGACCCATTTTGGCCCATGCTTTTCTTCTCATTTTGGCTCACTTTGGGCCTCAAATTGGGCCCAATACTTATCTCAACTTAGCCCACCAAATTCCATGTATAATCAACCTTATATATCATGTTTCAATAATTCCATAATCTCACGACAATATTCTCTTACGAGTTTCTCATTCGTGGTCTCATTCGCAAAAATAGAAATTCTAGTCGCCCATGGCTTTATTGAACATCTTGAATAACTATTTATCTTTCATGTTTTGATCATGTAGGAGTATGTAGGAGTGTATTGAAGTATTTGAAGCTTTAGCAATGCTCAAAGAACTTCAAAGAACCAAAATAAACCATATAAGAATCGACGTAGAATTGCGTTGCGAAACGAATCCGGAAGGGCACATTTTTTGTGCCTTGCGCCACTGCTGAAAAGCAAGGCAGTGGCGCAAGATTTCCTTGCCCTATGAATCAGGGGCTTGCGCCACACCCCCTGAAACAGGGTAGTGGCGCAAGTTGCAGTACCTTGCTGAATTTTTCGGCCATTTCTTCAATACTTGCATATCGTCCAATACCTTATCAAAACACTACAAAATACTTACTTAGTGAGCTTTATCATCAAGTAAACATGACTTCAAGTCACCAAATGAGGTTAGTATGTGTACGGGGTATTACCCAATTGCTCCACGAAAGCATAAAACACCTCCTACGAAGGTCTACTCGCATGTGCATGGCCAAATTTAAATTTTCTCATCATTAGCATTGCCAAATACATACTTATATCTCTCGACACCTAAGCAAACATTATTCAGCATCATCAAGTAGGGTTGGGAAGGTACGGGGTGTTACATTCTTCCCCCCTTAGAAACATTCGTCCTCGAATGGTAGTAACATTGTCTCAATGTAACAACTTACGTCAAAGTGAATTCTTCATATCATCATGTACACATATATCACTTGGAAAGACTTACTTATTATGACTCCACTTCCGTATCTTGATCTTTTTCTTCCGTGCATAACAATGATAAATACTTTAAAGTTCATTATTTCATTGGTCTCCCTTGTGACTCCTTTTACGTGCTAACTTTTCCAATAGGGCCTTTACGAAAATTACTCCCGCATCTCTTAATTCTTTCACTTATCGATTTATCATAACAATAAGTAACAATAAGTACCTTTTTCACATGTGAAATCCCCTGTAATTTGTACATTTCCACTGGCAACGATATAAGATAATCGCCTATACACTTTCAAAGCATCGCATATAAGATACTGAATGAACTGTGAAAAGTTCCTGGACTAGTGCTAATAGACACGGAATTTGCCCAAATCTTTGGACAATTTCCCTTTCTTTTCGATTCTCATTATTCTTTCCTTTTCATTGGTCACACTGTCAACAATACCTAATCACCTATGGCACACTTTAATTCCCTTCTCCTAATGTCGGCATATAATTTCTATTAACTTAGGGCCATTTGTAGCTGCTGTTATATCACCTTCACTTTCTCTATAGCTTGATGAAAAAAAAATCTGACCCGAGCGAAGCAAATTCCGTCAGCTGTAATCCATCCAATTGATGATCTATATATATATTATTTTTTTTCATAAAGCTTCGTAAGGTGCCTTTTGATCCTTTTATTGTAAGCAATTTCAATAAACCATAGATGTTCATCCCAACTACCTGTAAAGCCCAATGTACAAACTCGTGACATATCTGCAAATGTTCGTATAATGTGTTCTGTTTGTCCATCCATCTGAGGATGACAAGCCGCACTTACATCTACCTGTGTACCCATGCTTTACTGAAAGGACTTGCACAATAAGCTCTCCTATTTGATATAGTAGTGAGTGGAATCCCATGTAACCGTACTATCTCCGTAACATACAATGTTACATAATGTTCAGCTGTATCGGTGGTCTTAACTGGTAGGAAATATGCTGACTCGGTAAGTCTGTTAACTATCACTGATATGGAATCAACCTTCGCAGTGTATGAGACAACCCTGTGATTATCCACTTCCAAACTGGAAGGATAATATAGTGCATAAACCATACAGACTTCTGATGCCATACTGTAAATTAGTGACCGCTTGGACATTGAGCTACAAGTTCTACAATGTGCTTCTCAAGTATCCTTACCAAGACCTCTCTGCTACACCATGGTACATTGTGGTTGCTTCCAAGTGAATGAAATACTGTGAACGATGTTCCTCTGTCGTAATTCATTTTCTTAACTCATCTATACCCAGTGCGCACAATCTACATTGGCGTTAAAGTACTTCCTCTTATGTTTGCTAAAATACCCTCGTCGACTTCGCTGTACATATTTTTTTCAATTGACCTAAAAATGGAATTTACATATTGCTTTTCCCTTTATCTCCAATATCAATGAAAATCCTACCACATTTGACACTATAATTCTTTCATCTGGAGTTTCAAGAAACAAAACCCCATATTTCCTCAGTAATATAGATTTCCTGACTATATCTTTCTTTTCTGTGAGCTGGCCATTCATACTCTCTACTGCCTTGCAGCTTAATGTATCAACTACCCCATCTACTTTTCCCGAATGATACAAGATAGCAATGTCCTAATCTTTCAATAGTTCAGGCCACCTTCGCTACCTCGGACTTAAGTCCGTTGGCGTAGAGATATATTCCATTTTCTTATGACCAATATATGTCAATACGAATCCCTTACAAATAGTGACACCATAACTTTAAGCAAATAGCGCAGCCGCTAGTTTAGGGTCATGTGTTTGGTAATAATTTGTGTTCTCATGTGGCCGTCATTGTCGTGACGCATATGCTATTACTTTACCATGCTACATCAATATGCATCTGAGACCAACCCTGAAAGCATTACCATACATTGCCTAACATTCTTATGTCTTCGGAAGGCATTTACAATTGGTGTGAAAGTTACTTTATCTTTCTACTCTTGAACACTTTTCTCACATGCATCATTTTATTGGAACTTGATTGCCTTGTGTATAAGCTTTGTTAAGGGTGTAGGGATAGAAGAAGATCCTTCTACAATTCTCATATAATGATCAACCAAAATCGATGGATCTCTGTAAGCATCGTAGGCCTTAGCCAATTGTTCACCATTTCTATCTTTTGTGTGACAACTTTCATCTCTTCATCCTATACAATGCATAGTCCTCTTGTGATTTTTTTTTGAATACCATCACCGAATATGGTCACACACATATTGAAAAGTGTCTTGAACACCCTATTCATTAAACCCATAACAACTACAGGTGCATTCGCTAACCCAATTGACATACTAGGAATTCATAACAACCATACCATGTTTGTAATGTTGTCTGGGGTATATCATCATTATTCTTTTTTTTTTTTTTTCATTTCGCCGTCATTCATTTCATCATTTCATCATTCATTTCACCATTTTGTTTTCTAACCCCATAACTAACCAAACAAATCATCCACTCTGGGGAGGGAATATTTATTCGTAATTGTCATCTTATTCAGTTGCCGATAATCGACACACATTCTCAACGTACTGTCTTTCTTTTGTACAATTAACACTGGTGCACCCCCCCCCCCAAGGGAACATATTAGGTCTTATGAATCCCTCGTTCACCACGTTTTTTCAACGTTTTCTGTTTGTTTCCCCAATTCCTATAACTTTATCGGGGCCATACTATATGAAGAAATAAAAATAGGCTACGTACCTGACATCACAGTAATACCAGCTCATACATCGAGGAATGCCTTTACCACCATAAATGCTTGAAGAGTTGGTGGCTTCACATCAGTATCTTTCACCCTTACCAAGTGACATGTGTATCCTTTAGAGTATCCTTTTACTTGCTTTACTATGGGGAACAACTTTTTTTTCCTCTTAGTGCCCCCACATTTCTTCTTTTGGGGAAAACGACAATATAACTTCTTAGTTCGGCAATCTACTATGGCACAATCCCGTTATAACATTACAATTCACTATTTCCAGCTCAATATGATCAACCGGTGTCTCATGACCACAAACAATTACTATGCACTTATGATATACTCTTTTAACTTCAATAGATTCTCCGACTAATGTATAGACCTCATATTACATATCTAGTAATTCTGGTGCTCGTTTGAATTTTCAACCCTTAATGAAATAACATATGCAATTGTCAAATATGGGTTAATCAATACATATACGGTACCTGCAGCTTCATCAGGATAAGCCTATTTTTTTATGGCCCGACATATCATACCAATACCAACATTTGGCCCCAACCAACATTTCACCTAGATGATAACGTCCGCAGCACTAACACGACTGACAAAGAGACTTCCGTTGGTTCATACTTTCTACGTGCTTGTCCTTAATGAATCCTGAATCTCACTTCTGTACCAATTCGATTGTCTCTAAACCCTTAGAATCGAGGTAAAACATTTACTATCGACTAAGGGAATGGTGATCTAGGCGGTCTGTTAAACACTCGAGACCTAACTTCTCCCTGGGACGCCGTAAACTGTCCCATAGGTCTAGCCCTCTCTCTTTGGCGACCCTTCTTCAAATAGTTGTGTCCTTTTCTGTTGCCTCTGTTCTTTTATTATCTGTGCAAAATGCCTATATTCGGACTATATCCATATCTCTTTTCAAGGTCGCAATGGTGCAATCCATTTGTGTATATACCGATGCATTCTATCGATCATAATGGTTATCACTTTTGGGGCATACCTAGCCAAAGACTTAAATCGAAGACTGTACTTTCTGATACTCATAATCCGTTAGCAAAGATTTAGCAATTGGTCCGCATAAGCTTTTCGGACCCCATATGGAAGACACTAGTCAAAGATTCTCGTTTAAAGTTCCTCCCAACTAGCTGAAAGTACATCACTGCACGTGTCACATGCATAACATCTCTTTTAGTGTGATCTATAAGGTCCTGTGGGTCTTCATTCATATCCAACTCGGTGGACATGGGAGGGGAGTTTAATTTTTCAGAAAATCTTATGTGCGGCGACTAGCTTCCCGAGCCGCGCCATCATCACTCGTTATTGGGCCAGCTTGCCCATGACATTATACAACAACTATCTGAGTCAACATATCCACTACATTTCTTACATCCCGTTCAGTGGCATTTATAGATGGTTCTGCGGATACTTCTCTATCTTTTGGATAAAGAGACCCGTATAACAAATTCCATGTCAGCTCCACCTTGACTAACTTGGTCACGTGGTGATTTACTCATTTCTACTTTGGCAGGCATATCAACCTGCTCACCTTTGTCTTTATCTTGTCTGATACACCGCATTTGACTATACAAAATAAAACCAATGTCAATACATACATATGTGCCCACCTACAACTTTGGCTCTATTGCACGATCTAGAGGTGAAGGAAAGAAACAACTCCTAAATGTCCAGTAGCCTCCTGCTTATCAATGTGGCGCGCAACACATCCATAAGCAAGACTCTACTCAGACACGGCTTTGTAGACACCCTTAGAACGACCTGCTCTGATACCACTTTTGTCACGCCCCGAACTCCCACGAGGCGTGATTGGCACCCGAAGCCGACAAGGCCCGAGAGAACCAATCTTTGCTTCTATTCATTCATATACATGTCATAGGAAACACTACTATCACATAGAAACATGAGGGGCTAAAATCGAAAAGCATAGAACATATGACGTATATACATATGAGAAACTTGGCCGTTGAGGCCATCAAGTCAAGATTTCATCTATCATCTTATACACATACACCCACATATGTCTACAAAAGCCTCTAACAGATGCATTGACCAAAACCAACTGAAAGTCGGGACAAGTCCCCGCTTTATACACAATGTACAATATCAAAGAATATGAACCACTGTGACTCGGAGAAGCCCCGAATTAACTGGAGCTCACCAATGAACCACAAATAGCTGGCAACCTACTGTGGCGGCCTACTAGTACCTGCGCCTGCAGCAAGTAAGGTAAATTCCCCAAGAGGGGTCAGTACGAAATAAGTACTGAGTATGCAAGGCTCAGATGAAACTGTACAATACAAGAATATGTCAATGAACTCAAAACATATGAATAATCAATGTGGGTAAGTCACCATGTTGCATTTTGGAAACCATGTGGATTGCTTCCATTACTTTCATTACTTTCTTTACGTTCAATATTCACTTGTCAATACATATGTCACAATGTACCCGGGCCCCGACTGATCAGTGGGTCTTTCATATCATATCATTGTGTAGGGATCGAGTCGAGCTAGGCTTATGCCCCTAGACTTGCCACCCATACATCAATGCATCGGGATCGAGTCGAGCTAGGCTTACGCCCCTAGACTTGCCACCCATAAATCCAAACCTCGGGATCAAGTCGAGCTAGGCTTACGCCCCTAGACTTGCCACCCGTACTTGATCATTGACCACATTTGCATTACTTTGTTCATTACTTTGAGATTGATACTTTGAAGTTGGTACAATGATAGTTATAACATCACTTTGAACTTTGGTACATAACATTGTTGGAAACTTTGAAGCATTAACCAATGAGTGAAGAACATGTGAATAAGTATCAATGAGAAATATAACATTACTAGCACCATGATACCATTGGAACCGTTGGACAATAATCCATGAAGATGAAACACAAGTATAGGCACTATTGAAATATTGGTACGTAACTTTATTTGAGCTTTCGGAACATTAACCATGACTATGGGATATGAGATTCACAAATGATCCATGAGTAGAAAATATATGACAATGACTAGTGATAAACGGACTTCGGATACCTTAGCACATTTCGGGATAGAACTAGTGACATGTCAATATGGACACTATTTGCCGCAGAAAGATACGGACAAAGTAACCTTACATACCTTGTATTCGCAATACGACTATATAATCCTAGAGGTGCATACGATAGTCCCGCTCCTTCTTTATGTGTCACTCTACAACACAAATATATAACGAGATTCACATTAACCATCAACTTCTTTACAAATGCATATAACATCAATGAATTACATGTTTGCCTTTAAACATGTCATTTCCCCTTGACAAAACCATTGATGAAATTATTATTCCAAAAATTCTCCAATATTCCAACATTGACCAATACATGATAATCAATACATTTCACCACAACACTTCCCCTTTACACTTCCTTATCCACACCACATCACAAATCGTCCATCAATTCACTTTAATACACTTCATAGCACATATCGGCCAAAATCCCACAATTTACACTTATAGAAAAATAACAAATTTAATAATAAAATAACACCACACATGTTCATATTTTATCCATACCATGCTCTTTTATCAAAACCACAAGTCATATTCCAAGTTTAAATTCCATAGATGGCACATCTTTTACAAAAACACAAAGTGCCATATTCAACACTTCCAAGCATAACCAACATGATCTACATAATCTCCCATGCATATAATATGTTAATCCATAAACATAAACACTTACCTAAGCTTGAAAAATGATGATCTTGCTCCAAGGATGACTTAGGGTTTGAGAGCCCAAAAGAAGCTTTCTTGAGAATTCTAGAAAAAAAGATAGAAAAGCATGTGTGTTGTGTGTATTAAAAATCTGATTTTTGGGGCCTTTATATAGACCCTCTTGGCCATCCTTAGCCACTAATAATGCATTTAATACTTTGTATAGAAGGTCAATGGAAGAATGGGTCTTTTGACCCATTTTGGCCCATGCTTTTCTTCTCATTTTGGCTCACTTTGGGCCTCAAATTGGGCCCAATACTTATCTCAACTTAGCCCACCAAATTCCATGTATAATCAACCTTATATATCATGTTTCAATAATTTCATAATCTCACGACAATATTCTCTTACGAGTTTCTCATTCGTGGTCTCATTCGCAAAAATAGGAATTCTAGTCGCCCATGGCTTTATTGAACATCTTGAATAACTATTTATCTTTCATGTTTTGATCATGTAGGAGTATGTAGGAGTGTATTGAAGTATTTGAAGCTTTAGCAATGCTCAAAGAACTTCAAAGAACCAAAATAAACCATATAAGAATCGACGTAGAATTGCGTTGCGAAACGAATTCGGAAGGGCACATTTTTTGTGCCTTGCGCCACTGCTGAAAAGCAAGGCAGTGGCGCAAGATTTCCTTGCCCTATGAATCAGGGGCTTGCGCCACACCCCCTGAAACAGGGTAGTGGCGCAAGTTGCAGTACCTTGCTGAATTTTTCGACCATTTCTTCAATACTTGCATATCGTCCAATACCTTATCAAAACACTACAAAATACTTACTTAGTGAGCTTTATCATCAAGTAAACATGACTTCAAGTCACCAAATGAGGTTAGTATGTGTACGGGGTATTACCCAATTGCTCCACGAAAGCATAAAACACCTCCTACGAAGGTCTACTCGCATGTGCGTGGCCAAATTTAAATTTTCTCGTCATTAGCATTGCCAAATACATACTTATATCTCTCGACACCTAAGCAAACATTATTCAGCATCATCAAGTAGGGTTGGGAAGGTACGGGGTGTTACACCCCGAACTAACTGGAGCTCACCAATGAACTGCAAACAGCTGGCAACCTACTGTGGAGGCCTACTAGTGCCTGCACCTGCAGCAAGTAAGGTAAATCCCCCGAGGGGGTCAGTACGAAGAATGTACTGAGTATGTAAGGCTCAAATGAAACTGTAAGATATAGAGATATGTCAAGAACTCAAGTTCAAATGCATAATCAATATAGATAAATCACAACCGTACTTTGGAAACCATGTATATTACATTCATTCTTTCTCTTGTCTTTACTTTACTTTTACATTGTTCATATACTGTGAGGGCCCTCATCATGCAGGTGTTCTTATCACCCCATGGATAACATAGCATCGTCATGCAGGTATTCTTTTTACCCCATGGATAAGATCATATCGTCAGGCAGGTGTCCTTTGCACCCCATGGATAATGGCCATCATCACGCGGGCATTTGCACCCCGTGGATAAACTCTCATCATCATGCGGGTATTTGTACCCCATGGATAACACCCATGAACACAATCAATACGCATTACTTCATTCTTACTTCATTTCTTTACTTTGAGATTGATACCATTACTTGTGAAAGATTGATACATTCATTTGACATAACATTTGGAAGCTTTGGAACCATAACCAAAATAAAATACATGTGAATAAACATTATTGGAAACATAGCTTTATTGGAAACATAACACCATTGAAACCATTGGTCAATCATTATTGAACAAGAGACATGAGTATGACTACTATTGGAATATCGCAACATAACCTTATTGGGCTTTTTGGAACATTAACCATGAATATGAGACATGAGATTCACCATTGCTCAATGAGTAGGAAATATATGACAATGACCATTGATAACCGGATATGGGATACTTTAGCACATTTCGGGATAGGACTAGTGATATTTCAATGTGCATACTATTTGCCGTAGAAAGATACGGACAGAGTAACCTTACATACCTTGGATTCACAATACAAATATACCACCTTCGATGCGTAAGCAATAATCCCTCTCCTTCTTTATGTGTCACTCTACAACATAAATACATAACGAAATTCACATTAACCACCAATTACTTTACAAATGCATACCATGTCAATGAGTTACATGTTTGCCTTTAAACATGTCATTTCCCCTTGACAAAACCATTGATCATACTATTATTCCAAAAATTCCATAATATTCCCAACATTGACCAATACATGAAAATCAATACATTTCACTACAATACTTCTCCTTTACACTTTCTTATCCATAACACATCACAAATAATCCATCAAAGCACCTTAATTCAACTCATAACACATATCGGCCAAAATCCCATAATTTCCACTTTTAGACAAGAACAAATTTAAGGCCAAAAATAACACCATACATGTTCATATTTTGTCCATACCATGCTTTTTCATCAAAGGCACAAGGCCTAATTCAAGTTCAAATTACCAAGATGACACATCTTTCACCAAAGGCAAAATACACTATTCACCACCTTGCCAACACATCTAGCATAATATACATAATCTTCCATGCATATAATATGTTAATCCATGAGAATAAACACTTACCAAAGCTTGGAATATGTTGATCTTGTCCAAATATGCCTTAGGGTTTATTTGCTTTAGGGTTTGGAGAAGAAAGAAATGTTTGAGAAAATATCCAAAAGTGATGAGAGGTTTTATGCTAAAAATCTGATCTTGGGGCCTTTATATAGACCCCAAGTCAAGCTTAGCCTTTTCTTTGGCATTAATGTGGTCAAAGTGGAAGAATGGGTCTTTTTGCCCTTTGGGCCAATTCTTTTATTTCATTTTGGGCCTAACTTTTGGGCCCAATAACTCATATCCATGTAACCCATGAAATTTCATGTATTAATCACCATATATCTCATGTTTACATAATTTCATAATGTCACGACAATATTCCCTTAAAAGATTCTCATTCGTCCTTTCGATCGCAAAAATAGGCATTCTAGTCGCCTTTGGTTTCATTGGACATTTTGGATCACTATTCACATTTCATGATTTGATCATGTAGGAGTATGTAGGAGTATATTGAAGTGTTTGAACCTTTAACAATGCTCAAATAACTCCAAAGAACCAAAAGAAACCATCTAGAAAGCGTCGTAGAATTGCGTTACGAAACGACTCCGGAAGGCTAAATGTTTGTGCCTTGCGCCACTGCTGCAAAACAAGCCAGTGGCGCAAGAAATACACCCTCTCTGATCTCAGGGGCTTGCGCCACACCCCCTGAAACAGGGCAGTGGCGCAAGTTTCCATGTGTTGCTGAATTTTTCGGCAATTTTTCCAACACTTGCGTATCGTCCAATACCTTACCAAAGCACTATAAAATACTTACTTAGTGTCACGCCCCGAATCCCACCGAGGCATGATTGGCACTCGTAGCTGACAAGGCCCGAGAGAACCAAGCTTTATCCCTATTTGTTCCCATACATGCCATAAGAAACCCATAAGCACACAATAGCTATAAATACCCGCAATGGAATTTATGGAACATGATATATATATATATACATATGCGAAACTTGGCCGTTGAGGCCACCAAGTCAAAATTGACATATCCCCTCTACATTTATACACCCACATCAGTCTACAAAAGCCTCTAACAAGTGCATTGACCAACAAGAACTAAAAGTCGGGACAAGTCCCCGCTTTATATCACATGTACAGCACCAAAACATATATACACTCTGACTCGGAGAAGCCCCGAAATAACTAGAGCTCACCAAAGATCTGCAACAGCTAGCAACCTACTGAGGAAGCCTACTGGGACCTGCGCCTGCAGCAAGTAAGGTAAATTCCCCGAGAGGGGTCAGTACGAAATAAGTACTGAGTATGTAAGGCGCAAATGAAACTTTATAACACATGAACATACCAATGAACTCAATACAAATGAATAGACAATGTGAGTAAGTCACTATATTGCATTTTGGGAACCATGTGGATTGCTTTCATTACTTTTGTCACTTTCTTTACAATCAATACTCACTTGTTATCACATATGTCACAATGTACCTGGGCCCCGACTGATCAGTGGGTCTTTCATATCATCATATAGGGATCGAGTCGAGCTAGGCTTATGCCCCTAGACTTGCCACCCTTGGGATCGAGTCGAGCTAGGCTTACGCCCCTAGACTTGCCACCCATAAATCCATATCTCGGGATCGAGTCGAGCTAGGCTTACGCCCCTAGACTTGCCACCCGTACTTGATCATTGACCACATTTGCATTACTTTGTTCATTACTTTGAGATTGATACTTTGATAGTCATAACATCACTTTGGAACTTTGGAACACAACATTGTTGGAAACTTTGAATCATTGACCAATGAGTGAAGGACATGTGAATAAATATCAATGAGAAATATAACATTACTAGCACCATGATACCATTGGAACCATTGGATAATAATCCATGAACAAGAGACACAAGTATAGGCACTATTGGAATATTGGTACGTAACTTTATTTGAGCTTTCGGAACATTAACCATAAATATAAGAAATGGGAGTCACAATTGATCAATGAGTAGGAAATATATGACAATGACCATGGATAAGTGCATATGGGATACCTTAGTATATTTCAGAATAGAACTAGAGAAATGTCAATGTGAACACTATTGGCCGTAGAAAGATACGGACAAAGTAACCTTGCATACCTTGGATTCACAATACGAATATACCACCTTTGATGCGTATACAATAGTCCCTCTCCTTCTTTATGTGTCACTCTACAACATAAATACATAACGAATTCCCGTTAACCACGAATTACTTTACAAATGCATACAATGTCAATGAATTACATGTTTGCCTTTAAACATGTCATTTTCCTTCGACAAAACTATTGATATACCATTCTTCCAAAAATTCCATAAAATTCCCAACATTGACCAATACATGAAAATCAATACATTTCACCACAATACTTCTCCTTTACACTTTCTTATCCCTAATACATCACAAATAATCCTTCAAAGCACCTTAATTCAACTCATAACACATATCGGCCAAAATCCCATAATTTCCACTTTTAGCCAAGAACAAATTTAATGCCAAAAATAACACCATACATGTTCATATTTTGTCCATACCATGCCTTTTCATCAAAGGCACAAGGCCTAATTCACACTTGAATTCCATATACCACAAATCTCATACAAAATCACCAAGTACCATGACCAACTTTTCCAAGCACAACCAACATGATATACATATTCTTTTATGCATATAAGATATTAATCCATGAAAATAAATACTTACCAAGGCTTGGAATATGTTGATCTTGTCCAAGGAGTCCAAAGGAATATTTTTCTTTAGGGTTTGGAACTTGGAGAAATGTTGGAAATATCCCCAAAAAGGCATGTGTGTTTTAAGAAATAAAAATCTGATTTGTGGTGGCTTTATATAGACCCTCTTGGCCATCCTTAGCCACTAATAATGCAAGTCTAGAAGGTCAATGGAAGAATGGGTCCTTTTGACCCATTTGGGCCATGTCTTTCTTCTACTTTTGGGCTTTAATTTGGGCCCAATAAGACATATCCATTTAACCCATTAATTTCCATGTATTATTCACCATATATCTCATGTTTACATAATTCCATAATGTCACGACAATCTTCTCTTAAAAGATTCTCATTCGTCCTTTCGATCGCAAAAATTGGAATTCTAGTCGCCCTTGGTTTCATTGGACATTTTGGATCACTATTCACATTTCATGATTTGATCATGTAGGAGTATGTAGGAGTGTATTGAAGTGTTTGAAGCTTTAACAATGCTCAATTAACTCCAAAGAACCAAAAGAAACCATCGAGAAATCGTCGTAGAATTGCATTACGAAACGACGCCGGAAAGGGCATACTTTTGTGCCTTGCGCCACACCCCCTGAAACAGGGTAGTGGCGCAAGTTTTGGGCCTTCTCTGAATTTTCTGCAGGCTGGTGGCTTGCGCCACACCCCTGAAACAGGGTAGTGGCGCAAGTTTCAGCACTTTGCTGAAATTTCCGGCCACTTATCCAATGTTTACGTATCGTCCAATCCTTTATCAAAACACTCCAAAATACTTACTTAGTGATTTTAACCATCAAGTAAACATGACTTAAAGTCACCAAATGAGGTTAGAATGTATACGGGGTATCACCCAAATGCTCCACGAAATCACAACACACCTCCTACGAAGGTCTAATCGCACATGTTAAGTCCGCTATCAAATGTTTCACCAATAACACTATAAAACACATATGCATGGCATCTCAACACCTATGTAGTTATGATCCCAAGGTATCAAGTGAGGTTATAAAGTACGGGGTGTTACACTTAGTGACCTTAATCATCAAGTAAACATGACTCCAAGTCACCAAATGAGGTTAAAATGTGTACGAGGTATTGCCCAAATGCTCCACGAAATCACAAAACACTTCCTATAAAAGGCTCGTCACATGTTCAAGGCCAAATTTCAATTTTTTTCTCATCTTGAACATTACCAAGTACATACTTATGATTCTCGACACCTAAGTAAACATTATTCACTATCATCAAGTAGGGTTGGGAAGGTACGGGGTGTTACAACAAGTGGATTGACGTTGGTCCAACATTTCAAACAATCAAAGCTTTCTTATTTTTTGCCAAACTCCCCTCTGCTAATCAAAGGTTCTGTGAAACAAATTAAAACAATTTGAGATAAACAAAACTTCATGGCCAAAGCAAGTAAAAACAGTAAATAAACCATATTCATGTGTTTTTCCAAGGAGAGTAGCAAAAGCTTGATTTTCAGAAACTAGTTTCTTGAATTATGACAATTTCCTCATTAACCTTTTAAATATTTAGAATTATACGTTCTTTATTGTGATTATAGTAGTATTTTTACGTAGTTTCCAAACACTCTATTTGTTTCAATTTGTTTGTATATTTGTTTCAATTTGTTTGTATTAGCTACTACTTTGTTAGTGAAAAGATTTTGTCTTTGCATTCTCGATTCCTGTCCAGTGCTACAGTAATAATGAAGCCGAAGCACTTGCTGCTATGTATGGTGTTAATTGGTGCATCTTTAATGGATTCACAAATTAACCTATATATGGCTCGAATTGGATTCAAAAATCATCACATATATGCTGACAAATGAGTCTACCAAGAACTTGAAGTTTAAAACTATTATAGATGCTACTCTACAGATGATAAATCTGACAACTACTCGGGTTTCTCATTGTTTCAGAGAAGCAAATCAAGTGGCGGACTTTATGGCAAAACAAGCATCAGAGAAAGCTTCTGAGTCCTTCTATCGATCTTTCCACAGCTTTCCCAAGGAAGTTAAAGGAGTTTTTCAGTTGGACAAATCCCAGCTGTCAAGTTTTAGATTAAAATACAACAAAGCTAACTTCTATGTCAGTTAATTACTTGTATTTTGGTATAGGCCAGAGGTTGAGAGAAATAAACTCAGAATCTTCTCTCCTGTATAGAATCTCCTTTTGCTTTCTGTATAACAGATTGAGCCATATAATCTGTTTTTGTATCTTAGAGGTAAGGTTTGACCCCCCCTCTGTTGCACTTCGAAGATATAATATACCTAACTGAGTAGTTTTCTTGGGAAAAAAGAAATATTGATAAATCGATTTTAATTTTCTTTGACTATAACTTTTTCAAATACTTTAATTTATAAATATATATATTCACTATTGCAACTTATATTATATTAATTTTTATGTAGTTTTTATATATGTAACTTTTATTTCAAAAAAAATTAATTATATATGTCTTAATTTACACCAAACATTAGTACACACCAAAAAATATTCTGCATGAACTAGCTAGTGATGCTAGAATTATCATGCATCATGTACACATCAATTAACTACCATGATAGGTACTCCTAAGCATTTTCCTCCCTACCAAACGTACACATGTGTTAATAATTAGTTAAATGTTTGGAAAAATATTTTCTTAAATAAGATAATGTCCTTCAATTTGTGGAAAATTAGTGAAGTGACTCCATTAATGGATGTCATTTTCCACGTTTAAAAACACACACACACACACAAATATGCCATCGCAGATACTTTCCCTCTCTCTTAATATCTCTACAGGACTTCCCCACCCAGTATTTTCAAAGGCGTTTTCGAGGCGAGTCTTGGGGCGAGGTGTAGTAAAAATGTTCCGGGGCGTAAATTAAAAACGTATATCCACAGGGCATAAGTCTTAGAATTTGGGGCATAAAAACGTAAGTCCCACGCATAAAAACATACGCCCGAGTGTTAAATTTGATTTTTATTATTTTAAAAGTATTTTTTTGCTATTATCATATATTTTATTATTGACATCCTATGGAAGCAAGTTTATATTTACTTTCTAAAATATGTAAATAAAGAAAAGAAGTTTTTTTTATTATTGTAATAATATTTTTTTATATTATTGGTGATTTATTTGAATTATTTATAGAATCACTGAACATTTTGCTTTTACTTATATTTTTAGTAATAAAATTATAAAATGAAAATACATTAGATATACACCCCGTAGATTCATTAGATATAATTTATCCTTTTCTACCCCTTTTACTCGTGCTATTAAATAATTAGTATTTATCATTCAATGCATTTCTCAAGGCATTACATTTATTATATTCAAAGGGTGATAGAGTAAAATTACACCTATTATTTTTTGCTTCTTAACTTGTACGCGAAGTCAATAGTGAACAAGTATTGTTGGACGGAGGGATACTAAGGACAAAATGAGAAATTACATCTTGATCTTCTTACTCTCTCTGTCCATCTTTATCTGTACATGTTTGACTTAGCACACCCGTTAAGAAACAACAAATAAAAGGTAATTTCACTGGATCATCCCTATTAATTATAAGTCATCTAAATGTTGAAAAATGAATGTAGTATTTAATAATAGGTGTAAAATAGATATACACTACACAAAAAAGGATAAATTGTGGGAGATTAAAACTACAATTTGCGGAGGTTATAAGCCTCCGCTATTTTCTGTCAGCAAATAGTGGAGGTTTTAAACCTCCGCAAATTGCAGTGTTAACCTCCATAATTTACCATTTTTTTGTAGTAATAAAATGATAAATTATCTTTTGATATTCCAAATTGAACAAGTAAAGTTGGACAACTATTTTTAATATACTGAATTGACGAGTAAAGATGGTAAGATGGATCATTTATTTTTAGCTAATGAATGAATAAAGTGGTCCTAAGGGAGTACATGATAATATTAACAATCAACCTTGTGTTTCACGTTTGTATTAGATTACACGAATTGTGTCCATAAATACTGATGAAACCTTGCAGAGCAAATGCACCTCATCCCATTATAATGGCTTTTACTACTCTACCTTTGTGCACCTTCAATATCAGAGTCCGGAGCATAAAGAGCTAATATTTTGACCAAAAATACCAAAGGGGATAATGGACTCTGAAAGAAACCAAAGGGGACAAAACTCTGGGCGTTAAGTCGCTGGACGCCCAACGATTTCTAAGCTTCCTGTTTTTAGGGTTACGATTAAGTTGAACTAGTTCATTGGGTTTTTTTGTAGGGTTACGATTAAGTTAGAAACATAACGATGAGTTACAAATGAAATAGTTCGGTGATATTATAGTCCTAAATGAAACAAAAGTAATTTTATTCTCTAACTATCCACTTGAAATTTTCGTTAGTTGCATAAAGGAGTCTCATTCAAACTACTTTAGCTAACCTTTTACCCTTTTGGGAGTTACAAATGGACTAGATAGTCCGTTAATTTTTCACCGTAAATATTATAACTTCTATGTGTTGTTATGGAATTATTCAAAAGGCAAATGACTTCAAATTCAAGAATTCTATTGCAATTTTTATACACATAAAACAGAAAGGTAATACATTAAACATACTAATATAAATCAAGACAATAAAAAATATTCTTCATCGGTGTTCCACAACGTCATTGTGACGACTACCCGTGCCACAATAAGTTGGTACGTGTGGCCTGGTTGATCTTCGAAGTCCATCTTCTCTAATAACAACCTATAAAAATCATTTTTAATGGTAAGATTATTTACGACCACAAATACAATGAAGTATGTAAATTAAAAAATGACATCTTTCATGTTGTCAGAGTTCTTTTTCTACGATGAACTCAAAAACCCTTACCTTGTGAAAGTCAGAGACTGTTTGGACAGTAAGAAGATGGAGTACGATTATGCACCAAGTCCCACCCCATGGCGTAACTTCAGGGCAAAATTAAAAAAGGCCACAAATGGGAAGGCGAATACAGCTTCGCTTTGTTGGGAAAGGCAACGGCACTAACAATAGTGCACGACAGGGTAGCAGCGGAAGAATACCCAAGTCTAAACTTTCCCTTTCAATTTGAACCAAGAGAAGACAAATAAACCCAAGCACAATGATAATAAGGCAGCAAATATATCAACCAAAATAGATAAGCAAAGATAAAATAAACCAATCACACGAGACACCAGATTTACGTGGAAAACCCTTCAGTGTGAAGAGTAAAAAACCACGGGACCAAAAACCTCCACTATAATCACCAAGAGTTACAATAATGTTCTCCAAAATGGCCACCAAATAAATTCCAAACAACGAGCAACACTACATAAAGCACAACACCAAAAACTAGAGAATTAAAGAAGCAAAAACCCGAAAACGCAGCTACTGTTCACGGATACAAAACTGGAGCTGCGGGGTACCAAATCCAACTCTGTCAGTTTCTAATCAAAGATTGAGATGAGAGGAACAAGCTGTCCAAAAATCAGCTCAATCGGATAAGAAACGAAGCGGGAATCGCAATTTGAAGTTGGCAATTTAGTGCTGAAATATTGGGCGAAAATCTGCTCTATTTTCTCTCTATGTGGCTGCTGAAAACACTCTTTTGTGATTAGAAAATAAGACCTAAAAAGGTCTATATATATGCCCCATAGAATTGGGCCTATGGGCAAAGTGGGTTGGTCCAAATTTGGGCTTTTATTTATCCACATAGGAAGGGAAAAAGACCCATAACCCAACAATTCTCCCCCTCATAACTATGTGGAGGAGACCGCCATCCCGGCGATCATGCAACAATCTTCAAACTTCCCTCTTGGCAAAGCTTTAGTCATCATGTCGGAACCATTATCATCTGTATGAATCTTCTCAAGTTCAAGCAACTTAGAATCCAACACATCTCGAATTCAATGATATCTAACATCAATGTGTTTAGACCGACCATGAAATGTAGAATTCTTACCAAGATGTATAGCACTTTGACTGTCGCAATAAAGCACATACCTCTCTTGAGCACAACCAAGTTCCCCTAAGAACCTCTTCATCCAGAGCAACTCTTTACAAGCTTCAACGGCAGCAATAAGCTCAGCTTTTGTAGTAGATAAAGCAACACATTTTTGCAACCTAGATTGCCAAGACACAGCTCCCCCTGCAAAAGTAACCAAATACCCTGAAGTAGACTTGCGAGTATCAACATCACCAGCCATGTCTGAATCAGTATAACCACAAAGAATAGGCTTCTCTGTACCAAAACACAAACTCAGACTATAAGTGCCACAAAGATATCTCATAATCCACTTCACAGCATTCCAATGCTCTCTTCCTGGATTAGAAAGAAAACGGCTAACAATACCAACAGCATGAGCAATATCTGGTCTTGTACAAACCATTGCATACATTAAACTACCAACGGCTGAAGCATAAGGAACTTTCTTCATGTCTTCCTTCTCATCATCACTAGAAGGACACTGCTTCGTGCTCAATTTGAAGTGCATAGCTAAAGGTGTACTGACAACCTTAGACTTGTCCATGTTGAACCTGCGAAGTACTTTCTGAATGTACTTCTCTTGTGATAACCACAACTTCCTGGCCTTTCTATCACGAACAATCTGCATGCCAAGAATCTGCTTTGCTGGTCCTAAGTCTTTCATAGAAAAAGACTTACTCAACTCTTGCTTCAACTTCTGAATCCTGCAAGCATTATGACCAACAACAAGCATGTCATCAACATAAAGCAACACAATAATAAAGTCACCATCAGAGAATTTTTGCACAAAAACACAATGGTCTGAAGAAGTCTTTTTGAAGCCCTGCTGACTCATAAAAGAACCAAACTTCCTGTACCACTGCCTGGGAGCTTGTTTCAAACCATACAAGCTCTTCTTCAATTTGCAAACATAATTCTCTTTTCCCTTGACTTCAAAACCTTCCGGCTGCTCCATATAAATTTCTTCATCTAAGTCACCATGGAGAAAAGCAGTTTTAACATCCATTTGCTCAACCTCTAAATCTAGACTTGCAGCCAAGCCTAGAACCACACGAATGGATGACATCTTCACAACTGGAGAGAATATCTCATCAAAATCAACTCCCTTTTTCTGGTTAAAACCCTTCACAACTAATCTAGCTTTGTACCGTGGAACTGGATTACCATCTTCATGTTTCACCCGAAAAACCCACCTGTTTTTCAAAGCTTTTCTGTCTTTAGGTAGCTTAACCAAATCAAAGGTATGATTATCATGCAAAGATTTAATTTCATCTTCCATAGCATCAAACCACCTTTCTTTTTCTTCACTTTCCATGGGCTCATCAAGACTCTCAGGTTCTCCCCCGTCAGTCAAGAGTACATACTCATTGGGAGAATAACGAGATGAAGGTATTCTCTCTCTAGTAGATCGTCTGAGATAACTCTCTGGAGTATCAATAACATTTGGTTGCTGATCAACCACATCAACTTGCACTGGAGCATCAACATCATCATTCTGAACATGATCACCATCTTCATTATTAACTTGATTTTCATCATTATGAAGATTTTCTTCATGTGCAATAGTCAAAGGAACTGGATCAACATCAACTAGGCTCTCACTACTCTGAGAAACAACTTTCTCAGCTTTGTCAAAATCTTTAATTGTTTGGTCTTCAAAGAACACAACATCACGGCTTCTAACAAGTTTCTTCTCAACTGGATCATAGAAACGATAGCCAAATTCATCCTGACCATAACCAATGAAGATACACTGCCTAGTTTTAACATCCAACTTTGACCTTTCATCCTTAGGAACATGCACAAAGGCTTTACACCCAAAGACTCTAAGATGATCATAAGAAACATTCTTACCGGACCAAACTCTATCAGGGACATCACCATTCAAATCAACGGTAGGAGATAAATTGATAACATAAGCAGCAGTATTAAGTGCTTCTGCCCAAAAAGAATCTGGCAGCTTAGCATCTGAAAGCATACATCTAACTCTCTCAACTAGAGTTCTATTCATCCTCTCTGCTAAACCATTTAACTGAGGAGTCTTTGGAGGAGTTTTCTGATGCCGAATACCTTGCTCTCTGCAATATCTATCAAAAGGACCAATATATTCACCACCATTATCTGAGCGGATGCATTTCAATTTCTTCCCTGTCTGTCTCTCAACCAAGGCCTGAAAACCCTTGAACACATCAAGTACTTGATCCTTGGACTTCAAAGAAAATACCCAGAGCTTGCGAGAATGATCATCAATAAAAGTCACAAAGTAAAGTGCACCACCATGAGACCTTACCTTAAAAGGACCACACAAATCAGAATGTACCAACTCCAACAAATCAAGCTTTCTTGAAGGCGGATGACTCTGAAAAGAAACTCTTTTTTGTTTACCGGCTAAGCAATGAACACATCTCTTCAACTTTGATTGTTTCACTCCAGAAAGCAAATTTTTCTTAGCCAAACTGTCAATCCCCCTCTCACTCATATGACTCAGCCTTCTATGCCATAACTCTGATGAAGTATCATTCTCCACCAAGTTTACTGAGCCTCTAGAAGTGGAGCCCTGAAATACATACAAGTTAGACAACTTGTCACCACGAGCCACAACCATTGAACCTCTAGTAAGCTTCCACTGGCCAGCACCAAGGGTGTTAATATAACCCTCATCATCAAGGTTCCCTACAGAAATCAAATTCAAGCGAACATCTGGAGCATGCTTGACATTATTGAGAACAAGTTTGGAACCATTATTACTTTCCAAACAAACTGTGCCAATGCCAAGTACTTCAACCTCATCATTATTGCCCATTTTCAACATTCCAAAATTATCAGGAGTATAAGAAGAAAATAATTCCTTCTTGGGCGTGATATGAGAAGTAGCACCAGAATCCACAAACCAGCTAGACTCATCACGAACAAGATTAATGGCATTTTCACCACAAGCAACAAGAAGATCATCATTAGTAACAACAGCAACACGATTCTCATTATCGCCTTCTTTTTTTTGTCGTCTCATATCTCTTTTATGCTTGTAATAATATTTCATGATATGCCTATTCTTGTGGCAATAGTCACATGTGATATTCTTGTATTTGGACTTGGATTTGCTTCTACTTGTACCTCTGTCATTCGGACCTCTGGACTTGCTTCTCCCCCTATCTTCAGTAACCAAAACATCGGAGTGTGAAGCTGAAGAAGATGAGGCCTGAGATCTTCTTCTCATCTCTTCATTTAAGACACCACTCTTAGCATATTCCATAGTTACAACACCACTGGGAGCAGAATTAGTCAAAGAAACTCGAAGAGTTTCCCAAGAGTCTGGCAGAGTATTAAGAAGCCAAAGTCCCTGAATTTCTTCATCGAACTTTACACCCATTCCGGACAGCTGGTCAAGGACACCCTGAAAATTATTAATATGATCAGAAATAGGACTGCCCTCTTTGTACCTGATATTCATCAACTGTTTCAACAGGAACAACTTGTTATTACCAGTCTTCGAAGCATACAGTGTCTCGAGCTTGTCCCATAAACTTCTGGCATGTGTCTCATTTACAATATGATTTCTAACATTATCTTCAACCCATTGTCTTATATAGCCACAAACCTGCAAGTGCTCAAATTCCCAATCCTCATCTGTCATGGACTGAGGTTTATTAGAAGCAAAGACAGGCAAATGCATTTTCTTGACAAATAGGAGATCTTTCATCTTGCCTTTCCAAGTATGATAATTACTACCATTCAAACACACCATTTTGCTCATATTTGCCTCCATCATTCAAATCGACAATCAACAACAACCTACGCTCTGATACCACTTTGTTGGGAAAGGCAACGGCACTAACAATAGTGCACGACAGGGTAGCAGCGGAAGAATACCCAAGTCTAAACTTTCCCTTTCAATTTGAACCAAGAGAAGACAAACAAACCCAAGCACAATGATAATAAGGCAGCAAATATATCAACCAAAATAGATAAGCAAAGATAAAATAAACCAATCACACGAGACACCAGATTTACGTGGAAAACCCTTCAGTGTGAAGAGTAAAAAACCACGGGACCAAAAACCTCCACTATAATCACCAAGAGTTACAATAATGTTCTCCAAAATGGCCACCAAATAAATGCCAAACAACGAGCAACACTACATAAAGCACAACACCAAAAACTAGAGAATTAAAGAAGCAAAAACCCGAAAACGCAGCTACTGTTCACGGATGCAAAACTGAAGCTGCGGGGCACCAAATCCAACTCTGTCAGTTCCTAATCAAAGATTGATATGAGAGAAATAAGCTGTCCAAAAATCAGCTCAATCGGATAAGAAACGAAGCGGGAATCGCAATTTGAAGTTGGCAATTTAGTGCTGAAATTTTGGGCGAAAATCTGCTCTATTTTCTCTCTATGTGGCTGCTGAAAACACACTTTTGTGATTAGAAAATAAGACCTAAAAAGGTCTATATATATGCCCCATAAAATTGGTCCTATGGGCAAAGTGGGTTGGTCCAAATTTGGGCTTTTATTTATCCACATAGGAAGGAAAAAAGACCCATAACCCAACACGCTTCCGCCAGCGAGCAAGGTATTCCCAATTGCTAAGCTGGACAAAGCCATTTCATTTTCCATCACCAGGCCTGCTACGGGAAGGACTCAAGATGAGAAACATCAAAATGAGGAGATGCTAACATTCAACTACATAAAATATGATGATACAAAGTACATTAGGTTCGATGTGTACCTAAACGTGGAGCACAAGAATGTGGATCCAAAAGTGCATGACAAGACAGAGTTCGCAGGGGGCTATACTAGCTTGCCACATGTTCACGGAGCTGATGACACTGATCATATTACTAGTGCTACTTTCCAGCTAGCCATCACTGAACTGTTGGAGGACATTGGTTTGGAAGATGAAGAGAAAATTGTGGTGACTCTGGTTCCAAGGAAAGGTGGCGAAGGTACCTCCATTGCATGTGCGGATATCCAACTTGCGGATTGTTAAGTTCTGGTAATTTGTGGGAGAATTAGTCACTATTGAATCTGCTGAGATTACACTTGATGATGGTCATGTTTGTACTTATTAGGATTGGTAAGATAATAAGGGCTAACCCATTAGCCTGTACTTGAGGTTTTTATTTCGTTATTAATAAAAAAGTCGCTAGACACTTTATCTAGTGATATAAAATATATCAAAAAATAAAAAATGATGGTCCTGATTCGTTGTTTCTTTTTTTATAATGTGCTCCCTATAAAAAGAAATAAGGCGTACTCTATTGCATTACATACATGGATTGGGTTGAAAAACCAGGAATTTCGAATATGCCAATAAATAATTAATTGTACTAACCCACATATGTCTCTCTCCCATCAATTGGTACTAGTCGAAGTAATGAAAAAATAACTGCTCTTGTCAGAAGGGCAGTGTAACACCCCGTACTTTTATAACCTCACTTGATCCCTTGGGATCATATCTACATAGGTGTTGAGATGCCATGCATATGTGTTTTATAGTGTCATTGGTGAAACATTTGATATCGGACGTAACATGTGCGATTAGATCGTCGTAGGAGGTGTGTTGTGATTTCGTGGAGCATTTGGGTAAGAACTCGTATACATTCTAACCTCATTTGGTGACTTTAAGTCATGTTTACTTGATGGTTAAGATCACTAAGTAAGTATTTTGTAGTGTTTTGATAAGGGATTGGACGATACGTAAACGTTGGATTAGTGGCCGCAAATTTCAGCAAAATGCTGAAACTTGCGCCACTACCCTATTTCAGGGGTGTGGCGCAAGCCACCAGCCTGCAAAAACTTCAGAGAAGGCCAGATTCTTGCGCCACTACCCTGTTTCAGGGGGTGTGGCGCAAGGCACAATAAGTATGCCTTTCCGGCGTCGTTTCGTAACGCAATTCTACGACGATTTCTCGATGGTTTCTTTTGGTTCTTTGGAGTTAATTGAGTATTGTTAAAGCTTCAAACACTTCAATATAATCCTACATACTCCTACATGATCAAATCATGAAATGTGAATAGTGATCCAAAATGTTCAATGAAGCCAAGGGCGACTAGAATTTCAATTTTTGCGATCGAAAGGACGAATGAGAATTGTTTAAAAGATTATTGTCGTGACATGATGGAATTACATAAACATGAGATATATGGTGAATAATACATGGAAGTTCATGGATATGTGTTATTGGGCCCAATTTGAGGCCCAAAAATGGAAGTAAATACATGGGCCCAAAGGCAAAAATGATCCATTCTTGCAATAATTGACCAAGTGAACATATCCCTTAATGCCACATGGGTCCAAGGATGACCTTGGGTCTATATAAAGCCCCCAACATCAGATTTTTATTCCCCAAAGTCTCTCATCACTTTTGGATATTTTACAAACATTTCTTTCATTTCCAAACCCTAAAGCAAATAAACCCTAAGGCATATTTGGACAAGATCATCCTATTCCAAGCTTTGGTAAGTGTTTATTTTCATGGATTAACATATTATATGCATGGGAGATTATGTATATTATGCTAGTTGTGTTGGCAAAATGATGAATAGTGTATTTTTGCCTTTGGTGCAAGATGTGTCATCTTGGTGATTTGAATTTGAATTAGGCCTTGTGCCTTTGATGAAAAAGCATGGTATGGAAAAAATATGAACATGTATGGTGTTATTTTTGGAATTAAACTTGTTCTTGTCTAAAAGTGAAAATTATGGAATTTTGGCCGATATGTGTTATGAGTTGAATTAAGGTGCTTTGATGGATTATTTGTGATATGTTATGGATAAGAAAGTGTAAAGGAGAAGTATTGTGGTGCAATGTATTGATTTTCATGTATTGGTCAATGTTGGGAATATTATGGAATTTTTTTGGAATAATAGTATGATCAATGGTTTTGTTGTCAAGGGGAAATGACATGTTTAAAGGCAAACATGTAACTCATTGACATGATATGCATTTGTAAAGTGATTGGTGGTTAATGTGAATTTCGTTATGTATTTATGTTGTAGAGTGACACATAAAGAAGGAGAGGGATTATTGTATACGCATCGAAGGTTGTATATTCGTATTGTGAATCCAAGGTATGCAAGGTTACTTTGTCCGTCTCTTTCTACGGCCAATAGTGTTCACATTGACATTTCTCTAGTTCTATTCCGAAATGTACTAAGGTATCCCATATGCACTTATCCATGGTCATTGTCATATATTTCCTACTCATTGATCAATTGTGAATCTCATTTCTCATATTCATGGTTAATGTTTCGAAAGTTCAAAGAAGGTTATGTTCCAATACTCCAATAGTGCCTATACTTGTGTCTCTTGTTCATGGATTATTGTCCAATGGTTCCAATGGTATCATGGTGCTAGTTATGTTATATTTCTCATTGATATTTATTCACATGTCCTTCACTTATTGGTCAATGATTCAAAGTTTCCAACAATGTTGTATTCCAAAGTTCCAAAGTGATGTTATGATTATCAAAGTATCAATCTCAAAGTAATGAACAAAGTAATGCAAATGTGGTCAATGATCAAGTACGGGTGGCAAGTCTAGGGGCGTAAGCCTAGCTCGACTCGATCCCGAGATATGGATTTATGGGTGGCAAGTCTAGGGGCATAAGCCTAGCTCGACTCGATCCCGATGTATTGATTTATGGGTGGCAAGTCTAGGGGCGTAAGCCTAGCTCGACTCGATCCCGATGTATTGATTTATGGGTGGCAAGTCTAGGGGCATAATCCTAGCCCGACTCGATCCCAATATGATGTTATGATATGAAAAGACCCACTGATCAGTAGGGGCCCGGGTACATTGTTATCATTGAGCATTGAGATAAAGAAAGCAAATAAAGTAATGAAAGCAATCCACATGGTTTCCCAAAATACCAAATGGTGATTTATGCACATTGATTATTCATATGTTTTGAGTTCATTGAAATATTCATGCATTGTACAGTTTCATCTGAGCCTTGCATACTCAGTACTTATTTCGTACTGACCCCTCTCGGGGAATTTACCTTACTTGCTGCAGGCGCAGGTCCCAGTAGGCCTCCTCAGTAGATTGCCAGTGTTAGTGGTTCTTTGGTGAGCTCCAGCTCATTCGGGGCTTCTCCGAGTCAGAGTGTATATATGTTTTGGTATTGTACATCATGTGTAAAGCAGGGACTTGTCCCGACTTATGGTTCATTTTGGTCAATGCTCTTGTTAGAGGCTTTTGTAGACCGATGTGGGTGTATCAGTGTAAAAGACATATGTTGTTTTGACTGGATGGCCTCAACGGCCAAGTTTCATATGTATGTATAATGATGTCCCATGTTTTCCTTTATTCGTCTTTCATGTTCTTATGCCATGGTGATTATGATATGCATATGATTGAACATAGGCAAAGGTTGGTTCTCTCGGGCCTTATCGGCTACGGGTGCCAATCACGTCTCGATGGGATTCGGGGCGTGACAGGCAGGACTACTATACTACTCCCTCCGTCCCATTTTATGGGACCTAATTTGACTGGGCACGGAGTTTAAGAAATAAGGATTGACTTGATATTGTTTACCATATTGTCATTTACAATTAAAAATGCACTTGTATTAATTTTATTTAAAAAATAAAAGATAATGTATTCACTTTTTAATTAAGTGGGGGCAATAAGGGTTAAAGAGTAAGTGTGCCTTTAAAAAGTTGTCAAATAAGAAAACATGATATTTTTTTTAAGACGAATCAAAAAGAAAAGTAAATCACATAAAATGGGATGGAGGGAGTATATGGTAAAGATCTCCCACACCTGGATTAGGCTAAAAATGATGAGTGTTCTCTTTTCAGGGTTTGACTATACAGAATCAGAACAATAGACTGATTGATTGTGGTCAGGTCAGAGCCCTATTTTCTGTTGAAGGAGATTGATTGGACTTTATCTGTATCTTACTTAATCTTCTGCTGAAACTGAATTATCTAAAGCTTAAATAAAAGTACCCTCGGTAGAGGATTGAATAAGGAATTGACTTCTCTAAATAGAAATAATTTTGCTTTTCCATGTTTCTTCATAAATTTCAAAATGTGCCTCACATGACATATCATAGTTATATGATTCATTTATTTGCATAACAAGTGGATTGACGTTGGTCCAACATTTCAAACAATCAAAGCTTTCTTATTTTTTGCCAAACTCCCCCTCTGTAAATCAAAGGTTCTGTGAAACAAATTAAAACAATTTGAGATCAACAAAACTTCATGGCCAAAGCAAGTAAAAACAGTAAATAAACCATATTCATGTGTTTTTCGAAGGAGAGTAGCAAAAGCTTGATTATATTTTCAGAAACTATTTTCTTGAATCATGACAATTTTCTGATTAACCTTTTAAAAATTTTGAATTGCACGTTCTTTATTGTGATTATAGTAGTATTTTTACGTAGTTTTCAAACACTCTCTTTGTTTCAATTTGTTTGTGTTAGCTACTGTTTGGATAGTGAAAAGATTTTGTTGAATAATTAATATTAATCATCTAGATTCTAATATTGATAAATTGATTTTAATTTTCTTTGACTATAACTTTTTCAAATACTTTAATTTATAAATATATATTATTCACTATTGCGACTAATATTAATTTTTATGTAATTTCTAAATATGTAACTTTTATTTCAAAAAAATTAATCATCTATGTCTGAATTTACACCAAACATTAGTACACACCAACAAAAAGTTCTGCATGAACTAGATAGTAATGCTAGAATTATCATGCATCATGTACACATCAATTAACTACCATGATAGGTACTCCTAAGCATTTTCTTTCATACCAAACACAGACATATGTTATTAATTGGTTAAATGTTTAGAAAAATACTTTCTTAAATTAGATAATGTCCTTCAATTTGTGGAAAATTAATGAAGTGACTCCATTAATGGATGTCATTTTCCATGTTTAAAAAAATACACACAAAAATATGCCATCGCAGATACTTTCTCTCTCCATTAATGGATGCCCATGCTAGCACGGGCTCAATATATATTACTTTTTCCATTTTAATTTAAGTGGCATTGATAAAATTTTAAAAGACATCAGATTTTTTTCATATGTTTTTTTGAATATTCTAAGTTTTTAATTATCATGATTTATAATACTTATTACGAATTTTTTAAATATGTAAATCGTTGAAACGGCCTTTTTAAAATATCAAATAGTACAATAAAGATGAAAGTTTTTTCATCAATTGTAAGCATGTTTGGAAATGCTTTCGTTGTTTCATAATGCTTCGACTTTGCACATCTCTTAAGAAATCTTTAATTAAAGGTGTATTATTAAACTAACCTTATTAATAATGTTTTGAAAATTTAAATTTGACAGCTACTATTCTATATAATTATTTAATACTAAAGATAAGGAAAAAAAAGTAACAAACTCTCTTAGTTTGTTAAAATAAATAAAATATCTATTTTTTATTTAAAGTTAAGTAAGATGAAACAAAAGGGATTCATTAAAATAAAACTAAATTCACACTGTTAAAATATAAATTAGAGTCATTAAAAATAGAAATCGGATTCATTAAAAATAAAAATCAGACTCATTAATTTTTTTGAATTTTATTTTAATGGGTTTGATTTTTTATTTTAATTTTAAATAGTATTGGTTGATTTGGATTTGGTGATGTGGACTTCTAATAAGAAGTCATGTAACAAAAATGGTTTCGCAAAACCACCATTGAAAATAATAGCACGAATTTTGTAACGACAGTGGCATAAATGAGCCAAACCTATAATAGATTTCTGATAGTTCGATAGCATATTTAAGCCTTTTCCCTTAAAACAACAGTAGTGTTCCCTCCGTTTCAATTTATGTGAGTTAGTTTGATTCGACAGGGAGTTTAAGAAAAAAAGAAAAACTTTTAAAATTTATGGTGTAAATAAGTCTAAGATGTTTGTATGACTGTATCATTTCATTCAGGGTAAAAGGGGTATTACAAAATTATTGTTACTAAATATAGAAATGTGTCATTCTTTTTTAAGTGACTAAAAAGAAAACTGAGTCATATAAATTGGGACCGAGGGGGTATAAAATTATCCTAATATCCAATAGTAGTAAAGAAAAAAACGGATGTTTATTGGATACAAAATATGAATATATTACTCCCTTTGTCCCATTTTTATGGCACTTTTTCATTTTTAGTGGTGAAAAAAATTTCATTTTACTATAAGTAAAAATAATTTAACCTTAAAATTAAATGAAATGATTTATACACAAATATCTATGAATTGCTTTTAGACGATAAATTTTAAAAGTTTTTTTTGTTGTTGTTAAATATCATACCAAGGTAAATGGTGACACATAAAATAAAATGAAGGAAATACTAATTAAATTGTTGCTAGCAACATTCACGAAGCATCTAGTAGCCATCTGTCAGCACACAACATGTAGGTAATTAGATGTGTGAATGTTGAAAGAAAAAGTCGGCGAGCCCACATTGATGGTACAACTTAGCATTCATTTTGTACAAGTGAAACAGCGATCTTAGTCCCTCTTGGACTCTTATATATAAGAGAAATCTCTACAGGACTTCCCCACCCACCACCATTTCACTACACATAATTGAGCTGGTCCTAAGTCCTAACAAACCTTTGTGCATGCAATAGTCAAATTATAAATTTTCACTTTAAGTACGTAAATCAAAGTTAAATTACTTAACCCTTCTCTTCTAAGTAAGTATTTTATTTGATTATAATACCCTTTTTATTAGTTTAAATATGCTATTTATTAGTTAAATTAAAGGGATAATTTCATTTATATATAAAAAAGTAAAAAGTTTACAATAAAAATAGCCCACTTTTTATTTACGAAAAAAATAGCCAAACTGACCCAACAAAACTGAAAGGGTCGGGTACCTGGTGGACCACCATGCGACAGCCTCAAATAGTGGAATGAGACCCATTCTCTAGATGTGGCCCATGGAGTGGTCCAACCATTCATTTTCTATTTTCTTTCATTACATACATGATTATTAATAATATACAAATAGTTATGTTGTATATGTAATGTATCGATATTGTATAATAGTGTATAGACATGTATATATGATGTACAAATAGTTATGCAGTATATATGTAATGTATCGATATTGCATAAATAGTTATGTAGTGCTGATGTAATGTATCGATATTGTATAAATAATATATAAATGTGTATTAATATTATACAAATGGTGTATAAACATATATCGATATTGTATAAATGGTGTATACACATGTATATATGATGTACAAATAGTTGTGTAGTGTATATGTAATATATCAATATTGTATAAATGTGCATAAACGTGTATCGAAATTGTATAAATAGTTATGTAATTTATCGACATTGTATAAATGGTGTATAAGTGTGTATCAATATTGTATAAATAGTATATAATGTGTATGTGTAAATGTATATCGATCTTGTATAAATAGGTATGTAATGCATTGACATTGTATAAATGGTGTATAAATGTGTATTAATATTATATAAATAATTATGTAATGTTATGTAACGATGTCGATATTTATTTGATTATCATGCGTTCCCACCTTAACAAAATAAAAGTATAATCAAAAAATAATAAAACAACATAAATATTCATTTTTTCCACAAAAGAAGTGAAACAATTAAAAAAAAGAGCAAAAAAAAAAATTTAAACAACGAATATTTTTCTTTTAAATAGCACAATAAAAAAAATTAAAAGTTTTTTTTTAACTAGTGCAGAAAAGAAAAAGATAAAAAAAGTTTATTAATAAAAAACCCTTGAAATTTGGCCAATCAATTGCCAACCAAATTGCCCAGTGGCCACTTTTTAAGTAAATGATTTGGCCGAGTGGCCATATATGGTAAAAATATTGCCCGAAAGGCTATTTTAGATAATAAATAATAAATGGGTTATTTTTTGTATAAAAATTTAACTCAATAAATATTTTGTGTAATTTTCCCTAAATTAAACCCGGACTTTCGAATAAATACAGATTAAGCTTAACATGTTTTGAAGACAGACGTGCTTGCAATATAGGTGAACTGCAACCTTTTGTGTTAGTTTTCTTTTGAAATCAAATCCACTTATATACTTTATCGTCATTTTACCGTTGCACTGTGAAATATTGATAGAAAAGTTTCTTAGAGAAAACAAAATATTTATTATTATTGACTCCTGAAGATATACCAACAATTACTTTATCAAGAAGATATTTGAATACTTTAAAATAGTGACATAAGTCTTAATTATTGAGTAGAGATGACAATTTTAAGATTAGTGTTAATGATACTAATTTTAAAACTCTTAAGTTTTATTATTGAGTAGACAGTTGCTTGATTTTCTGCAGAATTTCTTCAATCATTTAAAAAAAATATTTTTTTCAAAGTTCTCAAAATTAAAAGAAAATAGTCCATAAAAATAAAAACAAAAAAGAAAAAGAGAAGAAGAATAATGAAAAAAAAAAAAGGATGAACGTCTTAGTGGCGGTGATGGTGACAAAAAACGGCAAAGAGAAATAAGAAGAAAAGATGAAGGGAGAGGGAAATCTGGAGAGAGAAAGAAGAAAGAAAAAGAAAGGTAGATTGAAAAGATAAGGTATGAGGGAATTTTAAATTTTAAAATTTAAAATGGGAGGAAACTTTTTTTAAAGATTAAAAGTTTTAAAAATTGCATTTCACACCCAAATTAATTTAATAAAAAATTAAGTGAAGCTTTGACCTTAGTTGGTCAAAGTTATCACCTTTTTTTAATTTTAATACTTATTTGTCACCTACCACTCAATTCTCTCTAGAGACTTCGTCTATTCTATTATGCCATTTATGTTTTTCTTATTCTCTTATTTAATGTATACTTATATTTAAATGTATGTATATATTAATCTATTTACATACATGAGAAAATAAATAAATTTATCTACCCTTAAACGGGTTAATTTTGATCCAATCATGTTACTTAAAAATATAGATCCTCAAATGAATTATGTAATGGCACAAGGATGATTTGTAGTGGATTTAACAACATCATACATGGAGAAGTTATAACATGTTAGAAAGAGGTGGAGTCAAAAGTTTTATTAAGGGATGCCAAAATATAATAAAATAGACACACATTTAAATAAGCCAAGGGAAATCAGCATATATTATTTATATATATAGAATTAAAATTTTGACTTAATTAAACAATATAATTTTTCGATGAAATGGATGTCATATTGACACCCCTTAGCATAGTGGGTCCATCACTGGGGTCAATCCGCTAATAAGCATGTGTTCATGAAGCAAAATAAATAAAAATAATTTCATGTTCTAACTAAATTTGATTGTTCATATTTATATAGGTTCAGACGATATGCAATTATCTTGGTAGCAACAAATTAACAAATTACCATTCAACTGTCAACATTGACCATTTAGAAACCAACATATTGTTTTCATTCGTGTATAATTTTTAAGTCATTTTTTAAAACTATATAATACGGATATTGCTTAACAAAAAAGTGTACACTCCAATTTAAGATACAATCATCTGAATTACATGACTCAACAATCACGTGCAACACACTTGTCGAGAGACTAATATATATAAATAATTTTAAGGAGGAGAGTTTCCCGAAAGACAAACGGCGTTTTATTTATGATCAAGTAATAGGAAGACATGGGGACTTAAGAATCGAGAAGTTCAATTTTGACACTTTGGATGGAGAGAACTTCACATCCCTTCTTTGGAACCACAGTTACAACGATAGTGTCGTCATCTTCCAACTTATTGTCCTCCAGCAGTTCAGTAATAGCTAGGTTAAATTCTCTGGGCACAAACTTATGAGATGCATTACGAGCGTGTGGCAAGCTGGTATAGCTCCCTGCATATTCAATCTTGTCAAGCTCGTCTGTATTCACTGTCTTGTCCGCGTTGAGGAACACATCAAATCTTAAATACTCCTTATTATCATGCCTGATACCCTTGAATTTTAGGATCTCCTCTTTTTCATATTTTTCCTGCTGAGTCCTTGACGCAGCTGGCCTCTTTATGGAAAAGGAAATGGCTTTGTCCAGCTTCGAGAGAGGGAATACGCGTTCGGCTGGCATAACTGAACTTGGATCCATCTTTCCTTATGTGGTCTTTTTTTGTGGCTTATAGCTAACCCACGGGGTTGCCATTGGCGCGTACTCATACCCCATCGTGACATTGTCCAAACAGTCTTGGACTTTGACACGCCATGGGTTGCAATGTTCATCATAGAAGAAGAAGGCAGATTCTAACCAATCTGTTTGTGTGAGATCCACTCTTTTCCCTCCAAATGATTTCCATATATTCCACATTCGGTCCACATTGGCGTGGTGGCCAGAGAAAACAGGGTCTATACTAGCCGAGTAAAAATTACCCATATCCTCACCGTAAGAGGTGTTACCATTACTCAATTTCGTTCCGGGGTTAGTACCAGTCCAAAGGTGGACAGGTGTATGAGGCATGTTTTCAATTGTTCCAAATCCTGATGTTGGAACGGTCCCCAGAGGGTAAGCCTCACCAAAGAAGGTCAGCGGGGTTGGAGCATTAGTTATCATTTGACGGTACATTACTGTTAAGTTATTAGACAACAGCTGGCTTTCAGTTGCAGTTTGGGCCTCCGTGTTGACATAATTGAGATCCATAAAGGTTCCATTCCGGGTGTTCGCACTACGGTTTTTGTCGTATAGATCAGGATATGTATTGGATTGATTGAACATGGATGGAAAATACATGCCGTCTGGATTGTCCCAGTTCCAATATGGCAAAGCGAAAGTTGAATCATCGATGAGGCATCCCAAGATTCTCTCATAGAAGTACAAGTACCATCTATGGAACGGGAAGAAAAGCCAATTGAAGTGAACTTGCAAGTCTTTGCCACCAGCAGTAGTGTAAGCACCGTTGCAATAAGCACAATGAATGTTTGCTTGTTGCTGGAACGAACGAGGATCAGATGAATCTAGCTTCTTCATTATACTAATGGCATCATTGTAATCGTCTATGCAATCCTGATCAACAACCTGAGCAGCAGTTCGGATACGGAGCTCGCTGCATTCAGGAAGCTCGTAATATGGAACATCGTCCATAACCATACCATCTGGTAAAGGCGGTGGGCAGCAACTATATGGTACGGATATATTACCCTGTATGTAGGCGGTACTACAAGTTTTCAGACTAGGGGCTGGTATGGGTTCATCTGGAAGGTTATTTGAAGCTGAGGCTAATGGTGCAAGATTGGCAGCACCATACAGTCCTCCTAAGCCCAAAAGGAGATCCCTTCTATCAAAGTTAATTTTTTCTTCATGCTCGCCCATGCTGCATGAAACCTTGAAACGTTCCTCGTTACGTTTTCCATGGAGGAAAAGATGAGAGGGATTTGAAAAGAAAGATAAATTGGTTAAGGAATTAGAAGAGGGAGTTTTGGTTGTGCACAATAGTAGAGTAGATGAAGCCATTGCTGATGGGATGTTGAGTGCTTTTGTTTTGAAGGGTTTCGACCATTTATATAGACATACACAATTGGTATTAATGGTACGCAGACAAATTAAACAGTAAACACATGCATGGCTGACTGTTTCGATATTTATCATTCAGTAAATTAAAGCCAGGAAAATTATTAGCATAAATATTCACAGAAACAACAAACACAATATAAACATATCCACCACATGCACTACATATCTGTTCTTAAAAAAAAAAAAAATGGGGGGAAAGGCGAATGGGAGAGGGGATTACAATATGGGGAATTGAACCCTTACCAACAAGACGGGAGTTCAGGTAACTAACCAACTAAGTTACTAAGATTCTCTGCGCTATATATCTGATCTGCAGATAAGAGCAAAGTCAGCGAAATTTTTTTTATGTATAAGTAATAGATGTTGAATCTCCATGATTTTTTCCAGTGTTTACTCTTATATTTTGAATCCTCTTTCAAAAAATCTAACTCCGCCATTGTGATTGATGTGCCATGCATAATTTTTAAAACTTTAATTTGTTATAGGAGTAATATACAGATATTTACATGCATGCCAACCTGGCTATTCAAGTGACAAAATGATAAAGGAGATTAATTTTTAGTGGAATGGAATGATCGGATATTGACATTTCTATTATTGAGATGATGATGAAAAGAAGAAAGGAATTTATATATTTTTTATTAAAAAAGAAAGTAACCACAAAACAGCCAAGATATGTGGCACAAATTGGCACCAATTAACCTGTCTTGTCACTAAGTCGAAAATAGTTCTTTTACCCACTACTCTTTGTTTTTAATTTCGAAGTAGCACACCTTTTATATATTCAAAAAAATTTATAAATTTTCCTAAATTATAGTAGCGTATCTGATCTATTTAATTATCTTTACAAATTCATGAATATTGGGATCTTTGAAAAGATTCACCACAATAATTCCATCGGTAAACCAAAAAGAAAAGTATAATCAGTTTAACAAAACCTTACACCTTACAAATCGGAGGTTTACTTTCCTGCTTTCTTTTACTAAGTAATTTATAAAATTGCCATTGGTTTAGCAACCAAATTAAAAGGCTTATACTTTAAATTTGTTTAGGAAAAAATTAAGGGTGTCAATGTTTTTCTACATACCGATTTAACTTGCCGGATCCAATCGTGTCAAATTGATTATTAGTTTTTTAAAATAATAAATCATAGATTATTATATAACTTTATAATCGTACAAAATAATCAGGTAGATTTTTAATTTTATAAAAATAAATCGAAGAAATTCTGAACCGTAACAATTAAATTTATGTGTAAAATATGTTTTATTTATTACGTTTAAAGTAATAAAATATTAAAATATTTACCTGGGACTAGGTGATGGAAACAACTACAAACCAACAAATAGTTAATATCCATAGTCCCCACTCTGAAACCTATTACTTTACTTTTATGAAACTAAATCAGTTCTAGCATCTCGAGTAGTAACTAGTAAGCTATAAGGTATACTCCAATGATCTTAAGTAGGAAGCTATAGGGTATTAGATAAGTATCTTTTTTTTCGTAAGAATTTTTAAAAAAAATATATCCTAAATTAATTGGGAGTGTTATATGTTATGAGGCAATTACAAGAAGGGAGACTTGACCTTACCTCCTAATACAACACAAGGATGAAGCTTTATCCTTCACAAAAATAGGGGTGGGGAAGCTAACATGTATATATATGCCACTCACAAAAGGACTACCTATATAGCTTAACTAACAAAGAAATTCCACTCACAAAAGGACTACCTATATAGCTTAACTAACAAAGATATTCCACTCACAAAAGGACTACCTATAGATATACCATCTGTGATTCAAATGATCTAGGGCACCAAATGTATAGTAAAGCGCACTCATAGTATGTCGATCACACGGTCTATTTATCCTATATAAAATGATGCAAGAGAATTTAAAGGAGAATATGTTTTCCTTAGTTTGATGGAGCTTGAGCATTTCATTATGTGTGAGTGGGGATGTTGGAAATATATATTGTGTCGGATCCACCCATAATGGGTTCTACTTAGCATGTTAGCTCATTAATTTGTCCTTCTCCTTAACCCTAGCCCTTATTGGATGCATAAAAAAGAGTTTTTTCCACACTTGACGGAGACTAGGATTTACAATAGAGAAAATGTTCTACATCTCCTAAAGGATATCTAGATCGTGGATAAAGAAAGTTCTTCTGCTTTTTGAGAGCTTTCAACGATCGATGACACAAGTCGTGGTTGCTGACGATTTACTTCTCTTATGAATAAACTCGTAAGTCTCCTAAACTAGTATTTAGGATTGAAATACTATAGGTTCCACAATGTGGCATAGGGCATCTCCGATGTAGTAATGCCATGATAGATTCTTCAAAAAAAATGATGCATGAATGTTTAAGAGTTGAGATATATATAGTTATTTGATTTGTTGTAATATATAGTACATCTAGAAATTTCGCAATAAATTAAACTATTTTTTTTTATATAAGAGTTATATTGTGCTATTAGGGGTATCAGATTGAGCCCAAATTAAGTGAATTCGTCCAACCCAATCCAATATTTATGGGTTGGGCTCAAGATAAGTTACAATTGAGTTCAATCTCAATCTATCAAGTCTCAACCCATTTTTAAAAAGGGAAAAAAATCAAAATATACATCCTTAGATTGTATATTGCAAGTCATAACAATACTTCTTAGATTGCAACTAATAGCAACTTTACCAAAAAAAAATATGATTTAATAGCAGTTTTAAAACCAAGAAAATAGAATATCAATCACCCTCATATACCTATCAAAACAGTTAACTACTAAAAAAGGATAAATAGGTTTTTAAAAAAATAGGATATCAATCACCCCATATTTCTCTCAAAATAGTTACTTCCTTATTCTACTCTTTCACAATTAAAGCAGATTCTTCTTCTTCATTCGAATTTTACTTCATCTATGTCGGTCATATCAGAATTAAGATTGGAAAGCAACCCAAATTCTTCCAAATTGTTGGTCTTATTCGTCGGAAATTTTTTTCCATTAAAATACATATTTACTCATTAAGATTGCAATGGATCATTGTTCCATATCCATAAAATGGTTAGTGTTGTTTATAGATTTAGTGGACTCCATATGATTTACCATTTTCACTTCGAAAACTTGTTGTATATATAAATTGGTTTATTTACCATTTTCATACACCTTTTGCATACACTATATTTGGATATGAAATGTATATACAAATTGGTTTCATACTAATAAGTTAAGTTATTTAGTCGACTCCATATGATTTTACCATTTTTTATATATTAAAACTGATTTCATACACTTTTGTAAATCGATTTACCATTTTTCAAACACCTTTTTGTGTATATAAACTGATTTATCTTTTGCATATATTTTTTTTTTGTGTGTGTATGAAATGTGTATACTAATTAATTTTATGTTGATAAGTTTACCTACTGTGTGAATTCCATATGATTTATCATTTCCACAAATAGAAAATAAATTTTAATATTACATCGCTGCTATCTACGTCAGAAATCAGATAGTTGACTAGGGAACGTCGGTGGCCGAAAACGAAAAGTGAAGGAGTTGAATATAAAATTGGGAGAGAAATTTCAACACAAATTCAGATGAAACAAGTTATAAAGACAAAAAACCTATAAATTAAAATCACAAAATCCAAAAATCTGATAGAGATTACACTTGATTTGTATATTCTTAGAAAAGAGAAAAGATGAGAGGAAATATGAAGAGAAGTAGAGAGAGAAATAAAAAAGATGAAATAAGGAGAGAAGTAGATAAATTGAGGAGTAAAGAGAGGAGAAAGATCTGATTGGAAAGGGATCAAATACCCACTTTTTACTCTTCTAATGAATATCTACACGTTAATTTATGATTAAAAAAATTAACACAATAAAAAATAAAATTATTAGTATAATTTATCAAATTTGCTATGACTTGCAATTAAAAACACAATTCAATCTCTAATATATTAAAAGTGTGAAAACCCTTAGAAAAGTGATTTGAACTTTTGCCCTTCATTAAAACAATCTCCAATAGATAAAATCATCTTGTTACTATTTTCTTAAAAAATAAATTAATAATTAATAATTAATAATTAAAGAATCCTAAAACAAATGGTAAAAGAAAAATATTTTTTAAAAAATAAGGAGTCCTAAATTTATAGTAATAGCTCGAGGTTTTCTCTATAAAAAGGACAATAACCAAGGGAGAAAAAAAAACTACGCCTAAGCTAATGTAGGATTGTTTCCTTTTCTATAATTTTTTTTTAATTTTTAATAGTGTAAAGAAATATAAAAGAACAAGCATGTTTATTCTTCTTCATCTTTCTCTGTTTTGCATTGATCATTATATATACCTTTTTTCGTCCTATTTGTATTACAGTTTGAGGTAATTCTTGAAGTATAATTTTTTACTTGAAAAATCGATAGCACAAGATAACCAAAAGGTGGGTTTCTTTTATTTTTCATTAAGTTTTTTTAGAATATATTCATCCTAAATTCTATTTTTAATGCATGGAAATTTTTATCCTTCATTAAAAGTTTTGTCTTAGACAAAATTATTTTTTCACTCCTTTCTTCCAATTATTATACCAAAAAATAAATTAAAACGTTAGTCTAAAGTCGGCAAGTTTTTATTTTTAGGTCAGTAGTTGAATATTCCTAAGTTTTATGGAAAAACTACTAAAATATATAAATATATAAAAATTCCGTTTATTGTGTCCTACTGCAAATATTAGTGGTATTATAATCAATCAAATTAGACAAGAATCTGGTGCAACAATCAAAGTTGATAGTTCTGTTGCCGAAAGTGATGATTGTGTGATTTCAATTTCTGCGAAAGAGGTATTTTCTATTTCTTTTGATGTTTTGTATTGGAGTGTACAAGTCGAGAATGTTTGTCCAAGGTAAACAAAACATCAAGAATAGATTATCGGGTCAAAATTTTCAACCAGACAAGAATTATTTTCATCAGAGACCGGAGCTTTGTGATCATTATCGTATTATTTTGTTGTAGTTTACAGGCGGTATATGAATGTCGGTCGGCTTTGAGGAATATTTTTAGGTAAAGGTTAGGTTTAATTATATTGTTTTGATATCTCTATTAGTATATTATTTTGTGGTAGTTTATAGATCGTAGATGAATGTCCATCGGCTTTGAAGAAATTTTTTGTGTAAAGGTTAGGTTTAATTGTATTATTTTGATATCTCTATTATCGTATTTTTTTTTGTTGAGTTTACATGTAGGAGATGAATGTAGGTCGGTTTGAGGAAATTTTTGTGTAAAGGTTAGGTTTAATTGTATTGTTTTGATATCTCTATTATCGTATTATTTTGTTGTAATTTACGGTGGTAGATGAATGTCGGTCTACTCGGACAAACTTTTTTAGGTAAAGGTTGGGTTTAATTAAATAAATTCTCCATCTTTACATGTTAAAAAGATGTTAAATTTAATTATTGTATTCATATTTATTATTTAAACAAATATCTAATTTAGTGTAACGTATGAACTCATTAAAGTGAGGTACACGCGCGAGACGCGTACACCTAAACTAGTAATTATAAAAAAGTATAGCTACAACTTGCAATAAATAATCTAAAAGTACATATAATAAAATTTTCACTTTAAAAAAATCTTCAACTGAGCTCAATTCAATCTCCATTTCAACCCATTTAATAGGAAAAATGATTTTTTTAATAAAAGAGGAGAAAACAAGTGACAACTAAATTTTTTTATAAAATTTTTTTAAAAATTCTTTTCTTACCCCAACCCCTACCCATCCTACCATCCTACCCCCACCACACCCGCACCTCCCCCCCCCCCCAAAAAAAAAATTTTTTTATTTTATTTTTTAAAAAACTTTTTCATAGATAATATTTTCTTGAAAAATATTTTTCCTCCATACCGAACACACCTATAGTATATTTTATTTCATTGGTATAAAGTTTGGTGACTTTCCTTTTCAAAATTAAGAACTTGTTTTGTTTTTTTTTAGTAGAAATCAAATTATAGTTACAAGAGATAAATATCAATATGTTAATATTCTTTAGATTAAGCAGGTCAAGACCCTACCCATGTTTTAGCCCATTTTAGCCCAACTTATTTGAACACAAAGTAAATTTAAGTTAGTCATGATTCAACCCAATTTTTAATTTAATTTATTTTAATATCTCTAATTTCAACTCAACTCACCCATTTGACATCATATGCGCTATATATATGTAAAGATTTGATAGTAAAAAAACAAATTACTTACTCTGGAAAAAGTGAATACTATAATGTCATAAGGGATCCTTAGTCATGATGCACAAAATTAAGATGACAATTGACTATTGCATGCTCATGTGGGGGAGTCCTGTAGAAACATTGAGGGGGCGAGGGGGGAGGGGGGAAAGACTGCCAATAGAATTTTTGTTGTTGTTGTTGTTGGGTTAGGGGGTTTGGGGGGCGTTTAAACGTGGAACATGACATCCATTTTCAGGAATCACTTTATTTAATGATAATATATTTTAAACCATGATTAAGTACTTGACTACTTAAAAATTGCATCACTAATATTCAACCAAAACAAGTGCCATTCACTCATACACTAGGGAAAAAGCAAAATTTCTTTTTACACAAAGTTGAGGGCAATCTCACAGATAGTGCACCTGCTCCACGTTTAAATCAAAGTAAAATAAAATATACAGCTCCATTGGCAAAGGAGAAAGTTGGTAGGATAATCACTTGTTACAAAAGAGTAATGATGATGGAGTAATCACTTCAATAATTAGTACTAACATAAGTACATGTTATCTTAAAATTCAAACTTATTTATTACTCCCTCTGTTTGTATAACTTGACCATGTTATTAAGAATGTTTTATTATATACATATTTACTAAATTAATTTTTTTAATGATACTTTAAAACTCTAAATTTTGACCATATAATCATAATTAAAGTATGTTAATTTATTTGGTTGAAGAAATGGTGGAGTAGCCTTCTTTTTTTCTTTTTATTTTGGTAGAACAAATGGAAACAAATGCTCCCTCCGTTTCAAAAAGAATGATCTAGTTTGACTTGATATGAAATTTAAGAAAATAAAGAAGACTTTTGAATCATGTGGTTATAAATTAAAATTGTGTCAAATGTACCAAAATATCCTTTAATCTTGTAGTCTTAAATATGCCACATAGAAAGTTGGAATTAAAGTATTGTCCAAAAAAAAAAGAATCATTCTTTTTTAAACAGATTAAAAAGAAAAATAGGTCTTTTTTTTTTAAACGAAGGAAGTAGTTGTTTGGATAGGCAGAAAGAGAGGATCAGATGGTTATGTATGGGCCCATGTGATCAGCTGGCCAAGTAGACCCCCACCACTTACAATAGAGTTCTCCACATGTGCCAAGTGTATAGAGGAACTAAATAAAAGTAAGATGGCTATTTTGTACAACAACATTAATATACCTAGTATATATTCCCACAAAGTAGGGTCTGGGGAGAGTAAAGTGTATGTAGTCTACCTTAGAGGTGAGGTAAAGAGATTGTTTTTGAAAGACCCGACTCAAGACTAGATGACTATTTTGTTTAATTAGAAAATGGTACACTATCAACATCATTAAGTACGATAAAGTTTCAACAAGATAATTAGAAAATATCAAAATTACCCTTATGTTAGGCAGGCATGTTGACTGAAAGAAGCTTGCAACTTTCTCTTAAATAATAAGAGAAAATACGTCTAAATAGGAACTTGGAAAAATGACGAGAAAAAAATGGAGAGAAGTAGGATCTTAATTGATGTGCAATCAATTCGAGGAACATAAGCGCTGACTCCATATATAAAGAAAATATGTGATGCAGGAAAATTGCATGGAAGACAATCATTCATTCTTGATGCATATAGCAGTAACTTGTGTAGTAAATCTAATTTCCACGTCATTTTTATTACATGTAGACTTTTCAGTATTTTAAGTAGAATTACTAAGTGAAGATTTAATAAAATAAATCATTCAACTTATATTGGGAAATGCACGCGCTATATAACTGTTCTGCAGCTACAACAAGAGGCCAGAGCCACGTGGGAGTACAAGGGAGTCATCCGAATCTTTTTGGTGAAAAATTACATTATATATCCAAGATAAAAAATATTTGTATGTATATATAATATTGGTGTATATGTATTTTATTATTAAAATAATATATTAAGTGCATATATTAGTAGGTATAAATTGTGGAAAAAGATGACCATTAGTTCTTGTAACTCTCATGATCATTAGTTTTTGTAACTCCATGGTCATTAGTTTCATGTAACTTATGTAACATCAAGACTATTCATCTATCCACATTACTACACCTCATTAATCCTATTCAATACATGGAAGAATTCTTCACCTATAAATAGTGGTGTTTCTTCTTTTGTGTTTGTGAGGAAGAAAGATATGAAAAATATTATACTTTGAGTTAATGTAGTAAAAGAGAGTTGTGACAAAGAAAATATTCTAAGCCTCCAACTATATTCACTATACAAAAGAGAATTTTATATGTTGAAGGAAGGTGTTCTCATGGTGGAGCTTTGGACTTTTCAACTAATCCGGAGTTACCTGAGTTGTATATCGTGATGGGCTGTTGTATCATGGAGGGGACAAGTCAAGAGATATACTACAAGATTGGTGTAGATTATGCCGCAATGGGCTTGAATCTCCTTAAAGAGGGCGAGATATCTGTGCCTCAGCCTAAAGACATTTATATTCATTTTTGTCATTTTATTTTCAATTGTAATTTTTGTTATTTGTGGTATATTACACCAACAATTTTAAGAAGATTAATGATTTGTTACAGTTTGAAAATTGCAGAAATCAAAATGGGAGATGTCAACATCTCAACGTTATTAGATCTTTTCAAGAGATAGAAGGGAAGAGATGAACAGGTAAAATATTTTTTTCTACTTGCTCAACTCAAGCAGACGAAAGGTAAAAAACTTTTCTACTTGTTGCGGAGAAAAAGGTAAAAGACTTTTACCTAATATTTTCATGAATAAAATGATACTACTTTTCATGAAAATTTATTTTCGTTAAATTCTCGAAATAGTGGGGGCTTATGAAATGAGAAAAATAAGTCACAATGAAAAATGTGATTTTTACATTTTTGAAAATGCTTTGAAACAAGAAAAATATTACAAGTGCATGTATTAGTGTTGGAATACATCACATGTCATTATTAATTTGCATATGATTTGATGTCTTTAATTTGGCTATAACATTAGTGTCATCTAAGAAACGATAAATAAAATGCTGAGTAGCCATTTGACATTAAATATTTGGGTAAGATAAATTCATTCTTGGAATGAAAAATATCATAAAAACATGTGATGGATTTTTTCTTACAAGTCACATTATGGTGAAAAATTACGAAAGACAATTTTGTTGATTGTATGAGCCATGCAACTCCTTCAAATATGTGAAAGTTGTGTAACAAATAAGAAAGGAGTTTGCTAGCCTAACAAAAAAAAAAGAGATATGTGATTAATTGCATTTGGCCTAATATTGTGTGTGCAATAGAAGCAAATAGGAGATACAAGCAAGTCGTGTATATGCGAAAATGTATGGCTTGTTTTATAAAAGAGAAAATTTGATGCTATTTGTTAAAAATGAGAAAAATAAATTATTATTTGTTAACTCTATCATGAAAGTTGAACTAATTATTTTAGCTTCAACTAGTGAAAAAATGAATTAACTAGAGATCTATGATATCAATCACTTTATTTGAGAAATCAATATATCTAATTTTGATTTATTGTGATGGTACCAAAATATTATTGGTAGAGTATAAATCATTATTGTAATGATAAAATTCAGACCATAAGGAGAAAAACGCAATATTGTGAGATCATATTGATCAACGGTATACCATTAATATTAATTGTGTTAAATCTTGCAGATTTAGACCAAGGCCTTGGCAAGATAAAGGTCTGAAGCACATCGAGGAGGTGAAATAAGCCTATAAAAACACATGAGTCATATATGAAGAAACCCAACCTGGGGACTAGAGATCTTATTACCAGGTTCAATGAGAAGAACGAATCATATGATGATTTGGTGTGGGATGCACTATTGTTTAATCCCTTCCTATGATGTGAGTGCATTTTATTCCTGTAATGATTTGTGAAGGTTGATTCTAAGAACTCTTAATGAAATTTTGTATCTCGTATGAGTGGGGTGTAGAAATTACAGGACCATCCTTAACAGATTTCACCTATGTAAGTATGGAAGCAGGTCGCTTCCTATGAGAATTAGGCTTATTCTCAAAAACACTCATGAAAAATTGAGATAGCACATGGCCGTAATAGCACATGGCCGTAATGTGCTGGCTATTAAAGCTTATTTTAATACCTTGATTGTTGTGTGTAAGCAATAATACTTTATTTCCTTTAATCAGTCATAGTTCAAGTCTAAGACCACTACTGACTCTGGAGTAAAGGTTGTTGTTTTATTAAGTGGAGGTTCAATGCAAAGCACACCTTCATTATGCATAATAGTCTCCCTTCGACTAAATTTGGTGAAATATATACTCTCTTATTTTAATATTAAAATGAGTGAAAAAATATTGATGTATATGCATTTTATTATTAAAATAATATACTAAGTGCATATGTTAGTGGGTATAAATTGTTGTAAAAGATGGCCATTAGTTCTTGTAACTCATATGACCATTAGTTCTTGTAACTCTCATGGTCATTAGTTCTTGTAACTCCATGATCATTAGTTTCATGTAACTTATGTAACATCAAGACTATTCATCTACCCATATTACTACACCTCATTCATCCTATTCAATACATGGAAGAATTCTTCACCTATAAATAGTGGTGTTTCTTCCTTTGTATTTGTGAGGAAGAAAGATATGAAAAGTGTTATACTTTGAGTTAATGTAGTGAAAGAGAGAGTTGAGATAAAGAAAATATTCTAAGTCTCCAACTATATTCACTATACAAAAGAGAGTTTTATATGTTGAAGAAAGGTGTTCCTATGGTGGAGCTTTGGACTCTTATATTAATTCGGAGTTGCTTGAGTTGTACATCGTGATGGGCTATTGTATCTTGGAGGGGACAAGTCAAGAGATATAATGTTGGATCGGTGTAGATTATGTCGCAGTGGCCTTGAATCTCCTTAAAAAGAGTGATATATTCGTGCCTCAGCCTAAACACATTTATATTCATTTTTGTCATTTTATTTTATCAATTATATTTTTTACGAAAAAGGGCCTAAAATGTCCTTCAACTATTTGAAATGGTGCAAAAATGCCCTTCATCTACCTGTTGGGCCTGAAATGCCCTTCCCGTCTACCTATTGAGGTTGTTTTGCCCTTTTATTTAACAGTTGACCACTTACCCCACTTCATTAATGACGTGACATATTTCTATTGGCCAACTAATATTTAATTAAAATAATTAATTTCTCCTTTAAAATCCGACCCGCCCAACCTAATAACTCGCCCCACCTAATTGTTGATATATTTTATTATTATCTTAAAACTAGTCAAAATATCTTAAAGAGTAAAGCATATTGATATTTATATACTAGAGACATCTTAAAGAGTAAACCATATTGATATTCATATACTAGGGATTTCACAGAAGCGTCCATCTTTTCAATATCTACAGGCAGAGTTGTCGTGTCTCATTCTTCCTACATTTTCGAGCTTAAGAAAAAAAAATACTTTTTCCGTTTCAATTAGTTTGTTTTACTTTCCTTTTTAGTCTGTTTCAATTAGTTTGGGCGGATCGAGATTTTAAAGGAGAACTTAATTATTTTAATTAAATATTAGTTGACCAATAGAAATATGTCACGTCATTAATAAAGTGGGGTCAGTGGTCAGATGTTAAATGAAAGGAAAAAATAGCCCCAATAGGTAGACGAGAAGGGCATTTCAAGCCCAATAGGTAGACGTAAAGGGCATTTCAGGCCCAATAGATAGACGAAGGGCATTTTTGTACCATTTCACATAGTTGAAGGGCATTTTAGGCCCTTTTCCCTATTTTTTATTATTTGTGGTATGTTACACCAACATATAAAAAATATTAAATCTTCCGAGGGGACTTCCATCGTGTAGTTGAGTACAAATAAGTCAGTTAAAGACGAGTAGGCAGGGCGTTAGGTTAGTGACAGTGGGGTACGTAAATGAGGACAGATCACATGATTTTGTACTGTACATAAGGGTCTTTATGACACAATCAACAATTCGCTTCATTTTCAATTAGGTCTTGCTCTAGCCAAGCCAGAAAAATAGATTAGATATAAATTATATAAAATAAGTTGGTTGAATATATTTTCCGAAATAACCTAAATCTTTGTGGTTTCTTTCCATGCTTATTTTTTATATATTTTGAATCCCCTAGAATAAATTTATCAGTAGTTTGAATGTCTTAAAAAATCTTATATTTTGAATCCCCTAGAATAAATTTTTCTGAAGTTTGAATGCCTTAAAAAAAAAATTTTAAATCCGTCACTAGAAGAGGTAGATCTGCCCAAAGACATGTGGCGCTAAAAAGGAAGCCAGCGGAAGGGTCCATTACGACAGTAAATGCAGAAGCTATGGGAAAACTCTCTCGATCTAACGGTGGCAGAGGTGTCATCTCGTACTAGATAAGGTTCAGCAAATAGTCACTCCCGGTGATATGACGCAAGGGGCAAATTACGAGAGACATGTTTTTCAGGTCGCTCAGGTACCCCGACAACCTTGTACGAAGTTGAGCAGTGCCTGAATGTTAGTTGGATCTCTAGTGGATCAAACACGTGGCGTAATGGCATATATTTTAGTACTTTAGGGCTCAAGTATCGAATTTTAATTGGTCAAGGCCTAATGTTGTAACCTGTAAATAGTCACTGCTCCTCATTAGCTTGTAAAAGTATCTGGACTCTCACTCTCTTATTGAATACAATTGTTTTCTTAGTCTCCAAGCATTTTTCATTCCTTGCAATTTGCCTTGCTTTGTGTTTGCCGTGAATTTGGTATAGTTGAATTTGTAGGTGAGTCAAGAGCACGTGTTATAATTTAATCTTATTCTAAGTCTGGTTTACTAGCAGATTGATTACTAGACGATAACAAGAACAAACAAAGTAAAATGAAAACAAAATGAACAAAGTAAAATAAACAAATCTAAGTAAGCCCTAGCTTGGAGCAAGACTGACTCAAAGCAAGACAAATTGCATAGAATAAAAAATGCTTGGAGGTCAAGAAAATCATTGTATTTAGTAAGAGAGTGAGAGCAAGGATCGCTTTTCAGTTGTTATTACAAAATATGGCCATTGATAGAATGCATATCCCTTTCTTCTTCTTTTCTTCTCTCCCTTCTTCATCTCTGCATTGTATATCCATTTGTTTATTTGCAAGAATAAAGTGGTTGTTCAGGAAATGGATCCTCTTACACAACTAAGTTTTGCCACTCGAGTTTCAATTTTACCCGATTTATTTGTACAAATTCGACCCTTGGCTCCTCCCAAATAAGTTTCTTCTTCATTTTTTTTCAAATTAAAATTAGTGTTTATGATTAGAACTTAATTAGAAGCATTGCAGAATTAGGAATACTTCCAGTTGTAAATATTGTGATTAACTACATGTGCTCTTCAATTTTGAAAGAGAAATATGCATATTGGTTAATTAAAAACATACAAATTGTCACTCCATGTTCAACCATTAAAGCTTGTTTAAAGCTCAATTTTAAAATTCGACATGTCGTAAACATGAATTATTTTGAGTGAATAATAAATCAAAAGAATCGAAACATCACGAAGAGCTCATATCTAAAATCTGAGATTGTTTAGAGGAGATTTTGAGTTTGACAAGATTGAAAGACTCCATTAGCCATTAATGCTTCTTCAAAGCTCGATTTAAAATTCGACGTGCAACAAAGGTGAACCGTTTCGAATGAATTATATATCAAAAGACTCGAAACAGCAAGAGGAGCTCATATCTAAAATTTGAAACCGTTTAAAGGAGATTTAAGTTGGCCGGAATTGAAAAAAAATATGTGTATGTAAATATTGTATAAACAATGTATACGTAAACGGTTAAATAGGCTTAAATCATCTACGACCCCTTAAAGTTGTCCAGAGGATTCACTTAGACACTTCAACTTAGCCTTGTTCCTATTGAGCACTTCTGCCACTACACATTTGAGTTATTTAAACACTTTTTGCTCATGTGGCACATTGACTGTTGTTCACACCTCATTGTGCGCGTAAATTTGTCTTTCAACATCTTTTTCCATTTTTTCCCCAAAATATTCTTTTCTTCTTTATTATTATTTTTCTTTTCAAAAATCCCCCCCCACCCCACCCTTTCTTCTTGTTTTAAAACCTCGCTGCTCCCTGCCACCACTCTACCACCACAAGTCCACCACTCCACCACCAATAATCTACATCTACCTTCACCTAAACCTTCTGTACATACAAAAAAAGAAAAACTAAACCCCTTAGCTTTTATCTACTAAACAGAATTCCTCTCATCTTTTATTTTCCTTGTGTTACCATGGCTGCTCCTCCACCCACTTTCGATCACTTCTGATTTGAACAAATATTGCTTGAGTTTTTTTTCCTCAAGAAATGATTTATTATGTTCACTAAAAATGGTAGTTCCTTTGTACATGTCCAAAAGAATCACTCTTCCATTTTTTTTCTTCATGCTATTGAGTATCATTTTTTTTTAGTCTACCTAATTTTTCATTCTTTTAAAATTAGAATATTGTTAATCGGAGAAAAGTTATGTAGGAGAAAATTATTAGAGGAGAATAAGAAGGAAAAGATATGAAGAATCGAAAAACTTGACTGAGATGGTGGGGGAATTACTATGGCGGGGAAAGAGAATAAACAAGGAAGGTTGGGGAAGGGATGTATAAATGGATTTTTGCTTGTCTTTTTTTGCTAAAATTATTTCTTTTTGGGTTTAGAATTCTTTAATCCTCAAAAAAAAAAATTATGATTATTTTAATTGAAAATACCATATGTCACCATTTTATTCGTTATTTTGACACATCATCAATGTGTGCATTACACATACTCTCTTTTTTGTCTAGTTGCTCGAAATGTGTTTAATATGTATATATTTATTAAAAATGGAGTGTCTAATAGGAACAAGGCTAAGTTGAGGTGCTTAAGTGAATTATGTGGACAACTTTAAGGGCCGGTTATGACTTAAGTCTATATTGTTTATACAATATAGATACATTGCATATACATTAGATACATTACCTATGCATTAACTATATAATAATGTATATTCTGCGTATAATAGTGTATAGTATATATTTATGTACTAGATACAGGGAGCCAGTGCCAGCACGGGCCCAACATATGTTATTTTCTTGGTCCCAATTTATGCAACACAAATGAAATTTGGACAGCCAATTAATTTTTTGTATAATTTTAAATATTTTAAGTTGTTAATTAGTATTATGATTTATTGCAAGACACAAATCTCAAAAAGTAGGCGTGACTAATAATGAAGCGAAAAATTATCGATTTCTTTGGTCAAATTACATGAATTGGACCACTAATATTTACTACTCGTTTATATATAGCCACAAAATAAAAATAGAAGGGCGAATCAGTCAATTTATTTTTCGACCCAAAGCTACTTTATGTTCTCGCGTATTACATATTTTATGTTGTTAATTATTGTGATTTATAGTATTCTTTACGTAATTTTCAAATAGTATATGTTACTTTTTATGTCCCAATTTAGTAACTATGATAGAATTTCGAGAGCCAACAGAACATTTTATGTCTTTTAAATATTTTAAATTGTAAATTATTATAATTTATAGCACTTTTATACCACTTTCAAATAATTGTCCGAATTTATGCGGCACCGATAGAATTTCGGGAATCAGTCAATTTATTTTATTATGCATTTTTAATATTTTTAAAATTTATTATTGTGATTCATAGTTTTTTTTTTTACGTAAATTTCAAATAAATATAAGTAATTCTGAGGAAGTAGATGGGCAAAATGGTCATTTCGCAAATTGACCCTAAACCCCTCAAATAATAATAAGTGGGACTTTGAGGAGCTTATTTGTAATTTTTAAAAGTTGACCCTAAGCTCCTCATTCCCATTTTTTAATAATTGTCCCAATTTATGTGACACCGATAGAATTTCGAGAATCATTCATTTTTTTTACTATGCCCTTTATCTGTTTTGAGCCGAGGGTTTATCGGAAACAACCTCCCTACTTCATCTAAGGTAGTGGTATGGACTGCGTACACTTTACTCTCCCCAGACCCCAAGTATACACTAGGTATGTTGTTGTTGTTGTTGTAATTTGTAGCATTTTTTTACATAAATTTTAAATAAATATAAGTAATTCTGGAGAGGTCCTCAAATAGTAGTAAGAGGGACTTTGAGGAACTTAGTTGTTATTTTTGAAACTCATCAAATAGTAATAAGTGAGGCTTTGAGGAACTTAATTGTCATTTTTGAAACTTGACCCTAAGCCCAATATATGTGTTACTTGTTTAAAAATACTTTAAGTTAATTATTGTGATTTATATTATTATTTTTTTGTAATTTTTAGATAAACGAAAAGAGTATTAAATACAAATAGAGGAAATTGAACTCAATTTCTAACAATAAAGAGATAAATATGATATATATAGATAATTAAATACAATAATACATATGTGAAATTAAATAAAAATAGAAGGGTGAATCAGTCAATTTGCTTTTCGACCCCAAGCTACTTTATGTTCTCACGTATTAAATCTTTTATGTTGTTAATTATTTTGATTTATAGTACTTTTTACGTATTTTTCAAATAATATATGTTACTTTTTATGTCCCAATTTATGTAGCTATGATAGAATTTCGAGAGTCAACCAAATATTTTATGTCTGTTAAATATTTTAACTTGTTAATTATTGTAATTTATAGCACTTTTTATATCACTTTAAAACAATTGTTCCAATTTATGCGGCACCGATAGAATTTCGAGATTCAGTCAATTTTTTTTATTATGTCTTTCAAATATTTTAAAATTATTATGTAAATTTTAAATAAATATAAGTAATTTTGGAGAAGTCCTCAAATAATAATAAGTGAAATTTTGAGGAACTTAGTTGTCATTTTGAAAAGTTGACCCTAAGCTCCTCAAACATTCACTCTTTCACTCTTCTATATATTAGAATGTGTGTTTGTTTGTGGGGAAAAAAATATAGAAAGCGTTAAATAGTGTAATCTTGGATCTTTAAGTGAAATAAGAATTTTTGCTTACAAAATTTTTAAGTTTTGCAATTATTTTTCAAATAGAAATTTAATAGGCTTGTCTATATCGTTAGATTTGTTTATGGTAGAAAAAAATAGAAGGAAAAAAAAAATGAAACGAGAGAGAAAAAAGATAAAACTAAAAGAGAATGTGAGATCAAACGATGTTTGGACGTAAAAGCGAAAAAAAATAAATATTGCATTTTGCTATAGTTACTTCATAATGGAGTCAAATATATTTATTTCTAAATGAAAAAAAGTTGATAGAGTAATTTAAATAATAGAAAAATTAGTCACTTTTTCCTTTTGATCGAATAAATTTCACTACTTGAGTGCTTTGAATAATTGCGTTGTCACAATTGCAATGATAAAGTTTAGGTAGGGGTTGTTTGAGGTTGTCTATAGTGTGAAGAAAGAATCTACATATAAATCTAGGCTATATCGGGTGTAAAGAAAAAATGCCCGATAGCTATTGTAATTTTCCTCTCCGGCCAGTACATCTTTGTAAGAATCCCAAAAATAATAATAATAATAATAATAATAATACTTCATTCATTTCAATTTGTTTGACATACTTTCCTTTTTAATTCATTTCAAAAAGAATAATCATTTCTCTTTTTAGTTATTTTATAATTCCAACTTTTTACGTGACATGTTTAAGATCACAAGATTAAAAGACATTTTGATACACTTGACATATATTTAATTTCTTGTTGTTTTTTTTTGTAATTAAAAGATTTCATTACCAAGTGAGCGTTAAGTACAAGGATCAGCCAATGTGCACTGGACCAAAGCCCCAGTAAGCACCGGCTCATAATTCATCAGTACTAACCTATTAACACAGGATAAAAATTAAGGGACATTAAACAGTTGGCTAGTTGAGGTTGCTTGGCTCCTCTAAGGTGGACTTCCTAAACAATTTCCCTGGTGATGCTGATATTGTTCAACTTTTCCTTCCTAAATACTCGACAGTTCCTCTCCTTCCACACATGATAAACAGCTCCAGCTAGTGACATTCTGAAGATTTCAACTTGAGCACACGTTCCATTGAAGTGGCTAACTGCCCAACTTACTTCATCATCCCATGGTAATGACCTCCTCAGAAGGCCTTGCCAACGTAGTATATTCTCCTAAAGCTTGGCTGAGACACTACAATTAAAAAAAGATGTTGCAAAGTTTCATCGTCTTGCTCACATAAAGGCCGCGTCTTGTTAGTGAGAATGCCCCATTTAGTATAAAGTCTATTCTCCGTATAAAGTCTCCCATGTAAAGCCAATTGAAGAGTAAAGATCCATTTCGGGAAACCATAACTATTGCATAACAACCTTTTAAAGCCTTTTTTTAGTTTAAAACCACAAGATGTAAAAGTTTTCTTTGTTTTCTTAAAATCATGTCAAGTCAAAACAGGTCAATCCAGAGGCGATTCTAGGATTTTTTGAGCGAGTATGGGTACACTACTAAAAAAAGAAGAAGAAAATATGTTAAGTCAGAATTGATCTTCGTTCTTCTTGATAAATAACTAAATATTTAACCAACTGCACCATTAAGTCTTTTTGTATCATGGGTGTCAACGGATATATATTTATATGTACATATATTTTTTAGAAAATATGTATATAAAATATCTAATTTTATGAAAAAAGTACTGATTCACGTACCTAAAAAATAGCACATAAATTTGCCTCTGGATCAATCAGTTTGAAACGGAAAAGGTAATACTCCATAAATAACGAAAAGAAGACATCGCATGACTTATTGGCTTTAGTAACCCCGGCAAACCATGTGTAGAAATTTGAAGGGGATCCGATACAATAATCAAGGCTCAAGGGTGGAAAAACTTTAAAACGACAAAATGATTTCAGAAAAGATAGAATTGACATTTTAGAGATGTTTTGAGTAATGTTGTCCTTTGTTAGTAAGGGTTAGTTTGATAGGGTATATAAGAATAGTACAAAATATAATGTATTCGTAAAGCTTATATTCGTAATGTTAATAGTAGTTATGCTCGCATTAGTAATGCTAGTATTAGTTGTACTTGCATTAGTTATACTGAAATTATTTCTTATGCAGTGTTTGATTTGGTATGTTAAAAATAACTTGTATTGCATATTTTTAAATAAAAAATTATTTACAAAAATACCCTCCATAAATATAATGAAAATGATATGAAAAAAGTTTTGAGAGGCTATTGTGTCTTTACCTATGTTAATGCATGCATTAAAGTCTCTTGCATTGCTAATACCAAGGTTTTTCATATATTAATTATAACTATTACTTGCACTAGTTATACATAAGTTGAAAAAGTGTACCAAATAAGGTATTAGTAATACATACAGCTAATGCATACATTATTTTTTTTAATGCATCCTACCAGACGACCCCTAAATGTTTGTGTCTAGCCCTATTACTAATTTCCAAAAAAAGAAAAAAAAAAGTGAATACTAGTCAAAATTGTCGCTTATTTTACTTATAAATAGATACAGAGTCCGTATCAGTATGGGTCTAATATATGTTACTTTTTCTATGCCAATTTATGTAATGTTGATGAAATTTTGAGTTAACCAAATCTTTTATATGTGTTTTTTCAAAAAAAAAAAGTATTTTAAATTGTTCATTATTACGATTTATAATTTTTTTTTAACGTAATTTTCACATAATATTCAATTCCTTTTCCCCAATTTATTTGGTACTGATGGAATTTCAAGCGTCAATCAATTTTTTTATATGTTCTTTTTTTATATATATATTTTAAGTTGTTAATTATTGTGATTTATAGTACTTTTACGTAATTTTCACATAATATACGTTACTCCTGTTGTCCCAATTTATGTGGTACATATAGAATTTCGAGAGTAAACTAAATTGTTTATAAGATTTTTTTATATTTAAAATATTATTGTGATTTATAGTACTTTTATGTAATTTTCACATAATATATGGTACTTCTTTGTCCCAATTTATGTGGTACAAATAGAATTTGGAGAGTCACTCAAATTTTTTATAAGGTTTTTAAATACTTAAGTTGTTAATTATTGTGATTTATAGTATGTTTTACGTAATTGTTACATAATATATGTTACTCCCTTTGTTTCAATTTATGTGGTACATATTTGAAATTTTGAGAGTCAATCAATTTCTTTATAAGACTTTTGGAAATTTAAGTTTTTAATCATTGTGATTTATAGTACTCTTTACGTAATTTTTCACATAATATATGTTACTCTCTTTGTCCCAATTTATGTGGTATAGATAATAATCAGCCAAATATTTTATATGTTTTTAGATATTTTAAATTACTAATTATTGTGATTTATATTTTTTTAATGTAATTTTTAAATATAAAATAAAATAATAAATGAATTAAAATGAAGATACTTCTAAAAATATCCTTGACTAGACGCAGACATGTCGACGGACAGTTGGTTACTTGTAGCCGCTTATAAGATAGTAGTAGTATACTAATAATATGTGATGTGTAACATCTTTCACACTTAAATTTTGAATCATTGCCATGGTTGGGTCGTATCATGGTGTGGTAGGTGGTGTTTATTTTTCAAAACAATTATAGTGTAAATTTGTTTTAACAAACATTAAAAAAATAAAAGAATATCAATGTTTACAATAATTAGAAAACGCCTGTATTGTTTGATGTGAAAACTAACTTTGAAAAATTAAAGTTCTCTTAAAATAAAATTATGTAATTGAATCCATCTTTCTCGATTTATTTCAGTTACAATTCATTAGAGGATATAGAACAAGGATACAAGACAATTGATAAGTGGTGATTTTATCACTTATTCAGTATTATTAACTTATATTTGTAGCTTTTTAAATATGTAATTATGCTCAATCTAATGAAATTTTTCGTCTTCCATGTGTGTGGATCACTACACGCGGCCAAAATAAAAAATGATAAAGAAGCAAAAAAAAAATGAAATGGTGAAATCAACACTTGTGAAGTCTATGGGATATCAGAGATCTCTATGTCGAGCATAGGACTACTTTTAATATCTACTTGAGAATCTACGTCTAGTAAAGGTTACCTCTGCAGTTCAATAGAAATTTAGAGGCGTGATCTATTCTATTACATATACGCTAACAGAGATTTGTGTGATCCAACGGAAATTTGTGAGTGACCTATAACAGAGGGTAGTGCGACCTCGCACATGTGGAGTACAGTGTGCAACTTGATCTGGTGGCCAGGGACAATTTTTGTCCAGAAAATTTAGAGCTTGCAGTTTACTATAAACAGCAACACTTAGTTTTTAATAATCTTTTGTTTGAGAAAACACTAAAGAAATCCTTGGAGAAACGTATGGAATTAAGAATTGCAACACTAGTCTGGAGGAATTCAACTTGTGCTTAGTTTCTAAACTCTTTTACTCTATTTTCGGGATTAATATGATCAGTTCTTCTTGTTTATTTGTTTGACTCTATCATGAGCAGCTAAATATCTATCTATGATTTAAGCCAAATCTATGATATTCTTTTAATTTCTTGATTTGTTCGTGGAATAATGTGTTAGTGTTTTAATTATTTTGATTGAATCTGTGTTTACTTTATATTTGAGTAAATGCACACGCTTGGTTGTGCCCTTGCGCTCTATCTTGAAAAAGAAGGACATATCATGGGGTTTGGTTCAATTAGCGGTGACAACATTGCCTAAGGAATCAAAGCATCAAACCAATAGAGATTGCTAGGAGTAGTTTACGTCCCAAAAATTTTCAGAATTATAGTTTATGCATGCATAACGATTAGGGGTATGAGTACAGGAAAAATAAGTCTTTGCATAAGAAGATTGTGATGTATGAACAAAGGTATCCTAATAATGGGCAGCTAATAACTAATCCACACAAATCACGAAGTTGAATGAATTCACAAAGGCGGTGAAAATCTAAATTTTTCTTCTATTGATTACATCATATCTTCATTATGCACTCTTATTGTTAACCTGTAAATCTTAGTTTACTATTGATCAAGATAACTTTAAAAAGATAATTGACAGTGTGTTAAAGTCTTCACTACGAGCATGAAAAACTTGACATTTTTAAAGTTGCCCAATATTATCACACGACAAAATTGGAGATGAGTTAATTGAATTTCAAGCTCAAATAGCAATATGATTGTAACCAAGTTAGCTTGGTTATTGTGTTTGCTAGGACTTTGTACTAATTAGAATATTTGGAGGAACTTGCTATCGTGCGTTATTCTTTGATGACGATGACACTAGTGTAACTCCTAGTAGGCATGAATTGGCATACTTTGTTAACCACAAAAGCTAGATCTGATCTTGTAGGAGTATCATATTGTAAGGCATCAATAATGTCACACAAATATCTAAGATTTGTTTAAAATTACAAATTTCAAAAGTTTTTCTTTCTTTTCAAATTTTTTGTGTTGCAAATATTTTCACATAAATTAGTACGGGAAAGTACTAAATTTCATTAATTCACTTATTATAAACAGATATACTTGGTATAACCCTCTAACTTTATACAAATGTGCGACTATATATCTGAATACACTACTTTTTTAAAATTTGTTTTTGAAAAACATGAACGAAATATAATACAATCGTTAAATTCCATCCACAGATAGCGTCAAAAACAATATGAGCACACTGTTCAATTTTGAATTATGTTACGTGTAATTGATTGAATTAATTATAAAAATAATAGCTGCCCATGTTTTTCTTGTGACAAAGAGAAATGCATAATGTTCCTCTTTCAATTATGCAACTAAAGAACATTACACATGTGAATTTAGTTTTTATCAATTGGGACAGCTTGTGTTTTTGCTGGTTCAATGTTTTAGAACCATATTTCAAGGTGTTATTAACTTATTATTTGGGGGGGACAGAAACTATCTTGTATTTTCTATATATAGGACATTGATTTGAGTTGTCTATGATAGCACTTGACATATTAACTTGTTTGGGCCAAAGATTACTTGTATTTGATCCTAATTTATTGAGATCTGATTGTAAAAGGTATTTTTCTCTTTCTTAAATATATATAAATTTTAAGAAATCATGATTAATAAATACTCCATTCGTTTAAAAAAGAATGATTCTTTTCTTTTTTGGCAACAATTTAATTTCAACTTTCCACATGACATGTTTAAGACCACAAGATTAAAGGACATTTTGGTACATTTGCCATAATTTTAATTTAGGACCATAAGATTCAAAAGTCTTCTTTATTATCTTAAACTCCGTGTCAAGTCAAACTAGGTCATTCTTTTTAAAACGAAGGGAGTAATAGTTATTAAAGTGATTTATATATTCAGAATCATTGAAAAAATTTAATATTGTACACATGCGATGATATCACATATGAATAGCTGGGTCAAACACTTTAAAAAAAGGACCAAGCTTAAGACTCGTAGCAACACTTTAAAATAATTACCAAATACAACAAAAATAGCAATATTTTAGTGGGTCCTTATTCTCCCTTGTTCTCTCTCTCTCTCTCTCTCTTCTTTCTCTAGCCTTTATTTTTTTCTTCTTTTTGGGTTTTTTTTTCTATTTTTTTTTTTTTCCATTTCTTTCTTTTCGCTATTTTTTCCTCTCTTTTTTTCTCTCTTCTATCTTTAGCCTTTATTTCTTCTTCTTTTTTAGTTTTTTTATCTTTTTTTCTATTTTTGTTTTTTTTTTCTTTTCCTTTTCTTTCTTTTCGCTTTTCTTTTTCTTTTTTTTCTCTCTCTTCTATCTCTAGCTTTTATTTCTCTTTTTTTTTAAGTTTTTTTTTTGTATTTTTTCTTTCTCTTTTTTCTTTTGGTTCTATTTTTTTTTTTTTTTTGTATTTTTGGGAAACATGGTTGCGTTGAGCACAAGTCATGGATAGTCATGGATGATAACGAAAATATCAAACCACTTATTGTATCTGTATTTGCACCATTATTATTTTTTTTTTTATTTGTTGATGCAATTGTATTTGTTGATACAATGGAATCATCCAAATACAAATGATATGTTTTTATACAATTTTATTTTCGTTGATGCACTTGTATTTTAAGAACTGTTTTGTATTTGTATTTTATAATTAACTGCATAGTGTATTTATATTTTATGGTTTCATTTTGTTTGTATTTGTATTTGTATTCTACTTTCATCGATGCACTTGTGTTTTTAAATAACTATTTTGTGTTTGTATTTGTAATTAACCTCATATTGTATTTGTATTTGTAATTTCATTTGTTTGTATTTGAATTTATAGTTGAGTGCATCATTTGTATTTTTAAACAATTGAAAAAGAATTATTTTCTTTTATGAACACTTGTATATATATTCATTGATAAGAATTGTATTTTATTGATACAAAATGAACAATACAAATACAAATGATAAATCATACAAATACAAATGTTACATTTGTATCAAATGATCATGTTTATACAACTTGAACCATACACATACAAATGATACTTGTTAATATACAAATACAAATGATAAATTTAATATACAAATACTAATGGTATATTTGTATTAAATGATACATTGCATATTTATATATCTTAGACTCAAGCAAATATAATTAATCCATATACTTATTTGTAAACAACTAATAAATTATACATATTCACGGCTAAACTATCCAAATACAAATAATAAATTTATTTGAAATATATAATTTGATAAAAATAAATATAAAACATTAAAAATATATAAAATACAACAAAAAAAGAAAAAGAACGAAAAAATAAAAATAAAATTTAAAAAAATGATAAAGAAAAAAAATGAAAAAAAGAAAAAAATAGAAGGAAAAAAAAGGGACAACAAAAGAAAAAAAGAAACTAAAACGAAAAAAGAAAAAAAAGGATGAAAAAAACAGATTTTTGTTTTTAAAAAAAAAGAGAGAGAGAGAAAGAAAATATAAAAAAACGAGAAAAAAAGGAAAAAATGGAAGAAAAAAAAAAGAAGAAAGAAAATAGATGATAGAAATAGAAGATAGAGAAAAAGCGAAAATTAAGGGAGAAAATAAAGGAGAGAGTTGCTACTTGCTATAAAATGTAATTATGTAAATGTTGCTATTTTTTTCCTAGTTAAATTTATTTGTTGCTATATCTGAAATTTCCCCTATTTTATACTCCACGTAACTTTTCCTTCTAATTTCTACCATTCGATTTTATTCTTTTTGCTGCTTAATGTTGGTGGATGGATAAAAGGCCGAAGTGTACAAATATCATTTTCGGGGCAATCATTTAATTTACATTCGAGCTTGAAATCGTTTACTCGTATTGAGAATAATTTGAGACGTACACGATGAAAAGTTGGAAATTTACATCTAACTCGGACATTTTCGTCAAAATTGTGTTCTTGTGAAAGGCTAAACATCGGAGATTTTCGCCTCAAATTTGGTAATGGCCTATCAAAGAACTTTTGACATTTTTTATTGAAGTTAGGAATTTTACAAGGCCAAATTTTAGACGTTTTTAACTGAAGTTTTACCTGCAAGACTAACTTCAGTCACTTTTACTGAAATGTAGGTAAAAATTGGCTAAACTTTTGGCCATGTGTGTTTGAATTTTCATGTATGCATGTACTTCAATCATGTATGAATGAAATGCATGCAAAAGGGGATGTCTGAGCCCCGATTCGAACTGGGGACCTCAAGTGTGTGAAACCACACCTCGAATTTCAACAATATGACATACAATTCATCATTTCAATCTACTCAGAATAAGCTCAAATTTGAAACATAAGTTTCATATATCTTAAATAACAAACTTTAATCATCAATTCGTCAAAACAACAAATATTAGAAACTCATTTAGCAACTTTTAATCTTTTTATGTATCACCCAAGTGCATGTAAAATAGGTTAAAATTTCAATCATGGGTATCTAAACTAAACTTCTTCTTTTTTGCAAAAAAAAAAATTATATATATCCTTCAAATTTCAACAATTCAACACCAAAATCCACTCCAATAAGCTAACATTTGAAACTTAAGTTTCATATATTATAAAAAATAAATCATCACTTTGTCAAAAAAATAACAAATCTAGTTTGAAATTTCTTCAAAGCATGATATTTCAATTTATATAAATTAAAAAAATACTATTGTACACCGACGAAGAGAAGAAGAAGAAGAAAAGGTGATACCAGTTAAATAGTTTTTAAAAGTGGGTATAAGTTAAATGAGGCGACAAAATTGGGCCCGTAAATTTTTAACCTGATAAGAGCACAACCGGACTAGGATTTGGACCAACTTTCGGCATAGACAAGGCAACAACATGTACCTGGCCCAACCACTAATCAATCGGCCCAATCCTTATTGGATTTATAGTTTTGTACAGTGTAAAACAATTCCTAGGATTTATATACAAAAAAAGAAGAAAATAAGATTAAAACAATTCCTAGTATTTATATACGAAAAAAGAAAAAAATAAGATATCTTTTTTAAATATTGCAGGAATAGCATAGAAAAATTACATAAAAGTGCATTAAGCAATGTTATATTACAAAATATAGCTCATTGTACATTACATTACCAAAAACAGCCCAATGTATAGGCCCAAAATATTACTTTACAATCTATAGCACAATGCTCATTTAATTCATAATTCTTGAAATGTTTCATAGTTGTTCATTGTTGCTACAACTAATAACATCTAAGGGAATACAGGTCTATAAAATTTGTAGACCAAGTATATAACAAATTTACATTATAATTTCATAGTTGTAGCACAACTTTTTAGATGTTCAACCATTATTGAAGCTCCAAGCTTCAAAATTAATTTTCATAAATAAGCTTTGTTTCGAGTGGGTATGATTGCAAAAGATCGATTTTGTATTGAGGAGCCCAAATCTGAAGTTTTGGATGATTTGGTGTAGTTTTGAAGTGTTTTGGATGAATTTGTTGCTTGGATTCGTGGAAGAAGATGAAGTCCCTTTTTTGTATACATTTGTATAATGTATTATATATTGTTGTATATACAATACAGTCTTTTTATTTCAATGATTTTCTTGTTCCTCTTCATTTTATACACACTTATACAATGTAGATAGATTGTTTAAATATTATATATGCATATGTATATATTTGTATAGTTATATATATTATTGAATAATTATATATACAACATTCTGCAATATAATAAAAAGATTATATTGTATATACAACAATATACATATGTATACGATGTTATATTTTTCCTCCATAAAACTAACTAATACTAATCCTAGTTCTAATGTTTGTATAACACTAATTAGGGATAGATATGGGGTAAAACTGGGGAGAGGATTAACTCTAGTAATATTTCGTGTAGTAGTTTCAACAGTTTTTGGGATGTTGCAACAGTGTTTAAAAATTCCTCTATTTCCCTCAGAAATTAGAGTAGAATGAAATTGTCCAAGGCAAGAGCTTATTGGGGAAGCTACTAGAGCAATTACTTTATACCAAGATTTTTATTCTCAAAATTTGGCTCATTGATAAGGGATTTTCGACAAAAAAATCCATCGAAAATGTTATCAAACATCTCCAACAGAGGGAGCCAGCATGTAATTAAGTGAATAATTAAAACAAGGACAATGTGACTTGAAAACCATTGTGACAGGAATAACAAATAAAATACATATATATGTATACAATTTACTAAATATTCTCTTATTGAGGTTTAGCTTTAAGCCACAAATTTCGATAAGACCTCTGATAAATTGCATGTTTTATAGTCATGATTCAGGTGTGTGTCCAACCCAAAACTCACGTGTGACTTGTGTTTTACACTCACAATTCAGTCAACTTTAGGCCACACCTTTAAGTGATCTTAATGAATATGAGTTCTTTACCTAGATCACACTTATAAACACAAGTATGTCTCAATTTTCTTATTAACCTACCTTCCTTTACCTATTTGTTAGATATTTATAGAATTAAAATTTAAGTTATATACACTAATAGTTTTAAAAAATATTCTCACGACATGAGTATATATAGACTTTTTTATAGAAATATATATTCTAATTGCATGTCACAAATAAGTATACGTTTTTCTGAGATGCAATGATGAACTAAATGATTTGCATATTTGCTGTTGATCAATCCAAGTCAAACTATATTGCCATTGTCAAGCCTGATTTACATTTATGTTTCAGAAGTAAGATGTAATTGACGATTTAGCAATTAAAAGACGTAAACACAAGATGGTATAAATTACCCAAATATTATTCAATGAAGATAACAATAAGGAAATCAATTAATTTGCTTTAAATCCTTTGCCTCAGGCCTGTTTTCCCAAGAGTTGGATAATTGGTCTTTGCTTGAGACTTATAAGGACACATTTGGCAATAAAAACTATTCTCTTTTATTCAGAATCATTTTCACTTTATTTGAAAATTAATAGGCGTTTGGACATGCGATATAAAGTTCGTAATTTGAAATCATGAGATGAAATCAGTGTTTGGACATGTGATTTTATATCATGATATGAAATCGAAAATTCTCCAAAAAAATGTGATTTGGGATTTCATATCATGATTTGAATTTATTTTAAAAAATAAAAATTGACCCACAAGTTTATATTTTGTAAAAAAAGCCCCACCATTATTACTCTTATCAATCTTTAAACCATCTATATCTCATACAACCATTACTCTCACCAACATAATTTTTTTTTTATGTATTTCACATTACGAACTTCGTAGCTTTACACAAAGCTATCTCATTTCCGTCACATGTTCAATTTTACTTAATTTTTAAGCTAAAGTTTGATTAATAAATGTTGTATTTATTTTTTTTAGAATATCTTTGTAATAGTGTATTATACTTTTGTTATGAACTTTTACTTATTTGGTAAGATTGTATGAAGAATTGGGGTAATTTTGATAGTTTTCAAACCTTATGTTTTTTTTATGTTTATAAGAAAAAAGTACAACTTAAGAATCCCAAATTGCATGTTCAAACAAAACTTCAACTTCATCTTATATAATTTCATCTCACATGGTCAAACAGACCCTTAGTGTTTGGCCATAAAAATTCAAATCCAACTTAAAATTTTATTTCAAATTAAAAAAATAATTCATAACCTATTTTCCAACTCACTTTTCATTTTTGAAGTTGTATTTAATACATTCAAACATGAGTAATATTTCAATTTTTTTTTTTTTGAAAAAGTATAACTAAACACAATTCCATCTTCAACTTTAACTCCACAAACTACCAAATAATCTTATCCTCTGGCTAAAGTAGCTAGATGATCTATATATATTATACTTTGTTCGAAAACTTTGTTTTCATATGTTATACTCCGCTAAATTATACATATGATCTTAGTATCTTAAATTAAAAGAAAAGGTATACTTATTATTCATTTAGCACACATACCATGTAATTTACTAGAAGCACTTGTATTGTCGATTATTAGCCATCAAGCTCACGCATTTGTTCCTTTGAGATGTTATATTTTTCTTAGAAGCACACATACCATGTAATTTACTTTAGGCGTAGGATTTCCTTAGATGTCATATATCCTCTCTTGGAGTTAGTCAATCTTAAATTTTGTCAAATCTAGAATGCTTTAACAACTCGCAATTCAAATTTAAAAGTCAAAAATTCAAATAAAATAGGTGTTTGGGGACACACAAAAAAAGTGATCTTTGAAAAAGAAAATCAAAAGTTGAAAAAAAAATAATCAAAAGAAGGGGTATTTGAAAATTAAAGTGTACTCGGACATACATTCAATTTGAAAAAGAGTGAAAATTGAGGTGTTTACTTGTCGGCTAAAATCAAGTTTGAATATATATTTATGTATATATTATGTTGTTGTTGTTTTTTATAAAAATCAATAGTTTAATAAATCAATACTAGTAGAAACTAACTATTCTGTAATATAATTCTCGCAAATGGTACAAACAATCTCTTCACGTCAAACGTGAGTCTTTTTTTTTTATTATTTATTTATAAAATTTAAAATTGTGAATCCTTTTTATTAAATATAAACTCATTGATCAAGTTTTACTTTTTAAAAAAAAAAGAAAAAAAAATCTCAAATTTGGAATTGAAATCTTACACTCCTATGTTTTAGTAGAATTTGTAATTTAAAATCAAAATTTCAAATTGAATTAAAGTTTTGTTCAAAAATTATAAACAAAGTTTTAAATCAAAACTCCAAATTTAAGCTTCAAATTTCATGCTAAAATTACTTTTTCAAACTAGAAACTCTATCCTCACCGAAGAGATTCAAAATTCAAACAATCAATTCGATTTTTATTTTTATTTTTTAAAAAAGTGATAATTTATTTGTTTTGGGGGAGGTTTTCCACCCAATGTCCGCTACCCATATTGGAGCCCGACTAAATTCTGATTCGTGCCAAAAAGTTTCACATTATGGGGTAAAATATTTCCTAATAAAGGAGACTCCGTACCCAAAGAGATTCAAACTTGAGACCTCTAATTAAGAATGAAGGAATACTTATCACTCCACTATCATCTTTATTGATAAAGCGATAATTTGTTAATGACAAAGGAGAGCAGAGACAATAGTAGTTGAAAAGTCAGGTAAAGACTTTTGCTTTATGCATGCGCGGAAATGACACATAAAGAGCGCCGCAGAGACTCTAAGCTGGACAAACAATGGGCTCGATGAATAAACAATTTATATGACATCAATTATCTTAGCATGATAGTTAAGAAAATAAAAAAAAGATTTTAAAATTTATGATCTAAAACTATGCTTATATATATACTATATATTTGTGTGACTGTGATTTATTTTATTAAAGGTAAAAAAAGAATTTTAAAATTAAATTATTTTAATTATAATAGGGTGATTTTTTGGGGGACGGATTAAGAACTAAAAGGTGCCACCGAAAATTAATTACAAAACGATAAAATCAGCTTTTTGCAGTTGATTATCTGTATTCAACTCATTCGGGTCCACTCAACTTTTCTCTGATTCTGACTCCTTACCTATCACTTTTCATTGCTTCTTTTATGGAATTTCGATATATAATAAATTAAAAACCTCTATACCTAAATTTTCACTTGAGCCCCTAACTTTTGATTAACTCTACTCCATAATTTTAACAAATCAAGATAAATTTATATTTTTAAAATTATTTTTATTATTAAATATTAATTATTAACTATAATTTTATAAACAAACTCCTAATAAACAATTCCTCGTATATGGAATATCAAGTTAAAAAATAGATGGAATAATCAACGTCAGTTTTAAATTAAAAGTATTGGACCTCATGAACCAATTACATTTTATAATATATCTTTTATATTTTAGTTTATATAAGAAAATAATTTAGTACCTTTTATACAGTAAAGTTTGAGTGGAACATACGCGTCAAATTTAGGGGTGTCAATGATACGGTTCAGGTGATTGTTTTATAAAATTTATATCGTATCAATTTTTAGTTATTTTATTTTATATAATCAAAATTAGATTTTTTTAAATTGTCTCATCATCTCGATTTTTTTTCGGTATCAATACGGTTCGGTTAATTTTTTTGTGTTTTTTTTGAAAAAGTATAAAAAAGGTTAGCATGCTATCATGTATACTTGTATTTGACTTTGACAAAAACTATTAGATATTTTTACTGTTTAATAGGTAATAAATCAAGAATAGAGATTCATCTCATTATTTTACAGTGGTATAAAAAAATATTAAATAAAGACAAAATATAATTTAGATCATACGAACGAAAAGAAATCAATCAACATGAAACTCAAGAATCGAGTCTACTTAATTATTCAATAAGAGAAATTTAAGTCATAAGAGAGAAAAAATATTTAATAGCTTGGAGCTTGCTATCCACGATCGTTGGAGTACCTTGTAGCTTACTAATTACTACTCGAGAGTATAGATGCTATAACTATTTAGCTTTGATCATAATAGTATAATAATTTCAACGTTCTAACTTCGAGTGTTAATTATGTTACTGCTTGTAGTCGCTTTCATCTTTCCAGATCTAAAGGAAAAAGTTTAATATCTACGATTCTTAAACTTAATATATATATAAAATATTTTACACATGTATTATTTGGTACGATTCGGTTATTTTTTATAAAATAAAAAATCTATTCAATTATTTAATACGGCTATAAATTTATATAAAATCCGTCAGTTTTATCAAAAGAAATCTAAAAATTGGTTCTGTTCGGTACGATTCGGTTGATTCGATCGGTTTTGTTGAAAACCATCGACACCCCTAGTGAAATCCCTCAACATTAGTGTTTGCTTTCCACACCACTAATATATACTCCCTCCGTTTAAAAATGAATGACCTACTTTCTTTTTTAGTCCGTTTCAAAAAGAATGACCTCTTTCCTGTTTTGGAAACACTTTAATTTCAACTTTCCACGTGGCATGTTTAACACCACAAGATTCAAGGGCATTTTGGTACACTTGCCATAACTTTAATTTAGGACCACAAAATCCAAAAGTCTTCTTTATTTTCTTAAACTCCGTACCAAGTCAAACTAGGTCATTCTTTTTGAAACGGAGGGAGTACTTTCTTTAGCTATAAAATAATATTAAAATACAAGATACCAAGAGATGTAGAAAAAGTAGTTAGGGGATAAGGGGCGGGGGACCTTTCTCATTTATCTTCAAATTTTTGTTCTTACAAAATGAACACACTTATCTTTCTACTACTTAAAAAAAACAGGAGTAGTTTGCCAAGCTACTTACAAGCTGTTCGTAAAGTTGCTTGTAGGCTTTTTGTTGGGTAAAGTCAATATTTTGTCTATGACAAGGTTTATGAGTGGTTAGAGTGGTTTGAGTCGGAGTCATGATTCAACATTGTCTTTGCTATCAGCTATAACTTTTGACAATGATGGTAATCAGGGGCAGAGCCACCTTTCATCCATAAGGTTCATCTGAACTCTCTTCGACGGAAAATTATATTATTTATATATGGTTAAAATTATTTTTTATGTATATATAGTAGATGTTGAACCCCCTTCAGCTAGTTCGTATATTTACTTCTAACCCTTCAGTGAAAATTCTGACTCCACCACTGATGGTAAGCGCTTGATCCTAACAAGTTGTATCAGAGTAAAGGTCATGGGCTCGATTTCCAAAAGCAACATGCTGCATGAGGCAATTGTTGGGAGGGAAATTATAGGAAAACTTTAACATGCTGTCTATGACAAAACCAATGAGAAGCTGAGGTGAGGTAGCCCTGTTCAGAATCATGGTCGTGCTTGATCCTAACATGCACAGTGCAATGAATATATAATACTCCCGGCCCCTTTAAATGTTCATTATTAAATACTACGTCTCATTGAAATCTTTCTAAAAGAATTTATCAATAAACACACCCAAAGAGCACCTAATTAACTCCCTAACCACCTTTTTAGGAAGGGTGGCCATCAGAGGCGGATCCAGAATTTGAAGGTTGCGGGTGCCACTATCTTTAATACAAACTTAGTGATGGGCATTGAATTAGGGCATACGTTCAGCCAGTTCAATTCATTTTGTGCAAATTCGGGGCAATTTACAAGACTTTTGGTACATAAACAACTATATAGTTATCGAACCAAAAAGAGTTTTATACGATTCAATTTAGTTCTTGATCAAATTCTACTGAACAAAAATGAGAAAAACATAACTAAGAAAACTAAATTTTTGAATACACAATTACACCCCTTCAGTTCAAATATTAACATACTTGAACAATGGTAACTAACAAATTCTAACTTATAACGAGTTCTATTAAAAAGACATGAGCTAAAGTAGTTTCTATAAGGTATCTTATCAACTACAAGTAAAGACAAATATTTCATTATGGAAATTCACAAACTATCTATACAAACGTTAATTTTTAAAAATTAATCTACAAATAAAACAAAAACTCTTAATAAACTAATAAAGTGAAAAAAAAAAAAAAAAGTAGTTCATAAACTAGCACAAAATGACCCTTATCCCTGTTACTTTGGTTTAAAAGATTAAGGGGGGTAAATTAAAATCTACCTTGAAGGGATAAAGGGGAGAGATTAAAATCATATTCAATTAAATATTATTTTTTTTAAAAAATAATTTAGATAAACAAACTAATAAATGGACTGCATTAGACCAACTATGAAAATACAAAAATAAACAATATAAATAAAGGAAACTAAAAGAAGAAGAAAAGTAAGGAAAAGGAAAAAGGAAACAAGAAAAGAGAAAAGGTAAAAGAAAGGAACACCAGCGTGGCCCCTAGGGGATTCGAACCTGGGCATTGGCTATGGCACCCTCTCCGCTTACCAACTGAGCAACCGTGACTTTGTTATTGCGGGTGCCAACCTTACATTATGTATCATATACACTGAAATTCTTATATAGATATATATATATAAAAAAAAAATTTAGTCGAGTGTGCGGGTGCCGTGGCACCCTCACCTTAACACATAGATCCGCCCCTGGTGGCCATGGTCTCCAACAAAGAAAAATACTATACAAAGAAGTCTCTGTATCAAAGTATTGCATCTATGAGCTTATCTGGACAACTTAAGAAGACCTATCCTTTCTACGACTTTCTTTTTAATCTAAGCTACAAATTTAATGTCACATATTAAAATTCACTGATCCCATAAGAAAAATTATGCTATTACGGTATATAATTTAGACCATTTTGTTATTACTTGCTAATCAACTAGTCGTCTATCATGGTATAGAATCTTAATTACCTATATTTTGCTTTAAAAAGTTTCAAGAAAGACAAGTTATTTTCTGATTCTAAAATGCTTAAGAAACTATTTCAATAACGTGCTTGATGATAAAGGAAACTATATTCTAATGAATGTCAAAATCTACCTATAACAATATATGGATAGTAACAATAATAATATATTAATGATGATGAAGATGATGACCAACCAAATCAAGTTAAGAAAAGGGCAAATTTGTCGCATCCTTATTTGTTTAGACTATCTTGTTGGCACTTCAACTAGTGATAGTAGTTGCTCCAATAAAATAATTAATCTCAGAGAGTTATATTAACTTATGAAGATCACCAAAGGTTTCGTTTGAGGTAGATTTGTAATTAATTTGTAAGATATTCCGGCCGTCCATACAATGACCTAATTCATTGTATATAGTATAAAATATAATTTGATTGTTCTACACTTGAAACTATATAAAATGTTATAAATCTGGGTCTAACTTAATCCGAAAAACTAATCTAAGAAGTGAGCATTGTCCAAGACGCATTGAGGAGACCACTAATCCCGTAAAAAGCTGATGCGAGACTCTTCATACATCCTTTAATCGCCAAGGCTGGATAGTGCGTTGGAAATTTTACTATGAGGTCCAACATCGAAAATGAAAATTGTGATGAATCATGTGCTCTGATATCATGTTATTGATCATGAGGATAAATTAACCCTAAAAGTTAGCTCGAAATGTAAGAATTGTCCAAGCCATACTAAGGAGATCATTCAATATCCCTTAAAAGGTCGATGTGCGACTATTCCCAAGAAGAAAAACAATTGTTCATTTTTCGTTTTGAAGATATTTACTTATTGATCTATAAGTACACGAGAATGAGCATAGAGAAGTTATATATACCTACCTACAATCAAACTTAAAGTTTCAGAAATTTTGTTCATAAACTAGATAGGATGTAACTATACTATATGTTTAGTAGATTAAAGAGGTCTCTAGATTTTATGAATTTCAACATATTTCAATGACAGATCATATATAAGTAGTTCTAAATTGAGTATTATTTTAATCATAATTGCTTTTCGCCTTTCGTTGTTTGATTGTGAATTATATTAAACTTTTACCAAGGATTTTGTACAACTTTTATGTTAAAATAAATTTTCAAATGCTATTTTTAATTGTCAAGATTTTTCTTCAAATATAAAATAAGATAACCTAAGGAATAACGAGAGTATTTTCAGATGGAGGACTAATATATATTATGTTAAAGTCGAAGGGAAACTACTTTGATACTATTAAAATTCATAACTGCAATTTGATGGAGACGTAAAAGCAAAAGCTAATGGTGAATTCAGAACTGTACAATCAGCACAAATTTCCTAAATAAAGGAGAAAACATTAAAGGAGTAGTATGTTTAAGAAGATGAGATAGATTAGGATATTTCATGAGTTCAAAAGAAAACTACTTTGATATTATAAAATTCATGACTACAACTTGACAGAGACGTGAAAGCAAAAGCCGGTGGTGAATTCTAAAATTGGACAACCAGCACAAATTTCCTAAATAAAGGAGTAGCTTGGCTACAAGAACGGGGCTAGATAAGAATATTTCAAGAGTTGGACTCTCTTTATGGAATAGCTAATTCTATCACATTATGCAAAGTATATCTCGAGATTAATTAATACTCATAATTAAATACAAAAAACAAGAAGGACAATTCAATGCACTAAAGCTTCCGCTTTAAGAAAGGACCGAACAATAAAAATTTACTCTAAATAATCTTACATTTTATTTCCAAATATTATTATTCCTTGTCCCACTTAAATGCATTAATAAGTGGGGAATTTGAGTGGAGAGCCAAACTGCCAAAGAAAGGACTAAGGAGAACAAAGCAACAAGTTGGTTGAGTTTTATATGTTAACCATAAAATATTGCACAATAAGGGAAAACACATTTAGTTAAAGAGAGGAAGAATATTTGGCATGGCGTACCGAAAGGGCTACTTTTGTAAGCCACTCATTATAGTCTATTTTCTCTTTCCCCCTCTCAACTTCTTTTTCTTTTTTTTCTTCTTTTTAACTTCTTTTTTTTGGTTTAATTGTTTGATAATTCATTATCTTCGCTTCCGATCCATAAAGATTAAAGAAGGAAGCGTTTTTTAATTAAAAAATATTCATTCCCAATACTTAAATTCGAGATTTTGATCAAATAGAAAGGCAGATTTAAAATTTGTGGGTTTCAATAATAATCTTAATTTAATATTCTTACTATAATGTAATTGAGTTCACAATCAAATCAAATATTTATAGATACTTTATAAAAAATTTAATATATAAATATAATTTGAACAAAAATTACTAAATTCACGTAAGCCCATAATTGAACTTCCTGATTAATACGCTCTTAGTTCATTTTTACTTGTCCACTATACTAAATAAATTGTCCACTTTAGTTATTTTGTTTAAAAAATTAAAAGATAATTTATCAATTTATACCTATTTTACTCTTATTATTAAGTACTAATTATTTCCAAAGAGTTAAATAACTTATACTAATAATTAGGGGCGATAACATAAAACTATTATCTTAATTCTTAGTATTTATTGATTCTTGTTAAGTCAAACACTAACAAGTAAAAATAGACGGTGAGGGTATTCCCTCTTTTCATTTTTACTTATCATATATAAAATAGTTGTTCAATTTTAATTGTTTAGTTTAAAAAATTAAGAGATAATTTATCATCTTATGTCTATTTTATCCTTGTTATTATATATTATTCATTTTCTTATAATTTAAATGACTTATAATTAATACGATGATATAATAAAATTATTTTTTTATTTATTATTTTTTAAAAGGTGCGGCAAATCAAATATGAACAAATAAAAAATGGACAAAAGTAGCATGATAATCTCATTCACCCATCTAGGGGTGGGCATAAAAATTGGAGAACCGAAAAACCGTACCGAACCGAATTAGTTCGGTTCTTCGGTTCGGTTTCAGTTTTTTTTTCTGTAGTTCGGTTCTTCGGTTCGGTGTTCGATTTAGGGATAACGGTTCTTCGGTGCACCGAAGAACCGAAGTTTTATTAAATTTTTTTTTTTTAATTTTCATTTAGCTCATGTTTGACCCAAAACTTTTCAAGACAAAGCCTCAAAGCCCATACCCAATTACCTCATCAACATTTACCTTCCATCCTTATTACTTTTACATTTTCCTAATTTTTAATTTTAATTCCTAATATACTTATATTTCTAATTGTAATTTCTAAAAAATTTCACACATACACTCCTAATTTCTAATGGTAATTCCTAAAAAATTTTACACAAATACTACCACCGTATTGTGATATGAAAAATAGAGCACTACAATGATAATATTTGAAATTTTCCTTACTTTATAGTCTATTTACAGTGTTTTAAATTTTTTAGTGTCTTATATTTTGATTCGAATTCTCATTTTATTTTTTATTTTACATCGAAAAACCGATTTAAAAACACCGAACTAAACCGAATCGAAGTTTAAAAAATAGAACCGAACCGAACTAGTTTGGTTCGGTGTTTGGTGCACACTTTTCCAAAATCAAAAACCAAAAAACCTAACCGAAATTTGATAAAATCGAACCGAACGCCCACCCCTACACCCAACCACATTTCGAAACTGGGCCATGACATTGCAATGAAATGATGCACGATCTTTTCTCATTTATGAAATCTTTTTCCTCTTTTCGTTATACGTACCTACCAAATGGCCCCCATTGCCCACTCCCCTAAGATCCTGGCTCTACCATATCTATATAATCATCTCATCCATTGCATCCATCCATTTATTGTCTGGCTCACTGCCTTTTCATTCACCCAACATGCCAACAAGCATTCATTGCTAAACTCCAATTCTACCTTTTTCATTTCTTATGTTGAATTTACCTTCTTACCCCTTCTTTTAATTGTTTTCTAATAAAATCTTGATATTTTAATTGAAACTTATCTTCTACACAGAAAGTGCGTAAATCATAAAACAAGAAATTATGTGTTTTCGTATAGCAAAAGTGAAAGATCAGGATGAGCTGCGGCTAGAATTACTGGTCGATAATAATTGTCACAATATATTGAAACAATTTTCTAAATCACAGTCTAAACTCTATGTTTGACGGTGATAAAAAAGAGCGAACAAAAATAATGCATTCCAGTATCTTTAATTATACACCATAAGTATACTTATATAAAAAGATATTAGAATTAACTTTAAGTCCTAATGTGCCTTAAAACACCACTTATGGGTGGATCCAAATTTACTACAATATGTTTAATTTCTTCACATAAGGTTTCACTGCTCTCCAATTCACTCTATGTAAGAATTCCTATATTTATATCTAGAGATGTTTCTTCTATGGGTTGAGATATGAAAAATATTATATTGTGAATGAGAAATGGGTGAAAAAGTATTGTCGTGTGCATGATGAAAGTAAGGTGGTGTGAAGTAAAAAGAGAGTTAAGAGAAATAAAAATATTTTAAGTATTTAATTTATTTAATATACAAAAGAAAGTAATTTCATATTAAAGGAAAGTGTTTTTCTTTTGAAGTTTTGGACTTTTCAACTAATTTGGAGTTGTTTAAATTACATAACGTTATCGGGTTGTTGTATTCTGGATGGAACAAGGCAAGAGTTACATTTTTACATCGGTGAAGATTATACCATAATGAACTTGAATCTCTTTAAAGAAAATAAGATATTCGCACTTCAATCTAATTAAATGTTTATTTATTCATTTTATTTTTCAATCGTAATTACAATATTTTAACCAACACTACATACTTTTTAATCACAAGAAAATAATTTATGAGTTTTGTGATATTTCGACAAGTTGAGTATCCAATAATATGAGGAATTTTAGTAACTCAATTGGTTGGCTATCTAAACTCAGGGGCGGCTCTACCCTTTAACAAAAAAGGCGACTGCCTTAGGCTCCCAAATTTGACGGGCCTCATTTTTTTTTTTAACAATAATAGATTATAGATTTTTTAAAAGAAATTTGAATATTATTTGTAGTAAAATAAACTTTTTATACAAAAATAAAGAATTATTAAAAGAAGTTTGATATATCTAAAGTACTATGTCTCAAAAAAGATTAAATGTATTGATTTTGGCCTTAGACCACTAATGTGCTTAAGCTGCCTCTGTCTGAACTCTCACTTTATTAGTGAAAGTTCAATTTTCCACGTTATAATTCTCTTCCTATTTCCCTTACCCCCAATTAACTTTGATACAATAACGTGATAGATGAATGAGCATTCATCAAATTACAATTTTGCTGACTTTTCATTTCCAGGAAAAGAGATCTTTAAAGTCCTATTTGAACAAAAAAAAAAAAAAAAGGCTGTTAGATTTACGTTTCTATTAAGTAACATTTATTGCCGCAACAATTTGAATTGTGACAATAAAAACTACTCCTAAAGAAAAAGGGAACCTTAACCTTTACGCATTTATTTGTTCCTCTAACTTCATTAAAATATCAAATCTCTCCCCAAAACTTAGGAAACTATTAATGAACAACTATAGTCTATAATTTCACAATAATTAAATTATTATAATGATAGTAATTACACCCCAACACTTTCTTCCAAGCATAACTTGAATTATGACATGAACTTAATTTTATCTGATATTAGTGAGTGTTCCTCTTAATTGTATTTGCTTCGTCGCCATATGCATTTACTTTATATATTTGATTTTCCATATGCTTAATTATACAAGCTGAAAGTTTATCGAGAAGTCTCTCTACCTTCATAAAGTATATAGAAGTTCAATGTATGAGATCATTAATAATAATCACACTTATCGTAAAATTCTATAGAAATTCCACATACATGATGTCTAGAACTGTTAAAACTGGTTGGCCCAACCCAACCCAGTCCAAGCCTCGCAGGTCAAAGAGTTTGATGGGCTAGGACAGGCCGGTCCTTCATTTTAAAGGACCTTAAAATGTATGGCCCAACTCAGCCCTAAAAGGGTCGCGGGTTGGGGCGGGCTAGTTCTTCATTTTTACCGATTTTTTTAAAATTAAAATTTTCTTTTTTCAATCTATATTTGAACTTATAGGTATGCCAATTTGTTAACATTTCTAACATATGATTATATGAACGTACATAATTCTACGATAACCTATAACATGTTCAACACCAATACATCGTCAAACATATTTGAATTTATTGATAAAATTATCTTAATTAACATCACCTTCATCTAAATTCATGTACAAATTTAAAAATTTAAATATTATAAAAAAAACTATATATCAAAAATAAATAATATTTAAATTCACTTCAAAATATTATCGCTTTGAATTTGGGTAAAGTCGTCGTGCAATAAATTTTGAGTAGCAATAAGTGTTTGAATATTTCATGATGGATGCAATCTTTATATTGGGGGTTAGAAATTTCAGTATTTGAAATTTAATGCTAAATGAATAGAATATTGTGTTAAATAGTAGCTAGAACTTATTTAGTAATCACTATTTATATTTTAAATTCTTTTTGTTCATAATTTTCTTTAAGTTTTACATTGAATAGAAATCATTAATGAAACTTCTATAATTGGTGATTAGTATTTAACGCGAAATAAGTAAAATATTATATAAGATATTAAGACTAATTCAGTAAGTACTATTCTTAATTTTTACTTCTTTTTTCACAATCTTCATGTTTTAAATTTAAATTTAATATTTTTTTGGCCCACGGACCAGCTTAACCCAGTCTCGGTCAAACCTCAAAGGCCAGTGGGTTGAATTGGGCTGGACTTATAAGCCCTAGTTTTAAAAGAGCTCAAAAATCATAGTCCAACCCAATCCTAATAACGGGCTGGATTGGGCTTGCCTCAAGGGTCAAATCCATTTTGACGGCTCTAATAATGTCTAATGTAGCCAATTTGATTTTGAATACAAAATTTGAAACAATCGAGATTATCGAATAGCTTGCGCTCTACTCCAACTGTTTTCAAAACAGTTGGTAAATTTGCTAATAAATTTTGTATCAAAATAATTGACATGTTTAAAAGATTAAGAGATAATTAATCATTTTTTTCCAACTCTACCCTTAGAAATAATTATTCTAGAATTAAGATGCACGTAAATAGATGAAGACTAAAAAAATTAATAAGGGTTATATTAGTCAAATCACACTCCTAAATAATTTTTCTTTAAGTGTTGTGCAAAATCTATACATGCCAACTATTTTGAGATGGAAGAAGTATCTTTTGAAACATTTGTGCTTGACTTGGGAAATGCATTCTCTCTCTCTCTTCCGCGTCAGTGGATGGAGACAGGGCCGGCTCAATATCGTTGAGGCCTAAAGCGAAACATCAATGAGGGACTTTAATTTCTTCATTGGGGGCCTAATATCCATTTCACCCTTAGTAAAAATGATTTATAGTCACACAAACATCTTAGACTCATTTTAGACCACAAACTTCAAAAGTCTTCCTTTCTTTTATAAACTCCGTGTCAATTTAAACTAATTCACATAAATTGGGACGGAGGGAGTAATATTTTTCAGAAAAAAATATAACCTATTATTAAAAAATGAGGCCCCCAAAAATCAGGGGCCTAAAGCCTCGGCTTTAGAGCCTTTGCCTAAAAGCCGCCCCTGGATGGAGAACAAGTGTAAATTCAATGAAATGAACACGGAGTACGTACTTCAAGACTGGAGTGAACAACCACAAAATAATTTATCGGGAACTATATAAGAAAAGGCCAAGAACTATATAGATCCGAGACTTTTCTTTCTTGGCCTGGGAGCTAAGTTATGTAGGCGTACAACTCTTTCTAAATTGTATTCGATCATGAATTACCAAAGAATCAATTAATAATATGCATACGGCTGAAGACGTTTTCATAAATGATTTTAGTGTGCCGTGAGTGACTTCTCTATGAATGAGCTGCAATTTCTCTTGTTCCATTTCTTGAATAATTGTTATTCTACCTATGCTTACGATGCCCCTATCGAAGCAAAATTAATCTGATTCTCCAATCATGATTTTAGTTTTTAGATCGGCACTAGAATAGGTGCAAGTAAAAGCTTTAAGGGCAATAAGGGGAAATGAATAAAACATTGAGGACAAAATAACAAATTTTTAAATTCTAAATAACTGCTCCCTCCGTTTAAAAAGGAATGACCTACTTTCTTTTTTAATTCGTTTAAAAAAGAATGATCATTTTCTTTTTTGGCAACACTTTAATTTTAACTTTCCAGATGGCATGTTTAACACCACAAGATTCAAGGGTATTTTGGTACATTTGCCATAACTTTAATTTAGGACCACAAGATTCAAAAATCTTCTTTATTTTCTTAAATTTCGTGTCAAGTCAAATTAGATCATTTTTTTTAAAACGGAGGAAGTACATGTTACTAGTTGGGAAGAAAATTCCACATGCAATACGGAACGATCCCCATATTGAATAATACCCCACTAAAAGCTGTCGCAATTTAATATTATTGGAAACTTACTTTAATTAAAAGAAAAAGGATAAACTAGGTAATGTGCTTTCATTTCCAACTCCTATCCAACTTTTGCCTTTTATTTCTGATCTCTCTCTCTCTCTTTCGTGTGGTTGAGGATATAGTAGAGTACTTCCCTTGAATGACAACATAACTTTTTGGCCATTAAAGCAATGACGTAAGCTCCAACCATTTTGGTGAAAAAAATTAAAGTCTAAAAGATTCAAGGGTCGTCTAATATATCGGATAAGAAAAATAATCTCGAGATAAAATTTAAGATTAATTAATTTTAAGACTGTTTTATCCATTATTATTTGTCCTAAGTCGGAGGTTTTATTGAAAACAAACTCTCTATTTCATCTGAGATAGTGATATAAACAATATATACTTTACCCTTTTCAAACTCCACTTTATGAAAATATCTTGAGTATGTTGTTGTACTATTTTATCCACGGTTTGTATCAAAATGATGGGATTTCTTTCCATATAGAGGGTGGATAAATTAGTCTCATGGATATCTTTACTTATCTAATCTGGTGTATCAAACAATCCGACTTCGTTATTTCCTTCATTTCAATTTATATTTACGTGTCACTTTTTGAATTTGAAATTCAAACAATTGTTTCTTTGATCCTAATTTTCTTTATATATATTTTAAATAAGTTGGATTGTCAATTACTGTGATCAAAATTACATCTTCAACTTCCTCCCTCCCCTATTTTAAGGCAACTATCTCCCTCTTACAAAGCTTACTCCTTTCCCCTTCAATGAATAACTCCGCCACTATCACTCTCCCAGCCGCCGCTTCCGCCGCCGGAGCTGCCGTCAAGCGCCGGAGAAAACTCCATCAATATCAGTCCTTGATTCCTGGACTTCCTGATGATATAGCTCAAATTTGTCTCTCTCATGTTCAACCTCCAACTCTTTACTCCGTCTGCCATTCTTGGCGCCGCTTTGTTTATTCTCCTTCCTTTCCTTCATTCTTATCCATCTATTCCCTACTAAAGCCTTCACAAGCTGACAAAAATTCCGTTGAATTCGCAAATTTCGATCCGATTTCAGCTAAATGGACTTTACTTCCACCTCCTCAGCTTCGTCCACCTCTTCGTCTCCTTCTTCGTCACCCTTCCTTCATCTCACGACACCTTCCGATTCAATCGGAAAGCGTTTCGGGTAACTTTATCCTCCTTGCCGCGACAACTGATCCTTTATTGCCGGCCTTATCTACGCCACTTGTTTTCAACCCGAGAACCTGCAAGTGGACTAATGGTCCCCCACTCGCCACCCCGCGACGCTGGTGCGCTGCAGGAGCGTCGCGGGGAGTGGTGTACGTCGCGAGTGGGGTTGGGTCCCACTATAACCCTGAGGTAGCTCGGTCAGTTGAGAAGTGGGACCTGAATAATAACAACCGTAACCATCTTTCTAAGTGGGAGAAAATGAGATGTCTTAAAGATGGGAAATTCAGTAGAGAAGCAATTGAGGCTGTAGGATGGAGAGGGAAACTGTGTATGGTAAACGTGAAAGGCGATGCAGCAAAGGAAGGAATAATCTACGATGTCGAAAGCGACACGTGGCAAGAGATGCCGGAGGGGATGTTGATGGGATGGAGGGGTCCAGCGGCCGCGATGAAGGAGGAAGTTATTTATACGGTGGATGAATCGAAAGGAGCATTGAGGAAGTATGATCATGGAAGAGATTGTTGGATAGATATTTTGGAGAATGAGATGCTTAAAGGTGCACAACATATGGCTGCTGCTGGTGGTAGAGTGTGCGTGGTTAGTGGCGGTAGTGAGGGGATAGTGGTAGTGGATGTGGTGGCGGAGCCGCCGCGTTTGGTGGTAGTGGGAACTCCGGTGGGGTTTCAGGTTTTGGACGTACATATTTTGCCAAGGATGAACCAATTGGAATAGTGGTAGTTTTTTCCCTTTTATTTTCCAATTTTTTTCATTTTTTTTTCCAGGTAAATTTGGGATACTTGTCAATTTTTGTTGCTTCTTTTTTTTTTTTTTTTTTTTTTTTTAATAATATCTCTCTTTGTTGGAACGAAATAGATGTATACAATTTAACACAAATTCTGGCCATGAAAAAATATGAACATCCTTTGAACATTGTCATTTCAGATTTTTTTTTGGGTATGATCATATATTCATCTTAATATTTATATTTTAATGATAAGAATTTTGTGGATATGTTGAATTTTAAAGATCCAATGTTCACTCGAACATAATATTATCGATCTTCTAATCAGTAGATAGAACTAGCATCTTTAAGTATATATCCTCCTATCACATAACATTTTGGTAGCACTCCATTTCAGCCATCTAACTTTGATTATTTGTGTAACAACTTTGCTTATCATACTTAATCTTGGAACATTGAGCATAGATACCTTAAATATTGCATTACGCACCATATTATAGGGTCCATACCCATTTAATGGAAAAGGAAAATTAAAATGAATAACAAAATACAAGTTGCTTGTGGGCAACAACACTTGTTTTTTGATAGGTGACAATTTGTCAACCTGTATAAGCTTGTTGTGGGTAGATTTGTAAATTGTCAAGTTGCACAACTTGCAACAAATCCAAACAAGATTTGCAGATTGTCAAGTTGCACAACTTGCAACCAATTCAAACAAAACTTGCAAATTGTCAAGTTGCACAACTTGCAATAAATTCAAACATTTTGATTGGATGATATGTTGGTCATCTTTCCTATAAATAAGAGATATCATTTCCTCATTTGGAACACAACCAAAAAAACAACAACAAAAAAGTAGTTGTGGAGAGTATCTCATAGAGAGTGTGAGAAAATAGTGTGTGAGAAAAAATAGAGAGTGTGAGCGGTATTATAGTGAGCTGAAAAAAATCAAAAGAAAGTTATTTCTTTTGAGTGTAGTGGTTTCTAGAGTATTTAACTCGGATCTACAAAGTTAAAATTTCTCATTATAGTGAATTATTTTGCTCCTCTCGGACCCGTGGTTTTTTTCCCTATTCAGAAGGGTTTCCACGTTAAAATCTTTGTGTCTTTGTTATTCCTTTTGTTGATTATCGTATCACGATGCTAAGTTATTATTCCGCTATTATTACCGCAATCGAAGTGCCGATGCAAAATCACAATCATAAAAGAAACGATTTTGTATCTTCTACATATGTCGTCACACTAGCAACTACTCCATATATTATACATCTTTTATAACATGTCTAAGTACTTTCTTCTCCAACACCAAGGAGGAAAGAAACCATTAAACAAAATTGTCTCATTAATTTAGTTTATGTACGATTTCGTTGTTATTAGTAGGCGTTTGAACATACGATTTCATCTCATGATTCAGCGTTTGGACATGCGATTTTACGCTGATTTCATATCATGAGATGAAATCCCAAATTCTCCAAAAAGCTTTATTTGAGAATTTCATATCAGGATTTGGGATTTTTCAAATGCAAAAGTTAACCCATAAGTTTATATTTTGTAAAAAATACCACTATTTATATCTACCAACCATTTATTTCATATGTAAATAAAATTTATAGTTCATATTATTACTCTTTAAATCATTTATATCTCATATAACCATTACTTTCACCGACATAAAATTTATTATTACTTCAAACCAACTCCTACTTTACCATTTATTATTCATCAAATCTATTATTTTTGATCAAATTCATTCACCAACCAAATTTATTACTATTTCATTCGAACTAACGCTTAATAACCAAGATTGTCCATACAATGTGGGAGAACTATATTAAAGAGTAGTACACTACAATTCATGTTTAATTTTACTTTTTTATTGAACTAAAGTTTGATCAATAAATGTTGAATTTTTGTAGAATAACTTTATGATAATGTATTATACTTTGTTATAACTTTTACTTATCTGGTCACTTAATTCTGAGATTATATTGCTGATGTTGTTTAGTAATAAGCTTCTTCCTTGTGTATTATGCTGTTTTTTTGGAGTTATTTTTCTTCCTCTCTAATTTCGAGTTGAGCTTACAAACATCATGAATGACGAATCTTTTTTCTTTTTACCTATTTTTGCCTTTCGGCAGTTCTAATTGGTACTAACAATAATTTGTTACTTTTAAAAAGTGGGGAAGTGTTTTTCCTGCAAAAGACAAAAGAGGATGATATATTTGGCCAACAGCCGTAATTCTGACATAATTATATGGCAACTTTATGGTTTGAACTTGAAGGAAAGTCATGGGAGCCAAAATCTACGTCCATTGTGTATGCAACTCAATTTTCAAACCAACAATGAATATATACACGTTTTACTTTCTACTTTCTAGAGTTCTCAAAATGGCAAAAGTCATAAAGAAAACTTCGTTAATCAACCTTTTCGATTGACCATTCAAAGTCAACTAATCACGTTAACTTTATATTTATACCACTTGAATTGTCTACTCTTCTGTTTTCTTGTACTCCCTCCGTTTAAAAAAGAATGACCTAGTTTGATTTGGCACGGAGTTTAAGAAAATAAAGAAGACTTTTGAATCTTGTGGTCCTAAATTAAGGTTATGACAAATGTACTAAAATGCCCTTGAATCTTGTGCTGTTAAACATGTTATGTGGAAAGTTGAAATTAAAGTGTTGCCAAAAAAGAAAAGGGTCATTCTTTTTGAAACGGACTAAAAAAAAAGTAGGTCATTCTTTTTGAAACGGAGGGAGTATATATTTTAAAAAAATTAAAAAAGAACCAGAAATATCCTTTAAGTATTGAAATTAATTTTAAAATACGCTTCGTTTATCTATTGGGTCAAAAATACCCCTCCATCTACCTTTATGACTCAAATATACCCTTACAACTAATTGTCATTTTTTAAACCATAATTAAAAATTCTAAAAAGAGCCAGAAATACCGTTTAAGTATTGAAATTGGTTCAAAAATACCCTCCGTGTACCTATTGAGCCAAAAATATACCTTCATCCACCTTTATGGCTCAAATATACCCTACAACTAACTGTCCTTTTTAAACCATAATTGAAATTTTTATTTATTACGTATCAGCTTTCTATTGATTGCAAATTAAATTAATTTAAATCTTATTATCTTATAACCAAACTCGGACCCAACTAAAACTACCAGACCCAATCTATTAAACCTGACCCAATCTAATATACCCTGGTAAAGTGAAATTTCAACTACCATAAACACCAAGAAAAAGCAAACTAGTTACACCAGAAAACTAATTTATTTTTTTAAAAAAAATTCTAAGCAGCTCAATTTTATCCAATATCCGATACGCATTACCAAATTCAGATTGCAAGTAAGAACTCTGAAACAATTATCCGAAAATAGAATAAAGGTAGTAACTTGCGTTGCTGAGATAGAGTTTGAGCAACCCATTTGAGCAAATGGATCTTCTCACCATACCCATTTGACAAATCTTTAGATGTCGACGAATTACCCAGCTTTCCATTGGGGCGGATTTATAAATTGGGTCGGGTAGTTTTAGTTGAGTTCAGGTTTGGTTATAGGATAATAAGATTTAATCAATTTACTTTGCAACCAATAGAAAGTTGACACGTAATAAATAAATTTTTTAATTATGATTTAAAAAAGGATAGTTAGTTGTAAGGGTATATTTGAGCCACAAAGGTGGATGGAGGGGTATTTTTGGCCCGATAGATAAACAGAGAGTATTTTTGAACCAATTTCAATACTTGAAGGATATTTCCGACCCTTTTCCGTAAAAAAATTAAATATATAACATATATTAATAAATATAGCCAAAAAATCCTAACTGAAATGTGGAGAGAAACACAACTAGGTGAAAGATTTCTTAGTGTCTCCGGTGTAGCTGTTTAAAGAGAGTATTTTTTTTTAAGTTTGGTTGATGTGTATTTTTATATATTTACCCTTTTTCCTCGGTGGAGGACAAGATGCGGAAAGCAAGACTAAGATTGTTCGGGCATGTAAAAGGAGATGTCTGGATGCCTCAGTGAGGAGGAGTAAGGGGCTGGCAGAATAAGTAGACTGAAGAAGTAATAGGAAGAGGTGATTAAATAGGACATGGTATGGTTTAAGCTTACCAAGCACATGATCTTAGATACGAGGTTGTGGAGGGCATACATTAGGGTGGAGGGTTAGTAGGGAGCAGTATGTTGTCTTGTTGTCTGCCATACTAGTAGTTATAGTATTGCCCTAGTAGTTTCTTGTCATTTGATTTTTGTTATTATTTGTTGTTGCTTGTACTTCGACTATCATATTACTGTGTTATACAATATCCTGTTATTATCTGTTATTTTTTTTATGTCTGTTACTTTTTTCTGAATTGCTTTGGAGTATCTTTCTGAGCCGAGGGTCTTTCGAAAATAACCTCCCTACTTATGAGATAAAAATAAGATCTAAGTATACTCTACTCCCAACACCCCATTATATGGAATGATACTAGGTATGTTGTTGTTATACACTTCCCCTCTTTCCATAACAAAAGAAAAAGAGGAGAAAGACTTAATTCATTTTGGTTTGTATTTTTCTCGCTACAATTTCAACTTGCTTTCTATATGAAAAAGACAAAACTATTATTTATTACTTTTTATATGTATTTTTCCTTCTCCATACTTTCACACATTGTTTATGAAGAAAAACATTTTTTTCTTTGGTCACTTTGATGATTAAATAGATTAAGAAACAACAAAAACAGAAAAATAATTACAGTCCTAAATAGACCAACTAATTTATAATTTATGTAAAATATCTTTATATATATATATAGGCTGTGGATGCTTATACTAAATATACATATAATATATATAATTAATCTATAAATTGTATATATTTCAATCATATTGGTCAATAAATTTTGCCAGATTGTTGTAGTGATTGTTGTCATTTTGTATGCTTTGTCATGTTTTTTTTAACATTTTATCTTGGCTTCTTCTCGCTCGTTTTTTTTCCCTTTTAGAACTGCTTGGTAATGTTTTTGATTGAGCTAAGGCCCTATCAGAAGCAATATATCTACCCTACAAGGTAGTAGCATGGTTTGCAACTATGCATACACACCACGTTCCCTAAATTTCACTTGTGGAACTATATTAAGTATGTTGTTGGTAAATTTTTCTAGAAAAGATAGTTTAGAATGGGATGAGTTGGATACTGACTTGTTATTTAGCCGGGTTTAATCAAACTATCTTAATCCAATCAAACTTTAAATTGGTTAGGTTATAACCCCCTCATTGACACAATACATTTTGACCCATCCATTTGATGATACACTCAGCACAATTTTCGCCAGATGTACAGTCAGAAATCTTTATAACGTAATCTCTTTATAATGATAGTTCACTATAGCGGCCTAATTTTCTCAGGAACAAATTTTTCATGTTATATTTTACTTCTGTATAACAGCATTCTACTATAACATTAATGACGTTTGCTATAGTGGTACACTCATTTATAAAATTACCTCTTTATAACAACATACTCAACTATTATGTAATTATATTTTGTAAGAAATATATTATGTAAAAAGTAAAATATCAAAATATTTATAGTAATCATCATTAAAAGGAAATAAATTGTATTTAAATGGTGCACATCAGTTATTTTATAACTTCACAAGGAAAAGGCTATTAATGTTTGCCTTTTTTTATTTTTTATTATTCATGCTCTTTCTAATTTTGCATACTTTTGTTTATAACATCTAAATGAGATATGGACGTCAAATGTCAATATACATATAAAACAACATCTCTCTATAGTAACCATAAAATTTTTGGACAAACACTGCCACTGTAATGAGGTTTAAGCGTATATATATATATAGGAAAAAAAGAAAAGTAATCGGTACTCCCTCCGTCCCATTTTTTTTGGTCATCTTACTAAAAACAAATGTCCCATATTAGTTGATCATTTACTAAATCAAGATAGAATTAATTAATTTTTTCTCATTTTACCCCTACAATTAATTATAATTCCTATGCCTAATGAATATCATTAATATGGGTAAAGGGTAAAATAGTAAAAACTATCACTCTATTTATGATTTCTTAATCACCGTGTAAAATGAAATGTGCCTAACTAAAATGGAACGGAGGGAGTACTATTTACCAGGCTTGTATCCCAAGATGGGCTGGCTTGTATTGGGCGTGGTAGACCAGCCCATTATACAAAAGGGACCCGAATGACGAAGTCACCCATTTACCGGGTTCGTATACTATCAATATTTTCTTCATTATCTTTCCTCTTTAAACCCTAAATAAACCTAGCTCAAATTATTGTAACATTCCACTTGACGTGTCACCATTTACGATTCAAGGAGGTAAAAGCACCCGCATACCCAATTATACACGGTGCATTGTTGCATATACTGTTGTTGTTTTACCCAATTTTCCGTGAATTTTAGACCTATGTGTGTATTTTTGTATTTTCATGTTTCATTTGATGGGTATGTCGTAAGTTCTTGAAATCTAAACATACAGAAATAAGGAAAATTATGACTTTTGCAATGAAAAGTAGTTTTTGTTTTCAAAGTAAAAAAAATGAAATTTGAAAATTGGAGCTATGTTTGGCCATGAATACAAATTGGGTGTTGAATTTTTGCAAGTAATTTGGAGTGAAAAAAGAGTGAAGTTTTTTGGTGTTTTAGAAATTCCTGAAAATTCCGGACGTGTAAAAAAAAGTAAAAAAATTCTTTTATGTGTGTGCATCTTCTTGGTGTTATCAGTTTCATATTAATATAAATCCTACTTAGAATGGTTAATATCAAGATTGGGAAGCATCGGATTTCCTTGGTATTACTCCCTTTTCCAAAATTTGAGTGCATTATCTCTTTACAAGAGACTCAAAAGAAAAAAAGAACTTGACATAGTATTTGAAACTTAGATGTTGTAATTTTGAAATGGAGAGAATTGCAACTTATTGTAGTTTTTGTACAATTCTGAATTGAAATTCTTTTCGAAAATAGTTTATCTATGTTGGATGTAAATTCGTTAATTAGTCGAATTTAACCCTTGAAAATTGAAACGGAACATTTTGGAGTAGAGTACTATAGTTTTCATTGAAGGGGTCGTGCCCTTGCCTTTTCTTGTTAGTTTCATCAAGAAGAAGGCTTCATTTACTATTTGTTGTGATCAGTTTGCCAGCATCTTCTCTCCAGCAGGGGTTGTTGTGATTCTACATTTGCTCGAAACACATGGCTGAGAGACATTCTGTTGATCAACAGCAAACTCCTGAATCACAGATGCAATCTCCTGCTTCAAGGGATGACATGATTGCCTGTGTGATGGCATTAGAGGCTGCTTTGCTTCCCTGCTTGCCTGCACGAGAGCTCCAGGCAATAGACCGTTCAGCCCATCCTTATCATCAGAGTGAGTAGCTTTAGGCTTATTGATTGTTCCCCAACATTTGTGCAGGAATAAAGTTTGTATTGTTTCCTTTCCTATTTTAGTCTTTTGTTTTTGTTGCTATCTATTGAGACACTTCAATGAGTCTCCAACACTAACAAGAGTTTCACGGACAAAGGCTAGGCACAAGAATACATTTAGTCTCCTTATACAATTGTATCTCTACATTAGAATGTTGTAATTATAAATACATGACTGCTGTATATTCAAGTTCAAGTGAATAAGAAATCACCCTTGCAATTTGCAGCTTTGCCAATTTGCTCTCTGTATATACTTTCTTGTTCCTAACATTGTATAAGAAACCACTCCGACCTCCTCTGCTTCTTCTCAATCTTCAGAAATTCTAATCTCTTCTTCCTTTCCGACACTTACCCATGCTCATCACTTCATATCTATCAAACTATGGGCGACAAATTACTTATTTGGCGAACACAATTGTTGTCTTCTCTTCGTGGACAAAACCTCCATGGTTACATCGACAGAAGCCACCCTTGCACTCCCCCCTTAATTGGTACAACAAGATCAGATGATCTTGAGCCTCTTAATTTCATCCCTATCCAAAGAAACATTGCCCCTAGCCATCAGACTGAACACCCTTAAAGCAGCCTGGGATGCTGTCGCGGCTGCTTTATCCTCTCCATCCAACACAGGCATTCTTAATCTTCATATGCACCTACAAAACCTGAAGCAACGACCTTACTGTCACTCAATATTTACCTAAGCTAAACTCATATCCGAAGAATTAGCTTCTGCTGGACGCCCGCTTTTTCTCGCCGATCATAACATCTACATCTTCAAGGGGCTCCGCTCTGAATTTAAGGATACCTCTGATCGTTCCTTTAATTCTAATTATAATAGGGGTCGTGGCAGATTTAATAGAAGGCGTGGTGGCAGAGGTAGTTGCTCCTACAATTCACTGAATTAATCACCTAATGCACAAGCCTGGCAGCCTCCAGATCAGCGTCATAAGTGTCAAATTTGCAATGACACGAATCATCTAGCTTCAACATGTTTCCAATGCTACAGCCTTAATATGAGCCCGGCCGCTTACCTATCGCACCAAGCTCCTGTCTCCGCTATGGTTCCCCGGCATAGGTGCTACACATCACATTTCCCTCGGATCTCACCAACTTTCATCAGGTTGAAGACTATAAGACTATAAGGGATCGGATCAAGTTCATATCGGCAACGGTCATGGTCTTCCCGTTCATCATGCTGGTAATTCTCTTCTTCACACTCCTTCACGAGCCTTCTCGCTTAAGAATATTGGTCACGTTCTTTCGATCACTAAACATTTACTCTTTGTTCAATGTTTTGCTCGTTATAATGTTGTTTTCTTTGAATTTCACCCTTTTCATTTTCTTGTTAAGGATCGAGATACCAAGATACCTCTTCTTTCCGGTCAGAGTAATGACAGTCTCTTCATACTCCAATCTTTTCCTCCACTGATTAAATCCTGTCCATCGGCTCTCTACTCAATCAAGGCTTCACCCTCATGCTGACATCTCTGTCTTGGCCACCTGTATCATAGAGTTCTTCAATAATTCTTAAGAAAAATAGCTTACCTTCATCTAGTTCTAGTTCTAGCTTTAATAAAGTATGTGAAACTTGTCAGTTAGGCAAATCACCAAAATTGTCTCTCCCTTTGAGCATTAACAGAAGTTCTTCAATTTTGCAATTATAATATGTTGATATTTGGGGTCCTGCGTCTCTGCTTTCATCTCTGGGACATAAGTATTTTCTTGTTTTTGTCGACGATTTCACTAGTTATCCTATTGCGCTTAAATCTGATGTTCTAACCGTGTTCCATCAGTTTAAATCTCTCGTTGAACGCCAATTTAATACAACTATTAAAGACATTCAATCAGACTCGGGTGGGAAATTTCGTTCAGTGTCTCCTGTTCTCAATAAACTCGGCATATCACATCGTGATTCATGGCCCCATACTCATGAACAACAAGGTGGAGTTGAAAGCAAACATTGACATGTTGTCAAAACGGTCTAAGCCTCCTTACTCATAGCTCGAGCCTTGCTCGTTATTGGAAATACGCCTTCGAATTTGTTGTTTTCCTCATCAACCACCTGCCCTCCGTTTCCACACAGCCTCTCATCGTATTAACTGTTCCAAGTTCCTAACCGGATTACTCCTTTCTCAAAGCATTTAGATGCTTGTGTTTTCCCTACTTGTGACCTTACAACAAATACAAGTTTGGGAAAATAGTTTTAAGGCCACTCATTGAAAGTTTGCTTTAGGCCACCAATAGAATTGAGCCGACCCGAGTTGCTTGTTCTAACACTCTTTCCATTTTTTTAATTCCTGTACTTATTCATGCTTGTTCAAGTGTAGTAATTTCATCTTATTCCTTGTTTTTGCTAAATGAGTTCCAAATTTGTTGTTCTTCAGTTGATGTTGAGAGACATGCGAGAGATTTCATGGAAGCAGCGAAAAAGCTTCAACTTTATTTGATTGGGTTGCAGCGTGAGGACCTGCCTTCCAAACCAGATATGCTCAGAAAGGTAAGTTGGGGTGACATCGATTATCTTATCCAAAAAATAAAAGACAAAATTTTGATGATATGAGTTCTAAGAGGACTACTTATGTTTTCCACTAAATTTTGGCATTGCTAACTGAGTATTCTGGATTCCTATTAATATGAATAGGAGATTGCAAAAATGGAGGAGGAGTTGAAAACAAAAACCGAGCTTATAAGTAAGCAGGAGAGACTGATCCAAGAATGGAGGAAGGAGTTGAAGGACCAATTAGACAAACACAACATGGAGTTGGAACGGGTGTAAACTACTGCAGATCTGTGATGTAAACAGCTGTACAAAAATTTCTTCTTTTGCGAAGTCCAGTTTTATTGTTTTATCTTGCTCTCATTCCGTAGCATTCTGTATTTGAAGGTGGTAGTATTCTGTATTTGAAGTGGTAGAGGACAACGAGCTCACTACAGAGATGACTCGTTGCGAGTTTGTTTAAATGTGGGGCTGAGGCTAGGATGAGCATAGTTGGAGGACAATCTTGACACAAGGAGGATAAGTCAGAAGACATAACTCCTTGTGAGTGTAGCTCACTACATCTTGGGTAGCTATTGCAGCTGCATTTGTCTCTGTAGATTTCTCAACAGTGATGCAAATTCCAGTACATCTCAATTATAGATGGAGAGAAAAAAACATTGCTGAGCTTCATGTATCCTAGCATATTAGAAGAGGTTCAGTTTGATTGAGAACTTCATCTTCATGATTTACTCATTACTTGTAATTGTTGTATGAGATCTTTCTGCATTTTAAGGTTCTTACTGTCCCTGCGCCTCCCTGAACGTTGAACTCATTTGCACTAAGAAATTTTGATCTTCTATCTATTTTTAGTTGCCTGGATGTTAGCAGGTTTATAGAAGTATCGAGCAGCAACCGTTATCTTGGTTTGGATTCCTAATTTGAAAGATGCAGACAGTTATCTTTTGGTTGGTAAGGTGTTAACGAAGGCTAAAGTGCTAGACTTTTGTCATACCATGTTCTTTTTAAGAGTTTTTTTCGCCCTACAGTGACCCTTAGTTGGGCTCAACCTTTGTGAAGCATCTCTACTGTTCAGCTAACATTACTCAGGCCTTCCTGATAAATTTCATATATTTGTGGAAGAACATACATGCTACTCAGATTTCATGGTGAATTGGAAGAATAAAAAGAAGAAAGAAAGAAAGGAAGGAAGGAGGAGAGGAAAGAAAAACGGGAAGTAAAATGATTCTGTTACAAAATATAAATGATCACCTATTCACCAATATATAGTACAGACTCTCATGACCACTGTAATAACTAATTGACACCTGTTAAACTCCTAACTAACTAACTGCACAATCCATCTACTGCATAAGCTTAGCTAATTACAGTGTGTCTAATCAAGGCACCTTAGTGCATTTATCCAAATACTTGTTTAGGTGTACGCGCGTACCTCAGTTTAATGAGTTCAAACGTTACACTAAACAAGATATTTGTTTAAATAATAAAGATGAATGCCATAAGAATTTTTTATTTTGGGGTGGTGGTGGGTGATTTTGAGAGTGATAAACTTTGTAACTTATTTTCCCTACTTTGATTAAGGAAGTCATTTTCCTTAGTTTGAAGGAACTTGTTTTCCTAGAATTTTTTTTTTTCAAATTTTTTGCCAAACGAGCATGAGAAAATAAAATAGAAAACCATTTTCTAGAAAATATTTTCCTTCATACCGATCGAACACACCCAGTCTATTTTCTTTAGTTTGATCCGTTTCTTTGAGAGGCAATTTTTACTATTTTGGTGTATAGTACAGTTTTTTGTGTTTTAGTTTTTAGGATTTGATGAGACTCTCCTAATATTTTTTGGTTAATTTTTTCAGAGTTCTAAAATCTAACAACTAGAGTTTATTAAACTATTAAGAGGTAGTCTGATCATACACTCATGCCTCCAATATTGTCATTGCATACTCTCACAAGTCGGAAGGTGGCAGAGGAAGGAGGGGAACACTGACATGACCATCTTTTTTTTTTTCGATTGAAGAATCATACTCCCTAGAAAAATAGCATTTCGTAAGTTTTCGGGTCAAGGGTGGACAATACATGAAGACAAAGCAAAGACTCAGATAGATGGAGCTGATATAGCTGATGAAACCAAATTAAAGGACTAAAACTGTTCAAGATTATAGTCAAGAACTACTTTCAACCTATCCCTAATCAGAAGGGATCATTTTTGTCATTTTCTTGAAAGTTGAACTTTTGACACTTGCATGAGATAATTCCACTTGGTGACTTGCATGAGTTACTCTATAATTCCATGCATAATTTGGATGTCATGATCTTCAAAATACAAAACATATAAAGGATTTTTGCATAATTCATAAAGGTGATTTCTTGAATTGACCTACATGAAATTAGTTTGTTGTTGCAAGTTCATCGGAACTGTTATAGTTTGAATACTCATAAGGTAGGGTCGACGTCCGCTTCTCCCAAATTGTACTTGCAAGTTTCCCCGCAAAAAGCTCTCCAAGAACCTTTTGGAGGAGACTGTCCTAGAAAAGCAACTCTGTGAATGCCATTGATTCCACCTCTATGAACACAGGTAACTGGCTCTCCACTCCGAGGCACTAAAAGGGAGCCTTCCAATCCTGGCTTCCTTGGGATGCAATCATGCATGCATCCCCTTTAGCATATGGGGTATCTGAATTAATAAAAATGATAACATCTTCAATAAGAACAAGCATCACACCCATGTTGATCATATCATTGCTTGTGCAACTGAATACCATCTCATGGTAGCTGGAGGATAGAAAATGAAATCACCTGATACCACAATTTAGATTAGATAGGACCCTCCAGCTCTGGGCACTTACAAGCTCAATACAGATGGCTCTGCTACCCAAAAACTGGGGAGAAGTGGCATTGGAGGAGTAATAAAGGACCATAAGGGTAGATGGATCTTCTTTGGATTCATTAAATCTTGCAGACACACTACCGCTAATCAGGCAGAACTTTTAGCCATTCTCCATGGGCTGAAGCTTACAAAGGCTAAAAACCTTTTACCTCTGAAAATCAATATTGATTCGACTAATGTTATTTCTATGATCATAAAGGACCATTTACCATACAATAATATCTTGTTTCAATACAGGTCCTTGAAGCAGATAGGGGGTAACAATACTCAGGTATGTCTTCAAAGAGCAGAATAAGATCGCAGATGTCCTAGCTAAAGAGGGTGAAAGAAGGGGCCTTTTTGGTGAATTGGTAATTTTGAAAGTTCCTCCAGTGTATGCAGAAAAGGAAGTCGAGGCACACACTCTAGGAACCTTTTTAGCAAGGAAAGTCTTCTTGTTACAATTTTGATACTCTGCTCAGTGCACTTGATTGCCTTTTTTTTTTTTTTTTTTTTTAAAAAAGAAACAAATCTAGAATGATTTTCATCAGGACTTCTGTGCACATTAATAGATCATTTGATTTGGATTAGAAGAAAAAGAGAAAATGTAGGGAAAACTATATTGTAGAGCGGTGAAGAGACGTTTCACAGCGAAAATGTAGAGAAAACTATATTGTGGAGGGGTGAAGAGACGTTTCACGAAAAGGGGGAGGCGTTATAATAAATAAATGTTGGTGGAAGAAATTCACATTCTTGACATTTATTGTGGAAGAAATCTTACACCCATATTAAAGATATTTTCTTCCTTGTGTTGCAATAGTGGAAAAGGATGAAAAGTATTATATTCTATTTATATTTTGAGAGAGAAAAATTAATCACAAATAAGTTAATCAAAGACCTACCTTTCTTTGTACATATATCTCACTCAAAAATCACAAACAATATCGCAGTCCAAATCTCAATCAAAACCAAACAAATGAAAGGAAAAAAAAATGTATGAAGGGTATATAGCACTATGAAAAGATAGCTATTGTCCCTTCTCTATTGCAACATATACAATTAATATTTAGTTTAGACGACATACAAACCATATTGATAATGAGTTATCATTAACAATGTTCTTTTCACACACTGGATGACAAATTAGCAGTTATGTCAATTTCTTCTAGCTTACTTTGGCTCAAATCCTTGCTACTAGCACATTTCATAGGTATTTTGATCTCTTCCTTGTCACAACCACTTAACACATCCTCAACATGCCATGTCCAAACAATGTCCTTTAAATTTGGTCTTACTTCCTCCTCAAAAAAATTGGTGTACTCTTGTGAATCACCTGAGATCTTTGAGAACTTAACCACAGCTACTTCTGGAGCCACCTTGAACACCTCGACGGTCACTAATAACCGTGCTTTTGCCCGGTTATTGGAGGAACCTTGGAGCCTCAAGGTTGACCCATTGATCCTTGCAACCTTAAAATTCAATTTATTGGCCAACAATTGAATCTTTGCCATAATGATTGTAGCTGAACACCTCGATGTGAAAATGGACTCCGTCTTCTTCTTGTTCTCAAACAAGCTTGATAAATTGGCACCGGCTGACATTGATGAGATCAATTCAAAAGCATTCAATAAAGCTGGTGAAGAAGGTGATTTAATCATACCTCCATGCTTTAAATATTCCTCTTTTCCAAATTTATCTAACATGGAAAATGTATCATGTTCATGATCAATTAATGAAGGAATCCCATTAATTGGCATTTTAAAACCTTTCCTAAACCAAGGGTCTTTCATTATTCCTGTTATACTAATCCTTTTTTGAGGGTTAGGAACTAATATTCTAGATATTAAACGTTTTGCTTCTGTCGATAACCAAGGTGGAAATCTATATTCAGCTTTGAAAATCTTTCTATATAGATTAACAAGATTAGCGTCTTGAAAAGGTAAACACCCTGCTAGAAGAACATATAATACAACCCCACAAGACCAAATATCAGACTTTCCGCCATTATATCCTTTATTTCGTATTATCTCAGGTGCAATATAGGCTGGAGTTCCACACTGAGTGTATAGAAGTCCATCATTGAGCAATTGCTCAGGTAAAGCCGATAGCCCAAAATCTGTCACCTTCAAATTCTCATTCTCATCAAGGAGGAGATTTTCTGGCTTTAGATCACGATGAGACACTCCACAACTGTGGCAAAATTCAACAGCACTAATCAACTGCTGAAAATATTTACGAGCCACGTCTTCTTTGAGTCTCCCCTTGGCTACTTTGGCAAAGAGTTCGCCACCTTTCACGTATTCCATGACAATAAAGATCTTGGTTTTTGTTGCCATGACTTCTTTGAGCTCGACGATGTTAGGATGGCGGACTAGGCGCATTACGGAGATTTCCCTCTTGATTTGCTCCATCATTTCTTGAGATTTCACTATCTCTTTCTTGATCACTTTGATCGCCACTTCTTCGCCTGTGACAAGGTTTGTTGCATGGAAAACTTTGGCGAACGTGCCTTTGCCTAATTGTTTCCCAATTTCATATTTCTCGAACAATATTTTCTTCTCCATGATTTTGAATCACGAGTAATATCAATTACTCACTTTGTTGAAATTATATACAATGAGCTTGCTAACTACAGAATTAGTAGAATCAATTCCTTGCGCGGCCTATTGTGAGAAAGAGAAGTAGTTGGAAGAAGCTGGGGATCAAAGAACAAGTAATGTTGATGATTTTTGTGAGTTCCAGAACTAAGATTAGAACCTCGAAAGGACATTGATTAGAGAAATATGAATATTGTTTGTGAAAGTAAAATAGCCTTTTGAAAAGGCTAAAGACAAATAATGCAAATGAATTAGATACTCTAATCCTGTGTGATACTGAGAACATATAAAGGAATGTTGGATAACATTTGATAAAGACCATTTCCAATTTTTATAAAAAGTCATGCGCGTGGTGTTTTAGTGGATAATGCACTTCATCGACGCAATGTTGCGCTGTCAGACTGAATTATTCTTTTTAATCTTTTTAATATTGCTACTTAGTGGGTCACCTGTCATATTTTCTAAGTAAGACTTTGTTGGTAGACGAAAGAGGAGTTTGTTGCTGACACGTGCACAAGTGTGATACTGTTTTCACTCGGGTCGTTTGGTACGGTAGGATATCCATGAGACTATTTTATCTGACCCTTGGTATGTAATGTGATAGTAAACTTACCATTAGTATAAATGTTGGATACAATAATTTTAGGATTAGTTAATACCTCATCCCAAGTGATAAAAGTTAATTTCAAATTTTATCTTGAGATTATTTTTCTTATCCGGCGTACCAAACTACACTGGGAGTTTGAGAGAACTTGTTCCATGCCTGTAATCTCTCTATGTCAAACAACAGTGGAGTAGAAAATTAACAGATTTATCTTCCCCCTTTAAACCCCAAAAAAACCCAGCTAAAATTATTGCACATCCCAGTTGAAGTGTCACCATTTACGATTCTTGAGTTGGATTTCGTAGTACCTCATTTTGAATTGCATCTCAAGGAGGTAAAAACACCCAGTTGTCCATGTTTCTTGTTGCATATACTCTTGTTTTACTCAATTTTGCGTGAACTGTAAACCCTCTTCCCTGTGTATTTTTGTATTTTCATATTCTTGTTAGTGTTAAATTTGATAGGTATGTCATAAGTTCTTGAATACCTTATCATTTTTGCCTTGATCATTTGTTATTGCTTGTACTTCGACTATCGGATTATTTTGTTGTTGTTACTGTCGTGTTACTATCTGCTGTTTTTGTCACTATTTGTTATCTCCTGTACGTCTCTCGCAGAAATGCAGGTAAGACTGTCGGTACAGTACGTCTCTTGCGGAAATGCAGGAATTGTAGTACACCGGACTGCCCCTTTCTGTTATTTCCAGTAGGTCTATTACTATCTGCTGTTCTTGTTACTTCCTTTTCTGGACAATTTTGGATGATTTTTCCTTTAGCCGAGGGTCTATTTCTACATCAATTTGAGGCAGAGATAAGGTCTGCGTACACTCCACCCTTTCAGAAACCATTTGGTATGTTGTTGTTGTTGAATCTAGAGATACAAAATTAAAGAAGAAAAAAAGGAAAAAAAATGGCATTTCCTTAGTAGTCATTTGTAGCTGATTCGTAGGAGAAGTCACTCTGTAGTTGTTGAGCGTCTAAATCTATTCCATTTCATGTTCAGGGACAATCATTTAACTTTTTACCAGAAAATATGCTAGAGACACTATGAGTATGCATCCTCTTGGTGGGTTCAGTTTCTTATCAATATAAATCCTTTTGCTAAACTGAAAAATCCTAAGCAGGATGGTAAATATCAAGATTGATTGGGAAGCATCGGATTTCTTTGGTATTACGCCCTTTGTCCAAATTTGAGTGCATTATCATTTTACAAGAGATTCAAACGGTAAAAAAAAAAAAAAAAAAAAAAAAAAGAACTTGATATAGTATTTGAAGATTAGTATGTTGAAATTTGAAATGGAAAAGAATTGCAACATTTTGTAGTTTTCGTACAACTCTGAAATGTTGAGATTCTTTTGGATAATTGTTTTTCTATGTCGGATATAAATTCGAGAATTAGTCAAATTTAACCCTCAAAAATTGAAGGGTAGAGTATTATTGTTGACATTGAAGCGGTTGTGCCCTTTCTTTTTCTTGTTATTTTCAACAAGAAAAAGTCTTCATTTACTATTTGATGTGATCAGTTTGCCAGCAACTTCTCTCCAGCTGACCTTTGAAGTGAGGGTTGATGTGGTTCTACATTTGCTCGAAACACATGGCTGAGAGACATCCTGTTGATCAACAGCAAACTCCTGAATCACAGATGCAATCTCCTGCTTCAAGGGATGACATGATTGGCCGTGTGATGGCATTAGAGGCTGCTTTGCTTCCCTGCTTGCCTGCACGAGATCCAGGCGCCATAGACCGTTCTGCCCCATCCTTATCATCTGAGTGAGTAATTTTTGGCTCATTATAACCTGTCTTTTGCTTGAACAAGTAAAATTATATCTGGAGTCTTGTATCTACTAATAATCTTCGAAGGATGAGATTAGTAGTAACACATCAGCCAGAAGAATGCAACGTAACATAAGTATTACTCCTACACTCTGTATGCCTACTTTTGTTTGCTTTTTGGCTGTCAAAATTTATTTTGGGTCCTCTGCTTTGACCTTTAGTACTGTTAGAAAATTTAGCTATTTGGTGATCTTAAACTATTAAGCTTGACGTCTTGCTCCATTATCCATTTCAATACCAGTACGTAAAGCCCCACTAGCACTGATATAATAATCTGCTAGATTGATATGGGTGATATTTAAGAAGTGTAATTTGTAGAAACTTCTTAGATCCAATGAAACTTTTGTCTTGTTGGAGTTGGCTTTATGATTCCGTGATACCGTGTCTTTGAGTATTGCAATTTACAGAAGCTTCTTGATCAATCAATTAATCTGTCAGCTATACCTCAATCTCAAACTAGTTTGGGTTGGCTGTATGAATATTTTTTTGATTAACTGTGTGAGTATTCCATGTTTGTTGCTATGTTGCTCGAACTCTCCAAAAAAATGTTGCACCCACGTCAGATCCTTCAAAAATGCACTACTTTTGGAGGACCCGATATGCACTCATTGCCACTTTCGAAGAGTCCGAGCAGCATAGGTATGTTCTGATCTACTCGGTCCATACCATTCCAAATTTCCAATGCTCAATAATTTGTCTTAAAATGCAACTTAAGATTTTAAACTAGAAGTTCTTTATATATAGAAGTTGCCTTTATTCTTATATGAAAACTACAGGCTTTTTATATCTAACACTTCTACAGTGATATACAAATAACCTAGAAAACTAAGAATCTTTGCAAACACAAGACCTAATAAAGGTGCCTTTCCCAACTTTTAGCAAAATTGGTTCTTTGTTACCTTTGTAATTTACCTGAGTCTACACTCTATTACTCGTTTCTAGACTTTCATCATGTGACTCATAAGTTTAATACAACAACAATTTGCTTGATTTTTAGATCGATTAAGCAGATTACAGTTTCCCCTTAGTTCTTATTGTCTTATTGTATCTGTTCATCAAAGCTTCATTGAGGTGCCTTGTTTTCTTCCTCTTGAAGTAAATTTGATAAAATTCCAGGCATTTAATGTCCTGTACAAATGGTGGTACTTTCAGGTTCTGATTGTTCCCTAACACCTATGCAGAAATAAATTTTGGATATTTTCCTTTTCGTTTATAGGCTTTTGTATTTGTTTCTCTTTTTCCATTTTATTTTATTCGTTGTGCTAATTCATGCTTGTTCAAGTGTAGTAATTTTCATCTTTTTTCCTGAATGAGTTGCAGATTTTTTGTTCGTCAGTTGATGTTGAGAGGCACGCGAGAGATTTCATGGAAGCAGCGAAAAAGCTTCAACTTTATTTGATTCCGAACCAGATATGCTTAGAAAGGTAAGTTAGGGTAACACCGATGATACTTATCGAAAAAGAAACTTAACTAATAGAAAAGATAAAATTTTGATTATTTGAGTTTTTAGAGGACTACCAATGTTTTCCACTAATTTTTGCATAGCTAATGGAGTGATGTGGATTCCAATTAATATGAACAGGAGATTGTAAAAATGGAGGAGTTTTTTTTTTTTTTTTTTTTAATTTTAAATGAAGGAAGAGTTGAAAACAAAAACTGAGCTTTTAAGTAAGTAGGAGAGATTGATCCAAGAATGGAGGAAGGAGTTGAAGGACCAATTAGACAAACACAACATGGAGTTGGAAAGGGTGTAAATACTATCCAATGTGAGAATGATATTAGGCCTTGGCCCAAATCAAATAATGCAAGCATTCTACTTTCTTTTTCTGTTCGTTCGTCTGATTAGAAGTGGGCTAAGTTGCCCGGACTCTTCGAAAATGACATCAGGTGTGTGTCGGATCCTTCAAAAGTAGTGCATTTTCGAAGGATCCGACACGGGTGATGCAACATTTTTGGAGAGTCCGAACAATTTAGGAAGTGGGTCTTCGAGGCTATCTATCTATTTCCTTTCTTTGTTCGGTTGTTCATGAAAAATGAGACAAACGACTGACTGATATTCGAGCTTAAAAAAAGCCCAGGACAAGAGTATTCAAATAGGGAGAATAAGGGAGAATAAGAGAGTTCATTTTGGACTCCAAAGTAGGCCAGCTCATGCAAGAAAATAGTTGAAAAGAATTACTACTCCCTCTGTTCCAATTTATATGACACACTTTCCTTTTTAGTCAGTCCCAAAAAGAATGACACATTTCTATATTTGGTAACAATTTAACTTTAAAATACCCATTTTACCCTTAATGAAATGATTTACAACCACACAAATATCTATAACTCATTTTAGACCACAAATTTCAAAAGTCTTCCTTTATTTCTTAAACTCCGTGCTAAGTCAAAGTACATCACATAAATTGGGACGGAGGGAGTACTACTTATCATTATCAATTTTTTTTTACCTTTTCTTTCTTTGTCTTTTTCGTAATCCTAGGCATCTCGAATTGGAGGAGAAGCATGTTGCTGATCGATAGTATAGTATAAGTAGTCTACTTGCTTTCTTTAATAATACTTTGAATTCTTTTCAGAATATTGCACCTTTTCTTGAAATAATTGGTTTTTGATGTACTTAATTATCGACTAGTGGTGTTATTGTTCAATAATATTATATTCCATTTGTAGCTGTTATTTAAGGTTACTGTTATTTACTACTACATATTATAAGTCTACTTGCTTTCTTTAATAATAACTCTTTTCAGAAATCGCACCTTTTCTTTAAATAAATAGTAGTAATTGCTTCGATGTACTATAGTGGAGTAATTATTCGATATATATTTGAGTCGAGAGTTTACTTAAAACAATTTCTCTACACCACAAATGTAGAGATAATTAAGGTCTGAGTACATTCTACTCCACAAAATTATCCAGTAAATGTAATTATGTAAGGCAGTTTTTACAATTTTCTGTATACATACTATATATTTTGTTTGAATCTCTCCAATAAAGATTAAAGATTGGCTCAATGATTTAGGAGGTTCAAAATTCATCTTGAAATTTCAAGTTCAAACCCCAAATACTACATTTTATTTTCAAATTTCCTGAGTGAGAATTCTGAATCCGCTACTCTTCAAAACTTTAATTCAAAGCTGAATATACTAACTAGCTACTAGCTAGAGTAAGATGTTAGCTTAGAGAAAAACTGAAGTATCTTTTTCACTAGAAATTTATATTTGAAAATAAAATAAAAAAGAATGCTTGAGCTGCATGATGTGATAACTGAAAACTTCACAATTTTAACTTCTACTACTCCCTCTGTCCCAATTTATATGACTCACTTTCTTTTATAGTCGGTCTAAAAAAGAATGAAACATTTCTTTATTTAGTAACAATTTAAATTTAAAATGCTTATTTTACCCTTATTGAAATGATTTACAACCACACAAACATCTAACTCTTATTTTAGACCGCAAATTTTAATTTTTTTTTTCTTGCTTAAACTTCATGCTAAGTTAAACTAACTCAGATAAATTGGGACGGAGGAGTAACATTCAAAAGAATGTTTTTTTTTTTAAAGATAGGTGCAAGTACCCTCCAACTTATACATTTTTGCACTCTAGCAATTAATTCTTTCGTTTTCATTTTTCTTTTTTCAATTCAGAAGTGAGTCTAAAATTTGAGTGTTACGTGTTCAACTTTAAGGTCCTAGCAGACATTCATTATATATTAAAGTTATGAATTCAAACAAATTTGATATCACAAAGCTACATTAATTTATTTTAGTAGTGAGTTGAGATTAACTCGATATCAGTACGACATTTTAAATTTGAGATAAAAGTGGGTTAAAATTGAAAGTTTTTTTTCCACCGAAACTTAAACACTTAATATTATTGTTGTAATAGCCCAATTAATTTTTAATGAAGGGTTAATTGGTAATTTTTAACCAATTATAATTATTAATTAAGAGGATTTAAAAGGAGTGGGCCACACCCACTCCCTTGTTTAGTTTTTTTTCACGACTCAGTAACAAAAAGAGTAGAAAAAAAGAAGAAGAAAAAGCTAGAGCAATTAATTCCCTTATTTTGAAGGAGAACAAGAAAACCTGCGAAAGCAGATTTTTTGGGAGTTCATAGATCGCAACCTCTGTTCCAGAGTGAAAGGCTTTTCAGGTAAGTAGAATCACTTTCTGTTTAGCAGTAGGTGTGTCACGATGGTGTAAATGGATTTGTATTTCATGAGAATGGCTGAAAGTAGTAATTATCCTCCGTCGTTGTATTAGTTTTAATAATGATTGGGGCATTAATCATTAAGGATTGGACAATTAATTTACTTTAGTAGTGAATTCAGATTAACTCGATATCAGTACGATATTTTAAATTTGAGATAAAAGTGGATTAAAACTGAAAGTTTTTTTTCCCCGAAACTTAAACACTTAATATTATTGCATCAACGAACTACGTAGAATTTAAAGGCACATTTAGCATCATCCATGATCCATCTTGGGAAAAGTTTCTCCCAAGAGATCCCCTTCAACAAAGAAATTGAAAATCTAGCTAAATTATGAGCTAATTTGTTCAAACATTTAGGAATATAGATAAAATCGACATGATCCAACATGTTTGAGAGCTTTCAAATGTCTTTACGCATCACTTCTATCTTCCATGAAGTATCCACTCGTTTTTGAATCATATCAGCAATATTTTTACGTTGGATAAAATCTTCACACTCTTCCACTCTTTACTAGTAGCACATTCAAGAGCTTTCCCAATAGCAATCGCTTCAGCGATCATGGCTTTCCCAACATATTTGATTGGGGATCCATGGGCATGAAATGGTTTTCCAAGGCTATCCAGAGCCGCAACACCGATTCTTGCCCTTTTAGCATCATTCTGCAATCCATGTATACAATAAAACACAATTTTGTACATTTGTTAAATTGAACATATGAGAATTTCTAGGGGAACAAGAAGAGAAACTTTTCGTTGATAAATTTTTATATTCTTCATACTCGAATAGAGATTTAGAAACAATATCTCTTGCTTCTAACCTTTCATGATTAAACAACCAAATATTCCTATCTTTCCAAGTTTGCCACATTACATTGACACTCAAACTTAACAATTCTATAGATTCAGGAAAAGACTTGGTATTTAAGAACAGATCATACCAACAAATAAAAAAATCAGTAATATTTTCACTACCTGGCCAATTTATAGGACATTGCTTCCACACAAGTTGAGACCGAGGACATTTGAATAACATATGCTCTATATCCTCATGTCCAAGACCACAAAGCTTAGTTTTTACGCTAAATTATTATTGACGTGTAAAGAGTTAACCACACATTTTCGCAAAAAATGCTTAAGCTTATTTTTAATTCCTAACTTCCATAGGAATAAGTCCCAAAAACTTTTAGGAAAAGAGTGACAACTTGATTGAGCTTCCGAGTTTTTCAGTGTCTTATCAACCAACTCCTTAGCTAAGTAGTAACCTGATTTAACCTCATAATTTCCTGTTTTTGTATGGTGCCATATTAACCCATCATTAGAACCTGTAGTAGAAATTGGGATAGACATTATAGCATCTACATCTTTAGCTTCAAAAATTGAATTTAGCTCTTGTACTTTCCATGTATGCATATCTTCATCAATCAAGTCTCAGACCATTAAATCTAAATTTCTCTGTCCATGAATACTCGTAAGAACAAAACCATAGTTATTTGGTATCCAAGGATCAACCCAAACATTAAGGTGTCTTCCATTAGAAATCCTCCACCGTAATCCTTTAACCAAAAGATCTCTTCCCCACAAAATACGCTTCCATAGCTATGATCCAGTAGAAGGTGTTGTAGCTTTTAGAAAGATTGAGTTAGGAAAATATCTGCTTTTAAGAACTCGAGCTAGTAGAGAATTCGGGTTCGACAGAATTCCCCAAGCTTGGGACTGATTAATTCGTGAATAACAACTGCAAGGAAATTAAATCAAGCATCAAGCTGATTAATTTCAACATGAAAAGTAACATGGAAAATCCAGCAAAAACATAATAAGGAAATAAACTTGAACAGAGCATCATCGATCGCTCAACAATCTTCAAGTGTAATCTCAGCAGATTCAATGGCGACAAATTCAACACCAGTTTTTGGGACCAGAGTTACGACAATATTGTTTTCATCTTCCAGGCCAATTTCCTCGAGCAATTCCGTAATGGCCAGCTCGAGTTTTTCAATCGTAGCGATATGTGGTTGATTGCGATCACCATGAACATGAGGCAAATTAGTATAACTTCCTCCAAATTTTGCCCTGTCTAGCTCATTCCAGTTTGTGTTAGCCAACGCGTTAAGGAACACATCAAATCTTATGTGCTTTCGCTCATCATATATACTTGAGATTCTTGAACGTTAACATCTCCTCTTTTGCGTCTTTCTCCTGCTGAGTCCTGCCTGTTAAGATAAAATATAATTAATTCTCTCTGGCATCAAGAGCATCAAAGTACATAGCGGTTTAAGTACCTGAAGTTGGCCTTTGGATGGAAAGTGAAATGACTTTGTCCAACTTCGCTATAGGAAATTCTTGGGTAGTGGGAGGAAGTGAACGAGCATTAATCTTGGCCTTGCTCTTCTTGAGTGGCTTAAAATGGTGCCATGGAGTTGCCATTGTTTGGTAATCAAATCCCATTCTCTTATTGTCCAAACAGTCACACGGACTTTGACACGAACAGGCTTCTTATTTTCATCATAGAAGAAGAACTCAGCGTTCAAATAATCCGGCTTATTAATGTCCTTGCGTTTTCCTCCTAATGTCTTCCATATTGTCCACATGCGATCTGCGTTCGCGTGGTGACAATAGAAGGCAGGATATTTACCAGCTGAATAGAAATTTCCCATATCCTCACCGTTTTTCACATTTTTTCCTCACTGGACTTAGTTCCAACCCAAATGTGGACAGGAGTATGAGGGATGTTTTCAATGGCACCCTGCCCCGGTCTCGTTCCACTTTTCACACAATATGGCTTACCAAAAAGAGTTGTGCGCATGGTGAATTGGTAATCATTTGACAATACATTAAAGTCAAGTTGTTGCTCATTATTTGTAAGTCAGTTGCTTTAACATCTTGTCCAAAATGACCAAGGTCCAAGATTACTCCACCACGGTGGTCTTGGTTTCACCTTGGATCGTATAGATTAGGGTACACAGTTGGTTGATCGAACATGTGTGGCAAACGCATGCCCTTTGGATGGTCCCAATTCCAATATGGCATAGCGAAATTTGGATCACCAATGAGGGAACCCAAGATTTTCTCATAGAAGTACAAGTACCATCTATGGAATGGGAAAAAAAGCCACGAGAAGTGAACTTGTAGCTCTTTGTCACCAACTTTGTATGCACCATTACAATAAGCACAATGGATATTGGCTTGTTGCATGAACCCGTGTGGGTTTTGCGGATCTTTGATGTCGAGCTCCTTCATTTTAGTAAGGAATATCCTTAGGATCAATATCTAGTTTAGGAGGACAACAAGGATACGGTACATTTACACTGGGTTTAATTTGGGCAGTGCTGCATGAAGTAGTAGGGGCTGGAATGGGAGTGGCTGATACCAATGATGCAACATTGGCAGCGCCATACATCCCTCTTAAACCAAGAAGCACATTTCTCCTATCAACAGAATTTGTCTCAACATTTTGATTTTGGTCATTGTTAGAGACCTGACATGAGGCTCTGAAGGTTTGGTTACGTTTACCATGGAGGAAAATTTGAGAGGCCTCAAGAGTGGAAGCTAAAGAAGATGACTTTGTGTATGAAGTAAAGGAAGTGTTGAGGGTTGTTGTACTATTGCACACACTTGCCATAGTTAGATTTTGGTTGAATATGTTGGTTCTAGTGTTGAAATGTGAATGGAAAATGGAGTGAAGACAAATGGAGGGAAAAGTGAATTGTGCTTTCACTTTATGGAAGAAGTGTTTCTCCCACATTGATGGGAGAAAGGAACTTTCTTGTGCTTACAAAAAGAAGCACTACTCCATGTTGTTAGTGAGGTAAGAAGAAGAGAAGCCTCGCGCCGTCGTTGCTCGACTTCGGATGAGTCTATCTTTTTAGACAAAATTCATTTGAAACTTAATTGTTTAATGATTATTTAATTCAAAATCTGATCTGAAGTTTTCCTCCGTTTGTGGCTGCAAAATTGAGTTTGCGGACGCATATCCAATGCACATTGAAGGGACGCGATCCTTCAGTTCACTGTTTGAATTATACTGAGAGGTTTGCGGACGCAGAAGGCCATTTGCGGACGCAAAACCCAACGCAAAACACCTCTCAACATTCTGTTTTGGTTTGTGGAGTGGTTTGCAGCAACAAATGGGCGTTTGCTCCCGCAAACAGGCCCGACGGTTCGAAACAGTGCAACTTTTCAGAACCATTGCTTCTTTTTTGAAGCAACACTTTTTGACTATAAATATCTGATTTTTCCTCTGATATTAGTACAAAATTTTGAAGTTAAAAACTCTTCTTTCTTTAAAAAAAAAAACTCAAGTGTGATTTGCTACCTTTGAGTGAATTCAAAGTTTAACGGAATTTGAGGTACCAGTGAATCATTCTATCCTGGGAGGATATATTTCATTAACCTCGGGGTTCTTGAGGGAGATAATTTTCTTAAGGATATACTGTGAATTCAGTGAGCTTGATTCTTCTATCTTTATCTCTTTCTTTGTTTGTTTACTATTTTTCTGAAATAGTTTGAACTTCATTTTTGTTGTTCATGAATTGGTTTGAACTTATTGTTGAAGATAATATTTGTGAATACAGATTTTATTTGAAAAAAATAACAGAATATTCCTAGGATTCCACCTTGCCTTATATAATATGTTGTCACCCAATAAAATGTACCTCAACTGAAGCAAGTTTAGAGGCTTACCTACGCACCCCAAATTATATTTGGGAAGTGGTAGGTGAGAAATTAAGGTATAATAAGTGGAGGGGAGGGGAGGGGAATTTTAATAGATTTGAGTTTTTATTCTTAGGAGATCTATGGTAGACGAATCTAATAGTATTTTTCCATACAAAAAGAGATTTAATAATATTATAGTATTATATTGGTATCGATCTTTTGGAACACTTGCACACCAATATTCTTTCATATATCGATAAAGACTAATGAAAAAAGTCCATTGCAAGTCATATGATGTCCATGTAGTTCCCCCTCTGGACATGGAGAACTTCGTTGTACCTGTTGAGATTGTAATTGGAAATGAATGCATAGAAAGATAATTGAAGTGTTTGTAGATGTAGGAAGTGGAGTCGAAATTTTCACTACGAGAAGTTAAATATAAAGAATTTAACATACAAAAATGCAAATAGGATTCAACATATATAGCGTCAAGATCCAATTTGTTCGTTCATCAGTCCCACTCCCCTCACTTTGTCCTCTTCTTCCTATAGAAAAAGTCTCATAGCATGTTTGGATGAGCTTATAGCTTATAAGAATACGTCATAAGTTAAGATTTAACTTTTTGTTTGCCTTGAAAACAAGTGCTTAAAATTATTTTGGTTTATAATCATAGGTCGATCCAAACAGACTCTTCATCAGGATTGGATATATAAATGTGGTTCCCTTTTAGAAATCGTTCTTCGTTATCATTTTCAAGGTTGCAGTTATATTTTTTTTCTTTTTTAAACATAATTGTAACTGATTTATTAGTGAATTACAACTGCAAGGAAATCAAGCGTCAAGCTGATTTTAACATGGAATAGCCCGAATAGAAAACAGAATAAGGAAAATGGAACAAAGCATCACCCATCAACAAGCTTCAAGTGTAATCTGAGCAGATTCAGTAGAGATTAACAAGACGCAAGATTGATCCCCACACCTCCAATAGAGATACCTTCGCCACCTTTCCTTGGGACCAGAGTCACCGCAATAGTGTTTTCATCTTCCAAACCAATGTCCTCAAGCAGTTCAGTGATTGCCAACTGGAAAGCAACAGTCGCAATATGATTTGTCTCATTTGGTCCGTGAACATGTGGCAAGCTAGTATAGCTCCCCGCGAACTCTGTCTTGTCAAGCTCATCCACATTCACATTCTTGTCCACGTTCAGGAACACATCGAACCTTATATACTGTCTGTTATCAAATTTTATGTTGAAGAATGTAAGCATCTCCTCAGCTTCATTTTTGTCCTGTTGAGTCCTTGATGAAGCCGGCCTATTGATGGAAAACGAAATGGCTTTGTCCAACTTAGCCAGTGGGAATACCTGGCTTGCTGGCGGAAGTGAACCTGTATTCACTTTCCCATCTGTGGTCTTTCTTTTTGGCTTGAAGTTACGCCACGGGGTGGGCATTGGTGCGTAATCATACCCCATCTTCTTAGTGTCCAAACAGTCGCGGACTTTCACACGGAATGGGTTTTTGTTTTCGTCATAGAAAAAGAACTCTGAGTTCAACCAATCTTTGTGTGTGAGATCCCTTCTTTTCCCTCCTATTGCTTTCCATTCGCTCCACATCCGGTCCACATTGCTGTGGTGGCAATAGAAAACAGGGTCCAAACCAGCTGAGTAGAAATTACCCATATCCTCACCGTGCGACGTTCCACCACCAGGCAAAGCTGAACCTGCCACTGTACCAGTCCAAATATGGACAGGACTGTGAGGGATGTTTTCAACGCTTCCTGGTGCTTGGACATTATTCCCGAGCACGTAAGGCCCACCAAAGAACATCAGAGGACATGGAGAATTAGTTACCATTTGACGGTACATTAGAGTTAAGTTATTAGTCATCAACTGGAGTTGCGTTGTTTGGACCTTATCGCCAAAAGAACCAAGATCCAATACGGTTCCATTACGAACTTGCTGATTACGCCTTTCGTCGTAAAGTGAAGAACCTTCACGATCGAACATGGAAGGCAAGCGCATGCCCTTTGGATGGTCCCAGTTCCAATATGGCAAAGCGAAAGTGGGATCATCGATGTGGGATCCCAAGATTCTCTCATAGAAGTACAAGTACCATCTATGGAACGGGAAGAAAAGCCATGAATTATGAACTTGTAACTCTTTGCCATCAATTTTGTAAGCACCGTTGCAATAAGCACAATGAATATTGGCTTGTTGCTTGAAGCCAATAGGGTTTAAAGGTTCTGTTTTATCAAGATCCTTCATTTTTCTAATGGCCAAATTGTACTTGGCGATAAACTCCTCATCAGCAGCATGAGCAGGCTGACGAATACGGAGCTTAGTCAAAGAAGGGAACTTGTAATATGGAACTTTGCTCATATCATCGGGTTTAGGAGCGCAACATAAGTATGGCACCTCCTCATCTCTATTAATCTTGGCTTTACTACAAGATGTGAGATCAGGGGGTGGTACAGGAGTAGCTGATGCAGCTAATGGTATAGCATTAGCAACACCATAGAGACCTCCTAAACCAAGAAGCACATTTCTCCTATCAACAGAATTTGTTTCAACATTTTGGTCACCATTATTGGAAACTTTGCACGAGATTTTGAAGGTTTGGTTACATTTTCCATGTAGAAAAAGTTGAGAGGGCTTAGGGGTGGATGCTAAAGAAAATGAGTTTGCGGATGAAGTAAAGGGAGTGTTGAGAGTTGTACTACTATTGCACACACTTGCCATTGCTAGCTTTTGGATGAAGATTCATAGGTTTCAACCTTGCATTATATAATATGTTAGCACCAAATAAAATATACCCCAATTGGAGCAAGTTTAGAGGTCACCTACCCATTCCAAAATAAATTAAGGACGCGGTGGGTGGGACATTATCAAGGATAATAAGGTGGGCTTAAGACTATATCGTTGATTTTTATTCTTCCCATCAAATAGTACCAATTTTCTGACAGAAAGATGATTTTGATAATAGGATATTATATTGGTGTGGATCTTTAGGAGTACACTTGCACATCGATATTCTTCATAGATGATTTCTAAAGAAAAAAAAATGTTTTAGTCACGATGTCCATGTGGTTCCCCTTTTGGACATGGAATGCTTCGTTGTACCTGTTCAGATTGTTGGAAATGAATGCTTAGAAAGAAATTGAAGTGTTAATGGATTTCGGTCGTGGAGTTAGGATTTTTACTATGAAGAAGTAAAATATAAAGAAGTAAACACACAAAAATATCAAATAGGATTCAACATAGTGTCAAGATCCAATTTCTTCGTTCATCAGTCCCACTCCCCTGACTTTGTCCTTCTTCCTATAGAAAGAGTCTTCATATTTGGTTGATCTTATAGTTTATGGCTTACAAGCATAAGTCATAAGTAAAGATTTATTTTTGTTTGTTTTGTCTTAAAAGCAAGTGTTTAAAAACACTTTTTTTATTTTACCCAAATAGGGTAAAAGTGCTTAGTCATGTGGATTGGATATATAAATTAAATGTGGTTCCCCCCTTTAGAACTCGTTCTGCACTATCATTTTCAAAGATTTGGCTCCTCTTCATTTCTTTCTCTCTATTTTCCCCAAACACTTGTTTGGATTAAGCCATAAACAAAATTTAATGACTAAGATTTAATTGATCAAAGTAAGTCCCTAACCATGGTTTAGATAATAAATACATTATATATTTGGTTCCAAAAATTATTGTATCCCACAATCTTAGCAACATATTTATTTGTCCATAAATATAGTAAGAAAAAAATATCTCTTCCAACCTTTATTTTTCCCTACGCAAGATCTATACACGGAGCATCAAATAATTTGGTATCTCAAGTCTGCTATGGATAAAACATTCCCTAGTTCAAATTAAACTATCATTGGACCCAATTATGTGAAGTGGTGGATAGCAAAATAGTGACTTGGAGGATGCCTCCAACGGGAAAGCTCAAGATTAATACAGATGGAAGTTATACGGAGCAATCTGGTAAAGCTGGAACTGGTGGAGTTGCTAGAGATAGTAACAGGGATTTGGTGTTTGCCTTTGCTATTCCGGTGCAATGCAACAACCACAAGGTGGCAGAAGAGACGGCTGCAAAATATGCTGCCCAGTGGATAAATGATACAGACACAATACAGTGCACCATTGAGCTTGATTCTATGATGGTGACTGATATATATGGTAAATAAGAATACAACCAGAAATCTAGGCCTGAAGCCGCTTATTGAAGATATCATTCTATTGACTGCGCATAGAGAGGTGACATTCGAGCACTGCTACAGGGAAGCAAATATGATTGCAGACTTAGTTAGCGAAATTGGCCACTTCTATAGATACTCCTCTCATTGTGCATAACATGAATCCGATGCCTAATGGAGCACTTGGGCCATATTTGTTGGACAAAAGACAAATGCCTAGCATAAGACTACGGTATGACAAAGCCAATTTTTTTGTTAGCTAGATGTGTAGGCCTTTGTAGCTTTTGAGAATGTGCAATGCTCTAACGTTAGACATTCTCTTTTTGTCTCTGTTTGTATAATTTAGGTGGAAGTAGTGTTTTAAAAATCTATGCATGAAAATTATAAAAGATTTGCTTTCTCTATACAGAAAGAGTAACATAACTGCAACACTCGGATGGTACTGATTTATTCGTGAATAAAAACTGCAAGGAAATTAAATCAAGCATCAAGCATTAATTTCAACGTGAAAAGTAACATGGAAAAGCAAGCAAAAACATAATAAGGAAATAAACTTGAACAGAGCATTATCGGTCAACAATCTTCAAGTGTAATCTCAGCTGATCCTATGGACACATTCTCCCCCATTTTTCGGGACCAGAGTCACCACGATATTGTCTTCATTCTCTAGGCCAATTTCCTCAAGCAACTCGTTAATGGCCAGCGGGAAATCTATATCATCAGGGACGATGTGTGGTTTACTGGCATCCCCATGAAATGGGGCAAGTTAGTATAACTTCCTGCAAATTCTGCCCTGTCTAACTCATTCCAGTTCGAGTTTTGAGTCTGCGTTAATGAACACATCAAACCTTATGTTATTTCGCTCATCGTACTTGATCTTCTTGAAGGTTAATATCTCCTCTTTTCCCTCTTTCTCCCGTTGAGTCCTGCCTGTTAAGATATAATAAAAAATAATTAAGAATATGTGCTACGTTATTAATTAAAAAATATATTATCTCTACCGGTCTAAATTTAATTAGATGAGATTGTCACAAGCATGCAAGAGGTCCAGTGTTCAAATCTCTTTGTCCACCACCCAACAAGCAAAAAATAAATAAAAATACACACATATATATACAAGATCTAATTAGTACACCTAATTAGAACGTGTCCTATATTTCCATCAATTTTAGCTTTTAAATAAGATAGTCACACAGTTCCTGACTATGGCCTTCGAATAAACTTTGTCCAACTTTGCATAATGGAATACTTGAGTAGCTGTAGGAAGTGAACCTGCATTGATATTGGCCTTGCTCTTCTTCAGTGGCTTAAAATTGCGCGATGGAGTCGGCATTGGTTTGTAATCAAATCCCATTGTCGTATGGTCCAAAGAGTCACCAACTTTGACATGAACAGGGTTCTTGTTTTCTCGTAAAAGAAGAACTCAGTGTTCAAGTAATCTTTCTTATTGATGTCCTTGCTTTTTCCTCCAAATGTCTTCCATATTATCCACAAGCGATCTATGTTGGAATGGTGACAATAGAAACCAGGATCCAAACCAGATGAATAGAAATTGCCCATATCATCACCGAATGATGTCCTACCATATTAGGCAACTTCGTACCGTACTCAGTACAAACCCATTGGTGGATATCATTGTGAGGAATGTTTTCAATAGTTCCCATCCCCGGACTTAGATCACTTCCCACACAATACGCCTTACCAAAAAAGAGCTGTGCACATGGTGCATTGGTAATCATTTGATGGTACATTAGAGTCAAGTTATTGCTCATCTCACATCTTCTTGATCACCAGACTAACCAAGGTCCAAGATCGTTGACCCACGGTGCTTTTGGTTACGGATTGGATCGAATAAAGCAAAGTACTTATCTGGTTGATCAAACACGGCTGCCAAATGCATGCTCTTTGGGTGGTCCCAGTTCCAATATGGCAAACCAAATATTGGGTCATTAATTAAAGTGCCCAAGATCTTCTCATACAAGTACACGTACCATCTATGGAATGGGAAGAAAAGCCACGAGTAGTGAACTTGTAGCTTTTTCCCACTAATTGTGTAAGCGCCGTTGCAATAAGCACAATGGATATTGGCTTGCTTCTTGAAACCATGTAGATCACTAGGGTCTTTAACGTCAAGCTTCTTCATTCTATTAATGGCTAAATTGTACTTAGCCGTGTACTCTTTGTCCAGCAAATGAGCTGCTGGATGAATACGGAGCTTTGACCATGTAGGAAACTTGTAATAAGGAACCTCTGAAGGATCAATATCTAGCTTTAGGAGGACAACAACCATAAGCTACATCTTCACCACCGGGTACAATTTGGGCAGTGCTACATGAAGTAGTATGAGCCGGAAAGGGAGCAGGAAGGGAGCAGATGATGCCAATGGTGCAACATTGGCAACACCATACATCCCTCCTAAACCTAATAGCACATTGCTTCTATCAACAAAACTTGTTTCAACATTTTGGTTTTGGTCATTATTTGAGACCTTGCATGAGACTTTGAAGCCATGGTTACGTTTTCCAAGCAGGCAAAGTTGAGAAGGCTTAGGAGTGGAAGCTAAAGAAGATGACTTTAACGTGGATCAAGTAAAGGGAGTGTTGAGGGTTGTAGTACTGTGCACAGCTAAAGAAGATGACTTTAATGTGGATTAAGTAAAGGGAGTGTTGAGGGTTGTAGTACTATTGCACACACTTGCCATAGTTAGGTTTTGGTTGAAGATTCATGGAGATTCCACCTTGTCTTATTTAATATGTTTAATTTGTCACTAAATAAAATACCCCAATTGGAGCACGTTTAGAGGCGCACCTACCTGCTGCCACTGCAAAATTGCGGTAGGTGGAAGATTATAATGGGTAATATGGGGGAAGGGGGAGGATTTTTAATTGTGTATATATCATTGAGATTCTATAATTAGGAGATATGTAGTAGAGGAATCTTAATAATATGTTGACGTGTTCTTTTGGATACTTTAAACACGGTTCTTCATGGATGAAGTTTTTCTTTTTAAAAAAGAAAGTCTTAGGAAGGATATACACGTGGTTCGTTCTTTAGAAATAGAGGTCTTTGTTGTACTTATTCATGAGATTGTTGGAAGTGAATGCATAGAAAGATAATTGAAGTGTTGGTGGATTTCGGTAGTGAAACTGGGATTTTAATTAAGAGGAATTAAAATATAAAGAAATAAATACACGAAACTATTAATGGGATTCAACATAAATAATGTCAAGATTCAATTGGACATGAACATCATAAAGTGTTGCTTTCAATATAACAACCTGTTATGTGAAATTTTTCTTTTTAAGTGTTTTGACTATTTTTCCCTTCCCCATAGTTGTTAAATGTTGATTTTGAGGTGTGGGATGGTTGACATGCTTCTCGAGGCTTTCGAGAGTGATTTGGGAGAGTTTGAGACTCTTAGAGGCTTTAAAAATCATTAGTTTGACCTTGGTAAACATTTCATGTTTCGCATGCAGGATAGCGATTTAGACAGTTTCATTAGACCCAAAACGTCAATTTTGGGTTAGTAGCGGGTTTGGTTCGGGTTCGGAACCTTTATTTTTCATTTTGACCCTCAGTTTGGAAAACTAGTAAAAAAATGCCTAAATGGGGTCCCGGGGGTTAATTTATTGAAAAAAACTTCTTTTCAAAAATCCGACGTTGCCATTGTGTAACACCCCGTACCTTCCCGACCCTACTTGATGACGTTGAACAATGTTTACTTAGGTGTCGAGAGCCACAAGTATGTAGTTTGTAATGTTATTGATGAGATAATTGATATTGGCCCTCGTACATGTGATTAGACCTTCGTAGGAGGTGTTTTGTGACTTTGTGGAACATTTGTGGGGTTAAAAACGAGGCTTGGAGGACCTCCAAACAAAGGATATTAAAGGTAAGAAGTAAGTTAAAGAATAGAACTTAAAGTATCTAACCAAACCCGCAAAGAAAAGTCGAAAAACGAAATTTTCAAAAAAATTAAGGGCCAGGCGCGCCAGAGGGCTTGCCAGGCCGCTAATTGCCCAAATTTTTTGGGCACAGGCAGCAAGCTGGCGCGCCCAAGGGCGTGCCAGGCTGCTTGTGCGCACCTTTCAAAAGTTGAAAATTTTTCTAAGTCCCAAGGGTGCCCGGGGACGTACCAGGCCGCTTTTTGCCACACTTCTTCTACAACCACGAGCATATATATGGGATAATTAAAGTATTATATTGGCATTCATTTTGATAAGATTATTCATGGACAAATTTGGCATCCAAATGACGTTTTTACCTTTTCGGTCAAAATAAGCCATACGTGGCTAGAATCACTTATTTTTGGGATTGAGGCTACGAATATGAATCGCGTGAGTGGGAATATTGTCGTAACACGTATGAAATGAATTAAACATGAGAAATTATTAATTTTATTGGGTTAAGTGAATTGGGCTCAATAAAAGGCCCAAAATAAGGAAAAAGACATGGGCCAAAATGGGTCAAATGGCCCATTCTTCCCTTGACCTTCTAGACATAACATTAAATGCCAAGAAATGACTAAGAAGACTTGAGGGCCTATATATATGTGGAAAATCTGATTTTTATTCAAAGAAACACACATCACATTTCTAGAAATTTCCCAAAGTTCCTCTCAAACCCTAAGAACCCTAAGCCATCTTTTGGAGCAAGCTAATCATTTTTCAAGCTTGGGTAAGTGATTATTCTTATGGATTAATATATTATATGCATGGGAGAGTATGTAGATCATGGTGGTTATGTCTAGAAGTGTAAATAATGTATTCATGTTTTTTGCTAAAAGATGTGTTATCCATGGAATTGTAACTTGAAATATGACTTGTGGGTTTGATGAAAGAGCATGGTATGGATGAAATATCAACATATATGGTGTGATTATGTTACTAAAATTGTTATTTTCCTATAAGTGTAAATTATGAGTTTTTGGCCGATATGTGCTATGAGGTGTATTAAGGTGACTTGATGGATTAATTGTGATATGGTGTGAATGAGAAAGTGTAAAGGAGAAGCTTTGTTGTGAAATGCTACTGGTTTATGATATATTGGTCAATGTTGGGCATATTGTGGTATTGTTGGTATGACCATGCCGTAAATGGTATTTTAAGGGGATAAATGACATTATACGACAGTTATATAGCTTATTGTCGTTTTGTACACATGTAAGGAAACCATTTAATAATGTAAGCCCGGTATGTATTTGTGTTGTAGAATAAGACGTAAGGAAGGAGAGGGACTATTGTGTTCACGTATAGAATTGAGTATTCATATTGAGAATACAAGGTATGTAAGGTTACTCTTTCCGTATCCTTCTGCAGCACATAGTGTCACATTGTCATTATACTTGTTCCATTCCGAAATGTTCAAAGGTATCCCATTTCCGGTTATTAATCATTGTTACTCACATGTTCCTTATTTATTGATCAATTGTGATTCACATGACTCTTGTTCATTGGTTAATGTTCCAAAGTTCCCATAATATTGTAACCACTAATGTACCAATCTCATAACAAAGGAATTAAGGTAATGGACACTTGTTGAGTACGGGTGGCAACTCGAAGGGGCGTAAGCCTAGCTAGAGGCGATCCCGAATGGATATTGAGTACGGGTGGCAACTCGAAGGGGCGAAAGCCTAGCTAGAGGCGATCCCGAAAGTTCATTGGAAACGGGTGGCAACTCAAAGGGGCGAAAGCCTAGCTAGAGGCGATCCCGATTATTATGTTATTTCCCACTGATCAGTTGGGCCCGGGCATTACATGATTGATGACTATATGCTTGATGATGAAGTAAAGTAAAGTGAAATAAAATAAAGAAAATAATGCACATGATCCCACATGTTTACCCTATGATAGTTTATTCACGAGATGTGTTCTCTTGTACTTGATTTCATTGACGTTCCTATATATCATTCAGTTACTTATAGCCTTACATACTCAGTACATTCTTCGTACTGACGTCCTTTGTAGGACATTACCTTATTTGCTACAGGCACAGGCACTAATAGGCCCCCACAGTAGGACTTGGATTTTTCTGCGAATTTGTTTGTGAGCTCCAGGTTGCTTCGGGGCTTTCCGAGTCCTATGTATATATTGGTTTTGACATTATATTACAGACGTCTAAAGCGGGGACTTGTCCCGACTTTAGGATGGTCATGTTCATGTATGTATAGAGGCTTTGTAGACGATGTGGGACAAACGAAGGATGTATGTTATGTCATGGTGGCCCTAACGGCCAAGTTTCATATTTGTATGTGTTTATCATCACACATTTTTCATGACTTATGCCATTAGCATCTTGCATCTACCTGTGGTATTGATATTCATGGAAGGACTTGCGTATGAGTGTACAGGGATAAAGATTGGTTCTCTCGGGGCCTCAACGGCTTCGGGTGCCAGTCCACCCCGTTGGGATACGGGGCGTGACACATTGATTCTGTAACGTCAAAAATAGTCTAGTAGCATATATGATTTGTTCCAGTGGGGTCCCGAACGAATCCTGAGGGTCCTTTCGGAAATATTTCTTCACTTGAGAAATCTGCTTGAAGCATTTTCAGGTGCATCAGTCCCTTCATCGCGATCACGTGGTCACGTGTCAGATCGCAGACCACGATGACAGCCTTCATCACTCACGATCAAGTGGTAGTGGTAGCACGATCGCGTGGTTGTGGTATCACAATCGCAATGGGTTAATCGGTGGACCGGGTTGGGTTGATCATCGCAGTAGCAAGGCCTTCCTCTCGCGATCGCGATGACCAGCTTAATTTCCAATCAACATTGACCCTCGCGATCGCGAAGTGGGTTCCGTAATTGCAAGACACTGTTCACAGAATAGTAGAAATACTTCTGTTTCGTGATTTCCACCATTTTTGGACCTTAGAGCTTCAGGAATAGGCTATTTATAGGGGTTTTTTTCATCATTCTTGCTTGGGTAAGCTTCTAATTCATCTTCCCATCATTTTCCGTTGATTATACCTTTGAAAACACCTTTTAATCATGATTTCAAACTAGAATTTATGGGGTTTTGCCGATAAATTCTTAAAATGGTTTTCTTCGATTGAGCCTAGTTTTTAGCTCGTTTTGCACTTGGATTTTCAACTGTAGACTCTTATAATCTTGGGGAATATGTTTCTAAAATAAAATTCCTGTTTTACCCCTTTTGTTTTCGAACTCATTTTTCAAACCCGTTTTGGACCCTTCTTAAATATAGTCAATATGAGTATCATTAGCCTCCTTTTAATGCGTAGATTCTATATTTGTATGTTTTAACTCATTCTGAGACCGTTCGAAAGGGGAAGGCTCTATGTTGAAGGTTCTAGGCTCGGATGTCGTCACTTCGAGGTAGGTTATGACTTAACTTCCACTACTAAAAAAAATCGAAAAAGCGACCACAAAAAAGCAACCACAAGTTGGGGTCGCACAAAAAGTGACCACATGTGGTCGGTTTTTCATTAAATTTATTTTTAAAATTTTTTTAATCAAAAACCGACCACAAGTGGTTGGTTTTTATATTTTAAAATTGCGGGAAAGTAAATAAATTAACCCGGAAAAATATAATTCCTTAAAATCGACCACTTGTGGTCGGTAATAACAATAAATAAATAAAATTATTATTAAAAAATTCTTTTTAATTTTTTATACAAAATATATTTAATTTTTTATACAAAATATATTTAATTTTTGTGAAAATTATTTTACAAAAACCGACCACTTGTGGTCGGTTTTAGATTTTAAAAAAAAATATATTTAATAAAAAACCGACCACCACAAGTGGTCGGTTTAAGATTTAAAAAATATAAAATATTTTATAAAAAGCGACCACTTGTGGTCGGTTTTAGATTTAAAAAATAAAAAAATATTTTTATACAAAACCGATCACTTGTGGTCGGTTTTGGTTTCCCAAAAAACTAATATAAATAAAATAAATGAAAAACGTAAATTGATAAAATATATTAAATATATTTCTTAAAATTTAGAGACCACGTGTGGTCGGTTTATTTTTAAATAATAATAAAAATTAATTAATGTTAAAAAACCTACCACAGGTGGTCGGTTTCTGTAAAATGATTTAAGAAAAACCTACCACTTGTGGTTGGTTTTTATAAAAAATACTAAAAATAAATTAAGAAATATTAAATATATTAAATAAAATTAATAAATAACATAAAAAACAATCTTTATTTTTTACGTACGTTTCAATCAAATAAATATATTTTCCATCGAGTATATATATATATATATATATATATATATATATATATATGTATACGCATCTATTGCGTGTAGTTATTTATGTAGTAGTCAAAAACTAATTGAATGTATACAAGTATATTGAATACGTTGATATTACACGATTGATGTAATTATAATATATTGTTGGAGTTATAATAATGTAAGGTAAATAATCGATAATTCATTAGAGTATAAGGAATACGTTGTATTATGGGGTAATATACTAGTGCATGTGATCTATATGTATATTTCGTGTAGTGATGTATGTAGTAGTCAAAAGCTAACTGAATCTTTCTAAGTATATTGAATACGTTGATATCATACGACCAAAGTAATAATATAATGTTGAACTTATAATAACGTAAGCTAAACTAACCGATAATTCATCAGAGTATATATGAAATATGTTGTATTACGGGGTAATATACTCGTGTATGTGATGTATATATAGTATGTATTTAGAAACTGATAGTCGATAGAGTGTGTGTGTATATATGTATATCTCGTCTATTGATATACGCAGTAGTCAAAAGCAATTTAAGTGAATCTATCCAAGTATTTTGAATAACACGTTGATATCACAAGTTCGGTGTAATAATATATATACTATTGAAGTTATAATAACGTAAGCTAAATTAATCGATAATTCATCAGAGTATATATGAAATTCGTTGTATTACGGGGTAATATACTCGTGTATGTAATGTATACAATACGTATTTTGAACCTGATTGTCACGACCCGAAATCCCATTCGGGCCGGACTGACACCCGAAGCCGATATGGCCCGAGAGAACCAATCTTTGCTCATGTTCATTCGCAAGCCTATTTTCGTATGAATATTATTATCCTCATGCTACTAGGCGGAAGTCATGGAAAACTTATGCAATATACGAAACTTGGCCGTTAGGGCTGTTATACCCCATTTTAACACGGGTCAAACCGAGGTACAACATATTGGGAGACTTCTAAAGGTAAATTAAGGAAGTCGCCACCTAATTAATTTTACGGTGAATTAGGACACCTATTATAAACTAAGTGATTAAAAACTAAAGGACTTCATTTTAAGGTCTACTTAAACTTACGTGATTCTAGGTAAGGGTTCTAATTTATCCTAAAGGGAAGGGGTTAAGCATCCTAAAGGATCCGCTAAACTACAGTTAACCGGCCAAACTTAGGTTAGATAAGAAAGTCAAAATTATATTAAAAAAGATATAAGTAGGGTATTTAAGAATATATATCTCTTCTTAAAGATAACATATGCTAATTATTTATTAGAAAAAATTTAGAAGAAATTCGACATAAAATCTACTTTTCGGAAATTACCGAGAATAACTATTATAAGCCCTCTTAAAAAAAATAAAGCAATCTTATTGTTTATCCAAGAAAAGTTATTTCAAATCATTCCTTTTAAAAGATATATGAAGCTTCTAATTAATGATTTTAAAACAAAAGTCTAGATTTTTAAAAAAGGGGTTAGTTATGCTGAAAATTCATGTTTCCTTCATTGTTAAAAAAGAACTCTAATAGGCATAAAAAAAAATAGTAAATAACCTATGCTAAGTGAATTATTGAAATATAACTACAAAAAATATAATTGTTTAAATTCATAATGACTTGCGATTTTATTTTATTTTTTTTATTAAGAGAGGCTCGTACTTAAAAAAGGTATTTTTTTTTATCATTTTGAAAATCCTAAAAATGCCTTGCGGAATCAAATTGTCAAAGCCGCCACCTTTTGTTTGAAGTTGATAAAAAAAAGAAATTGATTTACCATATCCAAAGCTTATTAAAACCGATTTTTCGAGTCTAACGATGATAAACCTGTCCCTCGCAAAACTTATATTTTAACTATTTCTATACTATTAACTAGTGATAGACTAATTTTGATTCTAAAGAAAAATTACTATTTCGAATTAAAGAAGCATTAAAGGTCTCCTAATAAACTTGGATATTAAGCTCTAAGAGGTATATTCTTGCCTACTAAAAATTTAGCTTTGTAGAAAACACAAACTATTTTGCCTAAGCCTAGTGATTACGCTAAAATCATCATCCGAAAGGGGTGGGGAAGATGACCATCACATTCACTGTCACGTTTAATACAAGCTTAGACTAATCCAAAACACAAACAAATGAGATAAAAAATCAAACGTTAATGCAAATGTTAATTAAAGGAAAACTAATAATATATGTATACAAAGGGAAATAAAGCTTGGAGAAAGGAAAGAGGCACTAGACTGCTAGACGGGAATAGGTAATGCGATTAATATTCGCTTCTCTGATTTGGACAGAGATGGAGTCAAGTCATGAGACCCCAAGCGCGCTCCGAGTGTACATGTGAAAATAAGAAAAGGAAAAGATTAGGAACTAATAGCGATAAGAAACAGTAGAGTGAACAAGAACCCAATTGGCTTAGTCAATTAATCTACTATTTGACAAAATAGGCATTCAACACTTTAAGAACATGCATAATTAAAATTAAATCTCTCAACCGAGAGGTTCAATAAAGGAGCAGAGACAAGTTTTAAACTTAAATAAAAATGTCGCTTAACCTAACTTCGAGAACTTTTGCTAAATTGTAAAGCATATCCAGGTTAAACAAATCTTAAACAACTACTAAGTTCTCATCAAAATAAAAACCCAAGTTAAAAAGGAAAAAATTTTCCTTGAATTTCTATGTACAAGTAGACGAATCAAATGACTTTATCGCAAAAATTGGAGCTATGCTATGTTTACAAGTACGAATTTTCCTTATTAACATGTACTAAGCCTTTACGTAAAACCCGCAATTCTTATTCAAATACATTAAGTGAGCATAGGGGTTCAATTATATAGATTATTACTAAAAAGAAAAAAAAGAAGAATGTCAATATGAACTTGGCCAAAAACAGAAGCATGAGTATTCAATCCTTTTCAATTATAAACCAATAAAACTTTCCGTGTAAAATTCATAATACACCAAAGCTGATTTTAATAATGATAAAACAATCATGGTAGAACACATATTTGGAAGTAGTATAACAGTATTAAAAAAAAAACAAATAACACCACTGCTTCAACGTATACAACAAAATCAATTTTCTGGGAAATTCTTAATCCTTGCCATTTAGTCATATACCTATTTCATCTCATAATAGATAAGAAAAGGCATATTCTGTGCACATATTCGAGAGAGAAAAATAAAAAAAATTAAACAAATATGAGAAACATTCCAACGGCTACATCGTTTCTAAAAAAAAGTGAATGAAAGGAAAGATCAAGGAGGACACTGACCTTTCGTGGAGCAGTGAACGGGGTGCCTCGATCTCAGATCTACACTCGCACTCGACGACTTCGGCCTCGAATTGCACTAATGAGCAACCCGAAACCTAAGAGAAAAAGAGTAGATATTTGCAAGAAAAAGAAACTTTGTTGTGTATGGCCTGAATTTGTGGCTTCGAAAAAGATGACTTAGAGCTTTTTTGCCTCCCAAAAAAAACCTTTTTCTAAAACTCTCTAACCTCTCCATATTTATAATGCGAGGCTAGGGTTTATGGGGTGCTTTGGGTGGAATTTCAATTTTGGTCAACATGACCGTTTAAAATTTGAATCCAACCTCTGAAAAATTGATTCTTTCTCTTTGGTGAATCAAAAATTGCAGGGGTGTTTAATGACGGATTTGAAATTGGAATTTGGTTATTGCACCGATTTGGAACTGATTTCTCTGTTGGGGGAAGGATTCACGGGTTTGGGGATGTAAAAGATAGGGGAAAATCTTGTAGGTGCGGACAGATGTGGGCAGCAGCTATGGTGGCTTAGGTCTTCGATTTTGGGCATGGTGGAAGAGAGAAAGAAGAGAAAGAGAAAGAGAGTCGATGGTCTTTTGTCTTTTTGGGGTAATGGGGAAAGGGATCGATCGCTGAGGTTATGGGAAAGTGAAGAAGCGTGAATGACCTTTTGGGGAAGAGAAATACGTATTTTGGGTTTTTGGGATTTTTGACCAAAATTTGAACCGTCCGATCGTTTGATCGGATGGTTAAGGTTTGTCTTAATTAATAAAAAAAAAGAATATCGAAAGAGAAAGCTGATATAATAATGACCATTGGATTGGGAGAAACTAAACGGTCAAGATGAATTTGTGCTTGTTGATAAGAATTGTGTTTCTTTGCTGACGTGGCAACGTGCGATTGGTGGATAAGGTGTGGGATGGATTGATGAGGTGGATGGAAGGTGGACTGGGTTTTGGGCTAATTTTTGGGCCTCTTGTCCGAAAATAATGAATGAAAGTGGGCTTTGAATAAATTAAAATTGTAATTGAATTAAGTTTGGCCCAAATACCCTTTTTCTACTAAAATTAATTTCAGCAATGCTCCCTTTTTTTTTTTTCTTTGTCCTAATTTTTAGTATACGTATATAAATAATTAGGCGCGTGTATTTAAATCTAATTAATTTGTAAATTAAATATATATATATATATATATAAAATTAATAATAATATGGTATAAAAAAAAAAATATTATAAAGAAAGATCAAAATAAATGCGATGATCAAAATATTTTCACGTAGTTTTAATATTAAATAAATAATTATATTTAATAAAAAATATTTTTAAAAAGAATGATAGGGAAAGAATAAACCTCTTTTTTTTTCTTTTCAAAATTCATGGCCATAAGAATGCGAATTTATTCTAGAAAATTATTTAGGACTAAGAAGCATTGGAAAAAGTAATTAAAAGGAAAAGGACGAGTCAAAATTGGGTGTCAACAAGGGCCATCAAGTCAAACAGAACACACATCTCTTATATTCACTTTTCCACATATGTCTACAAAGCCTCTAACAGATACATGAACACAACAACCTATAGTCGGGACAATTCCCCGCTTTATACAACAATTACAACAGTACCAAAACAATATACACATATGACTAGGAAAGCCCCGAACCAACTGTAGCTCACCAATGATCCGCGGATGACTCGTAGCCTATTTTGGAGTTCTACTAAAACCTGTACCTGCAAAAAATAAAGTAATTCCCCCAAAGGGGTCAGTACGAAGAATGTACTGAGTATGCAAGGCTATAAGAAACTTCATAAAAGATACGAACTTCAATGAAACCAAGATAAGAGAATAGTCAATGAGGATAAGTCATCATTCTAAATGTGTGAGATTATGTACCTTACGTTCATTACCTTTCTTTTTCCTTTATGTCCATTACCATCAATATTCATAACCATCAATAGATAATCGTCAATAATGTATAAGCGTTAACATGCAACCGTCAATATATAAATAAAGCAGGTTCGGTCCTTAGGGCTACCCCCTGTCAGGTTCGGCATCAAGCTAGGCTTTTGCCCCACTGAGCTTCCCCCTGCTAGCACTCGAAAATCAATGAAGCAGGTTCGGCATCAAGTTTGGCTTTTGCTTCACTGAGCTTTCCCCCTGATCCAACAATATCGGGATCGACTTGAGTTAGGCTTGCGCCCCTACAAAGCTATCACCCGTACTCAATAAGTATAAAGAAAATATAAAGTAACCATAAGGAAAATTATAAAGTAACCACGAGGGAACATTATAAAGTAACCATGAGGGAATTACTTCTTCCATTACTTCATTGTATTACTTCTCTCTTTTACTTTTATAAGACTGATACATTGGGGATCGTAACCTTATTGGAAATACATAGATGCATCACCTCATTCTTTTATGTTCATGAGATTGATACTTTGAAAGTTGTAACATTATTGGAAGCTTTGGAACATAACATTATTGGAACTTGAAATCATGTCTATAAGTATGTTATACATGAATGACAATAGATCAAGAATAAGATATATATGATCAACACTAGATGATAACATGAAATGAGATGCCTTAGGACATTTCGGGAATGAGTAGGTACCATAACAAGGTGTACACTATATGCTGCAGAAGGATACGGAAAGAGGAACCTTACATACCTCGTATTCTCCATATGAATACTCAATCCTATATGTGAACACAATAGTCCCGCTCCTTCCTTACGTCTTACTCTACAACACAAATACATAACGGAATTTACATTAACCACCAACTACCTTACAAATGCACATAACGTCAATGACTTACATGTTTGCCTTTAAAATGTCATTTCCCCCTTGACAATACCATTGATGAAATTATCATACCAATAATCCCACAATATTCCCAACATTGATCAAAATATGATAAACCATTAGCATGTCACACCAAGTTCATACTTTCCATTCTTCATCACCACGACATCACAATTATTCCATCAAATCACTTCAATACACCTCACAACAACAAATCGGCCAAAATCCCATAATTTACACTTATAACAAAATAACAAGTTTAATAACATAATCACACCATATATGTTGATATTTTATCCATACCATGCTCTTTTATCAAAACCACAAGTCATATTTCAAGTTTAAATTCCATAGATGGCACATCTTTTACAAAAACACAAAGTGCTATGTTCAACACTTCCAAGCATAACCAACAGGATCTACATACTCTCTCATGCATATAATATATTAATCCATAAGAATAATCACTTACCTAAGCTTGGAAGATGATGATCTTGCTCCAAAGCTGACTTAGGGTTTGAAGAGCAAAAGAGGTGTTCTGTTGAAAATTCTAGAAAAAGTAAGAAAAGCATGTGTGTTTTTGTGGGTTAAAAATCTGATTTTTCTTCCCTTTTATAGACCCTTGAAGTCCTTTGCTCAATTATTGCTTAGTCAAAAGAAGAATGGGTTATTGACCCATTCTTGGCCCATGTTTTTCCTTCTTCATTTTGGGCATTATTGAGCCCAAATCAGTTACACTGATAGTCGATTGAGTGTACGTGTGTAGTTATACGTATATCTCGTGTAGTGATGTACGTAGTAGTCAAAAGCAAGCTAAGTGAATCTATCCAAGTAGTTTGAATAATACGTTGATATCATACGATCCACGTACTAATATATATACTATTGAAGTTATAAAAATGTCAGCTAATTAATCGATAATTCATCAGAGTATATATACTCGTTTATGTAATGTATACAGTACGTATGTTGAACCTCATCTAGTCACTCGATATGTATATATATACGTATATCTCGTTTAGTGATATATATACGTAGTAGTCAAAAGCAAGCTAACCGAATCTATCTAAGTATTTTGAATAACACGTTGATATCATACGATCGACGTAATAATATACTTTTGAAGCTATAATAAAGTAAGCTAATTAATGGATAATTCATCAGATTATATATAAAATACGATGTATTACGAGGTATATAATTCATATTCAAAAGCTAACTAACCAAAAATTCATCCTAATATACGAAATACATTGATATTATTATACAATTGAGGGAATATACTACTTATGTATGACGATGAATTAATTAATTATCCGATTTATATACATCGTATTAATTTTTTTCGTATTTGTTATGAATATAATATGATTTATTCAGGAAATATTTATTTGATTTTATTAAACCAAGAAGCTCAGGGTTAAATCGATTATTTATTTGTTTTGAATTTTGATTTAATTTGGCTGGTCTATTAACTTCGGGTCGTAATCAAAATCAAATTTGGTCGGTCAGATGACATTCTGGCACGACCCTCTCATTCTAGGTCGTCCCATCATTCATATAGTGCTCCTATGCATGTGGGTCCACTACATGGCTCTACTGAGACTCAACATGCCCCCATCGCTATGCCACCACCTTCACAGTACTACCAGACGATCGATGGTACTTATACTCAACTACCATCTCATGTGCTACCTTCTGCTACCAGTCAACCAGGGACTCATAATGGTTCTACTGGATCGATTGGGCTGACCGATCTTCGTCTGAGAGACACCCCCCCCAGTACTTCAGGTACACCTACGACAGCGCACTCAGGAGCACCGGCTCCATATCCAGGACAGAGAGATGCTAGTCGGCGGGAGTACATTATACTATATAGAAAAGGGTATGATTTCAATATATAACAATTCTATTTATTTTTCAATTACTATATTATGCTCTATGATATTAATGTTTGATCTTGTATTGCAGGTTTAAGCCGGATGATAGAATTACCAAAATTGTCCGCAAATGCATTCGTCGCAACTACAAAGGTTATTGGACAAGTTGGCGAAAGGTTCCACAAATTTATCGAGAGAAAATGTTCGAAGAATTTCAGGTAAGTTAGAATTTCTCACCAAACTTTTTAATTTTTGGTTGATGCCTTCTTATTTTAAATTAGTCTAGTGATACATATTTGATGCTTTTACTTGTTAGATCCTGTTTATTTTAGATGTTTAAGTACTTTAGGGAATTAAACTTCTTTAATATAGATTTGTAATAACTAATAATGAGTACTGTTATTTTTGTTTTAGAAGTATTTCTGGTATGATCCAGCGGACCATTATGCTATAAGGAGGAATTGTTTTAGAAGAGCCAGACTTAGACTTACTGGTCTATTGAATTATGCAAGAAAAAAAAAGAAAATGCCAAAGTTTATTGGGGCGGATATGTGGCAAGATTTCCTTCGCTATTGGAATAGCGAAGAATTTAAGAAGTTGATTGAAAAAGGAAAGAAAGCCAGAGCGTCTACGAAGGGTATCTCTCTACACACTGCGGGAGCTGTCAATCAGATTGTTGCGGAGAGTAAAATGGTACGTAACTTTTATCAATTTAAATGATTATTTCTATTTCAAATATTTTTACTTTTTAAACATTAATAATTTTTTTGTATGCAGGAAAAAAAGTTGGGTAGAAGGGTATCTCAGGGTGAGTTATTTGCGCATACTCACATAAAAAAGAAAAGGAACCCTACAGATGAAGATAGATGGGTTGATCCACGTGCTAAAGAAACCCATGTAAGAACTATATTCATACTTATAAATTTTTATTACTAAATTTGATAATATTTAAGTTTGAATAGTTTAGTATCTTTTTATTACTAATGTTTCACTTTACTTTAAATATAGGACAACTATACACGGAGGATTACTGAGTTATATGCGACTCAATCTCCAAAAAGTCTGGGTAAACCACTACCTCAAGAAGTAGAGGAGAAGCACTAGCTAGAGTGTGCGGGTTCACCTGTTAGTGGTAATGTCTACGGCTACTCGAGAAAATATTTTACGGAGAACATTACCTCTTCGGATTGTGGATCCTCCTCTACCCCACTAGTTGATAGAGAAACCGTTATTTTGTTACAAAATACGGTTGCTCAACTCACTAGTCAAATGGCTGCAGAGACTGAGAGGACGAGGAAGAGAGAAGAGGAAAATGCTGAGAGGACGAGCAAGAGAGGAGAATATGGCTATGCAAATGAAAATGTTGCAGGAGCAGATTAACAGTTTTCGTCAAGCTCCACAAATACTTCCTCCGTGTCCCGGTGATGCACCTCGGGCTGCGAGAGGCCTAAGCTCACTTGATGATTACACTACAGATGAGGAGGATGATTTTGATGATGATGATGAAGGTGAGGATGAGGATGATGAGGATGATGAGGATGACTTTTAGTTTATTTTTGATTTGTAAACTTTGATGTTTATATGTTTTGATTTTGATATTTGGTTGTTTTGATTTTGATATTTGAATGTTTAAAGAGATGTTTTAATGTTTCTAAATTGGTGGGTTGTATTGAGATGATTGAATGTTTTTGAATTGGTGGGCTGTGGAAATACAGCATATATGCTGAAATTTTTTTAAAAAAAATTCCAGAAAAACCTGCCACAAGTGGTAGGTGTTTCTGGAAATTTGTAAAAAATCCTACCACAAGTGGTCGATTTTTCTGAAAACTTGTAAAAAACCCGACCACAAGTGGTAGGTGTTTCTGGAAATTTGCAAGTTTATAAATAAAAAAAATTATTTAAACATTTTTTTTTAAATTAAAAAAATATTATTAAATTTTTTTAACAAAAATCGACTACATGTGGTCGATTTTTCTAAATAAAATTAATTGTTTTTTTTTCAAAAATCGACTACATGTGGTTGGTTTTCTAAAAAAAGTTTTTTTTTTTTACAAAAACCGACCACAATATGTGGTCAGAAAATTTTAATAAATTTTTTAAATATAAAAAGAATTTTAATAAAAAAATTTACTTAAAATATAAGTAATATCAATTTATAAATAAATAAATATTTTTTGGAAAAAGCGACCACATGTGGTCGCTTTTGGAAAAGCTTCCACTATTTTACCGACCACACGTTGTGGTCGGTTTTTTGTCGCAAATACAGGAAAACCGACCACTTGTGGTCGCTTTTTGTGGTCAGTTTTTCTGTTTATTTTAGTAGTGAATTCCTTCAAACTGGGCTGAGTAGTTAATGAACTTGTAAAACATGCTATGAGTTACGGTTCTAGACGTGGAAACAGTATTTTTAGAGTATTTTGTTTTATTGTGATGCCCATGCGGGGGCTTGTATGCATATTAATGTTGACTTGACAGGTGGTAAATGATGTGATGCCAGTGCGGTGGCTTTATTTGATTATTTCAGGCCTTGCTTGTGCATTATTTGCCATATTTTCGTGTTGTGCCACCTGAATGGGGGCTTGACTAGATGTATAGGCCTTATTTGAACATTTTTGCCTCTATCATGATAGAATATACCCGAGTAAGGGGTTGAAATGATATTACTGATGTCTTATATGACTATTTATTCTGTTGGTGCGAGAACTGATATCATGAATTATTGACACATTGAATTGATTTTGAGCTCACTTATACATGTATTGAATGGATTATTATCTTCACACTGATTGGTTGTGATCATTATATCCTCATTTCATATATACATATTTCATGAGACATTGGTACCATTGAGAAACACTGATTCGAAAGAAAATGAGACATTTTATGAAAACCCTCGATCCGTAAATAATAGTTGGAGAGGTGAATGAAACACTTTATGGACCTTGATTCTTTAACATTAGCCGGAGAGGTATATTGAGCTTATAGAAATTGTATATGGGTTGTGAACCCCCCATGGGTCCTATCTTGGGAGCATTGAGGCTCGGTAGATGTATACAAAAAGTAGGTGATGACTTTCAATCAGTCATCATTATCATACCATTATTGCATTGCATTGCATATGTGTTTTCCGTTCTTCTTTATGTACCCTTATTGTGTTCTTAGTTTCTTTATACGTATTCGTGCTTAGTTGTTCCTGCATAGATCTTATATTTTAGAACTGTTAGTGGAGAATGTGTGAGCTACCGTTTGAGAACTTTTTGTTTGCAGGTGACGTGCTTATAGTATCTTTTATTTGTATTATTTTCTGATTTGCTCAGTCGGCCTATGATATCAACTAAGTAGAAAGTGGACCATACTCACCCCTACTGTACCCTTTCGGTGTAGATCCTAGCTCGAGTACGAGACGCGGCAATTGATTTCGTGCCCGAGGTACTGGTGTGCTCTAGAGTTCGGGACAGACTTCAGATCTCATCCTATCTCAGTTGTCTTTATTACCTTTCAGAGATAGTTTTATGTATTTCTGTTATTTCGAGTTGTACTAGATGACACTTGTATCTTTGGGGTTTATGGTATTTTATTCATACTTTCATTTTATATATATGTGTGTTGACCTTACTTCATTCTAGAAGTCTCGTTTATCTTGTCTTATTTATATTTATGATTTTCCTTTCCTGTCTGGCTGGATTGGCTTATCCATCAAGGCTGGGTCTTGGTAGGTGCCATCATGACCTCAACTTTAGGATCGTGATATTCAATTTTGCAAATTCCAACACACCCAATTAGTACCTCTTAACATTACACCATCTAATCCTTAATCTATTTGTTTGATGTGTAATAATAGTTGTCATTTGTTAGCAAATGAGTACTCTCTCCATTCCTAAATAAGTGATTTTTAACTTGGGTATACCCCTTAATAAGAAACTATTCGTTCTTAGAAAACAAAAAACATTTTATAAAAAAAATATTTTTACTAACTTTTCCTTAATAAATACCTTAAAAAGATGTAACTCTTTAGTAGTTTCTTGGTTATGTAAAACTCTTTATGTCAAGAAGGGTAAAAATGGGAGAACATTATTAATGTCTTTTTGGTTATCTAAAACATCATTAATTGCTAAGAAATTGTTTGGGTGTGCTAGGTATGAAAAAAATATTTTTTGAAAAATGTTTTTCAATTTTCTCATGTTTGGTTGGCTTAAAGATTTTGGAAAATATTTTTCAAATGCATTATTTTCCTCAAATTTAAAGAAAAAATGACTTCTCTTTGTAAGGTAAGGAAAATGTTTGCCAAAATTCTCTTTCAACCTCACCACCCGACTCTGAGCCCTACCTGAGTCTTGGGTCCCTACACCTGACCTTGGACTAGACTACTAATCCCAACCTCGAGCCAGAACCTGAAACCCAAACTCTAGATCCTGACCTCAACCTCATCTCCCAACCACAACTCTAACTCGAGTCCCAACTTCTGACACCGACCCCTATGCAACTCCCCACTTTTGACCTAAACTCAGGTCATGGTCAAGTTCCAATTTGCATCTAGGTTGATAGTCAAGTCCTAAATTAGGATCTGGTATTAAGAGCCGAGTTGGGGTTAGGCTTGGGATTAATAGTCAAGTCCCAGATCTGGGTTGGGATCGATAGTGGGCTTAGGGATGAGAGTTAGGTCTTAGATCTAGGTCGGGAGTTGGATCTTGGGTCGAGGTAGGGAGTTAAATCTTGGATCGGGGTCAGAAGTTGAATCTTGGATTGGGGTTGGGAATAAGGTCTCGAATCGGGGTACAGATTCATATCGAGAGTTGGGGTCTTAGTGTAACACCTGAAGTGTTATGATCACATGAAAATAGGCCATAACTGGGGTATGAGGCTAAATGAAGGAAAAGTGGAGAAGCATGTACTGGAAAGGAGCATGAGAAGAAGAAAAGAACCAAGTCACAGGAGTGACCCACGGTAGGGACTCACGTGCCATGAGTCCACCCACGTGACGTGGGAGGTTGCCGTGGATCAACATCTGCGGGTTGGTTATGAGCCTGATTTCCACGGCAGGGTTCCATGTGGCGTGACTCCACTCACGTGACGTGAGTGGGTGCCGTGGATGAACTTCAGAGACTTTGTAATGTTGTCTTATTTCCACGACACACATCCACGTGACGTGACTTGGCCCACGACACCAAGTCATGGTACCGTGGAAATTTATTGACCCTGTTGTCCTGTTTTGGTTCGGAAAGGATTAGCCTTGTAATTATAAGTACCCCTGCATTGCCCTATGTGCAAAAGAAAGCTAGTACATCGATTGAGAGACATGGTCTATTATTTCCGAGTTCATAAGCATATCCTTGGTTTTGGAATAGAAAACTCGAGATTTGGGTGTATTACCCATTAATGTTGTTGGGCTGATTTAATGTGGGGTTTATGGACTTAATTAAGGCCCAAAATATAATAAAACTACTTGGGCCCAAAAAGGGAGGTGATCCATTATAAAAGCCCAAGTCAACTTGGATATTTTTGATCAAAAAGGGTGGCTAAGGCTAAACTTGAGAGGGCTGATTGGAGGGCCTATATAAGGCTGAAAAATCAACTTAATTCAACATAATTCACTTGCCAAAAATCAGATTTGTATCCAAAATATCTTCTCCTCTCTCAAACCCTAAGAACCCTAATTTGCTTGAAGGATTTTGGGACAAATCTCCCACTTGCAAGTCTTGGTAAGTGTTTCCTCTTGTAGATTAATATATTATATGCACAAGAGGTTGTGTATATAATGTTGGTTATGATGAAAAGGTATTGGGCAGTCCACTTTGTTTGTTTTGCTTAAATCGGTAAAGGATTGCCTTCTATGTTGGTTTATGGACTGTTTTGGTGTCGTTGGTGTTGCGAGGCCGTAAGTTGTCTTGTAGTAGGATGGAATGAAGGTATATGGTAGTGGGAAGGAAGGTGGAATGATATACCATGTGTTCAAGATGTTGGATAGTTTAATTATCGCTTTGTGCACTTGTCATGTACTTGGTTTTAATGTGGATTCCATTATGTATTTATATTGTAGAGTAGCACTTTAAGGAAGAGCCGAATTGTTGTAGTCACATATTGAAAGGCTAAGGTATGTAAGGTTTCTCTTTTCCATATTCATTGACCACACCTATTGTTCACGACTTGACCGAACTTATTCCCACCCCGAATTGTTGTAACGTATCTCCTTTCAAGTTTGTTAGAAATTTTTAGTCACATGTCAATTGTTCTTCATGTCTCTTATTCGTTGACTATGGTTCCAAGTTCCAATAATGTTATAACCACCAATGTATCAATCTTATAACGAAAGAACTGAAGTAATGCATAGATGTGTTTCCTTGAGTAAGGGTGGTAGCTCAAAGGGGCGAAAGCCTAGCTAGAGACGATCCCGATTGATTATTGGATACAGGGGGCAGCCCAAAGGGGTGAAAACCTAGCTAGAACCGAACATGTTTTATTGATTTATGGGTGGCAGCTCAGAGGGGCATAAGCCTAGCTAGAGACGATCCCAATGTTATGACCCACTGATCAATTGGGGCCCGGGGACGATATGATATGATGATAATGATATGAATGTAAAAGCAAAAAAAAGTAATGAAAGCAATGTACATGGTTCCACACATACAGAACGGTGGTTTATCCATATTGTTTATTCATTTATATTTGATTCCATTGGAGTTCTTAAGTTTCATGCAGTTGCTCATAGCTTTACATACTCTGTACATTCTTTCGTACTGACGTCCCTTGGGGGAATTACCTTACTTGTTGCAGGAACAGGTGCTAGTAGACCTCCACAGTAGGATATGGGTCATCTGCAGACTGTTGGTGAGCTCCAGGTTGATTCGGGGTTTTTTGAGTCACATGTGTACATTTGTTTTGCTACTATGTAAATATTGTATAAGCGGGGACTTGTCCCGACTTTAGATTGGTTATGTATCTGTTAGAGGCTTTGTAGATGTTGTAAAACGAAGGAAGGAATGTATGTCCATTTTGATGTAGTGGCCCTAACGGCCAAGTTTCATATCTATTGAACGTTTCTCCATGACTTCTACCATTGGTATCTTGTATATATGTGTGATAGAATATTGTTCACTCAGGGACATGCATATGAATAAATGAGATCCTAGGTTGGTTCTCTCGGGCCTTAACGGCTTCGGATGCCAGTCCGCCCCAATGGGATTTGAGGCATGGCACTTAGGTCAAGGTTGGGTCTCAAATCATGGCCGAGGACACGATTTCGATCCCATGTCAAGGATGGATCTTGAGTCCCAAGTCTCGAGTCGAGGTTAGGGTTGGGAGTCAAATCTCGAATTAGGATCAAGAGTTGAATAACAGATTGAGGTTGGAGTCGAGAGTTGGGTCTCGGGACAAGGTACAAAGTTGTGTTAGGAGTTTGGGTCTCAGATCGTGGTCGGGGTCAAGAGTCAGGTTTGTGGTTGGAGTTAGGTCTTAGGTCTATGTTGAAAGTCGGGACTTAGGACCTAGAGTCGGGTCAAGGGTCAAGTTCAAACCCTGGGTTCTGGGTCTTTCGCCATGAGTCGAGTCTCTCAGGTCAAGATCGAGAATCAGGTCTCGGGTCGAGGTATAGAGTAGGGTTTCGTGTCGCGTAGGGAGATGGGGTCTCATGTCAGGAGATGGGGTCTCATGTCAGAGCCAATTCTATTGTCAAAGTATTTACTCAGATATACCTAAATGCTCTTGGAACAAAATTTCTTCTTACTAACCGAACACCAGAAAACATTTTCGATGGAAAATATTTTCCTTCATACCAAACACACCATTTATCTTTATATTTTGTTAAACTTTAAAAATTAAGGAGAATTCTATATATATATTTCCAAGTTTAAATAATAAAAGAAGTGCCTTCCCTGTAATCTGCTTTCCATGTAAATCAATATATGTGTTGTGGAAAAAAATTACAGCAAATGAAATCAACCCGCAACTCGTTCTGTACCCGCTTTAAATTTTTAAAAATTGCCTGAACTCGGCCCTCTACATTCCCATCCCAAGTTTTAGCACCGACAAGAAAATATTAACAATTTCACATCTATTATAAAATGTATTATTTAGGTGGATGTCCCCTTAATGTAATCCCTCCATTTCCCAACATTCTTCGTCATTATGTTCCATCTCCTCCATGATCTCAAATCCTAAATGCTATGTCTTCCACCTCCTCCATGATCTTACTCCTTAATGTCATGTTTATGACAAGCTTTTATATGCCTCTATGTAACACTATAAATAGAGGCATAAGAGTTCATATTGAATACACTTTACGCACTTGATATTTGAAAGAATGAAAAGCTCTCATCTCTTGTCTTCTCTCTATATTTCTTGTCTATTTTATACTCATATTATTAATCTTTTAGCTTAGCTTTAAAACACATTATCAGCACGAAGCTCTAACCAACTGAGGTAATTAATCTTTCCTCGCCTCAGGTAATTAAAAAAAAAAAGGCCTTTACATTGAAAGAATATTTTCTCACGTCTTAAGTTTGGATATATTACTGATTTCTTTTTACTTTTCTGTTTATAATGCACTGGAAGCAATTATTTTTTTATCCTACCTCAACTTTTCTTCTTTACTGGTCTTTACGGTAAAATAATTTTTCCTCAATAGGTTTTAGTCATATTTTACAGTAAAGTGCCTTTTGTTTTATTGATATTTTATTGATTTCTATTACCACTGTCTTTTGCCAACTAAGTTTAGGCATTTAGCCAGTAACCAAGTTTCATGTGTTCTTTTCACTAATCTAAAATAGAATAACACATGTTCTTGAAAGAGATTATTATTGAAATTGATACGGTTGCATTTCACATTTTGTTGACTCTTAATTTATTTATACATATGATCTCAAGATGGTAATACATTTTATTAGAGGCTTATGTGTGAGTTTCATTACACTTGGCTTATTAAATCATTGGTTGAGGGTAAGACGGTGGATTCAAGTCCCATCGCAACAAAAGGATAAGACATCGGGTTAGAGTCTCGGTGCACTATGATAATAAGGTATTAATTGAGCTTGAGTCCCATCGAATTATGGCCTAAAACGCCTTTATATTGGTAAGACGTTGAGTTCAAGTCCCAATGCACTATATTGATGAGTGATGACATACCAATGACTAAAACCAAATGAAATGTTTTTGATAAAAAATCATGAAATTCGCCATATTGATTTGCTCCATTTCTTGATGTGAATGTGGTAGCAGTGAATATAAGTTTGAAAGAAGACAAGTGATTAAATGTATGTGAACGTGGAGGAACAAAATTATAATTGTCATCATTTGATAATAATAAAAGGAAGAACACTATGTGTTCTCCAAATAGTCCTTCAAAAGGTGAAGGTAATGTTCACCATCAATTTGGTATGGAAGGTATTGGGCACATGGTTGTTGTGCGACCTAATTTGATCGGTTTTATAAATCCTCCATCAAAATAAAAGAACAAAAAGCGAAGATGCACTTGACTTTTCAAAGTGATGTTGAAGTGTGTTATATAAATATGATAAATGTCAAGGCATGACAATGAGATTCGAATGAAAATTTGTGAAGCAAGTACATATAATTATTGTCCATTCCTTGAAGAGAATGTGACGTGTAATAAGCATTGTAAATGCTCGACCATTCTTGAAAATGGATGTGTCCATATGTGTTAAATGTTATGAAAAGGATGTGCTTATATATGGTTGGATAAATACCATAACTCACCTCAACGGAAGGTTTGAGAAAAAAAATATTTTGATATTAATGGTCATTGGTCAAGTACTTTTAGTTTATAAAAAATATTGTGGTATGTTTTATTATGAACTACAAAAGGGCAAAAGAAAGAAATAATTTTTTCATATAAAGGTCATGGTGATGATAAAAATTGAATGTTCTCGTGTGGCTACATAAATTTATCATTGATTGGATACATATAATTTTCTCCTTAAAGAAGATGTACACCACAGGTGTGGTGTTTTGTAATATGAGGTAGTACACAAGTATTTGATAGCTTCGAGAAAAATCTAATGTGCTACTAAACGGAGGAATGATATTGTTCATGACAGTGGGATTGTAGTATTCTTTAAAAGAAACTTTTTAAGTTTCAAGAAAATTGACAAGAAACAATAATTATTATTTTGAGACTATAAATTATGAAAAGATTCTATATTTTCATCTTACTACAATCGAAACAGGTTATAAATATTTATGTGAAAGGCTACCCGTTTTTCTCATGTTTGTTGATATAAATATGGACATGGTGATGGAATCACGTGTGATAGTAAAGTAAAAGTTTACAGGAAATATATAAGTTGGCATGATCGGTTGACCATTATGGTTCAAATGTGATGTAAAAATAATTGAGAATTCATGTGGTTATACATTGAAGAAATAAAAGATATTCTTCAAGAATTCTCTTATGTTGATTGTTCTCACGTTAAAATATTATATCGGCTAAGGTTGGGGTTGTATCCCAAATTTTTGGAACGTATAACAATGTGAATATGGTCCCATTCACCTGCCATGTGGATCAATTAATATGAAATGGGATGTATCTATGATTAGTTACATGTGCTTTGCTATCAATTTGTAATTTATTTTTTGCAAGATTGTTTGCTCAAATTATTGAATTAAGAGCATGATTCCAAAATATAAAATTATATTGATAATGTTGGTTGGTTACCAGAAATTGAATGCCTCCAATTATAGCAAAATCGCTGGTTCTGAGAATAAATCTCTCAAAATAAATTTGGTATGAGATGTTATTTAAATGTAGGAGCACTTGTATGCATCATGCCAATAAGATTTTCCTATATTGTTGGTTCAGATTCAGGAATCAAATAATTCTATCTAAAAATTTGAATGTACGGTATTTCATTTAATTGCTCCACCACCCACAAAGATGGATCCCAAATAAGGTTGGGGTGAATGTTAGATTTCCTAACATTAGGGAGAGATATGATTAATAGCTAAAATGTATGGAATGAATTATCTATATCCTAGTATAAAAAAAGTGAAACTTGAAGTTCAAGAGATAATTCATGATTTGCAAAATGTTGCAAGTTCATTGCTAGATGCATTTGTTGACCCTATGTTATAATTCAGCTGTAAATGCTCCAATGGAAAATCTTTGAAAGACAGGGTCTATGGCATGCCTGAAGCATGATAGACTAATCGGTTACAAAGATAAAACTTTTTGAAGAAGGAGAGGAGCAAACGATAAAAATGTTCATGGTAATGAGGCAAGTGCTTTAAAAAAACACAATGACATAACTCTTCATAAAACCTTAGCAAAGGTTCAAGTATTTGAAAATGATGAAAAGGAAGAGATCGATCTCGATATGTTATGTCGTAATGGAACCGATATCAAATAACCGTCGACGGTATTTTTGATATAAACTAGCGCTTACCATTATATATAATAATGAGGATCTTGAATTTAAATCTGTCAAATAGTGTGGACAGATAAAATACGCAATGCAAGTATATGTTATTTCACTTGAAAAGTGAGGTTTTGAAATTACTCCATAGACTAAGGTATAATCCCAGTGGGGTACGATTGTGCGAAAAGCAAAATCATAAGATATAGAGTACAACTTGTGCCTTGAGGTATAAAGGTTATTCGCAAATGTCCTAGCATTATTTTTTGGAGATGTGTTCTCCTGTGGTTGATGTAATAAGCTAAGGTTTCTTTAAATCTGACAATGTATGAAAAACTTGAATGTGTATAACAAATAACTGTCATGTCTAGCTAGACGGTAAATGTTAGATGAAAATCCTTGAAGGATTTAAAAGAGATTATCCATGGAATATCTCAATGGTTGTGAGATCATTTACCCTAAAGAAAGATCAATTTCGATCTCATAAAAATGATTAGAAAGTACCATGTATTAGTGCAATTGGTGCACTTATATATCCTGTTATTTCTATACATGAGATAACATTTTTTTAATGTGCAGGAAAGACATAATTTCACTTTTATATGGATTTACATGAAATCAAATATTGATATCGGCATAATTTCACTTTTATATGGATTTACATGAAATCAAATATTGATATGAATTTATTATTTCTAACCAATATTGTCAAGGGATGTTGATTAAGAAAGTGCAGAAAAATTATTTGATTTATATGAAGTTTGATCTCAAGAAAGTAATTTGTTTACACGTGGGAATATTATCCTATCATGTTATTCTACAAGACAGTCAATGATTGATACTTATTCAAGTCTAGTCAAGCTACTAGCAACTTATAAAGCTAGTGACTCTACACATGAGAAGATGTGTGATTTTCTTTGAGGAGGATGTTGCAATATTGTATGAAGATGATGCTTCTTGCATAGCTCAATTGAAAGAAGAATATATCGAGAAGACAAAATAAAATACATTTTAGAAAAAGACTATTTTGCTCAATTTTGATGGAATGTTTGATGGAGGCATTGTTGAACCCAACACTTTGAAAAGCTGGATTGGAATATATCATCTACAAGATTAAGTGATGTCTTTATCGGGGGGAGTGAATACGTGTTGCACTTTTTTTCCTTAGCCAAGCTTTGTCCTACTGGGTTTTCTTGACAAGGTTTGTAATGAGGCAGCAAGCAATGCGTACTAAAGGATATGTGTACTCTTTTTCCTTCACTAGGATTTTTTTCCCACAAGATTTTTTCCTAGTAAGGTTTTAACGAGGCACATCATCTATGGATATCCAAGGGGGAGTGTTATAAAATGTATTATTCATGTGAATGTCCACTTAATGTAATCCCTCCATCTCCCCACCACTATTCATCATTATGTTTCACCTCCTCCATGATCTCAAATCCTAAACGCTTTGTCTTCCACCTCCTCCATGATCTTACTCCTTAATGTCATGTTTATGACAACCTTTTATATGTCTCTATGTAACACTATAAATAGAGGAATAAGAGTTCATATTGTACACACTTACACACTTGATATTTGAAAGAATAAAAAACTTTCATCTCTTGTCTTCTCTCTATATTTCTTGTCTACTTTATTGTTCATATTATTAATCTTTTAGCTTAGCTTTAAAACAACATCATTATAATCCTAGAGTAATTACTTCTTATTATACCTCAAAGAATTTGAATTACCATAGTCTAGTAGCACTAGCACCTTTATCATAGTATTTAGATAGAAATAAAGTCGAATCCGTGATTTCAAGATCATGAGATCTTTGCAACTATTATGCGCCAATGTTACAAAAAATATTTATTCGACTATTTGAAAGTTTAAAAGGTCTCTTAATTCTTTTATTTTTCAATTATGAAACCAACAACACATAAGTGGAAAAAACGCATGCCTGCTAAAAACAATTATGGTTGAGCCAGTACTTTTAAGTTTGGGTTTGAACAGTGAGTATAAAGTCGTGTTTGTTAATGACGTTTCATTTTCAATAGGAAATTTTCCAACGTAATCAAATTTAATTATATCTCAATATGTACCAAATATCGAAATAAAATAAACACGCGTATGTTTTACAAGAAAAACAACAAAAATCATGAGTGTTTATCTGTTTTCCTTGGGGTTAAACATTTGAATTGGACCCAGTAACATGTAGTGACATGAAAAGTAGCTAATTTAATATCAAATTAAAGCTCAATAATTCTCTCTTTGTCGTACAATAATCCAAAGTTCTCCTGACCCACAACTTGGGATAACATTTCCTATTTATTAAATACTCTCTCCGTTTATTTTTACTTTGTCACGTTTTGCTTTTCGAGAATCAAATTTTAAGAACTTTGACCAACATTTTAAGATGTACTTTTTCATCATATTAATATTAGAAAGGATAGCAAATTATAACATTTTTCGTATAATTTTCGAACATCTAAATTTTAAATTTAAAATATTAAATTAAGTTACTTTAGTTTAGCTTTAAAGTTAATTTAGTCAAATTGACTTTCGTACAATTAAACGTTTAAGTGAATGGAGATAGTATACATTATACTTAAAAGTTTTCAAAAGAGATAAAAAGTCAGCTTAAAGTTTTTTAGGTCTAGAATATACTTTCTCCGTTTTATTTTACTTGATTCATGTTGACTTAGCGCGCCCTTTAAGAAAACATTAATTATAGGTATATTTTACTAAACTAACCTTATTAATGATACTTTAAACTTTAAATTTGATTACTATTAATTTATGTAGTTATTTAATACCAAGGGTAAAATAGAAAGAAGTAAAAAAAAAACTCTTTTGATTTGTGAAAATGGACAAGTAAATTATAACATTTATTTCTATTATAGGGACCAAGTAAAACGGAATGGACAGAGTATATAAAGTTGGAAGGAGATATATATATATAGAGAGAGAGAGGGGGAGAGTAACATAATTGTAAAACCCGTATGATACTCCCTCGTTCCTAAATAAGTGCATGTTTTGGGTTTGACACACCCCTTAATAAACGGATTTGGCTCCCCTCCAGTGACTGATCAGTCCAGTTCCTCCAGTTGGCCCTTGAATGTGGATTTGGCTCCCCTCCAGTGAGTGATCAGTCCAGTTCCTCAGGTTGGCCCCTGAATGTCTTACACGTGTCCCCTTCAAATTTGAAGGGCCCAACTTTGTTCTATTAACTACACCCTTTAACCCAGATTTAGTATTAACACATTCTCTGTCACGCCCCGAATCCCATCGGGACGTGATTGGCACCCGAAGCCGATATGGCCCGAGAGAACCAATCTTTGCTCATGAACCTTCACATGCATGCCCTCATATGCGTCTTATTCTTTCTTATGCAACTATGTAGAAATCATAAACATGGAAACTTATGCCATAAACATATATATAAAACTTGGCCGTTGGAGCCATTACGTAGAACTGAACGTACACTTCTTTCATTCACATACCCACATAGGTCTACGAAAGCCTCTAACAAATACATGACCATGTCTATATAATATTTACAATATTAAAACAATGCACACTATGACTCGGAAAGCCCCGAACCAAGTGGAGCTCACCAAAACTCTGCAAATGATCCCCAGTCTACAGATGAGGTCTACTAATGTCTGCACCTGCACATGTAAGGTAAGTCCCCCGAGGGGGTCAGTACGAGAATGTACTGAATATGTAAGGCTAGAGAAATTACATCATACATGAGAATGTCAACGAAATAAATAGGAGAGATTCTTTAATATGGGTAAACCATCATTTTAGTGGGAAACTTGCACACTACTTCCGTTATGAACATTTTAGGACATTCATTTTATATCCTTACCAATCATAGAAATATCTTTCATACGCATTAGCACTCAAGAGATTCTTTCTAACTTCTATGTTCATTTCCACTATGGTTCTACTACTTGGTGAGTAAATTTCAAAAGAATAACATTCATTCATACACATCCACTCTCTTGGTGGATGAATAATATAACCTACAACCACTCTATGGTAGGGGTATCATACATCCACTCTACTTGCTTCTCTATCTTAGCTTACTTCACTCAATAACTTATTAATCATATACTGCCCGGGCCCAACTGATCAGTGGGAAATTCATAGAGAACCGTCATGCAGGTGTTCATGTCACCCCATGGATGATATATAGAGAACCGTCATGCAGGTGTTCATTGCACCCCATGGATGATATACAATAGAGGACCGTCATGCAGGTGTTCATTGCACCCCATGGATGATATATATAGAACCGTCATGCAGGTGTTCTTTGCACCCCATGGATGATATATAAAGAGAACCGTCATGCAGGTGTTCATTGCACCCCATGGATGATATATAATAGAGGACCGTCATGCAGGTGTTCATTGCACCCCATGGATGATATACAATAGAGGACCGTCATGCAGGTGTTCATTGCACCCCATGGATGACGTATAGACCTCAACTTTTACCAGCTTGGTACAAGCATAATCATAACATTCTTACATTTTAGAACATCACATTCTCAGAACTTAGAGTTAGCATTTCTACACACTTGTACGACCTATTAAGGATCACGATGCTATTGGCAACACACATGTATATACTTTACCTTGTTTCTCTACTTCCAAGAGATTAACACTTTTGCTACTTCTTATGAGATCATCTATAACAAGAACTAACATGGCACAATATAGAGATGTTCTATATTAAACTTTTACCCCTTCAGAATGTGATCCCTACTTAATGCAACATATAACAACCACGCGCATTACTCCTTTACAATCTTATGCCCTTCACTAGGTTATGAGAATATACACATTTCACTCCACTCCTTCACTTCATGAGATTACTAGCACACATCTTCTTATGAGAGAGATACATACTTTATCTATTGAGAATTTATATACTAAGGATCAAGGCACTATTTGAAACACACCTATATCTATTACCTCGCTTATCTACGTCATGAGATTGATACCTTAACTTATGAGGGAGGGTTAAATTAGCTCACATCCTACTTCCTTCATTGCTTTTATAAGACTTCTACCTATGAAAGATGGGTACAAGAACAACGATCATCAAACTATGAGACTTTGGAATCATGACATATTTTGGACATGCTAAACAAGCATTAATAGATTCTCGTTATACCTTACTCTCTCTTGAGACCGTCCTTTTAGGACTCACGACATTCTGACATCTTTGGGATTTCAGTCAATGAATAGCCAATGGATATGAGATAAGTAAATCATAGTTCATCTAAGAATAGGGCATATATGGACAACAATGTATGTCAACCTGAATTGAGGTACTTCACAACCTTTAGAAATAGAACAAGCCAATAGGTTACATATGAAGAATACTATACGTCAATCTGAATTGATATGCTTTATGCCTTTCGGAAGTGAAACATGACCAACGTCAATAGGAACAATATGATGTAGAAGGACATGGAAAGGGTAACCTTACATACCTGCACTTCCAAGTATGAATACACGAATCTAGGTATGAATACAATGGTCCAGCTCCTTCTTTACTTCTTAGTCTACAATACAAGGTCATACCGGACTTACATTAGCAACTAGTCACTATATAAGCGTACAAGACGACAATGAACTATGTGGCTACCATATAAGGTCATGTCATCCCCTCCCAATACAATCCACTGCATTTCCATACCAACAACACCATGACATTACACACATTGACCAAAAGATCACACATAGATAGCATTTCGCACCATATTTACCCTTTACGCATTTCCCGGTATCATTCCGTCGGAAGTATGTCTTTATAACAACATATAAGCAACCATCCATACTTAACATAATCCAAAACACCTCCATACGACACTTCAAAGTCATTACAATGACATTACAAGTTGATAATTACATCCCAAAAGGGTATCGGGGCTTTCGGGGATCAAAGGAATACGAAAGCAACCAAAACACATTTCTGGACTGACCTGCGCAGCCACCTGCGCACGCAGGTCAGTCACATGCGCACGCAGATGGCCATTGGCAGCAGCCAGTGCCATCTGCGTTGGCATCTGCGCCCGCAGATGCCCTCGTCTGCGGGGCGGATGCCCGTTTTGGTCTGAAATGGCTTCGTTTTGGGTCTTTTAATGCCATGAATGGTCCATGATCATAACCAACTTCATTTTAACATATTTTTGATCATTCAACATGCCAACCACCAGCCATGATTTCACAACACACAGAACATCACCAAAACGACACTTTACGGCCAACATGCCACCAAAACCATAACTAATTTCCCAATAAAATTCCAAACATTATACACCATGACCAAACAAGTGAGGACTATAATCACATCCCATATATCAATATTGAATCCATCAAGTTCATTTTCATCAAGATCACAACCCCATGTTCAAGTTTTCAAGCCATAAATCATCCTCCGATTTAGCAAATACAAATTATTTTGCACATAGGGAACTTCTCCCTCTTTACCAACATAACCAACATGATATAAGTATTCTCTCATGCACATAACATATTAAATCATAAGTATGAACACTTACCAAAGTGTGCAAGATGATGCTTTTGGCCAAAAGATGAAAACCTAGAGTTAGAGTTGAGAGCAAAAATGTTGGAGAAATTTCTAGAAATGGCATGGGTGTCCAAATGAGAGAAAAATCTGATTTTCTCTCTTATATAGGCCCCCAAGTCTTCCTTTATCCTTTAATTATCATTAATGACCATGTTGAATGGGTCAAATGGACCAATTATGGAAGAATGGGTCAAAATCTTGCATTGGGCCATGTCTTCTTATCATTTTTTTTTGGGCTTTATTTAAGGCCCAATGACTTAAGACCATAATTTTAAATGCAAAAATCATCAAAGTTTTCATGTTTCATTATTTCCATAAATGCTATCGGAATTAATTAGACTCAGAAACTTATGGGGTGTTACATTCTCTCTCTGCTCTGCTCTTTCCATCGGCTGTCAAACAATCAATGAACATGAATTGATTTCTTCTTCTTCAAGTTGCAATGGCAAGTCTTGAGAAATAATACAATTTTTTACTCAGATTTCTCCATTACCGTGAAGGCTTCCAATTGCATTATGCTATTAATAGCAGAGATGAGATAATTAGGAATCGGCTATTCATTCAAGTTGAAAAAATCATACCAGCATTTACCAGGCAAAAGCCATTTACAATATCAAGGATCTGAAGCATAACAATGTTTTCTTTAAGTAAGGTCACACTAAGAGCAATGAAAAAGAGTGGCGTGGAAATTGGGGATGAAAATTTTGCTTGATGCACTTTTTTTTTTCACTTGGACTGAAATTTTGGGATTTCATATTCTTCTCTTTTTAAAACATTTTTACTCATGGTAATGGACTATTTGAAATCGTACTTCGTTTCTGAGTGTTTATTTCTCTGAAATTTCTTATTTTTTTGAATTATCCTTTGATTTATGTACATGAAAAAGCTTTGGGCTTTAAGAATGTTACTTTATTTTGTAAAAGTAAATCATCAATACGCATCTACCATGCGTATAAGAAGATAATTGCGAACATTGTAATTTTTTTTAGGAGCATCAATGAAAAAAAGGGAGGAGTAAAATGGCCGGAGCGGAGGGGATAACTAGTGCGGTGAATTACATGTGTGAGAGAATGTTAATACTAAATCTGGGTTAAAGGGTGTAGTTAATAGAACAAATCTGGGCCCTTCAAATTTGAAGGGGACACGTGTAAGACATTCAGGGGCCAACTGGAGGAACTGGACTGATCACTCACTGGAGGGGAGCCAAATCCTTAATAAACTACTAATTTTTAGAAAATAAAATGTAATTTTACCAACTTATTCCTAAAAAAATTTTATACCTCTTTCTACATTGACATTGATTACATTTAAAAAGAAGAGTTAGACATTAATACAAGGCATATTAGACATGCACTTATTTGGAAATAAAATAAAAACAAAACATGCACTTATTGAGGAGTACAAATTTATTAACAACTACAAAGAAATCAAGCGTCAAGCTGATTTCAACATGAAAATAACATGCATGGAGACCAGAAAAAAAAACACAATAAGGAAACAGGAACAGACCACCATTCATCTACAACCTTCAGGTGTAATTTCAGCATATTCAACAGAGACTAATCAATTCTACCCCCAAATTAACCTGGACTTAATTAACAATCCACAAGCTCGATCACCACGCCTTCAATGGAGATATCTTCCCCACCTTTCTTTGGTACCAGAGTCACCGCAATAGTGTCTTCATCTTCCAGACCAATGTCCTCCAATAGTTCAGTGATGGCTAGCTGGAATGTAACACTGGCAGCATGAGATGACGCGCTAGTAGCTGTATGAACATGTGGCAAGCTAGTATAGCTCCCCGCGAACTCTGCCTTGTCAAGTTCATCCGCGTTCACATTCTTGTCCACGTTCAGGAACACATCGAACCTTACATACTTTCTATCATCATATTGTATCTTGTTGAACGTTAGCATCTCTTCTTTTTCATTTTTGTCCTGTTGAGTCCTTGACGAAGCCGGCCTGTTGATGGAAAATGAAATGGCTTTGTCCATCTTCGCCAGTGGGAATACCTGGCTGGCTGGTGGAAGTGAACCTGTATTCACTTTCCCTGCCGTGGTCTTTCTTATTGGCTTGAAGTTACGCCACGGGGTAGGCATTAGTGCGTAATCGTAGCCCATCTTCTTACTGTCCAAACAGTCTCGGACTTTCACCTTGAATGGGTTGCGGTTTTCCTCATAGAAAAAGAACTCCGAGTTCAGCCAATCTTTCTGTGACAGATCCCTTCTTTTGCCTCCTATTGCTTTCCATTCGTTCCACATCCGGTCCACGTTGGCGTGGTGACAATAGAAAACCGGGTCCAAACCGGCCGAGTAGAAATTACCCATGTTCTCACCGTGTGGCTGTCTAGGACTGTCACCGGTCCAGATGTGAACAGGAGTATGAGGAATGTTTTCAATAGTTCCCATTCCTGGACTGGGATCAGTTCCCAGAGGATAAGGCGCACCAAAAAACGGTAACGGGCACGGAGCATTAGTCACCATTTGACGGTACATTAGAGTTAAGTTGTTCGTCATGGTCTGGAGTTGAGTTGTTTGGACCTCATCACCAAAATGACCAAGATCGATTATGGTTCCATTGCGGTGACTTTGGTTACGTTTTTCATCATAAAGGGAAGTCCCTTCACGATCGAACATGGGAGGCAAACGCATGCCCTTTGGATGGTCCCAGTTCCAATATGGCAAAGCAAAAGTTGGATCATCGATGAGCGATCCCAAGATTCTTTCATAGAAGTACAAGTACCATCTATGGAAAGGGAAGAAAAGCCAAGAGAAGTGAACTTGTAACTCTTTGCCACCAACTTTGTAAGCACCGTTGCAATAAGCACAATGAACATTGGCTTGTTGCTTGAACCCAAGTGGATCGTTTGGGTCTTTGTCAAGTTCCCTCATTCGGCTAGTGGCCAATTGGTACTTGGCAATATACTCATCGTCAGCATCATGAGCAGTTGGACGGATACGGAGCTTAGTCATGGAAGGGAACTTGTAATATGGAACTTTGTCCAAATCTTGGGGTTTAGGAGGGCAACAGCTGTATGGCACCTCCTCATCTTCATTTATCTTGGTTTTACTACAAGATGCGAGATCAGGGGGTGGTATAGGAGAAGCAGTGGCCAACGGTATAACATTAGCAACACCATAGAGACCACCTAAACCAAGAAGCACATTTCTCCTGTCAACTGAATTAGTTTCAGCGTTTTGGTTTTGGTCCTTGTTAATGACCTTACATGAGACTTTGAAGGTTTGATTACGTTTTCCATGGAGGAAAAGTTGAGAGGGAGTGGATGCTAAAGGTGTTTTAATCGTGGATGTAGTAAAAGGAGTGTTGAGGGTTGTAGTGCTATTGCACACACTTGCCATAGTTAGATTTGGTTGAAATCCATAGATTTCCACCTTGCCTTATATAATATTTTAGCCCCCAGGGTTGTAGTGCTATTGCACACACTTGCCATAGTTAGATTTGGTTGAAATCCATAGATTTTCACCTTGCCTTATAATATTTTAGCCCCCAATAAAATATACCCCAATTGGAGCATGTTTACAGGCTCATTTAACCACTCCAAAATATATTAAGGATGTGGTGGGTGGGAGATTATTAATAATAAGGTGGGGTTGATAGTATATATCATTGAGCTTTTATTATTCGCATCAAATAGTACTCTATCAGAAAGATAATTTTGATAATAATACACGTATTATATTTGCAGTACACTTGCACACCAATATTCTTCATAGATTAAGTCTAAAGAAAAAAATAACAGACATAAAATTCTCCCTAAACTTGTCCGCTAAACTTACATTAGCACTTTAACTTTACGAATATTTAAATACCCTCTTAAACAACTTTGGAATGAATTAAATACCACCCTAAAGCTGACGTGAATAAAAAATTGAAAGAAAAAGGAAAAAAAAACGCGTTTAATAGTTCAACACTGAAAATGTGGGTCCATCTTCATTAATTTTAATTCATTACTTAAAAAAAAATTAAAAGTGGACTCCACCCTTTAATTTTCATCCCCAACTTCCTACGACTTTGTCTTCTTTGACCCCCACCAAACCCCAACCCCATCCCAAAGGCGGCTCTACCATTTCGAAAAAAAGGTGACCGCTTTAGGCCGCCAAATTTGAGGGGTCTCATTTTTTTTTAGTAATAACAAATATTATTTGTAGAAAAATATACCTTTTTATATAAAGTAAAAGAATTATTAGAAGAAGTTTGATATACTTGGAGTACTATATCTCAAGAAAGATTAAATGCATTGATTATGTCACTAATTAAAAGAGAATTATTAGAAGAAAGCAATTATATATATAATTTTTTTAAAAAGACTTTATTTAAAAATAAAAAATTCTTAAAAACTTAAGGTCTCCATTTGATTTGGCCTTGGCCACTAACGTGCTTGAGCCGCCCCAGCCCCAGCCCACCCCTTTCATCCCTTTCTTCTTCATTCTTTCACCATTTTTCGGCACAGATCAGTTTTTTTTTTTTTTTTTCCTTCAACAACCAACAAAAATTTCTTTTTAAATAATATTAAAGAAAGAAACCCATTACAATACCCAACTTAATTTACCACATAAATGAACAACAGATTCGATTTTGTATGACAAACGCTTAAAAAACTCTTGAACTACGCTAGAAATTACTTGGCAGATTTTCGGGAACCGTCTGTTAGTAGAATTATCTACTTGATTGCAAATATTATTGTTATTGATGACATCTCTAAGCTATGGAGTAAAAGTTTGGGGATAAAGATGAAGCTCCAAAGTATTGTAATGTCAATTTCAAAGAGTTATGTGGGGAGGATGCCATTGGCGAAGTTATAATAGTTAGTTGGAGATGAGAGTAGAAGAGAAAGATGGTTGTTTGAATTCATGGTGATTAAATAGCCGACTTATTTTGTTCATTGTGGAAGATAGATCACCAATAGAAATAAAAATTTAAATAATCTATTAAATAGTTATTTAGAAAAATACACAGATTTTTTGTCACGACCCGAAATCCCATTCGGGCTGGACTGGCACCCGAAGCCGATATGGTCCGAGAGAACCAATCTTTGCTCATGAACCTTCGTATGCATATCCTCGTATGAATCTTATTATACCTCATGCAACTATGCGGAAGACATGAATCATGGAAACATATGCTATAAATATATATACAAAACTTGGCCGTTGGAGCCATCACGTCGAAATGCACGTACATCTTACATCCATATATCCACATATGTCTACAAAAGACTCTAACAGATGCATTTACCAGACCAACTAAAAGTCGGGACAAGTCCCCGCTTTATACAATATTTACAACATCAAAACGACTGTACAACTGTGACTCGGAAAGTCCCGAAGCAACTGGGGCTCACCAAAGATCTGCAAATAACTGTCCACCTACTGTGGAGGTCTACTAATGCCTGCACCTGCAACATGTAAGGTAAGTCCCCCGAGGGGGGTCAGTACGAAGAATGTACTGAGTATGTAAGGCTCGTAAGAAATAGCATCATACATGAGAATGTCAATAAAATAATTTATAAGAGAATAGACAATGTGTATAAACTGTCACGCCCCGAATCCCATCGGGACGTGATTGGCACCCGAAGCCGATATGGCCCGAGAGAACCAATCTTTGCTCATGAACCTTCACATGCATGCCCTCATATGCGTCTTATTCTTTCTTATGCAACTATGTAGAAATCATAAACATGGAAACTTATGCCATAAACAGATATATAAAACTTGGCCGTTGGAGCCATTACTTTGAAGTGTCGTATGGAGGTGTTTTGGACTCTGTTAAGTATGGATGGTTGTTTGTATGTTGTTATAAAGGCATAATTACGACGGAATGATAAAGGGAAAAAGCATAAAGGGTAAGTATGGTGTGAAATGCTATCGATGTGTGATCTCTTGGTCAATGTGTGTAATGTCATGGTGTTGTTGGTATGGAAATGCAGTGGATTGTATTGGGAGGGGGTGACATGACATTATATGGTAGCCACATAGTTCATTGTCGTCTTGTACGCTTATATAGGGACTAGTTGCTAATGTAAGTCCGGTATGACCTTGTATTGTAGACTAAGAAGTAAAGAAGGAGCTGGACCATTGTATTCATACATAGATTCGTGTATTCATACTTGGAAGTGCAGGTATGTAAGGTTACTCTTTCCGTGTCCTTCTACATCATATTGTTCCTCTTGACGTTGATCATGTTTCACTTTCGAAAGGCATAAAGCATATCAATTCAGGTTGACATATATTATTCTTCATATGTAACCTATTGGCTTGTTCTATTTCTAAAGGTTGTGAAGTATCTCAATTCAGGTTGACATATATTGTTATCCATATATGCCCTATTCTTAGATGAACTATGATTTACTTATCTCATATCCATTGGCTATTCATTGACTGAAATCCCAAAGATGTCAGAATGTCGTGAGTCCTAAAAGGACGATCTCAAGAGAGAGTAAGGTATAACGAGAATCTATTAATGCTTGCTTAGCATGTCCAAAATATGTCATGATCCCAAAGTCTCATAGTTTGATGATTGTTGTTCTTGTACCCATCTTTCATAGGTAGAAGTCTTATAAAAGCAATGAAGGAAGTAGGATGTGAGCTAATTTAACCCTCCCTCATAAGTTAAGGTATCAATCTCATGACGTAGAGAAGTGAGGTAATAGATATAGGTGTGTTTCAAATAGTGTCTTGATCCTTAGTATGTAAATTCTCAATAGATAAAGTATGTATCTCTCTCATAAGAAGATGTGTGCTAGTGATCTCATGAAGTGAAGGAGTGGAGTGAAATGTGTATATTCTCATAACCTAGTGAAGGGCATGAGATTGTAAAGGAGTAATGCTCGTGGTTGTTATATGTTGCATTAAGTATGGATCACATTCTGAAGGAGTAGAAGTTTAATATAGAACATCTCTATATTGTGCTATGTTAGTTCTTGTTATAGAAGATCTCATAAGAAGTAGCAAAAGTGTTAATCTCTTGGAAGTAGAGAAACAAGGTAAAGGATATACATGTGTGTTGCCAATAGCATCGTGATCCTTAATAGGTCGTACAAGTGTGTAGAAATGCTAACTCTAAGTTCTGAGAATGTGATGTTCTAAAATGTAAGAATGTTATGATTATGTTTGTACCAAGCTGGTAAAAGTTGAGGTATGTATATCATCCATGGGGTGCAAAGAACACCTGCATGACGGTTCTCTATGTATATCATCCATGGGGTGCAAAGAACACCTGCATGACGGTTCTCTATGTATATCATCCATGGGGTGCAAAGAACACCTGTATGACGGTTCTCTATGTATATCATCCATGGGGTGCAAAGAACACCTGCATGACGGTTCTCTATATATATCATCCATGGGGTGCAATGAACACCTGCATGACGGTCCTCTATATACATTATCCATGGGGTGACATGAACACCTGCATGACGGTTCTCTATGAATTTCCCACTGATCAGTTGGGCCCGGGCAGTATATGATTAATAAGTTATTGAGTGAAGTAAGCTAAGGTAGAGAAGCAAGTAGAGTGGATGTATGATACCCCTACCATAGAGTGGTTGTAGATTATATTATTCATCCACCAAGAGAGTGGATGTGTATGAATGAATGTTATTCTTTTGTAATTTACTCACCAAGTAGTAGAACCATAGTGATAGTGAACATAGAAGCTGGAAAGAATCTCTTGAGTGCTAATGTGTATGAAAGATATTTCTATGATTGGTAAGGATATAAAATGAATGTCCTAAAATGTTCATAACGAAAGTAGTGTGCAAGTTTCCAATTAGAACGATGGGTTACCCATATTAAATAATCTCTCCTATTTATTTCATTGACATTATCCTATTTATTTCATTGACATTCTCATGTATGATGTAATTTCTCTAGCCTTACATATTCAGTACATTCTCGTACTGACCCCCTCGGGGGACTTACCTTACATGTGCAGGTGCAGGCATTAGTAGACCTCATCCGTAGACTGGGGATCATTTGCAGAGTTTTGGTGAGCTCCACTTGGTTCAGGGCTTTCCGAGTCATAGTGTACATTATTTTGATATTGTAAATATTGTATAGACATGGTCATGTATTTGTTAGAGGCTTTCGTAGACCTATGTGGGTATGTGAATGAAAGAAGTGTACGTTCAGTTAAGAATGACATTACAAGTTGATAATTACATCCCAAAAGGGTATCGGGGCTTTCGGGGATCAAAGGAATACGAAAGCAACCAAAACACATCTCTGGACTGACCTGCGCAGCCACCTGCACACGCAGGTCAGTCACATGTGCACGCAGATGGCCATTGGCAGTAGCCAGTGCCATCTGCGTTGGCATCTGCGCCCGCAGATGCCCTCGTCTGCGGGGCGGATGCCCGTTTTGGTCCGAAATAGCTTCGTTTGGGGTCTTTTAATGCCATGAATGGTCCATGATCATAACCAACTTAATTTTAACATATTTTTGATCATTCAACATGCCAACCACCAGCCATGATTTCACAACACACATAACATCACCAAAACGACACTTTACGGCCAACATGCCATCAAAACCATAACCAATTTCTCAATAAAAATTCCAAACACTATGCACAAGTATAAAACAAGTTAAGACTATAATCACATCTCATATATCAATATTGAATCCATCAAGTTCATTTTTTTCAAGATCACAAGCCCATGGTTAAGTTTTCAAGCCATAAATCATCCTCCGATTTAGCAAACACAAATTGTTTTGCACATAGGGAACTTCTCCCTCTTCACCAACATAACCAACATAATATGAGTATTCTCTCATGCACATAACATATTAAATCATAAGTATGAACACTTACCAAAGTGTGCAAGATGATGCTTTTGGCCAAAAGGTGAAAGCCTAGAGTTTGAGTTGAGAGCAAAATGTTGGAGAAATTTCTAGAAATGGCATGGGTGTCCAAATGAGAGAAAATCTGATTTTCTCTCTTATCTAGGCCCCCAAGTCTCTTCTTATCCTTTTTTGGCATTAATTAACAAGTGGAATGGGTCAATGGGTCAAGAATGGAAGAATGGGTCAAAATTTTGGTTTGGGCCATGTCTTCTCTTTATTTTTGGGTTCTATTTAAGGCCCAATGACTTAAGCCCAACATTTTAAAAGCAAAAATCCTCAAAGTTCTCATGTTTCTTTATTTCCATAAATGCTATAGGAATTAATCCGACTCCGAAACTTACGGGGTGTTACATTCTTCCCCCCTTAGGAACATTCGTCCTCGAATGTTAACAACGTCATCTCATGCGTAACAATTTCCCTCTATCCACTCCCGTTTGCTTGTTCCTCTGTATGAAGATGTATAGCCATGCTTACGTTCACTTGGGTTCCCAAAAACATTTCTATAACTGTGTTAACTTGGTAAGCCCATCAAGTATAACCCATATGGCATCACATCTATGTCTAACATTTCTTTTCATGTAATCTCATCGATAAGTCGCTTCCAAATCATGGTACATATTGTTTACTCCCTACTAAATAGCATATCGTGAATGATGTGCTTTACCCTAATGCATTTCTTTATCTCATCTATATATCCGATGCGTAAAATCTTCCTAATACCTCAATCGTCCTGACACCTCAATCCGTTGCCTCTACGTGTCATCCCTTGTTGATACAATTTACGCTGGGACACCCTACGGGTGTAGACTAGTATCTTTCACATTAGTAACTTTAATTTTGGTATCCTTCACTCTGGCTAACGACATATGTACCCTTCCATGCAAGAAAATTCTTTGTGGAAAGTGAAAATGTAATTTCTTTACTCGGCAATCTATTGTGGCCTAACAAAAAGCCAATCCAGTCATACCAATGTAACACCCCATACCTTCCCAACCCTACTTGATGACAGTGAATAATGTTTACTTAGGTGTCGAGAGTTATAGGTATGTATTTGGTAATGTTCAAGACGAGAAAAATTGAAATTTGGCCTTGTACATGTGACGAGCCTTTCATAGGAAGTGTTTTGTGATTTCGTGAAGCATTTGGGTAATACCCCGTACACATTATAACCTCATTTGGTGACTTGGAGTCATGTTTACTTGATGATTAAGGTCACTAAGTAAGTATTTTATAGTGTTTGATAAGGTATTGGACGATACGCAAGTGTTGGAAAAAAATTGCCGAAAAATTCAGCAAAGCATGAACACTTGCGCCACTACCCTGTTTCAGGGGGTGTGGCGCAAGCCACCTGATTCAGAGGGGTCTCAAAACTTGCGCCACTGCCTTGTTTTGCAGCAGTGGCGCAAGGCACAAACATTTTGCCTTCCCGAGCTCGTTTTGCAACGCAATTCTACGACGCTTCTTGGATGGTTTCTTTTGGTTCTTTGGAGTGATTTGAGCATTGTTAAAGCTTCAAACACTTCAATATACTCCTACATACTTCTACATGACCAAATCATGAAATGTGAATAGTGATCCAAAAATGTCCAATGAAGCCAAAGGCGACTAGAATTCCTACTTTTGCGATCGAGGCGATGAATGAGAATCTCGTAAGAGAATAGCGTCGTGACCTTATGGAATTATGTAAACATGAGATATATGGTGAATAATACATGAAGTTGATGGGTTAAATGGATATGTCTTATTGGGCCCAAATTAAGGCCCAAAAATGAAAAGAAAGCATGGCCCAAAATGGGTCAAATGACCCATTCTTGCCAAAACCTTCTAGAAGACCACATTAATGGCTAAGGATGGACTAAAGGTCTATAAAAGGGGCCAAATAATCTGATTTTATCATGAGAAACACCCATGCCTTTTCTATCTTTTTCTAGAAATTTCCCAAGAACATCTCTTTGGCTTTCAAAACCCTAAGGCACTTCTTGGAGCAAGATCATCATATTCCAAGCTTGGATAAGTGAATATTATTGTACTTTAACATATTATAAGCATGAGAGAATATGTATATTATGTTGATTATGGTTGGAAATGTTGGGCATGACACTTTGTGCTTTTGTATAAGATTTGTGATCCATGGGATTTGAACTTGAATAAGGACTTGTGCCTTTGATGAAAGATCATGATGTGGATAAAATATGAACATCTATGGTGTTATTTTGTTATTAAATTTGCTATTTTTCTATAAGTGCAAATTGTAGGATTTTGGCCGATTTGTGTTGTGAGTTGTATCAAGGTCATTTGATGGGTTATTTGCGATGTGATATGTGTAAGAAAGCGTAAAGGAGAAGTGTTGTGGTGAAATGTATCAATTATCATGTATTGGTCAATGTTGGGAATATTGGGGGATTTTTGGAATAATCATTTTATCAATGGTTTTGTCAAGGGGAAATGACATGTTTAAAGGCAAACATGTAACTCATTGATGATCTACGCATTTGTGAAGTAATTGATGGTGTAATTATGATGTTGTAATGATGAAAAGTGGAAAGTATGAACTTGGTGTGACATACTAGGGGTTTATGATATTTTGGTCAATGTTGAGCATGTTGTGGTATTATTGATATGACCATGCCGTAAATGGTATTGTAGAGAAAGAAATAACATGTTAAAGCCAAACATGCGACTTATTGTTATTGTATGCATTTGTAAGGTAGTTGATGGTTAATGTGGGTTCCATTATGTACTTGTGATGTAGAGTGAAACGTAAAGAAGGAGCGGAATTGTTGCGCTCACATATTTGATTGTGTACTTACATTGGGAAGACAAGGTATGTAAGGTTATTCTTCTATTTCCTTCTGCAACATATGGTGTTCACATTGTCATGGTATTCATTTGATTCCGAAATACCCTAAGGTATTCCGTATCCGAGAATTGGCTAGAGTTACTCATATGTTCCTTATTCATTGGTCAATGGTGAATCACATGTCTCATATGCATTGATAAGGTTACAAACGCTCCATAGTGGTTATGTTACTCCTATGTGGTTTATTCCTAGATGAATTATGACCCACTTAGTTCTTATTTATGGACGAAAGTTCTTAAGTTGTCATGATGTGGTAGATTTTAAGAGAAGTATCCCAATAAGAGCAATGAGGTGAAGAGAGCTTGTTTAGTTGAATATCATTGTTCCAATCATGTTATGAGTCCTATGGTATGATGATTATCCTTGTACCAATTGTAAGAGTAATAAGAGAGGTGATGTGCAAGTTAGTATAATTTTACTTCATTAAGTGAAATTGTCAATCTCATGAGATAAAGGAGTGAAGTGAGATGTGCATGTAAGTACGTGTTTGGCTAAGGTGTTAATCTCATAAAGTACGAGAGTAAAGTAAAGCATATGGGTGTGTTCCAATTAGCGTCATGACCCAAAGTTCCAATAGAGTTATACACATGTCTCTAGCTCATTGGTTATTGTTCCAAAGCTTCCAACAATGTTATGACTACAAAAGTATCAATCCCTCATAAGCCAAGGGTGCCCTAATTCCGGGTATCAATTATGGTTCATCATATGTTCTTTATGCATTGATCAATTGTCATTCACATGCTTCATATGCTTTGAGTAATGTTCTAAATATTTCATGGTTCCATCAATGTTATGTTCCAAAGTTCAAAGTGATATTATGACTATCAAAGTACCAATCTCTCACAAGTTGAAGTATCAATCTCCCACAAGTAAAAGTACCAATCTCTCAAAAGTAATTAAAGAAAGAGTAATGAAGCAAAGAAGTAACGTTTAATGGGTGGCATCCCAGGGGTTAAATACCTAGCATGGGTCGATCCCAATAATACGGGTGGCATCCCAGGGGCGATAAGCCTAGCATGGGTCGATCCCGATACATTGATACATCCCAGGGGAAACAAGCCTAGCATGGGTTATCTCGTGACATCCCAGGGGCGACACGAAAGCCTAGCATGGGTTCACATAGTATGATATCCCAGGGGCGATAAGCCTAGCATGGGTTCATATAAGTTAAGCTCATCCCAGGGGCTACAGAACAGCCTAGCATGGGTAGCGCAATGAAGATGAATGAATGTGAATATAAGTAAAGTAAAGACAAGGGAAAGAAAGAACGCAATGTACATGGTATCCCACATACAGAAAGAGAGTTTATTTACAATTGCTAGTTCCTTTATATTGATTCCATGGTTGTTGTCGTTATGTATAAATCATGGTAGACGATAATAGTGAAAGAAAGGTACATGGTTCCACATATAGAGTTCTCTTATAATTATTTCTATTGAAGTAAAGAAATCAACGAAGGTAATGAAAGCAATACTCATGGGTTCCAAAATGCAACACGGTAACTTATTCACATTAATTACGTATTTGTATTTGAAGATCATTGGAATATTCATGCATTAAACAGTTTCATCTGAGCCTTACATACTCAGTACATTCTTCGTACTGACCCCTCTTGGGGACTTACCTTACATGTTGCAGGTGCAGGCGCAGGCATTAGTAGACCTCCTCAGTAGACTGTGGATCATTTGCAGAGTTTTGGTGAGCTCCACTTGATTCGGAGCTTTCTGGGTCATAGTTGTACATTTGTTTTGATGTTGTAGAAATAAAGTGGGAACTTGTCCCAACTTTTAGTTCATCTTGGTCAATGCACTTGTTAGAGGCTTTTGTAGACGTATGTGTGGGTACGGATGTAAGGTATGTACGTACAGTGCGACGTGATGGCTTATGGCATTTTACATTTCATTAATTAAATGAGACAGTATGTTATTCATTAAAAGTTATGCATACGAATGGTTATGAGCAAAGGTTGGTTCTCTCGGGCCTTATCGGCTTCGGGTGTCAATCACGCCTCGTTGGGATTTGGGGTGTGACAATACCCATGGTAACATTAAGATCTATCATATCCATCTCAGTAAAATTAGTCACTGTAACGTGATCACAACATGTACTATACAATTGCGACATACCCTTTTAGCTATAATAAATTCACCAACTGGTGGAAAGTAATCAATGGAGTAGCATGTGATAAGGTAAAGCTTGAAACAATAAATACATATGCATCATGTGAACATATGGTAAGGTACCTGTACCGTCATCAGGAGATGTTTCCTCATTCTGCCGACCCACTACTCCCCTCATATCTCTACCACGGCCAATAGGCTGAACGCCTCTGCCTGGAAAAGGAACAGATGCTGATGATACCGCGGTTGATCCTGTAGGTCGTACTACACCACTCGCATCCCTTTGTGGGCATTCTTTTATTAAGTTCCCCTCTATGCCACACCAATAACAACTAGTAGTTCCCCGCCGGCATTCACCTGAATGAAAACGTCTACAATATTGACATAGCGGGCGAAAAGATCCTGTCATCTGTGAACTTGAACCATGATCCCCGCTACTTTGCCCGGCCTGATTTAAACCGCTAGACCCTCGAAAGTGAGAGGAAGTGCCTGCTGTAGGGTGAGAAAATGATGGTCTAGGTGAACTTGGGAAAATCCGAGGCCTAACCCCACCTTGGGATGTCATAAACTGTCCCATGGGTCGAGCCCATTTTGACGGCCCTGTCTCAGATTCTTTTATCCTTTCCCTTTGCCTTTGATCCTCCATCTTTTGCGCGAAGGCTTGTATTCTGGCTATGTCCATGTCTTTATTCAATGTAGCAATAGTACAGTCCCTTACCAAGTATGGCTCCAATCTGTCTACATACCGATGGACTCTAGCGGCCATTGTAGCTACCACATTTGGAGCATATCGGGCCAAGGAATTAAACCGAAGACTATATTCTCGAACACTCATGTTCCCTTGACGTAAATGCAGAAACTGGTCTGCACGTGCCTCCCGAACCTCATATGGGAGGTAATGATCAAGAAAGGTTGTTTTAAATTCTTCCCAACCAGCTGGGAGTACATCAAGACCCCTTGATCTTTTCCAGTCCTCATACCATAATATGGCCTCACCCTTCAGTCTATAAGCTGCCAACTCAACTGTTTCTACACCTGTTACGTGCATCACTTCTAATGCCCTTTGAACTTGATCTATAAAGTCTTGCGGATCTTCATTAAGATCTGATCCGGTAAATGTGGGAGGATCCAATTTTAGAAAATCCTGTGTCCTCCGACTAGCTGCCCTATCTGTATCCTCATTCCTTATCGTTGGACCAAATTGTCCTTGACTCTGTGCAACAACTATCTGAGTCAACATTTGTACTGCATTTCTTAAATCCCGTAACTCTTGTTTCGTAACATTAACAGGTGATTTTGGGGACTCAGTTTCACCCCCGCATTGACTAACTGGATCGAGTGGTGATTGACTTGTTCTTTCCCCGGTAGGCATGTCTACCTCCTTTCCTTTATCCATGCCTCGTCTTGTAACCGACATTTTACTATATCAAAGAAAACCAATTACACTGGTCAGATATAATCCCACCTATGACAATGGCTCTATTGCACGATCTAGAATGAAGAAATGAAACAACTCCTAAATGTCCCGTAGCCTCCTACTTATAAATGTGGCGCGCAACACATCGATAAGTAAGACTCTACTCAGACACGGCTTTGTAGACACCCTGAGAACGAACTGCTCTGATACCACTTTTGTCACGCCCTGAATCCCATCGGGACGTGATTGGCACCCGAAGCCGATATGGCCCGAGAGAACCAATCTTTGCTCATGAACCTTCACATGCATGCCCTCATATGCGTCTTATTCTTTCTTATGCAACTATGTAGAAATCATAAACATGGAAACTTATGCCATAAACAGATATATAAAACTTGGCCGTTGGAGCCATTACGTATAACTGAACGTACACTTCTTTCATTCACATACCCACATAGGTCTACGAAAGCCTCTAACAAATACATGACCATGTCTATACAATATTTACAATATCAAAATAATGTACACTATGACTCGAAAAGCCCCGAACCAAGTGGAGCTCACCAAAACTCTGCAAATGATCCCCAGTCTACGGATGAGGTCTACTAATGCCTGCACCTGCACATGTAAGGTAAGTCCCCCGAGGGGGTCAGTACGAGAATGTACTGAATATGTAAGGCTAGAGAAATTACATCATACATGAGAATGTCAATGAAATAAATAGGATAATGTCAATGAAATAAATAGGAGAGATTATTTAATATGGGTAACCCATCGTTCTAATTGGAAACTTGCACACTACTTTCGTTATGAACATTTTAGGACATTCATTTTATATCCTTACCAATCATAGAAATATCTTTCATACGCATTAGCACTCAAGAGATTCTTTCCAGCTTTTATGTTCACTATCACTATGGTTCTACTACTTGGTGAGTAAATTACAAAAGAATAACATTCATTCATACACATCCACTCTCTTGGTGGATGAATAATATAATCTACAACCACTCTATGGTAGGGGTATCATACATCCACTCTACTTGCTTCTCTACCTTAGCTTACTTCACTCAATAACTTATTAATCATATACTGCCCGGGCCCAACTGATCAGTGGAAAATTCATAGAGAACCGTCATGTAGGTGTTCATGTCACCCCATGGATAATGTATATAGAGGACCGTCATGCAGGTGTTCATTGCACCCCATGGATGATATATATAGAGAACCGTCATGCAGGTGTTCTTTGCACCCCATGGATGATATACATAGAGAACCGTCATGCAGGTGTTCTTTGCACCCCATGGATGATATACATAGAGAACCGTCATGCAGGTGTTCTTTGCACCCCATGGATGATATACATAGAGAACCGTCATGCAGGTGTTCTTTGCACCCCATGGATGATATACATACCTCAACTTTTACCAGCTTGGTACAAACATAATCATAACATTCTTACATTTTAGAACATCACATTCTCAGAACTTAGAGTTAGCATTTCTACACACTTGTACGACCTATTAAGGATCACGATGCTATTGGCAACACACATGTATATCCTTTACCTTGTTTCTCTACTTCCAAGAGATTAACACTTTTGCTACTTCTTATGAGATCTTCTATAACAAGAACTAACATAGCACAATATAGAGATGTTCTATATTAAACTTCTACCCCTTCAGAATGTGATCCATACTTAATGCAACATATAACAACCACGAGCATTACTCCTTTACAATCTTATGCCCTTCACTAGGTTATGAGAATATACACATTTCACTCCACTCCTCCACTTTATGAGATCACTAGCACACATCTTCTTATGAGAGAGATACATACTTTATCTATTGAGAATTTACATACTAAGGATCAAGACACTATTTGAAACACACCTATATCTATTACCTCACTTCTCTACGTCATGAGATTGATACCTTAACTTATGAGGGAGGGTTAAATTAGCTCACATCCTACTTCCTTCATTGCTTTTATAAGACTTCTACCTATGAAAGATGGGTACAAGAACAACAATCATCAAACTATGAGACTTTGGGATCATGACATATTTTGGACATGCTAAGCAAGCATTAATAGATTCTCGTTATACCTTACTCTCTCTTGAGATCGTCCTTTTAGGACTCACGACATTCTGACATCTTTGGGATTTCAGTCAATGAATAGCCAATGGATATGAGATAAGTAAATCATAGTTCATCTAAGAATAGGGCATATATGGATAACAATATATGTCAACCTGAATTGAGATACTTCACAACCTTTAGAAATAGAACAAGCCAATAGGTTACATATGAAGAATAATATACGTCAACCTGAATTGATATGCTTTATGCCTTTCGAAAGTGAAACATGATCAACGTCAAGAGGAACAATATGATGTAGAAGGACACGGAAAGAGTAACCTTACATACCTGCACTTCCAAGTATGAATACACGAATCTATGTATGAATACAATGGTCCAGCTCCTTCTTTACTTCTTAGTCTACAATACAAGGTCATACCGGACTTACATTAGCAACTAGTCCCTATATAAGCGTACAAGACGACAATGAACTATGTGGCTACCATATAATGTCATGTCACCCCCTCCTAATACAATCCACTGCATTTCCATACCAACAACACCATGACATTACACACATTGACCAAGAGATCACACATCGATAGCATTTCACACCATACTTACCCTTTATGCTTTTTCCCTTTATCATTCCGTCGTAATTATGACTTTATAACAACATACAAACAACCATCCATACTTAACAGAGTCCAAAATACCTCCATACGACACTTCAAAGTCATTAGAATGACATTACAAGTTGATAATTACATCCCAAAAGGGTATCGGGGCTTTCGGGGATCAAAGGAATACGAAAGCAACAAAAACACATCTCTGGACTGACCTGCGCAGCCACCTGCGCATGCAGGTCAGTCACATGCGCACGCAGATGGCCATTGGCAGTAGCCAGTGCCATCTGCGTTGGCATCTGCGCCCGCAGATGCCCTCGTCTGCGGGACGGATGCCCATTTTGGTCCGAAATAACTTCGTTTTGGGTCTTTTAATGCCATGAATGGTCCATGATCATAACCAACTTCATTTTAACATATTTTTGATCATTCAACATGCCAACCACCATCCATGATTTCACAACACACATAACATCACCAAAACGACACTTTACGGCCAACATGCCATCAAAACCATAACCAATTTCTCAATAAAAATTCCAAACACTATGCACAAGTATAAAACAAGTTAAGACTATAATCACATCTCATATATCAATATTGAATCCATCAAGTTCATTTTCTTCAAGATCACAAGCCCATGGTTAAGTTTTCAAGCCATAAATCATCCTCCGATTTAGCAAACACAAATTGTTTTGCACATAGGGAACTTCTCCCTCTTCACCAACATAACCAACATAATATGAGTATTCTCTCATGCACATAACATATTAAATCATAAGTATGAACACTTACCAAAGTGTGCAAGATGATGCTTTTGGCCAAAAGGTGAAAGCCTAAAGTTTGAGTTGAGAGAAAAATGTTGGAGAAATTTCTAGAAATGGCATGGGTGTCCAAATGAGAGAAAATCTGATTTTCTCTCTTATCTAGGCCCCCAAGTCTCTTCTTATCCTTTTTTGGCATTAATTAACAAGTGGAATGGGTCAATGGGTCAAAATTTTGGTTTGGGCCATGTCTTCTCTTTATTTTTGGGTTCTATTTAAGGCCCAATGACTTAAGCCCAACATTTTAAAAGCAAAAATCCTCAAAGTTCTCATGTTTCTTTATTTCCATAAATGCTATAGGAATTAATCCGACTCCGAAACTTACGGGGTGTTACATAAACCCTCATTTTATATAATATCTTTTATGACTACTCTCCTTCAAGGAAAATTACCTTCACTCAAGAGACTTGTCTTCAATAGATTCTTCTATACCCAAGAGATTCTTTCTTGCTTCTATATTCCTTACCACTATTGTTCTACTACTTGGTTAGTAGGTTGTAAAAGAATAACATTCATCCACATACATCCACTCTAGTGGTGGGGTAACAATATAACATACATCTATTCTATCGGTGGTTTAATAATATAACGTACAACCACTCTATTGGTGGTTTAACCTACATCCACTCTCATGGTGGGAGAACATACATCCACTCTATGGTGGGGGGACATACATCCACTCTATGGTGGGAGAACATACATCCACTCTACGGTGGGAGAAATACATCCACTCTATGGTGGGAGAACATACATCCACTCTATGGTGAGGGAACATATATCCACTCTATGGTGGGAGAATAATGACGGGATCGACCCATGCTGGGTGTTCTTTTCACCCCTGGGCTGCCACCCGAGAATTCTTATCAACTAACTCTCTTCTTATTCTTATTCTTATTCTTCTTGGAAAAGGTTGATTTATTCACTTACGAGTGATTGATATACTCACTTATGAGAAATTGATACATCTAGGGTCGTGACACTATATGAACCACACAAATATGCTTTACCTCACTCTTATACTTCATGAGATTAACACCTTAACTTATGAGGGATAGATACATTAGCTCGCACTTTACCTCCTTCACTATTATCATGAGATCTTATATACATAGCTATATGATACCGGGCCTCCACCTTTGGTGGGCTACAATAGATAACAAAGCATAATAATGGGATTATTCCTTATTGAACTTATACCCTCTAGAATGTGATCCACCTCTTTACAATCTTATACCCTCTAATTAGTTATGAGAATGACACGATAAAGATCATGACATTAAAGCACACACTTATATACACATCTCACTTCACTCCTTTACTTCATGAGTTTGACATCCTTACTTATGAGGACTAATTATACTAACTTGCACATCACCTCTATTATTACTCTTATGAGATTGGTACTTCTACTTATGAAAGATTGGTACAAGGATAATCATCATACTATAGGACTTTGGAACATGACATGATTGGAAAAATGCTTTTCAAGAATAAATAGATTCTCTTACATTATTACCCTTTTGAGATAGTTCTTTTAGGACTTATAACGTATGACATCTTTGGAACTTCAATCAATGAATAAGAGATAAGTGAATCATAATTCATCTAAGAATAGGGCACATATGAATAACAATATACGTCACCCTGAATTGATATACTTCAAGCCTCTCGGAATTGAAACAAGCCCAATGTCAATAGGAACAATATGTTGTAGAAGGATACGGAAAGAGTAACCTTACATACCTTGTATTCTTAATACGAATACACAATCTTAGACGCGTATACAAGAGTCCCGCTCCTTCTTTATGTATCACTCTACAACACAAATACATAACAAAATTCACATTAACCACCAACTACCTTACAAATGCATATAACGTCAATGAGTCACATGTTTGCCTTTAAACATGTCATTTCCCCTTGACAAAACCATTGATGAAATTATTATTCCAAAAATCCCACAATATTCCTAACATTGACCAATACATGATAATCAATACATTTCACCACAACACTTCTCCTTTATACTTTCTTATCCACACCACATCACAAATAATCCATCAAATTACCTCAATACACCTCATAGCACATATCGGCCAAAATCCCACAATTTACACTTATAGAAAAATAACAAGTTTAATAACAAAATCACACCATACATGTTCATATTTTATCCATACCATGCTCTTTCATCAAAGTCACAAGTCATAATTCAAGCTTGAATCTCATGGATCACAAATCTTATATAAAAACACAAAGTATCATGTTCGACACTTCCAAGCATAACCAACATGATTTACATACTCTCCCATGCATATAATATATTAATCCATAACAATAATCACTTACCCAAGCTTGAAAAATGATGATCTTGCTCCAAAAGTGGGCTTTGAGTTCTTAGGGTTTGAGAGAAAAATAGATGAGAAATATCTAGAAAGCATGAGAGTTTCCAATGAATAAAATCTGATTTTTTGGTCCCTTTTATAAGCCTTGAATCCATGCTTATCCAATATTACATGTGTGTGCCTTAGCCAATGGGAGAATGACCCATTCTTGGCCCATGTTTTCTTTCTCATTTTGGGCCCTTTTTGAGCCCAATTTACTTAACCCAATAAAATCAATAATTTATCGTGTTTAAGTCATTTTATACGTGTTACAACAATATTCCCACTCATGCTATTCATATCCGTAGCCTCAATCCCAAAAACAAGTGATTCTAGCCACGTAGGGCCCATTTTGACCATAAGGGCAAAACTGTCATTTTTATGCTAAATTCGTTCTCGAGTAATTTTATCATACCAATATAATATGTCATTCATTTCATGTATATACTCGTTCTTGTAGAAGAAACGTGACAAAAATCGGCTCGGTACGTCCCCGGGCACCCTTGGGACTTAAGAAAAATTCCAACTTTGAAAAGTGGCCAAAACCAGCGTGGCACGCCCTTGGGCGCGCCAGATTACTGCCTCTGGGCACAAAAATTTGGCCCAAAGCGGTGTGGCAAGCCCCACACTTAGTTTTTCAAAAAATTCTGTTTTTTGACTTTTCTTTGCGGGTTGGGTTAGATACTTCAAGTTCTATTCTTTAACTTACTTCTTAGACTTAATATCCTTTGTTTAGAGGTCCTCTTAGCCTCATTTTGAACCCCACAAATGCTCCATGAAAATCTCAAAACACCTCCTATGCAAGTTTAATCACATGTACAAGGCCAAATTTTAATTTTCTCATCACTAACATTACAAATTACATACTCATGGCATCTCGACACCTAAGTAACCATTGTTCAACATCGTCACATTGGGTTGAGAAGGTACGGGGTGTTACATTTTTGGCGATGACAATTTTGATGTTCTTGTTTACAGGGGTGTAAAGAAGATGAAGTCATGTGGGTTTTTAAGAATTAATTAATGTAAAAAAAATAAAAAAAAGGTCTGAAAGCAAATAGTGAAAAATTATTTTTTAAAATAAATTGTTGATGACAAAAGCAGTGATGCAAAGCTATGAATACATTGAAGTGACAGTACAGTGAAACAGGTGCATGAAATGGTCTATTCTACATTATGTGTTCTGTAGTGAAGAAGAAATGGTCGACTGACTTTGATGACCTGAGCAAGACCAAGTGAAAGAAGTTGTGATGCGGATTCAAGGCATGAATTCCTAACTATCAAGCATTGGAACAACATATGATTTTGAAGATTGACAATGCAGTGGAACAATTACAAGAAACAAGTTGATTCACCTGGTCCATCAGCACTAGTTCAACCCGCGTTCGAGATGATGATGATTTGGACTTTGATGACATAAGCAACACAAGTTAAGAAAAGAATGATGTTAAATCAAGATGCGAATTCCTTACTACAAAAGGATACCTAAATTAGGTGAATCCATGTAAGGAAAGGAATTAAAAAAAGAAGGCGGCAAAGTTATCCAAGTAGGAATGAGGTTCCTCAATTAGGTTCCTTAAAGGATTGAGATTCCTTAGAAGAAAAAGAAAACTGACTTAAAGGGAAGCAAGTATCCACATCTATAAATACGCAAGAGTTTTCACAAAGTTGTTTGCGCACATACATGAACAGAAAAAGGCCGAACACAATCAAATAGAGGGAGTTCATATTTGAGAGAGTTCTAACTAAAGATTCAAGTGTTGTCGTTCAACGAAACAGAATGACGAACTTGTTCAATAGGATTACGGTTTACAGTTCATTAGTCAGTTTCATTGTATTGTTCCTATCGAGTTGTAATTGTTTTGATTTCATAGTTTTTAGTATGTTATAAACTGGAATAGGAATTTATTTTTAAGTTGGGTTGGCTTGAAGACTTGGGATCACAAGCCTGGGTAGGTTTGTGAGTTGTTTAGGAATTAGAGTTTATAATTTCTAGTTGTTGAGATATAGGAATTAGAGTTTATAATTCCTAGTTGTTGAGGTATAGGAATTAGACTTTATAATTCCTAGATATTGAGTTATAGTAATTAGAGTTTATAATTCCTTAGGTCATAGAGTTTATAATCTATTGTTGAAGAGGCTCAGAGTTTTAGTGAAGTTTAGGGTAAATCCTACAGAGGTTGTAGGTCGTGGTTTTTTACACCTTTTTGAGCCGGGTGCTTTCTATGTGAAAATTCGTGTTCTTAAGTTTAATGCTTTTTATCACGTCTGTGGAACACATTACGCAACCCGGTCCAAACGTAGAAATTAATTATCTAAAGTTCACTAAACTTGTAAGGCGTGTAAAATATCAATTGGTATCAGAGTAGGTTATCTTGTTGAAAGGTTAACACCTTAAGATAAGATCATGAAGAATTCTACACCTCTATCTGGACATTCCATCAACAAACTGCCATTATTCAATGGTCCTTACTATCACACTGGAAGGAACGAACAAAAGTGTTCTTGCAAGTTGTGGACTATGAACTCTGAAACAGGGTCATTGATGGACCTCAATATCCCATGAAGAAGGATGCTGAAAACAATGATGTATTAAAAGACAAGAATGAGTATGATAAGGTTGATTTCAAGATGCTTGAAAAAAATGCACAAGCCAAGTATATTCTTATTTGTGGATTTGGACTATATGAATACAACAGAATCGCAAGTTATATCACTGTAAACAAATTTGAGACACTTTTGTGGATGCATATGAGAAGAATATGGAGAACTTCAAAATTAGAAGGGAACTAAAGATAAGTCACTAGCATTAAAAGAGTAACAATGAAGAATCAAATATGGATGATTAAAAGCTTGCCAGGAAATTCAAAAGGTTTTTTAAGATAGGAAAGCTACAGAACAAGAAAGGAGCAAGTAGTAGGTGTTGTTCCATCGATAAGTTTCAAGTTGGTTGCTTCAAGCATGAGAAGACAGATCACATGATCAAGGATTGTCCATTGTGGAAAAAGGAAAGAGCTAAAAAGGCGTTGAAGCTAAAAGAGAAATCTGACTCCAAAAAGAAAGAATCATCTTCTATGATGGCTACATAGGGATCAAGCTCAGAAGCATCTGATGATGATGGAGTTGATGAAATTGTACTTATGGAAATTAGAGATTCAGATATAGAAGAAAAATAAAGCCAACTCTAAGGTAAGTATTCTTGATCTAAAAGACAAGTTGCATCTTTGTTCTAAGAAAAGACTAATCTCTTTGATAAATCAACTAATTGATAATGTTCATGACTTAACTGCTGAAAGAATCAGTTACTAAGTTCTTTTACTAGTCTCAAGTATGAATACACTGATATTGAAAAAGGCAAAAATGTTATTGAGAATGAGAACTGCACTCTGAAGGAACATGTTAACCAACATGGTTCAATCATCCTGGCTTTAAAGTCTGAAATTATCAAGCATACTGTGACTGATAAAAGAAAAAATGATGTCAGTAATGATTATCAAAGAATTGAGTCTGAATTCAAACAAAAGAGTGAAGATTTATTTCATGAGAGAGAAAAGGTTAGAAAACTCTATCAAAAATACTCAAGGTTAAAGCTAGATCTAGAATGAGCTAGTAGATGGAATCAATCCTCAAGAATTGTGAATCATCTAAGCAGCAGAACTCATAATGAAAAGGTTGGACTTGGATTTCACAAAGAAACTACTCTCACAGAGGATTTATGTTATATTTTTGAAAAGTTAGGACATCCTACCACTGAGTGGCCTAAAGGAAATGAAGGGATGAAGATAAATATTGAGTTTGTCAAAAAAATAAATTCCAAACCTGTCTAAAGAAACAAGTTCACTCCTCCTGAGAAGAACAAGTTCAAAATTGTGAAAAGAACTTGGTTCACATCTGCTGAAATAGTAAAGATGCTCCTGTCAAAAGAAACAAATACACTAACCTGTTGCTAGCATGAGCTAAAAGAAACTTGATTAACCTCTTTGATCATAAAAAAGGACCCAAGCTTGTCTGGGTTTCTAAATCTAATCTCTAAACTATTTTGCAAGTAAGAGTGAAAGGTGGAAAGCAACATTAGAACATGGATAGTGCTTGCTCAAGACACATGACTGAAAACAAACAAAGATTCCTTTAACTCACCTCAGTAGAAGGAGGAGATGTATTTTTTTTTTTTTAAAAAAAAGGACCATTACTGGTGTAGAAAAGATTGGAAGAACTAAAAATAAAGCTTTGGAGGAATTTTATCATGTTGATGGGCTGAAACATAATCTTTTGAGCACCTCTCAACTGTGTGACAAAGGCAACAAGGTGACTTTTATCTCTGCAAGGTGCAAAGTCAAGACGCTAGATATAAAAAAAGTTAGGCTCACTACATGAAGGGACAAAAGGATGATAAGACATTTAGTATATGTGTAAGGGGGAAACAAGAGTGATAAAGGAACTTTTCTCAGGATGAAGATGAAATAGGAGATCATGCAATGGAACAGGTTGCACTACCTAGTCCGTCTGATGAATAGACGAAGGGCACATTGACAGGTGAGAATAATAGAACAACAGAACAATAGGATAGTTCATCTAAGGGCTCAACTCCATCAATTGAAGAAAATTCTGAAAGATCACAAGGACTAGTATTGAAGAACTACAAATACAAGAAGTCTCATCCAATTGACAATATTCTCACAGTACCTACCTCAAGAATTACTACTAGGACTTCAAATTAAGAAAACTCCAACTGAAACTATGATTCACCAGCTGAAGTATGTGGAAGAGTTGCTCAATAAGTTCAAGATGGAGGAAGCCAAGGAAATCAATACTCCTATTACCGCTGCCACAAAACTAGACCATGATGAACCTAGTCCATCTGTGAATAAGAAGCTGTATAGAGGTATGATTGGTTCTCTTTTGTATCTTACAACAAGTAGACCTGACATAGTCTTTAGTGTTAGATTTTGTGCAAGATTCCAAGCCAAGACCATAGAGTCTCATCTTCAGGCTGGGAAAGGATGTTGAGATATTTAAAAGGAATAATTAATTTGGGGTTATGGTATCATAATGGAAGCAATTTTGATCTTGTGTGGTACTCAGATACTGATTATGCAGGTTATCTAATTGATAAAAAATGCACATCAAGTATGACACACTTTCTTGGAATACGTCTGATAACCTGGTCCACTCAAAGCAAAACTTTGTTGCTTTGTCTACTACTGAAGTTGAATATATAACTGCTGATTTTTTTGTTATCCTCAACTACTGTGGATCAAACAAAATTGTTAGATTTTGGTATGGGTGTAGGGTGTGTTCCCATCTTTTATGACAATACAAGTGTTATCAATTTTGTCAAGAATCCAGTTCAGCATAAACGTACCCAACATATTGATATAAAATACCATTCTCTTAGAGTTAATGTAGAAACGGGTCATGTATCTATCATGTCTTGCTCCATCGAAGAAAAAATTACTGACATTTTTACTAAGAAATTAAGTAGGGAATAATTTGAAAAGAATAGGTTAGACTTAGGAATGATTAAGATTGCATGAAACCTCTCTCCATGATTGGCTAGAACTGACTATGCATTAATATGATATGAATGAAAGTTATATGGTTAGTTTTTTCAGTCTTGCACATTTAGTTGTGTGTCCCAAGTCTAGTTATTTAATATTGTTAATCTATTTTTGTATTAGATTGAGCAGAGAAGAAAGGTTGGTTAGCATTGGAGACTTCAAATCTTGATTCATTAGGTATGTGCTTACACTATATTGCTATTATTGTCTGATAAAACACTTGAGTTTACCATTTCCTAAGTGATCATTCAAACAAGCACTCAAATACAGTCTTCTTTTCCAAAATCACAAAAGCAGTGATGCAAAGCTATGAATACATTGAAGTGACAGTAAAGTGAAACAGGTGCAAGAAACAGGTCGAGTTACATGGTCTATTCTACACTATGTGTTCTGCAGTGAAGAAGAAATGGTCGACTAACTTTGATAACCTGAGCAAGACCAAGTAGAAGAAGTTGTGATGCGGATTCAAGGCATGAATTCCTAACTATCAAGCAGTGGAACAAAATATGATTTTGAAGATTGACAATGCAGTGGAATAGTTGCAAGAAACAGGTTGATTCACCTGGTCCATCAGCACTAGTTCAACTTGCGTTCGAGATGATGATGATTTGGACTTTGAAGACACAAGCAACACAAGTTAAGAAAAGAATGATATTGAATCAAGATGAAAATTCCTTACTACAAAAGGATACCTAAATTAGGTGAATCCATGTAAGGAAAGGAATTAAAAAAAGAAGGTGGCAAAGTTATCCAAGTAGGAATGAGATTCCTCAATTAGGTTCCTTAAAGGATTGAGATTCCTTAGAAGAAAAAGAAAACCGACTTAAAGGGGAGCAAGTATCCACATCTATAAATACGCAAGAGCTTCCACAAAGTTGTTTGCACACATATATGAAAAGAAAAAGGCTGAACACAATCAAATAGAGGGAGTTCATATTTGAGAGAGTTCTAACTGAAGACTCTAAGTGTTGTCGTTCAACGAAACAGTGACGAACTTGTTCCACAGGATTAAGCTTTACAGTTCATGAGTCAGTTTCGTTGTATTATTCCTATCGTGTTGTAGTTGTCTTGCTTTCATAGTTTTCGATGTGTTATAAACTGGAATCGGATTTTATTTTTAAGTTGGGTTGGCTTGAAGACTTGGGATCACAAGCCCAGGTAGGTTTGTGAGTTGTTTAGAAATTAGAGTTTATAATTTCTAGTTGTTGAGATATAGGAATTAGAGCTTATAATTCCTAGTTGTTGAGGTATAAGAATTAGAGTTTATAATTCCTAGTTGTTGAGTTATAGGAATTAGAGTTTATAATTCCTTAGGTGACAGAGTTTGTAATCGATTGTTGAAGAGGCTTAGAGTTTTAGTGAAGCTTGGGTAAATCCTACAGAGATTGTATGTCGTGGTTTTTTACACCTTTTTGAGCAGGTTGTTTTCCACGTAAAAATTTATGTTCTTAAGTTTATTGTTTTTTATCGCGTTTGTGGAACACGTTACGCAACCCGATCCAAACGTAGAAATTAATTATCTAAAGTTCACTAAACTTGTAAGGCGTGTAGAATATCATTATGTCTTTTCTCAAAAAAAAATAAAATGTTTTAGTCACGATATCATGTCCATGTAGTTCCCTCTTTGGACATGGAAAGCTTCGTTGTACCTGTTCAGATTGTTGGAAATGAATGAATAGAAGATAATTGAACTGTTGGATTTCGGTAGCGGAGCTAGGATTTTTACTCTGAAAAATTAAAATATAAAGACGTAAACGCACAAAAATATCAATAGGATTCGACATATATCCTGTCGAGATCCAATTTCTTCGTTCATCAGTCCCACTCCCCGCACTTTGTCCTCTTCTTCCTATAGAAAAAATCTTCATATTTGGCTGATCTTATAGTTTATGGCTTATAAGCATAAGTCATAAGTTAAGATTTATTTTTGTCATTAACTTTAACCTATGTCATGTGTCCTCAATCTAAGTAAGAACTTGGGAAAAACGGAGAGAAGAGAAATGATTGTGACTGATTTATTCATGAATAGCAACTGCAAGGAAATCAAGAGTCAAGCTGATTTCAACATGGAAAGCAGAGGATTTCAACAGAGAAACAGAACAGAAAAAGGAAACAGGAACAGAGGATTGATCTCTACACCTTGAATAGAGATACCTTCGCCACCTTTCCTTGGGACCAGAGTCACCGCAATAGTAGTTCAGTGATCGCCAGGTGGAAAGTAACATTCGCAGTATGATCAGTCTCATTAGCTCTGTGAACATGTGACAAGCTAGTATAGCTCCCAGAAAACTCTGCCTTGTCAAGCTCGTCTGCATTCACATTATTGTCCACGTTCAGGAACACATCGAACCTAATACACTGTCTATTATCATATTTTATCCCGTTGAACGTTAGCATTTCCTCTTGTTCATTTTTGTCCTGTTGATGGAAAACGAAATGGCTTTGTCCATCTTCGCGAGTGGGAATACATGGCTTGCTGGCAGAAGTGAAGCTGTATTCACTTTCTCTGCCGTGGTCTTTCTATTTATCAAACAGTAGCTGCAAAATGTAATTGTTACAAACTATAATTGTGTACAGTAATTACCTAGTGGATGTTTGCCATACCACGTAATTTTCTCATTAAAATATAAGTGATCCATCTCATTTAAGTATGGGCTAAATGAGCTGAAATCGCCAGCTCTAACTCTCGATTTGTGACACTTGGCTTTTGCTTAATCTGATGGACAAAATTAATTGTATTGGTTAATCTCTTATTTAAAACTCATCACACCTAGTTTCCTCTCCAAAAGCACTATTTCTCCTAAGTCAGAGTTGTGTGTTGTAATTAAAAAATGCAGGGGAAGAGAAGAATAGAGATGAATTTAGCCATGCCAGATCTCAAAAGCCTACATTTCATTTTTTCTGTGTAATAAATTCTTTTGAAAAGACATTTTATGAAGTTATCATGCATGTTTCTTTTTGAGCTTGGTTTTTTCATTTATGAGCTATTGACTACCTTCAATATGGATTAATTTTTTTTTCTTTTGCCAAAATTTTGACTAAATTACAAATTAATTATAGATGGATCATATCATAGATTCATAGAAAAAAGAGCCTGGCTCAAACTGGATTTATAGTGTTTCAACATTTTGGTTTTGGTGATCATCACCATTGGAAAATTTACATGAGACTTTGAACGTTTGGTTACGTTTTCCATGGAGGAAAGGTTGAGAGGGCTTTGGAGTAGAAGCTCTTTTTTTTCCTCTAAAAGTTCCATCTATTTATTCGTTATGGACATAATATGTCCAAAGGATTGTACAACATCATTCATCATCCAACTTGAGAATATTCTTTCCCAAGAAAACTCATACAACAAAAAAGTTGAAAACTTAGCTAAGCTATGAGCAACAACATTAAACCTTCTAGGAATATATACAAACATGACATTCTCTAGAGATGCATACATATTCCAAATATCGTCACAGGCTACATCAATTTCCCAAGTAGCCTTCACATTTGGAGTGGAAGCTAAAGAAGATGATTTCATGAAGGAAAAGTTGAGGGGGGGGGGGGGCTTGACCTTACCTTGGAATACAACAAGAGGACAAACAACTTTATCCTCGGCAAAAGAAAGGTCAGGAGACTATTATTTACATACTAACCCCCCCAAATATGAAATTAATCGAGATTAGCTAGAAAAAAGTTGGCTTTATCGTATTTAAAGATTCATAGGTTTCCACCCTGGCTTGTATAATATGGTATCCCCCAATAAAATATACCCCAATCGGAGCAACTTGTAGGTGGGAGATAAAGGAAAATCAGTTTGGGGAAATTTTTAATAGTTTTTATGCTTAGGAGATCTATAGCAGACGAATCAAATAGGAGTAGTAGTACTTTAATAAAACAGAAAGATAATTTTGATAATATCATATTATACTGTTGTAGATCTTTAGGAGTACACTTGCACACCAATATTCTTCATAAATGAAGTCTAAAGAAAAAAGGTGTTTTAGTCAGGATGTCCATGTGGTTCCCCCTTTGGACATGGAGAGCTTCGTTGTACCTATTGAGATGGTTGGAAATGAATGCATAGAAATATAATTGAAGTGTCCGTGGATTCCGGTAGCGGAACTAGATTTTTTATAATAAAAAACTAAAATATAGAGAAGTAAATATACGAAAATGTCAATAGGATTCAATATATAATGTCAAGATCCAATTGGTCGTGAACATCATAATAAGGTGTTGTTGTCACACCCCAAGTCCCATTGAGGCGTGATTGGCACCCGTAGCCGATAAGGCCCGAGAGAACCAAGCTTCGCTTCTATTCATTCATATGCATGCCATAGGAACCACCACTATCACGTAAGAACACAAAAAGGCCAATAACGGAAATCAGGGAACATGTGACATATATATATACATATGTGAAACTTGGCCGTCGAGGCCATCAAGTCAAGGTGGACATACAATTCTTCGTTCATATACCCACATCGGTCTACAAAAGCCTCTAACAAGAGTACACACATAAACATCTTAAATTCGGGACAAGTCCCCGCTTTACACAACACTACAGTACCAAAATAAATGTACACAAGAGACCCGAAAAGCCCCGAACCAACTGTAGCTCACCAAAGTTCAACAGATGTCCTGCAGCCTACTGGGAAGGTCTATAGTGTTTGTGCCTGCAGCAAGTAAGGTAAATTCCCCAAGAGGGGTCAGTACGAAGAATGTACTGAGTATGTAAGGCCATAAGAAACTATGTGATACATCAATACTTCAAGGAGTCAAACATAATTAAAGAACCAACATGGTTGAATCATCACTTTATATGCTTGGAAATTATGTACATTAGATGAGTTACTTCTTTTATCTTTACACTCTTTCGTTCCTTCATCATTCACCTCTTCATTCACAACTCATCCTTCCATTCTTACAATGCCCGGGCCCCAAGCTGATCAGTGGGTAATCAATAGTTTTCGGGATCGACCCATGCTAGGCTTTTCCTTTGCCCCTGGGATACCACCCGTAGTAGCGGGATCGACCCATGCGAGGTATTTTAACCCCATGGGATACCACCCGTAGCTATTGGGATCGACCCATGCGAGGTATTTTAACCCCATGGGATACCACCCAAGAACACATCACTTCTCTTCACAACATTACTAATTTAATCTTGGGAAAAGTTCATTTGATGATTATATCATTATTGGAAAATACATAGATGCTTTACTTTATGCCTTCACGTTTATGAGATTGATACTTTTGGAATTGTGACATTATTAGAAGCTTTGGAACACAACATTATTGGAACTTGGAATCATGTCTATAAGTATGTTGTACATGAATGACAATAGATCAAGAATAAGATATGTGTGATTAACAATAGATGATAACCTGGAATGAGATGCCTTAGGACGTTTCGAAACTGAGCAAGTACAATGACAAGGTATACACTATATGCTGCAGAAAGATATGGGAAGAGTAACCTTACATACCTTTACTTCCAAGTATGAATACACAAGCCTATATATAAACACAATAGTCCAGCTCCTTCCTTACGTTTCACTCTACAATTCAAGTACACAACGGAGCTTACATTAGCAACTAGTTACTATACCAACGTACAAAACGACAATGAGCTATATGACTGTCGTATAAGTCATGTCATCCTACACAATACAATCCACTGCATTCTCATACCAACGACACCATAACATTCCACACATTGACCAAGATATCATATATCAATAACATTTTACACCAAGTTTACCCTTTACACTTCCTCATTAACACTACGTTACCTTTTCTCCGTCAAGTCACTCGATAGCTTTCACAATATCACTTTAACATCAATCCATATTTTATACCATTCAAAATACCTCTGGGATACTCCTTTATAGTCATTTAAAAGGTACCATAAGTTGATAATTGCATCCATGAAGGGTATAGGGGTTTCGGGGGGCCAAAGGGATGCAAAAACTAGCAATTCGGAGTTCTGGGCCGACCTTCTAAGCCATCTGCGCCCGCAGGTGGATGACCTGCGTCCGCAGGTGACCTTTGACAGTAGCCAGAGGCACCTGCGTTGGCACCTGCGCCCGCAGGTGCTTCGTCTGCGAGGGCGGGTGCCCGTTTCGGCCAAAAAGGGTCTCTTTTGGGTCTTTTTATGCAATGAATGGTCTATGATTATAACTAAACTCCTCTTAACATATTTTAGATCATCTTAGATGCCAACAATCAGCCATGGTTTTACAACACACATGAACATCACCAAAACCACACTTTTCCTTCAATACACCACCAAATCCATGCACAATTTTGCAATAACAATTCCAAACATTATACACAAGGATAAAACAAGGTAAGACTATGATCACATCTCACATGTCAATATTAACTCCATCAAGTTCACTTCCTTCAAGATCACAAGTCCATGTTCAAGTTTACAAGGCAAAACCATCCTCCGATTTAGCAAACACAAATTGTTTTACACATAGTGAACTTCTCTCACTTCACCAACATAACCAACATGATATAAACCATATTCCATGCATAAAATAAATTTATCCATAATCATATACACTTACCAAGTCTTGCAAGATGATGATCTTGGTCCAAAGGATGAAGGTCTAGGGTTTGTGTGAGAGAGAAATGTTTGAGAGAATTCTAGAAAAAGGCATGTGTGTTGTTGTTGAATAAAAATCTGATTTTCTCTTGCTTTATATGGTATTTAATGGTCATCCTTGTACAATTTAATGCATGTTGGCTTGGTCAACACAAGAATGGATCTTTTCCACATTTGGGTCATGTCTTCCATGTGATTTTGGGCCTCATTTGGCCCAATGGCACAAGACTCGTGGAAGCCCAACAATTTAATGAATAATTCATCACATTTCTCATGTCTAACTAATTCCATAAATGTACACGTAGTCATATAGGTTTGACAACATACGGGGTGTTACACCTCCTACAAAGGTCTAATCCCATGTACTAGGCCCAATATCAATTACCTCATCAATAACATTACAAAATTCATACTTTTGGCTCTCGACACTTAAGTAACCATTGTTCACCGTCGTCCAGTAGGGTTTAGTAGGTACGGAGTGTTACATATGTTTTTCGCAAATCCCATCATACTCGATCAAGAATTGCTAATTTTATTTGCTTGTTGTGTAACAATAGTTGTAATTTCTCAGCAATTTGAACAAATACCATTTCACACCTCTTAAATAAGGGTGGGGTTATCCCAGAATATCAAATTAGTTTTTTCTAATAATTTAATCACTCAACTATCCCTTAATATATCCTAGAATATCAATTTAATAAAAGAACTGGTAAAGATTAGTCATAAGTACAAGAGTAACTTCTTATGATATCGCGCGCAAAAAACTTGAATTATCACACTCCCTCCGTCTTAATTTGTTTGGAGTAGTTTGACTTGATACAAAAATTTAAGAAAAATAAAAAAGATTTTTGAGTATTATAGTAGCCACCTTTATCATAAGAAGTCGGAAGAAGATAAAGAGAAATAGTAACATAATTGTTACTGATTTATTAGTGAATAACAACTGCAAGGACGACATCAAGCGCCAAGCTGATCTCAACATGAAAAGTAACGTGGAACAGCAAAATAAAAAACAGAATAAGGAAACAGGAACGTAGCATCATACATCAACAAGCTTCAAGCGTAATCTCAGCAGATTCGATAGAGACTAGTTCGTTCTCCCCCAAAGCATAACTTAAGTACAAGCCGCAAGATCGATCACCACACCTTGAATGGAGGTACCTTCGCCACCTTTCCTTGGGACCAGAGTCACCGCGATAGTTTTTTCATCTTCCAAACCCATGTCCTCCAGTAGTTCAGTGATCGCCAGCGGGAAAGTAACAGTCGAGTTATGATCAATCTGATTAACTTTGTGAACATGTGGCAAGTTAGTATAGCTCCCCGAGAACTCTGCTTTGTCAAGCTCGTTTAGATTCACAGTCTTGTCAAGGTTCACGTACACATCGAACCTAATATACTCTCTGTTATCATATTTTATGCCGTTGAACGTTAGCATCTCCTCTTGTTCATTTTTGTCCTGTTGAGTCCTTGACGTAGCTGGCCTGTCGATGGAAAATGAAATGGCTTTGTCCAGCTTTGCTAGTGGGAATACCTGGCTTGCTGGGGGAAGTGAAGCAGTATTCACTTTCCCTGCTGTTGTCTTTCTTACTGGCTTGAAGTTACGCCATGGGGTTGGCATTGGTGCGTAATCGTACCCCATCTTCTTACTGTCCAAACAGTCTCGGACTTTCACAAGGTAAGGGTTTTTGAGTTCATCGTAGAAAAAGAACTCTGAGTTGAGCCAATCTTTCTGTAACAGATCCCTTCTTTTCCCTCCTATTGCTTTCCATTCATTCCACATCCTGTCCACATTGCCGTGGTGGCAATAGAAAACCGGGTCCAAACCAGCTGAGTAGAAATTACCCATATCCTCACCGTATGACCTTCCACCACCAGGCAAAGTTGTACCTCGCACTGTACCAACCCAAATGTGGACAGGAATGTGAGGAATGTTTTCAATGGTTCCCGGGGCTTCGACATTATTCCCGAGAACGTAAGGCGCACCAAAGAACAAAAGAGGACATGGAGCATTAGTTACCATTTGACGGTACATTAGAGTTAAGTTATTAGTCATCAACTGGAGTTGAGTTGTTTGGACCTTGTCGCCGAAAGAACCAAGATCCATTACGGCTCCATTACCAATAGCTTCCTGATTACGCCTTTCATCGTAAAGGAAAGTCCCTTTACGATCGAACATGGGAGGCAAGCGCATGCCCTTTGGATTGTCCCAGTTCCAATATGGCAAAGCAAAAGTGGGATCATCGATGAGAGATCCCAAGACTCTTTCGTAGAAGTACAAGTACCATCTATGGAATGGGAAGAAAAGCCATGAGTTATGAATTTGTAACACTTTGCCATTAAGTACGTAAGCACCGTTGCAATAAGCACAATGGATATTGGCTTGTTGCTTAAACCCACGTGGATCTGTTGGATCTTTAATATCAAGTTCCTTCATTCGGCTAATGGCCAAATTGTACTTGGCAATATACTCCTCATCAACAGCATGAGCAGGCTGTCGGACACGGAGCTTAGGCATGGAAGGGAACTTGTAATATGGAACTTTGCTCATATCATTAGGTTTAGGAGGGCAACAACTATATGGTACTTCTGGACCATCTGATATGGTAGCTCTACCACAAGTTGTGAGATCAGGGGGTGGTATAGGAGTAGCTGATGCTAATGGAATAGCATTAGCAACACCATAGAGACCTCCTAAACCAAGAAGCACATTTCTCCTGTCAACAGAATTTGCCTCAACATTTTGGTTTTGGTCATTGTTAGAGACCTTGCATGAGACTTTGAAGGTTTGGTTACGTTTTCCATGGAGGAAAAGTTGAGAAGGCTTAGGAGTGGAAGCTAAAGAAGAAGTGGAGGAAGTAAAAGGAGTTTTGAGGGTTGTAGTACTATTGCACACACTTGCCATTGCTAACTTTTGGATGAAGATTCATAGGGTTCCTCACATTGCCTTATATAATACTACGTTGGCACAAGTTTAGAGGCTCACCTACCATTCCAAAAATATATTCGACACGCGGTAGGTGGGAGATTATTAAGCATAATAAGTATGGGGAATTTTTTAATAATTTTTATTCGTAGGAGATCTGTATTAGACGAATTAAATAGGAGCAGCTAGTGGTACTTTTCTAAAGAGAAAGATAATTTTGAAAATAATATTGGTGTAGATCTTTTGGATACTTAGTCAGGTTGTGCACATGGAGAGCTTCGTTGTACCAGCTGAGATTGTTGGAAATTAAATGCATTGTAAGATAAAATTACAATCATAGATTAATTCACAGAAATAGCGTAGTCCATGAATTCTTCATTTCTTTCATGAGAGCTTAGAGAGATGGAGTGAACTCTCGATAAAGGAAAATATCTTGTTGAATCAGTTCTTTTCGTCATATTAACCGGCTTGATCGAACCGTCATTTTGATGGCGGACAACTATATAATGTACGTACTACTATATATTTAGTAGGCGTTTGGCCATGAATTTTTTTTTATTTTTTTCCTGAAAATTATTTCACTTTAGTAAAAAAAGTGAAAATAGTGGTGTTTGGCCACTTTAGTGAAAACTGTTTTTGATTTTTCACTTCTATTTCTCTCACAAAATTTAAAAAATAATTCAATTTTTATTCATGATCAAACACAACACCAACTCCAATTTCGAAAACTTATTATTTTCATGGCCAAACGGGGCCTTAGATTCAGCATTAAAGCTTATTCGTCTATGGATCGAAATAACGTTGATGCTTTTACAAAAGATCTCTAGGGTTAGTTATTACTCAAAAGATCATCAAACTTGCAGTCTAGTTGCAGGAGAAAAATCAAATAAATTTTCAAACAAAACAATCACTAGACGTTCAATTCTTTTTTTTCACCAGACTCGACGTTCAATGAATATCCTAAAATATGATCAATTTGGTGGGGGACCGGAAGCCCGGAACTCATCCATACACATTTTGGATTATTTTTTAAAAAAATTAGAAAATCACTTTAAACTAAAACAATTAATTGCTTTATTGCAGTTATTTTTTCCACTAGAAAAGGGTACCTGCTATGCACGATATAGAAAAGAGTTAGACCACAAGAGCATAATGTAAGCAGTTAAGTATTTTTGTAAGAGATTATTTTTATAGCTCGAATTTATAACCCTCAAATCACATGACAACAACATTAGCAAAAATTTTTCACTTAAAAGAATATATGCTACTCCCTTTTAAGAATTTTCCGTTCTTCTTACTTTAAACACCTATAAAAGGATTTTTCCATTCTTTCGCTCCTTTTTGTTATACTTTCTTTTCATTTCTTCAAATACACATTCAGATGGAGTGCCACTTGTCTAATGTAATTTTCTAAAAGTCAAAATTAGATTAATTTATCAAGCATCTTAACCAAATTAAAGTGACAAATGCTTGTTTAATTTGACCTTTAAAACTCTATTAGATAAGTGTCACTCATCTTAATATATATTTGAGGAAATGAAAAGAAAGTGCAATCGTGAGGAGTTAGACTTAATTAACAAGTTCACATTATCACAATCCTAGAGTAACTGCTTACTATACCGCACAGAATTTGAATTACTCATATAATAGTAGCTAACCTTTATCACATGGAATTAATTAACCGGTATTATTTTACAATCCACCGGCGAAATTTTTGTTTACAAGGAAAATGTCAAACCTGTAGAGTTTGTTTTCTTCTTTATTAAATCCCAACAATCAATATCCTTGATCCATCATGTGTTTCACGGTGGAATCAGATAAATGCTTGACTAATTAATATTTCACTTAATTAAGATTGATTAGAGAAAACATAGTTTGTAATCGTGTCCCATACCAATTCAAAAATTAATCCTCTATCTGTTTAGTGCTTCCAAGAGTTAAGAGTTTAGTTGTCAAGCTTAACTTTACAAATTAATAATTTTAAAAATAAAACCTTGTGTAATTAAGTACTCCATGCTTAAAGTAAGACGATATAAATACTGCGATCTTGGAATTGGAAAACGAATTTTCTTGTACTTTTATTGTGTTTTCAAACTCTTCCTTTATGTGTGAGTGTGACCCTTTAATATTAGGGATTTTTTCCTTTTTTTTGGTTAACAATATTAGGGAGTTATTATTGTACCATAAAAGCTTGACCTACTTTAACAAAGGACACAAAAAAAAATAATCACGTTCTTATATCTTTTTTTTTTTTTTTTCACAAAAACATTGTCAAACACGTTCAATAAAAGACAAAATAAATCTACTTCTTATAACTTTTTCATAAAAACTTAGGACCCGTTTGAGATTGCTGGTAGAAAATTACTTATTTGAGAAGTACTATTTTAAAATAGTTTTTTTAAAAAATGTTTTTGAAAAATAATAATTTGTATTTGGTAAATTCATTTGAAAAGTGTTTTTGATAAATAATCTTTTTCAAAAAGTGCTTTTGAGAGACAAATGACCAAAAAGGACATGTATGAATAAACTTTTACTATTAAAATCATATTATAGAGAAAATTTCTTTCAAATATCTATTATAATATTTTTTACTAAAATTTTATTTTTATTTAATTAAAAAGTATGTACCATAAAATTTTCAATTAATATTTATATATATAGATACATTAAAAAAATATTAAATAATAATATAATATTACTAAAATAATTTAAATATTACTTAAAAACATCAAACCAAAATGAATTTAAAAATTATTCCATAATATATAAATCATAGAATGAAATAAAGAATTACGATGTAAATATGAAATATAAAATTTTAAAATCAAACTTATAAGATATGCTAATTAATTAATAAGGGATATTTATATATATATATATATATATATATATATATGTGTGTGTGTGTGTGTGTGTGTGTGTGTGTGTGTGTGTGTGTGTATAAGTGATAGAGATGTTTTTGTCATGAAAAAAATAATTTCCTGCTTCTGTTTCTACTTTTTTTGAAAAGGAGAAATTTTCTGTTTCTTCCCAATAGCAGAAAAATTGTTTCTGCTTCTTTTTAAAAGCACTTTTGCAAGTTTACCAAACACCAAAAAAATATTTTTTTTTGAGAAAAAAGCAATCTCAAACAGGCTCTTAATCAAATACTTTAACAAAAGACAAAAAAAAGTTTCACGTTCTTTTTTTTTATTTTTTATAAAAGCTAAAGCTTAACCAAACAATTCAACAAAAGATAAAAGGATTTTTCCATTCTATTTTTATTTTTTTTATAAAATCTTAATCACTTAACAAAAGACAAGATATTTTTCACTGTTGTGGATATATGAGCTTCTAATCACTTTAAGAATTAAGTTCTCCATTACATTTCAGGTTTGGCCCTAGTAAGAATTTTTCGTTTTCCTTTTGCTCTTTAATTTGTACTTATTTAAGATACTCTTAACATGGTAATACTTTTAAAAGAAAAAAAAATCTTTTGTTTCACTACGAAAGTAACGAAAATTCGTAACAAAATATATTGAGAACATAACTTAAGGAGACTCATTACATATTGGGACTAAAGTATCACTCCCAAATAATCTTTACGAAATTGAATATAACATAGAAGGGAGGTGAGTTTAAAAACACGATATTGTCTTCATCTAAGCTACGAGAAATTCAGATTTTCTTTTTTTATAGGAAATTATGTTCAATGATCTTGAAAATAGATGGTCATAAACTTTTGACTCCTGAAAAATTTTTATGGTCAAAAGTTTTGTTCGTGGGGCAAAAATTGTTAAACTTGAAATTTTATCCACGAATCAAGCGGGATAAAAATTAAGGCCACCCATTTTACAAATTATTCTTATAAATTCACTACCTTATTTACCTCCCTGTAAATATAGTTTACTTAATTCTGATTCATGACCTCAAATAAAACCTTCAATCATTAAACATTGTGTGAATAAAGTTAAATGAAAGAATTACTACTATAGAATAATTTAGTCATAGCAGCGCATGCTGTCCGCAAACATCGTGTAGACAATAATACGTCTAATTAATTAAAACAAAAGCTTAAAGAATTCAATTAGTACATATCCCACTGACGAAATCGAAATCTCTTAATTTAAAGTCAAAAAAATAACCCACCTGCTCTGTTTCTTATTTTAAAAATTCCATCATATGCTAGGGGACTGGGAGAGAGATAAAATGAATACTATTTAAGTAAAACAAATCAAGGTGGTTGAGATATACTTAAACTAAATGTAGAAATGCAAAATCACAGAGAAGATTAATAACCTGTTTGATCAAGCTTGTAAAATTAATTTATTTTGAAAAATGTTTGTTTTATAAGTGCTCTTAAAAAAGTACTTTTAATTAGAAACTAATTTTTGGCTAATTAATTTGAAAATACTTTTGAACTTTTAAAAAATACTGCTAAATGTTATTTTTTTCAAAAGTATATTTTAAAAAGTTCTTTTGAAAAAATGTACTTTTTTAACTTTTGAAAAATAGTTTTTGTTACTTCTTTAAAATACTTATTTTGTCCCAAAAATTTAACCAAACACCTCATTTTTTTAAAAAACAATAAGCAATTTCTTACAAATCAAATTTAGAGAACTAACGAATAGCGATACCCTTATTAATTCTATTAAAATGAAATAATTGGATCCAAACTTGAGAATTTTTTTTTTACAAAATTAGTTGGATATACCATATAATTAGTTGCAATATTGATGAATCAAAATCACTATTTGACTTTAATAAGATCATGTGCATCAATATTCTAGAAAACGGGCATTTCTTGTCTTCACCTTTTCGAGATCCACCTTAGAAATATTTTCGTTCATTTTATCTCTCACCTCGTGTTTGGTGTTTTGAATCGAGGCTTGGATATATTTGAATTCACGCATTATAAAATCCATTTTTAAGGGTGGCGTTTTCAATAAAAAAAATTCATTCCCAGAATCTCAAACTTGAAATCAACCTGTAGTTAAGAATTGAGAAATTTCAATCATCCCATCACAATCCATGTTGATATCTTAATTTAAGAATATTTTCTTTTTGTCCAAATTAAGATATAATTTTTTATTCTCAAATGTCTTTAATCATTTATGTCGTCATCAGAATCACTTCATCTGTTACCGAATCAGTTTAATTATGTTTTATTGATGGTTGAAAACGCAATTTCCGCTGTTCCTTTTATTTGATTTTTTTTTTTAGCGTTTTTACACCTATTAAGAAAGATAATTTGAAACATTAGTTAAGATGTTATCGACTATATTAACTTTTTATGTCTTCTTAAAATTTACTCATGGAAAATTGTAAAGACTTCTTAAGAGTTTGTTCAATTATTTGTAAGACAAGAGTAATTTTTGAGAATTTGTTTTTTACCTTTTTATTTTTCTGGAACATCACTTATTTTGGACTAAATTAAAAAAAATAATTAAAACTCACTTAAAAGGAACAAACGGAGTAATTAGGAAGCACCAAAATCTAATGGTGAAAAATTTGACATCCAAAGTTGGAACTTGGAAGCCACAAACTACATCTGAGTAATTAACTCACCCCCGGGTAATTTTGTCCTTATTGTTAATTATCAATTTCATGACCTAAAATTAAGCCATTATTGGCGCACAGGGTACTTATAATCGTACTACAACTTTAATTAATTAATTATTTTTTCTGTCCGAAAAGAAGTATCGTTTTAACTTATTTCACACCCAAGAAAAAATAATAAACGCAAGGTATAGTCTGCACCTATTTATTACCCCCATCGTTTCAAATTACTTGGCATGTTAAAAAAAAATATTTTAAAATAGTTGACATGTTTAAGAATTCAATAGATAATTAACCACATTTTTCCAACTATACCAATATTAATTGAAGAAGATTAATGTAATCAACATTAAATAAGATCATATTAGTCAATTTGCACCCCTTATTAATTTTTCCTTAAAAGTTGTGCAAAAGTAACATGTCAAGTAATTTGAGACGGAGAGAGTAGATACTTCCTGAAAATTGAACATTATTAAGAAAAAGCAATTCTTTATTGTGTAAAATAAGTGTACTATAGTTGGAGACGGTTCCTAAAGCGACAATTATTTTGCAATAATTTTTTCCTCTGAATTAAGTGACACTTATTTTGGAATGAAGGGAGTAATTCATGATAATTTCGATAAAAGTTTTCTTTGAGAGCGAGCATAGGTCCATAAGCTGTCACAAATTCTCTTACTATAAAATGCTTTATCCAAGAAGTCATATCAACTCAAATTCGTAAGCATTCACATATAACATTTCAATATACTGTAACCAATTTAGATAGATCAATACTCAGTATTTCAATTCTCTGCAAGCTTATAAATGGAAGTAAAATCAATCTTTGGAGGTAAATTAATTGATTGTCGAGAGAGAGAGAGAGAGAGAGAGAGAGATTGAATTGAGAGCATGAATGGTAAAAAAAAAAAATGAAGCTAAGACTGAAGGATATTTATGGTTGGTATTTAGGGAGGTCAAATGTTATTTTTCAAAGTAGAGGACAAAACTATAATTTGAAGGGCTATATTAGGAGTTGCCAAGCAGACTGACTTTTTGTAAAAAAATATTAATGAAAAGTTTCGCAAATTGCTCTATTAGCACCCATTTTGCATAAAATTAGCGAGACTTTATTATATTTCAAAACACAGCAGCACTTTGATTCAAAAACGTAGCAGAATCTATGTATCTGCGACAATATTTCATTCGAAATGAAAATTGAGTTGATACAACATCTGATTGTAACTGCATGTGTGGTCAACTGTTTATTTATATATATGTTTTCCAAGCAAAAGTTGGATCTATATATGTGTGACAGGCGGCCAACTATGTGTATGTATGTGTGGATAGTGACAGCTAAGATTTTTAGATACATAAATACATGCATAAGTATATGTATGCTATAATATTGCATGAACTCGCTCTGTTATGTAATTTTTTCAAAATACAATTATAAAGAATAATATGTTGGCCGAGATCTAGTTTAGATAATCTTTCCAATATTAATCAGCTCAGCCTGAGCTTGAATATGGGTCGAGATATGTCTAGGGTCTGGTTAAAAAAATGGGTAAACAACATAAATTCCGATAGTTTGAGCTTAATTACAGAAAATTCTGACATTTTGCATAATTACTGAAAATCCCGATTTTGGGTCTGTCGAGATACATAATTAGCTCCTGATACATCCAACGAAGATACGTTTTTACCTTGTAAAGATACATAATTAGCTCCAGATATATTTTTTTCGATTTTGGGTCTGTCGAGATACATAATACATCCAACGAAAATACATTTTTTTCCTTTGTAAAGATACATAATTAGCTCCCAACTCATCCAACGAACATACATAATTAGTTGAAATTTTTGTAATTACTTTGTAAGGGTGAGGATTTGTGTAAATATGGTAAGTTAAGGTGTATATTTATGTTATTTTAGAAATGGGGCAACTCACTAATCGAGCACTGCCCAGCCTTAACCTGGCCTGTTGACATATTTAATCCTATCAGGTCATTTCCAACCACCCTCCAAATTACCCTTTTGAGGGTGCCCATCTCCAACCACCATTTATTTCACTCTCTAAACTTCATATTTGGAGGGGTGAATAGTGTTTCTACAAATTTGGAGATGCACTATTCATCCCCTCTATTTTACTTTTTGATTATTATATTATTATTTATATTATATAACATTTTTAATTTAACATATTATAATTATATAAGACCATTAACTAAGTTTCTAATATTTGTAATTATTTTTCTAATATAATATCTTTATTATATTAATTTTAAATTTTATTAAATTAATTTACGTATATAATTTATTTTTTTAAGATATAAGTTAGTTCTATTATAATTTATCGTTGTACAATAAATATGACCATCACAAAAATTAAAAGTGCACGTGTAAAATGAGTAATTAAATTAGTACACAAAACACCTGATACAAGATGAAATTGTTAAAAATACAATACATAACATAATAATTTAAAAAATTACAACAATAAGAATATGAATTTTATAGGGTGATTATATTAAAAAAAAAAGATTTAAGTTATGAAATAAGAAAATATAAATGAAATAAAAATAATAATATAATATTGAAGAGAGAGAAGAAATTTTTTTTTTAGAGTGTAAAATAGAGTTGTGGGTTAGAGTTGATGTTCTCCAAATATAGAGATTCTCTATATTTGGAGGGTAAAAAATAGAGTGTGGTTGGAGATGGTCTCATATAATCTGAGTATCTGACAAAGAAAGTCTGATTAAAGTTGTATACACTGATATTATAAGAATATCTTACATTATTAATATCTCTTTTTCGAAATTCATATTGTAGTGGGTTGCTCATCTTTTTTTGCTTATCAAATTATATTTATTAGTAAGGATATTATATACTACTGTTTTTAAGTGATACACCCTCGTTTCAATTTATATGTCTGGTTTTGATTTGACACAAAATTTAAGAAATTAAAGAAAAATTTTCAATCTTGTGGTCTTAGACTAAAGATACATAGAATATACGAAGGGAGTACATGATTTTGTAAGTAATTTTATATCACTACTAAGATTTAAGGAGTACATGCAACACAAGTTTATTTATTAAGAAATACACAAACGGAAAGAGAGTAATACGTAATGCACATGGGAGCACACAAATACATAACTAATAATGCTGAGAACTTCAATTTGCACAAGCAAGAGTTTTAATCTCCACACTTCCAATAGTAATCTCTTTGCCTCCATGATGTGGTACAAGAACCACCACAATTTCTTCCTCATCTTCAAGCCCCAAATCCTCTAAAATCTCAGTAATTGCCAAACTCATAGTAGCTGGAATAGCACTTGTGGTTGCCGTGTTCTGCCCACCCGCCGCGCCATTATGCACATGAGGCAAGTTTGCGAAGCTACCAACATACTCAGTCCTATCGAGAACCTTAGCCTTCACGCCTTCATCCTCGTTGATAAACACATCGAACCTTATGTATTCATTTTCGTCGAATGTCATGTTGTTGAATACGAGGAGTTCCTCTTCGATGTCCTTGTCTTGAAGAGTCCTTGAGATCTTAGGCCTTTTGATGGAAAATGACAATGTTTTGTTCAATCTTGAAGGGAAGATTGTTGTGGATGGTTTCACATTCTTGGCGTTCTTCTTGACTTTTTGTTTACGTGGAACTGGCTTGAAATTCTTCCATGAAATAGGCACGTTTTCGTATTTGTATCCTAATTTCTCATTGTCTATGCAATCTTGGACCGTCACTTTCACAAGGGTCCGGTTTTCGTCATAGAACAAGAAGGCACTATCTAGCCAATCCCTGTTAAACCGAGATAGAATATAATTAAATAATTAAAATATGCTTTCACTAATGATTTAAATTTTAAATGAAACGGTCATACACTTCAAAAGATGGTAACAAAACAAGTAAGAGAAAATTTTGGCTCACATCTCAAAATCCTCAAGTAAAAGTAAAAATAAATATATTTACGTGACCCATGATATACTCGTGAGGGGGGTGTTTTTTCTTCAAATAATTAGAAGTGTGTTCTTTTAACATACTATCAAGTTTTTAGATGAGATAGTCACATGCTTAACTAATATTTTTTCTGTCATAATTTATGTGATGCACTTTAATTGGACATGAAATTTAAGGGGGGGGGGGGGGGAACTTATGAAATATGTGGTCTAAAACAAGTCACAAGTATTTGTCTGGCTACAAATTGTATTGTTAAAGGTAAACTGAAGTTTAAAGTCAAATTGTTTCTAAATATGAAAAGATATCATTTTTTTGATAAATTAAAAAAAACTATATCATGTAAATTGGGACATATGGATCGTACCTATCAGTGAAGTCACGGCGTTTGCCACCTAAAGTCTTCCAAATCGTCCACATCCTGTCAATATTAGCATGATGGGCATAGAAAATGGGATCTCTAGCAGCTGAATAGAAAGTCCCCATATTCTCCCTAAACTTATTATTTGGATTACCAACCCATCGATGCACAGCATTATGTGGGATATTCTCAATAGTACCCATACCACGAATAGGCTGTTCTCCTCCACGTATAGGGTTACCGAAAAATAGCTGAGGACAAGGTGCATTCGTGAGCATTTGTCGATACATCATGGTGAGATTGTTGTTGATTTTTTGTTGATCAGAAGCATCGAGGTCTATGGTAGTGAACCCTAAGTCGATTACATTAGGTGGAAAATGATTTTGGTTGCGATTGGGATCGTACAATGGTGAATTAACAACATTGTACAAAGATGGCAATTGCATGCCAACTTGACTATCATAGTTCCAAAACGGCAACGCAAATGTGTCATCACCAATTAATGAACCAAGAATTCTTTCGAAGAAGTACAAGTACCATCTATGGAAAGGGAAAAATAGCCACGAGAAATGAACTTGTAATGGTACACCCGGAAACCCTAATTCTTTGTAACCAGTGTTGCAATAAGCACAATGGATATTGGCTTGTTGAATGAAGCTCAATGGATCATCTTTGTCCAATGATTTCATTTTTTGGATGGCTGTGGAGTATTTGGTTATGTACTCTTCAGTCACATTATGTGCAGCTGGTCTAATTTTGACTTTAGACATATTAGGAAGTTTGTAAGTTGGGATATTACTAAGGTCTTTTGGGAGTGGTGGACAACAAGTGAAGGGTACTGGTGAACCATCAGGAAGGCTAGCTGAGCTACATGATGAAAGGTCAGGGGGTGGTACTGGTGCCCCTAAGGCAAATGGCTCATTGGCTACACCGATAAAATTAGCCGCTCCATAGAGCCCACCTAGACCAAGGAGGACATTTCGCCTGTCAAGCTTCCCTGGAAAATATTTTCCTTCATCATCATGATTAATAGTGCTATTTTTTATTTCACAATCCACCTTAAAGTTATCGACGCGTTTTGCACGGACGAAAATTGGGGATTGTGATTGAGAAAATTTGGAGTGGGATGAGGAAATGGTAGTGCATGATGTTACAAGAAAATTAGAAGCCATAGCTCTATCTTGTATTTGATATTACTAGTTGTTTCATGCTAATTGTCTTGTTCAATGAGCTTTTTATATAGTTAGGATTCGGATTAAATTGTGGAAGAAGCAAAATAGCTGGAAAGTTATAGTACATATCTCAGTGTTTTAATATTGCAAGATGATCAATTGGTAATTTACAAATTGGAGGTTTGAAGAAGACTTTACTGAGAGCAGAAAAGCTGGTTCGTTGCTTTGTCAACTTTAGAGCTTTGGTTTATTAAAATGAAGAATTTAAGTAACTAAACAAGTTGCAGAACTTTATTAATTAATCAACAATGATAAATAGTATAATTATTTCTGGTCTATAACTTAGTTCTTACTCCTAGGAATTGTGTGTATTGGTGCCATGTATAGACTTTTATACGCTTCTTTCTGAGGTTTTCTTTTTTTCTAAAGAATTGTGGAGTAATAATAAGGTTAATATTGGGATGAATTCAATTCAGAAAAAGATCAAACGGATAATGGTTAAAAAAACACGCATGAACAATAACGTTTTTCATGAATTTCACACTTTAACTATCAGTGTTCTTTTTTTTCTACCTAAATTATCACCATCCATGATTTAAAAATTAAAAACATAATTAGTTGAGTAGATGATGATAGTTAATGTAGGAAATATAGAGGTATGTTTTAATACATATATACCTAAACTAAATTTGTGTTTTAATACATATATACCTAAACTAAATTTGTGTTTTAATACATATACGATAATATTTAGAAAAAAGCAACAAATGATAGTTAATTAATGTGTAAAACTTGCAAAAAAATAATAAATTAGATGTATTTTTTTAGTATTGCATATGGATGAGGCTCCTCTCCAATGGTTATGGACCTTTACACACCGTGGCCAGTCTAAACACGCATAAGATCATTAATAGACGGATGAGGCTCCTCTCTTATCAGTTTAATTAATTTTTTTCAGAATTTTCTCCCACTAAAGATTAGATATTAGATATTTATATTATTTTCTCATACCTATATGTTTAAAAAAGAAAAAACTATTCAAATAGAAAAAGAAGAGTTGATCGAAACTAAATTGGAAAAAGAGAAAAGTATTTAAATACTTATGAATGAGATAATGTTTTGCCAAAATTATGGGATTTGCCACAAAAAATTTAAAGCAATCATATGAAAAATATAATATCCTAATCATGATTAGGACTTTAATTTTACTTTAATTAACTAAATCTTAAACATTCATTTTAAATTATGACATATGTTCTCTATTCAAGTAAGAACTGGAGAAAATGTATCGAAGATAATTAAAAATGGAGAAGATCCAGATTCTTAATAGATGTATCAATACTGTCTAATCTCGATTTCTTTTTGTTAAATATTTAATATCTTTATTGATCTGATTAATTTAAATTTAAATTTATGTGGCAGTAGACTTACTAAAGCATTCAAGCGTACTCTCTATCAAATTTTTTATTATTTCATAATTAACTTTCCTCGACTATAAAGTCATTTTCTTTTACAAGCATGATCTTAAATCTTACGTCCAAATTACTTACCCCTCAATTAACAATTAGACAACAATTGCAACCTTGAGTACTCAAAATATGTTGAAACAGTATCCTCATATCATACATCACCAACGTTCTTTTTTTCTATTGGTTTCCACCCGGTGTTGGTACCCACATTAGAGCCCGACTAATCCGAATTCTCACGGGAAAGTCCCACTATGGGGGGTAAAGCGTTCCCTACCAAAGACGACTCCATACCTAGGGCTCAAACCCGAGATCTCTGGTTACGGTTGGATGAATACTTATCACTCCACCACAATCTTTGATGGTCATCACCAATGTTCTATATCCACTACGACTATGAAAAATGATTTTAATATAAAGTATCTCATTGGAAATTAAAAATATTTTCTATGGAAACATTTTTTTCAGTGCCAATCGCATTCTATATTTTCAATTCATTCTTTCAGAGTTTATTGACTTTAGAAAGTTGGTTAATATGGTAGACTGACTTCATTATGAGATCCTTAATTAAGGAGGATTATGATTTATGACTTTTGACTTGTCAAATAATTTTGACTCGAATTCACGTGATATATGTCCACATGATTTTGCCTTCACGCACTTTCAATTTATCTACAAAAAGTAATTACAATGCTGTCTTTTTTTTGGGTAATTTTTTAATTTGCAGTTTTCATGTGACATGTTTAAGACAACAAGATAAAATAACAATTTGGTACTTTCTTTATCCCATTTTCATTGGTCATCTTACTAAAAATAAATGTTTCATATTAGTTGGTCACTTACTAAATTAAGATAGAAGTAATTATTTTTTTCTCATTTTATCCCTACAATTAATTACAATTCCAATGTGCATTCCTATGCCCAATGAATATCATTAATATGGGTAAAGGATAAAATAGTAAAATTTATCATTTTATTTATGATTTCTTAATCACCGTGTAAAATGAAATGTGTCCAACTAAAATGGGACGGAGGGAGTATAATATATATATCTTTAGATTAAGCCCACAAGATTTAAATATTACTTATTTTCTTAAATTTTGTATCAAGTCAAAACTAGGCAAACAAACTGAAACGGAGAAAGTAATTTTTACTGTATTATAACTTTGCTTTATGACTGGAACATCGTCCTCTTGACGTTATTTATCAAGAAGTTGGAAACTATGAATTTTGTTAATATAATTGTGATCATATTAAACTTTTTTTTTACCTTGACACGATTCAGTGCAACTTCAAAGTACTTTCAGAATCTAAACTCGACCAAAAATTGTCAACATAGCGAAATAAAGGTGAAACGGAAGAAACAATCAGTTCAATTTCATGAACTTAGAGAGAGAAAGCAGAAAAATATTTAGGGGTCTTTCATAGAAAAATGAATAACCGTCTTTCTAGAATGTACTATCACCTATTTATACATAATATACTAAGTTTTATATAATACAAATTAGTCCTATATAAATAAAGAATCTACAGCTGGGCCAACTAATCAGCTTGGGCCTTCTACCAAATGGGTCGCCGGGTCATTCTTATTATGAGGTCCAACACCCCCCTCAAGTTGGAGTGGGATAGAACACCCAGCTTGGGAAGAATGGAATGATGAAGAAGCTCAGTGAGGGGTTTAGTGAAGATGTCAGCGAGCTGAGCTGTCGTGGAGACATGATATAGAGAAATGAGACCAACTAGGAGTTGATGACGGCTGAAGTGCCAATCCACCTCGATATGCTTGGTGGGATCATGAAAGAAGGGATTGTGGGCAACATGAATAGCGGCCTGATTGTCAAAATAAACAAGCACAGGCTGAATAACTATAATACCAAGGTCGCCCAATAAACGAATTGTCCAAGATAAATCAACAACCACCTTACTAAGAGCATGGTACTCAGCTTCGATAGATGAGAAAGAAATGGCAGGCTGACTTCCAACCCACAAAAAAATCACCAAGAAAGATGCAAAAAACAAAAACAGAACATCTGGTGTTGGGGCAAGCAGCCCAATCGTTGTCACAGTAAGAGGAAAGAGAAAGATCTGGAGTAATCACTGAAATAGACACCAACATCAGAAGAACCTATAAGATACCTCAAGAGATGGAGAACAAAATGCATGTGAGGGGTACGAGGCGATTATAGGAACTGACTGAGATGTTGAACAATAAAACACAAGTCAGGCCTCGTATATGTCAAGAAATTTAATTTGCCAACCAAACTCTTGTAAGAGTCAGGAGAACTCTAGAGATCACCATCAGCAGTCGACAACTTCACATTAAGATCAAGAGGGCGAGTAACAATAGTGACAGAGTCAATACCAAACTCCAAAAGGAGATCCTGGATAAACTTGTGTTTATGGAGAAAAAGACCATGAGACGAATAATCAACATGAATTCCCAAAAAACAGCTGAGCGCACCCAAATTCTTGATTTTGAATTGAGAGTCCAGAAACATCTGAAGACTGGTTATCTCATCCAAATCATCACCAGTTAGTATTATGTCATCCACAAACACAGCTAATAAAGAAATAAAAATAGTAGTCATTCATGGAATGAGTGTAACCCCTAGAACACTAGGCTTGAGATAACTTGACATACCATTGCCTAGAAGCTTGTCGAAGACCATATAAAATTTTCTGTAGAAGACAAATAAGAGGAGGAGAATCAGAAAAAGCAAAAGCAGAAAAACCAGGGGCAGTTTCATGTAGACCTATTCCTCCAAGTCACTATGGAAGAAGGCATTATTCAAATCCAATTGAAAAGAGACCATTGTTTCTTAACAGCCACAAAAATCAGATATTTAATAGTGGGAAAATTTGATGACTGGAGAGAGTCTCAGTGAAATCTACACCTTTAATCTGAGTGTCACCCCTACAGATAATTCTGGCTCTTTGTCTCTCTAAAGAGCTATCAGTCTTATATTTGACTTTAAAAACCCACTTATAACCTATGGGTTTCTTGCCATGTAGAAGAGGGACCATAGACCAGGTATTATTGGCCTCAAGAGCCTCAAATTCCTTCTGCATGGTATCTTACCAAGCTGGTATTGAGGTTTCCTGAGAATAGGAAGTAGGTTCCAAAATAGCAGTGCTAGCAGAAACCTGAGTGCAAGAAGAAATAGAGCTAGAACCACATAAGAAAAGGGGTAAGGTACAAACATAGAGATGAAGATGAGAAAGGGGATGGTGCTCTCTGAAGGACCTCCTGAAAGCAGGAGGTGGTGTGTCACACCCCGAATCCCAATGAGGCATGATTGGCACCCGTAGCCGACAAGTCCCGAGAGAACCAAGCTGTGCTTCTATACATTCATATGCATGCCATAGGAACACCACTATCACACAAGAGCATGAACGACTAAAATCAGAAATTATGGAACATGTGACACATATATATACACAATTGAGAAACTTGGACATTGAGGCCATCAAAATAAGACTCCATGTGACGTCTTATATACATACACCCACATACGTCTACAAAATCCTCTAACAAATTCATTGACCAATGGCAACTGAAAGTCGGGACAAGTCCCTGCTTTATACGCAATGTACAATATCAAAACATATGAACCACTGCGACTCGGAGTAATTCACCACATATCTCATGTTTAAATAATTCCATAATTTCACGACAATATTCTCTTGCGAGATTCTCATTCGTTGTCTCAATCGCAAAAATAGACATTCTAGTCGTCCATGGCTTCCTTGAATATTTTTGATAACTACTTGTGTTTCATGGTTTAATCATGTATAAGTATGTAGGAGTGTATTGAAGTATTTGAAGCTTTAACAATGCTCAAATAACTCCAAAGAACCAAAATAAACCATCTAAGAATCGACGTAGAATCGCGTTACAAAACGAGCGCGGAAGGGCACAATATGTTGTGCCTTGCGCCACTTGCTGCAAAGCAAGCAGTGGCGCAAGATCCTGCTTCCCTATGAATCAGGTGGCTTGCGCCATACCCCCTGAAACAGGGAGTGGCGCAAGTCTTGGTGCTTTGCTGAAATTTTCGGCCACTTTTTCCAACACTTGCATATCATCCACTACCCTATCAAAACACTACAAAATACTTACTTAGTGATCTTAATCATCAAGTAAACATGACTCCAAGTCACCAAATGAGGTTGGAATATGTATGGGGTATTACACAAATTCCCCACGAACTCACAAAACACCTCCTATGAAGGTCTAATCGCATATACGTGGCCAAATTTCAATTTTCTCGTCATTAGCATTACCAAATACATACTTATATCTCTCGACACCCAAGTAAACATTATTCAACATCATCAAGTAGGGTTGGGAAGGTACGGGGTGTTACAAGGTGGAGGTAAAATTGGAGAGACGGGAGGAGGAAGAGAAGGATCAATAAAGAATTATAGAGGAGAAGAGGAAAGAGAAAATGGGAAAATAGACTCATGAAAGACTACATCTCTAGACACAAGAGTAAGCTTAGTGTGCAAGTTATACAACTTATAGCCCTTCTTACCCAAAAGATAATCAATGAAAACATAAGGGTTTGCTTTGGGCTGAAATTTATCTCTGTGAACTTTAAGGACAGTAATAAAACAAAGGCACCCAGAACACCTCAAATGAGAGAAAGAAGGAGAATGACTACGTAAGAGTTTAAAAGGGGATTTATTTTGAAGTAGGTTAGAGAAAAATCTATTGATCAAGTAAGTGACAGTGAGAACACACTCACCCCAAAATTTAAGAGGCAACTTGGATTGAAAAAGTAAAGCCCTAGAAGTTTCAAGTAGATACCTATGCTTCCTCTCCACCACACCATTTTGTTGTAGTGTGTGAGAGCAAGAAGTTTGGTAAGTGATGCATGATTAAGGAAGTACTGACTGTTGGCATTGCTAGACCCTAGTTCAAAGGCATTATCACTACTAACAACCTTGAATGATACACCAAATTGTGTCTTGACTATAGCAAAGAAAACTTTCAATAAAAGAAAAACATTGCTCTTGGATCTCATAAGATAAGTCCAAGTGACTTTGCTATAATCATCAACAAGAGTGAGGAGGTACTTACACCCACTATAAGTGGGAATGCTATAGGGACCCCAAGAGTCAACGTGAATTAATTGGAAAGAAGAAGTGGTCTTTATGTGTAACACCCCGTACTTTATAACCTCACTTGATACCTTGGGATCATATCTACATAGGTGTTGAGATGCCATGCATATGTGTTTTATAGTGTCATTGGGGAAACATTTGATATCGGACGTAACATGTGCGATTATGTAACATCCCGTACCTTTTCGACCTATGTGATGAACAATGGTTACTTAAGTTTCGAGACGCTATGAGTATGTATTTTGTAAGGTTGGTGATGAAAAAAAATTAATTAATTCGAGCCTCGTACATGTGATTAGATTTTAGTCGGAGATGTCTTGTGTAATACCCCATACATTTCCAACCTCATTTGGTACCTTGGAGTCATGTTTACTTGATGATTAAGGTCACTACGTAAGTATTTTGTAGTGTTTTGATAGGGTATTGGATGATATGCAAGTGTTAGAAAAAAATGGCTGAAAAATCCAGCAGGCCACTGATTCAGAGAACCTTCAATTCCTGCGCCACTGCTGCAAAGCAAGGCAGTGGCGCAAGGCACAACATAATTGGCCTTTCCGAGCTCGTTTTGCGACGAAATGCAACGACGATTCTTCCATGGTTTCTTTTGATTCCTTGGAGTTCCTTTAGCATTGTTAAGACTTCAAATACCTAGATACACTACTACATACTCCTACATGATCAAACTATGGAATACAAGAATTTACCAAAATGTTCAAAGAAGCCATAGGTGACTAGAATTCCTATTTTTGCGATTGAGGCTACGAATGAAAATCTCATAAGTGAATATTGTTCAAAGAAGGCTATGTTCTTGTCCAATGGTTCCAATAGTATCATGGTGCTAGTGATGTTATATTTCTCATTGATATTTGTTCACATGTTCTTCACTTATTGGTCAATGATTCAAAGTTTCCAACAATGTTGTGTTCCAAAGTTCCAAAGTGATGTTATGATTATCAAAGTATCAATCTCAAGTAATGATCAAAGTAATGCAAATGTGGTCAATGATCAAGTACGGGTGGCAAGTCTAGGGGCGTAAGCCTAGCTCGACTCGATCCCGAGATATGGATTTATGGGTGGCAAGTCTAGGGGCGTAAGCCTAGCTCGACTCGATCCCAAGGGTGGCAAGTCTAGGGGCATAAGCCTAGCTCGACTCGATCCCTATATGATGATATGAAAGACCCACTGATCAGTCGGGGCCCGGGTACATTGTGATATATGTGATAACAAGTGAGCATTGAGATAAAGAAAGTAATGAAAGCAATGAAAGCAATCCACATGGTTCCCAAAATGCAACATGGTGACTTATTCACATTGAGTATCCATATGTTTTGAGTTCATTGACATATTCCTTGACATATTCATGTGTTGTATAGTTTCATCTGAGCCTTGCATACTCAGTACTTATTTCGTACTGACCCCTCTCGGGGAATTTACCTTACTTGCTGCAGGCGCAGGTCCCAGTAGGCCTCCTCAGTAGATTGCCAGTGTTAGCGGCTCTTTGGTGAGCTCCAGCTCATTCGGGGCTTCTCCGAGTCAAAGTATATATGTTTTGGTATTGTACATGTTGTATAAAGCGGGGACTTGTCCCGACTTATGGTTCATTTTGGTCAATGCTCTTGTTAGAGGCTTTTGTAGACCGACGTGGGTGTACTAGTGTAAATGACACATGTTGTTTTGACTGGATGGCCTCAACGGCCAAGTTTCATATGTATGCCTAAATATGTCCCTTGTTCTCCTTTATTCGTATTTCATAATATTATGCAATGGTGGTTATGAATATTATATGCATATGATTGAGCATAGGCAAAGGTTGGTTCTCTCGGGCCTTATCGGCTACGGGTGCCAATCATGTCTCGATGGGATTCGAGGCGTGACAGATTAGATCGTCGTAGGAGGTGTGTTGTGATTTCATGGAGCATAAGAGTCAAACCCTTCAATACACTCCTACATACTCCTACATGATCAAATCATAAAATGTGAATAGTGATCCAAAATGTTCAATGAAGCCAAGGGCGACTAGAATTCCAATTTTTGCGATCGAAAGGACGAATGAGAAATGTTTAAAAGAATATTGTCGTGACATTATGGAATTATGTAAACATGAGATATAAGGTGAATAATACATGAAAATTGGTGGGTTACATGGATATGTGTTATTGGGCCCAAAATTAGGGCCCAAAATGGAACAAAAGATAAGGCCCAAAGGCAAAAATGACCCATTCTTTCAAAAATTGACCAAGTGAACATATCATGTAATGCCAAGTGTGGCTAAGGATTCCTTGAGGTCTATATAAAGTCCCCCAAAATCAGATTTTTATTTCCCAAAGTCTCTCATCACTTTTGGAGAATATCACAAATATTTCCTTTATTTCCAAACCCTAAAGCAAATAAACCCTAAGGCATATTTGGACAAGATCATCCTATTCCAAGCTTTGGTAAGTGTTTATTTTCATGGATTAACATATTATATGCATAAAAGAATATGTATATCATGTTGGTTGTGCTTGGAAAAGTTGGTCATGGTACTTGGTGAGTTTGTATGAGATTTGTGGTATATGGAATTCAAGTGTGAATTAGGCCTTGTGCCTTTGATGAAAAAGCATGGTATGGACAAAATATGAACATGTATGGTGTTATTTTTGGTATAAAACTTGTTCTTTTCTAAAAGTGGGAATTTTGGGATTTTGGCCGATATGTGTTATGAGTTGAATTAAGGTGCTTTGATGGATTATTTGTGATGTGTTATGGATAAGAAAGTGTAAAGGAGAAGTATTGTGGTGAAATGTATTGATTTTCATGTATTGGTCAATGTTGGGAATATTATGGAATTTTTGGAATAATAGTATGATCAATGGTTTTGTCAAAGGGAAATGACATGTTGAAAGCCAAACATGTAATTCATTGACATGGTATGCATTTGTAAAGTAATTGGTGGTTAATGTGAATTTCGTTATGTATTTGTAGACACATAAAGAAGGAGTGGGATTATTGTCTACGCATCTAAGGTTGTAGATTCGTATTGCGAATCCAAGGTATGCAAGGTTATTTTGTCCGTATCTTTCTACGGCCAATAGTGTTCACAATTGACATTTCTTTAGTTCTATTCCGAAATGTACCAAGGTATCCCATATGCACTTATTTATGGTCATTGTCATATATTTCCTACTCATTGATCAATTGTGAATCTCATTTCTCATATTCATGATTAATGTTCTGAAAGTTCAAAGAAGGCTATGTTCCAATATTCCAATAGTGCTTATACTTGTGTCTCTTGTTCATGGCTTCTTGTCCAATGGTTCCAATAGTATCATGGTGCTAGTGATGTTATATTTCTCATTGATATTTGTTCACATGTTCTTCACTTATTGGTCAATGATTCAAAGTTTCCAACAATGTTGTGTTCCAAAGTTCCAAAGTGATGTTATGATTATCAAAGTATCAATCTCAAAGTAATGATCAAAGTAATGCAAATGTGGTCAATGATCAAGTACGGGTGGCAAGTCTAGGGGCGTAAGCCTAGCTCGACTCGATCCCGAGAAATGGATTTATGGGTGGCAAGTCTAGGGGCGTAAGCCTAGCTCGACTCGATCCCAAGGGTGGCAAGTCTAGGGGCATAAGCCTAGCTCGACTCGATCCCTATATGATGATATGAAAGACCCACTGATCAGTCGGGGCCCGGGTACATTGTGTTATGTAATGACATGTGAGCTTTGAGATAAAGAAAGTAATGAAAAGAATGAAAGCAATCCACATGGTTTCCAAAGAATAACATGGTGACTTATTCACATCGAGTATTCATATGTTTTGAGTTCATTGACATATTCATTGAAATATTCATGTGTTGTATAGTTTCATCTGAGCCTTGCATACTCAGTACTTATTTCGTACTGACCCCTCTCGGGGAATTTACTTTACTTGCTGCAGGCGCAGGTCCCAGTAGGCCTCCTCAATAGACTGCCAGTGTTAGCGGTTCTTTGGTGAGCTCCAGCTCATTCGGGGCTTCTCCGAGTCAAAGTGTATATATGTTTTGGTATTGTACATGTTGTATAATGCGGGGACTTGTCCCAACTTATGGTTCATTTTGGTCAATGCTCTTGTTAGAGGCTTTTGTAGACCGATGTGGGTGTAATAGTGTAAAAGACACATGTTGTTTTGACTGGATGGCCTCAACGGCCAAGTTTCATATGTATGCCTAAATATGTCCCTTGTTCTCCTTTATTCGTATGTCATAATATTATGCAATGGTGGTTATGAATATGATTGAGCATAGGCAAAGGTTGGTTCTCTCGGGCCTTATCGGCTACGGGTGCCAATCATGTCTCGATGGGATTCGGGGCGTGACAAAAGTGGTATCAGAGCAGTCGGTCTAAGGATGTCTACAAAGCCGTGTCTGAGTAGAGTCTTACGTATCGATGTGTTGTGCACCACATTTATACGTAGGAGGCTACGAGACATTTAGGATGTTGTTTCTTTCCTTCATTCTAGATCGTGCAATAGAGCCAATGTTGTCAGTTGCATTGTATCTGATTTTGGTAATTGTTTTTCTTTGGTATAGTCAAAATGCCGAACACTAGAAGAGGAAGAGGAAAAGGTAAAAGTAAGCTGATCAATAGAATTGCTGGTGAAGGAACAAGTAGACCACCGCCTGAACAAGTTGCTCAAGGTGGGGCTGAAACTGAGTTCGCAACGCGAGCTTCTTCTACTTCTTCAGCTCCAGAAGAGCCGAGCAGAAGGGAGGTGCCCATGGAACCACCGACGAATGCCACAGATCAGGATCTTAGGAATGCTGTACAGATGTTGACACAGTTAGTGGCGGCACAAAGCCAGGGAAGAGCTGGTGCTATGGCACATGATGATGATGAGGCTAGAATGGCAAGTCGCAGAACACAGGATTTCTTGAAACTGGACCCTCCTATATTCACAGGGGCAGATCCAAAAGCAGATCCACAGGACTTCGTGGATCAAATTCAGAGGGCATTGGAAGTTATACATGTGACAGGGGTAGAGACAGTTGAACTTGCTGCGTACAGGTTGAAGGGAGAGGCAATATTGTGGTATGAGGATTGGAAGAAATCCCGTGACATTGGTGCAGATCCACCTACTTGGGAAGAGTTTAAAGTGGCTTTCCTTGATAATTACTTGCCCTATGAGATCCGTGAGGCACGTGCGGATCAATTCCTAAATCTCCGTCAAGGAAATTTGAGCGTCCGAGAATATAGCTTGCAATTTAATTCCTTGGCTCGATATGCGCCAAATGTTGTGGCTACGATGACAGACAGGGTCCATAGATATGTGGACAGACTAGAGCCATACTTGGTAAGAGATTGCACTATTGCGGCCTTGAATAGGGACATGGACATTGCTCGCATACAAGCCTTCGCCCAGAAAATGGAAGATCAAAGACAGAAGCGAAGGGTACATGAATTTGATAGGGGACAGTCCAAAAGGGCTAGACCTATGGGACCACCTATGATGTCCCAAGGAGGATCTAGGCCCCGCATGTTTCCTAGACCACCTAGACCGTCGTTCTCTTATTCCACAGGTGGTGCTTATTCGCAGTCTCGAGGGTTTAGAGGTGGTTCCGCTGGGCAAAGTAGTGGGGTTCATGGATCACAGACAGCAGGTTTCCTTCGTCAGCAGTGTCCGCACTGCGGGCGTATGCACACAGGTCCATGTCGTACAGGGATGAATGTCTGTTTTTGGTGTGGTATGCCGGGACATATAGCGAGAGAATGTCCACAGCGGAGCATGGGTGGTATAGCACGACCAGCTGGGTCGGCTGTTGTGTCTTCAGCATCGGTTCCTTCACAGGGCCGAGGGGTGCAGCCTATTGGTCGAGGTAGAGGTGCCAGAGGAGGAGCCAGTACTAGCGGGGTCCAGAATCGCACTTATGCTTTGGTGGACCGCCAGAATTCAGAGGCTTCCCCAGATGTCGTCACAGGTACATTATCCATATTCTCACATAATGTATATGCATTAATTGACCCAGGCTCTACATTTTCCTATGTTACTCCATTGGTTGCTGCGAAATTTGCAACGACACCGGAAATATTAATTAAGTCAATTGAAGTATCTACACCGGTTGGTGAATATATTGTTGCAAAGAGAGTGTATCGTAACTGTGTGGTAACTGTGTGTGGTCATGATACGTTGGCCGATCTTATTGAATTGAACATGGTGGATTTTGATGTAATTATGGGAATGGATTGGTTGGCCTCTTGTTATGCTACGGTAGATTGTCGGGCCAAGAAGGTGCAATTTTGTTTTCCACAGGAAAATGTTCTAGAATGGCAGGGTAAGGTAGGGGCACCACGAGGAAGATTTATTTCCTATTTGAAAGCCAGAAAAATGATTGCCAAGGGATACATATGTCATTTGGTACGAGTGAAAGATAATGATGCAGAACCATTAACTCCACAGTCTGTACCGGTAGTCAATGAATTTCTTGATGTATTTCCAGAGGATCTTCCAGGTTTACCCCCAGAACGAGAAGTGGAATTCGGCATTGATGTGATTCCGGGCACTCAGCCCATTTCTATTCCTCCATATAGAATGGCTCCAGCGGAACTGCGTGAATTGAAGGAGCAGTTGAAAGATTTGCTGGATAAAGGCTTCATTAGACCTAGTATGTCCCCGTGGGGTGCACCGGTATTATTTGTGCGAAAGAAAGATGGCACCTTGAGAATGTGCATCGACTATCGTCAACTGAATAAAGTAACGATCAAGAACAAATATCCCCTCCCTCGCATTGATGATTTGTTTGATCAGTTACAGGGTGCCAAGTGTTTCTCAAAGATTGACTTGAGGTCGGGTTACCATCAAGTCAGAGTTAGAGAGGAGGATGTACCCAAGACAGCGTTTCGAACACGGTATGGCCATTATGAATTTTTAGTTATGTCATTTGGGCTAACAAATGCACCGGCTGTGTTTATGGATTTGATGAACAGAGTGTTCAAGCCATTCCTAGACGTGTTCGTGACAGTATTTATAGATGACATCCTTGTTTATTCAAGATCACCAGAAGACCATGCTTATCACTTACAGCAAGTGTTGCAAATTCTCCGTGACCGTAAGTTGTATGCAAAATTCTCCAAATATGAGTTTTGGTTGAAATCAGTCGCGTTCTTGGGTCACATTGTATCAGATGAAGGCATACAGGTTGATACCCAAAAGATTAAAGCAGTGAAGAATTGGCCAAGACCTACGACACCCACAGAGATTCGCAGTTTTCTGGGTTTGGCAGGTTATTACCGAAGATTTGTAGAAGGTTTTGCTTCTAATGCGGCACCATTGACAAAGTTAACTCACAAGGCAATTAAATTTCAATGGAATGATGCATGTGAAAGAGGGTTTCAAAACTTGAAAGATAAGTTGACTTCCACACCAGTGTTAGTACTTCCTGAGGGCACAGAGGGCTATGCAGTGTATTGTGATACTTCCGGGATTGGTCTCGGATGTGTGTTGATGCAGCATGGTAGGGTGATAGCATATGCCTCACGACAGTTGCGGCCACATGAGAAAAACTATCCCACACATGATCTTGAATTGGCAGCAGTAGTTTTTGCTTTAAAGATATGGTGTCATTATTTATATGGGGTTCATGTTGACATCTATACGGATCACAAAAGCCTGCAATATCTTTTTAAGCAGAAGGAACTCAATTTGAGGCAACGTAGGTGGTTAGAGCTGTTAAAAGATTATGACATTGATATTCTTTATCACCCAGGCAAAGCAAATGTCGTAGATGATGCATTGAGCCGTAAGGCAGTCGAAAGCACTAGTGGTCAGTTGAATGAAAAGCGTGAGATGATCAAAGATTTGAATCAATTAGCCAGCTTGGGAGTTCGCCTTATTGAAACTTCAGATGATAGAGTTATGGTGCAGAATGCAGCAGAATCCTCCTTGATAGCTGAAGTGAAAGAGAAACAGTATGCAGATTCTATTTTATTGCAGCTAAAGGAGAATATGCAGCAGAATTTGACCAAGGCATTTGATATTACACCGGAAGGGGTGCTTCAATGTCAAGGGAGAATATGTGTACCGGATGTAGATCAGCTGAGGACACGAATAATGACAGAGGCGCACCATTCGCGCTATTCCATTCATCCAGGTGCTACTAAAATGTACCATGAATTGAAAGAAGTGTATTGGTGGGGCAACATGAAAAAGAACATTGCAGAATTTGTCGCGCAATGCCCAAATTGTCAACAGGTGAAAGTGGAACATCAGAAACCGGGAGGTTACATGCAATGTATCAATCTTCCAGTCTGGAAGTGGGATATGATTAATATGGATTTTATTACGGGCTTGCCTCGTACATTGCGGAAGTTTGATTCCATATGGGTCATAGTGGACCGACTTACCAAGTCAGCTCATTTTCTACCTGTCAAGACGACCTATACAGCTGAGGATTATGCGAAGTTGTATGTGAAAGAGATAGTACGATTGCATGGTATCCCACTTTCTATTATATCAGACAGAGGAGCACAGTTCACAGCACACTTTTGGAAATCTTTTCAGCGGAGTTTGGGTACTCAGGTGAATTTGAGTACGGCTTTCCATCCTCAAACTGATGGACAAGCAGAACGTACTATTCAGACACTTGAAGATATGCTACGAGCATGTACGTTGGATTTTCAAGGTAGTTGGGATGACCATTTGCCTCTTATTGAATTTGCGTATAACAATAGCTATCATTCAAGTATTAAAATGGCACCTTATGAAGCCTTGTATGGAAGGAAATGTAGATCACCAATCGGATGGTTTGAAGCAGGTGAAACTGCTTTACTTGGGCCAGATATTGTTCACCAAGCCATGGAGAAAGTTAAAGTTATCCAACAACGGTTACAAACGGCTCAAAGTCGTCACAATTCATATGCCGATGTTAGAAGAAGAGGGCTTGAATTTGCCATAGGTGATTGGGTATTTTTAAAGGTGTCACCGATGAAAGGGGTAATGCGGTTCGGAAAGAAAGGAAAATTGAGTCCACGTTACATAGGCCCATATGAAATTATTAGAAGATTTGGACAAGTTGCGTATGAGTTGGCACTACCCCAGGACCTTTCGTCAGTCCATCCGGTATTTCATGTGTCGATGCTTCGAAAATGCATAGGAGATCCAGCTCGTATTGTTCCAATTGAAAATGTTCAAGTTACAAAGGATCTCACTTATGAAGAGGTGCCCATTGCTATCCTAGATCGACAAGTAAAGAGATTGAGAAATAAAGACATAGCATCCGTAAAAGTCCTGTGGAGAAATCAACAAGTAGAGGAGATCACGTGGGAAGCGGAAGAAATGATGAAATCCAAGTATCCCCACTTATTCCAAATGGACCAAGAAGTTCACAGTGCGGAGGTGGAACAATAACAAGTAAGTATTTAAAAGCATTATGTGAATGTGTATAGGTATGTTAGAGTAAAGATGTATTTGTTGTATATAAGACACTGTTGTTAACATTCAAGGACGAATGTTTCTAAGGGGGGAAGAATGTAACACCCCGTACTTTATAACCTCACTTGATACCTTGGGATCATATCTACATAGGTGTTGAGATGCCATGCATATGTGTTTTATAGTGTCATTGGGGAAACATTTGATATCGGACGTAACATGTGCGATTAGATCGTCGTAGGAGGTGTGTTGTGATTTCATGGAGCATAAGAGTCAAACCCTTCAATACACTCCTACATACTCCTACATGATCAAATCATAAAATGTGAATAGTGATCCAAAATGTTCAATGAAGCCAAGGGCGACTAGAATTCCAATTTTTGCGATCGAAAGGACGAATGAGAAATGTTTAAAAGAATATTGTCGTGACATTATGGAATTATGTAAACATGAGATATAAGGTGAATAATACATGAAAATTGGTGGGTTACATGGATATGTGTTATTGGGCCCAAAATTAGGGCCCAAAATGGAACAAAAGATAAGGCCCAAAGGCAAAAATGACCCATTCTTTCAAAAATTGACCAAGTGAACATATCATGTAATGCCAAGTGTGGATAAGGATTCCTTGAGGTCTATATAAAGTCCCCCAAAATCAGATTTTTATTTCCCAAAGTCTCTCATCACTTTTGGAGAATATCACAAATATTTCCTTTATTTCCAAACCCTAAAGCAAATAAACCCTAAGGCATATTTGGACAAGATCATCCTATTCCAAGCTTTGGTAAGTGTTTATTTTCATGGATTAACATATTATATGCATAAAAGAATATGTATATCATGTTGGTTGTGCTTGGAAAAGTTGGTCATGGTACTTGGTGAGTTTGTATGAGATTTGTGGTATATGGAATTCAAGTGTGAATTAGGCCTTGTGCCTTTGATGAAAAAGCATGGTATGGACAAAATATGAACATGTATGGTGTTATTTTTGGTATAAAACTTGTTCTTTTCTAAAAGTGGGAATTTTGGGATTTTGGCCGATATGTGTTATGAGTTGAATTAAGGTGCTTTGATGGATTATTTGTGATGTGTTATGGATAAGAAAGTGTAAAGGAGAAGTATTGTGGTGAAATGTATTGATTTTCATGTATTGGTCAATGTTGGGAATATTATGGAATTTTTGGAATAATAGTATGATCAATGGTTTTGTCAAAGGGAAATGACATGTTGAAAGCCAAACATGTAATTCATTGACATGGTATGCATTTGTAAAGTAATTGGTGGTTAATGTGAATTTCGTTATGTATTTGTAGACACATAAAGAAGGAGTGGGATTATTGTCTACGCATCTAAGGTTGTAGATTCGTATTGCGAATCCAAGGTATGCAAGGTTATTTTGTCCGTATCTTTCTACGGCCAATAGTGTTCACAATTGACATTTCTTTAGTTCTATTCCGAAATGTACCAAGATATCCCATATGCACTTATTTATGGTCATTGTCATATATTTCCTACTCATTGATCAATTGTGAATCTCATTTCTCATATTCATGATTAATGTTCCGAAAGTTCAAAGAAGGCTATGTTCCAATATTCCAATAGTGCTTATACTTGTGTCTCTTGTTCATGGCTTCTTGTCCAATGGTTCCAATAGTATCATGGTGCTAGTGATGTTATATTTCTCATTGATATTTGTTCACATGTTCTTCACTTATTGGTCAATGATTCAAAGTTTCCAACAATGTTGTGTTCCAAAGTTCCAAAGTGATGTTATGATTATCAAAGTATCAATCTCAAAGTAATGATCAAAGTAATGCAAATGTGGTCAATGATCAAGTACGGGTGGCAAGTCTAGGGGCGTAAGCCTAGCTCGACTCGATCCCGAGAAATGGATTTATGGGTGGCAAGTCTAGGGGCGTAAGCCTAGCTCGACTCGATCCCAAGGGTGGCAAGTCTAGGGGCATAAGCCTAGCTCGACTCGATCCCTATATGATGATATGAAAGACCCACTGATCAGTCGGGGCCCGGGTACATTGTGTTATGTAATGACATGTGAGCTTTGAGATAAAGAAAGTAATGAAAAGAATGAAAGCAATCCACATGGTTTCCAAAGAATAACATGGTGACTTATTCACATCGAGTATTCATATGTTTTGAGTTCATTGACATATTCATTGAAATATTCATGTGTTGTATAGTTTCATCTGAGCCTTGCATACTCAGTACTTATTTCGTACTGACCCCTCTCGGGGAATTTACTTTACTTGCTGCAGGCGCAGGTCCCAGTAGGCCTCCTCAATAGACTGCCAGTGTTAGCGGTTCTTTGGTGAGCTCCAGCTCATTCGGGGCTTCTCCGAGTCAAAGTGTATATATGTTTTGGTATTGTACATGTTGTATAATGCGGGGACTTGTCCCGACTTATGGTTCATTTTGGTCAATGCTCTTGTTAGAGGCTTTTGTAGACCGATGTGGGTGTAATAGTGTAAAAGACACATGTTGTTTTGACTGGATGGCCTCAACGGCCAAGTTTTATATGTATGCCTAAATATGTCCCTTGTTCTCCTTTATTCGTATGTCATAATATTATGCAATGGTGGTTATGAATATGATTGAGCATAGGCAAAGGTTGGTTCTCTCGGGCCTTATCGGCTACGGGTGCCAATCATGTCTCGATGGAATTCGGGGCGTGACATTATGGAACCAACAGAGAAGGAAAATCTAGGTTATCTAGCCATGGGACAAATCAAATAAACAAAATATTGCTTAGAATGTAAAGCACAAGAGATGTAAGAAATATCCTTCATTCTGGCAAAAGTATGTGACCTAAACGATTATGCCATAAAATCTCCATTTTATTAAATGCAAAATGATTTTTACAAGGATCAGATGTAGAATGATTTTTACAAGAAATAGAAATTACATCAGGTAATGGAGAAACAGAACAATCTGAAACAACAGAGATAGATACAGGAATAGAAAATGGAAATACAGAATTACAAATAAGAGTAGATGAAACATTTGTAGAATCAGAAACAGGAGAACCAGAAGTAGAACTAAGCTGAAATGCATAATTACAAATAGAAGTAGATGAAACATATGTAGAATCAGGAACCGGAGAACCAGAAGTAGAACTAAGCTGAAACCTGTAGAGTCCATCAGCTAATTTACCAACTTCCACTAGCCTCTTCATTGAAGGGGCCTATAGTAAACAAGAAATTTTAGTAAATTTGACTACGCAATATAACTGAGAAGTTAATTTACAATAGAGGTGAGGTTGAAATGAAAGGAAGACAGATAAAGTACATTATACAGTGTAAAAGAAAGAAAGTTAAGGGAACCAGTGCAAGTCACCTTAACTTTGTAATCATTGGGTAAATTAACTACGTAAGGGAAGATTAAAGGTTAAATGTCAAAAGAAGGTCTTTATTGTAAGTCATGTGGTGTGTGGAACCAGAATCTAAGATCCAAGGGCAATCAGATAAAGTACTTAACAAGCACATATTAGAACTACCATTTATGTTATCAGTCATATAAATAATACCAGCAAAATTTACAGAAGCCATGGGACAAGTCTGAGAATCAAAGAGCTGAGTATTCTAAAGCACGTGGATCAATTGGTAGTACTGTTCCTTGGTCAGGCCTGGAACCAAAGATCAAGGCTCAGATGATTGCTCAGACAAACCAACTTGATCACTATGTCCAGAAGGAATAACAACTTGGACCTCCACTGCTACAGTGATTTTGTTGTTTCTAGTGAACTTGAAGTAAGGAAGATAACCATTCAGCTTATAATACTTGTCCATCATATAATCTAGCTTCTTACAATACTTGCACAACAGATTTGACTTTAGATAAACTTGAGTGTTAGGAATGTTTCGTGGATTGTTAGAGCAGGTGTAACACCCCGTACGTGTCTAAGTCTAGTAGGCAACCTTAGCATTTATGGAAACATGAGAGAATTGACGAATTATGTATTAATTGGTGGACATCAAGAAGTCTTGTATCATTGGGCCTTAAATAAAGCCCAAACATAACAAGAATACATGGCCCAACCCAAGCTTTTTGACCCATTCTTCCATCTTTTGACCCATTCAACATAAAATAAAGGATAAGAAGAGACTAGAGGTACTATATAAAGCATGCAAATCAGATTTTTATTCATTTGTGCCACCAAGCCTTTTCTAGAATTTTCTCCAACATTTTTCTCTCAATTCAAACCCTAGGCTTTCATCCTTTTGGTCAAGATCACCTTGGAGCAAGACTTGGTAAGTATATACTATCATGGTTTAACATATTATGCATGGAAGATAGTTTATATCATGTTGGTTATGTTGGTGAAGTGGGAGAAGTCCCCTATGTGCAAAACAATTTGTATTTGCTAAATCGGAGGATGATTTATGGCTTGAAAACTTGAACATGGGTTTGTGATATTGATGAAAATGAACTTGATGGATTCAATATTGAGATATGAGATGTTATTATAGTCTTGACTTGTTTTATACTTGTGCATAGTATTTGGAAATTTCTATTGCGAAATTGGTTATGGTTTTGGTGGCATGTTGGCCGTAAAGTGTCGTTTGGGTGATGTTAGGTGTGTTGTGAAATCATGTATGGTGGTTGGCATGTTAAATGATCAAAAAATATGTTTAAATGAAGTTGGTTATGATCATGGACCATTCATGGCATTAAAAGACCCAAAAAGAAGCCATTTCGGACCAAACGGGCATCCGCCCCCGCAGACGGAGGCACCTGCAGGCGCAGATGCCAACGCAGATGAAACTGGCTGCTGCCAAGGAGCATATGCGCGCGCATCTGGCCACCTGCGGGCGCAGGTGGCAGCGCAGGTCACCTCCAGATCGTCGTTTTGTGTGTTTTCGACTCTAGTTGATCCCCGAAAGCCCCGATACCCTTTTTGGATGTAAATATCAACTTGTGATGTTGTTTTAATGACTTTAAAGTATCGTATGGAGGTGTTTTGGACTGTAGTAAGTATGGAAGGTTGTTCATATGTTAGTATAAAGGAGTAAATGTGACGGAATGATAAAGAGAAAAGCGTAAAGGGTAAGTGAGGTGCAAAATGCTATCGATATATGATTTCTTGGTCAATGTGCATAGTGTTATGGTGTTGTTGATATGATAAGGCCTCTTACTGTATTGTAAGGGGTGACATGACGTTATACATCAGTCATATAGTTCATACTCGCCACGTATGCCTATGTAGTGACTAGTTGCTAATGTAAGCTCCGATATGAACTTGTATTGTAGAGTGAAACTTAAAGAAGGAGCTGGACTATCGTTCTCACATATAGACTTGCGTATTCATACTTGGGAACAAAGGTATGTAAGGTTATTCTTCTTTTTCCTTCTGTAACATATGGTGTTCACATTGTCATAGTACTCCTTCGATTTCGAAATCCTCTAAGGTATTCCGTATCCGGTAATTGGATAAAGTTACTCATATGTATCCTATTCATTGAGCAGTTGTGAACCACATGTATCATATTTATTGGCAATGTTCCAAAAGTCCCATAAGGTTGTGTTCCAAAGTTCTAATAGAGGTTATTATTCATGTGTCTTGTTCATTGCTTATTGTCTAATGGTTCCAATGGTGTTAGGTTTCCAATAAGGCTCTGTTTCCGACAATGTTTATTCACATGTCTCTCATTCATTGATTATTGACCCAAAGTTTCATATAAAGTTATGATTATCAATGTATCAATCTCACACAAGTTAAAGTATCAATCGTATGAGGAATAATGTATCACTCTCATAACTATAAAAATGGAACAAGATTGTAAAGAAGTAATGCATACATGGTTACTTTATATTTTATTGAGTATGGATCAATTAAAAGGGGCATAAGCTCGGATGGATCAATCCCAACATTATGTTACGGTAGTAGTATTATATATATGATTATAGCCCACTGATCAGCTGGATGTCCGGTATTATACTATATGCCACCTATAAGGTGATGAACGGTATTATATTATATGCCACCTATAAGGTGATGAACGGTATTATATTATATGCCACCTATAAGATAATGATCTCATATAGGTAATAAAGGAAGTAATGTGCAAGTTAGTACACCAATCTCTCAAGAGAAAGAAATTAAGTTACATATACACCAATCTCTCAAGAGAAAGAAATTAAGTTACATATGTTGGTTGGGGGCAAAAGTACAGGAAAATCATAGATGTAGGGTGGACACGATTTCAAAGTGGTATTTCGTATTCGGTAGATGGCTAGTGTTACTCACATGTACCTTACTTATTGGTAAATGGTGAATCATATGACTCACGCCCATTCGTTGACTCATGATCATTGGCTAGTATGCTAAAAGTTCTATAAGGTTCTAAGGTATCACATCTCTAGTTGGTGAGCAGTTGCCATTCACATGTGTCTTCTTCATTGTTCATTATACTAAGGTTCCAAAAGTGTTCTATTCTAAAGGGGTTCTCTAGTATTCCAACTAAGGTTGATTTATATTGTTATTCATATGTGTTTTACTCCTAGATGAATTATGACCCACCTAGTTCTTATTTATGGATGGAAGTCCTTAAGTTGTCATGATGTTGTAGATCCTAAGAGAACTATCTCAACGAGGGTAATGAGGTAAAGAGGGCTTGTTTAGTTGAATAGCATTATTCCAATCATGTAATGATCCCAAGTTCCAATAGAGTTATACACATGTCTCTTATGCATTGACTATTGTTCCAATGGTTCCAAGAATGTTTCCATCATCAAGGTATCCCTCATAGAATGAAGTAAAGAATAATGAAAGGAAAGAAAGCAATGTTATGTAATGTTAACCCTACCCATGGAGTAGATGTATGTTATTAACCCACCGTAGAGTGGATGTATGTTGACCTACCCATGGAGTAGATGTATGTTATTGCCCACCAAAGAGTGGATGTACGTGGATGACCAATAGTAATGACTATGAGCGTTAAGCAAAGGAAGAATCCATTGAATAAAGGTATTATATGAAAGATATGATATGAATGATAAGAATATGATTGAATGATCGAAAATGATAATAATAAAAGAAAGGTACATGGTTTCACATATAGAGTTTTCTCTTATAATTATTTCCATTGAAATTCTTATGTATTGATGCAGTTTTCTTATGGCCTTACATACTCAGTACATTCTTCGTACTGACCCCTGTGGGGAATTACTTTACATGTTGCAGGTGCAGGCACTAGTAGACCTCAACAGTAGGTTGACAGTATTTTGCAGATTTTTGGGTGAGCCCCAGTTGCTTCGGGACTTTCCGAGTCACAGTTGTATATTTGTCTTGAGGTTGAAATGTTATCTAAAGCGGGGACTTGCCCCGACTTAGTTGGTCCTGTAAAGGCATCTGTTAGAGGCTTTTGTAGACATATGTGGGTACAGGGATGTAAGATATGTACGTTCAGTGCGATGTAATGGTCCCAAAGGCCAATTGTTATATATGTATATGCATGGCATTTTAATATTTCATCCATTACATGAAACAGTGTGTTATTCATTCAAGAGTATGCGTACGAGTGTTCATGAGCAAAGATTGGTTCTCTCGGGCCATATCGGCCTCGGGTGCCAATCACGCCTCATTGGAATTCGGGGTGTGACAGCAGGATTCCCTTTCTGGATGAATTTCCTAGTAGGAGGATTGAGATATGCACTGAAAGAAGCTGAATCAGGTGAGAACTGGGACTGAGCTCTGTCTCTCCTCCTTCAAAAAGATGTTGTATGTAGAGTCGTGTGAAGGAAGGGGATTCATCATGAGGAGACTTCCTCTAATGCTCACATACATCTCATTAAGCCCCATAAAAAATTGATAAAGACTATTCTCTTCATCCTCTTGAACAAGAGCAGTTCTAGCCCCACAAGTACATCTATTAGCATTCCTACTACATATGAAACCTAGTTTATCCCAAAGTCTTTTCAGCTTATTGAAATAGGAGGCAATATCCAAACAACCATGAATAGTAGAGGCTATCTCCTTCTTAAGTTCAAAAACCTTTGTCCCATTCACAGTTCCATACCTCTTATTCAGCTAAACCCAAATATTTTCTGCAGTTTCTGAGTACTGCACGCTCTCAGCTATTTTAGGAGAAAAGAAACTAGTAATCCAGGATATCACCATATGATTGCACCTATTTCACCGCCTAAGTTGAGGTGAATCCTCAGAAGGTCTAGGAAAACTTCTATCAATAAAAGTAATTTCATTCCTAGCTGAGAGAGAAACAACCATGCTTCTTCTCCAAATCCATTCCCCGAGAAAGGAACGTGGACAAGAGAAATACCAGGCACATCAGGAGATAAGAGGTATAAGGGACTCGAGTGTTCATGGATAAATATGAAAGAGGATCCGTTAGGTGTGGTAGAAGTACCATTTGGTGTAGTGGATGCCATAGGAAGAATTCCGACTCTAGGCAACAAAGACTATGAAAACCAGATGCAATAGAGAAGAATACAGGAAACAAAAATGAAAGCATCAACTTCTTCTTGTCACCGGAAGACACGACCTTTACTCCCTTTACCTCACCAAAATAGAAACCCTAGCATGATGAAGATGAACAATTTCTGAAATGGCATCGTGAAGAGCTTCCACACACAAAAAAAATCCTCAACAAAGCTAGATTTACTACATAATGGTAGGAAAATGAGCAACCCAGATCTTCAATGAACTGCACGTAATTCTGACGAAGGCGAAATTACCAACAAAAAAAAAGTGAGGGTAAGATCGTTCAAAAGCTAATCACACCAGGAAGCATATTCTCCGCTCTGATACCATGTCAACATAGCAAATTCAAAGTGAAACAGAATAAAGAATCAGTTCAATTTTATGAACTTACAGAGTGAAAGTAGAAAAATATATAAGGGCCTTTCATAGAAAAATGAATAACCGTCTTTCTAGAATGTACTATCACCTATTCATACAGAATACACTAAGTTCTATACAATACAAATTAGTCCCATATAAATAAAGAATTTACAGTTGGGCCAGCTAATCAACTTGGGCCTTCTACCAAATGGGCCGCCGAGTCATTTTTATTATGAGGTCCAACAAAATAGAGCAAATTCGATCGCATACAATTTCCCCCTAAAATTAGAGTTCGATCCTTTGGTTTGATTATGAACTTTTTTCTTAATATTTGATAGAAAACTTTGATACTTGATCCCCTTTGGTACCACAAAGCTCCCTTGTAATTATAATTATTTTTTAAAATTAAAATCATTCACCCAGGTAATATTTATCAAAGATGATGGAGGGTTTGACATGAATCGTCACAGAGGCATATTCAGGATTTCGAGAGAATGAGTGCACTATTACGAAAAGATGGATCTAAGATATAAATTTGACTAATTTGACCTTTAGGTTCTTATCATCCTTTAGGTTCTTATCATTAAACTTGTTAATTTTTTTAAAATTATAGGTCTAAAATTAATTCTTATCTTTTAAAATAGTAATTTTATATATATATATATATTTATATTTTGTATAGAAGGTATTAAGATCTCCTGGATCCATTGATGAATGTTATATCATCCAGTACTAGTAGTTTTAATATATATATTTGGTTTAATTATATAAAAAATATATAGTGATAAAAAAAATTAGAAATTTCTAATGTGAAAGACTTAAAATTTTGAAAGATTAACGAAAAAAATAAATTAAAACGCAAAAAGTGCTACCAATATGCATTTAAAAATGTGCTACCCAATTTCAGAAAGAAAAAGAAAATAAAATAGATATAAGATTTAACTTTCTAACCTCACTTAAAGAGTTGCACCCAATCATTATCGTATTATATGATACTTCGAGCGTGGGTTTGCACGTTTATATTTAGGTATCCTTTAAAAATACAACACTACTATACATGACTAGAGAGGAGAGCATGAGTGCACATGAACCTCGTGACCCCTACCTAGATACGTTCATGATCCCTCCCGTCTATATATAACATCAAATAGGTCAAACACATATACGACCTCTTAAACTTGTTTGAAAGTTTCATCTGGACACTTAAATATAGCCTTGTTCCAGTTGAACACAATACTATACAATTTTGTTCCTGTCAAACACAAGAAGCTGAAAACTCATTCAATAAATAAAACGTGTGTAGTAAATCATGTATTTCAAAAGGAGTTGCATAATGTAATTTCAGGGCACAGATGCAATAGCGATAATTTGCATAGAAATTCTTCCAAATTTCTATTTAAAATGTGCACATGTCATACAGCAACATTCATTAATTCATAATAAATTATTGCAACAGAATATTTGGAATTTACATTTAAATAATAGTTCACATGTGTTGTAGCAACAATTTGTTTATGTAATAATGAAAGGAACCCATTGATTAATCAAGACCAGACAATTTTAGAAAGTTTATTACGAAGAGGGAGGATAACAAAATTCTATTTTTTCATGTAGAATACATTTTATATATATATATATATATATATATATATATATATATATATATATCAGTTAATTATGGCCAAGTGCTGTTCGTTTATTCTAAAGAATGTTTGATGCATGTTATATTATTGTATTCGCATTTATTAATGCTCTTTGGAAGACTAGACTAGGACACTAGGTGATAGATAAATGTTCAACCTTTCCCCCACCCAATAGCTAGAGCAAATTATCTTGACCGATCACTATCGACAAAAAAAAATAAAAAATATTCGTACATCACCAGGGCTTCAAGCATCCGAAATATGGTAGGATTGAAAATGCTATAAAATGACGATTTATTCAGGAAAAAATAAATTATTTCAGTTCTTTTTCACGAAGAAGTTTGCTCCGACCACCTAACAAGTCATCTACTTTTACCTTCCCACATTCCGCCGTTGAATTATTCCGGCATATAATATTTATTGAATAAAAGGAATAATTTTCAGATCGTTGTAGCTTTGAGTTTTAAATTCAAACCAGTCCAATCACCTCTCTAATCATCCTTAAATTTTATAGTATATAGTTTGAAATTAGCTTTTCCATTTCTTAGGACATTTAGTGCAAGCACTAGGTTCGTCCAGACGTTTTTAACGAACTACAACCGTACACCGAAAAAAGATAAACTAAAAATTTTCAAATTTCGAATTAAAGATTCAAATGAGTCTTAAGAAGAAAACACTTGTTGGAATAAGAATCACAATAAGAAAAATCGAGCTAAAATGAATGTGATGAATTTTGTCTGCTGCAAGGATTGTTTGAGAAGAGAATTGAGGTGAATTTAATAAATAATTTTGATGTCGGCGTTACTTTGACTAATCTAGATTCACGTCCAAAATTTTTATTTTGAGGGTATAACCACTCCTTCTATTTCCACTACTTGAATTGCATAGATAATATTTGAAATTTTACATACATTTAAAGTATAGTGAACATATGATATTGTAGCAACAATTTGTGTGATAATAATGAAAGGAAACCACTTATTAATCATGATCCACGTCCATCCCTCTTCTATTTATTTATTTTTTTGGTTAGACTAGGTGAATGATCCACGGCCACCCTCCCTCACCCAAGAGAGCAAATTAATTACCATGACCGATCGTCGTCATCCATAAATAAGATTTTTTAAAAATTACTTTGTGTCAGCGAGGTTTTCAAGCATCTAAAACACGTTGGAATTTAATATGACATATACAACTCTTTTAGAAAAATAAACTTACTTAAGTTTTTCTTTTAAAGAAGTCTCGCTCCAACGGTCCGATGACACTAAAAAAAAAGGTATCAAGGTTAAAATTGCAATTTGCGGGTATTCATCAACTCCATCTCTATTGATATCATTAATCCCAAGGTAAGAAGATATTCTTTTTAGGTTTTGCACGGCTTTTTTCTGTTGATCGAATTTGTTACCTGCCTTCTCCCTTATTTTGTAGTAGTAAATTAATTAAACTATTGCTCGTTTTGAGGTTTTATTAGACCAAGTCACCAGGGTAGTACGAGTATTAGTAATGAGTTTAAATTATGAAATGGATGTAGTATCAGACCTAGTGTAGTATTCTTCAGTTCACAATAAATATGAATGCCTAAATAGTATATGTCACATGTCACATGTAGAATTATTTTTTGATAGAAACAAAAATAATTTACATAGAGTGGTCCTTTGATAAACAGTTTCCTAAACATCAAGACTTAATACACATGGATAGCAATACATAGGTTGAGCAATTTTACATGAACATTAATTGAACAATTGTTAAAAAAAAAAAAAAAAGACAATCAGCTTAGTGTACTGAAGGATGTAATTTGGTTATAAATAGAGGTGAAGTCATACCATACCATCTCATTCACATATACTTCTACAGTTTACTCATAAGCATGAACAGTTTTCTTGTTGATAAAATGTAGTAATATTCATTCCAATTTCCACATGTCTTTGTTTCTCTGTTTCGTTTTGTTTTGTTTTCATTTATAATAATTACTACTAATTATTCTTAATTCTCTGCTTCTTGTTTTAAATTTACGCTTATTTTTGTTTGTTGTAGGATAACAACATTTGTGTTGGCTTTGGTAGCATGTCTAGCAGTACACGGCGCCGGAGATGGACTAATCGTCAATATCACAATACTCCAAAACGCAACTGCCCAAGGCGCAGGTAATTACAATTGACTGTAAAATATAATACCTCCATTATTATTTGTTTCAGAAAAGAGAATACTATTAATTAGTATTTGTATGTTTCATTAACAGTGTGCCTAGATGGGAGCCCACCAGCATATTATTTTGACAGGGGATTTGATACCGGACTTTCCAACTGGATTATCTACCTTCAAGTAAGTTTGTTTAGTTAAATATATAGTACTACTATATACTCTTCGTTGTACATTTTATCCTGCTAATTTTAAGTTTTAACTATGGTGATATTTCATACTTGTTTAGGGCGGTGGGTGGTGTGAAAGTATCTCTGCTTGCCAAGATCGTACAAATTCCACACTAGGTTCCTCCTTCAAAATGAATAACCAAACTAACTTTGGTGGGATACTTCATAACAGCCCCCAAGAAAATCCAGGTGAAATTAATACATATTTCATAGTCGTATCTACTAATTAATATTGATATATTTTAACTCACGTAATTCTTCTAACTTGCAAACAATATTGTAATTGGTAGACTTTTACAATTGGAATAAAGTGTGGGTTTGTGATGGATCATCTTTTACCGGCGACGTCGAAGAAGTTGATCCCGTAAGTAGAACAGTGACAACATGTCTCATATATATATATATAGATATACATATATATATTTATATATATCAATTTAATGTAACATGATTTTGTTTCTGATTGGAAATGTTAGGAGAAGAAACTTTATTTCAGAGGAGCAAGAATATTTAAAGCGGTTCTGGAAGATTTATGGTGCAAAGGAATGCAATATGCCGAAAATGTAAGATCCTATATATTGAATAATTTTAATTACAAGAATATTTTAGTTAACGTAAAATTAAACACGGAAACACAATTAATAATGTTAGGCAATCTTGACGGGAAGTTCCGCGGGAGGGTTGGCTACAATCTTGAACTGCGACAAGTTCAAGTCCTTCTTTCCAAATGATTCTGTCAAAGTAAAGTGTGTTGCGAATGCAGGCTTCTTCATCAACATGTGAGCTCTCCTTCTTCCATCGTCTTAATATATAATATATTGATTTATATTTGCCTCCCATTGATGTACCGTTTCATTATTTGTTTATATATGCAGCAAGACAATCACTGGTACTCCAAATATTCAAAAGATGTACCAGAGAGTTGTTAATTTACATGTGAGTTCCGTCGTCTTCTTTTTTTTTCCTTATGTTATAGTAAGGTATATATGCTTAACAAGTATAAATATGCAAGTTATATATATTTCTTTTTCCTATCATTTCAGGGATCAGCTAAGAATTTACCTCCATCTTGCACATCTGCAATGGAACCAACTCTGGTACGTAAGAATTTAAATTTTTGTTATGTTCATATTTCCCTCTAATTATAACATTGACTTTCCTTAATGATGGTGCAGTGCTTCTTCCCTCAACATGTTGTTCCGTATATCCAGACTCCACTCTTTATATTCAATTCAGCGTATGACGCTTGGCAGGTCAAGGAGCCAAACACTAATTTTTCTTGTTTTAAGAAATTTGTTGGTAAGTTTTTTCTAAAATTGAATTTGTAAAAATTCCTTTCAGATCAATAACAGTTTGGTTCCTTCAAACCTCGATCCTCAACATACATGGGAGCATTGCAAGTTTCGAATAAGTGACTGCACGTTTAGCCAGCGTATAACTATTCAGGGTTAGCATTTTTTTGTGATCAAGTAATCCATACCTATCACACTAGTATAGATAGCGTTTTTAATTTCTTTTCATTTGTCTTTCTCTTCTTCCTACTATAGCTTTTGGAATGGAGTTCTTGAGGGCATTTGTTGGACTGCCCCCTTGTTATACTAGGGGTTATTTCATCACTTCTTGCCACACTCATCCGGATATTATGTGGCCGAAGTACTGGTTTGGTACTATAAGGATATTTAATAAGGTAATCTTTTTGTTTTAATTATCCATATAATGTTTGAATACATGTAACTTTTTGGTATTTGAATTTTGTCATTCTTAATTTTGATTTATGAGTTAATAACAGATTTTGTTTTGACATTTTATTGTTCAGTCAATTGCAGAAGCTGTGGGTGATTGGTACTTTGGAAGAACAGGATTTCATCAGCATCTGGACCCATACCCTTTTGCTAGAGACTGCTAGTGATCGAAGTATTTCATGAAATTAAATGCTCTGTTCAGATTATGTATGGATTTCACTGATATATTGAAATTAATTGTGGCTCTTCAATTTCATATTTCCAGTAATGTATTGTTCAAGCACCTCAATAATTTATCCTTGTTCTTTTGTATTGCACGCTCCTTTAAGCATAATATGAACAAGTGACGATACATTTTATTGAGGCTAAAAAGCTTGCTGAACTCTTGTCACTGAGTCCATCAATTTTGATGTTGGTAGGAAAGTTTTGTTGCTTCTAGTGGGAGAATATTAACGTTAAATGGACCCAATTACGTTATTTTCCTTCATTGTGACGATAAACTCACTCTTTGATTAAAGAATATCATATACAGACAAATATACAAATAAAAAGAATATCATATACATGTACTAATTAAACTGTCTTGATGCAAAACGTTTTACAATTCTATTAATTTTTGGTTAGTTAGTCAATTTCTATTTTGAGAGTTGATAGATCCAGTACTAGTGGAACTTGATATGCCTAATTCTGTGATTTATTGAGTACTAGTATAGGATTTTTGTGTTGGTGTGCATATGTCGTATGTATGTAAATATCAACATGTGCTTGTTGAGGTTATAAAAGAAGGAACAACACTTTTATTTAGGACCCGTTTGGCAACGAAAACTAAAAACATATTCACTTTATTTGGTATTTTTGAAGTTGAAAATAGAGTTGAAGTTGTGTTTGGCATATATAGTATTTTGGAAATAGGGTATTTTGAAGTTAAAAAATATAAAAAGTGAAAATAAGTTTAGTTTTTTTTAGAGTTTTATGAAAATTGAGTTATTTTATGAAAATAAAAAATTTAGATTTTTTTGAAAAAATAAATTAATTAAAAAGTGCAAAAAATGAATTCAAAAATAGTGGGAAAACCTCTTGAGGTGTTTTTCAAAAATCCAAATATTGTGAAAATATTTTTCGGAATATTTATGGCCAAACAAGTATTCCGGAATAAAGTGAAAACGTATTCCGAAATATTGTGAATACTATTCATCGCCAAACGTCTACTTACTTTAGTCGAAATCTTTTCAATTGCTCTGCATTTTTGTGATGATGTCTTTTGGACATGAATTTTGGCTACTAATTTCATATTTCCAATATCGGTTAAATTAGAGAACTGCACACTGCATGATTTTTCTTTTTCATAATATTGCTTTATCCAAAAAGCCGTTCAAATTGACAAATCGAAATTATAAAACCGTAAAACAACTATTATATATTTTTCCTTAGAAATAAGTGTAACACCCCGTACATTGCTACGTCTAGCTAACAAACAGTAACACTTATGGACATATGACGACATGGGATCATTGATGAATTTGGTATTAAATGGTGGGCATTTAAAGGCTTGTACAATTGGGCCTTAATCCCTAAATAAATAAGGCCCAATTTTATGGAGGAAGACATGGCCCAAAATGGCTATTTTTGACCCATTCTTCCATTTACATTTATTTGACCCATCCATATAGCATTAAATGCTAAGTAAAAGGATAAGGGAGACATGAGGGACTATATATAGAGAAAAAAAAATCAGATTTTTATTCACTTTAACTCTCATCACAACTCTAGAAATTTCCAACAATAATTCCCTTGAGCTCAAGAATCCCAAGTCCTTCTATTGGCCAAGATCATCAATTGGTAAGTCTTGGTAGGTGTTTATTATGATGCACTAATATATTTTATGCATGGTATATGGTGTATATTGTGTTGGTTATGTTGGTGGAATATTGAGAAGTTTATAAAAAGTGAAGTGTTCATGTTTGCTAAATTGAAGGGTGGTTTGTCTTGCCAACTTGACTTTGGCCTTGTGGTTTTGAAGAGGGTGAACTTGGTAAAGTAAATATTGACATGTGAGATGTTATTATGGTCTTACTTTGTTTGATTCTTGTGCATGTCATTTGGAATGGTTACGGGAAAATCGATTGTGGTTTTGGCGTCGTATTGGCCGTGAAATGTGGTTTTGGGTGTCGATATGTGTGTTGTGAGACCATGTCTGGTTGTTGTCATGTTAGATGGTCAAAAATATGTTAAACTAAGTTTGGTTATGATCATGGACCATTCATTGCATAACAAAAAGACCATTTCGGACCAAAACGGGCACCCGCCCTCGCAGATGAAGCACCTGCGGGCGCAGGTGCCAACGCAGGTGCCTCTGGCTACTGCCAAAGGTCACCTGCGTACGCAGGTCATCCACCTGCGGGCGCAGGTGGCTTAGCGGATCGGCCTAGAACTCCGAATTGCTTGTTTTTGCATCCCTTTGGCCCCCCGAAACCCCTATACCCTTCATAGATGTAATTATCACCTTGTGATGACGTTGTAATGACTTTAAAGTGTCGTATGAAGGTGTGATGGATTATGTTAAGTATGGATGATTGTTCATATGTTGGTATAAAGGCATAATGGCGACGGAATGATAAAGGAAAAAGCGTAAAGGGGCACGTATGGTGTGAAATGCTATCGATGTGTGATTTCTTGGTTAATGTATGTACTATTATGGTGTTGAGGATATTAAATGTATTGTAGGGGGTGACATGAGAGTTCATTGACGTCTTGTACGCCGATATGGTAACTCATTGCTAATGTCAGTTCCGGTATGCACTTGTATTGTAGATTAAGACATAAATAAGGAGCGGGACCATTGTATTCCTACATAGTCGTGTGTATTCACTTGGAAGTGCAGGTATGTAAGGTTACTTTGTCCGTATCTTTCTGCGGCAAATAGTGTTCACATTGACATGTCACTAGTCCTATCCCGAAATGTACTAAGGTATTCCATATCCGGTTAGCAATGGTCATTGTTATAAATTTCCTACTCTTTGATCATTTGTGAATCTCATATCTCATATTCAAGGTTATGTTCCAATGTTTCCAATAGTGACTATCCTTGTGTCCCTTGTTCATGGATTATTGTCCAATGGTATCATGGTGCTAGTAATGTTATATTTCTCATGATGTTTATTCACATGTCCTTCACTCATTGGTTAATGATTCAAAGCTTCCAACAATGTTATGTTCCAAAGTTCCAAAGTGATGTTATGACTATCAAAGTATCAATCTCAAAGTAATGAACAACGTAATGCAAATGTGGTCAATGATCAAGTACGGGTGGCAGGTCTAGGGGCGTAAGCCTAGCTCGACTCGATCCCGAGATATTGGATTATGGGTGGCAGGTCTAGGGGCATAAGCCTAGCTCGACCCGATCCCGCTGCATTGATGTATGGGTGGCAAGTCTAGGGGCATAAGCCTGGCTCGACTCGATCCTAACACAATGATATGATATGTAAAGACCCACTGATCAGTCGGGGCCCGGGTACATTGTGTTATGTGTAATGACAAGTGAGTATTGAAAAAGAAAGTAATGAAAGTAATGAAAGCAATCCACATGGTTTCCAAAATGCATCATGGTGACTTATTCACATTGATTAGTCATATGTATTTGAATTCATTGAGATATTCATGTGTTGTACAGTTTCATCTAAGCCTTGCATACTCAGTACTTATTTCGTACTGACCCCTTTCGGGGGAATTTACCTTACTTGCTGCAGGTGCAGGTCCTAGTAGGCCTCCACAGTAGGTTGCCAGTTGTTGCAGATCATTGGTGAGCTCCAGCTAATCCGGGGCTTCTCCGAGTCAGAGTATATATTTGTTTTGGTGTTGTACATGTTGTATAAAGCGGGGACTTGTCCCGACTTTTAGTTCATTTTGGTCAATGCTTTGTTAGAGGCTTTTGTGGACAAGTGTGGGTGTATAAAGGTAAAAGGGATATGTCGTACTTGACTCGGTGGCCTCAACGGCCCAGTTTCGCATATGTATATATATATCATGTTTCATGAATTCCATTGTTGGTCTCTATAGCTGTTATGTGCTTATGGGTTTCTTATGGCATGCATATGATTGAACATAGGCAAAGGTTGGTTCTCTCGGGCCTTATCGGCTACAGGTGCCAATCATGTCTCGATTGGATTCGGGGCGTGACAATAAGTGTATCCTCTATTAGTAGAAAGAAGTTAGAAACAAGCTATAAAATTAGAGAATCAATTAAATGGGTTGAATAAAACTTTTATTACTATGCATTACATTTATTTTTATTAATCGTGACCACAGTCTGGAAATACTAAATATGGTGTTTTATCAACGGCATTATCATACTCATCCTTAACATAACAATCAAAGTCAGAAAGTGTTCCCTCTCTACATACTTTTTTAACCCACGGTGTAGGAATATCTTCTCTTGAATTGATCCAATAAGTAATGCAAAGGCAGTAACACATTTGTTCTACTGATGGAGGATATGTTTTACAATTTGCTAATGCCATAGACAATATAAAGAAAAGCACGCAAATCCGCTCACATACCTTCATCCGGTTACAAGCCATCATTTTATTCACCATTCCTGCAAACATAAAAAAATTCAAATTAAGTTAAAGAGTTTCATAAACATAATTTTAATTTATTATTTTATAAACTAAAAATATTATACTATTAACAGAAAGTGCACTCATGTATTTAGATTATCACTTCAAACAAATAAAAAGGAGAAGTTTTTTTAAAAAAAAAAAGCTTACTTTTTAAAAAAAAAAGCTTACCCTTTTTTTGATAGCACGATAATGTATTTTTAAACTTATCTTTTTTAAAGATAATGTTGCAGGCTATATACATATAGAGAGCAATTAATAGAATTTCGATATGTGACACAAGTTACAAATGAATAAATAGTTCATTAATTTTAATTAAGGGATGACAACACTCTTAATTATGTTCAGATGAATCAATCAGTTGATCCCTCTTCATTCAATGGTACTCCAAAAAAGACAATCAATGAAGTTTTATTAATATGAGAAAAAAGTGCTAACAATTACTCCATTCTGTTATAAAATAATATAGTAAGAACAAAAATAATAAAGCAAAGAGAGATAAGTTGTTGTTGTTTTGAGGGAAGATTTACAATGAAGAAAATAGAGAAGGTTTAGTTTTGGAAGTTGCTGTCCTCTTGAGTATTGTAAATTTGTAATGTATGGTGTTTGCTTCATAACATATTGACATGTGATTTTTTAAATTTATCCAGTTTCTGCAAAAACTTTGAAAAAATGTAGAGATCTTTTTGAAAAACTATAGGTACGAATTTCTAAGAAATTATATATGCATTTTATACGAATAACTAATTTGACAAAATAAATATATATTGATTTCAATAAATCGGCAAATCTAGAAATTTATTTTTGCCAATTGAATCTTCTTGAACTTTTTCGTTTTGAGAATCAAAAGTATTTGTACCAAAATAACAAGTGTCAAGGAAAACAAAAGTTTTTGGACACGTAATGAATTTTGAAGTACTATTTCTATATCTCTCTGATCAAATCCTCGATATTAATAATTGATTAAATTTGGATTATCTTATACTCCCTCTGTCCCAATTTATATGAGTCACTTTTCTTGTTAGTCAATCCCCAAAAGAATGACACATTTCTATATACTATTCTAACTATGATTAGGACCTTACTTGCCGTTCATTTTAAATTATGACATATGTTCTCTATTCAATTAAGAAGTTGAGAAAATGGATCGGAGACTAAAAGATGGAGAGCATCCAGATCCTGACATTTCAACACTGTCTTATCTCAATATCTTTTCATTAAACATTTAATTTCTTTATTTGTTGAGTATACTACCGTGCGTATAGCGAGAGTTTAGTGCACCGGGCTGTCCTTTTTTTTTTTTATTTGTTGAGTGTACTTTTGCAAAGGCATTATGGAGGAGACTACTAGATTGGATATCCATCGCTGGCTACATCACCTACATGGACTGCAATGCAAGCCTGGACTACACAGAAGACTAAAGGGAAAAGTCCGCATGCTCAAATGGTTCGACTAGTGCTGTACACAGAATTCATACATGAGCTTTGAAAGGAGATGAATGCAAGAGTATTTGAGAAGGTGGAGCACACAGTGGAGGAGATAGCGCAAAAGATTGCATGTGTTTACTGCGTTAGAGCAACTGCCCCAATTAGATTACTGCTTGATCAATGTAGCTTTTAATAGTCTAATCAGTCTAGCCAACAATAGTTTGTTGCTGCTTTAATTTGGAATATGTAGCTAGTTGTGTAGAGCTAGCTTAGCTTGTAATTTGACACTTTGGTACTTAATAAAATGCTAATTATCAAAAAGAAGAAAAAAAAACATTTTTTTATCCTTCCTAGGAGCTTTCACTTTTTTGCAATTCGAACCCACAAGTTTGGAATTGAAAGTAAAGAGTGTTTACCATCCGAGCAACCCTCTTCTCTATTACTTCATAATTAACTTTCCTCGACTATAAAGTCATTTTCATTTACAAGTATGATCTTAATTAAATCTTACAGTCCAAATTACTTACTTCAGTTAACAATTAGACAACAATTGCAACCTTGAATACTCAAAATATGTTGAAACAATATATATCCTCATATCGTACATCACCAACATTCTATATCCACTAAGACTCTGAAAAATGATTTTAATATAAAATATCTCTTCGGAAATTAAATATTTTTTATGGAAACATTTTTCTCAGTGCCAATCGCATTCTATATTTTCAATTCATTCTTTCAGAGTTTATTGACCTTAGAAAGTTGGTTAATATTTATCAGTGTTTTAAAAAGAGGGGGCGTGAAGCGAGGCGTTTTACATAGCACGAGGTGAGGCGTAAGTTTCGAGACATGGGGCGTAAGTCCTAAGGATCTACGGGGCGTATATCTCATGTATCTTTATTTTTATAATTTGATTACTAAAAATATAAGTAATAACAAAATTTTCAATGATTTTACAAATAATTTCTTAAACTATATGACTATTATACTATGCAATTTACCTCCCTAAAAGAAATAATCAATAAACTATTAATATTATAATTAAAACATAAACTCTTTCATGAATAAAAATAAAATACTTTCAAATAACAAAATAAAATATGATAATTTTGAAATATAGGAAAAAAACACAACGATCAATGACAAGTGAATATATAAAATTCGGATATGCATTTTAAACAGAAATGTTAAGTCATATTCACCCTCACGACGTTCTCAATTAGTACATAAGCTAGATACTTTTAATTTTCTTATTTCAACAGATGAAAAAAATTACTAAGCATCATTTATTTAGTAGAGAATTATGAGTATCAACAACGTTGACTAAGGAATTTGACACAATTTGTGTAAGAACTATTAGGCAAGTCCCGGACGTTGGGCGTTAGGCGTGTTCAGGGCGTACAGTCGGGCGCTTAGGACGTAAGTCTCACAGAATTAAATCCCACACATGAGCTCCAAGGCATTTTGTCAGTGCCCCACCCTGGGGCGAGTCCTAGGGCAAGTCCGGACTCTGCCTTTTAAAACACTGAATATTATAGACTGACTTCATTTTGAGATTCTTGGCCATGAATTTTTTTCACTTTTTTTTCAGAAATTTATTTTACTTTAGTGAAAAAAGTGAAAAACTGTGGTGTTTGGCCATAAAAAAAATTTACTTTGGTGAAATTTTTTTTTGGAAAAGTGAAAATAAGTTTTTACTTGTTTCACTTTTCTCACTCATATTTCTCTCACAAAAAGTCAAAAAGAGTTTTAATTTATTTTCATGGTCAACTTCAACTTTAACTCCAACTCCAACTCCAACTTTAAAATATTTTAATTTTCATGGCCAAATACCTACTTAATTTAGGAAGTTCATGATTATGACTTCCACTTGTCAAATAATTTTGACTCGAATTCATTTAATATATATCCACATGATTTTGCCGTCATGCACCGTCATGCACTTTGAATGTATCAACAAAAAGTAAATACGTTTGTTTTAATTTATTTGTATTACTTTTGTTTTTAGTTCGTTTAGAAAAAGAATTTTTTTTTTTTTAGCAAGTCTTTGATTTTAACGTTTCACCTAACATGTTTAGAATTAAAAGATTAAATGATATTGCCGTTTATTCTTTATATCTTTAGTTTACGTTAATAATATTACTATTTTTTTTTACTTTCATAAACTTTATGTCATATCAAAATTAGACAAACAAATTAAAACGAAGAGAGTAATTTTTACTGTATTATAACTTTGCTTTATGACTGGAACATCGCCTACTTGACATATATAAAGAATTCGTTATTTATCAACAAGTTGGAAACTGTGAATTTGTTAAGATAAGTGAAATCATATTAGACTTTTTTTTATCTAGACATGATTCAGTGTAAATTCAAAGTAGTTTGAGAATATAAACTCGACGACCTAAAAATAAAGCAAATTCAACCACATGCAATTCCCCCTAAAATTAGAGTTCGATCCTTTGATTAATTATGAACTTTTTTCTTAATACTTGATAGAAAACTTTGATACTTGATCCTCTGTGGTAGCACAAAGCTCCCTTGCACTACAATAAATAAAGGGCTTTTAGCGGTAATAGATATGCACTTTAACAAAGAGTGCTACATTTTTTATCGATATTATTACTTATCATTAGATCCAAAGTGGCTATAGGCTTTAGAGGCACTTACAAAGAGTGGGTAAAATGTAATTGTTAATAATACAGTCAAACCATTCTATAGTGGCAGCGTTTGTCCGAAAATTTCATGATTGTTATAGAGAGGTGTTGTTATATATGTAGAGTGACATTTGACGTTTAGATCTCATTTAGTTATTATAAACAAAAATATGCAAAATTAGAAAGATTCATATAAAGAAGGAATTAGTAGCTTTTTCCTATGAAGTAACTATTGTGCACCATTTAAATATAATTTTTTTCTTTAAATTAAATATTCGTACTTGAAATTTACGGCGTGCATGATATTAATGATGATTACCATAAATATTTTGATATATTATTTGTACATAATATATTTTTATAAAATATTGTTACATAATATTTGAGTATACTGTTATACAGAGATAATTTTACAAAGAGTGTATCACTATAATAAACGTCATTGTTGTTATAGGTAGAATGCCGTTACAGAGAAGTAATATATAACATGAAAAATCGGTTCCGGAGAAAATCAGGCCACTATAGTGAAATGTCGTCATAACGAGGTGACGTTATAGAGGGGTTTGATTGTAATTGTCTCTAAAAACATAATTTAGCAACAGTTAAGCCATTATCCTTAACTAAAAGTCGCTACATATCTTTTTCGGTGTAGTGACGTTGTAATTATAGTTCTTTTTTTCTTTAATTAAAAACCATTTGCCCAGGCTATACTTATCAAAGGTGATGGGACGTTTGACATGATCCCTCTCGTCTATATATAAAATCAAATAATTTACATAACAAAGAATATAATTTATTTTTTTATTTATTTTCACCGGTATTCGCTATTCACAGTAGAACCCAAGTAATCCGGATTCAGTCCAGAAATTCCACTATGAATCAAGAACATAATTAAATCTTGGCCTCCAAAGAAATATGAAGAATTACCTAGGTTCGTCATTTTGGGGCAAAAATGTCTGGTGCATAGTGAAGGAAAATTCTCAAGAGTTCAGCCCACTTTCTGCTACTATAAAGTTCTTGGAGAAAATAAAAGAAGTGCAAAATTTCTATATAAAAAGAATGAAAGAAAATTTGTCTACTTTTCAAGAGTGAAAATATTTTAGGACTTTAAATTAAATTATTTAAATTTTCATAGTAGTAACTAAAATTTCTTATAATAACATCTAAAATAATATATTACAAACACGTGGCTAATATTTTATTACTTTGAATTAATACTTGTCAATATAACAACAACAACAACAACAATAATAATAATAATAATATATGAAGTTGAAAAGGTTTTAACCATCAATATAGTTTTCCCCTACTCTAGAACTATCTAGTCCCGCCAAAACGCATCTCCTACAATCTCAGAAATAAAAAATGGAACATCAAGCTTAATGAGTATGTACCCATTTAGCCACCTATGAAGACCCTAACTGCCCTTACCAATGTAATATCCAATGACAATGTCGTCGACACCATACTCAGTGAGGAGAACAGCATGACGAATAGGATGATTGGCACCCTCGAGCTGATAAGGTAGTTTACCTTCCTTAGTGCCCATGCAGCCAAGCCTCGATGTCTAAATAAGGAGTCATAATCCAAAATTGAGACAGTCGAAGACTGACGTTGCAATGTAGCAAGTACAGTAGCTTCACCAGATATATATAGTGCTAGTCTCGAATACCGACCTTTCGATTAGTCAACTAGTCTGGACACCTGCAAGGCTGATTAGCCAAACCACGATAAGGATAGACGGTTTTTCGATGCAAACCATACTCACAAACATAGTCATAAGCTTGACGAAACAACACTCCCAAAGTATACCTCTAACAAAAAAAAAATTCATGTTTGGAGAAAACAATAGCATCACGAAGACGACCACCTTGGCGGGCAGAACGGTCTAATGTAAGCTTTGCACTAATATGACCGCTAACAGGTAAGTTGGAGCAAGAAGACAGCCTACGCTGGTTACCATAGGAGTCATCACCGAACTACCAAAGAAGGACTCTTAAGCTCCAACACTAATGGCAGCACCGAAATCCTCCATCTTCTCAACTTACTCTTCCTTCGTTGATTAGATGTATCTCCACATGCATTTTCGGTCGATCTGGAGAGGGAGAGCTCATAATTTCCAATCTCATTGTCAATTGAAATTCAATGTCAAAGCAACAAAACATATCTATAAGTGTTGACAGTTAATTAGAGCCAAAACAAGCACAACTCTCCATAGGAGACCGCCAGATCCATTATCCTTTGAAATTAAGATATAAACAAACATGTAGAAGGAATCGATACATGTGATAATTGGGTCAAAACTCCCGCATGATCGACCCGAACTGGAGAGACTAAGATTTCAAAACAGCAAGATACATTCGAAATGGCTCAATTTTTTTTTTACTTGTGAATAGGGATGGGAGGGGGAATTAGGTATACACTTAGGTAGAGAGAAGAAGAGGTTAGACAAGAGCCACGAATATACACGCTCACAATCATAATTTTCTTTTTAATTTTATGCACTAACTTTACTATGTCGGCCTTGTCTGTCTCTTTTTTTAAAAAAAATTTAGGCATAACACTTAATCATGCCCTTTAATTTGGCCTCAACTAATTACATCTATGCTCTCCAACTTTGGATGTGTACAAGTAGCCACTTAAACTTATATAAAGTTGAACAAGTAGACATACACGTCGTACATGACATCTACGTGGCAATCTCAAGCGAATTGTCACGTAGATGCCACGTAGGACGCATGTGTCTACCTGTGCACACTAAATTTGAAGGGAATAAAGTTGAGGCCAAGTTAAACGAGACATTTATGTATTATGCCAAAAATTTATGTTGCATCAATTTGACATATGATTTGACTAGTGAATTGGTCTTCATGTAATTAAACTCATCTCACAGTTACTGTTAAACGACCAAAAAGATTGTTTTCCAAAATTTTTATTAGCAGACTTTCAGAAAACGGCTGCGCATTATCATTTCTCTTGAATCATTTTATAAAAATTATGTTAATAAACCTCTTTTTTCAACTCATGCTTTTACTATAAATTGAGCTAGTTGAATTGTCAACATTTTATTTTATTTTTACTTCTATATTATTGTAAATACAGAGGCATATCCAAGCTTTGATATGTATAGCTATGGTGTGATTCTTTTAAAAATCCTCAACCATCAAATCACAATCAACAGCAGTTTGTATTCAAAATAAACTGCCGATGAAGGTATTATCACAGAAAACTTGAAGAAGTAAGTGAATGATACAACTAAATGAACTTAAGTATAGTTTAACTTTTTTCCTTATGTATATTATTCAAATAATGAATTCCAATTTGATTAAAGTGTCTTCTACTTCTTGGTTAGGAGCCACCATCGTTCTAGTTTTGTCTTGTAAAACAATGAAATATGCACGCATTCCATTATAATAACATTAATTCTATCTTTCTATGCAAATAACTAGATCCTTTAAACAACAAATTAAACTGAAAGAAAACAGCATAAGATAAATCTGTATAAGACACTCAAAAGGTCAAATAGTTTGCATGAACTTCAGCAGCCAATTAGGCTAAGCTTGAGATAATATTTTGACATTCCATCAGTTTTGATCATAAATTCTAGTGATTCACCAGGATTTATGACATGCAAATTTTGTCATAAATTTGAAAATAATCAGAAATTTAGTCATCGTCATAATTTGATCATAGATGATGATCCGTTAAGATTTGTGACAAAGTAAATTTTTTTTATCGATCGAAAATCACCAGGATTTGTGGCTAATAAATAAGGTAAGTTTTATCTGCCAATTTCTAATATTGATGATTCGTTATCATTTTGTAACGCACATCGAGCTGCAAACCTATGCTTACAAAACTTCTCGTGCTGTCAGTGATTTGATTGATATTTGATTTTTGTCTTCGCTGTGAAATCGATTTACACCAAATTTTGACTATATCAATTTCACTTTATAAGACATTTTTTTTATATATAATTTGTCCTAAAAAGATGACACATTGTTGGGGAATTGATTAGTGGGGTCCTTATGCTCTTATGTTCAAATGCAAAAAGTTGACTACCGTAATTTCGAATTACATGGGGGGTTGCTCCAAGTTTTTAAAAAAAAAAAAAAAAAAAAAAAAAAGACAACCTCAACTATTGGATGTAACCAACTTTTAATAATAGAGTAAATTAACATCACATTCAATTCTTTTCAAAAAAATTACTACATGTTTAAAGCAACTTAAATTTCAAGAATGTCACATCTATAAATTAACAAACAAATAGTAATACAGTAGCAACATATTTTAATTGTATTATTGGTTTATCTAATAAAAGTCAAAACTTTTTTTTTTTCCAAATTTATACCACTAGATAGAGCGTCTAGCGGTTTTTTATTAATAATAAAATAAAATCCTCAATGTGAATACAAGCAAGGGGGTCAGGCCTTACCTTATCAATCCTCAATGTGAATACAAGCAAGGGGTCAGGCCTTACCTTATCAATCCTGAATGTGAATAAGTCAAAACTTTAATTTCTTTTACTGTCAGTTTTCTTACCCCGTTGTGTTTCATGGTTTGGATCTATTTCCCACGGGTTGTTGGCCGGCATATCTTTCTATAAACAGCAAAGCAATATATTTATCAACTCTTCGCCAAAAGAGAAAAAAAAAAAAAAAAAAAAGAGCACCAAGTTAACACATTAATAGCAATTTCTCAAATTCTTTGGATGAAATTACTAAGTGCAAAAATGAACAAGGGACTTATAATACCTCAGCTTATTTCATTTTGTTGCTTTTTATCATTGTTTCATTGGCTATTAGTAACAGATTAATGGTGGAGGCTTAAAAGTACAAACCAAATAATCGCATGAAGGCACAGCTAACATTAATGGGAGGAGTTCACAAGCTATGGTTGTTCGAGAAAGGTGGTTCTGGTAGCGGTCGATCCATCAGAATGTAGTGGCAAATATTACGACAATTGGATTACTATGGTGACTTTATCCACTGGATGGTATGGTAAAGGAAGACGTTGTTTTGAAAATATTAATATTTATGCAAAAAATGGGAGGAGTACACAAGCTATGGTTGTTGATGAATGTGACACAAGTAAAGGGTGTAAGAATAATATTGTTGATGCTTCTCAAGCTGTGTGGAAATATTTGGGTGTTTCAAAGAAAGACCTCCGTTATGGTTTGATGGACATCTTTTGGTCTGAATGATTAATGAAGTTAATAATCTCAGTGTGCTGATTTTCTTGGTGTATTGCACTATTTTAATAAGTACCTGAAATAAATAATCAATAGTAAGGTTCACTTGCCTTATGCTATCATAATAATGACGTGTGTACATCGCCAATATAAAGAATTTTGATGTCATCATATGATCTCTTTTTTCATGGACAGTTCACTTATTGTTATATTTTAGGTAATTTGATAGTGTAAAATTTTGTTTATATTGTACGTGCACTATACAAAAAACGCCTAAATAGCGGGGTTATTTTTACCTATTGCGGCGGTCAGTAACCCCAGCAAATTACTGTTACGGCAGTTTCAAAAACTCCTTCAATAGGGTGTGTCGCAATTAAGTTACGGGAGCTTTTTGCCAACCGCTATTACTAATAGCGGGGGTTTGACCTCCTATTTCTATGCTCAAGGCATAAGATTAGCGGCACAAGTTATGTCTTTTGACAAAAAACTATTATTTCCAAGACACAAGTTAAGAGTTAAGACTACAGACACCTCAATTGTTTTTGATGTTATAATTGTTCAATTACTAATGAAAGATAAAATAATTTAAACCTCCTTCTAATTAATATTTCTTAAGGTTCATGTAAAGAGAATCACGATTCACGATTGATCTTTCCGTTATTGTCCATCATAAAAATTCATTAATAAATATTATTCATTTTGCCACTGTTTGTTTTGTTTTTGGTCTTTTCATTTTCTTCATCTTTTTCTAAGTTTTATGTTGTTGACCATGAGATGAGATAGATAATTACTCATTTACTGCTTTAAATCAACATGACAAAACAAAAGTACTAATAGCTAGAAACAATTATGACTTTGAGTATTTTAAATTATACGAACATATCGTGAATATAAATGGTGTATTTATATTTTTATTTTGTTTTAAAATAAGTGAAGTTTCGGCATAATAAAAAAAGATATCAATGATGTTTTTTCTAATTTTACATTTATTTAAATAAAGGGAGTTTCATGACCTAGAAATTAATTACTAAAGAACAACGTCTTTTTTCAAAGGATAAATTAGTAAAAATATATTTTACTTTTTAAGAACGAGTAACTTTTTTAAGAGATAGTATATCCCAATTAAGAACACCATTTATTTTAAAATGGGCAATAACACTTGCTAAGAAATTGGCATGATTTAGCTCTCTTAGTTGAATTGAAGTACTTGAGACTTTTTACATTGAAATAATGACTCCAAATGCTAATTCTTTTATATTTTACCAATACCCACAATTGTCTATGTAGCTTTTCTTTTTCCTTACTGGAAACATACGTTAAAAAAAAAAAAATCAAGACAAGACAATTTCTTTTTCCTTTTAATTATATTAGAGTGAAATGAATTTTAAGTTAATCTCTTTTTTTATTAATAATTAATATTCACAATCTTATGCAACTATACCTTCTTATGTTTTTGTATTGGCTTCGTCTTTCTCATTCTTGTTTCATTCAATTTGTAGTAGACATCTCTAAAAAGGATATGATTATATTGATTATGGATCATTTACAATTCATTGCATTAACTACTCCCTTTTTTTCATCGACTTGATTTTATTTTTCTCTTAAGAGAATATTGTGACCATAAATTGTATGCCAAAGCAATCTATTATACAAAGCAAATCAACCACAGAGTTGAAACTAGTTTAGATCAAAATTGTTTAAGCCAAAATGTCCAAACACCAAAGTTTCTTCATTTTATTCATCACCATTGTAGTTATTTTTTTATTTGTAGCATTTGAGAATAAAGAGGTAGAAGGAGGTTTGAATGGCAATGGATGGAGTAATGCCCGTGCTACATTTTATGGAGACATGAAGGGTGGTGAAACCATGCGTAAGTTATACTTGTACCTTAATTCCTTATATATGTTGTCGAGACACTCGCGAAGCTAAAAATTTTGTTTAGAATATTCAGAATTTAATATATATGTATATAATGTAATTTTTTTTTTATCTATATATGCTCAATATATAATTTTTTTATGAAGGTAGCTCAATTAACCACCCTTCATTATATGTGACTATGAGATATATTACAGTAGTATAAAGGCCCAAAAAGAATTATTACACCATGGTGTAAGCAATCTCATATTAGTGGGGTTTTAAATTTTTTTTTTATTTTATTTTTAAAGTATTGACCTTTTGAGGGATTGAAATGGGAATTAGATTAGTAGAATTCATATGACCGACCCCGATTTATTTCGTAGCTTTCTTGTTTTTAGCATAAATTTATGATCTCAACGGAAATGAGGATCAGAAGTCAGGGAAATCTTATTAACTCAATTGGTTGGCTACTTGAATTTTCACTTTGTTGGTGAGAGTTCGATTTCCACCTTGTAATCTCCTTCTCCCGCCCCCAAATTTATTTATTTTTTCAATAAAAGAGGACCATGAGTTAGACTTGATCAATTCGTCAAATGCCTTTTATCTCCACTAGTAGCGGACTTCATCAATCGGTGGTGAGCATTACTAGTGAAAATCTTTACCATTATTAATTTGACATATGTCATATTATTCTAGATAAATTCACAATTAAATTAAATAGATGTGTCTAGGGAGAATTTGTTGACTGGCATAATATCCACAATTGGATTTAAAAAGGCATAGGCCTCGGGCAATTTAACGAAGAAAAAGCTACTTGAATAAAGGATCGAATCAAGATAGAGAAAAAATATTTGCAACATTAAGTTTTTGGTTTCTGTTGATAACACATAATTTGTAGCAATTCATTAATTTGGATTCTATTTCAGAGGGAGCTTGTGGTTATGGAAATTTATTCCATCAAGGTTATGGCCTAGAAACAGCAGCACTAAGCACAGCACTATTTAACAAAGGCTCAACATGTGGAGCTTGCTTTCAATTAATGTGTGTCAATGCTCCTCAATCTTGCAATCCAGGCCAAGTCATAACTATAACTGCCACAAATTTCTGCCCTCCAGATTACTCAAAAACCGTAGACATTTGGTGTAATCCTCCACAACGACACTTTGATTTGTCGATGCCTATGTTTTTAAAGATTGCCAAGTACAAAGCCGGAGTTGTCCCAGTTGTTTACAGAAGAGTTAATTGTCACAAAAAAGGAGGTCTCAAGTTTGAGATCAAAGGGAATGCTAATTGGATTCTTGTTCTTGTTTACAATGTGGGAGGTGTTGGAGACGTTGTCAATGTTAAAATCAAAGGATCTAAGTCTGCATGGTTAACGATGGGGAGAAATTGGGGACAAAATTGGCAGACTTCTATGCAGTTGGCAGGACAAACCTTGTCTTTCCAAGTACAAACTAGCGATGGCCGATGGGTTCAAACTAATAATGTTGTTCCTGCTAACTGGCAGTTTGGTCAGACATTTGAAGCAAAGAATAATTTTTAACTTATGATGTATTTAAGAAAATGAGTAGTTTTTAATCAATATAGTTCATGATATTTTCTCTACTTTTGTTTTTTTTCCCGAATTAATTTCCAATACTGAGTGGCCACTGAGCATGGAATGAAGTAACAAATAAATAAGTCAAAGGTGTGGTCTAACGATAAATGAAGCAAGAGAACTATGAGGTCTCATGTTGAAATTCCAGCGAAAGCTAGAACACTAAGCAATCCGTACTTGAACTGGTGGAGGCAACAGCAAACGCAAGAGATGGTGACGACACCACAGTAGTTTATAAAAAGAACGAACTAAAAAGATCATCGATAACTAATAAACAAATACTAGGGACACATATCCAGAACAAAATTCACAGTGGTATCACAAGAAATAGGAAAACTATTTTGCCGTCGTCTCTCGTCTAATATCATCCATGGATCTTCATACAACATTAGTCGTTCAATAACATGAACTCATAACATTCAGCCACTTGAAAATTTCTATCAATTTGATCTTTCCGACTTAGTGGCGGATCAAATTTCAATTAAAGTGAAAATGGAATTTTAAGTTAATCTGTTTTTTCACTGATGTTTACAATCTTATGCAATATACCTTATGGTGATTTAGTTGACTTCCTCTTTCTCTTTTTGTTTATTTAATTAGTAGAAAACATGTCTATAAATGATTTGATTATAGTATTATTTTACAATTAAGAAAAAAATTATTTTCTTCCATCATATGGTGCTAATTAAATGCTAAATTTTTAGATGCCCCATTTTTATCATTCCCCTCATTTATTTTTGCAAAATTCTAACAAATTTGGGAAGACTGGTTGGCTGGACTACAGTAGCAAATCTTCTAGTAACTCCATTATCTTCAAATACTAAATTTGTATTTACCCCATTTTTCTCATTAAACTATAGTTCCTGTAATTTCCCTTTTTCTTATGGACTTAGTTTTTTCTGTTTTTTTATAGTGACTTAAATTTGTTTCCCTATTAAAAGAATATTGTGGCTATAAATTGAACGCCAAAGAAATCTATTATACAAAAGCAAATCATGCACAAAGTTGAAACATCTCAATAAAATTAGTGGCTTAAAGTCAAATTTTAATAAGAGACCTTAAATATGTACTCATACACAAAAAAATAATAATATCTTAAAGTTTTTTTTTTGTTCTTACGTATTGCTTGTTTTTGATGTAATATTTTTAAAAGACATAAAGTCTTTAACTTCATATAGTAATATTAGTATATTATGATTTATAAAAGTAAGGATTAATTCTAGTTAATAAGATGTAGTTGTGTTTTCGTGCTTTTTCCGCTTTTAGAGATTTCCTATAGCTGCCCCAAGTCATTTATGACTTGGTTGGACTGACAATTCGATTACTGGGTAGTTCATTTGGTTTTTAGAGTCATTTCCCCTATTTTGGAGCTTTCGTTGTTAAGAAAAGGGTCTCGGGCCTAAACATCAGGTAAACGGCCTCGGATGCCAATTCTAATAGTCTCATTAGCTTTGGAATGTCGATTTTAGGCTATGAAGACCCTTGGTCTGGATTTCGAGGCTTCCGAACTCATTTTGGGCTATTGGGTGGATTTTGGCTAGAACGGCCCCTTGGATATGGGATCCACTTTTTATTGAAATGACCACGAATGAAAATTAAGATGGCGTTGTTGAGTCCAGAATGTCGAATTTGGTAGGGTAGCATAGTTAGTTTGCATTCATGGGATTCCAAACGAATTTCGAGGGCCAGATCGTAATGTTCTCAACTTGCCAAAGTTGTTGGTGCATCAGCACCTGGTACAAACCTAAAATGACCTTCATGTTCGCGTGGCCTTGGCCGCGATTGCGAGGTTCAAGGATTTTGACCTCCGCATTTGCGGGCTAACCTTCGCCTTCGCAAAAAGGAGGCCGGCCTAGTCGGTCCAGCCTTCTTTTTGGCGATCGCGGTGGACCGACCGCATTTGCGAAGGTCTGTCTGGGCTAGCTCCTGCGTTGGCGACAGAAGTCCCGCGTTCCCAAAGAAGGACCCATGGTGGTATATATTGTTGATGCCTTCATTTCCTGCTCACATTTTAAGTCCCAAATCACCATTTTAGACATTGGGAGCTTAGACATCATGGGAGATTGATTATTGGGAGCTGGGGCGAGTTGAAAATTTCATTGTGATCATTTCCCCATCATATTTTCGTAAGTTACCAGTTATTTTTATCGATTAATTCTCCGATTTAGTTCATATACTTTGATTTGTGTTAGGACTAATTTGAGGTTGTTTTGAGCTTGAATTTTGTCCAAATTTTGGGACAAATAATCCTTGATCTGAAAAGGACATTGTGATGGTTTTAATTTCATGATTCCGCAAGCGAGTCCCACATGAGATTTTTAGGCCGATTCTTGACTCGGAGTGTAAATACGCAATATAGATATCGATATTCTCTTCTTGATGCATAAATCATTGTTTTGATAGCATGACAGCGGTTGAAGGCTTCTCGAAAGGGGAAAGTTCCAGAGTAGAGGATTGTACCAGGTAGGCTAGGCTTACCTTTCTTCTAGATTGTGCTTAATTATAGTATTAGACTATTAGTATAGTATTGAGCTAGCTATGAGTGGGTATTTATGGCTCGATTATTGTTTTAGCATTTTGTGTCTTATTTAGCTGGTTAGTGGCCTTTTTTGGTAGAATTCGAGCTCGTTTTTCCTTAGGCTAGTATACTATCATCCTTTAGGATTAGACTTAGTGCTTGTAGTGCCTTGGGACTGAATTGAGAAACCTTAGCCTAGGTTTGGGTAGGTGTTTGTCTTAGGTCGTGTTATCGGAATTTGGTAGTGGGCCCCACTGCCCTTTTTAGATTTTTTTTACTTAGAATAGTGCCCATTTTTACTTTAATAGTCACTTGGCTGCTTCCTTAGGCTATTACCGGGGTTTGGGGGTTGTCTTAGGCTTTGTTTTTATGCTTATTTAGCTCAGTTACCTCGGGTAGCATAGAATCTGACCTTAGATCGCGCCTTCGGCCTTGATAATTGGAAATCTGCTATACCTTAAAGGATTTGACAGCTTAAAATGGGATTATATCAACTAAATGGATTCGGGATAGGTTAAAACTTGGGATGTTGCTATTGATTTTATGCTTTTCAGTTCCGGTTTGAGTTCGGCGATTTATATTTTACTATTATGTATTAGTTTCGGTTCGAGTTCGGCATTTGTATATCGATTATCATTTTACTAGTTCTGGTTCGATTCCGGTATTTATTATCATCCTTATTACTGATTTGGGGTTGGAAACTAGTAAAAACCCGATAGAAAGGAGGTTATGAATGGGAAGAAGGAGCATCATGTATGCATGACCTATATTCTGGATTATTTTACGCTCGTTATTGTCATATTTCATCTTTACTTCACTATTACTCTTTGCTTGTACTCACCGGGCTTATGGGGGCTCGGTTGGTTTTATTCTTTGTTGTGTGTGCCTTCTGGGCTTATGGGGGCATAGTTAGGTTATATTTAGATTTTATTTCTGCATTTGAGTACTTATATTACCCTTATATCGCTTTCGCGCGGCATGTTCTACTATTTCCATTTAATTTCGCTCCCTTATTTCTTACTTTAGTTTACATTCTGGCACTTTATTTGTGCTTTTACTGTAATTTAGTTCAGTCGGCCTATAGTATCTACTGAGTACCCGTTGTTTGGTACTCATACTGCACTTCTACATCTTTTTCCTAATGCAGATTCGAGTAGGAGACACCGCACCTGACGTTATCCTCGAGCTTGCTGCTGATTCGGAGATAGGGTGAACTTTTAGAGTCCGGAGTTGATCCTCCTCCTTCTGCTATTTTTGGATAGTCTTTTGTACATTCTGAGACTACATTGTACATTTGGCACTGTCTAGTACTCTATTTTGGTTTAGTGGCTCTTGTACCGACCTTATTAGGTCATGGGGGATCTCATTTTGTATATTTTACCCTCTTCCCTCCTTGTATAGTATGTTATCATATATGTATTTATCATGTTTTCGTTGCTTAGTACTGCTAGTGTTTTCCTGTTTTCTTCATTTTTATTGTCTTCCGCCGGTTAGCCCGTTACTTGCCGTTCCGGGCTATGACCTGTCTTACCTACTGGTGAATAAAAGTAGGTGTCATCATGACTCGAGAAATTGGATCGTGACAGAAGATGTTAGTTATTTGTCTGTAATGCATTATCTTGGATGTTGTTGTAAAAACTTTATTTATTGGTATAAACTTTGAGTTTTTTAATTTAAAGTTCAAAAATATTCCTGATAAAAAGTAGATAATTTTTGTTTCTTTCTTTCTTTTTTTATATAATTTTTTTACTTTTTTCTATAATATTCAATAGTATTTTAAGTAAAATTAAAATTATTAAATTTCTTCGGGGCCTCAAATTTTAGGGGCCTAAAACAAACGTTTTACTAATCACCCTGATTGAAACTAGTTTAGAGAAAAATTGTTTAAGCTAAAATGAACAAACACCAAAGTTTCTTCATTTTGTTCGTTAATTCTACTATGTCGGCCTTGTCTATCTCCTATTCGCAAATTTATGTTGCATCTATTTGACACATATGGTTTGAATTGTTAATTGGTCTTCACCAAATTAGACTCATCTCATAGTTAATGACACATCTATTTCAAGTGTTTTTGTGCTAAAACTTACTGTTAAATGACCTCAAAGATTGTTTTTCAAATTTTTTATTAACATTCTAGATGACTCCGTAAAAAGGCTATGTATTATTTCTCTTAAACCTTCTTACTAAAAAAAATATGTTAATAACCTCTTTTTTCAACGCAATAATGTTTTTACTTGAGGATGACCTATAGTTAAATTGTCAACTTTTTTTCTTGTCTTTTATATTATTTTAAATGCAGAGGCATGCTCAAGCTTTGATAAAAAAAAAAATTATTACTATCTTATAAAAGGGGATAAGCACACAGGAGGTCGACATGGTTGTTTGGCAGTTAGAAGGGTATTTTTATAAATTTATTATAATAGAACATTGTGATTGGCCTAAAAGAATTCTTACCGTAGCTGCTACACAATTCTTGAGTTCCTTTGACTAAATTTACCCTTTGATGGTCTGATCATTTATCACCAAATTCTTATCCAACTTTGATCTCCTTCACGTGGTCCAACTTTCCAGCTCCATCCAAACTACTTCTTGCCACCCATATTTTTCAATCATAGGAAAAATATTCATTTCCAATTTATCATTGCAGGTATATGTGAATTTTTTAATCTCTATCTTTGTTTTGTAGTTACTATTTTGAACTCACATTGTATTATGTTATTATGTCACTTAATTAGGAACTGAGGGAGTACATGTTTTGAGAATTGATTAGTGGGGTCTCTTTGCTCTTATGCTCAAACGCAAAATGTTTTACTTTGGAAATTTCGAATTACACGGGGGTTGCTCCAAGATTTTCTATTTATCATTTAAATATTTATAGCCTCGTGAAGACATTGGATGTAACCAACTTTTAATAATAGAGTAAATAAACATCACATTCAGTTCTTTTCAAAAAATTACTACATGTTTAAAGCAACCTAATTTCAAGAAGGTCAGATCTAGCTATAAATTAACAAACAAACAATAGAGTTGCAACATATTTTAATTGTATGATTTGGTTTGTCTAATAAAAGCCAAAATTATTGTTCTTGTGTCATTCTTTTCTTGTCAGTATTCTTACCCCATTGTGTTCCATAGTTTTGGATCTATTTATATTCCATGAATTGTTGGCCGGCAAATCTTTCTATAAATAGCAAAGCAATTTATCAACTCTTCTCCACAAGAAAAAATAAAGCACCAAGCCAATAAAATTCTCAAACTTAGTGCAAAAATGAACAAGGGGACTAGTACCCTCAACCTAGTTCATTTTGTTGCTTTGTTGATTGTTGTTTTATTGGCTTGTAGTAACACATTAATGGTAGAGGCTCAAAAGTACAAACCAAATGGTCGCATGAAGGCAAAGCTAACGTTAAACGACTTCGAGAAAGGTGGTTCAGGTGGCGGTCCATCAGAATGTAGTGGCAAATATTACGATAACTCGATTCCAGTGGTGGCTTTATCCACTCGATGGTATAGTAAAGGGAGACGTTGTTTTGAAAATATTAATATTTATGCAAAAAATGGGAGGAGTACACAAGCTATGGTTGTTGATGAATGTGATACAAGTAGAGGGTGTAAGAATAATATTGTTGACGCTTCTGAAGCTGTGTGGAAAAATTTGGGTGTTTCAAAGAAAGACCCCCGTTATGGTTTGATGGACATCTTTTGGTCTGATTGATCAATGAAGTTAATGATCTCAGTGAGCTGATTTTTTGGTGTATTGCAAACTGCAAAGTTGGTTAAACTCTTCTCCTTTGGCTTTCATTTCAATAAGTACATTACAAAAATCGATAGCAAGGCTCACTTGCCTTAACCATGCCATCACAATAATAAGGATGTAATTTATGTGTGTACAGGGCTACTTTTAAAACTGCGGATTCTGTAATAAGATCCTATTTATGGGCATTCTACGACTTAGAATCGAATTCATACTCAGAAATCTATGATCTACTTAGCGTCTTAGTTTATATTGAATAGACACATCCCACTTCCAACAAATTGTCAAAAAAAGCTATGTTCTTTTTAATGTTGGAGACATGACTTGTCTAAATTCTTATTCCCACCCGTTCAAGGTCATTAAATCAAATGAAGATGAGATGATGACTTATCGTTTGCATTGGTTCCTTTTCCCCCAAATCAATTAAAAAGGGAGAGTTAAGTTGATTCTTTCAAAGTACCCGGTAGCGAATGCCCGGGGGGAGAGAAACTTCTCCGAAGCAAAAAACTGGGGATCGAATTTTTATGCTATAAGCATTTCTTAACTATTGTAGCAAGTACACAATCTTGTTTTCCATGTCACAAAACCCAATTTTTACGGACGATCACCTATAATTATTTTCTAGGTGACCTAATAGTAAAAGAGTAATTCTCTTTACACTATAAACTCCAATCTGTTATAATATCCTGGAGGAAGAGAATTCAAGTATTTACAAATTGTGCTTTTCGAAACTAATAAACATTTTAAAACTTATTGCTGGAAACTTTAAAGATGGAAGTACTAATTAATAATTAAATAGAAGAGTTCTGAATAAATGAATAAATGAAACAAAAACAATAAAAGATAAGATAAAATTTTGGACGTGAAAAATCAATTTTTTTCTTGGTATATTGCAAGGATATAATCTTATTGGTATATTCGACCCATTTGATTTTAGCGGGTTGGACAAGTGGAGCGGGTCAATTTACTACTTAAAATGGATAAAAAAAATTCACGTCAGGTGCAATGTCTTTCGCAAATATTACTTGAATTGGTTGAATGGATACGTGCAATGACAATAATTGAGTGATTTTTCTATTTTAAAAAAAATGACTTTGTAAAATAATTATCATTGGTTGAGTGACCGTACGTCAAATGTGATACTCCCTCCATTTGTTTTTACTTATTATTTTTTGAAATGGCACACTCATTAAGAAAAACAATTATTGATATGTCTATTTTACCATACTATCCCTATTAATTGATGTTTAGAGTAATATGTCTTGAAAATGGTTTAAAGAATAAGCAATTAATACTAAGGGTAAAATAGAAAAAATTCTGTTGTCTTTTCTTGATATGTCAAAAGTGACAAATAAAAATAAAAATCCAATTAGAAAAATAGTAATAAGTAAAAGCGAACGGAGGAAGTAAAAGTTCTACTTGGTCCTGACATGTTTGATAATCACCCAAACCTAGTCCAAATTGACTCCCAACTTGCTGATGACTGAATTTATTTCATGCAGAAAATTCCTCATCGTCTAATTAGTCAAATTCCTTTGATTCCCCAAGAGATTTGCAAAGTCAATAGAGTATTAGGTTGAAATGTCAACAAGTAAAAAAGTTAATTAGTTGACAACTATTCAACACATCACACTTGAAATTATATAAAGTAAATGAAAGTTAATTATTATTCGTTTGAATTCTTGAATTGAAAAAATGACGAAGAAAAAAGAATGGACTGTTGTATCCAAGGCAAGATATTTCTATTTTTAGTTTATTTGATGACTTTTGATATAGCTTGCTCCGTTCACTTTTATATGTTCACTAAAGTATACATTTACACTTTTACTTGTCACTCTTAGCATATCAAGAGGAAAAAACAAAATTTATGTCTTACTCTCTATATTAATTACTTAATTGCCTAAATCTTTTTCTAAGATCTAAGACTAAATATCAATAAATTTGTGTTGTAAAATATTTATGTTAATCATTATTTCTTAAGAAGCGTGTAAAGTTTAAACTGGACAAGTAAAAGTAAACGGATCAGTTATATGATGTCAGATGCCTTTATATATGTCTGTTCCCAGCTCCCACGGCAAAACCCCTAATACCACAGCAGCAATTGCAAATATATGGGCTATCTACAATACAATACTAAAAAAAATAAAGGACAACCCGGTGCACTAAGCTATCGCTATGTGCGGTGTCCGAAGAAGAGCTCTACCACAAGAGTGTATTGTACAAAGCCTTATCTTGCAATTATGCCAGAAGTTGTTTCGAAGGCTTGAACCCGTGACCTCCTGATCACATGACAGCAACTTTACCAGTTACTCCAAGACACCCCTTCATCTACTATACAATACTATATGTCAAAATTTTGTTTTTATTATCTGTGTTTTCTGGTTCTGTATTTCCGAAATGAGAGGATAAAAGATAAGGCAGAAAGCTAAAAATAGACTCAATTGGTTTCTTATATATGTACATTCTTTTTTTGCTGACATACGTACAATTTAAAGATTGAAAAACTTCCAAACTTTTTATTATTAAATTTTCTTATCTGACCGATTTTTAGCTTCTGGAGATGGCATAATTTGTCATGCTCTATCCAAACAATTAATCATCAAACCTTCAACCAAAATTTCTTTAACAATTTTCGTCACACCCCAAGGTGCAGCTCTCTCCCAAACTTTACTAATGCGGAATATTTTGTGTATAGAGCTGTTCTTTTTCATTTTTTTCTGTAAAACTTTTACTTCTTAATTTTAGTAAGCGTTGCATTCTTTTTTTTTATACTACCTCCGTTATATTTTTATTTTAATTCATAAAAAATATGACTTATTTCTTTAAACAACATACTCTTTTCACCATTCATTCAAACGAATATAAACTCTTACTACTATTTGTGAAGAGACTCACATCGACACTTAAGGAATAGATATGTCTAATACTCAGCTCTTGAAATAGCTTTTGAGTTGAATTAGGTTCAAGATTTATTTTTTTAACATTATTAATTTCTTACTCCTATGTCATTTCGAGTTTGATGTGTTTAAGTTTTGACTTGTTGACGTTTCAAAGTAATACTCCATTAATTTTGCAAATCATAGTGAATCTAATAGAGTAAGGAATTTGAGTTGGAGCAACAATTAAGATGGAGATGAAGTACTTGTGAAATGAATTTTCTACCAGAATTAAATTCTATTTGCAAGTTGGGAGCCAATTAAATACCTATTTTACCGCCCTTAATTATTATGTACTTTTTTTAGAATAGTTTTTCCATTAGCATTTGATTTAATTACCTCTCTAGGAGCTCTTATCCCGTTTGTTCCCTTAATGACTAGAATGGAAGGGGAGCCTTGGAGTAACTGGTAAAGTTGTTGTCATGTGATCAGAAAGTCACAGGTTCAAGCCTTGGAAACAGCCCCTTGCAGAAATGTAAGGCGAGGTTGCGTAGCATAGATCTTTGTGGTCGGGTCCTTCCCCGGACCCTGCGCATAGAGGGAGCTTAGTGCACCGGGCTGCCCTTTAATGACTAGATTGCACAACCTTAGGATTGGAGGCGAGGAATGCTCACCATCCGAGAACTTCCTCTTGTTTATCATATGCTATTCATTTCTTAATATTTAGATGATTTATTAATTTATAATAATTAGAGATCATGATATGTAAAATTATCATTATAATTATTGCTTTTAAAGGTGTACCAAGTCAAATATAAATAAGTAAATATGAATGGATGGAGAGAGTATCAAAATTTGGTGTTATCAGAAAAGTAGAAAACGGCGTGTAGAGTGAATGTGACATCAAACATGTCAAAACCAAGTAGACCTTTCCTCACATTTCAACACACATAATTTTGGCCAAACCCAACAGGGCTGAAAATAAACAACCCTGCTTCTCTCTGCTTATAAATATGGCCGCCTCTTCTTTCATGCTTATTCACATCCAAAAATTTCCAAGAAATCCATCAAAGCCAATATTCTTCTAATTAAGCAAAACACTCATATTATATTCTCTTTTCTTTTTCACTAGTCTACTATTGATTCTCTTTGGCATAATAGTATCATTTTGATAATTAATGGCTCGCACTTTTTCAAACGTTAAACTCTTTTCTAACCGACTCTCTCTTCTTGTACGCAGGTAACTATATATGCTTTTCAATCTTATATACCCTCCGGGAGGAGAGAGAATCCATATTTCTTCATCGAAAAATTATAGTATACGTACTATTATCTTCTATATATGTTTACTTCTAATATTTGATTTTCTTTAGGGAAAATTAGACTCCGTCAAGAAGTAGTCACATTGACTTCTTTGTGTGTTTCTCTTTGTATTTTGAATCCATCCACTAAAATTCACTCCATCAAGAAATCATTTATTATACACATTGAATTCTTCATATTTTAAACTTCTTCCTCAGTAAAAATTCTCACTCCGCCTAAATATCCTTTATTATTAATAGTATGATGATACTATATATTTTCTTACTCTTTTTGGTACATATTGTAGGAAGGGATATGGAGTGGCGGGGACAGAAGGCAGAGGAAGAGGACGAGGAGGAGGAGGAGGTGGGCTGAGCAACATGATGATGAACAAGAAGTTGATCAAAGGAGGTGATCATGTTGTTCAATCAGCATGGGTGCCTGACCCCGTTACCGGTTATTACAGACCGGAAAATCAAGCTGATCAGATTGACGCTGTTGAACTCCGGCGAATGCTTCTGAAGAGCAAATTCACACGACACTAACAAACTTATTTTATCTGAAAATTATTACTGTATGAAGTTCTTACTTTGTTTTCTTGTAATGGGGTTACAAGGTTTTCTGAAGTATATTAGTGCTAGCTAGATGATGAGTATTTTAAATCCCTGTTGTCTCATAGTAATAATAAATTATACTCACTCTATCCTAAAATACATGTCATGTTTCACTTTTCAAAAGTCTAACTACATAAATCTTATCTAATATCTTAACATATACTTCCTTTTAGTCGATTTCAAATTGATTGATTCACCCCACCATTGAGTGAGTTGGAGAAGAGAGTGATAAAAGACCACTATTTTATAAGTGCAAAAAGAATAAGTAATTCAAGCGAAAAACTAAGTTTTCTGTGATGATGTCATAATTCGTGCCTATTTGTACTCATTTAGTGATCAGCCCGATAATTTCTCACCATACTAATATGAAAAAATATATAATTTATAGTACTTTTTATATAGGTTCCAAATATCTAAATCTTATTTTAAAATATTAAATTTAGCTTCAAAAATTAGTTACAAGGATTCTCAAAAAATAAAATATGAAAAGGATTTTTGGTCAATAATAAGAAGTTAACAAAATATATACAAGTGAAAACTCTGCATGGCTTAGATTTTCCACAGCATCGTTATTTGATATACTAGGAAGGAAAAGAAGATCAATGGGAGTAACATAACAAAAGTAGTAGAGAAGGGGAGAAAAATATGCCATCAGATTTTTAAATCCCGCTCCATTTCCCCTCTATTCTCAACCAAATCTATATCTGTCTCATTCCCAAGATCAATAATGCTAATGATCTTAAAAACTTTAGATCAAAAGGTCTTTGTAACACTATCTACAAAACCGTACCAAAATCATTGTGAATCGCATTAAACCGTTCTTAAATCAGAGTATTAGTCCCTATCAATCTAGTTCTTTGAAATGTAGATACCCCTCCGACAGTGGCGGAGCCACCTTGTACCCAGGGGGTTCATTCGAACCCTCTTCGGCGGAAAATTATATTAATTATACATGGTTAAAATTATTTGTTACGTATATATAGTAGACGTTGAACCCCCTTCGATTAGTTCGTGTGTTTACTTCTTTCTATCTTGAACCCCCTACTTGAAATTTCTGGTTCCGCCACTGCCCTCCGATAATGCTATCATCATCCAAGAGATCATGTCCTACTTCAAAAACACCAAAGCTAAAAAAGGGGAACTTAATGATCAAAATTGATTTAGAAAAGGCTTTTGATAAAATTGAATGGTCCTTTATACATCGTGCCTTTACTTTCTTCAAGTTTCCTCCTAAAATATCCAAACTCATTATGAGCTTTATTACCACTAGCTCGATCTCAATCCTAATTAATGGAAAGCGAACAAAGTTCTTTAACCCCTCAAGAGGAATCCGCCAAGGCGATCCTTTATCCCCCTACATTTTCATCCTCTCTAATCTCTATGCAACTCCTCTCAATTTACATCAGCCAACAGGTGGATAATGGACTTTGGGAACCCATAAAACTTTCATCAAGTTGCTGTCCTTTATCGCACCTTTTCTACGCCGATGATCTTACTCTTATGGCCAAAGCTGACATCAAAATTGTTCACACTATTACTCACTTCTGTGAACTCACTGGGCAGTCTATCAACAAGACTAAATCTAAACTCCTCTTCTCAAAAAGCTAAAATAATAGCATTACTCTCCAAGTAGAAAACATTCTAAACATCAAGCAGTCCCCTAACTTTGGCATCTATCTAGGTTTCCCTATCCTCTTCGACAACCCAAAGTCTAATGACTTCCTTTATATAACTGATAGGATGAGGAATCGTCTGTCCACCTGGAAGACTAATTTTCCAACTCCAGCAGGCCTTTGACCCTCGCAAAAGCCACTCTAAATGCCATCCCCACCTATCACATGCAATATTTCATTCTCAAGGCAAAAAACCTCGAGCTTATTGACAAAATTGAGAGAGACTTCATTTAGGGTTCAACTCATGAGAAAATAAGACTTCACTACCTCAATAGGTCCACCGTCACTAAACCCATCAATGAAGGAGGTTTAGGTATTACTCAAGCCAAAATTTAAAACCAAGCAATGATTGCAGGACTTACTTGGAGAATATTTAACAACCCGAAATGTTTAGCTAACAGATATAGTCACCGGAGCTCCACCTCCTCCGCCTCTTTTATTTGGAAGCATATTCTACAGGGTAGACACACTGCTCCTCAGCCACCAAATGGATTATTGGAGATGGTAAAAACATCAAATTTTGGGACATTAACTGGCTAAGTAACAACACTACTTTTAGATCCCTCATTCATGACCCCCTTCCCTACATTGAAATAGGAAAACTATTAACTACTATTGTTCGGGCAACACTTGAAATTGGGACAAATTCTCTTTCATCTTCCCTGACGGCTTAAGCAGAATACGAACAAAGTGGATATCCCCCTCACTGTGTGTAAAAGTGACACCCCTATTTGGTCTTTAAACAATAACGGTATTTTCTCCATCTCTTCTGTCTACAAAATTCCCTTCAATTAATCAGCTTGACTTTCTATGGATTTGGAAGCTCAACACCCTTAACAAACTAAAAGGGAAGGAAACAAGTAGGCGCACTCTATGGCATAGGATGGAGCTAAGGATGCAAGTACTAGTCTACAAGTCTTTTTGAACCCACCACCATGGGTGTTAGTAACTATGCAGCTAGATAGAGACAAACATAGCACTATGAAAAAAGTTTCCTCTCAAGTTTGTAATAGTCTAGCTGTCCTAGGAAATCTAAGTATTACAAACTCTAATGTAATTCTTCGTGTATTGCCTACTTAATATAAATAAATCATATCCTTTCCCACCGAAAAAAAAAAATCGAGAAGTGGAGAAACAGGTATTATCTAGGAATATGTTAGTACATTGCAATTATTTAATGGAAACGTGATCATTATTTAGAAGAAAAAAATATTTAACAATTTACAACGAAGAAACATAATCTGCCGATTTTAAAAATTTTCAGTAGTACTAGTAACATACATCCAAATCACAAGATTCTGCAGTGAAAGAAAAACAGGATATTTACAATGATTATCCCACAAAATATTAATGATTTTATAGTTAAAAAAAGAAACAAAAATGACTTTACTAAGTAATTTTTATAATTTGGATGACCATACAAGTAATTAACTCACTACCTAGTTAGAATCGCATAGACGATTGAAAAGTATCAAAAAGCAGTTCATCCAATGATAAACTTATTCCGAATTATAGAGCTACGACACAATCAAACTCGAACAAACAAAATGAGTTTCAAATTCAAAAATTTCTTGGAATTGATCAAACTTTTTTGATCCAAAATGCTTCATAAGGGAATTTATCGTCTTGTAGGATTCTCTCTTAGAAATCACAAAAGGTTGTGTTGCTGCCATTTTGAAAGTATCAAAATTTACATGACACATTAATGCCTACACAAAATTCCTGATAGTCGAAACTTAAAAGATGAAATTATATTTACAATGATTATCTCTCATAATTGAAGTCAACCTGGATAACATAGCGCATCCTTATTTGTTCCACATTGTAAACTATGTACTCATTATACAACAAATCACCCTGCAAACATTTAAACAATGTTTAGTATATATGGGACGAGGCAGCAGAAATTGAAGTTCATTTTAACACAAAGTAGGATTTCACAATCACGAACAGCATATGCATATAACCTTTCGAGAAAATGGAATCCTGAAGTAGAAAAGATGTCGCAAACAAGAATAGAGCAAACCTGCTTTCGTTGGTCCTTTGGTTTTCCCAAAGGCACAATGACACCATCTTCAAGTATTTGAGCTTTTTTAGAATCTGGGGCCGTGGCACCGACTCCTTTTGTACTGCAATATCAAGAATCATGATATTCCCCATGAATCATTCTTTTCCAGCTCAAAACAGGTTTCTCTATATCTACAAATTAAAGTTCTCTTCTTTCTTTTTTCTGGGGGGTTGAATTTTGAGTACTATCTGAACAATAACAATATGAGAAGAATGAAACCTTAGCTTTCCTGGAGGCAACTTATCAGCATTGTAGTCGGATGACCGCAGCTCATTCATGTCACCAAGAGCAACCTGTAAAGGAAGTAAAAAGGTCATTAATTGATAAGAGAAGGTTGCTCAAGGTCAGCACCGTCCACCCCCAACCTTGACGTTGCCGGTTCGAGTCACATAGGGAGCAAGGTGGGTAGCTCCTGGGGAGGTAGCTAAAGAGAAGGTCGTTAATTTCTGGACTGCAGGGCTTCCCCTCCTATCCAAAGCTTGAAAAAGAAAAGACGTGAAACAGCAAGCTGGATATAGGAGGTTTTGGCAAGCAAAAACGGACTTGTCTAAAGGAGTGACATAAAAATAAGAGGAAAAAAGATTAGGCTGGATTGTGAAGGGCTAACTAACCTCACACAACAGAAGTACACCAGCCCTATCAGCAGAGGAGGCGTAGCAATAATTTGCACTTTTGGAGAACATATCAGCAAAATAAACACCTTTCCCGAACATGTACCCTGTTGAAGGTGCTTCTGGAGGAGCAATTCGTAAACCTGGTGTATCACGCAGGAATAAATCATTAGGAATTTCAAGACGACTTAAAACATGCTTGAAGAAATTTAATCAAGAGAATAAGCAAACAACCCTGTGAAAGAATGCCAGCCCAGTTTGTGAGCCGAGAACCATGCCATAGAAGCATCCTATTGTTTGTATCAGAGAACTGATTCCAGAGAGTTCATAGATTTAACATTAGTCTTGGGTGGTAGTAGTTGTTCGTTAATCAAATAGAAAAGGCTGATGTAAGGAATTTTATGTGACTTCGGAGTTCACCTTCTGGAATCTTTCAGTTTCACCATCTCTTGATGCCCTAAATAGTTGAACAATATCGACAGCATAACCAGAATGTGTTTTTGCATGGGTATTCTTCATGTAATTCTCAATCTGACCAAAAATAAACTCCAGGGATGAATAATAATCTGAGACGTAAATCAATTATAGTAGAAGACGTGACGTCGTGATTACTCCGTGGACCAGATGAACAAATAATAATCACAATATTCATACTTGTCATGCTGATCAACACACTGAATGAAGGAATACAAGACTTGGAAGATAAAAGACCAAGAAGTAACTGATCCAGCAAAAACTTTTTCATACCATGAGAAATTCCTGGGAACCGACTTCAACTGGAACAAGTTTGCAACGAAGTTGTTCATATTGATAATACAAGGGATCCTCCTACAAGAAGGTGACGCCAATTCTGAGTCATATCTTATTCATCAAAACAGTTATTGTGTGCAAAAGCAAATTAAATTGTTTTCCAAATTTCTTGGAACATAGTTTCAACCAAAACCATTTGTTAAAATTATTTCAAAGATATATCAAAATTCATTTCGCTGATAAGATGGATCCAAAAATTATGGGTATTTTTAAACTTTTTGAGCTTCCGAAATGTCTATGCACAACAGATACTTCAACCAGACTCGGCAAAGCAGTACCTGTATATCTGTGTTATCCTCCAATAACTTAGTTGCGACTTCAATTTCAGCAAGAGCTTCAACCTTTTCGTTTCCAAGAGTTTCACCACAGCAAAAAGATCAGGTAGAAATAAGTAAAAGAAGAAGCATGAAAATAAACGTAAATAAACATTGAACTAAAATTTCATTTTAAAGATAATTTTTGACTGACACCAGCTAATTTCAACTTGCTAACATATGCTTTGTTAGCTCATGCATACAAAAGGACAACTTAGAACCAACTCACTTGTGAAGGCTTCGCCAACTAACAGTAAATAAGAAATTTTAGATGGACATAACAGTTAACGACGAAACATCAAATGATCAGTCAGCCCAATTAACTGTCAAATGCACTAGAAAGCAGACACTTCCACCCCTTTGACTAAAATGCACACCCATGACAGTATAATACATAGAAAATAATGATCAGGAAGAAAGAGAAAAGGAGTGAAGTTAGAAAATAAGTCACCATTTCAATTTTACGTTTTAACTTCTGAGGGGTGTCGATGACAAATTCACCTGACAGTAGTACAATGAATATATTAGTAATTTACACAAAAACTATCTAACAGCACCACCACCATCTAACTGAGGGGAAAAAAGGACACATGCAAAAAGAAGGACTGGAGGATCAAGTAAGCAGATGAAGGCTGGACGAGGCAAAACAAGGCTTAGGTGGAAAAGGAACTAAGATGACTTACGCATCTTCTTGAAACCAAAATCATGAGGAATGACTGTATAGAATTGACTGCAACATAAAAATGATGAAAATATCAGTAACCATATATTCATGGTTACATTACAAGCAGCTCCTGAAGCTTCTAAAATTCCAGAAACGACGTGGTTAAGGCTAAGCAGATATACATTGATCATTGACCATAATCAGACAACTTGCAATAGGGATGAAGCAAGCTTACCTGCTCAAATCTTCAAGCAGTGTTCTGTTGGACTGTCCAATTACATCAGAAATCTTTTTCAAGACATCGTATCCCTAAACAAAGACAAACGTTTAGTTGAATAGTCCAGAGTAATTCTCTTTTTCTCTCATTTATTAATCATGTACTTAATTTCATTTATGTCTTGGTGAGTGTAGTAAAGCATGATAGCTGGACTACCAAAGTAACGAGAACATTATAAAATATTAAGGTTCTGACTTCGGACAACATGTATCCACTTCATGCCTAACTATTTTCTCCCTATACCCTTCAACACTTTTAATTCTCTGTGTATTTTTTCCATTTCTTCAGCAAAGACCTTGTGAAAGCCCTCTGCATAAGATTCTGATCGGGCAATCTAGCAACAAGACCGGCAATTTTTGGCACTCCAGGAGAGCACCAAGCAAGACCTCAATCTTTGATGAGGAAATATTACTGGGGGTAAAACTATATCACACAACAAAAAAGAAACGACTTTATATCACAGAATTAAGTTATATTACTTAAAATGTTCCAATTCTATAAAGAAGAAACAGAAAATCAGGGGAAATTGGTAAAGGCAAATCAAGTAAACTGGAACCCAGGGAGTATCAAAGTTTGAAGATGATAAATTTAGGTTTAAGAGAATCTTTACATGATTTGGTTATGCTTCATTGACTATTTTTCATTCAGGACCACACAAATTTAAATAAATGGAGATAAAACCAAGTAGTTCAAAAATGAGACACTAAAGCATAAATCACACACTACATACTTGCCTTTAAAATAGTTGTTTTGCGAAATTTACCGAGTGGCAACTTGTTAGCATTGTACCCTGTTCAACAATAACAAGAATATATAGCAGTTCCAATAGAAGTGATGAATATCAAGATAAGAACCATTATGGTGAAACAAAAGTGCTAAACCTATTTCCATCATTTGCTGCCTCATCATATTGATGTCGCAAATAAGGGATATGAACTTTGCAATCGAGGCCTCCAGCTTACTCTCACGAGGTTGACTTTTCGGTACTGGGTTGGACTGTCCTTGGACCTGTTTGACAGGTTCATGAACCCTCAGATTGATACACCACTTTATAACTGTTGCAATGTTGACTTGATAAACAAAATGGTACTTCAAACCGAACTGCTTATTCATATGACAGAAAAATTACAAGCTATTGTGTGAATTTTTTCACAACTGGAATCAGATGCAACAGCAGAAAGTAGAGCAAAAGATTCTAAGTTGATGTATAAAATAATGAGTTCAATGCATCTATAAGATTGTGATATAGAGCAATAGATTCTAGATCAATGCAGAAATGACAAGTTCACTACAAGATTGTCCCAATAGAGAACAAGCAACTTAAACAACTTACTGACGACTCTTTCCCATTTTCATCATAGTCCATTTCCAACCAAGTATATTGCTTTGGGTAACAAGAAAAATCTTTGCGGTTAGACCAATAGTTCTTGGTCTTCTCATAGAATTTGCTCTCAAACTCAGTTGTGGCCTTATTGGCAGATGTATAGGGACCATTGATCTTCGTTCCACCCTTTGCACCAACTCTACCCCATCTAGTGTAAACAAGGAAATTCCCACCACTATCATTCTCTGCAGTCAGATAAATAGAATCAGGCCAAACAAATATGGAGAAGGGTAATGACACAATGTAAACACCAGCAACTTTCAAATATGTAAGAATTCTGATTGTTTATGATGAACCAAATACAACATTCACAGTTGTTCTCAGGGTTGGCCCACTATCAGAAGTAGTCAGATGAATTAGCAACCAATTAACTGGAACAATTTATTATGGTATATATTGCTACAATAGCATAGAGAACCACTTTAAAAGGCAAACAAGGCAACTAGGCAGTTTGCCAACAACAGATTGACAACTGATTATGATGTATATGAGGCAACAAAGAGAGAATAACCTAGAACTTGAATGATATAAAACTTGTTATTGTTGTTCCCAACATTTGTTTGGTTCAATGTGGCATCATAAATATCATCGCCCTGCAGATCAACAAGAATTCATTGAATTACAAATGAACTTTATTAGAAGGATAAGAGAAGAAGAAAAAAAAGAACAATGCAAATACTTCTTTGCATCCAGAAGAAAAAAGTTTCTAACAGACTTACTTGTTGCAGGACATGGTACCGTGCCTTGATGTCATCTGACAGGTATTGATCCAAAACAGCTGCACCCTTCTTTGTTGCTGTGACCAATTTCTCTGTGTCACCTTCATCCCCAACTGCCAAATATTTTAGTAAACAAGGCACAATCATTTCTCACTAAAAAGAGATGAAAAGCACAACCAAATAGATAGCATAAATAGTCAGGTTAGTTTCAGGCTAGACTGTAGCTAAAACAAACCACTTCACTACATTTCAGTGTTAATCAGTAGAATGTAGCGCATTATTACCCTTCTGTAGCATTAACTGCTGCGGTATATACCAGCAATTATGGTAACAATCTACTGTTTAAAAGCTTTCTAAGGAGTTCAATTCTGCTTAGTATAAAGCACTCCTGAGTTTCAAAATGTAGTCACATTTGATTTAACCGGTACTTGAGTAGATCATAGATTAATCCACTTTGCAAATAGGAAGTTAGACAATTACAAAGCAATATGAAAAGTGCAATAATTTGCAATCATGTCATCTCAAATTGGGGAGTGGTAAGGTCTGCGTACCCACCCACCCACCCACCCCCTCCACAAACCCCACTTTTGGGATCCACTGGGTGCTGTTGTTGTCATCTCAAATTGACAAGTTAGTAATACACTTAAAAGTTATTGATCATAGCCACTTTCTTTGGCAAAGCAAAAACAAATATTTATGCGATGAAGTAGAAGTAAAATGTAAAAGGTCAAATTAAATTGTAAGACAAGACTAGTTTTAGTTTTGACTTGAAAATGCACTCAAGCACCGTCAAAGGCAGTCAGGCAAAACATAATCCTGCAAACAAGTGCTAAACCAACTTAAATTTCTCTTCCCTTGGTCTGACTAATTTTAAGAGTGATATTTTACTTAAAATGTCCAAACTTTGGATAGAATTACAATCAAAGAAACAAAGTTTGGATCCCAAAACAAAAGTAGTTATGTCAATGAATTGACTGATGGTTAAATTTCATAAGTTTTGACTTTATATGACAGTAATTTGGTACACCCTCAGTTCCAAATTGTTTGTCTTACTTTAACTTTTAGTCCGTTTCAAAAAGAATGGGCACATGGCATGCTTAAGACCATAAGATTAAAGGACATTTTGATATATTCTACATATCATTAGTTTAAATCCACATGATTCGACAGTCTTCTTTACTTTCATAAACTCTGTGTCAAGTTAAAATCAAACAAAAAAATTGAAAACGGGGGAGTATAAAGTAGTATAAGAGATTTGTCCGCAGCAACCACACTACTACAATACCTCCAAGATCATCTTTTGACTCGTTATTCTGTGAATCAGCAGCAGCACAAAGCCTGTCAACAAGTTCTTTCTTCAACCCAGTACTGGAAATCCCACGAGAGGTAGCTACCTCCCTTAACTCCTTAACACTCATTTTCTTATATTCCTCCACGGCATTCCTTTTCCGTGGCCCAATTGAGTCAGAATCATCAACCCTTAATCTTTTCCTATCACCATTCAATTGCTGCTTCTTGTTTTCCTCCTCAATAGCCTCCTCCAATCTCCTTACCTGCAATTTCTCCAATATGGATACTCATTTTTTATTTTATTTTTTTAAAGGTATAATACATAAACGTGCCCTTTAACTTGGAGCCAACTTGCATTTATGCCCTTCAACTTTGGATATGCACAAGTAGGCACTTAAACTTGTGTAAAGTTGAACAAATAGACACATGCGTCCTACGTGGAAATATCATGTCTTACGTGGCTTCCTAAATGTATTATGCCATGTCGGACAAGTGTCTACTTGTTCAACTTTATACAAGTTTAAGAGCCTACTTGTGCACATCCAAAGTTGGATGGCACCCCGAAGGTTGTAAGTCGAGTCACCAAATGAGCAAAAAGGGGTGGGAGCTCCTAAGAAGGGGTAAAAAAAAAGTTGGAGGTCATAAATGCAAGTTGGCGCCAAGTTAAAGAGCACGTTTATGTATTATGTCTTTTTTAAAAATAGGGGTAAGGGAAGGAGAAATGGCGAGGGGATTGCAAGGAGGGGAATTGAACTATCACCAACAAGTTGAAAGTTCAGCTAGCCAACCAACTTAGATTTCCCCGATATGGATACTCAATTTTATTTATTTATTTTTCAAAATAGGGGTAGGGGAAGGAGAAACGTAGAGGGGTTTACAAGGTGGGAAATCAAATTCTCAACAACAAGATTAAAGTTCAAGTAGCCAACCAACTGAGCTACTGAGATTTCCTCATTTAGGGTACTTGATACAACCAACAAATACACGAAAATAACAAGCAGTAGAAATTCTGAATCCAGAATAACACCATTACAGAAGAAAAAAAAATTATATATAGTAGAGAAATAACCAATATGGGTTTGGTTCCAGTAAAGTCAAGACCGCGAGTTGAAAGTTCCTTACGAAGTTCATCCACTTTAAGCTTGTTAATGCTGCCCATTGTTTGAATTGTTTTTCAGTGCTAAGAAAACCTTCAGACAGTTTACAAGTAGTAGTTATATACTTTTACTAGACACGAGGGAAAAAAGCTTGGCAACGAAGACTGTTGGTATAATTTGTGCAGTGCACGGTTTAGCGCGGGCTGACTTTTGAAGTTCGGAAACTGGAAATCTTCCGAGAAAATTGAGTAGAAGGGGATAAAAAAGTTTTAAAATTAAAAATTAAAAATTAAAAATAAAAATGGTGATAATTTTGACCGGCTAAATTAAAACTTCACTTAAATATTAATTAAATTAATTGAGATGTGGAGTGTAATTTTTTTTAAAAAGTTTTTCCCATTCCAAATTTCAAAATCTAAAATTTCACTCTTATTTATCTTTTCAATCTTTCTTTCTTTTTTGTCTTTCTCCCCCATTTTTTTTTTCTTCGTATTTTTCTCTCTACAGATTTTCCTCTTTCCTCCATCTTTTCTTCTTCTTTTACTTTCCTCTTTTATCGTCTTTTTTCCCTTTTTTCCTTTTTAAATTTTTTTGGGACTATTCTTTTTTTATTATTATTTTGAGAATTTTGAAAGAAAAAAAAAATGATATTTTAAAAATGATTGAAGAAATTATGCAGAAAATTAAGTAACAACGATAGTTGCTTCAGCAGCTATGATAATCGCTTCAGCAGCTATGATAATTGCTTCAGCAGCTATGATAATTGCTACAGTAGTTATGATAATTATTGCAGCAATTACTATTAGTTGTTGTGTTACAACAATTATTATAGTTGCTACAACAACTAAGACTGTTGCTGCAGCAGCTTTGATTGTTACTTAATTTCTGAAAAAGAATATGGTGGAGGAGGAGCCAATGAAGAATATGGTAGTTATAGTGAAGGGGGAGGTGGTGATGGTGCTAAAGGAGAAGGTGGTGTTTGCTGCGGTGCTGGGTGATGGTGGATGAGAAAGAAGAATAGGCGGTGATGGTGTAGGAGGAGGAAATGGTGGTGGCGGTGGTGAATTAGGAAGAAGTATTAATAGCGGTGGTGGTGATGATGGAGGAAGATGACTGGTGGCGGTGATGCCAACGGCGGCGGCAACAAAAAGGGTATGAAAGGGGTGGGTGAAGTGGTGTAGGAAGAGGAGTGGTGGTGGTAGTAGCGACGGCAAGAGAAGAGATGGGAAAGGGGTGGGGTATGGTGGAAAAAGTAGGGGACTATGTGTAAATAATAAAACTTGAGGATTTTAAACTTAGTATCATTAACACTAATCTTAAAATTGTCACCATTTTTTTTTTTTAGTTTTGAAACCTTTGTATCACCCTTAATTAGTTTTTCCCTTCCTCCTCCCTCGTATTGTACCCGTTTTGGATTCGATTAATATAAATTTACATTGTAATTTTTCATATGAAAAGTAAATTACTTTTTACCAAAGAGGATTTCATACAATTTTATGTTTAGTTATGCAAGACTAAACTTTGTATTTTATAAATATTATACAATGCAAATGGTCTTCCCCTAAAATTATACGAAATAGAACATATTTGATATTCATTATTACTCTCCATTAGAATTTATCTGACACTTTAATTTTCTCGAGATTTGGACTATGTAAAATTTTAGAAATGTTAAATACTCTTATGATTTTTTTATCTAGATTAGACAACTAAGCCTAAGAAATTACAAGTCAAATTAAGAATTTTTTACCTACATTAAATAGGACACGTTAGAGACAACAAATTCTTATTTTTTCAAATAAAAATAAAAATAAGCATGGATCCTACTTACAATGAAAGTTATAGATCATTCGTAACAATTATACTAACAAGCCCACAAGGGCATATTTGAGTGGTTGGGAGGTGGGTTTCTCATTGTGGGAGATTGAAGATTGAATTCAGCCTCCATTTGCTGCTTAGCCATGAGCTCGTCACATGGGGCTTGCCTAGTGTGATTTACATATCTTGTATAATTTGCGAGTATTACGCATTAAGCAGGTTACCACATAGTGCTCATTCAAAAGACAGAAATTGTGAGTTTCTCTGACAAAAATATATACTAACAAAAAAAAAAAAAAGAGGAAACATTAATTTTGTTCAAATAAGAGAAAGATTTATAGTCCAAAAATAAAATAAAATTTAAACGCCTATAATTAGTTAAATTCAGCATCCTATATATATTAGAGTACTTTACTATGTATTTTAAAGTCTTATTTCACGTACATCAGGAAAAAGCTTTTTTTATAATATATTTTAAAGTGCAGATTCTATATATTTTACAAGTCAATATTAAAAAGATAATTAATTAAAACATAATTAAAAAAATAATAATAAAAAGATAATTTCATCTATTACAGTTAATATAGGACAATAGTAAAAAGATAATTAAAGCTCGAATGACAGTGGGGTGGGGTGGGGTAGATTTTTTCTTAACCCACGAATTTAATAACCGTCCCGCAATACACCACATAACCTTGAAACCAGCATAAACCTGCCCCACACCCGCCCAGCCCCATTCCGCATTTTTTGTGGCAATTTTGTAAAACGCTGGTAAGGAATTTTTAAAACAAATTATGTCAGTTAAAGATTTAATTGATAAAATACCGTTAATTAATAAATAAACAATATAATCTATGAACGTAGAGACATGGTGGGTAAATATTCTTCATTTTTCTAAGGAAATTGGGGAAAGAAGCGTCGGGGGAAAGGGGGTTGGGTGACCAAATTGTAGAAATTTGGTTAATTTCATGTGAATGAATATAGTATATATATATATAAAATAAGTTTCGACTCCTATAGTTGCTTTCTGTTAATCAAAATGTATGGCATGCTCACCAGGTCAATCTCTTAAAAAAGAAAATCGCACCTACCCCGCTATCTGCAAAGAGTTTAAAATATTTATATAAAACTCACACCGCACCCACACAGACCCAAACCCGCCCCACCCCGCCCCACATAGGCTCAAACCCATATTGCACCGCTCCATTGCCATCCCTAAATTTGTATTATGTACGTGTACCTAGAAAAAAGATGAATCATGAGAGCCGAATTATGATTTGATTATTGTACTTCTCTCGGGGTATATGGCGCCAAAATTTAGAGAAACCCATGGTTAAGAGATGCACCACGTAGATTTGGAGATTATTTCCCGCCATTTTATTTGTATATATTATAAAGTCAGAAACCAAACCTAACCTAGCCAACAACAACTTTCCCAATTCAGAACGTTTTGGTGTTTCCATTTTCAAAAAATAAGAATGTCGGGGGAGAAATTGACGGAGTACGAGCGGCGGAGGATTGAGAATATAAAGCGTAATGAAGAAATGCTTGCTTCCCTTAAGATTCATTCCAGACTTTCTCAACTTTCCACTCTCACTAAGCGTCCAAGGTCCCTCTTTCTCTCTTTTTTCTTGGTTTTTGATTTATTCTTTTTTATTTTTGGTTTTCCACCCGCTGTCCAGTGTTCAGTATCCGCATTGAAGCTCGATTAAATTTAGATTCGGTAAAGCACTTTCTAACAAAGGAGACTTTGTACTCAGGGTATTCAAACCCTTGTTGGTGGTATTTTATTTATTGTTCTGCAATTCTATTCTACTTTCCAAATTTATTTGTAAAATACTCCCCCTTCCTAAATACTTGTCATATGTTTTATTTGCATCATTAATCAAAGGGTAATTTGAATTGTCTTTATTTATTATTCCCTCTTTTTTGCATTATATTAATATCTCTATTAATATTTATGACTAAGGGTAAATGTGAAAGCAAACAACTAATTACTCCATTCGTTTTGTTTTATTTGACCCCTATATTAAAAATAATTGTTTCAAATTACTTGTCCAATTTATGATTTCTAAGAGAATTTTGTTATATTTTACCATTTCTATCCTTAGTTTTAACAATACATAAAGTAATAAGTAATAGTGAAATTCAGAGTTTCAAAACATCATTAATAAGGTTAATTTAGTAAAATATATCTCTAATTAAAGTTTGAGTGTGTCAAGTCATCATGATCCAGGTAAAATGGATCGGAGGGAGTATGTCTTGAATTTCTAAAATCACAAGTACTTCTTCCGTTTCATTTTACTTGATCCTTGTTAACTTAAGAAAACTTTAATTAGGAGTGTATTTTACTAAATTAACCTTGTTAGTGATGCTTTGAAACTCTAAATTTGACTATTATTACTTTATGTTGTTATTTAATACTAAGCGTAGAAAGAGAAAGTTATAACAAATTATCTTGATTTCATAAATTGGACAAGTAATTTGAAACAACTACTTTTAGTATAAGTTTAAGTAGAACGGGATCGAGGGAGTAGTGTGGGGTATCTATTATTAGTAAGGATAACAAGCACAAATGAATTGCCATCAACAATTGAAAGTGGATGGAAGGAATACGATATTCATGTTTGTTTGTTTCTATCATCTGTTGAAAGAGTCAATATGTCGTTCCTGTGAATTTTGTGTGCTTCTTTACCCTTCTGAATGAGGTAAAAGCAAGCATATGTATAAATTATAATGTTAGTTCCTCTTATCTGTGTCCTAATGCATATGTTAAATGAGTGTTTTCTGTAGTTTTATTTGTGTGTGCAAGTAAATAATCCATTTCTTTGACACAACAGAGCTCAAAGCAAATCATATCAGGCAAGTCCAGAGAAGAAACACAAGTCCAAATCACCCACTGTGCTGCGGCGGTCTCTTAGGACTCAAGGTATTCCACCGGATTCTTCTACCGCCAGTGGGCTAAAAGATGATTTCGATGATAGGATAGTACCTAACAAGAACTCACAGCCCATAGCCAAAAAGTCACCTCGAGAACCTATTCCCATAAGTATGAGAGATGCATATAGTGGCGACTTCGATATCTCAAATCAAAAATTGATTGAAACAATTAAGGGTTTCTCTCATAAGATTAACGATGAGAGCATGGATGATAAAAACTCTGTTTTAGGTGACCGGATAGAGAAAAGAAAGGCTTCTTCTGGTACAGTTGATTTGGAATCATTGAGGTTGGAACCAGACAACATAGCACGGGTTGTGCCAGGAAGAATATTAAATGTGCGTTTTTTCCCCACCAACAATGTTAGAATGGTTGCTGTAGGGAACAAATATGGCAATATAGGTTTCTGGAATGTTGATGCTTCGCAGGAGGATGGAGATGGGATTTATTTGTACCATCCGCATTCAGGGCCAGTTTCGGGGATACTTGTGGACCCTTTTTCTCTGTCAAAGGTATGGTTGATTTTTGTTTTATGAGTTATGAACTGCTAGCAGTCTTGTTATTTTCTTACTTGGATGGCCATTTATCGTAATTAGAACATATTTGGTAAAAAAAGCTGATACCTTTGCTTCTTACGTTGACCTTTTCTTTTCATATGGCTAGGCATAGTCTGTTCATGTTAAAGGAAACTTGTAGAAGACCAAAGTATTTTGGTGGAAATACATGCTTTAGGAAGAAAACAAACTTAGAAAACTGCATCGGTGTTTAAACTGTGTTTTGTACCTTTACAAGTTTATGCTGGTATTCTGTGATGTGGTTTATCCTGAAAGTGCAAGAGGGGGCTGACAGACACAGAACTGTAAAAACAAATGCTGGAAATTGAATAGCTGGAATGTAAATGACACCAATGTTTTATATTGGTTGGGATCCAATGTGTATTTTACGTCCAGTCCCCTTGGGTTGCAAGGGTGTTTTCTTCTAAGTTTTTGCAAATGTTTGGATTTGGTACAACTTTGAGAATAGAACTTCTACTACTATTCTCAATATCTCTCTTTTCAATCTTTTTCTTCTCTCTTCTCAATTTTTTTCTTCTTTCTTTTTCTCTCAAATCTTTTTTTTCTCTTTTTCTTTTTCTTTTCTTTCTTTGATACAATGCCTCATTAACAATATTTTTCTCTCCTGCCTCGTTAACAATATTTTTCTCTCCTCTTTTTTTATTGTTACACAGTAAAACACTAAGTAATACAATGCGTGTTTTAAAGTAGAGCAAAGACTTGTAGTTGGCTAAGACTGTTTGTACATCTTATTGGTTGTCCAAAGTTTTTTTTATATAATGGTAGAAGCTAGCCGTTTGAGGACTTGAAGAGATAGCAATCCAAGAGATTTTTGGTTCTTGGAAAATTCCTTTTCCAAGAATAAAGTAAAGTCACACCTTGACTTTAAGTGGCAGATTTTGGTCTTCAATTCTTGATCTTTGGAAATTGGATCTTGAGCAGGAATTTGTTAAATAGATACTCCTAGTTTCCTGGAGCATTTATTTCTTCATTTTTTATTTTTCCTTCTTCATTCAATTTTCCAGTCTTCAATGAGCTTTCTTGAAAGTTGCATCTTTCTTGAAACATGAATTTGTTGAATAGATGCTCCTAGCTTTCCTGAGCATTTATTTCTTCATTCTTCATTCAATTTTTCAATCATCAATGAGCTTTCTTGGAGGTCGTATCTTTCTTGAATTTTTCCTCTTAGTTGGGTCAAGCACCTTGCCCCTTGGTACTTGTCCTTCTTAAATGCTATAGCCGCTGCTTTTGACCTTCAATGAGTTTTCCTTTTTGCTGATGTGCTGCACAAAAACCAAGTCATCATTAAAACCATAACTTCAACATATCCAATAATGCATTTTACTGTTTTTATTGCTCGTCTTTATATGGCTATTGTAGCTGTTCTCTTGCTTTCCTGATTATGCTAGGAAGGGCTTTTTATAATGCTGACCAATACCATTAAGAGGAAAAAATGGAAAGTGATTCCTGACTAATAGGCATTTTGGTTTTAAAGGTTTGGATAAGCCGTCATTAGTCTGTAGATATGTGTGTTTGAATTACTCTTGCCTTTTCTTTTGCAGATGTTCACTTCTTGCTATGATGGATTTATAAGGGTGATGGACATTGAAAAGGAAATGTTTGATTTGGCATATTTGAGTGAGCATCCCATATTTTCCATATCGCAGAGATCACATGATATGAAGTCCATATTTTATAGTGAAGGCAGTGGGGAACTTGGTATTTGGGATCTCAGAGCAGGAAAATCTTCAGCATCGTGGAAATTGCATGAAGAAAGGATCAACACAATAGATTTTACCTATGAAAACTGTAACATTATGGCAACAAGTTCTACAGATGGTAGTGCATGCATTTGGGATTTGAGAAAAGTTAGTGCACATAAACCAAAATCTTTGCAAACTGTCCTCCACAAAAGAGCAGTACACTCGGCTTACTTTTCACCTTCTGGAAGGTTTCTTGCCACAACAAGGTATTTGTGATATCGTTTATGCCATTCTTATAGATTATATTGTGGATAGTTGAGAAAATTGAGAGCTTAGTATTCTATGTATCTTAAACTTTTAACCGCCTTACTTGATTACTTTTATTATCAGCTGTTGGCATGGCTAATTCTTCTTCTTTTTATTTTGAATCGTGCAGTATTGATAATAATGTTGGTTTGTTGAGTGGCGCTAATTATGAAGAAACATCTATGATCTCCCATTATAATCACACAAACAGATGGATTTCCTCATTCAGGTATAGCTAGTCCCTTAATAGCAAATTTTAACATTTTAATTTATGTTATGAATTACATTACCATCTCCCCTAAGCATTTAATGTAGTGATTTTCTTATTTTCAGTGCAGAAGCTATTGTTCATAGTTATTCTACTTTCTCTTTTATATTGACGTGAAGCTGAGATAATTTTTTACAAGCTTTATCAATTCTTCTCCTTTGTGCGTCTAGTTTATGGGACAGAACTACTAAAAGCTTATTCCTTTTTTATTAGATAATACCTTGAGCAGTAAAAAAATAAATGTTTATTTGTAATCTGTTCCGTTTTGTGCTGGTTGGATAAGCAGTTGATTGTGTGCATATTCCAGAAGTTAATATGGCTATTATTTACGTTCGGCTTCCACTTATGCATGCTTAGTGATCATAGACTAACAACATTATTTTCTGCGTATGTCCACTTTGGGAAGCAGAGGAATATGGGGTTGGGATGATTCCTATATCTACATTGGCAATATGCAAAGAGGAGTTGATGTAATCTCAGTAGCTGACAAGAAACTTGATTTTACCTTACGAAGCGAACACATGACTGCTATTCCATGTCGTTTTGATGCACATCACGAAGAAGTTGGAATGCTCGCAGGGGCTACTAGCGGTGGACAGGTATATATCTGGACAGCATCTTAAGTTGGTGCCTATTGATCCTAGTTAATATTAGAGGGAGTTAGGAGAATGGCATAATTTGTCAGAGAAAATGACCAAAATGGTCTTTGTTGTATAGGAGTTGAATTATTTTGGTCCTTTATGTATACCACCTTATTGGAATACTCCTTGATGTTATAAAAAGATGATCATTTTGGTCCATACAGACTGGAAAATCAAGCAGAACAGATTGACGCCGTTGAGCTCAATGCTTTTGAAGAGGAAGTTTACAGGACACTAACAAATTCTGCAAAATTAGTAGTATAGGAAGTTTACTTTGTGTCTTTGAAATGGAGTTGCAAGTCTTTCTTAGGTAATATTAGATGATGAGTATTGCAAACCCTGTTTTCTCATAATAAATTACTACTCTATCCATCCCAAAATTCATGTCATGTTTTGCTTTTTATGTAGTTTGCAACTATCAAAATTTTGACTTTAAAATATTAAATTAATCTAATTTAATTTAACTTCAAAAAGAAATCAAATTAACTCTTGAAAAATAAAATAAAACAAGTATCTTGGAATGAAAAAGACCAGTACATTAGTACTTAATTAACTCTATCGACTTTCTTCCATGTTCAACAAGTTGGTGGCCAGGATGGTCACTCACCTTTGTGGTAAGTGATCACTATAATTGGTCAACTTTGTTTTATTTTCAAAAGTCACTCAATTTTACATAGTTAAAGCTTCCATGATCATTTTAACTTACCATATTTAGATCTGCTTAGGACCTAATCCTCCGTAAATTCAACCAATTCATAACCCAACCTGCTTAATGGATTTGATTATATAAGAGGTGCCTTGATAACATTAAACTAAAAAAGAACATGATTGTAATTCAAATTCTAAACGAAAAACAAATGAATTATACACTATTGTTCTCCAGTAAGGAGTATTTTAAATCCGGTGAAAGAAAGAACTTTTCGGGCTTTGGGGGATAATACGCAAAACATGAATGATTTTATTGTTACAAAAGAAACAAGTAACAAACTACCTAGTTAGAATAGCGTAGAAGATTCAAAAGTATCAAAATTTACATGATACATTAATGCATTAACGAAGTTCATGATAGTCGAAATAAAAGATGAAATTATATTTACAATATGATTATCTCCCATAATTGAAGTCAACCTGGATAACATAGCGCATCCTTATTTGTTCCACATTGTAAACTATGTACTCATTATACAACAAACTACCCTGCAACACAACATTTAAACAATGTTTTAGTATATATGGCAGCTACCAAAAAGGTAGGCTTTATCATTCATAATTTCACAATCACGAACATCGTATGCATATAACGTTTCGAGAAAATGGAATCGTGAAGTATAAACGATGTCATAAACAAGAGTAGAGCAGACCTGCTTTCGTTGCTCCTTTGGCTTTCCCAAAGGAACGACGACACCATCTTCAAGTATTTGAGATTTTGCAAAATCTGGGGCCGTGGCACCGACTCCTTTTGTGCTGCAATATCAAGAATCATGATATTCCCCATGAATCGATCTTTTCCAGCTCAAAACAGGTTTCTCTATATCTACAAACTACAGTTCTCTTCTTTCTTTTTCTCTTTTTTTTTTTCTTTTTGTAGTATTTTGAGTTTACTATCTGAGCAATAACATTGGAGTAGAGTAATAAATATGCGAAGAATGAAACCTTAGCTTTCCTGAAGGCAACTTATCAGCATTGTAGTCAGATGACAGCAGCTCATTCATGTCACCAAGAGCAACCTGTAAAGGAAGTAAAAAGGTCGTTAGAAGGTTGCTCAAGTGGTAAATAGCCTCCACCCCCAACCTTGAGGTTGCAGGATCGAGTCAGAGAGGAATTAAGGTGACTCCAGGGGAGGGAACAAAAAAAAGGTCATTAATTTCTGGACTACAGGGCATCCCCTCCAATCCAAAGCCTGAAAAGGAAAAGATGTGAAAAGGCAAGCTGGATATAGGAGGTTATGGCACACAAAAAGGGACTTGCCTAAAGGAGTGACATAAAAATTAGAGGGAAAAAGATTGTGCAGGATATAGAGGCGGTGGCACACAAAAATGGACTTGTCTAAAGGAGTGACATAAAAATAAGAGGGAGAAAGATTGGGCTGGATTGTGAAGGGGGCTAACTAACCTCGCACAACAGAAGTACACCAGCCCTTGCAGCAGAGGAGGCGTAGCAATAATTTGCACTTTTGGAGAACATATCAGCAAAATAAACACCTTTCCCAAACATGTACCCTGTTGACGGTGCTTCTGGAGGAGCAATTCGTAAACCTAGTGTATCACGCAGGAATAAATCATTAGGGAATTACAAGATTACTTAAAACATGCTTGAAGATATTTAATCAAGAGAACAAGAAAACAACCCTGTGAAAGAATGCCAGCCCAGTTTGTAAGCCGAGAACCATGCCAAAGGAGCATCCTATTACTTGTATCAGAGAACTGCTTCCAGAGAGTTCACAGATTTAACATCAGTCTTGGTTAGTAGTAGTTATACGTTAAGAAAATAGAAGAAGCTGTTGTAAGGAATTTTATGAGACTTTGGCGTTCACCTTCTGGAATCTTTCGGTTTCACCATCTCTTGACGCCCTAAATACTTGACCAATATCGACAGCATAACCAGAATGTGTTTTTGCATGGGTATTCTTCATGTAATTCTCAATCTGACCAAAAATGATATCACTCAGCTTTATAAACTCCAGAGATGAATAATAATCTGAGACGAAAATCATTAATAGTAGAAGACATGACATGGTGTTCACTCCATGGAGCAGATGAACAAATAATATTCACAATATTCATTCTTGTCATGCTGATCGATCAACACACTGAATAAAGGACTGCAATATTCGGAAGATAAAAGACCATGAAGTAATTGATCCAGCAAAAACTTTTTCATACCATGAGAAATTCCTGGGAACCAACTTCAACTGGAACAAGTTTGCAACGAAGTTGTTCATATTGATAATACAAGGGATCCTCCTACAAGAAGATGATGCCAATTCCAAGTCATATCTTAATCATCAAAACAGTTTTTGGGTGCAAAATCAAATTAAATTATGTTAAAAGCCAGATCTTTTGGAACATAGCTTCAACACCCTTTTTTTTTTAAATTATTTCAAAGATAAATCAAAAACCATTTCACTGATAATTCTCCAAGACGGAGCCAAAAAATTATTTTAAAAAAAAATTAGCTTCCAAAATATCTATCTATACACAATAGAATATTCTTTTTGCACCAAATTAAAGCAAATACTTTCAACCGGACTCCGCAAAGCAGTACCTGTATATCTTTTTTATCCTCCAATAACTTAGTTGCAACTTCAATTTCAGCAAGAGCTTCGACCTTTTCGTTTCCAAGAGTTTCACCACAGCAAAAGATCAGGTAGAAATAAGAAAAACAATATACAAGGAGTAAAAAAACATTGAACTAAAATTTCATTGTAAAGATAATTTTGACTGACACAGCTAATATCAACTCTCTTAACATATGCTTTGTTAGCTCATGCATACAACAGGACAACTTAGAACCAACTCATTTCTGAGGGAACATCAACTGACAGTAAATAATACATTCATGCTTCTAGATGGACATAACAGTTGATGATGAAACATCAAATGATCAGTCAAAAGCACTACAAAGCAGACACTTCCACCCCTTTGACTGAAATGCACACTTATAACAGCGTAATACATAGAAAATAATGATCAGGAGGAAAGAGAAAAGGAGTTATTTTAGAAAAGAGAAAAAATAAGTCACCATTTCAATTTTGCGTTTTAACTTCTGAGGGGTGTCAATGACAAATTCACCTGGCAGTAGAACAGTATATTAGTAAGTTACATAAAAACTATCTAACAGAACCACTACCATCTACCTGAAGCAATTGAGGGGAAAAACGGAGACAAGGACAAAAAAACTAAGATGACTTACGCATCTTCTTGAAGCCAAAATCATGAGGAATGACTGTATAGAATTGACTGCAACACAAAAATGATGAAAATATCAGCAACCATAAACATGGTTACAAACTGCTCCTGAAGCTTCTAAAATTCCAGAAACAATGTGGTTACGGCTAAGCAGATATGCATTGATCATTGACCATAGTCAGACAATTTGCAGTAGGGATGAAGCAAGCTTACCTGCTCAAATCTTCAAGCAGTGTTCTGTTGGACTGACCAATTACATCAGAAATCTTTTTCAAGACATCATAGCCCTAAACAGAGACAAACCTTTAGTTGAAAAATCCCGAGCAGTTCTCTTTTTCTCTCATTTATTAATCATTACTGATTTGTTTGTCTTGGTGAGTGTAGCAAAGCATGATAGCTGGACTACCAGAGTAAAGCGAACATAATAAATATTAAGGTTCTGACTTCTGAAAGCATGTATCCACTTCCTGCCTAACTAGTTTCTCCCTATACCCTTCAATACTTTGAATTCTCTGTGTGTATTTTTTCCATCTACCCAGCAAAGAGCTTGTGAAAGCCCTCTGTATCAGATTCCAGTTGGGCAATCTACCAACAATATTGAGAATATTCGGCACTCCAGGAGAACACCAATCAAGACCTCAAGTTTTGATGAGGAAATAGTACTGGGGGTCAAACTATATCTCACCAAAAAAAGGCATTATATGATAGAATCAAGTTATATTACCTAGGGAGAAATTTTTTTTTATATTACCTAGAATGTTTCAATTCTATATAGAAGGAACAGAAAATCAGGGGAAATGCTAAAAGGCAAATCAAGTAAAATGGAACCAAGGCAATATCAAAATTTGAAGATAATAAATTTAGGTTTGGTATATGTTTCATATTATTTCCCTTTTCAGTTTTGTTAGTATTAATCTCCTACTATTTTTTTTTTGATAACCGTGGTGTCCGGGCCAGCTTGCACGCACCTCGACTAATTCCACGGGATACCTGTCACCTCCCACTAGCAACAGGTACCAAGGTAACTCTGTCCACCAAGGCTAGGACAGATGGAAAGAAATCACCTAGTGTTTTTGTCTCCGCAGGGATTTGAACTGAGACCTCATGGTTCTCAACCACTTCATTGACCACTAGGCCACACCCTTAACTCCTTACTCTCCTGCTATCTTATTCTTCAATTTTAATATAATACCTTCTGTTCCTTTACTTCAGTTATCATTTTATTGGTGTTGCTATTGTTCTCTTCATCTTTGTATTTGCTATACATGCTTGTTCTTTGGTATTCTTTTTTAGTCTGAGGGTTTTTCGGAAACAACCTCTACACTCTCACAAGGTAGGGTAAGGCAGCGTCCACCCCAACCCCAACCCCCATACCCCACTTGTGGGAATACACTATTCTTTACTGTTGTTGTTGTGACTAGTTTCCATTCACGACCACACAGATTTATTTTAAACAAAAGGAGATAAAACAAAGTAGTTCAGAAATGAGACACTAAAGCATAAATCACACCAGATACTTGCCTTTAAAATAGTTGTTTTGCTCAATTTACCGAGTGGCAACTTGTTAGCATTGTACCCTGTTCAACAATAACAAGAATATATAGCAGTTACAATAGAAGTGATGAATATCAAGATAAAAACCACTATGGTGTAACAAAAGTACTAAACCTATTTCCATCATTTGCTGCCTCATCATATTGACATCGCAAATAAGGGATACGAACTTTGCAATCGGGACCTCCAGCTTAGTCTCACGAGGTTGACTTTTTGGTACTGGGTTGGACTGTCCTTCGACCTGTTTGAGAGATTCATGAAGCCCTCAGATCAGTATACACTACCTTATATTTGTTGCAATGTCAACTTGATAAACAAGAATGGTACTTCAAACCGAACTGCTTATCCATATGATAGAAAATTTACAAGTTATTGCGTGAATTTTTTCACAAATGGACTCAGATGCAACGGCAGAAAGTAGAGCAACATATTCTAAGTTGATGGAAAAATAAATGAGTTCAATACAGTGCAATAGATCTACAAATGCAGAAACAATAAGTTTACTACTCCCTCCATTCCTTTGTATATCCTCCCTTTTCTTTTTTAGAGTCAAACGATACAAACTTGGACCAACATTTTAAGATGTATTTCTTAATCGAATTGAAAAAAGGAAAATTGCAATTTATAGTACTTTTCATATAGTTTATGAATATCTAAATTTTAATTTTTAAAAATTAAATTAATCTAATCTAATTTAGCTTTGAAACTTAGTCAAATTGACTCAAGGAAAATGAAGGGAGCATATAAAAAGGAATGGAGGGAGTACATGATTGTCCCAATAGAGAACAAGCAACTCAAAACAACTTACTGATGACTCTTTCCCATTTTCATCATAGTCCATTTCCAACCAAGCATATTGCTTTGGGTGACAAACAAAATCTTTGCGGTTAGACCAATGGTTCTTGGTCTTCTCATAGAATTTGCTCGCAAACTCAGATGTGGCATCATCAGTGGACGTATAGGGACCATTGATCTTCGTTCCACCCTTTGCACCAACTCTACCCCATCTAATGTAAACAAGGAAATTCCCACCACTATCGTTCTCTGCAATCAGATGAATAGAATCAGGCCAAACAATATGGAGAAGGGTAATGACACAATGTAAACTTCAGCAAGTTTCAAATATCAACGAATTTTGATTGTTTCTATAACATGATGAAGCAAATACAACACCCACGGTTATTCTCAGGGTTGGCCCACCATCAGAAGTAGTCAGATGATTTAGCAACCAATTAACTGGAACAACTTATTATGGTATATATTGCTACAATAGCATAGAAAACCACTTTAAAAGGAAAACAAGGCAACTAGGCAGTTTGCTTCCAACAAATTAAGATATATATGAGGCAACAAATAGAGAATAACCTAGAACTTGAATGATATAAAACTTGTTATTGTTGTTCCCAACATTTGTTTGGTTCAATGTGGCATCATAAATCTCATCGCCCTGCAGATCAACAAGAATTCATTGAATCCAAAATGCAAATGAATTTTTTTTAGAAGAATAAGAGAACCAAAAAAAAAAAAAAAGAAGAAGAATGCAAATACTTCTTTGCAGCCAGAAGCAAAACGTTTCTAAAAGACTTACTTGTTGCAGGACATGGTACCGTGCCTTGATGTCATCTGACAGGTATTGATCCAAAACAGCTGCACCCTTCTTTGTTGCTGTGACCAATTTCTCTGCCTCACCATCCCCAACTGCCAAATATTTTAACAGTTAACAAGACACAATCATTCCTCACTAAAACGAGTAGAAAACCACAACCAAATAGATAGGGTAAGTACTAAGTAGTCAAATTAGTTTAGGCTAAACTGTAGCATTAAGTCAAACAAACCACTTCACTACTTTTCTGTGTTAATCAGTATAATGTAGCGCATTATTACTGTAGTAGACACCAGTATTTATGATAACAATCCACTGTTTAAAAGCTTTCTATAGAGTTCAATTCTACTTGGCATTAAGCTATTCCCTAAAATTCAAAATTTAGCCCCGTTTGATTTAACGGATACTTGAGTCAAACATAGAGTAATCCATTTTGCAAATAAAAAGTTAGACAACCACAAAGCTATATGAAAAGTTTAATAATTTGTAAATGTATCATCTCAAATTGACAAGTCAGTAATACACTTAAAAGTCATTGGTCATAGCCACTTTCTTTCGCACAGCAAAAAAAAAAAAATATGCAACGAAGTAGAAGTAAAATGTGAAAGGTTAAATTACATTCTAAGATAACACTATTTTAGTTTCAACTCAACAATGCACTCAAGCACCATCAAAGGCAGTCAGGGAAAACATAATCCTGCAAACAAGTGCTAAACCAACATAAATTACTCTTCCCTTGGTCTGACTAATCTTAAGAGTGATATTTCACTTAAGATCTCTAAATTTTGGATAGAATTGCAGTCAAGAAACTAAGTTTGGTCCCTAAACAAAAGTAGCTAGTTATGTTAGTGAATTAACTGATGGTTGTATTTCACAAGTTTAACTTAATGACAGTTAAATCGGTACAAATAGTACTAGCTATTAGTCCACCGCAGCAACGCTGTTACTCCGTCCGTTCACTTTGTCTTGTCATGTTTCGCTTCTAAGGGGTCAAACTGTACTTTGACCAACATTTTAACATATATTTTTCACCATATTATTATGAGAAGGATTATAACTTATTGCATTTTTCATATAGTTTTCAAATATCAAAATTTTAAATTCAAAATATTGCATTAATCTAATTCAGATATAGTTAAATTGACCCTCGTGAAGTGAAACACGATAAGTTCAATTAGTCAAATTGGCTCTTGTGAAGCGAAATGCGACAAGTAAAAGTAAACGGAGGGAGTACAATACCTTCAAGATCATCTTTTGACTTGTCATTCGGTGAATCCACAGCAGCAGCACAAAGCCTGTCAACAAGTTCTTTCTTCGTCCCAGTACTGGAAATCCCATGAGAAGTAGCTACCTCCCTTAACTCCTTAACACTCATTTTCTTATACTCCTCCACAGCATTCATTTTCCCTGATCCAATTGAGTCAGAATCATCAACCCTCAATCTCTTCCTATCACCATTCAAATTCATTTTCTTCTTGTTTTCCTCTTCCTCAATAGCCTCCTCCAGTCTCTTTACCTGCAATTTCCCCAATATGAATGCTCAATTTTTATTTTATTTTTCAAATTAGGAGTATGGGAAGGAGAAACGGGGAGGGGATTACAAGGTGGGAATCGAACTCTCATCAACAAGATGAAAGTTCAACTAGCCAACCAACTAAGATTTCCCGGATATAGGTACAAAATTTTGTTCATTTTTTTTTAATAAAAAATAGGGGTAGGGGAAGGAGAAACAGGGAGGAGATTATAAGGTGGGGAATCAAACTCTCACCAATAAGGTGAAAATTCAGCGAGCCAACCAAATGAGCTACTGAGATTTCCTCGATATGGGTACTTAATTTAATTTTTAGTTCTTTTTACAAGGATAAACGGTGAGGAAGATTACAATACGGCAAATCGAACTCTCAACAATAAGGTGAAAGTTCAGATAGCCGATCAACTGAGCTACTAACATTTCCCCATATAGTACACTCAATAAAACCAAGAAATACGGTAAAATAACAAGCAAGAGAAATTCTGGTTCCCGAATAACACTAGGATAAAAATAACTGTATAGTGGATAACAGAATATTGAGTTTGTTAGGTGCTAACCAATATTGGTTTGGTTCCGGTGGTGTTAAGACCGCGATTTGAAAGTTCTTTACGAAGTTCATCCAATTTAAGCTTAGGAATAGTGGCCATTGTTTGAATGGTTTTGGTTGATGAAAAGTTACAGAAGATGATTGACAAGTAGTTATTATTATATAGTGAAGGGGAAAAGCTTGGCAAGGAAGATTGTTGCAACTATTTTGTGCACCGCACGCTTTAGCGCGGGCAACCTAACTTTTCAACTTCCGAAACTGGAAGTCTTCGTTTATTTTAAAAAATTATCACTCCCCTTTCTCTCTCTTTTAGGGCCGTTTGGTAGAATTTATTAAAAAAACTAATGCATGTGTATTATTAATATCTTATTTGATAATTTTTTTCTTTTTATATATTACTAATATTTGCATTAGTTATACACTCCATTTGGTATTAAGGAGGATATTACTAATGCATGGAAATCCATGATATTAGTAATACAATGGATCTAATGCATGCATTAGTATGATTAAAGTCATAATTATCCCTCAAAATCTTTTTCACATCCTTTCCATCATATTTATGGACGGTATTTTAGTAAAAAATATTTTTTTTAGAAATTATACAATTAATATTATTTTTAATACATCAAATCAAATACTGCATAAGTAAAATGCAAGCATAACTAACACAAGCATTACTAATATACTATATTTTGCACTATTCTTATACACCCTATCAAACGACCCCTTAAAGTATTTTTCACTTCAATCTTAATTTTGGACTAGTATGTAACAAAGAGTAACAATTAATGTAATCCTCACATTGATTTCTTTACGAGAACAACATATTCAGTGTATTCCCACAAAATGAGATCTAGAGAGGGTAAGTGTATGCAAATCCGTACCACTAACTCGTGAAGTAGAAGTGTTGTTTCCAATAGACCCCCGGCTCAAGACAAATGGCAGTCTAGAAAGGCTTAGTATAAGAACAATAAATATTAACATAATAAATAATAACAAAAACAAGACTATCATAAAGTAATACTACACTCAATCTATCCGAACAATAAATACTACCAAAAACTATACAAACAAAACACTACACTATGACTATTAACACATGTACCCCTACATTGATTTCATTCAAATAAAAAAAGAACGTTAATTTCTGAAAACTTCACACACTCGAATTGCAATCTTGATGTAACAATACAAGAATATACAGCCAAAACAAGAACGCACCAAAGTCAACGTGAATGCACGTCTGTGGTAAAATATTTGACCTAAAGAATAGGTCGACTATATGGAGTAATAATTATAAGAAATTAAATTTTGACTAGGTCGAAATATTCTAATTTATGTTTGGTACATAATCAAATCATACATAATTGCGAAGACTATCACTACACGCACATATTCATCTCAAAATAGTTGATACTAGTATTTCTTTTTCTTGTTTTAAATTTGTGGCAGATAAAAGTTTTATTGTATCGAATTCATCTTAACTCAATATTTTTTAAACAGAACATAAACTTATTTGTAAAAATTGACAAAAGTTGCAAGAAAAAATAAATTTAAATCCATTCCTTAAAGATACAATGAGTACAATCTAAAAAACATCACAGATTGAATTCATAAGCCTTAAATTTTAAATTCGCCTCCGATTGACTTCAAAATTTATGATTACTAAGCTGTGGATTAGGTCTGGTCAATCGTGAATCAAGTTGGTTATGTACTTATGTCATATACAACATGGCTCAGCATATATGTGCAAATGGTAAATATTTTTTCCTCAAGTACGCAGCTTTCTATTCTCTTTTCCTTCAACATGGAGTGGGGGGGGGGGGGGGGGGGGGGGGTCGTAAATAAAATAACCCATTGGAAAAATAATAATAAGAAAAAAGAAAAGAAGAAAACCATCCATCCTTGTTTAGATTTTTATTGTTTTCTTGCTTACACTATTCACAGATAATATTTAGTCTATTTCACAAAGCAGCGGCCACCAGCTTGGACACTGCATTTTTAACAGAGTTTTTACTAATTGATTCAAAAGTTTGAGAACAAAAGCAAGCAAGAAGCTTCCCAAGAAACATGAAATGTTATTCTGAGTTGCTTGGAGGCTTTTCCTTTGGATGCTTAGACCCATAGTGATCCACAAGTTGGTTTTGATTTGCTAGCTGCGCCTGAAAAAACAAAACAAAATGCTTGAGAAAAGGAGTCCAAGCACACTTGACAATAATGCAACATATAACATGTAGCTATTGAGTTAAACCTAGTGCAACTATAAAGCATGTTTTAATCATTTGTCCTACACCGGTTTAAACATGTGGTATGATAAGACAAAAAATACAATCTGCTTATGGCTCTTGAATCCAGTAATCCAGTGCCTGATTAAATGTTAACCAAAGGCGTAACAGCAACAACAAAATACCAAGTTATTCCCACAAGTGGGGTCTGGGGAGGATGGGGTGTACATTGGCATAACCCCTACCATTGTGGGGTAGAGAGTCTGTTCTGATAGACCCTCGAGCTCAAGAAAATCATTTTTCAGAAAAAGATTTGAAATAAATGCAAAAGTAACAAACTAGGACGAAAATACTGAAGGAAAGTACAGCCAGCATAAAAATATTGAAGATAACCAAAGTAAAGGAAACAACTTGTTAATCAAAGGCCTAACAAAATTCACAGTATAATAGAACCATGAACTAACAAAGAATATACTAATGTTACCAAGCTTCTTAAAGACTGTAAGGAAAATATGAGCATTTTCACTAATACACGGTCTATCTAACATGATCAGCACTAGAACAAGTACTCACAGGAAATAATGTGACTCCTAAATGTCCCCAGGAACATTTTTCTGAAGGAGAACAATCACTTCCCAGACTGACCACATAGATAGCATCTTGAACTTAGAGAGACCTCTCTTTATCAAGTTTTCATGTGTCAAAACAACCACTTTTACTAATGGTCATATGAAGCGGGCAACTTTGTAAGGTATCTTGACCGTCCAAACGTGTTTCCATGGCTCATCGGTAATCTGCGGCTCTGTCAAAAATAGCATCTTGCATCTAGTACCAACTTTTGGTTAGGGAGAAGCATGTTTTTCCATGTAATTCTATATGAATTCCAAAAGGTGTCAAAGAAGGTGTAATCTCACTAGGCTAACCGTTGAGGGGTGATCTTGAGTGCAGAAAATCTTAGAAAGCGAAAGATTGTCCGCGTCAGTTGGTATTACATGCGTAAGGAAGCGAGCAACAACGTGAATCATCTTTTTCTACATTACGGGTTTACTATGAAGCTATTGTGGGATATGTTTAGGTGGTTTGGCACGCCATGGAAGATGCCTAAAACTGTGAAAAAGTTGATGTTCAATTGGAATAGCAGGAAAAGAAGGAGAAGATGAAGGGCTTCGAACTTGGTTCCACTTGCGCTAATGTGGGTTGTCGGGAGAGACAAAAATAGGAGAGCGTTAAAGGAGTTGAGTCGAGTTTCTCCCTGTTGAGGAGTAGTCTATGCTCCCTTATTTTCTTTTCGTGCACACAAAAAGCCTTTCGATGAAGCCTGCGCCCACTAGGAAAAAGGAATAATATACCTTGCCAGAGTTTCCCGATAAGGGATCTTAAACAACATACGAAAAAGCTTCCTTGTTGTATAGATGCTTGGGTGGAGTTTGTAGAGAATCAAGGCTTTTTGTAAATTCTTTACCTTCTGGTATGCCCCCTGTAACCGGCCATTTTGGCCATGACGGCCATGTTTATAAAGGAAATCGCATTTACTTGACCAAAAAAAAAGATCCCTCCTTTCCAAGTTTTGCAATCCCATAACATTAGAACACCTCCTCTAGTGCAGCTAGCTTCCAAACAAGCATGTCTTACCCATCTCCCTCCCCAAATCTAACTAATACATTCCTGACAGTATATGAAGTACCCACTACGTCACACTCATTGAAAGGGTAAATGAAGACTTTTTTCGATATTACTTCCACAGATTCATCGCCAATCACTATTAAAGGGTGCATGCCACTCAATATGTCTCCTTCCCCACACACTGGGATCCTCGATAAGTTCGCTAAAAGTAACGAACCAACACAAAGTTACTCCAAAATAGGCAGGCCACTTACAACTTGAACAACTAACAAGTTCCACAAAGTTAGCCCCACCCAAGCATCCCTAAGTAAGAAAGAATTTGGTTTAAGATGGAAGTGCCATGAGCAAATCTCAAACAAGCACAAAATCTTAACAGTAGAGACAAATGAATAAGCCTGAGGGAACAAAAGCACGAATAATGCCACTCTCACTCTCAGTAGCCTAAAATAAAGAGAATGGTATTAAAAAAATATATAAACAAGGAACAACTAACTATACATGTTGTACCACTATGTAGTTACCACCTTAGATCTAGAAAGCAGAACTTGAGAGAACTCTCATGTATTACCACTGAACAAAGTTCCATGTAAGGTGTTTTAAACTCACAACGTACAAAAATAGCTGAAATAATAGTATTAAGAATTGTAATGCAAAATAAATAGCTAATTAGGAGGTACGAGAATGGGACAAGTTTAGTTAGTAACATGAGTAAGTCTAAAAAGAGAAGTAGACACCAATTTTCAACAACATATAGTTAGCACTTAACTATAGTAGAATCCTAACATTTCACTAACCTCATGAGTGTTAGACTCACAGTGCCATTGCTAAAATAGCTGCAATAATGGTACTAAGAAGTGGTGATGCAGAATAAATAGCTAATTAGAAAGGTAAGAAAATGGGACAAGGTTAATTAGTGATTTGAGGCAGTCGAATATAATAAATCATTCAACCACCATCGAGAACATAGACTTGACCCCAAACAAAAGTAAAATCCTAACACTTCACTAACCTCATGAATCATGTGTTACACTCACTCCAACCTGCAGTTTAGTGGATAAGTTCCTAGGAAATATAGATTCAAAAGGAAAAGTACGGGATGTATGGCCAAGCTAACCACTAAAAAGGAAAGTTACTACATCACCACAGGTTGAGCAAATAAAAAATATTTAAGGAACTCTGGATAACAAAGCAATCACTTGGTTATATTTTGGCTGCTCTCAATTTTCAACAGAACATTCCAATTTTTCATGGACAGCTGAATGATTTCAATTGACCTTGAGTCTTTACACAAATTGCAAATACATTTAAAGTTATAATATTGTCTTCAGGGAAGTTTTTTAAGAAAAATCTAAAAACAATAACAGAAGAGGAATGTAACCTAAAAACAACAACATATGGTGAGAAAGTAGGATGAGAGACAGGTAATAGATAGTACAATAACAGATGAGGAATCTTAATTAACAGGGGCAACGGAAGCTACTTAATGAGGTTGGAAGTTGGAACTTTATTATTAATATGGATGTGGGCGCCTCGAGTTATTCCATGGGATACCTGCCACCTCCCACCAGCAACAAGTACCAGGTACCTCTTTCCACCAAGGTTAGAACAGATGGGAAGAAAACACTTAGTGTTTGTCTCTATTGGGAATTGAACTTGAGACCTTATGGTGCTCAACTCAACTTCACTGAACCTCTAGGCCACACCCTTGGGTGCCCTTTAAATCTAAACTTATCTTTCCTTTCAAACAAACAAAATACAAGAAAAATCATTTCTCGTTACCTTTATTTTACTTTGAGTGAAGAGTCAAAAACACACCAAAAGTATCCCCATCTTTTAAGTTTCATACCTGAACTATCATATGTGCAAGTTTGTCACCTGAACCATCACCAAGTATATGTAAAAACACACCTCAACTATCAACTCTTCCCTTTTCCTACGTGAACGGCGGTGATATTTCAGGTAGGGCACTCTCACACCTGATAGTTGAGGTGTGTTTTGAGAAATAGTTGGTGTCTTGGTGATAGGAAACTCGCTGTAATAACCTAATTATTGCTAGTGAAGGGTAAGTTGGTAATTCAACCAATATAATATGATAAAGGGGATTAGAAGAAAAAGAAAAAAAAGTGGGCCAAGCCCATTTACTTTTCAGATTGTAAGCCACGTTCTAGTGGCTGAAGTTATAGAAAAGTAGGGCAAATTAATTACCCTATTCTGAAAGAAAGCAAGAAACACGGAGAAAATTCTAAGCAATTCTTTAGGCTACTGTTTCTAGTGGTCAGCATCAGGTATATTGGTATTAAATTTTATTTTCATGGGTGGTGTAATCATTAGCCAATAATTGGAATATTTTAAGAATTGAGATTTATAGAGCCATTGTAGGCTATCAAAGGATCTGCGTAACTTTAGCCCACTATTTGCTTTAACTTATGCTACTATTGGTTATTACTTTGACTATGTTTGAGGATACAGTGCATATATGTGGACAGAATTTCCACTATTATGTTTCAACAGTGATATTAAGATAATCTTTTCCGTTAATTCATGGTTTAAGGTGGAGATATTAAGGGTTAGCTCTAAGCTAAAAGTTAGTGATATTGGAATTTGATACCGACTAGTATAATTGATCTTGTTAATTAATATTTTTGATAGATTGAAATCATTAGAGGTTGATTGGTTGGTGTTCTACGCATTGCAAGGTTGGAAATTTGTCGTTAACAAGGTAAGTGAGACTTTAAGCTTTGGATGCTTGCTTTTCAAATTTGTTTTAAAAAATGTGTTTTGTCTGTCCGGTCCATGTGTTGGGACGAGCATGTGCTTGGCAGAATCGGTGGTCTTCAAGGCTAACTGCATATACTTTATGTTCAAGAATACTAAAACTCCCTTTATAAATTATTTCGTGATGGGATATGATTGTGTACTATGAGATCGGGGCATTGCGTATGCTTCCTTGAACATTGTGTATGCTTATTGATTCTACTAGGGCATTGTGTATGCTTTCCTTGAGCATTGTGTATGCTTCTTGATTTAATATGGGACATTGTGTATGTTTCCCCGAGTATTGTGTATACTCTTGATATATTTGGCGCATTGTGTATGTTGCCCAGAACTCATGGTGTTGATCAATTATTTTAATTGCAATTTATGATAAGTACTTGGTGTAATATTTTTATGTTCTTGGCGTGGCTGTATTTTCTAACACTTGTCCCAGGAGTATTTAAAGTAGCGGGTCGAGGATCTTACTGGGTTATATTTATATATAGCTCACTCCTTACTTTCATGTCTACAGATACTGTTGCGGGAGGTGAGACTAGTGGTTGACGATCCGTTCGTGAATATTCTGTTGCTGAGGTGAGCCTTCGCATTATTCGTGGAGGCTGTCGTTTCAGCTCTAGCTATTTTTAGATTATATTTCTTTTCGTTGGGTTTGCATGCCCGAAAGTTGAACTCATGTAACTCTATTTAGATGCTCCATGGTCTTAGAGTGGGATTTGGGCTAGAGTTTATTATTTAAGCTATTGTTGGTGTTCATAAATTGATATGAGATAGTTGATTGGATAATTTCTTTTGCTTTAATGACTATTTTTGGACTTGCATATGTTTTATCTCAATGGTTATAGACATTGTGCGTGTATGGAATATTGGTTCTCCCGACAGGTGGTGTTAGCGGGTGCCAGTCACATTTAGAGGGTATTTTGGGACGTGACACTCGCACACCCAATGGTTCATGTATGAAACTCGAAAAATAAGATACTTTAGGTGTGTTTTTGGCCATTAACTGTTTCACTTTCTAGATGCGATTTTGCAAAAAAAAAAGTATCTTTATATTTGTTCAACGACTTTCTTGATATCTAAAACGAATGTTAGATGATTGCAAATTCCTTCCCAACAGCATCACCCACCAAACTATACAAAAGAAGAATTAGATCTAGACTACTATTCAGAGGAATCTTAGTAGCTTAGTTAGTCGGCTATCTCAACCTTCACCTTATTGGTGAGTGTTCCCCATCTTGCAATCCCTTTTCCTACTCCAAATTCGCCCCCCCCCCCCCCCCCCAAAAAAAAAAAAAAAAAACTAAAAAAAAATCTAGATTACTATCCATAGAAGAAGAAAAATCAAAGAAACACGCCCAATAGTGACCAAATTATACAAAAGAAGATATAGATCAAGTTTACTATTCAGAGGAATTTTAGTAGCTAAGTTAATTGGCTACCTGAACTTTCATCCTGTCGATAAGGATTCGATTCCCACCTTATAATCCCTTCCCCCTACCCCCAAATTCCCCAATTTTTTTAAAAAAAAAAAAAACAAACACGAGAGTGCTATCCATAGAAGCACGTCCAATTGTGACCAAAATTTGGACAAATTACAGGCACATCAACAAATAAACGAGCACATACAAGCGAATCGAGCACAAAGGATAGAAAATGGTGTAGAGAAAAGATTGAAAATTTTACTTTACAAATTGGACAGATGACTTTGAGACCAACAGCACGGGCTTCAAGCTGAGAGCCTTTTCCTTTCTGATTCTTCTCAGCATTTTTCCTCTGTGCCTCGATCTTTTGTTTTCCCCTTGTCATCTCTCCCTCTCTCTATGGGCGCTCACCTACATTTACTGGTTTTGTAGTTGGTGCCCCCAATTTAGCAGATGCTTTTACACCTTGTTTGGTTGCTTCTTACTTCCTCACCGTTTCCATTTGTTTATTTGATTTTGACACTTGACAAGACGAGTTAATTTCCTAAATTGTCACTCAATTTGTGTAAATATTCTATTAAATTAATTTTTATTTGCTTTAGAAAAAATTATCATTAAACTATGTACATCTTTTCAAAATAAGGTAAAACTAAGAAATAGCTAAGGATTTGTTTGAAGAGTCGCAAGAGAAATGAAATTAGATGTAACTACATAGTTTGTGACATGACGTGTAATATGAAATAACAAGTTGATCCTATTAAAGCAAATAAATTAGAACATAAAATATAACATAAATTCAAAATTCAAAGAACAAATAAACATGATACTCTTATATCAAATTTCAACTAATAAATATATATAATTCAAAAGAAAGGGAAGCATAAGTCTATAATCGGATTCAATAATGAAATTCTACGTTAATTCAAATACTAGAATAATAATGTGGTTATGCGCTAAATAAAAAAAATAAAAAATCCGACCAATCATATTGAATCATAAGAAGTAAAGGTTGGAAAATGAGAAGAAGAGAGATAAAGATAAATAATGTAAAATGAAAAGAAAAAAAGAAAAAAGAAATTAAAATAATAGAAACAAAAGAAATTAAAACAAAAACAAAAATTAAAAAATTAAAAAATAATCTTGTAATTACATCATGTAATTGCACTCAATTTTCAACCAAGTACTTCTGGGGAGATTGAGAATTGGACTGTTTAATTTACAATTCCCTTGTGGCTTTCCAAACAAGCCTTAATCCATTTCTTAGTTTCACCTTATTTTGAAAAGATGTACATAATTCAATAACAATATTTCCCTAAAAGAAACAAAAGTTACTTTAATGGGATATTTGCAAAAGTTCAATGACAATTTAAGGAATTAACTCATGACTTGACACAAAGTTTAAAACACTGTAAATAATTTTAAATCTTATTGTGTTAAATTAAAAATAAGTGAATATATTAAAATATTATTTAATCTCATCATTTTAATATGTCAAATGAATATGAATTTTAAAAGAGTTGTAAAGAAATGAAAAGACATTCTTTTAAAAACAAACTAAGAATAAGTTTGGTATAGAGAAAAATATTTTTAAATTTTTTCATATTTTGTTGACTTAAATATTTTCCAAATAAACTTATTTTTCTCAAATTTAAAGAAAACGTCTTTCCTATGTAAAATTTGAGCCAAGGGTTTTTCGGAAACAACCTTTCTACCTCACCTCTAAGGTAATGGTATAGAATGTGTACACTTTACCTTCTCGGACCTCACTTTGTGGGAATATACTGGATATATTGTTGTTGTTGTCTTTCTTACGTAAAATAAGAAAAATATTTTTTAAAACTCTCTTTCAACCTCACCATTCGACCCCAATCTAAGCTCGATCGAGATATGACCTCGACCTCAGACACGACTCGGGACTTGACCTCGACCCAGATCTCAATTCGGAGTTGGAATCAGGTCTCAAGTCAAGGTCAGATCCCGAGCACCAAGTCTCAAATCGGAATCGGAGTCGAAAGTCGGATCCAAGGGTAGAGGTCGAAGTGAGAGCCGGGATTTGGGTTTCAATTCGGGGTCAAAAATTGGCCTTTTGGTCGAGTTCATAAGTTTGAGTTGACATTAAAAGTTAGATTCGAGGGTTAAGATCAGGTCATGCTCGAAGGTCGGGTCAAGTCTCAAGTTGGCTCTTGAGTCGGGGTTGGGATTAGAGTATTTAGTGGGGTAGAGTTCAGGAGTCAGGTTCAGCAGTCGGGATCAGGTTCTGGGATCGAGTCTCGAGTCGGTTCTAGGGTCTGATAGATTTTGGGTTATGGTTGGGAGTCGGATATCAGTTCAAGGTTTGGAGTCATAGTCAAGAGTCGGATTCTAAGTTATAGTCGGGGTCACCAATAATGAAAAAAGTTTAAACAATTCTTCAACAAAGCAACCACAAACCTCTGTGAGGCATCGATAAAATTAAGCGGACACTCAAACTAGCCGTAGTTTAGTAACTGTGAATTAGGGTTATAATCAGAAACTACGATGACTACGACGCCAGTAAACTCCACAGTGGTGTAGAGACATAATAACTACAGTTTGATTTGTGAGGAGAGGAAAGATATGAAGAACGAGAAGAAAGGAAACTCTTTTCAAATTTTTTAATTTTGTGGGGTTTGTTTGATGTTGTATGTGTTTTATAAATATTTTGTTCCTATATTTTGAAAGTGGAGAGTATTTTGATTCATTGTAAATATTAGTTTTTTCTAGTATATCTAAATTACAGTTATAAAATTACATTCATTTCTATGTGATTCAATTTCCAATGATTGTGGAGTAGTATTTTGAGAAAGAAAAAAAATAAAACATAAAATCCTGACGAAAAGGTTCTAACCGAGGACTATTAGGTCCATTGGATTAGTTTAGACTCATCAATACTAGCATGCGTTGGAATAAATGAGATTTATTCACCCTCAATCATAAATCTCATGTTCCTGCTCTAGAATGAAAAATCTTTTTATTCAATATTTCTTCCTTAAATATGTCTTATATAAAGGATGCTCTTAGTACACTTGTAATCTTTGAAGAATATAACTAACGTGCTAGTTAAAGACTATTTTAATATTATCCGAAGGCAAGAATGTATCTTGATTGAGAGTCACTTCAAATGAGTCTAGCCAATAGATGTGTAGCTAAATTTTAAGTATACCTAATTTTTTTAAAAATAAAACTAAGTATTACCTTCTTTGTTTAGTTCACAGACAAGTCATGTCGGCAATTGATAATGTAATACATGAACTCTTATGAAACGACTTATAATTTAGAAATTTTATCGTTGAACTAAAGAATTACCCTTTTTTTTTTTTTTTTGATTTCCCACATAAAAATTCACGGAACATTCTATTTGACCGTGCTTCAAATTGAACTTATATCCACTTCTCTTTTTTTAAAAATCAGCTAAATTTAGATAAACCTATTAATTCTTCTTCTTCTTTTTTAGGCTTGTTGTACAATAATATTTTTTGAACTTATAGCAATTGATGTATAATGCTTTGAGCATTTTGAATATAAAAAATAAATTTAAGTTAAGTGAAGGTTGTTGAAATTTTTTGAAAAATAATGACAAATTACTGTTATCGTAAAATATGGTCGTTAGATTTGTTATTATTTTGAAAAATTGATCATTGAGTTTGTTCTTTATGACATTTGGAATTTATTTAAAATTTGAGTTCATTTAAGATAGATTTGAGTACTGAATCGTTGAAAGAAGGATAAGTAGATGTTTTTGGATAAAAATTTATTCACTTGAATTTCATGCCAATATGTTTTAGAGTACATCCCTCATATGTCTAACTTCTGGCTTTGTCTCTACCACAACTTCAGTAAAATATGTTTAAAATTTGACATTGTCAATGTTACAACTTCAATAAAAATGTTCAAATTCGGCCATAACAAGCCTTTATATGTTCGAATTGCAATAATGATATGCCTGAATTTTTGTCTTGGCAAGACTAGAACTTCAATAAAAATGTTCGAAGTTTGGCTGTTTCAAGACCACAACTTCAATAAAATTGAACAAACTTTTTTGCAACTTCAGTCTTATATGTCTATGTTTGAAAAGAAATTCACTTCAATTACAATTTAAATAACAACTAGAAATTGGATATTTCATTTCTTACTTGTGTCTAATATTAAATTTGAGTTCGATTAATTTATATTTGAATGGAAATTCACTTTAGATGGCGAACGTTTCATACCACATACAATTGAAGGACAACTCAAAACATAGATCTTTGATTCAAATTGAAGGACAACTCACCATTTGACCATAATATTTAATGATGCTAAATAATGAACTTTACTAATTAATTGGTTTCAGATTTTTTGGGCTAAAAAAATCTGAAAGTCTAACTATATGAATTATCATGATTTCAAGTCTTGTTATTTAAATAGTTTATTTTCTCCTTGTTTTAGATGCCTTTATTTTTGGGAAAATTTCAATTATATACAGAAAAATAAAATATTTACAAAAAAAGTAACCGACTTTTCATTTACAGAAAAAATAGCCAAAAAGGGTCATGGACTCAACAGAGCTCAATTCGGCCCAAGACCATTAGACCATGTTTGCTTCTTCTTTTTCTTTTTTTTTTCAGCATTAATTTTTTTTAAAAAAACTTTTTTTTTGCAGTTTTTTTTTTTGCTGCTTTTTTTTTATATATAAAAAAAACTTTTCCCTTTTTTTTTTCAAAACTTTCTCCATGCAATTTTTTCATGTATCAATATTGTATAAATAGTGTATAAACATGTATATATGATATACAAATAGTTATGTAGTGTATATATAATGTATCGATATTGTATAAATAGTTATGTACTGTCTATTTAATGTATCGATACTGTATAAATAATGTATAAATGTGTATCGATATTGTATAAATGATGTATAAATGTATATCTATATTGTATAAATGATGTATAAATATGTATATATGATGTACAAATAGTTATATAGTGTATATGTAATATATCAATGTTGTATAAATAGCTATGTAATGTATCAACATTATATAAATGATGTACAAGTGTGTATCAATATTGTATAAATAATATATAAATATGTATTATGTTGCAGCAAAAAAAGTTCAAAAAAAACAAGATTTTTTTTAGAAATATAGTCATGCAAAAAAAAAAAAAAAAAGTTAAATGTTGCAACAAGATTTTGCAGGGAACAAAGACAAAAAAAAAGTTAAAACGGCGCACAAGAAAATGGGGCAATTGGCGGACTGGCCATACCATTTGTAAATAATTTGGCCGAAAGGCCATTTCAAGTAATAAGTTTAGCCAAAAGGCTATTTTAAGTAATAAAAAATAAGTGGGTTATTTTTTGTGTAAAAAGTTTATCTCAATGGACATTTTGTATAATTTTCCCTTTATTTTTTGTATTCACGCAAATTCTTATTTTATATTTATCATGTATAATTTACTTTGCAATATAACTCATGAACATATCAATTCAAGTTAGAAGTCAGATATAATTGCATTTGCAATATAAAACTTTACAGAAAATGACAACAATTGTATGCACCAAATAGTTTTGGTCCTTCAAGTTCGTTGAAATTGACACTTTAGTCTTCATCAAATATTTATAAAATTCTGTCAATACACTTGACGAGAACTATAGAAAAAACGAAAACTAACATAAACTCATATTTAGATGTACAATTTTCATAGTTTCTGTTATTTTGTTATTTTTTTTGAATATGATATAATTTTTGTAGGTGTACTTTTTGATATATATTTTTTATTATCTAATCTAATTTTTAAGAAAAATAGCTCAAAACACACATAAATTATGAATAAAATTGCAGTTAAACACTCTAACGTAGTGTAGGTCTTATAACCATCCTGGATTATTTTATAGTGTAATATTAAGGGTATTATTAGGTTAACTCGACCGGCAAGTGAACACACGTTTAAGAAACAACAGATTAAAAATGAAAAAACATACAGGAAATTTCAATCATTTGTGTGATTTGATCAATAATCGTGAAGATAAAGTTAGAGAGTTTTTAGAGAAATTCTAAGGTTAATGAAAGATAAATTAACAATAATGAGAACTAACCCCTCTTTTTGATAGCGCATGTAAGCTTCCACTTTAGCTCGAGTGACTTAGTGGTTTAACTAAACTAATAATATCCTTAATATTACACTATAAAATAGTTCAGAGGGGTTATAGAATTCCCGCAAAGTTAGAGTGCGTAACAACAATTTCGCTCAAAGTTTATATGCGCCTCGAGTCATTTTTTCTAATTTTTATGGTGCATATTTTATGAGTCGATGAACCTTTCTTGTATTTATGATTATGTTTTTTCAACTATTTCGTCGAAAAAAATATATTTAAGAAACTATTTTTGTTATCCCTTAAAACTTTACTCCAAAACCAAAAATGTTAGTAATAGAGTGAATTTTTCGTTAACCAAACAAGAAAGTATTTGGTTTTTTTTTTTTTTTTTTTTTTTTGAGATGCACTTCCAAAAGTTGGTCGACCAAAATTACTGTAGCTTGTATCCCCCACCACTCCCACGCCAAACACCCAAAGCGTCGGTCGCACGTATGAAGAGTCACTCTCTCACGTGCCAACCCACTCCACTCTCATTGGTTTATCCACTTTTAATTTCCACAACACTGCCCTTTCATCCTCAAAATCACAAATCTATCTTACATTCAATTCAACACAACAAACATTTTTTTTTGTTACTCCCTCCGTTTCATTAGACGTAACTTAATTTGATTGGATAAAAATTTTTAAATAGGAGAAGTTTTGTAAAATTTATGATCTAAAATAAGTTATAGATATTTATATGATTACAAATTATTTCATTTATGATGAAGTAAATATTTTAAAGTTAAATAATTATTAAATATCTTATAAATTGTTACTGAGTAATTAATTTTTAGTTCAGTGTATAAAATTTATATACGTGTGCTAAGTGTATCGTACAAACAGCCAAAATTAACACTCTGTCATAGGCTTAGGCTTTTGTGTTTTCCTTTTTTATTTTCTTTTTCTCTCTCTGTGTAATGTGTATAGTGTTGTTTTGTATGTATCTTTGTACTTGCAACTTTACAGCTCAAAGTTCCATTTTCCTATCTTTCTTTCTTTCTCTGTCTGTTTTGAGTGTAGCTGGGCAATGAATGTTGTGTACTCACTTGCAGATCGAATCTAGCATTTTTCAGGTACTGTTTTTATCTGTGTTATGTAATTTTTTAATTTTTGTTTATGACACTTTTCTTTTAGAGCTTTTATTGGATTGTACTGAGTGCTTAGATGGGGGTACTTGGTTGTTGGCCTAAAGGGGTTTTGGTGGCTGTGGTTTTGTTAGTGTATGTATGCATAAAGCTTTGATCTTTCTTTGTTTGTTTGGATGATTTTATTCTTGGGATTTTAGTGGATTGTGCTGAATGCTTTAATGGGTGTACACTGGTTCTGGGATTTGGTAATGGTGGGCTCATGTTTGCATTTTCAGGTACTGCTTTGTGTGTGTTTAGTATGTTATAAAGCTTTAATTTTTGTTTGTTGGTTTAAGATGGATGACACTTTTTCTTTTTTAGAGCTTTTATTGGATTGTACTGAGTGCTTAGATGGGGGTACTTGGTTTTGGCCTAAAGAGGTTTTGGTTGTTGTGATTTTGTTTGTGTATGTATGCATAAAGCTTTGATTTTTGTTTGTTTGTTTGGATGATTTTATTCATTGGAAATTTGGTGGATTATACTGAGTGCTGTAATGGGTCTACACTGGTTCTGGGATTTGGTGACGGTGGGTTCATGTTTGCATTTTCAGGTTTAGATGACTTTTTTTAGAGCTTTTGTTGGGTTATACCGAGTTGGTTTTGGCCTAAAGGGGTTTTGGTGGTTGTGGTTGTGCTTGTGTAACAGTATGCATAAAGCTTTGATCTTTATTTATTTAGATGATTCTCTTCTTTGGAAATTTTGGTGGATTATACTGAGTGCTTTAATGGCTGTGCACTGATTCTCGGATTTGGTGACGGTTGGTTCATGTTTGCATTTCAGGTTTTGACTTTGGTTTTTTCTGTGTTAGTGTGTGTATAAAGGTTTGATTTCCGTGATGTTTGTTTAGATGGGTGTTTTGCTGGATTGTATTCAAGGCTGTGATTGGTGGACGTTAGTTTTGTGGTTTTATGTATGTGGCTGGTTTTTGTGGGATTGCTGTAACTCTGTAGTTCCAGTAGATGAATTTTTGGCTTAAAGGCTGAATGTGTTCCGGTGAAGTGGAAATGGTACTTTTAATACTCCTATATTTGGTTCATGATTGTAATTGGTTTGATTTCTGGTTAGGGTTTGAGTAGTTAAAGGTTAAACATATGCCGCCACTAAGATTTTTTTTTTTTTTTTTGAGAAACTTATATTATAAACAAAGGACAAACTCCATGAGTTGTCCAGTAATACTTACAAACAGTTTACAAAAAAAGTCACAGAAGAGTAAAACTAGCCTCCTATGAATTCATAAGTAATCTAAGATACTGGGAATATCTTCTTCTTTTTGAGGATATTCATGTTTACACCAAAAATAGAAAAGAACCAAACAATTCATCTTCATTTCCTGTAAAGAACAGCTCTTGTTTTCGAAACATCTTTGGTTCCTTTCTAGACAAATGGTCCACCATATGCCGCCACTAGGATTCTAGGAACTAGTGTAATACATGTTAGAATGCTGTTATATTAGAAATTTCCTTGTCTAGCTACATGAAACAGATTCCTGGTAGTCCATGTCTCCATGAAAAGTGCTAATTGACTGAAGTGAGAAGCATGTTGATCGGGCATTTAAGAGGATGGGAATTGACACGATTTCGTCGGAACCATTAAATGAGATTAGTGAAACCACCATTTTGAAATTGAGCTTATTCACAAACAGTGTTATCAAGAGAAAAAAGAGTAAAAAAGCTCCAAGGTCCATAGGAGCTTACGGAGCTTTAAGCGCAAATAAAGCGTGGGCTTTAATGAAAATAGGCGCAAAGGGAGAAAAGATACAAATATATATGTTTAGTCCAAAACTAATAATTATAAGCTTGAATGACAAATACATGAATAAAGAAATTGAAAAAATTACGATAAAGTGAAATATCAATTGTTTAGTGTTGCCTTTTCAGAAGAGGCTCATTGGAAATGAAAAGTATGTCTTAGAACCTTGATGAAGACACTGAAGCGCATATTAAGCGAGGCGAAGTGCTCAACACGTTTTGAGCCTCGCTTCAGGGCTTAAGCGCGTCTTTGATAACACTGTTCACAAGAATGGTACTCAAAGTCTCTTGTGAAACCACCATTAGGAAAGAGAATTGTTGGATGGAAATGGTTTCGTCAAGAAAAAAGAAGGCATTATAGGGGTTGAATCTGCAAGGTATAAAATAGTGAAAGGGTGCGATTATGCCGTCATAAATTAAAATAGTTTTATCCAATAAATTTAGAACTTGAAATAAATTGAAACACAAATTTCTTTATTGTACTAAAATCAATCCAGAATTGTAATCTTGCAATAATCAGTTCATTTTTAGTGTTAACTACTTTAATGGCATTTTTGTTATTTTAAAAGAAAATAGTGCTTATCAACATTTTTCACAAACACAGCTACTACTTATTTTAAGTTTCAGCACCTCTAGACAAACACGTAATTGCTTCATTTTAAATTCAGCCCCAACACTTCAAAAGTGCTTTTAAACCCAAGTGCTTTAAAGCTACTTTTATTAAGCTAATCCAAATGGGCATTCTGGTCTGCTTGTTTAGCTTAGTCTTCATTCCACATGATAGATAAAGTGCCATTCATCGACTACAGATATACCATGAGAGGATAAAACACATTAATGTGACGTGTCACTTTATTTGGGAAACCAGGGCTAAAGGAAAGGTCTATGTTCAGAAGATCAATACTAGAGACAATCTTGCTAACATGTTTACAAAGCCTCCAATTGCCAAGATCAAGCTTTGCTTAGTATTTATGAAAATTGATTTGGCCCATTAGGGGTTTTGTGGAGAAGATGGAATATATTTGCTATATCATCCAAAACTAGACCAAGGTGAAGATTTGTAATATGGCCTATTCTTAGTATTCTTGGATAATATTTGGCCAAACAATTTAATTACTGTTGGTCAAATATTGACCACAATAAACTAAGCCTTTTCTTGGGAACAATATCCGCTCACTTTAGCATATTGTTTCGACGAGAAGTGAAACTGAATAGATTAAATTTGGAGATTATGGTCACTTTCTGAAGATAAACACCTGAGAGTTAGACCTTTAGTTTGATTTGAAGGAAGTTGCATGATTATATTTTGTTAACCAGTCTGCAAACTGAAGGGATTATGTGGATATAGCATGGTCCTGCTCTGGAGTTTGTAGTTACTCTCTGAAGATAAAGAGCTGATCCTAGACTTTTAGTTGGAACACTCTTGGATAGTACACTTATATATAACGAAATTGAGGCTAAAAAAGAAGATAAGAATGGCATGATTATCCTTGATCAACGAAGGTTTGACAATCACCTTGGGGTGGGTAATGTGAATGCAGCAAGATCCAGGCAGCTAAGTAGCATTCTTTGAAGCTTGATTTAGGTAGAAGGGAGAAGACTTGAAAATTCAGTAGCCTTCTTCCTTGATTCACACAATTCATGTATATTTCAATCATTTTGCTGAATTTTACAATACACATACCCAGTGTAATCTCATAAACGGGGTGTGGGGGGGTAAAGTGTACGCAGACTTTACCCCTAACCTCGTGGAGGTAGAGTCTGTTTCCTTTTGGCTGACTTTTCTCAACTAAATTTGTTCTCTGTATTCCACTTATGTATTCTATAATAGATGTACTGAAGTTATTTGGTTATCTAGTAAGGGGTCGTTTGTAACCATGGTTTGATTTAATACCATTTTGGTAGTGTTTTCAACTTATGTAAAAATAATACATGCATTAGTTATACATCCTATTCAGTATTATAGGGTGTATAAGTAAACATAGCAGTCCATGGCATTAGCAGTACCAGTGTTGTTAACACATGAATAAGCATGGTTTGAGACATAATTGCCCTTGAATACACCAAATCAAACAGTGTAAGAAATAATCCCAGCACAACTATTCCTAGCATAACTAATGTCAATTTTCCTAATATGCCCTATTTAGTAATTCTTATGTAGTAAGCCTCGAGGTGATGGGGCATAAGCCTCATGGATCCTTTAATTTTTAATATTTTATAAATTAATATAATTAGAAATAAATATTTTTAAAAGAGATAAATCACCAAATTTACCACATATTGTACATTTAAAAGAGAGAAAAAAAAGTAAATAACTTGAAAATTAGTCAGTGTGTGACTTGAAAAGAACTGAAAGAAAAAAAAGGAACTAGGAAGAAGAAAGTGTGTACCAAGTACCTTCTTGAGTAGCGGCGCCGTCGACACCCACCGGCAAATACGTTTGAAAGTGTGACTTTTAAGTTTTCTTTTACTTTTGATTTGAGTATTTAGGTATTTTACAATAAAATATTTTAGTATTAAGTTTAAATTAGGAGTTTGATAGGAAAAAATCGTTTTACTTTGTAAAGTTTTCTGGGCTTACGCCCCAATGCTTAGACGAATGCCCCAAATTATGGGGTGACTCCTTTTGATACTTTCGCCTCCCCACAACGCCTCTGTGCGTTTTGTCTATGCCTTACCTCGAGGCTCGCCCGGCAAACGTCTTTTAAAACACTGATTCTTATTCACCCTACCAAACGATCCCTAAGAGTCTTGGGTCGCAAAAGTACAATGGAAGACTAGTAATTTTCTTGGTATGACCATCCTACTCTATGTTGTGGAAGTTATTCTAGATTTCCAGTCCCAGATGTAGCTTTCACATGAAGTACATGATTCCAGAGGATAATTTAATGTTTTCCGTGCACTTTTTATAAGGCAGAAGTGCCAACTACATATCAGTGTAGTGTCAAAACAGTAGGAAATAATTTGCACCGAACTGTGAGAATTATCTATACATTTTCTGTTTATGTTTTTCTTCATTATTTCATTCATAATAGTTTCCTTGATCGTTACAGGATTCTTTCTAATATCTTTTGCTTTGTTTGTGTTCCTCCAGGGAGCATTTCTCGTTTTCCATTGCTGGTTTCTTGGTGTTACATCTTGTTTACTGTATGTCCGAGGGAACCGCAGCGCAGCCTAGTCTGCCAGATGTTCTTCAGTAGCCTTATTATGCTTGACCAACGCCGAGATGGGCAGCTTCTCTTTGAAAACTCCGGATCTGTTGTTTTTAACTGTGCTGTTGCTTTGCATTTTCTCAAGATTTGCGCTTGCACTCAATCCTGATGGTACGATGCTACTCTTTTCTTCAGAATTTGTCTATTTAGTTACAGGCTAGGCGCTAAGTGATTTTATATAATGAGAGTATGATAAGATATTTAACATGCTTGATCCAGATGATATAACAGGTCTAGTTCCTTTTCCAGTTTCCTAAATCAAGGGCCAGTATATTTCTGTTATTTAGTTGAGATGATTGCGGGGTGATTGTCATTGAAGCTTGTTTCCCTCTCATAATTGGATTTTTGCAATCTTCTGATGTTCTAATGCTGTTGAGTTTCTTTTCAGTTGTTACTTTATTCATTACATGAATGTAATGCTAATACGGCCTCACTTGATAATTGATTAATATCTGAATCTTGTTCCATCTTGTAAGAGTTACGGTTTAGTCCATACTCTATTCTTTTCTACATCTTTGCAGGTCAAGCGCTTGTCAATTTTAGGATCTCAATAACTGGTTCCGATGGCATTCTTGAGAAGTGGAGACCAGAAGATTCTGACCCATGTGGCTGGAAAGGAGTACAATGTGACCCAAAATCAAAGAGAGTTACATCTTTGTGAGTATCTGTATTATTATTAAAACATCTCTGCCGGTGATGGCATTTTTGTGGTTCTAGTTACTTTTAACATATTTATTTTGGGCTCCATAATTCTGAAATATCTGAAACATTTTGATTTAAAATAACACTATATGAATGCTGAGAATCCACAGTAGTTGAGATATAGTAATTTCTGGATCAAATTGGATATTTGATCTTGTAGAACTGAATTACAGGTGATCTTGACTGTATGTGGAAATGGTTTTCGATCGCATTATGTTGGATTTTTGTAGGGCTGATCCTCTAGCACCATTTTACAGTGCTACTTGTCAAATGGCCTGAGTTTGGTATCTTCATCTGAATATCACTACAAAACTTTATCTCTAAGAAATTTTGTATTTAAGATATGAGTTGCTTTCCATATTTTGTATTGAACTAATTAGAGACTAATTTAACTTAGAACACACTGATACTTTACTTCTAACATAGCCTATTACATATTGAGGTCTACTATTTTAACTACTACACTTTTTGTCTTCTGATCATCCAGAAGCCTTCCTAATCACAGACTGAGTGGATATTTATCGCCAGATATTGGGAAGCTAGACCAGTTGCAGTTTCTGTATGCTTCTTTTCCCTCCTCTTCTCGTTTTTATTTACTGTCAGTACCACTATACTATGCTAACACAAGTCTACGCAAATGCAGAGCTCTTCATGACAATAATTTCTATGGGACAATTCCTCCTGCATTGGGAAATTGTACAAAGCTGAAATCTTTGTAAGTTTTGCAATGAACTTCTTTGGCGTGTCCTGCATATGTAATTCTCTTCTATTATTGAGGTGCTTGAGTTTCTACTATTAAGCACTTGTGTGAATATTTTTTGAAATGGAAGCACTTGTGTGAATATGAAGAACTCCAACATAGTTTAAATGCTATTTGGAGGACTTCCTGGGGATACAATATCCCATTTTCAGCTGCTCCACAGTCCCACTTTCCACCTCTTCCTTCTTCCCCTTAACCTCACTACCATCTGAATCATACTAATCCTGAACCTCATGACTAAATTTTCAGAGGAAACTTGCATTAATACCCTGGTTGGAATTTTGTGATCAGTCATTAAGAGAATTTATGCATGATATTATGGTTGATCCTCCTTTTGCGAAGGAGCAAGGATATTTATACAAACAGTAAAATGACATTTTGTTTTGTGGAGTTTAAGCATAAAAAGTTGAGTGCAACATTCAATATCCCTATGGAGAGTGGCTGCATTTTATCGTCACACTCTTTTACTCCCTCTATTTCAAAATAATTGAATTGTTGAGGTAATGCACACATATTAAGAAAAAAAGAGTAAGACATAAATTAGTCATTTTTTTTCATTTTTGCCCTTTTTAATTAATTGTCAAACTATTTTTGAAAAGTAAAAACATTAATCATCAAAACTACTCCCAATAATCACTTATGTGATCAATTTATTCCTAGTGCAAAATTCAAAACGTGGCTCTTAGAATGACTAAACGTCTCAATTGAACAAATTTTTGGAGGTAAAACCTTAAAAATTTAGATTTTGAGACAAATTTAAAAATTTAATTTCCCTCTAATTTTTTTTTATAAAAAAGGTTTACTTTAACATGATTCTTAGTTAATTTAACATGGCTACAACACAATTTGATCTAAATATTCCATTTGATACAAATGAACTTCCTGACCTCAATGTTGAAGTAGATCACAATGTTGATGAAAATTCAGCCATATTAACGTAAGAAAGTTCCAAGAAAATTAAGTCCAAAACATTAATCAAGAAAATTAAGTTGTAACTGAAGGGTAAATATGGAAAAAGGTCTTAAAAATTCTCTTGAACTTTGAACAATTCAATATTTTGAACTATAAAAAAAGTCTCAACAATTCAATAATTTTGGAATAGAAGGAGTAGTTCATGTGTAGATTAATCACTTCATCTCCGTTCATGTTGCACAGCCATCTTGTCATTGATAGGTGTTGTAGACTCTAGTCCTTGTATGCTGCTAATCTTGATATGTCAAATAGAACAAATTAAAGCTGTATTCTTTTTTAAAAAACAAACAAACAAAACTAAAGCTGTATTTTGGTTTTGATATGTTCAAGAGAGGTTTGAGCGGCTTTTTTTGTTGGTGTTGCTTTAGAATTTGAAATTACAAAGTTAATCATGTACATGCTAGCTAATTTTCTAGGAATTTTATTTCTTTTATGCAGGTTTCTACAGGGTAATTATTTAAGCGGATGGATTCCTGCTGAGTTGGGAAACCTTCCTGAGCTTGAGCATCTGTAAGACTTGCTGTCTCATACTTTGATTCTATTTTTCTGTGCATGCTGTTCTGCAGGTCTCAAGCTCCTGCGTGGTCTGTTCACCTTAATTTGCATAAGCAAGCATGATATTTGGATAACATTTAGGTTTTTGTAAATGATTGTACCCATGCAACTAAAATATCTATCTTTATATAGACAATCCTTGAATAAAAGATACAACCTTTTCCATTTTTGACTTCTGGCAGTTTGCACTTTCTAAAACTAATACCTTGGTGAGCTTACACACCTTCCACCATATAAGTTGGAGGTTCAAATGCCACTTTCAGTCAAAAGTGGTTCTACTCCCCCTCAGCCCATATAACAACTAAGTAGAAATAAAAATAAAAACTTATTATTGCAATTAGATTCTTGTTGCTCTGTGGTTCTACTACTTACAGTCAGCCCTTCGTTAGGTTTGCTTTATCAATTCCTGCCTACCCTTCTTCTCAGTGCCAATAATCATGCTTTTGCCTGTCCCGTCATCTCACACAAACTACAATTCAACTGTAGGCTTGCCGTATGAGCTTCTATTCTTCTTTTACTTTTTAAGATATGAAGGTATATTTTTCATATTTTGATTGTTACTACACTCCATTGTCCTAAATGGCCCAGCCTTGGGCCATTGCCCTGCTATCCTGTCATCTTCCTTGCTAATTTGAACATCCTTCTTGTGCATTTTCCCTCCCTCTGACCATGAAGAGTCTTCGAACGAGAGGCAGCTACGGAGATTCATTTGTTCTATTGTCATTGCTCCATTGTCTGGAGTTGCTTGTATGTCCCGTGGTGGTATCAGCTTCTCTACTGATGCAATAACTGGTGCTTCACATTGTAGCATCATTGTGGTCTGAGATAACTGGAGGATTTCATGAATTAGCTGGCAGGATTTATAGTGAAGAGGGACCATCATATCAAATGATTTCTACTGCATGTCTCATAGCTTAGGGATCTGGTTCTTGGAGTCCCGAGTGTTTTTCTTTCTATACTGGTGCAACTTTCTTCCCATGAAAGAGCAAAGGAAAGTCATGCATACTTTACCTCTTTACTGTCCCAGGAAACGTTGTGAAACCTAATTGAGAAATAAAAAAGGGTTTACATAGCAGTTTATCAAAAAAAATAAAGAGGCTTTAACAGAGGAAAAAGTGACATTTTCGCTTGTGAGTTTGATTTAGTCTGGGTGAAATTACCTTTTATATCTTGTAACTTGTTATGCAAATCTAATTGACCTGTCTCAATTCTATGCAAGTGATAGATTGTTGAGCTTAGTAATTGCTTCTACAGTACAACCAATTGATGTTGTTTTGGTTACTTTTGCCAGAGATCTTTCGAGCAACACTCTCAGTGGATGCGTTCCACCATCCCTTGGCAAGCTGAACAATCTTGGCAAATTGTGAGTGCTCTAAAAGTTCTTTTCACGTAACAATAACTTATAGTGTAAAATGTTACTCAAGGGGTGAGGTTGGGTTGTGCCTCTGAATTAATATTTGTTGTTTCATGTTAACAGCAATGTGTCAACAAATTTCTTGGTTGGGCAAATACCTTCGGATGGACAACTTGCCAAGTTTGGAAATGATTCGTAAGTAACACCAATACAAAAATTCCTTCTTGTTAAAGGGCATTTGAATTTTCAAAGCATCTATGGAATCTGTATTACTTATAATCATTTCTTTCCTCTGATATTCTGCTTGGTTTATGTATTGTTGACATAACTAATGTATATCTATATCGTTGGCAGCTTCACTATCAACTCCATATTATTTCTTTTTCAAATATCAGTGTCCTTGTGTTTCCCAACTGCTGTTTTCTGGAATCCACCCAAAAAAATGTAATCAATTCGGGGATGACAATGAGGTTGTTGGCTTAATTGTCAATTGCATTTGAAATTAGGATTGAGGTCCTCAAATTCTAGAAATTCCTTAGCCACACTGGTTAGTTAATTGTGTATAAGTGAACATGAAGGGTACCTTTGATACATCCATTTGCTTTTGATACAGCCATTTCTTGAATCTTGAGTAGTACCTATTATTGGAAAGGGGAGAAAGAATTGTTATGGATTTACACGTGCACAAAATGGCTGCCTAATATGATTTTGACCTAAAAGTTTAATTGACAACTTAAGCACTGATTGGCTTGATTTACATGATCTCTGATTTACATTTATGACAGCTTTCTTGGAAATCGTAACTTGTGTGGCAAGCAAGTCAGTCGGGACTGTAACACTGGAGGTTCTTCAGGTTCCGGCTCCCCGGTTGCAGGTAAATGTTTACCCATTATCAACATAAAATAATAGTCAGATATCAAGTCCAATTTTCTGTCTGTAAGGGTGAGTGCATATGCCAATATTGACAGAATCATTTCTCATCTACTCAAGAACTCCTAGTGACAGAATCATTTGCCTCCAGGGCTTAGTTCAAGTGGCAAAGGTTGAGGGACTTGTGACTTGGGTCATAGGTGCCATCCCTGCGCCATGTGAAATAAGCCTGGTATTTAAGTGGAAAAGGTGTAAAGGGGTGGACCCATTATCCCTTAGTTTTGAAGGTTGCGGTTGGTCCTAAGGGACCCCAACAGATTTGGCGGTCTCAAAAAAAAGGACTCCTAGCTCGCCTTTCAGCTGCTAAAGATAACGACTTATCCTTTTCTGAATTTCCTAAATCAACTAGACAAGAGAACATAACAACAACATACCCAGTATATTCCCACAAAGTGAGGTCTGGGGAGGGTAAGTGTACGCAGTTCATACCACTACCTTAGAGGTGAGATAGGGAGGCTGTTTCTGATAGACCCCAGGCTCAAGACAAAAACAGTCTAGAAGTAGACAAGATAACATGACAAGTATAAATTATTGTTTTTGTAGGTATTCTAGATTTCTTTGTTCTTCTAAAAATGGAAGACCTTATTTACGTTCTTTTTCTGCTTGTCTCTGTATTTTCATATTCTTAATTTTCTAATATATGAAGGTAACTCATTGTACTGCAATAGCTACAACTGCCTTTTGATTTTGTGTAATTTATATTGACTAGAATCTCAAATGATATTTGTGAAGGATTTGTTCATCTGTCAGGTTCTAGCAAGAAAACTTTTTACTTCAAATGGCGGAATCATTTAAGTATGCGGATTCATAATTTTAGGTAGAAGCACTATGTATTGAGAGCATGACCTGATGAAATAGCTACTTGTCTTTGGATGCATAACCTTTTCTAGTGCTTCTTTTGTTTCTCTGTTTTTTTTCTTTTCATCATTTCACTTCCTTCCTTTCAAGTTTCATGGTAATATCTCATACTTTCCATGTTTCTCAGCCCAAAACCAAAGTAAGAATGGTCGACTACTTATAAGTGCATCTGCCACTGTGGGTGCGCTACTTTTGGTGGCACTTATGTGTTTCTGGGGCTGTTTCCTTTACAAGAGACTGGGTAAAAATGATGGCAAAAGTCATGCAATCGATGGCACAGGTTTTTATCTAGAACCTATCTAGAAATTACCATTATAAAGTTCTTCATCTTTATTTGCTTTATGATTTTAAATTCCTTGTATAAAAGGCTTAACTATCCAATTATTAAATTTTCAGGTGCATCAATTGTGATGTTTCATGGGGATTTACCTTACTCATCGAAGGATATCATCAAAAAACTGGAGACTCTGAATGAAGAACACATTATTGGTGCTGGGGGATTTGGAACTGTATACAAGCTTGCAATGGATGATGGCAATGTATTTGCCTTGAAGAGAATTATCAAGATGAATGAAGGCTTCGATAGATTCTTCGAAAGGGAGCTTGAAATTCTTGGGAGCATTAAGCACCGGTATCTGGTAAATCTGCGAGGATACTGCAACTCTCCAACATCAAAGTTGCTGATATATGACTTCTTATCTGGAGGTAGCCTAGATGAAGTTCTGCATGGTGAGACATACTTCCCTTTGTAAAATATCGTGTCCTCAACAATTGGTAAAAATGTTTGTTAATTTGCGGATTCAGCAATATGATACAATGTTGAGAGAAGCATAATAATCTAGAGAGAAAGAAACAGTTAGTAGTGGAATTTGAAAGTTAGGTAACACTGCTCACAGTTCACAGAATTAGTTACTACTTTTCATTTGTTAGTTAGGCAGTTATTTTGTTAAGTCTGTTAGTTGAGCTTTTAGTTGTAGCTTGTATTGGCAATTGTATAGTATAAATAGAGATGTAAAGCTACTGAAAGATTCATTCTATGATATACAAATTTCTCTGTTTTCTTCTTCTTCTATTCTTCTCATTCAACTAATATCTCGGTTTACACCCTGAATTAGTGATCATCTTCTTCGAGGTTTTCCTCCTAGAATAACTACTTTCCACTTGAATTCTTATCCTTGTATCACAATAAGCTGGGTTTGGTGAGAATTTCTGGCTTTTCTCTTCCAATTGGCAAATTCTTTGAGATTTTAGCAATCTTGAGATTCATAGCACAATAGGGTTGGTTATCTTCCATGTACAACACCTGTGATTGAACTTTGGGTTGTGTGGCTCAGTTGGGAGATAAAACGCGCAATTGAATACCTTGTTGATTCAGCGTTCTTCTATCCAACAGAGTAACAAATAAGTGTCATATTAGGAAAGTGGAAAGTGACATGATGTTTGCTTTCAGCGTCTAGGGTGGAAAGCAATGCTGAAAGCAAAGAGAGCAATAAAAAAGATGACATTCCTTTAAAAAGCTAGTTCATCTTGCTTGTTAAATTGCTGTTGCTGTTTAGATATTTTCATATATTCAGGGTAGAGAGTTTTAGATTTGACTATTGTTTTTTGGGTCCATTTAAAATATCATTTTTGATGTTTTATACAGAGAGATCTGAGCAGTTAGACTGGGGTGCACGATTGACTGTAATCATGGGAGCTGCGAAAGGGCTGGCATATCTACATCATGATTGTTCCCCTCGAGTAATACACCGTGACATAAAGTCTAGCAACATTTTGCTTGATGGGAACTTTGAGGCTCGAGTATCTGATTTCGGACTGGCCAAATTACTCGGGGATGAGGAGTCTCACATCACAACAATTGTAGCTGGCACGTTTGGATATTTAGCTCCAGGTACACCCAATGATTAGACATTTATATTTAGGAAGTTTCAAATATTAACTATGCATGGGATGAATTTCTGCTGCTACTAATAGTTGAAATTGGGGAGAGAGCGGTCTGATTTCCCCTTTCTGTAATCATGTTTCACTACTACTTTTCAAGTACAAACTGGTTACTGCTTTTGTCTGTAGAAGTTGCACCTGCTTTTGTCTGTAGAAGTTGCACCTGTGATGCCTTTCTTTCTTTTTGATGTCTTTCATGCGTATTTTTCTTGATATATGACAAAAGATTATATGAGGTCTAGTTGAATGGCAGAGGGACGGGGGAGAAAATGGTTCCACTTCGAAGCTTTCTCTTGAGGGCAGTATAAAGTGAGGCATCCGAAATACTGTTTTCATTCATTTCTGCTGCTTCAAGTTGTAACATGTGATGAGAGGTTATCTATGTGCTAAAGAATTTTCTCCTCTTTGCAGTGCCATGTGGAAATCTGATTTTGTATGCTTTCACTTTGGGCAGTTGATTTCTGCTTCACTTGATATATTTCTCTGTTTGTTTTAGAGCTTATGTGTTTCTCTTCTACTTTTTCTTTCAAGAATACATGCAGAGTGGTAGGGCTACAGAAAAGACTGATGTTTATAGCTTCGGAGTTCTGGTTCTTGAAGTCATAAGTGGAAAGCGGCCGACTGATGCATCATATATCGAGAAGGGCTTCAATATCGTTGGCTGGGTATGTTATGTTATTAATGGCATCTAACTTCTATCATTTAAGTTTATTTTCCCTTGGTTGAAATTCCTGACAATTCTTTTTGCGAGGTAGCTAACTTTATTTTTTAAAACCTACAAATGTCATCATGTCTATTTGTTGGCAAGGTTAAGGTTACTGGGAAAATCTGATGAACGCATACAAACATAAAACTAATCCTTAAGGATGAAATAGGATCTGAATAGGATGTCTCCCCTGTGTTTCAACTCCGAAATCTTCTTTGTAATTCAAATGGGATATGGGAATAACAATTTCGACATGAATGGTGTAAACTGCTGTGGTGAAATTTGTTCCTTGAATAAGAGGTGCTAGGGAGGAAAATGAACGGTCTTCAAATTGCTAACATAACCATCTCTAGACTCTGATATTCTCTTCACTTTAATGAAGTCAATGTTTTTCTTCCTAATGCAAGAACATAAAAGCAACCTAACATAGCAAAAGTTGACTACAACCCAAAAACACTATATAATGATTGGTGCAAAGAGTAAATATTTACTGAAAAAATAATTGCCATCTAAAAAGAGCTAAATGCATAAATTAGTCTAAATGTATGTCACAATGTACTAGTTTGCCTTTTATCTTTAGTTATGCACATAGTTTATCATGGTCTCATTCTTTTTCGCTACTAGAGCCCAATCTGCAAAGATGCATGTGAGCTTCACTTGAGGTCTCTATTGGAGCAAGGTTAAAATTACCTAAAGAAAAAAAGTAATTGAGCTAATTGCTCATATCATCTTAAATGTTTGTCTAAAGAGTTTCACTGTAGTTTTCTGTTTAACTGATGTGTCCTCATCTCTCAAGGATGTTGATTTGTCTATTGGAGCGCAATTACTCATATTTGCATCTCGTGAGATCTTAAACGTGTAAGGCTGAAAAGTTATTTGCCATGACCACCTTTTGCCCCAACCTCAATTCCCTTCCAGTTCCTTTCTCACTGATTTTGCAACTACCTGCCATACTCCTTCCCTTGTTGTTTGGGGAGTGGGGGGTGAGAATGATACTACCAAGGGAAAGAGGTTGAGGGAAGCATGCTGGTGGGCAAGTAATTCCAATTTTACTCCTTTAAGATTTGACGTGATGAGCTTTTTAAACTGCATTTTTTGACTCAATAAGCAAAAGGAGGTTTTATTCAAATCACTGGTCTTCTAAACCCTTGTCATACTCATCGTGCAGCTGAATTACTTAGCGTCTGAGAATAGACGAATGGAGATAGTTGATTCACTCTGTGAACGAGTGCAGACTGAAAGTCTTGATTCCCTGCTTTCAGTTGCCACACAGTGTGTATCTTCAAACCCCGACGACAGGCCCACCATGCACAGGGTTGTTCAGATTCTCGAATCTGAAGTCATGACGCCATGTCCCAGTGACTTCTACGATTCAAACTCGGATTGAAAGCTCTAGCTGGATGTGAAGAAAATTAATTTGCATTTGCACCTGCAATTTCATACAGTAAATGGGGTTTACAGTCTGCAAAGATTCTTTGTACTATATTTATGCGATTCTTTCTGCAGATAAGTGACAAAAGATCATTTCAACTACCATCATTCCTCAAAGTTAAGAGTTGCCAGCTAGTTATCACGAGGTTCAGCGCTCTTAATCCTATTTTTGATTTCATCATTTTGCTCCGGTACATTGAGCTTTTCATTTCACCAGGGAAACGGAATGTGTACGAGTAGGCATTCTTGCTATAATTGTATATGGAAACGATTGAATTGATTTGACATTTACCTTTCGCTAAGTTAATATCCTTTTTGTATATTATACTTCCCACAATAGCTGATATATCACTGCAAGTACTTTACCTTTTTACTTTATTTCTATTTTGATCTCTTTTGTAGTAGTACAAGTTCCCTTCCACTTGTGATGTCATGAAATGGAAGTATATTCAGTTGATTTTTATGTTGAGCTTGTGACTCTAGTACTATTATGCTGTTTTGGTTGATATTTGATTGGATATTGAAGTTTAGCTTCCAGCACTTGAACCGTTTGTTGATTACAAATAAGTCATGGCCATTGTTGTCTCGCTTCAAGCTTTGTTGATGGTCTAGGTTTGCGTATTTTCGCCTAGGTGTTTGATGTCGGTCAGAATCAGTGAAATCCAAAGCGGAACTGCTCTGTTTGTGATGAAAGTCCTCAACAATTGCTGATGTTTGAGCAATTTTTCTCTAATTTACTGTTCCAGACAATGAATCCATACATGATTATGAAGAGAGAACGATATAGGCATATTGAAAGATGAATCTTTATAGTAGAAAAGATTGTGCAACCAAATGTAGTAGAAAATGAGATGGAAAGGATAAAAAAATCTTTACGCTTATAACTGAGAGGCATATTGAAAATATGAATTTAATGTTGTTACTTTTTATTTAAAGAAGTCTTTCCTTTTCATTAGTTCTCGAAAGCTATCAATCCCTGCCTCTCCCTTTCGCATCAGTTCTGCATTAGATGATAATCAGTACATCTGCAGGAAAATGAATTACTGTATGTAGAAAGATTTAAGTTTGATTCGTTTTTATTTTCTCCTCTCCACCTGGACCAACCCAACGACCTGATTTCTTAGATTTGAGGTGATTTGTGCATCTAACTCAGCGATACTATTGTTCCGTATCATTATGGAAGAGGATTCGAAGAGAAGATTTAGAGGATTTGAGTATATTTCTTAGCTTTGCACATGTGGATAGCAGTGGATTTACTCAAAAGAACGACTTGCACATGAGTAGCTAAGTCAAAATTGAGTTTGGTAGACGGATTGAATCTAGGTGGACATGTTATTCATAAATTTTGTGTATGATAAAATGCAATGGATATAAGTTGTGTGAAAAGGAGTAGGACATGCACTGACCTATTATGAAAACATAGTGTAACAACCTGAATTTCCAACACAAATACAGAATGTATTTATATTCGCAAAATCCAAATCACAACATAGAAATCAAACAACAAGGTAATAGCAACAATAACTAAGACGAATAATAGAGTAAGAAAGGTAACCAGAAGGGGATGACATACTAGACTATAGAAGGAAGATGAGAGAACAGAAGATGAGTCAAAGGTTTGATGTAATTTGCAAAACCGTTCTTTGTAGGGATAATTACATAAATGAATTTTTTTAGATTAATTATTATCATGTATAGTACAACTTTTAATTTATTACTAATTATAGTTGAGTATTAGCTTTAATAACAGATCTCCACTTCTTCTTCACTTCTCTCCCTTCTCCCGTCAACAATGTCTTCTCCGGCGAGGAGCTTCAAGCTCCGGTGAACTGGAGCAAAGCAACAACCTCCGCCAGTCCCTTTTCCCCTTTCTACACAACCATCGCCGAAGCTCCGACTCCGGCAGCCACCACATACACGCCAGAACTATAATGAAGCAACCAGATCTGGTCGAAATAAATCTGACCAAAATTATTGGATTTTGACGGAGTTGTTTGGTGATGGGGGAGAAACGGAGTGTGTAACACCCCGTACATTTCCGAACTTAGTTGCTTACCGGAACATTCATGGAATTATTTAAACATGAGAGTTTTGAAGTATTATACATCAAATGTGATGGGCCAAAGTAACTTTGTACAATTGGGCTCAATTTAAGGCCCAATTCAAATTATAAGACATGACCCAAATGGGAAATTTGACCCATTCATCTTGGCCAAGTAGACAATTATTATTGGACCAAATGTTTGGCTAAGAAGGGCCATTAAGGGCTTATATAAAGTGGAGAAAATCAGATTTTAATCCACACAACACACTTGCCATTTCTAGAAATTTCCAAAATATTTTCATTCTGTCAAACCCTAAGCAACAAACTCTTTTGGACAAAATCATCCATTTCCAAGCCTTGGTAAGTGTTTACTCTTATGATTTAATATATTATATGCATGTGAGATTATATAAGTCATGATGGTTATGCCTAAAAGTGTTGAGTAGTGCACTTTTGCTTATTTGATAAAAGATGTGTCATCTATGTGATTTGAACTTAAAAGGAGACTTGATGTTTTGATGGAAATGAATGATATGGATGAGATATAAACATGATAGGGTGTGGTTGTTAACATGCTAATATATGGGTTTGTTGGTTCATGTTGGTTATGTTGGCAAAACTATGGACTTTTGCTTAATCGGTAAAAGATTTGCCTTCTATGTGGTTTAAACTTGAAAGGGGACTTAAGGTCTTGAAGGAATTGAATTAGATGGAATAAATTTCAGTATTTTTAAGTGTGGTGATTTCCCTAATTCGTTCCCCTTGTGTATGGCTTGATGGAAATTTTTATACGTGTTTGTATATGGAACGTTTGGCGTAGTAAAAGGAGAATACTTTCTTGTTATGTTAAAATGAAATCTGAAACTGTGTGGACTGTTTTGGTATATTGTTTTGGAAGGTATTTATGTGACTTGATGGGATAAAAATGTGGAGTTGTATTGAGGCGGAAATGTAAAGTAGAAACTTGGTGTAAAATCCTATCGGTTTGTGATGTCTACGGTGATATGTGGACTGTTTTGGTGGTGCGTGGACTGATTTGGTGTTGTTGTTTTGCTAAAGCAGTAAGTTATAGTGTAATGCGGTGGAATAATGTTATTTGGTAGTAAAATGAAGGGGGGAGTGATGCACCATGTGTTTTGGAGGTTGGACGGTTTTTACTTTCCGTTAAGCACCTACTTACCGTCTTGTGAACTTGTAATGTAGTTAGTGGTTAACGTGAGCTTCGTTATGTACTTGTGTGTAGAGTAGACGTAAAGAGAAAGCTGGAGTGTTATATTCACGAATAAGATTGTGAATCCATATTGGGGAATTAAGGTATGTAAGGTTACTCTTTCCATATCCTTCGGCAACACATAGTATCACATTGTCATTATACTTGTTCCATTCCGAAATGTTCAAAGGTATTCCATTTTCGGTTATTAATCATTGTTACTCACATGTTCCTTATTCATTGACCAATTGTGATTCACATGGCTCATGTTCGTTGGTTAATGTTCCAAAATTCCAATAACATTGTAACCACTAATGTACCAATCTCATAACAAAAGAATTAAAGTAATGAACGCTTGTTGAGTACGGGTGGCAACTCAAAGGGGCGTAAGCCTAGGTAGAGGCGATCCCGAATGAATATTGAGTACGGGTGGCAACTCGAAGGGGCGAAAGCCTAGCTAGAGGCGATCCCGAAAGTTCATTGAAAATGGGTGGCAACTCAAAGGGGCGAAAGCCTAGCTAGAGGCGATCCCAATTATTATATTATTTTACCACTGATCAGTTGGGCCCGGCCATTACATGATTGATGACTATATGATTGATGATGAAGTAAAGTAAAGTGAAATAAAATAAAGAAAGCAATGCACATGATCCCATATGTTTACCCTATGGTAGTTTATTCACATGATGTATTCTCTTGTATCTGATTTCATTGAAGTCTTCATGTATCATACAGTTTCATATAGCCTTGAATACTCAGTACATTATTCGTACTGACCCCTCCTGGGGGGACTTACCTTATTTGCTGCAGGCACAGGTACTAGTAGACCTCCACTATAGGCTACGAATCATCCGCGGATCATTGGTGAGCTCCAGTTGATTCGGGGCTTTCCGAGTCACATGTGTACATTATTTTGGTATTGTGAATGTTGTATAAAGCGGGGAATTATCCCGATTGTAGGTTGGTTATGTACATGTATCTGTAGAGGCTTTGTAGATGGTTGTGGGAAGACGAATGCAAGAGATGAATGTCTATTTTGACTTGATGACCCTAACAACCAAGTTTCATATGTAGCATACGTTTGCCATGACGCCACTGGTATTTTATAAGTTACATGAGATAGAATGTTATCCGTACAGAGACATGCATATGAATGTTCAGGAGTAAAGATTGGTTCTTTCGGGCCTCAACGGCTTCGGGTGCCAGTCCGTCCCGAATGAGATTCGGGGCGTGACAGAGTGGATAGTGAAACTGTTGGTTGCTCCGGCGACGTGAGTTCACCGGAGAAGACGGGTGTTGTTTGGTTGGAGGTGTCGAGTTGGCAATGTTGTTGTTTGTTTGCCGGATAAAATGGGGTGACGATTTGTTGTTGTTGTTGACTATGCTCCGGCGTGGAGAAATTCATTGTCGCCGGAGCAGCAAAGGAGACAACTGGAGAAATATCCGTTTCGGCCAAATCTGGTAGCAACGGCAAAGGAGGCCAGTTTCAAAGATTGTATTATAGTTGTATTATAGGTATATTAAAACTGTATTAAATATAAACATCGTTGTAATACAATTTGAGTTCAATATTATACATTTTTATGAATTCGGAATGTATGAAATTCACGTATAATACTTATAATACATTTGTATTATAAATGTTTTAGTTATATATTCACCATGCATATTGAAATAAGTCTTTAATACGTATAATATATTGAATTCAAAGTGTATTACATTTATTGTTTATTTTTTTTCTCTTATTAATGATGTTAAAAACGTATTATAATTAAATTTGAAACATTTAAATGCTATTCAAGTTAGTTTATGTGTTACTATATTAAAATTGTGTTTAAAAATGTATTATATATGTATTTTGCTATTTTTGGTAAAAAATAGCTATGCTTTCAACTCATTTACTATAATTGATAAATAAGATTACATATTTATACTATTTATGTAAATATCCCATACTTGTAACCTCTAGTCCTTTTTAACAAAAGCTAATGGGACCTGGATTTCAAATAAAATTCTCCAACATCTTACTCGGCCCAATAATATCCGTTGGATCAAATCTTATTACCACATCTAGCCCATAGACCCTTATGAATTCATCATGGTTCACAACACAAAGCGACGTTGTAGACTGTAGTGTTATTTTTTAGAAATAGAGTTAGGGATTGAGTACAAAGAAGTCACATATTTTGCAAAGGAAGAAACATTCATTTACGTGAGATATTTGCACCAACGCAAATAATGTATGGCATATGTGTTTTCTTTTCAACTTTTACCACTTAATTATTATTAAAGCTATGTATTCGTAATTTGATTCATCTCTTAAAAAGTAAAATTATTTAGTTTGATGTAAACACTGTATAAATCCAGTTTTTTAATTTGTGAAAGTCAGTGCTCAATCCGGAGGCTATATATTCTATGCTCATAGTTTGCAAATCCAGTTTTTTAATTGAAATTTTAAAAGTAAGGAGAAAAAAATGAGAGGAGGGACTAATAAAAATCCTGACTATGATACATGTGAAACAAGAAGTGAAAAAGAGAATTTGGGAAATGGATTACTTAGTTCACTTGTTTCAATGATTAGACTTTAACTTCGTTGAAACACAATTGAAATTAAAGTGATAGCTCACTGGTCAAAATTGTGCATAATATGCAAATTGATTAATTAAATCCTGGATACTACGCTTTTGCTTTATTAATCCCTTTAAAATAAAAATAAAAATAAAAATAAAAATAACAATATGGTAATGTGACAGTTCATATTCAATCTTGGCTCACTTAAATATGTGTTACTTTCTCAAGATATATACACATATATGTACATAGTTTTTTTCAAAGTTATCGTGTGTACGTACCTCACTCATACACGTGGATCTGTCCAGAGGCGGACCTATGCACCCCCTAGCCTCGAGAAAAACTCTGTATATATAGTTTGTATATCTGTATATATATCAGGGAGTTTAGTTATATATATGTCGTGTACTCTCAGGAACAACTGACTGGGCTGGTGAGATGGTTGAGCATGTCGCTTAAAATATCTTAAATTGTGCAACGATGTGGGTTTGAAACCCAACAACAACAATTATTTATGGCTCCTTTTTCCAAATACATTATATTTTAAATTTTCGATCTATTGGAATTTTAAGTGCAATATATATATATATATATATCCTTTGATTAAAAAAAAAAATTCCTACTTAGTAGTCAATTATTTTACATCTTTTCTTTTTTCTTTTATGTATTGTGGATATTATTTACATATTTTAAATTTTATTTCAAAAATACAAGCTCCCCTCCAATTTCAAAAGGTATATTCTCCCTATCTTATATTGTATAATGTTTATTTGTCTTTTATCTTTTAATTATTGACTTATTTTTTATTTAAAAAATTAGCAATTTAAAGTTTGAAATAGGCTTAAATCAAATGTTTTCCCCTAGCAAACAAATCTCTCGGATTTCCTATTTTTCAAAAAAATTCTATTATTGTTCAAAATATAAAAGTGCATCGAATTCAAGTTCGGTGGATAACACACTTTTGTCATATTAAACCAAATTAATGATATTCAATAATATTAGAATTTTGCTTATAAAATACCATAATTAATAAGTTTTCAAAGAACTGTATGCCGAACTTTGGCACTTTTTATTACTATATTTAAATATAGAGATGCACCCATCAAGCTCAAATCCTGAATTTGCCTCTGGATCTGCCTCTTCTCATTGCATGGACATGAAGAATGGAAACATGTTTCTTGTTTCAGGGGAAATTAAGTTGGCCCCAAAGGTTGATTATTCTGTTAAACTTTTTCTCCTAAAATGGATGCATCATGTACTCATTCTGTTAAACAGTAATGTGGAATATGTCTTGCAAATCAGTTATCAAATTATTGGAGTTTTTCCTGGCTATTGAATTCTTAGTATCATTTACTCATTTTAATAAGGATTAACCGTATTTTACCTAACTTATTTGTTATCCAACCACTTTTACCTGTATGAAATATGGACGGATTGAATTATTATTCATTTTATGTTAACCCATTTTCAACCCCTCCAAATTTCATCCAACTCGCACATTTGCCACCATTACATATGTGCATATACGCATGCACATTTACTCACAAAATTGGCTATATAACTTTTTTCAGGTACAAACAAAAGCAACGTAAAGTGAAAACATATATGAAAAAAGTGATTTAGTGATTCATAGCATGTGAAGTATTTTTGGATATGCATAAGTAGATAAAACTTCTTTTATATTTCTTTAGGCATAGAAAATTAGAAATTAAACACCATGATGGTAGTAGTTTACAAGAACTGGACTTATGCTATCTCACCAGGTCCCCCATAGAGTACATAATGCTGATTTTTTTCACGCCTGAGATGCGGTAAGTCGAAAACCTCGTATAAATTAGGATTATCAACATATGATGTTGTTTTATCTGCGTCTATAGTCTCGCCTTTATCATTTAAGACTGTAATTACCCTACAATAAGCATCATAACTAGTGTCTCCGACGGGAAAAAAACTAGAGCCCATAGGAGGTTTGGGTACATCTGGCGGACTATATACCACTCCCCCCCATTCAACATTCGTAGCAAAGTTAGCCAAGTCAGTGAAGATTGTTGGAGGCCAAAAACCAATTTGCATATGATTTTCTTCCATAAGAAGCCACCAGTTACCGTTGGCTAGATCCTATTGTTGTTTTTTGAGAAAGAAATGTCATAAGTTAGTATTTTGGTGATATGAGATACTAATTTCTTGAGTACTATTAAAACAAATTGAAAGAAGCTCTAGAAAAGAAACATAGAATTTACCAGAGCGATAGCCATTGTGTCTTCCCATGAAGAATGATCTCCACGGTGTGATACACATTGAAATACCTTATCAATAGGTACCTCAGTATTTACTAAAACAAAACCAGGACATAATGTATTGAAACAATGCTTATTTCCGGCCTACAAAACATACAAAAATATCCCATATATGAGCTATATATGCAAATTGAGGTACATATATATAAATAAACAAAAGGATTACTACTTTCACGAAATTGAGATATAAATTATTGAAGTAAATTAAAAGAAAACTTACTTGAAAATGTATGAAGAGCCTACTTTTGGTATCCCCGTAGAGTGTTGGGTCCACCTGGAGTTCGAAATGGAGATGATTTAGTTGATAGTGATTCTAACACTCGAAGCTTTCGCAATTAGAACAAAATATTTAATTAAATTGTTGATGAATTTAGACTTACTCTCCAACCAACTTGTATAATATCGGATCCTTTTTGAATTCTCAATCGACATGCACTATGTTGTTGACCTTCAACATGAGGATTCCATATACTAGCTATCATTCCAGCTCCCGCAAATTTGTTATTTGGATTATATTTAGTTCGAGCTATTGCAACCTGTATGTAGTACATGAGGTTTTCTCAACTTATAATGTATTTCCTCGTTAAATCTTAGTTTTATTTATTTATTTTTGTGTAAACAATAAAGGCCTGCTAAACTGAAAGAAGACAAACATTTTGAACTTGAAATGAGAGTCAATTTCCATATTCATGTACCTTGTATCCTTGTGAAGGTCTGTATATTCCTTTTGATTCACTATTGTTGTTAATCTGTGCAGAAGCAATAAAATATATGTGAAATCTTCGAAATTATGGAAAACTAAATATATGTGTTTAATCTTAACAGACAACTCTTTAATTTTTCTTAATGTAATTTTTGAGTTTTTAGATTGTTATATTCCATAAATGGAAATTATGGATTCTGTTTATGGAAGTTAATTGTCCTAGCCAAGATAGTAAACTAGTGTAACATTATCTTACCGTAACCAATTGAGTATCAAATGTGACATCTTCTGGTGGTGGCATACTTCTTTGTCTTATGAGATCATTTTTTGTAATTTTTTTAATTGGAACTGTTCCGGGAGGACAGCCTTTGCCTTTTAACCATATCTTCAACGATGGACTAGTCGACGAGTTACCTGCATTTTGCTTGGTTCTCGCTAATGTAGGTTTCATCTGTACATTTAAAACTAAATTATGCATCACAAATTCCCAATTTCGTATATGCATTTCTAGAAAGCTCAACATAAAATAAACATTCAAGAAACATGCCTGGGGATGAAAATTATGATTCTTCAATAACGGATGATCGAACGCAGGTTGTTTGTAGAAATCCACACAAGCATATGTATCTCCATATATAGTCTGTGAACCAAAGCTCATAAACTTATTATAATAACTCAAGAGATCAATTAAGCAAAAAGATATTCAAAGATAAACCTTAATTGTTTTGACGGCTGGTTTGTTCAAAAGTTTAAGTTGTTTCTCCATCTCTAAGTCTTCCAGCTTAGATAACTTTGTTTCTCCATGAATCCCATTGAAACTGAAAAGAAAATATAACGATAACAAAAATCGTCCATAAATTCTTTGATGCATCAACATTGCTTAAATTTATGAACTTATTTTATAAGGATGAACATGTCGATGTATACCAGACGAATAAACAACCAAATTAGTTAATTAACATAAAATAGCAGTAAGCAGATGACTAATCTGATTTATTAGATGTAGGAAAGTTGAAGTATATGGACACATATATCACCTTTGCTAATATTATGAACATATTTTATATAGAGTTGACGAATTTAATGTTGATTGCTCATTTTCAAGAAAGGAAAATTTCCACAAAAGGATTTTTATATTAATAAATGTTGATTGCTCATTTTCAAGTAAAATTCAAAAAGAAAAAGCAAAAAATCGTACTATAGATCATGGTAGTATCAGAATTACTTAATAACAAAATTTACATAGATTTTCTGTTAGATTATCCCTAGATTTCCATTTGATCATGAGAATTATTCATTTTTTTTGGATTAATTTTTCACTTTCTTTTAAAATCTATGTTTGATTATAAGATTTCCAAATCCAATAGGAAGGATTATAAATTTGAAAAAGTGCTTCAAACCTGTTAATAGAGTATTCTCTTCTCTTTTTTTTACAAAAAGTATAACCAAACAAGTCAATTTCATCTTCAATTCCAACTTCATAAATTTCAAATAAAGCGAAAAATATTTCGATTTTATGACCATATTTAATTTCTGAATTTTTTCTGAGTGAGGTCACATTGCTGTAAAATAAGCAACCATTTTTACAATAATTTCTAAAATTTGCTAATATTTGAAAATAAATTCCAATTGTCACCAATCCCTAGAGCTTTACATCCTAAGTTAGCTGTAATCCTCCATATCATACTTTCAGAGAAAATGATTATATCGTTTTAAGTAATAAAAATAGTAGATAAACGTATAGCATGTATAACGTGTATATATAATTAATCTATATAGGGAAAAGGCTCAAATATGCCATCGAACTATTGAAAATGGCTCATTTATGCCATCCGTTAAAAGTTTGGCTCATTTATGCCATCGCCGTTACAAAAAAGGCTCATTTATGCCATTTTTTTTAACGGTGGTTTTTTAAAAAGGGAAAAGGCTCAAATATGCCATCGAACTATTCGAAATGGATCATTTATGCCATCCGTTAAAATTTTGGCTCATTTATGCCATCGCCGTTACAAAAGATTCACCGATTATAGAATTTTTCTGATTTTTACTTCAAGTACAATTGTTTAGGAATTTAAAAAATTGTGTTTCGGTAACTAATTGATTCGTTGTTTGAAATAGTTGATGTCTGTTTCGGGCTTGAGTTGGTCTTGAGATTTACAGAATTGTGTTCGGCGATTCCGAAGAAATCGAAAATGGATGAACTCTTTACAGTGCCTATAAAAGAGTTACAAAATGCATAGAAATATTTTGGCCGGAGAAATTGATATTTTCTTATTAGGAATTTTAAAATTTCTTTGGTTGATTTAATTAATGATGTGGAAGAATTATTGTTGGCCACGTGTACAAAATAATTTTGCAAAACCCCCCCAAATTGGACTGTTAAAAAAAATGGCATGAATGAGCCAAACTTTTAACGGATTACATAGATGAGCCTTTTTTCAAAGTTCGATGACATATTTGAGTCTTTTTCCTTTAATTAATGATGTGGACGAATTATTGTTGGCCACGTGTACAAAATGGTTTTGCAAAAAACCATCAAACCGGACTGTTAAAAAAAATAGCATGAATGAGCCTTTTTTGTAACGGTAATGGCATAAATGAGCCAAACTTTTAACGGATGGCATAAATGAGCCATTTCCAATAGTTCGATGACATATTTGAGCCTTTTCCCTTTTTAAAAAACCACCGTTAAAAAAAATGGCATGAATGAACCTTTTTTTGTAACGGCGATGGCATAAATGAGCCAAACTTTTAACGGATGGCATAAATGAGTCATTTTCAATAGTTCGATGGCATATTTGAGCCTTTTCCCATCTATATATACAGACTAAGAAAAATTACAAGTAAATCGACTACAAAAAAAAAAAAAAAACAGTGTATCCAGCTATTTGGTGCAACTGCTTTAGCTTCTGCCCACTCAGAAAAACAATGACATAGATTGACAAACTTGATAGCAGTTACATTTGCTATTAGGTTGATGACAAAATAGGAAACACCAGTGGTCTAGTGGTTGAATAGTACTTAATTGATAACAGTTACAATTCCAGCCTTTCGGGTGGAAGGACAAAGAAAACGTAGCGGAGGAATAAAATCACTACACTATCATGACCAACATTCACTGATGGTATTCTGATGAAAATATGTGCATTTTCGTTTTAGCTATCATACAGTTTGTAATTTTGAAAAAAACGTCTATCAAGCATACACAAAGTTTCATCTGAATGGTCAGATGAGAGTGACGACCCATCGTTCACAAGTATTGCAAGTTGCATCACTGCTCTCACAACAATGTGCACCAGCCGGTAATCAAACCCGGGTCTGTTCCGTGGCAGGGTACTATTCTACCACTAGACCACTGGTGCTACTTGATACAACATCCAAACGACAATTTATAATATTTTCTCCAAGTACAATTGTTAATTATTTTGAGATTGTTCTCAGATGGATTACGTTTTCAGCTACGAGCTCTACGTATGGTTTGAGCAGTATTTTGATACCAACTGAACATTGGGTATTATGCTATGTCTTCTTTCGCATTGGACTAGCTTACCTTAATACTTTGCCCTCTTTTATTTTTTCTAAAGTTGAATCAAAAAGTTATTAAAAAAAATATCTGGGTAAGTTGTAAATTGTGAATACAAATTGAATAATAAAAAAGCAGTGCTAAAATGAAAGAACCTGCTCTTGATTTAACGATTGAAAAAAGGATCTCCATCTACTTTTTTATCAATTGACATAATGGCATTTCTTGATAAAGCAAGTCAATGCACCAACAACCTCCAAAGATGGGGCATTTTTTTTTCTATTTTGAAAGTAAATTAGTAAGTACTTGGTGAAATAATTTAGGTCTACTCAATTGACCTAGATACCATTGTTAGCAACCAAAAAACAAGGACTCAATTTCGTGGTTAAAATAGAATCAACAAACTGATAATTAGTCTGTTTAAATAGAAAGTTCAACTAGTATTATCTTATAAGTTATACCAAAATGAAGGCAAACTGCAAATAGTGGGCATGCTATTGATCCTAGGAAAAATTCTTGGATCCTAACACTTGTATTTTAATTTGTCACAAATTTTCTGAGGCCTTTAAATTTTTAAAGTATCCGGATTTGTTTTACTGAAGGGGGCAATGCAACTCCATATTTCTATGAATACAATTGGGTGTATAACTGTATAATGTATATATATCTCTTTAGTCCTGTAATTGAATCTCATACTTATCCCTAGTCCTATACAAAGTCTATAATCAGACTAAACAAAACTGCATCATTTTGCCGTCATTTGGATAAAATGGAGTGCAATAGCTAAGTTTAAAATTGGGTTCAGTAGACTGATTTAATCTAGATACATGTTATTCATAAATTTTATGTATACTAACATGCATTTGATATAAGTTGTTTTCATCTAACTTGAGTTATGAGAGTACGAATGGTTTCTTTTAGCAGTATAGCATTATGACATTTTCCGGAACATGTTTTCCAACTTTCCCAGACCAAATAATGGCATTGTAACACCCCGTACCTTCCCAACCCTACTTGATGATGTTGAATAATGTTTGCTTGGGTGTCGAGAGATATAAGTATGTAGTTGGTAATGCTAATGACGAGAAAATTGAAATTTGGCCACGTATATGTGATTAGACCTTCGTAGGAGGTGTTTTGTGAGTTCGTGGGGAAATTGTGTAATACCCCGTACATATTCCAACATCATTTGGTGACGTGGAGTCATGTTTACTTGATGATTAATATCACTAAGTAAGTATTTTATAGTGTTTTGATAGGGTATTGGACGATATGCAAGTGTTGGAAAAAGTGGCCGAAAAATTCAGCAAAGTACCAAGACTTGCGCCACTCCCTGTTTCAGGGTGTGTGGCGCAAGCCACCTGATTCAGAGGGCAGCAGGATCTCGCGCCATTGCTTGCTTTGCAGCAAGTGGCGCAAGGCACAACATATTGTGCCCTTCCGCGCTCATTTTGTAACGCGATTCTACGTCGATTCTTAGATGGTTTCTTTTGGTTCTTTGGAGTTCTTTGAGCATTGTTAAAGCTTCAAATACTTCAATACACTCCTACATACTCCTACATGATCAAAGCATGAAAGATAAATAGTTATTCAAGATGTTCAATAAAGCCATGAGCGACTAGAATTCCTATTTTTGCGAATGAGAAACTCGTAAGAGAATGTTGTCGTGAGATTATGGAATTATTGAAACATGCTATATATATGGTTGATTATACATGGAATTTGGTGGGCTAAGTTGAGATAAGTATTGGGCCCAATTTGAGGCCCAAAGTGAGCCAAAATGAGAAGAAAAGCATGGGCCAAAATGGGTCAAAAGACCCATTCTTCCATTGACCTTCTAGACAAAGTATTAAATGCATTATTAGTGGCTAAGGATGGCCAAGAGGGTCTATATAAAGTCCCCAAAAATCAGATTTTTAATACACACAACACACATGCTTTTCTATCTTTTTTTCTAGAATTCTCAAGAAAGCTTCTTTTGGACTCTCAAACCCTAAGTCCACTTCTTGGGCAAGAGCATCATCCTACAAGTATTGGTAAGTGTTTATTCTTGTAATTTAATATATTATGTACATGAGAGGTTATGTATATCATGGTAGTTATGGTGGCAAGGTGTTGAATAGTGCACTTTTGGTTTTTGATAAAAGATGTGCATTTTTGTGAATTAAACTTGAAATATGACTTGTGGGTTTGATGGAAAGGCATGGTATGGATGAAATACCAACATGTATGGTGTGATTACATTAAGAAACTTGTTATTTCCATAAAAGTATAAATTATGGGATTTTGGCCGATTTGTTGTTGTGAGGTGTATTGAAGTAATTTGATGGCATAATTGTGATGTTGTGGTGATGGAGAAGTGTAAAATATGAACTTGGTGTGACATGATCTTGGCTATCATGTATTGGTCAATGTATGGAATATTGTGGGATTATTGGAATAATAAATTCATAAATGATATTTTGGTCAATGTTGGGCATGTTGTGGTATTATTGATATGATCATGCCGAAAAGGATATTATCAAGGGGAAATGACATGTTAAAGCCAAACATGTGACTTGTTGTTATTGTATGCATTTGTAAGGTAGTTGGTGGTTAATGTTGGTTCCATTATGTATTTGTGATGTAGAGTGAAACGTAAAGAAGGAGCGGAATTGTTGCTCTCACATATTTGATTGTGTACTTACATTGGGAAGACAAGGTATGCAAGGTTATTTTGTCCGTATCTTTCTACGGCCAATAGTGTTCACATTGACATTTCTTTAGTTCTATTCTGAAATGTACCAAGGTATCCCATATGCACTTATCTATGATCATTGTCATATATTTCCTACTCATTGATCAATTGTGAATCCCATTTCTCATATTCATGGTTAATGTTCCAAAAGCTCAAATAAGGTTATGTTCCAATATTTCAATAGTGCCTATACTTGTGTCTCTTGTTCATGGATTATTATCCAATGGTTCCAATGGTATCATGGTGCTAGTAATGTTATATTTCTCATTGATATTTATTCACATGTCCTTCACTCATTGGTCAATGATTCAAAGTTTCCAACAATGTTATGTTCCAAAGTGATGTTATGACTATCAAAGTATCAATCTCAAAGTAATGAACAAAATAATGCAAATGTGGTCAATGATCAAGTACGGGTGGCAAGTCTAGGGGCGTAAGCCTAGCTCGACTCGATCCCGAGGTTTGGATTTATGGGTGGCAAGTCTAGGGGCGTAAGCCTAGCTCGACTCGATCCCGATGCATTGATGTATGGGTGGCAAGTCTAGGGGCATAAGCCTAGCTCGACTCGATCCCTACACAATGATATGATATGAAAGACCCACTGATCAGTAGGGGCCCGGGTACGTTGTTATCAGTGAGCATTGAGATAAAGAAAGTAATGAAAGTAATGAAAGCAATCCACATGGTTTCCAAAATGCAACATGGTGACTTACCCACATTGATTATTCATATGTTTTGAGTTCATTGACATATTCTTGTATTGTACAGTTTCATCTGAGCCTTACATACTCAGTACTTATTCCGTACTGACCCCTTTTGGGGAACTTACCTTACATGTTGCAGGTGCAGGCTAGTAGGCCGCCACAGTAGGTTGCTAGCTGTTTGCGGTTCATTGGTGAGCTCCAGTTAATCCGGGGCTTCTCCGAGTCATAGTGATGCATATGGTTTGAAATAGTACATTGTGTATAAAGCGGGGACTTGTCTCGACTTTCAGTTGGTTTTGGGTAAATGCATCTGTTAGAGGCTTTTGTAGACGTATGTGGGTGTATGTGTATAAGATGATAGATGAAGTCTGGACTTGATGGCCTCAACGACCAAGTTTCTCATATATATATACGTCATATGTCCTATGCTTTTCGATTTTAGCCTTTCATGTTTCTATGTGATAGTAGTGTTTCCTATGACATGCATATGACTAAATAGAAGCAAAGCTTGGTTCTCTCGGGCCTTATCGGCGCCGGGTGCCAATCACGTCTCGATGGGATTCGGGTCGTGACAAAAGTGGTATCAGAGCAGGTCGATCTAAGGGTGTCTACAAAGCCGTGTCTGAGTAGAGTCTTGCTTATGGATGTGTTGCGCGCCACATTGATAAGCAGGAGGCTACGAGACATTTAGGAGTTGTTTCTTTTCTTCACTTCTAGATCGTGCAATAGAGCCAAAGATATAGGTGGACGCATATGTACACATTGACATTGATTTTCTTTTGCATAGTCAAATGTTGATTATCAGACAAGATAAATGCAAAGGTGAGCAGGTTGATATGCCTGCCGAAGTAGAAATGAGTAAATCATCACTTGACCAAGTTAGTCAAGGTGGAGCTGACATGGAATTTGTTATACGGGTCTCTCTTAGCCAAAAAATAAAAAAATAGAGAGGTATCCGCAGAACCACCTATACATGCCACTGAACGGGATGTAAGAAATGAAGTATATATGTTGACTCAGAGAGTTGTGATATCATGTCATGGGCAAGCTGGCCCAATAATGAGGAATGATGGTGCGGCTAAGGTAGCTAGTTACCGCACATGAGGTTTTCTGAAAAAAATTAAACTCCCCTCCCATGTCCATCGAGTCGGATATGAATGAAGACCCACAGGATCTTATAGATTACATTAAAAGGGCTCTAGATGTTATGCATGTGACAAGTGCATTGATGTACTTTCAGCTAGTTGGGAGGAATTTTAAACGATAATCTTTGACCATTGTCTTCCATATGGGGTCCGAAAGGCTTATGCGGACCAATTGTTAAATCTTTACCAACGGATTATGAGTATCAGAAAGTACAATATTCCCTTAATCGATAGTAAATGGTTTACTTTAATTCCAAGGGTTTACAGACAATCGATTTGGCAAGGAAGCGAGGTTTAGGATTCATGGGCAATAGGGACTCAAGCACAAGAATGTAGAAAATATGAACCAACCGAAGTCCCCTTGTCAGCCGTGTTAGTACTGCGGAAGTTATTAATTAGGTGAAATGCCAAATGTTGTTATTGGAGTGATATGTCAGGTCATAAAATTAGGCTTCTCCTGACGAAGCTGCAGGTACCGTACATGTATTGATTGACCCATATTTGATAAGTGCATATGTTATTTCATTAATTGTTGAAAATTTAAGCGGGCACCAGAATTACTAGTTATGTCATATGAGGTCTACACATCAGTCGGAGAATCAATTGAAGTTAAAAGAGTATAGCACAAGTGCATACTAATTGATTGTGGTTGTGAGACACGGGTTGCTCCTATTGAGCTGGAAATAGTGAAATTTCAATGGGATTGCGCCATAGTAGATTGTCGAACTAAGGATGTTTTAAATGGCCAGGGAAATGTGGGGACACCAAGAGAAAAATTTATTCCCTATCTTGAAGCAAGGAAAAAGATACTTTAAGGGATACACATGTCATTTAGTCAGAGTGGAAGATACTGATGTGATGCCACCAACTCTTCAATCAGTTCTGGTGGTAAATAAATCCCTCGATGTGTGAGCTAGTATTAATACGACGTCAGACACTCAATCTATTTTTATTTCGTTGCATAGCATGGCCCCGACAGTGTGAATTGTGCAAAAGAAAGACAGTACGTTGAGAATGTGTGTTGAGTATCGGCAACTGAATAGGATGACAATTACGAATAAATATTCCCTCCCCAGAGCTGATAATTTGTTTAAGTAGTTGTGGAAAAAAAATGGTGAAATGATGAAATAAATGATGATGATATACCCAAGACAATCTTAAAAACATGGTTTGGTTATTATGAATTCTTGGTATGTCAATTGGGTTAGCGAATGCACCTGTAGTTGTTATGGGTTTAATGGATAGGGTGTTCAAGACACTTTTTAATATGTGTGTGACCATGTTCGGTGATGGTATTCACACAAAAGATAGAAATGGTGAACAATTGGCTAAGGCCTACGATGCTTACAGAGATCCATTGTTTTCTTGGATCGGTTGATCATTATATGAGAATTTTGAAGGATATTCTTCTATCCCTACACCCTTAACAAAGCTTATACACACCAGTAAAATTATGCATGTGAGAAAAGTGTCCAAGAGTAGAAAGATAAAGTAACTTTTACACCAATTGTAAGTGCCTTCCGAAGGCATAAGAATGTTATGCAATGTATGGTAATGCTTTCGGGGTTGGCCTCGGATGTATATTGATGTAGCATGGTAAAGTAATAGCATATGCGTCACGACAATGACGGCCACATGAGAACACAAATGATTACCAAACACATGACCCTAAACTAGCGGCTGCGCTATTTGCTTAAAGTTATGGTGTCACTATTTGTAAGGGGTTCGTATTGACATATATTGGTCATAAGAAAATGGAATATATTTCTACGCCAACGGACTTAAGTCCGAGGTAGCGAAGGTGGCCTGAACTATTGAAAGATTAGGACATTGCTATCTTGTATCATTCGGGAAAAGTAGATGGGGTAGTTGATACATTAAGCTGCAAGGCAGTAGAGAGTATGAATGGCCAGCTCACAGAAAAGAAAGATATAGTCAGGAAATCTATATTAATGAGGAAATATGGGGTTTTGTTTCTTGAAACTCCAGATGAAAGAATTATAGTGTCAAATGTGGTAGGATTTTCATTGATATTGGAGATAAAGGAAAAAGCAATAGGTAAATGCCATTTTTAGTTCACTTGGAAAAAAAAAATATGTGTACAGCAAAATCGACGAGAGTATTTGAATAAACACAAGGGGGGAGTACTTTAATGCCAACGTAGATTGTGTGTCCTGGGTATAGTTAAGGAAATGAATTACAACAAAAGAACATCTTTCACAGTATTTCATTCACTCGGAAGCAACCAAAATGTACCATGGTGTAGCAAAGAGGTCTTGGTCAGGATACTTGAGAAGTACATTGTAGAACTTGTAGCTCAATGTCCAAGAGGTCACTAATTGACAGTATGGCATCAGAAGTCTGTATGGTTTATGTACTATATTATCCTTCCAGTTTGGAAGTGGAAGTTAACAGACTTACCGAGTCAGCGTAATTTCTACCAAGTAAGACCACCGATATAGCTGAACATTATGCAACGTTGTATGTTACGGAGATAGTACGATTACATGGGATTCCACTCACTACCATATCAAATAGGAGAGCTTACTTTATTGCACAGTGTTGGAAGTCTTTTCAGTAAAGCATGGGTACACAGGTAGCTGTAAGTGCGGCTTGTCCTCCTCAGATGGATGGACAAACAGAACACATTATACGAACATTTGAAGATATGTCACGAGTTTGTACATTGGACTTTAAAGGTAGTTGGGATGAACATCTATGGTTTATTGAAATTGCTTAAAATAAAAGTATCAAAAGGCACCTTACGAAGCTTTATGTGAAAGAAAATATAGATCATCAATTGGATGGGTTACAGCTGACGGAATTTGCTTCGCTCGGGTCATATTGTGTTCATCAAGCTATAGAGAAAGTGAAGGTGATATAACAACGGCTACAAATGGCTCAAAGTCAATACAAATTATATGCTGATATTAGAAGAAGGGAATTAAAGTGTGCCATAGGTGATTATGTATTTTTGATAGTGTGACCAATAAAAAGGAAAGAAATAATGAGAATCGGAAAGAAAGGGAAATTGTCCAAAAATTTGGGCAAATTGCATGTCTATTAGCACTAGTCCAGGAACTTTTCACAATTCATGCAGTATCTTATATGCGATGCTTTGAAAGTGTATAGACGATTATCTTATATCGTTGCTAGTGGAAATGTACAAATTACACGGGATTTCACATGTGAAAAAGGTACTTATTGTTACGTATTGTTATGATAAATCGATAAGTGAAAGAATTAAGAGATGCGGGAGTAGTTTCCGTAAAGGCCCTAGTGGAAAAGTTAGCACGTAGAAGGAGTCACAAGGGAGACCCATGAAATAATGAACTTTAAAGTACTTATAATTGTTATGCACGGAAGAAAAAGATCAAGATACGGAAGTGGAGTCAGAATAAGTAAGTCTTTACAAGTGATACATGTGTATATGATGATATGAAGAATTCACTTTGACTTAAGTTGTTACATTGAGAAAATGTTACTAACATTCGAGGACGAATGTTTCTAAGGGGGGAAGAATGTAACACCCCGTACCTTCCCAACCCTACTTGATGATGTTGAATAATGTTTGCTTGGGTGTCGAGAGATATAAGTATGTAGTTGGTAATGCTAATGACGAGAAAATTGAAATTTGGCCACGTATATGTGATTAGACCTTCGTAGGAGGTGTTTTGTGAGTTCGTGGGGAAATTGTGTAATACCCCGTACATATTCCAACATCATTTGGTGACGTGGAGTCATGTTTACTTGATGATTAATATCACTAAGTAAGTATTTTATAGTGTTTTGATAGGGTATTGGACGATATGCAAGTGTTGGAAAAAGTGGCCGAAAAATTCAGCAAAGTACCAAGACTTGCGCCACTCCCTGTTTCAGGGTGTGTGGCGCAAGCCACCTGATTCAGAGGGCAGCAGGATCTCGCGCCATTGCTTGCTTTGCAGCAAGTGGCGCAAGGCACAACATATTGTGCCCTTCCGCGCTCATTTTGTAACGCGATTCTACGTCGATTCTTAGATGGTTTCTTTTGGTTCTTTGGAGTTCTTTGAGCATTGTTAAAGCTTCAAATACTTCAATACACTCCTACATACTCCTACATGATCAAAGCATGAAAGATAAATAGTTATTCAAGATGTTCAATAAAGCCATGGGCGACTAGAATTCCTATTTTTGCGAATGAGAAACTCGTAAGAGAATGTTGTCGTGAGATTATGGAATTATTGAAACATGCTATATATATGGTTGATTATACATGGAATTTGGTGGGCTAAGTTGAGATAAGTATTGGGCCCAATTTGAGGCCCAAAGTGAGCCAAAATGAGAAGAAAAGCATGGGCCAAAATGGGTCAAAAGACCCATTCTTCCATTGACCTTCTAGACAAAGTATTAAATGCATTATTAGTGGCTAAGGATGGCCAAGAGGGTCTATATAAAGTCCCCAAAAATCAGATTTTTAATACACACAACACACATGCTTTTCTATCTTTTTTTCTAGAATTCTCAAGAAAGCTTCTTTTGGACTCTCAAACCCTAAGTCCACTTCTTGGGCAAGAGCATCATCCTACAAGTATTGGTAAGTTTTTATTCTTGTAATTTAATATATTATGTACATGAGAGGTTATGTATATCATGGTAGTTATGGTGGCAAGGTGTTGAATAGTGCACTTTTGGTTTTTGATAAAAGATGTGCATTCTTGTGAATTAAACTTGAAATATGACTTGTGGGTTTGATGAAAAGGCATGGTATGGATGAAATACCAACATGTATGGTGTGATTACATTAAGAAACTTGTTATTTCCATAAAAGTATAAATTATGGGATTTTGGCCGATTTGTTGTTGTGAGGTGTATTGAAGTAATTTGATGGCATAATTGTGATGTTGTGGTGATGGAGAAGTGTAAAATATGAACTTGGTGTGACATGATCTTGGCTATCATGTATTGGTCAATGTATGGAATATTGTGGGATTATTGGAATAATAAATTCATAAATGATATTTTGGTCAATGTTGGGCATGTTGTGGTATTATTGATATGATCATGCCGAAAAGGATATTATCAAGGGGAAATGACATGTTAAAGCCAAACATGTGACTTGTTGTTATTGTATGCATTTGTAAGGTAGTTGGTGGTTAATGTTGGTTCCATTATGTATTTGTGATGTAGAGTGAAACGTAAAGAAGGAGCGGAATTGTTGCTCTCACATATTTGATTGTGTACTTACATTGGGAAGACAAGGTATGCAAGGTTATTTTGTCCGTATCTTTCTACGGCCAATAGTGTTCACATTGACATTTCTTTAGTTCTATTCTGAAATGTACCAAGGTATCCCATATGCACTTATCTATGATCATTGTCATATATTTCCTACTCATTGATCAATTGTGAATCCCATTTCTCATATTCATGGTTAATGTTCCAAAAGCTCAAATAAGGTTATGTTCCAATATTTCAATAGTGCCTATACTTGTGTCTCTTGTTCATGGATTATTATCCAATGGTTCCAATGGTATCATGGTGCTAGTAATGTTATATTTCTCATTGATATTTATTCACATGTCCTTCACTCATTGGTCAATGATTCAAAGTTTCCAACAATGTTATGTTCCAAAGTGATGTTATGACTATCAAAGTATCAATCTCAAAGTAATGAACAAAATAATGCAAATGTGGTCAATGATCAAGTACGGGTGGCAAGTCTAGGGGCGTAAGCCTAGCTCGACTCGATCCCGAGGTTTGGATTTATGGGTGGCAAGTCTAGGGGCGTAAGCCTAGCTCGACTCGATCCCGATGCATTGATGTATGGGTGGCAAGTCTAGGGGCATAAGCCTAGCTCGACTCGATCCCTACACAATGATATGATATGAAAGACCCACTGATCAGTAGGGGCCCGGGTACGTTGTTATCAGTGAGCATTGAGATAAAGAAAGTAATGAAAGTAATGAAAGCAATCCACATGGTTTCCAAAATGCAACATGGTGACTTACCCACATTGATTATTCATATGTTTTGAGTTCATTGACATATTCTTGTATTGTACAGTTTCATCTGAGCCTTACATACTCAGTACTTATTCCGTACTGACCCCTTTTGGGGAACTTACCTTACATGTTGCAGGTGCAGGCTAGTAGGCCGCCACAGTAGGTTGCTAGCTGTTTGCGGTTCATTGGTGAGCTCCAGTTAATCCGGGGCTTCTCCGAGTCATAGTGATGCATATGGTTTGAAATAGTACATTGTGTATAAAGCAGGGACTTGTCTCGACTTTCAGTTGGTTTTGGGTAAATGCATCTGTTAGAGGCTTTTGTAGACGTATGTGGGTGTATGTGTATAAGATGATAGATGAAGTCTGGACTTGATGGCCTCAACGGCCAAGTTTCTCATATATATATACGTCATATGTCCTATGCTTTCCGATTTTAGCCTTTCATGTTTCTATGTGATAGTAGTGTTTCCTATGACATGCATTGTAACATCCCGTACCTTTTCGACCTATGTGATGATGTTGAACAATGGTTACTTAAGTTTCGAGACGCTATGAGTATGTATTTTGTAAGGTTGGTGATGAAAAAAAAAAAATTAATTAATTCGAGCCTCGTACATGTGATTAGATTTTAGTCGGAGATGTCTTGTGTAATACCCCATACATTTCCAACCTCATTTGGTACCTTGGAGTCATGTTTACTTGATGATTAAGGTCACTACGTAAGTATTTTGTAGTGTTTTGATAGGGTATTGGATGATATGCAAGTGTTAGAAAAAAATGGCTGAAAAATCCAGCAGGCCACTGATTCAGAGAACCTTCAATTCCTGCGCCACTGCTGCAAAGCAAGGCAGTGGCGCAAGGCACAACATAATTGGCCTTTCCGAGCTCGTTTTGCGACGAAATGCAACGACGATTCTTCCATGGTTTCTTTTGATTCCTTGGAGTTCCTTTAGCGTTGTTAAGGCTTCAAATACCTCGATACACTACTACATACTCCTACATGATCAAACCATGGAATACAAGAATTTACCAAAATGTTCAAAGAAGCCATAGGTGACCAGTGTTTTAAAAGGCGGGGGCGTAAGGCGAGGCGTTTTACCTGTCACGGGGCGAGGCGTAAGCCCCGAGGCGATGGGGCGTAAGCCTCATGGAACTTTAATTTTAAATATTTTATAAATTAATATTATTAGCAAAATATTTTTAAAAAGGATAAATCACCAAAAAAAAATAAGTAAAACTACATACACAAATTATAAAAAATAAAAAATAAATGAAGTATATATCTCAAACTATTTCAGGTAAAAAAAACTAATCAAAGCAACACAATACACTCAATATATAACATCAACTTTTTATATAATAAAGTAATAAACCATTATATGTCCTCAAAAATACAAATTTGTCTAAAAAAAAGTGCATAGTTAATCAACCCCCACCCCTATTTGGGAACAAAATAGATAATTCTGAATTTCTAATTCAACATTCAGTCACTATCAAAGAAGAGCTCTTCATCATCATCCATATTGCCAATCAAATTTTCAGAATTTGTTGTAGTATGTCTAACTTCATCAACAATCTGAAAACCCTTTTAATTTGTTTCACTTTGGGTATTGTAGAAATCAAATGGTTAAAATACTTTTTAAGTGTTTAATAAGTAAAATATTTTAGTCTTTTTACTCTTTAAGCTTAAATTAAAGATTAAATAGGAAAATATATTTTAATTTATAGTAGTTCACGGGGCTTACGCCTTGGGAAAAAAAGGCGCGCCTCACGCCTAGGCGTACGCCCCAAGTGGTGAGGCGTACGCTTTTAGATACTTTCGCCCCCCCACAACGCCTCGGTGCGTTTTAGCTTCGCCTCGCCCCGAGGCTCGCCCCAGGGCTCGCCCCGCGAACGCCTTTTAAAACACTGTAGGTGACTAGAATTCCTATTTTTGCGATTGAGGCTACGAATGAAAATCTCATAAGTGAATATTGTCGTGGCATTATGAAATTATTTAAACATGAGATATATGATGTATTATACATGAGAATTGGTGGGCTAGGATAATATGTGTTAATGGGCCAATTTGAGGCCCAAAATGGGATAAAATGCAAGGCCCAAAGGGGAAACAAAAGACCCATTCTTCCATTGACCAAATGGACATGGAATTTAATGCCAAAGAAGACTTGAGGGCCTATATATATGTGGAAGAATCAGATTTTTATTCCAAAAGACACACATCACTTTTCTAGAATTTTCAAGATAATTCCCTTTTGGCTTTGCAAACCCTAAGTCATCTTTTGGACAAGATCAACATATTCCAAGCCTTGGTAAGTATTTATTTTCATGGATTAATATCTTATATGCATAAAAGAATATGTATATCATGTTGGTTGTGCTTGGAAAAGTTGGTCATGGAACTTGGTGAGTTTGTATGAGATTTGTGGTATATGGAATTCAAGTGTGAATTAGGCCTTGTGCCTTTGATGAAAAAGCATGGTATGGACAAAATATGAACATGTATGGTGTTATTTTTGGTATAAAACTTGTTCTTTTCTAAAAGTGGGAATTTTGGGATTTTGGCCGATATGTGTTATGAGTTGAATTAAGGTGCTTTGATGGATTATTTGTGATGTGTTATGGATAAGAAAGTGTAAAGGAGAAGTATTGTGGTGAAAGGTATTGATTGTCATGTATTGGTCAATGTTGGGCATATTATGGAATTTTTGGAATAATAGTATGATCAATGGTTTTGTCAAAGGGAAATGACATGTTGAAAGCCAAACATGTAATTCATTGACATGGTATGCATTTGTAAAGTAATTGGTGGTTAATGTGAATTTCGTTATGTATTTGTAGACACATAAAGAAGGAGTGGGATTATTGTCTACGCATCTAAGGTTGTAGATTCGTATTGCGAATCCAAGGTATGCAAGGTTATTTTGTCCGTATCTTTCTACGGCCAATAGTGTTCACAATTGACATTTCTTTAGTTCTATTCCGAAATGTACCAAGGTATCCCATATGCACTTATTTATGGTCATTGTCATATATTTCCTACTCATTGATCAATTGTGAATACCATTTCTCATATTCATGATTAATGTTCCGAAAGTTCAAAGAAGGCTATGTTCCAATATTCCAATAGTGCCTATACTTGTGTCTCTTGTTCATGGCTTCTTGTCCAATGGTTCCAATAGTATCATGGTGCTAGTGATGTTATATTTCTCATTGATATTTGTTCACATGTTCTTCACTTATTGGTCAATGATTCAAAGTTTCCAACAATGTTGTGTTCCAAAGTTCCAAAGTGATGTTATGATTATCAAAGTATCAATCTCAAAGTAATGCAAATGTGGTCAATGATCAAGTACGGGTGGCAAGTCTAGGGGCGTAAGCCTAGCTCGACTCGATCCCGAGATATGGATTTATGGGTGGCAAGTCTAGGGGCGTAAGCCTAGCTCGACTCGATCCCAAGGGTGGCAAGTCTAGGGGCATAAGCCTAGCTCGACTCGATCCCTATATGATGATATGAAAGACCCACTGATCAGTCGGGGCCCGAGTACATTGTGATATATGTGATAACAAGTGAGCATTGAGATAAAGAAAGTAATGAAAGCAATGAAAGCAATCCACATGGTTTCCAAAATGCAACATGGTGACTTATTCACATTGAGTATCCATATGTTTTGAGTTCATTGACATATTCCTTGACATATTCATGTGTTGTATAGTTTCATCTGAGCCTTGCATACTCAGTACTTATTTCGTACTGACCCCTCTCGGGGAATTTACCTTACTTGCTGCAGGCGCAGGTCCCAGTAGGCCTCCTCAGTAGATTGCCAGTGTTAGCGGCTCTTTGGTGAGCTCCAGCTCATTCGGGGCTTCTCCGAGTCAGAGTGTATATATGTTTTGGTATTGTATATATTGTGTAATGCGGGGACTTGTCCCGACTTATGGTTCATTTTGGTCAATGCTCTTGTTAGAGGCTTTTGTAGACGGATGTGGGTGTATGAATGTAGAAGGGATATGTCGTCCTTGACTTGGTGGCCTCAACGGCCAAGTTTCGCATATATGTACATATATCATGTTCCATGACTTCCATTGTTGGTCTTGATAGTTGATATGTGTTTATGGGTTTCTTATGGCATGCATATGATTGAGTAAGTAAAGATTGGTTCTCTCGGGCCATGTCGGCTACGGGTGCCAATCACGCCTCGTTGGGATTCGGGGTGTGACATGCATATGACTAAATAGAAGCAAAGCTTGGTTCTCTCGGGCCTTATCGGCGCCGGGTGCCAATCACGTCTCGATGGGATTCGGGTCGTGACAGGCATATCTGTCAAAGTTCAAACCAATATATTAATGGACCAATATATTAATGGCTTCACTTACTGAATTATATGTAACTCGTGGTGCTGTTGCAGATGACTGTTAACTTTGCTCAATCATATTTTTGAATCTCATTGTTTAGACAGTAATGTGGAATGTCTTGTAAATCTATTATCAAATCATTGAAGTTTTTTCTAGATATTGAATTCTAAAGTAGAGTACAATTTACTCCTTTTAATATGGGTTAACACATATTTTACCTAACAGATGGATTATTACTTACTCATTTTATGTTGACCCGTTTTCAATTAGTCCAAATTTAACCTAACTCGCCTATTTACCACCATTACACATATATACATATACGCATGCACATTTACACACAAAATTGACGATTTAATTTTTTGTAGGTACAACAAAAGCATCGTAAAGTGAAAGAAAATATATGAAAAAAGTAATTCATAGCATGCAAAGTATTTTTGGATATGCATAAGTAGATAAAATTACTTTATATTTCTTTTAGCACAGAAATTAAATACCATGATGGTAATAATCTATAAGACCTAGACTTATGCAATCTCACCAGGTCCCCCATAGAGTACAAAATGTTGAAATTTTTCACACGTGAGATGCGGTAAGTCATAACCTCGTATAAATGAGGATTATCAACATATGAGGTTGTTTTAGATGCGTCTATTGTCTCGTCTTTAGACTGTAATTATCCTACAATAAGCATCATAACTAGTGTCTCCAAAAGGAAAAAAACTAGCGCCCATAGGAGGTTTAGGTACACCTGGAGGACTATATACAACCCCTCCCCATTCAACATTCGTAGCAAAGCTAGCCAAGTCAGTGAAGATCCTTTGAGGCCAAGAACCAATTTGTATATGTTTTTCTTCCATAGAAAGCCATCAGTTTCCGTTGACCAGATCCTTTTGTATTTTGAGAAACAAATGTCGAAGTTAGTATTTTGGTGATTTCAAATACTAATTCTTGAGTACTATTAAAAGATTGAAAGAAGTTCTAGAAAAGAAACACAGAATTTACCCGACCAATAGCCATTGTGTCTTCCCATGAATACTGATCTCCACGGTGTGATACACGTTGAAATGTCTTATCAATAGGTACCTCGATATTTACAATGATAAAACCAGGACATAATTTATTGAAACAATGCTTATTTCCGGCCTACAAAACATACAAAAATATCCCATCTATGAGCTATATATGCAAATTGAGGTACATATATAGACAAACAAAAAGATTACTACTTTCACAAAATTGAGATATAAATTACTGAAGTAAATTAAAAGAAAACTTACATGAAAATGTATGAAGAGCCTACTTTTGGTATCCCGTAGAGTGTTGGATCCACCTGGAGTTCGAAATGGAGATATTGTGATGATTTAGTTGATAGTGATCCTAACACTCGAAGCTTTGCAATTTGAACAAAATAATTACTAAATTCTCGATGAATTTAGACTTACTCTCCAACCAACTTGTCTAATATCAGATCCTTTTTTAATTTTCAATCGACATGCACTATGTTGTTGACTTTTAACATAAGGTTCCCATATACGAGCTGCCATTCCAGCTCCCACAAATTCGTTATTTGGATTATATTTGGTCCGAACTATTGCAACCTGTATGTAGTAAATGAATTTTCTCAACTTATAATGTATTTCCTCGTTAAATCTTAGTTTTATTTATTTATTTTTGTGTAAACGATAAAGGCCTGGTGAACTGAAAGAAGACAAACATTTTGAACTTGAAATGAGAGTCAATTTCCATATTCATGTACCTTGTATCCTTGTGAAGATCTGTATATTCCTTTTGATTCACTATTGTTGTTAATCTGTGCAGAAGCAATAAAATATATATGAAATCTTCGAAATTATGGAAAACTAAATATATGTGTTTAATCTTAACAGACAAACTCTTTAATTTTTCTTAATGTAATTTTTGAGTTTTTAGATTGTTATATTCCATAAATGGAATTATGGATTCTGTTTATGGAGGTTAATTGTCCTAGCCAAAATGGTAAACTAGTGTAACATTATCTTACCGTAACCAATTGAGTATCAAATGTGACATCTTCTGGTGGTGGCATACTTCTTTGTCTTATAAGATCATCTTTTGTAATTCTTTTAATTGGAACTGTTCCGAGAGGGCAACCTTTATCTTTTAACCAAATTCTCGACGACGGACTAATTGATGAGTTACCTACATTTTTTTTTGTTCTTCGCTTATTTAGTTTTTGTTTCTAACCGTTATTGGCTTAGTTTTAAATTTTAATTAACAATTATTATTGACTAATTTAGTTTATTAGTCTTCGACTTTTTTTAATTTCTTATTAGTTACTGTATTTGTTTCTATATAAAGTTAAAATAATAGAAGTTTTCTTCTCTCTCCTCCATTCACAAAACCCTCGTCCTCGTCGTTCTTGGGTCTCTCTTTTTTGATTTCTTTACACTTGTCAGCACTAGCAGTAATTGGTATTCGGCCAAATTTTTTAAAGTAATTTTAAGTGTATTTTTATCAAAAATGTTTTTCGAAAAAATATTTTTTAGATTTTTTTTTTTTTTAGTTTCTGAAAAACTCAACTTCTTTTGCTTTCCATAAACACTTATTTTCTCCCAAAAGTTGACCTAACACATAACTTTTTAAAAATAAGCACTTTTGGCCAAACATGTTATTAATTTATGAGTCCATTGGACACCCGCAGACTCCAAATCCTGGATCCATCGCTGCTCAAGGAGGAAAAAAACTGCCTTGAGTTGCTAAAATGGACAAGGAGTAAAATGGTACATCTATTTTTGTTATAGAGACCAAGTAAAAAATAAAAGGAAGAGGGTAATTGTTATTAGTAGTTAGCACTTTTTTCTCATATATATTAATGAAACTTCATTAATTGTCTCTTTTGGACCATTGAATGAAGAGGGATCAAACGATTGATTCATCTCATGAACATAATTAAGAGTTTTTTCATTCCTTATTTAAAATAAACGAACTATTTATTCATTTGCAAGTTGGTGTGCTACATGTCTAAATTCTATTAATTGCTCTCTAGACTCTATATGTACATACGCTGCAAAATTATCTTTAAAAAAGATAAGTTTAAACAATATATTATTGTGCTATCAAAAAAGGGTAAGCTTTAAGAAAAGAAACTTCACCTTTTTATTTGTTTGGTTCTTAATATCCATGCCTTTATATTATAAACAATCTTTATTCTTTACACTTGAAATTTGTTGGATGGCAACACTTATTTAAGTTCACATTATGAGTTTTTTAAACAAAGTTGATATGTGTGACGTTAGGCGTAATATCATGTCTATCTATATTGTTCCTTTAATAATCAGTTGAAGTGGTAATCTAAATTCTAAATACATGAGTGCACTTTTTGTTAATACAATATTTTTAGTTTATATATAAAAAAAATTAAAATTGTGCTTATGAAACTCTTTTCATAACTTAATTGGATAATTTTTTATGTTCGTACGAACTGTGACTAAGAAGATGGCTTGTAACTGGATAATGGTGGGAACAAATTTGTGTGCTTCCCTTTGTATTGTCTATGACATTAGCAAATTGTAAAAATATATCCTCCATCAGTAGAACAAATTTGTTATTGCCTTTGCATTTGGATCAGTTCAAGAGAAGATATATTCCTACATCGTGGGTTTAAAAAAAAAAATGTAGAGAGGAATTACTTTCTGACTTTGATTGTTACGTTAAGGATGAGTATGATAATGCTCTTGATAAAGCACCATATCTAGTATTTCCCGACTGTGGTCACGATTGATAAAATTAAATGCAATGCATAGTAATAAAATTTTATTCAGTGCTCTAATCGATTCTCTAATTTTGTAGCTCTTAATCAACTACTAATAGAGAATACACCTATTTCATATGAAAAATATATGAGTTTTTATATGGTTTTATAATTTCGATTTGTCAATTTGAACGGCTTTTTAGATAAAGCAAAATTATATTTTAAAAAAACAAACATTTTACTGGTGTAAGGAGTACTAAAAAGACATTTAATTAAAAATGACATATGACAAGTGTTCTAAATAACTCAAAATCATGCAGTGTGCAGTTCTCTAGTGTAAACGAAATTGAAAACCTGAAATTAGTAGCAAAAATTCATGTCCAAAAGACATCGTCATAAAATGCCCTGCGCTAAGTCTTTACCTACTACCCCCACCGCTTTCCAAGTGGCACAAAATGCCTAACGATCTGAACACTATCTCGGAGTGACTTGGTGAAATAAACATGTCCGCAAAGATGCAGACTACCTGGGACAGAAAGACCCCGAATTTACATGGGTAATGTTCACCTATTACCACAAACAAGTCATTTATGAATATTATTTGGAGGCCTGTGCAGGTCCAATCTAGTCTACCAAAAGTTTGCCTCGCCCCGCCCGGCCCCAATTGTCATCCCTAAGGGCTAAGACATATTGTATCTTAAGGGTACGTATTCTGATCATTCTATATCCAGTCGGTACTTAGAAGTGTAGGTGAATTAACTAACGTGTATTAGCTCTAGCTATAAATAGGCTAGCTAGTTTGTATTTTCAGATGGCTTAAGCTTTACAAGATCTAGAATTAGTCATAATATTTCATTAAGTACAAATGCAAATAATGCATCTTCCTGTATCAAAATTGCCTGATCTTGGGGCATCAGCAAATAATAAACTTGCTTATAAGCTTTGATACATTTACATCAGGAGGAAAAAAACCAAAATCGAAAACTCCTCAAACACCTATACAAGTGGAAATTTACAAAAGACAGGCTTTATATAAAGGTAGCATGATAGATTAGTGTTTTATCTCAAGGTGTGGTATCCTTTTCCGCCATTTTGATTGCTGGTACTTTGTCCGACTTTACAGCATAAGCCGAGGGGAACCAACCGGACTTACCGTTGCACTCGCCTTCAGACCATCCATTTGGAGCTACCTATGGTTACCACATTTAACAAGAACCATATGCAATTTCGTTAGAATGTAACTTAGTTTGCTTGCCAAACGATTGTATGGTTCCATCGCCTAGATGAGCATCCAATATACTTGCAGAAAAGTAATCAACAAAACAAAGCAATGCAACGACGCAGTTATAATATCCGAAGTCATGAGCATCCAATATACCTCCAGAAAAGTTATCAACAAAACAAAGCAATGCAACGACAAAGTTATAATATCCGAAGTCCTCAATGAGGCAGAGAAGATGTAACAAAAGCAATGCAGCATCCTAGGTCATAAGCGACTGAAGATGTAAAGGTAAATAACATATTAGAATACTCTCTGATCCATTGTCAGATCATTTCTCAATAATGTGCAGCCTAATGAACGATGTCCCCTAAAGATTGAAGTCCTCAGACGTACAATGTAACTACACATCTCCTTAGACTAAGAGACATGGCTTCACGAGATAAATGGTATCGTCACAACCAACTTGCAATGAAATTTGAGATACCTAAGCAGACAGCATATGGAGCCAATAATCCAGCTCTTACCACTGACACTCACGGTCTAATCCTGGTCTGTCACATCTACTAGTTAACCAAAGTCGATTTACATTTATGATCCTCGGGGTCATACAAACAGCACCCTTTTTTTTTTGTGTCCGTGTGGGTTGAATGTTGTGGTGATGCCAGGGCAAGCTTGCATGCACCTTGACTAATACACTTGGTACTTACTATCTCCCACCAACAAAGATATCGGAAAGTCCAGCCAGGCTTGGGAAGATGAAATAATATACCTAGTGTCCCTTTCATAACCAGCACATTTTAAGATTCTCCACACCAAGCTTCAGTCATCATATACCAGGGAAGATATCAGAATGCTCATCTGTTCAGCATATGCAGAAGTTAAACAGTGGCAGCTTGAGAATGGAGGATGTCTAAACCCCGCTCTTGTTGGCCATATTTGAACTAAAGGAGGATGATCACTGACCATTTAAGGGTGCCAAATATGGCCCAAAAGTTGATGGCCCGCCCAATCCGCCCAAAAATTTTTGGGTTGGGCTCAAGATAATTTCATATTGGACTGATGTTAGCCAAACCCAACAAAACCCAATTTCAAATTGATCTTCAATTTAGCCCAATACTGGCCAAATTTGAGCCCATATTTAAGATTGACTTTTAATTTGGATTTATTACTCGAGTTTTACTTTGATTTATTTTTTTAAAACAAAATCGCTTGATAAAATTCGAGTCAGGGTCGGGTGTTGGGATCCTGATCGGGGTTATGTTTCGGGTCCTGAGCCAGGGTCCGGTGTCAGGAGTTCGGTCAGGGGCGGCAGTCGGGGTCAAGTCCTGGTCCCGAGTAGGGGACAATCCACCCATTTCCACCACTATGAATCATTCAAAAAAAAACAAAAATTGGTCAAATTGGGCGGGTCATGGCCCAATCCATTTTTAGCCCATTTCAGCCCAAGAAGCTTTTGGGCTGATTTTAACCCAACCCATTTTAATGTACTCAATTTCAGCCCAACCTGCCCATTTGACACCCCTACTGACCATCCTCCTTTATTCAGTCTACCATCATATTTGATCCAGTTTGAGACTCTGTCCTAATATTCAGAAGGGTTTGATTAAACGTGTTCTTAGGTCCTCCTACAATTACTACTGCTAGAACTGGCTTAGTAGACAAGAACATCAACAAATAAAGAGACCATTGACTTGTAGTTTTGGATTTGACTGATAACAAAGAGATGGATAATACCTCACGTACAGCTAATGGCATCACTTGTTTTTTGCCAAAAAAAATGTGAAGGGTTTAATATGTGCCCCATGGTATGAAAGCACTTAGGGCGTATGAACAAATCATGAAGAATGCAAGAATTGTATCCGAACAGAAAGAACTCATGCTAAATACCGTAAAGGTACTCCAGAATTGTCAACTTAAGCATCCAAAACACATAAAATAAGACATGTAGTTATTGCAAGAAACTGTCATAGAGGCAGTGTAACATGTCTATTGCTTAACTAGGAAATGAAGATAAATACCTGCCGGACTACCACATAATCGCCGACCTCTAGACTTAGCTCGCCATCTGCTTGGGCATCAAAGGAGTGCATGACCTACCAGCCAAAGAATCGAGGCGAATACAGAAAGATCCAGCTTTTGAGGACAAAGGAGTATTATGTAGAAGTAAATATGCCAACTCTTTAAGAGTCCTTACCTTAGCAATAAAAATAGCAGGACTTTTATCCTCAGCTTCTGGATGCTCAGTTCCATTTGACGTTGTATCATGCAAAACTCTTGGTGAATTTGAAGATTGTGGAGATGAATCATCTAATTGCTCTTGTACAAGCATCTAACCCCAAGAAAAAAATGTTAAATATTTATGTCATTATCCTTTTTATTCTCATTGTCTCAAAGTTGAAGTTTACGATTCTATCCTTTGCAGAAAACAGAAAATCGCCGATAAAATAGTTTTATTCTAATGATTTGGAGGAAAAAGGCTTGAATCTACAGACCTCAGAATGCAACTTCTCCAAAATGGAAACAACATTCTGATGATAAGATCTTTCAGCATCGACCTGCAAGCTAAAATCATTTTTAGATAAACGAATCACACAGATTTCAATTGGAAATAATCGATGCAGAGACAAAAATGGTGTAGACAAGGAAGTAGTTTTAACTTTTAACAGGAGGTGAAAAAAAATCGAACTTCACTCAAGTGTTCTAGACTTCTTGCACTAGGTACTAGTTAATAAAATGAAAAAGCAAGTCTGCCATGAACTTCTTGCTCTTATTAACTTCTATATGAAGAATATTTTAGTACTAACATTTATTGATAGGGAAGAAAAGCAGAAACCAATTACTTAGAAGTTCTCAAGCTAAACAAAATACCTAAGAACCTAGGGATCTCCAATCTCAAAGAAGATCAGTCACGGATATCATGAAAAAGGCACAAAGCGTTACTCGTTTACATCCATAATATTCTTTTTTCTTAACATATTCAGAATTGAAGGAAAATTTTGATTACGACCCCCATTATGCGTAAGCATCCCAGATATTTGAGTTACTGGACCATTTGGCCCTCAGCTACTGGTATTAATATCAAAAAAGTAATTACTCCTTTTTATATTTACAAGAGTTAGTATTATGATCCTGTTATTTAGTATTATGATCCTGTTATTTCAAATGCTACAATAGCTAATCTAATATTTTCCCTATGCTACATTAACTTTGATTATTACTAAATTAATCACAAACGTGACTTTCAATAGCTGCATTGTCATCATAATAATAAAGGGGTGCATCAATCATCATTAAATTTAGATGGATCAACTATTTCCGTGACCTTACCTTCAAAAGCTATTCAAAGATACTGGCAGGTTTGAGAATTTTTTGAAACTCGACTAGCAGGTTTGAGAAGTTCCTGCATCTTTGGAGATAATGACAAAGGCTACTATTTATAGATGTGTTTTCCTCCATCATGGGAAGCATTTTTACTACATACTTGTGGTAGACTATGAAGTAGCTATGTCCATTGTGTTCTTTCATTTCAAATGACTGAAGCTAGCAACTACAGTTCCTAAAACTAAATTGTATCAATTTAAGGTCATTTGACTAAGCAGTTAAAGTTAGCCAACACAAATTATGATGTCAGAACAAGGTACACCTTAAAAGTGAAAACATTCACTGTTCCTATTCAACTGAAAGTATATCTCAGAAAGTGGAATTCTGCCACCATTCTGTTTCAAATAAAACCAGTACGTCTTTCTTTAAGGCTAAATCAAGATGTTTAACAACTTGATGCACACATAATAGTTTTAAAATGTAACAATCTCCATTTGCACATTCAGCGCACTACAGTTACTTGGGGAAACAAAGTTTGCAAATAACTAAGCCAATCAGTACAACACCAAGACCAATCACGATACTTCCTAGAGCATAAAACGCATACGAATTGAATGAACAAAGAGAAACCAGTGATACCATGGTAAGAAGCTTTTGGAAAGTAATCTGCTGCTGCTCCTCCTCTACAGATAACATGGCATCAGTTGCTTCTTTGCCAAGAACCAACACTGAAGATTTGAGCTCCGACAATCTTGTTTCTGCATTTTTAAGCTTTGCCAAACTTTCAGTAGAAGCTTCTCTAAACTTTGATTGGCGTCTTATTACTTCAGTAGCCTGAAAAGAGAGGGAATCCACTTAGAACTACCAAATTTCCTGCATGACATGATGCAACCTTCTATAGAATTGATTACTACCTCCTTGAAAAGGGTGTAGAGATACGCTGATTGAAGGGGTACATTCCTTGGTGATGTATGGGAGAAATCCCTCTGTTTTCTTACTTTTACTTGCTTTATTTTCTTTTAATAAACAACCTTTTAGGTGAACCCAATCCCCAACACATCCGAAAAGGGAAAAAATGGAAGGTTGAAAGATACCTGGGATTCGAACTCGTGGCGCATTCTGTCATAACGGTGAGTCAAATGGCGAGCATCTTCTAAAGGAGCACCATGTATTGATCCTCTCAACGGCTCACAAACCTACAGCTAAAAGGAAAAATGATCAAACACTATGTACTCTAGGAACCAAGAAATGGCAACAGTCACTATGCCACATCATAGACTCATCAAGAAACGAGAAAGAAATACGAAAATGCACTAGGCATAAACTAGCAAAAGGTTCATCAAGTTATACCATTTGCAAGTTTTAACCTGTCAAGAGTGAAATATCTCTCTCCAAATTTAACCGTCCTAAGAATTCCAGATAAAATGCTCTCATCATAAGTGAATATATGTGCTTTCCATACTTATAATGCATCATATGATATGTCAGAGAGATACCTAACTATTCGTTCCTGTTGTGTTAATTAGACAGCAGAAACAGATAGCTTTTGCGCTTGACTTATCAAATTCTGCCACGGCACATAATGCATTCAAGTTTTTCAAAAAAAGATTAGGCCTTAGATCTTACTGATGCATTATTCTTTTTTCACTGTATAAAGAGTGAGAAGTGTATTATTTTGGACCTTATGCATGTCTGTGTTTGTTATATGTTGTCTAGTTGGTGTCTAGACATTTTTTCTTTTAACTATCAATCATTATTGTGTATATCATAAAATCAGAAAGCATTTGTCTCCCACAAAAGTAGGTACCCTGATCGTCACAATCCCTCTGCAATCTGCAGCACATCACAACTCCAGATGCAAGAAATGGAGCAAAATAGTAAAAATGGTAAGGAAAAGACGGACAAAAATGACCTTCATCTGGGTGACCTTCAATCTCAATAATGTAAATGTCCTTTTTTTGTGGTAAACCATTGGGAGTGCATATGACTGTAAAGTTAAACAAGCATAGATCTAACCTGTTGTCCAAGAACTCCTAGCATAATTTCCCTTTGATCTTCCATTGCAGCATGTGAAGTACCAAATTCCACGGCAACCTTTGGCAAGGTAGAAGGACCATTTTGATTCTCACCCCCATATTTATAACAATTGTCCGCCAACTTTCTAGCTGCAAGATCAAGCTGAAAGTTGACACTTCCATATAAATGTTAAATAACTGAAGCAACATAAGATATGGATGGAGGTCCACAGACCTATTTCCATTTGTTTTTTACTTGTTGATATATATCCCTCTACACAACGAACAATATCCCTCTGGAAATGCTGTTAAACACAATGCAGTAAGTTAAATTTTTCCTTGCAAGAAAGATCCATGTGATGTTTAACAAAAGGACATTCTTAATAGAATTTTTTTTAATAAGTGTCCAAGATCCCTCTTAGTAACTGGAATCAAAGAATTAGTAGATCTGTTCTGCCCAAATTGGGAATGGCTAAGGTTATGAACTTCTAATTTGATGATCAAGTTGATTCCATGATCATGATTCCATATCGAACCAAGTTTAAATAGGGCTGTATGCATTCTCATTATAGTCATTCAGACCTATCTAAATAGATACTATGTTTAGATATGGATCTCTACCTACATTTCAATTTAGGATTAGGAATATGCACAATCAGGCCTGCTTTTTATATATTTCTATTGGGACCCAATTCACTACTTTGAGTTTGAGGACTTTCCTAATATACAGAAAATCGCTAACAAAGTTGTATTGGTGTTACCTTCGCAGCCCTTGTAGACATATATAATTCCTGAAGTCGCTGATGAATCTCCAGTTCTGCTTCATCGACCATCACAGACTCATGGCCCAAGTGCCCCAGTTGTCTTAAAATAGCCTAATAAAAAGAAGAACATTAGATCTTTCATGATAGAAGCCAAGAACCTACATAAACTATCTCCATTGAACTCATGTTTTAATGATTACCATAGCAGTCTGATCCAAGCAGATGATCTCACAAGTCTCAGATTTAGTTGTTTAATGTTGAACTTGAGTCAAATATTTGGGTCAGCTACTAATGGAATAACCTTACTAGTCAAAATCATTTTAGTAATCTCTATTTTCACCCTTTTTTAATTTATATCATCCAACTCAATTTCCTCAAAACTCTAAAAATTACAAGACCAGGGAGATGATCCAGGAGTACGGTTCCCTTGTTCTCTTGGAACATCCTTTGAAGAAAGACATCTTTCCACTTGCATCTAACAATTACAGTACATCGACTTTCGCATTTCACTATTGTTTCTGTTGTGATTTGAAAATTTTGGGAAATATTGCTTTTATAATGGAAATCACATTCATGGGCTAGATCTGCGGGAACAGGAATTAGAACTCACAACTAATTCTTTACCCAACCGAAACGTTACAGAAACGAGAAATATGAAATACAGAAACTTAAAAATGTAGCAGAATAATTTCAAATTGATCCAATGAAATATTGTATTATAAATTAAGTTGAAAACATGATGCTGAAAAGTAGCCGGGAGGCATGAACCACAAATCATATCCAATTGTTGTGAGCCCTGACACCTTGGAAAGCTGGATTGACATGTGCTATGACTTACAGGGGAAGTTGACGGTAGTGGTGCTGATCCAGTAACAATCAGCCCATTAGTCGTGTTCAGTCTGTCTCCTTAGGTTCATAGATGAGCCAAGAAAGATAGATTGCTAACAGTAACCAGCACAAGATATGCTAGTAACACTACCTTCATGTAATAAACGCATTTCTGCATATTATTCTTTCTATTTCATTACTAAGCCTTAGAGTAATAAAAACTGCGTGTTGTATTATTACGAATTTCTTTTCGTAGGATCTTTGCTTGATCTGCCTTCTCCGCTCCTTTCTTCGTAGAATATTAGCCTCTGGACACCTATACCAAAAACTCAATGTCCAATTTGCATGAAATTGAGAAGCATCAATCCTTTTCTTGGGTCTAAGCGCCTCTCGCCGTACCAACATACCAAAAGGATTTCGGGGCTCCCCTCCCTGTTAAAGACCTAAATAAGGCTTTAAGGTAGGAAGTAAAAGGGAAACGGATGTAAGGGGTAGGGGTTCTTCTGTAAGAAAAAGGTGAATACATGTTGTCTATTGCTTTTTTCCAGCTGTACCAAGCAACAGGAGAGGAGAATAATACTTTGCTAAATGAAAGTAAATCAACAAGTTCCCCTCCGCATTCCCCATCCCTTCTTCTTGCTCCAGAGATAACTATACTCATAGCTCCAAAGAAATGAAAAGTAAAGAAAATGTAAGCAAATGGCAAAGTAGATATGGGTGATAGTTGACCTTGCACTTATCAGACTAGCATTTCATAGAGATCGTGCAGTAAACAATACTTCAAAGTGTTTGGTTGACAACATAACCCCGAAGTCTCTCAGGAGAATCACACTTTCTTTTATAGGGTAAACCTCCATTCCCAAAAATCCCCAAGCCAGGAGAGTAACAATGGCCCTTTCCTACTTTATTCCCTTGTTGGCTCGAACCACCAACCTTATGGTTGGAGATCGCGGTACTCAGTTCTAGGCTATCCCTCTGAAATCACCAGTTAAATTTTACCTTTCTCTAGTTCTAGTGGCTTGTTATTTCATTGGTAGCATAAGAGTGTTATTGCCTTGCTACATGCATCACACAACTTGATGGTAGACTTGTCATCCTTATGCTCAGCGGCATTCACACCCTAAGGACAAAGGAAACTAAAGCTCAAAAGATCCTCCCAGAGCTACTTTAGATTCCACTGTTTTCTTTCTTGAACATATACTCAAAACTAAGAGTTAATGGTCAAGAACACACCTAAATTACCCCGGTTTTGCGAGTTTTATACCTAAAGTATCAGGTGCGAGTTTCGAGTTTCCTACCTGAATTATCACCAACTATTTATCAAAACACACCTACACTATCCGTTGTTCCCTTTTCCTACCTGAAATATCACCATTGTTCAGGTAGGGAAAGGGAAAAATTGGTAGTTGAGGTGTGTTTTGATATAGTTCAGGTATGAAACTCAAAAAACTGAGATACTTTAGGTGTGGTTTTGACCCTTCATTCCCAAACTAAACACTGCTCAATCTCCAAAATTAATGTACACAAACAAATTCCAACAGGCTCCAAATAAACTTCAAACCCCAATAATCAAACAATACAGTAACTCACAATAAGATGCAATAATATTTATAAAAATGGAATCTTTATTCATATAAATAAGCAACAACTATGCTAGTTGATTAAAACTTATCTCAACTTGTCTCTCAGACCCCAAAAAAATCTTGGTAAATTGTCAATTCTCCTACCAAATACTTAAAAAACAAATATATCACTGTATAAATGAGCAAAGTACATATAAAAGAAACCTGTTGTTGCTTAGCCACTTGCTCCCTCAATTTAGTTGCTTGTTTCTTTATAGCCTCCATATTATGTCCTTCCCAGTTCTTCCCACAAGTATAAATTCAAAATCTTAAAGCAGGCCCACTTTAAAACAAGCAAAAGGTAAACCAAGAAAGGTGCTTTACATACATGGAGTTTGCCCTTTTTGTCGGAGGGGGAGAATCTATCTGTGTTTGCCTTTTTTGTTGGAGGGGGAGAATCTATCTTCTTTTTTTGTTACATAAGTGGTTCTTCTGTAAAGGTGAATGAAGGTGTATACTTACTTCTTTCCAGCTGTGCCGAGCAACAGGAGGAGAATAATAATACTTTGCCAACAACAACAACAACACACCCAGTATATTCCCAGAAAGTGGGGTCTGGGAAGGTTAAGTGTACGCAGTCCATACCACTACCTCAAAGGTGAGATAGAGAGGTTGTTTCCGATGGACCCCCGGCTCAAGATAAAAACAGGCTAGAAAAGAAATAGTAAAGGAACAAGAAACAATAGGTATTAACACACCAAATAATAACATAAACAAGACTATCACCAACTACCAAGTAATACGACAAACGATAACACACTCTGAAACAAGACTAGCCCTATGACTACTAGCACAGATAACAAAACAAAGTCGTCCTATCTACTCCGTCCTAATAACCTTCTACCCTAATTCGCCTCCTCCACTCCTTCCTATCTAGGGTCATGTCCTCGGTAATCTAAAGTTGCTCCATGTCATATTGAATCACTTCCTTCCAATATTCCTTCGATCTACCTCTACCTCGCCTGAATCCATCCCTAGCCAACCTCTCACACCTCCGCACTAGGGCATCCGTGCACCTCCTCATCACATGCCGAACCATCTCAACCTCGCTTCCCGCATCTTGACTTACACCGAAGCCACTCCCACCTTATTTTGAATAACCTCATTTCTAATCCTATCTTTCCTAGTAAACCCACACATCCATCATAGCATTCTCATTTCCGCCACCTTCAACTTTTGGATGTGAGAGTTCTTGACTAGCCAACACTCAGCCATACAACAAAGCCGGTCTAACCACCACTCTGTAGAACTTGCATTTGAGTTTAGGAGACATTTTCTTATCACACAAGATTCCGAAAGCGAGCCTCCATTTCATCCACCCTGCCCCAATACGATGAGTGACATCCTCGTCAATCTCTCCATTCCCTTAGATCATAGATCCAAGATACTTGAAACTATCTCTCTGTTGAATGGCTTGAGTATCAAGCTTTACAACCACATCAGCTTCATGTGTCACCTTGCTGAACTTGCATTCCAAATATTCCGTCTTGGACCTACTCAACCGAAATCCTTTGGACTCAAGGGTTTGCATCCAAACCTCCAACTTAGCATTAACTCCACCACGGGTTTCGTCAATCAGAACTACATCATCCGCAAAAAGCATACACCATGACACCTCACCTTGAATTTGCCACGTCAAGACATCCATCGCCAAAGCAAATAGAAAAATAATACTTTGCCACATGAAAGTAAATCAACAAGTCACCCCCCCCCCCCCCCCCCCCAAAGAATTAAAAAATAAGGAAATGTAAGCTAATGGCAAAGCAGATATGGGTGTTAGTTGACCTTGCACTTATCAGACTAGCATTTCATAGAGTCCGTGCAGCTAATAATACTTCAAAGTGTTTGGTTGACAACATAACTCCGAAGTTTGTCGGGAGAATCACACTTTCTTTTATAGGGTAAACCTCCACCCCAGAAAACCCCCAAGACATGAGAGTAACAATGGCCCTTTCCTACTTTACTCCTTTGTTGGCTCGAATCCCCAACCTTACGGTTGGAGATCGCGGTTCTCACTTCTAGGCTATCCCATAAAATCACAAATTAAATTTTTACTTTTCTCTAGTTCTAGCGGCTTGTTATATCATTGGTAGCACAAGAATATTATTGCCTGGCTACATGTATCACACAACTGCTCTAATTGATGGTAGACTTGTTATCCTTATGCTCAGTGGCATTCACATCCAAGGACAAAGGAACACAAAGCTGAAGAAATCCTCCCAGAGCTACTTTAGATTCCATTGTTTTCTTTCTTAAATAATACTATATACTATGGTATTCGGCCAATGGCAAAACTAAATCACTGCTCAAAGTACAAAATCAATGTACACAAACAAGATAAGAGGTAGTCGGTCGGATTGTGAGCAGCCTCCAACTCTAAAGTTGTGGGCTCGAGTCAACAAAGGAGCCAAAAAGAGTAAGAGTTCCTAAGGGATTAAAAAGAATTCTACACAAAACAAATTCTACAGGCTTCAAATAAACTTCAAACACCAATAATCAAACAATACAGTAACTCACAGTAAGATGCAATAATATTAATAAAAATCCAATCTTTATCCATCTAAACAAATAACAACTATGCTAGTTAATCAAAACTTATCTCAACTTGTCTCCAAGACCCCAAAAACAAAACTTGGTAAATTGTCACATCTCCTACCAAATACTTAAGAAATAAATATATCACTGTATAAATGAGCAAAGTATATAAAAAAGAAACCTGTTGTTGCTTAGCCACTTGCTCCCTCAATTTAGTAGCTTGTTTCTTTATAGCCTCCATAATCAAATCCTTCCCAATTCTTTCCTCAACTATTAATTCAAAATCTTGATACAACCCCACTTAAAAACAAGCAAAAGGGTACCCAAAAAAGCTACCTTTTACATAAATGGAGTTTACACTTTTTCTTGGAGGAAGAGAATCTATCTTCTTTGTATGTTACAGGTAAGAGTTAGGAACAGGAACAAAACATAACAGAAAAGCAAAGAACCAATGAGAAAATAGAAGTGGGGTTTGGTTAGAAATATAAAAAGGCTATGGGACATAGGAGAAATAGTGTCGGTTACTGCTGCTGCTACAAATATAACGCCTAAAGGAAGAAGAAATGTAGTGGATTGTGTGTGGAAAAAGGGTGGAGGATAGTGGAAAACAGAGAGAAATACAAGTACTACTGTATATCTTTTTATTTTAGTACAAGGTTGTCTTTATTAGAGTGTGAATGTGTGACTAGTATATATATAAAAAAAGAGTTGGGTGGTTTCTTGATTTATCCGTGTCATTCTTGCAATGTCTCCATGATTCCAGTTGTATGGATTTCCTTTTGGGAACAATCAACAATGTGTGTATGCGACTCCTTCACTGTAATTTTTGAGTCGCCCCCACTCTAGAACTACACTAGACTAGAGCTCTAAGTTCAATTTCTTTTGATTTTTTGTGACACGAATTTGCTTTCATTCTTTAGTGATTGAAACTCATGAATGTGAGCTTTAATTTAACTGATAAAGTCATGCTAGGTGACCAAAATAGCCTCTGACAGAATTATAAGGTAAGATTACGTATATTAAATTATTATGGTACGGCCCTCTTCGGACCTCATGCATAGCAAAGCTTTGGTGCACCGAACTGTCTTTTTTAGTGACTCGAATTTATAATATTAGGATTGAAAACAATGGATGCTTTTATCATTGGCACGAGAAATGGACTCAGTCTACAAATAATTGTGACTTATTTGTTTCGTTTAAGGATATTTTTTTATAACTGTAGTGTTACGGTCAGGTTGCGTTCATCTCAACTATTCCACGAGATATATATCACCTTAGACCATCAAGAGGTACTAGTAGGGGTGTCAATGATTTTTAAAAACCCGACCTAACCAACTGAAACATACCATACCGAACCGAGTTTTAGGTTCTTTTAATAAAACCAATGGTTTTTATAAAAATTTATAACCGTACAGAATAATTGAGTAAGTTTTTTATTTTATAAAAATTAACCGATAAATAACCGAACCGTACCGTACCGTACCGAATAATACATGTGTATATATTTTATATATATTAAGTCTAAAAATAATAAATATTAAACTTTTGCTTTAGCTCTGGGATGATGGAAGCGACTACAAACGGCAACATAATTAACACTCAAAGTCTGAATGCTAAAACTTATTATCCTGCTTCGATCGAAACTAAATGTTCTAGCATCTCGACTCTCCAGTAGAAACTAGTAAGCTACAAGGTACTTCAACGATCTTGTATAGCAAGCTACACGTTTTTAGATATTTTTCTCTCTTATGATTTAAATTTCTCTTATTGAATAATTAATTTAAGTAGACTCAATTCTTGAGTTTCATGTTAATTGATTTCTTCTCGCTCGTGTGATCTAAATTTTTTTTTTCTTTGCTTAATATTGTTTTACACTACTATAAAATAACAAGATGAATCTATATTTTTTATTCATCACCTTTAAACAATAAAAATGTCTAGGGAGTTTTTGTCAAAGTCATACACAAGCAGACATGGTAGCATGCTATACTTTTTATCCTTTTTTAAAAAAAAATTATCGAAAATTAATCGAACCATACCAATATCGAAGAAAAAAATTGAGATGATGGGACGATTTTGAAAATTCTAATTTTGGTTATATAAAATAAAATAATAAAAAAATTGGTACAAAATACATTTTATAAAATAACCGTCCGAACCGTATCATTAACACCTCTAGGCTCTAGGTACTACTAGGGGCGGACCCACCCTATACCAAGGGGTGTCATCTGACACTGCTTCGTTGAAATTTTTTTGTATTATATATATAAAAATCTGAAAATTACAGAATATAACTATAAATAATATAGATGATCCTATTGAAACACATGAGCTCCCTTGGCCTGATGGTTAGGCGCGCGACATTTTGTGGCTGAGCTCGCGGGTTTGAGCCTCTGCAAGTGCAGTTTTTATGTTTGGTTTTTGGGCTTTTTTTTTTAACTATTGCTCTGTGTGATAAACGCTTGTTGCTAAAGAGTTTCGAACCTTCAACCTCCATTTTCTAGTTAAATTAAGATAAAATAAGTCAATTGAACTGGAATTCGATTTATTTAGTGCTACAAGAATTAAATTACTTGTCCTAAAGATATGGACACAATTAAGCTTAAAACTAAATCTAAATTGAAAAGCAATCATTCCACTTTGCAATTTCAATATACTCACAGAGACAAAGAAGTATGAAACTTATCCTCTTGTGTTTCGGCTTGTTAAATTTATTTTACTTCTGTCGATGAAGTTGATTAAGACTAATTTACAGAATCGAATGGATGATGAGCTTTTAAGTAGTCGTTAGTGCATTATATAGAAAAAGAACTATTTGGTACTATCTCCAATGAGGCTATTATAAATACATTTCAAAATATGAAAACTCGTTAAAGAGTTATAGTAGTTTACTTGATTTATGTTTTAATTCACTAATATGCGTTAAGTAGTTTTTTTAATTAATATAATGTTACTGTATCAATTATTCATCTGCTTTTTTTTTTTATATGTCGACACCGCTTACAAAAAATTCTGTGTACGCCACTGGGTACTAGATAACTCTATCTATTAAAATTTGAATAAATAAAGAGAAATCATTAAATACTTTTATCTCTGAAATTTGAACCTGAAATATTATGGTTCTCTAATTGACTCATTGATCACTATGTCCATCCACTTGTGTGCTCCTTTCACGGATTTGATATGTTCACCACTACGTTTATTTCTTTGGTTATACTTTTTATTATATCTTGGTGGATTTATTAAGATTTTTCCCTTTTTTTTAAAAAAAAACAAAAAAAACTCTTCTACTACTTATGTAAGGAAAGCTTGCTTAAAGTATCATTTCATTTGTGGGGTACAAAATTTATGTCTTTAACTAAATAAAATATAAATTTAATTACAAATTTAATTTTTAATATTTCATCTTATTTTATTTAATTTAATAATGTTTTATTTCACCTTATAATTAGAATAAATTATTTCTAAAATTATAATTTTAGGTCTATAAGTTAGTTCGTCAACCAAACAACTCCTTTAAAAGTTTGTTGGATGATATACTTTGTTTGGTATTTATCTCTTATCCTTTTATTAGCGAAACGATGAGTGCAATTGCACAAAGTATCCCTAATAGAACAAATTTTACACATCCAACCTTGAGTGGGTTGTCCTATTTCCTTTCCATATGTCTTAATTGGATGCTATCATTTTCAAAAGAGAGATATTTTCTTATTCAAACAACCGGATTAATAAGAAATTTTCTCATAATATGACTTTAACTCAATTTTGACCGTTGATTTAGGATCAATTCAATAGGGTTTTATTAGCCCATTGAAAAAGTAAAATAGGTATTATTTCTCAAATTTAAAAAGTTAAGAAGGGATAAATATTTTATTTTTTTAAAGGAGTTAGGCTAAAGAAAAACTCTCGAAAGAATTGTATGGGAGTCGCCCTTGGAGGGACTTCCCGAATGACCATATTGAGGAATTCTACCATACTCCAAATTGAGGTAGAGTAGACCGATGATCTTATAGTCATTTGGTTGGCTATTGAAAGAAAAAACTTACATCTGCTTTCCTTATTATATAACCGGTCCCATCTCTCTCCAAACCTAACGATACATTGGCTTCCGCCAACAGTGACCTATTAAGGATCACATTCTGCGCATATTCCACATTGTAGCCTGCAACTAATTCAACTTTTGCTTCTAGAAGATCAAATGGAGCTCGATTAGTTTCTGCTTGACGATATATAGAGAACATAACCAATACAGGGAACAAGAAAATACCGAACCATATCTGCTTTTGTGCCATGACAATCTCACTTGAATTACGGAAACCTACACATATTAGTACAATATATGAATTAAGTTAGAGTTTCGAACTCATGATCTCTAATAAGTAGATGACGAGCTTTATCACTATAGTAAATCAAGTAGTGTCATTTTAAATTATTGATACTTATGTTATTTTATTTCTATGTGTATACTTTTTTGGATGACTAAAACTAAACGAATAAAATAATTTTATATCTTTTTCCTATTGTCTTCCACTTTATTAAACGAAAATCACTCAACCTTTTGGGGAATTGGCCTTTTTATTCCTTTGGATTTGGATTAATGTAAACTTGTAAATGGATTACCAACATCTGCATGATCGATTTTACTTGATTTATTTTCAATATAAATTCTTACAATTCGGTTCTTTCTTCGATCACATATATAATGAAAACTTTGATACATTGAGTTGTCCTTTATTTTCACTATAATCCACTCTTCAGATACTTTAACTCTTGAAACGTACACTCACAAAATTGAGTTCGATAGTCTTTTGGACACCTCTAATCCTATTTGTATTAAAATTGTAAGGAGGGGTAAAAGAAAAAGGAAATTTCACAAATAGTGGCGATGTCTATTTATTAAATATGGCGATAGTTTCCTTAATTACTAAAAGTAGCAACAATTTTGAATTCGTGTGGTATTTGTGATGCAATTTTTTGAAATTTGCAATGCATCAGTAGTACAACTTTCTAAAATTAGTGTTGCATCAATGATATAACTTTCTGAAATTCGTTCTGTGTCAGTGATACAACAATTCACTTTGTATCAGTGATACGACAATTCACTATGTGTTTGTGTATCACATATATTTTATGAGATACACTTATATCGTCATCATCATAAATTCAGATCTCGGTCCTAGATACAAACCAGAAAAACTCCAAATACAACCCAGCTACAACTTCGAAAAATATAATCCAAAAATATTTCAAAGACAACACATCTATAATCTAGCTACAACTTTGAAATCATATTTATCAATTGTTACCCGCTTGTATTACTTGTGATCATTCTCTCTAATTTGTATTCATTCAATCTACTATATCAATTTCACTAGTTATCATTGTATTTGTTGACTCAACCTAACTATATCAACACATACAATTTCACTGGATATGTATATTTGTTCTCACAACCTGTTGTATCAACAAATACAATTTTGTTGGATACATTGTCCATACGCAAGCGAAATATATTGTATTTGTGCTATGTACGTATGAGTTGTATTAGCACATATAACGCACTTCAATATATCCCAAAACCATCACATATACAATTAGATTGAGTGAATGGATACATTGTTGATACAAGGGGTATGATTGAACTCATGAATACAAGTATGTTTTTGGGAGTATACCGTTGGGTTGAATATGCAAATATTGTGGAATAATTATAGTCGTATTGTGTATCACCATTCGAAGATGTATACAGTCGTGTTGGATATGTAACATTCGATTGTGCACTATATGCAACATTCATCAAAAAGAATGATATAACTTATACAGAACATTCATTTATATACAATATAAATTTTTATGCAACATTTATATATATTTAGCATGAAATTTAATTAAAATACAACACAAAAATATGACATTAGTGATGATAATACAGATGCAGAATAACAGTATAAATAGTGACAACGACGGAATAATTATTTTTCGTCCAGAGCATCAAGGTCTTCTTCCATTCAATGCACCCAAACAAAGTACTGATGCTTCTGGGTAATGCTAACAGACATATAGGTACATTTATCAATTCATCTTATTATTTTTTATATGTTTTGCACATATATCAATTTTCGGATCTATAAAATGTCCACCCTTTTTTTCTTCTTCTTCTCCTCTAAGTGAGACAATGATTTTGCTTTACTTTCGTAGTGGTCATGGTGATTCAATGGCTAGAACTTGATCGAGACAGGTGAAATAATTGGCGATGTGGTGGAGTAAAGAAATAGTGTTTCACAATCAAAGAGGATTACAGGAAGGAGAAATTGAATGTGTGTATACAATTGTGTGCATCGGTTGGTTCGGTTCGATTTTGTATATTATCGGTTTGATTTATTGGTTATCGGTTTGTAAATACGCTAAACCGATAACCAAACCAATAAGGTATTCGTTATCAGTTATCGGTTAATCGGCTTTTGGTCTTTACCGGTTTGTTTTTCGGTTTAACCGATAAGAAAATACTCCCCTAATTTTTTTTACTATCTCTTATTTTCATTTGTTCTACACTATCTTCATGCATAAAGTCTACACAAATTATAAGCACTAAGACAACAACTATAAAATACAAAGACAATAAAGTATGTAATAAAACCACTATTATATAATTATGAATAAAAATATAATTTTAATATAATCTTATTGGGTTATCGGTTTACCCATTAACTAAAACCTTAAAACCGAAAACTGAAACAATAGCCCAATAAAAAAATTTACAAAATCATTTAAAGACCGTTAACCCAATAACCCGATACCGATAAACCAATAACATTTTTATTTGGTTTGATTTATCAGTTGAATCAGTTTTTACACATCCCTAGTGTATATTGAGTAAGAAATACTAAGTTAAAACTATCTATTATATTCTACACAAAAATAAAATGGAAAGTAAAGGATATTTACATAGAAAATTCAAAGTATAACTATGTTTGATAATTTTTTGAAACAATCTTTATATTTGATAAATATAATTTAGGACAGTTGCCCAATGAAAGAAAAAGGAACCAAAAAAAAAAAAAAAAAAAGGAATCCTATTCCATCTAAATTTGGGCCTTTTGCAACAATATAAAAAGCCCAGCCCAAACTCCTCCACCGTCACTAACCAACCGTTTTTGCCCTTTACCAAAACAAAACCCTAATACAACAACATTGTATCTCTCTTTCTCTGTGTCTGTCTCAACGGCTTATCACAAAAACATCATCAATGGCTGTCGATGCAGCGAACCAACCAAAAATCCGATGGGGTGAGTTAGAAGACGATGCAGAAGACTTAGATTTCCTTTTACCACCTAAGCAAGTAATTGGTCCAGATCACAATGGGGTGAAGAAAGTGGTGGAGTATAAGTTTAATGAAGAAGGTAATAAGGTGAAGATTACTACTACGACACGTATACGTAAGCTTGCGAATGCTAGGCTTAGTAAAGGCGCTGTTGAGAGGCGTTCTTGGCCGAAGTTTGGTGATGCTGTTCATGAGGATGTTGGTGCTCGGCTTACTATGGTTTCTACTGAGGAGATTCTTCTTGAGAGGCCTAGAGCTCCTGGTATGGGTTTTTTTCGTGTTGTGTTTGGTTGATCTGAATTGGGTTTTGTTGTTTTTGTTTTTTTGGGATTTGATGGGTTTTGTCGATTTGTTACTTTTTGTTTTTGATTTTGGTTGATATGAATTGGGTGTTCTTGTTTTCGTACTGTTGTGATTTGATAGGTTTTCATTAATTTGCTTTCTACTCTTCTTGATTTTGGTCGGTTTTTTCACACATCTGTGCTTATTGTCAATTGGGTCGTTATTATTTTGCTCTTTTGGTTGTGAATTCATTGTCTTTTTTTTTACTGTTTTGTTACTTTTTGGTCTTGATTTCGGTGGTGCTTTTTAATCCTGTGCTTATTGTCAATTGGGCCATTATTGTTTTGCTCTTTTAGTTGCGAATTCATAGTTTTTTTTATTGATTTGTTTTTATCTTTTGTGTTGCCTGTTGTGTTCTTTATTCTATATTTGTGTATGTATTTATTGTTGTGTCCTGTATTCTGTTTTGATTGTTGTAGCATGGTATGGTGGTTGTGAATTTGTTGTAATAAAATGGGTAGGTGTTCCATCTCTGTGTATATGGGCAAAAGAAAGAATGATTTTTTCTTGCTGTGTTTTGATTTTTATATATTAGCAAGCTATGTTTATTGTGAATTCGGTTGGTTTTCCTTTTGGGTGTTGCTGCAGCTCAAAGTAGTAAGGATTAAATATTGTAGGGAGAAACTTTGTGTGAAAAAGTTGTTAAGTGGTTTTAGAGAAGACCTTTTGGATGAATAAGGATTAAATATTGTAAGGAGAATTAGGGAAAAGGGGAACTTTCTGTGAAAAAGTTTGTAAGTGGTTTAAGAGAAGACCGTTTGGATGAATTTCCTGTTCTTTTGAGTTTGGTTGGGAGGAGGAGGGACGCTTGTGGAATGCAATCTCTTATGATACAGGGCTTTTAACTTTATTGTGTGAAATGTCTAATATATTAGTTCTAACCCAGTTGAACGAAGACACAGATTTTACCCCCTTTTTTTCTTTTTTCTTGAGCCTACTTCTCTGGTCTCCCATTTGAGTATTAAACATTGTTTGCTAAACTATCTCTCAGATTCCCTATTATATAGAGTTATGCAATCACACCTCACATGTATAGATTCAAGTTCATATATTTTATTGTCTACTCAACAAGGGTAGCGAGGCAGGGAGTTGCCGTAAATTGTATGCATTTGCCATGATTCATTTCAGCTATGGTAATGGGTACTGCACCTTTGTTGATGAGAAAGATTGGTTTCAAAAGATTGTTGTTTGCAGTTATGTTTGCAACTTTCTATTTGAGTAATGAGAAATGGAAAAAATTGTCCCTTCTGTTCACTTTACTTGTCCATCACATTCAAAGTTAATTTTCACTTTTACTTGTCCACTCTAGCATATCAAGAGAAAACCATTATTTTCATGTTTAACCCTTGCATTATATATAACAACCAGTGTAATCCCATACGTGGGGTCTGGGGAGCGTATAGTGTATGCAGACCTTATCCCTACCTCGTAGAGATAGATGGGCTATTTCTGAGAGAACTCCGGGTTAGAATAAAGCATATCCGAGCAGCCCCTTAGCATTAACTACTCATTCCAGATCATCTTTCAAATCCATCAAGACTATACATCAATTAATACGTGTTTCATGGTAAAATATGTACTTCATTTATTATTTCTCAAGGAATGTGCAAAGTCCAATCTGGACAAGTAAAACTGAATGGAGGGAGTACATGCTTTTGGAATGCCTGCTTGTATAGGTATTTTAATAACTCTGCAACTTAGTTAAGGAAAGAGATTGTATTTTTGCAACTGTAACTCCTGTAATAGGTGCATGAGAGTTGAACATATTATTGTCTCGACAGTGATGTATGTGCAACCATTGTATCATGGTAACTGTTCGGTGAATTGTTTTCTCATCTGTGTTTTAAATTAATGGGTTGGTCTTTTCCCCTTGACTTTTCTATTTTTTTTTTTGTGGTAATTAGATGCTGTGTATTAGTGCAAGACTCAAGGAGACACATTCTCTGACTTGAGCTTAATTCTGGTTATGAAATCCTCTTATACAGGTTCGAAGCAAGACGAAGCCAAATCTAGTGGAGACTCTTTGGCTCAAATTGGGAAAGCAGGGGCTGTTCTTATGGTGTGTAGGACCTGTGGCAAGAAGGGTGATCACTGGACATCAAAATGCCCCTTCAAGGATCTTGCTCAGCCAAGTGAGACCTTTGTGGATAGGCCACCGTCAAGGGAAGCGCCTGCCGCTGGGAGTGGTTCTCAAAAGAGTGCTTATGTTCCTCCAAGCATGAGAGGTGGTGCTGCAGAGAGAGGAAGTGGTGGGGGGACCGACATGAGAAGAAGGAATGAAGAGAACTCTGTTAGGGTCACCAACCTTTCTGAGGACACTCGGGAGGCTGATTTGTTGGAGCTGTTCCGTCCCTTTGGTCACGTCAGCAGAGTGTATGTTGCCATTGATCAGAAGACGGGAATGAGCAGAGGATTTGGTTTTGTCAACTTTGTCAACAGAGAAGATGCTGAGAGGGCCATAAACAAGCTCAATGGTTATGGTTATGACAATCTCATCCTTAGAGTTGAATGGGCTGCTCCTAGAGCTACTTAGTGTGTTCTTTCCCTTGACCAATACCATGTTATTTAAACCAAAAAATATTCCTTTTGCTTCGCGTCTGGGGCCTTGCGCTCTTTTGAACACTGTTTTTGTTTCAAGTTATTATTGAATGAAGAATATTGTCTATGAAGTGGTGTTAGCCAGGTTTTTACAATTTTCTCTCGGCAAAACTCTGGAACTGTAATACTGTTCGATCATAGAGGTTAAGGTGATTAGCTACAAGGCTGTAATGAGAATTTTACTAATTTGCAACTAGTGCTTGATTATGGAATTAGGTGTGGTGTTAAATTCTTTACAGTAGTTCCATCAGTATTTTATTGTATAGTTACCTTTTTTTGGGGTGCATTTAAAGCCACACAGGCATTTTTTTTCATCTTCAAAAGTAGTAGAGAGGTTCTGAAACAATGTCAGTTATCCCTACAACATTAACAATTTCATTTACCTTCTCAAGTTTTTACATTCCAACAACAAAGACATCTGGAGCTTGGTAGGTGCTTGTTCCACCCTCCACCCAATTTCAAAGGGTTTGAGAAACTTAATAATTTTGATTTTCAGTGCGTCATTTTTGATCTAGCAATATTAAAGAATCTCAACTCTGCATGCCCGTTGCTTGAAAGATTGAGGTTGAATTGTTGCACAGACTTTGAAATTCTTGAAATTGATGCCGCTAATCTCAAATTCTTCGAATTTGTTGGAACATCTAAGTCCATTTGCTTCAAGAATGCCCCCTATGCTTAGAAACGTGACAGTGTGGCTCGATTCACAAGTTTTGACTGATTCATCACCTGTTTGTTCTATTTTTGCAAAGTTCTTCCATCATATGTCTTCCCTACTCAATCTAAGTGGTTCAACATTAGAGGTAATGTACATTTGTGATAATATTAATTATAGTCTACTTCTGAAAGTTGTTAAATATCATAGGTAATGTTGATTTGTGATAATATTAATTATAGTCTACTTCTGAAAGTTGTTAAATATCATAACCAAAATGTTCTTCAACGATTTTTGACTTGCTTCTAGTACTTGATCACAATGGGAGGTATATCAGAGAGTCCCCCTACTTCTGTGAACAACATCAAATCTCTCCATATTTTGGACATGTCTTTAAGAAATGTCAAAGAGGTTTCAAGTTCTGTTTATTTGATTACAAGATTCCCCAAATTACAAGAGCTTAGAATTGAATTTGTAAGACTCCTATTTTTTCATTAAACTCATTGAATATGGTTTCTTCATTGGAACCTGCCTAACCTTTACCAAAAATCTTTTAGAAAATGGCAGGTGTGTTGCGGAACATGGTATACAATTCCTTCAAGCCCAAACAATCTCGTGTGTTGTTATGAAGCTGCTTCAAAAAATGGAGATGCATCATTTTACTGGTTTTGAGATGGAAATGGAATTTATGAAGTTTATATTGGAATCTGCACCTGAATTGGAGGAGATCTTCATTTGGAATATTCCGCAGTACTTTCATCGGGGTACAAAGATGATGCGTGAAATGAAACAATTCAGGCGAGTATCACCCAATGTTAGATTTATTTTTGAAGAAGCTTTTACAGATCCAGAACTGCCATGACTTCATTTATTGTCTGTAGATGGTGCAAGAACAGACATCTTTTATTATTTATTTTTGTTTGTTGATGAAACCTATGTAGCTCATCACATATTTTAACGTTTATTTCCTAGAAAGTTTGCTCAGCGTACTTTGTGGGTAACTTACTTGCTTGTTTTTGATACTCTCTCTGGACCTCACGGTGCATGCATTTCTCTATCCTCTAATTTGGGGAAGTCCAAACAATTTTTTCTTTGATTATAAAATATTTTGAATCATTAGCTATGTTGACTTGTACTATTTTCGATGAGGGACTCTTGAAAACAATTATTTACCAAGCTCTGTTAATCCATCAACGACTGCTATGCAAATTTAGCCTCTGGGTCCTTAACTCTTGAGTTTTTCCGGATATTGATTACTGGATTCTGTTTCTGTTGAAGAAAATGTCCAAGAATTCTCACTTAGATTTCCTTACAGCACAGACTTCCTCTCCCTTCGCACCTATTCAAGTTTCAGGATCTAAGGCACCTGGATCTTTTTAGTTGTAAACTCCACCCTCCTCCCAACTTTAAAGCTTTTAGTAGGCTTGTTACCCATAACTTTCGGCATGTGACCTTCGAGCCTACATCTTTTCAGATCCTTCTTTCAAGTAGCCCATTTCTTGAACGTGTAACATTGAACTGTTGCACTCCATTTGATAACTTCATTGAACGTGTAACATTTGTTGAAAATTCTTTGAGATTAAATAGGTCGATTTGCTGTCTCTTCTTCTGTCAATTAATAGTAACCCCTTTTTCTTTTACTTCCTCTTATGCCTCTAAGCTTGTGGAGCTTTTTGTATATACAAGCCCAAGGAATGCCTCATAGCACATTGAAGCTGCTCAAAAGGGTGGATATGAAGTTCCTTCAGGCTCATGAACCTGAGTTAGAATTTTTGAAATGGTATTATCCGCTGCAACTGCACTGGAGAAAATTTGTGTTGAAGACTTTTGTGTGATATGTATTTAAAGAAGTGTATGATGTTGAATGGGAGGAGTTCATGGGTTTGAAAATGATGGAGGAGATTAAGCCATTCCCTCGAGCATCACCCAATGTAGAATTCATGTACAAAGAAGTGTATCAGATTGAACTTCTAGGCAGAACTAGCTGATATACAATACATATTCAGGTTGAACGATTCTACCTAGTAGCAACATTCACAACTCTGGTGTGCTAGTTTAGGCTCCCCGTAACGTAGCTTGGCGGTACAAGTAATGTACATTCTAGTATTTGATATATCAAGTCGTGCAATTCAAATTGTTTTTGTTGCCCCTTGGATTTGGCATTTGGTTTCATGTGGGATTTATCATTGGGCTCCTTAGAACGGAAGATTTCAATTCATGTGATTCAGATTGACATTGGTACTTACAATAACCAAGTGATATTTTGTAACAAACCCGAATTCTTCATTATATCAATAAGAACGGGAATACGATTACAGCTTTTGAATCTTAATCGCAACACTCAAAATACTGAATTACAACGGGAAATATTGGAAATTACAAGTAACTAAAGGATAGAGATATGGGGATGAGAAGCATAAGACTCTAAGAAGGAGATGAGAGGAACTAAACTTTTTATTCAACATTCATAACATATTTCAAACAACTTAATTGTCAGGATCAACTTCAAATGTTATTCAAAAACATTGATGAGCTTAATTGTTGATTTGATTATACGTTGCCCCAAATTAGAAGAGCTTATAGACTATTGTTCATTAAGGTGATTGAATATGATTTCTTCATCTGAACTCGCCTAATCTTTCCCAGAAATCCTTAGGAATCAGTTTGCAATGTTGTGGATCCTGTGACAATTTCAGATGTTTTTCTTGATGTATTAAAAGTTGCAGATTTTGATTATACTTCTAACCTTCCTAGTGATTTTTATCTTGCATTTTCAGTTCTCTTAGATCAGGTCACCGAAAAAGTTGTTCTCTCGTTTGCTGTTGATTGCTTTGTGTCAAAGAGCAGAGCCGCAATTCCTTTGATTTCCCCCCAGTTTGTTTTGGGATGAAAATCACTTTGAATTGTAATTGTGGATCGGCAAGTACTGGAGATGAGGCGTTGGTTCTCATCTCCCTTTGTTTCCAGAACCCAACTCTTTTGAAGCAACTACAAATGCTAAAATGGAAGCTCAAGGGACAAATTGTTGGGGGTTTTATTTGAAGAATCCATAAAATGTATTTATTTCTTTTTGGTTACATTTTCCGTATCAACTGCGTGAATCTCATGCTTTCAAATGTTTTTGTTGACAGTGAAAAACATGTTTAGCAGGCACATTCTTAACATTGATCATGTGTTCAACAGATCATTCATCTACTTGAGATGTCTAAATGAATTTTTTGACATTGCTCAGGCGTTTAATGCACCATATACATTTTACGGCTTGCATCCAAGAGGACCACAGATGGTGCAAGAGAGGGATTGTTTTTCATTATTATTTTTGTTTGTTTAACTGTTCAAGTTTCATCCATTAATCTACAGATAAAGACACAAGTACCCCTAAACTATACCCGAAGTTGCTATGACACACTTAAACTTTACGAGGGTCCTATTACCCCCCTAAACTCATTTTTTCTGTATTTTTGTGCTCCTTTTGTGCTGACATCGCATCCACGACAGCACAAAAGGAGCACAAAATTATTCTTCTACTTGGCAGCCACGTCAGCAAAAAAGAGCACAAAAATACAAAAAAAATGAGTGTAGGGGGATAATAGGACCCCCGTAAAGTTTAGGTGTGTCATAGCAACTTAGACTATAGTTTGAGAGGGAACTTGTGCCTTATCTCATTAATCTACAAGTACATAACATGGTTTTATATAATTTTTATCGTTCAATCATGACTAATTAGTATGTACTCCCTCCGTCCCATTTTAGTTGGGCACATTCCATTTTACACGGTGATTAAGAAATCATAAATGGAGTGATTGTTTTTACTATTTTACCCCCTAGCCCTATTAATTATACTGATTGGGTATATATTTCAGGCATTGAAATTGTTGATCATATTTAATGCGATATGAATGAATATCATTTAGTTTGGGATAATATTAACTATTCCAAACGTTTATATATTACTATCCCAATTAATCACATAATTATTTCAAATCCAAATATTACTTATGGTTACAGATTGTGTCAAACTATAAATTTTTTAAAAACTTTTTAAGTGACTAAAAATTTTTGGAGGCAAAATGGAATATTTTATCAAACATACAGTAACTTTTTATTTTCAAACTAAACTTGTTGAAAACTTTTCAAATTTGATTAAAAATGGAAATTATCCCAATACGTTTTGCTCAACTTGTTCAGTGATTTTGTAGTACTCCAAAGTGGTTGGAGGGTACTACAGCTATACGAATGAAAAAAATGGTAAAAAAGAGTTGTTTAACAAATTAAGTTTTGAAAAATGCAGGGAGTAATTAATTAAGTTCTGGGAACAAGAAACATTGGAATTTTTAAAATTGTCTAAACTTCCAAGAGTATACTATTAATTATAGGGGTAAAATGAGAAGAAATTAATTAATACTATCCTAATTTAGTAAGTGCCCAACTAATATGGGACATTTATTTTTAGTAATGTGCCCAACTAAAATGGGACGGAGGGAGTATTATTGTTTTAATTTTTCATTAAATCATAGTAAATTACATGATTAGGTGCATACACCAACTCCTATTATATTGTCTCTAAATGATCATTCTTATCAAGATTCACATTTTTCTATGCTTTATGTACTGACTACCTGATTCTTGATATGCAGAGGTGCCATTACATCCATCAATGATATGAGGAGTGGGACGAGCCTTGCTGCTGATAGATAATTTTAGCCCATGCCAATCCTATATAAGGACAAGTGTTTTCTCAAGAATGGAGGCACAAATGGGGAGTACGTTCTGAACTAGTGTTTGACACTAACATTGGCAAAGGACACTTGTAAACAATTATTTACCAAATTTCATTATTCCATCAAGGACCACTATGCAAATTTAGCATCCTGGTCCCTGACTCTGACTTCGAGCTTTTTCCTGATATTGATCATGGGATTATGTTTCCATCAAAGAAAAATGTCCAAGAATTCTCACTTAAGTTTCTTCAAAGCATGTACTTTCGGCTAGCTTCTCACCTATTCAGATTTCAGGATCCAAGGCACTTGGAGCTTTTATGTTGTAAATTCCACCCTCCTCCCAACTTTAAAAAATTTATAATGTACATGTAGTTTTGATGAATGACAAACCACACGGAGGGACCTGGTACCTAAGATGCATGAGTATATGGTCAACGAGTGTTTGACAACATTGTAGCAGAGAATTGGAACTGGTTCATGAAGTCGAGTATATGCGGATATTTTTGGGTAAATCTGGTCCTCACGGAAGGAACTTATTTCATGCATTTTCCAACATCAATAAGGGGGAAATTGATGATGCATAGTTACTACGGTACTATGCGTTGTTTTGATGATTTGACAAACCTGTTGAGGGACCAGATGAAGAACCAGGTACCCACACCAGGATGATCTCAGGGGGAACAAGTTGTAACTATTCCTCAGATGGGTCTTATTTCATAGGGACCTGATGAGGGACCAGGTCCATCGATCGTCGAACTTCTAAAGTCAAATTGGTACAACTGTAAAGTTGTACATTTCTGCAGGTGGTAGGTGGCACTGCAGCAGAGGCGCAACAGACCCATCCAACCTCAACCAATGAGAAATATTCTAGGTTTTCCCTCCATTTATTCCATATATATAGATCATTATGTGGGAGGAAAACCTAGTTTTTGCAAAGCTCAAAAATCAAATCTCTCAAAGCGAAAACCATCCTTATTCAAGAACATTGTTCATTTCAACAAAGGGACTTGATCGAGTGCCAAGCAAGTCTTTGTTGTCTTTTTGAGTATTGTGTCGTTTGTTCTTGAAATTGTAAATTGATACATCCCAAATCGGCGTCAACACTTTGAGGCATATAATTTGAGGTCAACACATAGAGACCCTAGCCTTGATCACCTTAAGGATGCAAACACGTGCTTGGAGGACCTTCTTTGAGCTCTTGAACAAACAATATCATGTTTGGGAGATAGATTGGAGTATGGAATGTTACAATCTAAGGTTCCACACGACCATTCACAAGGACCCAAGCTTGAGGATGCAAACTCTTGAAGAGAAGTTCATGAAGATCGGACCACTATGTGAAGGTGACGAAGGTTGTGACGGCCCACCAAACTTGTGGAGGACCGTCACTTGAACCACCAAGTGAAGACCTTGAAGGCCACCTACTGGTTGGTGGTGACGACAATGGTGACTGACCGCCATGGCCATGACGGTCCGTCAAGGAGGCACAAGCCCACCTACCCACTGCCAAGCAGTGACGGGCATAGTGGTGGACCGTCACCTTGGTGACTGGCCGTCGCTTGGGCCGCCAAGGTGAGGCAGAACCTCATTTAATGGGCCTCTTCTCCTCTGAGTCAAGGTCACTTTTGGACCTTTGTAATGACACTATAAATAGTTAGTTAGGGTTTTATTTCCTAAGTTAGTTTTTTTGATGATATTGATATTGTGCGACTCCTTATGGAGCATGAGTGCTTGGAAAAGCCAATGTTGGTTATTGCTTAGAAACGAGGGTTGCGAGGGCGTTACGATTCCCTCAAGTTCTTCGTGGGAATAGAGTGCTTCTTGTAGGGTTAATCAATTGGAGTTTTAGGGTTTAATATATCCTTTGGTTTCATTGATTTCCTCATTTTGTGTCTTATTATCTATCTCTATCTCTATCCTTTATTTTTCGCATTTTTGATTCTATTATTTCTCTTAGTTTTCGTATTTATTTCTCCTTCCGTATTTTGGATTGTATCATCTGGTATCAGAGCCGAGCTTGAGTTCGTTTCCACGAATTCAATCTTGGGTTTTGTTATCTTACAAAAAAAAAAAGATGTTCAAAACGTTTTTGGTGTTTTTGATTTTTTGATTTTTGAGTCTTTTTGTGTTTCTAGTGCTAGAATCTTGTTCCCTAGTACTATTTGAGTCATATTCTAAAGTTTATTGCGCCAAGATTTGAGTGTTCCACCATTGTTGAAGTTTGAGTTTGAAAAAATTTGAGGTGGCTTCTCAAAGCTGAAATTATTGGTCGAGTTTTGAGGCTTAAAATTAATTGGGTTGTGTTCGGGAGGTTGGAGTGAGCTTGGATTTCAAATTTCATCGAATTCCGAGTTCATTTGCTTAAGGGTCAAAATTTGAATGTTCTTGTGTTCTTCATGTTCTTCATATCTTGTTGAAGAAGAACATTCAAAAAGGGTGTGTTTGATCGAAAAGGATTGAAAGGAAAAAGGGGTTGTACTTGTTTATGCCAAGGAATATTCCAAAATAAGAAAGGATAAGGTTAGTACAAAAGGGGAATATTCCAAAAAAGGAAAGGACAAAAATAGAAGGGACCACAAGAATTCTGTTCTGGAGAACCTGACGGTCAGTCACCAAGACACAACTCAATCAACTTTCTGGTTAAGGTGTGACGACCATTGCGACGATCAGTCACTGTAGTGACGGTCAGTTACTGTAGTGAAGGTCAGTCAACTTGAGAACGTTTTCGTAAGCTCAATTTAGATTCTTAGTTTTATTTCTTTGATTCTTAATCATCTTTTACTTGATTCTAACACTAATTAACAACTAGTAATCAACCTACTTAGTTGTGATTAGTTCTTGAGTACATTTTCTTTCTTCGTCCTATTTCTTTTGTGTTTTTCTAGTTTTTAATTTCGTCGTAACTTTTGATTCATGTCCATAAGTACTTTATTTGAGTCATTCAAACACGAATCCATTCCGACCAAGAGTAGCAATCGACACCTTGTGTACCACCGGAGTATAAACAACCTTCAACATTAGCCGATCCAATTGTGAGACATACAGAGGTGAGAATCTTACGAGTGTTGGTGAGGAGTTTTTACTACTAACCTTGTTTGCTCGTTTTGTAGGTACAAAGGAGTTATAAGGAAGTATGTCGTCGGTAGCCTCAGATACATGTGACTACGACATGGGAGACTATGATTATAGTAACAAAGGATATGGCTATGGTGGAGATGGTGATTATGGAGGCTATGAATATAGCCATGATCAAGAGTCGTGTGGGAATGAGAGCTACTATTCCGGAGGAGAATATGAGGCGAATGGAGATCCTAGCTCTCATGGAGAATATGGAGAGGATGAAGAGCCTTGTGATGGATTTTATGACGATAATGAAGCATGTGAGGAGTCTTTCACTTCCCACTCCAAGCATGAAGAAAATGTGAGGTATAATCCTTTTTCCTATGCACCTTATAAGAGTCATGATGGGAGTGTACATGAGACTTGTGAAGATTCGTATTCCTCATCTTGTAGTACTTCGTATCCTAGTCAAATTGGTGTGAGTGGTTATACTATCTATAATAGAAGTCTTCCAATGAGAAGAAGAGAGTGCGCACCTCCAAGGTCAAGAAAAATTACATCCCATAATTCTCGTTCCAATGCACAAATATCGGGATGTGGGAACCAAGGTTGGCTTGAGAGAATTGATAGGGGTCTTGAAGCTATCGAGGTCATTCTTCCTATTTTCAAAGGAGAGTGTGATTTCGAGACCTATCTTGATTGGGAGTGGCAACGTGAGTTGGTTTTCCTCGGCCATAACTTGAACGAAGACGAGAAGACCCATTATGTCATTGAACACCTTAAAAGAAATGCTTCCTCTTAGTGGAAAAGCTATAGTAAGACTCTATGGTTAGTATATGGTAGTATAAAGAGAGTACAATGGAATGACTTCAAGAGATTCCTTAGAAGCCAATATGTTCCGAAAGGATACACGAAGCTTTACAATAGTGACCCGAGAAGACAAACTCTTAAAATGAAGGTTGCTCTTTGTGGAATTTTGGGGTTTGATCTTGCTTTAGATGATTGGTGTTATGAAAATAACATTACTCCTTCTACGGTATAATACCTGGGAATGTCACGAGTGTCAAATCATCAACCATATACCATGGATAGATATAAGGTCACCGAGAGTGTGAAGGTCTTTTTCACTTGTAAAGGGTATTATGAGGAGGTTTGGTGTGACGTACTTCCCATGGACTTTGGTTATTTGTGTTTGGGCGTCAATTGGTTTGAAAGACATAGAGTCCCTAATGAGCAAAATTGGCCCAAGATTATAGTGGACCAATGGGGAAACCATCTCTTCCCACCTACCCTTTTCAAGCCTCAAAGAAATATGACCACTTACTCTAAGTCCCTTGATAATGAGAGACAAAAGATCGAGAAGAGTAAGGGAGTGCAAAGTGGTAGCCCAAGAGTGGAAAAATGAGAGGTTGTAAGGAGTGAAGTGAGGGGGTTAACACAAATTCAATCTAACTTTGTTTGTCCTTGTCACGCCCCGAATCCGATCGGGACATGATTGGCACCCGTAGCCGATAAGGCCCGAGAGAACCAACCTTTGCCTATGCTCAATCATATGCATGTCATAAGAAACCCATAAGCACATAACAACTATAGAGACCAACAATGGAATTCACGGAACATGATATATATATACATACGCGAAACTGGGCCGTTGAGGCCACCGAGGCAAGTACGACATATCCCTTTTACATTTGTACACCCACACCAGTCTACAAAAGCCTCTAACAAAGCATTGACCAAAATGAACTAAAAGTCGGGACAAGTTCCCGCTTTATACAATATGTACAACATCAAAACATATATACACTCTGACTCGAAGAAGCCCCGGATTAGCTGGAGCTCACCAATGATCTGCAGCGACTGACAACCTACTGTGGAGGCCTACTAGTACCTACGCCTGCAGTAAGTAAGGTAAATTCCCCAAGAGGGGTCAGTACGAAATAAGTACTGAGTATGCAAGGCTCAGATGAAACTGTACAACACATGAATATTTCAATAAACTCAAATACAAATGACCAATCAATGTGAGTAAGTCACCATGTTGCATTTTGGAAACCATGTGGATTTCTTTCATTACTTTCTTTACATTCAATACTCACTTGTCATTACATCTGTCGCAATGTACCCGGGCCCCTACTGATCAGTGGGTCTTTTCATATCATAACATCATGTTGGGATCGAGTCGAGCTAGGCTTATGCCCCTAGACTTGCCACCCATACATCAATGCATCGGGATCGGGTCGAGCTAGGCTTATGCCCCTAGACCTGCCACCCATAAATCCATACCTCGGGATCGAGTCGAGCTAGGCTTACGCCCCTAGACTTGCCACCCATACTTGATCATTGACCATATATGCATTACTTTGTTCTTTACTTTGAGATTGATACTTTGATAGTCACAACATCACTTTGGAACTTTGGAACATAACATTGTTGGAAGCTTTGAATCATTAACCAATGAGTGAGAGACATGTGAATAAACATCATGAGAAATATAACATTACTAGCACCATGACACCATTGGAACCATTGGACAATAATCCATGAACAAGGAACATGAGTATAATCACTATTTGGAACTTTGGGACATTTACCATGAATATAGGACATGAGACTCACCATTGACCAATGAGTAGGAAATTTATAACAATGACCATTGCTAACCGGGTATGGAATACCTTAGCACATTTCGGGATAGGACTAGTGACATGTCACTGTGAACACTATTTGCCGCAGAAAGATACGGACAAAGTAACCTTACATACCTTGGATTCGCAATAAGAATATATAATCCTAGAGGTGCGTACAATAGTCCCGCTCCTTCTTTATGTGTCACTCTACAACACAAATACAATACAGAATTCACATTAACCACCAACTACTCTTCAAATGCATATAACATCAATGAGTCACATATTTGCCCTTAAACATGCCACTTCCCCTTGACAAAACCATTGATAAAATTATTATTCCAAAAATTCCATAGTATTCCCAACATTGACCAATACATGAAAATCAATACATTTCACCACAACACTTCTTCTTTACAATTTCTTATCCATACCACATCACAAATAATCCATCAATTTACCTTGATACAACTCATAACACATATCGGCCAAAGTTCCACAATTTCCACTTATAGACAAGAACAAGTTTAATACCCAAAAATAACACCATACATGTTCATATTTTGTCCATACCATGCTTTTTCATCAAAGGCACAAGTCCTAATTCAAGTTCAAATCACCAAGATAGCACATCTCTCACCAGGCAAAAAGATACTATTCACCATCTTGCCAACACAACTATCATAATATACATAATATCCCATGCATATAATATGTTAATACATGAGGAGAAATACTTACCAAGGCTTGGAATATGTTGATCTTGTCCAAGGAGTCCAAAGGAATATTTTGCTTTAGGGTTTGGAGCTTAAAGAAATATTTGAGAAAATATCACAAAGGCATGAGAGTCTTGGATGATTAAAAATCTGATTTTGGGGGCTTTATATGGACCTCAAGTCACCCTTGGCCACACTTGGCACTAAATGATATGTTTACTTAGTCAATTATTGGAAGAATGGGTTATTTCCTCTTTGGGCCAAGTCTTTTAATCCCATTTTGGGCCTAACTTTGGGCCCAATAACACATATCCATGTAACCCATCAAATTTCATGTATTATTCACCATATATCTCATGTTTACATAATTCCATAATGTCACGAAAATATTCTCTTACGAGATTCTCATTCGTCGTCTCGATCGCAAAAAAAGGAATTCTAGTCGCCCTTGGCTTCATTGGACATTTGGGATCACTATTCACATTTCATGATTTGATCATGTAGGAGTATGTAGAAGTGTATTGAAGTGTTTGAAGCTTTCACAATGCTCAGAGAACTCCAAAGAACCAAAAGAAACCATCCAAGAATCGTCGTAGAATTGGGTTACAAAACGGGTCCGGAAAGGCACAAAATTTGTGCCTTGCGCCACTAGCTGCAAAGCAGGCTGTGGCGCAAGATCTCAGCATTCTCTGAATTTTCAGAATGCAGGTGGCTTGCGCCACACCCCTGAAACAGGGTAGTGGCGCAAGTTTCAGCACCTTGCTGAATTTTTCGGCCACTTCTCCGATACTTGTATATCGTCCAATACCTTATCAAAACACTACAAAATACTTACTTAGTGATCTTAACCATCAAGTAAACATGACTCCAAGTCACCAAATGAGGTTAGAATGGGTACGTGGTATCAACCAAATGCTCCACGAAACCACAAAACACCTCCTACAAAGGTCTAATCGCACATTTTTGGTCCGATATCAAATGTTTCACCAATGACACTATAAAACACATACTCTTGGCATTTCAACACCTAGGTAGATATAACCCCAAGGTATCAAGTGATATTAGAAAAGTACGGGGTGTTACAGTCCTTCTCCTAGTAAGGACACTTGTGCAGGTACTAATTTTGCAAATAAAAGAGGAATACAAGCTTCTAACATAGGGTCTAATAAAAAAGATCGAGAGATTAAGTTGGACCTATGTACCAAACCATGTGAAGAGTATTCCAAAACTTTGAAAGAAACCTTACACCAAGATAAAAAAGAATCTTCTTATGAACTTCAAGGTAACATAGTTAACTCTTGCACTTTAGTAAATGTGAAAGATCATTGTGTGGCTATTAGCCAATTGAGTGTGAGTGATTGCTTTCCTACATGTGAGCTTAATGATTCTTTACCTCGTGATGATAATGTACGTGTTGAAAGTGTGGATACACTAGTTGATCCTATTGATAACCTAATTGACTCTTCTTATAAGATCAATTTGAGTCCACCTAGTGTTGAAGCCTTTGTATTAAATGATTGTCCATTATCTTGTGAAAATTGTGTTGATCAATTGCTAATGAATCTAGTCCACTACTTGAGGATGTTTGTGATGTTATTAGTGAACCTCTAGTTAGTGGCCGTGAAAAATATTGATCATTTGAATATGAGTGACCCTTTGAATACGCCCTTTGATAAAAGTATTATTACTTGCTTGGCTCATAGGAATGATCATGTGCTTGAAACTTTTTCAAAATTTTATAATTGTGTTTTTGAGAGTGAACTTACATGTTCCAATTCTCCTTCTTGGACTGATCCTTCTCTCTTTATGTGCAATTTCTCATTTGAGGATGCTGAAATCATTTCTATTGAGTTACCTTATGGTGTGGATCATGTTAATGATGTAGCTCTTCTTGAGGGCTATACTCTATATAACAACCCACTATGGTGTGATAACATTCTTCCTAACGATGGAAATCTCTTCTTGGAAGAATATGAGAGGAATGATTGTGGAAAATTGGAAGGTGATCCTTGTGTCCCGATTATTTCTTCTTCTTTGAGTGTTACAATTCTTTAGAATACCCTTGATAATGTTCTTGGGCTTAATAGTGAGCATGTTCTTGAGGACACCTTAGATGAAATCAATTTGTGTGACATCTTTCTTTACTTTCTATTTGCTCATGATATTGCCTATGCTTGTGTGGAGAGTATATCTTTCTGTATTGGTGATACCCTTGGGGAAAAAGAGTGTTGTTTAGACCCATGTTTATGACCACTTTATCTATTTGACCCCGAAGATCAATTGGAATGTGGTGGTTCTAAGACACCCCACTTGGTGCTCGGTCAAGACAAGCAAGATTTGATTGGAGTTGTTGGTACTATTCCCTATGACGGAGATTCTTTCTTAAGGATTTATAATCCGCTTGATGGACCAAAATTGTGTAAGGGAAAGATCTCCAACAAAGCTGATTGCTCTTTAAATAAGAGGACCAATGAAAAGGTCCAAGAGAATTCACCATTGTGTATTTCTATTCTTGACCAAAGTTTTATTACTTGTAGGTCAAAGGGTGAGTCTTCCTTTGAAAACACCTTGGATGAATTCCATTTATTAGATACCTTTCTTTATTACTTGTTTGAATTTGATGACCCCTTACTCATAGGTGGTATCATTCTTGAGAACCCTAGAGCAAATGTGTCATTGTCTCTTTTGGGTGTTGCCTATTTAGTTGCATCCTTGTTTGACACACTTATGCTTAAGTTGTGTGGACCACAACTAGTGGATGCTAAGTTGATTGCTTGTTTGGAAAAGAGTCCATGGTTGTTAAAAACTTCTTGTCACCTTTCTTGGGTTAGACAATTCAAAGTATCGAATGGGACTCTTGTGAGCATGCCTACAACCATGATTAGAGGGAACCCAACTTTTTGGGAGAACCAATTGTTTATGATTAGTTTGGTTTCTAATAGGTTCTTTATTCCCACTAGTAGCATGACTCCCTTGGTGACCTCATTTCCCTGGGGTAGTTCCTTGAAGAAGAGAGGTTATATGAGCTTAAATTCATTATGATTATCCATTTGTGTGGGGATACCTTTGTATTTGACCCCGGTGATGAGTTGGGAGTCATCCCATTCTCAAAGATAGCTAGTGCATTGAGTGGAGTTTTAACTTGGAATGACCTTGTTTATGATATTGCACTTAGCTATGTGAATTATTATATGACTCTTGACTTAAAGTGGGTTTTGTGCTTGTTGAATATAGAACCAATATGGGTTTTCATATGTGGATGGCTAATTACCAAGGTTCTTTTGGTTTGCCCTGTTGTCAAGGTCTCTTGAGTAGCCAAGTAGTTTTAACTTTGTGGGTTTACAAACCCTTGATTGATCATTTAGATGCTTAGTTATATGTTAAGTGTGTACCTCCTTGGCTTGGTGATGAACTTTTTATTGCTAACACTAATCCTCATGTCTTGAGGATATTATGGTTGTTTGTTTTCCCTATGGTTCTTCAAGGTTTGGATTCAAGGTCAAATCCTTTTCAAGAAGGGAAGGATGATACATCCCAAATCGGCGTCAATGCTTTGAGGTATATAATTTGAGGTCAACACATGTAGACCCTAACCTTGATCACCTTAAGGATGCAAAGACGTGCTTGGAGGACCTTCGTTGAGCTCTTGAACAAACAATATCATGTTTGGGAGATAGCTTGAAGTATGGAATGTTATAATCTAAGGTTCCACACAACCATTCATAAGGACCCAAGCTTGAGGATGCAAATCTTGAAGAGAAGTTCATGAAGATCGAACCACTATGTGAAGGTGTTGAAGGTTGTGGCGGCCCACCAAACTTGTGGAGGGCCGTCACTTGAACCACCAAGTGAAGACCTTGAAGGCCACCTACTGGATGGTGGTGACGGCAATGGTGACTGACCGTCATGGCCATAACGATCCGTCAAGGGGGCCGTCAAGGAGGCTCAAGCCCACCCACACATTGCCTAGCAGTGACGGACATAGTGGTGGACCGTCACCTTGGTGACTGGCCGTCGGTTGGGCCACCAAGGTGAGGCAGAACCTCGTTTAATGGGCCTCTTCTCCTCTAAGTCAAGGTCACTTTTGGACCTTTGTAATGACACTATAAATAGTTAGTTAGGGTTTTATTTCCTAAGTTAGTTTTTTGATGATATTGATATTGTGAGACTCCTTATGGAGCATGAGCGCTTGGAAAAGCTAATGTTGGTTATTGATTGCCTCCTCAAGAAAATTGAAGTGACATTAAGCATTTGTAATCAAGTCAATTCAATAAATTATTTTTCCTTGACAAAGTTCTCGTATCTAAAAACATTACTATAAAAAAAGTAATAAAAATAAGCATGTGACAGGTTCACTAAAAAAAAAAAAAAATCTCTTTATAGCCAATCATTTACTAATTCTTACATCTCTTTTCGTAGTTTAGTCTTCTGTAGTTGAAACTTGCTGAAGGTCTATCTAATTTTATTTTTTCTTTTGCTATTCTCCAATTTCGGTACGATTTGGTATTTTTCAGTTTATTTTAAATAAAATTTAAAATCTATCTCATTATTCGGTATGACCAAATATTTATATAGATTCCTGTGGTTTTTATAAAAGAACTAATAATCGGTTTGGTACAGTGGATTATGTCGGTTAAGTAGGTTTTATAAATTCATTGACAACCCTAGGTCAATACGTCATAGTTAAAGAGAAGCCCTAACTACACTCTTGCAATTAGACGCTTAATTATGATTAGAATCATGATTTGCGCCTTTGTCCACTTTTACGTGGGAATTGCCTAGAATATTTGTATCAAGTGTACGTACTAATTATTCAGTGGGACGTTGACTTTTGGTTTCTCTTAGAACAGAATATAAAAAAGGTACGTATTTGTTAATGTAGTTGGATTTTGAGAATGTTACTTGTATGATTTTTTAGCATCAAAATTGAAAAAATAATATAGATGAAAGGGGATTGTTACTTCTAATGAAATTTGATTGCAAAAGTGAAATTTGTCTGTCTTTTCGTGTTGCAATTTGTCAAAATTTGTTGCTGTTTTCCTCTCCGAAGAGAAATATTTGCATGCTCGTGTCTGACCATCCGATACTCAATTTGCAGACTTGTCGTTGAATGATTAATATGAGTGGGAATAGTGCTGTTGCAGATAGAATTAGCACTTTGCCTTACAATGTTCTCGAGCAGATTCTAGGATCCTTGCCTTTGCGTGATGCAATAAGGACAAGTATTTTGTCAAGGGAATGGAGGTATAAATGGGTAGAAGTACGTTCAGAACTAGTGTTTGATACTAATGTTATCTTGAAAACTATAATTTACCAAGCTCTGTTAATCCATCAAGGACCACTACGCAAATTTAGCCTCCTGGCCCCTAACTCTCAGCTTTTTCCTGATATTCATCACTGGATTCTGTTTCTATCAAAGAAAAATGTCCGAGAATTATCACTTAGGTTTCCTTACAACACAAACTTTCATCTCCCTTCTCACCTATTCAAATTTAAGGATCTAAGAAACCTGGAGCTTTGTAGTTGTAAACTCCACCCTCCTCCTGACTTTAAAGCTTTTAGTAGGCTTGTTACCCTTAACTTTCGGTTTGTGATCTTTGAGCCTACATCTTTTCAGACCCTCCTTTCAAGCAGCCCATTACTTGAACGTGTTACATTGGACTGGTGCACACCATTTGATAACTTCATTGTTGATGCTTCCGGTCTCAAATTCTTTGAATTTAGCGGAACGACAAAATCCACTTGCTTTGAAAATACCCCTCTGCTTGAGGAAATTATAATGGGACCGTTTTCTATTGACAATTCAAAGGTAATGATCATTACTGTCTGCTGAGAAATATGTCAGAAGCATTAGTGGATTTGTCCTGTAATTTTAGCTAATTGTGTCGCACTTTGTTTTAGTCCCTTGCAGTACCAAAGCCTCAGGTAACACTGCACAACATCAAACAATTAAACTTCACGCTTTTTTACTTAAATTTGGTTCAGCGGGCTGCATATGTGGTTCACTTGATCAGCAACTGCCCCAATTTAGAAAGGCTCCAATTTATGGTACGTCTTATTTGTGATTTTATGTTGAATTGCTGCTGCTTTTTCTGACAATTAATCATAAGCCCTTTTTTCAGTTTCTCCAGTGTGATGCCTCTAAGGATGTTGCGGAGCGTTTTGTACATCACTTGCGTTCTCAAGTTAAGCCAAATAATGCACTGAAGAAGCTCAAAAGGGTGGATATAAAACTGATACTGTTTTCTGAACTTGAAATGGAATTTGCGAAGTATGTATTGTCATTTGCAACTGCACTCGAGATAATATGCATTGTGACTTGTGCAAAATTCAGGCAGAAGGGAATGAAAATGATGGAGAAGATGAAGCAATTCCCTCGAGCATCAGCCAATGTAGAATTTATATACAAGGAATTGGATTACCTTGAGAAACGTACTTTCGTGTGTACGGCAGTTTCTAGGTAGAGAGCTCAACATTGTACGACTCTGTTGTGCTAGTTTTTAGTCAAAGGGTATTTTTTTGGTCATATTGAGTGCACATTTATACAAGGTGTTCCTCAACGTCTTGCTTGTCTACCCGTAATATATTTAGCTGCTTTAATTTTATGAACTCAACAGAGGAGTTAAGTCTCTTGTTTACGACAATATTTGATTTCAAGACGAGAAATAAAAGTCTGTATTAGCAATTGTACTGTTCAATTGCCAAGACAATTCCTACCAAAGCCAAATGGTTTTGTCACATATTCAATGACATGGCATTCTGGTCAAATTCAAGGCCAACAAGATGATGTCATGTGTTCAAATGTCAAAATAAGAACGAATCAAAAGCCGCCAAGAGTTCAAAATGTCGTGTCTTGGCCAATCACAAGCTAACGTTTTAATATATCAAGAGATACGTTACACACATCATAAAACAACATCAGTTCTTCAGAAAAAGAATGAAAGAGAGCATTGAAAACTTGAGGTATCTTTCCAACTCTCTCAGTTTAAGGTTCATCATTCCAACTTGTTTACAGATTTGGTAGCACTTTTACACATTGAATATTGCATCATTCTTTTCTTGCAAATAAGATCAGCCTCTTAATTTATTAGTTTCTGAGATATATAAGTATATATGGTTCCTTTTCATGTATTTTCTTGTTGATAAAAAAGATAAGGCGGTGATTTTTGTGGGTCCAACAGGATCGGAAAGCCTAGCCTTTCCATAGATCTAGACGATTCATCTTCAGTAGAGGTTATGCATAATTGACAAATACAAGTGTACAAAGGTCTTGATATAGGGTCACCATCATTCTCTGGAGAAGATGGTACTACATCCTCACCTTATTCATGACTATATCAAGTCCTTTCGTACACTTGTATTTGTCACTATTCACAAACCTCTGCTGGAAAATGGTTGGCTAGATCCATGGAATATTTAGATTTTCCAGTTCCTGTTGCTCCCATAACTATCACCACCTTGTTATGGGATTTTCTACGCCAGAGCGTATTCGAATAAGAGGCTGTCGTGGGATCTTCCACTCCACCATTATTAGACCTTCTCAGAAACTAGTTATTGGCTGGCCTTGTTTGCTTGAAACAAATGATACAATACTCGTATCATGCAAAATTTACAAATCTATAAACAGGAAGAAAATTAATGAAACAAAGATAGCAGTGAAATTAAAGTTGAGGTACCTTCTGATCTTTCTTGGAGAATTGAGATGTAATAATTAGTGATGGAGTTTGCAAAGGCTACTAGAATACATAACATAACACATTTAGTAATAGTTTTTGTCGATTTGTTTTTTCCTCTTTGGTACCTTTTGTGTTGCCCGTTGTGTCCTGTATTTGTGTTATTATCTGGTTGTTATGAGTAGCCTGCTACTGTTTTAATTGCTATAGCTCGGTAATTATCTGGTTGTTGTGATAAAATGGGTAGCTGCCAGATTGCTGTGGAAACAGACAAAAGAAACGAAGGAATTTTTCTTGATGTGTTTTTCTACTTGAAGTATTAGCAAGCTATGTTATTGTTGTCATTACTTTTGGTGTTCGTGTTGTTGTCACTATTTGGTTATGTTTATGACAATCTCATCCTTAAAGTTGAGTGGGCTGTTCCAAGAGCTAATTAGTGTGCTCTTTCCGTGACCAATACTGTGTTATTTAAACCAAAAAATATTCCTCTTGCTTTGTGGCTGTGGCGTTGTGCTCTCTTGAACCCTGTTTTCATTTGAATTTATTGATGAAGAATATTGTTTATGAAGAAGTTTTGGAACATATTTACCATTTTCTCTAGGCAAAACTCTGGAATTGCATTACTGTTTGTAGAGGTTAGGTGGTTAGAACTGTGAGGAACATTAATTCCCAACAAGGTTCCAGTTTACAATTTGATAAGTGATCATTCACAATCTGATTAATTCGTATATGTGAGTACTCATCTGGATCTCCATGTATTCATGTTGATCAATAGGAAGCCATTTGAGGATAAAATTGGCAATAGGGTTAGAACCTTGTATTAATTAATTCCACACTGGTTGGAAGCCATACATGTTGGAATTTCTGGGAGTGCATAATTAGGAGTATGAATTGCTTCTTTTTGATCCCTATATGTATACTTGAGAGACTAATTATACAATGGAAAAGGGTAAAAAGGTGCCACTATGATTTCTGATTTGTCTTATATATGCCTTTCGTCATAGATGCCCCATGTTAAAGGCCCCACGTTATCTTTTATCACAAATATATCTCCAAACAATTAAAAAGGCTAAATATCCCCCTCGAACTAATGGTGGATGTGCCAAATAGAAGTATATTTGGTCCTTTTAATTGTTCAAAGGTATAATCTTTTCAATTGTTCGGGACATGTTATGAAAGAGAACAAAATTGAAATTATGCATTCACGAAAATAAAGCACAAAATAGTTTTATTTGAAGATTGAAAAACATATTCATGATAATTTAAACGATAATATTACCTCATTGAAAACAAAGAAACTTCCCCAGAAACAATAATTGGAATACGTAGTTCTTTTTCCTAAACTAATTTTTCACATAATTACTTCATCAATTGGAAAATTAGTTTAAGGAAGAAAAAGATGAGGCACTACCCCAAGAAGGAAGCAATAATTTGGAAAATTAGCTTAGAAAAAAGAACTAAACACAGTTCAAGTCATCGGCATGTTTTTGAATTTTATAGTCTTTTAAATTAATCGCTTTTCTGTTTATTAGTGGAAGTTGTTTCTCTAAAATAAATAGTTCTATTATTTTCCATTCATTTACACAACGAGTGAATTAGTAGAATAAAATTTTTCAATCTTCAAATAAATTTCATCTGTATTTTGTTTCCTGAATAAATAGTTTCAATATATATGTATAATTATAATCCATTTTTTTATTTAAAAAATGGGGGTTAGGGGAAGGGGAAATAATATATGCATTAGTTATAAGGAAATTTATATATTATTTTATACATGAATTAATTATTCATGTATTAGTTATTCCATTTTCTCTCTCTCTCTCTCTCTCTCTCTCTATATATATATATATATATATATATATATATATATAATAAATTATAATACACATTTAACAACAAATACAATTGTTTGATGCATGTCCTTATAAGAAAAATAAATTATAATCCATTTTTTTTTAAAAAAAAAATGGGGGTTAGGGGAAGGGGAAATAATATATGCATTAGTTATAAGGAAATTTATATATTATTTTATACATGAATTAATTATTCATGTATTGTTATTCCATGTTCTATATATATATATATATATATATATATATATATATATATTCTATAAATTATAATACACATTTAACAACAAATACAATTATTTGAAGCATGTTTGTAGCAATTGAAAAACTCCCCTGAACAATAAAAAGGTTCAAGTATACCTATAGGTGGCTTTCATGGATAGTGTGGTGACATATTTGGATCTTTTTATTTATTCAAGGGTATGTTTGAGAAAAAAAAATAACATACAAATTAATGAATACTATATAAGGAATTTTTTTACACTTTCCCGACTAAACAATTTATACCCCCCCCAAATCTCTTCTTTTTATTTTATTTACAAATTAGTAATACATGAATTAGTTATGATCGGAAATTTATACATTAATTCTAAAATTTAATTGTTTATGTATTACTCTTATTTCATCTTACATCATGCATAAAATTATTCATAGATTCCTTCATAAATATACATGTATAATATATTAATTATACAAATTTTTAAATTACAAACCAAACCAAACCAAACATGATATTACCTGTACAGAATCCAATACATACATAGATAAAATTCTTCCTAACCACTACCAAACGAAACGATCCTTGGAAAATATAAATAAATTTCAACCTATCTGTCCTGCTTTCGGGTAAATATATACTAAAATAAAACGGCTACACACCTTATTGCCTCCATAAGAAAATTGTGAAAAAATTGAGGTGACTTTCCATCTCTCTCTGTACAGGTAAGACTCTTGATTCTATTATAATAAGTAATAACACTACTTGTATAATCTTTGATTACTTGATCTCAAATTGTTGTTCTTTGTTGAATAATCATCTTATCATGAACCGTCGCGTTACGTTTTCTTTGGGGATTTATTTTGATAATCATGGTATTCCAGTGTCTTGGTGTCGCGTTACGTGCTAGTACTTTAAAAGAAATTGTGTGGCAATATTACAAGAAGTAATTGTACTTGGTGGATAATGGATTCGCTCCTCTATGATTCAAATCCTTCACAAGAAACTCGGGACATGCTAGGTTATGTAGTATGACGTTTAACAAAATCAATTAGAAAACGGTGAAAACAATTAGACATTTGGTTTCCACATGTATTTTTTTTTTGGTCATTGTTTCCTTTGTTCTATTCAGAAAACAACCACAAGAATTAAGTTTGTTTGCCTTCCAATTGCTCCTACAATTTATAGGTTGACGAGTGTGGTCATTCTTATTTTTCTCTAATGCTTGTGATGCATTATATGTTTCTTGGAACGATGTTGTGAAAGAATAAATTGTTCAATTCTTCCCTGGCAGCAGGTCACTTCAAGATTGATCAATCTTTGATGTAATAAAATTGTTTAAGAGGTTTTCTTTCCATCCCCCCTCCCCATAGGCGAATCCATAATTTGAAGTTTATGAATTCCCAGCGATTTCAAGTTGTGGAAGCATTAATTGTTCAAAATCAGATATTCCTCACAATTGAGTTGCTAAGCACTTACTCTGCCCTAGTTTGTACCTGTATAGTAACTTTTTTTTAATCTCGGAAAGATAATTTATTTCTATAAATGGGCAAGTAGGCATTCTTTTCTTATTTTTCATAACCGTGGTGTCCGGGCCAGCTTTCCACACCTCGACTAAATCCACAGGATACCTGTCACCTCTCCCACCAACTACAAATTTCAGATAACTCTGTCCACTAAGACTAGGATAAATAGGAAAAATCACCAAGTGTTTTTTTTTTCTCTACAAGGATTTGAACCTGAGACCTCAGTTTCTCAACCTACTAGGCCACACCCTTAGGTGCAACAAGTAGGCATTCTTCAAGAGCTTAAAGTAAGCTGAGAGAATATTACTTTGTGAATTTAGTTCTTGCATTACTCCCCTGGATGTTATCTCTTTCAGATGCTCCAGCTGTTATTTCTAATATATTATAACTCATTGTGCTTGCTCTCGTAAGTCTCTTTTATCTATTAAAACTGCATGATTAGGTAGAGTATAAAAATAAATTAAGTGATTGATTTTTCCTTAAGCTCAAAGATTGAGTAACCCTAGCTAATGCTAGGAGGAAAATCCTCATATAAGCTTTCAACAGATTAGATGGGCTGAATCTTGGGAAGAGTAATGAGACATAGGCTCGCCTTATCGATACTTATAGTGTTCTCGCCATGTTAAGTTCACTCTTCCTGTATTCCAATTTCCAGTGGTGGAACCACGTTTACTGATGGTGGTTCAACCGATACCTTTTTTCCTAAAGATTGTATTGTTAAGTGTACATATATACTTGTTGAATCCCCTGCACACAAGAGAGCATTTTCTTGAATCCCCACGGTGAAAATCCTGCCTCCATCACTGTTGTAAGCAAATACATGTTCTTTCGAGGTACTCAATCATATATCATTATTTTCTCTCTGGTATTGCTAAACGATTAAATTTTATGCAGTTGAAGAAGTTGAATTACTTGTTATTTATAATAAGTCTCGGAGGTGTATTTGGATATTGCCTTTATCCTTGATTTTAATTTTCAGAGTTGCTGGCAAACTTGTTGTATTAGACCATGAAGAATGCTCAGACATCTGGTGTAGATACAATTAGCAATTTTCCTAGTAATGTTCTGGATGGAATTCTAGGGTGCTTGCCTTGGAAAGATGCAGTGAAGACCAGTATCTTGTCAAAAGACTGGAGGTACAAATGGGTAACACGTCAAGAACTTGATTTTAGTGATGAGTTTTTCAGGTTTAAACAAGATGAAGAAGCCAAGAGAATTATTTACCAAGTCCTATTAGTCCATAAAGGACCAATACTGAAGTTTAGACTCCAATGTCCTAACTGGACGAGTTGTCCTGATATTGATCACTGGATACTCTTCTTGTCGAAGAAAAATGTCCAAGAATTCACCCTTCATGCAAGCTTAGGCAACAAATATCGTTTACCTTATAACTTTTTGCATTCCAGCAACTAAGGCATTTGGAAGTTCGACATTGCTTATTCCACCCTCCACTCGGTTTCAAAGGATTGGAGAAGCTTATTAGTCTCGATCTTCTTCATGTCAGTTTTGTTCCATCAATATTTAGTAATATCATCTCTAAAAGCCCGTTGCTTGAACAATTGAGGTTGCATTGGTGCACAAACTTTGACACCGTTGAAATTGATGCCGCTAATCTCAAATACTTTGAGTTTCATGGAAAATCAAAATCCATTTCCTTCAAGAACGCTCCTATGCTTAAAAAAGTTACTGTGTATTCCATTGGACCATTTTTGACTGATCCATCTCCTGTTATCTCTAATCTTCCAAAGTTCTTTTATTACATTCCTTCACTGCTGGAACTGTCCCTATGTGGTTCAACATTAGAGGTATTGTACATTTATGATAATACTAATGATACATTACTAATGAAACTTGCTATATGTCATAACCAAATGATGAATCTGATTGGTACCTTAAAGTAATTTTTGACTTGCTTCAGTACTTGACCAAGCGAGGTGTACCAGAGAGTCCCCCGACTGCTCTGAACAATATCAAATCTCTCAAGATTTCGTACATGTCTTTAAGAAACGTCGAGGAGATTTCAGGTGCTGTTTACTTGATTACAAGTTGTGCTAAATTACAAAATCTTACAATAGAATGTGTAAGCACCCTCTTATTTTCTCATTAAGGTTATTGAATATGGTTTCTTCTTCATTTGAACTCGCCTAACTGTTACTCGGAAATTCTTTAGGACCCTGTGGAGCATATTGTTGAACCTGTTGTACAATTGCTACGAGCCCAATCATTCTCATATGGTGCTTTGAAGCTTCAAAGAGTTCAAATGGACATGTTTACCGGTGATGAGATGGAAATGGAATTTATGAAGTTCATATTGACATCTGCACCTGTACTTGAGGAGGTCTCCATTTGGAATTTTGCATATCTCCTTTTTCGGACGGGAAAAGAAATGATGGATGAGATGAAAGAATTCTGCAGAGCATCACCGAATGTTGAATTCAAATTTGAAGAAGTTCATGTGGAAGATCGTGTATTAGGTGATCAACCCCAAGAAGAAGTCATGGAAGAGCCATGACTGCTTTTTTTTTTTTTTTTTTTTTTTTTTTTTGGTTGGTCTTGTGTATATATTATTATAACTTGTATCCATGAGGACAGTAAAATGGTGCAAAAAAAAGGCTTAGCTCTTATAATTTGTTTTTGTTTGTTGGTGGAGCTATTGTTATTTGTAGCACTTCTTATGCTTTAGTTTGCCTGTTATGCCCTGTCTGTCCAATATTATGCAGTATGAAGGTGCCTGGCTAAGTGAGTTTCAACTATTTCAAGAACTATGCCTCTACTAGTAACCTGCTATGTGTTGTATGCTGTATGTGGCTGGGTGGGAAAGAATCTGCTAGATGGGGTTTCATTTTAGTTTTGGTCTTAGTTAAGTCCATGTGGACTAATATAAAATGTTATTCTCTTCGTTTCAAAAAGAATGAACGACTTTCCTTTTTACGTGACATGTTTAAGGCTACAAGATTAAATGACATTTTAGTACATTTATCAGAACTTTAATTTGAAACGACTAGATTTAAAAGTCTTTTGTATTTTTTTAAATTTTGTGTCAAGTCAAAACATGTCATTCGTTTTGAAACAGAGGGATTTCATTATTTTTAGTCGTCGAAGCTTGAAGAAATCTAGGTGATTTTCTTTTTCATTAAAAAAAATAAAGAAAAAAAGAAAAAGATGACGTTAGTATATAATTTTCAATAGTTGACTAGCTATTTGAGCAATGAACTTTAATTTCAAGATGTACAGCTCAATATTTTGTTTGGTCAATTTACAGCGCTCTGTTGTGCTAATTTTGACGCGCTTTAAGTACCTATTTTTAACTAGAAAATTGTATAAGAATTTATCAAACGTGTTGAAATAATATAATTGTGAAGACGAATAAAGTACTAGTACTGTAATTTGTAATTATCTTTTGCATAGACTTCAATAACATACTTTTTCATTCATTTTTACTTGTCATGTTTGGATTTCATGCGCTCATTAAGAAAATAATAATTAACATCTATTTTACCACATTATCCCTATTACTTGACGTTTTGTATTAGGTCTTGAAAAATGATTAATTTGGAGAATAAGCAATCAATACTAAGGATAAAACATGAAAAAAATATTGTCTTCTTTTAATATGTTAAACATGACAATTAAAAAAAAAATTCTATTTTTAAAGTAGTGGATAAGTACAAATAAACGAAGGGAGTATTAATAAATCTCAAAAGGAGACGAACGGCACAGGTAATTTCTAGGGTGAGCATTCAAATTTCATAGTTCATTGCACAAAAGTCCCTGTATATTTCAATTTTTATTACCTAAAAATCATCAAACTCAACCTCATGTAATCAAAAAACAAAACTCGCTGAAAATCTATTTTTTGTTACCGAAAAACTTATGTGATATGATAATTATGGGTAATTTTCATAGGTGGTTGCATAATTATCACTTTTTTTTTTTACAATAAACTTACTTTACTATGTTTTATTCCCCACAAGTCTCAAGCATCAGAGTTAATTATGTTTTTAATATAAAAATCACAAAATTTTGAGTCCAATAACGCAAAAATCACATCTACTAGAAAATTTAACTTCGAATACTCTTTCAAATTTTGAGTCTAATAAATACAAATCCTCTAGACACAAAGGGAAATATTAATAAAATAAAATTATTTTTTATGCAAAAAAAGAGAGAAATTTTACCAAAAAATATTACATAATGGGATTATAATCGTTCTTGTTCAAAATATGAAGTGCTGATTATTTCCTAATCCAAAAATTTACTCTAATTGTTATTACCTACTACTTGGACACATGACATGAATTAATTATGTTAGATGGAATTTCATCAGCCCTTAAATTACGCAAAAAGTTTTACTACAAATTAGTTGAATTTTCTTCCTTCTGTTGGGACTAGGATAGAGACGTCCCACCAATAGTTTTAATTTATATATTTAGAGATGCATGCATCACACAAAAACATTGCTTCTACAAGACCGAAGAGCAATGCAACAGAGAGAATATATGAATGTAAAGACCGAAGAGCATTGAAAAACTTGAGGTATCACTTAATTCATCACTTCTTCTTGTTTACATATTTGGTAACACCTTTACATAATGAATATTGCATTATTCTTTTCTTCCAAATAGGATCAACCTCTTAATTATTAGTTTCTGAGAGATCTAACTATGAGTTCTTTCATATATAAATCGTTTAGATTTTCCATATATGGATCTAGCCGATTAGTTTCCAGTAGAGATTGTGAATAGTTGACAAATACAAGTGTACAAAGGTTTTGATATAGTCAGACTCATACCCACCTCTTCTGTTCTGCCTTGTGCGCCGTCATTCTCTGAAAAGATATTACTACACGTAAGTCATACTCTGTCACCTTATCATGACTATATCAAGTCCTTTGTACACTTGTATTTTGTCGATATTCACAACCTCTACTGGAAAATGGTTGGCTAGATCTATGGAAAGTCTAGATTTTCTTGCTTCCATAACTATCACCACCTTGTCCTTTGGTCAATGGGGGAACATATAAAGGAATCCATAGATCGATAGACCTTTTTAGAAACTAATTATAAGAGGCTGATCTTGTTTGCGAGAAACAAATGATGCAATACTCATATCATGCAAAAGTTACAAATCTATAAATAGGAAGAAAATTGATGAAACAAAGAAACTGTACGTTAAATTCTTTCCTTTACCTTATTCAGAAACCAACCACATAACTTATGTGACATAAGACAAGGTCTGGTGATTTTTCTTTTCTCAATGATGGTAGCATAGATGGATTTATAATTTAAATTTATGTATTTAATTTTTTAAGGTTATTAGTATTGAACACATTGTATCTTTAATTTTAAACTATGAGTTTAGATCTACTATTTACTTCAATTTTTTTGAATATTTATAAATAAATTTATAGTTGGTTCATATGAACCTAATGCCTTCATGTTGCATCCACTACTGGATGGTGATTTAAAGTTTATTGCATCAATGTATACACATGATATATGTCCTCACGTATACGCTTTATAATGGCGGAATACATACGCCGCCCCTTGAACTTGTTGATTTTTTCCATATTGACACCTCAATTAGGTCATGTTCCTATTGAATCCCTAAATCCTTTTATAAAGTGTGTCAATTAAACACAATCGTCTTACCTGGCATGGCATGTGCAATACACTCTCTCTTGGAGAGTGAGAAGCCATAATCTATTCTTATTTTTTTTTTTTTTTTTATTTCTTATCAATTGCAGATCAAAATTTACAAAAACATCAAATGCATAAGAGGCAAAATTACATACTTAGAACATAAGAGACTGGAAGATTTCTGTTTTCAACAATAATTAGATCTAGAATCTTTAGTGGCGGGGTGGAAATAAACCATTTGAGATTTTAGAAAGTTTGAATTTCAAATTCCACATCGGGAATTTGAGTTCTTTCGTCTAGAAGGCCGCGAGTATGACCCCTGATTTCATTTTTGACCTCTGGAGCCATTTGTCTAAGCTCTTCTTGTGTCCTGTAATTTTTGGCGATTATCTATCTATGGTTTCTCTCTGAAAATTATGTTTGAGAAGTGAGAGAAAAAGTGAAAGAGATGAAAAAAATAGGACGAATGTAAGGGGAAAAGCGGAAGAAGAGGGAGAAAGAAGAATCTGAGTATGTAGAATTAACTTTTGGTGCTTCAATGGTGGAAAGAGATGAAGGCTTTGAGGAAGAAGAAGGCACAAGAAAATGAATTTTTTTTCTTTCTTTTAATTTTGATTTTTTCTTCTTTGATGACGTGTATTTTTATCATTGGTTATAATTTCCATGTCATTGCAAGTGACTTTCACGCACTAAACCTACTCTAGAATTGTGCAGTTTGTGCTCAATTGACATAGTTTGAATATGGTTGAGGTGTTCAATAGGAACATGGCCTAATTGAGGTGTGAACACGAAAAAAATCAACAAATTCAGGGGGCTACGTATGTATTCCGGCCTTTATAATAAAGGGTGAAAATAGTTTACACCCCCAACTTTACTTTAAAAATCAAATTTCCCCCTCAACTTTGAAAAATAGTCATTCTCCCCCCCTTTTCCCAATTTGACTTTCTAAGATGTCTATTCTACCCTTACATTATCAATCATTATTTTTTTTTTTAACTTCTTCATATATATTAATTTATCTAACAAATTTCCCATAAAAATATTAGTATCGTCGAAAAAAAAAGGTGAGATAAGAAAAAATCCATTATTTACCCTACAACGATCTCTACACCTGTAAAGATCTAATCGCAACTCCGGTGCCACAGTTGCGGTGAATCTTCCGCAATTGCGGAAGTCACTAGCCATGCGACCCTTCATAGGAGTGCTCCACGCCCCGTAGGAGCAAGCTTGCAGACACAACAAGGCATCGCAGTTGCGGCTCTGCCTATACAAATGAACCTTGCAGAAGCGGCAGTCCCTACCTAGCCCGACTCTGCAGGTGTGACCCCGCTTGTGCAACCAATGTTCGCAGGTACGGTTGCACCAAACATCAGCAACCCACCACCACCAACAACCAATATATCAAACTCAAAATTGACCCTCGAAAATCACCCAGAACCCATGAACACAAACCAAATATGCTACCTAATTGAAAATGACATTCAAGACTCAATGGAATCGTCAAATCACCGAACAAAGATCGTCTGAACCAGATGTTGACCAAAGTCAAACATATATTGTAAACTTTCAACTTTCCAACTAACTACTAAAATTCATCCGAATTCCTCAGAACCCGAACCAAATATTCTTCTAACCCAAAATTCACATTTTGGAGCTTACAGAACTGACAGAATTCTCATACGACTTCGATATCATCAAACAACAACAACAACAACAACATACCCAGTGTATTCCCACAATGTGGGGTCTGGGGGGGGGGGTAAAGTGTACGCAGTCCATACCACTACCTCAGAAGAAGTGGCAAGGCTGTTTCCGTCAGACCTCCGGCTCAAAAGGGCAGCCCGGTGAACTAAGCTACCGCTATGCGCGGTGTTCGGGGAAGGGCCCCACCACAAGGGTGTATTGTACGCAGCCTTACCTTGCATTTCTGCCAGAGGCTGTTTCCAAGGCTTGAACCCGTGACCTCCTGGTCACATGAAAACAACTTTACCAGTTAATCCAAGGCTCCCCTTCTTCGATATCATCAAATATTGACTTAAATCAACCATATTAACTTCCAAATCTTTCAAAATAAAAATCTTGCATACTTCTCAACCGATCATCTCGAAAATCATGGCACCCACACCCCCAGACTACATATACCATAAAACAAATACAGAAAGGGGTAAAATGATCAAAACGTATTGAAATTAAAGGTTTTTACAATATTACATACATACACACACACATAATGCATGTAAAAATTTAAAAAATCATTAAAAATATCATTCGATTTTGCAACAAACTTATAAAAGAATTATTTTATTTGTAATGTTAATAAACTTAAATAAAAATTTATAAATACATATATAGGTTTAAAAATAAGATAGTATGTATAATATTAAAAATGTTATATAGACGGAGGATTGAAAATGAGAAGGGTAGAATAGGCATTGCTTATAATAAAGAGGGGAGAATGATTGTTTTTTTAAAGTTGAAGGGGAGTTTGATTTTTAAATCAAAGTTGAGGGGTGTAAATGATTTTTACCCTTATAATAAATCATAATTAATTAATGGTGAAATACATAAGCGGCCCCCTGAACTTGTTAGTTTTTTCCGTATTAGCATCTTAATAAATGGTTGTTCTTATTAAACAGTTAAACTTAAACCAAACAGTACCTATTAAACACATTCATAACACCTAGTTAACCATGCTTGATGCATGGGGTTCAAATGCCGCTGATGTGGCAATGTGACAAATTAAAAAATGACACATCAACACAAAAGAAAGCAAAAAAAATTAAAAAAAATACTTGTCCCCCCCCCCCCCTCCTTCCCACCTACCCACCCCTCGTCGTCCTCTAGATTTGCCTCATCCATGGTTTTCTCATCTCATTTCCATATCAAAACAATAAAGCCTGGTTTAAGCAACTTAGACTAAGGAACATATAATCTAGATACTTTGAAAGACAATTTGGGTTCGGAAGGTCCCCATTGACATCTCAATTAGCTATGTCGATTGAGGTTCTGTTCACGAAATTTTTGTGGGTTTCGGGTAGCCAGTAATGTTGATTGTTGCTTTTAAACGTCTTACTATACCTATGTTCCTATTACTGAACATTAGACTATTGGATGATATGAATAGCTTTGCAGGTGAAATTTTCATATTCGTGAGATGAACTTGATTGGCATATTTACAAGAATATCGTTAATTGATGCACCCAATACGGATGAAATTTTCAGCAAAGAGGAAATTGAGGGGTTGAGGAGGGTTGATATGTGAGGAAGAGCCCAACTAAGACAATTAGAGGTCAGCTATGAGAGACCCAAAAATTGGACAGATGAAGCCGAAAAATAGAAGAAGGAAAACAAGAAAATAAAAAAGCACTAACTATATTTTTATTTTGGGAAAAGTACATTTTTTAGACCAAAAAACAAAAGTAATTACACCCACATACTTCCTCCCTTACTAACTCTAATAATGGCCAGGTGGCCCAAAATATTTACACCTCTTGCCCCCCCCCCTCCACCACCCCTTTTAAAGCCCAATTTTATAAGCCCAATAACACTTATCGTTCTTGCAGCTTTAGTGATTGTACCTTCAAGCCCCAATTCCCACGATTTTTCATTCTTCCGTATTTAATGCTATACGTTGCAACGGTTTTCACTTCTTCCACTTTCCAAGTCAATTTGAAATTGAAAAGAAACTACAACTTTTGGTAGTTTTCTTCTTTACGGAGTAGGCATTTTTGTGATTCCTTTTAAGTATTTTGTACAAACTACTTTTTCATTTACAGTTATAATTTTGACTTTTTTTGGCTTATTTTTTTTTGTTGGTTGTGTTTGATTTTTTTGCTATGGGTCAGAAACATGTAGCAAAGAAGATACATTGTCCTAAAGATTTCAGTGCTTTTGATGATGTAGGTGAACAAGAGTCATTTTCCCTAGTTATGTCTTCTTCGAGCTTCTCCTTGCATTTGGATGATAGTCCAGATCAAAGTCAGGTTGCGTCAACCCCTTCTCCTGCAAATAGAGAAGCGGATGTTGAGAATTTGAATCAGGGTGAGTCAAACCCTGTTCCTACAAATAGAGAAATGGATGTTGGGAATTTGAATCAAGGTGGGTCAAACCCTGTTCCTGCAAATACAGAAGTGGATGTTGACAATTTGCCTAAAAAAATTGAAGATGAGAATGCCAAAAGGAAAGGGAAGGCAAAAATGAATAAGTAATTGAATAAGAAAAGAAAAATCAATACACCTGATCCTACTTATGACTCTTTCCCACAAACAGCAAGTGAGACACTTCCTGAGACCCCTGATGAAAATATTGGTGCTGAACCGTCTTGGAAGGTATCATGAGTTTTTTGGAGACTTTTTTGCATGAATGTTTAATTATGACTCAATGATACCATGCTAGTATACGAATATACCATGTTGGAATCATTGAGGACTAAAATAGTGTGCCAGTGTGTCATTGTCCATGAATGATATCATCACATTATCAGATACTTCTGTGGTATCATAGAGTTGTTTTTATGTTTCTAATATGCTTTTTTTTTTTTTTTTTTTTTTGTTTTATAGTGTGTAATTGTCACTGAATGATACTCTTATAGTATCATATATCTATTTGTTATCATATAGTAATTTTGTATGCTTCTAATATGTTTTTTCCGGTGCTGTTGTTATTTTATAGTATGTCATTATCCCTGAAAGATACCATATCAGTATCATATCCTACTGTGGTATCATATAGTAGTTTTGTATGCTTTTGATATGCTGGTTTTGGTGGTGTTTTTGGTTTCCTAAATTGTCTACCCATCGTTTTTTTGCAGAAAGGTGAATTTTATGTCGAAATGGATGTAGATTATAAACCAAAGATTGAATATAGCACTAATTGTTCTGTTGTTGCTGATTTGATTGCAAAGTTAACAAAGAAACAACTTGCCATGTTTAAGCAAACGTGCTTTGGTCCGTTTTTGGATTTGCCACCTGTGAGGGTTCAGGAGCGTGTGTTACACAATATATTGTTGAGGCAGGTACATGATGAAGAGGAGGAAACCATGCACTTTGTGGTTAATGGTTCACACCTGAGGTTTGGGTTAGGGGACTTTGCTGTTGTTACCGGTTTAAGATGCAAGGGTAATACAACAATTAGGATTAAAGATGGTAATAGATTGTTGAAGAATTACTTTAATGGTTCAACCAGTGTGTCATTGGCGCAGTTTGATTATTGCTTTTGTAATACCAAATTCAAATCTGATGCCGACGCGGTAAAGATGGGAATTCTCTTTTTTGTGTATACATTCTTGTTTGCCTCGCTTAAAAGCAAACTAGTTGAAATGTCATATTTTTACTTGGTTGAAAGTGGTGATTATAACTCTTATGCATGGGGTGTTGATGTTTTCAACTCGACCATTGCTGCTTGTACGAACAAGTTTAGGACAAAACCTGGATATTATAGACACGGTGGGTTTCCATTAGCTTTGCAAGTTTGGTTTTACGAATGCTGTCCTGGTTTGAAAGGTCGGTTTGCTGACCATAAAGGTTCTGATATTCCTCGAATTATGAATTGGAGGATAGAAAAACAACTGGGTCATGACTTTGTGTGTTTGCGTATATTCAGCTTGCGACCTGATCAGGTATTTTTATGTGTTTTTTGGTGTCTGTTATAAGTTGTTGTTTAATTTATATTTATTGTAATTTATTTATTATGTACTGGCAGGTTAATAATATATCACCAACTGATAATGAAAAGGTTTTGTTAGAGTTGGATGGGTTAAAATTTGAAGGTGGTTCTGGTTCTTCTCAAAGTCAGAGATTCAGTAAGGACTTTTTTTGCACACAAATTTCAAAAGTTGATGTTGGAGAAAAAAATATTCGTGATGGAGCACGTAGTGATGGTGACTTGAAGAAGGAGATGGAGGATTTTAGAACACATGTTAACGAAAAGTTTGGAAAGATTCTTGATGTTGTTGGTGATTTGTCAAAGAAACTAGAGGTGATGGTATACTATTTTGGTATCAGATACTGTTTTAGGAGCATGAAGTTTTTGTTGTTTTACTGTTGTTTCTTTAACATTGTGTCAGAGTTATGATATCATCACAGTATCATATACTATGATAATATAATGTAGCAACTATATTTTTGATAATATGTAAGTATAGAGTTTTTAATTTGTTGTCACATTTTTTAGGGAAAAAAGGAGAATGAACAAGATCCCCCTGTGGATGGTGCTGGGACAAATTTAGGCAATGATGGTGCAGATGATTTGGATAATTTTGTTCAAGACAGTTCTCCTCCAGTCTGTGAAGTTGGTATGGCTAATGAGAAGTCTGAGATTTTGAAAGTTGTTATAGATGCTGGTAATAGCAGTGCTAAGGTTTTTGAAGTTGATGTGAGTGGTGAAAAGGGTGATACAGTGAAAGGCGATGTGAATGTTGGTGAGGGTACTGAAACAGTGGAAGGTGATGTCAATTTTGATGAGGCTGTTGAAACAGCGGAAGGAAATGTGAATGTTGATGAGGGTAGTGAAACAATGAAAACTGATGTGAATGTAGGTGAGGTTAGTGAAACAGTGAAATGTGATGTCAATATTAGTGAGGGTACTCCTAAGGGTACAAATGTTCATGTAGAGGATTCGCAAATTGGGTATTTATTTTTGTCTATGGATGAGTCTGCACTTGCTGCCATGGAAGACGAATATTATAGGAATAAAGCTGTCAAAGAAAAAGTTGCCAAAGAACAAGCTGCTAAAGAACTAGAGTGTGTTACCATACCTGTTGAAAATGCGCCTAATGAGCTTAATAAGCCTTGAGTTGATGATGTTACAGAGTTTGATCTTCCTGAGTTTTCTGTTCCAGAAGGTACGTAGTTGAGGTCTGTGATGATGAAAAGACCCCTGTAGCAGATCAAATAATGAGGAATAAACGTCCTGTTCCAGCACACCAGTCACCATTTTTTGCTGGATCGGGGCTTAGTGAGTTGGGCTCGGTATCACTGAAGCGTGTCAAAGGGAGGTCCCCGTTGATGTCAAGTATTACATCACCCTTGGACCCCGTTCTTGAAATGAACTTCTCAGTTTTTGTTGATACAAAATTGATGAAAAGATCGTATGTATTTTCTTGTTTTATTTTTCTTTTTTGTCTTTGAGATAATCATTTCAAACGTGTTGGTTTTTATATGTCTTGTAGGAAAACTGTTGTTTTTTATTCATGTCACGCCTCGAATCCCAACGAGGCGTGATTGGCACCCGAAGCCGATATGGCCCGAGAGAACCAACCTTTGCTCATGAACATTCGTATGCATGTCCTCGTGTAAATCTCATTATTTCTCATGCAACTATGCGAAATTCATGGACATGGAAACATATGTCATAGCTATATATGTAAAACTTGGCCGTTTGAGCCATCAAGTCAAAACGACATGTACCTTCACATTTATACACCCACATCCGTCTACAAAAGCCTCTAACAAAATGCATTGACCAAAATGAACTAAAAGTCGGGACAAGTCCCCGCTTTATACAACATGGACAAAATCAAAACACATGTACAACAGTGACTCGGAGAAGCCCCGAACTAACTGGAGCTCACCAAAGATCTGCAACACTGACAATCTACTGTGGAGGCCTACTAGTACTTGCGCCTGCAACAAGTAAATAAATTCCCCAAAAGGGGTCAGTACGAAGAATGTACTGAGTATGTAAGGCCATAAGAAACTTGCAAGATATGAAAGTATGTTAAGAACTCAAGTTCAAATGCATAACCAATATAGATAAGTCACAATGTAGATGAGTCACTAATCTGTACTTTGGAAGTCATGTATATTACATTCATTCTTTCTCTTGCCTTTACTTTACTTTACATATATGTTGTCTAGGCCCTCATCATGCAGGTGTTCTTTTCACCCCATGGATAACATATCATCGTCATGCAGGTATTCTTTTCACCCCATGGATAAGATCATATCAGCATGCGGGTGTCCTTTGCACCCCATGGGTAAAGTAACATCATCATGCGGGTGTTCTTGCACCCCATGGATAGAATACCATCATCATGCAGGTATTTGCACCCCATGGATAACACATGCGGGTGTTCTTGCACCCCATGGATAGAATAACACAACCAATATGCATTACTTTATTCTTACTTCAATTCTTTACTTTTGAGATTGATATCTTTACTTGTGAGAGATCGATACAATCACTTGTGAGAGATTGGTATATTCACTTGTGAGAGATTGATACATTCATTTGACATAGCATTTTTGGAAGCTTTGGAACCATAACCAAAATAGAATACATGTGAATAAACATTATTGGAAACATAACACCATTGGAACCATTGGACAATAATCCATGAAGACATGAGTATAATCACTATTGGAACATTGGAACATAACCTTATTTGAGCTTTTGGAACATTAACCATGAATATGAGACATGAGATTCACCAATGATCAATGAGTAGGAAATATATGACAATGACCATGGATAACCGGATATGGGATACCTTAGCACATTTCGGGATGAACAAGCGTAATGTCAATGTGACTATTATTTACCGCAGAAAGATACGGACAGAGTAACCTTACATACCTTGTACTCTCAATACGGATATACAATCTTAGATGTGCATATAATAGTCCCGCTCCTTCTTTATGTGTCACTCTACAACATAAATATATAACGGGATTCACATTAACCATCAACTACTTTACAAATGCATATAACATCAATGAGTTACATGTTTGCCTTTAAACATGCCATTTCCCCTTGACAAAAGCATTGATGAAATTATTACTCCAAAAATCTCCCAATATTCCATACATTGACCAATACATGAAAATCAATACATTTAACCACAACACTTCTCCTTTGCACTTTCTTATCCATATCACATCACAAATAATCCATCGAATTACCTTAATACACCTCACAACACATATCGGCCAAAATCCCACAATTTACACTTTTAGAAAAATAACAAGTTAATTAACAAAATCACACCATACATGTTCATATTTTATCCATACCATACTCTTTCATTAAGACATCAAGTCTCTTTTCAAATTCAAATCACAAAGATGGCACATCTTTCACCAAAAGCACAAATACACTATTCACCACCTTGCCAACATAACTATCATGATATACATAATCTCCCATTCATATAATATGTTAATCCATGAGAATAGATACTTACCAAGTCTTGAAATAGGATGATCTTCACCAAAGAAAAGGCTTAGGGTTCTTAGGGTTTGAGAGAACCAAAAAGAAAATATCTTGTAATTCTCAAAATGTGTTGTGTGTGTTTAAGAATAAAAATCTGATTTTGGGTCCCTTATATAGTGCTCAAGTCATCCTTAGCCATTTTCTTGCATTAAATGCAATGGTCCCTTGGTCAAAGTGGAAGAATGGATCATTTTTGCCCTTTGGGCCTTGTCTTTTATTCCCTTTTGGGCCCTAATTTTGGGCCCAATTTGTAGAGTAGCACTTTAAGGAAGAGACAAATTGTTATAGTTGTAGATTGAGAGGCTAAGGTATGTAAAGTTTCTCCTTTCCATATTCATTGGCCATGCCTATTGTCCATATTGCTACCGAGCTTGTTTCTACTCCGAGGTGTTTTAAAGCAAATCATCTCAAGTTTGCTAGCTATAGATATTCACATATCTCTTATCTAATGATCATGGTTTCAAGCTCCAATAATGTTACGACCACCTAAGTACCAATCTCACAAAAGTAAAGAAGTGAAGTAATGCATAAGTGTTCTAAGATATGGGTGGCATCCCAGGGGTGGAAAAACACCTAGCATGGGTCGATCCCACTATCACGGGTGGCATCCCAGGGGTTACAATACCTAGTATGGGTCGATCCCGAATTGTGTATTTATAAGGACCGCATCCCAGGGGTTATATTACCTAGCATGGGTCATCCTTTTCTTATCCCACTGATCAGTTGGGCCCGGGCATAATGTGAGTGATATTGAACTTAAAAGCAGAAGAAAGAAATGAATGTAATGTATTTATTTTCCTCACTTGAGTATTATGGTGGTCATGCCTATATTGTACACCCACTTGTATTTGGTTTCATTGAAGTACTTCTATCACATGAAGTTGTTCATGGCCTTACATACTCATTACATTCTTTCGTACTGACGCCCCTTGTGGGACTCACCTTACTTGTTGCAGGCCCAGGAGCTAGCAGACCTCCACTGTAGGTTACGTATTTTCTGCGGACTATTGGTGAGCTCTAGGTTGATTCGGAGCTTTCCGTGTCATTGTACATGTTTTGATACTTGTAGTAGAAGCTATAAGGCGGGGACTTGTACCGACCTTAGTACTGGTTTTGTATATCGTTAGAGGCTTTGTAGACAGTGAGTCGTCAAGTGTAAAGGTGTTTTACTCTATATGACGTTGTGGGCCACAACGACCAAGTTTCATGTCTTTATGAAAGTTATTTTCATGACTTCCGCCTTTAGTATCATGTGTTAGTTGTAATAGAGTATTGTTCACCCGGTGACATGCATATGAGTGTACATGAATGAAGATTGGTTCTCTCGGGTCTTACCGGCCTCGGGTGCCAGTCCGCCCCAATGGAGTTTGGGTTGTGACAAAAGTGGTATCAGAGCGGGTCGTCCTAGGGTGTCTACAAAGCCGTGTCTAAGTAGAGTCTTGCTTATGGATGTGTTGTGCACCATGTTTATAAGTAGGAGGCTACGGGACATTTAGGAGTTGTTTCTTTTCTTCATTTTCTAGACCGTGCAATAGACCAAAATTGTAGGAGGAATCACATCTACTCATTGAAGTTGTTTTCTTTGTGTTATAGAAAAATGCCGATTGCAAGGAAAGGTAAAGGTAAAAGTAAGAGGCTAGATAGGATCGCTGGAAAGGGAACTAGTAGACCACCACCAGATCAAGCTAATCAGAGTGGTGCTGAACAGGAGTTTGCATCACGGGCTTCCTCGACTTTACCCGCGAAACCGCCTATGAATGCTACTGACCAGGATTTGAGGAATGCAGTGCATATGTTGACTCAGATTGTTACTGCGTAAGCTCAGGGTCGGGCTGGTCCGACAACAGGTGATGATAGTGCCGCTAGGGCAGCTAGTCGCCGGACTTCCTGAAATTGGATCCTCCTACATTCACTGGGTCAGATCCTAATGAGGACCCGCAAGACTTTATAGATCAAATTCAGCGGGCTTTGGAGGTTATGCACGTATCCGGTGTGGAAACAATCGAGCTTGCGGCTTATAGATTGAAAGGCGAGGCCATATTATGGTATGAGGACTGGAGACGGTTGAGGGGCATTGGTGTGCTTCCGGCTAGTTGGGAAGAATTTAAAACGGCCTTTCTTGACCATTACCTGCCATATGAGATTAGAGAGGCTCGAGCAGATCAGTTCTTAAATCTCCGACAAGGTGGCATGAGCGTCAGAGAGTACAGTCTTCAGTTTAACTCTTTGGCCAGATATGCTCCAAATGTGGTAGCTACCATGACTGATAGAGTCCATCGATATGTGGACAGGCTGGAACCATATTTGGTGAGGGACTGTACCATTGCAGCTCTGAACAGGGAGATGGATATTGCCAGGATACAGGCCTTTGCACAGAAAATGGAGGACCAAAGGCATCGGAGGAGAACACAGGAATCGGAGGGAGGGCCGTCAAAGAGGGCTAGACCTATGGGGCAATTCACAGCATCCCAAGAAGGATTTAGGCCTCGGGTTTTTGATAGACCACCTAGGCCATCATTTTCTCATCCCATAGCGGGTATTTCCTCTCAGTTTTGAGGGTCTAGAAGCGGTTATATTGGGCAAAGCAGTGGGATCCAAGGCTCACAGACGACAGGGTTTCCTCGACAGTCATGTCAACATTGCGAAAGGTTTCATTTGGGTACATGCCGGATGGGGTCAACTGGGTGTTTTTGGTGTGGTATGACCAGGCACATGATGAGGGAGTGTCCACAAAGGGGCCCGGGAGGTGTAGCACGACCGACGGGATCGACCGTTGCATCATCGTCATCGGTTCCTTCCATAGATAGAGGGGTGCAGCCTATTGGTCGTGGTAGGGGTACTAGAGGAGCAGCTAGTTCCAGCGGAACCCAAAATCACACTTATGCTCTATTTGACCGGTAAAATTTGGAGACTTCTCCAGATGTAGTTACAGGTACATTATCTATATTCTCATATAATGTATATGCACTGATTGATCCGGGCTCTACTTTATCATATGTTACTCCGTTGATTGCTGCAAAATTTAAAAGAGCACCAGAATTATTAGTCAGGCCATTTGAAGTATCTACACCAGTTGGTGAGTCTATTGTTGCGAAAAGAATGTATCGAGACTGTGTAGTAACTGTATGTGGTCGGGATACCATGATTGATCTTATTGAGCTGGAAATGGTGGACTTTGATGTGATAATGGGTATGGATTGGTTGGCTTCTTGTTATGTCACGGTAGATTGCCGGGCTAAGAAGGTACATTTCCATTTTCCACAAAGCGCGGTCCTTGAGTGGAGGGGTAATGTTGGGGCACCAAGAGGCACGTTCATTTCTTATCTTAAGGCAAGAAAAATGATATCCAAGGGGTACATGTACCATCTTGTGAGAGTGCATGATACTGATGTGAAGCCACCGACTCCTCAATCGGTACCAGTGGTCAATGACTTTCTTGATGTATTTCCTGAGGATCTTCCAGGTCTACCTCCAGAACGGGAAGTAGAGTTCGGTATTGATGTGATCCCAGGGACACAACCGATCTCTATTCCTTCGTATAGGATGGCTCCAGTGGAATTGCGGGAATTAAAGGAGCAATTAAAAGACTTGCTAGACAAGGGATTCATAAGGCCTAGCATGTCCCCTTGGGGTGCACCGGTGCTATTTGTACAGAAGAAAGATGGCACATTAAGGATGTGTATCGACTATCGGCAACTGAATAAGGTAACGATCAAGAACAAATATCCCCTCCCAGAATTGACGATTTGTTTGATCAGTTACAGGGTGCCAAATATTTCTCAAAAATTGACTTAAGGTCGGGTTACCATCAAGTTAGGGTAAGAGAAAAGGATATACCCAAAACAGTTTTTCGAACACGGTATGACCACTATGAATTTTTAGTTATGTCCTTTGGACTAACAAATGCACCGGCTGTTTTTATGGATTTGATGAATAGGGTGTTCAAGCCGTTCTTGGATGTGTTCGTGACCGTGTTCATTGATGACATTCTGGTATATTCGAGGTCCCAAGAGGAGCATGCCGATCACTTATGGCAGGTGTTACAGATTCTTCGTGATCGTAGATTATATGCTAAATTCTCTAAATGTGAATTTTGGTTAAAATCTGTAGCATTCCTGGGTCATATTATGTCGGATGAAGGGATAAGGGTCGATACTCAAAAGATTGAAGTCGTGAAGAATTGGCCAAGGCCTACGACGCCTACCGAAATTTATAGTTTTCTCGGGTTGGCGGGTTATTATAGAAGGTTCGTCGAAGGATTTTCTTCCATTGCTGCACCTTTGACGAAGCTAACACACAAGGCAACTAAGTACCAGTGGAATGATGCATGTGAAAGGAGTTTCCAAAATCTGAAGATTAAATTGACTTCTACGCCCGTATTGGTACTTCCTAAAGGTACCGAAGGGTATGCAGTGTATTGTGATGCTTCAGGTATTGGTTTGAGTTGTGTGTTGATGCAGCATGGCAGGGTGATAGCTTATGTTTTGAGGCAATTGCGGCCACATGAGAAAAATTATCCGACACATGATCTTGAGCTGGCAGTTGTGGTCTTTTCTTTAAAGATATGGCGTCACTACTTATACGGGGTTCATGTTGATATATATACCAACCATAACAGTTTGCAGTATATCTTTAAGCAAAAAGATCTTAATCTGAGGCAACGGAGGTGGCTTGAATTATTGAAAGACTATGATATTGACATCTTGTATCATCCGGGAAAGGCAAATGTAGTAGCAGATGCTTTAAGCCGCAAGGTAATTGGAAGCATTGATGGCCAGCTCACGGACAAACAAGGTATAGTAAAGGATCTACATCAACTAGCCAGCTTGGGGGTTTGACTGTTTGAATCCTCCGACGAAGGGGTTATTGTGCAGAATGCGGCAGAATCCTCGCTAATAGCTGAGGTGAAAGAGAAACAGTATGCGGATCCTATTTTATTGCAGCTAAAGGAGAATGTACAACAAAGCTTGACAAAGGCATTTGATCTTACTCAGGAAGGAGCGCTACAATGCCAAGGTAGATTGTGTGTGCCTGATATAGATGAGCTAAGGAGTCGGATTATGACAGAAGCGCATCATTCGCGGTATTCTATTTATCCGGGTTCCACCAAAATGTATCAGGATTTGAAGGAAGTGTATTGGTGGGGTAGCATGAAGAAGAATATTGCAGAATTTGTAGCACAGTGTCCGAATTGTCAGTAAGTGAAAGTGGAGCACCAGAAGCCTGGAGGCTATATGCAATGCATCAATCTCCCAGTCTGGAAGTGGGATATGATTAATATGGATTTCATCATAGGTTTGCCTCGTACACTTCGGAAGGTTGATTCCATATGGGTAATAGTTGACAGGCTTACCAAATCAGCACACTTCCTACCGGTCAAGACCACCTACACAACTGAGGACTATGCGAGGTTGTATATCAAAGAGATAGTTCGGATACATGGGGTTCCACTCTCTATCATATCGGATCGAGGAGCTCAATTTACTGCACATTTTTGGAAATCCTTCCAGAAGAGTTTGGGTACACAGGTGAATTTGAGTACGGCTTTTCATCCTCAGACAGATGGACAAGCGGAACGTACTATCCAGACACTTGAGAATATGCTACGAGCTTGTACATTGGACTTTAAAGGCAGTTGGGATGATCATTTACCTCTTATTGAGTTCGCCTACAATAACAGCTATCACTCAAGTATCAAAATGGCGCCTTACTAAGCTTTGTATGGGAGAAAGTGTAGATCTCCAATTGGATGGTTTGAAGTGGGTGAAACTGCCTTATTTGGGCCAAATCTTGTTCTTCAAGCTATGGAGAAAGTTAAAGTGATACAACAGCGGCTACAGACAGCCCAAAGTCGACACAAGTCATATGCTGATATTAGAAGGAGGGGGCTAGAATTTGCCATTGGCGATTGGGTATTCTTAAAGGTATCACCTATGAAAGGGGTAATGAGGTTTGGGAAGAAGGAAAAGTTGAGTCCATGCTATATAGGGCCATATGAGATTTTCCGGAGATTTGGTCAAGTTGCGTATGAATTAGCGTTGCCCCAAGAACTTTCCATGGTTCATCTAGTATTCCATGTTTCGATGCTTCATAAGTGCATAGGAGATCCATCTCGTATTGCTCCCATTGAAGAGGTACAAGTTACGGAGGATCTCACCTATGAAGAGATACGTGTTACGATTCTGGATAGGCAAGTGAAGAGGTTGAGGAATAAAGACGTGGTTTCTGTGAAAGAGTTTTGGCAAAATCAGCAAGTGAAAGAAATCACGTGGGAAGCCAAAGAAATGATGAAATCCAAGTACCCACACTTGTTTCAAAATGAGGAAAAAGATAAAGAAATGGAATCTGAGCAATAACAAGTAAGTTCAGACTTAAACTTGTCTAAATTTGATAACGTTACTAACATTCAAGGACGAATGTTTCTAAGGGGGGGAAGAATGTAACACCCCAGGTGCTACGAATACATAAAAATATACAATAGTTGGAGTATAAGGCTAAATGAATAAAAGGTGAAGAATCATGTACTGGAAACGAGCATGCGAATTTTTTTTTTTTTTTTCATGACCGGACTCATGTGACGTGAGTCACAGTCACGGGGCGTGAATAGTGCCATGAACCAACTTCCAAGAGTTGGAAAAAAGGCTCTGATTTTCACGACAGGACCCACGTGGCGTGACTGAGTTCCACGACACTATTCATGACACCGTGAAACTTTGCCGGCTTTGTTGACCCATTTTGACTTGATGAAATTTTGAAGTGTGAGACCCATTAAATGTGTTGGGCTGGGTCAATATTCTGTATTTGAGGCCCAAATACCATGTATTAAGGCATGGGCCTCAACTAATGAAGGGAAGACCCAATCTAAATGGATCAAACATGTGGTTAAGGATGACTTTGACTTGAGGGTCTATATAAGGGCAAAAATTCAGATTTTTATTCATTCAACACTCTCATGCCTTTTGGATATTTTCTCTAAGTCATCCTTATCTCACAAAACCCTAAGGCAACAATACTTGAAGGGACAAGATCATCTCTTTGCAATATTGGTAAGTGTTTACCCTTATGATCCTTATGGATTAATATATATTATGTACATGGAAGGTGGTGTAGTCTTGATGGTTATGTTCAAAGTGTTGAGGAGTCCACTTTGTTTTGGGAAGGTGGAATTTAGTTAAATGATAATAAGAAGGAAGGTGGTAAGATGTACCATGTTTTGGGGTGGTGACTAATTCCATTTTTCCTTGTGAAGTTGTTATGTTATTAGTTTTAAATGTGAATTCCTTTGTGTGTGCATATTGTAGAGTAGCACTTTAAGGAAGAGCCGAATTGTTATAGTTGCAGATTGAGAGGCTAAGGTATGTAAGGTTTCTCCTTTCCATATTCATTGGCCATGCCTATTGTCCATATTGCTACCGAGCTTGTTTCTACTCCGAGGTGTTTTAAAGCAAATCATCTCAAGTTTGCTAGCTATAGATATTTACATATCTCTTATCTAATGATCATGGTTTCAAGCTCCAATAATGTTACGACCACCTAAGTACCAATCTCACAAAAGTAAAGAAGTAAAGTAATGCATAAGTGTTCTAAGATATGGATGGCATCCCAGGGGTGGAAAAACACCTAGCATGGGTCGATCCCACTATCACGGCTGGCATCCCAGGGGTTACAATACCTAGCATGGGTCGATCCCGAATTATGTATTTATAAGGACCGCATCCCAGGGGTTATATTACCTAGCATGGGTCATCCTTTTCTTATCCCACTGATCAGTTGGGCTCGAGCATAATGTGAGTGATGTTGAACGTAAAAGTAGAAGAAAGAAATGAATGTAATGTATTTATTTTCCTCACTTGAGTATTATGGTGGTCATGCCTATATTGTACACCCACTTGTATTTGGTTTCATTGAAGTACTTCTATCACATGAAGTTGTTCATGGCCTTACATACTCATTACATTCTTTCGTACTGACGCCCCTTGTGGGACTCACCTTACTTGTTGCAGGCCCAAGAGCTAGCAGACCTCCACTGTAGGTTACGTATTTTCTGCAGACTATTGGTGAGCTCCAGGTTGATTCGAAGCTTTCCGTGTCATTGTACATGTTTTGATACTTGTAGTAGAAGCTATAAGGCGGGGACTTGTACCGACCTTAGTACTGGTTTTGTATATCTTTAGAGGCTTTGTAGACAGTGAGTCGTCAAGTGTAAAGGTGTTTTACTCTATATGACATTGTGGGCCACAACGACCAAGTTTCATGTCTTTATGAAAGTTATTTTCATGACTTCCACCTTTAGTATCATGTGTTAGTTGTAATAGAGTGTTGTTCACCCGGTGACATGCATATGAGTGTACATGAATGAAGATTGGTTCTCTCGGGCCTTACCGACCTCGGGTGCCAGTCCGCCCCAATGGGGTTTGGGTCGTGACACAATTGCACATGTAGCTTAGCCCATCACCTTTCATGTATAATTCACCATTTATCTCATGTTTCAATAATTTGATAATGTCATGACAATATTCTCTTCCGAGATTCTCATTCGTAGTCTCAATCACCAAAATAGGAATTCTAGTCGCCCATGGCTTCATTGACCATTTTGGATAACTATTTATATTTCATGATTTGGCGCAAGTTTCAGCACCTTGCTGAATTTTTCGGCCACTTCTTCAATACTTGCATATCGTCCAATACCTTATCAAAACACTATAAAATACTTACTTAGTGATATTAATCATCAAGTAAACATTACTCCAAGTCACCAAATGAGGTTAGAATGTGTACGGGGTATTACACAAATGCTCCACGAAATCACAAAACACCTCTTACAAGGGTCTAATTGCATGTACGTGGCCAAATTTCAATTTTCTCGTCATTAGCATTACCAAATACATACTTATATCTCTCGACACCTAAGAAAACATTATTCAACATCATCAAGTAGGGTTGGGAAGGTACGGGGTGTTACAATTCAAAAGAAAATGACCTTCTTGATTCAGCATTTGAATTTGAAGTAGGTTTGATTTCATCAAAGACTTGGTTTCACACCTTAAAATACCCCGGCATACCACTATCTAATATTGTATGTATACTTACTGTCTGTTTTTCTTAATTTGTTACAATTTGGTCTGCGTAGTATTTGTATGGGTGTTGAAATTAGTTAATCATGATACTATTTTAGTATATGGTATATGTTATAATGGTATCATGCATAAGTGAGTGGGTCCTTTTATGAATGTCTTGGTCATTACTCAATTATACATTTCAGTATATACATACTGATTTGGTATCATGTATAAATAAGTGGCCCTTTTATGAATCAGTTGGTCACTCCTCAATGATAACATTCCAGTATATATATATTGGTTTAGTATCATGCATAAATAATTAGCCTTTTTATGAATCAGTTGATCACTCTTAAATGATACCATTTTAGTATATATATATATTGATTTGGTATCATACAGTGTTTTGAGGATTGTTTTATTAGTGATTTTTTTTTGTAGTACCTGGATGTTATTTTCTATTATCTCAAAAAGAAGGCAAAATATGGACAATTTTCAAAAAAGGTAACAACAACAGACTATTTCTTCAATCAATGTATGATCAAATTGTATACAAAGATTGAATCTGAGGGTGATCAAGGGAATTTTGTTGCAAAAGCAAGTGATATCTTGGAGTATATGTATGGATTTTGGTTATTTTGTAACACTCCATGGACTGAGGTTAATTATGTGTTGTTACCTATTCACCTGGGTGGTGATAGGTGGCATTGGGTTATGGGTTGTTTCTTAGTCCATGAGAGGTGCTTTTTTTGTTTGTGATTCTTTTCGTTCTCTGGTATATGCGAATGCTGTTGATCAAGTTGTAAAGGCGTATTGTGTGTTGTTGCCATTATTTTTGGAGACTATCAAGTTCTACAGTAAACGCAAGGACATTGAATTTGTAGATGGACTTCACCGGGGTCATCAATTACAAGATCCACTCGATGTTATTATGGTGGAGAATCTGCCCACACAGAAAAATTCGTATGTTAAGTTATTTTTTGATTTTGTTCTTTATTTTTTTCTATTTTATTTATCATTTTTCTTACTGTGTCATTTTTATGCAGTTAATGTGGTTTTTTTGTTGCAGCTTTTGCTGAGTACTTTATTGAGGATCTTGTAGTGCCTGTTGAAAATTTAGACATTGAGGAGATATGATTGAGGTATGACACATTGTTGTGGGGCTATGGTTAGAAGAAAGCATCTTAATGGGAAATGCAGTGACTCTGAGAATCCTGGAAGGTGGGGTAAACTAAGTCGTGGAAGAAAGCGGAAGACTTAGGACTTTTTTGAATGTTGCATTGTAGTAGCTTCTTGAACTTTATGTTTTATGGATACTTGACTTGTATGTTTTGGTTTTTATTTGGTATAAATGTGATAGAATTTTTAAATTTATATTTGTGTTATCGTTGAATAATTTTTTGGCTTAGTGGTTGAATGAACCCATAGTGATATTATCACAGTATATGAGATACTGTGATGGTATCATTGAGAAATGAGTGGGTTATGCATGAATGTCTGTAGGAAATCTTAATGATGTCATTGTAGTATATGAATATACTATTATGATACCATAATAGTATATTCATATACTTTGGTGGTATAATACATTATATGAGGAGTGTGTGATTATATGAAACAATCCTTAATGATACCATCATGATATATGATATATTGTGATAGTATCATTGAGAAATTACAAGTACCCTCCGCCCACCCACCTGAAGGCTTGCTAATTAGTGAATAATACCATTCTATTTTATATATAATGTACTGGTATCATTGAGGAATGAGTTCCTTGTACATGAATCAATAAAGAAAACTGCTACCATAACAGTATATTCATATACTGTGATGGTATCATGCATAAGTGTGTGATTTCTTTATGAATGACTTGGTCATTCCTTAATGATACCATTACAATATATATATATAAATATATATATTGATATGGTATCATGCATAAGTAAGTGGTTCCTTTTATGAATATCTTGTTCATTCCTCAATGATACTATGCTAGTATATATATACTGCTTTGGTATCATGTATTATTTTTTAGGACTGTTTGAATATAATACACAGTTTGTGATGTGCATTATAGATAATGCAAAAATTGAATACCATACATAAATGACAAACCAATTACTTATAGCAACAATATAAAACTTGTGCTTGAATTTGAATATGTGAAAACATCAAATGAACAGTACTTCAATCTTGAATAGTTCTTCAGTCTTTCAGTGTAGAAGACTTATACGTTGGTAATATTTCGTTACATGAAAATGAACAGTACTTCAAATTTTCTTTGGAATTCTTTTACAAGATCTTCGGTTGTGTCCTCGACCTCCACATCGCTTGCATGTTATTTTGGTACCAGGGAAGTGTGGTTCAAATCCTCCTTTCCCTCTCCATTTTTTAGTCTTCCTCGTGGAATTTTGGCATTTTGTGGCAGCACCTTGCGTACAGATATGTCATCAGGAATTTGACACATGCGTTGATCTGGTAGAGGATGAACTGGTGCCTCATATGTTCTGATGAAGAAATCTCTAGTGAAGTAAGGGGAGCAATATGTGTATTTCTTGAGGTGGATTTTTGTTAAGACTGTCATTGCATGTGCACATGGGTATTCCTCTATTTGAAACTTTCGGCATGTACATGTCTTTTCGTGTAGACACACAATATGTTTCATCTGACCATCTGTTACTGTATGCACAAATTGAGTTGAAGAGATGACCTGTATTTGTGTTTATAGGAAAACATACAAGTTAATAGGTGAGTGAAATTGTAACAGTAAACAAGTTTTAGAATGCACAGATTTACAAAAGTATCTTACCAACATCATTTGTGCTTCTTTCTGTGCATCACTCAGCAAGGATTCATACTTGTTGGTTAATACTCCCTCTGTTTAAAAAAGAATGACCTACTTTTCTTTTTAGTCTATTTCAAAAAGAATGACCCTTTCCTTTTTTGGCAATATTTTAATTTCAACTTTTCACGTGGCATGTGTAAGACCAAGAGATTAAAGGGCATTTTGGTACATTTAACACAACTTTAATTTATGACTACAAGATTCAAAAGTCTTCTTTATTTTCTTAAACTCCTTGCCAAGTCAAAATAGGTCATTCTTTTTGAAATGGAGGGAGTATTATTTTTTCATATGTGGCAGTAGTACCATTTGTGTAATTCCATTTTTGTACCATGTTTGTCATAAAATCAAGCAAATCTAACACTGAAAGCTCTCTTGCGTGCCTGTTTGCTGAATTTACTGATTCTACAATATTTGATGTTGTTCGATTTGCTGCGCAATGAGACCTGGCCCATTTATGATATCCAACATTTTGCAAGTAAGGTTTTACCCTATGATCAATTGAATCTAATTCATTCATTAGGCTATTGAATTCCTGGATAGTGTATGCTCTTGCCAGTGCATAGTAGACATCTTTGATATATTTTGCACTCCTTTTGAAATTGCCCTGATATATTTTGCACTCCTTTTGAAATTGCCCTTCACATTGTTGCAGAGGTGGAACATGCATACACAATGAGTAACTGTTGGATAGACAGTGGCAACTCCCTTAGCTATACTCTCATGTCTATCAGATACTATGCACATCCCATCCCGTTGTGGATAAATTTCTTTTAAATGTTGAAAGAACCATTCCCAAGATGCGTCATTTTCTGAATCAACAATTCCATCAGCAATGGATATAATTTGTCCTATGTGAAGTGTCGCAATGTTAGCTAGACTATTAGGATAAATGAGAAAAAAAATATTTTGTAGTGAATTATTTTGAAAGCAGTAGATCATGATACTATGTTAGCATATATATACTCTATGGGTATCATATAGTGTCAAAGCAGTAAAGTGAAGCAACGTATGAGCATGTGGTACCTTGTCCATCTTGTGTGGCAGCTATGAGTAGGGCTGTTCATGGTTTTGGTTAAAAACCAAATCGAACCGCAAACCAAACCAAACCGATTAAAAAAACCGACATATGGTTTGGTTTGGTTAGGTTTGGTTTTAAATTTTGAAAACCATTACTATTTGGTTTGATTATGGTTTTACTAAAAACAAAACCGAAAAAATAACCAAACCGAACCGATAAATTGTATATATAAATTTTATAATTATTTGTACATTATTCACAAAAAATATAAAAATATTTTGTTAAATTTAATCATAGATAAATTTAAGTCTTTTAACTCTAGCACTTACCAGATTATTTTTTAAGTCAAACTATCCAAACTCAAGCCCAACAATACATTACTCAGCCTTTACTATATATTAATATCCCAACTCCCCAAGTCTCCCAACCCTACACAAATTTCACATTTTCACTCTCTTTCTGGATAGCTTTTTCTTCTTAGTTCTTAGAGAAGCAAAGGAAAAAACCCTAGTTGGTTTTCTCCGTTCAGTTTCTTCACTCTCTCTCTGCGTTTTTTTGATAGCTGGTCTTCACATTTTTACTGCAAATTAAGATTGAACAGGTCTTCTCCGTCCAGCTTCTTCTTCTTAGCAAAGTAAAAAAGCAAAAAATCCTCATTTTCATTTCACAAGGAAAAGTGTAAGTGAAGATTGAACAAGTCTTCTCTGTTCAATTGGTTGAAAAGTAAAAACTTTAAATATTTTCTGGCACTTGTATTGAATTAAGGTCAATCAACAGAAGCTTTTATGGAAGAAGGAATAGTTCTACAATCTTAGCCGCTAGTTATAAGTACTGACTTGAGGCTACAAATAGAGAAGACAGCTGCAATGATATGTAGTTAATTTCTCTAGCTCTTAAGTTATAACCAATATATATTTTGAAATATTTAAGAAACTTAATGTTACTTTATATTTTAGGATTCTTAACATAAAAACTTGCATTTAGAATATAAATCCTTTTCACAAATATTTTTCATTATTTCAGGTTTGGTTTCCATGAGCCTCTTGTTTTGTTAAGACCTGCAGTTTGTATGATCAGTAAATATGTATGATCTGAAATTTTATATTCAAGTTTGGCTAGTAGAAGGTTAAGACAGTAGCGGATCCCTAGTCATAACCGAAAAAACCGCAAAAACTGAATCAAACCGAACCAAACCCACAAGAACCAAACCAACGGTTATTTTTTTGTGTGGTTTGGTTTGGTTAAAAATTTAATAACCGACTAAATTGGTTTGATTATGATTTTAACCAATAACCGATGCAAACCGACCCATGAACACCCCTAGCTGTGAGCATTGTACCTCTATACGTTGCTTTCAGAAAGGTGCCATCAACCACCAATGTAGGTTTGCAATAACTCTATCCTTTAATTTCTGCATTTAATGCTATGAAAAGATACAAGAAAGATCCATCTTCTTTAGTGTCTAACCTTGTAAATGTCCCAGGATTTGAATATTCTAACATGTACAAGTATGTGGGTAATTATGCATATGAATCTTTTGGGTTTCCTCTCAATAATTCAATTGTTTTTTCCTTTGCTCGCCATGCTTGCATGTAGGTCAAGTTGACACCATATGCTTTCTTGAAATCTCTTTGTATATCTGTTGGTGTGTAAACTATTTTTTGGATCATTCAGTTTATCTTGTATAATATGGCTAACAAATAGTGTGATGACATGTCTCTCTGCATAAGCTCTTTCATGTTGCGGGAAGGTGTGGACATCATTAAAATTTGTCACTCGAAAGAATTTTGATTTTTGGATACTTCTTGCTTTAAGACTCCAATGGCATGTGTCATGTAGACAAAAAACAGTTTACTTGCAGTCCAATGGTTTGTCAATGCACTGAATGATGTCATTTTTTGTGAATTAATAGTATTTTGTTAATAATATTATGGCAGTGTATGTATATACTGTGGTGGTATCATTCGTCATTTGAGGAATGTCATGTGAATGACTGTAGAATGGTCAATGATACCATCAGAGTATATATATATATATACTATGTTCGTATCATTTATCATTTTTAATTTTTTCACATGAATGTCTGATTTTTCCTCAATGCTAATATGACAGTATATGGTACTGACATGGTATCAGTAAGGATTTTAGCTGTGTACCATGGACTACTTATCTATATTTGTATGCTATCATCATAGTATTATACCATCAGAGTATATATATACTGCTATGATACCATTCAGTATTTTTGTGATTTTGCCCATGAGTGTCTATTTTTTCATGATTGTTACCATTCCAATATCATATTGTATCATATAAGAATTTTAGGAGTGTGTTATAAGAGTACTTGTGGAGATCTGTATGGTAGCATCACAATATAAATATACTATGATACCATCAGAGTATATATATACTGTGATGATATCATTCAACATTTTTTGATTTTCCCCACGAATGTCTGATTTTTCCTTAATGGTGCCATTCCAGTATATGATACTGGCATGATATCAGTAAGGATTTTAGGAGTTTATCATAGACTACTTATGGACATCTTTGTACTACCATCACAATATCAATATACTATGATACCATCATAGTATATATATACCGTGATGGTATCATTCAACAAGGATTTATCAGTATATTTACTTCATGATACTATGTAAGTACCATATATGTTGTATAGGTATCATTCCTTTTTTTGCATGATTTTTTTGTTCGATATTGGAAATCTTCCTGTACTGAATATTGTCGTACAACATTTGAAAGTGTGCGTTTGTCAGCATATATTTGATGAAATTCTATTGCTTGCTTCGATATGTCGCTAATTATATTTTTCGGACGAAATTTCTCATGAACAAATGTGTTTGTTTCTGGCAAAGTTAGGAAGTTTGTTTTTTTTGCTGATGTTGTGTGGCGATCAAGCATTGGTGTATCTATTTTGATTGGCATATCTATTTCAACTGGTGTGTGATCGTAAGAGATTATTAAAAGATAGGAAGTAATGTCGGGTTTCTTCTTCTTCAATTCGATGTAGACCTTTACATCCATGTCATTAAGTATTTTCAGTGGCGGGAATCCGGCTGCAATTGCATATTGAATGTCGATGGTTGTACTAGCAACAATTTGGAGCTGATTTGAGATTTGTACTACTAAAGTTTCATAATTTGTAGTAGATTCAATAAGAAATCCTCGACAACAGTAGTAATGTATTGTTGCTCTGAATTCCAACTTCCGTTATGCTGTAGAAGAATTGCTATTTGCTCCATTGATAAATTGTTGTAGAATTAGAGCTGATTTGAAGTAGGGAAGGATGAAAATTGAAGATTTTGAGATAATTAGGGTTGATTTGAATCGGTGAAGAATGAAAATCGGAGAAGTGAGTGAATTTTGAAAAGGGAATAGCTTTTTCCTTTTTTGAATGGTTGAAAGAATGTCGCGTACCTTTTATATAACGGGTAAAAGAGGCTGGGTCGCTTGGGGGTATTAAATGTAATTATTTTGGGGTGCATTTTTTGTAAGGGGGCATTTGGGTGTAAATAATTTACTCCTATGGGGCATATATGTACTTTTCCCTTTTATTTTTTATCCATTGACAATATTTTGGGCCTTTGTATAAGATTTAAGCAACTTCAGGCGCTTAGATGAAGTGTAAGACACATGCTTGTGCCACATCATGAACGTAAACTGTTTAATAGGTACAGTTTGATTTAGGTTTAAGTGTTCAATAGGATCAACCCTTTATTAAGTTGTCAATATGGAAAAAATTAACAAATTCAAGTGTCAATACGGGCTTAATAGCTGCATGTTGCATCCGCCACAGGATGACATACATGATATATGTCCTCACATATATGCTTTATATGAAATTGTAATTAATTAATATATTAATCTTTATGCATGATCTAGTTATATTAATAAAATTAGTACATAATATGATGTAAACACAAAGTGTGGATAATTATAGAACAGATTAAAGGCGTCAATTAGGGATGTTCCTTTCTTTCTAAAAGAGGGGGCTAAATTTTCAAGGTAGTGCCCTATCTTGCATGAAAAAAAGTCCTCTTTCCAAAAAAAAATTAAAAAGTCTTTTTCTTTTTTCCATGCCAAATCAACTACTCCTCCATTCACTTTTATTTGTTCAAAGTAAACTTTGCACCCCATTTTAAAAATAATAAATAAAGTAAATATTTTATTCTGTGTCCAAATAATCTTATCTAAAATGCCTTTTTTTAGGACAGCCATGGCTGAAACTTCAAGAAAAGTTTGAAAAGAAAGTGAAACTCATTCCTCCCAAATCAAAAGAAAACAAAGGGAAAGAGATTCCCAAAAATAAATCGACACTAAAAATGAATAAAAGAACCGCCCCCCATGGATGTGTTAGCTTTACATAGAATTTGAAATTTGAAGGATGCATCGTGGAGTCTCCACCAACATAATTCATCAACCATGGATGAATAACTTTTTTCTTAGAAAAGAATAAAAGAAAGAAAAAACAAATAAGAAAACAATTTTTAATTAAAAAAATGGTCAAAAAAAAGTTTTTTCCGATCGTTTTTTTTGGTTGCTCACTTTCCTAACTATGCCAAGTGACCGAAAAGGGGCATATTTGTACCAATTCAAAGTTGTTTAGGGGGTAATAGGACCCCCACAAAATTTAAGTGTCTTCTTGAAAATAAGGTACAAGTTTGGAGGAGGAGCCGCGGGGGGGGGGGGGGGGGGGGGGTAATTATGTATTATCTGTAGTTACTATTAAATTTTTTGATTAATATGATAATGTTCTTGATTAAGTTTTAGGAGTTGACATCATGATAGAGATCATGATAATGAGAGATTCACTACTCTTATAACTTAATCTAAAATTGTTTTTGATCGTAGGATTACTAATTAGGACATTAGTTATCCGGTTAGATCAATATTTATGTGGTGGTCTTTATAAGATAACGATTAATTGATCTCATTAACTAAATCACATACATAGATGATGCACATAGAGATATGATCATTGAACAACCTCATAGGGATAATTCCTAATGGTTAGAATTATCATAAACTGTAGAGAAAAGACATTAATTCAGCACTCGAATTTACAAGTAGACACTTAAAGTATGCGGGGGTCCTATTACCCCACGAAACTAGTTCTAACTACAACAAAATCACACTTTTTACGACAGTTGTGTTCTCAGCCTCTATGCATGTGTCTCACCCCAATTTAAATAATATAATATTATTTTATTCTACCCATTTAATAAAAGGTCAGGTAAAATTCAACCCATTTCACCCTCTCCTCTTTTCTTTCCCTGGCAAATTCACTGATAATTTTTTTTTTTCCTGTACCCTTTCTTTTTTTTTTTTTTTTTTCAACATGTAAATATACACTTTTTAGAGAAATCAACAACGATAGTAGTAGTTCTGCTCCTTATAAATTTTGGTGACCAAAATTTTATCTTTCTACTAAAATTCGATTACCCTTTTCTAATAATGTATGTCTCTCCATCGTTTTAATTTTTGTGCTAAAACAAAAGTGAGTCTTGTTAATTAAATAATTTTTCAATTGATTTAGATTTTTGTGGAGGTAGTGATGGTGGTGCAACATGTGTTGATTAGGATGAAGTCGAAGTGGATGTTGGTTCTGATGTCATCAGATCTATTAGTGTCGTCCCCGACAAATCCTGTATCATTACAAAACCAGAAAAAGAGAATCAAATTTATTCCACAAGCTAAAGAGATCAATTTCAACTACAATAAATACACCACTAATATTATTTAAATTTGTAGTTTGTAGAGGAAACTCTGAAATGAATTTTTCTTGATTGAGGATGATGAGTTGCTTTTCATTTTATTATAGAAAAAATTACATCTAAATCCCTCCTATTAATGGAGGTTTTGGGGCTATCAATGGAGGTCGTGGGGCAGAGGCGAATCCAGCATTTTAAGCTTGTGGGTTCCCAATATAATCGGACAAAAAATAAGTACCGAGTCGTAGAAACGAAACTTATTGCCATGCCGACCATCAAATAGGAGACTGGCCCCTTCTCAAAGATTTGATGGAATGACCCACCCCACCCAAGAGCGCTTATGTCATAGGGGAACTCATGGCTGGAAACAATCTTTATGGTTTGTTTTGATATCCGATAGAAATAATAAAAAAAGAGTCCAGGTTGGTTGGTGAGCCTAATGATAGGAGACTATCTAGCTTGGTTCGGAGAGCACTTGTTGGGAACAATATTTTTAACGAACCACTTAAAAAGAATAAACAATAAATAAAACAAAATGATTTGATCTTTTTTTAGTTAACTAAATCAGTTGTGTTTTTAAAAGTAATATAAGTTATATTTTGTTAGTGATCTTTTTTAGCTAACTAAATAAGTTGTGTTTTTTAAAAAGGAAAACAGAAAAACGTTGAAGCTAGAAACAATTTTGGTTTAAAAGTAAAAAAAAAGAAAGAAAAAAAGAGTAGGTTGTTGGTAAATAGTAAAAATAACGAGATAGTAACAATTTTGTTTTTTTTTAAAAAAAGAAAAGAAAAAGAAGGTTGTTGGGTATAAAGTAAAAGAAACCGAAATAAAAAAAGTTTCTGCTCTAAGGGAGATTCGACCCCGCGTCAAGCAGCACAAAACGTATAGGCGGGGTCCTTTTCTACCACTGAGCCAACAATGGATATTTGTTATGGGTTCCCATCATTAACTTCTTATATATTAACAGATTTTTCAATGTAATTATAGGATCTCGGAAAAAGTCAGGGGGTTCCCGGGAACCCGTATTCAGTACTGTGCATCCGCCCCTGTCGTGGGGTTGTAGAGAAAAGAAGAGAATTCTCAAATTGGTAATGCCACGTAGCAATTTTATATTGGTTTGGGGGTGAATTTTGACTCATTCACGCGCCCCTCATATGTGACATTACACTTTCTCTGAAAATTGATCAAAGTGGTGTATTTATTGTGGTTGGAATTAGTTTTGTGGGGTGATAGGATCCCCGCAAACTTTAAGTGTCTATTTGCAAATTCGTGAGAACTTTAGTGGTTAGTTAATGTCTTTTCTCTAAACTGTCACTTGGATATTATCTTGAATAATGTAATGTAAGGATTTCCTTTGCCTTGAGATCATCATAGTAATTAACAAGTTATTTATTATACTTTGATTTCGGACATTCATATCCGTACGGAAATGATTAAAAGGATATTGGGATGATTCCGGACACTCATGATTAAATGCTTGTAGTTTTCCCTGGAAATTTTTCATAAAAGTTTAATTATGGAATTAAACTTTAACCAAATAGGAAAAAGGTTTATAGGTGATTTTATATAAACATGATAGGAAAATTTCATATATATTCTGTTGGGTTCGAAATTGGTGGACGTCATGCGGAAGCTAATAGTTGCAAATCATCAAGACGATAATTCAGACGAAAAAGAAAAACATGCTAAAAAAGCATATTATTAATATGGTTTGGTCAAACGACCTAGATATTATGAAAACTAATATTGAAAAACATAAAACCTATTGGAGAAATCTCCCCCTAAACAAAACTCTTTAATGACTACATTGTGGATGCTATTGTGTTATTGTATGAGAAGAGGAGTCTTTTATTTATAGAGGTCCAAAACCTTTCCTCTAAGAAAGAGATTAGCCAAATATGAAAGAGTTCTATATTTTCCTTTTAGGAAAAGTAAAAGTAATTATGGTATTACTTTGACTTTCCTTCAAAAAAAAAAAAAAATCAAATTTAGTAAGAAAATCAGAACAAAACCCCTAACAAATCTCCCATTTTTGGCTTGATTATCTTGAAATAATTTGATTCGCCTTCTTCACGTGTATGATCTTTGTTCTTCACATAATCTTCATCACTGTTGTTTTGCATGCTTAAAAATGGAGCCCTTTTGGGTTAAAAAATATATGAGTCCTTTCGGGTTAAAAATATTGGAGCCCTTTGCAGGATTAAAAGTGAGCTTTATTTTCAAAGATGTAACAACAGAATTGTTGAAAATCTGATTAAGGATAGTCTCCACATGCAGTATTTTGAACTTTTTTTTTTGACCAAGAATCTTCATTATCGCCAAGTTGGTTGCAACTTTGATCTTAAACTGTCCTCAATCAAACCATCAGCTCTGATACCACTTATTGGGATCGAAATCTTCAGGGCAGCATACGGAAGCTATTAGTTGCAAACCAAAGCGGCGATAAATCAGATAACAAAGAAGATTAAACTAAAAAGATATTATTGGATATGATTTGGTCAATTGACCTACATATTAAAAAGTAATTCAAAAAACATTAAAACTATTGAGAGAAAGTTTCCCCTAAACAAGACTCTTTTGACGGCTACATTGTGGATGCCACTATGTTATGGTATGAGAAGAGGAATATTCAAATTATAGAGGTCCAAACTTTTCTTCCAAGAAAGAGATTAGCCAAATATGGAAGAGTTCTATATTTTCCTTTTAGGAAAAGTAAAAGTAATTATTGTATTACTTTGACTTTCCTTCAAAGAAAAATAAAATTCAAATTTGGTAAGAAAATCAGGACAAAAACCCTAACAAATTCATTATGGGAAAAACATCTTATTGAAAGAGTGTGAGTACTACACCAAATCAAGAGAGAAATTATTATTGGCAAGAGGATTGTTTTCTTGTCCGTCTATTGTGAGTTGAAATCTTTGAGAAAATTTCAACGCAATATTCATGATCGAATTTGTTCGGGACTTTCATTATTCAAGGAGTTGATAACAAAGATCGGTCTCGGTGTGGATACACATAGAGTGTTTGTACTATCGAATAAATTTTTAATTGCAAATCGCCTACTACGTTTGTCTTGAAACCTAGTCTTTAGGTGTAAATAAGTTTCAAACGCAAGTAAATCTGCCTAGGATTGCATCTTGTCTTCCGCTACGTGTTATGAACATCCTGGAATCCTACATGTTCTTCATCTAACACCTGAATATTCCTAATAGGAATGTATATTTTCCAGGGGATAGTCCAATTGTCAGTGATGTCTTTAAGTTAAAATCATGAAGTCTGTTTCTCCAATGACCAAGTTAAAACCCCCTTTGAATGCATAGGTTCAACCCAAATGACATTGCCATAACTACTGCCCATTTCATTCCTTCTCCCAGTGGTATATATTTAGGCCACACTGACTTGGCCCATTGAGTTTCTCATCACTTCATCTCCACATCTGCCATTTAGACAAGATTCATCACTAATTAATTAGTTCAGCAAAAGGAAAAGGAGGACTTTGAATGTTAATTACTTATTGGCTTGTATTCATTTCCATCACACAAGTTCAAGATGAAAAGTTTAATGTTTCCTTATTTTTTTAAACATAATATACAAAATATAACTTACGACACATAAAATTTTATTTGGTATGATTTGATATTTTTTTCAGTTTAGTTTAATAAATTTAAAACCTGCCTATTTGGAAAAACTATAATAGACATATAAAAACTTACAGTTTCAATAAAAGAACTAATAATCAGTTTGGTTGCGGTCGACTATATGTCTAATTTTTAATTTTTTTTAAAAAAATCATTGACACTCCTAGTAGAGTCGTCCATATTGAGACAGTGGCGGAGCCAAGATTTTCACTAAGGGAGTTCAGAAGTAGACATACGAACTAACTGAAGGGGGTTCAACATCTACTATATATACATAAAATATAATTTTAATCATGTATAAATAACATAACTTTCCGCCGAAGGGGGTTTCGGATGAACCCCCTGGACCAAGGGTAGCTCCGCCCCTGTATTGAGAGGTCTTAATAACTCAGTTGGTTTCTATCTGAATTCTTACCTTATTGGTGAGGGTTAGATTCCTCATCTTGTAATTTCCCCCCTCATTTTCCCTTTTTTTTACCCTCAATTAAAGAGTCATTATTATGGATTTGGCTCACTCAGATGGCCCGTGAATTGATAAGATCGGACTAAGATTTTTAGAACACATTTAAGAATGAGACCTTTTATCCCCACCCAAGTAAGCAAGCAGTCACCTGAGGCTTGAGCTGTTTATCCCTTTTTGAAAAATAAAAGAAATTTTTTTAAAGAAGATGATTTTTTGACTTCTTAAAATTATTTCGAATGCTTAAAACAATTTCCAAAATAATTTAAGTAATTATAGAATTGTCACTTTAGGTAAAATGCACTTATCAACACCATATACAAAAATTACATTGAAAACAACAATTCAATGCGAGAATTTCCTACGTAATGGGTATTACGAAAAATTGAAAATATTGGATAATTCGTACTTACTAAGTATTATTGGGATAATTTAATTGTAATATGATACTTGGTTTGTAAATATTCATATTAAAATTTTTAGCCTATGAAAAGTATGTTTCAGATAAAGTGAGCCAACTCGGTCCGTCCCACAGCCCACGTAGAGTTACTCTAGGCTGACCATTTTAAGGCCCATCGCTATGGTGCGCTTAACCTAACCCATCAAATTTCAAAGCTAGCACGAGCTGTTCTACTGGGTTAGACCAACCCGTATTGACGACTCTAATAACCCTAGGCTGACAAGTCATAATTAAAGTATTAAACTAGCAAAATATGGATAATTTAGGGGTTTCTTAAGTACTAACTCAAAAAAAAAGAAGTTTTTTTTTTTCAACCAAACTTATATATGATGGACCAAAAAAAAAAAGGAGAAGCCCTAACTATTGTAACACCCCGTACCTTCCCAACCCTACTTGATGATAGTGACTAATGTTTACTTAAGTGTCGAGAGTTATAAGTATGTATTTGGAAATGGTAAAAATGAGAAAAAAATTAAAATTTGGCCGTGTACATGTGACGAGCTGTTCATAGGAAGTGTTTTGTGACTTCTTGAAGCGTTTATGTCATACCCCGTACACATTTTAACCTCATTTGGTGACTTGGAGTCATGTTTACTTGATGATTAAGGTTACTAAGTAAGTATTTTATAGTATTTTGATAAGGTATTGGACGATACGCAAGTGTTGGAAAAATTGCCGAAAAATTCAGCAAGACATGGAAGCTTGCGCCACTGCCCTGTTTCAGGGGGTGTGGCGCAAGCCCCTGAGATCAGAGAGGGTGCATTTCTTGCGCCACTAGCTTGTTTTGCAGCAGTGGCGCAAGGAACACACATTTTGCCTTCCCGAGTTCGTTTCGCGACGCAATTCTACGACGATTCTTAGATGGTTTCTTTTGGTTCTTTGGAGTTCTTTGAGCATTGTTAAGGCTTCAAACACTTCAATATACTCCTACATACTTCTACATCATGAAATGTGAATAGTGATCCACAATGTTCCATGAAGCCATGGACGACTAGAATTTCTATTTTTGCGATCGAGACGACGAATGAGAATTCGTAAGAGAATATTGTCGTGACATAAGGAATTATTTAAACATGATAGATATATGGTGAATTATACATTGATGTTAGTGGGTCAAGATGATATGGGTTATTGGGCCTAATTAGAGACCAAAAATGAACAAAACATGATAGGCCCAATGGGTCAAAATGACCCATTCTTGCTTTGACTTGTCAATGATGGAAATTAATAGCTAAGGATGACTTTAAGGGGTTATAAAAGGTGGCCAAAAATCAGATTTAATTCATTAGCCACACACATCACTTTCTCTCATTTTCTAGAATTTTCAAGAGAGCTCTTTTAGCTCTTCAAACCCTAAGGCACTTTTGGAGCAAGATCATCATCTTCCAAGCTTGGGTAAGTGATTATTCTTGTACTTTAACATATTATGAGCATGAGAAATTATGTAGGTCATGTTGGTTATGCTTGGAAGTGTTGGACATGGCATTTTTGGTTTTGTTAAAAAGATATGTTATCCATGGGATTGTAACTTGAATTATGACTTGTTGTTTTGATGAAAGAGCATGGTATGGACAAAATATGGACATGTATGGTGTTATCTTTGGCATTAAACTTGTTATTTCCATAAAAGTGTAAATTATGAGATTTTGGCCGATTTGTTGTTGTGAGATGTATTGAAGTAATTTGATGGCATAATTGTGATGTTGTGGTGATGGAGAAGTGTAAAGTATGAACTTGGTGTGACATGATCTTGGTTATCATGTATTGGTCAATGTATGGAATATTGTGGGATTATTGAGAGAATAAATTCATAAATGATATTTTGGTCAATGTTGGGCATGTTGTGGTATTATTGATATGACCATGCCGAAAATGGTATTATCAAGGGGAAATGGCATGTCAAAGCCAAACATGTGACTTGTTGTTATTGTATGCATTTGTAAGGTAGTTGGTGGTTAATGTTGGTTCTATTATGTAATGTAGAGTGAAACGTAAAGAAGGAGCGGAATTGTTGCTCTCACATATTTGATTGTGTACTTACATTGGGAAAACAAGGTATGTAAGGTTACTTTTATATCCTTCTGCAACACATGATGTTCACACTGTCATAGCACTCACTTGATTCCGAAATACTCTAAGGTATTTCATATTCGATAGTTGGCTAGAGTTACTCATATGTTCCTTATTCATTGGTCAATGGTGAATCGTATAACTCATGTTTATTGATTGACTCATGTCCATTGGTTGACTCACGTTCATTGGCTAATATGTCAAAAGTTCCAAATGGTCTAAGGTATTGCACCGCAGGGTGGTGACTAGTTAGTATCCACATGTATCATATTTAGTGATCATTATGTTAAGGTTCCAAAAGTGTACTATACCAAGGGGGTCTATAGTATTCCAACTAGGGTTGATCTATTGATAGTCATATGTGTTTTCCTCCTATACGAATCATGAATCACTTAGTCCTTATTTATGGGCGGAAGTTCTTAAGTTGTCACATGTTGTAAATCCTAAGAGAATTATCCCAATAAGAGCGATGAGGTAAAGAGAGCTTGTTTAGTTGACTATCATTGTTCCAATCATGTTATGAGTCCTATGGTGTGATGATCATCCTTGTGCCAATTGTAAGAGAATCCATCTCATAAGAGTAATAAGAGTGAAATTGTCAACCTCATGAGATAAAGGGGTGAAGTGAGATGTGCATGTAAGTACGTGTTTGGCTAAGGTGTTAATCTCATAAAGTACAAGAGTAAGGTAAAGTATATGGGTGTGTTCCAATTAGTGTCATGATCCAAAGTTCCAATAGAGTTCTACACATGTCTCATATTCATGGTTAAGTGTTCCAAAAGCTCAAATGAGGTCATGTTCCAATGTTCTAATAGTGGTTGTACTTATGTATCTTGCTCATTGCTTATTGTCCAATGGTTCCAATAATGTTATGTTGCCAAATTATTCTCATGTCTCTCACTCATTGGTTAATGATCCAAAGCTTCAAGGAAAGTTGCCATAACGTTGAAGTTTCTAAAAGAACTACCTCAAAGAAAGTTAGATGTAAGAGAACCTAGTTATGCTTAAAAAGCGTTTTCCAACTATGTCATGTTCCAAATTCCGATAGTATGAGGATTATCTTAGTACCACTCTCATAAGAGTAATAAGAGAGGTAATGTGCAAGTTAATCTAATTATTCCTCATAAGTGAAGATGTCAATCCCACGAAGTAAGATAGTGAGGTGAGATGTGTATATAAGTATGAGCTTTAGTGTCATGATCTTTAAGGTGTCACTCTCCTAACTATGGAAAGGATACAAGAGGTAATGTACGTATGGTTACTATATGTTTCATTGAGAATGGATTACAATCAAAAAGGTATAAGTTCAAGATGGAATAATCCCAATAGTATATTATATATATATATATGATAGCCCACTAAAGGTGGATGTCCGGTATTATATTGATATCTTCTAGCCCACCAAAGGTGGAGGTCCGGTACTTATATTATATATGATAGCCCACTGATCAGCTGGATGTCCGGTATATTATATAGCCCACTGATCAGCTGGATGTCCGGTACTTATATTATATATGATAGCCCACTGATCAACTGGATGTCCGGTATATTATATAGCCCACTGATCAGCTGGATGTCCGGTACTTATATTATATATGATAGCCCACTGATCAGCTGGATGTCCGGTATATTATATAGCCCACTGATCAGCTGGATGTCCGGTATTATATTTACATATATGATAGCCCACTAAATGTGGATGTCCGGTATTATATTTACATATATGATAGCCCACTAAATGTGGATGCCCGGTATTATATTGATATCTTCTAGCCCACCAAAGGTGGAGGTCCGGTACTACCTAATTGAGTGAAGAGTAATGGAAATAGTTGTAAAGAGATGAGAATATTTTCCTCACGTGTATAGATGTAAATAAACATAGAGATGGTTATAAGAAAGTGATAGTGACGCGACTGATTGAGCAAGTATTGAAACTAATAGAAGTAATGAACATGGTTCCACACATCCAGGTTGGAAGTCTATTCACATTGATTATTCCCTTATGCTTACTTTCTTGGAAGTACTTATGTAGTACCATAGTTTCATCTGGCCTTACATACTCAGTACTTTATTCGTACTGACCCCTTTTGGGGGACTTACCTTACATGCTGCAGGCCCAGGTGTTGGTAGATCTCCGCAGTAGGTGACGAGGTATCCACGGATTGTTGGTGAGCTCCAGTTGCTTCGGGGCTTCCCAAGTTGCACATGTTCATTAGGTTTTGTCATTTGTAAATATTGTAGAGATATGGTTATGGTCATGTATCTATTAGAGGCTTTGTAGACATATGTGGGAAAGTGAAAGTAAAAGATGTACCTTCATTTTGACATAATGGCCCTAACGGCCAAATTTCATATATTGCACATATTGCCATGACTTCCGCCATTGATATTTAATTACATGAAATAAAATGATATGCATACGCGAACATACTTATGAGAGTACATGAGCAAAGATTGGTTCTCTCGGGCCATATCTGCTTCGGGTGCCAATCACGCCTCGATGGAATTCGGGGCGTGACAACTATACACTTGCAATTAGATGCTTGATTACGATATATGAAGGGGAAGGAGTTTTACAAGTGAAAAACCAAAGTTCCAACTGTTTTTTCTCACTGGTAAAGGCTCGTCTCGTATTTACATCATCCTTATTAGAATTTTGATTTGCCTATAATCAATATGTATGATATGAAGTGTACGTACTCCTTCTATGACAAATTGAACCTAATTATTTAGTGGACACTGACTTTTGGTTTCTCTTGAACAGAATATAAAAAAGGTGTTTGTTAATCTAGTTTACGGTAGACAGATTTGATTGCAAAAGTGAAATTTGTGCGTGGAAAATTGTCAAAATATTTGTTTTCCTTATTATATTGCAGATGTGACAATGTGATACTCAATTTGCAGTGTTGTCACTAATATGAGGAGGAGCCCTGTCACAGATAGAATCAGCAGTTTGCCTTTTGATGTTCTTGAGAAGATTTTAGGATACTTGCCTTTGCATGATGCTGTACGGACAAGTGTTTTGTCAAGAGAATGGAGGTACAAGTGGGTAGTACGTTCAGATTTAGCGTTTGACTTAAATGTTGACAGAGGACTCTCGAAAAAAATTATTCACCAAATTCTGTTAATCCATGAAGGACCAGTACGGAAATTTAACCTCCTGGCCCCAAACTCCAAACTTTTTCCTGATATTAATCAATGGATGATTCTGTTTCTCTCAAAGAAAAATGTCCGAGAATTCTCACTTAGCTTTCCTTACAACACCAACTTTCATCTTCCTTCTCACCTATTCAAATTTCAGGATCTAAGAAACCTGGAGCTTTCTAGTTGTATACTCCACCCTCCTCCTGACTTTAAAGCTTTTAGTAGGCTTGTTACCCTTAACTTTCGGTATGTGACCTTCGAGCCTGCATCTTTTCAGACCCTCCTTTCACGTAGCCCATTTCTTGAACGTGTAACATTGTACTGCTGCACACCATTTGATTACTTCAGTGTTGATGCCCCTGGTCTCAAATTCATTGAATTTATCGGAACAACAAAATCCATTTGCTTTGAAAATACGCCTCTGCTTGAGGAAATTATAATGGGACCGTTTTCTATTGAGATTTCAAAGGTAATGATCATTACTGAGAACTATGTCAGATGCATTAGTGGATTTGTCCTGTACTTTTAGCTAATTGTGTCGCACTTCGTTTTAGTCCTTTGCAGTACCAAAGCATCAGGTAACACTGCACAACATCAAGCAAATAAACTTCAGGTTTTTCTACTCCAATATGATTGAGCGGGCTGCGTATGCGCTTCACTTGATCAGCAACTGCCCCAATTTAGAAAGGCTCCGATTTATGGTAAGTCTCATTGCTGATTTAAAACAGATTGAATTGCTTCTTCTTCTGACAATTAATCATAAGCCCTTTTTTCAGTTTCTCATGTGTGATGCCTCGAAGGATGTTGTAGGGCGATTTATACATCACTTGCGATCTCAAGTTAAGCCACACAATGCACTGAAGCAGCTCAAAAGGGTGGATATAAAACTGATGCAGTTTTCTGAACTTGAAATGGAATTTGTGAAGTATGTATTGTCATCTGCAACTGCACTCGAGATAATATGCATTGTGACTTGTGTAGGATTCAGTCAGAGAAGAATTAAAATGATGCAGGAGATGAAGCAGTTCCCTCGAGCATCAGCCAATGTAGAATTTATATACAAAGAAGTGGATTACATTTAGAATAGTACTTGGGTGGGTACTGGGTACTGCAGTTTCTATGTAGGCTCAACATTTTACGACTCTGTTGTGCTAGATTTTAGTCAAAGGCTATTTTCTTTGGTCATATTGAGTGCTCATAGAAATATATTTACTAGGTGTCCCTCAACGTGTTGATGGTCTACCCGTAATATATTAGCTGCTTTAATTTTATGAACTCAGAAAAAGAGTGAAGTCTCTTGTTTACGACAATATTTGATTTCAAGACTCGAAATAAAATTCTGTATTAGCAATTGTTCTGTTCAATTGCCTAGACAATTACTTTCAATGCCAAATGGTTTTCAGTCTTTAGGAGTCTTTCTTACTACTGTATGTTGTTTTACCTACATGGCTTAGCTCCCAACTTTCTAGTTTCTGCAAGTCGGTCAAGTACATACTTCCTTTGGGACAAGAAAATCCCTTTCTTGCTACTTCTACACCCAAGAAGTATTTCAGCTGCCCAAGTCTTTGGTATGGAACATGGCGTGTAAAAACTTCCCGAGAGAAGAAATCTCTGCACAATCATCTCCTGTAGTAACAATATCATCAACATACACATCATCATCATCATACCCAGTGTATTCCCACCAGGTGGGGTCTGGGGTGGGGTGGGGTGGGGTAAAGTGTACGCAGTCCATACCACTACCTCAGAAGAAGTTGAGAGGTTGTTTCCGATAGACCCCCGGCTCAGAACCGATAACAATAACAATCAAAAATCATTAAAAATAAAACAAAAATCAGAAATCATAAGAATCATAATACTAGTCGTTGATTGTCTGTAGAAAACTGAGTGATCACACTTGCACTTTTTCAACACAAAATTTTGAGCTACATCCCTTGAATTAGTATAGCACTTTTATATAAATTCTACATTGGGTGATGAACTGCTTCATCTCCTCCATCATTTTCATTCCCCAATAATTGTAGCATTCACAAGTCCCAATGACTATTTTCCTGAGTGATGTAGGCTCGAAGGTCACAAATGAAAAATCAAGGGTAACAAGCCTACTAAATGTTTTAAAGTTGGGAGAAGGGTGGAATTTACAACATAAAAGCTCCAGGTGCCTCAGAAGTTGAAATTTGAAAAGGTGAGAAGGCAGACAAAAGTCCATGCTTTGAAGAAACTTAAGTGAGAATTCAAGGACATTTTTCTTCTATAGAAACAAAATCCAGTGATCAATATCAGGAAAAAGCTCGAGTCAGAGTTAGAAAAGAGGAGGGTATCAACTTTGAAGTTAAAAAGAAAAGGCTTCTGGGAAAGCTATCCATTTTAGAGAAATCCCAAATATTTATAGTGCCCAAATCAGCAATGATTATTACCTTTGAAATCTCAACAGAAAACGGTCCCATTATAATTTCCTCAAGCAGAGGGGTATTTCCAAAGCATATGGATTTTTTTGTTCCGATAAATTCAAAGAATTTGAGACTAGGGGAATCAACACTGAAGTTATTAAATGGTGTACACCATACTTCAATGTTCACATTCAAGTAACGGGCTACTTGAAGGGAGGGGCTGAAATGATGCAGGCTCGAAAGTCACACATAGGCTGAAAGTTGAGGGTACAACTACAAAACTCCAGACATCTTAGATACTGAAATTTGAATAGGTGAGAAGCCAAGATGAAAGTCCGTGTAGTTAGGAAATCTAAATGAGAATTTTTGGACATTTTTCTTCGACAGAAGCAGAATATAGTGATCAGCATCAGGCTAAATTTAAGTTTCAAAATTTTATTGAAGACTACCTGCAAAGGCCAGGGGAAATAGATTTCTTAAACACTCCTCATAATGATGAAACAAAATTATGTTAAACTGTATAAAATTTATTGGAATATCTAAATTCTTACCATTGGAATTTTAATCCTTTTTTAAAATGGTGTGATCTTTATTTTTGTTTTACATCAATTGAACTTTATGCCTAGTGGGGCATAGCTTCTTTAGAAACTAAAGTCATGCGGGGGCGTAACTGGGAGGATATTATGATACCAAAATATATATTTATGCCTCGCGATTTTCTTTTCTTTTTGTTATGCGGGCATAAATTAAAGAGCAACACAAATTAAGGATATAAGACCCTCTATATTATGGGGAAACAATCAACAAGTCCAGAGATACCTCGTAAAAAAGGAGAAATTTATTCCACAGAAAGGTTAACTTTGTTGTTTTACATCTAGTTTTATTTCTAATTAATCCAGGTTAAACGTTGAATTTGGATAAAATAACTCAGTCAAGTTCTACCTGGTAGTTGGTACTTCTAATAGATAGGGTTCAAATAAAAGATCAAGGAAATTGAAAAAAAAAGGCAGCAAGGTGTACTAAAGTTCCCGAAAAAAGAAATTATTATACTGCAAAATGAAAAATAAAGAAACATAAACGGGACAGGATAGGGTACAACACTGCAAAATGGTTAGTTGTTAACTGGAATGATGTGAATGCAGATTTCTTTGGAAATTTTTTTTAATATTGGTCTTCACTTAAATATCACTATGTAAGAATTTAATATCCACTTAAAATTAACTGGATAAGAGTCAACTTTAGAGTATACGGAGGAGATTTGGCAAGTCCAAATTTTTTGTTCGTTAACTGTATACTCTATGTATAGATCATATGGAAGTTGTATTCTTTTCTTCCATCTTTGTTTGCAGATCGTAAGCTACAATCCTGGACTACTTTTGGAGGTACGATCTATAGCCCCCTCTACCAATCTAATTTACAATTGTGGAATAGGCAAATACCTAAGCCCCCTGCCCATATGATAGCAATTTCATAAATTAAAAAATAGTAATATTTATTTTTCACTTTTGTCTCTCTGCTTAATGGTTCCTAATGTACATCTTACTAAGGATGATGCTGATGTTGATCCGTTTGATGATCCCCCATCCAGATATTGCTATGCGGTCAGTATTGTCGGTCAATTCATGTTTGTACCAACAGGTAAACACTGGGCAGCCTTGGAACAGATCCTGTCCTGTTTGAAAGGAGGTCCTGACCTTGGCATATTATAAGCGATTACGGGCATACTCGTATTGAGTGTTCCGCAAATGCTGATTGAGCTGAATTATGAATTAATAGAAGATCTACTACTTTCTATTGTGTATTTGCTGGGGGAAATCTGGTATCTTGGAGGTGTAAGAAATAAAATGTTGTATCTCGACCTAGTGCAGAATCCATGTATTGAGTTATGATGCTCAATCCACATGTAAAATACTATGGATACATCATCCTTTAGCTGAGGTTAGTTTGAAGCGTTTGTCTCCAACAAAACTTTGATGTGATAATCAACTTGCCTAGCGCATTGCTCAAATCCAGTGTACCATGACTGGACGAAGAATATTGAGGTTGACTATCACTTTGTCCTTGAGAAGATTCAAGAGAACATTTCTACTAGATATATATGTGAAGACATAAGAATATAAAAAAGGTACGTATTTGTTAATGTAGTTGGATTTTAAGAATGTTACTTGTATGATTTTGCCTAGAATATTTGTAGTCAAGCCAATTCAATAAATTATTTATCCTTGACAAAATTCTCGTATCTAAAAACATCACCCCAAAAAAAAAATAGAAGTAAGCTTGTGACACTTTAACTAAAAAAGAAAATCCTTTTGTAGCCATTCATGTTCTTCCTTCTCTTTTCATAACTTAGTCTTTTGTAGTTGAAACTTCTAATCTTAGTTAACGATCTTGGGTTAGCAAAAGATCTCTCTAATTTAATTTTTTCTTTTGCTATTCTCCAATTTCGGTACGATTTGGTATTTTTCAGTTTATTTTAAATAAAATTTAAAATCTATCTCATTATTCGGTACGACCAAAAATTTATATAGAATCCTGTGGTTTTTATAAAAGAACTAATAATCGGTTCGTTACAGTAGATTAGGTTAAGTAGGTTTTAAAAATTCATTGACAACCCTAGGTCAATACCTCATAGTTAAAGTATTAAACTAGCAAAATATGAATAGTTTTGGGTTTAATTAAGAAAAGGAGAAGCCCTAACTACACTTTTGCAATTAGACGCTTAATTATGATTTATGAAGGGGAAGGAGTTTGACAACTAAAAGCAAAGTTCCGAGCGTTTTTTGTCACTGGTAAAGTTCCCATTGTCTCATATGTTTATGCTGATCATATATACATAAATCCTTATTAGAATCTTGATTTGAGCCTAATATTTGTATCAAGTGTACGTACTCTTTCTGTGACAAATTGAAACTATTTAGTACTACGTACTAATTATTCAGTGGGACGTTGACTTTTGGTTTCTCTTATAACAGAATATAAAAAAAAGGTACGTATTTGTTAATGTAGTTGGATTTTGAGAATGTTACTTGTATGATTTTTTAGCATCAAAATTGAAAAAATAATATAGATGAAAGGGAATTGTTACTTCTAATGAAATTTGATTGCAAAAGTGAAATTTGTCTGTCTTTGCGTGTTGCAATTTGTCAAAATTTGTTGCTGTTTTCCTCTCCGAAGAGAAATATTTGCATGCTCGTGTCTGACCATCCGATACTCAATTTGCAGACTTGTCGTGGAATCATTAATATGAGTGGGAATAGTGCTGTTGCAGACAGAATTAGCACTTTGCCTTACAATGTTCTCGAGCAGATTCTAGGATCCTTGCCTTTGTGTGATGCAATAAGGACAAGTATTTTGTCAAGGGAATGGAGGTATAAATGGGTAGAAGTACGTTCAGAACTAGTGTTTGATACTAATGTTATTTTGAAAACTATAATTTACCAAGCTCTGTTAATCCATCAAGGACCACTACGCAAATTTAGCCTCCTGGCACCTAACTCTCAGCTTTTTCCTGATATTCATCACTGGATTCTGTTTCTATCAAAGAAAAATGTCCTAGAATTATCACTTAGGTTTCCTTACAACACAAACTTTCATCTCCCTTCTCACCTATTCAAATTTAAGGATCTAAGAAGCCTGGAGCTTTGTAGTTGTAAACTCCACCCTCCTCCTGACTTTAAAGCTTTTAGAAGGCTTGTTACCCTTAACTTTGGGTATGTGACCTTTGAGCCTACATCTTTTCAGACCCTCCTTTCAAGCAGCCCATTACTTGAACGTGTTACATTGGACTGGTGCACACCATTTGATAACTTCATTGTTGATGCTTCCGGTCTCAAATTCTTTGAATTTAGCGGAACGACAAAATCCACTTGCTTTGAAAATACCCCTCTGCTGGAGGAAATTATAATGGGACCGTTTTCTATTGACAATTCAAAGGTAATGATCATTACTGTCTGCTGAGAAATATGTCAGAAGCATTAGTGGATTTGTCCTGTAATTTTAGCTAATTGTGTCGCACTTTGTTTTAGTCCCTTGCAGTACCAAAGCCTCAGGTAACACTGCACAACATCAAGCAATTAAACTTCACGCTTTTTTACTTAAATTTGGTTCAGCGGGCTGCATATGTGGTTCACTTGATCAGCAACTGCCCCAATTTAGAAAGGCTCCAATTTATGGTACGTCTTATTTGTGATTTTATGTTGAATTGCTGCTGCTTTTTCTGACAATTAATCATAAGCCCTTTTTTCAGTTTCTCCAGTGTGATGCCTCTAAGGATGTTGTGGAGCGTTTTGTACATCACTTGCGTTCTCAAGTTAAGCCAAATAATGCACTGAAGAAGCTCAAAAGGGTGGATATAAAACTGATACTGTTTTCTGAACTTGAAATGGAATTTGCGAAGTATGTATTATCATTTGCAACTGCACTCGAGATAATATGCATTGTGACTTGTGCAAAATTCAGGCAGAAGGGAATGAAAATGATGGAGAAGATGAAGCAATTCCCTCGAGCATCAGCCAATGTAGAATTTATATACAAGGAATTGGATTACCTTGAGAAACGTACTTTCGTGTGTACTGCAGTTTCTAGGTAGAGAGCTCAACATTGTACGACTCTGTTGTGCTAGTTTTTAGTCAAAGGGTATTTTTTTGGTCATATTGAGTGCACATTTATACAAGGTGTTCCTCAACGTCTTGCTTGTCTACCCGTAATATATTTAGCTGCTTTAATTTTATGAACTCAACAGAGGAGTTAAGTCTCTTGTTTACGACAATATTTGATTTCAAGACGAGAAATAAAAGTCTGTATTAGCAATTGTACTGTTCAATTGCCAAGACAATTCCTACCAAAGCCAAATGGTTTTGTCACATATTCAATGACATGGCATTCTGGTCAAATTCAAGGCCAACAAGATGATGTCATGTGTTCAAATGTCAAAATAAGAACGAATCAAAAGCCGCCAAGAGTTCAAAATGTCGTGTCTTGGCCAATCACAAGCTAACGTTTTAATATATCAAGAGATACGTTACACACATCATAAAACAACATCAGTTCTTCAGAAAAAGAATGAAAGAGAGCATTGAAAACTTGAGGTATCTTTCCAACTCTCTCAGTTTAAGGTTCATCATTCCATCTTGTTTACAGATTTGGTAGCACTTTTACACATTGAATATTGCATCATTCTTTTCTTGCAAATAAGATCAGCCTCTTAATTTATTAGTTTCTGAGATATATAAGTATATATGGTTCCTTTTCATGTATTTTCTTGTTGATAAAAAAGATAAGGCGGTGATTTTTGTGGGTCCAACAGGATCGGAAAGCCTAGCCTTTCCATAGATCTAGACGATTCATCTTCAGTAGAGGTTATGCATAATTGACAAATACAAGTGTACAAAGGTCTTGATATAGGGTCACCATCATTCTCTGGAGAAGATGGTACTACATCCTCACCTTATTCATGACTATATCAAGTCCTTTCGTACACTAGTATTTGTCACTATTCACAAACCTCTGCTGGAAAATGGTTGGCTAGATCCATGGAATATTTAGATTTTCCAGTTCCTGTTGCTCCCATAACTATCACCACCTTGTTATGGGATTTTCTACGCCAGAGCGTATTCGAATAAGAGGCTGTCGTGGGATCTTCCACTCCACCATTATTAGACCTTCTCAGAAACTAGTTATTGGCTGGCCTTGTTTGCTTGAAACAAATGATACAATACTCGTATCATGCAAAATTTACAAATCTATAAACAGGAAGAAAATTAATGAAACAAAGATAGCAGTGAAATTAAAGTTGAGGTACCTTCTGATCTTTCTTGGAGTCTAATTGAGATGTAATAATTAGTGATGGAGTTTGCAAAGGCTATTAGAATACATAACATAACACATTTAGTAATAGTTTTTATCGATTTGTTTTTTCCTCTTTGGTACCTTTTGTGTTGCCCGTTGTATCCTGTATTTGTGTTATTATCTGGTTGTTGTGAGTAGCCTGCTACTGTTTTTATTGCAATAGCTCGGTAATTATCTGGTTGTTGTGATAAAATGGGTAGCTGCCAGATTGCTGTGGAAACAGACAAAAGAAACGAAGGAATTTTTCTTGATGTGTTTTTCTATCTTGATGTATTAGCAAGCTATGTTATTGTCGTCATTACTTTTGGTGTTCGTGTTGTTGTCACTATTTGGTTATGTTTATGACAATCTCATCCTTAAAGTTGAATGGGCTGCTCCAAGAGCTAATTAGTGTGTTCTTTCCGTGACCAATACTGTGTTATTTAAACCAAAAAATATTCCTCTTGCTTTGTGGCTGTGGCGTTGTGCTCTCTTGAACCCTGTTTTCATTTGAATTTATTGATGAAGAATATTGTCTATGAAGAAGTTTTGGAACATATTTACCATTTTCTCTAGGCAAAACTCTGGAATTGCAATACTCTTTGTAGAGGTTAGGTGGTTAGAACTGTGAGGAACATTAATTCCCAACAAGGTTTACAATTTGATAAGTGATCAGTCACAATCTGATTAATTCGTGTATTTGAGTACTCATCTGGATCTCCATGTATTCATGTCGATAAATAGGAAGCCATTTGAGGATAATAAAATTGGCAATAGGGTTAGAGCCTTGTATTAATTAATTCCACACTGGCTGGAAGCCATACATGTTGGAATTTCTAGGAGTGCATAATTAGGAGTATGAATTGCTTCGTTTTGATCCCTATATGTATACTTGAGAGACTAATTATACAATGGAAAAGGTAAAAGGTACCACTAAGATTTCTGATTTGTCTTATATATGCCTTTCGTCATAGATGCCCCATATTAAAGGCCCCACGTTATCTTTTATTACAAATATATCTCCAAACAATTAAAAAGGCTAAATGTTCCCCCCGAACTAATGGTGGATGTGCCAAATAGAAGTATATTTGGTCCTTTTAATTGTTCAAAGGTATAATCTTTTCAATTGTTCAGGACATGTTATGAAAGAGAACAAAATTGAAATTATGCATTCACGAAAATAAAGCACAAAATAGTTTTATTTGAAGATTGAAAAACATATTCATGATAATTTAAACGATAATATTACCTCATTGAAAACAAATAAACTTCCCCAGAAACGATAACTTGGAATACGTAGTTCTTTTTCCTACTAATTTTTCACATAATTACTTCATCAATTGGAAAATTAGTTGAAGGAAGAAAAAGAAGGAAGCAATAATTTGGAAAATTAGCTTAAAAAAAAGAACTAAACACAGTTCAAGTCATCGGCATGTTTCTGAATTTTATAGTCTTTTAAATTAATCGCTTTTCTGTTTATTAGTGGAAGTTGTTTCTCTAAAATAAATAGTTCTATTATTTTCCATTCATTTACACAACGAGTGAATTAGTAGAATAAAATTTTTCAATCTTCAAATAAATTTCATCTGTATTTTGTTTCCTGAATAAATAGTTTCAATATATATGTATATGTCCTTATAAGAAAAATAAATTATAATCCATTTTTTTATTTAAAAAATGGGGGTTAGGGGAAGGGAAAATAATGTATGCATTAGTTATAAGGAAATTTATATATTATTTTATACATGAATTAATTATTCATGTATTAGTTATTCCATTTTCTATATATATATATATATATATATATATATATATATATATATATATATAAAATTAATTATAATACACATTTAACAACAAATACAATTATTTGAAGCATGTTTGTAGCAATTGAAAAACTCCCCTGAACAATAAAAAGGTTCAAGTATACCTATAGGTGGTTTTCATGGATAGTGTGATGACATAGTTGGATCTTTTTATTTATTCAAGGGTATGTTTGAGAAAAAAAATAACATACAAATTAATGAATATATAAGGAATTTTTTTACACTTTCCCGACTAAACAATTTATCCCCCCCAAATCTCTTCTTTTTATTTTATTTACAAATTAGTAATACATGAATTAGTTATGATCGGGAATTTATACATTAATTGTAAAATTTAATTATTTATGTGTTACTCTTATTTCATCTTATATCATGCATAAAATTATTTATAAATTCCTTCATAAATATACATGTATAATATATTAATTATGCAGATTGTTAAATTACAAACCAAACCAAATCAAACATAATATTACCTGTACAGAATCCAATACATGCATAGGTAAAATTCTTCCTAACCACTACCAAATGAAACGATCCTTGGAAAATATAAATAAATTTCAGCCTATCTGTCCTGCTTTCGGGTAAATATATACTAAAATAAAACGGCTACACACCTTATTGCCTCCATAAGAAAATTGTGAAAAAATTGAGGCGACTTTCCATCTCTCTCTGTACAGGTAAAACTCTTGATTCTATTATAATAAGTAATAACACTACTTGTATAATCTTTGATTACTTGATCTCAAATTGTTGTTCTTTGTTGAATAATCATCTTATCATGAACCGTCGCGTTACGTTTTCTTTGGGGATTTATTTTGATAATCATGGTATTCCAGTGTCTTGGTGTCGGTTTGTGATTTTCAACCACTTCATTGATCAATAAGCCAGACGCTACGTGCTAGTACTTTAAAAGAAATTGTGTGGCAATATTACAAGAAGTAATTGTACTTGGTGGATAATGGATTCTCTCCCCTATGATTCAAATCCTTCACAAGAAACTCAGGACATGCTAGGTTATGTAGTATGACGTTTAACAAAATCAATTCGAAAACGGTGAAAACAAAAAACAGAAAACAATTAGACATTTGGTTTCCACATGTATTTTTTTTTTTGGTCATTGTTTCCTTTGTGCTATTCAGTAAACAACCACAAGAATTAAGTTTGTTAACCTTCCAATTGCTCTAACAATTTATAGGTTTACGAGTGTGGTCATTCTTATTTTCTCTAATGCTTGTGTTTATGCATTATATGTTTCTTGGAACTATGTTGTGAAAGAATAAATTGTTCAATTCTTCCCTGGCAGCAGGTCACTTCTCAAGATTGATCAATCTTTGATGTAATAAAATTGTTTAAGAGGTTTTCTTACCATCCCCCCTCCCCATAGGCGGATCCATAATTTGAAGTTTATGGATTCCCAGCGATTTCAAGTTGTGGAAGCATAAATTGTTCAATTCTTCCTTGGCAGCAGGTCACTTCAAGATTGATCAATCTTTGATTTAATAAAATTGTTTAAGAGGTTTTCTTTCCATCCTCCCTCCCCATAGGTGGATCCATAATTTGAAGTTTATGGATTCCCAGCGATTTCAAGTTGTGGAAGCATAAATTGTTCAAAATCAGATATTCCTCACAATTGAGTTGCTAAGCACTTACTCTGCCCTAGTTTGTACCTATATGTTAACTTTTTTTTAATCTTGGAAAGATAATTTATTTCTATAAATGGGCAAGTAGGCATTCTTTTCTTATTTTTCATAACCATGGTGTCTGGGCCAGCTTTTCACACCTCGACTAAATCCACAGGATACCTGTCACCTCTCCCACCAACTACAGATTTCAGGTAACTCTGTCCACCAAGACTAGGACAAATAGGAAGAATCACCAAGTGTTGTTTTTTTTTTTCTATAAGGATTTGAACCTGAGACCTCAGTTTCTCAACCTACTAGGCCACACCCTTAGGTGCAACAAGTAGGCATTCTTCAAGAGCTTAAAGTAAGCTGAGAGAATATTACTTTGTGAATTTAGTTCTTGCATTACTCCCCTGCACACAAGAGAGCATTTTCTTGAATCCCCACGGTGAAAATCCTGCCTCCATCACTGTTGTAATCAAATACATGTCCTTTCCAGGTACTCAATTATGTATCATTATTTTCTCTCTGGTATTGCTAAACGATTAAATTTTATGCAGTTGAAGACGTTGAATTACTTGTTATTTATAATAAGTCTTGGAGGTGTATTTGGATATTGCCTTTATCCTTGATTTTAATTTTCAGAGTTGCTGGCAAACTTGTTGTATTAGACGATGAAGAATGCTCGGACATCTGGTGTAGATACAATTAGCAATTTGCCTTGTAATGTTCTGGATGGAATTCTAGGGTGCTTGCCTTGGAAAGATGCAGGGAAGACCAGTATCTTGTCAAAAGATTGGAGGTACAAATGGGTAACACGTCAAGAACTTGATTTTAGTGATGAGTTTTTCAGGTTTAAACAAGCTGAAGAAGCCAAGAGAATCATTTACCAAGTCCTATTAGTCCATAAAGGACCAATACTGAAGTTTAGACTCCAATGTCCTAACTGGACGAGTTGTCCTGATATTGATCACTGGATACTCTTCTTGTCGAAGAAAAATGTCCAAGAATTCACCCTTCATGCAAGCTCAGGCAACAAATATCGTTTACCTTATAACCTTTTTGCACTCCAGCAACTAAGGCATTTGGAAGTTGGACATTGCTTATTCCACCCTCCACTTGATTTCAAAGGATTTGAGAAGCTTATTAGTCTCGATCTTCTTCATGTCAGTTTTGTTCCATCAATATTTAGTAATATCATCTCTAAAAGCCCGTTGCTTGAACAATTGAGGTTGTGTTGGTGCACAAACTTTGACACCCTTGAAATTGATGCCGCTAATCTCAAATACTTTGAGTTTCATGGAAAATCAAAATCCATTTCCTTCAAGAACGCTCCTATGCTTAAAAAAGTTACTGTGTATTCCATTGAACCATTTTTGACTGATCCATCTCCTGTTAGCTCTAATCTTCCAAAGTTCTTTTATTACATTCCTTCACTGCTGGAACTGTCCCTATGCGGTTCAACATTAGAGGTAATGTACATTTGTGATAATACTAATGAAACTTGCTATATGTCATAACCAAATGATGAGTCTGATTGGTATCTTAAAGTAATTTTTGACTTGCTTCTAGTACTTGATCAAGCGAGGTGTACCGGAGAGTCCCCCGACTACTCTGAACAATATCAAATCTCTCAATATTTCGAACATGTCTTTAAGAAACGTCGAGGAGATTTCAGGTGCTGTTTACTTGATTACAAGTTGTGCTAAATTACAAAATCTTGCAATTGAATGTGTAAGCCCTCTCTTGTTTTCTCATTAAGGTTATTGAATATGGTTTCTTCTTCATCTGAACTCACCTAATGGTTACTTGAAAATTCTTTAGGACCCTGTGGGGCATATTGTTGAACCTGTTGTACAATTGCTACGAGCCCAATCAATCTCGTACGGTGCTTTGAAGCTTCAAAGAGTTCACATGGACATGTTTACCGGTGATGAGATGGAAATGGAATTTATGAAGTTCATATTGGCATCTGCACCTGTACTTGAGGAGGTCTTCATTTGGAATTTTGCACATCTCCTTTTTCGGACTGGTAAAGAAATGATGGATGAGATGAAAGAATTCCGGAGAGCATCACCGAATGTTGAATTCAAATTTGAAGAAGTTCATGTGGAAGATGGTGTATTACGTGATCAACCCCATGAAGAAGTCATGGAAGAGCCATGACTTAGCTTATTTATTTTTTTGTTGGTCTTGTGTATATATTATAATAACTTGCATCCATGAGGACAGTAAATGGTGCATAAAAAAGGCTTAGCTCTTATAATTTGTTTTTTTTTGTTGGTGGAGCTATTGTTATTTGTAGCACTTCTTATGCTTTAGTTTGCCTGTTATGCCGTCTGTCCAATATTATGCAGTATGAAGGTGCCTGGCCAAGTGAGTTTTAACTATTTCAAGAACTATGCCTCTACTAGTAACCTGCTATGTTTCGTATGCTGTATGTGGCTGGGTGGGAAAGAATCTGCTAGATGGGGTTTTATTTTAGTTTTGGTCTTAGTTAAGTACATGTGGACTAATATAAAATGTTATTTCCTACGTTTCAAAAAGAATGAACTATTTTCTCTTTTAGTTTGTTTTAAAAAAAATCACCCTTTTCTTTTTTGACAACACTTTAATTCCGACTTTTCATGTGGCATGTTTAAGGCCACAAGATTAAAGGGCATTTTAGTACATTTGTTCTAACTTTAATTTAAAACGACTAGATTCAAAAGTTTTTTTTATTTTTTTAAACTTTGTGTTAAGTCAAAACATGTCATTCTTTTTTAAACAGAGGGAGTACATCATTTTTAGTCATTGAAGCTTGAAGAAATCTGGCTAGGTGATTTTCTTTTTCGTTACAAAAAAAAGAAAAAGATGACTTTAGTATATTAATTTTCAATAGTTGACTGGCTATTTGAGCAATGAACTTTAATTTCTAGATGTACAGCTCAATATTTTGTTTGCTCAATTTACAACTCTGTTGTGCTAATTTTGACGCTTTAACAGTGGCGGATCCAAGTTTTTAAGTTGATGGGTGCTCTACATTGAAAGAGTAAAAAACTAGTCCTTGTGAGTTTGTGAAGTGCGTAAAAAAGGGGTTGGGTTGGTTCTAGACGATGACCATAAGAAATGAGAAAGGTAAAGAAGGTGGAGTGTCCGATCAGTGTTATTCAATTATTTTTTATAGTAGTAGATCATTCGTTGTATCACAAAAGTTACTAAACTATTTACATTTACGAGTTGTTTATTTTTTGCAATCAAGAAGTTTGTTATATTAACCTAAGTATCACAAAAAGTACAACAAAGAATTTTTTGTTTTAATGATAATTAAACTTAGTTGAATGAGTTTTTGGTTAAAAATTATTTAGCTACTTTGTTGATGCTTAAACAAAATTGATTGATTTTTTATATAACAAAAATAATTTAATAGTTTTGGTTCCATAAAATTAAAGTTAAATGATCATTCATGAGAAATACTCATGAATATGATATAGATAAAAGAAACAACTTTGAGAATTAATTTTCCTACCATATTATTAGATAATATCTGTTAATATATAAATGAAATTAATTTTTAAGAAGTGAAAAGAAAAAAAAGGTAAATCCAGTAAAATAAGAAGGTAGAGCAAAAGGGTAGAGATGGTGCAGGGGGAATCGAACGCTTGACTTCAAGTATCAAACTTCCATGCTTTGGCCTGAGCACCCAAGGCATATTTGTTTCAATGAGTACTATTGGGGTCGTTTGGTGTGATGGATAAGGGAAGTTAATCCCGGGATAAATTTTTAGTAGTCTTTAATTTCTTGTTTGGTTACAAAGCCTGGGATAACTTATCCCAGGATTAATAACTAGTGATGGGATAAGTTATCCCTACCTTTGGGTGGTATAGTAATACCGGGATAACTTATCCCAAGATAAAATAGGAGAAATGACAAAAGTACCCTCTTAACCCCTTTTTATACATCACTTTTACATACATGTATATTCACATCATTTCTAATACCATGTATAATAACATTTACAACCTTCACTACTCAGTTATTTTTATAATAATTCTTCATTTTTTAATTAAAAAAATACACTATATAAATATAATTTTTATTTATGAATATATTATACGTTGAATTTATTTGACTAATTCTTATGTTTATTTATATTTTGATTTCTCTATTATTGAACTATATATTTTTAATTAAATATTTATTTAATCACTTGAAAGTTTGTATTTTATATATCAATTAAATTGAAGATAACTTTAATATTTGACAATAAAGGATTGATATGTGCTTAAATGGAGTGACATAAGTAATAAATCCTAACTCTTTTACTTTAACATACTTGAGGTGAAAGTTTTATTTTTAAGCTAAATAAGATGGACGTTTATTTTTAAACACACCCGGCATAATCATGAGAATGCACACACAAAAATATTTAAGCTAAATAAGATGGAAATTTTATTTTTTAAGAATGAATAACTAAAGTTTGGAAGAAAAATATAAAAAACTAAATAATTAAGGTGAAGGGTACTTTTGTAAACAAACAACTTAAAGGGTACTTTTGTAAATAAACAACTTAAAGGGTACTTTTGTAAATAAACAACTTATTCTTAAAAATTATGCAATGTATATTATTTTGAATACAACAAACCAAACACTCAATAAAAAATAATTCCAGCATAACTAATTCCAACATAACTAATCCTATCATAACTTGTTTTCAAACCAAACAACCCCTAAAGTGTTATATATCTTATTAAAATTTTCTACACAAATATCTAAGTAGTTTCTGCTAAAGACAGTGGGTGCTGAAGCACCCATAATCATGCAGATGGATCCGCCCCTGCCGGCTTTAAGTACATACTTTTAACTAGAAAATTGTATAATAATTTATCAAACGTGTTGAAATAATATTATTGTGAAGACAAATAAAGTTGTACTGTAATTTGTAATCGCTCCCATCGTTTTATTTTACTTGACCTTCTTTCTAAATATATTTATTTTAAATTAGTTGTCCATTTTCGTAAATCAAGAGTGTTTATTTACTTTTTTCTCATATGCCCCTCAGTATTAAATAACTAAAGAAAATAATAATAGCTAGATTTACCATTTCAAAATATTATTAATAGGGTTAATTTTGTAAAATACACTTCTAATTAATGTTTTCTTAATGAGTGTGCCAAGTTAAAAGAGGTCAAGTATTTTGGAACGGAGGGAGTATCTTTTGCATAGACTTCGATAACATACTTTTCCGTTCATTTTTACTTGTCACGTTTGGATTTGATGCATCCATTAAGAAAATAATAATTAACATGACTATTTTACCACACTATTCCTATTAATTGATGTTTTGTATTAGGTCTTGAAAAATAATTAATTTGGAGAATAAACAATCAATATTAAGGGTAAAACATGGAAAGAATATTGTCTTGTTTTGATAGGTTAAACATGACAAATAAAAATGAAAATCTATTTTTATAATAGTGGATAGGTACAAATAATCGAAGGGAGTATTAAATATTAATCAATCTCAAAAGGAGACGAAGGGCACAGGTATTTTCTAGGGTGATCATTCAAATTTCAAACATAGTTCATTGCACAAAAGTCCCTGTATATTTCAATTTTTATTACCTAAAAATCATCAAACTCAACCTCATGTAATCAAAAAACAAAACTCGCCGAAAATCTATTTTTTATTACCGAAAAGCTTATGTGATATGATAATTATGGGTAGTTTTCATAGGTGGTTGCATAATTATCACTTTTTTTTTTACAATAAACTTACTTTACTATGTTTCCCCCCCCCCCCCCCCCAAGTCTCAAGCATCAAAGTTAATTATGTTTTTAATATAAAAATCACAAAATTTTGAGTCCAATAACACAAAAATCACATCTACTAGAAAATTTAACTTAATTCTAATACTCTTTTTAATTTTTAGTCTAATAAATAGAAATCCTCTAGACACAAAGGGAAATATTAATAAAATTAAATTATTTTTTATGCAAAAAAGGAGAGAAATTTTACCAAAAAATATTGCAGAATGGGATTATAATCGTTCGTGTTCAAAATATGAAGTGATTATTATTTCCTAACCCAAAAATTTACTCTACTTGTTACTCTAATTGTTATTACCTACTACTTGGACACATGGCATGAATTAATTGTGGTAGGTGGAATTTCACCGGCCCTTAAATTACGCAAAAAGTTTTTCTAGAAATTAGTTGAATTTTCTTCCTTCTGTTGGGACTAGGATAGAGACGTCCCACCAATAATTTTAATTTATATATATTGATATGCATGCATCACACAAAAGCATTGCTTCTACAGAAAAATAAATAAAGAGATCAATGAAACAGAGAGACTATATGAATGTAAAGACCGAAGAGCATTGAAAAACTTGAGGTATCACTTAATTCATCACTTCTTCTTGTTTACATATTTGGTAACACCTTTACATAATGAATATTGCATTATTCTTTTCTTTCAAATAAGATCAGCCTCTTAATTATTAGTTTCTGAGAGATCTAACTATGAGTTCTTTCATATATAAATTGTTTAGATTTTCCATATATGGATCTAGCCGATTAGTTTTCAGTAGATATTGTGAATAATTGATAAATACAAGTGTACAAAGGTTTTGATATAGTCAGACCCACCTCTTCTGTTCTGCCTTGTGCGCCATCATTCTCTGAAAAGATATTACTACACATACTCTGTCACCTTATTCATGACTATATCAAGTCCTTTGAACACTTGTATTTTGTCGATATTCACAACCTCTACTGAAAAATGATTGATCTATGGGAAGTCTAGATTTTCTTGCTTCCATAACTGGGGAACATATAAAGGAATCCATAGATCGATAGACTTTTTTAGAAACTAATTATAAGAGGCTGATTTTGTTTGCCAGAAACAATGATGCAATACTCATATCATGCAAAAGTTACAAATCTATAAACAGGAAGAAAATTGATGAAACAAAGAAACTGTACTTAAAATTCTTTCCTTTACCCTATTCAGAAACCAACCACATAACTTATGTGACATAAGACAAGGTCTGGTGATTTTTCTTTTCTCAATGATGGTAGCACAGATGGATTTATAATTTAAATTTATGTATTTAATTTTTTGAACTCGCGACTATTTTGAGCCATAATAAGTATAAAGTGACATAAATAAATTATTCATTTAATTTGTAATTAAAATAGGCTACACGGAATAAAAAATTTTGTTTTACCATATTTTCTTAACCTCCCGTTAACTGCCGGAAACAGTGAATAATTATAAAAAATGGAGTAAAAAATTTTGGATTACAAAATGGAAAACGGAGTAAAAAGTTTCGTGTTTGTTTTTTTTAAAAAAAATTAAAGTAAAACAGAACTATTTGTTTCGATTTTTAATTATTTTTTTTAATAACACGGAACAATTTGTTCCGGGTTAAGGAATTTTATTTTTTTTAATATTGGAACACGGAATAATTTATTTCGTTTTAGGTCAAAAAACTCATCTATCATCGGCTCCACACCAACACCCATAGAAGAACCCCCACAGAACCCCATTTTCCTTTCCTTTTCTCTCAATTTCGATCCTCATTATCGAAAACGACTTGCATCTTCATCGTCCAATAGCAAAGATCGACGGACGTAAAGAGCTCGCATCTACCAAACTTAAGACCCGTCTGTGCAACATCCCAAGGCATGGGGGTAAAGACACCCAAAGTCTGGACTAGCTTGAGTAGATGGACCTGCAGGAGTGGCCGGTAATGCCTTGGGATGTTGCACAGACGGATCTTAAGGTTGGTAGATGCGAGCCCTTTACGTCCGTCGATCTTTGCTATTGGATGATGAAGATACAAGTCGTTTTCGATAATGGGGGATCGAAATTGAGAGAAAAGGAAAGGAAAATGGGGTTCTGTGGGGGTTCTTCTGTGGGGGTTGGTGTGGAGCCGATGATAGATGAGTTTTTTGACCTAAAACGGAACAAATTGTTTTGTGTTCCAATATTAAAAAAAAAAAATTCTTAATCCGGAATAAATTGTTCCGTGTTATTAAAAAAAATAAAATTTGAAAATCGGAACAAATAGTTCCGTTTTACTTTAATTTTTTTTAAAAAAAACAAACGCGGAACTTTTTACTCCGTTTTCCATTTTGTAACCCGAAACTTTTTACTCTAATTTTTACAATTATTCGTTGTTCCCGTCAATTAACGGGACGTTAAGAAAATATGGTAAAACAAAATTTTTTATTCCGTATAGCCTATTTTGGTTACAAATCAAATGAGTGACTTATTTATGTCACTTTATATTTATTGTGGCTCAAAATGATCACAAGTTGTAATTTTTTAAAGTTATTAGTATTGAACTCATTATTGTGTCTTTAATTTTAAACTATGAGTTTAGATCTAGTACTATTTATTTCAATTTTTTTGAATATTTATAAATAAATTTATAGTTGGTTCATATGGACCTAATGCCTTCATGTTGCATCCACTACTGGATGTTGATTTAAAGTTTATTGCATCAATGTATACACATGATATATGTCCTCATGTATACGCTTTATATAAGAGTGAAAATTATTTACACTCCTAATTTTTATTTTAAAAATTAAATTTCTCCCTTAACTTTGAAAAATAGTTATTCTTCTTCTTTTTTTTTTTTTTTCAATTCGACTTTTTAAAATGTCTATTCTACCCTTACATTATCAATCATTATTTTTTTTTAACTTCTTCAGATATATTAATTTATATAACAAATTTCCTATAAAAATATTAGTATCATCGAAAAAAAAAGGAAGAAATGTGAGATAAGAAAAAAATCCATTATTTACCTACAACGATCTCTACACCTGTAGAGATCTAATCGCAGCTTCGGTGCCACAGGTATTGACACCCAATTTTGGCTCTCTTTTTTTCTTTGATTAATTTTCTTATGCTTCTTAACCCTAGTTGATTTTCTAAAATAAATTTGTTATTTCCACATACTCTATTTTAAAAATATTTTAACACTTGCATCTAGTACATTTTTTATTTTCACTACATTACTACTGTATTTTATTTTTCATGAAATTATCGAAGTTAAATATGTATATTATATCATTTACATAATTTATATACATATATATTATAGAAATTAATTAGGACAAAGAAGCATAATTAGATTAATTTAATTGAAAAGATATTTGGGCTATTTCAATTACATTTTGTTCAAACTCAATTTATTCATCGATTTTCTGACAAAAGAGGCCAAAAATTAGGTCCAAGACCCGATCCAATACATTCTCTCTTTATCCAAGTCATCAATCCGTAGCACACCTTTTTCACCAATAAAATTATGACATGTCATCAAAATCAAGGAAAGCACAATCCTTGTCAAACAAAGCAAATCATCTTGACCGTTAAATTATTTTAATCCTAGGCCCATGAAATTTTCAGCTTTATATATATATACACACACATTATCTGTCAGTTATTTCATATTATTATTCTAAACCGTCCGATCAAGTGATCGGACGGTTCAAATCTTGGTCAACAAACAAGTACAAAGTCATGTTTCTCTCTCCCCAAATTTCAGAAAATCAGAGCCGTACTATCTCTCTTCCCCAAAACCATCACACATCTTTTTCAACTTCCCAAAAACACCATTAAAACCTAACTCCTCTCCTTCTCTCCTCTCTTCTTCCTTTTCTCTCCTCCACCACCAAATCAAAAACCCTAGCCGCGTCACTATAGCAGCCATAGCTGCCACCTCTGAGCGAGATTCTCTCCTTTTTTTGCCTCTTCCGATCCGTGATTTCTCTTTGGTCAGCAAAAACCAGTAGCAATCCGCATTTATTGGTCTGAATTTCGTCAAGATATATATATATATATATAAAAGAGATTAGGGACAGAGTGGAAATTGAAATTTGAATCTCCTTCCTATTGTGGGTTTCAAATCCGGATTTTGAAGTCCGGATATTGCCTATATAAATGGGTGTTCTTGACTCTAAGAGGAGAGAGAGGGGAGTTCGACGAGAGAGGAGAGAGTTCGGAGGAGAGAAATGGGGGAAAACAGCACAATTTTCAGATTTTGCATTCTTTAATCTCTCTCTCTCTCGTTATTTTCCTCTTGAAAAGAGTTAAATGGCTCTCTCTCTTCCTCCTCTCGTCTGCTTCTCTTACTCTCTATCTCACGTTGCTCTCTCTCTCTTTGCTTAAAAGCTCCGGCGAACTCATGACGCCGAAGCTACCCACGCTACCGATTTGTGCGCTTAGGCGTTGCTCCGGCGAAAGCCGTTGAAGCAACTCCACCCACTGCTCCGCCCTTCATTTTCTCCGATAACTCGATTACGTGGTTTATGTGTGCTTATTTGCTCATAGCTGGTTGGGTTATACTTTTCCTGTTCGCAATTTTTTTTTTATTTTGCAGCTTTGAATATGCTTTTGAGGTGTTTTTCATAGCCATTTTTGGTCAATGTTGTTGCTACTGTGGTTATGTTTTTGGGCCATTCTGCCCCATTATTTTTTAGGGGTTATCCGATTGATAATGTTACCTTTGTTGCTTTTATTAAACTAGTTTAAATGCACTTGCTTCACACGTGAGCCTTTGATTATTTAAAATTAAATTTTAATAACTATTTATATCAGTTAATTTCAAAAATTAAATATTAAGAAAATAATTGATTAAAAAAAATTTACCCTACAAAATTAAATTATTTATTGATCAAAGATTATTTGATATTGAATAATATTATAACAAAAGTTAAGTTGATTGGTAGTATGACATGTAGTTACACTCTGGTTTCTAGCAAAATTATTATCTTTCAATCTACTAGTTAAGTTCTTAAATTAAAGAAAAGATTATCACATGCTATATAATAATAGCTTAATTTTAGACAAGTTTTTTTTGAAGTAGATACTTGAATATCAAGTACTCGTAACAATCTATCTTACGGGGTATACAATAATTTTTTTACGACCCAAAATTATAAAATACTTCAATATACTTCTACATATTCCCATATCCTCTTGAAAGACTTGATGTATTTTCGGAGTTTGTATGGAGTGCATCTATGTCTCTTTATAGGTGTGAATTCTCATAGTGGATGATTATTAGCTTACAATCATGACATTTAGGTCTTTTTCAAATGATATCTAGGTCACATTAAGGGATGAAATATTTTTTTGAGCAGTCTAATCTTGAAACTTTCAACTAGGAAGTGCTCAGTAGTTTATATAATTCTTTTTAATTTGATGCAAGCACTAAATAGAAATCAATTTTTCTAAAATTCCTCGGCTGATGAATTTCCTGGTTATTACCAATTGTAGTTTTCAAGTAGCACCTTTGTAAAGATTGCATATCACAAGCTAAAAAAGAAAACATAAAGAGAATAATGACTTCTTTTATATAAGTATTAGGCAATTTCAATTCCTTCAAATTCCTCACAGAGAAGTGATGAACTCCACTAAGCGGATTCCTCTAATTGCATTAAGAACATACACTCTAAATGCCTAATTGCTTATGGGTTACAACCTCTATAGTTTCATATTATTATCTCTTGCTTGTTCCATTTTTCTTTCTGTTGTCGGTGCCTTTACAGTATCATTCTTATAATCCTTTTGTACACACCAACTCATGCTATAAAGTAACATTATTGTAGAATTTACTTTCATTTGGCCGCAACATGCTTGTGTCACTCAATTTTTAAATTAGAAATGTCAACTGAAAGAGAAAACACGAAAAATTATCAAAAGGGGAGTATTCATTGTCAATTGTTGATTACTATAATTAATATATATATTTTAAAATTAGTAACTAAAAGAAATAAAGAAAGACATAAAGGATGATGATAATGAATGCAAAATGATGATTCGAATCAAAATAAGAAGAAAACGTAAAAGAAGAAAGAATTTTTCTTGTAAACTTAGATTGAAATATTACTTAAATAGAATTGTAGATTTTTTTTTTTTTAAAAATAATGTATAATATTGATTTTTTTTAAAAAATAATTCCTAAACCAACTTTGGCCTAAAAAAAGTACTAAAAACCACGTTCAAAAAGAGAACTCCTAAAACCTATACAACGTATGCGTACTACTAATATTCAACAACTTTTTATTAAATTTACCCCCCCAAAAAAGAACTTTGTGATAACCAAATTCTAGTTGGTTTTAATGTCTTAAATTTTAGGAAAATAATTCAATGATAAGTAATAATTTGATGAAATAGTGAAAAGACAATTTTGTCTATTGGAGAGACTTTTAATGAAGGGCAAAAAGTTCAAATAACATTTATAAGGACCTTCACACTTTTAATATATTAGAGATAGAGATTAGAGATTAGAGACAAGTAACGAACAAAATATTGCATAAAGGGTCCGATGACATTTAATTTGAGGCCACACACTATTTCGAAATAAACGTCCCTCGATTTGGACCCTTTTATAAAGAGGCGATGAAGAGAAATTAAATTTACTTAAGGTGAAATTGACGAACGTGTTGTGGTTGTGTATTAGGACGGCTGACGAGCAACCAGTATTTTCAACCACAACTCAACTCAATCACTCGCCTAAAATTTCATTTTATTATATCCGAGCCTCCTTAATCAAAATCTTTATAGTTTTGATTTATGTATACAAGACTGGTGCAGATCTAAATTATTTAACCGCACTCTATTGTGAGATATTATATGAACTAACTATCTTTTTTTTTTCCAGGTACAATCAGCGATCAGAGTTTGCGGAGTGTTAAAATAATCTATATCAATTGGAGAATTAAATAAACGAACTCTACAATTTTAGTTAATTTATTTCATGTTTATGTACACTTTAGTATTTATATTATCATGAAATACTAACATTTATCTTCACTCTTATTATTCGGTATTCGCGTAAAAGTTAGATCCACCAACTAGAATTATCACTCGTTATATTTATAGAAAATTTAGCATAAAAAGTGATCCAATAAATGAGTAATAAGTTGATAAATTATTTTGCTACTAACAAAGAGCAGGCGTAATATTCAAGTCTACGACAAAAAATGAATTTTTATCCAGACGATATATTCGGACCAATCCATTTACTTCAAAGCAAGCCGATAAGGTATACCCTATACATTATTTTCCGTCAATTTTATCATAGAGTATATTTACTTCGTACGTAATTTATATGTATGTATATACATTTGTCAACTAGTATATGCTATCATTGTTGCATTCAAATCTTATTTATTTATACATACACATATTTTTAGCATAATACATCTCTGTAAATAATATGCATGCCATATGCATCTGCACATGTAATTATTATACATATATTTATTCTACACATACACATAAGGATACACATATACTACTTTCTCATGCATTTATCTATGTTTACCATAATATTATTTCACCTATTTGTATATACGAAAATATTTCCTATACATATATATTTTATCCAATTGTATACTTTGGTATGCATGGGATGCTATATATGCACTATTCATAATTAATAAAATATATTCATAGATTTATTTTACACACATATTATATATTCCACATACACTTTACATATATTTTATACTACTTTTTGACATGACATGTGCATTTTACTTTTACTCAACCACAATATTTTTATATACTTATATATTTTAATTTTCTCTTAAACACGAGAATTGACTTCAAATCATTCCGTTATATTTTCTAAATATACTTATGAGACATTACATCTTTTTAAAATCTTTTTTAGTAATAATGAAATAAGCAATTCCCTTTTATATCTTAGACTAAGTTGTAAAGACTATCTTAGGATAGGTTTCGAGGGATGCCTAACCCCTTCCCCTCGAGATAAATAAAGTCCTTACTTAGAATCTCTGGTTTAGCAGACTAATAGAGTCAAACATTCACAATAGCATAGGTTTCTTAATTAATCCTTAAAATTAGGTGGCGACTTTAAATCCCTTTTTAAAATCAGGTAGAAGAGCCACATATGTTGTGCACCATTTCGATAGGTTCGAAAAGGGCGCGACAACAGGTGCAGTGAATCTTCCACAACTATGAAAGTCACTAGCCATGCGGCCCTTCACAGGAGCGCTCCACGCCCCGCAGGAGCAAGTTTGCAGGCAAGACAAAGCATCGCTGTTGCGGCTCCGCCTATACAAATGAACCTCGCAGAAGCGGTAGTCCCTACCTAGCCCGACTCCACAGGTGCGACCCCGCTTGTGCAATCAATGTTCGCAGGGCCGATTGCACCAAACATCAGCAACCCACCACTACCAACAACCAATATATCAAACTCAAAATTGACCCTCGAAAATCACCTAGAACCCGTGAACACAAACCAAATATGCTACCTAATTGAAAACGACATTCAGGACTCAATGGAATCGTCAAATCACCGAATAAAGATTGTCTGAACCAGATGTTGACCAAAGTCAAACATATATTGTAAACTTTCAACTCTCCAACTAACTACTCAAAATTCATCCGAATTCCTCATAACCCGAACCAAAGATTCTTCTAACCCCGAATTCACGTTTTGGAGCTTACAGAACTGACAAAATTCTCATACGACTTCGATATCATCAAATATTGACTTAAATCAACCATACTAACTTCCAAATCTTTCAAAATGAAAATCTTGCATACTTCTCAACCGATCATTTCAAAAATCGTGGCACCCACACCCCCAGACTACAGATACCATAAAATAGCTACGGAGAGGGGTAAAATGATCAAAATGTATTGAAATTAAAGGTTTTTGCAATATTACATACATATACACACACATAATGCATGTAAATTTTTTAAAAAACATAAGAAAAATATCATTAGATTTTGCAACAAACTTATAAAAGAATTATTTTATTTGTAATGTTAATGAACTTAAATAAAAATTTATAAATACATATATAGGTTTAAAAATAAGATATAATGTATAATATTAAAAATGTTATATAGACGGAGGATTGAAAATGACAAGGGTAGAATATGCATTGCTTATAATAAAGGGGGGAGAATGATTGTTTTTTAAAGTTGAGGGGAGAGTTTGATTTTTAAATCAAAGTTGAGGGGTGTAAATGTTTTTTCCCTTATAAATCATAATTAATTAATGGTGAAATACATAAGCGGCCCCCTGAACTTGTTAGTTTTTTCCGTATTAGCATCTTAATAAATGGTTGTTCCTATTAAACAGTTAAACTTAAATCAAAATGTACCTAGTAAACACATTCATAACACCAAGTTAACCATACTTGATGCGTGAGGTTCAAATGCCGCTGATGTGGCAATGTGCAAATTAAAAAATGACACATCAGCTCAAAAGAAAGCAAAAAAAAAATTAAAAAAATACTTGTTTTTCCTCCCCCTTCCCACCCACCCACGCCTCGTCGTCCTCTAGATTTGCCTCATCCATGGTTTACTCATCTCATCTCCGTATCAAAACAATAAAGCCTGATTTAAGCAACTTAGACTAAGGAACATATAATCTAGATACTTTGAAAGACAATTTGGGTTTGGAAAGTCCCCATTGACATCTCAATCAGCTATGTCAATTGAGGTTCTGTTCACGAAATTTTTGTGGGTTTTGGGTAGCCAGTAATGTTGATTGTTGCTTTTTAAAAGTCTTACTATACCTATGTTCCTATTACTGAACATTAGAATATTGGATGATATGAATAGCTTTGCAGGTGCAATTTTCATATTCATGAGATGAACTTGATTGACATATTTACAAGAAAATCGTTAATAGATACACCAATACGGATGAAATTTTCAGCAGAGAGGAAATCGAGGGATTGATGAGGGTCGATATGTGAGGAAGAGCCCAGCTGAGACAATTATAGGTCAGCCATGAGAGACCTAAAAATTGGACAGATGAAGCAGGAATATAGAAGAAGGAAAACAAGAAAATAAAAAAAGCACTAATTATATTTTTATTTTTATCCATTGACAATATTTTGGGCCTTTGTATAAGATTTAAGCAATTTCACATGCTTAGATGAAGTCTAAGACACATGCTTGTGCCACATCACGAGCGTAAAGTGTTTAATAGGTATAGTTTAATTTAGGTTTAAGTGTTCAATAGGATCAACCCTTTATTAAGGTGTCAATACGGAAAAAACTAACCAGTTCAAGTGTCAATACGGGCCTAATAGCTGCATGTTGCATCCGCCACTGGATGACATACATGATATATGTCCTCACATATATGCTTTATATGAAATTGTAATTAATTAATATATTAATCTTTATGTATGATCTAGTTATATTAATAAAACTATTACTACATAATATGATGTAAACACAAAGTGTGGATAATTGTTTACCATAATACTTAATAGAACAGATTAAAGGCGTCAATTAGGGATGTTCCTTTCTTTCTAGAAGGGGGTGCTAAATTTTCAAGGTAGGGCCCTACCTTGCATGAAAAAAAGTCCTCTTTCCAAAAAAATAAAAAAAAGAAGTTTTTTTTATTTTTCCATGCCACATCAACTACTCCTTCAGTCACTTTTATTTGTTCAAAGTAAACTCGGTACTCCATTTTAAAAATAATAAATAAAGTAAATATTTTATTCTGTGTCCAAAGAAGCTATCTAAAATGCCTTCTTTTACAACAGGCATGGCTGAAACTTCAAGAAAAGTTTGAAAAGAAAGTGAAACTCATTTCTCCCAAATCAAAAGAAGACAAAGGGGAAGAGATTCCCAAAAATAAATCGACACTAAAAATGAATAAAAGAACCACCCACTATGGGTGTGTTAGCTTTACATAGAATTTGAAATTTGAAGATGCATCGTGGAGTCTCCACCAACATAATTCATCAACCATGGATGAATAACTTTTTTCTTATTTTAAAAAGAAAAGAAATGAATAAAAGAAAGAAAAAACAAACAAGAAAACAATTTTTAATTAAAAAAATGGTCAAAAATAAGTTTTTTCGATCCTTTTTTTTGGTTGCTCACTCTCCTAACTATGCCAAGTGACGGAAAAGGGGCATATTTGTACCTATTCAAAGTTGTTTAGGGGGTAATAGGACCCCCACAAATTTAAGTGTCTTCTTGAAAATAAGGTACAAGTTTGGGAGAGGGTGGTGGTGGTGTAATTATGTATTATCTCTAGTTACTAGTAAATTTTTGATTAATATGCTAATGTTCTTGATTAAGTTTTAGGAGTTGACATCATGATAGAGATCATGATAATGAGAGATTCACGACTCTTATAACTTAATCTAAAATTATTCTTGATTGTAGGATTACTAATTAGGACATTAGTAATTCGGTTAGATCAATATTTATGTGGTGGTCTTTATAAGATAAAGATTAGTTGATTTCATTAACTAAATCACATACATAGATGATGCACATAGAGATTTGATCATTGAACAACCTCATTGGATAATTCCTAATGGTTAGAATTACCATAAACTGTGTCACTAAGATATTATCTTGAATAATGTAATGTAAGGATTTCCTTTGACCTGAGATCATCATAGTAATTAACAAGTTATTTATTATACTTTGATTTCGGACACTCATGATTAAATGCTTGTAGTTTTCCCTAGGAAATTTTCCATAAAAGTTTAATTATGGAATTAAACTTTAACCAAATAGGAAAAAGGTTTATAGGTGCTTTTATATAAACATGATAGAAAAATTTCATATCAATTCTGTTGGGTTCGCAATTGGTGGTGCAGAGGATACTCCAAGCTAGACAATATCTTGAGGAAGCTGCCAGCTGGTATACGGGAGGCAGATCTTGAAGCTTTAGATGCTTTCTCTATTAAAGATATGTATGCGAAATTGAGAGGCAACTTCCAAGTGGTAGTAGACTGGTGGAATATGGTTAGAAATAACATGGGATCTCCAAAGTGCCTTTTTATTCTAAGGCTTGCTGCCTTGAGGAGACTTCATACTAGGGATAGACTATTGCAATGGAGGATTATAGACGACTCAACATGTCCCCTCTGCATTGAGAACCCTGAAAGTATGGACCATCTGGTTTTTATGTGTCCATATGCTGCTAATATATGGTCCAAACTCCTTCAGTGGCTAGGTATCGACAGGCACGTTTTGACTTGGACGGAAAAATTGCTCCACTGTCTCTATATTTTACAGGACTTTAAGGCCTCATTTGTTTCCATTAAGTTTAAATATCTCAATGTGAATACACATCTGAACATTAAGATATGTATTAAGATTAAGACATCTGGATTTGAATACTAAAATGTTATCTTTAGATCTGAATACTTAAAGATTAAGACTATTTGTTTTCAATATCTAAGGCAAAAAATTTAATGTTTCATTATTTTTAAACATAATATATACAAAATATATTTTACAAATAAATTTATCTGGTACGATTTGATATTTTTCTGTTTGTTTTAATAAAATTTTGAACCCATCTAATTATTAGATACACCTATAAATTTATATAGAAGCTTGCGATTTTAATAAAAGAAGTAATAATCAGTTCGATATGATGTGGTTCTTTCATTGACAGCCGTAAGCCAACACCTCATCATAGTTAAAGTATCAAACTAGCAAAATACGAATACTTTAGGGTTTATTTAAGTATTAACTCAAAACAAAACTTGTAGATGGTGGACCAAAGAATAGAGCCCTAATTACACCAAAATACAATTACGCGCTTGATTATGATATATGAAGAGTAAGGAGTGTGACAAGTGAAGAGCCAAAGTTCCATTCGTTTTTTCTCACCGGTAAAATCCTTATTAGAATTTTGATTTGCGCCTTTGCCCACTTGTACGTACTCCTTCTATGACAAATTGTTTAGTATGATTTAGCATCAATATTGAAAAATTAATATAGGTTAAAGGGAATCGTGACTTCTAATTTGATTTGATTGCAAAAGTGTAATTTGTCTGTCTCTGCATGTAGCAATTTGTCGAAATTTGTTGTTGTTTTGTTTTTTTATACTGCAGATTTCTGACAATCTGATAATTCGCAGAGTTGTCATTGAATCATTAATATGTGGAGTGGGAAGTACTCTGTTGCCGATAGAATCAGCATTTTGCCTTTTGATGTTCTTGAGAAGATTTTAGGATGCTTGCCTTTGCATGATGCTGTACGAACAAGTGTTTTGTCAAGAGAATGGAGGTACAAGTGGGTAGTACGTTCTGAACTAGTGTTTGACGTTAACGTTGACAAAGGACTCGAGAAAAATATTATTCACCAAATTCTATTAATCCATCAAGGACCATTACGGAAATTTAGCCTCCTGGCTCCAAACTCCGAGCATTTTCCTGATATTGATCAATGGATTCTGTTTCTGTTGAAGAAAAATGTCTGACAACTTTCACTTATATTTTCTGACAACATGGATAATCGTCTCCCTGCTCACCTATTCAAATTTCAGGATCTAAGAAACCTGGAGCTTTCTAGCTGTATGCTCCACCCTCCTCCCGACTTTAAAGCTTTTAGTAGGCTTGTTACCCTTAACTTTCGGTATGTGACCTTCGAGCCAACATCTTTTCAGACCCTCCTTTCAAGTAGCCCATTTCTTGAACGTGTAACATTGTACTAGTGCACATCATTTGATAACTTCAGTGCTGATGCCCCTGGTCTCAAATTCATTGAATTTGTCGGAACAACAAAATACATTTTCTTTGAAAATATCCCTCTGCTTGAGGAAATTAAAATGGGACCATTTTCTATTGAGGTTTCAAAGGCAACGATCATTACAGAGAAATATGCCAGATGCATTAGTGGATTTGTCCTGTAATTTTAGCTAATTGTGTTGCACATTGTTTAGTCCTTTGCAGTACCAAAGCTGCAGGAAACACTGCACAACATCAAACCCTTAAAACTTCACATTTTTTTACTTCAATATGGTTCAGTGGGCTGCATATGTGGTTCACTTGATCAGCAACTGCCCAAATTTAGAAAGGTTCCAATTTATGGTACGTCTTATTTGTGATTTTAAGTAGGTTGAATTGCTGCCGCTTCTTCGGACAATTAATCATAAACCCTCTTTTTCAGTTTCTCAAATGTGATGCCTCTAAGGATGTTGTGGAGCGTTTTATACACCACGAAATGCCACATAATGCACAGCTGAAGCAGCTCAAAAGGGTGGATATAAAGCTGATGCTGTTTTCTGAACTTGAAATGGAATTTTTGAAGCATGTATTGTCATCTGCAACTGCACTCGAGAAAATATGCATTGTGACTAGTGCAGAATTTAGTGACAGGGGAATGAAAATGATCGAGGAGATGAAGCAATCATCACCCAATGTAGAATTTATATACAAAGAAGTGAATTATTTTAATATTCTACTCTATAAATTAGAATAATACTGCAGCAAGTAAGCGGGATGTATTAGCAGGTGACTGCAATTGTACTGTTCAATTGCCTAAACCATATCCACATGCAAGTCATGACAAATTGGTAGGACTTTATGCTATATGTAAGTCATGATTTTGTGCTTGTTCAATTGTTCAGCATTCCTACCAAATTGACATGACTTTGTATCATCTTCATTCGACTTATCTTGATAAAATGTTTAGAAATCCTAAATGATTGACATGGTTAGTTTGTGTAGTTCAATAAGGGGGTCTTCAAATGTGCATATGAAAGGGTAAAAATCTCAAAGTGACCTCAAATATGAAATAAAGCCTCCATACATGAGCATAAACAATTCCCGATCACCAATATAGTCAAATTATACGAAATTAAAAGTACTCACTTTGTCTTTTTCAACACTTTCTAAGGGCCAAAAATGGACTTTTGAGATTTTTAAAGCAAATCTGAATCAGTGTTTGAGCGAAAAATTTAATCATAAATAATTAGCACTCAAATGATTTTAACAATACTCAAACATTAACTTTGAATTTTCACCTCCAAACAGGAATTTCAAGCTTCCAAAATTGAGAAACTATGCTGCTCTTGTTGAAGAATGAAAAGTCAGAGAAGAAACCTTGACTGCACTCTTCTGGTTAGATGATTGACTGCGATTGTTAAAAGCCTTCATCATCATTTTGAGTAGGAAATGTTATAGTTTAACAACAGACCTATGCGTTGGGAAAAAAAAGGGGACTATAGCCTGACCTCAATAAAAAACAAGAATGTGAAAGGAAACCTCTCTTCACTCTTCTGGTTAGACGCTTGACTGTGATTGGTAAAGCCTTCATATATATTATCACATGTTATATGATTTCTAAAGCCAACTCTATGCTGATCATCGACTTCTTTGCCCTAATTTACTGTTTTCTTCCCACTATAAATTGGGATATGTGCTAAGTTTATTATTGCTTCTGTTAAGTGATATTGAATTTTGCTTCTTTTTCAACAGAATATTGCCCTTTTATTGATGAAAGTAACAAACATATTCCATTAGCCATTATGTGCATCAATAATATGAGGAGGGGAAAGATCCCTGCTGCTGGTAGAATTAGCAGTTTGCTTTACAATGTTCTCGAGCAGATTCTAGAATCCTTGCCCTTGTGTGATGTTGTATGGACAAGTTTTTGTCAAGAGAACGGAGGTACAACTGGGTAGTCCGTCCAGAATTTGTGTTTGACGCTGACATGGACAAAGGACTTTAGAAGACACCCTTTGCTTCAAACAGACACCCTTTCTTGAGGAAACTATAATGTGCCTGGCTTTTGACAGTTGGAGGTAATGATCATCATTGAGAAATCTATTAGATGTATTACTGGACCTGCCTTGTAATTTTAGCTAATGTTGTCGTACTTTGTTTTAGACGGTAACAGCTGGTCTACCAGAGCCTCAGGTAATACTCCACAACATCAAAGTTTTTAACTTCAATAAGGCTGCTTTTTCTTTTGTCAATTAATCACAACTTCTCCTTTTTTTTTTTTACTTTCTCATGACTCAAGGGATCCTTCGGAATGCCACATATTTCATGTGCTCCTAAGGAAGGTCACATAGTGCACTGCAGCAGATCAAAAGGTTGTGTATAAAACGCATGTGCATGCAATTTCTAGGTAGGCAGCTCTAATGTTGTGCCAGCAAGTTTACATTTCTGTGATTCTATTTTAGGCTGCTTTAAGTACTTTGTTGTTTGGGGTAACTTACACAAATCTCACAAGTTTTGGAGCTAATTATCCTCTCTCCAACAATTTTGGCATATTACATAAAATTCATAAAATATGGAACGGTGAATTGTGATACATATGAAAAGGACAGATGCACCAATTTTGTGATACATTAGCAACTAGCGTGGAAAATTAAATCTCTTAATATAAGGTGAAAATCAAGGAATCTCTTAATATAAGGAATGTATCTTTATTTGATTAATTTTATTTTATTACTATTTAAAAATAATAAAATCATGAATTTCATTTATGTAAGAAAAAAACGTGTATATCTTGATTATGTAATTTATTTTTTTTTAAATTAATTATGTAATTTAATTAATTTCATTTTATCACTCTCTAAAATAACAAATTCATTAATTTGATGTATCCAACAAACTAAAGACTTAGATACATGTGTATACAGTCGCACACATATACATTTATATGTATCATGAACATGTACTAACCTCCTAGATACGTAAAAAATTGATGGATTTTGATACATGTGCACATAGATACACACTACAAAAAAAGGGTAAATAGTAGGAGATTGAAACTACAATTTACGGAGGTTATAAGCCTCCGCAATTTACCATTTTTTTGTAGTGACATTCGTATGTATCAAGAATAATACAGTTGTGCACATTTATTTATATGTATCATGAACACGTACTAACCTACTAGATACATAAAGAATTAATGGACTTTGATATATGAGCATGCAGATGCATTCATATGTATCATAAATAAAAAATTACATTTTTTTTTAACTATGATACATATACACAGAGATACACTCATATGTATCATGCAGAAACACTAAACTCCATATTCCATATGAATTAGTAGACTAGGATACGTTGACATGCAGGTACATTCATATGTATCATGAACAAAACATTACATTCTTTTTTACTATGATATATGTGCACAGAGATTCATTCGCATGTATCATGAACAAATAACATCACCCTCCATTAATTCTGGCCACACCGGCCAAACGCCTTCCTCAAACACCAACTGACCCACAACGGTACCGTTAACCGTCGCCTTCTCGGAACCTTCAACCTTAAAACTTCGACCAATCTTAATCGTGAAGTAAAAATTGTGAAACCCAACTTCTTGTAAAAGGCACAACTTAGGGGGAGACATCAAGTTTACATCCTCAAAATCGTGAAATCAAATCATGATTTTTCAAACTAATCTTTGGGGGAGAGATCAAATCAAATCATGTCCAATCACGATTTTTCAAACCCAACTTTGGGGGAGATATCAAATCTACTGTTTTTCAAAGATTTTTGGTGGAGATCGATGGAAGAGAGATGTAAATTCACCGGCCGATAGTGGCCGGCGACGTTGATGGTGGAACGGAGGAGAAGAGAGTGAAGAGGAAGATGGAAGCAAGTCTGGTGGTTCCTGTTGTTTTTTTGGCTGGAACGGAGGAGAAGAGGTTATGGAGATTTTTGGTAAGAAAATTATTTGAAAGATTATTATGCGTTAAAAGAGGCGAGTTTGATGGAGTGAAAGCTGTATAAGTGGGATGGATGTATCAAGTTCTAAGGAGAGAGAGCCTAAATTATGGGATTATATGTAATTATTTTAAAAATATGGGATAATAAGAATTAATGGTAAGGATGTTCGAGAAATTATGTAATTTACCCTTGTTTTTGCCAGCTATTTGGGTTTGTTGACGGTCTTCCCATAATATGGTAGTAGTATTTATAGAAGATCTATTTCTCAGATTTTTAACTTTTTTAAATTGCTAAGATCATCGTCTTCCTAATTACAAGAGTTTTAGCCGTTAAAGACTTGCAGTTGTATTTATGAATATCATAATTATATAAGACAGTGAACCGATGATATTTATTGTCATTTACTACATAATGAAATCGATTTAGACAACTCTTAGAGATTTATGTGATATTCTTTTGGACAAGATCTGAAGGGAACGTTGCAAATACATAAAATTTTGTGTTGGGTTCTAGTGTAAAATGTGAACGGAAAATAAAGAGAAGAAAAATATAGGGAAAAGTGAAATTGTTCTTTCACTTTATGAAAGAAGGATTTCTCCAATATTGGTGGGAGGAAGGAACTTTCTTGTACTTAAAAGTAGAAGCACTACTCCATGTTGTTAGTGAGGTAAGAAGAAGACATGCTTTGCGCTGTCGTCGCTCGTTCGCTCGGCTTCAGAGTTTATTTTTTTGGATAAATTTTATTTAAAAAATTAATTATTTAATAATTATTTAATCCAAAATCTGATTAGAATTTTTCCTTCCATTTGTGGACGCAGAAATGCTTTTATGGATGCACAACTAACGCACAAGTAACACATAGTGAAGGGACGCGATCCTTCAGTTCACTGTTTAAATTATGCTGAGGGGTTATGCGGCCGCATAATGAGTTATGCTGACCACAAATAAACCCAATGCATAATCCTTACCAATTCATTGGTTTGGTTTGCTGAGGGCGTTATGTGGCTGCATAATGGATTATACCCTCCGTAAACCCAATGCAAAGTCCCAGCGGATCCGAAACAGTGCAACTTTTCAAAACCATTGCTTCTTTTCTGAAGCAACACTTATTGGCTATAAATATCTGATTTTTCCTTAGATAGGGAAATGAAATTTTGAAGTTAAAAACTCTTCTTTTCTTACAAAAACTCTAGTGTGATATGTTGCTGTTGAGTGGTTCGTTGTTCATCGGAGTGTGAGGTACCGCTATTCCGGTGAGTGAATCATTCTATCCTGGGAGGATATATTCCGTTAAGCTCAGGTACGGTGAGGGAAATAATTTCCTTAAGGACACACTGTGAATTCAGGGGGTTCGATTCTCCTATCTTCATCTCTTTCTTTTGTTTTTACTATTTTTCCAGAAATAGTTTGAATAGTGTTTACTGTTCATGTTTGGTTTTAATACAGAGTTTGAACTTCATTTGTTATTCATAAGTTCGTTGAACTTATTGTTGAATTTCATAATATTGAATACATATTTTATTTGACAAAAATAACATTTTGTAAATGTTGGGACTAATCCACATTATGCTTGGTTTAAAGTCTTAAACTTACTTGGGTTGAATAATAAATTTGGACTTCATAAATAAAATAAGTCCATTTTTATTATATTCAAGGTCCATTTCATTTTAAGGCCCCAACTCATGTCACGTATTTAATGACATGACATTCCCGTCAAATTCAAGACCAAATAAGGTGATTTCATGTGTTCAAATGATGTGGCAACTCTCAGCCAAAACAAGAACGAATCAAAAGCCGCCAAGTGTTCAAAATGGCGTGTCTTGGCCAATCACATGCTAACGTTTTAATATATAAAGAGATACACGCATGCATTGCTTCTACAGAAAAAGAATGAAATAGAGCATTGAAAACTTGAGGTATATCTTTCCAACTGTCTCAGTTTAATTTTCATTAATCCTTCTTGTTTACAGATTTGGTAACACTTTGACACAATGAATATTGCATCATTCTTTTCTTCCAAATAAGATCATTCTCTTAATTATTAGTTTCTGAGAGATCTAACTATATATGGTTCCTTTCACATATTTTCATGTGGATAAAAAGATTATAAGGGGTGATTGTTATGGGTGCAACAGGACGGGTAAATCTAGCCTTTCCATAGATCTGGCCGGTTCATTTTCAGTAGAGGTTGTGAAAAATTGACTAATACAAGTGTACAAAGGTCTTGATATAGGGTCGCCATCATTCTCTAGAAAAGATAGTACTGCATCCTCCGTCACCTTAGGCGTGACTATATATCAAGTCCTTTCATGCACTTGTATTTGTTGCTATTCACAAACCTCTGCTAAAAATGGTTGGCTAGATCTATCGAATGTTTAGATTTTTCCGTTCCTGTTGCTCCCATAACTATCACCACCTTGTTATGGGAATTTCTACTCCAGAGTGTATTTGAATAAGAGGCTGTCATGGGATTTTCCACTCCATAGTTGGACCCTCTCAGAAATTAAAAAGAGGCTGACCTTGTTTGCTTGAAACAAATGATACTATACTCATATCATGCAAAATTTACAAATCTATAAACAGGAAGAAAATTGATGAAACAAAGAAGAATATGCGCTGCCACCATCAGAAGTATCTAATTAGTAGCATCATTTGCTTTTGCTTGCTACTACTATGCATGGTGTCATGAAACCTTGTCTTGCTCCTCTGTTCGGAGGATTTCATTTCACTTTATCTATTACTATGAATTCTAATTATCTTCACAAACAGTCATTCTTCTTAACAAGTTAAATTTTCGTTAGAATGAAGATCTCTACTCATTTCTCAACCATTTTCAATTGCTACCATATATATCATCATCTTCCCAATTGCTAGAGTGTTTGTAATCAATGCTTCTTATTGCTTCTTATTTGATGTGGAAATCATAATAATGATACAATAAACCAACATTTGTTACTCATTTGAGCAAGTGAAAATAGAATAAGTATTCACTCCGTTTAAATTTGGTCCTAAATATGCCCTTATCGTTTGTGGGCTGACTCAGATTTGCCCCTCAACTATGAGAAATAGAACAAAGTTGACATAGATAATCATCATAACTTGAACTCAACTGACAACTAAACACTCCAACTTTGAGAATACTACACATCTAGATACCTTAATATGTTCCCTTTTGTCTCGGATATAACCCTCAATTGGCAATTAATTATGAGGTAAATAAAAAGATAGAACAGATCAAGGAGAGTGTTTGTACAAAGGCATTTGATGACGGTTCGGTCTAATCATCTTTAGACAACGTCATGCTCTGCACGAAATTTAGCTTTGCAATCGCTCCAAAGTTGATCAGCCGTCTTCCCCAGCAAGTCAACAAAGAACTGATTACTATATCCATTTCTCATCTTTTTGTTAAGTTGTGCCACGAACCCCTTTTTCAAGCTATCGCAGTAATCAAGAAATCGAGCAGTTACATCATAGCCTTGGTCCCATATATCGCCTTGTCCTGGTTTCACCCAATGAATGTTGGGTTTTGGTGAAAGATGAATGAAAAATGATGGAACAAAATGGGAACAAAGGGAGGTGAATAGTCACTTTATAGAAGGAAAAATAGTTTCTCCCTCATTGGTGGGAGAAAGAAATCATTTGTCCTTTATATTAAGAAGTACTCCTTTGAAGGGATAGTGAGCCAAGAAGAAACCAAGCCTCGCGCCGTCGTCGTCAGCTTCGGCTTCGAAAATCGATTGAGAGACTATCTTTTTAGACAATTTTTTTTTAATCCAGAAAAAATTTCGTCTGCATCGTTCCAGAACAATGCAACCATTCCAGAAACATGCAACGTTCCAGAAATGATGCATCAGTTCCAGAACAAATGCAATGTTTCAGAAACAGTGCTTCGAAACAGTGCAACTTTTCGAAGCAGTGCATCCTTTCGAAACAGTGCGTACTTGGCTATAAATATCTGTGTTTTCCTTCATCAGGTATTCAGAAAATTTTTTACAAGCACAACAAAATTCTATAAACTCTCTTCTTCTAAAACAGTCAGTCAGTGTGTGTGAAAACTCCGTTCTTGAGTTCGACGAAGTTCTACAATTTTCATTGCCGATATTGTAGAATAGTGTTCTATTTTATCCTGGGAAGAATTAATCCATACCTCGGGCAATAGTGAGGGGATTAGATTCTTTAAGGAGACACAGTATACTGTGGACTTAGAACAAACTAAACTGTGTGCTTAGTGTGTCAACATTCTGCAGAAAATCCAGAAAACAACAAGCTTAAAGAATCTAACCGAAATGACAGAACCTGTTGATACTGTTATGACTTCTGCTTCTGTGCAAACAAATGCAGTTTCATCAAACCGTGTTGTTCCTGCACTGACAGCAACTGAAAAACCTGGAAAGTTTTCCGGTACTGACTTTAAGAGGTGGCAACAGAAAATGTTGTTCTATCTAACCACTCTTAGTTTGCAGAAATTTATTTCTGACAAAGTTCCAACCTTCCCGGATGACACTCCAGAAAAGGACCGTTTCATAGTAATGGAAGCATGGAATCATTCTGATTTTCTGTGCAAAAATTACATTCTGAATGGGTTGGAAGATAGTTTGTATAATGTCTATTGCGTATGCAAAACGTCTAAAGAATTATGGGACGCATTAGACAAGAAATACAAGACTGAAGATGCTGGACTAAAGAAATTTGTGGTGGCCAAATTTCTGGAATATAAAATGGTTGACAGTAAAACTGTCATGTCTCAAGTCCAAGAATTGCAAGTAATAATTCATGATTTACTTGCTGAAGGAATGGATGTAAATGAAGCATTTCAAGTGGCAGCTTTTATCGAAAAATTGCCTCCTTTGTGGAAGGATTTTAAGAACTACTTGAAATATAAACGAAAGGAAATGAAGTTGGAGGACTTGATTGTTCGGTTGCGGATTGAAGAAGACAACAAAGCTGCTGAAAAGAAAGCCACTTCAAAGTCTTCAATTCCGGGAGCAAATCATGTTGAAACTCCTCCAAAGAACAAGAAAAGGAAAAAAGTCCAATGAAGAGAAGAATGAACCAAGCAAAAAGAGGTTCAAAGGAAATTGCTACAATTGTGGCAAGTATGGTCATATGGCTTCGGAGTGTCGTGCTCCTAAGAAGGACAAGAAAAAGAAAGACCAAGCGAACCTGAATGAGGATATGGACTTTTTGTGTGCAATGCTGTCCGAGTGTAACTTGGTTGGAAATCCCAAAGAATAGTGGATGGATTCGGGTGCTACCCGACATGTTTGCTCAAATAGGGAGTTGTTCTCTTCCTATACTGTGTCTGAAAAAGACGAGACCATTTGTATGGCAAATTCTGCAACCGCAAAGATTGAAGGAACTGGAAAGGTTGGCTTGAAAATGACTTCATGAAAAATAGTGACGCTTAACAACGTTCTTCATTTTCCCAAAATGCGCAAGAATTTGGTCTCGACGTCACTTCTGGTCAAGAATGGTTTTAAGTGTGTTTTTGTGTCTGATAAGATTGTACTTAGTAAAAATGATATGTTTGTAGGAAAGGGTTACCTAACTGAGGGCCTTTTCAAGCTAAATGTAATGGCTGTTGATATCAATAAAAGTACTTCTTCTTCTTACTTGCTTGAGTCCAATAATTTATGGCATGCGCGTTTAGGACATGTTAATTATAAAACATTGCGTAAAATGATTAACTTGGAAATATTGCCTAAGTTTGAAAGTAATAATATGAAGTGTCAAGTATGTATGGAATCGAAGTATGTTAAGCATCCGTATAAGTCGATTGAAAGGAATTCAAATCCCTTAGACTTAATCCACACAGATATTTGTGACATGAAGTCAACACCATCACGTGGTGGTAAAAGATACTTTATAACTTTCATTGATGATAGCACTCGATATTGCTATGTTTATCTGCTTAACAGCAAAGATGAGGCAATTAATGCATTCAAGCAATACAAGAATGAAGTTGAGACACAACTTGATAAGAAAATCAAAATGATCAGAAGTGATAGGGGCGACGAATATGAATCTCCTTTTGAAGAAATATGTTTGGAATATGGAATTATTCATCAAACAACTGCCCCATACACTCCACAATCCAATGGAATTGCGGAAAGAAAGAATAGAACATTAAAGGAGATGATGAATGCCTTGTTGATAAGTTCTGGTTTACCGCAGAACTTGTGGGGGGAAGCTATTTTAACGGCTAATCGAATACTCAATCGAGTACCCCATAGCAAAACAAAGGTCATTCCATATGAGAAATGGAAAGAAAGGAAACCCACCTTGAAATACTTCAAAGTGTGGGGGTGTTTGACAAAAGTCCAAGTTCCTAAACCCAAGAGAGTTAAAATAGGACCGAAAACAATTGACTGTGTATTCATTGGATATGCAACCAATAGCAAGGCGTATCGATTTTTGGTTCATAAATCAGACAATCCTGACATTCATGTAAATACGGTAATCGAATCAGACAATGCTGAATTTTTTGAAAATGTTTACCCGTATAAGAATGAATGTGAGTCGTCTAGTGAAAAATCTAAACGACCTCGGGAAGAAGAAAAGGAAAGTTCACTTAATGAAGAAAATGTAAGGCGCAGCAAACGTCAAAAGACATCAACTTCCTTTGGTCCCGATTTCTTGACATTCTTAGTAGAGAATGAGCCTCAAACGTTTAAGGAAGCTATGTCTTCTTCGGAAGCACAATATTGGAAAGAGGCAATCAATAGTGAAATAGAATCCATATTGAATAATCATACGTGGGAACTAGTTGATCTTCCTCCAGGAAACAAGCCATTGGGTTCTAAATGGATCTTCAAAAGAAAAATAAAAGATGATGGCACTATTGATAAATATAAGGCAAGACTAGTTGTCAAGGGGTTCAGACAACGAGAAGGTCTTGATTATTTCGACACGTACTCGCCGGTAACAAGAATTACGTCAATTCGAGTATTGATAGCGTTAGCCGCCTTGTACGGTCTTCAAATTCATCAAATGGATGTGAAGACAGCCTTCTTAAATGGAGAATTGGAGGAAGAGATCTACATGGATCAACCCGAAGGGTTTGTAGTTCCTGGAAAAGAAAAGAAGGTATGTCGACTTGTTAAGTCACTTTATGGACTAAAACAAGCGCCCAAACAATGGCATGCAAAATTTGACCAAACAATGTTGGCAAATGGATTTAAGATCAATGAGTGTGATAAATGTGTTTACATTAAGAACACTCCAAATCATGTTGTCATTGTTTGCTTGTATGTTGATGATATGTTGATAATGAGTAAAGACATTTCCGACATAAATGCTACTAAGCATATGCTTGCTAGCAAATTTGATATGAAAGACTTAGGAGTTGCAGATCTGATTTTAGGAATTAAAATTCACAGAACTCCTCAAGGTCTAGCTTTGTCTCAGACTCACTATATCAACATGGTATTGGAGAAATTCAAGTATCTGGACTTCAAAGTCGCAAATTAAAGACTCCAATTGATGTAAATCTTGCTCTTACAAAGAACAAGGATCAAAGCAAGTCCCAAGTGGACTATGCTCGAGTGTTAGGAAGTTTGATGTACATAATAAATTGTACAAGACCTGATATAGCTTGCGCTATAAGTAAACTGAGTCGGTACACGAGTAATCCCGATCAAACTCATTGGATGGCGATGAAGCGAGTGTTGGGTTATTTAAAATACACTCAAGAATATGCATTGCACTACAATAAATATCCTGTAGTGGTTGAAGGATATCGTGATGCGAATTGGATCACCGGATCATCTGAAATAAAATCCACAAGTGGATATGTGTTCACCATTGGTGGAGGAGCAGTGTCTTGGAAATCTTCCAAACAGACGTGTATAGCTCGCTCTACAATGGAATCCGAGTTTATAGCTCTAGACAAGGCCGGTGAAGAAGCAGAATGGCTACGGAATTTTCTAGAAGATATTCTTTTATGGTCAAATCCAGTTGCTCCTATATGTATACATTGCGACAGTCAATCAGCAATAGGACGAGCTGGAAATGTTATGTATAATGGAAAGTCTCGTCACATGCGACAAAGACACAACACCGTTAGACAGTTACTCTCTAGTGGAATTATCACAATTGACTATGTCAAGTCAAAAGATAATGTGTCGGATCCGCTAACAAAAGGCCTAACTAGAGAGGCGGTTGATAAATTATCAAAGGGAATGGGTTTAAGGCGTAGGACAAGTCATCACGGCGGTAACTCTACCTAGCATACTGGAGATCCCAAGAGCTAGGTTCAAAGAGATCAAACAAAGTCGTGACTGACGGTTCAACATTGTCAAACTAAACTCAACCTATTCTCATAATGTAGACAATGTTCAGAAAACAAGGATAAAGCTTAAGATGTGAAGCCTTTAATGATTACCTAAGTTTGGCTGGTATGACCAAATAGTTTTGTCTATTGGACTTAACGTTTAGGAATCACCTATGTGAGTGTGAAGTGTAAGCCGCTTCAAGGAGAATATAACGAAAGGCTAATTCTCTACGCACTCATGAAATCAGGACGTGTTCATGGCTGAAACGAACAAAACAATGAGAACCAAGAACGGTTAAGGGTTAGTTGTGTGACATACATTGTCTAGGTATACATAAAAGCTCGACGGTTCAAAGATATCAAATCTACCGATTGACCGAGGATACCCGATGTATGTTCACTATGGAAAGTTCAAAGGGAAACCTACTTATCCAGATGCAACTGATTCTTATTTGTAGATCACACATGTTTTTCTAAAATGAAATAGTCATTCCCCATTCATGTGGGGGATTGTTGGGTTTTGGTGAAAGATGAATGGAAAATGGTGGAACAAAATGGGAACAAAGGCAGGTGAATAGTCACTTTATAGAAGGAAAAATAGTTTCTCCCTCATTGGTGGGAGAAAGAAATCATTTGTCCTTTATATTAAGAAGTACTCCTTTGAAGGGATAGTGAGCCAAGAAGAAACCAAGCCTCGCGCCGTCGTCGTAGTCGCTCGCTCGGCTCGGCTTCGGCTTCGGAAAATGATCGATCGAGAGACTATCCTTTTAGACAAATTTTTTTTAATCCAGAAAAAATTTCGTCTGAAAGTTTCCTCCAAATGCAATGTTCCAACGAAATGTTTTGCAACGTTTGTGACTGTTCAAGAAACAGTGCATCGTTCCAGAACAATGCAACCATTCCAGAAACATGCAACGTTCCAGAAATGATGCATCAGTTCCAGAACAAATGCAATGTTTCAGAAACAGTGCAACTTTTCGAAGCAGTGCATCCTTTCGAAACAGTGCGTAGTTGGCTATAAATACCTGTGTTTTCCTTCATCAGGTATTCAGAAAATTTTTTACAAGCACAACGAAATTCTGTAAACTCTCTTCTTCTAAAACAGTCAGTCAGTGTGTGTGAAAACTCCGTTCTTGAGTTCGACGAAGTTCTACAATTTTCATTGCCGATATTGTAGAATAGTGTTCTATTTTATCCTGGGAAGAATTAATCCATACCTCGGGCAATAGTGAGGGGATTAGATTCTTTAAGGAGACACAGTATACTGTGGTCTTAGAACAAACTAAACTGTGTGCTTAGTGTGTCAACATTCTGCAGAAAATCCAGAAAACAATAATGACTAGGTATAAGACCAGCTTTGAGTCTCGCATAATCAGCAATCCCTTCAATTAATCCTCCAGGAGCACGACCAGGGGCGGACCCACATAGGTTCAAGTGGGTTCATATGAACCCACTTTGTCGAAAAATTACACTGTATATATAGGTATATATAATCTGTCTTTGCAAATGTACAAGGTATATATTATATTTTGAACCCACTATGCACAAGTGGAGCGCCTAGTGCAGTGGCAGTGGGTTCAATTCTGAAGGGCTACATCGCGAGTTCGAACCCCTACGACGTATTTTTTTAATCCTATGCAACAGCTCACGTCACTCTTTTTCTTTTCCCATGTGCAGTAAGTATTAATAGTGACATTTTTCTTTACCTAAAAGCAAGCCTAATCCCCAATCCCCCAAACGTGCCTAATCCTTATTCCCCAATTTCCCATAATTCCCCAACCCATTAATCCCTTATTCCCCAATCCCCATACAAACCCCTTCAGCATAAAGAAAAATCAAAAAAAAAAACGCAGCCTCCAAGCAAAAAAAAAAAAAAAAAGTCCATCTCACATCAACCAAAAAATTATTAAGTTTGTTCTTTGCTCTCTATTCTCTACTTTCAATCTTTTATATATATAAATTGTGGTTATTTTTTATTTCTTCAACTTAAAAAATTTTTACTACTTAGAATTGAAGAAAATTACAATTGATTTTCTCTTCAATTTTAGTCACTTTTTTTTACAAACTTTCAAAATTCAAATGCTTACAATAACTCTTACTTTTCTAATGAGACTTTTAATTCGGCAATACAGGTTTTAAATTCAATGAAGAGAAATTTCGCTCCGGTATCATCAAAGTTGCCACAATCAAGTTCATCCATTCAAAATACTCCTCGCGTGGATGAAATCTTGAATCAATTAGAAGAAAATCATCATTCTGCTAAAAAACAAAAGCAAGGAGTAAACTTGAATTCTTTACCAGCAGATCCAAAAGAAAGAAAATCCATTTGGGACTATCATCCGAATGATCGTGATGAGATTAGGCGAGCATATATTCAAAGAGGTCCTCATCAACCTCGAGTTCGCGAGTTTCCTCAAAGATATATTTCTGGATTAAAACGTCGTTTTAATCGTAAATGGTTTAAAATATATCATGATTGGTTGGAGTATAGTGAGATTGAAGATGCCGCTTATTGTTTATGTTGTTATTTATTTCAAGATGAAAGCATTCATCAAGGTGGAGGTGAAGCATTTTCAAGTATAGGGTTCAGAAGTTGGCACAAAAAGAAAAGATTAGATACGCATGTTGGAGGACCGAACAGTGATCACAATCAGGCAAAGAAGAAGTGTGAAGATCTAGTGCGACAAGAACAGTCAATTCAAGCCGCATTTGTGAAGCCATCCAATCAAACCAAGCTTGAATACAGAATTCGTTTACAAGCTTCTGTTGATGTGGTGAGACTTCTTTTGAATCAAGGATTGGCATTCCGTGGACATCGTGAAGATGAATCATCATTAAACAAGGGTAACTTTCTTGAAATTCTTTCATGGTATGCAAATCGGTGTGATAAAATTAGAGATCTTGTGTTGAAAAAGGCTCCAAAAAATAATCAGTTAAACTTCTCATAAAATTCAAAAGGATATTGTCACTGCATGTAAGCTTGAAACAATTAAAGCTATTATGGAGGATCTAAATGGTGACTATTTCTCATTGTTAGTTGATGAATCTTGTGATGTGTCACGTAAGGAGCAAATGGCAATTGTTTTGCGATATGTTGATAGGGGAGGATTTGTTGTGGAACGGTTTATAGGGATTGTCCATGTTCGTGATACTAGTGCTTTATGTTTAAAAGAAGCTATTGTTAACTATCTTACTCAGTATTCTTTGAGTTTATCTTGTATACGAGGGCAATGCTATGATGGAGCAAGCAATATGCAAGGACATCTAAGTGGTCTTAAAGTTTTAATTCAGCAAGAAAGTAGATCAGCTCATGCAATTCATTGTTTTGCTCATCAACTTCAGTTGACTCTTGTTGGTGTATCTAAAAAATGTCTTCAAGTTGGAGAACTTGTATTGTTGATTTCCAATGTCTTAAATGTAGTGGGAGGTTCTTTTAAACGTATGGATGAACTTCGACAAGCTCAAGCAGAAAAAGTTCAAGAGGCGCTAGATATGGGCGAGGTTGAAACTGGTAAGGGCTTGAATCAAGAACTTGGTCTTGCTAGAGCTGCTAATACTCGTTGGGGTTCACACTATAAATCGTTTAAGAACTTTATTGGTATGTTTGGTTCTATTACTGATGTCCTTGATACTATTGTTGTTGATTCTGAATCTGTTGAAGAAAAAGCTAGGGCAACAGGATATCTCAGAGCTTGTCAAACATTTGAGATTGCTTTCATATTGCACTTAATGAGAGATATTTTAGCAATCACAAATGAGCTTAATGAATCCTTACAGAAGAAAGAACAAGATATTGCAAATGCCGTTCTACTTGTAAAAGTGGTGAAGAAACGATTGCAAGATTTAAGGGATGAAGGATGGGATCCACTTATCAAGAACGTGTCTGCATTTTGTATCAGGTATGATATTTTGATACCCAATTTTAATGAGTTCTATGTTAATTTTGGAAGATCTCGACGCAGAGTTGCTGAGCATACTATCTCACATCACTATCGCGTGGAAGTATTTTTTAAGATTATTGATTGGCAACTTCAAGAACTCAATGATCGTTTTAATGAGGTGAGAACAGATTTGCTTATTGGGGTTGCTTGCTTGAATCCAGTTGACTCATTTTCTAGTTTTGATATCAACAAAATATTGAGAATGGCTAAATTATATCCTGATGATTTTGGTGAAAATATAATGGTTACTCTCAAGAATCAGCTAGAGACTTATATTGTTGATGTTCGTGATGTTGATGAAAGGTTCTCCAATCTAAAAGGACTTGGTCACCTTTCTGAGGAGCTAGTTAAGACAAAGAAACACTTTAATTATCCTCTTGTGTTTCGTCTTGTAAAGTTTGCATTGCTCCTGCCAGTTGTGACTGCTACAGTTGAAAGAGCCTTTTCGGCAATGAAGTTGATCAAAAGTGAATTGAGAAATCGAATGGATGATGGTTTCATGAGCAGTTGTATGGTGCCTTATGTAGAAAAAAAAATATTTAATATTGTTTCTGATGAAAGTATTATGAATAGGTTTCAAGAAATGAAAACCCGTAGAATAGTATTGTAATAATATGTTTTAGTTAATCAAACTTTATTTTGCTTGCTTCGTTGCGTATTTATTTTTTATATATTGAACCCACTTGGTGAAAAGTCTGGGTCCGCCACTGAGCACGACCATTCCCATTCCACTGTCAAACATGGGTGCACTCGTGGAATAATACTCCTGTGATCTCGCTCCTGACATCACCAAAGTAACTCTGGATGTGCCTGGCACTAACATGAATCTCAGTGTTCGGTCTACTCTGTCCATGTCATCAACAAACATGCTAATCTTTTGTAAGTTTTTGAGGTCAGCCGGAGAGTTCTGTTCAAAGGTACTCCATATGAATGAAGTGGCAAATGCCAGTGTTAGCCTGCTGTATGGGATACCGATATCTCGGTCAAAACGGGCGGTGTTTAATTTGCGGCCCTGTTGGTGACGGTGTACTCCACAGCATGAATTTTTTGGGTGAATATTGCCAGGACGAATAAAGAAGAAATGAAGAAAATCTTGTGAGTCATGGCTAAGTAATTAAGATAATCTGAAAAGAAAATATGGTCTGTGAGAAGAAATCATCAATTATAAAAATCATGCAATGCATGTAATTTTTAATACACCAAACCAAACCGTGCATAAAAAATAATCTTAGCATTACTAATACGCCCTATTCAACACTATTCTTATACTACCAAGCGATCTCTAAGTGTGTCCATTGCCAAATCATTGACAACTCTAGAAGCAAGGAATGGAATGTCATTTTGCAGGTATCCCGTGGAATTAGTCGAGGTGTGCAAAAGCTGGTCCGAACACCACGGTCATCAAAAAAATAAAATAATGAAATGCATCCATAATTAAATATCTCTACTGTGCTATGTATGCTATAAGTAGACATGTCTAATTTTATAATCATATTGCTTTTTAGTTTATTACTAGTAATAAAGTATATAAGACCATCAAAGTCTTTCAACTGAAAGAACAAAAGTTGAACATCAAAGTACCAGACAGAAACAATCCTCGATAGATACATAATGAAACGAAAGAAGAGGAAATAAATATTATAGGAGTAATAATTACATGAAAATGACTTCATAATTAAAATCATGAATTAGAGTGTCTTCATAATTATTATAGTATTTTATTTATACAACAACATATTGCAGCTTAGGTTTGAACTGCCAAATTGTTTTTTCTTTATTCTTATTATTGTTATTATAATTCTTCATCAACACCATGCCAGCAAACAGTGTAGATTGAGTTTGTACAAAGGCATTCGATGATGGTTCGGTCTAATCATCTTTAGACAACGTCATGCTCTGCACGGAATTTATCTTTGTAATCGTTCCAAAGTTGATCAACCGTCTTCCCCAGCAAGTCATCAAAGAACTGATTACTATATCCATTTCTCATCTCTTTGTTAAGTTGTGCCACGAACCCCTTTTTCAAGCTATCGCAGTAATCAAGAAATCGAGCAGTTACGTCATAGCCTTGGTCCCATCTATCGCCTTGTCCTGGTTTCACCCAATGACTAGGTATAAGACCAGCTTTGAGTCTCACATAATCAGCAATTCCTTCAATTAATCCTCCGGGAGCACCACCATTCCCATTCCACTGCCAAACATGGGTGCACTCGTGGAATAATACTCCAGCGATCTCTCTCTTGACATCACCAGAGTAACTCTGGATGTACCTGGCACTAACATGAATCTCATCGTTGACCGCATAGGCTACTCCGTCCATGTCATCAACAAACATGCTTATCTTTTGTACGTTTTTGCGGTCAGCAGGAGAGTTCTGTTCAAAGGTATTCCATATGTATGAAGTGGCAAATGGAAGTAATAGCCTACAGTATGGAATACCGATATCTCGATCAAAACGGGCACCCCCGGGAGTGTTTGCGGCCCTGTTGGTGACGGTGTAATCCACAGCATGAATTTTTTGGGTGAATATTGCCAGGACGAATAGAGAAGAAATGAAGAAAATGTTGTGAGACATGGCTAAGTAATTTGAGTGATACGATCTATAAGAAGATATCATCATTTATATAGTAATAATTCCACATGCATAATTAGAAATAGTGAAAGCTGGGCTAAGTCAGTTGAGTGTAACAAGAAGCTTTTTTTTTTTTTAATTGAACCAATGAAATCATGAGTCTCTTTAATTTTTAAAAAATGATATTGTTGTTAAAAGCCGCCTAGTGAGAGAAATTTAAAAAATGTCCAGCTACTTGTTGTTGATCAAGTAATGTTTTTTTTACCTGAGAGAGGATAAATGGTCTTATCAATGAAATAAAACTAAATACAAGTTTGTAAAAGGCTACAAAATCAGTTGAGTGTAACAAGAAGCTTTGAATTCTTAATTAAGTGTCTTTTCAATTTATTGTAATTAACATAAGTTTGGAAAGAATTTTAATTAAGCAGCTTCAGGAACTGGTGAACAATTGAACCAATGAAATCATGAGTCTCTTTAACTTTAAAAAATGCTATTGTCGTTACAAGCCGCCGAGTGAGAGAAATTTAAAAAATGTCTAACTACTTGTAGTTGATCAAGTAATGTTTTTTACCCGTGTGAGAGAATAATTGTATATTCAGACTCTTATACGTAAAAATGAAAATGTCTTGAAAAATGACGTAAAACTAAAACAAGTTTGTAAAAGGCACAAAATCAATTCTTCCGCCTTAAAAATTGTGCTTTGTTATTGATCTTCTTTAATTCGTACAGTAGTTGCTAAATAAGGGTAGGTTTCAACAAATTTTTAGCAATTTCTAATTGGACTAACCATCCATCAGAACTTCTAACCAAACGAGCTACCTTTTCTCAATATTTACCAATTGATATGAATTCGATTGGAAAAAAACTAGGTACAGACGGAATTACATGCGATTGGTAATTCTTTGATAGTCCGTCACTTATTAAAGTACATGCTATATATTTCTCGATCGATTTGTAAAATTAAGATTAAGCTAACAAATAATAAATATTTCAACAAATATATACATGAATGTTTGAGCAGAAGATATGAAAAGAGAATAAATTTTAGTTTGTAGAAAGGTTTGATTTGTCTGCAGTACAATAGACTTAAGTATATTTTTTGTTAAGATATGAGTAAAGAAACAAAATATGACGGGAAATAGGTACAAACTAAAAAAATACTATAGGAAGTTGCAAACTAAAGCTAGTTGTTTAGTGTTGACTGAGCATTAATTCAGACAAAGGTATATATAGTTTTTACTTTATCTACGTATATACTAAAAAGTTCCGATAGTTAATCCCTTGTGCTTATTTTTGTTAACTACTTTTTCTACAATTCTTCAACTAGATCATGACACAAATAGCCTTATATTGGTACAAAAGCATTAGCTAATGTTTCTCATTTTCGATCTAATTAGGCAACTTTACTACATGCGCCAAATTTAGCTTTGTAATCACTCCAAAGTTGATCAACCGTCTTTTCCAGCAAGTCAACAAATTAGAAAATTGATGTTAAGTTCATGAGAACTTTCCAGAAAATGCACACATTGTTGAGAGAAAATGTTAACTGACTGAGAGAAGAGGAGAACATCGGAGAAATGAGAAAAATATCTTGTGTATTGATCAATTGGACAGTTAGCACCTATATATACAAGTGGACAACTTATATACAGCTCACTTATGCACACCTCATCATTCTGACTAACCGACTAGCTAATTTGATCATTAAGCTGTTAGACTATTCTTCTAACTAACTAACTGTTAACTACTACACTAAATGCACAGCTGACTTGCAGTGCATAAATACTCTACACACAACCGTTCAAGGCACATCAACACATGTGCTTAATTCCCTCACAATTGATGATTATAGGCCATTGCACATCTTTTTGTTAATTAGGTTCCGCCACAAATCCATTTCTCAAATTGTTGCAGTAATCAAGAAATTGACCAGTCACGTCGGCCTGATTGACCCAGTGACTTAGTCCAAAATCAGCTTTGAACCCTTCTAAATCAGCTTTGAACCCTTCAATTAATCTGAATTCCCACCATAATACTCAGGTGATCTCTCACCTGATATCCCCATAAACACCTTTAATTAACTGCACTGCACCATTGCTTGTCCATGACATAAAACACATGTTACTGCTCTATTACTTGTTTTTATGTACTTGTATTTGAGCCTAAGACAACAGTCCAACTCCTAGTCCTAGAAAGAAAGAAAAAAAAAGAGTCCAATTCCTCTTTCTCCATGGGGTTAATTTATCCAATCATATCATACGTGCAATTGTTAAATTAAAGTATTCATGACATGAAAGGAAATAGAGTTGGTTAGTCTTAATTTGTGTGATAAATACTTTTGTTACTCCCTTTCTCCATCTTTACTTGTCTATATTTGTCTTTGCATAATGCTTGAGAAATAAAAAATAAAAGAATAATTTTATTATATCACCCCTATTAATTACTTCATCCGTTCACTTTTACATGTCATTTTTTGCTTTATGAAAGTCAAGTTGACTAATTTTCAAAACTAAATTGAGTTAGATTAATTCAATATTTTAAATTTTAAATTTGGATGTTCTAAAACTATACGAAAAATGTTATAAGTTACAATCCTTCTCTTATTAATATGACGAAAAAATATATCTTAAACTGTTGATCAAAATCCATGTAATTTGACTTTTGACGAGGAAAATGTGACAAGTAAAAGTGAACAGAGAGAAATGAATAATATTTAATAATAAAGATAAAATAAACACAAGATGATAAATTATCTCTTGATTTTTCAAATCGGACAACTAACTATGGACGGAGAGATATGTTATATAAGAAAATTTGTATATGATCGACTAAAGAAAAGGAGAAACCCTAACTACACTCTTTTCAATTAGACGCTTGATTATGATTTCTTAAAGGAGTTTGACAAGTGAAAAGCCAATCGTTTCCCTCACTGTTACTAAAAACCCCATTATCTCAATACAGAAAGGATTTCACTTTGTGTATTTCAAATTTATACGGTTGAAACTTTTGTCCTTTTATTGCGGGAGAGTTAGATAATACATGTAATGCTATTTTGTAAGGGATTTTGATCTGACTAGTATGCAAATAGTTTTAACCTGTTGCTTTCAAGGTTCCACAACACTTCAAAAAACGTAAACTCATGGGTCATGGCTGAAAATTTTGGTTTTTGCATAAAAATAATTGTCCAATAAATAACTTCGAGAGGAAAAGAGAATGAGGATTTTACATGTTGTGTAACAGGCGACGCCTTTCAAAGTCATGTTGTTAGAGCGGTTACAAGACGGTGAATTACTAATTGGTTGCTACACCATTCAAAGTGGTTGTTTCAAGGAATAATTCCAGAGTGTATTTGGACATATTAATAGCCTGTTTGGCCAAACTTATTTTTCCCTAAAAGTGCTTATTTTTTCTTAAAAGTGCTTATTTTTTAAAAATTGAGGTGTTTGGCCAAGCTTATGGAAGAAAATAAGTGCTTCTGGGGAGTAAAAAAAGCAGTTTTTTATAAGCTAAAAAAAGTAACTTCTCTCCAAAAGCACTTTTGAAAAAAGCACTTATGAGAAAAATATACTTAAAAACACTTTTAAAAGCTTGACCAAACACTAATTGTTGCTCAAAAGTGATTTTTTAATTGTATTGGTCAAACACAAATTGCTTCTCACCAAAAGTACTTTTTTGAAAAGTACTTTTAAAAAAAGCACTTCTGAAAATAAGCTGATTTTAGAAGCTTGGTCAAATTCATCAAATGGATGTGAAGACAGCCTTCTTAAATGGAGAATTGGAGGAAGAGATCTACATGGATCAACCCAAAGGGTTTGTAGTTCCTGGAAAAGAAAAGAAGGTATGTCGACTTGTTAAGTCACTTTATGGACTAAAACAAGCGCCCAAACAATGGCATGCAAAATTTGACCAAACAATGTTGGCAAATGGATTTAAGATCAATGAGTGTGATAAATGTGTTTACATTAAGAACACTCCAAATCATGTTGTCATTGTTTGCTTGTATGTTGATGATATGTTGATAATGAGTAAAGACATTTCCGACATAAATGCTACTAAGCATATGCTTGCTAGCAAATTTGATATGAAAGACTTAGGAGTTGCAGATCTGATTTTAGGAATTAAAATTCACAGAACTCCTCAAGGTCTAGCTTTGTCTCAGACTCACTATATCAACATGGTATTGGAATGCATTTGCCTGTCTTTGCTTCTAATAAACCTCAGTCCATGACAGATGAGGATTGGGAATTTGAGCACTTGCAGGTTTGTGGCTATATTAGACAATGGGTTGAAGATAATGTTAGAAATCATATTGTAAATGAGACACATGCCAGAAGTTTATGGGACAAGCTCGAGACACTGTATGCTTCGAAGACTGGTAATAACAAGTTGTTCCTGTTGAAACAGTTGATGAATATCAGGTACAAAGAGGGCAGTCCTATTTCCGATCATATTAATGATTTTCAGGGTGTCCTTGACCAGCTGTCCGGAATGGGTGTAAAGTTTGATGAAGAAATTCAGGGACTTTGGCTTCTTAATACTCTGCCAGACTCTTGGGAAACTCTTCGAGTTTCTTTGACTAATTCTGCTCCCAGTGGTGTTGTAACTATGGAATATGCTAAGAGTGGTGTCTTAAATGAAGAGATGAGAAGAAGATCTCAGGCCTCATCTTCTTTGGCTTCACACTCCGATGTTTTGGTTACTGAAGATAGGGGGAGAAACAAGTCCAGAGGTACGAATGACAGAGGTACAAGTAGAAACAAATCCAAGTCCAAATACAAGAATATTACATGTGACTATTGCCACAAGAATGAGCATATCATGAAATATTGTTACAAGCATAAAAGAGATATGAGACGACAAAAGAAAGAAGGCGATAATGAGAATCGTGTTGCTGTTGTTGCTAATGATGATCTTCTTGTTGCTTGTGGTGAAAATGCCATTAATCTTGTTCGTGATGAGTCTAGCTGGTTTGTGGATTCTGGTGCTACTTCTCATATCACGCCCAAGAAGGAATTATTTTCTTCTTATACTCCTGGTAATTTTGGGATGTTGAAAATGGGCAATAATGATGAGGTTGAAGTACTTGGCATTGGCACAGTTTGTTTGGAAAGTAATAATGGTTCCAAACTTGTTCTCAATAATGTCAAGCATGCTCCAGATGTTTGCCTGAATTTGATTTCTGTAGGGAACCTTGATGATGAGGGTTATATTAACACCCTTGGTGCTGGCCAGTGGAAGCTTACTAGAGGTTCAATGGTTGTGGCTCGTGGTGACAAGTTGTCTAACTTGTATGTATTTCAGGGCTCCACTTCTAGAGGCTCAGTAAACTTGGTGGAGAATGATACTTCATCAGAGTTATGGCATAGAAGGCTGAGTCATATGAGTGAGAGGGGGATTGACAGTTTGGCTAAGAAAAATTTGCTTTCTGGCGTGAAACAAGCAAAATTGAAGAGATGTGTTCATTGCTTAGCCGGAAAACAGAAAAGAGTTTCTTTTCAAAGTCACCCGCCTTCAAGAAAGCTTGATTTGCTGGAGTTGGTACATTCTGATTTGTGTGGTCCTTTTAAGGTAAGGTCTCATGGTGGTGCACTTTACTTTGTGACTTTTATTGATGATCATTCTCACAAGCTCTGGGTATTTCCTTTGAAGTCCAAGGATCAAGTACTTGATGTGTTCAAGGGTTTTTAGGCCTTGGTTGTGTAACACCCCATACTTTTTGTCACACCCCGAGTCCCCACGAGGCGTGATTGGCACCCGAAGCCGAGGAGGCTCGAGAGAACCAATCTTTGCTCAAGTACTCTTATATGTACGATTGCGTATGCATCTCATTTTATATCATGTAATTAAGTATCAAAGGCGAAACTCGTGATAACATATGCAATATAAAAAAACTTTGGCCGTTAGGGCCATTGCGTCAAAATGAACATACATCCTTTACTTTCATCTCCCCACATATGTCTACAAAGCCTCTACAGATACATGACCATGTCTATACAATATTTACAAAATGCCAACATTTAATGAACACATATGACTTGGGAAGCCCCGAAGCAATTGGAGCTCACCAATACTCTGCAAATGGTCCGCAACCTACTGACGAGGTCTACTAATTCCTGCACCTGCAACATGTAAGGTAAGTCCCCAAGAGGGGTCAGTACGAAAAATGTACTGAGTATGTAAGGCCTTAGGAAAATGACATCAATGCATCAATACATAAGAATTTCAATGGAAATAATTATAAGAAAAACTCTATGTGCGGACTTATGTACCTTTCTTTCTTTATGACTATCTCCAAGGATTCGTGCATAATAACAACAACCATGAAATCAATATAAGAGAAATAACAATGTGAATAAACTCTTTTTCTGTATGTGGGAAACCATGTACATTACGTTTATTATTTTCCTTACTTACCTTCGTCATCTTTATTAGTCGTTCACCTTATTGGTGGGTTATTATGATCATCCACTTTTTGGTGGGCATCCACTTTATTGTGGGTAGTCATCCACCCTTGGGTGGGCATCCACTTTATTGTGGGTAGTCATCCACTCTTGGTGGGCATCCACTTTGTTGTGGGTAGTCATCCACTCTTGGTGGGCATCCACTTTGTTGTGGGTAGTCATCTACTCTTGGTGGGCATCCACTTTGTTGTGGGTCAACATTACATACATTGGTTCCTTTACTTCATTACTTTGAGATTAGTACATTTGCTTGTGGGAGATTGATTCATTCATTTATGAGAGGTTGATAAATTCACTTGCCATAGCATTATTTGAACACAACATCTTGGAACCATTGGAACAATAGTCAATGCATAAGAGACATACGTATAACTCCTATTGGAACTTTGGATCATGACACTAATTGAAACACACCAATATGATTTACCTTACTCTTATACTTCATGAGATTAACACCTTAACTAAGCACGCACTTACATGCACATCTCACTTCACTCCTTAACCTAATGAGATTGACAATTTCACTTATGAGGAATAATTATACTAACTTGCACGTCACCTCTCTTATTACTCTTACGAGATTGGTACTATTACTTATAAACAATAGGCACAAGGATAATCATCATACTATAGGACTTTGGAACAAGACATGATTGGAATCATGCTATTCAAACTAAACAAGCTCTTTTTACCTCATTACTCTCGTTGAGATAGTTCTCTTAGAATCTACCACGTTATGACATCTTTGGAACTTCAGTCAATGAATAAAAGATAAGGGAATCATCATTCGTCTAAGAATAAGGCACATATGAATAACAATATACGTCACCCTGAATTGAGATACTTCAAACCTCCCGGAATTGGAAACAAGCCCAATGTCAATAGAAGCAATATGTTGTAGAAGAATACGGAAAGAGCAACCTTACATACCTTGGATTCGCAATACGAATATATAATCCTAGGGGTGCATACAATAGTCCTGCTCCTTCTTTATGTGTCACTCTACAACACAAATGCATAACGAAGTTCACATTAACCACCAATTACTTTACAAATGCATAAAATAACCATAAGTCACATGTTTAGCTTTAACATGCCATTTCCCCCTTGACAAAACCATTGATAAAATCATTATTCCAAAAATCCTCCAATATTCCCAACATTGAACAATACATGATAATCAATACATTCCACCACAACAATTCCCCTTTACACTTTCTTATCCACACCACATCACAAACAATCCATCAATTCACTTTAATACACTTCATAGCACAAATCGGCCAAAATCCCACAATTTGCACTTATAGAAAAATAACAAATTTAATAACAAAATAACACCATAGATGTTCTTATTTTGTCCATACCATGATCTTTCATCAAAGGCACAAGTCATAATTCAAGCTATAATCCCATGGATAACACATCTCTTTCACAAAACCAAAAGTGCCATGTCCAACCTTTCCAACCATAACCAACATGATATAAATATTTTCTCATGCTTCTAATATGTTAAAGTACAATAATAATCACTTACCCAAGCTTGGAAGGTGGTGATCTTGCTCCAAAAGTTGGCTTTGAGCTCTAGGGTTTGAAGTTGAGAGAAAAGGCTTTTGGGAAATTTCTAGAAAATACAAGAAAAGCATGTGTGTAGTTGTGGATTAAAATTCTGATTTTTCCATGCTTATATAGGCCCTCAAGTCTTATAATTATCCCCACTTGGTCAATAATTGAGTGCCTTCTTTGGGTCAAACAAGAATGGATCATTTCCTTCTTGTTGGGTCATGTATCCATGCTAATATTTGGGCCTCATTTGAGCCCAATGGAACAAAATTAATTTAGCCCAACTAATTACATGTATAATACCCCCACAATCTCATGTTTAAATAATTCCATAATGTCACGACATTATGCTCTTGCGAGATGCTCATTTGTCGCCTCGATCGCAAACATAGGAATTCTAGTCGCCTTTGGCTTCCTTGGACATTTTGGATCACTATTCACATTTCATGATTTGGTCATGTAGAAGTATGTAGGAGTATATTGAAGTGTTTGAAGCTTTAACAATGCTCAAATAACTCCAAAGAACCCAAAGAACCAAAAGAAACCATCCAAGAAGCGTCGTAGAATTGCGTTGCGAAACGAGCTCGGGGAGGCAAAATGTTTGTGCCTTGCGCCACTGCTGCAAAACAAGGCAGTGGCGCAAGTTTGGAGACCCCTCTGAATCAGGTGGCTTGCGCCACACCCCCTGAAACAGGGTAGTGGCGCAAGTTTTGATGCTTTGCTGAATTTTTCGGCCATTTTTCCAACACTTGCGTATCGTCCAATACCTTATAAAAACACTACAAAATCCTTACTTAGTGATCTTAATCATCAAGTAAACATGACTCTAAGTCACCAAATGAGGTTAGAATGTGTACGAGGTACTACACAAATTCTCCACGAAACCACCAAACACTTCCTATGAAAGGCTAGTCACATGTTCAAGGCGAAATTTCATTTTTTCTCATCTTTAACATTACCAAATACATACGTATAACTCGCAGAACCGAAGTAAGCATTATTCAATGTCATCAAGTAGGGTTGGGAAGGTACGGGGTGTTACACTTTTCTAACCTCACTTGATACCTTGGGATCATACCTACATAGGTGTTGAGATGCCATGCATATGTGTTTTATAGTGTCATTGGTGAAACATTTGATATCAGACTTAACATGTGCGATTAGATCTTCGTAGGAAGTGTGTTGTGATTTCGTGGAGCATTTGGGTAAGAACTCGTACATATTCTAACCTTATTTGGTAACTTTAAGTCATGTTTACTTTATGGTTAAGATCACTAAGTAAGTATTTTGTAGTGTTTTGATAAAGGATTGGGCGATACGTAAACATTGGATAAGTGGCCGAAAATTTCAGCAAAGTGCTGAAACTTGCGCCACTACCCTGTTTCAGGGGTGTGGTGCAAGCCACCAGCCTGCAGAAAATTCAGAGAAGGCCCAAAACTTGCACCACTACCCTGTTTCAGGGGGTGTGGCGCAAGGCACAACAATTGTGCCCTTCCGGAGTCGTTTTGTAATGCAATTCTACGACGATTTCTAAATGGTTTCTTATGGTTCTTTGGAGTTATTTGAGCATTGTTAAAGCTTCAAACACTTCAATACACTTCTACATACTCCTACATGATCAAATCATGAAATGTGAATAGTGATCCAAAAATGTCCAATGAAACCAAGGGCGACTAGAATGCCTATTTTTGCGATCGAAAGGACGAATGAGAATCTTTTAAGAGAATGTTGTCGTGACATTATGAAATTATGTAAACATGAGATATATGGTGAATAATACATGAAATGTGAAGGATTACATGGATATGTGTTATTGGGCCCAAAATTAGGGCCCAAAATGGAACAAAAGATAAGGCCCAAAGGCAAAATGACCCATTCTTCCAATATTTGACCAAGTAAACATATCAATTAATGCCAAGTGTGTCTAAGGATGACTTGGGGTCTATATAAAGGCCCCAAGATCAGATTTTATTGTCCAAAAACTCTCATGCCTTTGTGATATTTTCTCACATATTTCTTTACTCTTCCAAACCCTAAAGCAAATAATTTCTTTGGACTCTTTGGACAAGATCAACATATGCCAAGCTTTGGTAAGTGTTTATTCTCATGGATTAACATATATATGCATGAGAGATTATGTATATTATGCTAGTTGTGTTGGCAAGGTGATGAATAGTGTATTTTTGCCTTTGGTGAAAGATATGTCATCTTGGTAATTTGAACTTGAATTAGGCCTTGTGCCTTTGATGAAAAAGCATGGTATGGACAAAATATGAATATGTATGGTGTTATTTTTGGTATTAAACTTGCTCTTGTCTCCAAGTGGAAATTGTGGGATTTTGGCCGATATGTGTTATGAGTTGTATTAAGGTACTTTGATGGATGATTTGTGATGTGTTATGGATAAGAAAGTGTAAAGGAGAAGTATTGTGGTGAAATGTATTGATTTTCATGTATTGGTCAATGTTGGGAATATTATGGAATTTTTGGAATAATAGTATGATCAATGGTTTTGTTAAGGGGAAATGACATGTTTAAAGGCAAACATGTAACTCATTGACATTGTATGCATTTGTAGCATAATTGGTGGTTAATGTGAATTCCGTATTGTATTTATGTTGTAGAGTGATACATAAAGAAGGAGCGGGCTTATTGTATACGCATCTAAGGTTGTATATTCGTATTGCGAATCCAAGGTATGTAAGGTTACTAGTCCATATTTTTCTACGACAAATAGTGTCCATATTGACATGTCACTAGTCCTATCCCGAAATGTCCTAAGGTATTCCATATCCGGTTAGCAATGGTCATTGTTATAAATTTCCTACTCTTTGATCATTTGTGAATCTCATGTTTCATCTTCATGGTTAATATTCCAAAAGCTCGAATAAAGTTATGTTCCAATGTTTCAATAGTGACTATACTTGTGTCTCTTGTTCATGGATTATTGTCCAATGGTTCCAATGGTATCATGGTGCTAGTAATGTTATATTTCTCATTGATATTTATTCACATGTCCTTCACTCATTGGTCAATGATTCAAAGCTTCCAACAATGTTGTGTTCCAAAGTTCCAAAGTGATGTTATGACTATCAAAGTATCAATCTCAAAGTAATGAACAAAGTAATGCAAATGTGGTCAATGATCAAGTACGGGTGGTAAGTCTAGGGGCGTAAGCCTAGCTCGACTCGATCCCGAGATATGGATTTATGGGTGAAAAGTCTAGGGGCGTAAGCCTAGCTCGACTCGATCCCGATGCATTGATGTATGGGTGGCAAGTCTAGGGGCATAAGCCTAGCTCGACTCGATCCCAACACAATGACATAATATGAAAGACCCACTGATCAGTCGGGGCCCGGGTACATTGTGATATATGTGATAACAAATGAGTATTGAATGTAAAGAAAGCAATGAAAGTAATGAAAACAATCCACATGGTGACTTACTCATATTGTCTATTCATTTGTATTGAGTTCATTAGTATGTTCATGTGTTACAAAGTTTCATTTGAGCCTTACATACTCAGTACTTATTTCGTACTGACCCCTCTTGGGGAATTTACCTTACTTGCTGCAGGCTCAGGTCCCAGTAGGCCTCCTCAGTATATTGCCAGTGTTAGCGGTTCTTTGGTGAGCTCCAGCTCATTCGGGGCTTCTCCGAGTCAGAGTGTATATATGTTTTGGTATTGTACATAATGTGTAAAGCGGGGACTTGTCCCGACTTATGTTTCATTTTGGTCAATGCTCTTGTTAAAGGCTTTTGTAGATGGATGTGGGTGTATCAATGTAAAAGACATATGTTGTTTTGACTGGATAGCCTCAACGGCCAAGTTTCATATGTATGTATCATTATGTCCCATGTTTTCCTTTATTTGTCCTTCGTATTCTTATGCAATGGTGGTTATGATTATGATATGCATATGATTGAACATAGGCCAAGGTTGGTTCTCTCGGGCCTTATCGGCTATGGGTGACAATCATGTCTCGATGGGATTCGGGGCGTGACAAACGTGGTATCAGAGCCAGGTTGTTCTAAGGGTGTCTACAAACCCGTGTCTGAGTAGAGTCTTACTTATCGATGTGTTGTGCACCACATTTATAAGTAGGAGGCTACGGGACATTTAGGATGTTGTTTCTTTCCTTCATTCTAGATCGTGCAATAGAGCCAATGTTGTCAGTTGCATTGTATCTGATCTTGGTAATTGTTTTTCTTTGGTATAGTCAAAATGCCGAACACTAGAAGAGGAAGAGGAAAAGGTAAAAGTAAGCGGATAGATAAAATTGCTGGAGAGGGAACAAGTAGACCACCACCTGAACAAGTTGATCAAGGTGGGGCTGAAACTGTGTTTGCAACGCGAGCTTCTTCTACTTCTTCAGCTCCAGAAGAGCCGAGAAGAAGGGAAGTGCCCGTGGAACCACCGACGAATGCCACAGACCAGGATCTTAGGAATGTTGTACATATGTTGACACAGTTAGTGGCGACACAAAGCCAGGGAAGAGCTGGTGCAATGGCACATGATGATGATGCGACTAGAGTAGCAAGTCGCAGAACACAAGATTTCCTCAAATTAGACCCTCCTATCTTCACAGGGGCAGATCCAAAAGCAGATCCACAGGACTTCGTGGATCAAATTCAAAGGGCATTAGAAGTTATGCATGTGACAGGGATAGAAACAGTGGAACTTGCTGCATATAGATTGAAAGGAGAAGCAATATTGTGGTATGAGGATTGGAAGAAATCCCGTGATATGGATGCAACCCCACCTACTTGGGAAGAGTTTAAAGTGGCTTTTCTTGATCATTACTTGCCCTATGAGATCCGTGAGGCACGTGCGGATCAGTTCCTAAATCTCCGTCAAGGAAATTTGAGCGTCAGGGAATATAGCTTGCAATTTAATTCCTTGGCTCGATATGAGCCAAATGTTGTGGCTACGATGACAGACAGGGTCCATAGATACGTGGACAGACTAGAGCCATACTTGGTGAGAGATTGCACTATTGCGGCCTTGAATAGGGACATGGATATTGCTCGAATACAAGCCTTCGCCCAGAAAATGGAAGATCAAAGACAGAGACGAAGGGTACATGAATTTGATAGGGGACAGTCCAAAAGGCCTAGAACTATGGGACCACCTATGATGTCCCAAGAAGGATCTAGGCCCCGCATGTTTCCTAGACCACCTAGACCGTCGTTCTCTTATTCCACAGGTGGTGCTTATTCGCAGTCTCGAGGGTTTAAAGGTGGTTCAGCTGGGCAAAGTAGTGGGGTTCATGGATCACAAGCAGCAGGTTTCCCTCATCAGCAGTGTCAGCACTGCGGGCGTATGCACACAGGTACATGTCGGACAGGGATGAATGTCTGCTTTTGGTGTTGTATGCCGGGACATATAGCTAGAGAATGTCCACAACGGAGCATGGGTGGTATAGCACAACCAGCTAGGTCGGCTGTTGCATCTTCAACATCGGTTCCTTCACAGGGCCGAGGGGTGCAGCCTATTGGTCGAGGTAGAGGTGCCAGAGGAGGAGCCAGTACTAGCAGGGTCCAGAATCGCACTTATGCTTTGGTGGACCGCCAGAATTCAGAGGCTTCCCCTGATGTTGTCACAGGTACATTATCCATATTCTCACATAATGTTTATGCACTAATTGACCCAGGTTCTACATTTTCCTATGTTACTCCATTGGTTGCTGCGAAATTTGCAAAGGCACCGGAATTATTAATTAAGTCAATTGAAGTGTCTACACCGGTTGGTGAATATATTATTGCAAAGAGAGTGTATCGTAACTGTGTGGTAACAGTGTGTGAACATGATACGTTGGCCGATCTCATTGAATTGGACATGGTGGATTTTGATGTAATTATGGGAATGGATTGGTTGGCTTCGTGTTATGCTACGGTAGATTACCGGGCCAAGAAGGTACAATTTTGTTTTCCACAGGAAAATGTTCTAGAATGGCAGGGTAAGGTAGGGGCACCACGAGGAAGATTTATTTCCTATTTGAAAGCAAGAAAAATGATTGCCAAGGGATACATATGTCATTTGGTACGAGTGAAAGATAATGATGTGGAACCATTAACTCCACAGTCAGTACCGGTAGTCAATGACTTTCTTGATGTATTTCCAGAGGATCTTCCAGGTTTACCCCCAGAATGAGAAGTGGAATTCGGCATTGATGTGATTCCAGGCACTCAGCCTATTTCTATCCCTCCATATAAAATGGCTCCAGCGGAACTGCGTGAATTGAAGGAGCAGTTGAAAGATTTGTTGGACAAGGCCTTCATTAGGCCTAGTATGTCCCCGTGGGGCGCGCCGGTATTATTCATACACAAGAAAGAGGGCACATTGAGGATGTGCATTGACTACCGACAGTTGAATAAAGTAACGATCAAGAACAAATATCCCCTTCCTCGCATTTATGATTTATTTGATCAGTTACAGGGTGCCAAATGTTTTTCAAAAATTGACTTGAGGTCGGGTTACCATCAAGTCAGAGTTAGAGAAGAAGATGTGCCCAAGACTTCTTTTCGAACACGGTATGGTCATTATGAATTTTTAGTTATGTCCTTTGGGCTAACAAATGCACCGGTTGTGTTCATGGATTTGATGAATAGGGTGTTTAAGCCATTTTTGGACGTGTTCATCACGGTATTTATAGATGACATCCTAGTTTATTCAAGATTACCGGAGGACCATGCTAATCACTTACGACAAGTGTTACAGATTCTTCGTGAACGGAAGTTGTATGCAAAGTTTTCCAAATGTGAGTTTTGGTTGAAATCAGTTGCGTTCTTAGATCACATTGTATCAGATGAAGGGATCCAGGTTGATGCACAGAAGATAGAAGCAGTGAAAAACTGGCTGAGACCTACGACACCCACAGAGATTCGCAGTTTTCTAGGTTTGGCAGGTTATTGCCGAAGATTTGTAGAAGGGTTTGCTTCTATTGCGGCACCATTGACAAAGTTAACTCACAAGGCAATTAAATTTCAATGGAATGATGCATGTGAAAGAGGTTTCCAAAAATTGAAAGATAAGTTGACGTCCACACCAGTGTTAGTACTTCCCGAAGGCACGAAAGGCTATGCAGTTGTCACACCCCGAGTCCCCACGAGGTGTGATTGGCACCCGAAGCCGATGAGGCTCGAGAGAACCAATCTTTGCTCAAGTACTCTTATATGTACGATTGCGTATGCATCTCATGTTATATCATGTAATTAAATATCAAAGGCAGAACTCTTGATAACATATGCAATACATAAAACGTTGGCCGTTAGGGCCATTGCGTCAAAATGAACATACATCCTTTACTTTCATCTCCCCACATACGTCTACAAAGCCTCTACAGATACATGACCATGTCTATACAATATTTACAAAATGTCAACATTTAATGAACACATGTGACTTGGGAAGCCCCGAAGCAAATGGGAGCTCACCAATACTCTGGAATTGGTCCGCAACCTACTGACGAGGTCTACTAATTTCTGCACCTGCAACATGTAAGGTAAGTCCCCAAGAGGGGTCAGTACGAAAAATGTACTGCGTATGTAAGGCCTTAGGAAAATGACATCAATGCGTCAATACATAAGAGTTTCAATGGAAATAATTATAAGAAAAACTCTATGTGCGGACTTATGTACCTTCCTTTCTTTATGACTATCTCCAAGGATTCGCACATAATAACAACAACCATGAAATCAATATAAGAGAAATAGCAATGTGAATAAACTCTTTTTCTGTATGTGGGAAACCATGTACATTACGTTTATTATTTTCCTTACTTACCTTCGCCATCTTTATTAGTCGTCCACCTTATTAGTGGGTTATTATGATCATCCACCTTTAGGTGGGCATCCACTTTATTGTGGGTAGTCATCCACCCTTGGGTGGGCATCCACTTTATTGTGGGTAGTCATCCACTCTTGGTGGGCATCCACTTTGTTGTGGGTAGTCATCCACTCTTGGTGGGCATCCACTTTATTGTGGGTCAACATTACATAACATTGCTTCCTTTACTTCATTACTTTGAGATTAGTACATTTGCTTGTGGGAGATTGATTCATTCACTTGAGAGAGATTGATACATTGAGGATCATGACATGATTTGAAAGCTTTAGAACATAACATTATTTGAACCTTGGAACCATGAGTCATAATTATGTAACACATGAATAATAATAAATCAAGACTAAGGTACATATGATTAGCACTAGATGATAACGTGAAAAGAGATGCCTTAGGACCTTATTGAAACACACAACTATGTCACTCTTTGACTTCATGAGATTCGCACCTTAACTAGTGAGGGATAGATATCGTAGCTCGCACTTCATCTCCTTCACTATTCCTATGAGATCTTATATAAGTAAGCATGATACCGGGCCTCCACCTTTGGTGGGCTATAATGAATAACATAGCATAATCTTGGGACTATTCCCTCTTGAACTTATACCCTTTAGAATGTGATCCATACTCAATGAAACGTAAAGCAACCATGCGTATTACTCCTTTCTAATCTAACACCCTTTACATAATTATGAGAATGACACGTTAAAGATCATGACATTAAAGCACACACTTATATACACATCCCCTTCACTCCTTTACCTCATGAGATTGACATCTTCACTAATGAGGAATAATTATACTAACTTGCACATCACCTCTCTTATTAACTTATAAATAATAGGCACAAGGATAACCATCATACTATAGGGCTTTGGAACAAGACATGATTGGAATCATGCTATTCAACTAAACAAGCTCTCCTTACCTCATTACTCTCATTGAGGTAGTTCTCTTAGAATCTACAATGTTATGACATCTTAAGAACTTCCGTCCATAAATAAGAACTAAGTGGGTCATGATTCGTCTAGGAGTAAAACACATATGAATAACAATATATCAACCTTAGTTGGAATACTATAGAACCCCCTTGGAATAGTACACTTTTGGAGCCTTAGGATAATGATCACTAAATACGATACATGTGGATGTCAACTATTCACCAACTTGAGATGCAATACCTTAGAACATTTGACATGTTAGCCAATGACCATGAGTCAACCAATGGGCATGAGTCATCTAATTCACCATTGACCAATGAGTAAGGGACATATGAGTAACTCTAGTCAACTGTCGAATATGGAATACCTTAGAGTATTTCGGAATCGAATGAGTACCATGACAATGTGAACAACATATGTTGCAGAAGGAAATAGAAGAATAACCTTACATACCTTGGATTCGTAATACGAATATATAATCCTAGGGGTGCATACAATAGTCCCGCTCCTTCTTTATGTGTCACTCTACAACACAAATGCATAACGAAATTCACATTACCCACCAATTATTTTTCAAATGCATATAACATCAATGAATCACATATTTGCCCTTAAACATGCCACTTCCCCTTAACAAAACCATTGATGAAATTATTATTCCAAAAATTCCATAATATTCCCAACATTGGCCAATACATGATAATTGATACATTTCACCACAACACCTCTCCTTTACACTTTCTAATCCATGCCACATCACAAAGAATCCACCAAATTACCTTAATACAACTCACAACACATATCGGCCAAAATCACACATTTTCCACTTATGGACAAGAACAAGTTTAATACCAAAAATAACACCATACATGTTCCTATTTTGTCCATACCATGCTTTTTCATCAAAGGCACAAGGCCTAATTCAAGTTCAAATCACCAAGATAGTATATCTTATACCAAAAGCAAAATACACTATTCACCACCTTGCCAACACCACTAGCATAATATACATAATCTCCCATGCATATAATATGTTAATACATGAGGATAAATACTTACCAAGGCTTGGAATATGTTGATCTTGTCCAAGGAGTCCAAAGGAATTATTTGCCTTAGGGTTTGGAAAAGAAAGAAATGTTTAAGAAAATATCCAAAAGTTATGAGAGGTTTTTGATGATAAAATCTGATGTTGGGGACTTTATATAGACCCAAGGTCATCCTTAGCCACATGTGACATTAATTGATATGTTCAATTGGTCAAATATTGGAAGAGTGGATCACTTTGCCTTTGGGCCCATGTATTTTATTCCATTTTGGGCCTCAAATTGGGCCCAATAACACATATCCATGCAACCCATCAAATTTCATGTATTAATTACCATATATCTCATGTTTACATAATTTCATAATGTCACGACATTATTCTCTTACAAGATTCTCATTCGTCGCCTCGATCGCAAAAATTGGAATTCTAGTCGCCCTTGGCTTCATTGGACATTTTGGATCACTATTCATATTTCATGATTTGATCATGTAGGAGTATGTAGGAGTATATTGAAGTGTTTGAAGCTTTAACAATGCTCAAAGAACTCCAAATAACCAAAAGAAACCATCCAAGAATCGTTGTAGAAGTACGTTCCAAAACGAGTCCGGAAAGGCACATTTGTTGTGCCTTGCGCCACTGCTGAAAAGAAAGGCAGTGGCGCAAGAAATAACTGCCCTCTGAATCAGTGGCTTGCGCCACACCCCCTGAAACAGGGTAGTAGTGCAAGTTTTGATGCTTTGCTGAATTTTTCGGCCATTTTTCCAACACTTGCGTATCGTCCAATACCTTATCAAAATACGACAAAATACTTACTTAGTGATCTTAATCATCAAGTAAACATGACTCTAAGTCACCAAATGAGGTTAGAATGTGTACGAGGTACTACACAAATGCTCCACGAAACCACCAAACACTTTCTATGAAAAGGCTAGTCACATGTACAAGGCCAAATTTCAATTTTTCTCATCTTTACATTATCAAATACATACCTATAACTCTCGACACCTAAGTAAACATTATTCAATGTCATCAAGTAGGATTGGGAAGGTACGGGGTGTTACAGCAGTGTATTGTGATGCTTTCGGGATTAGTCTTGGATGTGTGTTGATGCAGCTTGGTCGGGTGATAGCATATGCCTCACGACAGTTGCGGCCACATGAGAAAAACTATCCCACACATGATCTTGAATTGGCAGCGGTAGTTTTTGCTTTGAAGATATGGCGTCATTATTTGTATGGGGTCCATGTTGACATCTATACGGATCACAAAAGCTTGCAATATCTTTTTAAGCAAAAGGAACTCAATTTGAGGCAACGTAGGTGGTTAGAGCTTTTAAAAGATTATGACATTGATATTCTTTATCACCCAGGCAAAGCAAATGTAGTAGCCGATGCATTGAGCCGTAAGGCAGTCGAAAGCACTAGTGGTCAGTTGAATGAAAAGCGTGAGATAATCAAAGATTTGAATCAATTAGCCAGCTTGGGAGTTCGCCTTATTGAAACCTCCGATGATAGAGTTATGGTGCAAAATGCAGCAGAATCCTCCCTGATAGCTGAAGTGAAAGAGAAGCAATTTGCAGATTCTATTTTATTGCAGCTAAAGGAACATGTGCAGCAGAATTTGACCAAGGCATTTGATATTACACCGGAAGGGGTGCTTCAATGTCAAGGAAGAATATGTGTACCGGGTGTAGATCAGCTGAGGACACGAATAATGACAGAGGCGCACCATTCGCGCTATTCCATTCATCCGGGTGCTACTAAAATGTACCATGACTTGAAAGAAGTGTATTGGTGGGGCAACATGAAAAAGAACATTGCAGAATTTATCGCCCAGTGCCCAAATTGTCAACAAGTGAAAGTTGAACATCAGAAACCGGGAGGTTACATGCAATGTATCAATCTTCCAGTCTGGAAGTGGGATATGATTAATATGGATTTCATTACGGGTTTGCCTCGTACATTGCGGAAGTTTGATTCTATATGGGTCATAGTGGACCGACTTACTAAATCAGCGCATTTTCTACCGATCAAGACGACCTATACAGCTGAGGATTATGCGAAGTTGTATGTGAAAGAGATAGTACGTTTGCATGGTATTCCACTTTCTATCATATCAGACAGAGGAGCACAGTTCACAACACACTTTTGGAAATCTTTTCAGCGGAGTTTAGGTACTCAGGTGAATTTGAGTACGGCTTTCCATCCTCAGACTGATGGACAAGCAGAACATACTATTCATACACTTGAAGATATGCTACGAGCTTGCGCATTAGAATTTCAAGGCAGTTGGGATGGCCATTTGCCTCTTATTGAATTTGCGTATAACAATAGCTATCATTCAAGTATCAAAATGGCACCTTATGAAGCCTTATATGGGAGAAAATGTAGATCACCAATTGGATGGTTTGAAGCAGGTGAAACTTCTTTACTTGGGCCAGATATTGTTCACCAAGCCATGGAGAAAGTTAAAGTGATCCAACAACGGTTACAAATGGCTCAAAGTCGTCACAAGTCATATGCCGATGTTAGAAGAAGAGGGCTTGAATTCGCCATAGGTGATTGGGTGTTTTTAAAGGTGTCATCGATGAAAGGGGTAATGCGGTTCGGAAAGAAAGGGAAATTGAGTCCACGTTACATAGGCCCCTATGAAGTTATTAGAAGATTTGGACAAGTCGCATATGAATTAGCCTTACCTCAAGAACTTTCCTATGTCTCGTATTGTTCCCGTAGAGGATGTTCAAGTTACAGAGGATCTCACTTATGAAGAGGTGCCCATTGCTATCCTAGATCGACAAGTAAAGAGATTGAGAAATAAAGACATAGCATCCGTGAAAGTCCTTTGGAGAAATCAACAAGTAGAGGAGATCACATGGGAGGCGGAAGAAATGATGAGATCCAAGTATCCCCATCTATTTCAAATGGACCAAGTAGCTCACAGTGCGGAGGTGGCACAATAATACGTAAGTATTTAAAAGCATTATGTGAATGTGTATAGGTATGTTAAAGTAAAGATGCATTTGTTGTATATAAGACAATGTTGCTAACATTCGAGGACGAATGTTCCTAAGGGGGGAAGAATGTAACACCCCGTACTTTTATAACCTCACTTGATACCTTGGTATCATACCTACATAGGTGTTGAGATGCCATGCATATGTGTTTTATAGTGTCATTGGTGAAACATTTGATATCGGACTTAACATGTGCGATTAGATCTTCATAGGTGGTGTGTTGTGATTTCGTGGAGCATTTGGGTAAGAACTCGTACATATTCTAACCTCATTTGGTGAATTTAAGTCATGTTTACTTGATGGTTAAGATCACTAAGTAAGTATTTTGTAGTGTTTTGATAAAGGATTGGACGTTACGTAAACATTGGATAAGTGGCCGAAAATTTCAGCAAAGTGCTGAAACTTGCGCCACTACCCTGTTTCAGGGGTGTGGCGCAAGCCACCAGCCTACAGAAAATTCAGAGAAGGCCCAAAACTTGCGCCACTACCCTGTTTCAGGGGGTGTGGCGCAAGGCACAACAATTGTGCCCTTCCGGAGTCGTTTTGTAATGCAATTCTACGACGATTTCTAAATGGTTTCTTATGGTTATTTGGAGTTATTTGAGCATTGTTAAAGCTTCAAACACTTCAATACACTTCTACATACTCCTACATGATCAAATCATGAAATGTGAATAGTGATCCAAAAATGTCCAATGAAACGAAGGGCTACTAGAATGCCTATTTTTGCGATCGAAAGGACGAATGAGAATATTTTAAGAGAATGTTGTCGTGACATTATGGAATTATGTAAACATGAGATATATGGTGAATAATACATGAAATGTGAGGGATTACATGGATATGTGTTATTGGGCCTAAAATTAGGGCCCAAAATGGAACAAAAGATAAGGCCCAAAGGCAAAATGACCCATTCTTCCAATATTTGACCAAGTAAACATATCAATTAATGCCAAGTGTGTCTAAGGATGACTTGGGGTCTATATAATGGCCCCAAGATCAGATTTTATTGTCCAAAAACTCTCATGCCTTTGTGATATTTTCTCACATATTTCTTTACTCTTCCAAACCCTAAAGCAAATAATTTCTTTGGACTCTTTGGACAAGATCAACATATGCCAAGCTTTGGTAAGTGTTTATTCTCATGGATTAACATATATATGCATGAGAGATTATGTATATTATGCTAGTTGTGTTGGCAAGGTGATGAATAGTGTATTTTTGCCTTTGGTGAAAGATGTGTCATCTTGGAAATTTGAACTTGAATTAGGCCTTGTGCCTTTGATGAAAAAGCATGGTATGGACAAAATATGAACATGTATGGTGTTATTTTTGGTATTAAACTTGTTCTTGTCTCCAAGTGGAAATTGTGGAATTTTGGCCGATATGTGTTATTAGTTGTATTAAGGTACTTTGATGGATGATTTGTGATGTGTTATAGATAAGAAAGTGTAAAGGAGAAGTATTGTGGTGAAATATATTGATTTTCATGTATTGGTCAATGTTGGGAATATTATGGAATTTTTGGAATAATAGTATGATCAATGGTTTTGTTAAGGGGAAATGACATGTTTAAAGGCAAACATGTAACTCATTGACATTGTATGTATTTGTAGCGTAATTGGTGGTTAATGTGAATTCCGTATTATATTTATGTTGTAGAGTGACACATAAAGAAGGAGCGGGCTTATTGTATACGCATCTAAGGTTGTATATTCGTATTGCGAATCCAAGGTATGTAAGGTTACTAGTCCGTATCTTTCTACGACAAATAGTGTCCATATTGACATGTCACTAGTCCTATCCCGAAATGTCCTAAGGTATTCCATATCCGGTTAGCAATGGTCATTGTTATAAATTTCCTACTCTTTGATCATTTGTGAATCTCATGTTTCATCTTCATGGTTAATGTTCCAAAAGCTCGAATAAAGTTATGTTCCAATGTTTCAATAGTGACTATACTTGTGTCTCTTGTTCATGGATTATTGTCCAATGGTTCCAATGGTATCATGGTGCTAGTAATGTTATATTTCTCATTGATATTTATTCACATGTCCTTCACTCATTGGTCAATGATTCAAAGCTTCCAACAATGTTGTGTTCCAAAGTTCCAAAGTGATGTTATGACTATCAAAGTATCAATCTCAAAGTAATGAACAAAGTAATGCAAATGTGGTCAATGATCAAGTACGGGTGGCAAGTCTAGGGGCGTAAGCCTAGCTCGACTCGATCCCGAGATATGGATTTATGGGTGGCAAGTCTAGGGGCGTAAGCCTAGCTCGACTCGATCCTGATGCATTGATGTATGGGTGGCAAGTCTAGGGGCATAAGCCTAGCTCGACTCGATCTCAACACAATGACATGATATGAAAGACCCACTGATCAGTCGGGGCCCGGGTACATTGTGATATATGTGATAAAAAATGAGTATTGAATGTAAAGAAAGCAATGAAAGTAATGAAAACAATCCACATGGTTCCCAAAATGCAACATGGTGACTTACTCACATTGTCTATTCATTTGTATTGAGTTCATTAGTATGTTCATGTGTTACAAAGTTTCATTTGAGCCTTACATACTCAGTACTTATTTCGTACTGACCCCTCTTGGGGAATTTACCTTACTTGCTGCAGGCGCAGGTCCCAGTAGGCCTCCTCAGTAGATTGCCAGTGTTAGTGGTTCTTTGGTGAGCTCCATCTCATTCGGGGCTTCTCCGAGTCAGAGTTTATATATGTTTTGGTATTGTACATAATATGTAAAGCAGGGACTTGTCCCGACTTATGTTTTATTTTGGTCAATGCTCTTGTTAGAGGCTTTTGTAGACGGATGTGGGTGTATCAATGTAAAAGACATATGTTGTTTTGACTGGATGGCCTCAACGGCCAAGTTTCATATGTATGTATCATTATGTCCCATGTTTTCCTTTATTCGTCCTTCGTATTCTTATGCACTGGTGGTTATGATTATGATATGCATATGATTGAACATAGGCCAAGGTTGGTTCTCTCGAGCCTTATCGGCTACGGGTGCCAATCATGTCTCGATGGGATTCGGGGCGTGACAGGTTGAGAGACAGACAGGGAAGAAATTGAAATGCATCCGCTCAGATAATGGTGGAGAGTATATTGGTCCTTTTGATAGATATTGCAGAGAGAAGGGTATTCGGCATCAGAAAACTCCTCCAAAGACTCCTCAGTTAAATGGTTTAGCAGAGAGGATGAATAGAACTCTAGTTGAGAGAGTTAGATGTATGCTTTCAGATGCTAAGCTGCCAGATTCCTTTTGGGCAGAAGCACTTAATACTGCTACTTATGTTATCAATTTATCTCCTACCGTTGCTTTGAATGGTGATGTCCCTAACAGAGTATGGTCCGGTAAGAATGTTTCTTATGATCATCTTAGAGTCTTTGGGTGTAAAGCCTTTGTGCATGTTCCTAAGGATGAAAGGTCAAAGTTGGATGTTAAAACTAGGCAGTGTATCTTCATTGGTTATGGTCAGGATGAATTTGGCTATCGTTTCTATGATCCAGTTGAGAAGAAACTTGTTAGAAGCCGTGATGTTGTGTTCTTTGAAGATCAAACAATTGAAGATTTTGACAAAGCTGAGAAAGTTGTTTCTCAGAGTAGTGAGAGCCTAGTTGATGTTGATCCAGTTCCTTTGACTATTGCACCTGAAGAAAATCTTCATAATGATGAAAACCAAGTTGATAATGAAGATGGCGATCATGTTCAGAATAACCTGAATGATGTTGATGCTCCAGTGCAAGTTGATGTGGTTGATCAACAACCAAATGTTATTGATGCTCCAGAGAGTTCTCTCAGACGATCTACTAGAGAGAGAATACCTTCATCTCGTTATTCTCCCAATGAGTATGTACTCTTGACTGACGGGGGAGAACCTGAGAGTCTTGATGAGGCCATGGAAAGTGAAGAAAAAGAAAGGTGGTTTGATGTTATGGAAGATGAAATTAAATCTTTGCATGATAATCATACCTTTGATTTGGTTAAGCTACCTAAAGACAGAAAAGCTTTGAAAAACAGGTGGGTTTTCTGGGTGAAACATGAAGATGGTAATCCAGTTCCACGGTACAAAGCTAGATTAGTTATGAAGGGTTTTAACCAGAAAAAAGGAGTTGATTTTGATGAGATATTCTCTCCAGTTGTGAAGATGTCATCCATTCGTGTGGTTCTAGGCTTAGCAGCAAGTCTAGATTTAGAGGTTGAGCAAATGGATGTTAAAACTGCTTTTCTCCATGGTGACTTAGATGAAGAAATTTATATGGAGCAGCCGGAAGGCTTTGAAGTAAAGGAAAAAGAGAATTATGTTTGCAAATTGAAGAAGAGCTTGTATGGTTTGAAACAAGCTCCCAGGCAGTGGTACAGGAAGTTTGGTTCTTTTATGAGTCAGCAAGGCTTCAAAAAGACTTCTTCAGACCATTGTGTTTTTGTGCGAAAATTCTCTCATGGTGACTTTATTATTGTGTTGCTTTATGTTGATGACATGCTTGTTGTTGGTCATAATGCTTGCAGGATTCAGAAGTTGAAGCAAGAGTTGAATAAGTCTTTTTCTATGAAAGACTTAGGACCAGCAAGACAGATTCTTGGCATGCAGATTGTCTGTGACCGAAAGGCCAAGAAGTTGTGGTTATCACAAGAGAAGTACATTCAGAAAGTACCTCGCAGGTTCAACATGGACAAGGCTAAGGTTGTCAGTACACCTTTAGCTATCCACTTCAAATTGAGCACGAAGCAGTGTCCTTCTAGTGATGATGAGAAGGAAGACATGAAGAAAGTTCCTTATGCTTCAGCCGTTGGTAGTTTGATGTATGCAATGGTTTGTACAAGACCAGATATTGCTCATGCTTTTGGTATTGTTAGCCGTTTTCTTTCTAATCCAGGAAGAGAGCATTGGAATGCTGTGAAGTGGATTATGAGATATCTTTGTGGCACTTCTAGTCTGAGTTTGTGTTTTGGTACAGAGAAGCCTATTCTTTGTGGTTCTACTGATTCAGACATGGCTGGTGATGCTGATACTCGCAAGTCTACTTCAGGGTGTTTGGTTAATTTTGCAGGGGGAGCTGTATCTTGGCAATCTAGGTTGCAAAAATGTGTTGCTCTATCTACTACAGAAGCTGAGCTTATTGCTGCCGTTGAAGCTTGTAAAGAGTTGCTCTGGATGAAGAGGTTCTTGGGGAAACTTGGTTGTGCTCAAGAGAGGTATGTGCTTTATTGCGACAGTCAAAGTGCTATACATCTTGGCAAGAATTCTACATTTCATGGTCGGTCTAAACACATTGACGTGAGATACCATTGGATTCGGGATGTGTTGGATTCTAAGTTGCTTGAACTTGAGAAGATTCATACAGATGATAATGGTTCCGACATGATGACTAAATCTTTGCCAAGAGGGAAGTTTGAAGATTGTTGCATGATCGCCGGGATGGCGGTCTCCTCCACATAGTTGTGAGGGGGAGAATTGTTGGGTTATGGGTCTTTTTCCCTTCCTATGTGGATAAATAAAAACCCAAATTTGGACCAACCCACTTTGCCCATAGGCCCAATTCTATGGGGCATATATATAGACCTTTTTAGGTCTTATTTTCTTATCACAAAAGAGAGAAATCAGCAGCCACACATAGAGAGAAAGAGCAGTTTTTCGCACCCAATTTCAGCCCTAAATTGCCAACTTCAAATTGCGATTCCCGCTTCGTTTCTTATCCGATTGAGCTGATTTTTGGACAGCTTGTTCCTCTCATCTCAATCTTTGATTAGGAACTGACAGATTTGAATTTAGTGCCCTGCAGCTACAGTTTTGCATCTGTGAACAGTAGCTGCATTTTCGGGTTTTTGCTCCTTTAATTCTCTAGTTTTTGGTGTTGTGCTTTATGTAGTGTTGCTCGTTGTTTGGCCTTTATTTGGTGGCCATTTTGGAGAACATTATTGTAACTCTTGGTGATTATAGTGGAGGTTTTTGGTCCCGTGGTTTTTTACTCTTCACACTGAAGGGTTTTCCACGTAATTCTGGTGTCTCGTGTGATTGGTTTATTTTATCCTTGCTTATCTGTTTTGGTTGATATATTTGCTGCCTTATTATCATTGTGCTTGGGTTTGTTTGTCTTCTCTTGGTTCAAGTTGAAAGGGAAAGTTTAGACTTGGGTATTCTTCCGCTGCTACCCTGTCGTGCACTATTGTTAGTGCCCTTTGCCTTTCCCAACAGATTTTGCCTTCAAGTCCATTTCTCATGTGCTCAATGCCACTTTCTTTTACTAGTTCTTTAATAAACAATTCAATATAAAAAAGAGCTTTTTCTAATTAATGAGACTTTTGTTTTTTCACATAAAGGAAAAGAAGTACTCCCTCCGTTTCAAAATACTTGTCTTCTTTCTAAATTTGTTTGTTTCAAATTACTTGTCCATTTTCGCAAATCAAAAGTGTTTTATTACTTTTTTTCCCATATTACCCTCGGTATTAAATACTCCCTAAAGAAAACAGTAATAGTTAGATTTAATATTTCAAAACATCATTAATAGGGTTAATTTTGTAAAATACACTTCTAATTAATGTTTTCTTTATGGATGTGCCAACTCAAAAGAGGCCAAGTAAAATGGAACGGAGGGAGTAATTGGGAAAATGGATCCACGAGAATTCTTTAGGGCCTGTTTGGAAAGCCACCCTGGGAATTAAATTTGGTGTAATTGGGTGTAATTACACTGTGGCATGTTTGGTTGACCATGTAATTACTTGGTCAGCAAGTAATTGAGTGTAATTGGCAGGGGGTAATTACACTCTCCAATTCTCATGAGTCATGGGGGAGCTGTGAATTGCTGGTAATTATATAGTGTAATTACAAGCTGGCTACTTTTTAATATCTTCCTTTTATTTCTATTTTTTTGTTTTGATTTATTTTTTTATTTTTATTACTCTAATATTTTTTAAAAATATATTTTTTATTTATATTATTTATATTTCATTTCCTTACTTCTCATTCCCAATCTTTACTTCATGTGATTCAATACAATAGTTCGTATTATCTATTTTTTATATTTTATGTTTATTTTTTCATTTTGCATAATTTTGTTAGTATTCTAATTTTTGAATTAAAGTAGAATTCATTGTTGAATAGGATTATAGACTTACGTTTTCCTTTTCTTTTAAATCATATTTACGTACGTTATGCTAAAATTTGACATAAGAGTATAATGTTAACCTTTTGTGCTGAACTTAGAACTTATGTTATATTTTCAGTTTCATCTGTTTTAGTAGTATTGACTTGATATTTCACATTGCAAGTTGTTTATTTTTTAGTTAAAATTGATAGAATATCTTTTTGTCGAGTGTTTTAATAATTTTATGATATTATATTTAATATATTAATTTTTTTTTCAAACATGCATGCATTTCATGATGTTCTTAGAAACCTTGTTCTTTTAATTTTTATGATTAATTTAATTAAAATATACTAATTTGAAAAATATAAATCAGTTATTTTGTTATAATATTAGTTAAGAACATATGTTTATGAATTAATATATTTATAAAAGACAATATATATCTTAAATATTAATTTAATATCATTTATAAAGGACCTTATTTGTCTAATATAAAATTTCAATTTTAGATAATTAACTTTTATTTTAAAATTTTAATATAACCATGTGATTACCCTTGTGCAACCAAACAGTACACTTGTAATTACATTGTAATTCCGTTGTGGCCAACAAACAGGTCAGTGTAATTACTACCATAATAATTAACCCAATTCCAATTACCAGGTGACTTTCCAAACAAACCCTTGATCTTTGCATTATTAAAAAACTTCAATTTCAGAACCCTCAAGTTATACTGTAAAAAGACATAACCTAATTTCTACATATATAGTTTATTTTGAGCAAGATAAAAGTTCTCTAAATTTATGCCCAACAAAATTAGGTCATAGAAAATATTACACAACTTATATCGCATAACTTAATTCCTACAGAACTTATATCGAGCGAGTTAAAAATTCTCTAAACTTATGTCCAGCAGAATTAGGTCATTGATAAAGGTGTTTTGGTCCACAAATTTTCGTCAAATGAACAGAAGGGCAAAATATATTTGAGGGCAAAAATTAATCTATTAATTGTATAGTATAATTTTCCAAATAAATAATATCATAATTCTGGCTAAGCATAGTTTTGCAAGATGGAGTGCATTCTTGACAAAAAAGAAAATGAGGGCATTAATTATATTGGAACTCTTTATTTCAACTTTAATGTCATCACTTGTTATAAGCCAATTTTGTACTCCCTTCGTCTCATATTAGTTGATCATTTTCATTATTGCATGCTGCTTAATAAATCATAACTAAGAAGAATAATTTTACTAATTTATCCCATAAGATACTTTCTTGAAACTTTACAAACATGTTTTTACACTTCCAAAGAGTATTAATTATAGGAATAAAATGAGAAAATTTTAAATAATTTTACATTGATTTAGTAAGTGGACAAGTAATTATATTTTTAGCAATGTGATCAACCACTATGGGATCGAGGGCATTAATTAAATTGGAACCCTTTATTTCTTTGATAACTGCAATTAAGTTATTCACTGTACGTAACACACATTAATTATCTTCTCTCCCATCAATGCAATCAACTTTTCGTCTTCCTGACAATTACACTTCCTTGTTCATTAAAGCAATCATCAATTTGTGATGCTATTCATTTTGCACATATCTTCCGTTCAGCTTAATCCATCGGTATGTTGATCTGTTTGCTTTTTAGTAACTCATAACAACATAATTAAAATAGGCTGATCATTCTTAATCATTTTCTCTGCACACACAATTCATATAGGCAAAGCTGAACAAAACAACACTTCAATCCTGCAACTCATATGCGTGAAACTCAATCGCTCCTACGTGGATTAGTAATCCACTCAGATGCTACCACTTAATTAAAAAAGGCATAATACATAAACAAGACCTTTAACTTGACGTCAAATTATAACTATGACCTTTAACTTTGCCAGTGCACAAATAAGCCTTTTAACTATACAAAAGCTGAACAAAAAAACACTCCAATCTTATTTGGCAAATTGCGAGTATACACTCAAAATAAATGATGTGCGTCAGAGCTAAAATTTGAGCCCTCAACAATAAAAAATGCATCAATGACTATTATGCCCTATATGAATCCTTTTTATATACATCCCCTTTTCAAATCAAATTCCCACTTTATCCTCTTTCTAATCAATGGATTGTTGTTGTTTTTTTCTTTAAAAGATCTCAAAAGTACGTGTTTTTTTATTATGCTGTATATTAATTGTTTTCCTCTTTTCTTAAATCTAAAATCTACATGTGTTTTTTTAATTAGGTGGCAGCATCTGAGTGGATTACTAATCCACGTAGGAGCGATTGAGTTTCACGCATATGAGTTGCAGGATTGGAGTTTTTTTTGTTCAGCTTTTGTATAGTTAAATAGCCTACTTGTGCACTGGTAAAGTTAAAGGTCATAGTTATAAGTTGATGCCGAGTTAAAGGTTCTATTTATGTATTATGCCTGTATAAAAAGGATTCATTAAGGGCATAATTGTCACGCCCCGAATCCTATCGAGACATGATTGGCACCCGTAGCCGTTAAGGCCCGAGAGAACCAAACTTTGCCTATGTTCAATCATGTGCCTATCATAATCATAACCACCATTTCATAATAATATGAAAGACGAATAAAGGAGAACATGGCACATCTTTATACATACTTATGAAACTTGGCCGTTGAGGCCATCCAGTCAAACCAACATATGTCCTCGACACTGATACACCCACATCTGTCTACAAAAGCCTCTAACAAGAGCATTGACCAAAATGAAACATAAGTCGGGACAAGTCCTCGCTTTACACAATATGTAAAATACCAAAACATATATACAACTGTGACTCGGAGAAGCCCCGAATGAACTGGAGCTCACCAAAGATCTGCAACACTGGCACCCTACTGGGGAGGCCTACTGGGACCTGCGCCTGCAGCAAGTAAGGTAAATTCCCCGAGAGGGGTCAGTACGAAATAAGTACTGAGTATGTAAGGCTCAAATGAAACTTTGTAACACATGAACATACTAATGAACTCAATACAAATGAATAGATAAAGTGAGTAAGTCACTATGTTGCATTTGGGAACCATGTGGATTGCTTTCATTACTTGCATTGCTTTCTTTACATTCAATACTCATTTGTCCTTACATATATCACAATGTACCCGGGCCCCGACTGATCAGTGGGTCTTTCATATCATCATATAGGGATCGAGTCGAGCTAGGCTTATGCCCCTAGACTTGCCACCCTCGGGATCGAGTCGAGCTAGGCTTACGCCCCTAGACTTGCCACCCATAAATCCATATCTCGGGATCGAGTCGAGCTAGGCTTACGCCCCTAGACTTGCCACCCGTACTTGATCATTGACCACATTTGCATTACTTTGATCATTACTTTGAGATTGATACTTTGATAGTCATAACATCACTTTGGAACTTTGGAACATAACATTGTTGGAAACTGTGAATCATTGACCAATGAGTGAAGGACATGTGAATAAATATCAATGAGAAATATCATATTACTAGCACCATGATACCATTGGCACCATTGGACAATAATCCATGAACAAGAGATACAAGTATAGTCACTAGTGAAACATTGGAACATGGGACGATACCTTTATTTGAACTTTTGGAACATTAACCATAGATATAAGAAATGGGAGTCACAATTGATCAATGAGTAGGAAATATATGACAATGACCATGGATAAGCGCATATGGGATACCTTAGTACATTTCGGAATAGAACTAGTGAAATGTCAATGTGAACACTATTGGCCGTAGAAAGATACGGACAAGGTAACCTTACATACCTTGGATTCGCAATACGACTATTCAACCTTAGATGCGTAGACAATAATCCCTCTCCTTTTTTATGTGTCACTCTACAAATACATAACGAAATTCACATTAACCACCAATTACTTTACAAATGCATACCATGTCAATGAATTACATGTTTGGCTTTAAACATGTCATTTCCCCTTGACAAAACCATTGATCATACTATTATTCCAAAAATTCCATAATATTCCCAACATTGACCAATACATGAAAATCAATACATTCCACCACAATACTTCTCCTTTACACTTTCTTATCCATAACACATCACAAATAATCCATCAAAGTACCTTAATACAACTCATAACACATATCGGCCAAAATTCCATAATTTTCACTTTTAGACAAGAACAAGTTTAATGACAAAAATAACACCATAGATGTTCATATTTTGTCCATACCATGCTTTTTCATCAAAGGCACAAGGCCTAATTCAAGTTCAATTTACCAAGATGACACATCTTTCACCAAAGGCAAGATACACTATTCACCACCTTGCCAACACATCTAGCATAATATACATAATCTTCCATGCATATAATATGTTAATCCATGAGAATAAACACTTACCAAAGCTTGGAATATGATGATCTTGTCCAAAGAGTCCAAAGGATTTATTTGCTTTAGGGTTTGAAGTTTAAAGAAATATGTGAGAAAATATCACAAAGGCAAGAGAGTTTTTGGACAATAAAATCTGATCTTGGGGCCTTTATATAGACCCCAAGTCATCCTTAGCCACACTTGGCATTACATGATATGTTTAATTGGTCAAGTAGTGGAAGAATGGGTCATTTCTTCTTGGGCCAAGTCTTTTAATCCCATTTTGGGCCTATCTTTAGGCCCAATAACTCATATCCATGTAACCCATCCAATTTCATGTATTATTCACCATATATCTCATGTTTATGTAATTCCATAATGTCACGACAATATTCTTTTAAACATTTCTCATTCGTCCTTTCGATCGCAAAAATTGGAATTCTAGTCGCCCTTGGCTTCATTGAACATTTTGGATCACTATTCACTTTTCATGATTTGATCATGTAGGAGTGTGTAGGAGTATATTGAAGTGTTTGTAGCTTTAACAATGCTCAACTAACTCCAAAGATCCAAAAGAAACCATCAAGAAATCATCGTAGAATTGCGTTACGAAACGACGCCGGAAAGGGCATAAGTGTTGTGCCTTGCGCCACACCCCCTGAAACAGGGTAGTGGCGCAAGAATATGGCCTCCTCTAAAGTTTTTTCAGGCTGGTGGCTTGCGCCACACCCCTGAAACAGGGTAGTGGCGCAAGTTTCAGCAAAGTGCTGAAATGTTCGGCCACTTATCCAATGTTTACGTATCGTCCAATCCTTTATCCAAACACTACAAAATACTTACTTAGTGATCTTAACCATCAAGTAAACATGACTTAAAGTCACCCAATGAGGTTAGAATATGTACGAGTTCTTACCCAAATGCTCCACGAAATCACAACACACCTCCTACGAAGATCTAATCGCACATGTTAAATCCGATATCAAATGTTTCACCAATGACACTATAAAACACATACGCATGGCATCTCAACACCTATGTAGGTATGATCCCAAGGTATCAAGTGAGGTTAGAAAAGTACGGGGTGTTACATTCTTCCCCCCTTAGGAACATTCGTCCTCGAATGTTAGCAACATTGTCTTATATACAACAAATGCATCTTTACTTTAACATACCTATACACATTCACATAATGCTTTTAAATACTTACTTGTTATTGTTCCACCTCCGCACTGTGAACTTCTTGGTCAATTTAAAATAGATGGGGATACTTGGATTTCATCTTTTCTTCCGCTTCCCATGTGATCTCCTCTACGTGTTGGTTTCTCCAAAGGACTTTTACGGATGCTATGTCTTTATTTCTCAATCTCTTTACTTGTCGATCTAGGATAGCAATGGGCACCTCTTCATAAGTGAGATCCTCTGTAACTTGAACATCCTCTATGGGAACAATACGAGACGGATCTCCTATGCATTTTCGAAGCATCGACACATGAAATACCGGATGGACTGAGGAAAGTTCTTGAGGTAAGGCTAATTCATATGCGACTTGTCCAAATCTTCTAATAACTTCATATGGACCTATGTAGCGTGGACTCAATTTCCCTTTCTTTCCAAACCGCATTACCCCTTTCATCGGTGACACCTTTAAAAACACCCAATCACCTACGGCGAATTCAAGCCCTCTTCTTCTAACATCGGCGTATGACTTGTGACGACTTTGCGTCGTTTGTAACCGCTGTTGGATAACTTTAACTTACTCCATGGCTTGGTGAACAATATCTGGCCCAAGTAAAGCAGTTTCACCTGCTTCAAACCATCCAATTGGTGATCTACATTTCCTTCCGTACAAAGCTTCATAAGGTGCCATTTTGATACTTGAATGATAGCTATTGTTATACGCAAATTCAATAAGGGGCAAATGGCCATCCCAACTGCCTTGAAAATCTAATGCGCAAGCTCGTAGCATATCTTCAAGTGTCTGAATAGTACGTTCTGCTTGTCCATCAGTCTGAGGATGGAAAGCTGTACTCAAATTCACCTGAGTACCTAAACTCCGCTGAAAAGATTTCCAAAAGTGTGCTGTGAACTGTGCTCCTCTGTCTGATATAATAGAAAGTGGAATACCATGAAAATGTACTATCTCTTTCACATACAACTTCGCATAATCCTCAGCTGTATAGGTCGTCTTGACCGGTAGAAAATGCGCTGATTTAGTAAGTCGGTCCACTATGACCCATATCGAATCAAACTTCCGTAATGTACGAGGCAAGCCCGTAATGAAATCCATATTGATCATATCCCACTTCCAGACTGGAAGATTGATACATTGCATGTAGCCTCCCGGTTTCTGATGTTCAACTTTCACTTGTTGACAATTTGGGCACTGCGCGACAAATTCTGCAATGTTCTTTTTCATGTTGCCCCACCAATACACTTCTTTCAATTCATGGTACATTTTAGTAGCACCTGGGTGAATGGAATAACGCGAATGATGCACCTCTGTCATTATTCGTGTCCTCAGTTCATCTACGTCCGGTACACATAACCTCCCTTGACATTGAAGCACCCCTTCCGGTGTAATATCAAATGCCTTGGTCAAATTCTGCTGCACATTTTTCTTTAGCTGTAATAAAATAGAATCCGCAAATTGCTTCTCTTTCACTTCAGCTAGCAAGGAGGATTCTGCTGCATTCTGCACCATAACTCTATCATCGGAGGTTTCAATAAGGCGAACTCCCAAGCTGGCTAATTAATTCAAATCTTTGATTATCTCATGCTTTTCATGCAACTGACCACTAGTGCTTTCGACTGCCTTACGGCTCAATGCATCAGCTACTACATTTGCTTTGCCTTGGTGATAAAGAATATCAATGTCATAATTTTTTAAAAGCTCTAACCACCTTCGTTGCCTCAAATTGAGTTCCTTCTGCTTAAAAAGATATTGCAAGCTTTTGTCATCCGTATAGATATCAACATGAACCCCATATAAATAATGACGCCATATCTTTAAAGCAAAAACTACCGCTGCCAATTCAAGATCATGTGTGGGATAGTTTTTCTCATGTGGCTGCAACTGTCGTGAGGCATATGCTATCACCCGGCCATGCTGCATCAACACACATCCAAGACCAATCCCGGAAGCATCACAATACACTGCATAACCTTTCGTGCCTTCGGGAAGTACTAACACTGGTGTGGACGTCAACTTATCTTTCAATTGTTGGAAACCTCTTTCACATGCATCATTCCATTGAAATTTAATTGCCTTGTGAGTTAACTTTGTCAATGGTGCCGCAATATAAGCAAACCCTTCTAAAAATCTCCGATAATAACCTGTCAAACCCAGAAAACTGCGAATCTCTGTGGGTGTCGTAGGTCTTGGCTAGTTTTTCACTGCCTCTATCTTCTGTGTGTCGACTTGGATCCCTTCATCTGACACAATGTGACCCAAGAATGCAACTGATTGTAACCAAAACTCACATTTGGAGAATTTTGCATACAACTTACGCTCACGGAGGATTTGCAACACTTGCCGTAAATGATTAGCATGGTCTTCTGGTGATCTTGAATAAACAAGGATGTCATCTATAAATAATGTTACGAACACGTCTAAGAATGGCTTAAACACCCTGTTCATCAAATCCATAAACACAGCCGGTGCATTTGTTAGTCCAAATGACATAACTAAAAATTGATACTGGCCATACCGTGTTCGAAAAGCTGTCTTGGGCACATCTTCTTCCCTAACTCTGACTTGATGGTAACCCGATCTCAAGTCAATTTTCGAAAAACATTTGGCACCCTGTAACTGATCAAACAAATCATCAATGCGAGGAAGGGGATATTTGTTCTTGATCGTTACTTTATTCAACTGTCGGTAGTCAATGCACATCCTCAATGTGCCATCTTTCTTACGTACGAATAATACCGGTGCACCCCACGGGGACATACTAGGCCTAATGAAGCCTTTGTCCAGCAAATCTTTCAATTGTTCCTTCAATTCACGCAATTCTGCTGGAGCCATTCTATATGGAGGAATAGAAATAGGCTGAGTGCCTGGAATCACATCAATGCCAAATTCCACTTCCCGTTCTGGGGGGTAAACCTGGAAGATCCTCTGGAAATACATCAAGAAATTCATTGACTACTGGTGCTGACTGTGGAGTTAATGGTTCCACGTCGAGATCTTGCACTCTTACCAAATGGCATATATATCCCTTGGCAATCATTTTTCTTGATTTCAAATAGGAAATAAATCTTCCTCGTGGTGCCCCTACCTTACCCTGCCATTTTAGAACATTTTCCTGTGGAAAACAAAATTGTACCTTTTTGGCCCGGCAATCTACCGTAGCATAACACGAAGCCAACTAATCCATTCCCATAATTACATCAAAATCCACCATGTCCAATTCAATGAGATCGGCCAACGTATCATGATCACACACAGTTATGACACAGTTACGATACACTCTCTTTGCAACAATAAAGTCACCAACCGGTGTAGACACTTCAATGGATTTAATTAATAATTCCGGTGCCTTTGCAAATTTTGCCGCAACCAATGGAGTAACATAGGAAAATGTAGAACCTGGGTCAATTAGTGCATATACATTATGTGAGAATATGGATAATGTACCTGTGACAACATCAGGGGAAGCCTCTGAATTCTGGCGGTCCACCAAAGCATAAGTACGATTCTGGACCCCGCTAGTACTGGCTTCTCCTCTGGCACCTCTACCTCGACCAATAGGTTGCACCCCTCGGCCCTGTAAAGGAACCGATGCTGAAGACGCAACAGCCGACCCAGCTGGTCGTGCTATACCACCCATGCTCCGCTGTGGACATTCTCTCGCTATATGTCCCGGCATACCACACCAAAAGCAGACATTTGTCCCTGTCCGACATGTACCTGTGTGCATACGCCCGCAGTGCTGACACTGCTGACGAGGAAAACCTGCTGACTGTGATCCATGCCCCCCACTACTCTGCCCAGCTGAACCACCTCTAAACCCTCGAGACTGAGAATAAGCACTCCCTGTGGAATAAGAGAATGACGGTCTAGGTGGTCTAGGAAACATGCGGGGCCTAGATCCTCCTTGGGACATCATAGGTGGTCCCATAGGTCTAGCCCTTTTGGACTGTCCCCTATCAAATTCATGCACCCTTCTTCTCTGTCGCTGGTCTTCCATTTTCTGAGCAAAGGCCTGGATTCGAGCAATGTCCATGTCCCTATTCAAGGCCGCAATAGTGCAATCTCTCACCAAGTATGGCTCTAGTCTGTCCACGTATCTATGGACCCTGTCTGTCATCGTAGCCACAATATTTGGCGCATATCGAGCCAAGGAATTAAATTGCAAGCTATATTCCCTGACGCTCAAATTTCCTTGACGGAGATTTAGGAACTGATCCGCACGTGCCTCACGGATCTCATAGGGCAAATAATGATCAAGAAAAGCCACTTTAAACTCTTCCCAAGTAGGTGGGGTTGCATCCATATCACGGGATTTCTTCCAATCCTCGTACCACAATATTGCTTCTCCTTTCAACCTGTATGCGGCAAGTTCCACTGTTTCTATCCCTGTCACATGCATGACTTCCAATGCCCTCTGAATTTGATCCACGAAGTCCTGTGGATCTGCTTTTGGATCTGCCCCTGTGAAAATAGGAGGGTCCAGTTTCAAGAAATCCTGCGTTCTGCGACTTGCCATTCTAGCCGCATCATCATCATGTGCCATTGCACCAGCTCTTCCCTGGCTTTGTGCCGCCACTAACTGTGTCAACATCTGAATGGCATTTTGAAGATCCTGGTCTGTGGCATTCGTCGGTGGTTCCACGGGCACTTCCCTTCTTCTCGGCTCTTCTGGAGCTGAAGAAGTAGAAGAAGCTCGCGTTGCAAACTCAGTTTCAGCCCCACCTTGATCAACTTGTTCAGGTGGTGGTCTACTTGCTCCTTCACCAACAATTCTATCTATCAGCTTACTTTTACCTTTTCCTCTTCCTCTTCTAGTGTTCGGCATTTTGACTATACCAAAGAAAAATAATTACCAAGATCAGATACAATGCAACTGACAACATTGGCTCTATTGCACGATCTAGAATGAAGGAAAGAAACAACATCCTAAATGTCCCGTAGCCTCCTACTCATAAATGTGGTGCACAACACATCGATAAGTAAGACTCTACTCAGACACGGCTTTGTAGACACCCTTAGAACGACTGCTCTGATACCACTTTTGTCACGCCCCGAATCCTATCGAGACATGATTGGCACCCGTAGCCGTTAAGGCCCGAGAGAACCAAACTTTGCCTATGTTCAATCATGTGCCTATCATAATCATAACCACCATTTCATAATAATATGAAAGACGAATAAAGGAGAACATGGCACATCTTTATACATACTTATGAAACTTGGCCGTTGAGGCCATCCAGTCAAACCAACATATGTCCTCGACACTGATACACCCACATCTGTCTACAAAAGCCTCTAACAAGAGCATTGACCAAAATGAAACATAAGTCGGGACAAGTCCCCGCTTTACACAATATGTAAAATACCAAAACATATATACAACTGTGACTCGGAGAAGCCCCGAATGAACTGGAGCTCACCAAAGATCTGCAACACTGGCACCCTACTGGGGAGGCCTACTGGGACCTGCGCCTGCAGCAAGTAAGGTAAATTCCCCGAGAGGGGTTAGTACGAAATAAGTACTGAGTATGTAAGGCTCAAATGAAACTTTGTAACACATGAACATACTAATGAACTCAATACAAATGAATAGACAAAGTGAGTAAGTCACTATGTTGCATTTGGGAACCATGTGGATTGCTTTCATTACTTGCATTGCTTTCTTTACATTCAATACTCATTTGTCCTTACATATATCACAATGTACCCGGGCCCCGACTGATCAGTGGGTCTTTCATATCATCATATAGGGATCGAGTCGAGCTAGGCTTATGCCCCTATACTTGCCACCCTCGGGATCGAGTCGAGCTAGGCTTACGCCCCTAGACTTGCCACCCATAAATCCATATCTCGGGATCGAGTCGAGCTAGGATTACGCCCCTAGACTTGCCACCCGTACTTGATCATTGACCACATTTACATTACTTTGATCATTACTTTGAGATTGATACTTTGATAGTCATAACATCACTTTGGAACTTTGGAACATAACATTGTTGGAAACTGTGAATCATTGACCAATGAGTGAAGGACATGTGAATAAATATCAATGAGAAATATCATATTACTAGCACCATGATACCATTGGCACCATTGGACAATAATCCATGAACAAGAGATACAAGTATAGTCACTAGTGAAACATTGGAACATGGGACGATACCTTTATTTGAACTTTTGGAACATTAACCATAGATATAAGAAATGGGAGTCACAATTGATCAATGAGTAGGAAATATATGACAATGACCATGGATAAGCGCATATGGGATACCTTAGTACATTTCGGAATAGAACTAGTGAAATGTCAATGTGAACACTATTGGCCGTAGAAAGATACGAACAAGGTAACCTTACATACCTTGGATTCGCAATACGACTATTCAACCTTAGATGCGTAGACAATAATCCCTCTCCTTCTTTATGTGTCACTCTACAAATACATAACGAAATTCACATTAACCACCAATTACTTTACAAATGCATACCATGTCAATGAATTACATGTTTGGCTTTAAACATGTCATTTCCCCTTGACAAAACCATTGATCATACTATTATTCCAAAAATTCCATAATATTCCCAACATTGACCAATACATGAAAATCAATACATTCCACCACAATACTTCTCCTTTACACTTTCTTATCCATAACACATCAAAAATAATCCATCAAAGTACCTTAATACAACTCATAACACATATCGGCCAAAATTCCATAATTTTCACTTTTAGACAAGAACAAGTTTAATGCCAAAAATAACACCATACATGTTCATATTTTGTCCATACCATGCTTTTTCATCAAAGGCACAAGGCCTAATTCAAGTTCAATTTACCAAGATGACACATCTTTCACCAAAGGCAAGATACACTATTCACCACCTTGCCAACACATCTAGCATAATATACATAATCTTCCATGCCTATAATATGTTAATCCATGAGAATAAACACTTACCAAAGCTTGGAATATGATGATCTTGTCCAAAGAGTCCAAAGGATTTATTTGCTTTAGGGTTTGAAGTTTAAAGAAATATGTGAGAAAATATCACAAAGGCAAGAGAGTTTTTGGACAATAAAATCTGATCTTGGGGCCTTTATATAGACCCCAAGTCATCCTTATCCACACTTGGCATTACATGATATGTTTAATTGGTCAAGTAGTGGAAGAATGGGTCATTTCTTCTTGGGCCAAGTCTTTTAATCCCATTTTGGGCCTATCTTTAGGCCCAATAACTCATATCCATGTAACCCATCCAATTTCATGTATTATTCACCATATATCTCATGTTTACGTAATTCCATAATGTCACGACAATATTCTTTTAAACATTTCTCATTCGTCCTTTCGATCGCAAAAATTGGAATTCTAGTCGCCCTTGGCTTCATTGAACATTTTGGATCACTATTCACTTTTCATGATTTGATCATGTAGGAGTATGTAGGAGTATATTGAAGTGTTTGTAGCTTTAACAATGCTCAACTAACTCCAAATATCCAAAAGAAACCATCAAGAAATCGTCGTAGAATTGCGTTACGAAACGACGCCGGAAAGGGCATAAGTGTTGTGCCTTGCGCCACACCCCCTGAAACAGGGTAGTGGCGCAATAATATGGCCTCCTCTAAAGTTTTTGCAGGCTGGTGGCTTGCGCCACACCCCTGAAACAGGGTAGTGGCGCAAGTTTCAGCAAAGTGCTGAAATGTTCGGCCACTTATCCAATGTTTACGTATCGTCCAATCCTTTATCCAAACACTACACAATACTTACTTAGTGATCTTAACCATCAAGTAAACATGACTTAAAGTCACCCAATGAGGTTAGAATATGTACGAGTTCTTACCCAAATGCTCCACGAAATCACAACACACCTCCTACGAAGATCTAATCGCACATGTTAAGTCCGATATCAAATGTTTCACCAATGACACTATAAAACACATACGCATGGCATCTCAACACCTATGTAGGTATGATCCCAAGGTATCAAGTGAGGTTAGAAAAGTACGGGGTGTTACAATAATAGTCATTTACGCATTTTTTTATTGTTGGGGCCCTCAAATTTTAGCTCTGACGCGCGTCATTTTCAGTGTATTCACGCATTTTGCCAGTTAGGATTGGAGTGTTTTTTTGTCCAGCTTTTGTATAGTTAAAGGGCCTATTTGTACACTGGCAAAGTTAAAGGTCATAGTTATAATTTGACGTCGAGTTAAAGGTCCTATTTATTTATTATGCCATTCATATAGTAGCAAATAATAATGAATTTGTTCTCTTCTTTGGTGTTAGATATGTTTATGCTAATCATGAACTTCCTTGCTTAAAATTATGTTTTGTCTTTGATTTTGGCCTTTCTAAAATTAATGGATATGTCTTTCTTTACAGATTGATCTTGTCTGCTTCCCTATTTGTTCATGCCATATATCCAATTTATAAAAGCTAGTGATAATAAACTGATGACCACCTATTTCTCAATTTTCAGAGTTGTTATTGAACTATTGTAATGACCATTACTATGAGGAGTGAGGGGAGTCCTGCTGCAGATAGAATTAGCAATTTGCCTAACAATGTTACTGAGCAGATTCTAGGATCCTTGCCTTTGCACGACGCTACAAGGACAAGTATTTTGTCAAGGGAATGGAGGTACAAATGGGTTGAAGTACGTTCAGAATTAGTGTTTGACGCTAATAACATTGACAAGGGACTCTTGAAAACGATTATTTACCAAGCTTTGTTAATCCATCAAGGACCGCTTCGCAAATTTAGCCTCCAGGTCTCTGATTTTGAGCTTTCTCCTGACATTGATTACTGGATTCTGTTTCTGTCGAAGAAATATGTCCAAGAATTCTCACTTAGATTTCCTTACCGCACAGACTTTCGCCTCCCTTCTCACCTATTCAGATTTCAGGATCTAAGGCACCTGGAGCTTTGTTCTTGTAAACTTCACCCTCCTCCCAACTTTAAAGCTTTTAGTAGGCTTGTTACCGTTAACTTTCGGCATGTAACCTTCGAGCCTACATCTTTTCAGACCCTCCTTTCAAGTTGCCCCTTAAGTGAATGTGTAACATTGGACTGGTGCAAACCATTTGATAACTTAAATGTGGATGCCCCTGGTCTCAAATTCTTTGAATTTATCGGAACAACAAATACCATTTGCTTTGAAAAAACCCCTCTGCTTGAGGAAATTATAATGAGTATAACTTCCAACTTTTTGAAGGTAACGGCCGTCCTTGAGAATTTTTTCAAATGCATTGATGAGTTTCCCATGTATGTTTAGCTAATTGTGTTGCTCTTTGTTTTAGCCCTTTACAGTTGGTCTTCGAGTATCTCAGGTAACGCTGCACAACTTCAAAATCCTAAATTTCCAGTATTTCAACTTTAGCTGTGTTAAGGGGGTTGCACATATGCTCAACTTGATCAACTGCTGCCCCAATGTAGATAGGCTCGCAATTGCAGTATGTCTCATTTTTGGCTTTTGATTTAAATTGGTTGCTTTGCTGCGTGTCTTCTTCTGACAATTAATAATAACCCCTTTTTCTTTACTTCCTCAAGTCTTTTGCCTTTAAGAGTCTTGTGGAACCTGTTGTGCGTCTCTTACGAGCCCAAGGAACGCCTCATACTGCATTGAAGCAGCTCAAAAGGGTGGATATGAAGTTCCTTCTAGCTCACGAACCTGAAATAGAATTTTTGACGTACGTGTTATCTGTTGCAGCGTCACTAGAGAAATTATGTGTTGAGACCTATGTGAGCTATATGACGAAGAAAGTGTATGATGTTGAACCGGGGGGGGGGGGTTCGTGGGAATGAAAATGATAGTGGAGATGAAGCAATTCCCTCGAGCGTCACCAATGTAGAATTTATGTATGAAGAAGTGTATCACGCTGAACCAGGTGAGTTTTGGGTAGCGCTAGGGGATATGCAATACTTATACCCTAGATTGCTAGGTTAGGCTCACTGTTATATAGTTTCTATGAACCTTTGTCCTATTCCATGGTGTTATAAACCAAACGGGAGAGCCCAACCCAAAAGACTAGTCTAATAGGTGGGAGAACCCATTTGGCTTATAAGCCCATTAGCATTTCTCTATTTTTCCAATGTGGGACAATTGGTTCATAACAATCGCCTCCGCTTGAGAACCAACGACCTCGTTGGTCACGGCTGAGCCCAGTTGGTCACGGCTGGCACCCCCTTGGGTCCAGGCCACCACTCCTGGCACACAGGCCACCACTCCGAGTCGCGGCTCCACGCGTGGATCGAACCTCGTTGGTCACGGCTGAGCCCAGTTGGTCACGGCTGGCACCCCCTTGGGTCCAGGCCACCACTCCTGGCACACAGGCCACCACTCCGAGTCGCGGCTCCTCGTTGGTCACGGCTGAGCCCAGTTGGTCACGGCTGACACCCCCTTGGGTCCAGGCCACCACTCCTGACGCACAGGCCACCACTCCGAGTCACGGCCCCACGCGTGGGACTCTCAATGAAAGCACCAATGTTATAAACCAAATGGGAGAGCCCAACCCAAAAGACTAGTCTAATAGGTGGGAGAACCCATTTGGCTTATAAGCCCATTAGCATTTCTCTATTTTTCCAATGTGGGACAATTGGTTCATAACAATCGCCTCCGCTTGAGAACCAACGACCTCGTTGGTCACGGCTGAGCCCAGTTGGTCACGGCTGGCACCCCCTTGGGTCCAGGCCACCACTCCTGGCACACAGGCCACCACTCCGAGTCGCGGCTCCACGCGTGGATCGAACCTCGTTGGTCACGGCTGAGCCCAGTTGGTCACGGCTGGCACCCCCTTGGGTCCAGGCCACCACTCCTGGCACACAGGCCACCACTCCGAGTCGCGGCTCCTCGTTGGTCACGGCTGAGCCCAGTTGGTCACGGCTGACACCCCCTTGGGTCCAGGCCACCACTCCTGACGCACAGGCCACCACTCCGAGTCACGGCCCCACGCGTGGGACTCTCAATGAAAGCACCAATGTTATAAACCAAATGGGAGAGCCCAACCCAAAAGACTAGTCTAATAGGTGGGAGAACCCATTTGGCTTATAAGCCCATTAGCATTTCTCTATTTTTCCAATGTGGGACAATTGGTTCATAACAATCGCCTCCGCTTGAGAACCAACGACCTCGTTGGTCACGGCTGAGCCCAGTTGGTCACGGCTGGCACCCCCTTGGGTCCAGGCCACCACTCCTGGCACACAGGCCACCACTCCGAGTCGCGGCTCCACGCGTGGATCGAACCTCGTTGGTCACGGCTGAGCCCAGTTGGTCACGGCTGGCACCCCCTTGGGTCCAGGCCACCACTCCTGGCACACAGGCCACCACTCCGAGTCGCGGCTCCTCGTTGGTCACGGCTGAGCCCAGTTGGTCACGGCTGACACCCCCTTGGGTCCAGGCCACCACTCCTGACGCACAGGCCACCACTCCGAGTCACGGCCCCACGCGTGGGACTCTCAATGAAAGCACCAATGTTATAAACCAAACGGGAGAGCCCAACCCAAAAGACTAGTCTAATAGGTGGGAGAACCCATTTGGCTTATAAACCCATTAGCATTTCTCTATTTGTTCAATGTGGGACAATTGGTTCATAACACATGGCAGTGCTAGTAGTGTTTATCCGTTTGAATTTGGCATTTGGTTTCATCTTACCTTCCTGGTGACTTCAACTTGCATTTTCTATTCTCTTAGACCGTAAAAGTTGTTCCCTTGTTATGTCGTGGCTAGCTCTGTGTCAAAGAGCAGGGCTGTAATTCTTTTGATTTCTCTCTCAATTTATTTTGGCTTTGAAAATCACTTTGAAATGTGATTTTGGATCTGCGATTATTGGGGATGAGGCATTGATACTCATCTCCCTTTATTGCCAGAACACAACTCTTTGAAGCTCCAAAATGTTACTAATTATGCTAGAATGGACGCTTTTGTGATGAATTGTTACCAAAATGTTACAATATATTTATTTCTCTTTGCTTACATTTTCCGCATCAATTGGTTGAACCTCATGCTTTCAAGTGTTTGGGTTGACTGTGAAAAACATGAAACAGGCGCATTTTTAACATTGACTCAGGCATTCAAAACATCATATATATCTTACCGCTTGCATCCGTGAGGGCCATGGACGGTGCAAGAGAGGGATTGTCGTTGATTATTGTTTTTGTTTGTTTCACTGTGTTAGTATTAAAGAAATAGGTTTATTGCCAAAAATAACATGGTTCACAGTAAGTTCATGCACTAATCTCTACGTAAATAACATGTTTTTATATAATTTTTATTGTTCAATCATGGTTAATTAGTATGTATTGTTATTTTAATTTTTCATTAAATCATTGTAAATTTCATGATTTTCTTCGAAGGTTCATTCTTATCAAGGTTGCCATTGGGCAGGGCGGAATAGAATTATACTTGATTTTAGCAACCAAAAAACACAGATAAAGTGAAATAATTTTAAAGGCCGTCCATTAAGTTTTTCTTCGTAATACTAAGCTCTCTCGATGTGCTCTTTTCTTAATGTCCAGACCACCTTTTTCTCAATTTACAGAGTTGCCATTCCTTTTTTGGTAATTAACTGTCTTTATATTAGACTTTAGCTAGGTTATCACCAGGGGCGGAGCTACGTGGGCGGGAGGGTGTTCACTCGAACCCTCTTCGTCGGAAAATTACAGTGTATATGTAGGGTTAAAATTTTGGTTTACGTAAATATATAGTATAAATGAACCCCCTTGTCACAATTGAAATATGTAGCTCAATGGTTAAGGGGATTCAGAAATTCATGGTGGTTGTTGGTTTGATTCCCATTAGCTTGCTCGTTTTTTCCTTTTTTTTAAGCTTCACTGTTCCCAAACTTGGCCCACAATTTCTTTCCCTCATCCTACCCATGATTTCTTTCCATTAGTAAAAGCTTATAATCTAGTACTAAAAATTGGTGATTTTTTATTCGGTAATGAATTTTTATTTGGTAATTAATTTAGAGCTATTCTCCATTCATTAAATAGAAATAATGATTAATAATTCTTAAAATAAGAAAATTAATGGAGAGAGTACAATTTCCATTTAGAAAAACTTATAGATATATCTTTTAAGTATATAGAAAGAATTTATAAAAGTGAAAATATAATATGTATGTTATACATATATATAGTATAAATTTTCAAAGCTAATATATGATTAAAGGAGCAGAATTTTAGAAGAAAAAAATAAAAAGTTCAAAATAAAGTAAAACACTTAAAAAAACACACAAAATTTATGTAGGGCTCGATAAAGCAGGGCAAACGTAGGAAGAAATGTTTAACTTAAGTATGACAAGGTGAATTATATTTTGCGGTTAAGATTAATTTTGTCCTTTGCCCCGCCCCGCTCCGCCCACCCGACCCGATTTATCATCATGTAACCTTCAGGCGTTACTTCTTATTTATATTTCGAATCCCCTTGATAAAAACCCTGCCTCCGCCACTGGTTATCACAACCTGCTATTCTATGAGTTAGGGCAAAAGAAACATAAAAACAAAGTGTTGCATCATCGTTCTTACTCCTGAGGGCCTCTCACATTACATACATACACGGTTTCTCTAGCTAGAGGTTCCCAGTGCCTGAATTTCTTTTCAGAGATTCTTTGATAAACTCCATCAAAATAGCGTGAACAAACTCAATATACACCTTCTTAAGTTGCATTTGTTACTAGCCAGTCCATATGTTGATTCCAGTTTGAAGCATCCAGAATTGTTTATGAATCCAGATCAGTAGTCTTGCCCATAAACTTTTAGAGTGATCACATTGCACTTATAATTGGTCTCTTGATTCCCTATCAGCTGAGCACTTGCAACAGTTTTGATCCACATTTAACCCCAACTTGGCCAGTCTACCTGTGGTAAGTAATTTCACTTGAAGTTGTAAGCACATTGTACATTTGGCCTTTGGTCTTAGCTGCATTACTACAAACCAAACATTTCCAGTTCGTTCTGAGACATTCTCCTATCAGCTGAAGATAGATATGTCTAATTAGGATCCTGTTCTGTGTTGAGACTGTGTTGACTTGGTTTAGAACTGTTCTAGCTTCCACAATTTTCCTAATCATCCAACATGCTTGCTTTGGGATGTCGTTGTCATTTAGATTATGGCTTTGATGTAGTATGCACAATGGCGGAGGCAGGATTTTCGTCAAGGGGGTTTGAAATATAAATAAGAGAAGGTTACAATGATAAATCGGGTCGGGTGGGGCGGAGCGGGGAGGGGCGAAAGACAAAATTAATCTTAGCCGCTAAATGTAATTCGCCTTGTCATACTTTAGTTTAAAATTTATTCCTACGTTTGCCCTGCTTTATCGAGCCCTATATAAATCTTGCGTTTTTTAGTGTTTTACTTTATTTTGAATTTTTTAATTTTTTTCTTTTAAAGTAGTGCCTCTTTAATTGTATATTATCTTTGAAAATTTATATATGTAAAACATACATATTACTATATTTTTACGTGTATATATTTTTTCTATATACTCTAAAAAAGTATATCCGGCTATAAGTCTTTTGTCACGCCCCGAATCCCATCGAGACATGATTGGCACCCGTAGCCGATAAGGCCCGAGAGAACCAACCTTTGCCTATGCTCAATCATATTCATAACCACCATTGCATAATATTATGACATACGAATAAAGGAGAACAAGGGACATATTTAGGCATACATATGAAACTTGGCCGTTGAGGCCATCCAGTCAAAACAACATGTGTCTTTTACACTATTACACCCACATCGGTCTACAAAAGCCTCTAACAAGAGCATTGACCAAAATGAACCATAAGTCGGGACAAGTCCCCGCATTATACAACATGTACAATACCAAAACATATATACACTTTGACTCGGAGAAGCCCCGAATGAGCTGGAGCTCACCAAAGAACCGCTAACACTGGCAGTCTATTGAGGAGGCCTACTGGGACCTGCGCCTGCAGCAAGTAAAGTAAATTCCCCGAGAGGGGTCAGTACGAAATAAGTACTGAGTATGCAAGGCTCAGATGAAACTATACAACACATGAATATTTCAATGAATATGTCAATGAACTCAAAACATATGAATACTCGATGTGAATAAGTCACCATGTTATTCTTTGGAAACCATGTGGATTGCTTTCATTCTTTTCATTACTTTCTTTATCTCAAAGCTCACATGTCATTACATAACACAATGTACCCGGGCCCCGACTGATCAGTGGGTCTTTCATATCATCATATAGGGATCGAGTCGAGCTAGGCTTATGCCCCTAGATTTGCCACCCTTGGGATCGAGTCGAGCTAGGCTTACGCCCCTAGACTTGCCACCCATAAATCCATATCTCGGGATCGAGTCGAGCTAGGCTTACGCCCCTAGACTTGCCACCCGTACTTGATCATTGACCACATTTGCATTACTTTGATCATTACTTTGAGATTGATACTTTGATAATCATAACATCACTTTGGAACTTTGGAACACAACATTGTTGGAAACTTTGAATCATTGACCAATAAGTGAAGAACATGTGAACAAATATCAATGAGAAATATAACATCACTAGCACCATGATACTATTGGAACCATTGGACAAGAAGCCATGAACAAGAGACACAAGTATAAGCACTATTGGAATATTGGAACATAGCCTTCTTTGAACTTTCGGAACATTAATCATGAATATGAGAAATGAGATTCACAATTGATCAATGAGTAGGAAATATATGACAATGACCATAAATAAGTGCATATGGGATACCTTGGTACATTTCGGAATAGAACTAAAGAAATGTCAATTGTGAACACTATTGGCCGTAGAAAGATACGGACAAAATAACCTTGCATACCTTGGATTCGCAATACGAATCTACAACCTTAGATGCGTAGACAATAATCCCACTCCTTCTTTATGTGTCTACAAATACATAACGAAATTCACATTAACCACCAATTACTTTACAAATGCATACCATGTCAATGAATTACATGTTTGGCTTTCAACATGTCATTTCCCTTTGACAAAACCATTGATCATACTATTATTCCAAAAATTCCATAATATTCCCAACATTGACCAATACATGAAAATCAATACATTTCACCACAATACTTCTCCTTTACACTTTCTTATCCATAACACATCACAAATAATCCATCAAAGCACCTTAATTCAACTCATAACACATATCGGCCAAAATCCCAAAATTCCCACTTTTAGAAAAGAACAAGTTTTATACCAAAAATAACACCATACATGTTCATATTTTGTCCATACCATGCTTTTTCATCAAAGGCACAAGGCCTAATTCACACTTGAATTCCATATACCACAAATCTCATACAAACTCACCAAGTACCATGACCAACTTTTCCAAGCACAACCAACATGATATACATATTCTTTTATGCATATAATATGTTAATCCATGAAAATAAACACTTACCAAAGCTTGGAATAGGATGATCTTGTCCAAATATGCCTTAGGGTTTATTTGCTTTAGGGTTTGGAAATAAAGGAAATATTTGTGATATTCTCCAAAAGTGATGAGAGACTTTGGGAAATAAAAATCTGATTTTGGGGGACTTTATATAGACCTCAAGGAATCCTTAGCCACACTTGGCATTACATGATATGTTCACTTGGTCAATTTTTGAAAGAATGGGTCATTTTTGCCTTTGGGCCTTATCTTTTGTTCCATTTTGGGCCCTAATTTTGGGCCCAATAACACATATCCATGTAACCCACCAATTTTCATGTATTATTCACCTTATATCTCATGTTTACATAATTCCATAATGTCACGACAATATTCTTTTAAACATTTCTCATTCGTCCTTTCGATCGCAAAAATTGGAATTCTAGTCGCCCTTGGCTTCATTGAACATTTTGGATCACTATTCACATTTTATGATTTGATCATGTAGGAGTATGTAGGAGTGTATTGAAGGGTTTGACTCTTATGCTCCATGAAATCACAACACACCTCCTACGACGATCTAATCGCACATGTTACGTCCGATATCAAATGTTTCCCCAATGACACTATAAAACACATATGCATGGCATCTCAACACCTATGTAGATATGATCCCAAGGTATCAAGTGAGGTTATAAAGTACGGGGTGTTACATTCTTCCCCCCTTAGAAACATTCGTCCTCGAATGTTAACAACAGTGTCTTATATATAACAAATACATCTTTACTCTAACATACCTATACACATTCACATAATGCTTTTAAATACTTACTTGTTATTGTTCCACCTCCGCACTGTGAACTTCTTGGTCCATTTGGAATAAGTGGGGATACTTGGATTTCATCATTTCTACCGCTTCCCACGTGATCTCCTCTACTTGTTGATTTCTCCACAGGACTTTTACGGATGCTATGTCTTTATTTCTCAATCTCTTTACTTGTCGATCTAGGATAGCAATGGGCACCTCTTCATAAGTGAGATCCTTTGTAACTTGAACATTTTCAATTGGAACAATACGAGCTGGATCTCCTATGCATTTTCGAAGCATCGACACATGAAATACCGGATGGACTGACGAAAGGTCCTGGGGTAGTGCCAACTCATACGCAACTTGTCCAAATCTTCTAATAATTTCATATGGGCCTATGTAACGTGGACTCAATTTTCCTTTCTTTCCGAACCGCATTACCCCTTTCATCGGTGACACCTTTAAAAATACCCAATCACCTATGGCAAATTCAAGCCCTCTTCTTCTAACATCGGCATATGACTTGTGACGACTTTGAGCCGTTTGTAACCGTTGTTGGATAACTTTAACTTTCTCCATGGCTTGGTGAACAATATCTGGCCCAAGTAAAGCAGTTTCACCTGCTTCAAACCATCCGATTGGTGATCTACATTTCCTTCCATACAAGGCTTCATAAGGTGCCATTTTAATACTTGAATGATAGCTATTGTTATACGCAAATTCAATAAGAGGCAAATGGTCATCCCAACTACCTTGAAAATCCAACGTACATGCTCGTAGCATATCTTCAAGTGTCTGAATAGTACGTTCTGCTTGTCCATCAGTTTGAGGATGGAAAGCCGTACTCAAATTCACCTGAGTACCCAAACTCCGCTGAAAAGATTTCCAAAAGTGTGCTGTGAACTGTGCTCCTCTGTCTGATATAATAGAAAGTGGGATACCATGCAATCGTACTATCTCTTTCACATACAACTTCGCATAATCCTCAGCTGTATAGGTCGTCTTGACAGGTAGAAAATGAGCTGACTTGGTAAGTCGGTCCACTATGACCCATATGGAATCAAACTTCCGCAATGTACGAGGCAAGCCCGTAATAAAATCCATATTAATCATATCCCACTTCCAGACTGGAAGATTGATACATTGCATGTAACCTTCCGGTTTCTGATGTTCCACTTTCACCTGTTGACAATTTGGGCATTGCGCGACAAATTCTGCAATGTTCTTTTTCATGTTGCCCCACCAATACACTTCTTTCAATTCATGGTACATTTTAGTAGCACCTGGATGAATGGAATAGCGCGAATGGTGCGCCTCTGTCATTATTCGTGTCCTCAGCTGATCTACATCCGGTACACATATTCTCCCTTGACATTGAAGCACCCCTTCCGGTGTAATATCAAATGCCTTGGTCAAATTCTGCTGCACATTCTCCTTTAGCTGCAATAAAATAGAATCTGCATACTGTTTCTCTTTCACTTCAGCTATCAAGGAGGATTCTGCTGCATTCTGCACCATAACTCTATCATCTGAAGTTTCAATAAGGCGAACTCCCAAGCTGGCTAATTGATTCAAATCTTTGATCATCTCACGCTTTTCATTCAACTGACCACTAGTGCTTTCGACTGCCTTACGGCTCAATGCATCAGCTACGACATTTGCTTTGCCTGGGTGATAAAGAATATCAATGTCATAATCTTTTAACAGCTCTAACCACCTACGTTGCCTCAAATTGAGTTCCTTCTGCTTAAAAAGATATTGCAGGCTTTTGTGATCCGTATAGATGTCAACATGAACCCCATATAAATAATGACGCCATATCTTTAAAGCAAAAACTACTGCTGCCAATTCAAGATCATGTGTGGGATAGTTTTTCTCATGTGGCCGCAACTGTCGTGAGGCATATGCTATCACCCTACCATGCTGCATCAACACACATCCGAGACCAATCCCGGAAGCATCACAATACACTGCATAGCCCTCTGTGCCCTCAGGAAGTACTAACACTGGTGTGGAAGTCAACTTATCTTTCAAGTTTTGAAACCCTCTTTCACATGCATCATTCCATTGAAATTTAATTGCCTTGTGAGTTAACTTTGTCAATGGTGCCGCAATAGAAGCAAAACCTTCTACAAATCTTCGGTAATAACCTGCCAAACCCAGAAAACTGCGAATCTCTGTGGGTGTCGTAGGTCTTGGCCAATTCTTCACTGCTTCAATCTTTTGGGTATCAACCTGTATGCCTTCATCTGATACAATGTGACCCAAGAACGCGACTGATTTCAACCAAAACTCACATTTGGAGAATTTTGCATACAACTTACGGTCACGGAGAATTTGCAACACTTGCTGTAAGTGATAAGCATGGTCTTCTGGTGATCTTGAATAAACAAGGATGTCATCTATAAATACTGTCACGAACACGTCTAGGAATGGCTTGAACACTCTGTTCATCAAATCCATAAACACAGCCGGTGCATTTGTTAGCCCAAATGACATAACTAAAAATTCATAATGGCCATACCGTGTTCGAAACGCTGTCTTGGGTACATCCTCCTCTCTAACTCTGACTTGATGGTAACCCGACCTCAAGTCAATCTTTGAGAAACACTTGGCACCCTGTAACTGATCAAACAAATCATCAATGCGAGGGAGGGGATATTTGTTCTTGATCGTTACTTTATTCAGTTGACGATAGTCGATGCACATTCTCAAGGTGCCATCTTTCTTTCACACAAATAATATCGGTGCACCCCACGGGGACATACTAGGCCTAATGAAGCCTTTATCCAGCAAATCTTTCAACTGCTCCTTCAATTCACGCAGTTCCGCTGGAGCCATTCTATATGGAGGAATAGAAATGGGCTGAGTGCCCGGAATCACATCAATGCCGAATTCCACTTCTCGTTCTGGGGGTAAACCTGGAAGATCCTCTGGAAATACATCAAGAAATTCATTGACTACCGGTACAGACTGTGGAGTTAATAGTTCTGCATCATTATCTTTCACTCGTACCAAATGACATATGTATCCCTTGGCAATCATTTTTCTGGCTTTCAAATAGGAAATAAATCTTCCTCGTGGTGCCCCTACCTTACCCTGCCATTCTAGAACATTTTCCTGTGGAAAACAAAATTGCACCTTCTTGGCCCGACAATCTACCGTAGCATAACAAGAGGCCAACCAATCCATTCCCATAATTACATCAAAATCCACCATGTTCAATTCAATAAGATCGGCCAACGTATCATGACCACACACAGTTACCACACAGTTATGATACACTCTCTTTGCAACAATATATTCACCAACCGGTGTAGATACTTCAATTGACTTAATTAATATTTCCGGTGTCGTTGCAAATTTCGCAGCAACCAATGGAGTAACATAGGAAAATGTAGAGCCTGGGTCAATTAATGCATATACATTATGTGAGAATATGGATAATGTACCTGTGACGACATCTGGGGAAGCCTCTGAATTCTGGCGGTCCACCAAAGCATAAGTGCGATTCTGGACCCCGCTAGTACTGGCTCCTCCTCTGGCACCTCTACCTCGACCAATAGGCTGCACCCCTCGGCCCTGTGAAGGAACCGATGCTGAAGACGCAACAGCCGACCCAGCTGGTCGTGCTATACCACCCATGCTCCGCTGTGGACATTCTCTCGCTATATGTCCCGGCATACCACACCAAAAGCAGACATTCATCCCTGTACGACATGGACCTGTGTGCATACGCCCGCAGTGCGGACACTGCTGACGAAGGAAACCTGCTGTCTGTGATCCATGAACCCCACTACTCTGCCCAGCGGAACCACCTCTAAACCCTCGAGACTGCGAATAAGCACCACCTGTGGAATAAGAGAACGACGGTCTAGGTGGTCTAGGAAACATGCGGGGCCTAGATCCTCCTTGGGACATCATAGGTGGTCCCATAGGTCTAGCCCTTTTGGACTGTCCCCTATCAAATTCATGTACCCTGCGTCTCTGTCTCTGATCCTCCATTTTCTGGGCGAAGGCTTGTATGCGAGCAATGTCCATGTCCCTATTCAAGGCTGCAATAGTGCAATCTCTTACCAAGTATGGCTCTAGTCTGTCCACATATCTATGGACCCTGTCTGTCATCGTAGCCACAACATTTGGCGCATATCGAGCCAAGGAATTAAATTGCAAGCTTTATTCTCGGACGCTCAAATTTCCTTGACGGAGATTTAGGAATTGATCCGCACGTGCCTCACGGATCTCATAGGGCAAGTAATTATCAAGGAAAGCCACTTTAAACTCTTCCCAAGTAGGTGGATCTGCACCAATGTCACGGGATTTCTTCCAATCCTCATACCACAATATTGCCTCTCCCTTCAACCTGTACGCAGCAAGTTCAACTGTCTCTACCCCTGTCACATGCATAACTTCCAATGCCCTCTGAATTTGATCCACGAAGTCCTGTGGATCTGCTTTTGGATCTGCCCCTGTGAATATAGGAGGGTCCAGTTTCAAGAAATCCTGTGTTCTGCGACTTGCCATTCTAGCCTCATCATCATCATGTGTCATAGCACCAGCTCTTCCCTGGCTTTGTGCCGCCACTAACTGTGTCAACATCTGTACAGCATTCCTAAGATCCTGATCTGTGGCATTCGTCGGTGGTTCCATAGGCACCTCCCTTCTTCTCGGCTCTTCTGGAGCTGAAGAAGTAGAAGAAGCTCGCGTTGCGAACTCAGTTTCAGCCCCACCTTGAGCAACTTGTTCAGGCGGTGGTCTACTTGTTCCTTCACCAGCAATTCTATTGATCAGCTTACTTTTACCTTTTCCTCTTCCTCTTCTAGTGTTCGGCATTTTGACTATACCAAAGAAAAACAATTACCAAAATCAGATACAATGCAACTGACAACATTGGCTCTATTGCACGATCTAGAATGAAGGAAAGAAACAACATCCTAAATGTCTCGTAGCCTCCTACGTATAAATGTGGTGCACAACACATCGATACGTAAGACTCTACTCAGACACGGCTTTGTAGACATCCTTAGACCGACTGCTCTGATACCACTTTTGTCACGCCCCGAATCCCATCGAGACATGATTGGCACCCGTAGCCGATAAGGCCCGAGAGAACCAACCTTTGCCTATGCTCAATCATATTCATAACCACCATTGCATAATATTATGACATACGAATAAAGGAGAACAAGGGACATATTTAGGCATACATATGAAACTTGGCCGTTGAGGCCATCCAGTCAAAACAACATGTGTCTTTTACACTATTACACCCACATCGGTCTACAAAAGCCTCTAACAAGAGCATTGACCAAAATGAACCATAAGTCGGGACAAGTCCCCGCATTATACAACATGTACAATACCAAAACATATATACACTTTGACTCGGAGAAGCCCCGAATGAGCTGGAGCTCACCAAAGAACCGCTAACACTGGCAGTCTATTGAGGAGGCCTACTGGGACCTGCGCCTGCAGCAAGTAAAGTAAATTCCCCGAGAGGGGTCAGTACGAAATAAGTACTGAGTATGCAAGGCTCAGATGAAACTATACAACACATGAATATTTCAATGAATATGTCAATGAACTCAAAACATATGAATACTCGATGTGAATAAGTCACCATGTTCTTCTTTGGAAACCATGTGGATTGCTTTCATTCTTTTCATTACTTTCTTTATCTCAAAGCTCACATGTCATTACATAACACAATGTACCCGGGCCCCGACTGATCAGTGGGTCTTTCATATCATCATATAGGGATCGAGTCGAGCTAGGCTTATGCCCCTAGATTTGCCACCCTTGGGATCGAGTCGAGCTAGGCTTACGCCCCTAGACTTGCCACTCATAAATCCATATCTCGGGATCGAGTCGAGCTAGGCTTATGCCCCTAGACTTGCCACCCGTACTTGATCATTGACCACATTTGCATTACTTTGATCATTACTTTGAGATTGATACTTTGATAATCATAACATCACTTTGGAACTTTGGAACACAACATTGTTGGAAACTTTGAATCATTGACCAATAAGTGAAGAACATGTGAACAAATATCAATGAGAAATATAACATCACTAGCACCATGATACTATTGGAACCATTGGACAAGAAGCCATGAACAAGAGACACAAGTATAAGCACTATTGGAATATTGGAACATAGCCTTCTTTGAACTTTCGGAACATTAATCATGAATATGAGAAATGAGATTCACAATTGATCAATGAGTAGGAAATATATGACAATGACCATAAATAAGTGCATATGGGATACCTTGGTACATTTCGGAATAGAACTAAAGAAATGTCAATTGTGAACACTATTGGCCGTAGAAAGATACGGACAAAATAACCTTGCATACCTTGGATTCGCAATACGAATCTACAACCTTAGATGCGTAGACAATAATCCCACTCCTTCTTTATGTGTCTACAAATACATAACGAAATTCACATTAACCACCAATTACTTTACAAATGCATACCATGTCAATGAATTACATGTTTGGCTTTCAACATGTCATTTCCCTTTGACAAAACCATTGATCATACTATTATTCCAAAAATTCCATAATATTCCCAACATTGACCAATACATGAAAATCAATACATTTCACCACAATACTTCTCCTTTACACTTTCTTATCCATAACACATCACAAATAATCCATCAAAGCACCTTAATTCAACTCATAACACATATCGGCCAAAATCCCAAAATTCCCACTTTTAGAAAAGAACAAGTTTTATACCAAAAATAACACCATACATGTTCATATTTTGTCCATACCATGCTTTTTCATCAAAGGCACAAGGCCTAATTCACACTTGAATTCCATATACCACAAATCTCATACAAACTCACCAAGTACCATGACCAACTTTTCCAAGCACAACCAACATGATATACATATTCTTTTATGCATATAATATGTTAATCCATGAAAATAAACACTTACCAAAGCTTGGAATAGGATGATCTTGTCCAAATATGCCTTAGGGTTTATTTGCTTTAGGGTTTGGAAATAAAGGAAATATTTGTGATATTCTCCAAAAGTGATGAGAGACTTTGGGAAATAAAAATCTGATTTTGGGGGACTTTATATAGACCTCAAGGAATCCTTAGCCACACTTGGCATTACATGATATGTTCACTTGGTCAATTTTTGAAAGAATGGGTCATTTTTGCCTTTGGGCCTTATCTTTTGTTCCATTTTGGGCCCTAATTTTGGGCCCAATAACACATATCCATGTAACCCACCAATTTTCATGTATTATTCACCTTATATCTCATGTTTACATAATTCCATAATGTCACGACAATATTCTTTTAAACATTTCTCATTCGTCCTTTCGATCGCAAAAATTGGAATTCTAGTCGCCCTTGGCTTCATTGAACATTTTGGATCACTATTCACATTTTATGATTTGATCATGTAGGAGTATGTAGGAGTGTATTGAAGGGTTTGACTCTTATGCTCCATGAAATCACAACACACCTCCTACGACGATCTAATCGCACATGTTACGTCCGATATCAAATGTTTCCCCAATGACACTATAAAACACATATGCATGGCATCTCAACACCTATGTAGATATGATCCCAAGGTATCAAGTGAGGTTATAAAGTACGGGGTGTTACATCTTTCTGTATAGAAATTGTACTCTCTCCATTAATTTCTTTATTTGTAAGAATTATTAACCATTATTTCTATTTAATGAATGGAGAATAGCTCTAAATTAATTACCGAATAAAAATTAGCTGTACTAAAAAATAAGAACTCTAGGTAGCTTTTACTAATGGAAAGAAATCGTAGGGAAGGATGAGGGAAAGAAATTGTGGGCCAAGCTTGGGGAACTGTGAAGCTTAAAAAATGGGAAAACAGGTGAACTAATGGGAATTGAAACCGAAACCGCCATGACATCTTAAACCCCTTAACCACTGAGCTACGAATTTCAACTGTGACTAGGGGGTTCATTTATATTGTATATGTACGTAAAATAAAATTTTAACTCTATATATACACTATAATTTTCCGACGAAGGGGTTTGGGTGAACCCCTCCCGTCTAGCTCCGTCCCTGAGTATGCATGCTTTGGGATGTCGTTGACTCGTTCTCATTTAGGTCCCAACTATTCTGAGCAATGGCTGCCTTATTCCATAGTCTTAGCTTGGTAAGGTTCAAACCCCCAGTGCCTTTTCAGTGATTGTGTTGACTCCTGACCACACAACTTCTACAATGTACGTCAAACCACTTCAGCTGGAATCACATTGAGCTGTTCCCAAGAAGTTTGCCTCCCAAAGAGAACTGATTGAACTAGCTAGTTGTACCCTGCCTGCATATGAGTGCTTTTTAGCAGTCCAAGATGTTATTTAGACACAATCTTCTCTATCAGAGTTTCCATTCCATTACTGAAGATTGAATCGTTAGTTTGCCTTGCGATGTTCTTCAAAAGATTCTAGAATGCTTGCCTTTGTGTTATGATGTATGGACAAGTGTTTTGTCTAGAGTTAGTGTTTGACACTAACATTGTCAAGGAACTCTTGAAAACAATCATTTACCTAATTTTGTTAATCCATCAATGGCTACTATGCAAATGTAGCCTCATGGTCTCTAACTCTGACTCCACGCTTTTTTTTGATATTGATTATTGGATTCGATCAGTTTCTGTAGAACAAAACTGTCCGTCAGTTCTTGTTGGAAAACTTACAGAAAATACTTCATCACGAACAATGTTGGGAATCCTTCTAAGCTTGAGGTATGTCAAAGACATTGTTCTTAAGGATATTTCACCCGGTATAGGTGTATCCCCAGGATTCAACAAACTTTTCTAGTGTTAAACTAGGAGCCAGAAACTAACAAACATTAACAAAAAGAATAGCATTATAGTAACATGTTGGAGCTTCAAAGAGTTGGGTTATGGCAATAAAGGGAGATGAGTACCCCAATGTCTAATCTGTAATAGTCGCAGATCCAAAGTAACATTGCAAAGAGATTTTCATTGCCAAATCGAACTGAGGAAAAAAACAAGATAATCATTTCTCAGCTCCTTGATACAGAGATAGCAACAGAAAACGAGAGAACTTTTTCGGTCAACTGGTCCAAGAGAATAAGAAATGCAAGCTAAAATACACCAGGAAAGTTGGATGAAACCAAATGCCAAATTAAAATGGATAAACATTACTTGCACTGCCATGGAATAAGATGAAGGTTCATAAAAACTATAAAACAGCGAGCCTAAACTAACACACCAGGGTTGAATGTTGCTACTAGAAACAATACACATCGGATAAGTATTGTGAATCAGCCAGCTAGCTCTGCCCAGAAATCCTCTTGTTCGATGTGATACACTTCTTCGTACAAGAATTCTACATTGGGTGACTCTCGAAATGGAAGCTTTTGCAATGAATTGTTGGGGTTTTTATATGAAGAAGCCATACAACGTATTTATTTCTCTTTGCTTACATTTTCCTTATCATTTGCTTGAACCTCGTGCTTCCTAGTGTTTTGGTCGACTCTGAAAAACGTGAAACAGGCACATTTTTAACATTGATTAGGCATTATCAGTAGATCACACCTTTAGTTGAGATGTCTAGATGAAACTTTTAACATTGGCCAGGCATTCAATGCATCATATATACTTTACTGCTTGCATCCATGAGGATTGCCCATGGGACATTCAATGCATCATATTATTTAAGCAGTGGTGTTTTCTGAGTTGCCCCCTTTTGTATTTGTTACTAGCCAGTCCACATGTTGTTACCAGTTTGAAGCATCCAGAACTGCTTATGAATCCAGATCAGTAGTCTTGCCCATAATCTTTTAGAGTAACCACATTGCACTTATAATTGGTCTCTTTATTCCCTATCAGCTGAGCACATGCAACAGTTTTGTTCCACATTTAATCCCAAACTTGGCCAGTCTACCTGTGGTGAGTAATTTCCCTTGAAGTTGTAAGCACTTCGTAAATTTGGCCTTTACTAGCTGCATTACTACAAACCAAGCATTTCCACTTCATTCTAGAACATTCTCCAATCAGCTAAAGATAGATAAGTCTAATGAGGCTTGTGTTCTATGTTGAGACTGTGTTGACTAGGTTTAGAACTGTTCTAGCTTCCACAATTTCCCTAATGTAACAACCCATACTTCCGGGCTAGAATTTGAACCGTTCTTCATGTGTGTATAGGCCCGAACCCAATAATTTTTATTTTGATATAAGTATTTAGATCAATTCTCTAGTGTGTTAAGTGTTTTGGATGTGAATTAAGGTTATAGGAAACCTCTAGCACAAAGACGAGTTGAACGTCCTACTACCGATTAAGATTCCATATAAGTTTCTATTAGGGTCAACTTCAAATGAGCATTACTCCTAGAATATGAAGAGTTATGTGGCCCAATACTTACCAAATTAAAGGTTTTTTAGTCTTCTTTCCAACGCTACCAACCATTCGTCAATCCGAGTTCGGAGCAAAAAGTTGTGGGCGTTTTAGTGAGGCGCTATCCCAGCTGCGCGTTGGGCAGCGCGGGGCGGAGCTCAAGCCAGGAGATCACTGGTTAACCTCTGTGTTGGGCTGCGCGACGCGGAGCACACTTCCTCTACGTAAAAATTCATTTTTCTCTTATTAAATCAGGGGCAAACTAGTCCTTTCACCCCATGGAACTTCCCCAACCCGTTTTATAATCCTAAAATCATGTAGAAATCTCCCAATTTCCTCATTCTCTTCCTTCCAAAAAAAAATCCTTAGAAGCAAGAACACCTAGGGTTCAAGATTCAAGGCTCAAACTCAAGCTTTCTCAAAATTTCTTCCGTCAAAAGGTATGTTGAACAACCCTCTTTCAATTAAATCAATTAGTGTCTGATTTCCCAATTACAAAAGTGGTGGTTTTTATGTGAATTTTGAATGTGGATTTGTTGAATGATTTTCGAAAGGAGGAATTACTTAAGCTTGAGAACCCTTCTCTATGAAATTGCTTTTAAATTGTTATTTGAACTTGAGAAATGAGATTTACTATTTGAATTATGAAATCCTTTAATTATGAAATTATATTGGGACATGTTGAAGTCAAGAAGTCATGTTTCTCTTATAAACCACCTTGTTATTCAAACCTTGATTTTTGGTGAGAGAAAGAAAACTACTACATCCCTTGGTTTTGGAAAGAACGTTGATATTTGAATGTGAAACCTTCCACCTTTAAGGGATATATTTAAATGTGTTTAAGTCTTCAAAATGATGGGGCTAATGAAGTACAAACATATAAAACGGTTTGTAACACCCCGTACCTTCCCAACCCTACTTGACGACGTTGAACAACGTATACTTAGGTGTCGAGATGCCATGAGTATGTGTTTTATAGTGTCATTGGTGAAACATTTGATATCGGGCCTAATATGTGTGATTAGACCTTCGTAGAAGGTGTCTTGTGATTTCCTGGAGCATTTGTGGGGTTAAAAACGAGGCTTGGAGGACCTTCAAACAAAGGATATTAAAGGTAAGAGGTAAGCTAAAGAGTTGAACTTGAAGTATCTAACCAAATCCGCGAAGAAAAGTCGAAGAAACGAAAATTTTAAAAAAATGGGAGTGGGGCGCGCTAGAGGGCGTGCCAGGCCGCTCTGGGCTAAATTTTTTAGCCCACAGGCAGCAAGCTGGCGTGCCCAAGGGCGTGCCAGGCTGGTTTTGCCCACTTTTCAAAAGTTGAAAATTTTTCTTAAGTCCCAAGGGTGCCCGGGGAAGTACCGGACTGATTTTTGCCACATTTATTCTACAACCACGAGCATATACATGGAATGATTGAAGTATTATATTGGTGTGGTAAAATTACTCGTGAACGAATTTGGCATCAAAATGATGATTTTACCCTTGTGGTCAAAATAAGCCATACGTGGCTAGAATCGCTTGTTTTTGGGATTGAGGCTACGAATACGAATCCCGTGAGTGGGAATATCGTCGTAACGCGTATGAAATGATTTAAGCATGAGGAATTATTGATTTTATTGGGTTAAGTGAATTGGGCTCAAAAAGGGCCCAAAATGAGATAAAAGACATGGGCCAAACATGGGTCGAATGACCCATTCTTCTTTGACTAATCAATCATTGAGCAAGGGACTTCAAAGGCCTATAAAAGGAGGCAAAAATCTGATTTTTATTCATGAAACACACACATGCTTTTCTATCTTTTTCTAGAATTCTCAAGAACACCCTCTTGGGCTCTTCAAACCCTAAGTCATCTTTGGAGCAAGATCATCATTTTTCAAGCTTAGGTAAGTGATTATTCTTATGGTTTAACATATTATAGGTATGAGAGATTATGTAAATCATGTTGGTTATGCTTGGAAGTGTTGAACATGACACTTTGTGTTTTTGTAAAAGATGTGCCATCTATGGAATTTAAACTTGAAATATGACTTGTGGTTTTGATAAAAGAGCATGGTATGGATAAAATATTGTAACACCCCGTACTTTTATAACCTCACTTGATACCTTGGGATCATACCTACATAGGTGTTGAGATGCCATGCATATGTGTTTTATAGTGTCATTGGTGAAACATTTGATATCGGACTTAACATGTGCGATTAGATCTTCGTAGGAGGTGTGTTGTGATTTCGTGGAGCATTTGGATAAGAAATCGTACATATTCTAACCTCATTTGGTGACTTTAAGTCATGTTTACTTGATGGTTAAGATCACTAAGTAAGTATTTTGTAGTGTTTTGATAAAGGATTGGACGATACGTAAACATTGGATAAGTGGCCGGAAATTTCAGCAAAGTGCTGAAACTTGCGCCACTACCCTATTTCAGGGGTGTGGCGCAAGCCACCAGCCTGCAGAAAATTCAGAGAAGGCCCAAAACTTGCGCCACTTCCCTGTTTCAGGGGGTGTGGCGCAAGGCACAACAATTGTGCCCTTCCGGAGTCGTTTTGTAATGCAATTCTACGACGTTTTTTAAATGGTTTCTTATGGTTCTTTGGAGTTATTTGAGCATTGTTAAAGCTTCAAACACTTCAATACACTTCTACATACTCCTACATGATCAAATCATGAAATGTGAATAGTGATCCAAAAATGTCCAATGAAACCAAGGGCGACTAGAATGCCTATTTTTGCGATCGAAAGGACGAATGAGAATCTTTTAAGAGAATGTTGTCGTGACATTATGGAATTAGGTAAACATGAGATATATGGTGAATAATACATGAAATGTGAAGGATTACATGGATATGTGTTATTGGGCCCAAAATTAGGGCCCAAAATGGAACAAAAGATAAGGCCCAAAGGCAAAATGACCCATTCTTCCAATATTTGACCAAGTAAACATATCAATTAATGCCAAGTGTGTCTAAGGATGACTTGGGGTCTATATAAAGGCCCCAAGATCAGATTTTATTGTCCAAAAACTCTCATGCCTTTGTGATATTTTCTCACATATTTCTTTACTCTTCCAAACCCTAAAGCAAATAATTTCTTTGGACTCTTTGGACAAGATCAACATATGCCAAGCTTTGGTAAGTGTTTATTCTCATGGATTAACATATATATGCATGAGAGATTATGTATATTATGCTAGTTGTGTTGGCGAGGTGATGAATAGTGTATTTTTGCCTTTGGTGAAAGATGTGTCATCTTGGTAATTTGAACTTGAATTAGGCCTTGTGCCTTTGATGAAAAAGCATGGTATGGACAAAATATGAACATGTATGGTGTTATTTTTGGTATTAAACTTGTTCTTGTCTACAAGTGGAAATTGTGGGATTTTGGCCGATATGTGTTATGAGTTGTATTAAGGTACTTTGATGGATGATTTGTGATGTGTTATGGATAAGAAAGTGTAAAGGAGAAGTATTGTGGTGAAATGTATTGATTTTCATGTATTGGTCAATGTTGGGAATATTATGGAATTTTTGGAATAATAGTATGATCAATGGTTTTGTTAAGGGGAAATGACATGTTTAAAGACAAACATGTAACTCATTGACATTGTATGCATTTGTAGCGTAATTGGTGGTTAATGTGAATTCCGTATTGTATTTATGTTGTAGAGTGACACATAAAGAAGGAGCGGGCTTATTGTATACGCATCTAAGGTTGTATATTCGTATTGCGAATCCAAGGTATGTAAGGTTACTAGTCCGTATCTTTCTATGACAAATAGTGTCCATATTGACATGTCACTAGTCCTATCCCGAAATGTCCTAAGGTATTCCATATCCGGTTAGCAATGGTCATCGTTATAAATTCCCTACTCTTTGATCATTTGTGAATCTCATGTTTCATCTTCATGGTTAATGTTCCAAAAGCTCAAATAAAGTTATGTTCCAATGTTTCAATAGTGACTATACTTGTGTCTCTTGTTCATGGATTATTGTCCAATGGTATCATGGTGCTAGTAATGTTATATTTCTCATTGATATTTATTCACATGTCCTTCACTCATTGGTCAATGATTCAAAGCTTCCAACAATGTTGTGTTCCAAAGTTCCAAAGTGATGTTATGACTATCAAAGTATCAATCTCAAAGTAATGAACAAAGTAATGCAAATGTGGTCAATGATCAAGTACGGGTGGCAAGTCTAGGGGCGTAAGCCTAGCTCGACTCGATCCCGAGATATGGATTTATGGGTGGCAAGTCTAGGGGCGTAAGCTTAGCTCGACTCGATCCCGATGCATTGATGTATGGGTGGCAAGTCTAGGGGCATAAGCCTAGCTCGACTCGATCCCAACACAATGACATGATATGAAAGACCCATTGATCAGTCGGGGCCCGGGTACATTGTGATATATGTGATAACAAATGAGTATTGAATGTAAAGAAAGCAATGAAAGTAATGAAAACAATCCACATGGTTCCCAAAATGCAACATGGTGACTTACTCACATTGTCTATTCATTTGTATTGAGTTCATTAGTATGTTCATGTGTTACAAAGTTTCATTTGAGCCTTACATACTCAGTACTTATTTCGTACTGACCCCTCTTGGGGAATTTACCTTACATGCTGCAGGCGCAGGTCCCAGTAGGCATCCTCAGTAGATTGCCAGTGTTAGCGGTTCTTTGGTGAGCTCCAGCTCATTCGGGGCTTCTCCGAGTCAGAGTGTATATATGTTTTGGTATTGTACATAATGTGTAAAGCGGGGACTTGTCCCGACTTATGTTTCATTTTGGTCAATGCTCTTGTTAGAGGCTTTTGTAGATGGATGTGGGTGTATCAATGTAAAAGACATATGTTGTTTTGACTGGATGGCCTCAACGGCCAAGTTTCATATGTATGTATCATTATGTCCCATGTTTTCCTTTATGCGTCCTTTGTATTCTTATGCACTGGTGGTTATGATTATGATATGCATATGATTGAACATAGGCAAAGGTTGGTTCTCTCGGGCCTTATCGGCTACGGGTGCCAATCATGTCTCGATGGGATTCGGGGCGTGACAAAAGTGGTATCAGAGCAGGTCGTTCTAAGGGTGTCTACAAAGCCGTGTCTGAGTAGAGTCTTACTTATCGATGTGTTGTGCACCACATTTATAAGTAGGAGGCTACGGGACATTTAGGATGTTGTTTCTTTCCTTCATTCTAGATCGTGCAATAGAGCCAATGTTGTCAGTTGCATTGTATCTGATCTTGGTAATTGTTTTTCTTTGGTATAGTCAAAATGTCGAACACTAGAAGAGGAAGAGGAAAAGGTAAAAGTAAGCGGATAGATAAAATTGCTGGAGAGGGAACAAGTAGACCACCACCTGAACAAGTTGATCAAGGTGGGGCTGAAACTGTGTTTGCAACGCGAGCTTCTTCTACTTCTTCAGCTCCAGAAGAGCCGAGAAGAAGGGAAGTGTCCGTGGAACCACCGACGAATGCCACAGACCAGGATCTTAGGAATGTTGTACAGATGTTGACACAGTTAGTGGCGGCACAAAGCCAGGGAAGAGCTGGTGCAATGGCACATGATGATGATGCGGCTAGAGTAGCAAGTCGCAGAACACAGGATTTCCTCAAATTGGACCCTTCTATCTTCACAGGGGCAGATCCAAAAGCAGATCCACAGGGATTCGTGGATCAAATTCAGAGGGCATTGGAAGTTATGCATGTGACAGGAATAGAAACAGTGGAACTTGTTGCATATAGATTGAAAGGAGAAGCAATATTGTGGTACGAGGATTGGAAGAAATCCCGTGATATGGATGCAACCCCACCTACTTGGGAAGAGTTTAAAGTGGCTTTTCTTGATCATTACTTGCCCTATGAGATCCGTGAGGCACGTGCGGATCAGTTCCTAAATCTCCGTCAAGGAAATTTGAGCGTCAGGGAATATAGCTTGCAATTTAATTCCTTGGCTCGATATGCGCCAAATGTTGTGGCTACGATGACAGACAGGGTCCATAGATACGTGGACAGACTAGAGCCATACTTGGTGAGAGATTACACTATTGCGGCCTTGAATAGGGACATGGATATTGCTCGAATACAAGCCTTCGCCCAGAAAATGGAAGATCAAAGACAGAGACGAAGGGTACATGAATTTGATAGGGGACAGTCCAAAAGGGCTAGACCTATGGGACCACCTATGATGTCCCAAGGAGGATCTAGGCCCCGCATGTTTCCTAGACCACCTAGACCGTCGTTCTCTTATTCCACAGGTGGTGCTTATTCGCAGTCTCGAGGGTTTAGAGGTGGTTCAGCTGGGCAAAGTAGTGGGGTTCATGGATCATAGGCAGCAGGTTTCCCTCATCAGCAGTGTCAGCACTGCGGGCGTATGCACATAGGTACATGTCAGACAGGGGCGAATGTCTGCTTTTGGTGTGGTATGCCGGGACATATAGCGAGAGAATGTCCACAACGGAGCATGGGTGGTATAGCACGACCAGCTGGGTCGGCTGTTGCGTCTTCAGAATTGGTTCCTTCACAGGGCCGAGGGGTGCAGCCTATTGGTCGAGGTAGAGGTGCCAGAGGAGGAGCCAGTACTAGCGGGGTCCAGAATCGTACGTATGCTTTGGTAGACCGCCAGAATTCAGAGGCTTCCCCTGATGTTGTCACAGGTACATTATCCATATTCTCACATAATGTCTATGCACTAATTGACCCAGGTTCTACATTTTCCTATGTTACTCCATTGGTTGCTGCGAAATTTGCAAAGGCACCAGAATTATTAATTAAGTCAATTGAAGTGTCTACACCGGTTGGTGAATATATTGTTTCAAAGAGAGTGTATCGTAACTGTGTGGTAACAGTGTGTGAACATGATACGTTGGCCGATCTCATTGAATTGGACATGGTGGATTTTGATGTAATTATGGGAATGGATTGGTTGGCTTCGTGTTATGCTACGGTAGATTGCCGGACCAAGAAGGTACAATTTTGTTTTCCACAGGAAAATGTTCTAGAATGGCAGGGTAAGGTAGGGGCACCACGAGGAAGATTTATTTCCTATTTGAAAGCAAGAAAAATGATTGCCAAGGGATACATATGTCATTTGGTACGAGTGAAAGATAATGATGTGGAACCATTAACTCCACAGTCAGTACCGGTAGTCAATGACTTTCTTGATGTATTTCCAGAGGATCTTTCAGGTTTACCCCCAGAACGAGAAGTGAAATTCGGCATTGATGTGATTCCAGGCACTCAACCTATTTCTATCCCTCCATATAGAATGGCTCCAGCGGAACTGCGTGAATTGAAGGAGCAGTTGAAAGATTTGCTGGACAAGGGCTTTATTAGGCCTAGTATGTCCCCGTGGGGCGCGCCGGTATTATTCGTACGCAAGAAAGATGGCACATTGAGGATGTGCATTGACTACCGACAGTTGAATAAGGTAACGATCAAGAACAAATATCCCCTTCCTCGCATTGATGATTTATTTGATCAGTTACAGGGTGCCAAATGTTTTTTGAAAATTGACTTGAGGTCGGGTTACCATCAAGTCAGAGTTAGAGAAGAATATGTGCCCAAGACTGCTTTCCGAACACGGTATGGTCATTATAAATTTTTAGTTATGTCCTTTGGGCTAACAAATGCACCGGCTGTGTTCATGGATTTGATGAATAGGGTGTTTAAGCCATTTTTAGACGTGTTCGTCACGGTATTTATAGATGACATCCTAGTTTATTCAAGATCACCGGAGGACCATGCTAATCACTTACGACAAGTGTTACAGATTCTTCGTGAACGGAAGTTGTATGCAAAGTTTTCCAAATGTGAGTTTTGGTTGAAATCAGTCGCGTTCTTAGGTCACATTATGTCAGATGAAGGGATCCAGGTTGATGCACAGAAGATAGAAGCAGTGAAAAACTGGCTAAGACCTACGACACCCATAGAGATTCGCAGTTTTCTGGGTTTGGCAGGTTATTACCGAAGATTTGTAGAAGGGTTTGCTTTTATTGCGGCACCATTGACAAAGTTAACTCACAAGGCAATTAAATTTCAATGGAATGATGCATGTGAAAGAGGTTTCCAAAAATTGAAAGATAAGTTGACGTCCACACCAGTGTTAGTACTTCCCGAAGGCATGGAAGGCTATGCAGTGTATTGTGATGCTTCCGGGATTGGTCTTGGATGTGTGTTGATGCAGCATGGTCGGGTGATAGCATATGCCTCACGACAGTTGCGGCCACATGAGAAAAACTATCCCACACATGATCTTGAATTGGCAGTGGTAGTTTTTGCTTTGAAGATATGGCGTCATTATTTGTATGGGGTCCATGTTGACATCTATACGGATCACAAAAGCTTGCAATATCTTTTTCAGTAAAAGGAACTCAATTTGAGGCAACGTAGGTGGTTAGAGCTTTTAAAAGATTATGACATTGATATTCTTTATCACCCAGGCAAAGCAAATGTAGTAGCCGATGCATTGAGCCGTAAGGCAGTCGAAAGCACTAGTGGTCAGTTGAATGAAAAGCGTGAGATAATCAAAGATTTGAATCAATTAGCCAGCTTGGGAGTTCGCCTTATTGAAACCTCCGATGATAGAGTTATGGTGCAAAATGCAGCAGAATCCTCCCTGATAGCTGAAGTGAAAGAGAAGCAATTTGCAGATTCTATTTTATTGCAGCTAAAGGAACATGTGCAGCAGAATTTGACCAAGGCATTTGATATTACACCGGAAGGGGTGCTTCAATGTCAAGGAAGAATATGTGTACCGGGTGTAGATCAACTGAGGACACGAATAATGACAGAGGCGCACCATTCGCGCTATTCCATTCATCCGGGTGCTACTAAAATGTACCATGACTTGAAAGAAGTGTATTGGTGGGGCAACATGAAAAAGAACATTGCAGAATTTGTCGCGCAGTGCCCAAATTGTCAACAAGTGAAAGTTGAACATCAGAAACCGGGAGGTTACATGAAATGTATCAATCTTCCAGTCTGGAAGTGGGATATGATTAATATGGATTTCATTACTGGTTTGCCTCGTACATTGCGGAAGTTTGATTCTATATGGGTCATAGTGGACCGACTTACTAAATCAGCGCATTTTCTACCGGTCAAGATGACCTATACAGCTGAGGATTATGCGAAGTTGTATGTGAAAGAGATAGTACGTTTGCATGGCATTCCACTTTCTATCATATCAGACAGAGGAGCACAGTTCACAGCACACTTTTGGAAATCTTTTCAGCGGAATTTAGGTACTCAGGTGAATTTGAGTACGGCTTTCCATCCTCAGACTGATGGACAAGCAGAACGTACTATTCAGACACTTGAAGATATGCTACGAGCTTGCGCATTAGATTTTCAAGGCAGTTGGGATGACCATTTGCCTCTTATTGAATTTGCGTATAACAATAGCTATCATTCAAGTATCAAAATTGCACCTTATGAGGCCTTATATGGGAGAAAATGTAGATCACCAATTGGATGGTTTGAAGCAGGTGAAACTGCTTTACTTGGGTCAGATATTGTTCACCAAGCCATGGAGAAAGTTAAAGTGATCCAACAGCAGTTACAAACGGCTCAAAGTCGTCACAAGTCATATGCCGATGTTAGAAGAAGAGGGCTTGAATTCGCCATAGGTGATTGGGTGTTTTTAAAGGTGTCACCGATGAAAGGGGTAATGCGGTTCGGAAAGAAAGGAAAATTGAGTCCACGTTACATAGGCCCCTATGAAGTTATTAGAAGATTTGGACAAGTCGCATATGAATTAGCCTTACCTCAAGAACTTTCCTCAGTCCATCCGGTATTTCATGTGTCGATGCTTCAAAAATGCATAGGAGATCCATCTCGTATTGTTCCCGTAGAGGATGTTCAAGTTATAGAGGATCTCACTTATGAAGAGGTGCCCATTGCTATCCTAGATCGACAAGTAAAGAGATTGAGAAATAAAGACATAGCATCCGTGAAAGTCCTTTGGAGAAATCAACAAGTAGAGGAGATCACATGGGAGGCGGAAGAAATGATGAGATCCAAGTATCCCCATCTATTTCAAATGGACCAAGAAGCTCACAGTGCGGAGGTGGCACAATAATACGTAAGTATTTAAAAGCATTATGTGAATGTGTATAGGTATGTTAAAGTAAAGATGCATTTGTTGTAGATAAGACAATGTTGCTAACATTCGAGGACGAATGTTCCTAAGGGGGGAAGAATGTAACACCCCGTACTTTTATAACCTCACTTGATACCTTGGTATCATACCTACATAAGTGTTGAGATGCCATGCATATGTGTTTTATAGTGTCATTGGTGAAACATTTGATATCGGACTTAACATGTGCGATTAGATCTTCGTAGGAGGTGTGTTGTGATTTCGTGGAGCATTTGGGTAAGAAATCGTACATATTCTAACCTCATTTGGTGACTTTAAGTCATGTTTACTTGATGGTTAAGATCACTAAGTAAGTATTTTGTAGTGTTTTGATAAAGGATTAGACGATACGTAAACATTGGATAAGTGGCCGGAAATTTCAGCAAAGTGCTGAAACTTGCGCCACTACCCTATTTCAGGGGTGTGGCGCAAGCCACCAACCTGCAGAAAATTCAGAGAAGGCCCAAAACTTGCGCCACTTCCCTGTTTCAGGGGGTGTGGCGCAAGGCACAACAATTGTGCCCTTTCGGAGTCGTTTTGTAATGCAATTCTACGACGCTTTTTAAATGGTTTCTTATGGTTCTTTGGAGTTATTTGAGCATTGTTAAAGCTTCAAACACTTCAATACACTTCTACATACTCCTACATGATCAAATCATGAAATGTGAATAGTGATCCAAAAATGTCCAATGAAACCAAGGGCGACTAGAATGCCTATTTTTGCGATCGAAAGGACGAATGAGAATCTTTTAAGAGAATGTTGTCGTGACATTATGGAATTAGGTAAACATGAGATATATGGTGAATAATACATGAAATGTGAAGGATTACATGGATATGTGTTATTGGGCCCAAAATTAGGGCCCAAAATGGAACAAAAGATAAGGCCCAAAGGCAAAATGACCCATTCTTCCAATATTTGACCAAGTAAACATATCAATTAATGCCAAGTGTGTCTAAGGATGACTTGGGGTCTATATAAAGGCCCCAAGATCAGATTTTATTGTCCAAAAACTCTCATGCCTTTGTGATATTTTCTCACATATTTCTTTACTCTTCCAAACCCTAAAGCAAATAATTTCTTTGGACTCTTTGGACAAGATCAACATATGCCAAGCTTTGGTAAGTGTTTATTCTCATGGATTAACATATATATGCATGAGAGATTATGTATATTATGCTAGTTGTGTTGGCGAGGTGATGAATAGTGTATTTTTGCCTTTGGTGAAAGATGTGTCATCTTGGTAATTTGAACTTGAATTAGGCCTTGTACCTTTTGTCACGCCCCGAACTCCCACGAGGCGTGATTGGCACCCGAAGCCGACAAGGCCCGAGAGAACCAATCTTTGCTTCTATTCATTCATATACATGTCATAGGAAACACTACTATCACATAGAAACATGAGGGGCTAAAATCGAAAAGCATAGAACATATGACGTATATACATATGAGAAACTTGGCCGTTGAGGCCATCAAGTCAAGATTTCATCTATCATCTTATACACATACACCCACATACGTCTACAAAAGCCTCTAACAGATGCATTGACCAAAACCAACTGAAAGTCGGGACAAGTCCCCGCTTTATACACAATGTACAATATCAAAGCATATGAACCACTGTGACTCGGAGAAGCCCCGAACTAACTGGAGCTCACCAATAAACCGCAAACAGCTAGCAACCTACTGTGGCGGCCTAGTAGTACCTGCGCCTGCAGCAAGTAAGGTAAATTCCCTGAGAGGGGTCAGTACGAAATAAGTACTGAGTATGCAAGGCTCAGATGAAACTGTACAATACAAGAATATGTCAATGAACTCAAAACATATGAATAATCAATGTGGGTAAGTCACCATGTTGCATTTTGGAAACCATGTGGATTGCTTTCATTACTTTCATTACTTTCTTTATCTCAATGCTCACTGATAACAATGTACCCGGGCCCCTACTGATCAGTGGGTTTTTCATATCATATCATTGTGTAGGGATCGAGTCGAGCTAGGCTTATGCCCCTAGACTTGCCACCCATACATCAATGCATCGGGATCGAGTCGAGCTAGGCTTACGCCCCTAGACTTGCCACCCATAAATCCAAACCTCGGGATCGAGTCGAGCTAGGCTTACGCCCCTAGACTTGCCACCCGTACTTGATCATTGACCACATTTGCATTACTTTGTTCATTACTTTGAGATTGATACTTTGATAGTCATACCATCACTTTGGAACTTTGGAACATAACATTGTTGGAAACTTTGAATCATTGACCAATGAGTGAAGAACATGTGAATAAATATCAATGAGAAATATAACATTACTAGCACCATGATACCATTAGAACCATTGGACAATAATCCATGAACAAGAGACACAAGTATAGTCACTATTGAAACATTGGATCATAACTTTATTTGAGCTTTCGGAACATTAACCATGAATATGAGAAATGAGATTCACAATTGATCAATGAGTAGGAAATATATATGACAATGACCATAGATAAGTGCATATGGGATACCTTAGTACATTTCGGAATAGAACTAGAGAAATGTCAATGTGAACACTAGTGGCCGTAGAAAGATACGGACAAAGTAACCTTGCATACCTTGTCTTCCCAATGTAAGTACACAATCAAATATGTGAGAGCAACAATTCCGCTCCTTCTTTACGTTTCACTCTACATCACAAATACATAATGGAACCAACATTAACCACCAACTACCTTACAAATGCATACAATAACAACAAGTCACATGTTTGGCTTTAACATGTCATTTCCCCTTGATAATATCCTTTTCGGCATGGTCATATCAATAATACCACAACATGCCCAACATTGACCAAAATATCATTTATGAATTTATTATTCCAATAATCCCACAATATTCCATACATTGACCAATACATGATAGCCAAGATCATGTCACACCAAGTTCATATTTTACACTTCTCCATCACCACAACATCACAATTATGCCATCAAATTACTTCAATACACCTCACAACAACAAATCGGCCAAAATCCCATAATTTACACTTTTATGGAAATAACAAGTTTATTAATGTAATCACACCATACATGTTGGTATTTCATCCATACCATGCCTTTTCATCAAACCCACAAGTCATATTTCAAGTTTAATTCACAAGAATGCACATCTTTTATCAAAAACCAAAAGTGCACTATTCAACACCTTGCCACCATAACTACCATGATATACATAACCTCTCATGTACATAATATATTAAATTACAAGAATAAACACTTACCAATACTTGTAGGATGATGCTCTTGCCCAAGAAGTGGACTTAGGGTTTGAGAGTCCAAAAGAAGCTTTCTTGAGAATTCTAGAAAAAAAGATAGAAAAGCATGTGTGTTGTGTGTATTAAAAATCTGATTTTTGGGGACTTTATATAGACCCTATTGTCCATCCTTAGCCACTAATAATGCATTTAATACTTTGTCTAGAAGGTCAATGGAAGAATGGGTCTTTTGACCCATTTTGGCCCATGCTTTTCTTCTCATTTTGGCTCACTTTGGGCCTCAAATTGGGCCCAATACTTATCTCAACTTAGCCCACCAAATTCCATGTATAATCAACCATATATATAATGTTTCAATAATTCCATAATCTCACGACAAGATTCTCTTACGAGTTTCTCATTCGTAGTCTCATTCGCAAAAATAGGAATTCTAGTCGCCCATGGCTTTATTGAACATCTTGAATAACTATTTATCTTTCATTCTTTGATCATGTAGGAGTATGTAGGAGTGTATTGAAGTATTTGAAGCTTTAACAATGCTCAAAGAACTCCAAAGAACCAAAAGAAACCATCTAAGAATCGACGTAGAATCGCGTTACAAAATGAGCGCGGAAGGGCACAATATGTTGTGCCTTGCGCCACTTGCTGCAAAGCAAGCAGTGGCGCGAGATCCTGCTGCCCTCTGAATCAGGTGGCTTGCACCACACACCCTGAAATAGGGAGTGGCGCGAGACTTGGTACTTTGCTGAATTTTTCGGCCACTTTTTCCAACACTTGCATATCGTCCAATACCCTATCAAAACACTACAAAATACTTACTTAGTGAGCTTTATCATCAAATAAACATGAATTCAAGTCACCAAATGAGGTTAGTATGTGTACGGGGTATTACCCAAATGCTCCACGAAAGCACAAAACACCTCCTACGAAGGTCTACTCGCATGTGCGTGGCCAAATTTAAATTTTCTCGTCATTAGCATTGCCAAATACATACTTATATCTCTCGAAACCTAAGCAAACATTATTCAGCATCATCAAGTAGGGTTGGGAAGGTACGGGGTGTTACACCTTTGATGAAAAAGCATGGTATGGACAAAATATGAACATGTATGGTGTTATTTTTGGTATTAAACTTGTTCTTGTCTACAAGTGGAAATTGTGGGATTTTGGCCGATATGTGTTATGAGTTGTATTAAGGTACTTTGATGGATGATTTGTGATGTGTTATGGATAAGAAAGTGTAAAGGAGAAGTATTGTGGTGAAATGTATTGATTTTCATGTATTGGTCAATGTTGGGAATATTATGGAATTTTTGGAATAATAGTATGATCAATGGTTTTGTTAAGGGGAAATGACATGTTTAAAGACAAACATGTAACTCATTGACATTGTATGCATTTGTAGCGTAATTGGTGGTTAATGTGAATTCCGTATTGTATTTATGTTGTAGAGTGACACATAAAGAAGGAGCGGGCTTATTGTATACGCATCTAAGGTTGTATATTCGTATTGCGAATCCAAGGTATGTAAGGTTACTAGTCCGTATCTTTCTATGACAAATAGTGTCCATATTGACATGTCACTAGTCCTATCCCGAAATGTCCTAAGGTATTCCATATCCGGTTAGCAATGGTCATCGTTATAAATTCCCTACTCTTTGATCATTTGTGAATCTCATGTTTCATCTTCATGGTTAATGTTCCAAAAGCTCAAATAAAGTTATGTTCCAATGTTTCAATAGTGACTATACTTGTGTCTCTTGTTCATGGATTATTGTCCAATGGTATCATGGTGCTAGTAATGTTATATTTCTCATTGATATTTATTCACATGTCCTTCACTCATTGGTCAATGATTCAAAGCTTCCAACAATGTTGTGTTCCAAAGTTCCAAAGTGATGTTATGACTATCAAAGTATCAATCTCAAAGTAATGAACAAAGTAATGCAAATGTGGTCAATGATCAAGTACGGGTGGCAAGTCTAGGGGCGTAAGCCTAGCTCGACTCGATCCCGAGATATGGATTTATGGGTGGCAAGTCTAGGGGCGTAAGCTTAGCTCGACTCGATCCCGATGCATTGATGTATGGGTGGCAAGTCTAGGGGCATAAGCCTAGCTCGACTCGATCCCAACACAATGACATGATATGAAAGACCCATTGATCAGTCGGGGCCCGGGTACATTGTGATATATGTGATAACAAATGAGTATTGAATGTAAAGAAAGCAATGAAAGTAATGAAAACAATCCACATGGTTCCCAAAATGCAACATGGTGACTTACTCACATTGTCTATTCATTTGTATTGAGTTCATTAGTATGTTCATGTGTTACAAAGTTTCATTTGAGCCTTACATACTCAGTACTTATTTCGTACTGACCCCTCTTGGGGAATTTACCTTACATGCTGCAGGCGCAGGTCCCAGTAGGCATCCTCAGTAGATTGCCAGTGTTAGCGGTTCTTTGGTGAGCTCCAGCTCATTCGGGGCTTCTCCGAGTCAGAGTGTATATATGTTTTGGTATTGTACATAATGTGTAAAGCGGGGACTTGTCCCGACTTATGTTTCATTTTGGTCAATGCTCTTGTTAGAGGCTTTTGTAGACGGATGTGGGTGTATCAATGTAAAAGACATATGTTGTTTTGACTGGATGGCCTCAACGGCCAAGTTTCATATGTATGTATCATTATGTCCCATGTTTTCCTTTATTCGTCCTTCGTATTCTTATGCACTGGTGGTTATGATTATGATATGCATATGATTGAACATAGGCAAAGGTTGGTTCTCTCGGGCCTTATCGGCTACGGGTGCCAATCATGTCTCGATGGGATTCGAGGCGTGACAAATATCAACATGTATGGTGTGATTATGCTATTAAACTTGTTATTTTGTTATAAGTGTAAATTATGGGATTTTGACCGATTGTTGTTGTGAGGTGTATTGAAGTGAATTGATGGAATCATTGTGATGTTGTGATGATGGAGAGTGGAAAGTATGAACTTGGTGTGACATGCTAGTGGTTTATGATATTTTGATCAATGTTGGGCATGTTGTGGTATTATTGATATGACCATGCCGTAAATGGTATTATAGAGAAGGAAATGACATTTTAAAGGCAAACATGTAACTCATTGTCGTTGTATGCATTTGTAAGGTAGTTGGTGGTTAATGTAAACTCCGTTGTGTACTTGTGTTGTTGAGTGAAACATAAGGAAGGAGCAGGACTATTGTGTTCACGTGTAGAATTGAGTGTTCATATTGAAACGATAAGGTATGTAAGGTTACTCTGTCCGTATCCTTCTGCAGCACCTATTGTTCATGTTGTTATTGTCCTTGTTCCATTCCGAAATGTTAAAAGATATCTCATTTCAGGTTGTCATATGCTATTATTCTCATGTTTCTTCATCATGGACCAATCATCACTCATATGTCTCTTAATCATTGATCGAAATTCCAAAGCTTCCAGAATGTTATAATTATTATCAAGTATCAATCTCAAATTATTACCAAGTATCAATCTCATGAACATAAAAGACTGAAGTAATGCATTTATGTGTTTCCAATAAGGTTATGATCCCCAATGTATCAATCTCATAAAAGTAAAAGGGAGAAGTAATCCAATGAAGTAATGAAAGAAGAAATTCCCGTATGGTTACTTTATATTTTCCTTATGGTTACTTTATATTTTCCTTATGGTTACTTTATATTTTCTTTATACTTATTGAGTACGGGTGATAGCTTTGTGGGGGCGCAAACCTAACTCAAGCCGATCCCAATATGGTTCGATCAGGGGGAAAGCTCAGTGAAGCAAAAGCCAAACTTGATGTCGAACCTGCTTCACTGATTTCCGAGTGATGGCAGGGGGAAAACTCAGTGGGGCAAAAGCCTAACTTGATGCCGAACCTGACAGGGGGTACCCCTAAGGGCCGAACCTGCTTTATATATATATATATATATATATATATATATATATATATATTGACGGTATTATATTGACGGTTATATATATATATATATTGACGGTTCTAACTACTAACGGTAATGGACATAAAGACAAATGGAATAATGAACGTAAGGTACATATTTCCACACATATTGAATGATGATTTATTCACATTGACTATTCTCGTGAAATCAAGTTCATTGAGGTGTTTAAGTTTCATGAAGTTCTTATAGCCTTGCATACTCAGTACATTCTTCGTACTGACCCCTTTGGAGGACTTACTTTATTTGCTGTAGGCACAGGTGTTAGTAGACCTCCACAATAGGCTACGGGTTATCCACGGATCATTGGTGAGCTCCAGTTGGTTCGGGGCTTTCCGAGTCACATGTGTATATTGTTTTGGTATTGTATTTATTGTATAAAGCAGGGACTTATCCCGACTGCAGGTTGTTGTGTTCATGTATCGGTTAGAGGCTTTGTAGACATATGTGGGAAGGTGAATGTAAGAGATGTGTGTTCTGTTTGACTTAATGGCCCTAACGGCCAAGTTTCATATATTGTATAAGTTTTCCATGATTTTCGCATAATTGCATGAGGTGTAATAAGATTCATACTAAAATAGGCTTGCGAATGAACATAAGCAAAGATTGGTTCTCTCGGGCCATATCAGCTTCGGATGCCAGTCCTCCTCGTTGGGGTACGGGGTGTGACACGGTTATGACATTTTATGTATGACTTGCAAGTCTTAGTATGACGATACCAACTTAACGAATGCCCTTAATAAAGACTTATTTTTATGTCAATGGTAAATGTTATGAAAATATAAGAATTGGGCCTAACAAGAATTACGTAGTTCACCGAGAAGGTTTAAGTCCTCGTGACCCAACGCCTGAAACCTATGTTTTGCTGACGTAGGGATGGTTCTCTCCTTAACGGGACAACCTTATGATGTTTTCCTCTATGAGGATATTATGATGGCCAAATTACGTTTATCTCAGTTCATGCTACAAACATGGCTTGGGGCCCCGCCGGTTGGGCGAGGACCGGACCCATATAGCTCGTGGATTGCCTGATGTTGGTGAAACTATATAGTTTAGGATTAAAGTTTAATAAATGGTTATGTTTTATGTTTTGAGTCACTTGTCCCATATTTTCCCCTATTATGATTTATGTTCAAACTCTTTATAACTTGCTTAATAAACTGCTTTGTCCCTTCCCCTGGGTTGCATACCAGTACTCGTCGTACTGACCATCTCGGGACGCTACATTCTTTCATGATGTAGGTTTGGAGGCATTTCCTCATGGTTCTGTGCAGCAGTAGGATTCTCGGGACAACTTTAGCAAGTGGTGAGCCCTTCATCTTTGGGGAGGCATATGTTTTCTTCTTATTAGACATTGAGTATCCTGTTTTATGGTATCGTCGGGGCCATGTCCCGACTTAGGTTTTTCATTCGTATGTTAGAGGCTTCGTAGACTTACGTAGATATTGTCTAAATGTTTTGTTTCAAACTTGGATAAATTTCTATTATATTTTAAATGGATTTCCCCTATTGGGTCTTTCTTCCGCAAATACTTGTTGAAATGCTTATGATGATATGCTAAGGGGTCCTCTCGGTCCTTTATTGGTCTGGGATGCCCTTTACGTCCAGGGCCTAGTCCTGGGTCGTGACACCTAATCATCCACATGCTTGCTTTGGGATGTCGTTGTCATTTAGATTATGGCCTTTGATGTAGTATAAATGAATCCATTGTCCAAACCTTATCCTATTTGTGTCTGAGGTCCCAACAATTCTGACCAATGGCTGCCTTATTCCAGTCTTAGCTTGATAAGGTTCAAATTCCCAGCAGACATGACCTGTTCCAATGCAACCAGTGCCTTTTCAGTGATTGTGTTAACTCCTGACCACACAACTTCTACAATGTGCATCAAACGACTTCAGCTGGAATCACATTGAGTTGTTCCCAATAAGTTTGCCTCCCAAAGAGAACTAATTGAACTAGCTAGTTGTACCCTGCCTGCATATGAGTGCTTTTTAGCAGTCCAAGATGTTATTTAGACACAATCTTCTCTATCAGAGTTGGGAAGAGCCCCACTGCAGATAGAATCAATGGTTTACCTTGGATGTTCTTCAAAACTTGCTACATATTTCATCCTCTCCCAAAGAATGCCACATAGTGCACTGCAGCAGCCCAAGAGGTTGCGTATAAAATGCATGTGGATGCAATTTCTAGGTAGACAACTCCAATGTTTTGCTAGCAAGTTTACAACTCTGTTATTTTGTTTTAGGCTTTACGTACCTTGTTTTTACCAGCTCTCAGGGCTTGTTGATGGTCTCCCTGTAATAGTAGCATATAAATTCCAAGTCGTCGTAATTCAAATAATTTTGCGGCCCATTTGAATAATGACATTTTATTTCATGTAGGATTTTTATTTGAGATCCTTCCAATGGATTCACCTTAGACATCATGCGAATCACAAAAGATCTATTTCTCAAATTATTAACTTTTTTAAATGGCAAACCTCGCAGTCTTCCTAATTACAAGAGTTTTAGCCGTCAAAGATTTGCTAATGTTTAGGTTAATATCATAATTATATAAAACACAATGAACCGATGATATTTATTGCCATTTACTACATAATGAAATAGATTTAGACAACTCTTAGAGATTTATGTGATATTTTTCTGGACAAGATCTCAAGGGAACGTTGTAAGCACATAAAATTTTGCTGGGACTAATCCATATTAAAGTTGGTTTAAAGTATTAAAGTTACTTGGATTGAATAATAAATTTGGACTTCACAAATTAAATAAGTTCATTTTATTATTTGTGTAAATAACATAAATACCAGTAGTTTACTAGCTAATTACACTCTCTCCCGATATTTGCTTAAATACATCAAATCCCTTATCTTTGCGGGCATATACATAACTAAACGACCATATACATCACTAACATATACATAAGTACAAAACTATTTAACGACATAAAAAGAAAATGAATTCATATTAGGAAACAAGTAATGCTTCCAATCAATTCCCCTCATCTCCTTCCTATTTCCTTTCTCCTCTTTACCTATATAATTGTTCCTTATCTTCCCCTGTTTTTTCAAAACTCAAACATTCACTATTCTCTCTTCCTTTTTCTAAATGGATATAGAAGTGATGATGCCATCTCCGGCGTCGGTTGATTTCAATCTCGACAGTGGTTGTACTACTCCTTACATGAGTGCACCTTCTAGGCCACGTTGTTCTACAGTGCACCCGCTACATATTTCATACCCTGTAATTTTATACATAAGTATTAAAATATAGTTCAAATCCAATACCTAAATTAACAGTCAAATAGGCAACATTCAAATCTATGTATATGCATTGCCTATGCTACTCTGTAACACCCCGTACGTTTCGGAGTCTAGCTGACTACCGTAACATTTATGGAAATATGAAAACATGAGAGCTTTGATTAATTATGAATTAAATTGTGGGCTTTATGTATTAAATTGTGGACATTTAAAAGTCTTGTGCAAGTGGGCCTTAAATGAAGCCCAAATTCATGAGAAAGACATGGCCCAAAACAAGATTTTGACCCATTCTTGCATTACTCATCCATTGACCAAGTAAACACACCAAACACACCAAGTGTGTAGATAAGGATCATCATAAAGGGGCTATAAATAAGCCAAGAAATCAGATTTTTATTCCACTTGAACTCTCATGCCTTCTCTAGACTTTTCCACAATTTTCTCTTTGTCTCTCAAGGACCCTAAGTCATCTTTTTGGCAAAGATCATCACTTGGTGAGTATTGGTAAGTGTTTATTGTTATGGTTTAATATATTTTATGCATGAGAGATGGTGTATATGATGTTGGGTATGTTGGTGGAATCTTGAAAAGGTCACTATGTGTAAAGTGTACATGTTTGCTAAATCGGGGAGTGGTGTTGCCTTGTAAACTTGAACATGGGTTTGTGATCTTGAAGAAAATGAACTTGATGGATTCAATATGGTCATGTGAGACATGATTATAGTATTCTTTTGTTTTGTCATGGTGAATAATATTTGGAATTTCTATTGTGAAATTGGTTATGGTTTTAGTGACGTATTGACCGTAAAGTGTAGTTTTGGGCGTTGTTATGAGTGGTGTGAGACCATGGCTGATTGTTGGTGTTTAATATGATCAAACATATGTTAAAATAAGTTTGGTTATGATCATGGACCATTCATGGCATTAAAGGACCCAAAAAGACCATTTCGGACCAAAACGGGCATCCGCCCCCGCAGACGGAGGCACCTGCGGGCGCAGATGCCTCTGGCTGCTGCCAGAGGGCACCTGCGCACGTACCTCAGCCACCTGCGTGCGCAGGTGGCAGCGCAGGTCAGCCCCAGAATTGTTTTTGTGTGCTTTCGTCTCTAGTTGATCCCCGAAAGCCCCGATGTTTACGATCCCTATTTTCATAAGGCGCAACTTCGGGACTCAAAAATCAATTAATAATTGTTTGAAAAAATTATGAGAGTCGCCACCTAATTTTAGGAAAATTAGGAAACCAATTAATTAAATTAAAGAAAAATTAGTCTGCGTAACCAATTAGATTCTAGGTAAAGGTTCAGGTTATTTCAAAGGGAAGGTGTTAGGTACCCTTCGAAATCCACAAAGGTGGGTCCCGACTGAACTTATTTTTTCAATTAAGGAGAAGATAAAAAATCAAATGCAAGTATAAGAAAAATAAGAACATGTACAAAATACAGTAAAGAACGAATAACGAAGGTGGCCTAATATTTGCCTATCATTAAACAAAATAAAAAAATACGATAAACAATTCAAAAATGATCCTCGAATTTGAATTCGAGTGTCTTCTTTGGGAAGAAGCTTCATGTACCTGTAAAAACACTTGGTAAAAGTGTTAGTAATGGATAAATATAACTCAAAATAAATCAATAAAATAATAAACAAAAAGTAAATCCCATCTTATATACATGGGAGGCCTTGGAAATCGATGAAAATTTCTTCATCGGCCAAGTATATTAATATTTGAAATAAAATAATTGAACTTAAAATAAAATGAACTTGGCAAATAATTAAACTTAACAAATAATTAAACTTAAAATAAAATCCGTCTTTTATAATGGGGAGACCTCAAAAATCCGACGGAGAGATTCTATTATTGGCCAAATATTAATATTTTAACCTAACCCGAAAATAATATAAAGGCAAAATATCACAAAAGTAGCTCATAAATTATCCAAACAACAGTGAGCAATTAGAGCAAAATAATAGCAATGATAGTAAGAGAAAAATTTGTAACAATAAACCAAATAAGAAACAAGAAGTGACAAGTAGTCCCTCAGAAATAATAAAATTTCAAAATCAACTCAAAATATAAAAAATTCAATAGACAAAATTGTAACAACAATTCAACAAAATACAGTAAAAGAGTCCAACAGAATATGGAATAATTAAAATAATACAAATTAACATTGAAACAGTAGCAAGTCAAAAGTGAAGAAAAAGAAAGTAATAGAAAATTAGAAATAAACCACAACGAACATAACAATGGCAAAACGAAACAAAACAGTGGCAACATATGAAGTAAGTGAGCAGAATATGGGAACAAATATGAATTGAGTCACTGGAGAAACATTTCTCGTCCAGATCTCGGTCAAATCTGTGCAACATATGTATAATAACAATATAAAATCACAATATCCTATTAATCGGAGTAGAGAGAGGTTCGTTCACCGAAGTTCAAGGCCTCGACTGTTGCTTCGATATGAGAGCTTTGATGGATCTCGCCGACTGGTTGTATTGCCGTTGTTTATTAATCGTCGACGATGGTGACGACAATAAAGGGAGGATATAGGTAGATCGGGTTTTGCGAGCTTGAGCTCGTTGTTTGCTCCGGTCAATTTTTAATGTCGCCGGAGGAGTTGAGGGTGATAACGATGGTGGAGGACAGAGTTGTCGAGCTTCGCTGTTAATGGCGCTGTGGGGTTTCTTTGACGTTATGCTCCGATTTGGAGTTGTTCGCCGGAGTTTCAAACCTCCGACCATTTTTTGGTCGGCATCGTTGACTGGATCTGCTGGTTGTTGAGAGAGCTTCGAAGCTCAATGGTGGAAATGGTTGTTCACCGAATTTGGGTTGGGGTGGTGGCGATGTATTACCAGTGGTGGTGAATGGAGTGTGTGATTGTGGGTTCTTAGTGGTTGGTTGGAGCTTGAAGCTCTGAGCTCTCCGTTAATGGCGAAACTCGAGCAAGAGGAGAGGAAACGAATCGGAGCTGTCTGGATTTCGGTGAAGGGGTTTGTGGGTCTGGTTGTTGTTGTTGTTTCGCCGGAGCTCCGGTGAGCTTCACCGTTGATGGTGTTGGTTGTTTGCTTCGTTCCGGCGGGTTGGATATCGTCGGAACAGTGAAACAAAGAGTGGACAGAGGTGAGATGGGGGTTGCTTAACGGTGCTGGAGGAGAATGGTGGTGTTTCCCAGTGGGTGGTGGACTGGGGTTCACCGGAAAAGGAAAGTGGGGCAGCGTGCTAAAAATGGAAAAAAGGATTTGTTTATAACCTAATTTGAAAATTTCCACCACTATTAATTGTGAAGAAAGTAGGTTAGTTTTATAGAAAAAATCAAAACCACTCAAGAGTAAAACTATGTGCTCAATACCATGGTTTTTGAAAAACCATGGGCTATCCAAAACCATGAGTCATCCAAAACAATGACTATTTAATCTTATCCAAAACTATGGATATTTAACTTATTTGTGCAAAAAATATTTTCTCCGTCTTTTATAAATTAACGGACTATGATAAAAAATAAATTAACAAATGTATTTAATGCCACATAAAAAATATGTTTTGAGTTTAAAATAAAATTGATGATTAATAAAACTCAAACAACATTTGTTTGTAAAAACGACTGTGTAAAAAATCAGTGACAGTCAATAATTAAAAATTGTAATAAATTGATAAATATCCTAACATTTTCAAGAAAAAGGATAATTACCAATAACTTGTGTTAAATTAAAACAAAATATGTACAAAATATGTAAAAATTGATTTTTATGCTCTTTAACAAATAAAAAGCACAAAAGTGTTTATTTTAAAAATATCGATCCAAAATTGGGTGTCAACAGCCGATACCCTTTTTGGATGTAATTATCAACTTGTGATGCCGTTTTTATGACTTTAACATGTCGTATGAAGGTGTGTTGGACTGTATTAAGTATGGGTTATTGTTTCTATGTTGTTATGAGGCAAATTGATAGGAGTAAATGTGACGGAATAATAGTGAGAAGGCATAAATGGTACGTGTGATGCGAAATGCTATTGTTGTATGAAATCTTGGTCAATGAGTGGAATGTTATAGTAGTGTTGGCATGTAGATGCGATAAATAACATTGTAAGAAGGCGAAATGACGTTCTAAAGTCACTATGTGATTCATGGTCATCTTGTGAACTCGTAAGGTAGTTGGTTGCTAATATAAGCTTCGTTATGCATTTGTATTGTAGAGTGAAACATAAGGAAGAAGCTGGAATGTTGTGTTCATATATAGACTTGTGCACTCATACTTGGAAGTAAAGGTATGTAAGGTTTCTCTTCTATGTCCTTCTGCAACATATGGTGCTCACATGGTCATAGTACTCATTCGATTCCGAAATATTCTAAGGTATTCCGTATCCGATAGTTGACTAGTGTTACTCACATGTTCTTTACTCATTGGTCAATGGTAAATCGTATGAATCATGATCATTAGTTAATATGGATCGTTATCCTAAGATTCCAAAAGTGTTACATTCCATGAGGGTTCTATAGAATTTCAACTACGAGTGACATATATTGTTATTCACGTGTGTCCGACTCTTAGACGAGTTATGATTCACGTATGTCCTATTCATTGACTGGAGTTCCAAAGTTGGCATAATGTGGTAAATTCTAAGGAAGCTATATCAAAGAAAGTAACGGAGGGAAGATAGTCTAGTTAACCTTAAATAGCTTTTCTAATCATGTTAGGTTGCAATAGTTACACTTGTTCCTTCCCGAAATGTGTTAAGGTATCCTATATCCGGTTATCCATGGTCATTATCATATGTTTCCTATTCATTGATCAGTTGTAAAGCTCATGTCTCACATTCATGAATGTTGTTAAGGTCACATGCCAAAGTTCCAATAGTGGTTATATTAGTGTATCTTGTTCATTGATTATTGTCCAAAAGTATTTTATTTCAAGTTGCCATATCATATTCTTCATCGGGTCAAGGGTGATTCACATGATTCATAGTCATTGGTTAATGTTTAATTGCATGTCTCTTGCACATTGGTTATTGTTCCAAAGCTTCCAACAATGTCATGGCTACAAAAGTATCAATCTCTCACAAGTGAATGTACTAATCTCTCACAAGTAAAGATACCAATCTCTCAAAAGTAAAGAAGTGAAATAATGCATATGTGGTTAATGAACACTTGTTGAGAACGGGTGGCAACCCAAAGGGGCATAAGCCTAGCTAGAGGCGATCCCGAATGATTATTGGATACAGGGGGCAGCTCAAAGGGGCATAAGCCTAGCTAGAGACGAACCTGCTTTATTGATTTATGGGTGGCAGCTCAAAGGGGCATAAGCCTAGCTAGAGACGATCCCAATGTTATTTCCCACTGATCAGTTGGGCCCGGGCAATTACATGATTGATGATTACACGAGTGATGATGAAGTAAAGTAAAGTAAAAGTGAAAATAAAGAAAGAATGCACCTGATCCCACATGAATACTTTATGGTAATTATTCACATGATGTGATCACTTGCACTTGATTTTTTTAACGTTCCTATATCTTTCACAATTACTTATTGCCTTACATACTCAGTACATTCTTTGTGCTGACCCCTCTTGGGGGACTTACCTTACATGTGCAGGTGCAGGCACTAGTTGGCCTCCACAGTAGATTTACAGTATTTACAGACCTATGGTGAGCTCCAGTTGCTTCGGGGCTTTCCGAGTCACAGTTGTACGTTCGTTTTTCATATAGTAAGGATAAAGCGAGGACTTATCCCGACTTTTAGTTGGTCTTATAAATGTATCAGTTAGAGGCTTTTGTAGACATACGTGGGTATGGGAGTGTAAGAGATAAATGTCCATGTTAACTCGATGGCCCTGTCGGCCAAGGTTCATATATGTTTATTTTTATCACATGTTTCATGAATTCCTTTATTAGCATGATAAGTTCTTACGTGATAATGGTATTTTATTATGGCATGCATATGAATGAACATAGGCAAAGGTTGGTTCTCTCGGGCCTTATCGGCTTCGGGTGCCAATCACGCCTCGTTGGAACTCGGGGTGTGACAAAGTGGTATCAGAGCAGTCCTTCTAAGGGTGTCTACAAAGCCGTGTCTGAGTAGAGTCTTACGTATCAATGTGTTGTGCACCACATTTATACTTAGGAGGCTACGGGACATTTAGGATGTTGTTTCTGTTCTTCACTTCTAGATCGTGCAATAGAGCCAGTGCTGTAAGTTGAACCATGGTAATTGTTTTCTTTGGTATAGTAAAAAAATGCCAATCACGAGAAGAGGCAAAGGCAAAGGTAAGCAGATAGATATGTCTGACGGTGAAGGAATGAGTAAATCACCACCTGATCAAATTGGTCAAGGTTATCTCCACCTGTTGGTGCATTTACTCGAATTAAAGGCACACATCGTAATGGTATAGTGGATGTTGTGCTCATAGAGGACTACGTACGTTTAAAGGTGTGATTAATGAAAGAGGTAATGGGATTTGGAAAGAAAGGGGAAATTGCCCTATATAGCATGCCATATGACATTGCCGGAAGTGCATAAAGAGTTCTATTTCATGTTGCTCCCATAAAAAAAATTATACGAATTACAGAGGATGTCACTAGAAAGAGCTACCTGTTGCTATTCTAAATCAACAATTCGGAGAGGTCACCTGAGAAATGTGTATATCGTAATTGTATAGCGAATATGGTGATCATGATACATTGGTTGACCTTATTGAATAGGACATGGTAGAGTTGGACATTATAATGGGTACGGATTGCTTGGCTTCTTGTTAGGCCATAGTAGAGTGCCGAACTAAGACGTCACATTCTCATTTTTCCATAAGGAATGTTCTTGAATAAAAGGATAATGTCGGGACATTGGGAGGTAACTTTATTGCCTATCTGAAGGCAAGGAAAATGGTACTTTAAGGGATACAGGTGCTACTTGGTAAAAGCAAAAAGATGCTAATGATTGAAATGAATGAAGGAGTGAATGATGAAATGAAAAGTGACTGATGATGATATACCCGAGACAGCAATACGAACACGGTAAGGTTATTATAAATTCTTAGTATGTCAAGTGGGCTAGATGAAGCCATTCTTAGACAAGTCCGTAACAAAGTTTACAGATGTTATGGTGGTTACTCGAAGACCATAAGGAACCCATGCTAACTCATTATGGCAAATGTCATAGATTCTTCGTGACCGCACGATATAGACGCAATTCTCTAAGGGAGAATGCTAGGTAAAACCCGTAGCATTCTTGGGTCACATAGTATCAAATGAAGGAATAAGGGACTATATACCAAAGGTAGAAGCCGTGAAGAATGGGTTAAAACCTACGACGCCTATGGCGATTCGTAGTTTTCTTGAGTTTAGTCGGGTAGTACAGGAAGTTCGTTGGAGAGCTTATCTTTCATTACAATACCCTTACCAAGTTAACACAAAGTAACTAAGTTTCGGTGGAATGATGTATGTGAGGAACATTTTTCTAGAGGTGAAAGATAAATTGACTCCTACACTTGTACTAGTACCTCCCAAAGGCACAGAAGAGTACGCAGTATATTGTGGTGTTTTACAAATTGGTATGGGATGTGTATACATGCAGTACGACAGTGTAATAGCGTATGCCTTAAGACAATTGCATTCACATAAGAGAACTTATCCCACAAATGATTCTAAGTTAATAGTTGTGACAATTATTATAACAGATGGCTCCACTACTTGTGTAAAATTTCAGGTGAAAGAAATATAGTGTCAAATGTGGCAGAAGTTTCATTGGTATCTGAGATGAAGCAAGAGCAATATGTAAATCCTATGTTTAATTCAATTGAAGAAAAGTGTACAACAAAGTTAGACAAAGGTATTTGAGCAAACACAAAGGAAAGTACTGTAACGCCAATGTAGATGGTGTGTACCGGGCATAGACGAGTTAAGGAAATGAATTATGACAGAAGAACATCGTTCACGGTATTTCATTTCATTCGGAAGCAACCAGAATCTACCATGGTTTAACAGAGATGTCTTGGTAAGGTTACATGAGGAACGCATCGTAGGACTTGTAGCTCAATGTCCAAGCAGTCACTGATTAACAGTATGGCGTCAGGAATCTATATGTTTTATGCAATGTATTTCCCTTCTAGTTTGGAAGAGGAGCATGAATAACATGGATTTAATAGGGTTGCCTCGTACACTGCAAAGGTTAATTTCATATAGGTAATAGTTGACAGGCTTACCGAGTCAGTGTATTTCCTACCAGTTAGGACCACCGATACAGCGAAACATTATGCAAACTTGTATGTTACAGAGATAGTACGACTATATGGGATTCCACTCACTGTTATATCAAACAGGAGAACTCACTTTATTGCACAGTGTTGGAAGTCTTTTCAGTAAAGCATGGGTACACAGATGGATGTAAATACGGCTTGTCATCCTCAGATGGATGGACAAATATAACACATTATATGAACATTTGAAGATATGCCACGAGCTGGTACATTGAACTTTAAAAGTAGTTGGGATGAACATCTGTCGTCTAGTGAAATTGCTTACAATAAAAGCATCAAAAGGCACCTTACGAAGTTTTTATAAATATAGATCATCAATTGGATGGATTACAGTGGAGGGAATTTGCTTTGCTCGAGTCAAATTTTGTTCATCAAGCTAGCGAGGGAGTGAATGTGATGCCAAAGTTGATAGAAATCATATGTTGATATTAGAAGAAGGGAAGGGAATTAAAATGTTCCATAGGTGATTGGGTAGTTTTGACATTGTCACCATTGAAGAAGGATAATGAGAATTCGGCAAGAAAGAAAGGGACATTGTCCAAAGACTTGAGCAAATTGCGTATCTGTTAGCACTAGTCCAAGAACTCTTCACAGTTCATTCAATATTTCATATTCGCTGTTTTGAAGGTACATAATAGATTATCTCGTATTGCTCCCAGTGGTGATATAGAAGTTACAGAAGATCTCACATGTGAAGAGGCACTGCTTACTATTCTAGATCGACAAGTGAAAGAAATGAGAGATAAAGAAGTAGTTTCTATAAGTGTAAGGGCACTAGAAGAAATCACAAGGGAAGGAAATCTAAGGTACTCGTATTTGATGTAAACAGAAAAGGAAGTTGAAAGAGTGGAATTGGAGTAATGCCGAGTAAATATTCCTATGTGTTAAGATAAAGAAGCATGAAATGTACATGAAACGCTGTTGCCAACATTCGAGGACGAATGTTCCAAAGGGGGGACGAATGTAACACCCCGAACGTTTTGGAATCTAGCTGACTACCGTAACATTTATGGAAATATGAAAACATGAGAGCTTTGATTAATTATGAATTAAATTGTGGGCTTTATGTATTAAATTGTGGACATTTAAAAGTCTTGTGCAAGTGGGCCTTAAATGAAGCCCAAATTCATGAGAAAGACATGGCCCAAAACAAGATTTTGACCCATTCTTGCATTACTCATCCATTGACCAAGTAAACACACCAAACACACCAAGTGTGTAGATAAGGATCATCATAAAGGGGCTATAAATAAGCCAAGAAATCATATTTTTATTCCACTTGAAATCTCATGCCTTCTCTAGACTTTTCCACAATTTTCTCTTTGTCTCTCAAGGACCCTAAGTCATCTTTTTGGCAAAGATCATCACTTGGTGAGTTTGGTAAGTGTTTATTGTTATGGTTTAATATATTTTATGCATGATAGATGGTGTATATGATGTTGGGTATGTTGGTGGAATCTTGAAAAGGTCACTATGTGTAAAGTGTACATGTTTGCTAAATCGGAGAGTGGTGTTGCCTTGTAAACTTGAACATGGGTTTGTGATCTTGAAGGAAATGAACTTGATGGATTCAATATGGTCATGTGAGACATGATTATAGTCTTCTTTTGTTTTGTCATGGTGAATAATGTTTGGAATTTCTATTGTGAAATTGGTTATGGTTTTAGTGACGTATTGACCGTAAAGTGTAGTTTTGGGCGTTGTTATGAGTGGTGTGAGACCATGGCTGATTGTTGGTGTTTAATATGATCAAACATATGTTAAAATAAGTTTGGTTATGATCATGGACCATTCATGGCATTAAAGGACCCAAAAAGACCATTTCGGACTAAAACGGGCATCCGCCCCTGCAGACGGAGGCACCTGCGGGCGCAGATGCCAACGCAGATGCCTCTGGCTGCTGCCAGAGGGCACATGCACACGCACCTCATCCACCTGCGTGCGCAGGTGGAAGCGCAGGTCAGCCCCAGAATTGTTTTTGTGTGCTTTCGTCTCTAGTTGATCCCCGAAAGCCCCGATACCCTTTTTGGATGTAATTATCAACTTGTGATGCCGTTTTTATGAATTTAACGTGTCGTATGAAGGTGTGTTGGACTGTATTAAGTATGGGTTATTGTTTATATGTTTTTATGAGGCAAATTGATAGGAGTAAATGTGACGGAATGATAGTGAGAAGGCATAAAGGGTACGTGTGATGCGAAATGCTATTGTTGTATGAAATCTTGGTCAATGAGTGGAATGTTATAGTAGTGTTGGCATGTAGATGCGATAAATGACATTGTAAGAAGGCGAAATGACGTTCTAAAGTCACTATGTGATTCATGGTCATCTTGTGAACTCGTAAGGTAGTTGGTTGCTAATATAAGCTTCGTTATGCATTTGTATTGTAGAGTGAAACATAAGGAAGAAGCTGGAATGTTGTGTTCATATATAGACTTGTGCACTCATACTTGGAAGTAAAGGTATGCAAGGTTTCTCTTCTATGTACTTCTGCAGCATATGGTGCTCACATGGTCATAGTACTCATTCAATTTCGAAATATTCTAAGGTATTCCGTATCCGATAGTTGACTAGTGTTACTCACATGTTCTTTACTCATTGGTCAATGGTAAATCGTATGAATCATGATCATTAGTTAATATGGATCGTTATCCTAAGGTTCCAAAAGTGTTACATTCCATGAGGGTTCTATAGAATTTCAACTACGAGTGACATATATTGTTATTCACGTGTGTCCGACTCTTAGACGAGTTATGATTCACGTATGTCCTATTCATTGACTGGAGTTCCAAAGTTGGCATAATGTGGTAAATTCTAAGGAAGCTATATCAAAGAAAGTAACGGAGGGAAGATAGTCTATTTAACCTTAAATAACTTTTCTAATCATGTTAGGTTGCAATAGTTACACTTGTTCCTTCCCGAAATGTGTTAAGGTATCCTATATCCGGTTATCCATGGTCATTATCATATGTTTCCTATTCATTGATCAGTTGTAAAGCTCATGTCTCACATTCATGAATGTTGTTAAGGTCACATGCCAAAGTTCCAATAGTGGTTATATTAGCGTATCTTGTTCATTGATTATTGTCCAAAAGTATTTTATTTCAAGTTGCCATATCATATTCTTCATCGGGTCAAGGGTGATTCACATGATTCATAGTCATTGGTTAATGTTTAATTGCATGTCTCTTGCACATTGGTTATTGTTCCAAAGCTTCTAACAATGTCATGGCTACAAAAGTATCAATCTCTCACAAGTGAATGTACTAATCTCTCACAAGTAAAGATACCAATCTCTCAAAAGTAAAGAAGTGAAATAATGCATATGTGGTTAATGAACACTTGTTGAGAACGGGTGGCAACCCAAAGGGGCATAAGCCTAGCTAGAGGCGATCCCGAATGATTATTGGATACAGGGGGCAGCTCAAAGGGGCATAAGCCTAGCTAGAGACGAACCTGCTTTATTGATTTATGGGTGGCAGCTCAAAGGGGCATAAGCCTAGCTAGAGACGATCCCAATGTTATTTCCCACTGATCAGTTGGGCCCGGGCAATTACATGATTGATGATTACACGAGTGATGATGAAGTAAAGTAAAGTAAAAGTGAAAATAAAGAAAGAATGCACCTGATCCCACATGAATACTTTATGGTAATTATTCACATGATGTGATCACTTGCACTTGATTTTTTTAACGTTCCTATATCTTTCACAATTACTTATTGCCTTACATACTCAGTACATTCTTTGTGCTGACCCCTCTTGGGGGACTTACCTTACATGTGCAGGTGCAGGCACTAGTTGGCCTCCACAGTAGATTTACAGTATTTACAGACCTATGGTGAGCTCCAGTTGCTTCGGGGCTTTCCGAGTCACAGTTGTACGTTCGTTTTTGATATCGTAAGGATAAAGTGGGGACTTATCCCGACTTTTAGTTGGTCTTGTAAATGTATCAGTTAGAGGCTTTTGTAGACATACGTGGGTATGGGAGTGTAAGAGATAAATGTCCATGTTGACTCGATGGCCCTGTCGGCCAAGGTTCATATATGTTTATTTTTATCACATGTTTCATGAATTCCTTTATTAGCATGATAAGTTCTTACGTGATAATGGTATTTTCTTATGGCATGCATATGAACGAACATAGGCAAAGGTTGGTTCTCTCGGGCCTTATCGGCTTCGGGTGCCAATCACGCCTCGTTGGAACTCGGGGTGTGACATACTCAAATACATAAGTCTAATCCAATACATTAGTTAACACAATTATGGATTTATTAGCTTGCATGTATATGCTACATACTTCATATACATAATTGTTATATGTACATTAGATATATGTCTCAGAATAAGCAAATACACTATACTATCTTGTTTTCGCCATCATATTCATCATCAAAATATTACATATATGTATCAGAATAAACAAATACAATACATTATCTTGTTTCCGCGAGCATATACATCACCAAAATTATATACATATGTGCAGTAACAGAAACCTACATATAAATTAGATCTATGTATATGTAATAACAAACCCACATATACATTAGATCTATGTATGTGCAGTAACAGAAACACACAGTGTAATTAGATCTATGTATACGCAGTACCAGAAACTCTCATATACATTAGATCTATGTATGTGCAGTAACATAAATCCACATACACATTTTTGAAGTCCTGACAAGAATCTCTTTCTCTTCTCCAAAATTTTGACTTTTTCAGGCCATTAAATGATGGATTTGAACTTATTTTTTCGTTGTTGTATGAATTTGGGGACTGATTTCTCTGATTTTATGGATTTACGGGTTGAGAAAGTGCAAAAATGGACTAATCCCGCAGGCTAGTGGCACACGAGGGTGAAGCGGCTATGGCTAGGGTTTTTCTATTTTGTTGGCGGTGGAAGAGAGGTGAAGAAGAGAGAAAGAAAGGGTCTGGTTTTTGTGTTTTTTGTGGTAATTCAAAAATTGTAAACCACTTGATAGTTGCCTTGAAAATAGGCTTTCTTTTTGTAGCATTAGACATAAAAAATGGAAGGATGGAGTGGGTTGAGTAATGTATAAGGAATAAGGAGAGAGAAAGTGAGATATGAGATATTTTGTAATTAGTTTGGGGATTCGGTATTTTAAGTAATATACATAAGTTAAGTTGTAGTTTTGTGTAATTTTCCCTTATTTTCAAGATCCATTTCATTTTAAGGCCCCAACTCATGTCACGTATTCAATGACATGGCATTCCTGTCAAATCCAAGGCCAACAAGATTATGCCATGTGTTCAAATGATGTGGCAACGCTCAGTCAAAACAAAAACTAATCAAAAGCCGCCAAGTGTTCAAAATATCGTGTCTTGGCCAATCACAAGCAAACGTTTTACTATATAAAGAGATACACCGTACACGTATCATAAAACAACATTGCTTCTACAGAAAAGAATGAAATAGAGCATTGAAAACTTGAGGTATATCTTTCCAACTCTCTCAGTTTAATTTTCATTATTCCTTCTTGTTTACAGATTTGGTAACACTTTGACAGGGCCGACCGATGGGTAAAGCAACTCAAGCGGCTGCTTTAGGCCCAAAACCTTTGGGGGGGCCCAATTTGGGCAAGTGTAGTAGACTTTGAGATTAAATATAGGTGTAGCCGTGTAGTAGATTATTTTTCATTTTAAAATGTATTGAGTACTTTCAAAAGTAAAAAAAGTGAAGTACTTAAAAAGGGTAAGATAATTTCATTTTTAAAAAAGGTAAGATAATTTTCTTGAGACTTGAGAGAGATTGACTTGACTCTTTGAGTTTTGAGCTATGAATGAAAAAGGTTGAACGTACTGTTTAAATTAGCTTTTTTAAAGTGACTTAAAAGTTGAAAGCTAAAAGACAAAAGTTGATAGCAACCTACTTCTGACTTTTTTTTTTTTTTTTTTTTTTGTACTTTTTAAGCCTTGGAGTAACTGGTAAAGTTGCTGCCATGTGACCAGGAGGTCACGGGTTCAAGCCTTGGAAACAGCCTCTGGCAGAAATGCAAGTTAAGGCTGCGTATAATACACCCTTGTGGTGGGGTCCTTCCCCGGACACCGCGCATAGCGGTAGCTTTAGTGCACCGGACTGCCCTTTTTTTTTTTTTTACTTTTTAAGCCTAAAATAAAGTGCTTAAAAACATTTTGTATCTTTCCAAACACCTCTAAAAATTGAAAAGTGCTTAAAAACCAAAAACACCTAAAAATAAGTCAATCCAAACACCCTCATATCTCTTGCTTTTAGGTCAATTATATTACCGTACTTGTTTACAACTCTTAAATTTTCATTTTCATTTCTCCATAGGCCTCTTTTTTTAATTTTCTTTTAACTTTTCTCATATGTGCTGTAACTCTTTCCCTTTATTTAATTTCTCTGAGTTCAAGTATTGATTAAGCTATTAGAGCTGAAGAATGCAATTGAATTAAGATATTGGGTATTCTTTTGATTTCTTCTCACATTTCAAATATTACAACAGTTATATTGAAGAGACGAAATGTTAATTTTGATATTAAGTTTTCAACTTCTTAATCTTATCTAATTTTTTATCAAAAAATTGTGATTTTTAAATATTTCTATTTCATAGGTGTATTTTGTTTGTAATTATCTGTTAGAATTTATATATCAATTGAAAAAAATTTTATTATTAGAAGAACTGACCACAAAAAAATTACTCACACAAAATCTAAACGAATAAACTTCAGAAGAAATTATATTAAATTTTCTTTTAATTTTTTTTTTTAAAGCCTTAAATTAATTTTTGGCTTTAGGCCATAAACTTTCTTGAGCCGCCCCTGCACTTTGACACAATGAATATTGCATCAGTCTTTTCTTGCAAATAAGATCAGTCTCTTAGTTATTAGTTTCTGAGAGATCTAACTATATATGGTTCCTTTCACATATTTTCAAATGGATAAGAAGATTATAAGGGGTGATTGTTATGGGTGCAACAGGATGGGTAAGTCTAGCCTGTCCATAGATCTAGCCGATTCATTTTCAGTAGAGGTTGTGAAAAATTGACAAATACAAGTGTACAAAGGTATTGATATAGAGTCACCATCATTCTCTAGAAAAGATAGTACGACATCCTCCGTCACCTTAGGCGTGACTATATATCAAGTCCTTCATGCACTTGTATTTGTCGCTACTTACAAACCTCTGCTGGAAATGGTTGGCTAGATCTATGGAATGTTTAGATTTTCCGGTTCCTGTTGCTCCCATAACTATCACCACCTTGATAGGGGATTCTCCACTCCAGAGCTATTCGAATAAGATTTTCCGTTCCATAGTTAGACCCTCTTTGAAACTAATAAGAGGTAAACAAATGATGCAGTACTCATATCATGCAAAAGTTACAAATCTAAAAACAGGAAGAAAATTGATTTTATTCAGTTTTTTGGCTAAGACCCCCTACCTTGTAAATTAATATATCCAAAAAGTGAGTACATTCGAGAAGGCGACTTTTATAACTAACTGTGTTTCTTCTTTTGCATGTTACACCATTATGTACGTGGTCTATATATTGATGATTTCTCAATATGCACGTATTAACACTTGTTGCTCAATCTATTGAGAGATTGTCGATGGATGGAACTTGTATGGCATGGGAGATGGCCCAAAGATTGGTAAAAATAGATGATTGCTAGTTTATTATTTACATTGTAGTACCAAGTTAGGATACACTATAAGTCCTGATTTGATCATTAGTTTAACTTTTGCCATTTTTTATTTGCTACATTTTTAATGACGTTTTAATTGAGTAAATTTATAAAACTTGTTACTAGACACCCCACCTAGTAGATTTGTTAAAAAAAGAAAATCACAAAATGATAAAAAAGGAAATAGAAGATAAATAATGGAAAAAGAAAAATATATTTTAAGAATAAAAACAGAATTGAAATTTAAATAATATAGATCAAAAGGAGAAGAAATAAAAATGAAAAGTAAGAAGCAAAGAAATCTAAAAGTAACCTTTCAAAATTGAAGTATGTAATTACTTTCCTTTATTTATACTCAAGTTGACCAAATGAATTCTTGGCTCGACAAACATGGTAACTTTCCAAAAATGCTCTTAGGGGTTGTTTGATTCATGAAATAAGATAAGATATCTCAAACTTAATACTCCTTCGTTTCATTTTATTTGGTCTTTATATTAAAAAAATAGTTATTTCAATTTACTTGTCCAATTTATAAAACTCAAAAGAATGTTGTTAAATTTTCTCTTTTTACCCTTAGTATTAAATAACTACATAAAGCAATAATAGTCAAAGTTAGAGTTTCAAAGTATCATTAATTAAAAAAGTTAATTTAATAAAATATACCTCTTACTAAAATTTTCTTAAGAAGTGTGTTAAGTCAAGAAAGACCAAGTAAAATGAAGTAATATTCTCTCGTTTCATTTTATTTGACCCTGGTTGACTTGACACACCCTTTAAGAAAATTTTAATTAGGTGTGTCTTTTATAGAATTAACTTTATTAATGATGTTTTAAAACTCTATATTTGACTATTGTTATTTCATGGTGTTATTTAATACTAAAGATAGAAAAAGAAAAAAAATATAATAAAATTCTCTTAATTTTATAAATTGAATAAATAATTTAAATCAACTATTTTTAGTATAGGAACAAGTAAAACGGAACGAAAGGAGTATTATTTTATACACCTTTGGATAGGATAAATTAATACCAAAACTCTTAGTCTCAATCTCACTTACTATAATGGGTGATACCTTTGTTTAAACCAAACCACCCATTATAGTAACAGACTTGCCGTTTACCATACATCAAATGGGAAACCCCACTACATAACAGATCTCCCTAAACCTCCAACAACATAAACCCTCTCTTCACTGTTGTAATAAAATCTCAGTTGCGTATATTTGGATCTAATTGTCGCTAACTTGTACTGATCTGATGGCGAATTCAAATCCTCCATCAGAACAAGTCATTCTTGATTACCTCGATCTCGACCTTGATTTATCCTTCGACGACATCATCCCTCCTGATGCTGCCGCATTTCTCAATCCCAATTCTCTTGTTCCATATTCGGGTTTGGAACCGGGTCGGGTTGACCCGAACCCGAATCCATTCTGTCAACTCGGGAGTCAACTGATCGAATCCCGGGTATTCAAATCCTCCCCGGAATTACGTCATGTCTCCGTCGACCTGTCCGAGGCAGATCATAGCTCCGGTAGTCAAAGCTCCAGTGGGTCCCATGTTTTGAGCTCCGCCGCAGATGTCTCTGAATACCTCAATGTATCATCGACGGAGCCGGAGTCGGAGTCGGATAATCACGAGGATTTGAACTGCCCTTCACCAGAGTCGCAGGGTTCTGGCAATTGTGGCTCCAACATCGTGAATAATTCGGTAACTTCTTCTCCGAATTTCACAAATGATTTAATGAAATGTGATGTAGTAGAACAGAAAATCAAATTAGAGGACGTTAACGCGAAATATAACAAGTGTAGTAGCTCAATCTTGAAGAGAAAAAAAGTGAGTGAAGATTGTTTAGATTCAAATAATGTAAGCAAATACCAGAAATCTGATTTTGTAGTTGAGTGTAGTAATGTTAATAGTGGTGGAGATGATAAGAAGAGAGCGAGATTAATGAGGAATAGGGAAAGTGCTCAGTTGTCGAGGCAAAAGAAAAAACATTACGTTGAGGAGTTAGAGGATAAGGTTAGAACAATGCATTCAACAATCCAAGATTTGAATGTTAAGATATCGTATATAATGTCGGAGAATGCGACTTTAAGGTCACAGATGGGTGGCTCTGGTGTGCCTTTGCAGATGCCACCACCCCCTGGGATATATCCGCATCCCCCGGTGATGTATCCTTGGATGCATTGTGCTCCGCCTTATATGGTGAAGCCACAAGGATCACAAGTACCTTTGGTTCCCATTCCGAGGTTGAAACCACAAGCAGCGGCACCTCCACCTAAGAGTAGTAAGAAAGTAGAGAATAAGAAGACCGAGATGAAAACCAAGAGGGTTGCAAGCGTTAGTTTCCTTGGCTTGTTGTTCTTCATGCTTCTATTTGGTGGATTGGTTCCTTTAGTAAATTTGAGATATGGAGGATTGAGAGAACCTTTAACAAGTCGAGATTTTTCTCGAAGTGGGTACAATGAAAGGCATCATGGAAGAGTTTTGGCCGTTGATGGGCGAGTTAATGGGAGTAGTTATTCAGGGCATCATAATGGGAGGGATTACAGCAATAATTGTAGTCCGCGAGATCAGGGTGGAGCAAATGAGTTCATCAGCTCAGGCAATGGTAGTGAGCCGCTAATGGCCTCTTTGTATGTTCCCAGGAATGATAAACTTGTGAAGATTGATGGAAACTTGATAATTCATTCTGTTTTGGCAAGTGAGAAAGCCATGGCATCTCATAGAAGTGAAGATAGGAAGAGCAATGGAGAGACAGGTCTTGCAGTTCCTAGAGATTTGCCCCCTGCCATCCCAGGGAGGCATCCCCACTATTACCACGGTCCTGCTGATGGGAAACGGGCTCTTGGCTCTGGGGATAAAGAGAAAGCAAAGTCTACTATGCAGGAATGGTTCCTTGAAGGCGTTGCTGGTAAGTGCTGATAAATTACATTCCAATTTTCCACTTTCCTATCTTTGTTAAGTAAGAGTATGGAATAATATGCATCATTTGCTTGATCACATATTGTTGATATGTTTGTCCGAAGTTCTTTCTTTATTGAATAGAGATCTTTCTCTATTCACCTTTTTCTTTAAACTAATCAATACATACAGTGCAAAATCTGACTCTTAAGTTATCTCCTAAATTGATAGTTGCTTTCAGAATACACATGGTTTGTATAACAGGGAATTGTTTTCTACTTGGTACTGTCCACTTCTTGGAATGCTGTTTATGTGTAAGTGCTTAATGTTTCTGATCTTAACTATATCGTCCTAAATTGAGGACACATTTCTTAATCAAATTTAACTTGGACATTTTTGCTCTGTTTCGTGCTTGCAGCAAACTCCCCTTCTTGGCTTATTTAATGCTTTTCTTTTCACATTTGTGCAGGGCCTATGTTGAGCTCAGGCATGTGCACTGAAGTCTTCCAGTTTGATGTATCTTCATCTCCAGGAGCCATTGTTCCTGCTGCCACTGTTAGGAATGTTTCAATGGAAGAGAGGCAGAATGCTACACGCACCAACAAGGGAAGAAATAGAAGGATCCTTAATGGTCTTTCTGTTCCTGTTACGCACAACATATCTGAAGAACATGAAGGAAGAACTGGAAAAAAAGATGACCTTGCTGGAAATAGTTCAGTTTCGTCAATGGTTGTCTCCGTGCTAGTTGATCCACGAGAGGCAGGTGATGGTAACGGTGATGACATGATTGGACGGAAGTCCATCTCTCGGATTTTTGTTGTTGTGTTGATAGATAGCGTGAAGTATGTTACCTATTCTTGCATGCTTCCTTTTAAAGGATCTGTTCCTCTAGTGACTACCTGAGAAGTTGTGTTATAGAAACATCTTTACTATCACGACCCCATTTAGGGCCATGACTAGCGCTAAGGGTTAGAATCCCAAAGCGAGCCTGTAACTGGAATTTTATAGAAAATCGAGTAGAGTTTCACTTATTAACCAAAACATGTCGTAATTTCATCAACTAACCAAAAAATTCTCCACCATTTGCAGAGTAATCCTAAATCCATCACGAAAATATAATAAGTTTAATAGTAGTCACAAGTCTATACTGATGAATGAATACTCATGATAATAAAATATCTAAGACTTCAAAAGAGATCATAACAAATAAACAAACTCTTCGCCAATGCGAACAAGTGTGGTATTGACCAAATGTTGTCAAATTGCATGGTCTAGTTTATCAAAATTTTGCCCGTGTCAACTGCGGCCGCTGCACAAAAAAAAAAGTGGAGAGTGAGTCGCTAGCTCAGTGAGTAAAAACACTTAACCACAATAGTTTTTAATGACATAAGTCAGAAAATATGCCAGTATAATAATCAGAAATATAATTGTTCTTTTTGAAATGGTAGCAATAATCAGTCTTGTTTGTTTCTTGTAAGCAGAAATCAATCAACTATCCAGTACTAAACTCAGTAAACACTGACATATCAAATCTTATGTTTGGGAGATTTTCAAGAATGAATCATGTAAGCGGCATGGCCCCCTACCTTGAGAGATAGCCAATAACTGTGGACCCCTTATTTGGCTTTCAACAATGGCGGGTGACTCCTTATTTGCCCTTCTCTTGGAACCATGGAGAACAGAGCTTTCTTTCAGTAGACGGTTATGGTGATTCACAAGATAAGAGGGAATTGCTTCATATTCATTCCCATGAACTCCTCTCCTTAAATTGATACCCCGCATAAGTCTAAACACAAATTTTCTCTAGTGCAGTTGCAAAGTATGATACATACTTTTAAAATTCTATTGCAGGTTCATGAGCCTAAATGAATTTCATATCCACCCTTTTGATCTGGTTCAATGAGCTATGATGCATTACTTGGGCTCGAGAACATTGCAAGGCAAACTGCTAATTCGATCTGCTCTTCCCATTCCTCATATTAACAGACATAATGGTTCACTGATAACTCTGCAAAGTGAGTATCAGGTGATCAAGTTCATTATCACTAGCTTTCATCTATGGGAAGACCACGGGTGTCGTAGACATACAGACATGAGCATGTAACAAAATCATATATTTCTCCTTCGACACGAAAATGATAGCAAATTTTGATAGCTGCAACATATAGATAGACAAATTTCACTTTTGCATTTAGATATTAGCAGCTGTAACAATCCCTTTTTGCAAAGAAACCTATACATTTCTTTGGGAGGAAAACACCAGAAAATTACAGCAATTAAAAAGGAACTAAGGGAGTAGTATTTTATTGTTTCTTTAGGGAGTAATATAACAAAAAGAACATTGCAAATACTAACACATCATATTACTCCCATTAAACATAGAACTACATAGCAAATACTAACACATTATATTACTCCCGTTAAACATTACATTGATGAGATCCCATAGGTTAATTAATACCAAAAACAAAACAGAAAACTCAAAGGTTGTAGAGGGCTGTTTTGGGAAAATTCCTATTCCTTGCCGTAAAAAGTCTTGTGTTACGACCATTTTTTAACTTGATCAAAACTTTTCATAACTTGACAATTTGCTTGAAAAATAATAAAAGAGTCGCCAATGGATTTTGAACAATTTGTGGCTAAAACTTCTTGACATATTATTAATTCTTAAAGCTTATGTTTCGAAAGGATTTGATGTTATACTGGTCTAATTTAAACATTTTGCATGAAATGCATGTTGACGCACGGGATGCACGTGTGGTGCACGGGATGTATGTGTGACGCACACAGAAGATAATTTTATTAATTACTCTTGCAAAACTTTCACGCTTTTGACGTACAAAGAGGTAGGACTGACTCAGTCTTCCGCAAATCACATTGCGACTCAAGTTTTTGATACTGCAAGTTGGTAGGTTAATGATATTGAACCGCGATTTCTCTATAATTGCAGTGACAAATTGGACATTTCATCTCCCAATCCATCCAAGTTGATATTCTACTTTTGTTGACATACATGGTTGGATGGGAGTACAGACACACGCTTGGTTTGTTTAAACTCTTGAGAGACAAATTTGACAGTTATTGTCGTTAAAACAAATACCGTCTAACTCAAAGTAGGGTAGATAAGGGAACTGATCAATTGTTTTTTGACCAACGGTTTTATAAATTCTACCCTTTTTAACTAACCTAATACAAAAATCTACCAACAAATAAACTAAAAAAATAAAAATGACACAACCCAAAAACTCTAACAATATAGAACCTATTTCTCGTCCAATCAAATGGGTAATAGTAAGTGGTGCTGGAAAGAGTTCCGGGCTTCCGGCATATATATCAACAAAATGAGAAGAGATGATGTTGTACGTAGTAGGGAGAAAGAGGAGGGTGCATGGATGATGGATTAACTTTCCAGAGATGAATTAGTGGTTGGACAAAATTAGAGTCGTCAATTTTCTTTGCTCAGGCTTTCTTTCATCATCTCTGGCCAAAGATCAAGGCGGCCTTCCACAATTTTAGTTAATTGCTCATGTTTCATCAATTTCAAACAAAGTAGAATAATCACTATACAAAAGTCAAAAAAAAAAGTTCATATCATTTTCAGGACAATTTTGCTATTTCATTTGGAAAAAAGACCCTAATATATAAATTTATCTTATTCAAATTTTACCAATTTTGATTAATTTTTCCAAATTTGGTCACAATCAAAATTCAATATGGTTAAAATTGCAATATATTTGGCCATCTTTGCAATGAATTCTTGTCCATCTCAATGTAATGTTAAACCGGATCCAAATCTCAATCTTTTTCAGCCAATTTTATTCCAGCCCCAGCCCAACAGATTCACGATCCGGCCCATGACTTTTATGCCCCCCCTCTTCTCCTAACTTTCACTTCTCCTCAAGGCTATTTCGGTCAATTTCATATACAGTACGAATCAGAATCGCGGTCATTTTTCAATTTTACTAAGGTACTGGCATTCTAGTCAGAGGCGGAGCCAGGATTTCAACAAAGGGGGTTCAATATTTGAAGAAAAACTAGTCGAAGGGGGTTCAACACCTACTATATATACATAAAAAATAATTTTAATCATGTATAAATATTATATTTTTTCGTCGAAGGGGGTTCGGACGAACCCTCTTGCCAAAGGCTGTCTCCGCCCCTGATTCTAGTGTCCCAGCCAATTGGTTAGACGACTACTACTTCATTTATTATTTTAGTATTACCCGTATATCCTGGAATTGAAGGGGATGGAATAGAAAAAATGCAAAGCTCTAGCGAATTCCAGCCAACAAATCTTATCCTGCATTGCCCCTCAACAGACTTTGAACCCCAATCTAAACTTTCATTCATGTACTGTTCAAGCAGTGGATTAAGTGGGATTTTAAGAAACGGACTCACAAAAGTCTGGCCTAAAAAAATCATAGTAACTTCTTCCCCTTTACGTAATTTTCTTTTCATTCTCTTTAAGTAATCAAATGTTCTTTGGTTCTATTTTCTTCCTAAATTCAGCATGTAGCAGTTTTCTGCTCATTTAGATTAGTCGTCTTTTTGTAACGAGGTTGTTCCTTTCATCGAAGCTCGAATCCCTTATCCATTATGTACTTTATTTGAAGTCTTGGTCTCAAATAATGTGGTAGTTTGGCCTAGTGAATTTGTTGAATAGCAGGAATTTGATTGAAAAGCTCAAGTTTCCTGCTCCTTCGGCATTCAAAATATTCATTATTTTTTTTCAAAAATTCTTTGTTTGTATCTGAAAGGGATTTTCAAACCGACTGGCTTGTCTTTTCTTTCCTCTGGATAATGAGGAAAATGGCAGGTCAAAACTAGTTGAGTTTTCTTTAATTGGTATTCTGAATTTGTCCAAAAATGAGTTTGACGATTCACCATTTTGATTTCACCATGATATAACTAGAAAAATTTGGTCTCTTCATTTTTTAGCTGCCCATTCTTTTTTCCATATCTGATTAAAATGATATTCAATTTCTTGTGTAGTCATTGAGTTAATACGAAAGCAATCTCAGAAAAATTCTTTTAGTTTTCACTTTGGTTGAACATGAGTAATCTGCTAAGATCCAGATATTTTGTTTTGTTTTCTTTTCCTTTCTTTTGGGCTGGTTATTTTGAACTGGATCTTTCTCACCAAAAAATTTAAACCAAAAAAAAAAAGAAAGTAATCTGCTAAGAACTGATTGCATTCATTTTATTTAGCTCTTATCGAGTCTCATGATGGGGTGCTAATCTTAATCTCAGGAATTTAGCAAGGGGTTCTAATTTATGATCTGACTTCCGCGTCTAAAAGAAAATGCTCTGTTTCAGTTCTCTTCACTGCCTTCACTAAAGAACTGTGGCTTCAGCATCATTTGTGTTTAAATGTGTTGTATTTTATCATAGTAAGTATATGAAAACTGGAATCTTTTTCTCCTTCAAGAGTTTGAACTCCTAGCTTAACAATTTGGTCACTCTTTTAAGTACTATTCAGCATAGTCAAGTACTGTTTTTCCTGAAATTATACGCATAGATTGACTAGTGTTCCAGTAAATCTACTTTCTTCATATGAGCAAAGCTTGTTTTTATTTTTCGATTCAGTGATAAATTTCTGTAGATTTAGCTTCTGTTTTCGGTCTTTTATAGTTTAGTGTGTGATTTAAAACATGAATCCTAGCAATGAGTCTACTTTCAATAATACCCATCCCTTGCACTTCCTTTCTATGTTTAAGTTGGATAAAATTTCATGGACTAAATTCTCTGTTTGCCTTCTCTTGGTAATTAATTACTTACTAGTTAAATGTTCTGCAGTACTTTAATCTTATCCGTCCTCTACTATTGTTTTATAGTAGTTTTCTTTACTCCATTTCAAAGCTTAGTCCTAGGCTGATTTCTCTTTATAAAATTGTAGAGAACATGACTTAAGTTCTTTCTTTGGAGTATACATAATATCCAATCATATTTAGCGATGAATTCAGCAACGAAATTCATAGCTAATTTAAATATTTGGGAGTTGCCAAAAATGAAAATGATGCATCCAGAAAAATACGTCTGGACCTTCTGCAATAAAGAGTGGTCTCTCCAAGTCCAATCAAAAAAGACTGCAAGTGCATCCACTATAGTAAGATGAGGCTAAACTGCACTCTGAAAACATAGAAAAATTAACCAACCGTTTTATATACATTCACCTTGTTATTCAATTAATTTCCCTACGTTATGGATTTCTTTGGTGTAAAGCTATTCTGATTGTTACATAGACTAATAGTGAACTATTAGAAATAAATGCTTAATTTAATTTGGCAACGATTTAATGCTTCAGAATTTGTTTTCATATTGTCATGCCAAAGTTATACATTGGGTACACTATTCAAACCAAGATCTGTTGGAGGATTAGACATTATCAGTTTCTTTATATGGAACAAAGTGTTATCCGTAAACTGTTATGGCCTATGGGCAGTCTCTATGAAGGACAGAATATTACATAAAGGGAAGAAGTTTGGATAACATGGGAACTCCAAATCGTTGATGCTAGAGATTGATTACAGAATCCTGGCTCAGCAAATATACACACAACATTGCACGGCAACAAATCTAGCAAGTTTAGGGTCTGTCTGGATTGGCTTATTTTTTAAGTGATTTTAAGCCAAAATAGCTTTTAAGCACTTTTGAAGTGTTTGGGTAAAATAAAAAATATGCTTTTAAGCACTTCTTTTTAAGCTAAAAAGGCAAAAATAAGCAAAAAGTCAAAGTGAGAAATTCTAACTTATGACTTTTGACTTATAAGCCAAAAAATATAAGCCCATTCAAACACCCACTTACTATTAAAGCTGTTTATGGGGCAATGATTCCTCAATATCCTAAGGTTGATTGGAAATCCCTGGTAAAGCTTACTGGTCTAATTCCTAAACATCAATTCAAAATATGGCTGGCAGTAGGGGTGTGCAAAATTTTGGTCTAACCGATAAACCGAACCGAAAAAGATGTTATTGGTATTAGGTTATTGGGTTAACGGATTTTAAACGGTTTTACAGTTTTTTTTATTGGACTATTTGTTTGGTTTTGGAACCGATAGTCCATATAAGATCCTATTGATGACCCAAAATCATCTTGAAATACATCTTTTCCCGAGTTTGGGGTTTGGGGAATCAGGTATCACTACAATGTCCTACTTAATATCGTCATTAAAATTCTAGTTTCTTGGAGAGGTAGCTGGCAGAACTACTAATCACAGACTCAATTTTGCTATTTTTTCTCCTCTGCTTAAACTTAGGCCTAATTAATTGAAGTCAAAGCATGGACGTGAAGATCTAGATCACCACCTACAACTACAAGCGTTAAAAATGTTATAAGAAGGAGTTGGGACTTGGATATTTCAAGAAGCTAGACTTCAACATCTTTGAATTTGTTGGGTTTTGGTGAAAGTGAATGGAAAATGGTGGAACAAAATGGGAACAAAGGGAGGTGAATAGTCACTTTATAGAAGGAAAAATAGTTTCTCCCTCATTGGTGGGAGAAAGAAATCATTTGTCCTTTATATTAAGAAGTACTCCTTTGAAGGGATAGTGAGCCAAGAAGAAACCAAGCCTCGCGCCGTTGTCGTCGTCGCTCGCTCGGCTTCGGCTTCGGCTTTGGAAAATGATCGAGAGACTATCTTTTTAGACAATTTTTTTTTTAATCCAGAAAAAATTTTCGTCTGAAATTTTCCTCCAAATGCAATGTTCCAACGAAATGTTTTTGCAACGTTTGTGACTGTTCAAGAAACAGTGCATCGTTCCAGAAACGATGCATCAGTTCCAGAACAAATGCAATGTTTCAGAAACAGTGCAACTTTTCGAAGCAGTGCATCCTTTCGAAACAGTGCGTAGTTGGCTATAAATACCTGTGTTTTCCTTCATCAGGTATTCAGAAAATTTTTACAAGCACAACGAAATTCTGTAAACTCTCTTCTTCATAAAAAACAGTCAGTGTGTGTGACTACTCCTTTCTTGAGTTCGACGAAGTTCTACAATTTTCATTGCCGATATTGTAGAATAGTGTTCTATTTTATCCTGGGAAGAATTAATCCATACCTTGGGCAATAGTGAGGGGATTAGATTCTTTAAGGAGACACAGTATACTGTGGACTTAGAACAAATAAAAATCTGTGCTATTAGTGTGTCAACATTCTGCAGAAAAAATCCAGAAAACAACAAGCTTAAAGAATCTAACCGAAAATGGCAGAACCTGTTGATACTGTTATGACTTCTGCTTCTGTGCAAACAAATGCAGTTTCATCAAACCGTGTTGTTCCTGCACTGACAGCAACTGAAAAACCCGAAAAGTTTTCCGGTACTGATTTTAAGAGGTGGCAACAGAAAATGTTGTTCTATCTAACCACTCTTAGTTTGCAGAAATTTATTTCTGACAAAGTTCCAACCTTCCCGGATGACACTCCGGAAAAGGACCGTTTCATAGTAATGGAAGCATGGAATCATTCTGATTTTCTGTGCAAAAATTACATTCTGAATGGGTTGGAAGATAGCTTGTATAATGTCTATAGCGTATGCAAAACGTCTAAAGAATTATGGGACGCATTAGACAAGAAATACAAGACTGAAGATGCTGGACTGAAGAAATTTGTGGTGGCCAAATTTCTGGAATATAAAATGGTTGACAGTAAAACTGTCATGTCTCAAGTCCAAGAATTGCAAGTAATAATCCATGATTTACTTGCTGAAGGTATGACTGTAAATGAAGCATTTCAAGTGGCAGCTTTTATTGAAAAATTGCCTCCTTTGTGGAAGGATTTTAAGAACTACTTGAAACATAAACGAAAGGAAATGAAGTTGGAGGACTTGATTGTTCGTTTGCGGATTGAAGAAGACAACAAAGCTGCTGAAAAGAAAGCCACTTCAAAGTCTTCAATTCCGGGAGCAAATCATGTTGAAACTCCTCCAAAGAACAAGAAAAGGAAAAAGTCCAATGAAGAGAAGAATGAACCAAGCAAGAAGAGGTTCAAAGGAAATTGCTACAACTGTGGCAAGTATGGTCATATGGCTTCGGAGTGTCGTGCTCCTAAGAAGGACAAGAAAAAGAAAGACCAAGCAAACCTGAATGAGGACATGGACTTTTTGTGTGCAATGCTGTCCGAGTGTAACTTGGTTGGAAATCCCAAAGAATGGTGGATGGATTCGGGTGCTACCCGACATGTTTGCTCAAATAGGGAGTTGTTCTCTTCCTATACTGTGTCTGAAAAAGACGAGACCATTTATATGGCAAATTCTGCAACCGCAAAGATTGAAGGAACTGGAAAGGTTGGCTTGAAAATGACTTCAGGAAAAATAGTGACGCTTAACAACATTCTTCATGTTCCCGAAATGCGCAAGAATTTGGTCTCGACGTCACTTCTGGTCAAGAATGGTTTTAAGTGTGTATTTGTGTCTGATAAGATTGTACTTAGCAAATCTGATATGTTTGTAGGAAAGGGTTACCTCACTGAGGGCCTTTTCAAGCTAAATGTAATGGCTGTTGATATCAATAAAAGTACTTCTTCTTCTTACTTGCTTGAGTCCAATAATTTGTGGCATGCACGTTTAGGACATGTTAATTATAAAACATTGCGAAAAATGATTAACTTGGAAATATTGCCTAAGTTTGAAAGTAATAATATGAAGTGTCAAGTATGTGTGGAATCGAAGTATGTTAAGCATCCGTATAAGTCGATTGAAAGGAATTCAAATCCCTTAGACTTAATCCACACAGATATTTGTGACATGAAGTCAACACCATCACGTGGTGGTAAAAGATACTTTATAACTTTCATTGATGATAGCACTCGATATTGCTATGTTTATCTGCTTAACAGCAAAGACGAGGCAATTAATGCATTCAAGCAATACAAGAATGAAGTTGAGACACAACTTGATAAGAAAATCAAAATGATCAGAAGTGATAGGGGCGACGAATATGAATCTCCTTTTGAAGAAATATGTTTGAAATATGGAATTATTCATCAAACAACTGCCCCATACACTCCACAATCTAATGGAATTGCGGAAAGAAAGAATAGAACATTAAAGGAGATGATGAATGCCTTGTTGATAAGTTTTGGTTTACCGCAGAACTTGTGGGGGGAAGCTATTTTAACGGCTAATCGAATACTCAATCGAGTACCCCATAGCAAAACAAAGGCCATTCCATATGAGAAATGGAAAGAAAGGAAACCCACCTTGAAATACTTCAAAGTGTGGGGGTGTTTGGCAAAAGTCCAAGTTCCTAAACCCAAGAAGGTTAAAATAGGACCGAAAACAGTTGACTGTGTATTCATTGGATATGCAACCAATAGCAAGGCGTATCGATTTTTGGTTCACAAATCAGACAATCCTGACATTCATGTAAATACGGTAATCAAATCAGACAATGCTGAATTTTTTGAAAATGTTTACCCGTATAAGAATGAATGTGAGTCGTCTAGTGAAAAATCTAAACGACCTCGGGAAGAAGAAAAGGAAAGTACGCCTAATGAAGAAAGTGTAAGGCGCAGCAAACGTCAAAAGACATCAACTTCCTTTGGTCCCGATTTCTTGACATTCTTAGTAGAGAATGAGCCTCAAACGTTTAAGGAAGCTATGTCTTCTTCGGAAGCACAATATTGGAAAGAGGCAATCAATAGTGAAATAGAATCCATATTGAATAATCATACGTGGGAATTAGTTGATTTTCCTCCAGGAAACAAACCATTGGGTTCTAAATGGATCTTCAAAAGGAAAATGAAAGATGATGGCACTATTGATAAATATAAGGCAAGACTAGTTGTCAAGGGGTTCAGACAACGAGAAGGTCTTGATTATTTCAACACATACTCGCCGGTAACAAGAATTACGTCAATTCGAGTATTGATAGCGTTAGCCGCCGTGTATGGTCTTCAAATTCATCAAATGGATGTGAAGACAGCCTTCTTAAATGGAGAATTGGAGGAAGAGATCTACATGGATCAACCCGAAGGGTTTGTAGTTCCTGGAAAAGAAAAGAAGGTATGTCGACTTGTTAAGTCACTTTATGGACTAAAACAAGCGCCCAAACAATGGCATGCGAAATTTGACCAAACAATGTTGGCAAATGGATTTAAGATCAATGAGTGTGATAAATGTGCTTACATTAAGAACACTCCAAATCATGTTGTCATTGTTTGCTTGTATGTTGATGATATGTTGATAATGAGTAAAGACATTTCCGACATAAATGCTACTAAGCATATGCTTGCTAGCAAATTTGATATGAAAGACTTAGGAGTTGCAGATCTGATTTTAGGAATTAAAATTCACAGAACTCCTCAAGGTCTAGCTTTGTCTCAGACTCACTACATCAACATGGTATTGGAGAAATTCAAGTATCTGGACTTCAAAGTCGCAAAGACTCCAATTGATGTAAATCTTGCTCTTACAAAGAACAAGGGTCAAAGCAAGTCCCAAGTGGACTATGCTCGAGTGTTAGGAAGTTTGATGTACATAATGAATTGTACAAGACCTGATATAGCTTGCGCCATAAGTAAACTGAGTCGATACACGAGTAATCCCGATCAAACTCATTGGATGGCGATGAAGCGAGTGTTGGGTTATTTAAAATACACTCAAGAGTATGCATTGCACTACAATAAATATCCTGCAGTGGTTGAAGGATATAGTGATGCGAATTGGATCACCGGATCATCTGAAATAAAATCCACAAGTGGATATGTGTTCACCATTGGTGGAGGAGCAGTGTCTTGGAAATCTTCCAAACAGACGTGTATAGCTCGCTCTACAATGGAATCCGACTTTATAGCTCTGGACAAGGCCGGTGAAGAAGCAGAATGGCTAAGGAATTTTCTAGAAGATATTCCTTTATGGCCAAATCCAGTTGCTCCTATATGTATACATTGTGACAGTCAATCGGCAATAGGACGAGCTGGAAATGTTATGTATAATGGAAAGTCTCGTCACATGCGACGAAGACACAACACCGTTAGACAATTACTCTCTAGTGGAATTATCACAATTGACTATGTTAAGTCAAAAGATAATGTGTCGGATCCGCTAACAAAAGGCCTAACTAGAGAAGCGGTTGATAAATCATCAAAGGGAATGGGTTTAAGGCCTAGGACAAGTCATCACGGCGGTAACTCTACCTAGCAGACTGGAGATCCCAAGAGCTAGGTTCAAAGAGATCAAACAAAGTCGTTACTGACGGTTCAACATTGTCAAACTAAACTCAACCTATTCTCATGATGTAGACAATGTTCAGAAAACAAGGATAGAGCTTAAGATGTGAAGCCTTTAATGATTACCTAAGTTTGGCTGGTATGACCAAATAGTTTTGTCTATTGGACTTAACGTTTAGGAATCACCTATGTGAGTGTGAAGTGTAAGCCGCTTCAAGGAGAATATAACGAAAGGCCAATTCTCTACGCACTCATGAAACCAGGACGTGTTCATGGCTGAAACGAACAAAACAATGCGAACCAAAAACGGTTAAGGGTTAGTTGTGTGACATACATTGTCTAGGTATACATAAAAGCTCGACGGTTCAAAGATATCAAATCTACCGATTGACCGAGAATACCCGATGTATGTTCACTATGGAAAGTTCAAAGGGAAACCTACTTATCCAGATGCAACTGATTCTTATTTGTAGATCACACATGTTTTTTTTTTTTAAAATGAAATAGCCATTCCCCATTCATGTGGGGGATTGTTGGGTTTTGGTGAAAGTGAATGGAAAATGGTGGAACAAAATGGGAACAAAGGGAGGTGAATAGTCACTTTATAGAAGGAAAAATAGTTTCTCCCTCATTGGTAGGAGAAAGAAATCATTTGTCCTTTATATTAAGAAGTACTCCTTTGAAGGGATAGTGAGCCAAGAAGAAACCAAGCCTCGCGCCGTCGTCGTCGTCGCTCGCTCGGCTCGGCTTCGGCTTCGGCTTCGGCTTCGGCTTTGGAAAATGATCGATCGAGAGACTATCTTTTTAGACAAATTTTTTTTAATCCAGAAAAAAATTTCGTCTGAAATTTTCCTCCAAATGCAATGTTCCAACGAAATGTTTTTGCAACGTTTGTGACTGTTCAAGAAACAGTGCATCATTCCAGAACAATGCAACCATTCCAGAAACATGCAACGTTCCAGAAACGATGCATCAGTTCCAGAACAAATGCAATGTTTCAGAAACAGTGCTTCGAAACAGTGCAACTTTTCGAAGCAGTGCATCCTTTCGAAACAGTGCGTAGTTGGCTATAAATACCTGTGTTTTCCTTCATCAGGTATTCAGAAAATTTTTACAAGCACAACGAAATTCTGTAAACTCTCTTCTTCATAAAAAACAGTCAGTGTGTGTGACTACTCCTTTCTTGAGTTCGACGAAGTTCTACAATTTTCATTGCCGATATTGTAGAATAGTGTTCTATTTTATCCTGGGAAGAATTAATCCATACCTTGGGCAATAGTGAGGGGATTAGATTCTTTAAGGAGACACAGTATACTGTGGACTTAGAACAAATAAAAATCTGTGCTATTAGTGTGTCAACATTCTGCAGAAAAAATCCAGAAAACAATAGAATTTGCTTTTGCTTGTAATCTTTCTAGACTTTTATGTATGAATAGGGCGTGTACTAGTGAAGACAATGCATATAAACAAATGAAAATAAGAAAAAGGAAAAAATCAGAGGAGCATTTCCTTATTGGTTAAACCAAAACGGAACCGTTAAGGACTGCTAACCGATTGACCGATAACGAATATCTTGTTGATTTGCTTATCAGTTTAACATATTTACAAACCAATATGAGATAGACCAAACCGATGATCTAAAAACGGGATCAAACAATGGATAAGCAACCCCAGCAGTGCAGCATCAGCTATCAACTCTGGACAGGCTTAGCAATTGCGAAATCCATGGTTGTCTGAAAGAGTAAGGAAGAAGACTAACTAGGAATGCTATATTGGGTTTCTTGTTTGCAGCAACTGTCTATCACATATGGTTGGAGAGAAATAGCCGCAGATTCAAAAGAAGCAACAAAGCAGGGCCATCATTAGAGATAAAGTCGTACAATTACATGTAGTAGGACGACGACATTGTACATGGGAAAAATGTTTAGATAGTTTAAAATGTTTTCCAAGAGTACTTTGAGGCTAAATCTGGATTTTGTTAGGATCCAGATTAGTAGCTATAGCTTTCTTATTTGGTTTGTTTTTGAGAATCTAGCTTAGTCCAATAGCTAGTTGTATATAATGCTACTGGTTGAATTAAAAAAATTCATTTGACCAAAAAAAAAATCATACCGGGAAAAATTAACAACAAGCACAGATCACCCAGAAGTTTCTCTATCTTTTTTTTTTTTCTTTTTTGAATGAATCGGAGCGACAAAGGGCTGAATCTCAGTGGATCGTGGTAGCAAGGCCACTCTGGCACTTACAATACACTTCGCATATTTAAGTCATCTGCAAAGGATTCTACCTGCCGCTCGATGAAAATTGTACTTCTAGGCGGTCACTGCGAGTCTTCTGCCGCGATGACTTAGCGAACGACACGAACCAATTGAGTTGACTCACCCAGAAGTTCCTCTCTTTCTTCAGTAATTGTTTTAAATATTCAACCTCCGATCCCTAGAATGGAATTAGGGAGCGAGTACATGGATATAAAATTCTCTAAAAAGGCAGAGCCAAGTGATTCAAAATTTGAGCGAAAAACGTACAGCCACGATACGATTAACCAATTGAGGAGGATAAATTAATAGTGACTTCTGATTTCACATTATAAGGGAAGAAGGAAGATATCAATTTACCCATACACCAATTACTAACATTTATGGAAATTTTCTACTCAAAAGTCAAACAGCTGAAACATGGAAGAAGTAAAGGACAATATGTGATCGATGAATTAAAATCAAGAAAAGGTTGAAAATAATCCCCTTATCTTTGAGGTAGACTTAAAATGATACCTTACATATTGTATGGAGCATTAATAGTTCCTTAAAGCTTATGAAAATGGAGCACATTTAGTACACCTATACAGAGCACGGCAGATGATATTATTAAAACTCAACATTAGAGCCCTTGCGCTCGTCAACCTTGCAATTGAATTAGATTAGATGGCATCGCAGGTATCTAATTCACATGATATCATTGGAGAATGATGTGTATAACTTAATTAACCTTGCAAATTGTGTGCTTCAGTTCTTAGAAGCAAATTTAATAAGGTGTGATTTTAGAATACCTTACATATATGTTTTGCCCTCATAAATAATAATAAAAAATAGATAATTTTCTGTTTTTGCAAAGAACTGATGAGATTATGGTGCAGATCATTTAAAAATATAGAATAAGGTTCAAATTACAAAAAAAGTGCATATGTTGGGGTGCAAATTGCAAAGTACTCAGAAATTAGTTAGCTTGGTTCGCTAGAAATATCGAATCATAAATTCATCAAGAATTTCTCATTTTTCTTTAGACATTGAAAGAAACAACATCAATAATAGTAATAAACAAGTCTTGCTTTACGGAGAAGGTGAGATCTATCGTATAACGTGTTTAATCTTGAGAGAATTACAGAGGAAGAAGAAGAAGAATAAAGAGAGGAAGAGAATGATTCATTAGAGTGAATATTGATCAATGATCTAAGCCACAAAGCTGTACATTGCAGTGTTTATATACACTGTTCTAACTAAACAAAAGTTAGTTAAATAACTAACTATCCTGACTTAACATCTTAACTAACTAGTGTATGTACATTTCTACCCTTCTTAACTAATTGTACCAGCCTCAATATAACGTTCACTGCGTTTATTAGAGATTGACCTAATTAGTCGATGTAGGGTAAGTGATAACCTAAATTTTAACTTTAGTTCCTCACCTAAGGGTGTTTCCTCATTAATAAAATGAGAGGAAAACCATGAGTTCTTAGATTCAAATCCCACCGCAGGCAAAAAGTCTCAACTTGCCTAATCCCTTAGTGAGCAGAGTTACCCGGTACATGGAATAATCGAGTTGCGCCCAAGTTGGTCCGAACACCACTGTCATAAAAGAAACTTTGGTTCTTCATAACTCATTTTTTTATAATTGAAAATCATGTTAATTCAAGATTTACTGAATATTAAGAAAATTTGACTTGAATGTGCAACCTTTGCATGTACGGGGAGAAGTGGATGCTTGTGTTGAATTATATGGAGACAGAAAGGATTTTGTTCATACTCTCTGGAATCTGGAATTCCCAACTGTGATTTAGAAGTCTCTTGTGCTGAAAATTATCACATGAATCATCTGATCATTTTACATAACGAATGAGAACCTGAATAGTCTGGTAAGTTATTATGAAACAGGGGAAATATATCACCAAAATTGTGAATTTACACTGGTTGTGTAGAGATATGTACGACCAGAATCATGAATGCGAGATTTTGTGAATGTAATTTTCTTTTGTAGGATTTGGGATCTAAAGTGAAAAAACAATCATATAGGAAAAAAGGGTTGTTAGGACTTGATTGCAAAAGTGAAATTGGACTGTTTTTTTTTTTTTTCCAATTGATATCCTCCTTTCTCTATTTCTAAACTGCTATGCTTTACAAACCTTGTATACTTCCATATTTGTTCATGCCATATGTCATTAATTCTCTTTTTTGGATATTCACATTCACATACATAGAAAGAATTAAAAGCTGCTAATGATAAATCTTTAGATATTTGGCTCAGATTGTAATTGGGTAATTGAGATTGATCAATTTTTTGTAAGAATAACAATATTTGCTCTTTTTTTTTTTTCTTTTGAATTCCACTACAAAAAAAGGGTAAATTATGGAGGTTAAAACTGTAATTTATTTGTTGACAGAAAATAGCAAAGACTTATAACCTCCGCGAATTGCAGTTTCAACCTCCCATTTTTACCTTTTTTTTTGGTAGTGTTCCCACCGGGTGCTCGGTATCCGCATTGGAGTCCGACTATATCAGAGTCGCACATTGCAGGGCCCATTCTGGGGGCAACAATAACAGTCTTTTCAATCAAGTGTATATAATAAATTTTCCAATTTTTTCATTACTTTTAATAAAGGGTACTCTAGTATAGTATTTCTTATAGTTGAGGGGTAAATTTGAACTAGTCTACTAGTAATAAGGATATATTTAGGCTCAAATTCGAATAGTAGGACAAACTAGCCTACTTCCCATATATGAGGGACATTTTTGGTCCTTCTCCCATTATCCAATTCCACGTGTACTCAATGTCTATGTTGCATTCTGGTAAGTGGTAGTGCTAAACACGAAATGACGCCAACTTTCATGAAAATTGGAACTTACTAAGTACTTTCTCTATTCTTAACTACTTGTCATGTTTTTTTCCCCACTTTTTAAGAAAAACATTAAGTAGAGGGTAATTTGACTAAATTATCTCCATATCTATTATTAAGGATAAATCTGAAAAAAAAAGCAATTAATTATGTGTTGATTTTATAAAATGACAAGTATACCTATTTTTAATAACAAGTATTTAGGAACGTAGTATACCTAGAGGCAGTTTTCGATTGCTCAGTGGACTCATGAAAACTCTTCTCTCCCAGCGGACTCTGCAACAGGTAAACCTATGAACTCAATTATTAATTTAATCTTCACTTTTCTCTAATCTTTCGTAAAAAGTTGTGTATTCTTGAATCAAATCAACTTATCACATTAATTTGTTCTCTTGACAATTTCCACACCCTGTTTTCTGCTTACAAAATGATTTGAAACGGGATTGGATATTGGTAAGAAATTGCAAAATCATAATTGATCTCCAAATATATTTGTACTCATTTTTTCCTAATTTGCCCTGTTTATTTAGATAACAACCACATATCACGTTTGTTTGCCTTCTTTCTCTAGGTAATCTTTCCTGATAGTCTCTGGCATACCATTATATTGTCTCTCTGATATAGGAAAACATGGAAAATGTAGATGAAAACAGTGAACTATTAGTCATATAAGGCTATGCATACGTTGCAGAAATATGTAATCATGTAAATTTGCATACTGCCTTTATATCGAAATTCTGGTGAGAATATTGAATACTTTGAAAGTTGTAAAGTGTATTTGGTTAGTACTATTGATTAACTTCCCTGATCTCAACTTTCAGAAGTGCCTGCAAACTCGTCAGCACTTGAACATGAGGAGTGCTAGGAGATCTGGGGTAGATACAATTAGCAGTTTGCCATGTAATATTCTGGATGGAATTCTAGGGTGCTTGCCTCAGAAAAATGCAGAAAAGACCAATATCTTGTCAAAATATTGGAGGTATAAATGAGTCAGACGTCAAGAGCTTGAGTTTGAATATCACTTTTTTCAAGTCACTTGCACATGTTCAAGAAGTTAAGACAATCAATTTGCAGATTATATAGAAAGAATTAAAGCTGCTAACAATAATGCGTTGACCACCTGATTCTCAATTTGTGGAGTTTCCATTATGTCCACTAATAAGAGGAGTGGAGAGAGCTCTGCTGAAGAAAGGATTAGCAGTTTGCCTTGTGATGTTCTTGAGAAGATATTAGGATGCTTGCCTTTGCATGATGTCGTAAGGACAAGTGTTTTGTCAAGAGTATGGAGGTACAAGTGGGTAGTACGTTCTGAACTAGTGTTCGATGATAACGTCTACAAAGGACTGCTCCTGAATACAATTATTTACGAAGTCCTATAGATCCATCTGGAGCACTACATAAATTTAGCCTTCTAGTCTCTAACTCCAAACTTTTTTCTGATATTGATAGCTGGATTCTGTTTCTGTCGAACAAAAATGTCCAAGAATTATCACTTGGATTTCTTAAAAGCATGGACTTTCACCTCCTTTCTCACCTATTCAAATTTCAGGATCTAAAGCACCTGGAGCTTTTTAGTTGTAAATCCACCCTCCTCCCAACTTTAAAGGTTTTAGTAAGCTTTTTCCCTTAACTTTGGGGTTGTGGCCTTCGAGCCCACATCATTTCAGGCCCTCCTTTTAAGTAGTCATTACTTGAGCGTGTAATGATGATTTGCTCCACTCAGTTTGATAGTTTCGTTATTGAGGCCCCTAGTCTCAAATTCTTTGAATTCAGCGGAATAGACAATTCCCTTTGCTTCACTATAGATTTTGTCAGATGCACTATAGATTTTCCTTTAAATCTGTCAGATGCACTATGGATTTTCCTTTAAATTTTAGCTAATTGTTTTAGTCCTTTACAGTACCGGAGCCTCAATTAACATAACACAACATCAAAATTTTGAAGTTCAAGAGTTTGATTTGTGATAATGTTTAGTGGATTGCATATGCTCTTTACTTGATCAACCGCTGCCCCAACTTAGAAAGGTTCCTGATTACAGTATGTCTCATTTTCATCTTTTGATTGTAAATATTTTGTTTTTCTACTTCTTACAATAAATCTTCTTTTTTTCCTTCTCTCGTCTTAAACCATTGAGGCACGTGTTACACGTCCCTTGCAAGCCCAAGTAATGACAATGAAACATAGTATACTGAATTAAGCGACTCAAAAGCATGGATATAAATCTCATGTGGATTAATTGGAAATGGAATTTTTGAATCATGTATTGTCATCTGAAATTACACCGGAGAAAATATGCGTTGTGACTAGTCCAGACTCCAGAATTCAGTCTTAGAGGAATGAAAATGATGGATGTTAATAACTAGTACAATGAAAATTAATGACTTTCCGTCGGTCAAAACGCGGTACAGTTGACTGCACTATGTCATGTTAATTAACTAATCATAACTTTTTACTCAGAACTTTGATGGATGAATGGTTGATGGTGTTGGAAAGAAAACTCGAAGACCTTTTATTTGGTGGGTGTTGGGTCACAAAACTCTTCATATTTTAGGAGTTATGCTCGTTTGAAGTTGACCCAAGTAAAATCACATACTAAAACTCGATTGATCGAAATGCTCTCAACTCAACTTTGCGCTAATTGTTTCTTATAACCATGATTCACTTCAAACGCACTCACCACACTAGGAAATTGATCCTAACACTAATATTTTATTAGAAAAGAGTTGGGGCCTATACGCTTACAGAGAATTATTCAAATCCTAGTCAAAATTTTTGGGGTGTTACACTATCACAAGTGTTTCTCCAGAGAACACAATTGTTGAGGAGCTGAGTGAAAGGGGGAGCTCGAAAACACAACAACATGAATCTACACAAGAAGATGATTTACTTTTTTCACAAAGACCAATTAGAACTATTGTTAAGCCTGCCTGCTTCAGAGATGAAATCTTTGTTAGTACGTATTCTTGTTACTTTGCAGGGCCAATTGATGATGAAGAGCCTTCATCCTTTGGAGAAGCTAAAGGAGTCAAAGAATGGGAGCTTGCTATGGATGATGAAATTAAAAATCAAACTTGGAGCCTTGTTCCAAAGCCAAGAGATGTACAACCCGTTTCTTGCAAATGGGTTTACAAAATCAAAAGAAAGGCAGATGGCAGCATAGATAGATATAAAGCAAGGCTGGTTGCTAGAGGCTTTTCTCAAAAGTATGGTGAAGACTACGAAGAAACCTTCAGCCTGGTGGCTAAGATGATCTCAGTTCGAGTTGTACTAGCCATGGCAGCCTCATACAGTTGGAAATTATGGAAACTTGACGTGAAAAATGCCTTTTTGTACGGAGAACTTGACAAGGATATCTATATGGAGCAACCACTCGGGTATGTCTCTAACTTACATCCTAATTATGCCTGCATGCTTAAGAAAGCACTTTATGGACTCAAGCAGGCTCCACGAGCATGGTATGGAAAAATTGCGCAATATCTAAATTTCTGTGGCTATGCTGCATCACATTCAGATCCTAGCTTGTTTTGTTAAGAAACAAGGAGACTTGCATGTAGTTGTTCTCTTGTACGTGGATGACATATTAATAACAGGAAACAATGATGATGAAGTTGCAAGGCTTCGAGAAGAGCTTGCCATAAGATTTGTTATCAAGAAGCTGGGAGAACTACATCATTTTCTTGGCTTAGAGGTGACAAACACTAGTCAAGGGATCTTTGCTACTCAAGAAGGGTATGCCAAGAAACTTGTTGACAGGTTTGGGATGAAACAAAGAAAAAGTGCTCTACTCCTCTTGAGACTAGTACGAGGTTAAGGCATGAAGAAGGCTCATTTCTTGCAGATCCCAAACCTTTTCGAGCTCTAGTTGGAAGTCTTCTATATTTGACTATTACAAGGCCAGACATTTCTTTTTCCGTTGGATATGTCAGCAGATTTATGCAATCACCAAGAAAGCCACACTTGGAAGCTGCAAAGAGGATTCAGAAATATATCAACTCAACATCAGATATGGGCTTATTTTTCCAAAAGAAGAATGATTTGATATTAATGGGCTATACTGACGCTGATTTTGGTGGCGATATGGGTGACCGAAGATCTACATCTAGCTATTTTTCCTCTGTGGTGGAAAAGGTATTTCTTGGTGCAGCAAGAAGCAAAACTATGTTTCTTTATCAACTACGGAGGCGAAATATAAAGCAGCAGCTCTTACAGCTCAAGAGTGTATATGGCTCCATAGACTTGCTGAAGATTTGCAACTATCTATATCAAAGCCAACTGCCGTTTTTGGAGTCAATCAAAGTGCCACCAATCTTGCAAACAATCCGGTATTTCATGCAAGAACCAAGCACATTGAGGTGGAACATCACTTCATCCGAGAAAAAGTTCTTGATGGACCTATACACACTTTGGAAGTACGAAGTCAGGAGAATATTGCTGATATCTTCACCAAGTCACTTCCTAAAGCTTCATTTGAGTTCTTCCGTGACAACCTTGGGGTAGTTTCCAAAAAATCACTTTAAGGGGGAGTGTGAAAAAAGCTAAAGATAATTTTTTGGAATAGCATAGATTTTTCTAGAATGTCCTAGTATGGAAACTTAGATAATTATCTTAAAGAATTATCTAGATATTCTAGAGTATTGTAGTGGATAAAGTTTGCTAGAATATTCTTCTAGATGTATCTAGAAGAATTTCTAGAACCATCCATAGATTACTATAAATAGGGATGGGTCTTGTACATTTGTAATCAACCAAAATAAAAAACAAATCCAATACAAAGCATTTTCAAGAAGTCTTCTTCCATAACCAAGTTTCCCTTTCAAAAATCTTCCCTCTTTTCTAGCTTCCTCTTCTTTAGTTGAATCTTCCGATCTTAGTTAATGATCTTGGGTTGAATCTTCTGATCTTAGTTAATGATCTTGGGCTAGCAGAAGGTATCCCCAATTATACATTTCTTCTGATATTCTCTACAGATACGTGATTGGGGGTAATCCGACCTTCAAGGAGATGCTGAATTTTGTCTATGGTGATTGGAATGAAGTCGAAACCCTGAAAGTGCTCCTACATGATGATGGCTATTTCATAATCTGATTTGCATCCATTGAGGAGAACCTGACCATAACTGGGAAGGACCCATATACATTTCACAATAGACCTCTGATTCTCAAAGATGAAGAAAGAGTCTATGCGAGTTGTGCCACTTCGAGTGCAATTTCAGTGACTGCCTTTGCAATTTTGGACAGAAGAGAAGTTAGGTCATCTGAAATTTATTGGGCAAGCCGGTTTCACTGATAAACTCACAGCTCACTATGAGGGGATCTCCTATGCCCGTATAGTGATTGAAATGGACATTACCCAGCCACTACCACCTGAGCTTAAAAAGGGCAGCCCGGTGCACTAAAGCTACCGCTATGTGCGGTGTCCGGGGAAGGGCGCCACCACAAGGGTGTATTGTACGCAGCCTTACCTTGCATTTCTGCCGGAGGCTGTTTCCAAAGCTTGAACCCGTGACCTCCTAGTCACATGGAAGCAACTTTACCAGTTACTCCAAGACTCCCCTTCTACTCCAAGGCTCCCCTTCCACTACCACCTGAGCTTACCATAATGAAACCGAATGGGGAGCTATTGGAGCAAGAAGTAAAATATGAATGGATGCCAAAGTTCTGCCGAGTGTGTTGCTTGTTTGGCAATTATGTTGCGGCAAGGGCGGATCTATATTGAAGGTTGGGGGTGTCACGACACCCGCAACCTCGGGAAAAATTATGTATATATACATATGTGTATATCTATAAAATGGATATATATAACTCTTGGCACCCTGAATGATAAAGGAGTGAATGGTGCCACTGGCAAGGGGCATCATAATCCGCACTGGAGGCTGCGTTTCGAAACCCACTAGCAGCAAAGCTTTTTGGCCTTGCTCAGATGCTCTATCCTTTCTTTTTTTTTTTTTGTCTACTCTGTAATTCTTCTTTTACTTGATAATCTTTATTACTCCCAAATTAACTCTTTTTAGTTTTAATTAATTTTTGGCTTCTTTTACTTCCTCTTTCTTTAGTATTAATTAACCTCTTACTACGTGTGTTGTGTTCGTATTTCATACCAATGAGTATTAAATTTTGAAATGTTACATTAATATTGCTCCATAGAAAGTATATATAAATATTAAATTATAAACTTTTTAAAAATTAAACTTTTTAAAAATGATGAATATTATTTTGTTAGAGTTATAAAAAATTTAAAGTTATTTCGTTTTTTCACCGACATTCGCGATAAATGAAGATGACTGAGTTGAAACTATAATTCTTGATTTTTCTCAACAATATATCCGCAACAATGAAATGTATTTTTAGTATCGGAATATCTAAAAGAGAACACCACTAAACAAATTTGCATATTTGATTCATATGTCTATATAACTCGAAAAGATAAATAATCCATACCGTTACCCAAAATCGAAAAACCGACCCGTTTATCATTTTTGAGCGATGTGGCACCCGGAACCTCCAAATCATGGATCTGCCTCTGCGCTGCGGCGTGTGCAAGCAGAGCTGAGACCTTCAAAGAACCTGCTAAAGCTATACTCAGAAAGAAGAGGAAGGAGACGATAGAGTGGAAGTCGAAGTCAAAGCAGGAAGTGTCAACATTGCCTGAATTGGTTGATAAAGGGAAGAAGGTACAGATGGTGACCAAAAAACAGACACAAGCTATTGAACCTGAGGTGCTAGCAGCTAGAGCTAATGCTCCCCTTAGAATTCAGTCAGTAGCCCAGCATGATACAGGCCAGCAGAACAAAACACTACCACAAAGGTTTTTTTAAAACGGACTACCCTTGAGGCAGACCCTCCTAATAAATACCTTCCTGCTTAAACACAAGGCAGAGATTATTGGGATTATAGAAACGAGGGCAAAGCCAACTGAAGCGAAGATGATTCAGAAGCACTTTGGGAGTGATTGGGAGTTCTTCACCAACTATGACTATGCACCAAGTGGGAGAATTTAATTGGTTGCCACTGCCCAATTAATTCACTGCAGGATTGAGGATAGGAATTCAACCTTTGTAAGCCTGATCACCTTTGTATATGGTTTTCACACTATAGAAGACCGACAGGACTTATGGGATCAGCTTAGAACAATTGCACCTACTAATAGATCTACTTGGTTAATCTCAGGAGACTTCAACACCATACTTGCTGCTGCAGATAAATTACATGGGGTCCCTGTTCACCAAAACGAAACTAGAGACTTCCAACAATGCATAGATGATCTAAGACTTGGGCATATTACTACGAGAGGGTGCGGGTACTCCTGGTGCAACAAAAGAGGGGCTGAGGATAGAGTATACAACAATATTGATTGGGTGTTGGGGAATGTTGAAGGGATCACTACTTATGGACATATAAAGGATGACGTTATGTTACCAGGCTGTTCAGACCATTCACCGGTACTCTTGAATACTGAAATACCAACTATACCAAGAAGAATACCTTTTAAACTCTTGACAATGTTACTTAAGCAGGATGCCTTTCAGGAAGCTGTGAATGAGGATTGGAGTGAGGAAGTACCGGGCTATGCTATGTTTGTGGAACGGAAGAAGCTTAAAATGTTGGAGGCAAAGGTTAGAGGCTTCAATAAGCAATTCTCTTCCTTAGGACTTGTGTAGTAGTCATCATGACTCCATCATGACAGCGAACCCGAACGGAACATATGCCAACTATTTTACAAGCTGCATTATTTCCCATTACTAAAGTTCCTCAACTTTTCTAATGGATGACCTTGCAACAAAGTACCTGACTCCATCTTAAATGTGTGAAGACTCCGTTGTAACAACATCCTTGTTGTCACTGACCGGTCATGGTAAAGCCCCTCCAGCTTGTCCCATAACAATTTGGCCGTCTTCTCGGTACTTATACTCACTTCACAGAGCATGTTAGGTGCAAAGGATAGTTGGATTACACTCAATGCATCTTTTCAATCTTCTCCTTGTCAGAATCTGATGTGCCATCGGGGTACTTTCCATCAATAACATGGATTCAACCTTCCCTTAGCAGTAACGTCATCATCTGGATCTTCCAGATATTGTAGTTATTGCGCCCACTAAATCTATCAATTTCAAACTTCATGAAACTCATCGTTACTTGCTCTTTCTCTTCTACTACAGATAGTATTTGGCAATACAGAAGACCAAAGTAATTCTTTTCTGATGTGGAAGTTCAGACTGTGTTGCAACCACAGAGCACACTCAGACATAATTTTGGCTCTGATACTTATTGTTAGTAGAAACGTGAAATAAAGAATAAGGAAGAACACAAGATTTAAAGTGGTTCGGATCAGAATGATCCTACATCCACCAGAAAACGACTATCGTTATATTATTAACAAAGAAAGGGGAGAGATTCCAATTACACCTAAGAGAATTGCTCTCTCAGCACTATACTCTTACAATTGATTTACTATGATTTTTTTGGATGGTTTTACATGAAGAATGGTCATCCTTTTATAGATGACAAAACTTGGGCTCCAAGCAATAAAACTTGGGATTTAATCATAAAATAAGAAAAGGAAAAATAAATTTAAAATTTGTCCTCCACAAATTTTGGTTTGCTCTCCAAATTCATTTTCTAGGCAAATAATTTGGCACATGTGATTTTCTTCCACATGAGTTAGACCCCACAGAAACCAAACCAATTCTTTCACTATCATAAGTGTAACGCCTCAAAGAATCCTTGAGAACATGTTAAATATTTCATAGTGCACTAAAGCAGCTCAAAAGGTTGCGTATAAAACTCATGCGGATACAATTTCTAGGTAGGTAGCTCTAACATTTTGCTTGCACATTTACAATTTTGTTATTCTGTTATAGGCTTTAAATACCTTGTTTTTGCCAGCTCTCTGGGCTTGTTGATGGTATCCCCGTAATACGGTAGTAGTATTTAAATTCCAAGTCATTGTAATTCAAATTCTTTTGCGGTCCAAGACATTTTATTTTCGTAGTATTTTTATTTTGAGATCCTCTTAATGGATTCACCTTAAGCATTTCATATTCACATGCTTAATTTTTTTAACCTACTATCTTCGCAAATAGTATTGCTTCCTAAAAAGTTGAAATAAGCTTAGATGGCATTCTAGTTACAAATGATCTATTTCTCAAATTTTTAACTTTTTAAAATGGCTAAGATCATTGTCTTTCTAGTTACAAGAGTTTTAGCCATCAACGACTTCCTGATGTATTTCATGTGAATATCATATATAATTATATAAAACAATGAACCAATGACAATTATTACCATTTAGTTCATAATGAAATAGATTTAAACAACTCTCTGTGATTTTTGTGGTAATTTTTTGGACCAGATCCCAAGGGAGCATTGTAAACAAATAAAAGTTTATTGGGTCTAATCCATACTAAATTTGGATCAAGTCTCAAACCCAAGGTCCATTTAATTTGAAGGCCCAAACTCATGTCACGTATTCAGTGACTTGACATCCCAATCAAATCTAAGGCCAACAAAAGGATGCCATGTGTTCAAATGATGTGGCAACTCCCTGTAAAAACAAGTACCAATCAAAAGCCACCAAGTGTCCAAAATGACGTGTTTTGGCTAATCACAAACAACCTTATCAAATAACATTTGTGATACGTTTGATGACTCATATGAACCAATCAGAATGAGCCATTTACACTTGTACTACCTACTTTTTACAACTATAAAGAGGGTGGGGTGGGGTGGGGCTTTACATAACTTACTGAGGACTTATAGAACATTGGAGAAAGCATTTGTCGTTGATGTAGGCATCCACATATAGAAGTTTCTCCCGTAGATCAACCCGTGCTGCTTGATGTTCCCGACGACCAGGTACATCTCAAGGAGGTCCAAATCATCTTACATTACAGACTTATATTCTCCATAGCTCCACCTCATCAGTCATTATATTAGTTACTCCAATACTTTATTTCTATAACCCCTAAATATTAATACTCATGTTTGTGACATCATTTAATGTTTTTAATGTAATCCTATAAATAGAGATATCGAGAATCATGTCGGATACATTTTTCAATATTATTCTCTAGTTGTCTTCTGATTCCTTTTATTTTAAAACAGCAACTCATTTCGCTAAATCTCTCTTTTTATTTTCTTTACTGAAACACCAAACTTACTCGAGAGAAAACTGAAATGAAGATACTGAAAAGTAGAGGGTGCTTTCGATCTCTCTCAGCGGACTCTGCTACAGGTAGTCCTCTCTGGACTCAACTCTGTTTTTATATCTGTAACGGTGAAATCCCAACAGCAAATTTCGAATGTTAGTAGATAACGGATCTTGTCGTATATCTTTCTTGGCTTAAATACTAGGTTTCCATTTGTATCTAACCTATGATGTATGCCTAATTCACGCATCTGGGGTGGCACACTTACCTCTAGACCAAAGCCCTCAGGGCGGAACTCCTCAGGTTTTTTTGGAGCCTATTATTGTTTACTTATGATTTGCTAGAATAGATTTCTACAAATCCTTTTATAGAAATGGAAATAGCTGCCTGACGGTCCAAAGATAGAGCATGAGGTAATTGCTCTAATGAAGGTTTTGTAACCTTTTTGGTACTTTTGCAATACCTTAAGTCTCTTTTATGGTACTATTTAATAAAAGTTATCTTATTAGATGCTCCATCTTTTATCGCTAATATGTTATAGCTCATGTTCTTTTAAGTCTCTTTTATCTACTAAAACTACTCTGATGAGATATCATTTACCTTCTCAGCTCTTTACCTTCCCAGCTCTTTACATTCCACCAACTAAGACATCTGGAACTTGATATGTGCTTGTTCCACCCTCCCCCAAATTCAAAGGGTTTGCGAAGCTTACAACAACAACGTACCCAGTGTTATCCCACAAATGGGGTCTAAGGAGGGTAAAATGTGCCCAAACTTTACCCCTACCTTGGGAGGAAGAGAGGTTGGCACTTGATTGTTTACGTTATCAATGTATGCAAGCTAAATCCTCCCCCAAGTTAAAAGCTACTTATATAATTGAATAAATAGTGAAGACACATATACACCTAAAGCTTCTCGCTGCTGCTTCTTTCGGGAGCCCGGAGGCCTGCCGCAGACAATCTTAGAGGGGTTTTCTGAATTAGCAGCACCATTAACACTACCAGCAACACCAAAATCTCCAAGATTCAAAAATGAAGGAATTGAGCAAGTGGAGTAGGAGAAAGGCCCAAACTGGTGGCACCATCAACAGAATACTTTCTTGGCCGGCCTCTCTTCTTCTAAGATGGCTCAACGCTTAATCCAACAGCAACAGATGGTCGATCAGAGTGATCAAGATTGGATTTTGGGTTCCCCCCAGAAACTAAATTGATGAAGGGAAATTGAACTTTCTGGTGTTTAGCTTGCTGAAAGTGGCGTTTGTGGGTAAAATGCAGGATTTGAGTTGTTCTTGTTGGCGGGGACCCCAACTCGTGCATTTTACCCACAAACACCATTTTCAGCAACCTCGACAACAGAAACTTCTATTTTCTTTCACCAATTCAGTTTTTGGGGGAAACCCAAAATCCAATCTTGATCACTCTGATGGACCATCTGCGGCTTTTGTATTAAGCTTTGAGCCATCTAGGAAGAAGAGAGGCTGGCCAAGGAAGTATTCTGCTGATGGTAACGCCGGTTTGGCCTTTCTCCTACTCCACTTGTTAAAATTCCTTCATTTTTGCATCATGGAGATTGTCGTATGTTGCAGGTGGTGTTATTGGTGCTGCTAATTAAGAAAAACCCTATAGGAAGGTTCGTTGGAGGCCCCCAGGCTTTGGAAATAAGCAGCAGCAGCGAGAAACTTTGGGTATATATATGTTTTCATTATTACTTCAGTTATGTATATAGCTTCCAATTTGGGAAGACTTTAACTTGTATACACTCATAACGTAAACAATCGAGGTCTTCTGGAAACAATCTCTCTGCCTTCATAAGATAGGGGTAAGGTCTGTGTACACAACACCCTCCCCAGATCCCACTTGTGGGATTTCACTGTGTATGTTGTTTGAGTACATGCCAAGTCTCTTGGATATTGTCTTTATATTGTAACTTTGGTACTTGTGGATATATACGGAATACTTTGAAGGTCAGTACTACATTTGCCATGCTTACTTAGCTAATTGTGTCGGCACTGCTGTTTTAATCCTTTACAGTTGATCCTCAGGTAATGTTGTACTTCATGAGTTTGTTCCTTAGTAGGGTTGAATGGGTTGGCAGACATACTCTTCACTGGATCAACAGCTGCCCCAACTTACAAAGGCTCAACATTACAGTATGTCTCATTGTAATTTTTTTATTTGAACTAGGTTGATTTCCTATGGCTAGTTCTAACAATTAATCATGATTATTTTTACGGATAAGCTACTTTTTTCAATTGGGTGAAAATCATTTATGTCCTCCGATTTTACTTTAGAAATCAAACTCCTCCAACTTGAAACATTACACATTCTCCCTTCTCCTTTAATTTATCCACCAGTTTCATTGTGAAAAAATTTCCACCCCTTCTCAAAATTCCTTTGAGGATTGTCCACGTTTTGATCTTGTTTACTAGTTTCCATAGAGACAGAGGTGTGTGACTTCCTATTCCCTGTTGCTCCGTAACTGTCACTGCCATAAACGTAAAGGCATCTGTTGATCTAATTTATTGTAATGTTATTTCAGGTGGATGATCTTGAGAATGATATTTTCTTTTGTAGGAGTAAGCTTTGGGGAAAAAGGATTGCTGAGATTTGATTGCAAAAGTGAAATTTTTCTGTCTCTTCTGTCAAATTTTGCTATTGCTTCTTTGCATGGTCATTTCTGTATTTTACAACACCCAATTGATATCTTAAACCGCTATGCTTTACAATCATTCTGTACTTCCTTTTTTTTTTTTTTTTTTTTTGGTAATAAAATGTGAAATATTACCGTACCAACAAATGAAGCAGTACACGTAAACAGCACCCGGAGACTCAATCACCTTCTAGGAAGGGTGCCAGAGTCTAGTGAGCCTCAGAGTATTAAAAACCTAATTACACAAAGTTTGAACCAAGTATGCATTCTTTGCCTAAACATGTCTATCCTCTCTCGAATTACATTTTTTGCCTGTTGTATAATAAACTGACTATCTACAATATGCCCTTTGAAGATTTTTCGGTTCCTAGCTGTCCATATTTGATAGATAACTGCTCCATAGACCGCAACCATTGCCTCCTTCTGGAACCTACACCAGTGCTTCTGTTTGATCTTTAGTAAGTATATCTTGACTCCTTCATGCTCCAAAGTGATCTCAGTTCAGTTCGGCATTGCATCCCAAACTGCTACCGTCCATGAACATGTGCAGAAAAAATGTTCTGCAGCCTCCAGCCCGCCCTCCATTTTCACATAGTATGCGAGTGGTTTTGTTACAAGGGATTCCCATCTTCACCGGTCTTTCCTTGGTTAATAATCTGCCCAGAGAAGCCAGCCAAAGGATAAATTGATGTTTGGGCATAGTGACATTATCCAAATAAGCTCAGCAGTTGGCATTTGTGGTGATGCCCCTAGCATGTCTGCATAGTCTCTCCCAAGCCACCAGTGATAGTTTCTACTTGTCCTGTGTACTCCCTCAAAAAAGTTCTCTGCACTTTTTATCCACTTCGGGATCGTTTGGTAGGGTGTATAAGAATAGTGCAAAATATGGTGTATTAGTAATACTTGCATTAGTAATGCTAGTATTAGTTATGTTGAGATGTTTCTTATCAGTGTTTGGTTTGGTGTATTAAAAATAATATGCACTGTATACTTTTTAAAAAAAAAATTATTTGTTTACAAAAATACCCTCCACAAATATGATGGAAAGGACGTGGAAAAAGTTTTAAGGGGAAATTGTGTCTTTAATCATAATAATACATGCATTAGAATCCATAACATTACTAATACCATGGATTTTGAATTATTAGTAATACACACCTCAATACACAATAGAGTGTACAACTAATGACACACAAGACTAATGCATGCATTATTTTTTCTAATACACTCTACCAAATGACCCCGAGAAATACACTTTATGGAAGTATGAAATCGAAATTGTGCAGTGAGAACAAGACATTATTGATAATCATAAGAGATTATGATTATCTCTCTAATCCTTTCTGTGATCTTCAAGCTCAGCTGATGACATTCTAGCTTTTTTTCACTTCCTTGGTGAGAGTAGGAGCCCCAAATATCTAATAGGAATGAAACCTGTCATCTGTATTAGCCTCTCGACAGTAGCATCTACTCCAGCCAGGAACACGTTTCACTTCTCAAGATTAGCCTCCAAACCTGTTGCTCCTGAGGAATGCAGTGAAGCCTCCATTACTCTCTGCACAGAAGTCACAATACCCTTACAGAAAATCTTTAAATGATCTGCTAAAATAAGATGGTTTAGTTGGTTTTTCTTGCACATTGGGTGGTATCTGAAGTCACGGAGTTTAGTCATCTTTGCTAATGTTCTGGATAGGTATTCCATGACCATGACAAACAATAGAGGGGACATGGGGTTACGTTGCCTCAATCCTCTTCAGCCCTCAAAGTAAACCTGAGTATCCCCATTAACTTAAGAGTGTATTTTGTAGTGATAACTCAGACCATAATCAACGGGAAAAATTTGGGGAGAAAAACCATGATCATGTAGCATTTCTTCTATAAATTCCTATCTCACTATGTCATGGGCCTTCCTCAACTCTATCTTCATCAGGCATCTTAGTGAAGTCTTCCAGTTATAATGCCTCAACTTGTCATGGCATATGAGTATAGTGTGTACTAACGACCTTCCCTGAACAAAAGTAGCCTAAGCCTCGATCACAATTGAAGGCAGCACTTGTTTGAGTCTTTGACAGATCATTTTTTATATACATTTATAAACGACTTTATAACATGATATTGGTCTAAACTGAGTTGCATTCGCTGGAGTAGTGATCTTGGAGATCAAAATTATCACTGTTGCATTCAATTGTTTTAGCATTTTTCCCATCCCACATGAAGCACTTTCCCCTGTTATGGTCCAAATGTTACTTCCATATTTGTTCATGTCATATATCATTATTTTTCTCTTTTTTGGTAATTCACATATATAGAAAGACTTAAAAGATGCAAGTGATAATGAGCTGACCCACCTGATTCTCAATTTGCAGGGTCTCCATTATGTCCACTAATATGAGCAGTGTAGAGAGCTCTGCTGTAGGTACAATTAGTAGTTTGCCCTGTGATGTTCTTGGGAAGGTTGTAGGATGCTTACCTTTGCATGGTGCCGTGAGGGCAAGTGTTTTGTCAAGAGGATGGACATACAAATGGGTAGCACGTTTTGGACTACTAGTGTTTGATGATAACGTTGACAAAAGCATAGATGTTGAAGTACTATGCCTTGTTTTGATGATTTGACAAATCTGTGGAGGAACCAGATATGTTGCCTAAAGAATCTGACCCATTTCTCAGAGTCAACTGTATGAAAATCTGGTTCTCAAGGGAACTTGCTTCATGTGTTTGTCATCGTCAAAGGGAAAAATTAATGATTCATAGTTACTACGGTGTTATGCTTTGTTTTGATGATTTGACAAACCTGTCGAGGAACAAGACACACACCAGGCCGATCTCGGGGGGAACAAGGGAATCAAGATCTCAGGAGGAATAAGGGAACAAGTTGTATGACTGAAATGATCATTCAAGGAGGAACTTTCTCTCAGAGGAATCTTATTTCATAGGGACCAAATAAGGGACCAGGTATGCAATAGGATGATTCCACGAGTCAACTCTCACAGCTATCCACAAATCTAAAAGTGCTGTCAACTGTGACAGAGTTGCAGAAAAGCTGTTGCGGTCCCTTACTCTCGACAAATGGGAAAAGTTCAAGGTTTTCCCTCCTTTCATCTCTCATATATATACATCATGATGAGGATTGAAAACCTAAAATTGCGCATTCTTCTTGCAAAGCCGCCACAGAGTTCCATCAACTCAAAGCTCTTACAACAGGGGACCTACTTGTAGTCAATGATAGTTGTTCTTAGTTCTTTGTTGTTTGAGTCTTTATATTTTGTGCTTCATTGTAAACCTACTCCCAGGGGCGGACCCACATGTAATTATTGGGTGCTCGAGCACGCATTAACCCCGACGAAAATTATTTATATCTATATAGTAATTGCTTGAAAAATTTATAAATAAAGGTAGCAGAACCCACTGAACAAAAAGCTCAACGGGTGTTGTGGTTGGGTGGTTGGTTTAAAGACCCAATACTCAGTAGCTACGGTTTTTTCATCCCTATTTTGTTCTTAGTTCTCTCATGTTCTCTATTTTACTTTCATTTCTTTGTTTATCTAATTTTTAGTTTTAATTTCCTTTTATGTTTTATGTAATTTCATGTGACATGGAAAGAAAAAAAAAAGTCATGTCCAATCATTTTTTTAATTTTTCTTGAGAAATATTGGTAATTTGGCTAAAAAATATACTTCACTTAATTTTTTTCCCTTCAAAAAGGCAATTTCTTTTTAAATAATGGTACTAATATTAATTTTATTTTTTCTCATTAACATTTTAAATTAGTGCATTGTGCACTTGTATTATGGATAAATAACACATAGATCGATGGCTATGATATGAAATGGACCAAGCTACTTATGAATGTAACCACAATTAACATCACTGCAATCGGGCTATCGAACACGGGGTCAGAATTGAATTATGAATTGGATCAATCTGCGAATCGTTAGTAACTTTATACTAAAAGAAGTGAGCACCCATAAGACGAAAATCCTGGGGATCCGCCACTGCCTACTCCTCATTATGATAAGCATGTGTAGGTGTCCTTCTTATGTCCTGTAAGCATACGAGTTCTTGTATCAGCTAGAGTTAGTTGGTCAAGTGTCATTGCAATAGAGTTTTTGCAAAAAGGGCTTGTAATAGAGGTATTACAAGGGGAAGTCTGTATCAGCTAGAGTTAGTTGGTCAAGCAAGTTTGCAATAGAGTTATTGTGTTGTAGTCTTGGTATAGAGTTATTACAAGGGGAACGGGATTAAGAGTTTAATCCTAGGATTACAAGAGGTTGTAATCGAAGGTAGCTCATGTTTTAGTGAAGTTGTTAGAAAAATCCTAGGAGGTAGGTCGTGGTTTTACTCCCTTGAGCAAGGAGGTTTCCACGTAAACATCGTGTGGTCTTTATTTGCTGCTGATATCTTCATCTACTTCCACTGGTAGTAGTCGTATTCAGTCAAGGACCTGGTCCTTTGACTTGTAGTGGATTCATACAAGCCAACGGCTCCTCTGTTAATCCATCAAGGATCATTACGTAAATTTAGCCTCGTGGTCCCTAACTCCGAGCTTTTTCCTGACATTGGTAAGTGAATTATATTTTTATTGAAAACTTATGTCCAGGAATTCTCACTTGAATTTCTTAAAAGCAAGGACTTTCACCTCCCTTCTCATCTATTCAAATTTCGGGATATAAGGCACCTGGAACTTGTACCCTTAACTTTCGGTTTGTGACCTTCTAGATCGTGTCATTTCAGTTCCCCCTTTCAAGTAGCCTATTACTTGAGTGTGTTACGTTGATTTGCTGCATCCGTTTGATAGTTTCATTATTGAAGCCCCTACTCTCAAATTCTTTGAATTCAGTGGAATAGTGTAATCCATTTGCTTCGAACAGACACCCTTGCTTGAGGAAATTATAGTGTACCTGGCTTCGTACATTTTGGAGATAATGACCATCATTGAGAAATCTATTAGATGTATTACTGGACTTGCATTGTAATTTTAGCTAATTTTGTCTCACTTTGTTTTCGACAGTAACAGCTGGTCTACCGGAGCCTCAAATACTAATGCACAACATTAAAGTTGTGAACTTTAATACGGCTGCTTTTTCTTCTGACAATTAATCATAAATTCTCTAATTTTACTTTCTCAAGTGTAATGCCTGAGAGGATAATTCAGAACGTGTTGCATATTTCATGATCTCCCATCATAGTGCAATGAAGCAGCTCAAAACGTGTCGCAACGGCTGCATACTACACGCACACCACACCACCTCATTTACCAGCACACACACTCATTTTCCTTGCTCTCTTCACTCACTCACCTGCACACACAATACATTATATATACACACACATTCATTCACGAGGAGGGTGGAGCACAATATAGAGAGGGGAAGCATAGAGAGCATAGAGCAAAAAGAAACAGAGGAGAGGGATACGAAAGCAGCATCTGATTTTGTTCCTTTGAACCCATCTTCACTGTCTCTGGCCATGGTCCCGGATAGCTCCATCGCACCACGATCTCTATCCAAAACCACCATGGCTCCATCTCGATAAACCCAGCTCCAACATTCCTTCACCTTTCACCCCCAAAATAGAGGCAAACACCATCAAAACATAACTCACATTCCCGAACCCAAAACCCGTAAAACCACCGGAGAACCAATCTCATATCCATTGTCGATCCCTTCAGCTGGGGTTAAAACAGGTTCGGGAGGTTTCCCGGCAAGTCGAGGTCTCCAATAAAAGCTCCGGTCTAAGATCTCTTTCTGTTCCAAAGTAATTCTCAATGGATGCCCTCGATTTTGTGATTTCCTTTTATTTTACAATAACTCATTTTGCAAGATCTCTTTTTATTTTCTTTATTTCAGCGAGGAGACTGAAACTGAAACGAAGGGATGGAAAAGTAAAGGCAGCTCTCGATGTCTCTCAGCAACTCTGCAACTCTGCTACAGGTAAGCCTCTGGACTCAACTCTGTAGATGACGGATCAGGCTATATATCCTTCTCGGTTTAAATACCAGATTTTCATCTGTTGCAAACCCATGATGTATGCCTAACCGTTAAGGGTGGAGCACTTACCACTTGACCAAATCCCTAGAGGCGGAACTCCCAAGGTTTCTTTGGAGCCTATTTTGTTTACTTACTATTATAGAAACAGGGGTGGATTTGGTAAAAAAAAAAAAAAAAACATTGCAAGAGTAGATGTCTCATTTGTTAAGAATAGATTTCTACAAAATCTTTTTCTAGAAATGGAAACAGTTGTTTGACGTTCCAAAGATAGAAATAGTTGTATCTCTAACCCATGCTCTTTTATCTACTAAAACTACTCTAATGAGATATGGTATATTTTACTTCTATCTTTGGAAGTTCGTCATTAATGGGCAATGTGAAGTTCTTTATGAATTTAATGGGGAAGGCTCATGACTTTGTTGGTACTAATTGTGTTCTCGCAATGTGAAGTTTTCTATCATCCTATCTTCAGTGGTGGAACATCATTTACTAAGGGGGTTCAACTGAATAGTCCCTTTCTCCAAAAAATGTGCTGTGTATTTAGGTGAAATATCCTTATGATTGTGTATATATATACATTATTGAATCTCCTATATTAAATTCCTCCCTCCACCACTGTTGTCTCCAATCTACTGTTTTTTTATTGGTACTCTCTCATGCATCTTTTTTCCCCTCGATATTGCAAAAATGAAAAACTTCTATGCGATTGAAAATGTTTAATTACTAGTTATTTACAGCTATATATACATTCTTGAAATGTGTATTTATACGAATTTGGATATTGCCTTTATCCCAGATCTGAACTTTTAGAGTTGCTTGCAAACTTGTGTGGTAGACCATGAAGAGTGATACAATTAGCAATTTGCCCTGTAATGTCCTGGATGGAATTCTAGGGTGCTTGCCTTTGAAAGATGCGGTGAGGACCAGTATCTTGTCAAAAGACTGGAGGTACAAATGGGTAACACGTGCAGAACTTGAATTTAGTGGTGAGTTTTTCAGGTCTTTCGACAGCAATCAAGGAGCCAAGACAATCATTTACCAAGTCCTACGACTACATCAAGGACCACTACTAAAGTTTACACTCTATGGTCCTAATGTGGGGTGTTGTCCTGATATTAATCACTGGATACTCTTCATGTCAGAGAAAAATGTCCAAGAATTAACCATTCACATATTCTCAGGTAGCAAATATCATTTACCTTCCCAGCTCTTTACATTCCACCAACTAAGACATCTGGATCTTGATATGTGCTTCTTCCACCCTCCCTCCAATTTCAAAGGGTTTGCGAAGCTTATTAATCTTAATCTTGAGAGAGTCATTTTGGATCCCGCAATATTTAAGAGTCTCATCTCCAAATGCCCATTGCTTGAAAGTTTGAGACTGGCTTGGTGCACCGACTTTGACATTCTTGAAATTGATGCCGCTAATCTCAAATGCTTCGACTTTCTTGGAACATCAAAGTCCATTAGCTTCAAGAATGCCCCTATGCTTAGAAGCGTTACTGTGTGGCTCAATTCACGAGTTTTGATGGATCCATCTCCTATTTGTTCTAATCTTATAAAGTTCTTCCATAACATGCCTTCCCTACAGGAACTGGAACTAGGCGGTTCAACATTAGAGGTAATATACATTTGCAATAATATTAATTACAGTCTACTAATGAAAGTTGGTACATATTATATCCAAATGATGTATCTTTAACGAATTTTTACTTGCTACTAGTACTTGACCATGGGAGGTATACCAGAGAATCCCCCAACTGCTCTAAACAATGTCAAATCTCTTTATATTTTGGATATGTCTTTCCGAAATGTTGAGGAGGTTTCAAGTGGAGTTTATTTGATTACAAGTTGCCCTAAATTACAAGAACTTACAATTGAATGTGTAAGCACTCTCCTATTTTCTCATTAAATTTGATATAGTTTCTTCATCTGAACCCATCTAACCGTTACCAAAAATCTTTTAGGAAGTAGTAGGCACCGTTGTGGAACCTGTTGTACAATTCTTACGAGCCAAATCAATCTCGTGTGGTGTTGTGAAGTTGCTTCAAAGGGTGGAGATGCGTTATTTTATTGGTTTTGAGAGGGAAATGGAATTTGTGAAGTTTATATTGGCATCTGCATCAGTGCTTGAGGAGATCTTCGTTTGGAATATTGGGCACTTTCATCGGGGTACACAGATGATGGATGAGATGAAACAATTCCATCGAGAATCACCCAACGTTAGATTCAAGTTTGAGGAAATTTGTACAGATCCAGAACTACCATGACTTTGCTTATTGGTTTTAGGTGGTGAAGGCACACTCATCTTTTATTAAGTACTATTTATTTTTGTTTGTTGGTGGAACCTATGTAGCTCATCCTACAAATTTCAACGTTGATTTCATAGAAATTGTGCTCAATCTACTTCATAGGTAAATGACCTTGCCAAAGTAATTGAGGTAGATTTGCCTTCAATATCTGCTTTCCCTTCGACATCAATCGATGAAGTTAATTTCTTATATGATCACATCAAGTAAATAGTTTATCAGTCACTTTTTTCTTATAAGAAAGTCATTCAACTATTTGTATTTTTAGCTTTTATAAATATCCTAGCCTACTGAGCTACTAAACTCGCGTAATTTACGTCATTGGCATCTGAAATTCTATTTCTATGACAAAATCCATTGAACGAACCCACCCAATTAATATCGATTTCGGCTTTCCCTAATCATTAATCGATGAAGTTAATCTTGACAAGTCTTTTGTTTTTTTTAATGTGATTATGGATACTGCATATCTTTCAGATATTGTTGCAAGCAATTTTTAAGCAATTCTTGAATCTTTAAATTTAACGTCAAGCAATCTTACCTGCTAACAATGTCAAGAAGCTGATCTGAGTACTTTTTGACGGTTCCAAATTTCTTCATCTTCTGCTAGAATTCATTTATTATTAGATTCAACACCTTCATACCTCGTACTCTATTTCCCTTATATTCCTCCTTCAAATAATCTCAATTTCTTTTGTTGATTTGAGACCCATACCTCGTGAAAATTGCTATAGAAACATCAGCAAACAAAGTTTCTTTCACCTTTGATTTTTTGATTTTCTTTTTCTTTTGGCTTTTGTTCTGGGACACATTGGGATTATTTTATTAATAACTCTAGGACGTACATTTATAGCTTCAATTCATAGCTAAAAAAATTGAAAAATATGCTACTGACTTATTTGGAAAATCAAATCACAAATAAGTAGAAAACTAACTCCTTAATTCAAACGACAAAGAACTCTAATAAAAATAATTTGAAATCCTTAAAGTTAGCAACTGCTATTCTGCAAAGAAAATCTTTGATTTTCTGTAATATCCTCAATATTATCGACATAAATTTTTACTTGCAACAAAAGTTGCTTTACGTTCTCTAAATTATTCTGGGCTAAAGATCGAGAATGTTCAATGCTTCTCCTTCAATGGGCAGATTAGTATACGCATCTTTATGTGTAGTGTAAAGGTGCATGTCTCAAGCGGAGTAGTACTTTATTTATGTATTTTATAAAATGTATTTACTTGTTTAATATTAATGATATTAGTCCATGAATCACTTTTCCACATTCAGATACAATGAATTTTTTGTTATGCTTTTGGAATAGGAAATTTTTGGTTCTTTAATACTCCAAAACATGGTGAATTGAATCAATAATGTTTAAAATTAAATCTGTACATAGAGAATGGACCAGTGTAATTAACCAGGAATGGAAAGGAAAAAAAATAATATACGTGCATTTTAAAGCATTGATGCATATGTACATTGATTAACTCGTTTAGAATGTTAAAATAAAAAAGGTTATTCAAGAATTCTTACGTTTATTGCTAGTATCGAAAGAGTCAAACAACTATAGTTACGTTCTTAATTAAAAAATAATGATGTCTTTCTTCCCACTAATGAAGAACTTATTTTAGTACCATGAACCTTCATTTCCATGCAAATTATTATACTAAGACTATTTAGTTATTGAATTCCTACGAAGAAAAATATAAAGGTATGCCTTGTTCTTTTTTTTTTTTTTTTTTTTAAAAAAAAACTATTCAAAGATAATAGAAATTGAACCTACATTTGTGTGAAACTAATATTTTTTGCATTTTTCGCTGATTAGCCTTGGAGATAAATAAAAATATCACTCAGTATGAAATAATTGCATATATAATAGTTTCATTTTTCTGAGCAAACTCTACTACATCATTTTCTCTGTTCTGTTTTTTCCCTTTATTATTAAAACATTCATCAGTTAATTTCTACTTCTTCGCATTTGAATATTTAGATCAAACTTTGTGAATTGTGATATCATATTGCCATATAAATACTTCAGATATGGTATTAAATTATTTTGAATAGTGAATCATTGTCTTCAATGAAATCCTAAATGTACTGATGTCATATCTTATCTTTAATTAATTCTAATTAAAGTTGGTCAATTTCCAAATATGGCAAAACATCAGAGGGAATGAATCAATCGACTTTAAAATTATTAAAATATCAATGATATGCATTACTATTGAGCATCAAATGAAATTTTAGGAAAAAAAGTTAAAAGTGTCCAAATTCAAAAAATCAAAATATGGACATAAAATCAGCCTGAGTGTATATAATAACAGTGTTACTATTTGTGACATTCTAATTAACATGGTATCACTTTGACTTTAATTACATTCTTCTTTTATTCAAAAAAGAAAATCTCAATCAAATTATCAATGCCCTTCAAAATATAAAAAACATCACAAATTTAGTTCAATCATTATGAATTTATGAAAAGGAAAATCCCAATCAAATTACTGACAAGAAGCAATGAAGCATAATACAAAAATATTATAAAGAAGTTTAAAATATGAAATTAAAATCCAAAATTATCAATGCTTGGTACAATCAGTAGGCAAGAAAGAGATTTTGTGGTTCACAAGATCATATCCTATAAGAAAATTTGCCTGTGCCAAGTTTCCATAAATAGCACCATATAGACCTGCACTAACAATTGTCAAACAAGTCAAACCTTCATCAACTTCTGCAAATGTATTCGTAGGTAACAACTCGATATCAGCATCTGTGAAATGGAACACAATCTTAGGAGCATTGACCACATGTTTTTTCGAGTCGTAACATAGGCCAAACTCTTGTAAAGGATCTTCTTTCCTCGTCCCTGTTGAGACATAGTATAATAATTAAATTACTAAAAATGTGATTAAACGTTTAAAAATGGTCACGCAATTAAATGTTACCTTTAATCTTGTCCACCAAAGTTGATTCCAGTTTCTTGTAAAATTCATCAGGGAGAAATGTCAATGTTGTGCCAGAATCGATTATAATATTTCCCAAATGTTCATCAGCAGCAGAAGAACTGAGTTGTGAAGACTTAAACTCCAACTTCTTTTCTCCAACGCTAACACTTTCGAGATTTAGAAGGTAGAACGTGTCGGGGCCCTTTCGAATTATGGGAGTTGTAACAACTTTAGGCCCCGATACAACTGCCTTAGGACCAAAACTAATTTTGCTTGTAGAATTGGGATGAGAAGAAGGTGATAAATCAACTGGGATTAAACAATAAGAGAATCTCCCTTGAATTTGCTTATCAAGTTGTTTAATAATGGAGATTTTTGAACCTCCTAATCCAACAATCCCACTAGTATGATTGTTGAAAGTGCCACCATTATCATGTCCACAACCAAAAATAACATTTGGGATTGAAATATTATGAACCTTTTTGGTTTTGGATGTTGTTGATGCAAATGTAAAGGTCTCAGAAGCAACATCACCAATACTATAAGAACTATCACCATAAATTATATCATATTCACAAACATCTTTTCTAACACAAGTTGCACCTCCCACATTTTCACATGCCTTGGAGTGACAACCAACGGTTTTATAAGTTGAGCTTTTTCGAGTATCGAAAAGGGGTAAGCTTTGATCAAAACATTTAGTACAAGGCTTGCATTGTATCCATGTCAAGTCACTGCCAGTGTCAAGAATCGGAAAGGTTTCCCTTGGGGGCGTACCGATGGCAATTTTCATTAAATATTCTCCGGGAATCGGAATGATGTTTGATTGAATAGTGCCATTGGAAGGTGTGGTGCAATGGACAGAGGCTTTCCTGAGGAAAGATGCTCGGGAAAAAGATCGGTGGGAGGCATCACGAAGGCGTTGAGAATGGGTGATTGAAGGGTTGTAGTAGGGAGAAAGAGGAGAATCGCGGTGAATAAGATCAAGAGTGAATCCATTTAAATCATGGTTGGTTTTGGCTTTTCTACAAGAAACTAAAGCAAGTTGAGAGAAAGCCAAAAAGGCCAAAATGGATAAAAGAAAAAAAACTTTAGCCATGGCAAGGGTTTTAGAAGAGTGATTTATGAATAAAAGAAGTTGATGATTAGTGTCATTTTATAGGCAAAAAAGAAGAAGAGTGGATGCATTTTAGGAATATTAATTTTGGTAAGGAAAAAAAGATATGCATTATTGACCATCAAATTAGATTTTAGGAAAAAAAATTAAGAGTCCAAATTCAAAAAAAATCAAAATATGGACATAAAATCATTGAGTGTATATAATAACAGTATTACTATTTGTGACATTCTAATTAACATGGTATCACTTTTACTTTAGTTACCTTCTTCTTTTATTCAAGAAAGAAATCCTGGCCAAATTATCATGATTTCGAATACCCTTCCAAATATAAAAAGCATCAAAATTATAATTATTGAGAATCATTATGAATTTAATGTAATGGAGGTTCCAAATACTAACACATACATACTCTCATTAAACAAAGGCCAAATTTCATTACATAGAAGTGCTTAGTTAAAAATATGAAATTCAAAATCCAAATTTATCAGTGCTTGGTACAATCAGTAGGTAAGATGCAAGAAAGGAAGTTTTTGATTCACAAGATCAAATAATAAGGAAATTCATTTGTGACAAGTTTTCATAAATAGCATAATTATCACCTGCACTAACAATTGTCAAACAAGTTAAATCTTCTTCAAATTCTGCAAATGTAATCGAAGGCAACAACTTGATATCAGCATCCGTGAAATGTAGGGATGTCAAACGGGGCATGGTGGGGTGGTTGCTGGACAAATTCGCATAAATTTCTCAGGGTTAGTCTGGGCTGCATATCAGCCTAGTTTTAAAATAAACTGAACTAAGCAGCTCAAAATGTGCCTGGTTAATAAAATTAATGAATTATTGTAAATCCGTCCAAACATAAATGGATTGTGCGGGTATGACTTTATGTGCTGATTTTGACACCCCTAGTAGTAAGGGTTTTAAGAGCCTCACTCACATTGACTTTCACACTGTCACTGTTGTTCCAGCAACATTTGGAGATCTTATCTCTAAATGCCCATTGCTTGAACAATTACGGTTGATTGCGTGTACAGACTTTGAATGTTTAGAAATTGATGCCGCTGACCTCAGAATATCCTTATGCTTGAACAAGTTACTGTGATTTTCAGATCACGAGTTTTGGCTGGTGAGTTTCCTGTTTGCTATAATCTTGTCAAGTTCTTCCATCACTTGCCTAATCTACAACAAATATCGAACCATGAATGAAGAAAGCCATGAGAGAAAAGCTAAGTTGCTCGGACTCTCCAAAAATGTTGCCGCACCCGTGTCGGATCCTTCAAAAATACACTATTTTTGGAGGATCTGACACGCACCCCTCGACATTCTTGAAGAGTCCGAGCAACATAGGAGAAAAGCATATTGGCTAGTGATTGTGAGACTGAACCTAGATGGTTGGGTATCGCAGGTAATCTACATTGCAGTATTCTATATTATAGTCTAGTGTTAGTCGTGCAGTGCATATCATAAAAAAATGGCGTACTCTGCTTGATTTTTAACTTTTTTATGTGACTCACTTCTAGTATTCGATTGTAGGAGGCTTTGCCTTAAAGTCCTCCAACTGCTCTAAACAATGTCGCATATCTCCAAAATTTTCACGTCATTCAAAAACATAGAGAGGTTCAAGGTCTTATTTACTTGATCACAAGATGTCCCAAGTTACGAGACTTCACAATTGATGTGCCTAATCACTCTTTCGTATTAAGTTGATTGATTTAGGTTACTTCATCTGCTACTTCCGCCCACCGCGCCCCAAACCCACCCAGTTTTTTAATAGAAATTTTCACATTTTATTCATCTTCCAAAAAGAGTTACACCATGATCTGAGGAAGGCTACAACCAGTGAATTACTACTCCCTGCTCAGATTTGAAGGATAAAAAACTATCCTATTTGAGATGAAGAGAATGCAAAAGATGACTTGGATCTTTGCAAAGAAAATCCTACAGATCCAAGGTCTGCAAAAATCTAGCACCATACATTGTTAGCACACAAAAGGTCCTTCAAGGAGGATCCCAAGTTAGTTCTTTCTTCTTCCTCTTCATGATTTTGAAACTTACCATCTCCCATCTGTCCATAGTCATAAGTCCCTTAACCTCTGCTGGAAGTTTTGCAAAATCTTCATACATCTTGTTGTTAGGACTTGACAGGCTCAAAGATGCCAGTAGGTCAGCTACTTTATTTGTCTCTCTGTAGTAGTGGTTTAAAATGTAACCCGTAGTCTCCATATGAGCCTTCAACTCCTTTACTTCATCTTGTATCCTCCATAAAGTATAATTGAGGTCATTCACACAATCAACCAAGAGTTTGGAATCACTTTCTGCTAAATCATATCATAGCCACTCCTCACACACTACTCCAAAAAACATAGCTTTAGCCTCTACCAAGTTACTTGTGCCCTGGCCAAGATTCAGAGAGTATGCAAAAATGAGATGGCCAGAATGATCTCTAATCACACCTCCTCCTCCACAATAACTATTCTTGTTGCTTCCATCTGAATTAACTTTCATACAGCTGATAGAGGGCTTTAACCACCTCACCTGAACTATTCTTTTAGAGCTGATATTGCTTTTCATCAAGTAGTCAATGGACTCCCAGTCTGGATCCAGATTAATCTTCTCAAACTGATTCTTTACGATCACTGCCAGTGTGGTGGAGATATTTCTTGATATTCTTCACGCCCTACAACTTTAGTGAATCGTAGATAATTAATTTCTATGAATGGACCGGGTTGCCTAACGTGTTCCACCAACGTGATAAAAGGCAATAAACTTAAGAACACAAATTTTCACGTGGAAAACACCCGGCTCACAATAAGTGTAAAAACCCACGACCTACACCTCTGTAGGATTTACCCCAAAATTCACTAAAACAATGAGCCTTTCAAACAATCGATTACAAACTCTGGGAATTATAAACTTTAATTCATATAACTCAACAACTAGGAATTATAAATTCTAATTCCTAACAACTCACAAACCTCCCAAGGCTTGTGATCCCAAATCTCCAAGTTATCTCAACTTGAAGACAAACTCCTATTCCAGTCTATAACACACTGGAACTACGAAATCAAAAGGATTACAACTCGAAGAACAACCTTAATACAATCAAGCTAAACTCTAGCTAGACTCGGCTATGTATGGGCCTATTCCTTCTAGGAGTTCTTCACGCAGCACTTCAAGAATCAATCTCTGATTTTGCCTTTGCTTTGTATAAGTGCGCAAATGACTTTGTAGAAGCTCTTGGGTATTTATAAATGTTGATATTTGCTTCTTCTAAGTCGGTTTGCTTTTCTTTCAAAGGAATCACATTCCTTTTTGGAACCTAATGGAGGAATCCCATTCCTACTGGGACTCCTTTGCCGCCTTCCTTTTTAATTCCTTTCCTTACATGGATTCACCTAAACTTTGTATCCTTTTGTAGTAAGGAATCCATGTCTCGAATAAGCATCATGATCTCTTCAACTTGTATTGCTTGTGTCACCAAATTCAAACGAACATCAACTTCTTCAACTGCAGGTTGCTAGTGTAGATGAACCATGTGAGTCACCCTGTTTCTTGCAACTGTTCCACAACACTGCTTGATCTTCAAGACTTCTTTGCACCAATACTTTTGTCACCAACACATTTGTCATCTTCAAAACCATCACATTCTAACATTTCTGATGGATTTCCTGATATTAAAGGTTTCTCTTCCATATTTGGCTCTACATCTGGACTTCCAGATCTCCCACATTGTGACAACAGGTAGACACTTCATCAGAAAATTCAGAGCTGGATCTTGGCTCTCCATGTCTGCCAAAATTTCAACAATAATCTGAGGGGCCTATTAGAGCTGGATCTTGGCTCTCCATGTCCACCAAAATTTCAACAATAATCTGAGAGGGATATTAGAGAAAGGAATACCCACTGGACCACACAAGACTGGCCAGATCTTTTTAGCAAACTCCCCAGAACAAGTAAAGTGATCAATGTCTTCTTCCTGAGGAGTTTTGCAACAGCAACACCTTGATGGCATAGATATTCCCATCTTTGAGAGTCTAGAATCATTTTGGCATAATCCATGAAGCTTTTCTGCAATTCATAATAGCCCAAATGAATTAACTCGTATGGTGGTATGAAGCTGCTTCAAAAGACGTCTATGTTCCTGATTTATGGTGGTCTTGAGTCGCAAACACAATTTATGAGGTTATATATATTGCCATCTGCACCTACACTTGAAGAAATGTATATTTTGAACCATGCATTTCCTGTTGATCAGATGATCCGTTAGATGAAACAATTTCCGCGTGCACCATGCAATGTCTAATTCAGGTAGGAAGAACTTGGCACGAACATAGTGATGGAAGTCCCATGACTTTGTTTTTGGTTTTGTACTACTTTTTAATGAATTTTGTAAAATGTATTTACTTGTTTATATGAATGATATAGTCCATGAAACACTTTTTCCACATTCAGGTACAATGAATTTTTGTTATGCATCATGTACATATGCTTAATGTTTTTTATTTTGAATGTTTAACTTTTACGAATCAAAGTTCACTCAAATACAGGGAACATTCATCAATATCCTCTCTTTTTGAGAGCATAATTTCCATGCTCTCTGCTTTTGGAATAGGAAACGTATGGTTCTTTAAAACTCAAAAGCATCACAATAATGTTTAAAATCTGCACATAGAGAATTAAAACAGTGTAATTAACAAGGAATGGGAAGAAAAAAACCAATGTATGTGCATTTTAAAGCATTAATGATTATACACGTTGATTAACTCGTTCAGAGTATAAGGTAATATCATCGAATGAGTCAATCAACTACCGTTCTTAACAAAAATGATGATATATTTCCTAGCTCCCGCTAATCAAGAACTTTGATGTCTGTATCATGATGAACCTTTAATTTCCACGAGTTACTTTCATGCAAAGACTTATACTTGTAGCTTTGACTTCACCTTTGATCGAGATTTAGAAAGAGGTCCGCGTAATTTTTTTTAAGTAGAGTGATAAAGACTTCATTTAATTTAGATTGATCAAGATAGACCTACGTTAAGATAATCAGACTTCATTTAATTTAGACTGATCAAGACAGACCTACGTCAAGATAATCCTATCTTTGAAACACTATTTAGTTATTGAATTCCTATGAAGACAAATAAAAAGGTATGCCTTGTTCTTCATTTTTTTTTTCAATTCAAATATAATAGAAGTTGAATCTACACCTGTGTGAAACTACTAGGCTGTAAAAAATATATCACTCGGTATGAAATAATTGCATATATAATAGTCTGCATTTTCGGGGCAGTCTCTGCATCATCATTTTCTCTCTTCTATTTTTTCTCTTTATTGATTAAAAACATTCGTCAGTTAATTTATACTCTTCGCATTTGGTTATTTAGATAAAACTTTGTGAATTGTGACAATATATTGCCACATAATTATTTTAGATGTGGTATTAAATATTTTTGACTAGTGAACCATTGTCTTTAATCAAGTTTTTGTTTCCAAATTTCATATGATATCTTTAATTAATTCAAGTTAAACTGGTGTGGCTCAATTGACTTTACAATTATTAAGATATCAATGATCACCTATTTTTGACATTTTTAACATGGCATCACTTTTACTTTACCTTCTTTTTTTCAAAAAGCCCAATCAAATGATCAAGATTTTTTATGCCCTTCCAAATATTAAAAAACATCAAAGGTTATAATTATTGAGAATTCTTATGAACTTATAAAAAATAAAAATTTCAAATACTAACACATTGTATTACTCCCGTTGAACATTGATGAGATCCCACTGGTTAATTAATACCAAAAACAAAAATCAAACAAAGGCAGAAGCCAAACTTCATTACATATAAGTGGTTAATTAAAAATATCAAATTAAAAATCCAAAACTATCAGTGCTTGGTACAATCAGTAGGCAAGAAAGAGAGTTTGTGATTCAAAAGATCATATCCTATAAGAAAATTCATCTGTGCCAAGTTTCCATAAATAGGATAACCAGCAACAATTGTCAAACAAGTCAAACCTCCTTCACTTTCTTGAAATGTATTCGTACGTAACAACTCGATATCAGCATCTAGGGGTGGGCATAAAAACCGGAGAACCGAAAAACCGTACCGAACCGAATTAGTTCGGTTCTTCGGTTTCGGTTCTTTGGTTCTTCGGTTCGGTTTCGGTTTTTTTTTTCGGTAGTTCGGTTCTTCGGTTCGGTGTTCGGTTTAGGGGTAACGGTTCTTCGGTGCACCGAAGAACCGAACTTTTATTAAATTTTTTTTTTTAAAAAAAAAATTTATTTAGTTTATGTTTGGTCCAAAACTTTTCAAGACCAAGCCTCAAAGTCCATACCCAATTACCCCATCAACATTTACCTTCCAACCTTATTACTTTTACATTTTTCTAATTTTTAATTTTAATTCCTAATATACTTATATTTCTAATTGTAATTCCTAAAAATATTTCACACAAATACTCCTAATTTCTAACTATAATTCCTAAAACAATTTCACACAAATACTACCACCATTTTGTGATATGAAAAATGGAGCACTACAATGATATGTATTTGAAGTTTTCCTTACTTGATAGTCTATTTACAATGTTTTAGATTTTTTAGTGTTTTATATTTTGATTCGGTTCTCATTTTATTTTTTATTTTACACCGAAAAACCGATTTAAAAAAACCGAACTAAACCGAACCGAAGTTGAAAAAACCGAACCGAACCGAATTAGTTTGGTTCGGTGTTCGGTGCACACTTTTCCAAAACCGAAAACCGAAGAACCGAACCGAAATTTGATAAAACCGAACCGAAGAACCGAACGCCCACCCCTATCAGCATCCGTGAAATGGAACACAATCTTAGGAAAATCGACAACGCTTTTCGACTCGTAACATAGGGGCAAGTCACCTTCTTTCCTCTTCCCTGTCGAGACATAATATAATTAAATAACTTGAAGTGTGATTAATTAAATTGTTTGGATATTAAACGTTATAAAAATGGTCATGCATTTTAATTTTACCTTTAATCACTTCCACTAAAGTTGATTCAAACTCGACGTAAAAGTCCTCGGGGAGCATTGTCAATGTTGTGCCAGAATCGATTATAATATTTCCCAAGTCTTCACCAACAGCAGAAGAATTGAGTTGTGAAGACTTGAACTCCAATTTCTTTTCTCCAACGCTAACACTTTCGAGATTTAGATAATAGAACGTATCTGTGTTTCTTCGAAATATGGGAGTTGTAACAACGTTAGGCCCCGACACAACTGCCTTAGGACCAAAATTAATTTTACTTGTAGCATTGGGAGGAGAAGCAGATGCTGATAAATTAACTGGGATTAAACAATAAGAGAATCTTCCTTTAATTTCTTTATCAAGTTGTTTAATGATGGAGCTTTCTGAACCTCCTAATCCAACAATCCCAGGGGTATGATTGTTGAAAGTACCACCATTATTATGTCCACAACCAAATATAACATTTGGGATTGAAATATTATGGACCTTTTGGTATTGGATGTGGTTGATAAAAATGTGAAGGTCTCAAAAGCAACATCACCATAACTATAAGAAGAATCACCATAATGCATTTCATATTCACAAACATTATTTTTTCTATCACAAGTTGTACCTTCCACTTTGTCACATGCCTTAGTCTGACAACCAACGGTTTTATAAGTTGAGCTTTTTCGAGGATCGAAAAGGGGTAAGATTTGATCAAAACATTCAGTACAAGGCTTACATTGTATCCATGTCAGGTCACTACCAGTGTCAGCAATTGCAAAGGTTTCCCTTGGGGGCGTACCGATGGCAATTTTCATTAAATATTCTCCGGGAATTGGAATGATGTCTGATTGAATATTGCCATAGGAAGGTGTGGCGTAACGGACAGAGGCTTTCCTTAAGAAAGATGCTCGGGAAAAAGATCTGTGGGTCGCATCTCGAAGGCGTTGAGAATGGGTGAATGAAGGGTTATAGTAGGGAGAAAGAGGAGAATCGCGGTGAATAAGATCAAGAGTCAATCCGTTTAAACCATGGTTGGTTTTGGCTTTTCTACAAGAAACTACACCAAGTTGAGAGAAAGCCAAAAAGGCCAAAATGGATAAAAGAAAAAAAATGTTGGCCATTGCTAGGGTTTAAGGAGAATAACATATGTTTTAGAAGAGTGAATTATGAATAAGAGAAGTTGATGATTAATGTCATTTTATAGGAAAAAAAAAAAAAAGAAAAAGAGTGAATGCATTTAGGAATATTAATTTTGGTAAGGAAGAAAAGATATGCATTATTGACCATCAAATTAAATTTTAGGAAAAAAAGTTAAGAGTCAAAATTTTAAAAATCAAAAGATGGACATAAAATCAGATTGAGTGTATATACTATTACCAAATGCCCACTTTTAAACTTTAATTGTGCAAAAAGACACAAGTATTGTTTTTTTAGTCAAATGCCCATTAATTATGTGTAATGACCCTCCGGGCCATTTCCGGCGTTTTTGCCCCTTTTTGACATTTAGAGTTTTCCCATATCTTCCCCAAGTTATTTATGACTTACTTGAACTGACAGTTCGGTTACCGAGTAGTTCATTTGGTTTTTAGAGTCATTTCCTTAATTTGCAGCTTTCCCTGTTAAAAAAAGGATATCGGTATAGAACATCAGGCAAACAACCTCAGATGTCAATTCTGACAGTTCCATTAGCTCCATGTCGATTTTAGGCTAGGAGGACACTTGGTTTGGGTCTCAAGGCTTCCGGACTCGTTTTGGGTTATTAGGAGGATTTTAGTTAAAACGACCCTTTGGGTGTGGGATCCACTTTCGATCGATGACTCTGGATGGAAATTTAGATGGCGCCATTGAGTCTGGAATGCCGAATTTGGAAGGGTAGCATACTTCGTTTCTGTTCACGGAATTCCGAACGAATTTCGAGTGGTCGATAGAAAACTTGGAACTTAGCCAAGTTTTGCTGGTGTATCTAGTGCATCTGGTGCAGGCCAAGAATGGCCTTCGCGTTCGTGAGACCTTGGCCGCATTCGTGAAGGTTAAGGATTCTTGACCCTCGCCACCTCGCGTTTGCGAGCAGGTCTTCGCGTTCGCGAAGGATCATCTCCCGACCGGTCCAAGATTTCTCATTCGCGATTTCGGTGAATCGGGCCACATTCGCGATAGCTTAGCCAGGTCAAAGGTTGCATTCGCGAGGGGGGTTCCACAATTACGATGAAGGGACCCCTGGGTGTACTTATTGCTAGAAACCCCTTTCTCCCTCATGTTTTTCAAGTCCCAAATACCATTAAACCCTAGGGATCTTAGAAAATTGTGGAGATTAATTATTGGGTGTTAGGGGTGAGTGGGAGACTTCGTTGCACTCATTTCGCCGTTGTTTATTTCGTAAGTTTTTGCTTATTTTCTAGTTTAATTCTCCGATTAACCTTAAATTCCTAGATTATTGTTAGGGCTGATTTGGGGCCCATTTGTGCTCAGATTTCACCCATTTTTGAGGATAAATGATCCTTGAGCTTAGAGGGACGTATTGATGATTTCACATTCATGATTCCGCAAGCAGGCCCCATGTGAGATATTTAGTTTGACTTTTTACCTGGAGCATTTATATGCAATGTGGATATCATTATTCTCATCTTAATGCGTAGATTATTATTTTGATAGTGTGGCAGCATTCGGAGGCTTATCAAAAGGAAAAGCTTCTGAGTAGTGGACTTTACAGCTTTCGGCGGTGTCCAGGTAGGCTAGGCTTACTTTTCTCATAGATTAAGCTTTATTATGGTATTAGTGTAGTATTATGCTAGATTTGGGTTGGAATTTATGCTTGGTTGTTAGTTTAGTAATTTATTGTTAAAGTTAGCTGGTTTAGGGGCCTTTTTGGTAGAACTTGGCCTCGTTTTCCCTCATAATAGTCATAATGTTACTTTAGGACTAGTCTTGGCTTATTTAAGACCTTGGAACAGAATTTTAAGGTCTTAGTTTAGGTTTGGGTAGGTGTTTTCCTTAGTATGGATTTTCGGGACTAGTAGCGGGCTCCGTCGGCCTTCCTTATAGGTCGAATGCCTAAGTAGCTCCTTGTAGATCAAAGAGGCCTTTATTCTTCACTTTAGACTAAACCCTGGACCTTAGGGCGACTTAGGTCATTTATCAAATTTTGGCTAGCTTTATTACTCAAATCAAAATATGACTGACCTTAAAGCATCATTCTTAGACTTAGTGGTTAAAACTCGCTCCTCTTTTAGATTTGACCATTGAACTTGGGGATTTAAGTTTAATTTGGACTTAAGGGAAGTTATGGTTTGGGTTTATCATTACTTTGAAACTTATTTACTAGTTTTGGTTCAAGTCCGGCATTCATGATCTATACGCGGTACTTTATTATGATGACATTATTCTCCAGTTCCGATTCAAGTCCAGCGTTTATGGTTCGAATGGGATTCCAGGTATGTTATCACTCGTTGGTATACTTTAACCTTATTATTGTCGGTGTTCCTCCTTGTTTGTACCCACCGGGCTTATGAGGGCTCGGTTGGGTTATTCCTTTCTTGTTTGTGCCTTCTAGGCTTATGGGGGCCTAGTTAGGTTGTAGTTAGGCTGTTTTTACTTTTGAGTTAATCATTCTGCATATTTATTGCTTTAGTCCGATTTGGAATATTATTTTATATTTAGCCCTATTCTTGATTTTACTTTATATTCTCGCATTTTATTATACTTATATTATAATTTAGCTCGGTTGGTCTATGATGCCTACTGAGTACCCATTATTTTTGGTACTCATACTGCACTTTTACATCTTTTTTTGATGCAGATTCGAGTACAAGCCATCGCCGCTGAAGTTACATTTAGACTTATTGTTGCTTCTGAGATAGGGTGAGCTTTCAGAGCAGGAGTTGATCCTCTCTCCTTTTTCTACTTTTGGATAGTTTTTTGCATATCATGAGACTACTTGTATATTTGCTACTATCAAGTACTCTTATTTTTTATTTAGTCGCTCTAGTACTGACCTTACTAGGTCATGGGATACTCTTTAGTACTTTTACTCTTTTCCTTGTTATTCCGTACGATCTAATTGACATATATATCACTATTTAGTACTCCTATTATGAGTCTATATTTTATACTTATCTTATCTTCCGTCGATTAGCCCATTACTATTGGATTATGGTTTGGCTTACCTATTGGTAGGGTTAAGTAGGTGTTGTCATGACCTGAGAAATTGGGTCGTGACAAATTGATATTAGAGTCTAGGTTTAATAGTGTTGTTGGTACAAGAGCAAGTGTCTAGTAGAATCCCGCGGATCGGTACGATGACGTCCGTATCCTATCCTTGGGAGGCTACAACATATTCTTAGGAAAATTTCACTTTCTTTGTTCATTTTCATATGCTGAGTCTATATTGTTTCTAAAATTATCATTGTTTCACTCTTTCGTAAATGGCTAGGATGCGGGCTACGACGATCGGGGGCGGAGACCCTGAGCCTGCAGCTAGGGCACCCGTTAGAGGCCGAGGTCAACCTAGAGGTCGAGGTCAGGCTAGAGCTGCAGTACCAGTCAGGGGTAAGGATAGGGAGCCTTCAGCAGATCCTACTATTGCTTCCAAGCTAGAGGTAGCTCCAGAGATTCAGCTACCCCAGCTGCTAGTGGGCTAGGGGACAACCCAGGCCCCACTGGGGTTTATTTCTTCCTCAGTTCTGAGATGCCTTGCTTCAGCTATTGGGATTGGTAGGTGGTGCACTATCTGATGATGCTCAGTTGGCAGACCAGAGTGGTACTGATCTAGGAGTGCAACCTATAGCTGCGGCTCACCGAGTTGAGGTTCACCTAGCACCAATAGTTCTACAGTCGGGAGTTCCTTAGCCATTTATGACTACCAAGGAGCAGAAGATATTGGGCCGATTTCTGAGATTGACTCCACCTAGGTTTACAGGGGTCCCAAGAGAGGACATATTAATTTTCTAACTAGTTGCGAGGAGAGGCTTCATAATTTAGGGTTGGTTGAGTCGCAGAGAGTGGATTACATGGCATATCACCTTGATAGGGCACTGAGACAGTGATAAAGGGGTTATCTTTATTCCAAGCCAGCTGGATCCCCACCTATGACTTGGGCTCAGTTCTCCGAGGCTTTCTTGGAGAAGTACATGCTTCGGACCATGCACAAGCGCATGAGGGATGCATTTTTTGTATTAAAATAAGGTTCTATAACAGCGGCCGAGGGTGAGGTGAGGTTTCACAAGCTAGCCAGACATGCCACCATGATTCTACCTACAGAGTATGAGAGGATTCGGTGTTTCATCAAAGGGTTGAGTCTACCGCTCCGCAGGGCTACTCAGAGTTTGGTGACTTTAGGAAAGTCTTTTACTGATATTGTTGCTTATGCCTATACTATAGAGGAGATGGATTGCGAAGCCCAAGGGGGCAGCGATAAGAGTCCGCATTAGCAGGGCAGTTACAGTGGGAGCCACAACCTCTCACAGTTTAGAGGTAGAGGTTTTCAGGGTAGGTACCCTTAGCATTAGTCTTATAAGCACTAGGGTCAATCCAGTAGGCCTGTTCAAGAAGCGTTTTATATTACTGACGGGGGTCAGCCCGGTTATAGTGACTACAGTGGTCAAAGCAGTGGTCAGTCCTCGAGGTGTGCAGTCAGGGTCTTCAGGCTAAGGTGGCCATCCCGGGTCAGTCGGACCTTCTAGACAGAGTAGAGTGCCTGGAGCATGTTATGATTATGGGATCGTTGGCTATTTCTCTAGAGAGTGTCCCTGGCATGGGATGATTGAGCCTGCAGCGCAGAGTGTTCAGCCGATTAGAGCAGTGCTGCCTCCACCTAAAGGTGGTGGTCTCCAAGGTCCTAGAGGGGGTCCTCAGGCAAGTAGGATAGGTGATCGGTCAGGTACCCAGTCCGGAGGTAGACAGGGTCAGTTGTATGTTGTACCTGGTAGGCCAAAGGTGGAGTCTTTGGATGCTGTTATTATAGGTACGATTTTAGTATGATGTCATCCAGCTATTGCTTTATTTGATCAGGGATCCACTTATTCGTATGTGTCTGCTTATTATGCATCACGGTTAGAGTTGTCTTGGGAGCCTTGATCTATGCCATTGCATGTAGCTACTCCCGTGGGTTATTCTTTAGTAGTGAATCGGGTTTATAAATCATATGTCTTAATCGTTTGAAAGTATAATACTCAGGCTGACCTTATTGTGCTAGATATGGTAGATTTTGATGTGATTCTGGGCATGGACTAGTTATCCCCCTATCATACGATCTTGGATTATTTTGCCAAGACTATTACCTTAGTCATGCCTGGCATACCCCCGATTGTGTGGCAGGGTTCTTTTAGTCGTGCACCGATGGAGATTATTTCTTATGTTTGGGCTAGGAGACTGGTATCGAGGATTTGTGAGTCATATCTTGCTTGTGTTCATGATGTTTGTGCGGAGAGTCCTTCACTTGATTTTGTCCCTATAGTCCGTGAATTTCTCGATGTTTTTCCTACAGACCTACCTGGCCTTCCTCCTGAAAGTGATATTGAGTTTGTGATTGACTTTGAGTCGGGCACCTGACCTATTTCCATGGCACCTTACTGTATGGCTTCTGCCGAGCTTAAGGAGCTAAATTCTCTGCTTTAGGATCTTTTGGGTAAGGGGTTCATTAGACTAAGTGATTACCTTAGGGTGCCCCTATTATGTTCGTAAAGAAAAAAGATGGTTCTATGCGTATGTGTATCGACTATCGGCAGCTGAATAAAGTGACAGTGAAGAATAAGTATACTATACCTCGTATTGATGATTTATTTGACCAGCTTCGGAGTGCGGTGGTGTTTTCTAAGATTGATTTGAGATTTGGTTACCATCAATTGAGGATTCAGGACGAGAACATTCCTAAGATAGCCTTTAGTACTCGCTATGGCCATTATGAGTTCCTGGTGATGTCTTTTGGGTTGACCAATGCCCCTGCAGCGTTCATGGACTTGATGAACTGTGTTTTCATGCCTTATCTGGACTTCTTTGTGATTGTTTTCATCGATGATATTCTGGTCTATTCGAGGAGTAGGGAGGAGCACGAGCAGCATTTGAGGACTATGCTTCACACTTTGAGAGATCATAGGATTTTTACCAAATTCTCAAAGTGCGAGTTCTGTATCGAGTCTATGGCATTCCTAGAACACGTGGTGTCTAAGGATAGGATTATGGTGGATCCGGTGAAGATTAAGGTTATTCGTGATTGGGCCAGACCTACATCTCCGATCGAGGTTTGCAGCTTTATTGGTTTGGCAGGCTACTACAGCTGGTTCGTCGAGAGATTTGCTACAATTGCAGCACCCATTACTAGATTGACTAGTGAGGTACTTAGTATCTGAATATTAAAAAATGGTTTGGAATTAAGTTACATTGACTTTGGACAGCGGCACAATTACTTATACCTTGATAAATATCTGCACACTCTTGTATGTTGCTATGGGTATGTGTACTTGGCTTGAAGTTCCACTGGCTTAACTTTGTAAACCAGTAGCATAGTCAAAATTTGTAGTGAATTTGGCTAAATCTCAGTGCACCCTTTTAAAATTATTCCATATTATCTTTTGCAATGGTTAGTTAGTTTGATCAAGTGTACATATTTGGCTTTGTGTGCACACTTATGCTTGTTGCTTGATTGAAAGCTAGTTGTGTATGTTCTTTGATATATGTCTCTCAGAAAATTCATTTGATTCCTATTGGTTAAATAGAATGCAAGTTGTGCAAGAATTAGTGAAATATTAATAGTACGGGATGGTCTTTGCCTATGATACTATGATAAGAAATCGTTATTGAGTCTCACTCAACTCTAAAAGTTAGTTCATAAGGTGAGAATTTTCAAAGATCACAAAACGAAACTAAATCCCCATCCCACAACCGATGTCTTACAAAAGTGCTTACATATTCATGCTTGTAATTCCTTGACTTAAAATGCATTCACTTTAAAAGCATCCATGTGGAGATACTATAGGTATACTAAAAAGCATTTATTGATGATTAATATTTCAGATTCGTGTGTAGCATAGGTTTATTGACCATTTTGTGTATTTAAATGTACTATTTTTTGAGTTATTTTTTTGAGACATGTTTGTGAAGATGTACATGATGTTTGGTATGTCATTCTAGTATTCTTTGCCTTGGTAGCAAATGACTATCTTATTTTAATGGAGTTAAATGCTTTAGAGCATACTAAGTTTGTTCTTTTGGTTCCTTTTTGCTTATGTTGGTTTATGTGAAACTAATTATGGCTTTCCGGTATGTATCTGGTTATCTTCTTATACTTTAATCTTTCTCTTGATTTTTTTTCTCTGTTTTTTTTTTTTGTTTCTTTTTCTAAATGATTTGGTTATGCTTCTTGAAGACTTTTAGCTCGTGGACATGGAGGAGATGCCTGTCTATGATTTCCCGCTTCTCGCTACTTCTTACACAAAATTCGTAAGTAACATAGAAAAATATTCTTTCTTGAGAGTTGGGGATTGGTTGTTAACTTAGTTATACCTTACTCGATTATTTTGCTTTACTTGTTATTTATTTATGTGCTTATTGTTCTCTTGTTAACATAGGTTGAGCATCTAGTTTGGTATAAGATGCCTCTTTAAATTGTAATATGAAAGTAATTTGGTTTAAGATGGCTCTTTAAAATATAATATGGAAGTAATTTTAAATACATAATGTTCTGTTTTATTACTTGAAGGCATCAGATTTAGTTGGATCAAGGCATATTATATTCGAGTTCATGCTGATAGGCTTTACTTGATTTGGCGCGCATACAAATTTTCTTCTTGATAAATCAAGCTGAATTAGTGAAATATCATTAAGATGATTTATTTGATAGGATTCTTTGATTTTGTTTATTTGTCTTAAAGTACTCCAGACACATTTTTGAAGGGATATAGCTCTTTCAAAATTAGCCAGAGACACTTTTTAGTGCACAAACATGACTGCATATGAGGCTAAGTGACATAAGTGTATGTTATATTAGTTATGTTATTAGCTCCCTCTCTTTGCCTAGTCTTTGAGTTCATTTTCTTGGTGCACATTAGTTTAGTAAGAGTGTAAACTTCACTGAACCTAGAAATATTAGCGACTTACTTTGTCGCCACAATTGTTTTACCTTAACAAGCTTTTTAATATTAGTATAGTACGATCTCTTCTTATATAAAAGAGGGTTGACTTGAACTACTCGCATTTATGCCATAATGCTTTATACGTTCACTTTAACTTGGACTCTTACTGATTCATACAATTACACTCAAAAGATCTCATTCTTACGTTTTCTACTATTTTTATTCACATTATTGTGCTGCTTGTTCAGTTCCGATTCACACTATTAACTTTCAAGGCATTACATAACCTTAGAAAGAAGGATCATAATCCTTTGCTAGCAGAACATCAGGAGAGTTAAGAGTTTAATGATCAATTGATTTTCATGTTTAAGTGTAAAACATATTCCTGCAAAAGAAGTCTATGTTGACTGCATCCATTTGACATTTAATATTGAAAACCTTGCTTGTGTATAAAAAGAAAGCATATTGCAAATTAACTCTTTAATATTTGAACTTAGCATTTCATTTTACAAATTTATTTATGAGATGGGTTGCAAATAGAGAGCATGTCATCTTTTGATAGTTTAATTTCAAATTTACACAAGCTGATATGTACTTATTTGGACGTCAGTTGGATTCAATATGAACTTCATATATTTGATGTAGATTTGCTCGATAATGTGTTGTACATGTGGGTTGATGATCCTCTGCTTATTTTTTGTTCTTAAAACAGCAGGGATGAGTTTATTCAACTAGAGAAATAATGTTGTGAGCCAAGAAAGAGTTCGAAGATATATTATTTCTTTTTGTATTTGTATACACAATTACAATGTATTATATAGTGTTGTATGCTTTATGGCATTGAGTATAAATAAATGTTTTTATATCATTTTGTGTAGTAATTTTTGCTATTTAATTTTTTTTAGCACAAAATATCCTTTAGTGGCGATCAAAATCGTTACTAAAGCCAATAGCATTTCTAGTGACCTACTAGGTGCCGTCAGTGAAAGCCATTTAGTAGCGACAAGAATCGCCTCTAAAAGTTGGTCTTTTGTTGCGACCTAGCCAGAGTCACCACTGCAATTATTTTTTTAGTGGCGACCTATCTAAAATCCACTTAGTGGAACTTTGTTGTGACCTATTTATTAACCTTTTGTAGCGACTAAGTTGCCACAGATGTGTGTCTTTTAGTGGAGACACAAGAAATCGTCAGAAAAAACTTTTAGCTGTGAAAGTACTAGCCACCACAACAGTGTCGCCACTGAAAACATATAGTGGCGACTATCAAAGCTATAGTGGCGATTTTAATCGCCACAAAAGGTCCTGTTTCTTGTAGTGCATCTTGCAATAATTGCTACAAAAAAGTGAAACTTATTGGTACTATTGCAAAATGTTCTGTCTCAGGGAAAAAATAGATTATGAGGAAAGGTAATACACATAGAAAGTTTTATATTACTTCTCGGCAAGTTAAGAAATCAATAAATGAGCTAATTGTTTACTTTTTGTTGATTCTATAGGTATTGTCTAAAACTTGACGTGTTCTCTAAGAATGAGCATTGTACTGTTACATTGTTTGAAGCCACAAGATACTTGAGTGGTTGCAATGTTACAATGTATAGACAATCAATATCAGAAAAGGTCATATTATGCTCTCCTTAAACATTTATCATATATTTAAATAATGTGCTTTTTCTCCACTAATTTATGTTTTGCTAATTAATACATTCTTTTCTTTGATACGGAAAGAAGAATCGTCATTTTATCGTAACTTGTTGCTAAGTCAGGACAACGAATATACATTTTTTATCAAAATTGATGCAAGAAAAGAAAGAGATTCATTGGGAAGACGCCTCATTGCAGATGAAGTACAACCAGTTCAAAAGGCTATTCCAATTGACATAGTATATGAAGAAATAACCTCAAACACAACAATCAAAAAGATTAAAAATACAGAAAACGATACTGATGACACAATACCCCCTAAAAAGGGTCAAACTTAATAAGGATCAGTGATGTTATTTTCTCTAATAAGTAGAAGCCCATATATTTTTAGAGTCTAGATAGATAGTTATTGATTAGTTACATTAAGATCAAATAGTTTTAGAGTCTAGATAGTTATTAGTTATTTAGGTTTTTGTTATTTTAGACAATAGGCAACTTTTGCTAACGGAACAAATCAAGTAGAAATGTAACAAGCTTCAAATATTAGTATTTATATCTCATTTACCAGTAGAAGAGGAGAAAATAAGCATGGGCTTCAGAAAAATGGGTGAAAATATTATAAAGTGTAATCAACAATTTGGAGAAATTAGATTACACTGAGAGTAGGTGAAGAAAAAAAATGAACAATCAAGTTATATACGCTTCTATTCAACCCAAGGCTTCATCAAAGTATACATCCATCAACAGACACTTCAGAACCATACATTTGATAATCATGCATGCATCACAAAAAAAGGGTAACGACAGGTAACTTAAACCAGTGGACTCAGATATACAAAGACAACACATCAATGATATAGCTCGTCGGTTCTAAACCCACAAGAGAGAAAATATACCAGTGGACACACAAACTCTCTAAATATACACATCTAAGACTCATGCATGAATCAGAAAAGAAGAGTCACCACAGATACCTTAAATAGGTGAACATAACAACACAAATAAAACTCATAAAAGAGATACAGAGAGCTACACAACCAAAGTTTAGTCACAAATCACATTTAATCGAAGCAAATCAAGGATGAGGAAAGAAAGAGCTTACCATGGATCTGGACAATCAAGAGATGGAACATCAAAGAAATTTGGACAATCAAGAGATGGAACATCAAAGAAGCTATTTTTGAACAGCAACAAAGATATTTTGGAACAATAAAGAAGATCATAAAAAAGAAGCTATTTTGGAACAACAAAACATGAGCAAAATTGGGCTTGGAACGGCAAATAAGCTCTGACCAGGGATAATGAAGCAAATGAAGCTTCAATTTTCACAATAAGATCTGCACAGCGAAATCAACATCACCACAAGGAGAAAAGAGTACACGTTCACATTTCACACTATGGAGTAAATGAAGCTTCTAGAGAAGCAGACAAAGTACAACAAATATTTGTTTAACTTTCCTATTTATTTATTTTTTGGTTTTTTTTTTGCATTTTGGGCCTATTCCGGGTTTGGGCCAGACATTACAAATTATCTTCCAAATCCATATTCATATACTCCCTCCGTCCCATTTTATGTGTCGCCTTTTGACCGGACACGAAGTTTAAGAAATAAATGATGACTTTGTAAAGTTTACAAAATTGGCCCTATTAAAGTCACTTTAATGTTTTCTTTTAGTTGTCTTTTATTATTAAGTGGGACCAAGTGAGGATAAAATGGGGATGATGTCATTAAATTGTTGCCAAATAAGGAAAGATGACATTCTTTTTGGAACGGACCAATAAGGAAATAGCGACACATAAAATGGGACGGAGGGAGTACAAAATACAACGTTTCTATAGGTATTACTCCCTTTTTTCAATTTATATGAAGTATTTTTAATGGGTACAAAGTTTCAAAATATAGAAAGACTGTTACAAGGCTGGTTGCTAACATGGTAAGTCTAATATTTTTTTAGCTGGTATGGAGGATCACATTAAAGCTTACCTACTCTCTTTGACAGGTTTTTCTCAGGGTGTATTTCCTATAAGATATCTAGGATTGGCCCTATTTTCTAAGAAATGGTCCAAGTTAGATTGCCACTTGTTGATATATAAAATTGTGCAGAGAACAAAGACTACTTATGCCAGGAAACTGTATTATGCAGGTAGACTGCAAATGGTTCTTATAGTATTATTCTCTATACATAGTTTTTGGGGTTCAGTGTTTATCCTGCTCCAGAGTATGGTGAAAGAGGTGGATAGCAAATGTAGAGATTTCCTATGGGGGAATACTGATGAAAAGAGGAAAGTGCCTTTAAATGCTTGGGACAAAGTCTGTGTTCCTAAGAAATATGGTGGATTGAACATTAAAGAGTGTGGTCTTTGGAATGTGGCTTCTGTTAGCAAGCTACTATGGCAAATAGTGTAGAAGGAAGACTCATTGTGGATTAAATGGGTGCCTGGTGTCTATTTAAAGGATGATCTAAGTATATGGACTCATAAAGCTCCACAAGACAGTAGCTGGTATTGTAGAAAGTTGATGTCCCTCAAGGAAAGTATGAGAAGCTGGTATGTGCAAGACAGGTATACTTTCACTGCAGGGGAAAGTTATTCAATTACAAAGAGCTACCAAGCTCTGTCAGGCAGTCAACTGTGCTTAGGAACAACTGACCTTATATGGAATGCAGTCTCACCTCCTAAGCAAAGGTTTATCCTCTGGCTGGCTGTGCGCAGGAGGTTAACAAAAGAGAGATTAGTGCATATGAATATCCATGTTGAAGATGCTACATCCTATTTATGTGATAACCAAGTTACTGAATCCAGCCACCATTTATTTGTTACATGCAATTGATTCTGTACTGTTAGAGATGCACTACTACATTGGGCTGGTATTCAATTACCTACTGTTGAGATCAAGCAAATGCTAGAAGCTGTGAAGAGAAGGCATTGGAGGAAGTTTGTGAAGGAGATTGTTGCTGCACTGAAAGTGGGATGGTGTATCATACTTGGCGTGTTAGAAATTGGAAGATGTTTAAAGGGATCACTATCAGACCTAGTGATGCAGTTGCAAGGATTAAAGCTGAAGTGGCAGCCAGAATAGATATTTTTAAACTTTCTCGCAAAGCTCTTAGGAGTAGAAGTTTTCATCAAACATTATGTATTTAGATGGTTTATTTTCTGAGGCCTGATACTTACCACAGCTTGGTGGTGGGAGAGGGTGCTCTTTAGCTTGTTCTTATGTTCCTTTCTTGTTGGTTAATGGTATTCATATTGTTTACCAAAAAAATTGTTTTACCCGAGAGAGCATACATACATACAATGTAATTTTCTCCTTCAAAGTATGAAATAAAAATCCAAAATTATCAGTGCTTGGTACAATCGGTAGGCAAGAAAGAAAGTTTGTGATTCACAAGATCATAACCTATAAGAAAATTCATCTGTGCCAAGTTTCCAAGAATAGCACCATATTCACCACCACTAACAACTGTCAAACAAACCAAACATTTACCAATTTTTGCAAATGTACTCGTAGGTAACAACTCGATATCAGCATCCGTGAAATGGAAGACAATCTTAGGAGCGTTGACCACAATGTTTTTCGAGTCATAACATAGGCCAAACTCATTAAAGGGATCTTCTTTCCTCTTTCCTGTCGAGACATAATATAATAATAATTAAATAACTATAAGTGTATACTTAATTTGTATAAACAGTTTAAATTGGTCACACAAATTTAATTTTACCTTTAATCTTTTCGGCCAAAGTTGATTCCAATTTCTTGTAAAATTTATCAGGGAGAAATGTCAATGTTGTACCAGAATCGATTATAATATTTCCCAAATTTTCATCACCAGCAGAAGAACTGGGTTGTGATGACTTGAACTCCAACTTCTTTTCTCCAACGCTAACACTTTCGAGATTTAGATAGTAGACTGTGTCGGGGCCGTTTCGAATTATGGGTGTTGTAACAACTTTAGGCCCCGACACAACTGCCTTGGGACCAAAATTAATTTTACTTGTAGCATTGGGAGGAGACGATGATGATACATCAACTGGTATTAAACAATAAGAGAATCTCCCTTTAATTTGCTTATCAAGTTGTTTAATAATGGAGATTTTTGAACCTCCTAATCCAACAATCCCACTTGTATGCTCGTTGAAAGTACCATCATTATCATGTCCACAACCAAAAATAACATTTGGGATTGAAATATTATGGACCTTTTTGGTTTTGGATGTCGTTGATGCAAATGTGAAGGTCTCAGAAGCAATATTACCAATACTATAAGAACTATCACCATAACGTATCTCATATTCACAAACATTTTTTCTAACACAAGTTGCACCTCTCACTTTCTCACATGCCTTAAGAGTGACAACCAACGATTTTATAAGTTGAGCTTTTTCGAGGATCGAAAAGGGGTAATCTTTGATCAAAACAATCAGGGCAAGGCTTGCATTGCATCCATGTCAAGTCACTGCCAGTGTCAAGAATCGGAAAGGTTTCCCTTGGGGGCGTACCAATGGCAATTTTCATTAAATATTCTCCGAGAGTTGGAATGATGTCTGATTGAATATTGCCATTGGAAGGTGTGGTGCATTGGACAGAGGCCTTACTGAAGAAAGATGCTCGGGAAAAAGATCGGTGGCTCGCATCTCGAAGGAGTTGAGAATGGGTGATTGAAGGGTTGTAGTAGGGTGAAAGAGGAGAATCACGGTGGATGAGATCAAGAGTGAACATTTAAACCATGGTTGGTTTTGGCTTTTTTACAAGAAACTAAAGCAAGTTGAGAGAAAGCCAAAAAGGACAAAATGGATAAAGAAAAAAAACTTTAGCCATGGCTAAGGTTTAAGAAGAAGAATATATAAGACTTGGAAAGGTTTTAAAAGAGTGATTTATGAATAAGAGAAGTTGATGATTAGTGTCACTTTATAGGCAAAAAAAGAAGAAGAGTGAATGCTTTTACGAATATTAATTTTGATAAGGAAAAAAAAAAAGATATGCGTTATTGACCATCAAATTTCAGGAAAAAAAGTTAAAGAGTCCAAATTCAAAAAAAAAAAATATGGACATAAAATCAGATTGAGTGTATATAATATAACCTATTTGCGACATTCTTAACATGGAGTATCACTTTTACTTTACCTTATTCTCCTTTTTCAAAAAAGTAAATCCTGACCAAATTATCATGATTTTAATTAATGCCATTCCAAATATAAAAACATCAAAGATTATAATTATTGAGAATTTTATTATGAATTTAAAGTAACGGACGTTCCAAATACTAACACACACACTCTCATTAAACAAAGGCCAAATTTCATTACATAGAAGTGCTTAATTAAAAATATGAAATTCAAATTCAAATTTATCATTGCTTGGTACAATCAGCAGGCAAGAAAGGAAGTTTGTGATTCACAAGATCATATCCAATAAGGAAATTCATTTGTGACAAATTTCCATAAATAGCACCATTATCACCTACACTAACAATTGTCAAACAAGTCAAACCTTCTTCAAATTCTGCAAATGTACTCATAGGTAACAACTCAATATCAGCATCCGGGAAATGTAGGGATGTCAAACGGGTCGTAGCGGGTTGGTTGCCGGACAAATCTGTGTAAATTCACGAAAAATTCAACCTGCCTCACCCCACTCCGCATAGAAAAAAATTTTGTTCGCAACCTGCGCTCAGGGGTGGAGCTACCCTTGCCCGAGGGTGTCGACACCCCTTCGTCCGAAAACTACGTTTATATAGATCATATTTTGGTTTTATACGTATATATTTAAACGTTGACACCACTTTGAACAAACTGAAGGCCCAACACAGTGGCTGAGGGGTTGCGAAAATTGCTGACACTCAATGAAAATTTTGGCTCTGCCACTAGCTGCATTGTTCAACCCTGCATAGATCTGTTCCGCAAAAATCCGCCCTGCATAATAATTTTTTCACTTTTTTTTCCTTTTTTAATTGAGTTTGATGCTAAAATAAAATTATTATTATTAGAATTATTAGTAGTAGTAGTAGTAGTATAATTATTGCATTTTTCCGCTAATTAGTATGTTGACTGTCATAATCTTACTCTTTGCTGGAAATTTTAATATTTCCATTACTGTACAATCACATATGATAGTTATTTCCATTTCTGCCATGATGTGTATCCTTAGTTGAATTGGAAAATTAATTTAATTAAATTAATTTTTTTCCACAACAGAAGAGGTAGTCAGCAAGGAAAAAAATTATTCAAACTCAATTTCATACCAACTGGGAGTAATAAATAAATAAAATAGTAATATACTTACACACTAAAAATGCAAATTTGTAATAACTACTCATAATTATATATTTACCTAATAAATTGTGCATGGATTACTTTGTCTGGTTCAATGTAATTTTGGATATGGATAAGGTTTGTGGCTTCCTTCAGCTTTTCATAACTACATCTTTAGGAAATCGCAATCCGACCTGCTGCACCCGTACTAAAACTCAAATCACAAGTAAATTACACTTTTATTAATTACTCATAATTATATACTTGCCTAATATTAAATTATACACTCTCTCAATTATATACTTATCTAATAGTTAGTGGGATTTTAGTGGATATGTTGTTGTTGTTGATACAATCCAAACTCTTTTTCAGATACAACCAATCTGAAAATCACATGAAATTGGGGAGCTCGTCGAAAACAGGACAATATCTGGCAAGTGTGATCACTTTATCAATAGAAGCAGCAAAAGTTTGATTAAGGAAGAAGAGAAACTGGAAGAAGAGCAGTACGACACGAAATCGGTCATGAATTTATGGCCTGATTTTGACACCCCTGTCAGTGAAGGTTTAAGAGCCTTACTCACATAGACTTTCACACTGTCACTGTTCTTCCAGCAACATTTGGAGATATCATCTCTAAATGCCCGTTGCTTGAGCAATTACTGTTGATTGCGTGTACAAACTTTGAATGCCTCTGAATTGCTGCCACTAACCTCAGAATACCCTTAAGCTTGAACAAGTTATTGTGATTTTCAGATCACGAGTTTTGGCCGGTGAGTTTCCTGTTTGCGCTAATCTTGTCAAGTTCTTCCATCACTTGTCTAACCTACAACAACTGAACCTAGATGGTTGGGTATTGCAGGTAATCTACATTGGAGTACTATATATTAAAGTCTAGTGTAAGTGATGTTTGCGTGGTAAATATCTTAAACAAATGGTGTACTCTTCTCGAGTTTTTAACTCATTTTTATGTTACTCATTTCTAGTACTCCACTGTGGGAGGTTTGCCGGAGAGTCCTCCAACTGCTCTAAACAATTTCACATATCTCCAAATTTTCGCACGTCATTTGAATACATAGAGGAGGTTCAAGTTGTTGTTTACTTGATCATGTCCCAAGTTTTATAAGACTTCACATTTGATGTGCACTTAGGCATCCATCAAAAATGTCAAGGAACTTGTTCTACAATTTATAAATGCCCAAATGAATTAGCTCATATGGTGGCATGAAGTTGCTTCAAAAGGCATTTATGTTCCTAATTTATGGCGGTCTTGAGCCGCAAACAGAATTTATGCGGTTTATATACATTGCCATTTGCCCCTGCACTTGAAGAAATGTATTATTTTGAACCATGCATTTCCTGTTGATCAGATGATCAATTAGATGAAAAGAACGTTGCAAATACTAACACATATTACTTCCATTAAACATTGATGAGATCCCACAGGTTAATTAATACCAAAAACAAAAAGGCAGAAGCCAAATTTCATTGCATAGAATTCTTAATTAAAAATATCAAATTAAAAGTCCAAAATAATCAGTGTTTCGTACAATCAGTAGGCAAGAAAGAAAGTTTGTGATTCACAAGATCATATCCTGTAAGAAAATTCATCTGTGCCAAGTTTCCATAAATAGCTTCATATTCACCGGCGCTAACAATTGTCAAACAAGTCAAACCTCCTTCACTTTCTTGAAATGTATTCGTACGTAACAACTCGATATAAGCATCCGTGAAATGGAACACAATCTTAGGAAAATCGACAACACTTTTCGACTCGTAACATAGGGGCAAGTCACCTTCTTTCCTCTTCCCTGTCGAGACATAATATTATTAAATAACTTAAAGTGTGATTAATTAACTTGTTTAGATATTAAACGTTTTAAAAATGATCATGCATTTTAATTTTACCTTTAATCACTTCCACCAAAGTTGATTCCAACTTGATGTAAAAGTCCTCGGGGAGCATTGTCAATGTTGTGCCAGAATCGATTATAATATTCCCCAAATCTTCACCAACAGCAGAAGAATTGAGTTGTGAAGACTTGAACTCCAACTTCCTTTCTCCAACGCTAACACTTTCGAGATTTAGATAGTAGAATGTATCAGGGTACTTTCGAATTATGGGAGTTGTAAGAACGTTATGCCCCGACACAACTGCCTTAGGACCAAAATAAATTTTACTTGTAGCATTGGAAGGAGAAGCAGATGCTGATAAATTAACTGGGATTAAACAATAAGAGAACCTTCCTTTAATTTCTTTATCAAGTTGTTTAATGATGGAGGTTTTTGAACCTCCTAATCCAACAATCCCAGGAGTATGATTGTTGAAAGTACCACCATTATTATGTCCACAACCAAATATAACATTTGGGATTGAAATATTATGGACCTTTTTGGTATTGGATGCTGTTGATGCAAATGTGAAGGTCTCAAAAGCAACATCACCATAACTATAAGAAGAATCACCATAATGCATTTCATATTCACAAACATTTTTTCTTACACAAGTTGCACCTCCCACTTTCTCACATGCCTTAGTGTGACAACCAACGGTTTTATAAGTTGAGCTTTTTCGAGGATCAAAAAGGGGTAAGATTTGATCAAAACATTCAGTTCAAGGCTTGCATTGTATCCATGTCAAGTCACTACCAGTGTCAGCAATCGCAAAGGTTTCCCTTGGGGGCGTACCGATGGCAATTTTCATTAAATATTCTCCGGGCAATGGAATGATTTCTGATTGAATAGCATGATTAAAAGATGTGGTGGGATGAATAGAGGCTTTCGTTAAGAAAGAGGCTCGGGAAAAGGATCGGAGGAACGCATCTCGGAGGCGTTCAGAAGGGGTGATTGAAGGGTTGTAGTAGGGAGAAAGAGGAGAATCACGGTGAATAAGGTCAAGAGTGAATCCATTTGAACCATGGTTGGTTTTGTAACACCCCGTACCTTCCTAACCCAATGTGATGACGATGAACAATGTATACTTGAGTGTCGAGAGCCACACGAATGTATTTTGTAATGATATTGACAAGAAAATTGAAATTTGGCCTTGTACATATGCTTAACCTTGCGTAGAAGGTGTTTTGCGATCTTCATGGAGCATTTGTCGGGTACAAAACGAGGCTAAGAGGACCTCTAAACAAAGTATGTTAAGGTTAAGAAGTAAGTGAAAGAATAGGATTTGAAGTATCTAACCAAACCCGCGAAGAAAAGTCGAAAAATGAAATTTTCAAAAAATTTAAGGGAAGGGCGCGTTGGGTAGCGTGCCACGCCGCTCTGGGCTGAAATTTTCAGTCCAGAGGCAGTAGAGGGGCGCGCCAGGCAGCGTGCCACGCCGCCCCTGCGCACCTTTCAAAAGTTGAAAATTTTGTTTAAGTCTCAAGGGTTCCCGGGGACGTATTGAGCCGATTTTCGCCATGATTCTTCTACAACTATGAGAATATACATGAAATGAGTGAAATATTATATTGGTATGATAAAATTACTCGAGAACGAATTTGGCGTCAAAATGACGATTTTACCCTTTTGGTCAAAATGGGTCATACGTGGCTAGAATCACTTGGTTTTTGGATGGCGGCTACGGATATGAATAGCATGAGTGGGAATATTATTGTAATACGTATGAGACGACTTAAACACGTGAAATTATTGATTTTATCGGGTTAAGTGAATTGGGCCCAAAAAAAGGGCCCAAAAATGGAAAGAAGACATGGCCCATATGGGGAAATTTGACCCATTCTTGCAAAAACTTCTAGAACACCACATGGCATGCTATAGAGTGGCTAAGCATGGACTTGAGAGCCTATATAAAGGGCAAAAATGCTGATTTTATTCATTTGGAAAACACATGCCTTTGTAGATAATTTTTTCAACCCTTTCTTTTTCTCTCAAACCCTAAGAGGTCAAAGCTAACCTTTGGAGCAAGATCAACATCTTCCAAGCCTAGGTAAGTGATTATTGTCATGGATTAATATATTATATGCATAAAAGAATATGTATATCATGTTGGTGGTGCTTGGAAAAGTTGGTCATGGTACTTGGTGATTTTGTATGAGATTTGTGGTATATGGAATTCAAGTGTGAATTAGGCCTTGTGCCTTTGAAGAAAAAGCATGGTATGGACAAAATAACATGATACCAATGTAACACCCCGTACCTTCCTAACCCAATGTGATGACGATGAACAATGTATACTTGAGTGTCGAGAGCCACACGAATGTATTTTGTAATGATATTGACAAGAAAATTGAAATTTGGCCTTGTACATATGCTTAACCTTGCGTAGAAGGTGTTTTGCGATCTTCATGGAGCATTTGTCGGGTTCAAAACGAGGCTAAGAGGACCTCTAAACAAAGTATGTTAAGGTTAAGAAGTAAGTGAAAGAATAGGATTTGAAGTATCTAACCAAACCCGCGAAGAAAAGTCGAAAAATGAAATTTTCGAAAAATTTAAGGGAAGGGCGCGTTGGGTAGCGTGCCACGCCGCTCTGGGCTGAAATTTTCAGTCCAGAGGCAGTAGAGGGGCGCGCCAGGCAGCGTGCCACGCCGCCCCTGCGCACCTTTCAAAAGTTGAAAATTTTGTTTAAGTCTCAAGGGTTCCCGGGGACGTATTGAGCCGATTTTCGCCATGATTCTTCTACAACTATGAGAATATACATGAAATGAGTGAAATATTATATTGGTATGATAAAATTACTCGAGAACGAATTTGGCGTCAAAATGACGATTTTACCCTTTTGGTCAAAATGGGTCATACGTGGCTAGAATCACTTGGTTTTTGGATGGAGGCTACGGATATGAATAGCATGAGTGGGAATATTATTGTAATACATATGAGACGACTTAAACACGTGAAATTATTGATTTTATCGGGTTAAGTGAATTGGGCCCAAAAATGGAAAGAAGACATGGCCCATATGGGGAAATTTGACCCATTCTTGCAAAAACTTCTAGAACACCACATGGCATGCTATAGAGTGGCTAAGCATGGACTTGAGAGCCTATATAAAGGGCAAAAATGCTGATTTTATTCATTTGGGAAACACATGCCTTTGTAGATAATTTTTTCAACCCTTTCTTTTTCTCTCAAACCCTAAGAGGTCAAAGCTAACCTTTGGAGCAAGATCAACATCTTCCAAGCCTAGGTAAGTGATTATTGTCATGGATTAATATATTATATGCATAAAAGAATATGTATATCATGTTGGTGGTGCTTGGAAAAGTTGGTCATGGTACTTGGTGATTTTGTATGAGATTTGTGGTATATGGAATTCAAGTGTGAATTAGGCCTTGTGCCTTTGAAGAAAAAGCATGGTATGGACAAAATATAAACATGTATGGTGTTATTTTTGATATAAAACTTGTTCTTGTCTAAAAGTGAAAATTATGGGATTTTGGCCGATATGTGTTATGAGTTGAATTAAGGTGCTTTGATGGATTATTTGTGATGTGTTATGGATAAGAAAGTGTAAAGGAGAAGTATTATGGTGAAATGTATTGATTTTCATGTATTGGTCAATGTTGGGAATATTATGGAATTTTTGAAATAATAGTATGATCAATGGTTTTGTCAAGAGGAAATGACATGTTTAAAGGCAAACATGTAATTCATTGACATTGCATGCATTTGTAAAGTAATTCGTGGTTAACGTGAATTCGTTATGTATGTATGTTGTAGAGTGAAGGAGAGGGATCATTGTATACGCATCGAAGGTTGTCTATTCGTATTGTGCATCCAAGGTATGCAAGGTTATTTTGTCCGTATCTTTCTACGGCCAATAGTGTTCACAATTGACATTTCTTTAGTTCTATTCCGAAATGTACCAAGGTATCCCATATGCACTTATTTATGGTCATTGTCATATATTTCCTACTCATTGATCAATTGTGAATCTCATTTCGCATATTCATGGTTAATGTTCCGAAAGTTCAAATAAGGTTATATTCCAATATTCCAATAGTGCCTATACTTGTGTCTCTTGTTCATGGATTATTGTCCAATGGTTCCAATGGTATCATGGTGCTAGTTATGTTATATTTCTCATTGATATTTATTCATATGTCCTTCACTTATTGGTCAATGATTCAAAGTTTCCAACAATGTTGTATTCCAAAGTTCCAAAGTGATGGTATGATTATCAAAGTATCAATCTCAAAGTAATGAACAAAGTAATGCAAATGTGGTCAATGATCAAGTACGGGTGGCAAGTCTAGGGGCGTAAGCCTAGCTCGACTCGATCCCGAGATTTGGATTTATGGGTGGCAAGTCTAGGGGCGTAAGCCTAGCTCGACTCGATCCCGAGGGTGGCAAGTCTAGGGGCATAAGCCTAGCTCGACTCGATCCCTATATGATGATATGAAAGACCCACTGATCAGTCGGGGCCCGGGTACATTGTGATGTAATGACATGTGAGCATTGAGATAAAGGAAGTAATGAAAATAATGAAAGCAATCCACATGGTTTCCAAAGAGTAACATGGTGACTTATTCACATTGAGTATTCATATGTTTTGAGTTCATTGACATATTCATTGAACTATTCATGTGTTGTATAGTTTCATCTGAGCCTTGCATACTCAGTACTTATTTCGTACTGACCCCTCTCGGGGAATTTACCTTACTTGCTGCAGGCGCAGGTCCCAGTAGGCCTCCTCAATAAACTACCAGTGTTAGCGGTTCTTTGGTGAGCTCCCGCTCATTCGGGGCTTCTCCGAGTCAAATTGTATATATGTTTTGCTATTGTACATGTTGTGCGGGGACTTGTCCCGACTTATGGTTCATTTGGTAAATGCTCTTGTTAGAGGCTTTTGTAGACCGATGTGGGTGTAATAGTGTAAAAGACACATGTTGTTTTGACTGGATGGCCTCAACGGCCAAGTTTCATATGTATGCCTAAATATGTCCCTTGTTCTCCTTTATTCGTATGTCATAATATTATGCAATGGTGGTTATGAATATTATATGCATATGATTGAGCATAGGCAAAGGTTGGTTCTCTCGGGCCTTATCGGCTACGGGTGCCAATCATGTCTCGATGGGATTCGGGGCGTGACAGGTTTTGACTTTTCTACATGAAACTAAAACAAGTTGAGAGAAAGCCAAAAAGGCCAAAATGGATAAAAGTAAAAAAACTTTGACCGTGGCTAGTGTTTAAGGAGAATAACATATGTTTTAGAAGAGTGATTTATGAATAAGAGAAGTTGATGATTAGTGTCATTTTATAGGCAAAAAAAAAAAAGAAGAAGAAGAAGAAGAGTGAATGCATTTAGGAATATTAATTTTGGTAAGGGAAAAAAGATATGCATTATTGACCATCAAATTAAATTTTCGGAAAAAAAGTTAAGAGTAAAAATTTAAAAAATCAAAATATGGATATAAAATCAGATTGAAGTGTATATAATATTATCAAATGTCCACTTTGAAAATTTAATTGTGCAAAAAGACAGCAGTCTTGCTTTTTTAGCCAAATGTCCACTAAATATGATGTCATCAATTTGACTTTAAAACTAGACAACCTCTCACATGTCTTGAATAATACACTTTAGTCCCCACTCATCCAAACAAATATCTAAATTTTTATTTCTAAAAAAAAAATTCTCCAAAAAGCCAAAAAAAAAAAAAAAAAAAAAAACATTTTGTCACCAAATTTCCTCGATTCATGAGGCTTTTTCGGTGACTTTTGCCTTCTCACAGCTGAAAATCACTCTGCCAAATGTATTAATCTTGCTCATTACTTCTATTGTTACCCCATTATTTTTTAAATATTTTCAAAAAATATTTTTCCACCATTGTTACAAGTTTTCAAAATCACTCCACAAATGTCATATGCATAACTTGTTAGAAGATCGATTTCAGTATTTCAGATGCACTATAAATTTGTTTCTCAATCCCAATAGCCAGAAGAGCATTGATAAGAAACCGATTTCGTTCACTCGCGATTTTATACATAGATCTCACCAGTCATCGATCAGTTATCAACTGGTTATAGACCAAGAGCTCAATTTATGATCGATCAATGTACTTCTGTAATGTCTGTTGCAGAAATTATTATTGTTGGTGGTAAATATATGGGAGAATGGAAGGAGACTCCCAAATGTTAGAATTGGATTCTGTAAGTAAAGTGGCAGTGCCTAATGGGCTACATCGCAAATGGTTCAATCTGGATTAGGATCGTGATCGACTAGATCGTGAACTCCGGCATATTGCCCGTTTTCTACGAGCGATTGTAAAGAGGCTCAATCTGGAGGCTAGAGACTACATCACCCCTCCCCCCAAGCATCCTCCTAATTTAGTTTTTATTTTTTGTGTTCTAGTTCTTATTCTAGTTCATTGTAGAAGAAGCTTTCATATTTGTGATTTTCGCACAATGGTGATATAGATGGCGGTTTAAATGAAAGCTTTTTTTTTTCTCTTTTTATTGTTTTGATGTTGGTAATATGTATGTATTGCAATGAACATTATGAATAGAACAATTTTAATTTTATAATTATTTTTGCCCTTTTTATGGTTGTTGATTTTTGCACAGTTAATTTCAAAATTGCTTGTTTTATGAATAGAATAATTGATTACTTTAATAATAGGAGACAAAATATTATATACAAATTCATATATTATAATAGACAATGATTGTTCTATCATCGATCAGATGATTATATACTATTTGGACAATTTGATAAAACAAGTTTGTACCATCTTTCATCATAACTATAGATCAAGCCTATAATATATACTCGACACGGCTCTTAATTTATACTACACCAGCTTAATATATACGGTCCAAAATCGATTACGGTCACGATCGAGACTAGACTATGCTCTACGTCTATACTATATATACCAGATGAATATATAGCTATCACTAGTATATATAAAAAAGGAAATAATTCAATAAATTAAATTAAATTGTGAAATTTACATCATTCAAGCATTCAAAGACAATTCATATGATCATATAAGAGTTCATATAAATTGGGGGTGGTGATCAAAGGGGTATGAGGATGAGGAATGGTTGAACAAACAACATCCTCATAGTAATGTTTGTCAAAGTATAAGTATGTTCTAAGAATGTTGTTTATTCAACCATTATTTATCCTCATACCCCTTTGATCACCACCCCCAATTTATGTGGACTCTTATATGATCACATAACTTGTATTGAATGCTTGAATTGTGTAGATTCACATAAATTAATTTATTTTATTTTATTGACAATATACTAGTGATGATCTATAAATATGTATACTAATCTATGAGGTTTATAATTGAAAAAGGCCATTGTTGATATTGGACTATTCTTCAAGTCTATAATATACCAGATGAATACGTAGCCATTACTAGTAGATGGCCAAAAAAACAATTAAATAAATAAAATTAAATTGTGTGAATTTATATCATTCAATCATTCAAATGCAAGTTATATGATCATATAAGAGTCCACACAAATTGGGGTGCTGATCAAAGGGGTATGAAGATGAATAATGGTTAAACAAACAACGTCCTCAGAGTAATGTTTGTCAAAGCATAAGTCTACAAGAAACTAAAGAAAGTTGAGTGAAATCCAAAATGGCCAAAATGCATAAAAGAAAAAAAAGCTTTAGAATTCATTTCCATGGCTAAGGTTTAAGGAGAATAATATTTAGGACTTGGAAGGATTTTAGAAGATTGATTTATGAATGAGAGAAGTTGATAATTGGTGCCATTTTATAGGCAAAAAATTTTTTTTTAAAAAGAGTGATGCATTTAGGAATATTAATTTTTGGTAAGGGAAGAAAGTGCACGTAAGAAATAAGAATATTAATTAATGTTGATAAGCGGAAAAATGCATGTAATGGTAGAACTCTTTGCGTGACATTAACTTGTTCTTTGGCGTGAAGATTAATTTAGGGGCATAAAATTTAAAATCTTTGATTGATCATTGAAACAATTTTGGGAGTTTACACTCAAAAGCATTATAGCTTCTTCTACACATTAATTGTTTGTTATCCAAGCTTTTTGTTAGCATGACTACATTTTCAGTGTGAAACGATGATCAGAGAGAATATTTATTGTATGAAATTTACAATATACTCTCTCCCTCTCAAATTATGTATCGTAAGTCATTTTTACAGGTCCCTTAAAAAATATTAATTAAGGTCTTTTTTTGACTAGTTTGCTCTTTATTCGTATTTGAACAATCATTACATCATTTATAATTGAGGTGTTTGTAGTCTTTAAGAATAATAACTAGTAAGGGTAGATTGGAAAATATAATTAATTTTATCTTGACCATCTGAAAAATAATTTGAGATAACTATTTTTAAAAATCACGCTAGATAATTTGAGACTAAAGGACTATTAATACTTTCATTAATCGTCCATATGTCATTCGCATGTGTGGCCAATATATTATTCCTTTCATCCCATAGTACTTATCATTTTTCGTTTCTCAATATCCAAACTACATGAATTTTTATCAATTTTTAGAAAATATATATATAAAGTTACACCGTCATGATGCTGTTTAACATAAACTATACTTACTACTAGATAACCATTCAACATCACTTGTCTTTGTGCCATTGAGGGTCGGCTCGACTATAAGGCCACTAAAGCGATGGCTTAGGGCCCCATTTTTTCTAAATATTTTTATTAATTGACAACGAAATGCACATATGACTCACAAAATGCACATAAGATGCACGTAAATCGCACGAGATGTCGTGAGTTGCACAAGATGTACATGCGGCACACGAGATACAAGTGTGATGCACACAAAAACTAATTTTATTGAATATACTTGAAACCTAAATCCACTTTCGTGCTTGTTAAATGACACATGAAAGGAAGTTATTACGTGTGAGAATCCTTGTTAAAGTGTTATAGTAGAACGAGTGAACTTAAAAATTACATGGAAGAAAGTTGTCTGTCTACCTCTTAGAGCCTATGTAAACTTAAGAATCATTTGGTATGAGGGATAATAATTTCGGCATAAAATGTAGGATTATATTATCTTGCATTTGTTTTGAGGTATTAGTTCAGAAATTATTTATCCCACCATTTATACCATAGTGATTGGATAAGTTATCCCACAATGGAATAACTAATTTCATGAGATATCCTAATGCATCAGATAACTTTATTTATCTCATTTCTCATACTAAACGATTAGAGAATACAGGGCACCCCGGAGGAAAAGATCTTTATACGTGAAGTATGATATTTGAGGATTCATATAGCGGATGAAACTTGCTTTGAAACTAAAACATATATATATGCTTCATAAGAAAGCGTGTGTCCTTACATTGTGAACATAAAGTGATTCGAGAGGAAATGTTTTTTAATGTCTCCACCACCCCCACACCCAACGTATATAATCTCTATGAAAACTATTTTTCAGAAAAGTGGATTTTTAACTTATTTTTTTCGTACCGAAAACACCCATAGACTTTGTGGCTCTTGAGTTCATCTAACATATCATCTTGAGCAGTTTTTATAGGTAACATATAATCAACTGATATCAATTCAAGAGATCATTGTTCGATCTTAACACTACCGTTATGTGTTGTGCTCGCGACTCTGTGAGATCGCGTCTCAGTTTTCAGAACCCTCTTGGAGTAATTTGTTGAGCTGCAACTGTACTTCTGAGCATTGTGATCACAACTCTTTATTCCAACTCACCTCCTCGATGCTCGGGTCAAATTCCTCGCATGCTTAAGTGTTCAAGCAGCTAGCAATGAGCAAGGTGAAGCCGGCACGACCAATGTCAATGCATTTTAACAAAGTGGTAAAAGGAGCAGGGTCAATGTCATTCTGGAAGCTCAAGTTTTGGGGCTGGCTAAACAGATGTGTGTATAAATTTTGATCAAGCTTAAGTTCTATAGCACTCCTATATGATCCAATTTTTTGCCCCATATTAAAGGAAGGGTTGAAAAATAACATATACGATATTATTCATCCAAGGTCCAAAAAAGAAGTTTTCATCATTGAAAGAAAGAAAATAAAATACAAACACAAGAATGATAAAAGCTTGTAAGGTAGATAACAGAACCAAAGTAAAAAGGATAAGTGGAAACCACAAGGGCTTGCTAATAGCCTAATATTGACAAGGTGTGCATGAAAAATTGCATGGTGGAAGTTAAGAGAATGATTGCTTAGAAAATGGCCACTTTCAAATGTGTAAAAATGAAGATCTCTCGTAAAAAGGACACAAACCTTTTTGAAAAAATTGTAAGTAGCCTATAAAACCGATTCTCCCTAAGGTTGAAAGTAGTAGAATGCATAAAAGGTAAATCTGGAAAACAAGGGAGAACAATGTAAGATTAAACAGCTGACACATAGCTATATATAAAGGCAAGAATGTATTACAATGGTTGATGAACAAGGAAGAACATGCCACTAAAGAATTGATTGCTTTACTTTTTGTATCAAATATTAATTGCTGTTTGCAACAAATTGAATGTTCTGAAAGAAATTTCATCACCAGTCACCACATTTGCCTACTCATCCATATTCCCAAAAGTTCCTGGCAACTCAATTACAATTGTTCCTCAAAATCCTCCTTTGCCTGTGGTTATTTTCCCCTGTATTATATTTATGTTCAAAGAACATAATTAGACAGCAAAAGGCTATGAATAATGGATCACTTGCCTTGATTTTAGTACCTGTGCTTTAATGACATTAGCTGAACTAGACAGACAAACTAGAAAAACATCAAGTACAACTTTTCTCCAGAAATATCAGAGCTAGATTCTGCAATCTAACTAGTTCCTACTAGTACTCTTAACATTTCCTTGTATTCATGTTCAAAGAATACAGTAGTCAGCAAAAAGCTATGTTACATGGATCATTTGCCTTGATGTAACTGTGGTTTAGTGACATTAGACAAATTAGACAGACAAACCAAAAAAAATTTACTAATTTTCTGCGGAAATATCAGAGCTAAATTATGCTATCTATTCCAATTATCATGATCCCACTGGTACTACTACTCAATTTTTCCTCTGAAGGAGACAGATTAACCTACCTTCAGTCGTTAAAGGACTTCACGATTCGGAAAGTTCAACAATTAGGAAATGCAACAGTAACTAGAAAATCAGAATCTAAGGCACTCATTACACCATTTTCCTATGTTTCCAGTCATATTATCAACAATTGGAGTGAGAACAGTCATATTATCAACAATTGGAGTGAGAAAAAAGGAATGGAAGAGAGATTACCACACATCACAAATGATACAAAATAGAGTAAACATACCAACTTACTATTTTTATTACACACATTAGCAAAGGCCAAAGAGTGTATGCAGTTTGTGATAAGGTACATGTTTCTTTAACTACTTTAAAGCTTCTTAGCTGCCTACTTTTACTTCCAGATTCAAAAATTTCCATCAGCCCCCTAATCAACTGAAACTTCCATAGAAAAAAATTATTACATGTGCCTAATTAGTGATTATATTCGCTATCTCAAAAAAATTCCCACCTCCAACTGCAAAGGTTCCTCAAAAACTTACCCAACCTTTTGTTTATCAATTCAAGGATACTTGTAGTTGTCAAAGGAAAAAACATTAGCATGCAATAGCTCATGAAAAGGTAGTAATAAGATTCTTTTGATGCATCTGTCCACTGCTATTGCCTTGGTCAGAATCAATTTTTATCCCATATATTAACATAATCATTTAGCAATCCAAGGAGTTCGAAATTCTACAGAGGAAACACCAATTTTTTCCTTACTTAGAGAAAATGAATCAGTAATGAAGAACTCATACAGAATCCCAAGCATAAACAAGCTTAAATGCAATCATAAAAACTCTTACAGATGTTATAGCAGAACTCTTACAGAGTTCAAAGCAGAACTTAAGAGACAACTTTCTAAATTGAGGTTTGAAAAGATAGCTTCAGCATAATTGGGTAGTTCATCACCATTTGAAAAGATAGCTGGCTGAACCACCTTTATTTAGAAGAAGAAGTAGAGGGCGACGTTTGCACTACACTTCAGAAAAAGTGAAAAAGAGTGGATGAAGCAAAAAAAAACAATACATAAGGAGTGAGAAAGAAAAACTTGGTTACAGGAATCGAAAAGTTAGGCAGATTACTTTAGTAGAGCAACAGCCAAAAAATTAGTTCCTATCTCTTACCCTTTTTTTAATGTTGCCAATTGCCACAATACTAATGTACCCTCGTGTATAAAGTAGTCCAACAACTTTCTTTGCTCCAACTTCTTTAGCCACTTTTGCATCTGGTATATTTGGGAAAGCGTGCTCCGTGGTGCAGTATTTGGCAAGCCAGTATGCATATAGAAAGCTGGCTATCTAAAGACAGGTTAAGGCAGGGCCTGCTGGGCTTGCTTCTCATGAGATTGGGTAGGGGATCTGAAAGGTTACACAAATTGGGCGGCGGGTTTTTGAGCACACAGGAAAACGTAAGTGGATGGAAGGTGTTTCTCAGCTAGAGTTGGAGGTGGATTCGTAGTAGCGGATGAAGACATGGTTGGAAACCCAGATGTAGACAAAGTTGCGGGGTTACCACTACATCCTTTCCCGCTAGACTTGAATTTCTTCATAGGCAGGCGAGATAGGAAGTCCTCTCTCAAAAAGAGATAGACAAGAGATGACATAGAAAACTAACCAGTCCAAAAAAGATATGACAGTCAGAACTGCTTCAGTTTAAAATTGATGAAGGACACAAGCAAGCTAGAAGCCTTAGGGGTTGTTTGTTAAGCTGGTTAAAATTATACAGATATTAGTTATGTGGGTATTAGTTGTTCCATCTTCTACCCCGCATAAAATACTACACTAATTTCCTCATACCTTATACATGTATTAGTTATGTTCTAAATTGCAAAACAAACGTCGTATTAATTTTATACATGAATAACCTACTTCCTAACTAGCTACCAAACGTAGTGTAACTTATACAGAAATTAACACATGAATAAGCTACCTCTTTACTAGATACTAATCGACCCCTAAGGATGTGTTTTATATGAAGGAAAATGTTTTTCGGAAAAATATTTTCTTGGAGATCAAGTAGCTTTCTTTCTTTTGGTGTTTGGTTCATAAGAAAAAAATATTGTCCCAAGAGCATTTAGGTATAATTTAAGCAAATACTTTTACAACGGACCCAACCCGGACTCCCACTCGAGACCTGACTCTTGACTCTCGATCCAGATCCGAGACATGACACGGGACCCAACTCGAGACCCAAATCCAACCCCAACTCGAGATCTGACTTCTGAACCCAGACCCAACTCCCAACCTTATCCCCAACCCCGATCTGAGACCCAACTCTCGAATCCAATCCGAGACCCGACTCCTGCCCCTAATCCGACCTCAACCGAGACCCAACTCTCGATCCTGAACCTGATTTTCAACCCTGACACGACCCCTAAACCCGACTACAGCCCCGATCGGAGACCCGAGTCCCAACCCCAACCCGAGACCCAAGATCCGACCTCTACTCGGGACCTAACTCTCGATCTTGATCCCAACTCCCAACTATCAACCCTGACCTGAAACCTGACCCCTAAACCCAACTCTAACAAAAGACCCTAATTCCTGACCCTGACACCAACTTCCAAGACCCAATCTCGATCCTAACTACGACCTGACCTCGGATCTGACTTTGACTTGGGACCCAACACTCGACCTTGAACCGAGACTTAAAATTCGACCTCAGCTAGGGACCCGACCCAAACCCGACTCCAGATCCCTACCCCGACCCCGACTCCGGATCCCAACTCTTAATCCCAACCTCAACCCCGACTTTCAATAGTCGACCCCAACCCAACTCTAACCCGAGATCCGATTCTTGGATCTCGACTTGAAGCCAACTCTCGACCTTACACCGAATTGGAACATGACCCTGACCTGCGACCTAAGATCTGACCTTGACCATGGATCCAACTCCTGACCCTGACCCAAAGACTCAAAATCTAACCTCAGCTAGGGACCCGACTCCTTATCCCAACCCCGATCCTGACTCATGATCCCAACCTCGACCCAAATCTATCCCAGAATTGAACTCCTAATCTCGACTTGGAGTGACTCTCGACCTCAACGCCGAATCGGAACCCCATCCTGAGCTGAGTTTGGTCGAAAGTTGGGAGTCAGGACCCGAGTCAGGGTCAGAATCGAGAGTCGTGTCCCGAGTCAGGGTCGGGACCCAGGCTCAGGGAGGGGTTGGGAGTCGGGGTGGTGAGGGTGGAAAAGAGTTTTGGAAAATGGTTGCCTTACTTTATGAAGGAAAGTCATTTTCCTTAAATTTGAGGAAAATAAGTGTATTTGGAAAACATACATGTCACGCCCCGAGTTCCAACGAGGCGGACTGGCACCCGAAGCCGTTGAGGCCCCGAGAGAACCAACTATCACCCTGTACATTCATACACACGTCATTCATTGACCATCACTACCATGTATAGACGCAAGACACCAATGGCGGAAATCATGGCAAAACATGTGATTTATATATATATATATGTGTGTGAAACTTGGCTTTTAGGGCCATCATGACATGACATACATTTTTCATTTGTCCAACATCGTCTACAAAGCCTCTATACATACATGAACATAACCATCCTAAAGTCGGGACAAATCCCCGCTTTAGACAACTGTGATACATTATCAAAACCAATATGTGCATAGGACTCGGGAAGCCTCGAAGCAAACTGGAGCTTACCAACAAAACCGCAGATGAATCCAAGTACTACTGTGGGGGCCTATTGGTACCTGTGCCTGCAGCAAGTAAGGGAAGTCCCACAAGAGACGTCAGTACGAAGAATGTACTGAGTATGTAAGGCTATAAGTAAATGTATGAGATATAGAAACTTTGATAAAATTAAGTACAAGTGAACACATCATGTGAATAAATTACCATAGGTATACATGTGGAATCATGTGCATTACTTTCTTTACTTTTATTTCACTTTACTTTACTTCGTCGTCAATCAAGTGATCATCAATCATGTAATGCCCGGGCCCAACTGATCAGTGGGAAATAACATTGGGATTGTCTCTAGCTAGGCTTATGCCCCCCCCTTTGAGCTGCCACCCATAAATCAATAAAGCAAGTTCGTCTCTAGCTAGGCTTATGCCACTTTGAGCTGCCCCCTGTATCCAATAATCATTCGGGATCGCCCCTAGCTAGGCTTATGCCCCTTTGGGTTGCCACCCGTTCTCAACAAGTGTTTATTACTTCAATTCTTTTGTTATGAGATTGGTACATTAGTGGTTACAATGTTATGGAAACTTTGGAACATTATTGGAACATTAATCAATGAACATGGGTCATATGAATTACATTTGATCAATGTATAAGGAACATGTGTGTAACAATGATTAACAACCGGAATGGAATACCTTTGGACATTTCGGAATGGAACATGTATAATGACAATGTGATACTATGTGCTGCAGAAGGATACGGAAAGAGTAACCTTACATACCTTAATTCCCCAATATGGATACACAATCTTATTCGTGAATATAACACTCCAGCTTTCTCCTTACGTGTTACTCTACATAAGCACATAACGGAGCTCCCGTTAACCACTAACTACATTACAAGTTCACAAGACGGTAAGTAGGTGCTTAACGGAAAGTAAAGACCATCCAACCTCCAAAACACATGGTGCATCACTCCCCCTTCATTATACTACCAAATCACATTATTCCACCACATTACACTATAACTTACTGCTTTAGCAAAACAACAACACCAAATCAGTCCACACACCACCAAAACAGTCCACACATCACCGTAGACATCACAAACCGATAGGATTTTACACCAAGTTTCTACTTTACATTTCCACCTCAATACAACTCCACATATTTATCCCATCAAGTCACATAAATACCTTCCACAACAATATACCAAAAACAGCCCACACAATTTTATAATTCACTTTAACATAACAAGAAAGTATTCTCTTTTCACTACGTCAAACGTTCCATGCACAATTACGTAAAAACATTTCCATCAAGCCATACACAAAAGTAACGAATTAGGGACAGCACCATACTTAAATATACTGAAATTTCATCCATATAATTCAATTCCTTCAAGACCTTAAGTCCCCTTTCAAGTTTAAATCACATAGAAGGCAAATCCTTTACCGATTTAGCAAAAGTGGACTGTTTTACACATAGTGGACTGTTCAACACTTTGTCAACATAACCAACATGATTTACACACCCTATTATGCATATAATATAGTAATCTACAAGAGGAAACACTTACCACACACATAAACATCACCAAAATCACATTTTCCTTCCAAAATGTCACCAATTCCACACACTTTTTCCATAGCAACAAATTTCCAAAAATGACATACAAAGAGAAATTAAATTAGGGACATAACCACATCATACATGTTGATGTTAAATCCATCAACTCACTTCCTTCAAGACCACAAGGCCATTTTCAAGTTCAAAACTACCAAGATGACACATCTTGTATCACATAAGCAAAAGTGCACCAACCAACACTTTTAGCCATAACCATCAAAATCCATACAATCTCCCATGCACATAATATATTAAATCACAAGAATAAACACTTACCAATACTTACAAGATAATGATCTTGGCCAAAACAAGTGAAGTTTCCTTAGGGTTTATGTTGGTTTCTTATGCTTCTTGGAAATGTCTAAGTGGTAATTAATTCTTGGGTCAAAAATGGGTCATTTTATTCCCTTTTTGGGCCATGTCTTTCTTGGAATTTTGGGCCAATTTTTTTTTGAGCCCAACAATCCAAAGAAATAAAGTCCAACACTTTGCATACATAATATATCCTTATTACATGTTCAATTAATTCCGTCACTTAGTTGCATACGTTCGGAAATTTACGGGGTGTTACAATACATTTAAGCCACCAAACATGAGAAAATTTAAAAATGTTTTCTTTCCTACCAAACACACCCTAAGTTGTTGCTTAATTGCAATCATAAAAACTTTGATACATGTTAGTGACAATAACATACAGAGTAGAACTTATCAGACAAACTTACTAAAATTGGGTTTGAAATGATAGCTCAGTATAATAGGTAATTGTTCATTATCATTTGAAAATATAACTAGAGTATAATGGGTAAACATTCATCTTTATCTAAAAATCTCCCCGTCATTGAGTTCATTTTGAATATTAGAAACATCCATCAACCGAGAGACTACTTTGGTGATGTAACAATTTCTGGAGCTCCTTTGATCTTCTTCTCCTCCACCTCCTCCATTGTTTATTCATTATATTATTATTTAAACTCAGCAGAAGTTTTTTGATTTTAGATGCAAAAGTAGTCAAATCAAATACAAGCTTTTCCGCTGGCCAAGCCCCTTAATGGTGACCTGTTCTCTATAAGATAATTTAGGCTAAAGAATCCCATTGCATGTGGAAATTGCAGAGCAACCTCAATTGATCACTCTAATTTTCTGGTTTCATCCATTGCCATTTGTTGTCAATGAATTTAAAGTCCTTAAAGAATCTTTATCGTAATATCATATGTGTTCCTTTATGGCCATTCAACTTTCAAAACCACCTCTAAAACGCAATTTCAAAGGTTCCTCTAAACAAACCATTCATTCGCCAATTTTCCTTAGTACATTGATGTCCATTGTTTCACAAGATACAATAGTCAGGAAAGAAAAAGTAATTAGAAAATGACTAGTAGAAGTGCCTCGAGAAAATTTTAGAATCTACAATAAAGTTAACTATTGTCATTTTTATCCCATCGAACTAACTTAACCTTAGGTATTCACTCCTTCACAATTCTTCCAATGGAAAGCCACAACAATTTGACAACAGATTTAGCATTGAACAGATAGTAACATCTCTTGTAAAATCTGAGCATATATATCTCATTATTCTCGTACCATTCGCCAATTTTCCTTAGTACATTGATGTCCATTGTTTCACAAGATACAATAGTCAGGAAAGAAAAAGTATTTAGAAAATGACTAGTAGAAGTGCCTCGAGAAAATTTTAGAATCTACAATAAAGTTAACTATTGTCATTTTTATCCCATCGAACTAACTTAACCTTAGGTATTCACTCCTTCACAATTCTTCCAATGGAAAGCCACAACAATTTGACAACAGATTTAGCATTGAACAGATAGTAACATCTCTTGTAAAATCTGAGCATATATATCTCATTATTCTCATACCATTCGCCAATTTTCCTTAGTACATTGATGTCCATTGTTTCACAAGATACAATAGTCAGGAAAGAAAAAGTATTTAGAAAATGACTAGTAGAAGTGCCTCGAGAAAATTTTAGAATCTACAATAAAGTTAACTATTGTCATTTTTATCCCATCGAACTAACTTAACCTTAGGTATTCACTCCTTCACAATTCTTCCAATGGAAAGCCACAACAATTTGACAACAGATTTAGCATTGAACAGATAGTAACATCTCTTGTAAAATCTGAGCATATATATCTCATTATTCTCATACCATTTTCCTATATATCCTATGCATATAATCATCCAAAAGATGTAAACCTTTACAATATTATAGCCGGTCGAGCACATATCAAAAGAGACAACTTATTATATAAGCAGGCATGGAAAGAGAGCTTTTTTACCAACTAGCATAGCAGTATAATAACGAATCCTCGCAATCATTTGAAAGCGTCATCATCATCACTTAGTTCATCTTCAATGCTGGAAACATCCATCCTAGCAGATGCTTGTTTTGCCCACTTAACAATCTTCTCAGCTTCTATATTAATCTTTTCTTGTTCCTCCACAGCTTTCTTCATCAACTTCTCTTGATTTTTCGACGAAAATGTACTCAAATCCGATAACAACTCATCATCCTTCCCCCATTTTAGCCCCATACTCACACCCCTATTCTCTTTCCCCTTTTTATTCAACCCCTTCTTAGGTGAACACCAAAAACACCCGGTTTTCGTTGGTGGAGACAAACAATCCTTGGAAAAATTCCAAGAACCTGATGAAGATTTCGACTTTTTCCCCCTTTTCCCATCTGGGGTTTTATCGTTTTCGATCGAATTAACCTTTGATTTTGTCTGTTTTTCAACAAACTCATCCTCCAATTTTACCTCAGAACCCTTTTCCTCAACTGAATTTCCTTCATTCTTCTCAGTTTTTCGGGTGTTCGGAAACTCCGAGGAACCGAAACTCCAAGAATCCGATGAAGCTTTCGACTTTTTCCCATCTGGGGTTTTCTTAAAAACATTATTTTCGACAAACCCATCTTCCAAATTCACCTGACAACCCTTCCCCTCAACTGACCTTCCTTCAATTTTCTCCGTTGTTTGGGTTTTCGGGAACTCCGAGGAACAGAAACTCCTGGAATTTCTCGTGAAAGTAGACGATTTGGGAGTTGTATAAGCAGCGGGAAGGGATTTGAGTTTGCGAAAACGAGTTTCGAGGTGAGTAGGAAGGACAGAATCAGTAAAACCAGAACAGTTAATTGCAGCAAGTTGTTCAAGAACAGATTGGTCCATTGCTTGTGAAAGAAGTTCATCTACAGCTTTTTCAGTGTCACTATCATCATCAGAAAGAAAAGAAAAATCCGCCATGCCTGAAATACCTCAAGGAGAAGTAGTAAACACAGAATTTTAGTTGATTTTTTGGGAGTATAATTCACTGAAATTTGGAAGACTTTTGGGGAGGAGTTTTTTAGGGAGGTTTTCCATCAGTGGAGCTACTCTTTCTCACTGCTATAACGGCTAACTCATGACTTTGGAACGTTGTACTCTCAAGTCAAAAATTGGGGGATGTGGGTGGGACCCATCATTTCATGAAAGTTTCCTTTTTTACTTTTTTTTTCTTTTTTTTAGGTTTAAGCATTGGAATTTTATTTTAGGACCCGTTTAAACATAAAAAGTGGAAGTACGTTTTAGGAAAAAAAATCGGCAAAAAATGTTTCCCCTTATAATTTGTCATTTTCTCATAAATATTTTTGGTAAAAAATCTAATTTCCTAAAAACTAGAAGAAGAAAAACTTAGTTTTGGGCCAAATTTTATTTTTTGGGAACAGTTTTGGGCCAAATTTTATTTTTTGGGAACTTTTAAATACACAAATTTTAGAGAAAAGACATCATTTCACCCATAAACTTATTCGCATAACTTACTTTAGACTCTTAACTCTATGGATAATTATATACCTCTTAACAACTTAAAAGTGTATTAAATACAGAGGCGGAACCAGAATTTGAAGGTTACGGGTGTCATACCGTTTTAAACAGAGATGTATTGATCAAATCAATCGAATATTTAACCCATTCTCGACCTTGTTAATAGCAACTTGGGATGATTTGATTCGGTTATTCATCTTTTCGGTTTATAAAAATAAATGGAGGGAATAAAAAAAAGGAAAGAATTATGAAAACTTAGTTAAGAAAAGAATTAACATCCAAAAATATAAGTTATATTCTAAAAACACCCAATATAATTACAAGTTTTTATATCCTAAAAACACTCAATAATGGAATAATTATTTATATTTATAAATACTTCACACCCTATGTAACAGAATAAACATGAAGAGGTCCGAAAAATTTTAAATACATAATTTCAGTAACAAAGACGAAGTCTTATGTAGTTATGTCAAAGTATTAGCTCACACAATCTAAAAAGGCCAAAGGAGTCAAACAACATTTCGATATAATTTTTATGTCATCCTTTATTGTAACATGTATTTTATTATGCTTATTAAAATTTTCAATCAGATTTAAATTATTGTAGCTTGAACTATTGTTTTCATATACATCCGAATAATTTAGATAATAGAATAAATAGTAAGAGAAACTCACTATCGAGCTTCTGAATGTTTGATGAAAAGAGGGGGAAAAAATGTCAGCAAAACTCAAACTAAAAACTTTTACAACTTGATATTAGATGAATGTGTTTTGTTAAATATAAATAGTAATGTGCACAAACACATTGTCCTCCCCATGGCCTGTTGGAAAAGCTCGTCAACCCTTAGTCAAGGGGCCTGGGTTTGAATCCGGAGAGAGATTTTTTGGGAAAAAGAAAAGAAAATGCATGCATCATTTAAAAGAACAAATAATTGTGCTATTTTGGATTCGAACCCGCGACTAAGAGGCACCAAACTTGACCCTTTTCCAGTGACACCATCCGCATTATTGCTACAGGGGGTGCCAAGTTAATCCTTTATATAAATGTTGTACACATATACATATATATACACAGAGTTTCAACCAAGGTTTGCGGGTGCCATGGCACCCTCAACCCAATACATAGATCCGCCCCTGATTAAATATCACCCTAATATTAAAATATCAGTCTCACAATGGAGAGTGCATTACACTCGCGTCATGTCATTACCACATCGATGCCACATCATAGCCACGTCATAAATTTATTTTTTTTAAAAAAAGGTAACCCCACTATATGTATATTATATAATTAAAAAAAAAAAAAATAACCCCCGACCACAACTCTTTTCTTCTTCAACCCCTCCCCACCCAACTTTCGTTTCATTCTTCTTCTTCTTCAACAAACACCCCTGCTCCCCCAACCACCCTTTATATTCTTCTACGACTCCACCCCACCCCTTCCCCCCTCGCCCCAACCCCTTACTTTCTTTCTCCTTCTACGTTCACTTTCATCCTACCCTTCATTCACCCTAAGAATTTAATCAATTTATAATCTAAAATCTGAAGAAAAAAAATTAACAAATTAATCCATATATTGGATGTAGCCATAAGTAGAGCAAAATAAGAAATCATGTCGTATTTGAAGAAATAAAATTACAATAATTTTAACCGAAAAAAGTTTGAGCTGCTTCAAAGAAAAAGAGTTAATCTAAAAAATTACATTTTGTTTTCAAGAAAATTAAGTCTTGGAGATCGTAAAAATTAAAAAAAAAATAAAAAATGATCTACTTATAAAAAAATTAAATTGGGTTTAAAAGATGATCTTTTCTTATCAATAGTGAAATTTATGAAAGGGTGTTAAAAACTGCAACTTCTTTATTCATATTTTTTTTTCTTAGAGAAATTAATGATGTGTGATAGAGATAATGGAGGGGTTTTGAAGAAGAAAGGCGTAGAGAAGGGGTAATTTTTTTTAAATTATTATTATATATTTTTTTTGGACCATTTTTTTTATAAAGATAAAACGCGCCTTTATCTTTTTTTTTCCTTTTCTTTTTAAGCCACGTCAGTATTAGGGTTGAATTTAATTCACCTTAAAATTGTTAAGGGCGTATATAATTGTCCGTGGAGTTAAGGATCTAAAGTAAGTAGTGCGGACAAGTTTAGGGGTGAAATGATGTATTTTCTCTAAACTTTACCTCAAACTTTTATATTTTATAAACAGGATTGTCTCAACAAGATTGGGGGCCTAAAGCCAAACTCTAAAGAGAGGCCTTAAATAATTTTTTTTAATGAAAAATTGTCATATATATATATACATATACATACATACATATATATATATATATATACACACACACACTTAAAATTTACTTTTCTAGCTTTTTTAATATATTTAGTTAAAATCTACTTTTGTAGCTTTTTTAGATGAGAAGTCATTAATTATATTTTTATAATCGATTTGTTTTAGTAGTTTTTTTTCAATTGATAACATAGCTAATCCATTTAATCTCTCTTGAGATATTGTTAATCTTAGATAAGATTTTATCAATTTTAGTTTTGAAATACTTCTTGGCTGAGGCAGCAGTTACAAGATTTTTATTATTTGTTAAAAATCTATCAAGGGTTCCTTTTTGGTATTTATTTAATTCTTCAAGTTTTCTCTTTTTTGTAAAGCGGAATCATATTTTTCAATTGACATATTTATATTAAATTAACGGAAAAAGGCCAAAAATACCCTTCAAGTATTGGAATTGGTTCAAAAATACCCTTCGTTTACCTATCGGCTCAAATATACCCTTACAACTAACGGACCTTTCATAAACCATACTTAAAAATTTTATTTATTAAGTGTCAGTTTTTTATTGGTTGCAAATTAAATTAGCTAAAATGTTATTATCTTATAACCAAATTCGGACCCAACTAAAATTACCCGACCCAAACCCGACAAAATAGTACAATAAGAGACATGAAAAAATAATGGTCTAGAAATGAAGGGTATTATTAAATATTTTTTTAAGGAATGTAAAGAACTTTAAAAGATAACTAACACAGATCAAAAATAATATATCATTGATAATAAGGATGTGGGATTTGCATTTTTCAGAAGTAATTGTATGATTGTCATAAACTGCTTGTATAATATAATTGGTTTCAACTAGAATGGATTAGTAAACTTCCATTAGAATTTAATGTTTCTTAGACTCAATTAGGCAATTAGATATTTGTAGGAGTTCTACCAAAGTAACCTTTTTAAAGGTCAAGTCAAAATAGTACTATTTTCTCTTATTTTTTTTACATCTATTGTACTATTTTGTCAGGTTTGGGTCGGTTCGTTTTAATTGGGTCCAGATTTGGTTATAAGAAAATAACATATTAATTGATTTAATTTGCAATCAATGGAAAGCTGACACGTAATAAATAAATTTTTTAATTATGATTTAAGAAAAGTCCATTAGTTGTAAGGGTATATTTGAGTCATAAAAGTGTATGGAGAGGTATTTTTGGCCCAATAGGTAAACGAAGGGTATTTCTGGCCCTTTTCCGTTAAATTAATTATAGTAATAACTAAAACAAGAATATATACTTATGAACTAAGAATATCAAACAATTACAAATTTTCAAGATAAACTATAGGCAAGAAACAATAGTAACTCAACCATTAGTAAGTTTGAGAGGGAGAGGGAGAGGGAGAGAGAGAGAGAGGGCGCTCAATAAAATAAAAATAATTAAAGAAAGAATAGAATTTATAGAAAAGATGAATATAAGGTGAATAATAACGTGGCCCAAGTTATTAGGACATAATTAAGGAAATTTTGTTTGCTATAAAAAATTATTTCCCAAAATTTGTTTCACTCCCTTAAAATTCAACATACCTATATTAAATTATTGCACTTTCTTTTCGAATTTGGGGTGAGCTCTCATCGTTCGAAGTTGATCAATTTTCCTCTTTGTTTGTTGTCTTTATTTTTGTACATTCGGAGACAAACTTGTATATTTATACTTATTAATACTATTTTTGTATTAGTAGCTTTTGTATGAGTGACACTAGATCGTAGGGATAATATCGTAGTGTTATCTTAGTTGTTGCAACACCCAAACAATTATTGAAGGAGGTGGAGGAGTAGTCGGCAAAGGAGATGGTGAAACGACTTCAACTGTAAATTTTTGTATAATTAAGAATCCTCAGGAGTTGTGTAAAATTCAAACATTGTGATGGAAGAATTGTTTTTTTAAAAAAAAAACAAAAAATTAGCCAAGTATAGATAGTTGTTTAAAAAAATTAGCCAAGAGGGAAAGAGAAAGAGAGCGAAAGAGAGATAGAGAAAGGAAAGTTTTAGTAGAAAGACTGTTAGTATTATTGTTATTATTATCCTCGGGTACGATCATATTTGTCCCTTTTCGGGTTACCGTTGTGTTGAGAGATTGTAGGACCTTTGAGTTCAGGATAGTATCGATGGGGTTGTCTGCTTGAGCTTGATGTTATAAAGGGGGAATTATTACCTTGTTTCGAGCATAATTATACTCTCAGACTTCTATTGGCCACTGTATTCATTCCATATTGCATCGCATTCACTCATCTACCTTTATACATTTATATGAACTGCGTGCATGCTATTACTTATTTACAATTTCTGTTAGGCAGTAGACTTCTAGCTCTTCTTTGGCTTTTCTATGGTTAGATGTAGGTTATATTTGCGCTATATGTTGTATATTATTCTTTTGAGCTCAGTCGACCTATGATGCCTACTGAGTATTGCGTGTTTTGGTACACATACTACACTTCTGTATCTTTTTCTTGTACAGATCTTAGTACGAGTCTTCGTTGTTGATCTCCTACTTATTCGTAGGCTATTTTGGATCGGATTTGGGGTGAGCTCACAGCGTTCGAAATTGATCCATTTCCCTCTTTGTTTGCTGTTTTTATTTTTGTACATTCAGAGACAGTCTTGTATATTTATACTTGTTTTTATTTTATAGTTGGCCCAATTTGGTGTATTATCCTTCATTCATATCATTAGTTGCTACCTTTACGATATAACTAGTGGAGTTGACTTATCTACTAGAGGGTTATAGGAGTGCAGTCATGACCCAATTTTAGATCGTGACACAGATATATCCATTTTACCCCAGGAGAATAATCCACAACCTCATATACAATGAGGGGATTAAATTTCTGAAAAACACACAGTAAATTATGTGGCCTCAGATATCATTTTTAATACTTTCTGTATTTCTATTTTCCTGTTTATTTTCGATTTAATCCTTTGAACTCAGTAAACTAACACTACTACCGATGCTACATTCATATTTGTTAGATTGAAAATTTTTAGTAGTGAATTTTGCAACTCAAAAACCCTGTGACTGCACTTACTAGTGCAAAAATTGAAAAATGATATACTTGATTTTTGAGAACCTCATTCTTCCATAAACACTATGGACACAAGAAATTTAAGCCGCTCTGAGCCTTGAGGGGTACATATTTTAGAAATTTTTTTCTAGTTCTTCTAAATGTTGGTGCAGTACACTATCAGTGAAAATTCATGTTTTGGTTCTCCACGAGAAAGAAAACATTCAAACTCATATGTTTACAAGAGGATCAGTCATGATCATTGCATAATTGGAGGTAAGTTGGACAAAAATAAGCACCAACAGGCGACAACATGGCATATACCCATGCAGAGATAGCTAAAGCGCATGAACTGCCTATGTTTGCAGCACGTCTCTGATTAATCTGACAGGAGAAAGATTACACTGGTAGTGCTGCAAGCTATACCATATACACATTATACTTATATCAATGGCCTTGCATATCAAGCGTCTCATCCAAACGTTTCACTCTTTCCAATCCATCACTAATCAAGAACCGGATTCTCTGCTTGTCATTGCAATTCCTGTTATTCTCCATCTCTTGTCGTATAATCTGCCTCAAATCAGCTGGAGGAAAAAAGATCCAATGGAAGTCATTGAGTAAACAAGATAATTGAAAAGAGAAAAATCCTTACACCTAGAACAATTTCCAGAAAGTATTAACATGCTCAAAGAATCAGAAATAATTAAAGGATAAGGAACAAAATAAAATACACTATGGCTGATAATTAGAGGAGTATGATTGATATGGATAGAAACAACTTTTGATTCACCCTTCATTGCAACATCTCTGTAAATGCAATAAATTTCTGTACAACTTTTTTAGGCAATAATGTAGTTGCCCTTCTTTTTTGAAATATTAAGAAGTAACATTATTTAAAGTGACTTGAGTCTTGCTTAGCAAAGGCCAGGTTTGCAATGACAAAAGGATGAGAACAATTTTTTTGGAAAACCCAAGTAGTGATTCACGAGTAGTGACAGATCACAGTCACATTTCAGTATTTTATTGATGGTCTCTCATCATGTAATTCTTTCTCTCTAGTACCGGGAGTAACTTAATGACTCATAGATTTAACAGACACCGCAAGCTTCCTCTTTTCTATATTATACACAAAGTTCAATGGCTCAGACAACCCAATATGAAATATTCCAACGCATTGGCAAAAGGAGTTGATCAATCTATGAGATTGCATAAGAAGAGCCCAAAGAGCACGAACGATTTGGATAACAAAATGTGTCAAACATCATTGCAATCTCATTTAGTGTAAGTTAATAAAAAGTACAGAAGTAGATTCACCATGAATTAAGAAACAGGAAATAAGCTCGTTCTTCGAAGTATATGCCTCACCTCTAGCATAAGAAGGTGCTCTCCTTGAGATTCTCAGAGCATGTCGGTACAGCTTTAATACTCGGGCACGAATAAGGAAGTCCTCTAATGAGAGAGTCATTCCTGATTCCCATGAAATAAAAGGGTTTGAGTTACTCAAAGACTGTAGATTCATTTATGAGTAGAAACAAACTACAAACACCGCTACATTTAGTGAATTAACAAATCAGGAAAATAAACATTACTTTATGTCATTATCCGTAATCCTATAGTAACATTGAGCTACACAAATAGATTACTAGGAGTGGCAAAATTAGGCAATGAAAACATTACTCCTGCAACCCTTCAAGCATGGGCGAGGTAATGACCCGCCTATTTATTAACTCAGCCTATTATGACTCATCCAATTCAATTCATCTAAATGTTGGCTGATATGTATCCCAAATGGACCCATGAGAAACTTTGTCAAAAATGCTTTAAAAAGACTTTTTTAATTATATTATATAAAGTCAACAACAACCACAATATACCCGGTTGTTACCCCAAGTGGGCTCAAGGGAGGGTAGAGTGTACATAAACCTTACCCTTACATTGGGAGGTAGATATATAAAGTCATAATAATGCAAAAAAAAGTTTTCTTAGGTATTAAAAAAATTAAAATTAAAATGTGGTAAGAATTTGACGGGTTGGGTTATGATCCATTGTTTAGTCTATTTTAACCTATACCATTTCATCCAAAGTAATCTTTGGGCTGGTCAGCTCAATCCATTTTGACTACCCCATCTTTTATACATCGGAGACCTTGGAAATCGATAGACTTCATCGGCCAAGTATTAAAACTTGTTATGAAAATAATTGAACTTAAAAATAAAATCCGTCTTTTATAATGAGAAAGCCTAGAAAATTCGATAGAGAGATTTTATTATTGACCAAGTACATATTAGGCATGAAATTATTTTAGAATTTGTCAAATTACCCACTTAAAAATCTGAAAACATAAACAAAGCACACTAACAATGATACAAGTATAAAATGAACAATAAAGAATTAGATCCTATCAATTAACATATACACGTAATTAAAGACATAACATCAAACTCCATTAACTAATAATTTAACTACAATATGTATACCACTTCAATTCCGTAATTCTAAAAAGAAAACAAATTATAAGCTATTCATTAATACAATATAACCAAACAACATAAGGATGTTGAACGATTTCATGAATACAAAACAACAATCATTCACAATATCTGCAGCTAGTCACAAAACCAAGCAAACAATGGAGTGATGACAATGAACCCAATAGCACAACTTGTGGCAGTAGCAGGTAACAGCAAATAAGAGTTTTTAACAAAGAATAAGTGTAGAAATAATCTGAAAAGCTCCCCGGAGTGAACTCTCAACACCAAATCGACAAAATAGTTCAAAATACTGGTTATTTTTGAAGAAAAGTAATACTTACGAGATGATGAAGAAGAAAAGAGGAAAAGGTTGAAAAACGTTCTGGACAGATCTAGGCGTTGTGGGTCTTGGTGGAGCGTGAGTTGATGACTGAATTGGAGTTTGAAATGGTTTCGCCCAGATTTTTGTTTGGAGCTTGGAGCTCAATTATTGTTGTTACTGGCGTTTCCGGACAGATCTTGCGTTTTTCCTGTTAATGGTTTGGTTGCACCGGTGGTGAACGGAGGTGATGGAGCTTGGCGTTGTTGGGTCGTCGGAACAAATAGGGAAAAGAAGAGAATGGGTGACGGCTGTTTTTCTATTTCTATAGGTCTGTTTCCTGTAATTCAATTCATTTTTGAGGGCAATTATGACAATCTATCTATTTCTAATTTTTTATGCAAACTTATTTTCTCACTTTAGGACACGTGTTCCTGTAACTTCAATATCTCTCACTTTCGATTTTCCTATGTTCTTATTTCTACCCAATTCTCTTTCACTAGCATATTTCAGTCTTCTCTGCTGCGATTTTCAGGTACTTTCGTTTTACGCTTTTCTGTTCCTCTCCAATTTTTATTTTTCCCATCATCTTTTGTTCTTTCTTGGTTTGAATGAGTTCTTATTTGGGCATCTAATGTAATTGATTTTGTGGCTTCACAAAGTTTTGATAGAAAACATGGATCGAAAAGGAATTGGGGAAAACGAAGATATGGGAGGATTTCTTTATTTTCTTTTATTTTTTTTTTATTTTTTTTTTATGTTGACTTCATAAAGTATATTTTTTGCATAATTTTTTATTATCTTTTTTAGCAGGATCAAAATGAAGTACTTGGAATGTAAGTTCAGTGATTTGATGCATGATGCTGACGTGTTAGTGGAGCTGGATTTTTAGGTCATTCGAAAGAGAGATAGTTTCAAGTATCTTGGGTCTATAATTCAGGGGAATGGAGAGATTGATGAGGATGTCATGCATTGTATTAATGCAGGGTGGTTGAAATAGAGGCTCGGTTCGGGAGTCTTGTGTGATAAGAAGGTGTCTCCCAAGCTTAAATGTAAGTTCTATATAGTGGCAATCCGATCGGCTATGTTATATGGAGCGGAGTGTTGGCCAGTTAAGAACTCCCACATTCAAAAGTTGAAGGTGGTGGAGATGAGAATGTTGAGATGGATGTGTGGACTTACTAGGAGGGATAGAGTTAGAAATGAGATTATTCGAGAGAAGGTGAGAGTGGCTTTGGTGGAAGACAAGATGTGGGAAGTGAGGTTGAGATGGTTTGGACATGTAATGAGGAGGTGCACGGATGTCCCATTACGGAGGTGTGAGAGGCCGGCTATGGATGGTTTTAGACGGGGTAGAGATAGGCCGAAGAAATATTGGAAGGAAGTGATTAGGCATGACATGGAGCAGTTACAGCTTACGGAGGACATGACCCTTGATAGGAAGGTGTGGAGGACGCGGATTAGGGTAGAGGATTAATGGGTAGGAGTGTGTCCTTACTAGTAGGAAGGAGTGCTTTATTTGTAGATGTACCTGTAGTCATAGTGTTATGCATGTGTCTTGTAGTTTCTTATTCGTGGTGTTTTAGTGATGTTTGTGATTTTCGGATAGATAGTTCATAATACTACTCAATGGATCTCTTGTTTCTTTCATTATCTAGTAGTGTGTTACTCCATTTTATTGTTTGTTTTTATGTTTTTTTTTTTTGCTTATTATAGTGTTATTTTACTTGTTATTATCTAGTGGTGGATCAAGTTTAATTGCTTCAGTTCCTTCTCCCAATATGCAGAGGTGTTATGAACCAATTGTCCCACATTGAACAAATAGAGAAATGCTAATGGGTTTATAAGTCAAATGGGTTCTCCCACCTATTAGATTAGTCTTTTGGGTTGAGCTCTCCCATTTGGTTTATAACATTGGTGCTTTCATTGAGAGCCCCACGCGTGGGGCTGTGACTCGGAGTGGTGGCCTGGACCCAAGGGGGTGCCAGCCGTGACCAACTGGGCCCAGCCGTGACCAACGAGGATCGATCTACGCGTGGGGCCGTGACTCGGAGTGGTGGCCTGTGCGTCAGGAGTGGTGGCCTGGACCCAAGGGGGTGCCAGCCGTGACCAACGAGGATCGATCTATGCGTGGAACCGCGACTCGAAGTGGTGGCCTGTGCGCCAGGAGTGGTGGCCTGGACCCAAGGGGGTGCGAGCCGTGACCAACGAGGTCGTTGGTTCTCAAGCGGAGGCGATTGTTATGAACCAATTATCCCATATTGAACAAATAGAGAAATGCTAATGGGTTTATAAGTCAAATGGGTTCTCCCACCTATTAGACTAGTCTTTTGGGTTGGGCTCTCCCGTTTGGTTTATAACAAGAGGTTTCTCCCAAGTTTAATTATTCTTTCCGTTCTTTCTCCCAACCCACGACCCGCCCAGCTCCCGCATAAAACAAGATCCACCCCTCTCCGTCCCATTGCCATCCTAAGTAATACGTAAAATACGGAAAGGTAGTAGAAGAAAAATAATTTAGGTAGACAATTTATTCCACTCTATGATGTTTCCAGCTTTTCTCAAACTAGAAAGTACAAACAACCCTCTTGATAAGATTCTTGTGTCAGAAAAGTTAAAGAATTGTCCTAAATTCTTTTTTCATCATTTGATTGCTTATTTCCTACTAAAACTATTTATGAAATCACTCATTTGCCTCTGAAGCAAACGAGTAGCCTCTGATTCAGGATGAAACACATGATGAACATGAACTTGTTCCTCAGCTTCAACCACCTTCACTGTTTTCACACCTTTCTTCTTTAAGTATTCAGCATAAGTGACTCCCCTTTCTTTCAACAAGTCCAAGCCAGCAACAAAAACAATCACTGCTGGAAACTCAGACCACCATTCAGCCACAGATACTTCAGCATTCTCAAAATTACATCCAAAATAATCACGATTTGATCCATGAGGCAAGCTTAGTCTCCAAAACATGTCGTTCATCTCCACATCTCCTGCTGATCCATTAGCCATCTCTAATTCCGTCCTCTTTTCACTCCCGAAATAGGGATGAATTGGCAGCAACCCCTTTAGTCTACCACAAAAACCTTTACTTCTAATAGCCCGGATAGCAACCTGATGAACTATATTGCCTCCAGCACTGTCCCCAGAGAGAAAAACCTGAGAAAGATCCGTCCTTTTCAGCCACGGTTCAATTTCTAAATTGTTGATCAACCATTCCAATGCAGAATAGCAATCTTCGTAAGCTGTAGGAAGTCTATTTTCTGGTGCAAGACGGTAGTCTACTGAAAGAATAATACATTTGGAAGCAACACTTAAATCACCAAGAAAAATATGATAACCGAGCCACGTAGTTGAGCCAATGCAAAATCCACCACCGTGGAAGTAAACAAGAACAGGAAACTGCTCATGAACACCTGATTCAGGAAGGTACATTCTACCAAATATTGGTTTCAAGGGATCAATGACCACATCCTTAGATATGTAGCCATTGCAAGGCTCAATTGATGCAGTGGATATTTCTGGCTCGAAGCGCTTCACTGAGCCATCAGAAAAAACTTGGATGTAACGCGGTGCTTCTGCAATTATAGACATTTTCTTGGAAATGTACACTTGCTATAGCTAGTATGGCATGAAATTAAAGGCCGTGCTTTTATATGTGACTTGTATAGAACTATATAATGGAGATTTTGATACTGGAGGATAGTTACATGAGAAGAACATGGTTATGTGTGGTGGGTTGATCACACAAAGGTCAAGAATCATGAAAATGAGTAGAGCAAGAATCATGAAAAGAAAGTGCAGCTGATATCTATGTTGCTCAGATTCTTTAAAAATGTCACCCGGTATGTGTCGGATACTTCAAAAGTAGTGCATTTTTTAATGATTCTACACGAGTGCGGCCACATTTTTGAAGAGTCCGAGCAACTTAGGCTGCTATGATATGCATCCTAATTGATCTTGTATTTTTCTTTTGAGTTTAACTAGTATCCACCGACAGTGGATACCTTTTTTTACACGCTCAGCAATTTTAACCGGCTATTGCCTGTTGGCAGTTAATTTTCCTTTTCTCTTTTTTTTTTTTAAACATCCACTTCCCTTTATCTCGCTTTCTCCCTTTCTCTTCAGATCTCTTCCTATTTTTTCTCCCTCATTCATATTTTCCATCTCTAGCATTTGATCTCGTTCTATCAATGTCAAAGTAGGAGTATTTTTTTAAAAAAATATTCCCCTATCATAAAATTCTGGAGATTCTTGCATTCACTTGCAACCAATTCTGTATAATCACTTTGTATTGTATTGTGTTGGATGGTTGTTACCCTTTGTACTGTATTGTGTTGTTAACTTAAATACAATATTTGTTTTGATTGTTACGTAAATTTTTTATATCAGATTGTTAAATTCATCATTAGGTAACGATGTAAATTCTCATTTTGTGTAACAATTGGTTTGATGTGATCGCGTCGTTAATGTATGATATTGCGTAATGACAGAAGACAATACAATTATCTATTCAAATGTTGTATTCATTAAAATGATAAAATACGATACAAAACAACAACACAATACGACATTATGAATCAATATGTAACAAATCGAGTGTTACCATTTTTTTTTTTGGGCACAAATCCTAAGAGTTCTTATTTTAAATTTAATATTATACTTAACAGAAGAAAATCACGTGTACATGAATCAAGTTTATTGCACACCTCTAAAATCTTAAGAGTCCCTGCCTTACACTAATCTTTTCTTTGTTTATTTTTTAAATATTAAAATATAAAAGTAATTGAGAACTTTACCTATTATAAGTCTAAAATTACTTGAGAGTGTAAAAAAAAAATATTCACTATCAATAGATACTAGTTAAACTCTTTTCTCTTTTTGTACTATATGCTTCTATCAATTATTTCATTTGACTAAACATGAATATTTCTCTATTTCTTTAGATGGAACTTTTTTTTAGTGGAGTAGATGTTAATTCCAAACTAGTATCACCAAAGTTTATAAGAACAGTGAAAGAGAAATAATTAGTTTCTATCTATCGGGTGTTTAAAAAAAAAAAGAAAATCTAAATAACAGATAATGTATTGATTACAAAATCTAATCACACGAACACAAAATTAGCAGGCTCGATGATGATAAGACTTCATATAATTGAACACACAAATATTTCATCAACTAGTTAGAGGTGTCAGGGTAAAATAGGTGATTTTTTTTTTTCAATACGTATGCCAAAAATATTGTTTTAATTATACATAATTTAAACAAATACTGGATAGAGATGATATAATCAATGTGAAACATCATTTGTGAAATTATTTATTTTCTTTACATTTTTATTTGGAAGTCATTTTCCTAATTTTTAAAAAACTTATTTTTTTTAGAGAAAATTTAAAAACATTTTATCAAAAAAAAAGTTTTGCTTCATACTGAACACTCATGTGGGTATTCAGACTGTTCGAATTGGATATGAAAAATTTTTATTTGGTTTTTGAATTTAAGAAATTACAATCCAAATAAGCTCGGATTGGATTGAATCTTTTAAGTTCGATTTTGGATTAGTCTATTTTGATATTTCGGATTTTTGATTTTGACTTTTGACTCTTATGGCAAGTCATAATAACTAACAGCCTCAATTTACCTAATAGTTTTTATTAGAATGCATAACTTTTTATATTTAACAACGATTGATGTCACCCTACTGCTCATGTCGTGTAATTCCATATTGGACTTGGTACTATAATGGGTAGGGTCATAAGATACTAATATATTGTACCTTTAAAAATTGGACTTATTAATATTGGGCACATACGATATATGTAGGGCTGAATATAATACTAAAATTCGGATTTTCACTGAAAATTCGTAGTACTAAATCTGATATCCAAACCCAAATACATAATTTTAAAAATAAAATTCATAGTTCAAACGATAATCCAAAAGTCCAAATCAAATAACTAAAGAATTTATATTTCGAAGTTGGCCTAAAACTATGTTCACCCCTACCGAACACAACCTCAATGTTGACGAATTATATATTTACGCTATTTATAAGATGTGATGAAAAGAAAATCTAAATAAGAGATGCTGCAAGATTTCGAATTAAAAGCAGACTTGGTAGTAATTAATAAGAGGGCTTAATATATATGAGTTTAATTTTTTTACTAAAAAACCAAATCTTCCATATATAGTTGTATAACATTTAGTTTATTATTCTTCTTGTTATTTTTCTCTTAAAATGGATTCACCACCAAAACCAGCATGCTGTCTCTGGCAATTATTGAAGAAGAGAAAAACTGATGAATCAAGAAATTCCAACAAAAATAATTCAGCCTACTATGGAGATTGGGGAATTGATGAAAATATTGATGCTGTAAATTCCATTTTTCCAAGGAAAAAACAAGAAACCTTGAGGAAGGAGAAAGAGAAAGAAATTAAAGAGAGCAAAAAGTAGTGGAGCTTGTCATACAATTTATGAAATTGTTCAGCAAGTCTTAGATTTGTTACCATGTATGTGAGAAAATCTTCAGTAACTAGCTATTCTTGTTCTTATTCTTAAGGAATAAAATAACGAGACCAAACAAGCATAGGGCATGTTAGTCTTAAATTATTTTTTCGAGAAAGTTAAAGATGCCATTGTTTTTCTTATAATTGTATGGACGAGCTAGTCTAGTTTTGTCTTTAATTTTGAAATTATATATAGTCATGTGTAACTATTGATATTTGATATGTTATTGATAGAACAATTTAATAATTGACTCAGTATTATTGTTGTTGTTGATATCGTGATAATCACTATTTTGATACGTTGTCACGTCCTTTGAACACTCCCAATTTAAATCATACAATTAAACAAGTAGTCTAGCAAATTCGAAGGAAGAATATGAGTCATATCAGATTCATGTTTTTATAAATAAAACGTCAAAATAATTACCGTCAACTGTAACCTTTACAAAATATTTAATGTTTTAATATACTTGTAATTATACTATTGGCTAGTGAAATAAGAAAAGATGGATCTTAGCAAACATTCTATGAATTTGCATTAAAAACCATAGTGTTTGCAATTTTTATGCACTTATTTTAAGTGTAACTTTTAAGCAAGAAAGGAATAGAGGGGGATAGGATTTGAGGAATAAAGTATGGTTGACAATGAGATTCGACCTTGATTTAGAGGTGGCAAATCAAATTACTTCTTAATAACTCATTTAAGTTTAAACAGGTTGATTTATTACTTGTTGCTTAATATGATCAATAGGTTTAACTCGAGATAACTCATTATATCATGGGTCAAAATGGGTACATAGTATAATTCAATGAGTCAAAATGCAAAGTAATACAAAATAAATTTGGAGATTAAGATAATCTAATGTGAAGAATTTAAGCTAAGTACTAAGTTAAGAGAGATGCACCAGCTTTCACCTTTTTTCACAAATTAAAATAAAAAAGAGTGTAAGTTTTATGACCCATGTTGACTCAATCAATTTTGACTCGAGTAAATTTTGAGCAATCTGAATAATGATATATTTATTGATTTCAACTATTTGGATCCGTCTAAATTTGACACTTACTCATTTGTCATGTCTACTTTGCTTGTAAAACATGTTATAGGTCATAAGTGACTCTATTATTTCAAGAAATTGGCCCTAATTTGCAGTACCAATAGGTAAAATTATATTATGGGGATGATGATAATTTCCCTGTTTATAACAACACATTCGAGGTTAATTGAAGGAGATAATTCTTCCCAAAAACATCGAAATTGACCCACTATCTTTCTAATTATTGTATTTATTTAAGAATTCTAGAGAAATTCAACATCCAATACTTTTTAAAAAATTTAATCAAATTATTTTTCAGAGTAATTTTGTTTATATGAGATTTCTTCGTCATCGTGGTGCTTACATATGTTACCTATTGAAATTATGTTAAAAAATCATATCCGATTTAATTTGTCTAGCTATAGCATTAGATGCTGCTTTTGTTACTGTTACAGTTTTTTCTAGAATAATTAGTTATGTGGAGTCCAATATTTGATTTAGAAGAACATTTAGTTTTTTAATCATTCTAATACTTTACTTATAAAAGGAGTCTATTTTATTTTAATTTTTAATAAACGGTGTCTATAACTTTGTTTTTGTGGCTACTTAAAGATCTATGGTTAATGAAATTGAATAGATAAATTTTCGCGGAATAGTTACATGATTGAGCAAATTTTATTCCTCTAATTATCCTATAGTTTTAAGATGTTATTAAACATAACTATACTTTGGATTTTATAGCAGATGCCTAGAGAAGAGAACTTTATGTAAAATGGAAAAATAACCTAAATATACACCTTAACTTACCATATTTTACACAAATCCCCACCCTTACAAAGTAATTACAAAAATCCTAACTAATTATGTATCTTCGTTGGATGTATCAGGAGCTAATTATGTATCTCGACAGACCCAAAATTAGAAAAAATATATCGGGAGCTAATTATGTATCTTTACAAAGGAAAAAATATATTTTCGTTGGATGTATTATGTATCTCGACAGACCCAAAATAGGAAAAAATGTATCGGGAGCTAATTATGTATCTTCGTTGGATGTATCGAGAGCTAACTATCTATCTCGACAGACCCAAATTCGGGATTTTCAGTAATTATGTAAAATATCGAGATTTTTTGTAATTAAGCTCCAAACTGTCGGAATTTATGTTGTTTGCCCAAAAAAATTTGTATATATTTTTCTAGAATTCAAAAGCTAGCCCAATTCATATTGTTGACCCAGATCCACAGAAAAATCATAAGAATGGCTTATCCTACAAATCTGACCTTGATTTAGGCTTATTTAATTCATAACCATGGTCACTTGGACAGTCCCTCTTTCTACTGAACCTTGTTTACAGGTGCAGCCAAAACTGATTATTTTTTGCAAACACAACCATCAAATGAATACTCGATGAACCATGTTTGCACAAATAGTCAGAACAGAATAGATCTACTAACACAAATTACACAACCATTTGTCCTTCAAGAACAGAGTTACAGAAATCACCAACATAGCCAGATCTATAACAAATAAAAGATCTTTCAAAAGAATTACTTTTGTAGTGCTTTATAAAACTATTTTGAAAATTCATATATCTAAGCACTTTAGCATGTTCTTGTGCACCAATTTTGTAAAGTGCTTTGGTCGTTTGTTCTTTTCTGTTTCCTCTCTTAAACTAGCCTAGTCTTCATCAAAAGTGAATTTTTAGCAGTGATGGGGAAAAAAAATTAACATCAAAATATTAAGAAGTAAACGCACAAAAAAGTTAAAGAAATTCAAAATGTACTATAAAGTCATTTTAATCTTATTATATAGTGTAATTTTATGTCAAAGGGGATTCGAATGAACCCTTGCACCCACTTAATTGGCTCTGCCCCTGATTATTAGTAGTAAAACATTTTCTTCTACTAATAACTTAACTCTTACTTTATTCAAATTGTTTTGATTAACATGTAGACGCTAATATTAATAGCAACCTTTAATTTGCTATTCAAAATTCTTACTAGATCACCAATATGTACAAAGCTGAATAGCTAATCAAACACAGAGAAATATTTAGAAAATAATTCTCAAATATTTACATAGAAAATATTTTATTTCTAAACAAATTAAACACTTCTTAATAAAACTTATGCATCGTACAACAAACAACAATAAATACTACTCCCTTCGTTTCAATTTATGTGATGTAGTTTGACTTGACACGGAGTTTAAAAAAGAAAGGAAGACTTTTGAAACTTGTGGTCTAAAATGAGTCATAGAAGATTGTGTGATTATAAATCATTTCATTAAGGGTAAAATGAGTATTTTAAAGTTAAATTGTTACTAAATATAGAAATGTGTCATTCTTTTTGGGACTGACTAAAAAGGAAAGTGTGTCATATAAATTGGGACAGAGGAAGTAATAAGAGTTTAATTTTGGTGCACAATCAATGTACAAATATTTTACACCATTAGGATATATATATCCTCCATGTTAATTAAATTGACCTCAAAGTACGTACGGGGAAAATATCCTACCAACTTTGGTCACACAATGTAGACTCCAAGCAACATACAAAATTGATGACGCTATACCTATGGCCCAGAAATTCTCATATTTTTAAAATTTTGGTATGTATATTATACCAATGTTGAATGTGACATATATATTTTGAATTAAAAAGTATAGCATCCAAAGTATGGTTGTTGTAGTGGAGCAGGAAATGAAGTTTCTAACTTATAACTAACGTCACTCACCACCTTATCCCCTTAACTACTCCTAAATATTTCATATTTCATGTATAGTATATGTGAAACAATTGATAAATTTGGAGAAGCATACTTTGATCTCAAATATCTCTTTCTCTTTTTATCTAAGAACCTCGTCATGTCCTTTGAATTTTTACAGAGTTGTGCGTAAGTTGTTTGAAATGTAATAAGAAAAATACACACACAAGAAAGAAAAAACTTTTTGAAGTCATAAAGTACGACGTTAGTACGTACGCTGAATAAAAAACATGATAAGAGTTTTTCTCTATACACGTATTTGTATGTATTTATATACTTACTGATTTTCAAGTTTCAACTAAATTGCATAACCTATATTAAGATGCTTGGAACTCTATAGCATATATAATTAATTACTCTACCATTTACCAGGAAGTAAAACTAGTTAATAGCTAATACAGGATATATAACTTTTTTTGCTCATAATTATCCGGTATACGAAATTATTTGCGCGATTAATTCAGACTCACGTCTTGTAGGTCTATTTAAGGAGGAAGAGCTACCTATCAAGAATTTATTCATTTTCATAGCTCCAATACATGACGTTTCATTAGTGCATTAGGCTTCTGTAGGAGGTGATTGAACGCCCGAACACTACAACACTACAGATTTTTAGAGGCAATAAATATGCACTTTAATAAAGAGTGCTAAAAATTTTACCAACATTAGTTAATCACAATTGGATCCAAATATTGCTATAGGATTTAGGGGCATTTCGAAAAGAGAGTTAAAATCTAACTGTCACTAATAATTGCCTCTAAAAAAATATAATTTAGTTGCAATTAAAGTATTACCGTTAACTAATTGTCATTAAATATCTTTTTTGATATAGTGAAACTTCATTATCAATTTCTAAAAAAACTAGTTTAATATTTTATCATAAAAAGAAGTGTGTTATGTGCATGTATACAGTATCATTTTAAAGACATAATTCCCGGATTCCTTGATGGAAAAGGTGCACGGGCAAAATTATTACAGTATTATTTTTTTTAAAAAAAAATATTCCATGGAGTAAGTAAAATATGATGCAATAATATTGTCCTCAACTTGCCATTGGAGAATTGATTATATTAACATAGTAGGGGCAATTAAACCCCCCACATCAGAGGCTCATACCTTAGGTGATGGCTTAATTTATTTATTTTTTTAAAAAGAAAGACTGGCCATTTGAAAACGAGCAATTGAAATGACAGAATAATCTTGCTAGTCCCAAACATAACTACTTATTATTATTACTACTCCCTCCTTTCTATTTTATGTGACATACTTTTTTTTTTTGGTTCATCCAAAAAAGAATGTCACATTTTCTTATTTGATAACTTTTTAAAAGCACAATTAATTTTTTATCCTTATTGGTCCCACTTAATTAAAGATAGTAGTAGTACATTTTTTAATAAAGGCCAATTTGGTAAACATCACCAAGTCTTTCCTTATTTCTTAAATTTCGTGTCCGATCAAAATATGTCACATAAAATGGTACGGAGGGAGTATAATTTAATTTGAAATCAAATAAGTTTATATTCATTTAAAAAAATTTAAGTATCTATACTAGTTATAAAAATAAAACAGATTATCTACTATATAATATATTAAATATAATTGATGTAAAGTTTATTTATATTATCAGAGTAATCATGCAACTTACACAAATTACATCTTACAGTGTCTTACATACGTTTCATTTTTCTTTTTCCATTCAACTTTATTTTTCTTAATTTTTCCAAACTACCAATTAGCTTTTGCAAATATTTTCATACCCGAAAGTGCACAAGTAACTTCAATTTGATTCAACCAATTAAAGTCAAGTCGGCATATGTGATGTAGCATTTATTCCGAATTCTTTTATTACAAAATTAACACCCCTTTTGCATGAAGACAAGTACGTAGTTGACAAATCAAGCAACAAAATTAATTCCACAAAAAAAAAATATTAGAACAAAAATACCCTATTTAGTAGAGTAGTTGGAGCAGTTACAGAAAGAATGTCCTTACGTACCACATTGTGGATAATAACCAATAAATTTAATTTAAAAGCCCTCAATTATTTAACCTTAATTAATTAATTAGCTTTATCTAATCCACATATTCCTTGTTATATTTGTTATCAACTTCTCCATCTTTTATTCCTCAAACCAAAACCATGACTAAGGACTCAAAATCTTGGAGACCTTTTACATCCAACTGTTGTTCAGCTGAAGACCAAACAATATTTGGCAATTTTAGTAGGTGCAAGACCTCGAAATCCGAATTTTCGAAGAACTTAGGTCCATTACCATCGTTTCGTAGGTTGTCATTTTCGGATTTGAGCAGGTCCTCGTCAATGCGTATTAACGAGGATCTTGCTCAAACATTTGGACCTGACTTGTTTGATTTCCAGCTGAGTGAATTGCGTGCGATAACGCAGAATTTCTCTACGAATTATTTGCTTGGTGAAGGTGGATTTGGGACAGTGCATAAGGGGTATGTTGATGAGAATTTGAGGAATGGTTTGAAATCTCAAGCTGTTGCTGTTAAGCTTCTTAATATTGAAGGACTTCAAGGGCATAGGGAATGGCTGGTAATTACTAGCATCTTCTATTTCCTCTTTATTTTTCTTTTCTTTGCTTCTTAATAACTTTTGTTCTTATTAGGGGTAGCAAAATTAGCTTATAAAAATTATAATTCGTCTAATCTGTTCAAGTTTGAGCAGGTCGTTGATCTGTTCATTTTGACCTGTCAAATTCAGCTCATCTAAATTTAAACTGATATGTTGTCCAAATTAACCTATAAGAATTGAACATGTTGGGACATGAACTCAAGTAACTTTTGAGTCAATTTATTAAATCAATCTATTTGGATCCACCTAAATTCACTCCACTTATTTGACATCCCTAATTGTTACCATCAAAGGCTACGATGGAATGTATGAAATTCCTTCTTCTTGCTCAATAGTTTCGTGTTGGTTTCGATCCCTGCAAGTAGGAGTACCAAGAACCCTTGGTAGGAAGAGTACTTTTTAGTGAGCTTTACACGACCCAAATTTGAATTGGTTAAGTCAATGGGTACTAAATACCATATGATTATAAAATCAATATATTGTTATAGTTGATGAAATTCCTTTTCAAATTTATATTTAAATTTTGGTATTGTTATAAGGAAAACACTGTTTTACTGATGTCCATTGTAATTTTTTGACCTATGAAGAGACAGGATCTTCTTTAAAAATATTAAATCCTTGACTTTCAGAGCTTAAGCTTGGACTTTTAAAGAAAAATTGGACCTAGACAGTTCTATTGGGCTCCACATGATTTTTAAAGGAAATTTTTGTGTTATGTGTCTCTTTTTGTGTTTAAATATGTTTTCTTCCTGAAGAGTCTACATAATTGTAATTGGGTCCCAAAATTTAATAGGATTAAAGATCAGCCTTTTTGAAGGGCAAACTTGACAATTAAATGAACTGAATAGCAATCATCAAAGTAAAGCCCAATAAAGAATTTTTTTTCTTCTTCTTCTTCTTTTGTTAGTATAATTAATGTATTTTTTCAAGTAGTTAAAAGTTAAAAGTGTTAATGTTGTTTGGTTGATAGGCGGAAGTAATATTTCTAGGGCAGCTAAGGCACAAAAACTTGGTAAGATTGATTGGTTACTGTTGCGAGGATGAAGAACGCCTTCTTGTTTATGAATTCATGCCCAAAGGTAGCCTTGAGAATCATCTATTTAAAAGTAAGATCTTTTTTCTTTTTTCTCTTTTATATACAATTAAATTTGCGGAATAGACTGTCTACATCACGCCTCTTGAGATAATCCTTTCTTAGACTTAGACCCTGCGTGAATGCGCAGAATATGCTTTGTGCACCGAACTGTCCTTTTATTATTTCAATACTATGTAACACAAGAAGTTAATCAAAGAGTTAATTTCACGTACTATATGTAATTTACTCAGAAAATATAAATGACTAGACGGGTCAAATTTTGACCAACTACAATGTTTTTCGGACCTTTTAATTGGTGATGAATTTAACTAATTAACTTGCATAACTATTGCAGGGTTATCTATGTCATTGCCATGGGGTACAAGATTGAAGATAGCAATAGGAGCAGCCAAAGGCCTTGCTTTTTTGCATGGTGCTGAAAAACCTGTTATTTACCGTGACTTCAAAACCTCCAACATCTTGCTTGATTCTGTATGTATTCTTATTATTATAATATATAATCCTAATTTTTTTCTTCAAATTTTAGTCATTATAATTACAGTATAATGTGTGTATAATTAATATGTATATATTATATTACATATTATACTAATTATACATTGAGTATATATTGGCGACAGCTACAAATGGTTACGGTTAGGTGGATGAATTTTTTTAGCTGCCTGGCAAAAAAAAAAAAGAAGAAGTTAAAACCCCTTATATTTTTTTCCCTTTTATGCTTTATTTTCAGGACTTTACTGCTAAATTGTCAGATTTTGGGCTTGCACATATGGGGCCAGAAGGATCAAACACCCATGTCACTACTAGAGTAATGGGAACTTATGGATATGCAGCCCCTGAATATGTTAGCACAGGTAATACTATGATCTAAATAGTAGATCATTTATGTAATTGGTCTTCAACATTAGAGAAAACTACTTGTCGTCCTTACCTGGTTTACGCCAAACCAAAAAAATTGTTCCCATCTAAGAGTTTCTACAAATTATTAGTGAGATTACATAGCTCTCTCTCCCAACCATAATTAACAGAGTTTATATACGAGGCATGTCTAGCATTTATTTGCTTGCTGCAAACACAAAGTGCGGACATATATTTTTGTCTCTTTATGCTATGTTTTGAACAAACAAAGTATGGTGTAATGTAGGACATCTTACTACAAGAAGCGACATATATAGCTTTGGAGTGGTCTTGCTCGAACTACTAACAGGACGAAGAGCAATGGACAAAACAAGGCCCAAGAATGAGCAAAACTTAGTGGACTGGACCAGGCCATACTTGTCAAGTAGTCGAAGATTACGTTGCATAATAGATCCTAGACTTGGTGGACAATATTCAGTAAAAGGAGCAAAAGAAATGGCCCATTTAGCTTCACTATGCACTAGCTTGAACCCAAAAGACAGGCCCAAAATCCCAGCAATTATTGAAACATTAGAAGCCCTTCAACCACTAAGGGACATGGCTGTGGCTTGTGGACAATGGCCACCTTCTCCAAAATCCACCAATAATAAGTATGTTGTTTATGCACCAAAAGGCAACAAGGATAGCAAGATTGTGGTTATCAAGAATCCTCGTAGGGCTGTTAATAATAAGAGCAAGTAAATGTATGTATTGAAAGATTGTGTTTGAAATAACTATATATATATATCTATATATGAATATTGTATCTAAAGTATGGAGTTGAGGTGAGATCCAACTGTTTGTAAATAAATGAAAGTTATCACCATAAGGTTTTAATATACATAAACTTCCTTTTAAGTTTTAACGATGTGATAGTTTTGGAGGCAATTGTGTTAAGACTACAAATTTATACTAGTCTGGATCTTCCCATCATAAGTTTTTAATGCCTTATATGGAGACCATTTTGCTTAAAGTGCCCATGTGGACCAAACCAAGATTAAAGGTTCAATAAAGACACATGCCAACATAGCTCCATTTCATTTCTTCTTTATTTTTGCGCTCTAAGTAGTTAAAAAGTTAAAATACACACACAGAGATATATATCATAGTCTAAAAAAGACCATTTAAAATCTTACACTATTTTAGGCTGCTTATATATGTAGTTCAAATTGAACTATACAAAAACTTTTTAAACATTAGAAATAATGTTTGTGGATTTGGTTTATTTTAGAATATAATAATAATCAATTAAAAAAACTTTACAAGTTTGTTTTGTTATTAAGTATAAAATTAAAGAAAAAATAAAAAATAAAAAATAATTTTGAGTTGAGCTGATTGGATCGATGATCCGTTGTTAGCCAAAATAAATATGTCCAAAATCATGAGTTTATTAATTCAATTCATTCTAGCCCGCTTAAATGTAATTCCATCTACATGATACCCTATCCCCATAATATTATCTCTCTATTGTAATCTTCTACTTTTGTCTCTATACATTTCATCCAATAAAACAAAACTGTTTTTTCGAGGGTTTTTAGGAAATATATTACTGAACATTTAAGCATGAATATAATGGTGCTTATAAAAGTAGCAAAGGCAATTCTAGTGCTTAATTAGAGGTCAAGAAATAAAAGCACCAACAATTAAACTTAAAAGTAGAAAGTCAACAAAAAATAATTGACCGGAGGCTTGCAAAGGCAAACAAAACTATGCATTTAAATAAATTTCAATCAAATACGTACATCACAAAATACTTTCCACCAGTTATACTCTAAATTAAAAACGTCAAAATTCAATTTCCAAATGCTTCTACTTTCGTTAACTTGAATGGTTGACTTTTATAAATAAATAAAAAACTTACACATCTCTCCCTTTATGTTCGATCTTTCCAATTTCCATAATGTAAAGCAATAATATCCTTTTATGCATTTATGCCTTTGCTAAGTTGTTGACACAAATAGATCTTCAAAGTAAGGAACTATACATCTGAATTTAAATTTGTGCAGCGAGAAAAATGAGAACTTGATAATTGTTAAGTACACTAATGTTTTCCCATCACTGTTCAAAATCAGGCCAATTTTTTCAGATTTTATTTTCGTGCTACATATTTTGAGGCCTATATTCTTACACAAAAATATATAATTACAAAGGCTACTTATCATGATTAAAAATAAATACCCAATTCTTTTTTCGAACAAGCTAAGTGCCTATATTTAAACGATCTTAATAATCCCCCTATATAAGTAATAATAGAAATATAAATTAAATGGAGTGGCTATGAAATGCTTAATTACGTAAATAAAAGTTTATTTAACTGTTGAGATTAAACAAAGAAAAGTATGCTATTTCTAATAGCTTAATTTTAAAATGAGGTGATCACAAATTTTAACTGTTTAATATGGTTGTTAGAGTAGATTGAGGGTCCTGGGTTTGAGTCTTACCGTGATTCCCATAATTAAAAAGAACTTTCATGTGTTTGGTCCACGAAAAAGAATCAGAATCGTAGGTGAGAAGGCACGTAGTATATAAAATTAAATAAATAAAACTATTGCTCTATCTCTAATAACTAAACTTTTAGATTAGATGGTTACATATTTTAACATTAACTTAATCTTGCAAAAATGCCAAAAAGGTAAAGAACAAATTAAACTTTGATTGTACTCAACCAGTAAAATAATTATTTCTTAGTTTAATCTTAGGGTGTGTTCGGTATGGATGAAAATATTTTTCAAAAGAAAACATTTTGTAGAAAAATAAATGTTTTCTTATTTATTTTCTTGTGTTCGGTATGTAAGTGAAAATATTATCTTAAAAGCATCTGTGTATATCTAACACAAAATTATGAGGATGAGTTTGGGTAAGGTGATGGGTGTTGGGATGGGCTGGGGTGTTTTTGTGTGTGTGGTTTGCGGCGGCGAGGGGAGGGGGGGGGGGGGTGCGTCGTGGTGAGTGGGTGGTTGTTTTTTCAAGGAGCTTATTTTTTTAAAAAGAATTATTTTCGAATATTTTTAACCAACTGAACCCAAGAAAATATTTTCCTTCATATCGAACACATCTTATTCTTTTCCCTTTTGAAAAATAAAACCCTCCATATATCCGGTCGTGTGGTTTAATTAAAAGAGTACGCATTTATCTAAACTAATCTATGAGAACGTGCGTTGCACGTTTATCCCAAAATACTTAGTATAAAATTTTATTTTATACTTGACACTGGTTGTTGCAATATATTTTGAAAAATTAGTAAAGCCAACTTAACTAACAAAACAAAATCATAAATCCACGCTCTTCTTGATGATGCTGAGAAAAAAACCCAAATGAATATCATTGATTAATAATTTCAAACTTCAAAAATTGAAACTTTTTTCTAAATTTGAGGAAAGGAGAAAAATAAAGAAAACAATATAGCTAGATTTAACATAAAACATAACTATTTGTAACAAATTAGCAATAGCAGAACATATTATGGTAAGGTAGGAGATAACAATCTGAAAATTGCGATGAAAGAAAACTGAAAGTCATCTACCAAGAGGCTAACAACCAGTGGCGGAGCCAGAAATTTCACTTAGGGGGTTCAAGATCGAAAGAAGTAAACACACGAACTAATCGAAGGGGGTTCAACGTCTATTATATATACATAAAAAATAATTTTAATCATGTATAATTAATATAATTTTTCGCCGAAGGGGGTTCGGATGAACCCCTGGATACAAGGTGGCTCCGCCACTACTAACAACGTAGTAGTTTTGCCGTAATACCTATCACAAATATAAAAGATAAATAGTGAAATATATAAACTCAATTTCTCAAAACAATGAAACAAAACTACACATAAAACATCATAGGAGGATCTCAAGAAAACAAAAACAAAATCAAAATCTAATATATAATTAAATCCTAGAAAGCAGCAGAACAAAAACTCTGAAAATCACATTATATCTAGCTAAACGGCAGTATGTTAACCATATATATATATACTAGATACGGAGAGTCTGTGTCAGTACGGGTCCTATATATGTTACTTTCTTGGTTCCAATTTATGCAACACAGATGAAATTTGGACGGTCAATTAATTTTTTGAATGATTTTAAATATTTTAAGTTGTTAATTAATATTATGATTTATTGTATTTCTTATATAATTTCTGTTATGTCCCAATTTATGTTACATGGATGGAATTTTAAAAGTCGATAAAAAATTTTGAATAATTTTTAAGTATTTTAAGTTGTAAATTATTGTGATTTATAGTTTTTTTTTTTTACATAATTTTCAGATAATATGTGATACTCTCTTTTTTCCAGTTTATGTGACACTTATAGAATTTGGAGAGTCAACTAAATTTTAATATAGTTTTTAGATATTTAAGTTGTTAATTATTATGACTTATAGTACTTTCTACATAATTTTCAGATAATGTATATTACTTCCTCTACTCCAATTTGTCTGGCATTGATAGGATTTGGAGAATCAACCAAATTTTTAATATGTCTTTAAAATATTTTAAGTTGTTAATTATTGTGATTTATAGTACTTTTACGTGTGGCACTGATAGAATTTTAAGAGTCAATCAATTTTTTAATGCCTTTAAAAAATTTTGATTTGTTTAGTATTGTAATTTATATTACTTTTCACATAATTATTTTCTTTACTTAATAGAAATATTTAATTTTTGTGGAAAAGCTTGAATTTAAAAATTGAGTGTTTTTTTTTTTTTTGATGTGTGAAAGAGAAATACCATATTGAATGAAAATACTTTTGGGCCGGAGGGAGTATATCGAAGAAATTTAAATGATTTCTTGTGACTACTAATAATCGAATAGAGGAAAGTAATCTTTTCGGATGTAAAAATAAAAATCGATCTCTTAAGTGTAAAAACAAAAATCTCATCTAAAAAAAAATATAAAACTAAAAATAAATTTGTATAACGTTATAAAATCAAATCTCCCCTGTTGAGGGACGAGGATAGCTATTTTACAGTCCGTTTTGGCTACATGCTTTATACCTAAATTTTTCAGAAGTCAAAATAATTTTAGGCCCTTTCACATGAAACTTTTCTAACTATATGTTTATGTATATTGCGTCTACTTTTTTATTTCAACATATATAATGTGTCCAACTTTTTAATTTTCCAGCAGTATGCGTGAGGAACGCACTAAAAAGCAAGCAAAATACCAACCCAATAACAGTCCAAAGTAGCACTTGCTTAAGTGCGTGCATATGTGCCAAACTTTCCCACTTTCCTTAGCATCTCATCTTTGAAAAAAAAAAAAAAAAAAAAAACCTTCATTATACAAATTAAAGTCATACCTATAATTACACACCTCCTTCGCTTTTTCTCAAACAAAATGGCGTTCAACAAGCCTAAAAAGCCCCTTTTTTCTCTTAATTCCAGTCTATGCACCACCTTCTTTTTCATTGTTCTCTTCACCATTCCAATTCTTCTCCTCCTCCATACCCCTACTTACTCCACTTGCAAAACAACTTCTTCGAAAATCAAGTCTTGGTCCGGTGATCTACGTGATGCTGAGTTTTCATGGAACCGTTTGAAGTTCAATAATAAAAATCCCCCATTGAAAGCTCTAAAAATCGCGGTCTTTTCAAGGAAATGGCCTATGAGTACGACCCCAGGTGGCATGGAGCGACATGCCTATACGTTGCATATGGCTATGGCACGTCGTGGACACCAAGTACATGTCTTCACTTCACTTCCTCTAGAGCATGTTACTCCAACTACATCACATATGATCGATGATTCTACACAAAGTTCAAATCTTTCACCGATTATTCATTGGCATGAGGGCGAGGCGGGAAAATGGCGTTACAATAAGGCATGGGAGCAATATGAAGAGGAAAATGAGAGAGAAGCATTCGATGTAATTCACTCAGAAAGTGTGGCATTGCCTCATCATGTAGCTCTTGGCCTTTCGAATCTCGTGGTATCGTGGCATGGAATAGCTCTAGAGAGTGTACAATCAAGCATATTCCAAGATTTAGCCAGAAATCCTAACGAACCTATGTCCTCAACTTTTAATCAAGGCTTACAAGGAATGATACCAAAGGTGCTAAACGAAATTAGATTTTTTCATAACTATGCACACCATGTAGCCATAAGTGATAGTTGTGGAGAAATGCTTAGAGATATCTACCAAATTCCAAGAAGAAGAGTCCATGTGATTGTCAATGGAGTGGATGAAGAAGAATTTTGTGAAGATTCAAGACTAGGCCATGATTTTGGGTCCAAAATAGGTGTGCCACAAAATGCAAGCATAGTGCTTGGTGTAGCTGGAAGATTAGTAAAAGATAAAGGGCACCCTTTACTTTTTGAAGCATTTTCACAACTCAAAGAAAAATACCCTAATGTTTATTTAATAGTAGCTGGCTCTGGACCTTGGTTACAAAGGTACAAAGATTTAGGACCACAAGTTATAGTCTTAGGTTCAATGAATCCATCTGAATTAAAAGCATTTTATAACTCAATAGACATATTTGTGAATCCAACACTTAGACCACAAGGGCTTGATCTAACATTAATGGAAGCAATGATGAGTGGGAAACCAATTATGGCATCAAGATTTCCTAGTATAAAGGGCACAATTGTTGTGGATGATGAATATGGATTTATGTTTACACCAAATGTGGAGTCATTGGTAGAAACACTTGAAAAAGTAGTTGAAGAAGGAAGAGATAAATTAGCAAGAAGAGGAAATGCTTGTAGGGAATATGCAGCTTCTATGTTCACTGCAAAGAAGATGGCTTTGGCTTATGAAAGATTGTTCCTTTGCATTAAGAATGAAACATTTTGTACCTACCATTAATATATTATTTCTTTTTCTTTTTAGGAAAATATTTGATGTTATTTGTTTACTTTGGGGAGATTAGATTTCTTGTGAAGTATATATGGAAAGAATTTACGTTGTATACATTGGCACTGTAAAAAGAATTTACACAATTATGTTATGTTATTACTGGTATATATATATATATATATCTTTTGATTATAAGTTCAGTAAAAATGAGAACTAACCTGTTATCACATGTTAAAATTCGTTGATGGTATAAAAGAATTTTATACTATCAATATAACTTAAATCCACATAAAAATTGTGTCTCTCTACCTTTTGTTGTTCTGGAAATTTATGAAAAAATCTTAATTGTGTTTGATTTTATTTTTCAAATAGAATAAATTCCAGCCAAAAAGTACAGCTTGCATTCAATTAATAATGACGAGATATCAGATATGTATATCTTAAGTAAACAAATGAGCCAACCCGATGTGCATTATAATCCAGAAGAAACAACATAGTTTTTGACTTTAATTATAACAACTTTAATCTTTTTAATTTACATGATGGGCAATTGAAGCTCTTGCCAACGAAATAATCATCAGCTATGTTCATCATTAATAATTCTGGAGTTGAAAAAGCACTAGAATGGAGTAATATCATGAAATATATTATGATGCAAGTTACGTGTGGAAAGACCTACTTTTAGTTAGAGCTCTCAAATGGATGGGTTATGTTTTTGTGGGCTAATTAATATGAACTAAAATCAGGTAATTTGTAAGAATAGCCTTGAAGTGGGTGATTTTTAACTTTGGACCTCGCATGTCCCATGGGCAAAAGCTTCAGTTAAATAGCAAGTTTTGACTTTTGACCTTGAAGATTTGCTCGTCGATCAAGTGGAGGTCAAAAGTTCAAGATTACTCATTTACAAGATCATTAAATATAATTTCCTACAAGTCCAAGCAAGAAAAAAAAGTTCACTCGGAACTTAAACCCCAAAACTTTGAATCCGTGGATTTTTCGAACTCCTAAGAGAGTATTGGTAAAATTTTCTTTAATTGATCCATTAGTCATAGGTTTGAGTTGTGAAATCAACCACTAATGCTAGCATTAGATAGAATCATTGAGAACTTGTATTACACCCCTTGGGGTGCAACTCTTTCTCAGACCTTCAGTGAAGCGGTGAAGGTAGGATACTTTGTGCACTGACTGCCTGATAGCAATTGAACCTTCAATTAAGTACTGAACTGTATTGAATTGAATGGAGTCTTCTACTTATCATGCGGCATTAAAAGAGTAGAGTCCATAAGGTTCTAATGATGCTTCTAGCCTTTCAAAATAATTTGTACACATGTTCTAATGTATATACATCCACAAAACCAAGTACACTCAATGACATGAAAATGAGTGATCTTTAACTTCTACTTCCTGCTTGCCCCATGAACTAAACATCGGGGTTAAAGTCAACAGTGTTGCCTACGGAACAAAACTTGTTAAACTTGAAGTTTTGCCCATGGAACAAGCCGGGTCAGAATTCAAGACCAGCAACTTCCAAAGTCATTCCAGAAAATCACCCACTTAAACTCTACAAGAAAATGTTTGTAAGCTAAACTCCCTGATCAGTCCAACAAAATTGTTCTACGATTCTGCTCGAATCGCTCATAAGCAGGGCGAGTTCTTAAGAACAACAACACACTCGAAATAAGTCCTAAAAGGGCAAGACAACCCCACCAGATAAAAGTTGAAAAGTAGCATTTTCTCCCCATACAAACCACTGTATCAGTCATCATCTGTATTATTGAAAAAGTGGCTTTACCAGCAGCAGCATTATTGTCATAAATGAGAGCAGCAAGGAAACCATAGACAAGTGATCCAATAGGTATGTTTGTGATGAGAATGTTGTGGTTGACTCCAGCACTGTTTGGTCCAAAGAGTTCAGATGTTATTGACACTGCTGCAGCAAAAATGAATCCTGAACTCAATCCAATCAGAGCTGTTCCTGCTTGAAGTGCTACCTCATTTCCATTTGCTGCTAGCAAGAAGAATGCTATAGGTGTTGGAACTAATGCAATTGCTAGCCAACCTGTCCTTGCAAAATAAAACTTCCTGCAAGTAAATTCATTCTACTTCAATTCAACTCAAATAATAAGATGTGCACGTATCGTACACAGACAAATTCATGATCTAGAGTCAATTGGTTCAAAACAAGTTTGATCTTATTATATGTATACATTTTAAAGTTTTTATTTTGCATATGTAAATATAGTTCGAGTTCAAACAACGAGTTCACTTGAACAGCAGAACATGTCCTAAATCCGGCTTTACACCCGTGGGAGCCATCCGTTGCTGGAAAATTACACTGATATAGGTAGGTAACTTTTTTTTAATGCACATATACTATGTGTTGAATTCCCTACATATTTACTTTTCATATTTTGACACCCCTCGGTAAAGTCCTAATTCCCCCTCCGCTTTGCGCCTAGTGCAACCAAAGTCAGTATCCAGAGTGTCATGATCCATTCCCTTCATACAACCAAAAAGAGAAAAAGAAACAGAGGAAAAGTGAGCTTTTAACTTACAATCTGATGAAATCTGGAGCGGCAGAAAGCAAGCGGCCAAAGAAGGAGAAGGATGAATACAATGTAATAAGAGTAGAAGTCATTGAACTATGTCCAAGTGACTGAGCAATTTGTCCAAGATTGTTACTATACACGAGCCCAATTGTTCCTCCACAAAAGTAAGCAAGATAGTATAACCAAAAATCCAATCTTTTTACAAGCAATCCTGCCTTGTGTTCTTCTCCAAGCATGAACAACTGATCCTTCTCAATTATTTTTCCACAACATCCTTGATCACTAACTCCACCAGTGCCACTAATCCTCGTAAGGCTTAGTGTAAGAGTTGGTCCATCACCATTGACACCATAGGATGTCACATTAATCTGGCTATTCTCGCGACTAAGAAACTCTTTATGAAATTCAAGATCATCAGCATCAACGAGTAGGAAGCCAGAACCTTGAAGAGTAAAACTAGAGAATATCTCATGTTGAAACCAATCCCGTGCATAAATAATGCCTGGAATTCCCAACGGAAGGACAAGTAGTAGAACAGCACCAGCAAAAATTACACGAGCGGTTGATAAGTCAGTTGAATGTACAAAGAGAAGATACAATCCAGTGATTAGAGCTAGGAAATTTAGCACGACGAATATGAATTGTTCGTGCTTGATGCCATTAGATGGCAGGGGATCGACAGGGGGTTGTCCAAGAATTGGGACAAGTGATGCAATAGAAGTGATTAAGGGAATGAAGGCATTAAGAAGAAGGTAAATGTGAGTGGAAGAAGGGTTAATAGAAATTGCAGCAAGGTTGTATAAGGCTGCACTAACTCCATTAAAACTCACAGTTAGTGCAAGTGCTAATGGTCTGTTAGAAGGGAAATTCTTTATGCAGAGAACAAAACAAACTGTGTTGAACCAAGTGATGCTGCATCCAGCTAACAAGCAAAGGAAAAACACCTGTAAACAATTAGTCTAACAGAATGAGCAGAGACGAATTCAGAATTTAGAGTCGGCAAGTTCATAATGTGTATAATCTTATTATATGCAAATATTTTAAACATTCTTTTTGGCATATGTATATATGATTAAAGTTTTTGGCATATGTATGTCTAATAATTCGAGCTAAAAATAGTAGGTTCAGTGAACTCACAAAATTCGTGCTAATGGTGGTAACTGGTATACTTCTTTTTTCCATTATATTAGGAATGATTTGCTTAGTGTTTTTTTAGAAAAAAAATGATTTTAGTTGTTAGGATTTGTAAATGCTAACAGTTTGAAATGGGTATATAAAGAGTGAAGGGTCACTGACACACCTAAAGTATTTTGGTTTTTTTGAGTTTTATATTTGAACTATCAAGCGTGTGGAATTTCTACCTGAACTATCACAAACTATTTATCAAAACACGCCTCAACTACAACTGTTCACTTTTACTACCTAAAATATCACCATCACTCAGGTAGAAAAAGAGAACAATTGATAGTTGAGGTGTATTTTGATAAATGATTACTGATAGATCAAATAGATAACTCACACACATAATAATTTATATATAGAACTTAAAAAATCAAGATATTTAAGTAGGCGTTTGGACATGCGAGATGAAGTGTGTCATTTGAAATCATGAGATGAAATCAACGTTTGGACATGTGATTTTATCTCATGATTTCATATCATCATATGAAATCCCAAATTCTCCAAAAAGTGTGATTTGGGATTTCATATCACGATTTGGGATTTTTTTTAAATATAAAAGTTGACCCACAAGTTTATATTTTGTAAAAAAAAATACCCCATCATTTATATCTAACAACCATTTATTTCATATGTAAATAAAATTTATAATTCATATTATTACTCTTTAAACCATTTATATCTCATAAAAATTTATTAGTATTTAGATAAATGCTCACCAATATCGATGTATTCTCTATTTGGTAGGATTGTGTTGGTGCGATTGACGGAACATATAGAAGGGGAGGTCCCAAAAACGGTGCAACAAGCATATCGTAATCGCAAAGGTAGAACATCACAAAATGTCTTATGTGCTTGTGATTTTGATATGTGATTTACCTTTGTTGTTGCTGGTTGGGAAGGTACCGCACATGACAGTAAAGTGCTTGAGAACGCACTTGTTGAGCCAACGACACAATTTTTATTTCCACCATATGGTAACTTTAAACTACATCCTTACTAACTTCAATCGTTTAGAAATAGTCATCGCCTAAATATTATTTGTTTACACAAAGCTATCTTATTTCCGTCAGATGTCTTTTTAGTAATTCTTTACAAAAATATTTTTGTTGACAGATAAATATTCTGTTGTTGATGCTGGTTTTCGAAACACGAAATAATTTTTAGTTCCATACAAAGGACTACGCTATCATTTGCAAGATTACAGAGGAAGTGAAAGAGAGCCTCAGAACGCTAAAGAACTATTTAACTTTAGGCATTCATCTCTGCGTAATGTGATTGAACAGACTTTTGAAGCTTGGAAAAGTAGATTCCGAATATTGAAACAAGGCATGAACCATTATGTATTTCGAATATTGAAACAAGGCATGAACCATTATGATATTGATACACAAGTGACAATTGTCATAGCTTGTGTCTTGTTACATTTTTGCGAGAATACCAAAGGAGTGATGAAATATTCACGATACATGAACATCGAGATATAGTTACTAATGATATTGACCAACAAACGACTCAGATTAACAATGTTGGTTTGTCTTCTCGGTTATCTGATCAAGAAATGCAAGCTCAACGTGAGGATTTTGTCCATACTATGTGGGAGAATTATATTAAAGAGTAGTACACTACAACTCATGTTCAATTTTACTTTTTTATTGAACCATAGATTAATCAATAAATATTGTATTTTTTTATAATAGTTTTGTGATAGTGCATTATACTTTGTTATAAACTTTTGCTTATTTAGTAAGATTGTATAAAGAATTGGGGCAATTTTAACAGTTTAATAACTTATGAGGTTTTTATGTTCATGAGAAAATATACAACATAAAAAAGTTTAAATTATATGTCCAAATAAAATTTTAACTTCATCTCATAATTTTAAATTATGATTTCATCTCGCATAGCCAAACGGACCTAAGTATGCTTTTTATCCTTCAAAAGGTATGTTCTTGGATAAAAAAGAATAAAGGGTATGGTTTGGACCATATCGAAATGCAGCTCAAACAGAGCTTTCACAAAAGAATAACCCAAATAATAAAAGGACAAGTTTCTCTTTTCTCCTGATGCAAACAACACGTTTGACCTTTCTTCACCTTTCTTATTTTAGTATATATACCATTAATTTGGAGTTTGGACAAGAAATTCTTGTTCTGCTGTAATGTCACATGTTCAAAGATACTACGCCACTGATCTTCATGTGGTCTTAATTTTATGCTTTATAAATATTTGGCATAATATATAAATGTGTTCTTTAATTTGATATTAAATTTTATTTATGTCATCAAACTATGAATGTGCACAGATAAATATTTAAATTTATATAAAATTGAATAAGTAGATACTTGTATTCTATGTGACCAATTCATGTCCTACATGGCGTCCTACGTGTATTATGCCATATATGACGCATGTGTCTACTTATTCAATTTTATACAAATTTAAATGTCTATTTATACACATCTAAAATTAGAGATCATAAATATAAATTGAGATCAAATTAAATAGCATGCTTATGACTTATGTATTATGCCTAAATATTTCCTAAAGTTTTCAACTACTATAATCAAAAACAAATATTTTCTGATTACATTGGGTTCTTCTCTCTCTGCACTAGTTTCCAAAGAGTTTTAGTAACTATTCCTTCATGTTACTTCGCTTCCATGCTAAAAATGGTTATTTTTATTTATTTATTTAATTTATTAAATTAAAAAAAATATTTTTTTATTTTATAATTAATATTAAATAATTATATAAAGTAATATTTTCTCCCTCCATATTTATTTTTCCACTGTTACAGGATAATAAGCTGCCACAGTTTTTCAATCACGCAATGTATACTTTTAATCTGACTTTTTATATAAGTTAAAATAAAATTTTCAATTATAAAAAGAGATTCAGAAAAATGAGGGAATCAATAATACAGTAAAATATTATAAAAGAGGATTTAACAGTCAACTTTTACTTTTTGAGGAAAGCAAATTCCAATTCTTGAACTTGGCAAAATTAAGGAGGTATTCCAAATATAAAATGAATGAACAATTTTATTTGGAAGCAATGATGTGACGGTAGCTTGTTTGTTCAAGCTTCTGGAAAGCTAATTTTTTTAGAAAATTATTACTTATTTTAGAGAATTGATATATTTCGATAAATTTTTAGGAAGAAAAAAGTAATTTTGAGTAGTCTGAAAAAAGTAGTTTTTCTTTGTAAGCAGTTTTGGAATCTTGATCAAGCACAAATTACTGTTTTAATATTGAAAAAATATTTTGCAAATTAATTAGTCAAACACAAATTATTTTTTTTCAAAAATATTTTTTTTAAAATACCTTTAGCAGGAAAATACTATTCAAAACAAACAGAATTTAAATATTTAGCCAAATATGATGTAAGATAGGTTAAAGTAAATTCAACTGATTAGAGATCAGCTTACTTGAAGTAATAATCTTTGAGTCATGATAATTCATGCTTGAATACTACTAAAAGAGAAAAAAGAGGCAACCAATAAAACACAAAAGAAAAAAGAGGCAACTATAAAAGATATAGTAGCATTTTCTATATGCTATATACTTCTGGTATTAAAAAAGGATTGGCTATTTCATTGATGTTTTGTCCTTCTGGACTATGATAGTAATATTAAATTGCTGAAGTCGGTCGACATTACATGTAAATCAACGGAACCAATTCAGTTGAAAATAATTAACATAAGTCTAGATTATATTATGAATTCTAGAAATAGATTATGATTAGACAGTTATAGATAGCATATCCATTACAAATAAAAAAAATATTCTACTATATATAACTAATTTTAAAAAAAATCATTTTCACTCACACAATTTAATTTCATACCTCATGCATTTTAATTTCAACCCTTTTATCTTATTTCATGCCACCCGCCCACTCTTCCCTCCTTCGGAGTGAGAAGTTTCCTTTCCTTTTCTAAAATGTCTAAGTGATGTGCTCAGCAAACATAAAAAATGGACCGTAATTTGGCTGGCCATCTTCTTCCCACTCCAAAAAAAGAATGAAAGAAAAACTAAACTTGACACAAGTATTTAATTCATATTCTGATACGGTTTAACTTATACTTCACGCTAATACCATATTTAACATGTTATATTAGATAATCTAACTTATTTTTCAACTTATATTATCCAAACTTTTTATAAATATACTTATAGCTATTTTTTTACGTGATATATAAACAAATTTTTCACTATATAGAAGTTTCTTTTTTTCTGTCACTTTTCTGCAGTTACAAACAAACGTTGACCTTTCACCTTTTGTTTTTAGTAGAACATTAATTTGGACCACTTTGAATAGGGGTGTGCAAAAATTAAACCGATCAATAAATCAAACCGATAAAAATATTATTGATTTATTGTTATTGGGTTATTAGGTTAACAGTTTTTAATGGTTTTATAAAAAAATTTATTGGGTTATTGATTTGATTTTGATTTTATCTTATTGGGTTATTGGGTGAACCGATAACCCAATAAGAATATACTAAATTACTACTTTACCCCTACTTATATATATATATATATATATATATATATATATATATATTACCTATTATATATTTATCTTAATTTCTCTTTACTTATTATATTACCTATTCATTTACTTATTGCATTACCAATTCATTCAATTTCCTGGAAATTTATTCATTCAATTCTCTTAAACCTTTTCAATATCCTCTTTGGTAAAACTTTTTTATATGGTGGACTTCTTACTTTGTGGAACTTGGCACTACAAGGCGTAGGTCATGTTAGTTGCTGTTGTTTTTATTTTGTGAGCATTCTTATTGATATCATGTTAGTTGCTACTGTTACAAAACATTGAAAATCATTGCGCCAAATTAACATTTATTTCATGAAAATTTTCTTATCGGTTAAATCGAAAATCGAATCGTTAAGGACCAAAAACCGATAAAAAATATCTTATTAATTTGGTTATAGGTTTAGCGTATTTAAAAATCAAAAATTAATAAACCAAATTGATAATAAATAAAATTGAATCAAACCGACTGATGCACACCCTAACTCTGAATGAAGTTCTATTCTGGTGTAATATACACCAGACATGTTCAAAGATACTATTACGCCACAAGCTACTAATTTTCACGTGGTCTTCAATATCAGTAGTTTTATGATTTATAACATACAATTTTTACATTTTTGAGGAAAGTAAATTCCAAGTCTTGAACTTGGCAAAACAAGTATTTCAGATTAAAATGAATGAATTGCAATTTTATTTGGAAGAAATGATTTGATTAATAGCTTGTGTTTAAAATTCTGGGAAGTTAAAAGTGTTTTTTTTTTTCTAAAAAAAGTGCCTACTTATTTTAGAGAAAATTGATATGTTTAGCAAAACTTTTAGGAAAAAAAAGTAGTTTTAAATAGTTGAAAAAAAAGTAGCTTTCCTTCATAAGTAGTTTCGGGCTTTGATCAAGTATAAATTGTTGTACTAATATTGAAAAGATGTTTTTCAAACTGATTAGTCAAATACAAACTACTTTTTTTCCAAAAATATTTCTAAAAATAACACTATTCAATATAAATAAAAGAAAAAGAATTTAGTGCACTACGTTTTCGCTACGTCCAAAGTTCGAAGAGACAGCTTAAAGTAAATTCAACTGATTAGAGATCAGCTTACTAGTAAGTACTAATCTTTTGAGTCATGATAAAAAAAAGGGAAATGGGAATAGATAATTCATGCTAGAACACTAGTACTGAAAAAAAAAAAAAAGTGGCAACCAATAAAACACAAAAGAAAAAAGAGGCAACTAAAAAAGATATACTAGCATGCTCTATCTTCGGGTATTTTTTTTAAAAAAGGGTTTGACAATTCATTGATGTTTGCCCTTTTCGGATTATAATAATATCAAATTGTTGAAATCAGACACTACATGAACTATTTAAATAATAAAATCAACAGAAACAATTCATTTGAAAAAATAAACAGAAGTATAGATTATATTATGAATTTTAGAAATTATAAAATATGATTAGACAGTTAAAAATAGCATAACCATTACAAATAAAAAAAACATTACTAAAAAAAATAAAAAACAATACTCCATCCGTTCCACTTTACTTGGCTTCTTTTGAGTTGACACATCCATTAAGAAAATATTAATTAAAAGTATATTTTATAAAATTAACCCTATTAATGATATTTTAAAACACTAAATCTAGCTATTACTATTTTCTTTAGTTATTTAATATTGAGGGTAATATGAGAAAAAAATAATGAAACACTCTTGATTTGTGAAAATAAACAAGTAATTTGAACAAACAAATTTTAAAAAAAGGCCAAGTATTTTAAAACGGAAAAAATACTACATATAACTAATAAAAAAGAAAGATTCTTTTATTTCCTGGGAACTATCACCCTTTTTGCTCCCTTAATTACTCGAATTTACAACCACCCCTCCATTGCCCTTCTTCCCTCGGAGTGGGAAGCTTCTTTTTCTAAAAATGTCTGACTGATTTGCTTAGTAAACCTATAAATTGGACCGTAGTTTGGCTGATAATCTTTTTCCACTCCCGAAAAAGGAAATGAAAAAGAAAAATTAAATTTTGACACAAGTATTTAATTCAATTTCTGATTGGATTTAACTACGTGCACACTAATATCATATTTAACATCTTATATTACTTCATTCATCTTTACTTGTCTGGTAAAAATAGGTGTTCAACTTTAATTGTTCAATTTATAAAATTAAAAGATAAATTTATTATTTTGTGTTTATTTCACTTTTGTTATTAAATATTATTTTCAATATTTAGATGACTTATAATTAATTCGGTGATATAATAAGTTATACTTTTATTTATTACTCCATTTCTTAAGGGAATGTCAAGTGAATGAAGGAAGTAGATAACATGTCTTATTTTTCACCTTACTATCCAATTCTTTTATGAATAATTACATTAGTTATTATTTCAACTGAGATATAAAAAAAAATTCTCAATATTTAAAAGTTAAACTCACAAATTAATTCTAATAGTGATGAAGTAAAACAAGAAAACAAAAAGGAAGAGAGAAATAACATTACTAACCACAAAATAAGGCAAGGAAACGAAGTCAAGAATGACAAGCCATTGAATCCCATAACCCAAAAATTTCAAAGCCTGTCTTATTTTTCAACTTATTATCCAAAACTTTTATCAATAATCACTCTTATAGTAGTTGAGGTAGTGGTATGGACTGCGTATACTTTACCCTCCCCAGACCCCACCTGGTGGGAATACACTGGATATGTTATTGTTGTTGTTGTACTCTTATAGTAGCTATTTTTTTAAGTGAGATTTAAAAATAGTTTCACGATATAAAAGTTAAACCCACAAATTAATTCTAATACTGATAAAGTAAAAAAAAAAAAAAAAAAGGAGAGGAACAAGAAAACTAACCACAAAATAAGGCAAGGAAAGGAGGTCAAGAATAACAAGCCACTGCATCCCATAACCAAACAATCCCATAAAGGCAGCAACAAACATGACGGACCACAACGGCATATACATCAACGCCAATCCAGACGACCATCCCAACGCTTTACCTAGATCGGACGCCGTCGCCAGATAGTTCAACTGCACTTGTGAAATTCTCAAAACAACTTTCAAATCCGATGAGTAAGCTGAGAAGTCGAAGTTGGTTCCAGTGAACGCTTGAATCCATATGGTGGCCACTAATATCATCCATTTTCTTGATTCATGAACAGACATATTCAACGATTATATATCCTAAACTGAAATTGAAATTGGAATTGGAATGGAAATTATGTTGATTGGTTTAAGAATTTGGAAAGAATTTTGCGTTGTGTGTCGAGTCTACGTGGCCTAATTTATATGCGTTCGTTTCCAAATGCAAATGGAGTACTAGAGGAGGAGTCTTGAGTGGTTTCTTTTGACCGTGACAGAAAGTGAAGATATCGACCTTGCTTCTTGTGGTCATAAGAATACTCTCTCCGTATCATATTACTTCATCAGTTAATCTTTGCTTGTCCGATATATTAAAGATAGATATCTAATAATATTTATTTAGTGTGGATAACCTATAAATGATTTATCATTTTATTTTTGTTATTAAATATTATTTATTATTTAATATATTTTTTAAAATATTAAATTTATTATATATATATATTCAAAGAGTGATATAATAAAATTATTTCTATTATTTGTGTGACAAGAAAACCTTACTTGGCGTGCATGTGATTACTAGGTATCTAGGAATCATGAAGGTTAAAGCAAAAAATAATAAAATCTACTAGAGTATTATTTTATTTTACTTTTGATATTTATATATGGTTTAAAACATGTTATATACGACTAAAAAAAAGTTTAACAAAAATATACAATCCAACGCAACACAATTTGCATCCACATAGCCATATTTTAAATTTACATCCATGTAGCTTCTTCTTTTTATTGAGATTTTTTAAAATTTTATATCACTTAACTAGAGCTCTTTTGTTTTTTGTTGGAACTCCAGGATAACCCGCAACCGCTTCAATCTCTGTCACAGTCTCTGTCCTTCGGGTGAGCACTGGATAAATTCCCACTGTGTAATAGTCTGTAAACCACACATGAAATGTAAACTGCACCAGGCAAGCCCTGTACGACAGGCTCGACTCATAAGGCATTGAGGGGGGATCGATCTCGGGTCATCCGTATGGATAACCACCCTCCAAACCAACCGATCCATGCCGAAGGACAGCTTAAGCTCATTGTTATAAAAACAAATGCATATTTTCAAATTTGATCCTATTTAACCTATTTTGTATATATTTTGAAGGAGTTTTAACTAATCCCCTCCCTTTCTACTACTCTATATGTGGTCAAGTTATTGGGTTGGACACATATAAAATGGGTCAAAATATGGGTAAGATATTATATTTTCTTAAACCAAAATCAAGATCTAATTAAGGTTATCACGCCATTTTTCAGGTGGAATTGTTATGAAATCCGTCCAAAATGACTTTTGTGATGGCCGGAGCAAAGTAAAATGACTTTGGCTTAATGAAAAAAAGAAAAGTGACTTTTGTATAATACACACAAAGCTAAGTGACCATGGATGAAATTTTCTCGTTAAAAAATTATAAATAAAAAGGTACTTTTACTAATCACCCCTTAAAAAACTTCTTGAAAATTTTACAAACAAGTGTGAACACTTTCAAAAAGAATTAAATGTAAGGGTAATATTAGAAAAAATTAATTAATGCTTTCTTGATTTAGTAAGGTGAATAACTACTATGAGATAACTATTTTTAGTAAAATGACTAACTAATATAGGATGGAGGAAGTTATAATCAAGGATTTATATAACTTTGGACTATTCCACCTTAATTAATAGCTTTTGGAGTGTGGTTCTTGATGTGAAAACATTGAAGGTGAGAAATAGGAGAATTGAGTCAATTGACATAGATTTCAAATTGTATACCCATATAATCAAGCCAATTGGCATAAAGTCAATAAACTAATGAGAGTTTTGAGAGCGTAATACTCTCTTTGAAAAATGTGTCACATACAGGAGTTACTATTTTGGAATTTAAACCGTTTTTATTTGCCAATACCTGATTTTCCATTTACTTATAATTTCCTCCGGTTTCCTCTGATTCATTTTTAGTTATCGTACTTATCAAAAATAATTAATCTACAATAAATGTTATTTTTAAAAATAAAAATATAATTAATTATAAATTTTCATTTTAACTTTTACTAATCAATAAATATGGAGAGAAAATATAGTGAAAAAGATAGTTGTATTAAATTGAGCTTAAAAAATAAATCAGAATAATTTAATAATATTACTATTTCAATTAATATTTTTTTAAGAGATGAAAAAAAGTAACAAAAAAGAGACCAACAATCTCAACTCAAGCAGACCATAGACAAAACTATCAAATTGATGGAGCCCTCTAATGTGAACATCTCTTATGTATTCAGAGAAGGCAACCAAGTTGTCCTCCGTTATTTTTATGTTGTCATATTTAGCTTTTCAAGAATTAATTTGACTGATTTCAAAGTTAAATTAGATTAGATTAATTTAATATTTTAAAATTAAATTTTAGATATTTAAAAACTATACGAGAAGTGGTTTAAGTTACAAATTTTCTCATATCAATATGATGAAAAAATATATATTTTAAAATATTAATCAAAGTTCATATTGTTTGACTATCGAATGAAAACTGCGACAAGTAAAAAAGTAAAAAAGGAACGGAGAGAGTACAATTTTCATCAACTTCCTAGAAGTGCAAAAGGTCCTATCAGCTTAATAAATGAAAATAGTTCCAAGTTTTAAAATTAGGTATAATGAAGCCTTCAAAATCAGTTGATTAATTGTATGTACATATTGAGAATTGTATTTTTTTGTGTGTGTGTGTGCACCTTCTTCAATTGTTCGAAAGCATTGTATTTGAGGTATGATCTTAAAATATTGGTCAAAGTTCATATTGTTTGACTATCGAATGAAAACTGCGACAAGTAAAAAAGGAACGGAGAGAGTCCTAGAAGTGCAAAAGGTCCTATCAGCTTAATAAATGAAAATAGTACCAAGTTTTAAAATTAGATATAATGAAGCCTTCAAAATCAGTTGATTAATTGTATGTACATATTGAGAATTGTATTTTTTTTGTGTGTGTGTGCACCTTCTTCAATTGTTCGAAAGCATTGTATTTGAGGTATGATCTTAAAATATTGGTCAAAGTTCATATTGTTTGACTATCGAATGAAAACCGCGACAAGTAAAAAAGGAACGGAGAGAGTACAATTTTCATCAACTTCCTAGAAGTGCAAAAGGTCCTATCAGCTAAATAAACGAAAATTACCAAGTTTTAAAATTAGGTATGAAAAAACCAACTTCAAAATCAGTTGATTGTATGTACATATTGAGTGTTGTAAATTTTTGTTGTGTGCCTCCTTTTATTATTCGAAACGTGATTGCGCCACCTTTGTGTTGTATTTGGGGTATCATCTAGCCGTCCTCTTTTTTGCTATGCGAATATAATATCACCCAAATTTGTGACCTTATTTTTTCTTCATAGTCAGTTTTCTTAATTAATATACCATTACCATTTGAATACTCCAAAATGGCTGAGTGAATGTGACAGAAACTCTCTGTGCTTTCAATACTATATATTAAGTGAATTAATATATTAATTAAGGAGCTCCATGAACTTTAATTAAGCCCAACTTAGTTTATAAAAAGCTCTTGGGAATATTTCTATAAGATTGAAAAATTGTCGTGTTCTTTTGGTTAAATACAGTTAGCTAGTTTTTGGAACAAAAGCAAACAGATTTTCTTCGAATGGAAAATTATATACCCTACCCTTGGTTTACTGAAAACTAGCATGTGTAGAATCAGTCTGTTTCATTCACGTTCAATCTGAAAATTTTACTTATTTTCCGTAAACATTTCTCATATTTTAGAAACGAGAACTATTTATTTTATTGTATACAACTTTCATTAATGCAATGGGGAGAGCTACGCAGATAGAAGGGTAGTTAGTTGAACATCTTTCACCAAAAAATTATACTATTTATATTATTATATGAATTAGAAATTACTTAAAACATTCTAGGTTCAAGTTAAAAGGGTGGTTTGGTGGTAAAGTGTGTTCAAAACTACTTGAAACTTGCATGTTTGATTCTCTCCTGAAGCACTAACTTTGAACATTGTCTTACATATACTGCTAAAAAACAAGGAGTTAGTCAAGGACAGAATTTCATAGCTAAACAGAAAATGCTAATCTTATTTAGCTACAGATAAGCAACGAATTATAAGAAAATTTAATTAGCTAGGAGCTTTTTAGAGACGAATTAGCTGGAATTGCCGACAAATTCCGTAGCTAATTTCGTATTTTCTAGTTATATTTTTTGTTAAAACAAAGCGATCTCATTCCCTTTTTCTAACTTTCTATTTTATTATTTAATTGTGCCTATTTTATTTTTATTTTTTATTTTCATCTTTTGTATACTTGTAAAGAAATGGATCTTGAGCCTAACTCAACTCCAAAAGCTAGTTTAAAGGGAAGAGGATTGCTCAAGCCTTATAAAGAGACCACTCATCTCATTAGCCACCACCAATGTGAGACTTTTTCTCATTCTTTAACACCCCACCTCATGCCCAGGACTGGACATCTGGTGTGTGGACCATTTTTAATTTGGGGGCCCAACATTTGGTGAGATGAGTCCTTTTCCGATACCATGTAAAGAAATGAATCTTGGGCCTAACTCAACCCCAAAAGCTAGCTCATGGACATTTGGTGTGTGGGTCATTTTTAATTTGGGGCCCAACATTGGGTGAGATGATTCCTGCTCTGATACCATGTAAAGAAATGAATCTTGGGCCTAAATCAACCCCAAAATTTAGCTCACGAGGGAGGAGGATTGCTCAAAACTTATAAAGAGACCACCCATCTCATTCTTTATGATACTTTTCTTTCCGTTCTTTTGAATTTTCCCCCTTTTCCTTTTTGTTCTCTATTTTCTTAGGCAGTGACATTGAAATAAATACACATACAAGGAAATCCAAAACATCCAAATTTTGAAAAATTTAGCTTTTAAGGTTTTAACTGAGTTTGTAAATGTCCTAGTCCATTAAGGAACTCTAGAAGAAAATCAAATCAGAAGGTCTGTGTCTATTATTATTTAAAGATAAAGAAATCTTAACTCTTTATAGTATTCAATTCAATTTATAATTATTTGACATATACACCCTCCGTCTCAATTTATGTGAATTACTTTGACTTGGGACGAAGTTTAAGAAAGAAAGAAAGACTTTTGAAATTTGTGGTCTAAAATAAGTCTGAGATGTTGTGACTGTAAATTATTTTATTAAGGGTAAAATAGATATTTTAAAGCTAAATTGTCACTAAATGTAGAAATATGTCATTCTTTTTGAGACTGACTAAAAAAGAAAGTGAGTCATATAAATTGGGACAGAGGAAGTAATTCTTATGAGGATACATATCCCGTATCCATACATAGATAGCATGAGTTTCTTAATATTATTTTTCTCGACTTTTGTTTATTTACTTTTATATTTACCTTAGAGATTTTTCACCTTTAATTTATCTTTACTCAATAAATGTGAAGATGGACTAATGCGGTGAAAAGATTATAGTACTAAATTGAGCTAAAAAATAACTAAGGATAATTTAGTTAGATTATCTTTTTAATTAAAAGGAAAGTATGACAAATAAAATAGAGTATATTTTTAGGTCGCAATATAGTATTAGTAACATTTAAGAGGCCAGGCTAGTGTAATTTTTTAAACTACATGCATCAAAGGAATCTGTTATAAGTCGAAACCTCAGAGTAAGTTTGTGAACTTTTTTTTTTTTCTACAAAATAAATCTCAAGTTCTATTTAAATATTATGTATATGTATTTTAATGTAACAAAATTATGTAATAGCCTGAAATGACAAATGTGTCCAGAATATGAAAAAAATCATATTGCAACCCAAACTCAAAAATAGTCTCTGCAACGCATGATCTGAATATAGTCGATTTGCTCCAATGCAACCGAACACCGCCCGGAACCAACAAAATGGACAAATGTGCCCATCGTAATTACAAAGCTCTTCATCCTCTTGAGTCTTGAAATGTCAAAGAATTTATGTAAGCGAATATTGCCGCAGTTTTCAAAGTTAGGAAGCTTCACTTTCACTTCGTTTTCCTTGTGTACAATTGTTTCTAATGATTTTTACTTTTTCTTGAAAGTTTTTCAACAGCACAACCACTCCATTACGCAAGTCTTTTTATTTTTCTTTCACTCGTGAAAACTTGAAGGCCTTAAAATTTAAATATTTAAAATTTTCATGCAATATTATGGTTTTGATCCTTCTGTTATATGTCGTAAGTTTAGCATGGAACAATAAATATAAGGAGCTGCGAAGAAACAAACAGAATATGCATCTACTAAACGTCTAAAGCAGCTAATGCACCGCAAAGAAATATGTGAATCGTGGAAGTTGGAGTTGGAGTTGAAGTTGGTGTTGTGTTGGCTATGAATAAAAATTGGATTGCTTTTGAATTTTGTGAGAGAAATAGGAGTGAAAAAAGTGAAATAATTTTCCGAAAAAGAGTGAAAAAATTTCCATGGTCAAACGCCTACTCAATCTAAATCAATAATTAGTGGCAAATTTATATGTAAAAAAAGGTCACATGAACACGTGGTCATCCAATCAGTTTATTATTTATATAATTTTTAAATTCTCTCAATTATGGAAAAATCTTATTCATATCTCAATATTGAAATTGCAAAAATAAATTTAGACCTGAACTATTTTAATAGTGTTTCTTAGTTGGTGTGGTTGAGATTCATTGGAAACACCAATGAAGTGGGTGAATAATAATCCCAAAAAAAATAAGTTTAGTGCACAATTTAGTTATGTAATTGATAAAATTTTACTATAATTTAAGTGTGTTTTTATATTTTATCTCTAAACTTTACATTTAAGTGCACATTGTATGACAGTAATTTATGTTACGATAAAGGAAACACTTGCTTGGAATGCCAATTATGAAGAAAGGGACTGAAAAGAATTCATCGGTTCCTTTTATGAAATTTTACCTACGTTAACTTCTTCATGGTCAATTATCAAATTATAATCAATAAATCGACGTAGCTCCTATGTGGCGGATCATCAATCTATTGCTAATAATTGACCTCCTTTATGATCGTTTATCAACTCATTGCCGACAAAAACACCTCCTTCTTGGTTGATTATCAACCTCATTATATTCTTGATGAAACAAGATTGGTTGTTTGAATGACTAGCAATAACATCAACTTATAATCATTAATATCCTCTTGATTATCTAAAATATCACTTATTTAGAAACATAATAAAAAGGTTAAAAAACTACTACTTATTTAGAAATGATGGGAGTAGATTAGGTATAAAATCAATTATCCAACTAGGGCCAAGAGCCATTGACCAATACTGATAAATAAACATATTATATTATATTATACTTATACATAAGAGAGGATCTTGATATTTTGATAGTCCTCACAAGGGCTTTCATTTTGGTGAAATAAAATTGTTACACATGACAATTGATAGGTGTCTTTTTTATTACATATTTCCATTTTCGCCCTTAATCTTTTTGTTAAGACCATTCCACTTGGTTTTTTATAATTGATTTTTTCTAGCCACTTGTTAGATTACTATTTAATTAAAACTCCCTTCATTTTAAATCAACAATCACTTTAACTCAAAAAAAATTCAAGCCAACTTTAATACAAAATTAAAGTTTGCAATGATTTTCAACTTATATTAAATATGATAATATAATAAATAATATCTTATATTTATTGTTTCTCTTAGTGGACATGAAAAAATATAAAACAATAATTAAATGGGACGAACAGGGTACTCTTGTAAGGGACATGTAAAAACTAAATATTATAAGTAAATGGACCGAATGGAGTAATCTACTAATATAGTTTAATTATCATTTAATATCCTTATAGATCATTATTAAGTTAATTTATACAAAGGCTCTTAATTAATGTTATAATTATTATAATATAAACTTGCAATCATTGACTTTGTTTTAGATGATTCTATTAGATGAAAAAAAATGTAATTTGCAAAAACTATTGCCACTAAAATTATGAGAGAAATTAAAAGTCAACAACCCGGAAACAGCCTCTGGCAGAAATGCAAGGTAAGGCTGCGTGCAATACATCCTTGTGGTGGGGCCCTTCCCCGAACACCGCGCATAGCGGTAGCTTTAGTGCACCGGACTGCCCTTTTAATAAATATCAAAATAAATTTATTTTTAGCTATAACTAAGAAAATACATACTCACAAATTTTATAAAAATATCAATATTTTTTCAATTTATGATCTTCATCTAAGCGTAATTATTAAATATTTTAAATTATGTCATTATATAAAATTTTGAATTACTTGCAGCTTTTTGATATATCTTAATTCTCTGATAATACTTTCTTTTCATAAATAATGTTTTTTATTTAAAATTATCCAATTATGTGATTAACAATTTTAATAATTATGAAAACTTATTAACTAGTCTTGTTTAACATACCATTAGATTATACTGATTATAACGTAAAAAAAATATATATTATAAATTATATTTTTAAATTAAAATTATTATTTTTATACTTTGAGTTTGGAAGAATCTTTAAAATGACCAATATTGCTTATTAAAAAGTTAAAATCAACAATAATTTGGAAGGGGAAACGGGGCATTGCCATGTTTTCGTCTGAATGAAAAGAAAAGGAAATAGATACGAAGACAGAATGGATTAATGGAAAAATACTTGATCAGTAAACTAGTTTTTTCTTTTCTCAAATTTTTTTTTCTTCTTTCATTATATTATATATGCTCAAAGTTGTGATATATCCAAACGAACAGGGACAGGTTTGAGGTGCTTGAAAAGTACAAATGTACATAAATAGTAAAATGATGAGTAAATAAGGTCAGGAAAAAGTTCAACGAGCCACATATTTTTTGTTTCATTGTTATATAATATATAATTGCCATGACATGTGCACTTAAATGTAAATTACAAATACTATATGTGGAATCATTAATTTTGATTAAAGAATTACTGCTACATGAAATGTGCTATACTTTGAATCCGAATTTCAAAGATTTTCTATGCAATGATATCGTTCTAAAAAATAAATTCTGTGAATTTGATGAAGTTGCGTATGTAAAACGAGAAAAATTGGAACATAGAGTCATAGACCCTCTGTAAGTGGTGAATTAGAGAAATGACCATTTTCCCCCTTTTTGTCTTGCCGTAAATTTAAAATTCAAGGTAATCAACCAAGAAGGAGGTCGATTATGATTATAAGTTGATGTTACTGCTACTTATTCATTCACACAGCCAATTTTGTTTCATCAACAATGAGCTTTGATAATCAACCAAGGAGGAGTTTTTTGGCAACAATGAGTTGATAAAAGATCATAAAGGAAGTTAATCATCAGCAATAAGTTGATGATCCACCACATAGAAGGTCGAATTTTTGACTATAAGTTGATAATTGACTTCGAAGAAATTAACGTAGGAAATAGAAGGAACACATAGTGCAGATAGTAGCCGAGCAACAAGCTCGTAAAACTCCAATTCAATAGTGTTCTTACTGCACACCACAACTATTACATCAAACGACTTTCTCATGAGGTCTCTTGGCACTACCGCAACTTCACAACACATAGTAGCTTCTAAGCTTCACTATGCCACAAGTAATACTCAAAACTCATGGCTTCTGATCACCGTCCCGTGGTTCTAACTAACATACGTCTAGAAACGCTCTCTTGAGCTCATAGAGGAAGAAGTATGAAGAACTTAACTCAATTAGATGAAGAATCTCAATTATAACACTTGAATCTACCAAAAACACCTTCACTTTCAATACAAGAGCTTTCCTTCAAGCTAAACACATGCAAAAGATAAGATTCCGTGATCTTTCATGGTGAATTAACTTAATTCACAAAGGAATTCACTTACTTTGATCTTGAGAGATAGGGTGGGGGAAGGAGGGTGGTGGTGGTGGTGGTATTTGAGAGAATAACCCTTAGAGCTCATCCAAGACAAATGACCAAATGACTCCCCAACTTAAAGTTATAAAACAAGACATTTTGGCCGTCTTAAACTTGGGTGCAACGCGAGCTCTATCGCCCCTAAAGTCTATGAGATTGGTTGTGCGTGGCATGGTCCATCGCAACCAAATTTTTTCTGGAAACGACTCATAGGCCTTTCATTTGATAGGCAATTCTGCTTCTATTTCTCTAAACCTTAGGAGATGTATCAATTTAAAGTCTGACCATCAACAAGGTCACTTGAAACTATTTCCACAAAAATGAAACGTCCAATTTGGCTTTGGTTCACTTGTACACGTAGGTTTTTAGGATCACATATATTCCAAAATCATTCAAGTTCAAGTAATTTCATCGACGGCAACTTAGCCATAAACGTGTTATGGACTACGGGGTATTGCAAAATTTGCGCACCTATTGCTTGTGAATGTATTCCACCAAGACTCTGCTAACCTAGAAAGCAGAAAATCGTGACAATCCATTTCGTTGTCTCCTCACCAACCCTAGTCTTCCAACCCCCACCCCTTGATCTTCCTACACCCCCATTCCCCACCCCATGTCACTCTCATAGTGTTGTGTCAAATTACATATAAATGCGTTTGGAATAATAATTTTTATGCGTATTTACCAAACACAAATAAAATAAGAAACCCACTTTTTTCATGTAAACATTTTCCTTCATATACCACACACACCTAAAGCATTACTTTTTTGAACATCTGCTGCAGGAGCATGTTGTTGTCCACTTACGCTTTGGTCAGAGACTCACAGTTATTGACGAGAACATCAGATTAGCCTATCTAGAAATATGTGTAGAACAGATAGATTAAATTCTCCAAACTGCACAACAAATAATGATTACTATGGTAGTTCTACAAATCTACTTAAAATTGCAGAAGATACCCATTACAAAGTTAAACTGTACATCAAGTAAGACTCCTTAGTGAGTCGAGTATTTCACCTAGTGATGTCCAAATTCACAGCCTATCGCCAATCGAACCAAATAAAGAAAAGGTGACAAGATGATCAGCAGCCTTGTACCTTGCACCCCTTCATTTGCCAAGAATTTCGGCAGAGGTGAAATATGATATGTTGGAGAGGCTTCCATGCTCATGCTCTTTCAGATTCAACAAAGATCAAGTCAACAACCAGGACCATCTGAAGAAATAACGATGGCAACCACAAAAGACCTGTGGCATTTGCAAACAACCAACTAGAAGACAGCAAGTGCAGACTTTTCCATAGTATTTAGTGCTGACCTGAACCATATCTTACCCCTTAGCCATAGTAGCAGAAGGGGAAAATCTCATGATGAAGCTAGAAAGGGACCAAATACAAATCACCCCAAGAAATTGAAGGACATTAAGAAGTGTGCTCAATGAGCCATTTATTGCCAAGTTTTGAGCAGTCTTCTCTGCTCCTCTTACTGTCAAAGAAAGGGCTGTTACTAGTTGCGCTGCCCTATTCAGCTGATGCAGCCTGTAAACCTGTAAGATTGTGCCAAAGAGTGACAAATAACCTCATCAGCTACCACAAAACTTCCCTTGGGAGGTGTTCTTTACAAAAAAAAAAAATTGCTTGTGAGGATTTTTGCTTTGGGAAGTGTTTAACATATTTAATCAGAAAGGGGAAGCATAAGATTCTTTCAGGACAAGTGGGAAGTAGTGTAAAGTCGCACTATCATCTTACTGAATATTGGATAAACTATCCATGCTTTTGGAGAGACATATTATGAAGTTATTTGGCGAATAAAACAGAAAGGTTATCAGAAACAGTCTAAGCAGAAAAAATACAAGTGTGATGTCCAAAGATACTAGTATAACATTACAGTAAATATAAAAGTAAGACATTATTTGGTAAGGAAAAAGAAAATCTTGTGCTGGTGTAGTCCATCTTAATTGGGGAATCCACTCAATTGGTTTTTCCATTAGAACAACAAAAGTGTACATGGGTAAAAGCTTGACAGAGTTTAACGAGTCAACTTAGTTAAGTTTGAGAAATGAAAACTCACGGTGGTAGAGTGTTTAAAGGAACTATACAAAGAAAGTTCATATCATTTGAAATATTTGGAAGGGTTTAAAAGTCCAGCCAGTAGAAAATTAAGTTTGAAGAGCTGCAAAAATTTTCAATCGAACACTAGGGAGGGTTTTGGGGGAAGGTGACCCTATTCCTGATAACATTTCAAGTTAAACGTAATGGGGCTACAATACAACAATAATCACACTGGCCAGTGGTCAGTGTTCCCTCTCTGCATAATCATTCCAAGTGAAATTACTAAGTCGATTTAGTTCTTACCTGAAAAACAATGGGGATAACAGACCATGAAGGTGAGTCAATATATCTTGCATACTGCTCAAAAGCAAATTGCACAACAGTACCAACAAGGTAGGGGGCAAGAGTAGCAGAAGCTGCAGGACCGGTCCATGGCCAGACAAACCCCATGGTCACCATTGGAATTATTAAGCTAAGTGCTAGTACAGAAATTGAAGATATTCTATATCCGAGTGGTGGGGTAATTCTCCTGTCAGAAGATGCTAGCTCACGAGGTCTCCGTAAACGATCTATTAGGAGAAGAAACACTGCTGCTCCACAGTAAAAGAGAGCCTCAGTGAAGAACAAGATGAGAAAATCTGCAGGTCAAGAGCAAAGTTTATTTAGCAAAACTGCTATGAAACGACTGCTTGTTTTGACTTAAGGAAAACATTAGCATGAACATTAAATAACAACAATGCAAATATGATAAGACATTTCAGCCACATGAAAAACATCTGATTTGGACACAGATAGTATGTGGTTCGCTATAACTTACAGGGGCCTTCTCTCTCTTAGTTTCTGTAAAGAAATGGATCTTGGGTCTAACTCAACACCAAAAGCTAGCTCAAACGGAGTAAATTGCCCAAACCATATAAGGAGACCAATTACCCATCCCATATCCGACGTGAGACTCTAAACACTCCCCGCACGGCCAGACCTCGTTAATTGGAGTGTGGACAATATAATATGAGGGCCCAACTTCGGTGAATAAAGAATTGAGATGGACATGGCTCTATTACAATATAAAGAAATAAATCTTGGGCCTAACTCAACCCCAAAACTAGCTCAAACGGAGAAGGATTGCCTAAGCCATATAAGGAGACCAATTACCCATCCCATATCCGATGTGGGACTCTTTAACCGTTTCACGTACAAATCATTGGGTCGGTAGACACAAGATATCCTACTAACATGATTTTCAAAGATGATCCTACTAACACAAATTTGGACGAGTATTTATTTAATTTGTTATTCTACCGGCAATAGAAGTATGATGTTGCAATCAGAAGGATTATGATAGCTTGTTTTTTTCCTTTTTCTTGGGGTAGGAAGTGTTCTTCTTTGGGGAGCTTAAGTTAAGCAGGTTGGTTGATAAACTAAATGAAACAAATATAACTACTTTATAGCATAAGTTTTGCCTACCAGTTAATAAAGAGTCCTCAAATATAGTTGATAATATCCTACGCAAGTAAAGCGAGGGAAAGATGAAAGAGGCTACAAGGACAGCTGGACCAACAAACCACAGTAGAATGTTCTCGTTTTTTGCAGCAGTGGACACAAGGATTTTCTCCTCCCTTCTGTAAGGACGATTGTAGAATGATAGTACGCCGGGCTTACCACCAGCACCTTCAAGTTGGGCATTTGAACTACTGACAGAGGCAATGTATTCAACACTAGGATCTTCACTTTCTTGCTCAGAACCATCTTCCTCAAGCTCACTGTTGGACAACTGGTCCTCTGCATTGGCAAAGAAACTGAATTTTCTTCTACCGGAACTTCTCAGCACCTTTAGCTTTTCAAGCTTGAAATGATGTGACCTAACAACTTGCGATGGCAGAAGAGCAAAGCAAGGGAAAAAAGAAAAGAAAAAGAGAAAAGAACAAAGTTACAACAAGTCATCCTACAGAAGTTTAGTACTCACTTTGAGGGACTTGCTATTAGTAATGTGACAAGAAATGACTTTAAGTTTCGACTAACAATTTACTTCCACAAGCAACGAACCAAATACTAACATTTGCAACATTCTCCATCTTACAAAGAGAACAAGAGAATCAAGGGAGGAAATGCAACTTAAACTTTTTTCTGTTTGGATAACTTATAATAGAGGAATAAAATTGGTCAATTGCATCATAAAAAAGAATTTTAATTTTGAAAAGAACTTTCCAATTTGACTAACTACCTTTAGCATTTCTTAGACGTTCCGAGACAAACCTCTGCATGCAGAATACTCTTGGCCTTGCACTGACCTGGATGGTAAAGCATGGAATCAAACAAGCACTCTATAAAAGATTACATAGATCACCACACAATACATTTTAACTTAAGTATGCTAATCGTAAATAGTCCTTCAAGAGCCCAAACCATCAGATAATTCAGCTCAGTGCTTTCAGTATATGGATACGCATAAGACACGAGGTAAGTTACAATGCACCCATAGTTCAAGTCAAGAAACATGCTAATAAGCCTATAGGAACCTAGGACGAACAATTCGTTGTGTATTCAATAGGGAAGCAGAGACTGTTCCATATAATATACGGAAAAGGGTCAAAAATACTCCTCTACTTTTGTTTATTACAGTTTACTTTGCCCTTCGTTATACTCCTACTGCTACTAAACAAAATTTACCCCTAAATTGATCAAAAATACCCAATTTCACTTAAACTGCCCATTACCCTCTTTAATTTTAACCCGACCCAAACCCACTAAACCAAGTAAACACATATAGAAGAGACCATCGGTTTTGTACCAACGGACACAACAAAGTGAAATGGGAGTTCATACAAGTCCAAACTTTACAAAATAAAATGAAAAATTGGCAAGTTTACTCTTTGTACCGGAATAGGGAGTTCAACGGTGAGTGAGCCAAAGCTTTTCATGCCGGAAAATATGGACACAATATTGAAAATGAACACAAAATTGAAAACTAGGAAAAATGATTTTATAGGTTGGTTTTTAAGGTAGGAAAATTGGAAGGTAGAAGAAGAAAAAGTTGGAGAAAGAAAATGTTGAGAAGAAGAGTTTTAGGGTTGAAGTGCTGAAAGAGGGACGAAACTAGTTTGGTGGGTTGTTTAGTTTGTTCAGTGGGTTTGGGTCAGGTTAAAGTGGGTAATGGGTAATTAAAGTGAAATTGGGCGATTTCATTCGATTTAGGGGTAAATTTATTAAGTTTAGTAATAATAGTCGATAGGATATAAATAGCTCAATAGTATAATGAAGGGCAAAGTTAACTAAAAAGGGTATTTCATCCAACCTTTTAAATCCAAAATCTTTATTGAATTATTGAACTACTCAAAGTACTAGTTAATCTTTCTCTCTTTAATTTTTTCATGATACAAGCTCTTCCCGAGTAAGTCCTGTTAGGTAGAGTTACCTGATACATGTATTGGTGGAAGGTAACAAATACCGACAATAACTGTTATGTGCGTAAACTGACCTAGATATCAGTGTCATAAAAAACACTCTTACAGAGTACAACATGTTATTAGTCGAACCAATCTTGGGAAATAATGTATGAGTTTAGGTTCTGCAAACTTGCACCTGAATTAAAACCTACATTATATCATTCCTATTTTTGTTGACAAAGTAAAATAATTTATTAAGGAAATCAGAACCAAAGAACTGAACACATCACAAAACTCATTAATTGAACAGGACCTACACAAAGGCAGTATAACAAGTCCAGGGAATCATGTCCCTTCCAACAGTCAGTAATTAGCGTTACCCACTGAATAGCAAATATGATATTTAGAAATACACGCCACATTCGCCAGGTTTGATTGCAATGTGTCGACAACTGATAACCAGTTTTCGCAGATCAGTCACACTGAAAGCATCTACTACACATACTAAATCCCTTTTTCTGTAAATTATCTGGATCAAGCAAGCTTCACAAAGCAGCAACCCACCCAAAACACGAAACTTTCATTGATGCCTTAATTATCCACAATACTTTCCATGGCCAGAATGTCTCTGTATCAAGATACTGATCTTGTAACCATTCATAACCAGATGCACCATATATCTTCGCATGTTATTCGCAGGTTGTCTGTATTTTCTTCAAAAAGAAAAAATGCACTAGCTTCATCTAGTTTCCAATCATTAAAGTTTCTCTTGTGCTGAAAATGCCACCCGTTTACCATAAAGCAACAACCATCAAACACTCTTGATTCTTCACCAGGCCATAAATGACAGGAAATTGATCATTTCACAATCCTTCATCAGACCATCTATCAATCCATAGTTTAATTTTCCTTCCATTATCCAACCTTTAATTTAATATTATTCTTAAACTCTTCCCAGTTAGCATACTATTTGTTGTTGCCACTATTCTTTTCTCCATTATTTTCTATATGGTCTTTCACTACTATATTTCATTTTCTTATTGATTTTGATATGCTTACTTAAGCTGAGGGTCTATTGGAAACAACCACTCTACCTTCACAAGGTAAGGGTAACGTTGCGTACACACCAACCTCCCCATGCCCCACTTGTGGGATTACACTGGATATGTTGTTGTTGTCGTCTTCAACTCTCCCAAAACCTGCTATTCGTTTTCACAACACCGTCCAAAAGAGCTGTCACAGGCTTAAGATCCCAGAATCCTCCCTTTCATACTTGTGAGTAATTTTCTTCCATATAGCATCAACATTATCATTCCATCTCCATAACCACTTATAAAGTAGATATTTTTAAGTCCCTCACACTAAGCGCCCCTTCTTTTTATTCCTTGTGATCTTTTGCATCTTATCAATTGAACTTTTATACAATTTGCATTACCTTCCCAAATAAAATCCCTTCTCAGCTTCCTGATGCACTTCTCCACTTTTGTTGGACTGATATTAGAGAGTCCAAAACACTATTAACTAGTTCAATCTTCCACGAAAAGAGATATACTGCTTTTTCCAAGAAACTACTTTTTTCTCACTTGGCTTTAACACCCTGCCGAATACTAGCATCATGTCCCTTGGCATCCAAGGGTAATCCAACTATCCAAGGTAAATAGTGGGGAACTACTCGGTGTTACAACGCAAAATTCCGACACAGTCTTCAATACGATTGTCCACATTTATAGAGAAAAGACGACTTTTTTAATGTTTATCTTAAGCCCCAAAACTGCTTCAAATGCAAAAAGTAAAACTCTCAAATGCAAGAGTTGCATTCTATCAGCTTCACATAAAACCAGTGTCATAAGCATATAGAATATGATTTTTTTTCACAACTATTTCCGTGCACACTTTCAATCTCAAATCCTTTTATTCATTCTTTGCAAGAAGCTTTATGCATCATCATACTAAACACTTCCGTGGCTAGAACAAAGTAAGAAGACAGTGGATCTCTTCGCCACCTAAGGTCCCTTAGAGATTTTAAAAGATCCTTCTGAACTCCCATTGATCAAGACTGAAAATCTAACCATGCAACAAGTTTTGATCTAACGTATCCATTTGTCTCCAAAATCCATTTGTTATGTTGAGAAGGAACTGCCAATTAACATGATCATATGCCTTCACTGAATCAAGCTTTCAGAGAACTCCTTTCCTCTTCTTCAAATACAACAACATACCCATTGTAGTCCCACAAATTAAAGTGAGGTCTGGGGAGGGTAGAGTGTACGCAGACCTTGTCCCTACCTTAGAGGTAGAGAGGTTGTTTCCAATAGACCCTTGGTTGTTTCCTCCTCTTCAAATAGTAACCAAAAATCTCATTGGCTGCTGATGATGCATCTGCAAATCGCCTTCCCTTAATGAAGGAGTGCTGCGTAACATATATCCATTTAATTATCAATAAGCTTTTTAACCTTTCAGTCAAAGCTTTAGCAATAATTTAGCATATACTCCTCAAAAGACTGATAGACCTGTAGTCTTTAATATTCACTGCTCCTTTCTTCTTTGGGATGAGAGCTATATGTATTGTTGCATTGAAGCTCTTCTCAATAACTTTGTTCTGACAAAAGAACTCTAGTCTTCAAGATGTCTTTCTTTACAATCTTCAAACATTTTGGAAGAATATTATATTAAATCAGTCAGGCCTCGGTGCTTTGTCACCTTCAAACATGTTATTACTTCACTAATTCCCTCCTCAGTAAACTACTTCGAATCCTCGATAGCCAAATGTTCTCTTCATTTGTTAATTTGGCCAATTCATCACCTATTAATTGTGATCTCCACATTTCAGTATTAGCGAATAAATTCTAGTAGAAGTCACGATGTGATCCCTTATTTCCTTCTTATTGTCTGTAATTCTGCAATCAATCTCCATAAGATTAATACTATCAAATCTTTTATAGGAGTTTGTCAATATTTGTATTCCTATATTCTTTCTTACGCCACAATCTCCTTGATTTGGCCTCTACGACAATTCTATGTGTTGACAATCTCTTCCAATTCTTTCTTGAGAATGGTTTTTCTACTGTTCAAATCTGTATTTGACAAGATCTGTCCGAATCTGTGATCAATCTCTTCCAATCTATTTAAGACTGTCTTTCTTTTCCCAATGTAGCCAAATACCTCCATATCCCATCTTTTCCGCTTCTTGGCAAGCACTGGATCTGGTCAAAATCATATGACTTCCACCATTGATCCACTAACTTCAGGAAATTATCATGCTATAACCACATATTGTCAAATTTAAAATATCCATTCTCTGTTTCCAGTTTCTACAAACAAGTATAATAGGGCAACGATATCAGTATTACCTTCTCCAGATGTCCTTAAATTATTCATCCCAATCTGAAAACATCAGAAAATTATTCTAGATGTGATATCATCATTGCACCTTTAAACCAAGTAAAACGACCCCCTTGTAATGAAAGGTCTATGAGAGCCAAGTATTCATTGCATTTTGAAAATTCTCTCATAGACCTGGAATTTTTTATCTTCCTGTTCTTACAACTTCGAACCTTGTGACATTGAAGTCCATGAAATGCATTTAAAGTATGTGTTAATTTGTTCCAGCCAAACAGAAATTGCATGAAAATCCATCAACTTGTCAAAAATAGTTCCATTTTTTTATCCTATAAATAACAGAACCCCCATTGTTGCCCTGTGACTCCACACCGAACCAGTTATCATCCACCTGCTTCCCCTGATTTTCTTTTAATTAACTTATATTGCTACTGGATGAATTTATAGATGAAGAAGGAGGGGAGGCCTTGGCCATACCTTCTTAATAGATTGGCATACCAATCAATTGAAAGGGCAAAAATCAGTACTCTACTAACTACAACCAGTAGCTTGAGGAAGCAAAAGTTACAAAATTAGGTTTACACTTTCTGATCCTGAATGAGGGGTAATTCCATCTATCCTAGTTTAATAGGCCCTTGACGGGGCGAGGGACAGCACTGAACTGAGTGTAAATCTGGACACTATCAAAAGAGTGGCTTATGAAGGCTAACTTGTCTGCAACTTTGTTGGCCTCTCTAAAGCAGTGTCTACTTGTGATGTTATTGATCTCCATTAATTTTCTGATCTCCTGTACTGTGTCCTCGATCTTCCAGGGAGTTGTCCAAGTGCCATTTATCGAGTTTTGCAGCAGCATAGAATCAGTTTCAATATATTTTCATCTTTGTTTCAGTAAAGCAAACAAGAAGAGTTTCACTTCCGCAACATCATCCGAACCATCTTTTTTTTTAATCATCATTAATTCCCTTTAAAGAACTTTTGATAAGTGATTCCCTTAATATTCCAACAAAAATATTTTCATCTTCATCTTTTGTTGTTATAGCATTCCTACCTATTCCTTTACTATTAGTGTCAACCCCAAAATTCATATTGGACTGTGTGAGGAAGAAGAGAGTTAGAGAGAACTCATCTTGATTACTATCTGAAGCTATTGGGTTTATATGTTCTAAAAAAAAAAAGAAAAAATACCTAATTACAATAGGAGTAAAGTAAGCTACCTACAATATTTACATATATTCTAGAATATTCACAAGGATTCGAACATTCACCCTCAAGCTAATGCATACGAATTATATGTACCAAGCTTGCTACATACATAACTTGTTGTGGAACGGGCTACGGACTTGGTGAATATGTATGCAAGCTGATCATTTGACGGCACAAACTTTATGACGATGTGTACTGAGAGTACTTTCTCCCAGACAAAATGATAAATAATCTCTCTGTGTTTGGTCCTCTAGTGAAACAGTAGATTCTATGCAATATGAAAAGCAGCCGCAGTAACAAACACAAGTTCCATTTCTTTAATCTCTCAAATTTCAACTCCTTTAGTAGTTGCTTAATCCATATGACTTCACATGTCGCAACTGTCATAGTCTGACATTAATTATGTTTCCGCACTTTAGCAACCACATTTTGTTTGCTCCTTTACCAAGACACCAATTTCCCCCAACTAGAACACACAAACCAGAAGTCGATCGCCCGTCAGATGACCCTGCCCAATTTGGATCTGTATATCTAACAATTTTCTCATTTCCTCCGTATTCGTAAGGTTGTCCTTTCCATATAGCAGATTTTATGTATATAAGAGTATGAATAACTACATTCCAATGACTATGCAAGAAAAATCAAAGAATGACTTACAACACTACTAGGAATCACAGTGAGATAATTCAATTTTCCAGCGCCAGTCTTCTATATTTTCTAGGATCACTAACAGACTCCCCCTAAACTAGTAGGAGCTTAACAGTTTTCATCCATCAAGAGTATCAATAGGCATACATGTCTCCTAAAGAACATCAAGTGCATACTTCCTCTATAATATTGCGATTCCTACTTTGGATTGAAAAACCTCAATGCCCAAGAAGTACCTCAATCGATCGAAATCCTTAGTTTGGAAGTGTTGAAAAAGTGATGTTTTAATTTGGTAATTCCCTTGTCATCATTACCTATGATGACTATATCATCAATAAAAACTACCAAGTACATGCACAAACCTGGAGCAGAGTGACCATAAAACACATAATGATTAGCTTCAAATTTAACCATGCCAAATTTTTCAAGCAATGCTCGAGGAGACTGCTTCAAGGGATGGAAGGTTTAACTTCACTCACTTACTGTTCATGGCTGCATAATGCTAAAATGTTTACCTAAGGGATTGTAACACCTAACAGCTCTCACAAGTTTAACAGTTATTACTCTCTGTCCGGAATTGGAAAAGCAAGGGACAAGGAGAGAATTGGAGCAAAATTACTCACATTCCTAATGTGGATATCCGTCTGTCTTTTATATAATTGTTTCTAGGATTCTTTGTTTGTGTTTGCCCCTGCCACGAGATGTAAGTTATTTTTTTGTATTATAAGTACTTGTTAATGTCAAATCCATTCGCTCTACATGTTGCTGTTTTATTGGATATGAACTAGTTTTAATGTTTGGCTAATAGTTGTTGATTATCACTTTGGGAATGAATAGTATGGCAATTTAGTGGAAAGAAAGACCAAACAAAAAAATTCATGCTTTCTTTTCATGTTTAGCAGAAGCCTCAAGCTTCGGCATGCAGTCATTTAACTCAATTAGTCGTAATGAGTAATTTGCTTACGAAGTTAAAGATTATCTCTTCTAGATTAGAGAAAGATCTAATCACGAGTCACTCAAGGACAAGAAAAATTATCATATGTTGCTTTCAACAGATTGAATCCCTGTATTCAATTGGGTACCATTATATTTTTTGCCTTCAAAATATGACAGCTTCAGCCCTACGATGCTCAAGTTCTCCCACCTTAGACCAGTTTCAGCTAGACCTTACCTTACAAATATTGATTACGAGGTCAAAAACTCTACTACTAGTTGCAAGTAGCAAGCATGCAAGAAATAAGAACTTGAAAGAACCAAAAACTCTATAATCATCACAATGTTTATAAGATGATGATATACGTGTGTCTTCACTTTTTTACACTTGAAATTTGTAAGTTGGAAATGTCTTCTAAACGTTAATGGCAGAACTTATTTCAGTATATACACAATAAAGAGTGTTCAAAAAGCTAAAACAATTGACGAAGTTAGAACAACCACATCCAGGTGCAGGTAAAACGATTCTAGATGCTAATCCAAGAACCAAATTGAGCTTGTATTTAGAAAAGAAAGTGAGCATCAATGTGATCAATTTTTAGATACTCGAGAGGATTTTCTTCGATGTTGTTTAATGTTTATATGTTGAAGGACAGTTAACATCTGCATTGAAGTGGTAATCTGTACACATAATTAAGTGCACATTTTTTATACAATGTTTCTAATTTATATTAATTTTGAAAACGCTGCATTGAAACCTAAATTTCAACGCTGCTGGATATTACACATTTTTTATGTGTTTTTCTTCATAACGGCTATAACATTAGTAAATTGTAAAACATGCCCTCCATCAATAGAAGATGGTTGTATTTTGCAGTGCATTGATTATTTAGTATATGAAGAGAGTCAATATAACATTCCTCTTGAGTTTTTACTTTTAAGGAGCAGATGTGACCTCACGTAAAATAACTTAGCATATGTATTTTTGTTTACGAGTATAACTTCATCTTTATGATTTCATCTGATAATAATATTACTCATGAAATCAGTCGAAAGCTTTCTTGCGCATGGTATTAAAATGAAAACTTTGGTAGGCCGATTCTCATAATTGTTTCTCGCGACATGTTTTACCTCTTTACCTTTATTTCCTTTCAAACATTTAAAAAGAGAGCTGCCATATAATAAAAGTTAAAATACTGCTAGCATCTCATAGTTAGCAAAAGAAGCAGTAATTGTAGTCTAAACCAAGTTAATTTTGCATTCACTGAATACTGAATCAGTAGCTTTGTAGAGTATCTAGTTTTACATAGCTTCAGCAGAACATTTAATTTCATGAAGTTCACTAGCAGTCTCTAGCATAAGGGTATGGATCTATAAGTTGATGAAATGTTGCTCTATCAAAATACCAATCGCCAACAGCTTCCGCAATTGTCTGCAACAATAAAATGTTACAGCAAAGTATGTTAATTAACTCACAAATTAAAATTAAGAACGACAGGCATATGATAAAATCCAGAAACAAAAAGAAGATTACCTTATTAAGTACTCTTGGAGAGGTAGCACTGAACCAGTAACGCGTCCACATTATTCTATCATGAGTGTGACAAGATGTAATGAAATAACCCCTCGTAAAACAAGGGGTGAGTCCCTCGAGTGTCTTCAGGAACTCCAGTCCAAAATATATATTTTTTTTTTTCAAAAAGAAGTACAAATGAAACAAGTTTAAATTAATTAGAGGCGAGAAAAAGAGCCGTTTAATTTATTTATAATATAATTTTGGGATTTGAAAGGCGCAGATTAGTCGATCACCAGAAAAGTGCTAACCTTGAATAACCATACGCTGGCTAAACGTGCAGTTACTTATATGATCCTTGCAATGATCCCAGGCATGTTGAGGATCGAGATTCATAGGAACCAAAGTGTGATTAATCTGGAAGAAATTTCTTTTAGATTTTATAGAAAACTAAAAGGGAGACGAATAAAACGAGAGATATTGGAATTTGTCTCCTTAACCTGCCAAGAATCATAAGCTGAATTGATTATAAAGAGTGGCGTCTGAACATATGGAACAACATTTTGAGGAAAAAAACACTGCACCATCAATAACGAAACCAATGTTACAACTAGAGGGAAATAGATTTGAATCTAACATAAAGAAAAAGTTTTGTTTTCAAAACTTAAACTCTAATATACCAGACTCGGTTCCATTGCGGCCGTGCACAATGGGGGCAAACTCTTAGCAGATCCCTGAAACAAGAGGTAATTAAGAGAAATATCAGCAAATTTAGAATCTAACTTCTTTCTTCTTCTTTTAATATAGAATCTAACTCGATTGCATTTACTTGTTAAGACTATATACTAGAACAATAAAGATGATGAGACTTACATGCAGGTTAACAACTCTGTTAAACATCTCTTGCGTATCAAAAGTACCCGAGATAGTCCTCCTGCATAAATCATGAAGTCGTTAATTGAGTTTCAACAGAATACACATAAATGAATAAGACAATCTTGAGTGAGCATATACAGCAAGAGGAGCTCACGCGTTGATGAAGAAGCCTGCGTTTGCAACGCACTTAACTTTGGCATTCTCTGGAAGGAAGGATTTGAACTTGTCACAGTTCAAGATTGTAGACAATCCTCCTGCTGAAGTTCCAGTTAGGATTGCCTGAAATTGCATAATTAATGGTTTTTCAAGATTTAGCTAATTGGAAGGAAATAAAAAGCTTTAAATTGTACTACTAGTATATAATATGAGATCGACTTGTGTTTGATAATACAGTACTATAATATATATATGAATCTTACATTTTCAGCACTCTGCATTCCTTTCTGTAATAAATCATCCATAATGGCTTTGAAGATTCTTGCCCCTCTATAATAAACTTTGGTTTCCTAATAATAATATAGATTGACAAAAAAATTATAAAGCAGAACTAATTTTTTAATACTAGAGATATATGGATCGTACTTACAGGGTCGACATCTTCAATATCACCGGTGAGAGATGATCCATCACAATATCTAACCATGACTCTGTTCCAGTTGTAAAAATCTACCAACTCCAATGTTTACAATATTAGTAGCCTCTAAAATGTTATACATCACACGAAGAAAATGTTGTAATATTTGAAACATGAGCAATTCACCTGGATTAGCTTTGGGGTCGTTATGCAGAATGCCTCCAAATGTATACGTGGGTGGTTTCTGCAGCAGCATCTTAGTGGAAGAACCTAACTTGTCATTTGAACGACTATAGCAGCCCGAGATACTATAACACCAGCCCCCTCCCTAAATATATGAATATTTTCCAGAGTTAGCAAAGCATGCATATTATTACGTATAAGAAAATAAATAAGAAGAAGGAAAATTAAATATTGTTACAAACTTCAATGGCGATGATCCAGTTGCATAGTCCACTACCATATCCTCTATCCAGATGATATGCGGGTGGACTCCCATCAAGGCAAACTCTTGAAATGAAATACTACTACTTAGTAAACATGCAATTCTGTTTTTCTGTTAATAATGTACACAGTCTAAGTATTTTACCAGCTCCTTCAGCAGTCGCGCTATGAAGTATGGTGATGTTAACTTCCTCTTCTATTACTGCCATAACAGTTGTCAACATTGTTGACACTACCAGCAAAGCTAACCAAAAGTTTGTCATCCTGCAAATTTTTCAAGTTAAAATGAATATTTGTGTTTGTAGAAACAAGGCATTGCTATGTTCTATTAGTTAAAACAATGAACAAGGACAATTTTTTTTTTTAAACTTAAGTGTTTAAGTGATATTTTAATCCAGAAAAATTCATCCAAAATTTTCCTCCAAATGCAATGTTCCAACGAACTGTTTTGCAACGTTGTGACTGTTCAAGAAGCAGTGCATCGTTCCAGAACAATGCAACTATTCCAGAAACAATGCAACAGTCCAGAAACGATGCATTATTTCCAGAACCAACGCGATGTTTCAGAAACAGTGATTCGAAACAGTGCAACTTTTCGAAGCAGTACATCCTTTCGAAACAGTGCGTATTTGGCTATAAATACCTGTGTTTTCCTTCATCAGGTATTCAGTAATTTTTGACGAGTTTAACAAAGTTCTGGCCAACTCAAAACTCTCTTCTTCTACCAAAAAAAAAAGTCAGTGTGTGATTATACTCCGTTGTTGAGTTCGACGAAGTTCTACAATTTTTCATTGCCGATATTGTAGAATAGAGTTCTATTTTATCCTGGGAAGAATTAATCCACACCTCGGGCAATAGTGAGGGGATTAGATTTTTTAAGGACACACATTCTAACTGTGGACTTAGAACAAAAATCTGTGTACTAATTAGTTAGTCAGGTTCTTCAGGAAAAATCCAAGATACAACAAGTCATTCATACAATGATTTTTTTCATCAAGAGCGAGGTTGATAATCAACAAAGAAGGAGATTTATTGGCGACAATCAGTTGATAAACGATCATAAAGGAGGTTAATTATTAGCAACAGGTTGATGATCCACCACATAAAAGGTCGATTTATTGACTATAAGTTGATAATTGACCACGAAGAAGTTAACATAGGTAAAATTCCATAGAAGGAACACATGGTGCGCGCTCAACCACAACTAATATCGCAATTTTTTTTCAACCCCTTTCTTCGTAATCGGTATTCCAGATAAATGTTAAAACACAACATATGCAAACACGCGGTTATTCAAGGCTGCAGAAAAGGGGTCTTGAAAGAAGGAGTTTGTTTTGAAAATGTGCAGGAATAGCAACTCAGATATATTTCCACATTCATACAAATTACATCTTTTATTGGTGAGTGATTCCGCATTGTGCATGTAAGTCCAATATTGAGTGTTCAATATTCTTTATGGTTTTAATTTCACCGATTACTAGACTTTCTTATAGGAAAGCTATCAGGAAATATTACAATAACAAATATAAACTAAGGAAGGAATTGGTTTCCTCACTTATTGATCAGTTAAATACTCTTACTGACCACCTGTTAGCTGTGAATAAATTATTGTGCCAAAGTTTCCTACGAATTACAAATTTTTCCACTAATAATTGATCATGAGCTATAAAATAAGAGAATCATAATATTGAATATATAAAGTTTCTGTATGTGTCGCAATTATTTTTATCATAATTAATTTTATTGAAATGAGATTATAAAGTTATTCTCAAAGCAAAATAACAAATATGCAAAGTAATCTTACTATGGGGAAGAACATTATTCATTATCTAAGGGTTCCAGATTAGAGACCTCAGGATAACTCTCATCATAAGATATCTTGGAGTCACATTTAAATTCTGGTACTCCATCTCTACATCTGTTCTCTAAAATCTTTGAAGGAACATCGTATTGACTTTCTGCTTCCGTTAAATAATTAACGCATTGTGAAAGACAAGATAGTTCTATTGATGCGGGGTATGTTCTGCAATTTACTAATGTCATAGACAATATAAACAAAAACATGCAAATCTGCTCCAGTGTCACCATCCGGTTACAAGTCATTATTCTATTTATTTTTCCTGTGAAGAAAACAAGTTATCCAATAACGTTAAAAAAGTTTCATAAGCACAACTTTGTGAATTTATTTAAACTAGACATATAATATCACAGAAAGAGCACTCGTGTGTAGTAGTATTAAATGAATCCGCAATTTCAAGTATAAAGAAAGGAGATTTCGTAAATGTTAAAAGTACAAATATTAAGAAGCAAAGTGGCACACAATAACAAACAAACAAACTCAAATGATAATAAATAAATAAGTAAATAAAAGGAGAACAAAAATATTTGTGCTTACCCTTTTGTTTTTGATAGTACAATAATGTTTGGTTTAAACTGACCTTTTGCAAAGAGGAGGTTAAAGGTTATAAAGAGGTTAATAGAGCAATAAATAAAATTTAGAGATGTAACGCATGCAACTTAAAGGCTGAAAAAGTTCATGAATTGAGTCCCTTTTCTCGCAATTATTTCAGAAATACATTAATAAAGTTTCATTAATATGAAAAATATTTGTTGACATATAGTTGACCAGGGGTGTACATGGATTGGTTTGATAGAGATTTTTTAAATACCAAACCAAATCATTTATGTTGGGTTTTTAAATTTATAAATCAAATCAAATTAATAAAAGTCATGTTTTTCAATCTCGGGTTTTTTTTTTGGGTTTAGCGGGTTTTTTTATAGGTCGATATGAATCATACTTAGTTTCTTACAATACTATAAATAAAAATCCCCTTACTCAGTGTCAACTTCTCTTTTGGTTATACTAACTATTTTGAAGAAATCTTTAATTTTATGTATAAGAAAGTATAAATAAAGTATCCAATGTCCATTCTGAACTTTATAAATAAGAAATCAAGATGAGTTGATCAAGATGACGATCGGAACTTGAAAATGACGAGCTCAAGATGTGCCCTAATGCATTGAAAATAAATGGTTTGTTTGGAACTTAGTTTTTTAGAAGTGAAATAGTGAACAATTGAACATAATTATGTCAAAATATGTATGTCTGATTTGGGAAATTGGGCAAAGTAAGTCCAAAACTGATATTAAAAATACAAGTCATAGAAAGTTAAAAAAAAAAATATAAATTATATTATAATAAATAATTTTTATAGGCCAACTTGATACTTTCTTCGACCCAATTTATGTGATACTTTTTATTTTTCAAGACTCAAACTTTTTGTATATTTTGTATATAGAACCCCATTTTTTTTATATTTTGAACTCCGAATATTTTGTCTTAGCAACTACCTACGAGGCTACTTAAACTTTGTTTTCATCAGCTAAAAGCAGAGGACGTAAAATGGAAATTTAATATTGCTTTCTCCACTCTACCACTTAGCTCCTTTCATTTTCCTTTTTTCCTTTAACATCACTTCTTGATATATGGTTGCAACAAAGCAAGCAAGTAAATTTTCTTTGTTTTGTCGTTTTCTCTTCTTTTTTTTTTTTCCTTTAATCTTCAAAGATAAAAGATACTTCTCATCAGTGGTGTACGCAAAATTTTTTATAAGTAGACCATGGAGAGGTGCCTAACCAAAAGATCATGGAGCGCTTTGTGCTAAAGCTGTGGCATTATATATTTATATACACAAATCTGTTTTCTTTTTTCCAGATTATATGTATGTATTGATTAATATTTTCGACGAAGCAGTGTCGGACGACACCTTGCTATAAGGTGGGTCCGCCCCTGCGTCTCATTATCAGATAATCTTTTTACAGTATGACATATTTTTTAAACTAAGGAATAGCCACCTCTTTCACACGCTATTAATCAGTGTCATATGAAGAATTTTTAGTAAGCAATGTCAATATTTAAAAGAACGAACAAATGAACAATATAATTCACTATAATGATATTAATATGTCAATTATCAAGTGACACTGCTTGGTCTAAGGTTGCTCCACCCCAACTACTAGTAACATATTAGGTGGATTAATGTGTATCGGATGAACAAGGAAGAGTTTAAGTTATATAGACTGACGAAGTGTTATTGACATGGCCACAGCTATATTGGCATACAGGAGGACAAAATACTATTTTTACGCTTACTACGTGCTAAGGACCCTCATTGCCATGACTTGTGAAGGAAGTGTTCAGTTTCTTGCTCTTGCCTATGTGGTAATTCCCAGACTTTAAGAACATGAATTTTGCATCAGGATTTTTTTCCAGATCAAATAGTACTAGTTCGGTCGATATATTATATACCAAAGTTACGAAAAATATGCGTTGTTTCGTTCATTTCAAGCTGATAATGTTCCAGAAAGCCGCCGAGCACATTTTGTTTGCTCCTTTTCCAAGACACCAATTTCCCCCAACTAGAACACACAAACCAGAAATCGATCGTCCGTCAGATGACCCTGCCCAATTTGGATCTGGATATCCAACAATTTTCTCATTTCCTCCGTCTTCATAAAGTAGTCCTTTCCATATAGCAGATTTTATGTGTATAAGAGTATGAATAATTACATTCCAATGACTATCGCAAGGAAAATCAAAGAACTGACTTACAACGCTACTAGGAATCACAGTGAGATAATTCAATTTTCCAGCCAGTCTTCTATATTTTCTGGGATCACTAACAGACTCCCCCTAAACTAGTAGGAGCTTAACAGTTTTCATCCGTCAAGAGTATCAATAGGCATACATTTGTCACTCATGTCTCCTAAAGAATATCAAGTGCATACTTCCTCTATAATATTGCAATTCCTACTTTGGATTGAGAAACCTCAATGCCCAAGAAGTACCTCAATCGATCGAAATCCTTGGTTTGGAAGAGTTGAAAAAGTGATGTTTTAATTTAATAATTCCCTCGTCATCATTACCTATGATGACTATATCATCAATAAGAACTACCAAGTACATGCGCAAACCTGGAGCAGAGTGACCATAAAACACATAATGATTAGCTTCAAATTGAACCATGCCAAATTTTTCAAGCAATGCTCGAGGAGACTGCTTCAAGGGATGGAAGGTTTAACTTCACTCACCGACTTACTGTTCATGGCTGCATAATGCAAAAATGTTTACCTAAGGGATTGCAACACCTAACAGCTCTCACAAGTTTAACAGTTATTACTCTCTGTCCAGAATTGAAAAGGCAAGGGACAAGGAGAGAATTGGAACAAAATTACTCACGTTCCTAATGTGGATATCCCGTCTGTCTTATATATAATTGTTTCTAGGATTCTTTGTTTGTGTTTGTCCCTGCCACTAGAACTTGTTAATGTCAAATCCATTCGCTCTAAACTTTGCTGTTTTATTGGATATGCACTAGTTTGAATGTTTGGCTAACAGTTGTTGATCATCTTTTTGGGTATGAATAGTATGGCAATTAAATGGAAAGGAAAAGCAAACAGAAAAAATCATGCTTTCTTTTCATGTTTAGCTGAAGCCTCAAACTTTGGCATGCAGTCATTTAACTCAATTAGTCGTAATGAGTAATTTGCTTTCAAAGTGAAAGAGTATCACTTCCAAATTAGAGAAAAATTTAATCACGAGTCACTCAAGAACAAGAAAAATTATCATATGTTGCTTTCAAGTACTTGAGATCACAATGGCAATTAGCAAAAGCTTCAACAGATTGAATCCTGTATTCAATTGGGTACCATTATATTCTCTGCCTTCAAAATATAACAGCTTCGAAACCTACGATGCTCTAGTTCTCCCACCTTAGACCAGTTTCAGCTCGGACTTACCTTACAAATCTTGATGATGAGGTCAAAACCTCTACTACTAGCAAGTAGCAAGCACGTAAGAAATAAGAACTTGAAAGAACCAAAAAATCTATGATCATCACAAAGTTTATAAGATGACCGGCCTTGTGCTATACATGCTTCTTCACTCTTTTACACTTGAAATTTGTAAGTTGGAAATGTCTTCTAATCGTTAATGGCAGAACTTATTTCAGTATATACACAATAAGAGTGTTCAAAAAGCACAGTGCAATTTTGCATACAGTATATACACAATAAGAGTGTTCAAAAGAGTAAAACAATTGACAAAGTTGGAACAACGACATCCGGGTGCAAGTAAAACGATTTGAGATGCTAATCCAAGATCCAAATTGAGCTTATATTTGGAAAAGAAAGTGAGCATCAATATGATTTTTAGATACTCTAAAGGATTTTCTTAGATGTTGTTTACTGTTTATATGTTGAAGGACGACAATATCTACATTGAAGTGGTAATCTGTACACATAAGTGCACATTTTTATACAATATTTCTAATTTATATTAACTTTGAAAACTTTCAATGCTACTGGATATTACACATTTTTTGTGTGTTTTTCTTCATAACGACTATTACATTAGTAAATTCTTTTGGTTCCCATCTCCCTTATCAACAATAACATTGACACTTCTATATGGTCGCTAACGCCTAATGGGTTATTCTCCAATTCTATCGCCTATAACCTTTATTGACGCCTCCCTAATCGCGAAAACTGGAATTGGAATTTGGAATTTACATACTCTTAACAAGATAAAGTTCTTCATTTGACCTTGTTGTCATGATCGCCCTCCTACCTATGTCTACTTGAATAGACTCAACATGTCAATAACAGCACTTGCCCTGTTTGTGGAATCAATGATATGAAACTTTACGGGTGTGTTTGGTACGAAGGAAAATGTATTCCTAAAAAATATTTTCTTGGAAAATAAATAGTTTTCTTACTTATTTTCTAGTGGTTGGTTGCTAAGAAGAAAAATATTGTCCCAAGAACATCTAGGTATAATCTAGGCATATACTAATGACACCAGAGGAAACCACGACCTTAGACCCCAACTCCTGACACGGGATCCAGAACCCGACCATGACAACCGACAAAGAGCTAACCCCGACTCCTCACTCGAGACCTAACCCCGACTGTCGACCCGAGAACCTACCCCGACTCCCAAACTAGGGCCTGACCCCGATCCCAACTCCTGATTCCCGACCCAAGACTCGTTCCCGAAACTCAATTCGGGACCCGACCCGACTCTCGATCCATGACCCAATGTCGACTCCCAACCCCGAAGCTCGACCCGAGACCCAACCATGACTCCCAACTTGAGACCCACCCAAAAACCAGACCCGAAACCCAACCCTGATACACAACCCGGGATCCAAGCCCGATATCTAACCCGACCCCGACTCCAAACTGGGACTCTACCTTAACCTGGGAACCGACCCCAACTCCTAACCCAGGATCTAGAACTCGACCACGACAATCCACTTGGGCCCGACCTCGACTCCTCACTCAGGACCCAACCCCTACCCCCGATCTAAGACCCGACCCCAACTCCCAACCCGGACTGCGACTCCTGACTCAGAACCAAATTTTGACACTTTACCCTAGAGCCGACCCCGACTTCGACTCTCTACCCAAAACCCGATTCTGACACTCGACCCTAGACCCGACCCCAACTCCCAATCCGAGACCCTACCTCGACACCCGAACCCAACGCCCGACTTGAGACCCAACCCCGACTCCCGACCCCAACACCCAACCCGGGACCCGACCCCGACTCCCGACTCCCTACTCCTGACCTAGTCCCGACCCGACTCTAAATCGGAACTCGACCCCAACTCTCGACTCCCAAACTGGGACCACATTATAACAATCGACTTGAGACCCGACCCCGAGACCCAACCCTGACTCTCGATCTGTTACTCGACCTATGAATCAACCCAGACTCCCGACCTAGGAACCAACTCTGATTCCCAAAACCGACTCCTAACTCTTTACTCCCAACCTGATACTTGATTTGAGACCCAACCCCGACATTAAACCAGGGGATAGACCCAGACTCCTAACTCAAGATCCGACCCTTACTCTCGACCCCGACACTAACACTTGACTTAGGACCTAGGACTCAGGACTTGAATTAAGTCAGGGTTGGTAGGACCATCGATCCCGAGTAGGGGTCAGGGTCGGGTCGAGATCGGACCATGATACCTAACTCATGGTTGGATCATGAGTTGGTGTCATAGCTATTCCCGAATTGGGTTTAGGGTCGGATCGAGTTCCCTATCTCGATTTGAGGTTAGAATTTTGGATCCAGGTTGGGTTTGGGAGTCGGGTCTCGATTCGAGGTTGGATCCCGGATCTTGTGTCTTGGATCAAGGTAGAGAGTGGAGTTTTTGATCAGGAGTGGGAGTTAGGTCTCATATCGACGTCGGGAGTCGGGTCCCGAGTCGAGAATCGTGAGTCGAATCTTGAGTTAGTGTTGAAAATTGATACCCGAGACTCGAGTTAGGGTGAAATTTGGGTGTGAGGTTGAAATAGTGTTTTGAAAAATATTTTCCTTACTTTTTGAAGGGAAGTCATTTTCCTTAAATTTGAGGAAAATGAGTTAATTTAGAAAACATTTAAGTCAAGTAACCAACCATGAGAAAATTGGAAAAAAAATTCTGGTAAATGTTTTCCTTCATACCAAACACATGCTTCATCATATCCTTTTTCAATTCCCTATATATATCGGCGTTTTTCTGGAAGAGGTTGTTATAAAATTAAAGATGAATAACAGAGAAATTATGGCTTTGATGCGTGAAAGATCACTATCTTTTAAGAGCTATGGCCGTATATACTTTAGGGATTACAAGCAATTCTCTATCAGGATACAACAAAGTCTGAAAATATATATATGCAAATTGAATACACTACTTCTAGGTTTTCTTCGTATTTATAGAATCTGATAAGGAGACTTTTCAGGAAAGTCGCTCCTTTTTTGAACAGACGCAATTGTTCTCCTTTTCTGAATAAACACACCTATTCTAATTAATTTAAATCTAAATATTAAATTCAGATAAAAGAAATTATGAAAGTAAGATCTTTAATGAAAGTCCAAGTCCAAGTCATTTAGATACTCAATTTATTAGACTTACTTGGCTTGACCTTATAAGGCCTTAAGGGTGGCTTGAAACCACCGATATGGGAAAACCCACATATTACAACTAGACTCAATAGCAGGGGCGGAGCTACAATGTTATAGGGAAATTTGGGTGAACTCAGTAACTTTCGCGGAGACCCTATATTTGTACTAAAAAATTAAGAAGATAAATATATAAGCAATGCTTGCGAACTCCCATTAAAAGAAAGGCAGGTGGCCTAGCGGTGCACCCTTGGCCAGGAGAGGTCTCATCCCCTGTAATCATGGGTTCGAAACTACCAACCGCATGCATGCTTTTTCCACTTGAAAAATCACAACATCAAAGCTTCAACATAATCTCATCAATTGGGAAGCCTACTTTCCTTTCGCAAACTGGCAAATATGGCTTAATATAAACCATAACATTCGTAATTTTTACCACCAAAGATGTTCCCTATCATATCATCATTACGAGTCATATAGAGTTCATGTACACCACCTCCATCCCAACTCCTCCACTGCTAAGAAAGTGGCCGGACATCCCCATCAAATGGTTCACATAAATTACTGCCATGTCATCGTGCACTAAAATATAAATCGTAGAGATAAAATATATAGAAACACACTTAAATTATGATAGAAATTGTCAATTACATCACTAAATTATGCACTGAATGGATTTTTTTTATTTACCTCTTAATTACCTGGCATAATAGATAAAAGTGTCCTTAAACTTGGCTTCAACTTGCATCTATGCCCTCCAACTTTGGGTGTGCACAAGTAAACACTTAAACTTGCATAAAGTTGCAACAAGCAGACACATGCGTCCTACATGGTGTCCTACGTGGCCTATTTGTGTCCTTCATGGCGTCCTACGTGTATTATGTCACATAGGATGTGTGTGTCTACTTGTGCAGATCCAAAGTTAGAAGGCATACATGTCATCTGAGACCAAGTTAAAGAGCATGTTTATGTATTATGCCTAAGTTAAAACACAAAATATAAAAACACGTTATTATTCAAGACTAAAGATCTAGAAGGATCTTCGAAGAAGGAATTTGTTTTAGAAATGGTATACATTTGAGGCAAAATTTAAGTCAAATTTTAGCAACATTATCAGATACTTGTTACTTTTTTTATCGGAGGCTTGAAACGGTTAGTCCATATTTGTACTATTATCTTATATATTAGCTGTAATGGCTGAGATCGAACAAGTGCGACATATTTGCACGTCCATACACATTATATTTTTTATTGGTGAGTGGTTCCACATCATGCATGTAATTTTTATATTATATAATCTTATCGATATTTATATGTGACATTCATGTCCTTTTTTTTTTTTTTTTTTTTTTTTTTTGTAAATTGAATGTTCAATATTTTTCATGGTGTTAATTTCACAAATTACTATATTCTCTTACGGGAAAGCGATCAGGAAATATTACAACGACAAATATAAACTCAGGATGGAATTGATTTTTTCGCTCCCGGATCAGCCAATAGTACTCGTATTGACCATTCGTTAGTTACCTTTAATTCTTGATTCTACTACTGCTAATCTTGATGAGGTTATTTTTAAATGTATTTAATAATTTTCATGTAATATGCTTGAACAAGGTCTATTTAAAATATGAAAAAAAAAAATGACGGTTATTTTTTCGTAGCAAAAATTAAACATATAAAATAAAATGTTGCGATGAATTTTTCTGCGAATTACAAATTGTTCCACTAATAATTTATCATGAGCTATGAAATAAGAAAATCATAGTGTTGTACATATAAAGTTTTTGTATGCGTTGCATTTATTTTTAACTTAAGTAATAGTAATATTAATATTGAAATGAGATTACAAAGTATTTCTCAAAGCTAAATAACAAATATGCAAGGTTCGGGATTCATTACTATGGGACAGCACAGGATACATTATCTATAGGTTCGGGATTAGAAATCTCGGGATGATACTCATCATAATATATCTTGGAGTCACATTTAAGTGATTCTGGTACTACTCCATCTCTACATTTGCTCTCTAAAACCATCGAAGGATTATCGTATTGGCTTTCTACTTCCATTAAATAATCAACACACTCTCGAATACAATCTTCTTCTATTTCTGGAGGGTATGTTCTACAATTTACTAAAGTCATAGAAAATATAAATAATAACATGCAAATCTGCTCCAATGTCATCATCCGGTAATAAGCCATTATTTTATTTGTTTTCCCTGTGAAGAAAACCAATTATCAAATTAATAACGTTAACAAAGTTTCAAAAGCGCAATTTTTGAATTTATATAAACTAGAAATATAATATCAACAGAAAGTGCAGTCGTGTGTATTAATTACCACTTCAATTGATTAATTAAGTTAGCAATAGAGATAAACATATATTACGTCTAACTTATGATCGAAGCATTAAAAAGTTCAAAATCTTATTAAAGGTAACTTTTTCTCAAAATATAAAATCTTTTCAATCAAGCACGAAGACTAGCTCAATTTTGGTTCCTAAAGTAGAATGTCAATTTGTTTTACCCGCTCCCAAATGTATATGTTTTTTCGCCCTCACTTCTTCAATTAATTTTTCTTTCCTAATTTTAAATAGAAAGTTAGAATAAGTAATAGTTAACAGAACAATTTCTCTATTGTATCTAGTACACGAAAATGCCGCAATTTCGTGTATAAAGAAAGGAGATTTCGTAAATGTTAAAAGTACAAATATTAAGAAGCAAAGTGGCACACAATAACAAACAAACAAACTCAAATGATAATAAATAAATAAGTAAATAAAAGGAGAACAAAAATATTTGTGCTTACCCTTTTGTTTTTGATAGTACAATAATGTTTGGTTTAAACTGACCTTTTGCAAAGAGCAGGTTAAAGGTTATAAATAGGTTAATAGAGCAATAAATAAAATTTAGAGATGTAACGCATGCAACTTAAAGGCTGAAAAGGTTCATGAATTGGGTCCTACTTTTCACCCAATTATTTCAGAAAGAATACATTAATGAAGTTTCATTAATATGAAAAATATTTGTTGATACATAGCTCAGTAATATACACACTTTTTTAAATAAATAAATAAATAACGATGATTGTATGGCTTTGTTACAACTCCTTTCAGCTAGATATTAAATCTAGTAGCTTTTAACAGCTAAAAGGCCTGGCTAAACATAAACTAGCAACGAACGCAAGACCAAAAAATGAACGTATAGTCAAATTTGATTTATTCTTTGTCCCAATTTATGTGATATTTTTTATTTCTCGAGACATATTTTGTAGGTACATAAGATCTTTTAGTTTTGTAAATAAAATTTACTTCCTCCGTTTAAAAAAGAATGACTTACTTTCCTTTTTAATCTATTTCAAAAAGAATGAACCCTTTCCTTTTTGGCAATACTTAATTTCAACTTTCCACGTAGTATGTTTAAGATCATAAGATTAAAGGACATTTTGGTACATTTGTCATAACTTTAATTTAGACCCACAAGATTCAAAAGTCTTTTTTATTTTCTTAAACTTCATAGCAAGTCAAACTAGATCACTCTTTTTGAAACGGAGGGAGTACATATTAATGAAACTTCATTAATGTATTATTTCTGAAATAATTGCGTGAAAAGGGACCCAATTCATGAACTTTTTCAGCCTTTAATTATAAAGTGCGTGTGTTACATATCTAAATGTTATTAATTGCTCTTTATATTTATAGTAACGTTCAACTTTCTGAAACGATTGAGTGAAAAGGGACATAGTTGTTTTTTTCCTTACACAAATATTCATTTTAACTTTTTTCATAAGCAATATTAGTCATTTTGCACATTCTTTCTTGTTTCTCCCTTGTTTCTGGTTTTCTTGCTAGAGGTATTCTCCATTTTTTTGTGCTGTATTTTTATTGATCACTATTAGTCAAGAGCACTTGGCCCTATTAGAATAATTCATTACTTGAATAGAGGTTTCATTTATTTATTATTTTTTTTAAAAAAAAGGAACCAACAATCGCTTACTTGAAATTTTTGCAGGATGGCAAACTTTTGGTTAACTTTGATAGTGTTGTCAACAATGTTGACAACTATATTGGCAGCAAAAGCATTGAAGGTCAACATGACGATACTTCACAGCGCTACAGCTAAAGGAGCTGGTAAAATACTCAAGACTGTATGTGGAATACATTATTAATAGAAAACAGAATTGCATGTTTAATAAGTAGTATTTCGTAATTTCAACAGTATGCCTTGATGGGACTCCACCCGCATATCATCTGGATAGAGGATATGGTAGCGGAATTCGCAGCTGGATCATCTACTTGGATGTTTGTTACATTTAATTCTCCTAATTTGTTCTCTATAAATGTTTATGTTGCGTTATTAACTTTTTTTAAGAAAAAAATATATATACTTTTAGGGTGGTGGTTGGTGTGATAGTGTCCGAAGTTGCAAATATCGTTCAAAAGAAGTCTTAGGTTCTTCTACGCAGATGCAATTGCATCCACAAGCTACATTTGCAGGCATTCTTCATAACGATCTCACAATTAATCCAGGTAACATTTGCTTTGTTTTTTTTATTCTTGTTGTGTGTAACATTTTAGTGGCTACTAATTGCAAACGTTTGAGTAATTGGTAGATTTTTACAATTGGAATAGAGTGCGGGTTAGATACTGTGATGGATCATCTTTCACTGGTGATGTTGAACATGTTGACCCTGTAAGTAGTATGACATATATCACTCGTATTGAAAAATTAATTTCACTGCTTTGCATAAAACTTTACTAATTTGAAATGCCAATCTACAATATGTTAGGAAACCAAAGTTTATTATAGAGGGGCAAGAATCTTCAAAGCCATTATGGATGATTTATTACAGAAAGGAATGCAGAATGCGGAAAATGTAAGATCCAATTGAATCCGTCACAAATTTTTCTCTTAGTTGGCTAAATCTCGAAAAACAAAATGCATCAGGCGATTCTATCTGGAAGTTCAGCAGGAGGATTGGCAACAATATTAAATTGCGACAAGTTCAAGTCACTCCTGCCAGAGAATGCCAGAGTTAAGTGTGTTGCAGATGCCGGCTTCTTCATAAACGTGTGAGCTCTTCTTGCTTTGCACTAAGCAAAAATTGTTCAAGAAATTAAATGATATATCGTATTTATTGATTTTTGTGTATGTGTATGCCACTGGAACTAAGTGTTTCATGAATAATGCAGGAACACTATCTCTGGTACTTTTGATATTCAAGAAATGTATAACAAAGTTGTTAATTTACATGTGAGTCCCATCATCTTTATTGTTTTAGTAAGTTGTAAATGCGTAACAAGTAGATGCAAGTTAGATTCTAAATTTTCTTTGCAGTACTCTCTCAGTTTATTTTTACTTGTCATTTTTGAATTTTGCATGCCCAAATCTATTTTTAAAATACTCGATAAATAAAAGTGAACGGAGGGAGTACTAATAATATTTTATTTCCTCTCCTTTTAGGGATCGGCTAAGAATTTGCCTCCATCTTGCAAGTCTGCAATGAAACCAAGTCTGGTAATTGTTACAAAAATTTTTTAGTACAAAAACCTTTTCTATATGCTATATAAATATTGCCCTCTAACATTCTAATTTTCCTTAATAAAATGGTGCAGTGTTTTTTCCCTCAGAATGTTGTTCCATATGTCCAGACTCCACTGTTTATTATCAATTCAGCTTATGACACCTGGCAGGTCAAGGATGCAAATACCAATTTCGTTCTTTTTAAACTCCGTCTCAAGTCAATTAGACAAACAAATTGAAACGGAGAGAGTATTTGTTTTTTCTTTAGTTTCCTTAAAATCCTTTTTTTTCCCCTTCTAATGATTTATAACTCCAGGTTGGTAACACGTTGGTTCCTCAATATCTTGATCCTCAACATGTCTGGGACAATTGCAAGAATCAATTAAGCAATTGCACATTTAGCCAACGTACAATTATTAAAGGTTGATAATTAATACATGTAACTCCCAATCACATACGTATAATATAATGGCTCTTTTTCTCCTCTAATTCTTTTTGTGTCAATTTTTTTTTTTAAATTATAGGTTTTGGTGTGGAGTTCTTGAAGACATTCTCGGGACTAGCCCCTTCTTCTACGAGGGGTTATTTCATAACCTCGTGTTATTCTCATGGTCAAATTATATGGGCGAGGTATTGGTTCAGTCGTACATCTCCACGATTACTTAATAAGGTAATTTCTTTTGTTTTATCCATATAGAGTTATATTGTACATGCAAATTATTTTTCCGAATTTTATCATAAGCCTAGGAGCTCTCACCTTTTCTCCCTTTGTTGAGTTAGTAACAGAGTTTTTTGTTGCGTTTATGTGTGTAGACAATTGGTGAAGCTGTTGCGGATTGGTTCTTTGACAAAGCAGTGGTTCAATATGTAGACCTATATCCTTCTGCTAAAGATTGCAAGAAATAAGTTATTGAACTTCATGAGATTAGATGTTCTCCCAAGTTATGTAAAATTGATCCAGCATTTAGTGAATTAAAAAAAGTATTACCAATATTTCAATTTATGTGACACTTTTCACTTTCTGAGAGTCAAACAATTTATGTTTGACCATAAATATAGCACAAAATCTTCAAGTTTTCTGAATTAAAATTTATATATTTGAAAACAACGTGAAAAGTAATGTACGTCACAATAATTGACAATTCAAAATATTTAAAAGATACTATATGAAGAAATTAAAGTCAAAGATAGACTTATTTGAATCTCAAATTCAAAAGATGTCACATAAATTGAGACGGGGAATATATTTTTCATTTCCATTTATCTTTTCAATAAATATTTTCTCATATTAATTAATGAGTTATGAGACTTCATCATTAATGTCTTTTTTTTAAAATGATTGGGGCAAATTAATAACTCATGAGGCTTTGCAGCTTCTAAAATCAATTTAAAGGTAAAAGTAAAACATTTTTGTACTATCAAAAGGAAGTGGTAAGCAAGAACCTTTTTTTCCCCTCCTAATTGGCTCCTCCATCCAGGAGCGGCACAATAAATACGATGGTCTAAATCTAATCTTGATAAGAGGCCTAAAATGTTTTAAATAAATTTACTTATATTTTTACATGAAAGAACGAAAAAGAATGTGTGACTTAAATATGAGTATGGAAAACAAAAAGAGAATTTGATTTTGCAAAGTACAATATTTGAATGAAAAAATTGAAGAAAGAAAAAAATGCTAAAAACATTCTTCCAACTGAAGCATGAGAACCTTAAAAACATCTAATTACTATATGTGAAGAAAAATAATCGAGCTAGAGTAGTTTGACTTGTAAGACATATGAACTGATTAAGTAGACATTTGACATTTGGACATGAATTTGGTGATATTTGAAAAGAATAGCATTTGAAGTTAACTTGAATTAAAAAGGAATTTGAAAATTGCAGTTGTGTTTAGACATCAAAAAATATATTCGTCTCATTTTATGTGGTAACGTTTTTTTTTTTTAGTTAAAAAAAAAATTTCTTCTTATTATAATTAGAAACGATTTAACTTTAAGAATTTCTCTTTTACTTTTAATAAATTGAATTAATTTACAACCACATAAATATCTAAATATTATTTTAAACTACAAGCTCCCAAAGTCATTATTTTTTTCATAAATGTCGTCTCAAGTCAAATAGTGCCTCGACCGACCAAACAAGGTGTAATTATGTACCTAATTTGAAATGGACCGATCCAAAAGTATAAATAAAAGTCAAAATAGAAAGGAAAAAGGCTTTATTGTGGAAAAGGAATTGGAAGATGGGTTGCTTGGATTGCTTCGATGGGGGCAGCAAAAGAGAGCAAAAGAGAGAAGAAGAACAATTAGCCTCGGAAGAAGCTCGTGCTAGAGCTGCCGAAGCCGCCCAAAAAAGGCAAATCTCTTTCTTTTCTTCCTTCTTTGCCCTATCTTATCAATTTGTTATAGTTGACCCCCATGTCATCGATTAACTTGAATTAGGATATTCCTGGTTTTTATTCCTTGTAAAAACAATTTCTCTTTTGATAACCGTGGTGTCCGAGCCAGCTTTCACGCACCTCCAGCAATAGATATCAGGTAACTCTGTCCACCAAAACTAGTATAGATGAAAAAAATCACCTAGTGTTTTTTGTCTCTGGTGGGATTCGAACCTGAGGCCTCAGGCTTTCAACTCACTTCATTGACCACTAGGCCACACCCTTGGGTGCCCTTGTGAATTTTAGAGGTGTGATTTTGTTCACAATTTGTATTTCTGCTTTAGGAGGAGAATGGCAAGGTTAACTAAAAGTGGATGATTTTCGTTCAAGAGGGATGGATTTTCAAATAAGTATGCTTCTTCACTTATATTTTTCACGTAGTAATTAATGGAAAAGAACTTCACCATTTTAAGAAAATAATTAAGTAATAAATGGAGGAAGAAGAACAAAAGAGAAGTGAAATAATGGTGGGTAAAGTAAGAGAATATTGAGTTTCTTTGGTTCTTTGAGGAGAGAGCGGAGAAGAATGTTTTTTTTTTTTCTCATCCACTTTAAGTAAATATGCATATAAAGAGGAAAATAACTTTCTCTATATATATAGTTTCAAAAGCATAAAAGATGATGGATGAGCCACTTCTTCCTCCTTTCTCATATTCCCAAACACCAGTACCGGTGAGGGCTGAGAGGAAGAAAATTTGAGCCTTTTCACCTATAAGTACAGCTCCTTACGCATATAATACAATTAACCTCTAAATCTGTACAATATTTTAGTTTAGTACAGTCTATCTGACTACTAACCTATGTTGGGTGTGGGATTATCCAAAAGTAGTGCATTTTTGGAGTATCCGACACTTGTGTGGCAATATTTTTGGGGAGTCCAAGCAACATAATTACTAACAATGTGAAGTTTATAGTTTACACAAAGAGATTGATATTTGTATATACTATAATCTCAAAAAATCGGAGTTCAAACACTTCATCGAAGCATGTATTGGGTCATGCATATAACATCAATTTCATCATTTTAGCGAAGCACGGCAAGCATGAGATGAGATGTACCTCCCAGGCAAGATATATTTAAATGGGACAAGGGAGGCATGTTCTCATCCTAAAAGTACAAGCATAGAATATCTCACTCTTGGTATCACTTGTTAAGTTGGTGAATTCATAACATTTCATTCATATTATGAAGCTTCTTCTCACATTGTCAGTTTACTACTACTGCATTACCAGATCTAAATACAATGTTTGTTTGGCCTGAATTATCCACTGTTGTTACAGGCAAGAAGAATATGAAAAATCTGCTGCAGGAAGAGCAGCACGTGCACAAATGGCAGCTGCTGCCAAGCAAGCAACGAATGTGAACCAAGGAGAACCAGTTCTTAAGGTACTGTCCTTGTTACTGATTATTGCTTGTCGCCGTTTTCTCTACTATATATTTGCTATTTCTAAACTGTATCTACTCCTCATATTAGTTAAAAACAGTACTCAAAGTATTGGTCCAAATCCTTTCTTTTGAGATTGATGCTTTACATGTTTAAATACTCAAATATATCTGAAAATAATACACTGAGCTTTTATCCGGTTAAACTTATTTGGATGCAGTGGCAGATGGGATGAGCTTTAGCTCTCTTTGGTTAGCTTCTTCCATTCATTGTAAGTATCATGACTAACCAAATATCTTCCATTCATTCTTATTTCTTACTCCCTTTGTTCCTTTTTATGTGGCACTCATTTTTTTCTTCAATTTGTTCTTAAAAGAATGACAACTTTCTATGTTTGGAAACAATTTAACTTTAAACTTCATCTTACTCTTAATGATGAACTTTGTTTTTTGGGGTCATCCTTTATATGCTTCAGAATAGTCCATCTTTAAATCAAACCAATCATAGCCTCCGAACCTTTTCTTCCGATGGAAGTTCCTTCATTCCAAGTTTTGGAGAAGACATCTTAGCTATCTCTTCCTCTCTTTTTCACAATAGATGACATGAAGTATTTGTCTTTGTATTAAACTACAACACCTTCAATGTATCTTCTTTTAATTCAATTCAAACCAAAACTCTGTTTCTGAAATACAGGAGACACCAAGACTTGTTTAACTTTACTGAACATCTCTCAAGCTGTTTTACGTTTGTTATATTCTCACAGTTGAAGAAAGAGAGCTTTTCCACGGGGTTTAGGGTTTGTTGTCATTAGAATTATTTGGAATGCTGCAGTACATTCTGGGACTGCTTATATTACTGCCTATAAATAAATTATGTCGCTATAAATGGTACATCAATTCATAAACTATTCAAATCAGCTTAAGTTTCCATACGAGAAAGAACTGAAATATGATTTCTGCCTGTTATGAAGCTCAACTGAAGATTGATCTTGCATTTGTCTGTGGTTAACATATGCTAAGTTGGTATCTGTGTCAATCTATTGATGGCAGAGCAGAAATTTCCTTCTGGCAATAAATGGGATTCAAACCCAAAAACATGCTTGACTGCTCCTTAGCAAATAGGATCACGTTGGTTGATGACTAAGATTTTCCCGAAGTGAACTCTCCTAAGTGTAGAAATACAATAATTTCAGGAAATAATGTCTCACGACCTTAGACTTCAACTAAGCACACTGTGCGGCACTTGACAACTCGCTTGCGATGCCAAGTCAGCCTTACTGCACTCAAATCGTTAAGGAAATACTAGATAAGAAAGACGAGAGTAAATCATCAATCACGGAATCATTCAGGGAATACTCAAATCTTAACTAGCTACAAAACGTGGCATAACTTATACAAGATTTAATATTTAAATAACTCAACCAAGCTGGCCCGTCCCTGCCATTGTTCTTTGACTTCTTTCCATTAGAAATAAATATTTTCTTTATTTAAAATGTGTTCCAGTTTGTGTACTATCTAGAGATTTTAATTTAGAATTCCTTCGCTTGGACTTCATATGCTAACCATATACTATTCAAAACCAGAATATTAAGGGATCATCTGGTAGAGTCCTTTAGAAAAAACAATGCATGCATTAGCTTTGTGTATAACTGTCCTCCACGCCAGAGAAGTATGGCTGGAGCTGGAGCAGAGATAATTTGGTCAGTTGGTTTGCTAAAGGAGTTGAGACTTGAGAGTGAACATTACCACACCAGTCAGACTTTGCTGTGACAGTAAAAGCAGCTCTGCAGATTGCATCCAATCCAATCTTTCATGAAAGAACCAAATATATAGAAATAGATTGTCATTTCATAAGAGAAAAGCTCAAAGATGGTTTGGTCAAGCCTGAGTTCATTGGGACAAAATCACAGTTAGCAGACTTGTTGACAAAGGAATTAGGGGTAGTGCAACATCAGTTTCTTTTGTCCAAGCCTGGAGTCTTGGATGTCTTCCGCTCCAGCTTGAGGGGGAGTATTGAAACTAGTTAAATGCACAGAATGTACAGCTGGATATGAGCTGTCTAAGTAGGAGAAGTTAGTGGTGGTTGCTTCACTGTTAAGTCGGTTAGAAGTTTGTTAGGAGTGGGACCACAAAGAGGCTTAACAGATTTGTCTATATATAGGACATTGTGTATTGGTTCTTGTAGATCATCATAATACAAAATATCTTCTCTACTTTCTTGTGTAATTCTCTCTGCTGTGGTGTGTTGCAAGAGCTCAGTTGAAGCTCCATTCTCCGTGTAGTTCGACAATTTTGACAAGGACCCCTTCAGTTACTGTTTGAGATGAAAAAACCTATGTGTGCTTATGCAAGTTCCTATAGGTGGTGATCAAGTTGCACATGAATTGCTCGACGTTTAGTTCAAGGAGAATCTTGGCAGCTTGCCCCTTCATTTTCCCGGATTTACTTACAACAGGGCAACGAAGGTACAAAAACAGAGAAAACATGCAAACTTCAATGACTCGCATGACAAAAAGAGCAATTCAAATGAGGAATCCTGGAAAACGCTGGAGTTGTCATTTACATTATGCTGAGAGCTTCTTGAATCTCGCAGCACAAATTTCAGGTTTGCCATCTTTATTATGTTGAGAAGGAAGTAACAAAGAAATACTGAAACCTCAAGCCTGACCAAATTGGATCCTGAGAACAATCTGAGGCCTACTCCAAATCTGAGCACGCCTTAACCTTCTGGTTTGCGGGTAAACCTTACAAAAATTAAGATGTCAGTCTCCTCTTTAAAAGTTCTTCATGTCGATGTATTATGTAGTGTGAAGAAGCTATATGTAAGGTTAGATATGAAGAACAACATTCCCCTCTTCCTTTCACCATTATTTGTTCAGAGTTTTTTGAATTTTTGATGTTTGTCACTGGATCACACTATTTCCATGTTGTCTTACCACTTTCTTGTCTAAACCATAGTGAAAATAAAAAAGGAAAAAGGTCCTGATGTACCCCTCAACTTTGTTTTTAGAGCTAATATATTTCTGGTTAAAAAAGTTGCTCACGTATATATACCCTCGTTGTCCAACAGATAGAACACATTTGCCCTTCTTTCTAATGGAATGGAACCGTAGACATATATAAGGTAACCAATTTGGAGTAGGCCTCTAAGTTACTATTCTCAAAAAAAAAATCTGAGTATTCCTCAGATTGTTCCCAGGATCTAATTTGGTCAGGCTTGAGGTTTCAATATTTCTCATTACTTCCTTCTCAGCGTAATAAAGATAGCAAACCTGAAATTTGTGCTGCGAGATTCAAGAAGCTCTCAGCATAATTTTAATGACAACTCCAGCGTTTTCCTCATTTGCATTGCTCTGTTTTCATGCGAGTCGTCGAACTTTGCATTCTTTCTATTTTTTTGTACCTTCATTGCCCTGTTGGAAGTAAATCCGGGAAAATCAAGGGGCAAGCTGCGAAGATTATTCTTGAACTAAACGTCGAGCAATCCATGTGCAACTTGATCACCACCTATAAGCACTGTAAATGTAGGTTTTTCATCTCAAACAGTAACTGAAGGGGTCAATTATATCACAATACCCCAAGGGGCAGGAATTACTTGATTGCACAATATAATACTTCCTTTATGGAGTACAAGAAAAGAAAATTATTGTATTAATTTTGTAGGAGTTCCATCTTCTTTTTTGTTTTAGTAAGGTATATATGCATAACAAGCTAGTAAGATATATGCAAGTTATATATATATTTCTCTTTCCTTTTGTTTTATCCATATAAAGTTTGAATGCAGTCACTTTTTTGTTTTTGAATATTATCATGTATCTATCATTCTTAATTTTAACTTATGAGTTAATTAATATCAGATTTTATTTTAACGTTTTATGTGTGTAGACAATTGTGGAAGTTGGTATTTTGACAGAGCAGGATTTCATCAACAGATAAAACCATATCCTTTTGCTAGTGAACTTCATGAAATTAAATGCTCTGTTGAGCTATGTAAATATTACTGATTGAGTGAATGGAAGAAAAAACTTCTGTTTGGATTCCAAATATTGTTATTTTTCTCTGACAATATTAATTACTCCACTACTCTTTCTGTTTGGTCATTGGCAGGAGCTAATTCTGTGATACATACATATAAGTATTGTTATTAATTACTCCACCACTCTTCTGTGACAATTACTAGGTAGGAGTGAATGGTCTTGTCGACCTTACTAGTAGTCGTAGGACTATTCGTGTATTTTCTTGTTCGTCTATTTCTATTACTATCTATTGTTTCATGCAGTTCGATTATAGTAGTATTCTGATGTAGTACTATTCTGCTACTATCTTGAGCTGGGGGTTTATCGGAAATAGTCTCTCTACCTCACCTTTGAGGTAGATAAACTCTAACCTTTCTGGACTTCACTTTGTGGGACTACACTGGGTATGTTGACTGTTGTTGTTGTTTGTCGGCTGGGGCTTTCCCCGGAAATATTATAGATGTCGAGAAAATAGCATAAGCTGAAAGAAGTTTGGCTACCACTTGAAGGAGCCTGCCGTTTCTATGTAGCTACTTGTTTACCTACGTCCTCAACACTTACCACACGATGTAGCAGGATCAAACGGGCTAAGTAACTCTGAAGGATACCCAGTAAATGTCATTGACAACCACTTAAATGGTGGAACAAGAGTAGTCCGGCTAAATAATTGCAATGAAATTTATTTAATTAATACTAAAATTTTTAAATTGAAACTGGATCTTGAATTCTGAGATATGAATTGAGTCTGAGATTAACTAAATCCACCAAAAAAAATCATGTTTACGTTTGAGTCTTAGATCAAAAGGGCAACTTTTTGAAAAAAAAAAATATCAAAACGCCACTAAATTTGGACAAAACGTTTGGGTATGGATGTTTTGTCTTGTGGTTTAGTTCAAAATTTAGTGACCATTTTTAATTCAAAAAGTTGTCTTTTTGGTCTCGGACTCGGTTGCGTTTCTCCCACACTTCTTAGCAAGATATTGTAAGCTTTGACATTAATGAATTGACAAATACTATCTTTTCATATTATTTGTCTTGGCAATACCAGATGGAATACCAGAATACGAGTGTCAAATTAAGTGGAATTATGATCAAGCTTATGGTAGGATATCTGATTATTATTCCGATCCCTCAATTACTGGACCATATATTTAATTTCTCCCTAGTAAGGTATAGTAATTTCACATATATGTATTATTGATTTATCAGAATAACTTTATCTTTGTAATTTCAGTCAATAATAATATTGATCACGATACAAATAAATGGAACACAATGAAAGCTTTATTAAACATTATAATTGATTCTCTTATTTATGGCTCATAATCTAATGATTCTTTTTTTTTTTTTTTTGATTAGTCGTATAAGGGTTTTCAAATTAGAGATTTATAATAGTCTTTAAAGAGACACTTCAGGAATACCTTAAAGTTTTTGAGACTACTTTCTTGTAAATGGTATTCGAATGGAAACTTTGGTAAACCAATCTGCATATTGATTCTTGCTACAATTATGAATTTTGATTCGCTTGGTATGTAGAAGTTCAGTCAAGGGCCTTCGAGATTTGGGTTGTGACTAGTGACACTGTGTATTAGTTTATTTCGCCCTTTGAAAATAAAGTTAGTTTTAATTACATGGGAGATTTCCGAAATTTCTATAAATTTTAGAGACTTGCTAGGATAGGTATGTATATCGCCCATCACACCGGCCCCTAGACTTCTATAATTTTGTCATCTTCATCATACATTTATCAATATAGAGATTTTAATTGAAACCATCAAAGATTGGTGGGGGGTTTGACATTGACCCCAGTCCCCAACCCATATATTTCATTTCAAAATATGGTACAAGAAGCTGAAGTTAATTAGAATTCAGATTCATAAACTTCTTTGTGTTAAAAATATATTACCTGATCAATGAAACTTTATTAAGTAATTCTTCTCTGTTTTATACATTTATCACTATTCATGTCGCACTAAGTAGACAAATAAACAGGTGAATTGTGTTATTCAGACTCTTTAAAAATATTATTACACAAATCCATTAACAATGCACTAGTTTTGAAGGACGAGACACCGACACAACGTGATTTACACATTTGATTTTCAAATTATTTGTCTTGACAAACATTACCAGCTGATTCTAGCTAATTCTCTATCAACTCATTCACTGTTAATCCTTTAGGAAACTATACGTACTAGCTAGTTACGTGAGAAGTGGGTCAATAGAGAAGTTATTTTTAGCATGCTTTGTCGAGTACTGGATCGAAATTATTTGCCAAGTTAAAACAAATTGAAGATAAAAAAAAGGTTGGATGCAGGTGGAGTTGGAATTTTTAGTTTATTAATTTTGAATCATAAAGTATTTTTGTTTATTGGGTTCATGATATATAACATACACACATCAAATTAATTTTTTAATATAAATATAGGGTTTGAGCCAAAGTTATTAAGTTCTGCCAAACCTTTGTCTAAGTACTCATTTAGCCATAGATATTGCAAGCACTTTCTGGAAATTTTTGGCAAGAGTTGTTTGGTCATAAAATTTGTCTAGGGTTTGAAAACGTTTTTGGCCAAAAAAAAAAACCCCAAAACTACCAAAAAAAGTAGTTTTTTGCCAAAATATAGTTGTTCAGTTCTTTTAAAATTTTATAACTTATCCTAAATTTATATATTTTATTAAAAAGGTTCATTTATTTATAAATCCAAGTAATTCTATCTATCCTTTCCCCTTATTAAACGTATAAATGTATGTTTATCAACAACAGATTGTGCATAGAATGTGGTAAGATTATGGGTGTGTTCAGTATGAAGGAAAATATTTTCCTATTTTCTCATGTTCGTTTGAATAAAAGATTTGAAAAATATTTTTCCTAGAAAAACAAGTTCCTTCAAACTAAGGAAAATGATTTTCTTAATCAAAGTAGGGAAAACAAGTTGCAATGTTCATATGACTCTCAAAATCCCACCCCCTCCCCCCTCCAAAAAAAAAAAAAAATTAATTTGTTTTTTTAAAAAAATTTCAAACTTTTTTCTTACCCCACCTGCCTACCCCTAACCCCCCACCCCTACCAGCCCCCCCTCCAAAAATTTTTTAATTTATTTTTAAAAAAATCAATTTTTTTTCTTACTCCCCCCCCCCCCAAAAAAAAAAGAAAAAAAAATTAAATTTTTTAATTTGTTTTTTAAAAAAATTTCTTACCCCCACCCCCTACTACCCAGACACCAAAAAAAAAAAATTAATTTTTTTTAAAAAATTGTTTTTTAAAAAAATTTAAATATTAGTTTTTTTTCTTACCCCACCCCCTTACCCTATTCGTTCTCATTGCTTTGTGTTAAATATATACAAATGCTTTTAGAAAATATTTTCCTACTTGCATAGCGAACACAATAAAATAAGTAAGAATCAATTTATTTTCCTAGAAAATGTTTTCTTGGAAAATATTTTTCATGGAAAATATTTTCCTCCATACCGAACACACCCTATGTGAAATTAAGAAAAACTAGTCACTAGCGACATTATGATTTATTTTTTTGCACCGATTGATCTTTGTAACTTATTGTATTGGTAATTGTGTTATTAATCATTTTTATTAAATATCGAGTTATAATTTTGGATAATATATTATCTAGTTCATTAAAAAAATTAGGATTCTGTCAAACTTATGGGCAATCATGTTTCATGTTTGTTTGTTTTTTTTTTTAAAAAAAAAAAGAAATATGTTTTCAAAAACTATGGTCAAACACATGTTAAAAGTTCAATCCAAACTCCAATCAAATCTGATTTCCCAAAAATATTTGAAAATCAATATCCAAACGCTAGCCAAAGGACTTGATGCTCCATGGTTGGATGGTTGAATTGGACTAAAAATTACGAACAATTAATGTGCCGTACAAATACATTTATTTTAAAGAGAGTAGAAGAAGAAGAAGAACATGAAAAAAGACAATAACAACAGTAAAATCTCATACACTCAATTTATCTTCAATATACTAGAGTTTGTTGAGCATAACAGTTACCAATTAATATGAACCAAAATTTTATTGGATGTTATTACGTACCCCAATAGAGCCGTAGTAATCAAACTTAGTGTTTCAAGGCATTATTTATAAGGTTAGTTTAATAAAACATACTGTAAGACAATAAAATTCGCGACCGAGAAAATAATAATCGGGATAGGAAAATATTGCAACAATCGTTTATTGATTTCAATATGTGAGTGTTACAATCTCTATGAATCCTCTGATTCGCCTTTCTAAATATAAATTCAAGGGCTTCGAGCTTAATCTTGAATTTGATGAACTTGAACTTGATTTGTGGATTTAATGAACTTGATCTTGACTTGTGAATTTGGATTCAAGGGCTGTTGAGCTTGATCTTGAATCTTCGTCTTGATCTTCAGTTGTTTATGAACTTGAATGCTTGAACTTGTAGAGAAATTTGTGGTGTTTGATCCACGAGCTCTCTCTTGCTTCTTGTTCGAATTGTTGGTCCTCTTTTCTGAATTATGAGACCCCTATTTATAGTTGTAGGAAGGAAAGAGTCATGGTGAAGATGAGCTTCTTTTGGCCAATCAGATTTAAGTGACGTGGCGCATTCTTATGGGCTTTTGATTTCACTAGGCTTGCTGCATCATTTTGACATGTGGCACGGTCCTATTAACTCCTTTACTTGACTTGGCATGCCACGTCATTTGACATGTGGCGCCAAATTGGGCCTCTAGAATAAGATGACATATTGGGCTTAACCAAGTGGGCTCATTATTTGTAGCCCAAATTAATGGACTAGCCCGATGAATTTTGGACTTTAATTAAATCCATATTTATTGGACTTAAATAATTAATCCAATTATATTAATCCACCATATTTATTTGGACTAATATATTTAAAATTCATATGATCACAAATGCCCTCACTTCGAGACTTGTCGGAGATATTTAATCTTTCGAAGACTAGGCTCGAAGTATTGACTTGACTTTTTTTCTTGTTTGCACGTCTTCAGGATACTCCTTTCCATTTCGGGAATGAAATTCTTCTACTCCATAACCAATCATTCTCCAATTAGAATTAGGATGTCTATATTCCTACAAACTTGAACTGTCCCAATTCCACTCCAATTAGGAGTATGCCACCTCCTTAAGGACTTGAAAACTTCTCCTAGTTTTATTTCAACAAGGAGACTATTAATATCTTGCTGCATCTATAAATAGATGGATGCTCTCTATTATTTTGATATTGCAGCATTGGGAGTTACTCAAAGGAGAACAATGCCGGGTAATATATTCTTCTCTTTTAATTTTCGTCACTTTTTTTCAGCCCAGCATGTTAGTGGTAGAAAATTCATATCTCATTGTAAAAATATCGAAATCCTGAACGGTTTAACATTCCAGAAACTAGACTTCGAGATCTACAACATATCCAAAATTCAGAATTAAACTCCTTCAATTTCGTTCTATACAATTTCTTGAAACTTAGGTTTAAATTCTGTCATGCTGAGAATTTCAGATCTGTATATCTTCACCAAAACTTGCATATCTTGATGTAGGAATGAAGAAATCACAAGCCGCTTGATTCTTCTGAAACTAGACATCCAGATCTATAATATATCCGAAATTCATAATTTAATACATTCGGTGTCTTTTCAGATGTTATCCCGAATTCAACTTTGGATTTTGGCGCACCGGCAGTTTCAAATTTGCGCGACGACACCAAAAAAATTGTTTATCAATGTGAGAGTACCGAAATCATGATCCGTTTAATTCTATAGATACCATAAACATGCAGCTATAACATATCCAAAATTTAGAATTTAACACCTTCTGGATCATTCTAGACAAATTTTTGAAGTTGACCCTAAATTCTGTCTCGCAGAGAATTTCAGATTTGCATTGTCTCACTAAATAATTTATATCATGATGTCGGACCATCACCATCAAAAAGGTGTTTTGATTGATGGAAACCAGAATTTAAGGGATTCATTCTCACCAAAACATCTTGTCTCAAACCTATCCGCGTTGGTGATGTATGGCTTCCGAGTTTGAAACGTCTTGACAGGTAACAATCTCTCTTCTTCTTGTGCCTTTTTTTGTGTTGTCTTTTCCTTTCTTCTTTTGCAGGATTGAAACAAATAGCATTCATGAAAGGTCAGCTTAAGGTGCGAGAGTTTAACTTCGCCTCCGTCACCTTGAGACCTGACAAGTTCGGCTTTAAGTATGGTCCCTTTCAACAGTCAGCTTAAGGTGCGAGAGTTTAACTTCGCCTCCGTCACCTTGAGACCTGACAAGTTCGGCTTCAAGTATGGTCCCTATGCAATGGTCAGCTTAAGGTGCGAGAGTTTAACTTCGCCTCCGTCACCTTGAGACCTGACAAGTTCGGCTTCAAGTATGGTCCCTTTCAAGTATGGTCCCTTTTACAATGGTCAGCTTAAGGTGCGAGAGTTTAACTTCGCCTCCGTCACCTTGAGACCTGACAAGTTCGGCTTCAAGTATGGTCCCTTTCAAGTATGGTCCCTATACAATGGTCAGCTTAAGGTGCGAGAGTTTAACTTCGCCTCCGTCACCTTGAGACCTGACAAGTTCGGCTTCAAGTATGGTCCCTTTCTAGTATGGTCCCTATGCAATGGTCAGCTTAAGGTGCGAGAGTTTAACTTCGCCTCCGTCACCTTTAGACCTGACAAGTTCGGCTTTAAGTATGGTCCCTTTCAAGTATGGTCCCTATGCAATGGTCAGCTTAAGGTGCGAGAGTTTAACTTCGCCTCCGTCACCTTGAGACCTGACAAGTTCGGCTTCAAGTATGGTCCCTTTCAAGTATGGTCCCTATACAATGGTCTTCCTTTCAAGTATGGTCCCTATGCAATGGTCAGCTTAAGGTGCGAGAGTTTAACTTCGCCTCCGTCACCTTGAGACCTGACAAGTTCGGCTTCAAGTATGGTCCCTTTCAAGTATGGTCCCTATACAATGGTCTTCCTTTCAAGTATGGTCCCTATGCAATGGTCAGCTTAAGGTGCGAGAGTTTAACTTCGCCTCCGTCACCTTGAGACCTGACAAGTTCGGCTTCAAGTATGGTCCCTTTCAAGTATGGTCCCTTTTACAATGGTCAGCTTAAGGTGCGAGAGTTTAACTTCGCCTCCGTCACCTTGAGACCTGACAAGTTCGGCTTCAAGTATGGTCCCTTTCAAGTATGGTCCCTTTTACAATGGTCAGCTTAAGGTGCGAGAGTTTAACTTCGCCTCCGTCACCTTGAGACCTGACAAGTTCGGCTTCAAGTATGGTCCCTTTCAAGTATGGTCCCTATACAATGGTCAGCTTAAGGTGCGAGAGTTTAACTTCGCCTCCGTCACCTTGAGACCTGACAAGTTCGGCTTCAAGTATGGTCCCTTTCAAGTATGGTCCCTTTTACAATGGTCAGCTTAAGGTGCGAGAGTTTAACTTCGCCTCCGTCACCTTGAGACCTGACAAGTTCGGCTTCAAGTATGGTCCCTTTCAAGTATGGTCCCTATACAATGGTCAGCTTAAGGTGCGAGAGTTTAACTTCGCCTCCGTTACCTTGAGACCTGACAAGTTCGGCTTCAAGTATGGTCCCTTTCAAGTATGGTCCCTATACAATAGTCAGCTTAAGGTGCGAGAGTTTAACTTCGCCTCCGTCACCTTGAAACCTGACAAGTTCGGCTTCAAGTATGGTCCCTTTCAAGTATGGTCCCTTTTACCGATGTTCCTACGCAATAGTCAGCTTAAGGTGCAAAGGGACAAATTTTGTCCACCTTAAGGCATGGAAGTTTAGAAGGCCTCAACTTGAAACTTGGAGGTTTTGATGGTTCCACCTTGCAAACTTGGCGAATTTGAAGACTTCAGCTTGCAGACTTGGTAGATTTGAGATTTCATCTTGCAGAATTGCTGAACTTTGACGACTTTAGTATGCAGATGTGGTGAACCTGAGACTTCAATGTTACTGACTTGGTGAATTTTGACTTCAACAAGCGTGCTTCAATTCGCAGGCTTGGAGGACTTACAACTTCAACTTGTAGTCTCGGAGAACTTGAGGGTCTCAAATCCTATTGCAGAAGCTTACCTTTTATGTGGAGCTCTGCCCTCATTGAGTCATTAACATTCTGTGTAAGCCCAAAGTTTAATCAGAATATTTGCAGACTTAACTTTCGTATGGTGGATCAAGCGGGAACATATATTTTTTGACACTCATGCAACTGAACTTAGAATGAAACTTCTAAGCGCCTACGTACCTCGGTGAAGAGGATCAAGTCACAACGTAGTTCTGGAATAGTGTATATTTTTTATTTTTATTTTTTTGGGTCCTAACTTTTGCCTAGGCCGCCTCTTTCGAGATTTTCAACCTAGCGGACATTTTTTTTTTTTTTTTTGAGAGCCGTACACAGTTTATACTCTTGCGGGCCAGGAGTGGACATGCAGTTTATGCTCGTGCTTTAAGGAGCGTCATCTTCCCTCAAGGATAGTACTTCTTCAAGAATTTGGCGTTAATAGGACCAATTTTCACGCCATCTGCATCGACAAGCTTGTAAGCGCCATTTGAATATGCCTCTTGTATGACATATGGTCCATCCCACTTAGAGGTGAATTTGCCCCCAGATTTATGAGAAGTGATAATGGGCCTCCTTACTGCTAGAACTTGATCTCCAACTTGGAAACACCTCAAGCGAACCTTTTTGTTGAAAGAACGAGATAGACGGGCTTGATAACATTCAAGATTTTGTTGAGCCTCCAGCCTCTTCTCATCAAGAGCTTCTAGCTCCGCAAGACGCAACTTAGCATTTTCTTCTTCGGTGAGACCTTCTTGAATAGCAAGTCTTAAAGAAGGAATTTGACGCTCAAGTGGCAGGACTGCTTCAACTCCAAAAGCAAGTGAGTATGGGGTTGCTTGCGTCGGTGTGCGGTGAGTCGTCCTATATGCCCATAAAGCTTCTTCCATTCGTTCATGCCAGTCTCGTTTAGATTTGGAGATAACTTTCTTCAACAGGTTACATAAAGTCTTATTGAATGCTTCGGCTAGACCATTGGCGGCAGCGTGGTACATAGAAGATTTACGCTGCTTGAAACCGAAGAGATCACAAATCTTGTTCATCAGCTTGTTATCAAATGGCTTGCCATTGTCAGTTATTATGTAATGGGGAATTCCAAAGCGGTAGATGATATTTACTCGTATAAAGTTTGCAACATTCTCCTTCTTCACTTCCTTGAGTGCAACAGCTTCGGCCCATTTTGAGAAGTAATCTGTCGCAGCCAAGATGTACAAGTGTCCACCAGAAGATTTTGGTAGTGGTCCAACAACATCCAATCCCCAAGCATTGAATGGCCAAGATGCGATAGTGGGGTGTAATATTTCAGGAGGTTGATGTATGAAATTTGCATGAAATTGACAGGCCTTGCATCTTCTAGCATAGTCCAAGCAATCTTTCACCATCGTTGGCCAATAATATCCCATCCTTTTTATGTGAAAGTGGAGCTTCGGTCCAGATTGATGAGATCCACAAACTCCCGAGTGTGCTTCCTGCAAAGCTTGAACTGCTTCTTCCTCTCCCAAACATCGCAAGAGTACTCCTTCGAATGACCTTCTATATAGCGTGTCCTTGTAGTAAAGGAAACGAGGTGCACGATGACGGATGTCAGTCTTTTTCCTTGGATCTTCAGGAAGTATTCCATAACACAAGTAGTCAATAATCGATTGTCGCCAATCTTCCTTTACGGCTTCAGACACAGCGACGAGATGCTCAAGTTTGTTTTCTGTACATTCTTCCTCATCCGGTGGTGGTACCACCCATTCTCGGCGGATAGTAACTCGTGTTTGATTTGGAAGAGTTAGTGTTGAAGCTAAAGCAGCCAATGCATCGGCCTGCTTATTTTCCTTTCTTGGCACGTGTTGGAGGGTAACTTCTCCAAGCCATCCTATCAACTTCTGAGCATAACTATGATATGGGCGTAACTCGGGCTTTTTGACTTCATAGTCGCCCAAGAGCTGCTTGATCACCAATTGGGAGTCACCAAAGACTTGCAATTGTAGTTGTTTCATGTCGACGGCCATTTCAAGTCCAAGTATCAACGCTTGGTATTCAGCGACATTGTTAGAGCAACATTGTGTCAAAGTAAAGGAGTATGGGATAACCTCTTCCTGCGGAGTGACAAACACTACGCCAGCACCAGCTCCACCACGGTGTGCCGCACCATCAAAGTACATCTTCCATGGAGGTCGAACTTCAATAACCATTGCATCCTCATCAGGAAGTTCATCAGTTAGCTCCCAATTATCTGGTATTGGGTGGTCTGCCAAAAAGTCTGCTAATGCTTGTCCCTTTACGGCCTTCTGAGGGATGTATATGATCTCAAACTGTTGAAACTGAAGGTACCACCTTGCAAGTCGATCACTGAGGACTGGTTTCGACATTACAAACTTGATGGGATTTGCTTTAGACACGAGATGAACAACATGAGCTTGAAAGTAGTGCTTCATCTTTTGGATTGAGAAGACCAACGCCAAACACAACTTTTCAATAGGTGAATAATTCAGCTCATTTGGCGTCATCATTCTGCTCAGGTAATAAAGAGAGTTCTCTTTACCTTCACTATTTTCTTGGGCCAATAATGCTCCAACTGACGTTTCTTGTGCAGCGATGTAGAGAATCAATGATTTTCCAGGTATAGGTGCGGCAAGAACTGGAGGCTTCATCAAGTAAGATTTGATATTTTCAAAGGCTTTACTACAAGCTTGGTCCCATTTGAAAGGGGCACCCTTCTTCATGAGATGGCTAAATGGTTGACATTTTCCCGCCAAATTTGAGATGAACCTCCTTAAATATGCTAGCTTCCCTTGAAGACTTTTTAATTCATGAATGTTTCGAGGCTCGGGCATCTTCAAAATTGCATCAACCTTGTGTTGATCAATTTCAATTCCTCGGTGTCGTACAATAAAGCCAAGAAACTTTCCGGAAGTAACTCCAAAGGCGCATTTCAACGGATTCATCCTAAGCTGATATCTTCGGAGCAACTCAAATACCATTCTTAAGTCTTTCAAGTGGTCGTTCTTCTTTCTTGACTTTACCACTAAATCATCCACATAACATTCAACATTTTTATGGAGTAGATCATCAAAAATGTTTTGCATAGCCCTTTGATAAGTGGCACCAGCGTTCTTCAAACCAAAAGGCATCACCTTGTAACAATAAATACCTTTAGGCGTACGAAATGCAGTGAGCTCTTCATCTTTTGGTGCCATACGAATTTGGTTATAGCCGGATGATCCATCCATGAAAGACATCGCCTCAAAACCAGTAGTAGCATCAATCATCAACTCTGGAATAGGGATTGGAAACTCATCCTTAGGACATGCGTTGTTGAGATCCCTAAAGTCGACACAAACTCGAATTTGGCCATTCTTCTTCCGTACTGGAACAATGCTTGATATCCATGTGGGGTACTTAACTTCACGAATAAAGCCTGCTCCAATGAGTTTGTTAACCTCATTTTCAATCAATGGAACCAAGTCGGGTCTGAAACGTCTTTGGGCCTGCTTAACAGGACGAGCTCCATTCTTGACTGCTAACTGATGAACTGCTACTTTTGGATCTAAGCCAGGCATCTCCTTATAACTCCAAGCGAAAACATCTCTATATTCTTTGAGTAAGTCCATGTAAGCGATTTCTTCATCCATTTCTAGAAAAGCGCTTAGGAAAGTTGGTCTTGGGTCTTCATCAGTGCCAAGATTAACTTCCTTTAGGGGATCTACTGTCGCCTTTACTCCTTCTTCAAGTTCTAACGAAGCATCTTCGGCATCTTCCTCTTCTTGAGGATCATTGTCATTGACAGATATATGGCAACACCAGAAAATATCTTCCAACTCTTCAACCTTTATTAGAGATGATGTATCGTACTCACTCTGGGTTGTAATATGATATGAAGAGCCTACACTCTCTTTGTCATCCTCATGTTCCTTGGTATAAACCATAGTATGAGTCTTTGCCTTTAACACCTCCTTGCACGAAATCACAAGCTCCGTCTGTCGCCTCATTCTAGAAGGAATCAAACTTTGAAAATCCTTATGGATTCTAGGTGAAGAGTGTGTCATAGTGCCTTGATAACTTCTCCGAGGTTTGTTACTTTTCTTTTTCTTCAGTGGACCCAACCTCTCAAACACAGAAGTTCTTGTGGTTGATTCTCCAAGTCGATCAAAGACAGAAGGCCTTTTGTTGGAAGTAGTAGACTCCTCTTCCACAGTGATGTAGTCGCTAGCCACCCTTCTAATAGAGATACGCACTGGCGGTGGTGGCATGTACCCTAAGCCTTCGCGTGCTTGCCTGGTAGTGGCTTCTGATGGGATTTTCCCCAAATTTGGTGGCTCATTAGGGTTATATCCAGCCTTTACAAATAACTTGTAAGCGTTTGGATCAAAACCCTCTTTCGTACGCTTTGAAGGGAGTGTCATATCTCGCGATGAATTTTGAGCTACAAATTCCCCAAGTGGCTTTGAGGGCAAATTTATTGCATCTATTCGCTTTAGCGGAAGAGTTAGCCCCCCTAGTACATTACCTTGGACATCGGATGAGTTTCGTACTCCTTTCCCCACTTTTGGTACATAGCGGAGCACAGGAGTTGCCTTCTTCTTTAAGTCCACGACATTCCTTTTATTCGAAGTGGTGGGAGGCTTTTTAATGACAACACTTTCAACAGAAACCTCGACCTTCTTAGTTGCAAGATCATCGCACTTGGTTGATGTGACATCATCCACCTTTTTCTCCTTCACGACATAATTCTTCAAGTAGAATTTTGCATCTGCAAAGTGTGATTCAGCTTCAGTGAATGGCTTATCATCAGCCACTATCTTTCTCTCCACTCTATTTTCAAGATACTTCAAGCATTGATAGTAGGATGATGAAATAATTTTGTTCTCGTGTACCCAAGGCCTACCAAGCAATATATTATATGAAGTCTTGGCATCGATCACATGCATCAATACATTTGATCGTAAATCGTCCATATTGATTTCTAACTTGATGGATCCTATGGCTCTCTGACCTCCTTGATTGAACCCTTGGATCATCAAATGGCTTTCAGTAAGTTCATCAGTTGTGATGCCCAGTTCCTTCAGTGTGCGAATAGGCAGGATGTTTACTCCAGACCCTTCATCTATCAGGATTCTATTTATCTTCTTCTCTAGAACATAACCTACCATATACAAGGGACGATTGTGTAGTGTTTCACCAAAAAGGAGATCATCGTCTGTAAATGTGATTTTTGTATTACATACATGTGCTTCTTGGTGAAGAGATTTAGTAGGATTTTCAGGAGAAGGAGGTTCCATTAATAGGCTTTCGCTCTTTACTTCTTCTTTGTCAGTATTGAAACAAGATGCCTCAATGTTGTCTTGAGTAGTCTTGGCGTAGAACCAACTTGGAAAGAATTCTTCCAAGGTCACAGGACACCGTGGTTTTTGGTGGTGATGCTCCACTACACTCGCCCTCTTTGGCAGCTCAACCAGCCTCTGTTTCCTCGATTTCTTCACCATTCTCCTTCTGGTTGGCTGCTTGGATGAGTCTTTTCGTAGACTCGTCATCTTGTTGCGTCTTCGCCGAGTCACCAAAGTCCAACCTTCATCATCACCTTCATCAATTAGAGACTTATCATGCTTTAATGGATCCTCATTACGCTCTTTGAAGTTGCATATTTGGACCGGATCAAGTGAGCCAAAAGTGATGGAGATTTGATGAGAACTGGCCTTCTCATCATCAAGCACGATCTTCTTCTCATTAGCCAGTTGCATGATTTTATCCTTGAAGACAAAACATTTCTCCAAAGGGTGACCCACAAGCCTGTGATACTTGCAATAGTTTGGGTCATCAATTTTTCCAGCTTCATCGGGCCGCTTTATTTCTGGTAGATCAATGAGCTTCAGCTCAAGAAGTTCATCAAAAATTTCGGAAACGTCAGAATCAAGGAATGGGTATTCTTTTTCTTGCATCTCCTTGAAAGTCAACTTTTGGTTTGGACGCGCTTGAGAAGTAGTCTTTACGCTTTGCTTCTTGCTCACCTTTGTGGTGAGCTTCACAGGAGACACGTTGACATTCATGGATTCTTTGTTGTCGCTTTTGGGGACAAACTTGGTCCATCTCCTGGGTTCCTGTTTGTCCTTTCCCTTTTGAGGGTCATGGATGGGTGCTACTCCTTTTCCGGCAGAAGACATGCTCAACTCCATGTCGTGAGCACGAGTAGCTAACTCTTCAAAGGATTTTGGCTTAATTCCTTGCAAAATATAGAGAAGCTCCCAGTGCATTCCTTGGATACACATCTCTATTGCGGAAGTTTCACTGAGCCTATCTTTACAATTTAGGCTAGCATTCCTCCATCGATTGATGAAGTCAATAACTGGCTCATCCTTTCTTTGACGAGTATTTGTGAGTTCTACCATGCTCACTGTACGCCTCGTGCTATAAAATCGATTTAGGAACTCACGGTCCAGTTGCTCCCAGCTATCAATTGAATTGGGTTCGAGGTCCGTATACCAATCAAAGGCATTTCCCTTTAGGGAGCGGACAAATTGCTTGACGAGATAATCACCATATGTTCCGGCATTGTTACATGTCTCAACAAAGTGGGCGACATGTTGCTTTGGATTTCCTTTGCCCTCAAATTGTTGAAATTTGGGGGGTTGATAGCCTGCAGGCATCTTGAAGCTATCAATCCTAGCAGTGTAAGGCTTGGCATACGTCAGGGAAGACTTGGTAGTAACATCGTACTTGTCCTTAAGGGTCCCTTCAATGAACTCCTTCAATAGATCAATTGGGATCATTCCGCCAGAAGCAACTGGCACCTCCTTAGTAGGCGGTGTCTGTTTGGTAGGAGGATCTATCTCTTGAACTTCTGGAGCCTTTCCAGGTGCATGGCTAGAATCTCCATCTATTAAGCCTTCCATTCGATCCATCAACTTATCAATCCGAGTGTCTTGAGTTTGCACATACTTGGTCAAACCTTCAATCGCTTTCGCCATATTCGCAAGTTGCTCCTCCATGGATGAGACATCAGTTACCATTGTTTGCATGATTATTGGAGACACCGGAGAGTAGCACGGATTGTCACATAAGTTGATCTCTGAAGTCCTTGGCTCGCGTGGAGTAAGTGGAGATGATATGTTGGTTGAATGACCATCGTTCTTTGTCCCAGAGTTTTTTGAACCAGAGAGATCAAGTAGAGCCAGAGTTTTCTTGATTTTCTCTGCCACACTGCTTCCTTCTTCTGAAGCACTTGTAGAGGACCTTGTTCTTTTTGGGGTTGAAGACCCAAAAACTGGAGTTGATGTCGTCGACACTCGATGTGTTTGTTGCTCCATCATGTTGGCCTTGCTCCTTGTGACAGCTCCAAAGCTTCCAAAAGTAACATCAAGGATGCTTTCTACCTCGACAGAGAACTTGGAATTAGCAGCCTTAGAGGTAGTGGATTGAGAGTTGACCTTCTTGGAAGTCATTTCGGTATTCTTGAACTTTTGAAGTTGGAAAGTTGAGATGAGAGGTAGAGATTGTCCCACTGGGCGTGCCAGAATTTGTAAGACAATAAAATTCGCGACCGAGAAAATAATAATCGGGATAGGAAAATATTGCAACAATCGTTTATTGATTTCAATATGTGAGTGTTACAATCTCTATGAATCCTCTGATTCGCCTTTCTAAATATAAATTCAAGGGCTTCGAGCTTAATCTTGAATTTGATGAACTTGAACTTGATTTGTGGATTTAATGAACTTGATCTTGACTTGTGAATTTGGATTCAAGGGCTGTTGAGCTTGATCTTGAATCTTCGTCTTGATCTTCAGTTGTTTATGAACTTGAATGCTTGAACTTGTAGAGAAATTTGTGGTGTTTGATCCACGAGCTCTCTCTTGCTTCTTGTTCGAATTGTTGGTCCTCTTTTCTGAATTATGAGACCCCTATTTATAGTTGTAGGAAGGAAAGAGTCATGGTGAAGATGAGCTTCTTTTGGCCAATCAGATTTAAGTGACGTGGCGCATTCTTATGGGCTTTTGATTTCACTAGGCTTGCTGCATCATTTTGACATGTGGCACGGTCCTATTAACTCCTTTACTTGACTTGGCATGCCACGTCATTTGACATGTGGCGCCAAATTGGGCCTCTAGAATAAGATGACATATTGGGCTTAACCAAGTGGGCTCATTATTTGTAGCCCAAATTAATGGACTAGCCCGATGAATTTTGGACTTTAATTAAATCCATATTTATTGGACTTAAATAATTAATCCAATTATATTAATCCACCATATTTATTTGGACTAATATATTTAAAATTCATATGATCACACATACCTCTAATTAAAATTTTCTTACAGGATGTACCAAGTCAACAAGGATCAAATAATATGAAACGGATGAAATGATGAAATACAACATTAAGGGGATATATCAAATCCAAGGATTATATAGTTATATCATTATTTGGCGCATTAATTAATCTGCACTTTGTTTTGCAAATAATTGCATGTATTACTTTCTATAGGCCTAAAATGCAGTGACATCGTCAGGGAAAAGATGTGAATATGACATTTGTTTTGACAACAATTCTAGAAGAATATAGTAAGCATACGGTGTTAATATTTAATATAGAGTTTTAAGTAATAGACACTATTCTTGTAAACAATCTTTACATCAACATGTCATCTTTACATATTACAGTAGGTAACATATATCTTACTTTTAAAATTTCAAATCTTACGTTTTATATAGATATTCTTTAGATGACCTGATGGTATAAAATTTTACTATACTAAGAGTGTACAGATGGTCGAGGTGGTCCAATACTTGGTACGTAATTCAGTTAATGCATGCACTATTCTATTTGAATGACCCTTTCCCAGTGGATGTGGTCACTAGTACCAAAATCTAGAACCACCGATCCCATGCACTGTTTTAATTGTATGTATGAAAATTATTGTTGTTGAGGACCACTTTTAATTTCATTTATTTCAATATATATGACCCTTGAAAATCTCATGTGTTTGGCTTAAAATAGGATCCAAGACAATCATAGTTTCCTAATGCCATGTATGATCTTCTTCTTCTTTTTTTTCTCATTTTAGTTTATCACATATATGTCCTCTTAAGGAGTTTATTTCTCCTAATTAATTAGCCAGTTTTTGTATATAGACGCAAATTGGGGGGAGAATAAGAATTATTGTAGGAGTAACTAATACTAATGTATCATCGATTTAATTTCTTCTACAGTTTCGTACTATTCCAAAAAAAAAAATTAATGAAGACATATTAGTGTCTAAACTCTTAGGTTGTTAATTAATTTAATAGATGTAGTGGTACTTTAGTGAAAATTTGTACATGGATCACTTGGTGCTTGTTTTTTATACACGTCCAATGTTATAAAAGAAGAGTACAATAACTCAAAGCCTATATAATAATAATTTATGGCATGAATATCAGTCATGTGATCCGCTTAGATCCTTATTGTTGAAGATTATCAATATACGTGTAAGGCTAACAAGGTCATGATTAGACATGTTTGGAAGAACGCAAACCAGTGATAATTTCTAGCAAATGGAGAATACAATCATGAAAAATCCTTTGATGTGCACTTATAGACATAAAGTTTCTTCTCCTAATAACAGACTTAAGTTGTGCTTCTTATGAACGATTTTAAGATCTTTATGTACTTTATTTTTCCACTATCAAAAAAAATTATTAAGTCGATCATATCACCGACCTATATATGTTAAGCTTCACTAAGTTAATCTACACTGACCTTGATTTTTAGGGAACACATTTTAGGAAGTGATGGATACCCCTCTTTTTTTATTATTGGCAAAACCAAAAATTTATATTCTTTCCTATTTTTTATGCTTTAGACAAGAAAGTGGTAAGACAACATGGAAATAGTGTCATCAAGCAACAAACATCAAAAATTCAAAATAGCTATGCACAAATAATGTTGAAAGGAAGAGGGTAAATGTTGTTCACACTACATAATCCATTGTCATGAAGAACTTTTAAAAGAGGAGACTTGAGTCACTGAGGTTGATTTTTGAAAAAAAAAAAAATCTACAATTTCTTTGTTTCGTACTTAACTTGAATTTTGTCTTTATATATCACATTTAACTTTGCAAAGGCCGATGGGCCAATATTTGATAATAAGCATTAAAATTTCACAATTTCAAACGTATAATGAATTCAATGGTGAAAACTTAAGTCTAGAAAATTTAAATTCTTGTGTCTACATCCTTACCTAAAACACTTCCATATATCACGTGTATTTATGAATTGTGGCTGGTAAGCATCAAAGTAACAAAATCTCACTTCTTTCCCATAATGTCTTTAACCAATATCATCTTTCCACCATATATATGAATGTGACCCTTCCACTTGAGAAATTAAAAGTCCTCTATGAATGTTATTACTAGCTAGAAAACAAGAACTTAGTTTCCTTAGATCTTATTATTTCTATTATTTCCTTAGTTTCACTTTACATGACACGCTTTCTTTTGTAGTTCGTTTGAGAAAAAAATATGTGTTTAAAATTTGAAAATAATTAACTTTACATTTTCTGTTTTATCCTTGATGAAAAATGCTTATAACTACATAAATATTATGACATGTTCACCTCCACGACTTTGAAAAGTTTTATAGCTAGATAAATATTACTTTCTTTATTTCTATTTGTTTGTCTGGTTTTGACTCGAGGTAGAGTTTAAGAAAGTAAAGAAGAATTTTGAATCTTTTGATCGTAAACTAAAGATAATGTATCAAAATGTCTTTTAATCTTGTGGTGTTAAACATGTCATGTGGAAAGTTATAATTGAAGAGTTTCCAAAAAAATGAAGAGACATTTTCCAAAAAAATGAAGAGACATTCTTTTTTAAACAGACTATAAAGCAAAGTAAAACAAACAAATTGAAACGGACGGAAATACTCCATTTAAGATTACAAATTTTAAAAAATCTTCATTTCTTTCTATATACACCAAGCTTATACATGCATGTCGTATGTTTGAATCTAGAGTTCATGTTACCTAAGCATGATTAACTAACATGTATTTTAATTTATTTAATCACTTAACCATGATAAATTACATTAATTTGGTGTATACACCAGGTGCGGGTAAGTTTTTACCCTATTGAACCCTATGTCACATAAATTGGAAGCTAAAGTAGGTAATATCTTTCGCATAGAAAATCAACATCAAAATGAAATCTTTTGTAACCTTCTCCCAAAACTATTGCCAACCATTGAAAATGAAAGCAACAATTCTTGTTCTTGATAAACTTGTACTTAAATAACGCCATTCCTTCCTATTTAAACCATCACGCAGTTTGGATCATAGTTAACCAAAAACACTCCTCACTCTTCCATCATCTCTAAACTCTCAACCACCACCACCCACCCCACACACATTTTTATTGTGAATCACCTTATTACTTGTTCAAATATCTTAATTGTAAATGGGGTTGAAAGGTAAGTATTTGAAGCAAAGAAAAGGACACAAGAAGTTATGTGAAGCAAAAAGTGATGAGCAAGAAAGCAGCAGCAACTCATCATCATTGTGGGTGGTGGTAGCTTATTCCTACATTATGAGAAAGGCTAAAGCATTTTATAAGTGGATTTGCAACAATGGCAATGAGGGGGTTGATCCTTACTTCTCTGTTCCTGTCCTTCCTCCAAATTAAGCTTAGCTCGATCGACTCTGTAATTTAACCTGTTATAACATGTTACCGTGATCTAATTAATAGTGTTAGAATTATCTAAATTGTTTTATATGTTAAAGTATTATTTAAGTATTGCTTATCTTTGTTGTGCTAATTAAAGTATGTACCTTGTCTAGATTCTTCTCGAAATTTGGAGATTAGTTCAGAATTGAGACATATTGGATTTATAGATTGATTTGGACATCTAGGTTACTGTTCAAAGCACTTGTTTTGGAAAATTGGGATAGATTCGTCATTGCGTGACAATTAAAATTGAAAGAGATGTATCACATCGAACGGTAATACAATCAAACCTCTGACAATATTGGTTGTCTCGATATCTTTTGACTATTATAGTAAAATGTTATTATAGAGCAAATATAAATAACATGAAAAATAGGTTCCATAATAAACATTCGGGTGTATTTGGTTAAAAAGACGTAACTACGTCGTATATACAGAGTTACAGACGTAGGACTACTGTGTGTACAGCTAAGTTTATCTTCCTCTCCTTTTTTTCCCCTTTTCTCTTTGGGTGTACTATCGAGATCCCACCACTAATTAGTTGTTTTTATCTCTACAATAGTACTTTACAATTAAGAGAAGAATTCATTTTCACGCAATAAAAGCTAACAGGTGAATCTGAAAATAAAACATTATTACCAAAACTTATAATGATAAACCAAAATTTCATTCTCCACGCACTATTGAAAATAATTGACATGGTCCATTCGAAAAGGCTTAAAATAACAAAACAATTGCAAGTTCAAATAACTCTTTAACCACCATACAATAATGACAAGACATAAAAATTCAGTCAATGATGATGGTAACGACAAAACTATTGAACTATTTCAAACTCAGCACCAATTGGGAGATGATCACTAGGATGATAATAATTTGGTAGACCACCTTGTACATCTGACGCTTCGGGCTCCGGAAGTTCGAGGTAGCTGACTGGTTTGATATCCCCAGAAGGAGAAAATAGTATGTAATCTAGAGTTCCAGTAAATCCAGGAGTGCAGTTTGTGAAGTGTGGTTCTCCTCTAGTACTTGCATATACACTGCACAATGGAATGGGCACATCATCTGAGCTCTCTGGCAAAGTTCCCACTACTGAGGAACCTGATATAAGGTACTGATATACCTGAAACAACAAGAACCAAAACCAACTTACTAAACATACCGATGAAATGTAAAGAACAAAGTGACAAAAATAAAACACCAAATTCAAGCAAAAAAGTTTAAAGTGGTTAGGAAAAATGATTTATAATCATACCTAAGTTATTGGAAACTAAGAGAAGGCAAATGTACTTTTTCAGGAAACGCAATGCTTCCAAATCACATTTGAAATTAAAAAAACAACAACATGGTAGTTCAGAAACTAAGAAATGTGAGAAACAAGACAAAAAAGAGAGAATTGAGAGAAACTTGGCATGACTATTCTCTTGAGCTATTGTGTGTCTTTGAGTATTGGAGGAAAATTAAAGATCACATAATTATGGAAAGAGTTAAACTAATTGACTTTTACTCGTCCTAATTGACATTTACACTATCCTTACTACTCTCCCACAAGTTGTTGTATACAAGTATGTACCAAGCTTACTATATATATTGTACTTGTTTTGGAACCAGCAAACGACTTGGTGAATATCCAATATGATCATTTGAATTCACGAACTGTGTGACAATGTCTCTTAATAGAATCTTTTGTCTAACATAATGACGATCAATTTCTATGTGTTTGGACACCTCATGAAAGAACTATCTCACACAAGTTCACCAATCTTTTCAAATTTCAATTATTTCAATAGTTGCTTGATCCATACGCTACGAGTTCACAGGTTTCCACTGTCATAGCTCAATCCTCTGCTTTAGCACTCAATCTTGCAACTATATTTTGCTTCTACATTTTCGAAGATGCAAGTTTCCTCCAACTAGAATGAAGTACAAGGAAAATGTTGCGAGAACAGATATTCAAGTGCATTATCACTACCACCAATTGATTTCACTTCTAGCACAAAGAACTTTTGGAATATGGAAACAACTCATAATATTTCATCAAGAAAATAGACATACACCTTGAATAATCGTCAAAGAAATTAACAAATACTGAAATCCAAAAATTGAACCTACTCAGAGTAAGGCCCAAACATCAGAGTAAACCAGAATGAGACTCTGCTCGACTACTAAGATATCAAAAAATTATAGATCGGCTGTGTACCCCAAGTTGACACAATAATTAACTAATAGTCTAATGTAGACAAGTTAGACAAACTGGGCTCCATATTCTAAAATTTGGGTAAGTTAGGATGTTCGATCGTCTATGAATTAGTTTGGACAGCCAGATAGTAGAAAAATTTTGCAATATGGATTCTCACATTGGTTGAGAGTGGGTTATTGTCTTGTCCCCTTATATGAGCTAGTTTTTGGAGTTGATTTTGGCCCGAGATCTATTTTTCTTAACATGGTATAAAAGGCAATCCATCTCTCCTATTGTGTTTCTTAATGTTGGGCTCCAATGGTGTGTTATCCACACTCCAATATGTCCAATTGTCCATGCCTGGCGTAAGAGGGGTGTTGAGAGTGTCCTAAATTGGTTGAACCATATTGGCTTCGGATAATCCTCACCTCATGAGTTAAATTTTGAGGTTGAGTTAAACTTAAAAGTACATTGTTCTCAATAGGAAAAATGACTACTTCTAGAAAGATGAGGAAATCAAATAAAATGAATGCAGCTTAGATAGAGTAAGTCGATGTTGATCGAGCTTGGCCCATAGCAATGCAAAAGGATCAAATGTTTCAAACGGAAAACAAGAGACTAACTGACCTGATCCCCAGGAACAGAGTTGAAATCACCAGCAACAACCACAGAAGGCGAGCAATCAAATTTGTCCGATACTAGAAACTTGAATTGAGCCAAGCGTGAAAGCAAGTATCTAGCTTGCGCAAGTTTTACATCGGCCAATTCTGGATCCCTGTAGTATCAATCGTATATGTCAACAGGTGTATAGAGTTAAATTAAATATCCAGTTTCCACACATCCAAGTAAACGTGCTGCAATACCAAAAGAATGGATAATAGGCATACCAGTAAATGTGAGTGTTGGCGACAATGATGAGATGACAAGGATCCTTCAGCCTGAAGGCAGCCATAATACCCACACAGTCACGTTTTAATCTAACGCAAGGATCATTTATATCTCCATGATCTGCTCGATTGTTTTTCAAATTGACATCTGAAATTGGAATGAGAAAGATCACAGTTACCAAGGTGATAGGATTATGAAGCTTAAAGCACCCATTACCACCAAGTTTGCGCATTGAGGAGCAAAGAAATCCATAACCCATCACGTCAAAACACTTTGTTCACCTCCGAGAGAGAGCATGTAAAAATCTCCCCCTTTTAAGTTTCAAATTTCAAGTCATTTAATTCTGAAAGAGCTGATTCTTTTTTACTATATTGGATCCAATATTGGTTCTTCATAAGTTCAGCGGCAACTCCAAAGATCACCATCCTATGCAATGACAGAATTTGGCCCCATTCCGGAAACCAAATCACACTCGGGCTTTCAGCATGGATGTTTCTTTTACCAAGGGCATCTTTCCTCACAAAACCTCAAGTCAAACTTAAATATGATTCGTCTGTCACATATTGGCTGCTGCTACCAAAACATACCTTAACAGCACAAGAGGTTTTAACTATTTCAACTGCAAATGCCAATCCAGGTTTCTGAAAACGATATGAAAGCCGCACTTATATTGCTCTGATAACAAGTTACACGATACAGTAGAGCTTGCTATGGTAGTTTCTGTTTAGTTGATACAGATTAGACTCCTACATTTAATTAGAGGCTGACAATGACGTCAACTTCCAAGCCCCAACGGCATTCAGCTATTCAGGAGTACCAGTTCCATAAATTGAAAACTTTGATTATAACTGTACAAGAATCTTTGGATCTTATCGCAACAAGGCAATTCAAATACTTTCCCCCTCTTCTATTATGAAGGCAGAGATTTACACATACATCAACTGTTTGAACGAAATTAGCTATAACAGCAGTACTAAACCAGCCCACATTCACCCCCAAAAGAAAAGAACGAAAAAAGATGGGAAGAAGACGGATAGCTTTAATTTTCAATTTCATTAGAATTACGGGACAGATTCTTTAGCAGTTTAATATGTAAAGACAAACAAGAGGTGGGCAAACGCATACCACCTTTTGACGCTATTTTTTTACTTTCAACTGCAGGTAAATTCGCCTCTTTATCCACAGGAGCATCATCATCTTGAATTGAGGGTACAAGATCATTGTAGTCTATCTTCTCTTCAATGACCAACTCTGCGCTATTAGAATAGCATAGATAAATTAGGTTTGTAGAAATATTTTATTCTGCCTGAAGAAGTTATAGAAACATATCCATCCATACCATAAGAACATCCGATATAGAACTCCCTCAGTGCTTAACTTAAGCTATTGGAGTGGTGGGGGTAAGGGAAATTGATGTGAAATAAAATGTAGTTATGTGCAGTATTACTCATCTCTGGCTCCTTTGAAGTTGCCAGGATATAACACCAAAGCTTTATCTAAGTGGATAACTAATCATAAAGCTAGAAAGCAGTGAATGATCATGTCATAGTATTTTAATGATCATGTCATAGTATTTTCAAACATAATGCATCGATAAGATGACAAGCAAGTCTCCTCAAATAATTTCATCGCTTTTTCTTTTAATTATTTACTTTATTAAAGAAAAGCATTTCTTTTAGTTATAGAGGTTAAGCAAAAAGAGAGGATTGATCACCTATCCTTCTTATAAAAGATCCCGCATCCATCACGCTTCTGCCCACTTCTTTGGACATAGATACTTGAATAGCCATAACTCTCTATATTTTTCTTATAGAAGCTATCATATTCATCCAATTCCTGGCACATAAAACAATTTTGATTAAGAAATAACCTAGAAAAACTTTGAAGTTTCTTTTTTTGGTTTCCCTTCTAGTGTCCGGAATCCACTTTAAGGCCCGATTACTATGGATTCACGTTAGCAAGTCCACTTTGTTTTTGTGTGTGTGTGTGTGTGTGTGTGTGTGTGTGTGTGTGTGTGTGTTTGGGGGGGGTGTAAAGCGCACTCCACCAAAGGCAACCCTATTCCATGACGCGAACCCGAGACCCTTGGTTAAGGATGGAGGAGTGCTTATCATTCCCCCACAACCTTTTGGGTTAGAAGATGTTATTAGATGGAAAATGGATGAACAGATTTTGCTCAATCTTAATTATCAAAAAGTCCAAACCTGTAAGCAAAGGAAATCGGTCTCGAGGCTCTTGAGAACTGTCAGGATTGCCTGTGAACGGGCTTTCCACCTGACACAAGAACATAACAAATGTTAATTCTGAAATTGCGAGTAAAAGGAAGAAGTTTAATACTTTGTCTCGACCGAAGCTTATTGAATCATGGTCAACATGGCTTCAAGTTGCAATGCTTTTAAAATAAACTTTACTCTAGATGCTCTTCGAATATTTTTTTTTTTTTTTTTTTTTTTTTTTGATTTGCACCGGGTGTCCGAGTCTCTTAGAGCCCCGACTAATCCCGGGGGTGCACAGGCCCTCGGCAAGGAGTTTCCCGCAAGTGCACCACGGTTAATTCAGGTTTTACCCAGTCCGATGGCCCTCAGAAATTGTTTGCACCCAGTGGGTTTCGAATATTAGAAGAGCAAACAAGTAAAATTGACTTAAAACAACTATGTGTCTTTCAATTAACACTAGCTTAGAGAATTACTGAAATTCAATTTAAGTCTCAAAGCGTTCCTTGGATAGTCTTGAAGGCAAGGAATATAATAATAAAGAAATGCAACATGAAACAATCATATTGGAGCTTCAGTAATTTTCATAAAGGAAGGTACTATAAAAAAGTCAATTTGGGTCCAATCAAACATGTCATCAATCACATTGGAGTTTCCAAGGGAGAAGAGAAACAATATCCAACAGACTGTGTATAGAAAATGCAAAAAGGAAAACTTGGATATAAATAACGTACTTGAGACAAGGCCCTGGGGAGCGTGGAAACAAAGCACTCTTTACATATGCCTACAATTAAAAAATCACAGAACCATGAAACGTTGGCAAACAGAAGCCATACAATCCAATAGATTAAATGACTTGAATCTGTTAGAAGGAAAACTAATACTGACTAGCATTCTGTGTCAAGGTATGAGATAATATCACTTGAATTGTGCTTTAGTCCGAAAAGACATATCAAAGGACATACCAAGGATGTTAGTACACTTGATTAATTAATAGCAAACGTATGCATCGATGAGGGTTTTCCCATAAAGATATGTATGCTCTACTTATTTTGATGGTTCAACCACACGCGAGCAGGGTTTAGGCCTAAACTTTTTTGCTAGGATTCTCTCTTCTGACTTTCATTTGTTTGTTTGTCCAAAATATGATATATTCACAAAGTTCATAAGAATAACTCACAAGAGTACTTTGGTTGATGAATAAATACTTTTTTGTTTGGTTTCAAAGTCAGGATAAACCTTTTACAGTGTATTAGCCATATAAGGATGCTTAATAGTCTAAGAAAGCAGAACTTAATTTCCATTACTGAAGAATTACTTGCATGCAAACTTATAAACACAATAAAATTAAATGAATCATTGAATTACTTCAAGAAATTTGAACATGTAAATCTGATTACCTGAGCCAAAATGTTATATGATACAAGACTGAACTTAAAACCTGCAACAAAAGACAAAAAAAGTACCAACAACTAAATACAGATGTATAACAAAAGCATCCAAACATGAATAAGAAAGTTAAAAATAATTTACTTACCATCTGATTTACTTACTGAAGTAATTTCACTCTTTTCAGCAGGAACAAATTTTGGAGACAAAGGTCCAGGTGTTGTGCTCATTTTGGTGAAACAAATTGTTCTGCACATAACATAAACCAAGAAAATGAAGCCAATCAAACATAAATGAGATAATACATAAGAACCCCGTAATATTGGCTCGGTTTACAACTTACACAAACTATGGGTGTTTGTACGAACCTCGTGAACTTCCTTTTTTCTGTATCTATTACCACCCTGGAGCATCAAGTGATATAAAGAATGGTGTCAACTCCCGTGCAGTGCATGGGAGCAGGAAAAAGGTGAAAAACAGCTTATACGTGGCTTTTTCTTCCAACAACTAATTGCCACATGGTCAGATGACCATCTGTTTTAAATGTGTACTTATTTACTTCTTCATTATTTGGGTTTTTTGGGGGTGTTTAAATGCTGATCCTACCGAAAAAAATTGTGTTGTGCCAAACATGTTACAAATCTAAAAAAGGCAGCCCAATGCATTAAGCACCCTGTGTTACATGACACAAATATCAGCTCAAACCCATGACCTATAGGTCACTAGGTCACACCTATAGCTACGCCAAGATTTTGGTTCAAGGTGCTAATAGATACGAAAAAAGGAAGTTCAGACAGGTAATATAAGCACCCTATAGTTTAGGTGTAACTTGCAAACAAAGCCGAGTTCAAGGGATTAAAAATTGTCAAATACTTTTGAGAAATGCAATAAGATTTTCTTTTTATTAGTAGGAAATGCAATAAGATTTATGATTTCGTGCTCCATAACAATATGAACCTGCTTTGGTTATTTCAGAACTCGTCCTACCATTTGTTTCTTTCTATTAGGGTACCAATGGTGGGTAGGGCTAAATTAGGCGTGTCAAAATGGGTCATACACAAAACCCTCCCCCCCCCCCCTTAAAGTTTAGTAGTGCCAAAATGGACCGTGTCAATTTGGATTAAAAATGCATCATATTCCAACCCGCCGAACCCAAACCCATTTTTTTCAATTGGTTATTGTTTTATATAAGTTTGCTTAATCAGCAAACAGAAAAGGTTTTCTCCTCTTTATAGAGAGAGAACTGCGAAAGTATGAGAAATATACTTAACAAACCAAACAAATAAAATTCAAGATTTCAAGTTAGTACATGGAGTTCCTGGACAGGTGGTCAGGAATGCTATACAGGAAGTACATTACAGAGCCACTAGGAGACCAACATTGGCTAGTTGTATGAAGAGCTTAAATTTTTATCCTTTAGCTGGTTTGGAGTAACTGGTAAAGTTGCTGCCATGTGACCAGGAGGTCACGGGTTCAAGCCTTGGAAACAGCCTCTGGCAGAAATGCAAGGTAAGGCTGCGTACAATACACCCTTGTGGTGGGGCCCTTCCCCGGACACCGCGCATAGCGGTAGCTTTAGTGCACCGGCTGCCCTTTTTTTTAGCTGGTTTGCAGTGATAGTATACGTGGTGTGTTTGTGTGCCGTTGAGGCAAGTTTGGGGCTTTAGTGCCGTTGAGGCAAGTTTGGGGCTTTACTTGTCAAAACTGCCTGTTTTTGCTTGAGCTGTACAATTTCACTTGGTAATACTCGGTTAGTTACAACAACAACATACCAGTGAGTTCCCACACGTGGGGAATACACGGTTAGTTAGTTAGTTAGTTACCACAAAAAAAAAATTCTATCTTTTTACAAAATTCTCTTATGGGTCAATTTGAGCTACACTTTGGATGGATTAAAATGAGCTGCACCTACTTTCTTCTCAAGGATGTGAATAATTAAAAGTACTAAAGAAAAAGATATAATTTTTGCTTTCCTTATCTTAACTCTTTTCATTTCCCCCCTAAGCAAATAAAATGAGCACTTTATCCCTTTTAGTAGAACCAATTTGTCATCTTGAATTATTCGTCTACCATAACTTTTGTACTTCCTCTTTTATCTTCAGAGCACATCTCTAACCTTTATACGATAAATAATGATATCATTTGACTAATCCATTCACATTAAAACTCCCTGAGCAGCTACATTTCCCGTTTGAAGGAACTGGGAAATTGGTCAATACTTTCAGTGGATTTATGCTCAACGATTTACGGAGCTGAACGCCTTTAACCAGGGATTCAATAAGCATATTCATTTTATCTCTTTCGTTTTGTGAAGGGGAAAATCTCAATGTCAACGCAAGGGGGGGAAATCCTTAATAGGTACTAGTTTTTTTTCGTCAGTGTGGCAAATCATCAAACAGGTAACAGGCAGTAATGTATTCAATCATTTTGGGCTATAATTACTTATCTTTAATTTCAATGGAAGTAGATATATGTAATAACAAGCGAGATAGATAGATTTATAGTGATTAAGGAGTGAATACCTGTGGGATGGAGAAGCTAAAGGAAAACGAGGAAGCAAAAAAAAGGAGCTTTTCAACATTGCTCAAGCTTTTCAAGCCTTCACATTTTTAGGAGTCGTTAAATGGTTTACTATTATGTTTCAGCCTTTTAGGTTTCAATGAAGCCCAAAAAACAGATCCATACAGCAAATCATTCAGAGCCCAAATCCAGAATTTGTGTTGGGCTTTTTTATGGCCCAATAATATGATTCTGCTATTTGGGCAAAGTGCATAAATGTCGTTTCTTTCTTTTCCTTTTTCTTTTTTCTTTTTCTTTATGTGAAAAACAAACATACATACGAACCTAATTATAACTCACTCCAATCTCCATGTATTCAGTTGCACTATAAGCCTCTTTTTCTTTAATTAGAAGTCTCATATTTAAATCTTAGATCATCTAAAAATAAAAGGGGGGTTATTTACGCTCCTACTAAGTTTTTCGATATGATTCGCACACACATTAAATACCGAATGCTTAAAAGAATCATTAGGCTTAGAAACTGAAAATCTATTTACTCGTCTCTTAGAGCTTACAAGCATGGGTGGCTGCAGTATAGTGGTGTCGGGATTATCTGATAAGTTTATGTAAAAAAGTTCATCAAAATTATGATAGATATGAATTCGTAAGTTTAAAAATAAAATGAATTTAATGTTAAAGACTGAATTCATAAAACTTAATTGAATCCGTTTTTGCTTACGAGAAAACTAATCAAACTACTTGAATATATCAATGGCTGACAATCAGTTATCTAATCCACAGAATGAACACAACAAGAAGTCGCATCAAATGAACATCACTTTTACATGGATCTCAATCTTATCAAATTTGTCAAATAATCAAATATATTCTATCATACATGATATACATGCTAGGAAAAAGATTAGGATAACTTAAAACTTGGAGTACTACTTTTTAGTTTATATAATTGTAATCATGCATGAAAGTGATCACTGAAATGAAATTCTATAGCTTTTAGAAATTATATATCATATCTATAGCATCTTGTCCTCTATACCTCAGCCAAAAAGAAATCAAAAAAATAAATTAATAAGCAAAATAGATATTATGGAATAAAATTGAATAAAGATCTTTCGAGAAATATAAGTATACCTATCTACTACTATTACTTGATAATATTGCCAACATGTGGATCGAAATCGTTTAACTTATGTAATAAAAAATATCAAGTAAATAAATAAGATATCTTGAAAGTGAAAGCATAATTATAGTGCCATAATGCTCATCAACCAAACAATTTGATTGACTCTATGAAGTTGCGTAATCTATGTAATTGATAGTGAAATCAATCTCACCATAAGAATAGACAATGACATTATTGGCTCTAGCTAACTGGGAAAATTGTTTTCAACCAAGAAACTAAGAGGTGTTGTGACCAGTTAACTACTTATGGTCCACTTATCCAAGGTTGCTTTCTTGATTGCTAGTATTAGGTAGTAGCATTTTCCATCCAATTTTCTATGACTCAGCTCGATTAACACTATCATAAATCATTATTTTAGTTTATCTTTTGGTAGTGACGTAAAAGAAATTACACCCAAAATTATTAGCAATTTCAATGTATTGACAAGAAGGCATTGCTCGTATGGTAAACACCCTTCATCTTCAACCCAAAAGTTGTAGTTCGACTCACCAAGAAAGTAAAAAGGCAGAAGCTCGGAGAAATAAATTAATCAGTGCATTTTTTGAGTTCCACATTTGTTGATTTAGGGTATTTGGTCTCGTTAGCAATTTTAGACTTTCGTTGGAGTTCTTTTTCTCCTCCTTACTTCTTCTCTACGTGTTGTAGAAAATTATAGATTCATTGGTCTTTGTGGTTAGAATTAGGCGGGTAATATATCATTGAGCTTATATTGTCTATTTTTTAATGATTTGGATTGATTAATTGGTTGAAGAAAACTACGGCGGGTAATATATCATTGAGCTTATATTGTCTATTTTTTAATGATTTGGATTGATTAATTGGTTGAAGAAAACTACTTAATAAAGAACATCATTATTGAATTTGTTGAGCTTGAGAAAAAACTTGTTGAAAAAGATAAAAGTGGATGTATTGATTTCTTAAGTTTTACGTTGGATCTAACCTTGAAATTGTTGGGATTGATACTAGAAGGTTGAATATCAAATTAGGAGTCGTTTTTTATTTTGTAGCAAAAGTGTGTGGGTGAATTTTTTATGGAACAACGTATGGTTTGTAGTCAATCTAGTGATTTGTTCGGATTTGTGGTCATAATTCTGGCTATCCGTTAGGAATTGTGTCAAATCCTGGTGATATATGACAAAAGTAAGCTATCAATTTGAAGTTTTCTTGAATTTGTGGTCAAAACTCTAACGATTTATCAGGATTTGACTAGAAATTTTGGGGGTTAATGTGATTAGACAAGTTTTGTCCGTAAGTTTGAAATCTTAACAATTCTTCAGGATTTTGTTATAAATTCTGTCAACGAATCTATTTTTGCAATTTTTTTTCTTAACGAGGTCAAAATTTATATGGTGCCACTGAAATATCTTACTTTTGCAAATCCCTCCACACTTGAGTTTACTTTTGGGATTGAGTTATTCTCAAGGTCCATTTTCTTGTCATGGTAGCGAGTACGATATATCCAAAATTCATTTTTAATCTAGTGTTAAGCCCCTATCTGTAAAGAATAGATCATGGGCCTAACTCAACCCCAAAAGCTAGCTCATGAGTGGATGATTGCCCCAGTCTATATAAGTAGACCCATTACCCATCCCTTTTCCGATGTGGGAATCTAAACACTCCCCCGCAAGCCCAGGCCTCGTTAACTGGAGCATGGACAATATAATATGGGGCCCAACATTAGTGAAACAAAGAATTGGGATGGGTCTGGCTCTAATACTATGATAAAATAATGCAGAAAAAAGGTTACTTGTATTCATCGACTGAATCCCTATATATACAGCAGTACCACTGGACCGTTTCCTAGTAGGATACAGATACAATATATTCGCTAATAGTTACCTATCAAAAATATAAAATATACTTTCCATCTATTCTATTTTACAGACGTTCACAATACTCCTCCTCAAGTTGGAGCATGCAGATGACAAATGCCCAACTTGCTAAGAAGAAAAGAGAACTGAGGATGTCCGATCCCAATGCTTTGGTGAATACATCAGCTAGTTGAACGCATGTGCCTACATAACTTGTAGCAATATTTTTCACCATAAGTTGCTCGTGAATATAGTAACAATCAATTTCAATATGCTTGGTGCGTTCATGAAAAACTAGGCTAACTGCAATATATAAAGCAGCTTGATTGTCGCAATATAAACGCATTGGTTGCTGATGAAAAACTTTTGATGATTCCAAGAAAGACTTGAGCCAAACTAGCGCAGCTATGGTGGTTGCCATAGACCTATACTCGACCTCTGCAAAAGAATGTGAGACGGTAGGTTGCTTCTTTGTTTTCCAAGAAATCGGTGAATTTCCCAACAAAACAAAGTATCCTGTTAAAGAACGATGGATCAAGGGGCAGCTAGCCCAATCAGAGTCATAGAAGGCATGCAGCTGCAAGTTACTATTAGCTGAAAGGAAAAGTCTTTGGCCCGGGCTACTCTTCAAATATTTCAGAACTCATAAGGCAGCATCGTAATGCTCAACCCTTGGAGCTTGAAGGAATTGTGACAAGATATGAGTTGAATAACAAATCTCCGGTCTAGTAATTGTGAGATAAATAAGGTGCCCCACCAAGCGACGATAGTTGCTAGGATTATTGCACAACTCACTTGTAGCAAGGACAAGACGATAGTTTTGAATCATCGCAGTAGGGGTGGTTTAGCGCCCAAGAGTCCTGCTTCAGATAAAATGTACAAAGTATATTTTCGTTGACACAAGAAGAGACCCTTCTCATTATGAGCAAACTCGACGCCAAGAAAATATTTTAAGGCCTCGAGATCTTTGAGACGAAAACAGTGTGGCAAGTAATCCTTAAATTTAGAACACACCTCTAAATTATTTCCAGCAACTAGCAAATCATCGACGTACATAAGAACGTCAAGGAAAGTCTCACCCTTTTTGAAGGTGAATAGAGTGTGATCTGCGTAGGACTGAACAAAGTCATATTTGCGAAGAGCAGTCGATAATTTGCAAACCAATTGCAAGGAGACTGTCAAAGTCCATATAAGGATTTACGCAACTTGCAAATCACATTTGGCTGAGAAAAAACAAAACTTGGAGGAAGCTTCATATAGGCGTCTTCATGTAAATCACCATGTAAAAAGGCATCAATTATGTCAAGTTGATGTATGTCCCGGTTCCTTGAGACAACCACGGCAAGAAAGGTGAAAACATACACCATTTTAGCTATGGGGACAAAAGTTTCAGTGAAATCGATGCCCTCTTCTTATTCATTACCCTGAATTACCAAGCGAGCTTTGTAGCGTTCTATTGTCCCATCTGAATGATATTTAATCTTATAGACCCATTTACAACGAATAAGCTTTTTTCCATGAGGAAGAGGCACAAGAGACCACGTTCTATTTTCTTCTAATGTATCTATCTCTTTTTGCATAGCTTCTCGCCAATGAGGGTCTTCGGTTGCTTCCTGGAAAGAGCGGGGCTCATTCCTCGAGTTGATAGCTGCCAAAAAATGTCTATGCGCAGTAGAAAAACTAGCACAAGTGACAAAATTAGCTAGAGGATAAGAAGTACCTAAGGAAATTGTTTGGCGAGATGGCAGCGAGATGGGGTGTGTTGATTGAACCGAGGTGCAAATATAATTCTGTAAGTGTGAAGGAGAGCGTTTTTCCCTATGACCATGGGCTAAAACCCTGACTTCCAGAGGAGGAACCTCTATGGGTTGAGATGTACTCCCCCTGTCTGTAATATTAGCATGAGAGCTCTTATTCATGCTGTCCCTAATTACTTCTTGTCTGACCCTTAGATACTCCAGGGAAGTGTCATAAAATGTTAAAGGGTCATCCTCAATTAAGTTCGGCATAGTAGCCGAGGATATCTCATTGCCAAACGGAAATATATATATGTTCATGAAAAATGACATCACGAGCCACAAACATTTCTTTACTTTCTAAGACATAAACACGCCATCCTTTTTGCCCATGAGGATAACCAAGAAAAACACATTTTCGACTCCTTGTATCAAATTGATCTTTGACCCTAGGCTTAGAATGTGCATTGCAAAGACAACCAAAAACTCGAATGTAAGCAAACAGAGGGAGGTTTATTAAACAAAAGTTCATATGACGTCTTTCCATGTAGTAGAGTGGTGGGAGTGTGATTAATTAAGAAAACTGCAGTTAAAACACATTCCCCCCAAAATTCAATAGTCAAATTTACTTGAAATCGCAATGCTCTAGCTACTTCAAGAATGTGTCTGTGTTTCCTTTTGACGCGTCCATTTTGTTGGGACTCTTAACACTATCTTACATTGTTTATGCTCCAAATGTCCAGTCTTGCACGCATGAGGAGTTGTTGAGGCCCATATCAACGGGATTAGACAAGTGGTCTTCTTATATATTCTTAAACAATCCTCACATCTTGAACTAATTTTTGAAATTGAGTTAAACTTAAGGTCTATTATCTTATCATATTTTAGTATTTTACTCTGGAGAAAGATATCCCTATTAGTATACATGTTGGGCAAGGGATTAAAAGTTAATTCCTAATTAGGTTACTCGGCATGTAATCTAAATTGGCTCATTATTTTAGTGGAGTTGATTAAATTTTAGGAAATTTTTTCAAATATATAGCTTGAACACAACATATTGCACCAATGTAGTTACATTTTTAGTTCACACACTACTTGATATAGATAATGTATCAACATCTAAAAAGTCACGTAAAATGTTGAATAAAGGTGTATAAATCATGGCAATTTTCCAGATCTAATAGGATAAAAGCTACTACAGTATAAAAATCACTAAATCATTGGAGCCAGCCCAGTCATTTATTTTATGTCACATACTAGACAAAACCTTTCTTTTCATTGAATTGAACAAATGTAATTTATCTAAGTGCAAATATGGGAATTGGGACTTCTCTAGTACCCATGAAAAGAATCTAAGCTAGAATCTTTATGCACACATAAAGTATGATATATATTTAATTAACTCAAGATCAAAGGTCACTTTCATGATAAGAACCAAAGACATGATATTTTATTAAATCATGATAAAAGGGTCACTATATATATGATAAGAACCCTTCACTAGAACATGACTTATTTTTCCTGAGAGTTGTCATGCACATGGATCTCTAATATTGTGAAATTGCTAACCAATGAAAAGCACCACTAATATAAAAGTTAGTGTAATTGTCGGCCCACCAAATGGATTACACAGTAAGTTTTAGTTTACTTGGCCCCTATATATAAAAATAAATATTTTATTTTACTTATTTATTTTAGCAAATTAAGAAAATTTTACTACTTGTTCATATACTAATTTTAGTATTAAATAACTAACATAAAGTTATAATAGTAGTTAAATTTAGAGTTTAAAAATATCATTTAATAAGATTAGTTTAGTAAAATATACACCTAATTAAAACTTTCTTAAGAAGTGTGTCATGTCAACAACAGGGTTCTAAGTGATATATAAAATGGAGGGAGTATTATAGTACTCTCCTTTTACTTATCCAAATTGAACACCTAAAATGTGGACATCTATTTTTTTTTTGGTAAAGTAGACAAGAGAGTACTAAAACTTTTAGAAGATTGAGATGATGGCTTACTTCATTTAAAAGGCTACGTATTGCACTTAATTTGTAAAACTATAGATAATTTTCTCCAAATTAGAATATTACTAAAGCAAAACCACGTACACATGCAGCCCAAAATGAGTAAACTTTCCAGTTAGAGGCTCGGACAATTATTTGAACGAAATTAATTATCATGTGATAACCAATGAAATTTGATCAAACACATAATCAGGGAGAGGTGTGATGCTAAGGTTAGAATCTCTTTACTCTTAATTAGAAGTATGAATTAAATTTCTGGAATTTTTTGGGCACATCAAATCCCCTTGATATAGGCTTGCTAATACTTATCCAAATTAGTAATTAGATTAATAAGCTTTGAATATCAAATGCATGGTTGAACTGAAGAAAATTCCTCCATATTCATGAATGTTCTATGCATTTTTTTAAGTCAGAAAAAAAATAAATTAAAGATCAATTACATCAAGATTTACTGTTGAATTACGGACCACTTTTATACTAGCAATTACACAACCGACACTCCATAACTGGGACCAAAATAAAAAATTGAGTCTTTACTCCCTCGTGCTTGTCATGATATTCAATGTACACTTGAATTAAGCTTTGTTTCAATTAAACGCCTTAACTCCTAATAAAATATTCCAATTGCGTACACACTTTTAATTCATAGCTTGAAAAAAAAAATTGCACATATTTTGATTCGTCTATTAGATAGTTAAATTAACCATATAAAATATATCATATTCAGTAGTTATATGGCATGAATCTCAAGTAAAAGATACCTGAAGTTTTAAGCCTTATTGGCGCGAATACGTATAATTATATTTAAGTTTAAAATTTAAACCGAAAATATTTAAATGGAACACTTTATTAAGAGTTGAGATGTTCAATTGAGAACTAATAATTAGTTTAAATATCTAAATAAAATATCCTGAAAATTAAATTTAAAGAATTGGCCATGTATTAAGCCAAAGATCATCCTCCAGGAGTAGCTATATATGCATAAGAGTATTTCAACATGACTTGCTATACTAAGCTGATGGGGTGACAATTGGGCAGGTTAGGTCAAATTTAGGTGGATCAAAATGGATCAAGATAACAATTAGATCACAACGAGTCAAGATAACAAACGGATTAGTAAGCTTTTTTTTTTTTTTTTTACTGTACCCAAAATCTGACTTCTCTTGTAACAAGAGAACAAAACTGAACCTTATATGCACGAACACACATGAATATTTGTGCATGTGCTTTTCAATTTTCTTCATGTAATTCCTACATGAATTATATCAACAAATGAACTAGCATTTTATTCTGGTTTAGCCACCTCAAATATTTGTAATATGCATAAGAATATTTCGTACGTCGTGCGTATATACTGTACTTTTTTGTCTATTTTTATTTGGGGTGGCCGACGTGAAGAAAATTCATCTTTGTGGGTAAGCTATTGAATAATATACTTACCACCCCTTTGACGAATACAATATTAATTTGACTCATTTTTATAAAAAGTAACAAATAAAACGATAATTTTATTATATTACCTTTTGAGTTTTTGATATATAAATTCAATGTTTTGGAAAATGGATTGAGAAATGAATATAGTTAATAATAAGGATAGATTAAAAATTAAGTGATAAATTATTTGTGTTAAAATTGAACAAATAAAAATAAATATTTATTTAGTATAATGAATAAATAAAAATTAGAAGGAGAAAACTATTTAAGTTCTATTTTTTGTGTGTAACAAAAACCTGACATCTCATTGGTAATGAAGTGAATCAAATTTAGTTGAATACCGTGCATCCAAATATAATTCCACAAAATGAAGGGACAAATTTAGTTTTACATGTATGAATTTACTTGAATTCAATAGCTTCAACTCAAACTCTGTATTTATATTAATTAAAAAATTTACCAAATATATAAAAGTATTCAGTTATGAACTTAATTACTATTATATATCAATTTAGGTATTTTTAGGAAGCCAGTAGATTTTAAATCTCGTATTCACTTCTCACCCATGCACACACATGGGAATATATATAGTGCATGATTTTTTATTTATTTTTATTTTATATAAGTAATTGTCATTTTTTTTCTGGTAGCTGTCACTAGTAGCTATATTGATGCATCAACTAATTAAATCCCTACATGCACATGGACTTATTATTCGTAGATAGTTCCTCTTTTGGATTCATATCAATGCACCACTCATTGCTATATTGAGTAGTGGAATTACACGTGCCCCACTAAAATGAACTTACCTATAATAACAAACAATTTATTTGAGCCAAAAGTTCCGTAAAGTATAATGATTTTGATTCTTAATTGAGAATAAAATCATTTTCCCCATTTTAGATCTCATTTTGTTTAAAATATGCAAAGTCAAAATATTCACATGATGAAAGTTACTTTAATTTCTAACATAAAATTTATGAAGTAACAAACCACTGATGTAGGTGAGGGACGCCAGAAATATGACTTTTTGGTCATTTATATTTTCTGAGATGAGAATTCATGCATAATTTACTTATTTTAACATGATAAAAATAGTTTTGTCACTTAACTATTATAATAAGCAAAATCAAGTGATATTTTATGAAATATAACGTAATATTTCCTTCAATTCAAAATAATAGATGTTTCAATCTTTAGAAATTGGTATAAAATAGTTAATATATCATAAAATTAAGTTGTTGTTTTTCAAATTTGTCGTTGACATATTCTTATTATTCAATGTACAGATTTAATAATAATTATGTCAACCTAGCTAAAAAGAAAGTTAATACTTATTGTTTCTTATTCTTTTAATATCTCTTTTTTACATTGTTTTTGTCTTGAGCTAGGGGTCTATGGGAAACAACCTCTCTATCTCACCTCTGAGGTAGTGGTATAAACTACGTCCACTTACCCTCCACAGACCTCACTTTATGGAAATATAATGGGTATGTTATTGTTGTTGCAACCTAAAAAGAAATTATAACTAAGGGTATTTTAGTTGAAATCCTCTTAATTTTTAGGAGTAAGTGAATTCCTTAAGCCATGTATACAAGCCATGTACACCATGTAGTTTATTATTCTATAAAATAAACTACATTGGTCTACATACCTGAAATTAATCAATTTTTCTTTTCGTAAAGCGGGAGTCTGAACATAGCATCCAGGTGTTACTAATTTTGTATGCATGAAAATCCATAGTATGTGACCTAGTATATTTTATTACTTAACATATTCTTTAAATATATATATATATATATATGTATATATGACAATCTGACATCCTGCATAGAATGAAGAGAACCCAAACTTGAACATATGCAAAGATTCATGAATGGTAAATGCATCAACAAAAGCCAGAGCTTTACATGAATTGATCCACTTTTTGGTCTGGCAGTTGTCACTATATATTCGGATTAAATATTTATATAATTAGATCATGTATAAGGTAATTGTTACAGAAAATTTTTAAAGATAAGTATTGAGTAATTTATAATTTGATCAAAAGGGTAGGAACATACTATAACTGATTAAAAATATACTCATCATCATACCCAGTGTAATTCCACCAGGTGGGGTCTGGGGAGGGTAATGTGTACGCAGTTCATACCACTACCTCAGATGAAGTAGAGAGGCTGTTTCCGATAGACCCCCGGCTCAGAACAGATAACCATAACAAACAAAAATCATAAAAACAAACAACAAAAGGAGATAACACATCGCTAGATAATAAAAGAAGCAAAACACCCACAGAGTAACACTATAGACTATTCATTCGAAATCACAAATATCACCAAAACAACGCGAACAAGAATCTGCCAAAGAAACACCAGGCAGAGATACAAACAAATACTCTTTCCTACTAATACGGACACCTTCCTACCCACTAACCCTCTATTCTAATCCGCGTCCTCCACATTTTCTTATCAAGGGTCATGTCCTCTGTAAGCTGTATCTGCTTCATGTCATGCCTAATCATCTCTGTAAGCTGTACTAAGATATAAAAAATTTATATATTGTCGGGGTATATAATTAACTTTGGTGAGATCAAAATTGTCATTTAGGTTGAAACGAATAAACTACATAAAGCCTACAATCATAAAATTGAGTGTGTGTTTTTTAGTGTCACTACTTCAACCTTATACCTAAAATCAATTTTCGTTTAGACGACCAACATGTTTATGCAAAGACGAGCTATGCGATTTCAAGGCGTGCAAAATAATAGTCATTGCTTTTCGGTTTGATGAACTGGACAATTAAATGTTAACTTTTAATAAATTTAAAAGATCAAAATAATTCAGTGCATACTTATGAGACTATTTTGAATCTATCATCAATCATAAAGGATCATTTTTGTCATTTTCTCTAATCAATTTCATAAGTCTTCAACATATTTAATATTTTTTGCTTCATTTTGCGTCAGTTTAATATGATTAGGCACAAAGTTAATTAGAAGTATAAAGAAACTTGTTAGATTAATTAACTTCGTGCCTAATCACACCTCTTTATATGATCGTGCAATATTAAATATATTATTTTTATAAAAATAAAAATTTTAAAACTAAAAATTTACTAAATAAAAAGTACTATAACATTCAAATGAGTGATACTATATTCTTTATGGAGAAACCAAAAAACACTTGCGATAATACGACACCTTAACGTAAAGTTACAATGAATAAAAATCAAATTTGATTCTTAACTTAGGCCATTGGAATACCAAAACTTTCTAGCAATCCTTGGGGGAGGAAAAAGCCCTTTTAAGTAATCATTTTTTTTTTTTTTTGAAATGCAATTTACAACAAATGACAAATGGTCTATCAAAGCAAGACAACCAAACACCTAGGGCACGCTGCCCAACCCACTCTTTTTCAAAGCATTAAAAGGGTGAAAAATTAAACGAAACAAGGGAATTGTCTTTATGGTTGGCTAAAAGTGAGCAAAGGAACCCCCTAATGAGAAAAAGAATAGAGAATCTCGTCATTCCGTTTTAATTGTCGCTTTAACTTTAAAATAATATTTCAAATAATTATTATTTTAAAAAGTTAAAACTAAAACTTATAAATATTTTTAATTATTATATTTAAAATTAAATAAATGTACATAATATTTAAGAGAAAAATTCAATCTAATTTTATTAAATAAAAATTTTAAACAATTATATTTTATATTTATTATTCCTTTAATGAACATCAAAAGAATTAAAAGTGGGACGGGGCGAGTGGGTATTTCTTTAAGGGGTCGATTGTGTATGCAAGATAAGATGAGATATCTTCTAATTAAGTTTGATATTAAATTTATATCATGTTTGATTGATAATAATATAAATTTATTCAAAAAATAATTTATAACATCAACTAAATATAATATAAATCTAATATCAAACTTAATTTATTAAGATATTTCATCTTATTTCATTCAATATAAAATTATTTCATATCATCTTCCATATGGTCCCCAAACAGTAAGCACCATTTCTTAAATTTCATCGTATAATTTACTCGCCGAAAAGTTAATGCACCTTATTGAAGGGCCTACTTGTAAGTCTCTTGTGGGTAGGTGAGTGACAGCTGACCTCTTAAATCCCAAGTGGTATTTATGCTGTGCCTTAATTAATCACCGTCATCCTCGTGTCGTGTCCACATATTTTCTTCCAAGTGCTCCATCCATTTCGTTTTATTTATCTCTTATATTAAAAATAGTTTTAATGTATTTATCTAGCAGTTAATAAAATTAAGAGAATTTTTTTTCTATTCTTAATATAAAATAACTATTTAAAGTAATAATAATTAAATTTAGACTTATAAATTATCATTAATAAGGTTAATTTTACAAAATATACGCCTAATTAAAATTTTATTAAAAAATATGTAATGTCAACAAAGGTCAAGTAAAATGAAACAGATGATATCTAAATAAGTCTTATGTGGTGATAATTTGAAATTAAATTATTCAAAGCCCAAATACAAATAACGAAAATGAAATAGAAATAAAAAAATAAAAAAATATTTTTGATGGGAAATTATATTTAGATTAATATTATTTTTTATATACATATTTTTCATTTTAATACTATTAGCAAACGAATTTATTTCGCCACCACCACTAGGGGTGGGCGTTCGGTATTCGGTTCGGTATTTTCATAGTTCGGGTTCAGTAATTCGATAATCGGTAAATCAAAGTAGATACCAAATACCATACCATTAAACTTCGATTCGGCAATTCGGTAATCGGTAAATTGAACTTCGGTTCGGTATGGAATTTGGTAATACCATATTAAAGTTGGTAGACTCAAGGCCAACGATAACAGTTTAGAATAATATTTTCCAGCACCCTGCCATAGTAGCTATCTTTTGCACTTTTCCGATTTTCCCATGTGCTAAGTCAATTGATACCCTTCATGTGATATTTGATTTCACCCCTAACATTAATCATCTTGATTGCCGGTAATGCTTCAACAACCATATAATTATATTAGCAAAGAAGTCACTATCATGTGCTATCAACTTTGATTACATGCTTGCCTTCACTTAGTTTATAAAAGAATTTTTTCCAAGCTTATCGACTTTTACAGCCAATAGCAAAACTAATTTATACAACTAGAAGACATTTAGGAAATTAATTAGGAAAGGCTACAGACACAATATCTTCACCAACTTTGATACACCAAATCTTACGTATTAATACATGTACTCTGTGAGTCTGTGTCCCTTAATACAGAAAGGAACCATGCTCTTTTATAATCTAAATTTTTGCGAGTAACTAGAAAAATTCAAAAGCTAGCAGTTTATAAATAATAGACTTAACACAAAACTTGCATGACGATAGACTAACTAGCACGTAGAATCAATCCCCCTCCTTGTATAACCTGTTAGCAAGTAATCATCCATTTTTGCCATGTTGCTACCAAATAGATCAGTCAATTCAATTCCAAAACACACCACATGTTATGGTCTTACTTCATCATCATTCACTCTTTAACAGAATATATATATTAATATATATATAGAAGACCTTTATTTAATAAATAATTTGGTATTCGGTAAATACCAAATACCAAACGATAGTAATATCTTATACCAAATTCGAACCCAAATACCGTAATTTTAAAATTTACTCCCAAATACCAAATTACCAAATACTGAATACCAATTTTTTTGGTTCGGTTCGATAATTCGATTTTTGGTATTTTATGCCCAGCCCTAACCACCACCAACATATAAAACAATTGAATGCAAGTTTGTTTGTTTTTTCCTTATATACACAACTTATTAATAGCTTCAGTAAGAACCATCCTTTCTTCAATGTCTATTGATACTAATTTATCACTTAAATGAAATTAAATTATATATAATTTTATTTAATTCTTAACTGTGGGCGTGCAATATTTTGGTTTTAGAAAAAAATAATTAAAGAAATAGAAGAAGATGAACCCGACGAAATTATAAAGCAGTAAGAGGAAATGTTTGGTCTACTGATCTGAATGAAAAAACAATAAATTATTGTTAGTTGGTTGTGAAAGAGAATTAGAATTGATATAGGGTGCATTTTGTGTGGAGAAAATATTTAAATTATTGCTAGTTGTTGATGAAAGAAAATTGAAAGTGATATAAGGTGCATTTTGTGTGGACAAAATATTTAAATTATTGCTAGTTGTTGGTGAAAGAAAATTGGAAGTGATATGTGGTGCATTTTTTTTTTGGGACGAAAATATTTAAATTATTGCTAATCGTTGGTGAAACAGAATTAGAAGTGACACAGGGTGTTTTCTTTGTATGGAAAACAAAAGATTGCTAGGAAGTTTTGGATTTCTTTTTACACCTCCTTAGGATCTTCCACGCTTTTTTTGTTCCCTTAATGACTCAAACACTCGATAAAAAGGTAGAAAGCATTTACTGCTTACCATGCGAACAACCTCTCTTATCGAATTATTTCTTGTTAGATGGCTGGGAAATTATTTTTCTTGCCTATCAAACAGTGAAAAATATTTTTTTTTTCTTACTTATCGTTTAGGAGTAATTTACTTTAATGCATCTGTTCTAGATCTCCCATCTTTTCAACCTAAAACAAGCATATACTGTTTCTTCCTAGCTTTAACAGGAAAAAGTGTCTAAAAAAACGAGTATGCTAATTTTACAGTATGCCAAAAGCAAATTTTGTGACAAAAGCTGCTAGCTATTGGTTATTGAACAAATAGCAAAGTATGATAAGATAACACATAACTTTCAGGTACAAATACAGAAAAGTGGGGGTGGAAAGCGGAAACGGTAAAAATAGACAAATTTTTTTTATCATGGTAGAGGAGAGAGTATATTTATTATTGCTGTGTCCCAACTAAAGTGGACTGTGGGATCCATGTCTTTTTAATACTTTATCTCTTCAAATTCAAAGGAAAAGAAAGAAAAGCTCTGAACAATTCATTAAAATCAAAACACTCCTCTTCAAAAAGCAACGTTTTCTTCTTTCTTTTTCCTTCTAACTAGAAACTCCATTAAAATCAAAATAGATTGTGCAGATCAAAAAATAAAATTTCTTTGAAGATTTGGTGTTCAATTTTAGTTAGTGTTCTTGTTGATTCAAAGGAAAGGGCGGACATTGGAAGCTGGAAAAAATCATAAAAATTGAGTGAAATTCTCGCTCAATCTAATGCTAAAAAGGAATCAAGAATTGAATGACAAACTCCTTAAATCTTCTTCTGTCATATTTATTTATCTATAATTTCCAGGTATGAATCTCTCTTCAATTTTTATACTACCCAAATAAATAAATATTATAAATACTTGATAAATTCAGATTTTCATAGATTTTCTTTGCATGTCAGTTCTAATATCAAAATACACAAAAAAAATTTGTTTGGACTAATTTTACTGCTAAAGTAAAAATATATTACAAAAAATTAAGTCCACAATATAATCTGCTTCAAAGATTAAATTGCATTTCCTTTTGAGATCTGTTTGTTCTGCTCTTGGCTCTGCATGCAAGCTTCAGATTGCAAATTTAAGTTTTGAGTCAAAAATTGGGTGAAAGTGTTGGGTGAATTTTCATGTAACTGCATATTTGATTTAAAAAAATAGATTAGAAGTCTTAGAAAATGGATTAAAAGTCACTGAAGTTATGTTAAAAAACAGATTAAAAGAGAAATCAAACCTCAAAACTTAATCCCATGGACTCATGTTGTGTTTGTTGCATTGAGGCTGTTTGTGTGCCAAAAGTCATTGTTGTATTTAAAGTTTGATGGTCCTGCTCTATTTTTGAATGCCATTTGTGATGTCTTTTTCTTTTTTTGCTCACCTTTTGGCTTCATTCTTCTATATCCATTTCCCTTTCCTTTTTTCTTAATTGGATCCAAGACTTGATCTTTACACCCTGTTAAAGGATCAACAAATGAACTGAATTTGTGTTTATCTTTACCACAATCTCCACTGTATGTTTCACTTTGATGCTTACTAATCTCAACTTTTGCTTGAAACAAATATTTTCTAGCAATTTCTTCGGAGTCCTCATCATTTGCGGCTAAAGTCATAACATCAAATGATTCTTTCATTAAGCTATTCAAACGAATTGTCATAGAAGATCACTACTAAAAAAAGGCAAAAAAACGACGGATAAAAGTGACGGACCGCGTCGTTTTTTTGGTCAAAATCGACGGAAAAGCGAAGCAGTCACTTGCGTCGTAAAAAGGCTCGACGATTTTTAAAAACGACGGACATCTTCGCTTTTTTTACGACGGATAGCGTCGTTTTTTTGAAATTTTTTTTTTTTTTTTTTTTCCAGAAATAGCGACGCCGTCCGGCTTTTTTTGTTCTTCATGTGAAGAACAAATGATGAACAAAAAGCGACGGACAACATCATTTTTTAGAATTTACTTTTTAATTTTTTTCAAAAATTGCGACGCTTTCCGTCGCTTTTTGTTCTTCATATAAAGAACAAATGAAGAAAAAAAGCGAAGGGTAGCGTCGTTTTTTAGAATTTTTTAGAAAATGCGATGCTGTCCGTCGCTTTTTATTCTTCATATGAAGAACTAATGAAGAAAAAAAGCGACGGACAACATCGATATTTTTTTTTTAAAAAAAAAATTAAATTGAAAATGTCCTTCGCATGTCTGGAATGTTTTTTAAAATAATTTCAGAAAAGCGACGGACAAAAGCGACACTGTCCGTCGCTTTTCTGCATATTTTTTGGATGCAGAAATCCCACCTGCCAAATAAAAATGCAATTCAATATGTATAGCCCCAAGCAACACCCATTACGCTTATAACACATAATACTAGTCAATAACACTTAAACAATTAATCCAACAACAATCAAAACACTAAACAATCAATCCAACAACATCAAAAACACTTAAACAATCGTAAAAGTTTTTAAAAAGTTAAAAGTTCACAATTTCAAGTCACTACACTTAACCATTTTCAACTCACTACACTTAACCATTTTCAAAAAACAAGTTCACAATTTTAAGTCACTACATTTAACCATTTTCAAGAAACAAATTCACATTTCAAGTCACTACACTTAACCATTTTTAAAAAACAATTTCACAATTTTAATTCACTACATTTAACCACTTTCAAGTCACAAGTTCACATTTCAAGTCACTACACTTAACCATTTTTAAGTCACAAGTTCACATTTTAAGTCACTACACTTAACCATTTTCAAGTCACTAATTCACATTTCAAGTCACTATATTTAACCATTTTCAAGAAACAAGTTCACAATTTCAATTCACTACATTTAACCATTTTTTCAACTCACTAATTCACATTTCAAGTCACTACACTTAACCATTTTCAAGAAACAAGTTCACAATTTCAAGTCACTACATTTAATCATTTTCAAGTCACTACACTTAACCATTTTCAACACACATTTAACCATTTTCAACTCACTACAATTAACCATTTTTAAGTCACAAGTTCACATTTCAAGTCACTAATTCACATTTCAAGTCACTACACTAAACCATTTTCAAAAACAATTTCACAATTCCAACTCTTTACACTTAACCATTTTCAAGTCACAAGTTCACAATGTCAAGTCACTACATTTAACCATTTTCAAGTCACAAGTTCACATTTCAACTCACTACACTTAACCATTTTTAAGAAACAAGTTCACAATTTCAAATCACTACATTTAACCATTTTCAAGTCACAAATTCACATTTCAAGTAACTACACTTGACCATATTTCAAGTCACTATACACTTAACCATATTCAAGTCACAAGTTCTCATTTCAAGTAACTAACCTTAACCATTTTGAAGACACTAATTCACATTTCAAGTAACTCCACCTAACCATTTTCAAGTCACTAATCAACATTTCAAGTAACTAGACTTAATCATTTTCAACTCACTAATTCACATTTCAAGTTACTACACTTAACCATTTTCAAGAAATAAGTTCACAATTTCAAATTGCTACATTTAAACATTTTCAAGTCACTAGTTCAAATTTTCAATTCTAGTATAAGTCAAACAATTCAATAAATTCAATAAAGCAAATAAGTAGAGGCGTCGCATGTCCCTCTCACACCATATAATCATCACAAAACTTATGGCTTTCAAAGCCTTCTACAACAAATAATCCCACCATAACACTACATTTAGGGGTCGTTTGGTACGTAGACTACATAATCCCAGGATTATAATCCGGGACTATTTTATACCATATAGGAGGTGGTATAAAATAGTCCCATGATTCATGGGTTATGCCAAGATTAAATATGGTATTAACTTTATACCATGTTTGGTTGATGGTATAAATTAGTCCCGGGATAAATTTATACCATCAACCAAACATGGTATAAATTTTATCCATGGGATAACTTAATCCTATCCCACCTTATACCTCCTACCAAACGATCCCTTAGGGACTTCAATATAAGAAAATAGGGAGAAATCAACTTACATTTACTTGGTTGTTGTTGTTGTCGTTGGTGAGATAAGGAGCGGAGATAGGATGTTGTTGTTGATGGTTGCAGCTGGTGGTGGGCGTCGGCGGCTGCTGCTGCTGTCCGTCGAGGCTGCGGCTACTGCTGTCCGTCAGGGGCGATGCCGGTGTAGATTAGTGTGAGAGAGAGAGAGATTTGTTGTATATTTGAGAGAAGAAAAAGAAAGAAAGAGATAGAGAGAGAACAAAGTAGAAAGAATAAAGAGATAGAGAGAGAAGAGAGTCTTGCCCTAATTATATGGGGACTAAAAAGTTGACTAAAAAATCGAAGGACAAAATCGACGTTGTCCGTCGATTTTAAAAAAAAATATATATATGAATTAATTTTTTAAAATATAAAAAATATTTCTTTATTAAAAAATTAAAAATATCAAAAAGTGACGGACAATGTCGTTTTCATAAACGTATTTTTAACGAAACCGACTCTGTCCGTCGCTTTTAGTAAAAATTAAAAATAAATTTAAAAAACAACGGACAGCGTCGTTTTTTCTAAAAATTAATTTTCTTTTTAAAAAAAATAATAGCGACTCTGTCCGTCGATATTTGTAAAAATAAATAAAAATTCAATTTAAATTAAAAAAGCAACGGACAGCGTCGCTTTTAGAAAATTAATTTTTTTTAAAAAAATTAATAGCGAAGCATTCCGTCGCTTTTATTAAAAAAAAATTATAAATTATTTATTAATTGTTTGGCACAATAATCCGCAAAAATCCGCGAAAATAAGCAACGGACATTGAGACGCTGTCCGTCGATTTTAATAAAAAAAATAAAAATTTAAAAATAAATTAAAAAAACGACGAACATCGTAGCTTTTTCTGTCGCTTTTCTGGAGTGACGCAGTCCGTCGTTTTTTTGCCTTTTTTTTGTAGTGGATTATACTGATTTCTTCTTTTTGGTGTATTCTTCAAATCCATTCCCATGCTTAGCATTCTTAGACCATCTTTTCAAAATGTATTTCTCAGGAATACAAGAAAAATGCAAGTCATAAAACAGAACTTTTAGGCTGTGACAACATAACCAACCCATAGACTCATACATATGACAACTGCAAACAACAAAATTTTCAAGAGAATTGAACTGGACAATTTCAGTTTGCCCACTAATAAAAAATTATAGTAGTGGATTATACTGATTTCTTCTTTAAAATTGTATATTTTGTAGTGCTACCACTAATTTCAACATTGATTGTTCTTTTGGTTGCCCCTTGCAAAAATTTATTTTGAAACCTTGTGTAAATTCTTCTTGTGTACACACTAGCAGCATGCTTTAATATCCCACAATTTTCTATGGAAAGTTTAGGCTTTTCTCGAGATTTATAATCTTCGGTTACCTCAATATCTCGCATTTCAGTTGCTCGTTGCTCATAATGCTTTACAAACTCAGTTATACTCATTGCCTTGCATGCCATTTCTGTGAAGACTCTACTTGTGCTCTCACTTCTTTGAGTTGATTTGATGTCTGCTGAGAAAGTAGAACGGCTAAATGCAGGACACCATTTTTTCCTTAAATCATATAATTTTTGAAGCCAAGTATTACTCGCACAATCCCAATCACTTATCATTTTTTGCCATACTAATTCAAATTCTGTTTCTGAATTGCACCTCCACAAGAGAACATCAAAATTGTGTCAAAATTCCGACTTAAAGTAAAGCTGGGGTATATTTTTTGGTGCATTCCTGTCAGTATGCCATTCACATAATCGATGACGCGTGTCAGGAAAGACTTCTTTAATGGCCAAAGCTATGGCAGGAGCTTGATCGTTAAAAATTATTTTTGATGTTTTTCCTCCCATTGCCTTCAAAAATGCTTGAAATAGCCAAATAAATGAACCACCGGTTTCATTGCATAAGAATGCACAACCAAAAAAAGTGTTTTTCCAGTGGTTATTCACACCAACAAATGGAGCACAAATCATGTCGTATCTATTTGTACGATAAGTAGTTTCAAAAATCATCACATCCCCAAAGCACTCATAGTGCAATTTAGATATACTATCTCTCCAAAAGAAATTGCACAACCTGCCGTCTTCATCAACTTGAAAAGAAAAGAAGAAGTTTGAGTCCTCTGATTGCAAATGCATCAAATGATTTATCAAAGTTTGAGCATCTCCACTACTAATCATATTTCACTTATGTGCTTGTACAAAGTTATGAGCATCTTGTTCAATAAATCCTGCATTTTCAATTCCACCCGCTTCATTCTGAAGATATCAAACAGCTTTTTTTGTACGAATACCAACATCAACCATAGAACCAAGAATATTTTTTGTACCATCTGTGAGCCTACGACCGGAATGTATGAAATGTTTCAAACTATCTTCTATCATGGAATGACTATGCTCATCATTGAATTCACATACTTCCCATATTTCATTTGAAATTTTGAATTTTATTCGAGCCATACAACCACATCTATATTCTAATCTTTGCCGCTTTCTTTCTTGAAAAGGGGTAAGTTTATCAGATTATCCTTCACAATCTGCATAAGGTAAAATTTATACCATTAAAAATTGAATCTTCCAAAAATTATCTTAGTATTTAGAAATATTAATATATACTTTTGTTGTTATAAAGTATCTAGTTAAAATATAATTTTAAATATGTGATCAAGCATTTGAATATAATGTTGAACTTATTTTTTGGAACAAAATTAGTACTATCAAGTTTCTATTATTTCTATATGTAAAAAGTAACTATTAATTTTTTATGTTGACAGGATCAAGTGGCCATGATCATTCATGACAATAATAAATGATACACAAGTCTAGACAAAGTAAAAATGTCCAGAAGTACACCATATCTGTTAGCATTGGACAATTTCACACAAAAATAAGTAATATTTTACTTTCAAGTTATATGAAAAATATTTATACTTATGATAAATATGTATCAAAATAAGGTTCATTAATGAACAATTTTTAAAATTCTGGCAAAATAAGATAATTGTACAAGTACAAATAACATTGAAAAAATAGGAATAAAAGAAATAAGGTTATAGATATATACATTTAAAATATTTCTTGGAACTTTGCTCGAGTAAGATTTGGATCTTCTCTTGAAAATGCATGAGCAACAATGAAGTATTTTTACTTTGAAAAATTTACTTTAGTTGGTTTAAATATCATGTACAAAGAACCTAATTAAGGAGGAAAAATAATGCCTTCTTTTTCTCCATTTTTATTGTACTATATGCAATTTTTAATCTTTATTTTTATTTTTTTGTTTGATTTTTTTTGGCTAAGTACACAATTGGGACCCACTTTCCAAGTGTCAAAAAATCAATGGACCCTCAATCAACTTTGATTAGTTGGACCTCAACCATGATAAAAAATTTCAAAATAGACAAGAGTTTACCTTTTTCTTGAGAGGAGGAGATACTAGCTAGTATCAAGTGGGAACTCATTTGCATTATCTTTGATTTTGTAAATAACTGAAACTTGCGGCTAACTCAATTTCAGAAGGTATGACTCATGAAAGGAGGATTAATATTCCCCAATTTAATAACAGATGTGAGACTATGTATCAAATAGATTTTCTTTTGATATCACCTAAATAAATAGATTTTAACTTAACTCAACCCAAAAGCTAGTTCATGATAAAAAGATTTATCAAAACCACTTAAAAAAACTAATGTAAAACTCAACACCCCTCACAAATCCAGAACGCAATCACATTACATGTGATATTCACATGATTGGTAATCAAGGGTCTTATACACAAGAGAATGGGTGCAGCACGGCACAAGATTTAAAACACCACACCATAGAAATGAAACAAGTGGCCAACATTCTCAACTAACTTAAAGTAACTCTTTTTGTTTCAATCTTTGGATAGAAACCTAATTTGTATAATGCTAGAAGCAAGATATATAAGTAAAGAAGTTGAGAGCTTACGTCTAAAGCGAAAATATTTAAGATCTTTATGCATGTTTTACACTAAGGACAGCAAAAAAAAAATAGAAAAAAAAAAGAAGATGTATTAATTCCCTTCAACTTGTTTCGATTTTATATAGGCTAGCCAAAGTAGGCCGAAACGGACAAATTCATTGGTTGTCTTTCGACGTCTTCATTATGTGTGATGCATGTACCCTGTTGAAATAGACTATTCTTGTCGTTTAGTAGCATTCAAATGGTTTATCTTGGAAATCAAATTCCTGAGGATTGGCCTCTTGCTAGTTAATTTACTGAGTAAGTAATTGATAAATAGCGTCTTGAAGTGAAGCGAAAGCACCTGGCCTTGGATCAAGGCTCTCACTCGCTCAAGACGTCGATGCGCCACCTGATTGACCTTTTTCTTACCAGCATGGGGAGTTGATCATCTACAAAAGAAGGCTTTTAAGAATGAAAAAAATATTATCTTCAGGATAGAGAGCCTTCTGCCTGCCTTTTCAGATTTGATTTCTTTGGATCATGAGCAGAAAAATGGCTTTCCAGGTGTTGAAAACGTTAAATTAGAAGATTCATACTTACAATTGAAGCTGGGAACAATATCCGTAAATATTATAATATTGGTTGGTTTTGGGGTGAACTGATAAAGGAAAACACAATTTTGCCAAGCTAATGACGTGAAAGAAGTGCTTAACAGAACAAATAAATGGAATTTGATGTGTGGATTGCATTAACATGAATCGACTTCACACACTAAGAATATCATCATTATCTGAGAAAGAGCTTAAAAGATCAAATAAGATGAAGGATTTTCTTTTCTTCATACTACGATATTGACTAGACTTGGTGTTACAATCTCTTAGCAAAATTGATAATATCCGAGAATGGAACCATCGAGTTTGCTAAGAGATTTTGGACTTATGCAAAAAAATTAAAGAGGAAAGAAAATACAAACAAGAAAACTGACGTCTATAACCAAAAGATATGATGCAGCAGATGAGACTATTCCTTCCTCAGTCGATTCGATTTCAGGTCTCGAGTATGAAAGTACTTGAAAAATCAATGCTTCCTCTAAATGAATCCTACATGGCACAAATTCGATTAATCGAACTTCAATGTAAATACCAGAGATATTGAACGAGAAGTCGAAAAGAAAACCCCGACCCCTCTCTTGTACTGGCTCTTTAACTGTCAATCGGACTAATTCAATGTGCAGCACATAAAACGATAAGATCGTATGTAATTTATGTCATTCGGGTCGGGTCCGGGACGTATCAAATCTTACCAACAACTCCAGCAGCCAATAGAAAAAACTACCCAAGCAAACGAAAAAAAAGAAAAGAAAAACAGTAACTAGCCAAACAAATGAAATATTTTCTTTTATAAAAATCACTTTTGAATTTCAATGCGAATAAGTGTCGGCTTCTTCTTTATTTCTTGGGTTCTGCATTTACAAAAATCACTTCTATAAAACAAAAAGCATTCTTTTCTTACAAACAAAACAAAAAAACTATCAAGAATTTGTATCATACATTTTCTTGGATTCATTTTTACTATTATATGCTTTTAGTTTACACCTACATTTGTTGTTTGGAGCTTATTTTAGCTCCAAAACAAGAAAACTGAACTTCCTTCAGTATAAAATTTCAATCTCTTCATTACCATTTTCAGGTACTTTTTTTTCTCTCTTCAAATCTTGATTTTTTACTTTGTTCTAATAAAAGGGTTTATTAGTAGCATTGGTGTTGCTTTTTCTATCATGGGGTTTTGCTAAATAGAGTAATTTTGATGCTAAGTATGCGAAAATGCATTTTTTGTTTGGTATAAAAATGTAATCTTTTTTGTAATTGGGATGTGTTAATACTACTTCTAAACTACTTGTTTGTTATTGGACAGTTTGCTCTGTTTAGTTGTGTCTTTTTTATGTTCTTGGAATTTTGTGTATTGATAGTTTTTTTTTGGAATAATATGATTTTGCAGAATGGTAAATGGGACTGTGCAACAATGGATATATTCATTAGTTACTTTGTTGATTATATTTAGAAGTCAAGGGCTCTTTGTAAATATTACTTATGTTCTAAGTGGGGTGCCAAAAGGAGCAGGTAAGAAATTGTTTTCCTTTTTGTTTCTAACTAAACTAGTGTTTGACCATAGATTTTGAAAATATATAAAATCTGATATTTAAATATTTTCAAGTTACCACAAACGGGCTTTGACCAGTTTTTGGATTTTTCGGACATCCACTCTCAGAACTTCACATTTTTTTTTTTCAAGTAAAATATACGTCCAAACGTAACTTTAAGTGCCAAAATCACGAATTCAAAATCTCAATTTTTTCTCAAGTTTTAACTTCAAAATCTATGGCCAAACGGGAGCTAAGTTTAGGAATGTGGAAATGTGTTGATTTTAATGTGTTTGCAGTATGTTTAGATGGGAGTCCACCAGCATATCATCATGACAAAGGATATGGTACAGGGGTTAACAGTTGGTTAATCCAAATGGAGGTTTGTTTCTCTATACAAAATTTATATTACTAGAGTATAAGTTAGATAACTAGGCTTGTTGATCGACAGACTTCCGTGGGAAAGAAAGAACGGCAAAATATTATTATTGTTGCATTTTTTTGGATCATATTTCTATCCACAATACAAATTATTTGGGTTTTTTATTTCAACATTGTGGCAACTACGTAGAATTTTTGCCCTAGTGATTTACAAAAAACGAAAGGAGCAAATGATGCACTAAAAATACAAAGGAACATCTAATATTTGATTATGATGTTTTATGATGTAAACAAAATTCACTAGCCATAACCCATAAGGGTGGACGAGTTGGCTAAGCAGGTATCTCTCAAATGAAGGGTCTTAGGTTTGAAAACCCTAGCATGCTTTTTCGGTCGAGCTCGACTTACGGAGCTTGCCTAGTGCAGTCAGGTGTGATTTGCAGGGCGATTTATTTCTCTTGTGTGGTTTGCGTGCTAGGGGTTTACCTGTGGTAGCGGCTGCGCATTCCCCTGTCATAAAAAGAAATAATTCACCAGCCATATTACCTTGGGTACAACTATGAAGAATATTTGAAGATGTTTTTGTGGAGAAACCTTTTGAAGTATCTCTGTGAGATGTTGAATGGACAGTATGTACTTATATCGAAATTCAATTTCAAATTTTAATTTTCAGGGAGGAGGTTGGTGCAATAATCTCACCACTTGCCTTTTCCGTAAGAATACTCGCTTGGGATCATCTAAACAGATGGAAGAAAAACTCGCTTTCTCAGGGATACTCAGCAACATGCCTCAATTTAATCCAGGTAGAGTTTTCACTCAATTGTGTATTGATGAGTCTCATGAATTACATTTTTTCTGTCTGAATAACAGTGTTATATCTTATTTAAAATGTAGACTTCTACAACTGGAACAGAGTAAAGGTTAGATATTGTGATGGATCATCCTTCACTGGTGATGTTCAAGCAGTCAATCCGGTAATTTTAAGTTAATACCGAAACTCTTGATTCGTCCTAAACTATGATTCTCTCACGATCTCATAATAATATCGAGGAGATTAAGATCCTCCACTTGACTTACTCTTTCTGATTCTGACGAACATCCTTAATCATATCAGATTACTAATCTTCACTTTCGAGGGGCAAGAATTTTTCTTGCAGTTATGGAGGATTTGTTGGCAAAAGGAATGAAGAATGCTGAAAATGTAGAGCCTTTTGCCTTCTTCTCTCTTTCTTAGATGCTTAGTCTCTAATAATACTTTATCGTTGACTGGCTCATAAATCAAGTTTTAATGTTAGGCTATTCTGTCTGGATGTTCAGCTGGCGGATTGACTTCAATTTTACATTGCGACGGCTTCAAAGCACTCCTACCGATGGGTGCTAAAGTAAAGTGCTTATCGGATGCTGGTTATTTTATCAATGCGTAAGCATTCTTATAGTTTATCAAGATTTCAGAAATTTTACTTTTCTTGGCTGCTAGTATAATTCTTTGCTTTATTGCAGGAAAGATATTTCTGGTGCGCCTCATATTGAAGAATACTTCAGAGATGTTGTTAGCTTACATGTATGCTTCTTTAACATCCTTTTCATGGGAGTTCCGTTATAATTTTGGTGGTAGCTAGATCTATATTATTTCTTTCATCTTTTGGATGTGAAGTGAACATCCTGTAGATTGTTATGTCTTCTTTTTTTCCTTCTCTTTGGAGGATAAAAATGTTAGGAATCTGTAACTTTTTCTCTCCTTCTATGAACTTCAATTTTCTAATGTTACTTGTGCCTAGAAAAAGAAGAAATATTAAAGTCAATGGAAAAACTTTAGATGAATTTCATGTTCATTTTACGTTATATTGATTTCAGGGTTCTGCCAAGAATCTGCTGCCAGTGTGTACCTCAAAATTGAAATCGAATTTGGTAAGAGCTTACGCTTTCATAATATATTTTCTGCCTTTTACTTTAGTGCATTCTTACGCCAAAAATCCAATAAATCTTGCAGTGTTTCTTCCCTCAAAATGTTGCTCAACACTTGCGGACACCACTTTTCCTAGTTAATGCGGCCTATGATTCCTGGCAGGTAAAGAACACATTTCTGGAAACTCCAAGTTATGTTGATTTACGTCATCTTCTTTTCTAGAACGTCCTTTCTCTACTTTATTTCAGTCCTTGATTGTTCTATAATTATTGCCTTTTTTGCTTCATTGGATTTGAGAACTTTGCATTTCTATGTTGTTGTGATGTTCTGTAAATCGATACAATACCTCACCTAAAACTGTTAAAGCGAGATTTGACGTTTAAGTAGGCAGCACACTTTGGATACTATATGGTGACTTTTTTGGTAAAAAAGTACTTGAAATCTGCTTTTCATCTTCTCCAAGTGATTTCATGTGTTCCGGGACACAAACACTGGACAACATATGTCATTGTCGACACATAGCATGAATGAACGTTGCAATCTTTTTTACCATGAGATGATCTCAGAATAGGAACAGGATCAACAATATTAAGATGGACCAGATTGCCTAAGACTTGAGTGCAAAGAAAGAATTCACTTGTTTATCCGATAACTTTGTACGACATGGATACCACCGATCAATGTAGAAAACAGATTAGAATTGCTTGCTCTTCTGACTTATATTATCTGACTTCAGATAAAGAACACTTTGTCTCCTGGACTTGTTGATCCCCATGGGTCTGGCATATTCATCCGATAACTTAATACGTCAAGAATATATTTAAATGTATAAAATAGTGTGGAATAACTTGATATTCCTGACTTAATATTATTTGTATTCAGATAAAGAACATTTTGGCTCCTGGTGTTGCTGATCCCCGTGGGGTCTGGCTCAACTGCAAACTTGACATACTGAAATGCTCTTCCAGGCAGCTTCAAATTATGCAAGGTAAAGACTCTAATCCCTCAATACCTCTATGATGAATTTGAGCTTTACATGATAAAATATGTTGTTGAAGCTTTCATTACAAGCTAGAAAGCAACTGAGAATTGCCGAATGCTGAAAAGATACATTTCACTGAAAGCATTTTCTCTTCATTCCTCAGGTTATAGATTGGGGTTTCTGAGAGCAATAAATGCACTCGGCCCTTATTCATCAAGAGGATATTTTATCAACTCGTGTTATGCGCACTGTCAAACTGAAGTTCAAGAAACATGGTTCAGGGCTGACTCTCCTAAGTTAGCTAACAAGGTAAGAAATTAACTGAACTCTAACATGTTCATTTTTCTTCTTGTTGGCGTAGACCATTCGTAGTGTCCTATTGTGAAGAACCACTGACTGTGCTAAAAATGTGTCTTCTGCAGACAATAGCCAAAGCACTAGGAGACTGGTTTTTTGACAAAAATCCATTTCAAAAGATTGATTGCCCTTACCCTTGTGACAAAACCTGTCACAATCGTGTTTTTGATCCAAATGTCCATCCTATTGACATTGATATATAAATCATTGATAGAAGTTATTCTTTGAGATCATTGATATGGAAAATCAGAAACTCCCAAAGGGAAATAGAAAATATAGAAGGAAAGAAGCTTGTATTGATTTTTTAAATATTTCACAATAAGGGAAAAGCTACCATGGCATGCATAATATTGTATCCTGTGGTGCCTTATACACATACTATGTATTCTTATTCAATTAGTACGATAATATCAATAAAAATGATTTTATACTTGTTTGTTTCATACAATTATTAATCGTCCATTAGATGGTTAGTCTGCCAGGATCATTCATGTTCTCGAGGACATATGTTTAGGGCATGCACCATTGATTTTGGCGGTATCCCGACCGGGGTCTCGACTCCGGATTCCTGACTACCAACTCCGGACTCCCGACTTGACCCGAGACTCCGACCACCAACATGACATGGGAACCAACTCTGTACCCCGACCTGAGACCTGACTCCCCACCCTGACCCATGATCTGACTCTGACCCCGACCCTACCCTGATCCTTGAACCTAACTCCCAACCCTGATTCGGGACCTAACCTGGAACCAAGACCCTGATTCCCAACTCAACATGGATCTAACTTCTGACCCTGACTGTCGACTTTCGACTCCAAACCAAAATCTCACTCTCGACCTTGATCGGGGACCTTGATCCCTATTATCAACCCCGACTCTCAAACTTGATCAGGGATCCAATTTGCGCAAACTCTGACGCGAGACCTCGACTCTGACTGAAACCCCGGATCCAACTTCAATGGGACCTAACTCTCGTCCTTAACTTTGAAGTGAGCCTAAATTCGACCTTGACTCGAGACCCTACTTACGATATCAACCCCAAAATCGACTCCTATCCCTGACTCCCGACTCGACATTCGATCCCGACCTGAGACCATGTCCGACATAACCCGAGACCCCTCTCTCAACCTCAATCCTGAGCCAGGACCCAATCCTGACCCACATTCGAGTTAGTGTTGGGGTGAGGCTAGGATCAAGAGTCGTGTCTCAGGTTCTGGGTTTCGGGTTTTGGTCAGGACCCGAGACTTGAGTTTGGGAGTTGGGGGCCTGGTACTCCTGGTGGGGAGTTAGATGGTGAGGTTGAAAGAAAGTTTTATAAAATATTTTCTTTACTTTGTAAAGGGAAATCATTTTTCTTAAATTTGAAAAAAAAAGTCTAGTTGACAAATATTTTCTAAAACGCTTAAGTTAGACAAATATGAGAAAATTGAAAAGCATTTTCCAAAAAATATTTTTCTTCATATATACCAAACATATCCCAAGTAAGTTTGTTTTATCTAATGAATGAATTGTCTATTTCCAATGATGATCGGTGATATGATAATTTGTTCTTTCGAATGAGGGAAGGGACGGACACTGGTCTATCACCTAGTGTCCTAGGGTAGTCCTCCAAGGAGCATTCATGAGAATACAACAACATAACATAACATGTCATGAAAATTTCCTTAGAATGAACATACAGTTAGAGTTGTTAATAAAGGTCCACCTTGCCAATCCAAGCTAACCACACGATTGTTGGAATTTAAGGGGCATAGAAAATCTTTCAAAAAATTACTTTCAAAGTGTGCACATCCCATGTAGCAGTATCCGTTAATTATTTTTTTTATAATAAATAACTTATAGGATATTTATAATTTACATTTGATGTAGCAACAATTTATGTGATAGTAAAAGGAAATCACTTATTAATTATGATCATTGACCAGACAACTTTAGAAAGTCTGTTACAAAAAGAGAAACTGACAATTTTTTTTCCTCATTCTTCATTTGGCTCTGAAGGCGAAGGTCTACATCCTCCTTTATGTATTTGAATTTTTATTCATACAAAGTTTGGGATAGTATTTTAACCCCCCATCATTGATCTCTTAGCTTCCGTAAGTCAGAGGAAATCTTCATTACCAAAACTTATAATGATAAACCAAAATTTCATTCTCCACGCACTAATGAAAATAATTGACATGGTCCATTCGAAAAGGCTTAAAATTACAAAACAATTGCAGGTTCAAATAACTCTTTTAACCACCATACAATAATAATGACAAGACATAAAAATTCAGTCAATGACGATGGTAACGACAAAACTATTGAACTATTTCAAACTCAGCACCAATTGGGAGATGATCACTAGGATGATAGTAATTTGGTAGACCACGTACTGATATACCTGAAACAACAAGAACTAAAACCAACTTACTAACCATACCGATGAAATGTAAAGAACAAAGTGACAAAAATAAAACACCAAATTCAAGCAAAAAGGTTTAAAGTTGTTAGGAAAAATGATTTATAATCATACCTAAGTTATTGGAAACTATGAGAAGGCAAATGTGCTTTTTCAGGAAACGCAATGCTTCCAAATCACATTTGAAATTAAAAAAAAAATGGTAGTTCAGAAACTAAGAAATGTGAGAAACAAGACAAAAAAGAGAGAATTGAGAGAAACTTGGCATGATTATTCTCTTTAGCTATTGTGTGTCTTTGAGTATTGGAGGAAAATTAAAGATCACATAATTATGGAAAGAGTTAAACTAATTGACTTTTTATTCGTCCTAATTGACATTTACACTATCCTTACTACTCGCCCACAAGTTGTTGTATACAAGTATGTACCAAGCTTACTATATATACTGTACTTGTTTTGGAACCAGCAAACGACTTGGTGAATATATCCAATATGATCATATGAATTCACGAACTTTGTGACAATGTCTCTTAATAGTATCTTTTGTCTAACATAATGACGATCAATTTCTCTGTGTTTGGACACCTCATGAAAGAACTATCTCACACAAGTTCCATCTGACCAATCTTTTCAAATTTCAATTATTTCACTAGTTGCTTGATCCATACGCTACGAGTTCACGGGTTTCCACTGTCATAGCTCAATCTTCTGCTTTAGCACTCAAATCTTGCAACTATATTTTGCTTCTACATTTTCGAAGATGCAAGTTTCCTCCAACTAGAATGAAGTACAAGGAAAATGTTGCAAGAACAGATATTCAAGTGCATTATCACTACTACCAATTGATTTCACTTCTAGCACAAAGAACTTTTGGAATATGGAAACAACTCACAACACTTCATCAAGAAAATAGACATACACCTTGAATAATCGTCAAAGAAATTAACAAATACTGAAATCCAAAAATTGAACCTACCCAGAGTAAGGCCCAAACATCAGAGTAAACCAGAATGAGACTCTGCTCGACTACTAAGATAACAAAAAAATATAGATCGGCTGTGTACCCCAAGTTGACACAATAATTAACTAATAGTCTAATGTAGACAAGTTAGACAAACTGGGTTCCATCTTCTAAAATTTGGGGAAGTTAGGATGTTCAATCGTCTATGAATTACTTTGGACAGCCAGAAATTAGAAATTTTTTGCAATATGGATTCGCACATTGGTTGAGAGTGGGTTATTGTCTTGTCCCCTTATATGAGCTAGTTTTTGGAGTTGATTTTGGCCCGAGATCTATTTTTCTTTACATGGTATAACAGGCTATCCATCTCTCCTATTGTGTTTCTTAATGTTGGGCTCCAATGGTATGTTATCCACACTCCAACATGTCCAATTGTCCATGCCTGGCGTAAGAGGGGTGTTAAGAGTGCTCTAAATTGGTTGAACCATATTGGCTTCAGATAATCCTCACCTCATGAGTTAGATTTTGAGGTTGAGTTAAACTCAAAGTACATTTTTCTCAATAGGAAAAATGATTCCTTCTAGAAAGATGAGGAAATCAAATAAAATGAATGCAGCTAAGATAGAGTACGCCGATGTTGATAGAACTTGGCCCATAGCAATGCAAAAGGACCAAATGTTTCAAACGGAAAACAAGAGACTAACTGACCTGATCCCCAGGAACAGAGTTGAAATCACCAGCAACAACCACAGAAGGCGAGCAATCAAATTTGTCCGATACTAGAAACTTGAATTGAGCCAAGCGTGAAAGCAAGTATCTAGCTTGCGCAAGTTTGACATCGGCCAATTCTGGATCCCTGTAGTATCAATCGTATATGTCAACAGGTGTATAGAGTTAAATTAAATATCCAGTTTCCACACATCCAAGTAAACGTGCTACAATACCAAAAGAATGGATAATAAGCGTACCAGTAAATGTGAGTGTTGGCGACAATGATAAGATGACAAGGATCCTTCGGCCTGAAGGCAGCCATAATACCCACACAGTCACATTTTAATCTAACGCAAGGATCATTTATGTCTCCACGATCTGCTTGACTGTTTTTCAAATTGACATCTGAAATTGGAATGAGAAAGATCACAGTTACCAAGGTGAGTGGATTATGAAGCTTAAAGCACCCATTACCACCAAATTTGTGCATTGAGGAGCAAAGAAATCCATAACCCATCACGTCAAAACACTTTATTCACCTCCGAAAATGAGCATGTAAAAATCTCCCCCTTTTAAGTTTCAAATTTCAAGTCATTTAATTCTGAAAGAGCTGATTCTTTTTTACTATGCAGTTTTCCTTCAGTGCCTATTCCATAATGCACTACTGTGTTAGATCCAATATTGGTTCTCATAAGTTCAGCAGCAACTCCAAAGATCACCATCCTTTGCAATGACAGAATTTGGCCCCATTCCGGAAACCAAATCACACTCAGGCTTTCAGCCATGGATGTTTCTTTTACCAAGGGCATCTTTCCTCACAAAACCCTCAAGTCAAACTTAAATATGATTCTTCTGTCACATATTGGCTGCTGCTACCAAAACATACCTTAACAGCACAAGAGGTTTTAACTATTTCAACTGCAAATGCCAATCCAGGTTTCTGAAAACGATATGAAAGCCGCACTTATATTGCTCTGATAACAAGTTATACGATACAGTAGTGTTTGCTATGGTAGTTTCTGTTTAGTTGATACAGATTAGACTCCTACATTTAATTAGAGGCTGACAATGACGTCAACTTTCAAGCCCCAACGGCGTTCAGCTATTCAGGAGTACCAGTTCCATAAATTGAAAACTTTGATTATAACTGTACAAGAATCTTTGGATGCAATTCAAATACTTTCCCCCTCTTCTATTATGAAGGCAGAGATTTACACATACAGCAACTGTTTGAATGAAATTAGCTATAACAGCAGTACTAAACCATCCCACATTCACCCCCAAAAGAAAAGAGCGAAAAAAGATGGGAAGAAGACGGATAGCTTTAATTTTCAATTTCATTAGAATTACGGGACAGAAATTCTTTAGCAGTTTAATGTGTAAAGACAAACACGAGATGGGCAAATGCATACCACCTTTTGACGCTATTTTTTTTTATTTCATCAGCAGGTAAATTCGCTTCTTTATCCACAGGAGCAGCAGCATCTTGAATTGAGGGTACAAGATCATTGTAGTCTATCTTCTCTTCAATGACCAACTCTGCGCTATTAGACTAGCATAGATAAATTAGGTTTGTAGAAATATTTTATTCTGCCTGAAGAAGTAATAGAAACATATCCATCCATACCATAAGAACATCCCATATAGAACTCCCTCAGTCCTTAACTTAAGCTATTGGAGTGGTGGGGGTAAGAGAAATTGATGTGAAATAAAATGTAGTTATGTGCAGTATTACTCATCTCTGGCTCCTTTCAAGTTGCCAGGATATAACACCAAAGCTTTATCTAAGTGGACTTATAACTAATCATAAAGCTAGAAAGCAGTGAATGATCATGTCATAGTATTTTCAAACATAATGCATCGATAAGATGGCAAGCAAGTCTCCTCAAATAATTTCATCGCTTTTTCTTTTAATTATTTACTTTATTAAAGAAAAGCATTTCTTTTAGTTATAGAAGTTAAGCAAAAAGAGAGGATTGATCACCTATCCTTCTTATAAAAGATCCCGCATCCATCACGCTTCTGCCCACTTCTTTGGACATAGATACTTGAATAGCCATCACTCTCTATATTTTTCTTATAGAAGCTATTATATTCATCCAATTCCTGGCACATAAAACAATTTTGATTAAGAAATAACCTAGAAGAAATTTGAAGTTTCTCTTTTTGATTTCCCTTCTAGTGTCCAGTATCCACTTTAAGGCCCGATTAATATGGATTCACGTTAGCAAGTCCACTTTGTTTTTGTGTTTTTTTTTTTTTTTTTTTTTTGGGGGGGGGGGGGGGGGGTTAAAGCGAACCCTATTCCATGACACGAACCCGAGACCCTTGGTTAAAGATGGAGTGCTTATCATTCCCCCACAATCTTTTTGGGTAGAAGATGTTATTAGATGGAAAATGGATGAACAGATTTTATTTTTATTTTAATTATCAAAAAATCCAAACCTGTAAGCAAAGGAAATCGGTCTCGAGGCTCTTGAGAACTGTCAGGATTGCCTGTGAACGGGCTTTCCACCTGACACAAGAACATAACAAATGTTAATTCTGAAATTGCGAGTAAAAGAAAGAAGTTTAATACTTTGTCTCGACCGAAGCTTATTGAATCATGGTCAACATGGCTTCAAGTTGCAATGCTTTTAAAATAAACTTTACTCTAGATGCTCTTCGAATATTAGAAGAGCAAACAAGTAAAATTGACTTAAAACAACTATGTGTCTTTCAATTAACACTAGCTTAGAGAATTACTGAAATCCAATTTACGTCTCGAAGGCAAGGAATATAATAATAAAGAAATGCAACATGAAACAATCATATTGGAGCTTCAGTAATTTTCATAAAGGAAGGTACTATAAAAAAGTCAATTTGGGTCCAATCAAACATGTCAGCAATCACATTGGAGTTTCCAAGGGAGAAGAGAAACAATATCCAACAGACTGGGTATAGAAAATGCCAAAAGGAAAACTTGGATATAAATAACGTACTTGAGACAAGGCCCTGGGGAGCGTGGAAACAAAGCACTCTTTACATATGCCTACAATTAAAAAATCGCAGAACCATGAAACGTTGGCAAACAGAAGCCACACAATCCAATAGATTAAATGACTTGAATCTGTTAGAAGGAAAACTAATACTAACTAGCATTCTGTGTCAAGGTATGAGATAATATCACTAGAATTGTGCTTTAGTCCGAAAAGACATATCAAAGGACATACCAAGGATGTTAGTACACTTGATTAATTAATAGCAAATGTATGCATCGATGCAGGTTTTCCCATAAAGATATGTATGCTCTACTTATTTTGATGGTTCAACCACACGCGAGCAGGGTTTAGGCCTAAATTTTTTTGCTAGGATCTCTCTCTTCTGACTTTCATTTGTTCGTTTGTCCAAAATATGATATATTCACAAAGTTCACAAGAATAAACTCACAAGAGTACTTTGGTTGATGAATAAATACTTTTTTGTTTGGTTTCAAAGTCAGGATAAGCCTTTTACAGTGTATTAGCCATATAAGGATGCTTAATAGTCTTAGAAAGCAGAACTTAACTTCCATTATTGAAGTATTACTTGCATGCACCTTATAAAAACAATAAAATTAAATGAATCATTGAATTACTTCAAGAAATTTGAACATGTAAAACTGATTACCTGAGCCAAAATGTTATATGATACAAGACTGAACTTAAAACCTGCAACAAAAGACAAAAAGTACCAACAACTAAATACAGATGTATAACAAAAGCATCCAAACATGAATAAGAAAGTTAAAAATAATTTACTTACCATCTGATTTACTTACTGAAGTAATTTCACTCTTTTCAGCAGGAACAAATTTTGGAGACAAAGGTCCAGGTGTTGTGCTCATTTTGATGAAACAAATTGTTCTGCACATACCATAAACCAAGAAAAGAACAAGAAAATGAAGCCAATCAAACATAAATGAGATAATACATAAGAACCCCCTAATATTGGCTCGGTTTACAACCTAAACAAACTATGGGTGTTTGTACGAACCCCGTGAACTTCCTTTTTTCTGTATCTATTACCACCCTGGAGCATCAAGTGATATAAAGAATGGTGTCAACTCCTGTGCAGTGCATGAGAGCAGGAAAAAGGTGAAAAACAGCTTATACGTGGCTTTTTCTTCCAACAACTAATTGCCACATGGTCAGATGACCATCTGTTTTAAATGTGTACTTATTTATTTCTTCTTTATTTGGATTTTTTGGGGGGTTTTAAATGCTGATCCTACCGAAAAAAATAGAGTTGCGCCAAACATGTTACAAATCTAAAAAAGGCAGCCCAATGCATTAAGCACCCTGTGTTACCTGACACAAATATCAGCTCAAACCCATGACCTATAGGTCACACCTATAGCTACGCCAAGATTTTGGTTCAAGGTGGTAATAGATACGAAAAAAGGAAGTTCAGACAGGTAATATAAGCACCCTATAGTTTAGGTGTAACTTGCAAACAAAGCCAAGTTCAAGGGATTAAAAATTGTCAAATACTTTTGAGAAATGCAATAAGATTTTCTTTTTATTAGTAGGAAATGCAATAAGATTTATGATTTCGTGCTCCATAACAATATGAACCTGCTTTGGTTATTTCAGAACTTGCCCTACCATTTGTTTCGTTCTATTAGGGTACCAATGGTGAGTAGGGCTAAATTAGGCGTGTCAAAATGGGTCATACACCCCCACCCCCCTCCCCCCCAAAGTTTACTAGTGCCAAAATGGACCGTGTCAATTTGGATTAAAAATGCATCATAATCCAACCCGCCCAACCCAAACCCATTTTTTTCAATTGGTTATTGTTTTCTATAAGTTTGCTTAACCACGAAAAAAAAAACGTTTTCTCTTCTTTATAGAGAGAGAACTGTGAAAGTATGAGAAATATACTTAACAAGCCAAACAAATAAAATTCAAGTTTTCAAGGAAGTACATAGAGCTCCTGAACAGGTGGTCAGGAATGTTATACAGGAAGTACATTACAGAGCCACTAGGAGACCAACATTGGCTAGTTGTATGAAGAGCTTAATTTCTTATCCTTTGGCTGGTTTGCCGTGATAGTATACATGGTGTGTTTGTGTGCCGTTGAGGCAAGTTTGGGGCTTTACTTGTCAAAACTGCCAGTTTTTGCTTGAGCTGTACAGTTTCACTTGGTAATATACGGTTAGTTACAAAAAAAAAAAAAAAAAATCTATTTGTGAGTGAAAGTATAGGTGGAGAAATATACATAATAAATTAAACAAAAAGATTTTATCTTTTTACAAAGTTTTCTTATGGGTCAATTTGAGCTATACTTTGCACCCAAGGGTGTGGCCTAGTGGTTCAATGAAGTTGAGTTGAGCACCATGAGGTCTCAGGTTCAATTCCCAACATAGACAAACACTAGGTGATGTCTTTTCATATGTTCTAGCCTTGGTGGAAAGAGTTACCTGGTACCTATTGCTGGTGGGAAGTGGCAGGTATCCCATAGATTTAGTCGAGGTGTGCACAAGCTGGCCCAAACACCACGGTTATCAAAAAAATAAAATAAAAATTGAGTTACACTTTGGATGGGTTAAAAATGAGCTGCATCTACTTTCTTCTCAAGGATGTGAATAATTAAAAGACCTAAAGGAAGAGTATATAATTTTTGCTTTCTTTTTCTTATTCTTTTCATTTTTCTCCTTACCAAAGAAAATGAGCACTTCATCCCTATTGGTAGAAGCAATTTGTCATCTTGAATTGTTAGTCTACCATAGTTTTTGTTCTTCCTCCTCTATCTTCAGAGCACATCTCTAACTTTTATCCGATAAATAATAATATCATTTGACTAATCCATTTACATCAAAACTCCCTCAGCAATAGGGATGGCAATGGGGCGGAGCGGGTTAGTCTCTAAGCGGGTGCGGGTGCGGGTGCGGGGCGGGTTAAAGTCTTAGCTTTTTAAAATTATGCAGGTGCAGGTCTCCTGCCTGCATGTGCTTTAATGCTTCATGTTTGATGAAAATCATAAATCGCAGAGAAGATTTTTCATTGTGTGGCTCAAGAATTTCTAGCTTCTATTCATATTTGTTTGCTGTTTAGTTTACATTTCAGTTTTCCAATTAAAACATATGTATAGTTTTATACAGTGAACAGTTTTTTTGTGTATTGTTTTGGACCAATGGATTTAGAATTATTATCTAATTTCTTTCTACATTTAATAAACATAAATAAACATATTACAGATCGTATCTTTATTAGTTGAACAGATTTTAGAAGAAAATTTACGGTTTAAAATAATAAAGTATGTGAAAAGATATTGAAGTGGGGCGGGGCGGGTTGAAAATTTTGCGGATATGACTAAACCCGCCCTGCACCCGCCCCGCCCCATTGCCATCCCTACTCAGCAACTACATTTTCCATCTGAAAAACTGGAAATGTTCAAACCTTTCAGGGATTCAATAAGCATATTAATTTTATCTCTTTCGTTTTATGAAGGGGAAAATCTCAATGTCAACGCAAGGGGGGGAAATCCTTAATAGGTACTAGTTTTTTTTCGTCAGTGTGGCAAATCACCAAACAGGTTACAGGCAGTAATGTATTCAATCATTTTGGGCTATAATTACTTATCTTTAATTTCAATGGAGGTAGATATATGTAATAACAAGCGAGATAGATAGATTTATAGTGATTAAGGAGTGAATACCTGTGGGATGGAGAAGCTAAAGGAAAACGAGGAAGCAAAAAGAAGGAGCTTTTCAACATTGCTCAAGCTTTTCAAGCCTTCACATTTTTGGGAGTCGTTAATGGTTTACTATTATGTTTCAGCCTTTTAGGTTTCAATGAAGCCCAAAAGAAGATCCATACAGAAAATCATTCAGAGCCCAAATCCAGAATTTGTGTTGGGCTTTTTTATGGCCCAATAATATGATCCTGCTATTTGGGCAAAGTGCATAAATATCGTTTCTTTCTGGTTCTTTATGTGAAAAACAAACATATATACGAACCTAATTATAACTCACTCCATGTATTCAGTTGCACTATAAGCCTGTATTTCTTTAATTAGAGGTCTCATATTTAAATCTTATATCATCTAAAAATAGGAGGGGGGTTATTTACGCTCCTACTAAGTTTTTCGATATGATTCGATTAGCCCTAATCAATGCACACACATTAAATACCGAATGCTTAAAAGAATCATTAGGCTTAGAAACTGAGAATCTATTTACTCGTCTCTTAGAGCTTACAAGCAAGGGGGTGGCTGCGGTATAGTGGTATCGGGATTATCTGATAAGTTTATGTAAAAAAGTTCATCAAAATTATAATAGATATGAATTCGTAAGTTTAAAAATAAAATGAATTTAATGTTAAAAACGTTAAAGATTGAATTCATAAAACTTAATTGAATCCATTTTTGCTTACGACAAAACTAATCAAACTACTTGAATGTATCAATGCCTGACAACCAGCTATCTAATCCACAGAATGAACACAACAAGAAGCCGCATCAAATGAACATCACTTTTACACGGAATCTCAATCTTATCAAATTTGTCAAATAATCAAATATATTCTACCATATATGATATATATGCTAGGAAAAAGATTAGGATAACTTAAAACTTGGAGTACTACTGTTTAGTTTATATAATTGCAATCATGCATGAAAGTGATTACTGAAAAGAAATTCTATAGCTTTTAATCCTCTATACCTCAGCCAAAAAGAAATCAAAAAAATAAATTAATAAGCAAAATACATATTATGGAATAAAATTGAATAAAGATCTTTCGAGAAATATAAGTATACCTATCTACTACTATTACTTGATAATATTGCCAACATGTGGATCGAAATTTTTTAACTTATGTAATAAAAAATATCAAGTAAAGAAATAAGATATCTTGAAAGTGAAAGCATAATTATAGTGCCATTATGCTCATCAACCAAACAATTTGATTGACTCTATGAAGTTGCGTAATATGTAATTGATAGTGAAATCAATCTCACCATAAGAATAGACAATGACATTATTGGCTCTAGCTAACTGGGAAATTTGTTTTCAACCAAGAAACTAAGAGGTGTAATGACCAATTAACTACTTATGGTCCACTTATCCAAGGTTGCTTTCTTGATTGCTATTAGGTAGTAGCATTTTCCATCCAATTTTCTGTGACTCAGCTCGATTAACACTATCATAAATCATTATTTTAGTTTATCTTTTGGTAGTGACGTAAAAGAAACTACACCCAAAATTATTAGCAATTTCAGAGTACTGACAAGAGGGCATTGCTCGTATGGTAAACACCCTTCATCTTCAACCCAAAAGTTATAGTTCGACACACCAAGAAAGTGAAAAGGCAGAAGCTCGGAGAAATAAATTAATCAGTGCATTTTTTTGAGTTCCACATTTGTTGATTTAGGGTTTTTGGTCTCGTTAGCAATTTTAGACTTTCGTTGGAGTTCTTTTTCTCCTCCTTATTTCTTCTCTACGTGTTGTAGAAAATTATAGATTCATTGGTCTTTGTGGTTAGAATTAGGCGGGTAATATATCATTGAGCTTATATTGTCTATTTTTTAATGATTTGGATTGATTAATTGGTTGAAGAAAACTACGGCGGGTAATATATCATTGAGCTTATATTGTCTATTTTTTAATGATTTGGATTGATTAATTGGTTGAAGAAAACTACTTAATAAAGAACATCATTATTGAATTTGTTGAGCTTGAGAAAAAACTTGTTGAAAAAGATAAAAGTGGATGTATTGATTTTTTAAGTTTTACGTTGGATCTAACCTTGAAATTGTTGGGATTGATACTAGAGAAAATTGAGAAGGAGGTGACAAAAAAGTGTTGAAATTAAAATTGATGATAAGTTTGACCAACCCAAGTCAAATTTTTCGTTAATTAGTTATTAGGAAGTTGTTGCAAGTTGCTACAGCAACTATCGTAGTTGTTGTAGCAATAGTCGAAGTTGCTGCAGCAACTATCGAAGTTGCTGCAGCAACTATCGAAGTTGCTGCAAGTTGCTGCATGTCATTTAAATTAATGACAAAGTTGTCACCTCTACTCAATCATTAAAACTTGTGTCATTTTTTTTAATTTTCAAACTTTTTTGTCACCCTTAATTAAAAATCCCGATATACTAGAAGGTTGAATATCAAATTAGGAGTCATTTTTTATTTTGTAGCAAAAGTGTGTGGGTGAATTTTTTATACAACAACGTATGGTGACTAGTAAAAAAATTTGTAGTCAATCTAGTGATTTGTTCGGATTTGTGGTCATAATTCTGACTATCCGTTAGGAATTGTGTCAAATCCTGGTGATTTATCAAGATATATGACTAAATCAAGCTATCAATTTGAAGTTTTCTTGAATTTGTGGTCAAAACTCTAACGATTTATCAGGATTTGACTAGAAATTTTGGGGGTTAATGTGATTAGACAAGTTTTGTCCGTAAGTTTGAAATCTTAACAATTCTTCAGGATTTTGTTATAAATTCTGCCAACGAATCTATTTTTCAAAAATTTTTCTTAACGAGGTCAAAATTTATATGGTGCCACTGAAATATCTCACTTTTGCAAATCCCTCCACACTTGAGTTTACTTTTGGGATTGAGTTATGCTCAAGGTCCATTTTCTTGTCACGGTAGCGAGTACGATATATCCAAAATTCATTTTTAATCTAGTGTTAAGCCCCTATCTGTAAAGAATGGATCTTGGGCCTAACTCAACCCCAAAAGCTAGCTAATGAGTGAATGATTGCCCCAGTCCATATAAGTAGACCCATTACCCATCCCTTTTCCGATGTGGGAATCTAAACACTCTCCTGCAAGCCCAGGCCTCGTTAACTGGAGCGTGGACAATATAATATGGGGCCCAACATTGGTGAAACAAAGAATTGGGATGGGTCTGGCTCTAATATTATGATAAAATAATGCGAAAAAAAGGTTACTTGTATTCATCGACTGAATCCCTATATATACAGCAGTACCACTGGACCGTTTCCTAGTAGAATACAGATACAATATATTCGCTAATATTTACCTATCAAAAATATAAAATATACTTTCCATCTATTCTATTTTACAGACGTTCACAATACTCCTCCTCAAGTTGGAGCATGCAGATGACAAATGCCCAACTTGCTAAGAAGAAAAGAGAACTAAGGATATCCCAATGCTTTGGTGAATACATCATCTAGTTGAACGCATGTGCCTACATAACCTGTAGCAATATTTTTCACCATAAGTTGCTCTCGAATATAGTGACAATCAATTTCAGTATGCTTGGTGCGTTCTGAAAAACTGGGTTAGCTGCAATATGTAAAGCAGCTTGACTGTCGCAATATAACCTCATTGGTTGCTGATGAAAAACTTCTGACGATGCCAAGAAAGACTTGAGTCAAACTAGCTCAGCTATGGTGATTGTCATAGACCTATACTCGACCTCTGTAGAAGAATGTGAGACGGTAGGTTGCTTCTTTGTTTTCCAAGAAATCGGTGAATTTCCCAACAAAACAAAGTATCTTGTTAAAGAACGATGGATCAAGGGGCAACTGGCCCAATCAGAGTCATAGAAGGCATGCAGCTACAAGTTACTATTAGCTGAAAGGAAAAGTCCTTGGCCCGGGCTACTCTTCAAATAGTTCAGAACTCGTAAGGCAGCATCGTAATGCTCAACCCTTGGAGCTTGAAGGAATTGTGACAAGATATGAGCTAAATAACCAATCTCCGGTCTAGTAATTGTGAGATAAATAAGGTGCCCCACCAAGCGACGATAGTTGCTAGGATTATTACATAACTCATTTGTAGCAAGGACAAGATGATAGTTTTGAATCATCGCAGCAGGGGTGGTTTAGCGCCCAAGATTCCTGCTTCAGATAAAATGTACAAAGTATATTTTAGTTGACACAAGAAGAGACCCTTCTCATTACGAGCAAACTCGACGCCAAGAAAATATTTTAAGGCCTCGAGATCTTTGAGACGAAAACAGTGTGTCAAGTAATCCTTAAATTTAGAACATAACTCTAAATTATTTCCAGCAACTAGCAAATCATCGACATACATAAGAACGCCGAGGAAAGTCTCACCCTTTTTGAAGGAGAATAGAGTGTGATCTGCGTGGGACTAAACAAAGTCATATTTGCGAAGAGCAGTCGATAATTTTGCAAACCAATTGCGAGGAGACTGTCGAAGTCCATATAAGGATTACGCAACTTGCAAACCACATTTGGCTGAGAAAAAACAAAACCTGGAGGAAGTTTCATATAGGCGTCTTCATGTAAATCATCATGTAAAAAGGCATCAATTATGTCAAGTTGATGTATATCCCAGTTCTTTGAGACAACCACGGCAAGAAAGGTGAAAACATACACCATTTTAGCTATGGGGACAAAAGTTTCAGTGAAATCGATGCCCTCTTCTTATTCATTACCCTGAATTACCAAGCGAGCTTTGTAGCGTTCTATTGTCCCATCTGAATGATATTTAATCTTGTAGACCCATTTACAATGAATAAGCTTTTTTCCATGAGGAAGAGGCACAAGAGACCACGTTCTATTTTCTTCTAATGCATCTATCTCTTTTTGCATAGCTTCTCACCAATGAGGGTCTTTGGTTGCTTCCTGGAAAGAGCGGGGCTCATTCCTCGAGTTGATAGCTGCCAAAAAATGTCTATGGGCAGTAGAAAAATCAGCACAAGTGACAAAATTAGCTAGAGGATAAGAAATACCTGAGGAAGCTGTTTGGCAAGATGGCAGCGAGATGGGGCGTGTTGATTGAACCGAGGTGCAAATATAATTTTGTAAGTATGAAGGAGAGCGTTTTTTCTTATGACCACGGCCTAAAACCCTGGCTTCTAGAGGGGGAACCTCTATGGGTTGAGATGTACTCCCCTGTCTGTAATATTAGCATGAGAGCTCTCATTCATGTTGTCCCTAATTACTTCTTGTCTGGCCATTAGATTCTCCAGGGAAGTGTCATAAAATGTTAAAAGGTCATCCTCAATTAAGTTCGGCATAGTAGCCGAGGATATCTCATTGCCAAATGGAAATAATATATGTTCATGAAAAATGACATCACGAGACACAAACATTTCTTTACTTTCTAAGTCATAAACACGCCATCCTTTTTGCCCATGAGGATAACCAAGAAAAACACATTTTCGACTCCTCAAATTGATCTTTGGCCCTAGGCTTAGAATGTGCATTGCAAAGACAACCAAAAACTCGAATGTAAGCAAACGAGGGAGGTTTATTAAACAAAAGTTCATATGACGTCTTTCCATGTAGTAGAGTGGTGGAAGTGCGATTAATTAAGAAAACTGCAGTTAAAACACATTCCCCCCAAAATTCAATAGGTAGATTTACTTGAAATTGCAATGCTCTAGCTACTTCAAGAATGTGTCTGTGTTTCCTTTCGATGTGTCCATTTTGTTGGGACTCTTAACACTATCTTACATTGTTTATGCTCCAAATGTCCAGTCTTGCACGTATGAGGAGTTGTTGAGGCCCATATCAACGGGGTTAGACAAGTGGTCTTCTTATATAGTCTTGAACAATCCTCACATCTTGAACTAATTTTTGAAATTGAGTTAAACTTAAGGTCTATTAGCTTATCATATTTTAGTATTTTACTCTGAAGAAAGATATCCCTATTAGTATACATGTTGGGCAAGGGATTAAAAGTTAATTCCTAATTAGGTTACTCGGCATGTAATCTAAATTGGCTCATTATTTTAGTGGAGTTGATTAAGTTTTAGGAAATTTTTTCAAATATATAGCTTCAACACAACATATTACGCCAATGTAGTTACATTTTTAGTTCACACACTACTTGATATAGATGATGTATCAACATCTAAAAAGTCACGTAAAATGTTGAATAAAGGTGTATAAATCATGGCAATTTTCCAGATCTAATAGGATAAAAGCTACTACAGTGTAAGAATCACTAGATCATTGGGCCAGCCTAGTCATTTATTTTATGTCATATACTAGACAAAACCTTTCTTTTCATTGAATTGAACTACTGTAATATATCTAAGTGCAAATATGGGAATTGGTACTTCTCTAGTACCGATGAAAAGAATCTAAGCTAGAATCTTTATGCACACTTACAGTATGATATATATTTAATTAACTCAAGATCAAAGGTCACTTTCATGATAAGAACCAAAGACATGATATTTTGTTAAATCACGACAAAAGGGTCACTATATATATGATAAGGACCCTTCACTAGGACATGACTTATTTTTCTGAGAGTTGTCATGCACATGGATCTCTAATATTGTGTAATTGCTAACCAATGAAAAGCACCACTAATATAAAAGTTAGTGTAATTGTCAGCCCCCCAAATGGATTACACCGTAAAATTTATTTCACTTGACCCCTATATATAAAAAATAAATATTTTATTTTACTTGTTTATTTTAACAAATTAAGAAAATTTTACTACTTGTTCATATACTAATTTTCGTATTAAATAACTAACATAAAGTTATAATAATAGTTAAATTTAGAGTTCAAAAGTATCATTTAATAAGATTAGTTTAGTAAAATATACATCTAATTAAAACTTTCTTAAGGAATATTTCATGTCAACAACAGGGTTCAAGTGATATATAAAATGGAGGGAGTATTATAGAACTCTCTTTTTACTTATCCAAATTGAACACCTAAAATGTGGACATCTATTTTTTGGGGGGATAATTTCAAATATGTACAAAAAGAAGTAAATAATTTACAATAAAAATAGCCAAGTTTTTGTTTACAACAAAAATAGCCATTAGGCCATTTTCTTTTCTTTTTTGAGCAGTTTTTTTTTTTTAAAAAAAAACAAACAAACTATTTTCTTTGTTTTTTTTTGTTGCGTTTTTCGTTATTAAAAAAAACTTTTTTCGTACAACTTTTTTTCATGTATCAATATTGTATAAATGCTGTATAAACATGTATATATGATGTACAAATAGTTATGTAGTGTATATGTAATGTAACGATATTGTATAAATAGTTATGTAGTATATATTTAATGTATCGATATTGTATGAATAATGTATAAAAGTGTATCAATATTGTATTAATGGTGTATAAACATGTATATATGATGTACAAATAGTTATGTAGTGTATATGTAATATATCAATATTGTATAAATGTGTATAAACGTATATCGATATTGTATAAATAGTTATTTAATGTATCGACATTGTATAAATGGTGTACAAGCGTGTATTAATATTGTATAAATAGTATATAGACGTGTATCGATATTGTATAAATAGGTATGTAATATATTGACATTGTATGAATGGTGTATAATCGTGTAACGATATTATATAAACAATCATGTAATGTATCAATATCGATATTTATTTGACTATCATGCGTTCCCACCTTAATAAATAAAATATAATAAAATAATATAAATATTCATTTTTTTCCGCAAAAGAAGTGAAACGATTAGAAAAGAAAAAAACAATTAAAAAAAAAGAGAAACAAAAAAAATTTAAACAACGAAAAAAGTCTTTTTTTTAAAAAAAAGCACAGCAAAAAAAATTAAAATGTTTTTTTAAAAAAAATTAGAAAGAAAAAAAAAGAGATTTTATTAGTACTTAATATTAGAAGAGGAAAAAAAGAAAGACAAAATCAGTGAGCTTTAGATATAGAACAAAATGGACTACAGGCAAAATGGGCTCCAAAAGGTACACTAACTATGACCCAATGACCATTTTCAGCTACAATGTGAGCTGAAAGACTATTTTTTGTAATAAAAAGATAAGTGGACTATTTTTTATGTAAAAATTTATCTCAATGACTATTTTGTATAATTTTCCCTTTTTTTTTTGGTAAAGTAGACGAGAGAGTACTAAAACTTTTAGAAGATTGAGATGATCTCTTACTTCATTTAAAAGGCTACGTATTGCACTTAATTTGTAAAACTATAGAGAATTTTCTCCAAATTAGAATATTACTAAAGCAAAACCACGTACACATGCAGCCCAAAATGAGTAAACTTTCCAGTTAGAGGCTCGGACAATTATTTGAACGAAATTAATTATCATGTGATAACCAATGAAATTTGATCAAACACATAATCAGGGAGAGGTGTGATGCTAAGGTTAGAATCTCTTTACTCTTAATTAGAAGTATGAATTAAATTTCTGGAATTTTTTGGGCACATCAAATCCCCTTGATATAGGCTTGCTAATACTTATCCAAATTAGTAATTAGATTAATAAGCTTTGAATATCAAATGCATGGTTGAACTGAAGAAAAAACCTCCATATTCATGAGTGTTCTATGCATTTTTTTAAGTCAGAAAAAAATAAATTAAAGATCAATTACATCAAGATTTATTGTTGAATTAAGGACCACTTTTATACTAGCTAGCAATTACACAACCGACACTCCATAACTGGGACCAAAATCAAAAATTGAGTCTTTACTCCCTCGAGCTTGTCAGGATATTCAATGTAGACATTTGAATTAAACTTTGTTTCAATTGAACGTCTTAACTCCTAATAAAATATTTCAATTATGTACACACTTTCAATTCATATCTTGAAAAAAAAAAAATTGCACATGTTTTGATTCGTCAATTAGATAGTTAAGTTAACCACATAAAATATATCATATTCAGTAGTTATGGCATGAATATCAAGTAAAAGATACCGAGAGACTGAAGTTTTACGCCTTATTGGCGTGAATATGTATAATTATATTTAAGTTTAAATTTAAACCGAAAGTATTTAATTGACACACTTTATTAAGAGTTGAGGTGTTCAATTGAGAAATAAGACTAATAATTAGTTTAAATATCTAAATAAAATATCCTGACAATTAAATTTAAAGAATTGGCCATGTATTAAGCCAAAGATCATCCTCCAGGAGTAGCTATATATATGCATAAGAGTATTTCAACATGACTTGCTATACTAAGCTCTAGGGGTGATAATTGGGCAGGTTGGATCAAATTTAGGCGAATCAAAACGGGTCAAGATAACAAACGGATTGATAAGCTTTTTTTTTTTTTTTTTTTTTTTTTTTACTGTACCCAAAATCTGACTTCTCTTGTAACAAGAGAACAAAACTGAACCTTATATGCACGTAACACACATGAATATTTTGTGCATGTGCTTTTCAATTTTCTTCATGGAATTCCTATATGAAGTATATTAACAAATGAACTAGCATTTTATTCTGGTTTAGCCACCGCAAATATTTGTAATATGCATAAGAATATTTCGTACGTCGTGCGTATATACTGTACTTTTTTGTCTATTTTTATTTGGGGTGGCCGACCAGAAGAAAATTCATCTTCGTGGGTAAGCTATTGAATAATATACTTACCACCCCTTTGACGGATCCAATATTAATTTGACACATTTTTTAAAAAGTAACAAATAGAACGATAATTTTACTATATCACATTTTGAGTTTTTGATATATAAATTCAATGTTTTGAGAAATGGATTGAGAAATGAATATAGTTAATAATAAGAATAAATTAGAAACTAAGTGATAAATTATCTGTGTTAAAATTGAACAAATAAAAATAAATATTTATTTTAGTATAATGAATAAGTAAAAATTAGAAGGAGAACGAAAACCTGACATCTCATTGGTAATTAAGAGAATCAAATTTAGTTGAATACCGTACATCCAAATATAATTCCACAAAATGAAGGGACAAATCTAGTTTTACATGTATGAATTTACCTGAATTCAATAGCTTCAACTCAAACTCTGTATTTGTATTAATTAAAAAATACCAAGTATATAAAAGTATTCAATTATGAACTTAATTATTATTATATATCAATTTAGGTATTTTTAGGAACCCAGTAGATTTTAAATCTCGAATTCACTTCTCACCCATGCACACACATGGGAATATATATAGTGCGTGATTTTTTTATTTTTTTATTTTATATAAGTAATTGTCATTTTTTTTCTGGTAGCTGTCACTAGTAGCTAGAATTGATGCATCAACTAATTAAATCCCTACATGCACATGGACTTATTATTTTTAGATTGCTCCTCTTTTGGATTCATATCAATGCACCACTCATTGCTATATTGAGTAGTGGAATTACACTTGCCCCACTAAAATGAACTTACCTATAATAACAAACAAATTTAATTGGCCAAAAGTTCCATAAAGTATAATGATTTTGATTCTTAATTGAGAATAAAATCATTTTCCCCATTTTTAGATCTCATTTTGTTTAAAATATGCAAAGTCAAAATATTCACATGATGAAAGTTACTTTAATTTCTAACATAAAATTATGAAGTAACAAACCACTGATGTAGTGAGGGACGCCAGAAATATGACTTTTTGGTCATTTATATTTTCTGAGATGAGAATTCATGCATAGTTTACTTATTTTAACATGATAAAAATAGTTTTGTCACTTAACTATTATAATAAGCAAAATCAAGTGATATCTTATGAAATACAACTTAATATTTCCTTCAATTCAAAATAATAGATGTTTCAATCTTTAAAAATTAGTAAAAAATAATTAATATATCACAAAATTAAGTATTTTATTCTTTTTTTTTTTCTTCAAATTTATCGTTGACATGTTCTTATTATTCAATGTACAGATTTAATAAAAATTATCTCAGCTTAGCTAAAAAGAAAGTTAATACTTATTGTTTCTTGTTTCTTTACTATCTCTTTTTTAGATAGTTTTTGTCTTGAGCCGGGGGTTTATCGAAAACAATCTCTCTATCTCACTTCTGAGGTAGTGGTATAGACTGCGTACACTTACCCTCCCCAGACCCCACTTTGTGGGAATATACTGAATATGTTATTGTTGTTGCAACCTAAAAAGAAAAAGAAATTATAACTAAGGGTATTTTAGTTGAAATCCTCTTAATTTTTAGGAGTAAGTGAATTCCTTAAGCCATGTATACAAGCCATGTACACCATGTAGTTTATTACTCTATAAATAAACTACATGGTGTACATACCTGAAATTAATCAATTTTTCTTTTCGTAAAGCGGGAGTCTGAACATAGCATCCAGGTGTTACTAATTTTATATGCATGAAAATCCATAGTATGTGACCTAGTATATTATATTAACATATTCTTTAAAAATCTATATATGACAATCTGACATCCTGCATAGAATGAAGAGAACCTAAACTTGAACATATGCAAAGATACATGAATGGTAAATGCATCAACAAAAGCCAAAGCTTTACATAAATTGATCCACTTTTTGGTCTGGCAGTTGTCACTATATATTCGGATTATCGATTAAATATTTATATAATTAGATCATGTATAAGGTAATTGTTACAGAATTTTTTTAAAGATAAGTATTGAGTAATTTATAATTTGATCAAAAGGGTAGGAACATGCTATAACTGATTAAAAATATACTAATGATATAAAAAATTTATATATTGTCGGGGTATATAATTAACTCTGGTGAGATCAAAATTGTCATCTAGGTTGAAACGAATAAACTACATAAAGCCTAAAATCATAAAATTGAGTTTTTTTAGTGTCACTACTTCAACCTTATACCTAAAATCAATTTTCCTTTAGACGACCAACCTGTTTATGCAAAGACGAGCTATGCGATTTCAAGGCGTGCAAAATAATAGTCATTGCTTTTCAGTTTGATGAATCGGACAATTGATGGAAACTAAAAATGTTAACTTTTAATAAATTTAAAAGATCAAAATAATTCAGTGCATACTTATGAGACTATTTTGAATCTATCATCAATCATAAAGGATCATTTTTGTCATTTCCTCCAATCAATTTCATAAGTCTTCAACATATTTACTATTTTTTGCTTCATTTTACGTCAGTTTAATATGATTAGGCACAAAATTAATTAATTAGAAGTATAAAGAAACTTCTTATATTAATTAACTTCGTACCTAATCATACTTCTTTATGTGCAATATTAAATACATCATTTTTATAAATACGTGTCATTAAAGTTAAAACAAAAATATTAAAACTAAAAATTTACTAAGTTAAAAGTTACTATAACATTCAAATTAGTGATACTATATTCTTTATGGAGAAACCAAAAAACACTTGCGATAATACTACACCTGAACCTGAAGTTACAATGAATAAAAATCAAATTTGATTCTTGACTTAGGCCATTGGAATACCAAAACTTTCTAGCAATCCTTGGGAAGGAAAAAGCCCTTTTAAGTAATCATTTTTTTGACATGCAATTTACAACAAATGACAACTGGTCTATCAAAGCAAGACAACCAAACACCTAAGGCACGCTGCCCAACCCACTCTTTTTCAAAGCATTAAAAAGGTGAAAAATTAAATGAATCAAGGGAATTGTATTTATGGTTGGCTAAAAGTGAGCAAAGGAACCCCCAAAAGAGAAAAAGAATAGAGTATCTCTCCATTTCGTTTTAATTGTCGCTTTAACTTTAAAAAAATATTTTAAATAATTATTATTTAGAAAAGTTATAACTAAAACTTATAAATATTTTAAATTATTATATTTAAAATTAAATAAATATACACAATATTTAAGAGAAAAATTCAATCTAATTTTATTAAATAAAAAATTTAAACAATTATATTTTATATTTATTATTCCTTTAATGAACATGAAATAATTAAAAGTGGGATGGGGCGCGTGGGTATTTCTTTAAGGGGTAGTTTGTGTATGCAGGATAAGATGAGATATCTCATAATTAAGTTTAATATTAAATTTATACCATATTTGATTGATGATAGTATAAATTTATGCGAAAATTAATTTATAATATCAACTAAATATGATATAAATCTAATACCAAATTTAGTTTATTGAGATATTTTATCTTATCTCATGCAATATAAAATTATTTTATATTATTTTTCATATGATATAAATGAATCCAAAATTCATTCGACTATAATTTTAGAATAATTTATTCTATCTAACCACCGTCCCCAAACGGTAAGCAACATTTCTTAAATTTCATCGTATAATTTACGCGCCGAAAAGTGAATGCACCTTAAAGGGCCTACCTATAAGTCTTGTAGGTGAGTGACAGCTGACCTCTTAAATCCCAAGTCGTATTTATGCTGTGATTTAATTAATCACCGTCATCCCGTGTCGTGTCCACATATTTTCTTCCAAGTGCTCCCTTCGTTTCGTTTTATTTATCCCTTATATTAAAAATAATTTTAATACACTCGTCTAGCAGTTTATGAAATTAAAAAAACTTTGTTATATTTTTTTTCTATTCTTAATATAAAATAACTATTTAAAGTAATAATAATTAAATTTAGAGTTATAAATTATTATTAATATATAAGATTAATTTTATAAAATATACGCTAATTAATTTTTTTTAAAAAAGTGTATCATGTCAATAAAGGTCAAGTAAAATGAAACAGAGAGCATATTCACAGCATTGATGAATAAGATTTTTTTATTTTTAATTAAAGATTTAAATTAAATTGGAGTCATGAGTATGAAAAAAAGATTCTATTGAAAAATATTTTCCCCTTTAAATAAGTCTTATATGGCGATAATTTGAAATTAAATTATTCAAAGCCCAAATACAAATAACGAACATGAAATAGAAATAAAAAAATAAAAAAATAAAAAGATATTTTTGATGGGAAATTATAAATAGATTAATAATATTTTTTATATACATATTTTTCATTTTAATACTATTAGCAAACGAATTTATTTCGCCACCACCACCAACATATAAAACAATTGAATGCAAGTTTTTTTTTTCTTATATACACAACTTATTAATAGCTTCAGTAAGAACCATCCTTTCTTCAATGTCTATTGATACTAATTTTTCACTTAATTGAAATTAAATTATATATAATTTTATTTAATTCTTAACTGTGGGCGTGCAATATTTTGGTTTTAGAAAAAAATAATTAAAGAAATAGAAGAAGATGAACCCGACGAAATTATAAAGCAGTAAGAGGAAATGTTTGGTCTACTGATCTGAATGAAAAAACAATAAATTATTGCTAGTTGATTGTGAAAGAGAATTAGAATTGATATAGGGTGCATTTTGTGTGGACAAAATATTTAAATTATTGCTAGTTGATGATGAAAGAAAATTGGAAGTGATATAAGGTGCATTTTGTGTGGACAAAATATTTAAATTATTACTAGTTGTTGGTGAAAGAAAATTGGAAGTGATATGTGGTGTATTTTTTTTTGGACGAAAATATTTAAATTATTGCTAATCGTTGGTGAAATAGAATTAGAAGTGACATAGGGTGTTTTCTTTGTATGAAAATGTCCTCCCTAAAGATTGCTAGGAAGTTTTGGATTTCTTTTTACACCTCCTTCGGATCTTCCACGCTTTTTTTTTTCCTTTAATGACTCAAACACATAAAAGGATTGAAGGTAGAAAGTACTTACTGCTTTCCATGCGAACAACCTCTCTTATCGAATTATTTCATGTTAGATGGCTGGGAAATTATTTTTATTGCCTATCAAACAGTGATTTTTTTTTTTTTTCCTTACTTATCGTTTAGGAGTAATTTACTTTAATGCATCTGTTCTAGATCTCCATCTTTTCAACCTAAAACAAGCATATACTGTTTCTTCCTAGCTTAGCTTTAACAGAAAAAAAGTGTGTAAAAAACGAGTATGCTAATTTTACAGTATGCCAAAAGCAAATTTTGTGACAAAAGCTGCTAGCTATTGGTTATTGAACAAATAGCAAAATATGATAACACATTACTTTAAGGTACAAATACAGAAAAGTGGGGGTGGAAAGTGGAAACGGTAAAAATAGACAAGAGTTTACCTTTTTCTTGAGAGGAGGAGATACTAGCTAGTATCAAGTGGGAACTCATTTGCATTATCTTTGATTTTGTAAAGAACTGAAACTTGCGGCTAATTCAATTTCAAAAGGTATGACTCATGAAAGGAGGATTTCCCAATTTAATAACAGATGTGAGACTATGTACCAAATAGATTTTCTTTTGATATCATCTAAATAAATAGATTTTAAACTTAACTCAAAAGCTAGTTCATGATAAAAAGATTTACCAAAATCACTTAAAAAAACTGATGTGAAACTCAACACCCCTCACAAATCCAGAACGCAATCACATTACATGTGATATTCACATGATTGGTAATCAAGGGTCGTATAAACAAGAGAATGGGTGCAGCACGGCAAAAGATTTAAAACACCACACCATAGAAATGAAACAAGTGGCCAACATTCTCAACTAACTTAACGTAACTCTTTTTGTTTCAATCTTTGGATAGAAACCTAATTTGTATAATGCTAGAAGCAAGATATATAACTAAAGAAGTTGAGAGCTTACGTATAAAGGGAAAATATTTAAGATCTTTATGCATGTTTTACACTAAGGACAGCAAAAAAAAATTAGAAAAAAAAGAAGAAGATGTATTAATTCCCTTCAACTTGTTTCGATTTTATATAGGCTCGCCAAAGTAGGCCGAAACGGACAAATTCATTGGTTGTCTTTCGGCGTCTTCATTATGTGTGATGCATGTGCCCTGTTTAAATAGACTATTCTTGTCGTTTAGTAGCATTCAAATGGTTTATCTTGGAAATCAAATTCCTGAGGATTGGCCTCTTGCTAGCTAATTTACTGAGTAAGTGATTGATAAATAGCGTCTTGAAGTGAAGCGAAAGCACCTGACCTTGGATCAAGGCTCTCACTCGCTCAAGACGTCGATGCGCCACCTGATTGACCCTTTTCTTACCAGCATGGGGAGTTGATTATCTACAAAAGAAGCTTTTAAGAATGAAAAAAATATTATCTTTAGGATAGAGAGCCTCCTGCCTGCCTTTTCAGATTTGATTTCTTTGGATCATGAGCAGAAAAATGGCTTTCCAGGTGTTGGAAGCGTTAAATTAGAAGATTCATACTTACAATTGAAGCTGGGAACAATATTCGCAAATATTATAATATTGGTTTGTTTTGGGGTGAACTGATAAAGGAAAACACAATTTTGCAAAGCTAATGACTTGAAAGAAGTGCTTAACAGAACAAATAAATGAAATTTGACGTGTGGATTGCATTGACGGATTGCATTGACATGAATCGACTTCACACACTAATAATATCATCATTATCTGAGAAAGAGCTTAAAAGATCAAATAAGATGAAGGGTTTTCTTTTCTTCATATTACGACATTGACTAGACTTGGTGTTACAATCTCTTAGCAAAATCGATAATATCCGAGAATGGAACCATCGGGTTTGCTAAGAGATTTTGGACTTATGCAAAAAAAAATTAAACAAGAAAGAAAATACAAACAAGAAAACTGACGTCTATAACCAAAAGATATGATGTAGCAGATGAGACTATTCCTTCCTCAGTCGGTTCGATTTCAGGTCTCGAGTATGAAAGTTCTTGACAAATCAACGCTTCCTCTAAATGAATTCTACATGGCACAAATTTAATTAATCGGACTTCAATGTAAATATCAGATATTGAACTAGAAGTCGAAAAGAAAACCCCGACCCCTCTCTTGTACTGGCTCTTTAACTGTCAATCGGATTAATTCAATGTGCAGCGCATAAAACGATAAGATCGTACGTAATTTATGTCATTCGGGTCGGGTCCGGGTCCGGGTCGTATCAAATCTTACCAACAACTCCAGCAGCCAATAGAAAACAACTACCCAACCAAACGAAAAAAAAAAAAACAAAAAAAAACAGTAAATAGCCAAACAAATGAAATATTTTCTTTTATAAAAAATCATTTTTTGAATTTCAATGCGAATAAGTGTCGGCTGCTTCTTTTATTTCTTGGGTTCTGCATTTACAAAAATCACTTCTATAAAACAAAAAGCATTCTTTTCTTACAAACAAAACAAAAAATCTATCAAGAATTTGTATCATATATTTTCTTGGATTCATTTTTACTATTATATGCTTTTACTTTACACCTACATTTGTTGTTTGGAGCTTATTTTAGCTCCAAAACAAGAAAACTGAACTTGGTTCAGTATAAAATTTCAGCCCAAATAATCCCATTTTGAGATTATCTCAATCTCTTCATTACCATTTTCGGGTACTTTTTTTTCTCTCTTCAAATCTTGATTTTTTACTTTGTTCTAATAAAAGGGTTTATTAGTAGCATTGGTGTTGCTTTTTCTATAATGGGGTTTTGCTAAATAGAGTAATTTTGATGCTAAGTATGGGAAAATGCATTTTTTGTTTGGTATAAAAATGTAATCTTTTTTGTAATTGGGATGTGTTAATACTACTTTTAAACTACTTGTTTGTTATTGGTCAGTTTGCTCTGTTTAGTTGTGTCTTTTTTATGTTCTTGGAATTTTGTGTATTGATAGTTTTTTTTTTTTTTTTTTTTTTTGGAATAATATGATTTTGCAGAATGGTAAATGGGACTGTCCAACAATGGATATATTCATTAGTTGCTTTGTTGATTATATTTAGAAGTGAAGGGCTCTTTGTGAATATTACTTATGTTCGAAGTGGGGTGCCAAAAGGAGCAGGTAAGAAATTGTTTTCCTTTTTGTTTCTAACTAAGCTAGTGTTTGATCATAGATTTTGAAAATATATAAAAATCTGATCTTTAAATATTTTCAAGTTACCAAAAACAAGCTCAGACCAGTCTTTGGATTTTTCGGACATCCACTCTCAGAACTTCACTTTTTTTTTCAAGTAAAATATATGTCCAAACGTAACTTTAAGTGCCACAATCATGAATTCAAAATCTCAATTTTTTCTCAAGTTTTAACTTCAAAATCTAAGGCCAAACGGAAGCTAAGTTTATGAATGTGGAAATGTGTTGATTTTGATGTGTTTGCAGTGTGTTTGGATGGGAGTCCACCAGCATATCATCATGACAAAGGATATGGTACAGGGGTTAACAGTTGGTTAATTCAAATGGAGGTTTGTTTCTCTATACAAAATTTATATTACTAGAGTATAAGTTAGATAACTAAGCTTGTTGATCGACAGACTTCCGTGGGAAAGACAGAACGGCAAAACTTTATTATTGTTGCATTTTTTTGGATCATATTTCTATTCAGAATACAAATTTTTTGGTTTTTTTATTTCAACATTGTGGCAACTAAGTAGAATTTTTGCTCTAGTGATTTACAAAAAACGAAAGGAGCAAATGATGCACGAAAAATACAAAGGAACATCTAATATTTGAGTATGAGGCTTTATGATGTAAACAAAATTCACTAGCCATAACCCGTAAGGGTGGATGAGTTGGCTAAGCAGGTATCTCCCAAATGAGGGGTCTTAGGTTTGAAACCCCTAGCATGCTTTCTCGGTCGAGCTCGTCGTATGGAGCTTGCCTAGTGCAGTCAGGTGTGATTTGCGGGGTTGTTTATCTCTCTTGTGTGGTTTGCGTGCTAGGGGTTTACCTGTGGTAGCGGCTGCGCATTCCCCTGTCATAAAAAGAAATAATTCACCAGCCATATTACCTTGGGTACAACTATGAAGAATATTTGAAGATGTTTTTGTGGAGAAACATTTTGAATTATCTCTGTGAGATGTTGAATGGACAGTATGTATTTATATCGAAATTCAATTTCAAATTGTAATTTTCAGGGAGGAGGTTGGTGCAATAATCTCACCACTTGCCTTTTCCGTAAGAATACTCGCTTGGGATCATCTAAACAGATGGTAGAAAAACTCGCTTTCTCAGGGATACTCAGCAACATGCCTCAATTTAATCCAGGTAGAGTTTTCACTCATTTTTGTATTGATGGCTCTCATGAATTACATTTTTTCTGTCTGAATAACAGTGTTATATCTTATTTAAATTGTAGACTTCTACAACTGGAACAGAGTAAAGGTTAGATATTGTGATGGATCATCCTTCACTGGTGATGTCCAAGCAGTCAATCCGGTAATTTTGAGCTAATACCAAAACTCTTGATTCGTCCTAAACTATGATTCTCTCACGATCTCATAATAATATCGAGGAAATTAAGATCCTCCACTTGACTTACTCTTTCTGATTCTGATGAACATCCTTAATCATATCAGATTACTAATCTTCACTTCCGAGGGGCAAGAATTTTTCTTGCAGTTATGGAGGATTTGTTGGCAAAAGGAATGAAGAATGCTGAAAATGTAGAGCCTTTTGCCTTCTTCTCTCTTTCTCAGATGCTTAGTCGCTAATAACACTTTACCGTTGGCTGGCTCACAAATCAAGTTCTAATGTTAGGCTATTCTGTCTGGATGTTCAGCTGGCGGATTGACTTCAATTTTACATTGTGACAGCTTCAAAGCACTCCTACCAATGGGTGCTAAAGTAAAGTGCTTTTCGGATGCTGGTTATTTTATCAATGCGTAAGCTTCTTATAGTTTATTAAGATTTCAAGAATTTTACTTTCCTTGGCTGCTAGTATAATTCTTTGCTTTATTGCAGGAAAGATATTTCTGGTGTGCCTCATATTGAAAAATACTTCAGAGATGTTGTTAGCTTACATGTATGCTTCTTTAACATCCTTCTCATGGGAGTTCCGTTATAATTTCGGTGGTAGCTAGATCTATATTATTTCTTTCATCTTTTGGATGTGTCACTGCCTATTGTGGGCAATCCCTGGTTTAGCCAACCCCGACTAGATCTTATTTGTGAAGTGAACATCCTGTACATTGTTATGTCTTTTTTTTTTTTTTTTTGTCTTTCTCTTTGGAGGATAAAAATATTGGGAATCTGTAACTTTTTCTCTCCTTCTATGAACTTCAATTTTCTAATGTTACTTGTGCCTAGAAAAAGAAGAAATAGTGAAGTCAATGGAAAAACTTTAGATGAATTTCATGTTCATTTTACGTTATATTGGAATCAGGGTTCTGCCAAGAATCTGCCGCCAGTGTGTACCTCAAGATTGAAACCGGATTTGGTAAGAGCTTACGCTTTCATAATATATTTTCTGCCTTTTACTTTAGTGCATTCTTACACCAAAAATCCAATAAATCTTGCAGTGTTTCTTCCCTCAAAATGTTGCTCAACACGTGCGGACACCACTTTTCCTAGTTAATGCGGCCTATGATTCCTGGCAGGTAAAGAACACATTTCTGGAAACTCCAAGTTCTGTTGATTTATGCCATCTTCTTTTCTAGAACTTCCTTTCTCTACTTTATTTTAGTCCTTGATTGTTTTATAATTATTGCCTTTTTTGCTTCATTGGATTTAAGAACTTTGCATTTCTGTGTTGTTGTGATGTTCTGTAAACCGATACAATACCTCACCTAAAACTGTTAAAACAAGATTTGACGTTTAAGTAGGCAGCACACTTTGGATGCGATATGGTGACTTTTTAGGTAAAAACATACTTGAAATCTGCTTTTCATCTTCTCCAAGTGATTTCATGTGTTTGGGGACACAAACGCTGGACAACATGTGTCATTGTCGACACATAGCATGAATGAGCGTTGCAATCTTTTTTATAATGAGATGATCTCAGAATAGGAACATGATCAATAATATTGAGATGGACCAGATTGCCTAAGACTTGAGTGCAAAGAAAGAATTCACTTGTTTATCCGATAACTTTGAACGACATGGATACCACCTATCAATGTATAAAACAGATTGGAATTACTTGCTCTTCTGACTTATATTATCTGACTTCAGATAAAGAACACTTTGTCTCCTGGACTTGTTGATCCCCATGGGTCTGGCATATTCATCCGATAACATAATACGCCATGAATACAAATAAATGTATAAAACAGTGTGGAATAACTTGATCTTCCTGACTTAATATTATTTGTATTCAGATAAAGAACATTTTGGCTCCTGGTGTTGCTGATCCCCGTGGGGTCTGGCTCAATTGCAAACTTGACATACTGAAATGCTCTCCCAGGCAGCTTCAAATTATGCAAGGTCAAGACTCTAATGCCTCAATAGCTCTATGATGAATTTGAGTTTTACGTGATAAAATATGTTGTTGAACTTTCATTACAAACTAGAAACCTACTGAGGATTGCCGAATGCTGGAAAAGATACATTTCACTGAAAGCATTTTCTCTTCATTCCTCAGGTTATAGATTGGGGTTTCTGAGAGCGTTAAATGCACTCGGCCCTTATTCATCAAGAGGATATTTTATCAACTCGTGCTATGCGCACTGTCAAACTGAAGTTCAAGAAACATGGTTCAGGGCTGACTCTCCTAAGTTAGCTAACAAGGTAAGAAATTAACTGAACTCTAACATGTTCATTTTTCTTCTTGTTGGCGTAGACCATTCGTAGCGTCCTATCGTGAAGAACCACTGACTGTGCTAAAAATGTGTCATCTGCAGACAATAGCCAAAGCACTGGGAGACTGGTTTTTTGACAAAAATCCATTCCAGAAGATTGATTGCCCTTACCCTTGTGACAAAACCTGTCACAATCGTGTTTTTGATCCAAATGTCCATCCTATTGACATTGATATATAAATCATTGATAGAAGTTATTCTTTGAGATCATTGATATGGAAAATCCGAAACTCCTAAAGGGAAATAGAAAATATAGAAGGAAAGAAGCTTGTATTGATTTGTTAAATATTTCACAGTAAGGGAAAAGCTACCATGGCATGCATAAAATTGTATCCTGTGGTGCCTTATACACATACTATGTATTCTTATTCAATTAGTACGATAATATCAATAAAAATGATTTTGTACTTGTTTGTTTTATACAATTATTAATCGACCATTAGATGGTTAGTCCGCAAGGATCATGCATGTTCTCGAGGACATATGTTTAAGGCATGCACCATTGATTTTGGCGGTATCCCGACCGGGGTCTCGGCTCCGGATTCCTGACTCCCTACCTGACCCGAGACTTCGACCCCCGACATGACATGGGAATCGACTCTGTACCCCGACCTGAGACCTGACTCCCCACCCTAACCCATGATGTGACTTTGACCCTGACCCTACCCTGATCCTTGAACCCATCTCCCAACTTTGACTCAGGACCTAACCTAGAACCAAGACCTTGATTCCTAACTCAACATGGATCTAAGTTTTGACCCTGACTTTCGACACCGAACCAAAATCTCACTCTCGACCTTGATCGGGGACCTAAATCCCTACTACCAACCCCGACTCTCAAACTTGACCAGGGATCCAATTCGCGCAAACTCTGATGTGAGACCTCGACTCCGACTAAAACCCCTGGTCCAACCTAAATGGGACCCAACTCTTGTCCCTAACCTTGAAGCGATCCTAAATTCGACCTTAACTCGAGACCCTACTTACGATATCAACCCCTAAAATCGACTCCCATCCCTGACTCCCGACTCGACATTCTATTCCAACCTGAAACCACGTCCGACATGACCCGAGACCCCACTCTCAACCTCAATCTTGACCTAGGACCCGATCCTAAACCACATTCGAGTTAGTGTTGGGGTGAGGCCAGGATCAAGAGTCGTGTCTCAGTTCCTGGGTTTCGGGTCTGGGTCAAGACCTGAGACTTGGGTTTGGGAGTCGGGGCCCGGTACTCCTGGTGGGGAGTCAGATGGTGAGGTTGAAAGAAAGTTTTATAAAATATTTTCTTTACTTTATAAAGGGAAGTCACTTTTCTTAAATTTGAAAAAAAATAAGTCTAGTTGGCAAATATTTTCTAAAACGTTTAAGTTAAACAAATATGAGAAAATTGAAAAGTATTTTTCAAAAAATATTTTTCTTCATATATACCAAACATATCCCAATTAAGTTTGTTTTGTCTGATGAATGAATTGTCTATTTCCAATGATGATCGGTGATATGATAATTTGTTCTTTCGAGTGAGGGAAGGGACGGACACTGGTCTATCACCTAGTGTCCTAGGGTAGTCCTCCAAGGAGCATTCATGAGAATACATCAACATAACATAACATGTCATGAAAATTTCCTTAGAAAAAACATACAATTAGAGCTGTTAATAAAGGTCGATCTAGTCAATCCAAGCTAACCACACGATTGTTGGAATTTAAGGGGCATAGAAAATCATTCAAAAAATTACTTTTAAAGTGTGCACATGCCATGTAGGCATGTAGCAGTATCCGTTAATTTTTTTTTTATAATAAATGACTTATAGGATATTTATAATTTACATTTGAAGAGAAATGCACATGTGATGTAGCAACAATTTATGTGATAGTAAAAGGAAATCACTTATTAATTATGATCATTGACCAGACAATTTTAGAAAATCTGTTGCAAAAAGAGAAACTGACAAAAATTTTTTCCTCATTCTTCATTTGGCTCTGAAGGCAAAGGTCTACATCCTCCTTTATGTATTTGAATTTTTATTCATACAAAGTTTGGGATAGTATTTTAACCCCCCATCATTGGTGGACTTTTTCTATAAAAATGTTATAAGAAAGCAACGATATTCATAGTACAGTAAAATTTCTCCAAGTTAATACTCAATAAATTAATAAACTCTCTAATTTAATATTTTTCTCCGGTCTCAACTTGGGCCAGTAAAATGTTCTGGGGTGCAAATTAAAAGCATAGATTTATTAGGCGTACACAACTGAATTTGAGGCTTAAGCCACGGACGCCAAAGTGTAAGTCCCTGGCGTATTACATATGGCCCGGACGTTGATTTTGATTTTTATTATTATAAAAGTATTTTTTTCTATAAATCATATTTTTTATTATTAGTGTAATGCTATTTACACTTTATGCCATTATATTTTTTTTTTTATAACTGTGGTGTCCGGGTCAGCTTGCGCACACCTCGACTAATTTCACGGGATACCTGCCACCTCTCATCATATTTTTCAGGTTGTAGAGATTTTCTCTGAAATATATATATATATATATATATATATATATATATATATATATATATATATATATATAAACTCTCATATAAAACGACATTGTCATATATAATCTTTTAGATAATCATGCCTAAAATTGAAAAGTATAGAGATTTCATTGTATTATGTTCATGAGACAACTTTATCTTTTTTTGTCATTATTTTTACACTTTTAATTCTTCTTCTTTGAAATATATAAATAATAATCCGTGCAAATATTAGTTGACGGTGAGAAGAACTAGTAAATATGGATATATATTGATGATTTCATTTTAAAAATTATCTCGATTATTATTATTTTTTGTGTTGATATACTGGGTCTGTTGTTGTTGTTGTTGTTGTTGTGTTGATACCTTTCTCAAATAATTATTATAATATTTTTCTATATTACTGGTGATTTATTTAAATTTATTTGCAGAACCATTGAAAATTTATTTTTGATTATTTTCTTAGTAATAAAATTATAAAATTGAAGATTCCTGATCTATATGCTCCGTAAATTCATAGGACTTACGGCCTGTATGTCGGGGCTTATGCTTGTGCCCCCACCTTTTAAAACGCTGCTTCTAGTTATTAAAGAAGAGTGTGATGTTATTGAATTGTTAGCAATTTCTTTCTCGTATTAATGAGACTTCATTAATGTCCCTTTTGAACCATTGAGTAACAAGGGACCAAATAAATGATTCATCTTAACGTTAGAGTTTTTCAACTCTTAATTAAAATTAATCAAATATTTATTCATCCATAACGTAAATTTAATATCTATATTTTATCGATTGCTTTCTGTATTTATACAATACAACATTGTCTTTGGAAAGGTAAGTTTGAATCATACAGTGTTGTGCTATTAGAGGAAAAGGTCAGCAAAATATTTTTAATATTTATACTTTTGTGCATCTCTTTGCTTCTTAATATTCATGCTTCTATATTTGAAATACAATTTACGTTCTTTACACTTAAAATTTGTTGGTCACGTATGCCTCTCCTCAGTAATGGAGACACTTATTTAAGTTAATTATATACACTGAAAGTGTTTGAAAAGAAATTACTTACTCTGATTTACCTTACAAATGCAAAAACAAAATTATTATGTTGATTGTTTTACACTCCATTTAAATTTATTGGGAAAAGGCAAAACAATTAGGCACTGATAAAATATTTTGAGATCCCATTTTAAGAACCAACGTTGAGCTAATCTTAATTGGAAAGATCTTATATTTCGAGAGAAGTAATTAGTATCAATGTGTTTTAGGTGTAACATCTACTTATACATTTTATAATCAATTGAAGTGGTGGGCTTTTTGTTAATACAATATTTCAAGTTTGTATAAGTTTTTTTTTTTTTTTAAAAAAAATATTGTGCTTATGAAACTTTTTAATGTAATTGATCAATATTTATTTTCTCAGGAAGTATGAATAAAATGATTGCTTGTGATCGGATGATGGTATTGGAGCACATTTATGTGTTTTCCTTTATATTGTTTATGTCGTTAGCAAATTCATCTACAATATATCCTCCAGCAGTGGAACAAAGTTGTTATTGTGTGTGCATTGAGTGGTATGCCTACACGAGAGATGATATGCCTACCCCAGAGGCCGGACGAATGTGTAGAGAAGGATTATTTACCGACTTTCAATGTGGCATTAAGGAGATGTATGATGATGCCATTGATAAAACACCTTTTTTACACCCTTTAGAGTGTCCTTATTATTATTTCTAAACTATGATCACATGCTTAATTTAACGTAATTTTGCATTTTGTTAATCAAAATAACTTTATAATGTTGTTACGATAATAATATTTCTCATTGATAAAAATAAATGCAATGAATAGTACCGAAAGCTTTATTAATTTTGTTGCCTTATTAGTATAAGTGAATACCTATACCTTATCAGAGATACATTAGAGTTTTTAAAATATTTTATAATAGTCACGGAATAGTCTACTCAATATTTTAGGATTTTGGAATTGTAACGCTAAAAATTCTTGCAGAAATATTAGAAGTAATCTTTTTAACACGGGGTAAATAAGTCAAAGATAATACTCCCTCAGTCTCATTTTATGTGACCTACTTTCTTTTTTGGTCCGTCTCAAAAAGAATGTCACATTTCCTTATTTGATAACTTTTTAAAGGCACAATTACTCTTTTACCTTTATTGGTCCCACTTAATTAAAAAGTGAATGCATTATCTTTTATTTTTTAAAGGACAATATGGTAAACATTATCAAGTCAAAGCTTATTTCTTAAACTCCGTGCCCAGTTAAATTAGGCCACATAAAATGGGACGGAGAGAGTACTTAATAAGAATCTTGTTTTATGAAGTTATGATATATGCCTAAATTCTAATACTCCCTCCGTCCCAACTCCCATTTTATGTGGCCTACTTTCCTTTTTGGTCTGTCCCAAAAAAAATATCACATTTTCTTATTTGGTAACTTTTTAAAAGCAAAATTACTCTTTTATCCTTATTAATCCCACTTATTAGATCTCACTCAATTAAAGAAAATACTAGTACATTTTTAATAAAGCACAATTTGATAACATCATCAAGTCTTCCCTTATTTTTTAAACCCCGTATCCGATCAAAGTAGGTCACATAAAATGGGATGGTGGGAGTAATAAATTTCACAAGAAGGATGAGCTAACCATCATGATGAACCATTTTCTTTTATATCTCTTACATACATGATCCATCAAAGTAATCACTCAAAATTTAAATGAGCTTTTATCAATATTTTTTATGAAAAAGATAGCATTATCGTTTATACTAAGTTTTAAAAAATAAAATCACGTCAAGATTCAAATTTTTAATCAAGTCATATTCGACAACAATGCTTTAACTTGATCGAGCGCGAATCCAATTTTTAATCAAGCCATAATCGACACCAATGCTTTAACCTGATCGAGCGCGAATCAAATTTTTTTCTTCGAAATACTATGCACCCCAATGCAATTCTGAAGGATAACTTGTAAATTAAATGATAAGAGTACTGAATAATTAAATCTAATAGGACGTAATTATGTAAAACATAAAAACTTTCTCTGCTCCAGCAGTCGGCTACTCCTGATCAACAGCTACGTACCACCGAATAAGCAGCAGGTACAACATCTGCAAGCTTATTCATTCACTAACTTGTAACTTGCAATCTCTAACATAAGGGTACGGGTCAATATATTGAAATCCTTCTCTCTCAAAATACCAATCCGCAACAGCTTCATTGATTGTCTACACACATAAAAATGTTAAAGGAAATTAAAATTTGTTGTGAACTCATCAAAACTAAGTAATAATTACGAGAGAGATGATAAAATTAGAAAATAAAAATGTGTATTCAAACTTTACATGGATGAAACAAACAAACAAACATGCAGTACCTTATTAAGTAACCTTATAGGGCTAGCATTATTGGACCAGTAGGCCGGTGAAAGAATTCCACCATGAGAATAGCAAGACGTGAGGAAATAACCCCTCGTAAAAGAAGGGAGTAGCTCCTCGAATGTCGTCAAGAACTCCACTCCGAAGGCTATATTAAAAGAAAATAAAATTAAAGAGAAGAAGAGTCATTATATGCATGTGTAATTGGAAGGTATACATTAGTTAATCACCAAAGAAATGTTAACCTTGAATAATTATACGTTGGCCAAATGTGCAATTATTTATGTGATGGATGCAATCTTTCCAGGCATGTTGAGGATCAAGGTATGGAGGAACCAAAGTGTTATTAATCTGGAGTCAGAGTGCACTCAATAATCAACTTTTTTAGATTTATAGAAGTTAAAGAAAGAAACAAATCAAATTCCTAAAATTGAGAGAAATTAGCATGTCTCATTGACCTGCCAGTAATCATAGATTGAATTGATTATGAAAAGTGGAGTCTGAACGTATGGAACAACATTCTGAGGGAAAAAACACTGCACCATATAAAATTAAGGAAAGATAATGTTATAATTAGAGGTCAATACACTACTATAGCATACAATAAAGAAAATTGTTTTTATTTCAAAAGCTTAAACTCTCATTACCAAACTTGGTTCCATTGAAGACGTGCAAGCTGCCGGCAAATTCTTAGCTGATCCCTGAGAATGAAAGAGGAAAAGATTCAACTTTCATCTACTTCTCAAGCATACCATAAAATTACTCAAACAAAAAAATAAATGAAAGAAAATGTGACTCACATGTAGGTTAACAATTCTCCGATACATCTCTTGAATATATGAAGTACCATAGATTGTCTTCCTGCATAAAATCATGAACGTGCCAAGAGAATCAGACGCTAATAAATTTTATTAGTAGAAGATGTAGAGTATCATTTCTTGAGATCTAACCCATTGATGAAGAAGCCAGCATCTGCAATACACTTAACTCTGGCATTCTCTGGAAAGAGGCATTTGAACTTATCGCAGTTTAAGATTGTTGCCAATCCTCCAGCTGATATTCCCGATAGAATTGCCTAATATTGCATTTTTGTTTTTCAACATTTAGCCAAGAATTTTTTTTGGAAAAAAGAAGAAGAAAAAAAAAGTAGAATAAGGTATATGAAGCCAGTGAGTGAATTGAATAAAATATTCTTACATTTTCAGCATTTTTCATTCCTTTGCTCCATAAATCTTCCATAATAGCCTCAAATATTCTTGCCCCTCTAAAATACAACTTGTTGTCCTAATGTAGATTATTTCACAATTTCAATCAGAAAAACTAATACAAAATTAATAATATGTATGTATGAGAATACATGTGTAGTATAATTCTTACAGGGTCAACTTGTTCAACGTCACCGGTGAAAGATGAACCATCACAATACTTCACCCTCACCCTGTTCCAATTGTAAAACTCTACCAAATTCCAAAACTATTTGCAGTTAGAAAAAGTGGGTAAAATTTTATTTATGCACACAGGGAAAAAATAAAAATGTAGTGAGTATGAAATGAAATATATGATATACTCCTGAAATGGAAACTGCCAATTCAGCCTCTTTGTGTTATGTGTAAGCAGTTTGATGAAACTAGGGATCACCTATTTAGAGAAATTGATTATGCTAAAGCTTTGTGGGGAAGATTACTGCAGTGGTTAGCTCTACCTGTCCCTTTGTATACTTTATGGAATGCAATGCAGCACTGGATACTAAAACAGACCAGAGGTAAAAGTAAGCAGGCACAGGTGTTGAAGCTAGTATACACTGAATACATTCATGAGTAATGGCAAGAAAGGAATATTCCTTGTGTATGCTGTGCACGAACTACTGCTCCAGCCAGACTAATTCTAGATAATTGTAGCTTTTAATACTTTTTCTAGTTTTAGAAAACTTATGTTGCTTTAGTTGAGATGGCTAGTTGAGTAGTGCTAGCCTTGCTTTGTAATTCGGCACTTTTGGTGATTAATAAAATCCTAAGTACCAAAAACAAATAAAAAAATGAAATATATGATCTTCATCACCTGGATTTCGTTTGGAAGTATTATGAAGTATCCCATCGAAAAAACCTTGTTGACTCATCTTTTTGGTTGAACCTAAGAACGTTTTTGAACGATTAAGACAATCCGGGATACTGTCGCACCAACTGCCTCCCTAAACATATGAAATTTCTCCCGGAGTTAATAAAGGTTTAATGTGGTGACTAATTGGTTATGGTCAATATGAAAGTTAATTTAGCAGTAATAACTAACATCCAGGTAGATAATCCAGCTACGAAGTCCGGTACCACGTCCCCTGTCCAGATGATACGCTGGTGGACTTCCATCTAGACATACTGTTGACAAAACAAACAAATATTATGTGAGTAATTTTCTTTGACGAATTAACAATATATATATTTATGTACAATTAGCTAGCCATTACCTGCACCTTGGGTAGTTGCACTTTCGAGTATTGTGATATTGACGTACAAATCATCCTTGGCCCCGAGAACATGAATTCTACAAAATACTGCTAGACATGCCAGCAATGCCAACATAAATGTTTTCATCCTACAACAAACAAAAACAAGTACGTGTAAATTATATGCACAAGGCATCATTACCGAGTTCTATTTTAAACAACAAAAAGAGAGACAATTGTTAATTATAAATGAAACAAAAAGAAACAGATACAAAGATGAAGTATGAAATAAGGATTACATGTTGTAAGAAACTTAGGTTGTTCTTCTTAAAACGGATGAGAAGAATGGAGGTTTTAGTTAGAAAGAGGGGGAAAGCTAGCAGAAAATGCTTATGAGTATATATTCTGGATCTGAAAATATAATGTTCATCAGCCACTCTTTATAATAGAAGCATGGAACACACAGTGCTCAGCCATGCATAATTAATACTTTCTAATTATATTCTGCAGGAATAAAAAGTAGAATGTTGTCAGCTTCTCTCTTCGTAATAGACTTTCTTAAAATGATCATAATTAATAAGTAATTTCCTTTAACTCACATAAATTGTTGCTACATCACATGTGCATTATTCTTTCAATATGTAAATTAGATTACAAATATTCTTTGTCATTTATTATAAAAATTAAAGCATACTGCTACATGGCATGTGCACTCTTAAATGCAATTTTTTGGAAGACTTTTTTTGCTATGGTCTATTTTCACTAGTTTCTTTTTTCCTTGATCACTTTACACTTTCCTTAAGAAAATGCTTTTTAGGAGTCTATTTATTAAATTAATTTTACTGATTACGATTTAAAAATCTAAGTTGGACTAGTAATACTTTATGTAGCTAGTTCATGTCTTCATGATAAGAAGAAAATAATAAATTTCCTTTAATTTGTTAATATGGACAAGTAAAAACAAAAAAACGACTTTTAATATAAAAGACATAAAAAGGGACAGAGGAAGTTTTATCAATTACTTTCTCTATTCCCTTTAAGTAATTTTTCAGATCCTTGCACACCCATTAAAAAGTCATTTTGACAAAAATAAAGTGGATATTTTACTAAAAGATCCTTTATTAAATGCAATGTTAAGGTTTTGAAAGATTAATTCTCCGAAAATTTATAAAGAATTTATTATATAAGGGCAATTATGGAAGAAATTGACCTCTTCTTGTTGTTTTAAAAAATTACTTGTTTTGGAATAAATTGAAAAGGTTAAAGAATCACTTAAGAGGAAATAGAGGGAGTAGCCTTTAAAAATTTACTCTTAAATGCTCATATTGGATTTGTATTTGATTATTAAAAATCTCTTAATAAATATAATATTATTGTCTAGACTATAATATTAACTCACAGATGATTTTTTTTGTCCGCCCCTCAAACCCTCGGGATAAATCATGGTATCTAACAAACAGTGCGATGAAACTTCGGTTAGAGAGACTTTTATTTTGCAGAATGGTAAATGGAATTGTGCAACAATGGATATATTCATTAGTTAGTTTGTTGATTATTTTTAGAAGTGAAGGGCTCTTTGTAAATATTACTTATGTTCTAAGTGGGGTGGCAAAAGGAGCAGGTAAGAATTTCTTTGTTTTTTCCTTTTGGTTTTAAACTGAGTTAATATCTCAAAACGTCATTGAATTATGAGAAATTATCTAACAAAGTCATTGAACTTTGCTTTGTATCAAAAATATCACTCAACTTATGACTTTTATTTTCTAAAATCATTCAGCCAAATTTATCATTTAAGAAAAATATGACATGTCAAAATATTTTTTTATTTCATGTAAATATGGACCCCACAAATAAACAAAATTAAAGAAAACCATTAACAACCTTAAAGAATGAGGAAATAATTTTATTAAAGTTGGTATAGTTTTTTAGTAAATAATTTTATTTTTTAATTTATGAACCTAAAGACCATAATTCAAAGTTTTCTAGAGCAAATTAATAATGTTATGAGAAAACGTCTAAACAACAAAATAAGATTTTATAAATTTTCGTGAGTTGTATATAACAATTAAATGGTTTGTCTATCTGATTAAGCAATATATAAATAAATATTAGATTTGATTATGATATTATCTAAAAAAAATATATATTCTTTTAAGCACAATATTTGTATAATTTTTAAAAATAATGAAAATTTAAATTGAGGCAAGGGATATTAGCATAAATTAGCTAAAATTTAAAGTACGGTAGAAGAAAAATAAAATGAAACTTTCAAAACAAAAATAGCAAAAACAAGAAAGAAAAAAAAGAGAAAAATCACAATAAATTTGCAGACATAGTTCATGAAACAACGAAGACGAAGTATATGTGAATCCATAAAGCAAATATAACTAACTAAGCAGGAGAAAGTCACTGGAGAAGAAAATGGAGAAATCAATCGAGAAAAGGATAAAGTCATGGAATCTTTAATTTGTAGACTTTAGCGAAGAGTAAAATATAATACATGCATTTGAACCAAATAGGCGGTATTAATTACTTGGGACTATCGATTACACTAATTTACTTTAATTTTGTTTATTTGTGGAACCATGTTTACATGACATAAAAAAAAAAAATTAATTATTTGCCATGTCAAAATTATCATTTTTTTAATGGAATTGGTTGAGTGATTTTTGAAGATAAAAACATTAAGTTGAGTGACTTTATTGATACAAAACAAAGTTTAGTGACTTTGGTACATAAATTCACATAGTTGAGTGACCTTTTGAGATATTAACTCGAATTTTTATTCATACAAAGTTTGGGATGGTATTTTAACCCCCCATCATTGCTGGACTTTTGCTATAAAAATGTTATAAGAAAGCAACGATATTCATAGTATAGTAAAATCTCTCTAAGTTAATACTAAATAAATTAATAAACTCTCGAAGATAATATATTTCTCCGATCTTGACTTGGGCCAGATTTTTTTTTTTTAATTTCAATAAGATAATATATTTTCGAAATACCCCTTATATATATATATATATGATTCCATTAATATTATAAATTAATAATTTTTTAAAATCACAAATATATCTGAGACAATTTAGTGAAATATGATTATAGTGTTTTTTGTTAAAATTTAAATCTAGTTGAAGCTCATCTCTAACTTTTCTTATTACATCCAAAAGTTCCGAACTACACCAAAAAATTATGAAGAGTTCTAGACGCGATAAGTGTTTTCTTACGCGTAAATTGTTCCAAAGGTACTGTATTGTCTTCAACTTCATCATCAACATTGTTTTCTCTAATGATATCCACATTTTCTTCTAAGCTCTAGACCTCTGAACATGTATCATTTTCACCCGGGTAATCCAACAAGTTATTGACATCTATTTTATTGCAGTAACCATGATCATTAATCATGACATCAAGTTCGTGAATGTCGTTTTCACAAGTGAGTTCATTTAAATTCCTTAAGGCTTCATCCCCAAATAAATTTTGCAGTATCGATACAATGTACTTTATGTATAATTGATTTATTTTTTTACATTAATTCAATAAATTAATATGATGTATAAATTAGTAAGATACAATAATTTTGATGTTATTAAAACTAACCTTCATTAAATCTCGATTACACTCTTTAAATTAATAAATGTTAATTTATCGATTAAATAATACCTCTATAAAATAATAATATTTCTCGGTCCCGACAATATTAATTTAGAGAGCGGAAAAAGAGCAATTGTAGCATTAATTGAACTATGAATTTTACTTGGATTTCTTTCAACAACACTATGGTGTATTTAGTATTTACTATCAAGGATTCAAAAGAGAAATTTTAAAATTAACTTGAGAATTGTAAGAAACTTGAAGTATAATTCAAAATATATAAGATTATGGTAAAATAAAATATATTATTACTTGGCATTTTTGGAATGAGTCACGAGGCGGAGCGTATGAAAACTGTTCTGGGTTGCAAATTAAAAGCATAGATTCATTAGGCGTACACAATTGAATTTGAGGTGTAAGCCACGAGCGTCAAAGTGTAAGTCCCTGGCGTTTTACGTATGCCTCGGACGTTGATTTTGATTTTTATGATTATAAAAGTATTTTTTTCTATAAATCATATTTTTTATTATTGGTGTAATGTTATTTACACTTTATGCCACTATATTTTTTTTGATAATCGTGGTGTCCGGGTCAGCTTGCACACACCTCGACTAATTCCACGGGATACCTGCCATATATATATATATATAGAAACTCTCATATAAAATGACGTTGTCATATATAATCTTTTAGATAATCCTGCCTAAAATTGATTTTTACACCTTTAATTCTTCTTCTTTGAAATATATAAACAATAATCCGTGCAAATATTAGTTGACGGTGAGAAGGACTAGTAAATGTAGAGATGCATATATATTGATGATTTCATTTTAAAAATTATCTCGATTATTATCATTTTTTGTGTTGATACCTTTCTCAAATAATTATTATAATATTTTTCTATATTATTGGTGATTTATTTAAATTTATTTGCTGAACCATTGAAAATTTACTTTTGATTATTTTCTTAGTAATAAAATTATAAAATTGAAGATGCCTGAGATATACGCTCCGTAGATCCATAGGACTTACGTCCTGTATCTCGGGGCTTATGCTTGTGCCCCCACCTTTTAAAACGCTGCTTCTAGTTATTAAAGAAGAGTGTGATGTTATTGAATTATTAGCAATTTCTTTCTCATATTAATGAGACTTCATTAATGTCCCTTTTGAACCATTGAGTAACAAGGGACCAAATAAATGATTCATCTTAACGTTAGAGTTTTTCAACTCTTAATTAAAATTAATCAAATATTTATTCATCCATAACGTAAATTTAATATCTATATTTTATCGATTGCTTTCTGTATTTATACAATACAACATTGTCTTTGGAAAGGTAAGTTTGAATCATACAGTGTTGTGCTATTAGAGGAAAAGGTAAGCAATATATGTTTAATATTTATGCTTTTGTGCATCTCTTTGCTTCTTAATATTCATGCTTCTATATTTGAAATACAGTTTACGTTCTTTACACTTAAAATTTGTTGGTCACGAATGCCTCTCCTCATTAATGGAGGCACTTATTTAAGTTAATTATATACATTGAAAGTGTTTGAAAAGAAATTACTTACTCTGATTTACCTTACAAATGCAAAAACAGAATTATTATGTTGATTGTTTTACACTCCATTTAAATTTATTGGGAAAAGGCAAAACAATTAGGCACTGATAAAATATTTTGAGATCCCATTTTAAGAACCAACGTTGAGCTAATCTTAATTGGAAAGATCTTATATTTCGAGAGAAGTAATTAGTATCAATGTGTTTTAGGTGTAACATCTACTTATACATTTTATAATCAATTGAAGTGGTGGGCTTTTTGTTAATACAATATTTCTAGTTTGTGTAAGTTTTTTTTTTTAAAAAAAAATATTGTGCTTATGAAACTTTTTAATGTAATTGAACAATATTTATTTTTGCAGGAAGTATGAATAAAATGATTACTTGTGATCGGATGATGGTATTGGAGCACATTTATGTGTTTTCCTTTATATTGTTTATGTCATTAGCAAATTCATGTAAGACATATCCTCCAGCAGTGGAACAAACTTGTTATTGTGAGTGCATTGAGTGGTATACCTACACGAGAGATGCTATGCCTACACCAGAGGCCGGACGAATGTGCAGAGAGGGATTATTTACCGACTTCCATTGTGACTTTAAGGATGAGTATGATGATGCCATTGATAAAACACCTTATTTAAACCCTTTAGAGTGTCCTTATTATTATTTCTAAACTATGATCACATGCTTAATTTAACGTAATTTTGCATTTTGTTAATCAAAATAACTTTATAATGTTGTTACAATAATAATATTTCTCATTGATAAAAATAAAATGCAATGAATGGTACCGAAAGCTTTATTAATTTTGTAGCCTTAATATATTAGTAAAAGTGAATACTTATACCTTATCAGAGATATATTAGAGTTTTTAAAATGTTTTATAATAGTCACGGAATAGTCTATTCAATATTTTAGGATTTTGGAATTGTAATGCTAAAAAATCTTGCAGAAACATCAGAAGAAATCTTTTTTAACACGGGGCAAATTAGTCAAAGATAATACTTGATAAGAATCTTGTTTTATAAAGGTTTGACATACGCCTAAATTCTAATACTCTCTCCGTCCCATTTTATGTGGCCTACTTTCCTTTTTGATCTGTCCCCAAAAGAATGTCACAATAGTACATTTTTAATAAAGGACAATTTGATAAACATCATCAAATCTTCCCTTATTTCTTAAACTCCGTAGCCAATCAAAGTAAGTCACATAAAATGGGATGGAGGGCAGGGGCGGAGCTACAGTATGTTACGGGGGTTCGGACGAACCCAGTAACTTTTGTGTAGACTCGGTATTTGTATTAGAAAATCTGCTAACTGTATATATCAATTGACGTGCGAACCCACAGACAGCCATGAAGAAATGGCTCAGTGGTAAGGAGAATGGCACTAAGGCTCACCACGTCGGAGGTTGTGGGTTCGAACCCAAATTGACACATTGTCTTTTGGCCACCTTGCAGATTTCTTAAAAAGGAAATAACTGCCACATATGCCAATTTCTTAAACAAATCAAGGAAACGGTTTTAGCCTGTACACGTTATTCCTCTTTCTGGATTTCTTCAAAAATTATTATTTTTAAAAACTAAAACATAAGATTAACAATCAAAAAAAGGAAAAAGGAAAAAAGCCACATTATATTATACCTTAAATAAAAGAGGGAGACTATTTTTTTTTACACATCAAATGCAAAAAATTTCTACAAAAGGACCTAAAAATCTATTGGTCTTCTTCCCTTTTCTTCTTCACAAACAACAAAATCCTTCAACCTCATGATTGCTACGTTCAAGAAATTCTTTCAAGTTTTTCTCCTTTTTCCCTACTTGTTATTTTCAATTAGTTTGACTAATATTATAATGCGTAAAATATATTCAAAAATTGAATCTTAATATTTGATTTTAGGGCTGTCTCATATTGTTCTTTTATGTTTGTTAATTTTTGTTGTTTTGCCACCCAAAGTTTCAACCTAGAACTCACGACAAGCCAACAAGTATATGACCCATTTCATATTTCTGATTCTTAATAATGTAGTAATTTTGTTTCTTTTTCATAATTTGCAATCTTTATATGAGTTGTCAATAAAAAATAGGTACAAACAGTGGAAAAAGCTTCTTCCTCTATGAAGTTTATTACTAAAAATGACTTGCGAATAGACTTGATGATAACTTTTTGAATAATTGTGTAGTTTATTAAATAGAGGATGAAATATTTGAAAGTGTGTCTAATAATGCGGTCATTGATTGTTTTTGAAACATGACAAGTTGTTGAGTGTAGTTGTAATGACAATATTTATATTTATGCAGTGTTTAACTGATTCATTATTATTATTTTTTAAATATATTAAATATTTTTTGAGCCGAGGGTTTATCAAAAATAATCTCTTAAGGTCTGCGTATTCTCTATTCCCCTAGACCTACTTGCGGGATTACACTGGGTATGTTGCTGTTATCGATACTTGTTCGTTAGCTTAGCACGGCTATTATATATTAGTTTGACGTCATTCTCCAGTCTTAAATTTCAGAATCCCCAAGCTTCAATTCCTGGCTCTGCCTCTGAATTGGAGGGAGTAATAAATTTCACAAGGAGGATGATCTAACCATCATGATGAACTATTTTATTTTATATCTCTTATATACATGATCCATCAAAGTAATCACTCAAAATTTAAATGAGCTTTTATCAATATTTTTTATGAAAAAGATAGCATTATCGTTTATACAAAGTTTTAAAAAATAAAATCACGTCAAGATCCAAATTTTTAATCAAGCCATAATCGACACCAATGCTTTAACTTGATCGAGCGCGAATCAGATTTTTTTCTTCGAAATACTATGCACCCCAATGCAATTCTGAAGGATAACTTGTAAATTAAATGATAAGAGTACTGAATAATTAAATCTAATAAGGACGTAATTATGTAAAACATAAAAACTGTGTCTGGTCCAGCAGTCGGCTACTCCTGATCAACAGCTACGTACCACCGAATAAGCAGCAGGTACAACATCTGCAAGCTTATTCATTCACTAACTTGTAACTTGCAATCTCTAACACAAGGGTACGGGTCAATATATTGAAATCCTTCTCTCTCAAAATACCAATCCGCAACAGCTTCATTGATTGTCTACACACATAAAAATGTTAAAAGAAATTAAAATTTGTTGTGAACTCATCAAAACTAAGTAATAATTGTGACAGGCATATGATAAAGTTGGAAAATAAAAATGTGTATTCAAACTTTACATGGATGAAACAAACAAACAAACATGCATTACCTTATTAAGTAACCTTACAGGGGTAGCATTATTGGACCAGTAGGCCGGTGAAAGAATTCCACCATGAGAATAGCAAGACGTCAGGAAATAACCCCTCGTAAAAGAAGGGAGTAGTTCCTCGAATGTCGTCAAGAACTCCACTCCGAAGGCTATATTAAAAAAAAAAAATAAAATTAAAGAGAAGAAGAGTCATTATATGCATGTGTAATTGGAGGGTATACATTAGTTAATCACCAAAGAAATGTTAACCTTGAATAATTATACGTTGGCCAAATGTGCAATTATTTATGTGATGGATGCAATCTTTCCAGGCATGTTGAGGATCAAGGTATGGAGGAACCAAAGTGTTATTAATCTGGAGTCAGAGTGCACTCAATAATCAACTTTTTTAGATTTATAGAAGTTAAAGAAAGAAACAAATCAAATTCTTAAAATTGAGAGAAATTAGCATGTCTCGTTGACCTGCCAGTAATCATAGATTGAATTGATTATGAAAAGTGGAGTCTGAACGTATGGAACAACATTCTGAGGGAAAAAACACTGCACCATATAAAATTAAGGAAAGATATGTTATAATTAGAGGACAATACACTACTATAGCATACAATAAAGAAAATTGTTTTTATTTCAAAAGCTTAAACTCTCATTACCAAACTTGGTTCCATTGAAGACGTGCAAGCTGCCGGCAAATTCTTAGCTGATCCCTGAGAATGAAAGAGGAAAAGATTCAACTTTCATCTACTTCTCAAGCATACCATAAAATTACTCAAACAAAAAAATAAATGAAAGAAAATGTGACTCACATGTAGGTTAACAATTCTCCGATACATCTCTTGAATATATGAAGTACCATAGATTGTCTTCCTGCATAAATCATGAACGTGCCAAGAGGATCAAACGCTAATAAATTTTATTAGTAGAAGATGTAGAGTATCATTTCTTGAGATCTAACCCATTGATGAAGAAGCCAGCATCTGCAATACACTTAACTTTGGCATTCTCTGGAACGAGGCATTTGAACTTATCGCAGTTTAAGATTGTTGCCAATCCTCCTGCTGATATTCCCGATAGAATTGCCTGATATTGCATTTTTGTTTTTCAACATTTAGCCAAGAATTTTTTTTGGAAAAAAAAAAAAAGAAGAAAAAAAAAGTAGAATAAGGAATATGAAGCTAGTGAGTGAATTGAATAAAATATCCTTACATTTTCAGCATTTTTCATTCCTTTGCTCCATAAATCTTCCATAATAGCCTCAAATATTCTTGCCCCTCTGAAATACAACTTGTTGTCCTAATGTAGATTATTTCACAATTTCAATCAGAAAAACTATTACAGAATTAATAATATGTATGTATGAGAATACATGTGTAGTATAATTCTTACAGGGTCAACTTGTTCAACGTCACCGGTGAAAGATGAACCATCACAATACTTCACTCTCACCCTGTTCCAATTGTAAAACTCTACCAAATTCCAAAACTGTTTGCAGTTAGAAAAAGTGGGTAAAATTTTATTTATGCACACAGGGAAAAAATAAAAATGTAGTGCGTATGAAATGAAATATATGATAAAGACTCCTGAAATGGAAACTGCCAATTCAGCCTCTGTGTGTTATGTGTAAGCAGTTTGATGAAACTAGGGATCACTTATTTGGAGAATGTGATTATGCTAATGCTTTGTGGGGAAGATTACTGCAGTGGTTAGCTCTAACTTCCCTTTGTATACTTCATGGAATGCAATGCAGCACTGGATACTAAAACAGACCAGAGGTAAAAGCAAGCAGGCACACGTGTTGAAGCTAGTATACACTGAATACATTCATGAGTAATGGCAAGAAAGGATTATTGGAGTCTTTGAGAAGAAAGAGCTTGCAATGGAGGTGATAGCAAGAAGGATTGCTTGTGTATGCTGTGCACGAGCTACTGCTCCAGCCAGACTAATTCTAGATAATTGTAGCTTTTAATAGTTTTTCTAGTTTTAGACAACTTATGTTGCTTTAGTTGAGATGGCTAGTTGAGTAGTGCTAGCCTTGCTTTGTAATTCGGCACTTTTAGTGACTAATAAAATCCTAATTACCAAAAAAAATAAAATGAAATATATGAGCTTCATCACCTGGATTTTGTTCGGAAGTATTATGAAGTATCCCATTGAAAAGACCTAGTTGACTCATCTTTTTGGTTGAACCTAAGAACATATTTGAACGATTAAGACAATCCGGGATACTGTCGCACCAACCGCCTCCCTAAACATATGAAATTTCTCCCGGAGTTAATAAAGGTTTAATTTGGTGACTAATTGGTTATGGTCAATATGAAAGTTAATTTAGCAGTAATAACTAACATCCAGGTAGATAATCCAGCTGCGAAGTCCGGTACCATGTCCCCTGTCCAGATGATACGCTGGTGGACTTCCATCTAGACATACTGTTGACAAAACAAACAAATATTGTGTGAGTAATTTTCTTTGACAAATTAACAATATATATACTTATGTACAATTAGCTAGCCATTACCTGCACCTTGGGCAGTAGCACTTTCGAGTATTGTGATATTGACGTACAAATCATCCTTGGCCCCGAGAACATGAATTCTACAAAATACTGCTAGACATGCTAGCAATGCCAACATAAATGTTTTCATCCTACAACAAACAAAAACAAGTACGTGTAAATTATATGCACAAAGCATCATTACCAAGTTCTATTTTAAACAACAAAAAGAGAGACAATTGTTAATTATAAATGAAACAAAAAGAAACAGATACAAAGATGAAGTATGAAATAAGGATTACATGTTGTAAGAAACTTAGGTTGCTCTTCTTAAAAGGGCTGAGAAGAATGGAGGTTTTAGTTAGAAAGAGGGGGAAAGCTAGCAGAAAATGCTTATGAGTATATACTGTAGATCTGAAAATATAATGTTCATCAGCCACTCTTTATAATAGGAGGAGGAACACACAGTGCTCAGCCATGCATAATTAATACCTTCTAATTATATTCTGCAGGAACAAAAAGTAGAATGTTGTCAGCTTCTCTCTTCGTAATAGACTTTCTTAAAATGATCATAATTAATAAGTAATTTCCTTTAACTCACATAAATTGTTGCTACATCACATGTGCATTATTCTTTCAATATGTAAATTAGATTACAAATATTCTGTCATTTATTATAAAAATTAAAGCATACTGCTACATGGCATGTGCACACTTAAATGCGATTTTTTGGAAGACTTTTTTTGATATGGTCTATTCCCACTAGTTTCTTTTTTCCTCAATCACTTTGCACTTTCCTTAAGAAAATGCTTTTTAGGAGTCTATTTATTAAATTAATTTTACTAATTATGATTTAAAAATCTAAGTTGGACTAGTAATACTTTATGTAGCTAGTTCATGATAAGAAGAAAATAATAAATTTCCTTTAATTTGTTAATATGGACAAGTAAAAAAAAAAAAGACTTTTAATATAAAAGACATAAAAAGGGACCGAGGAAGTGTTATCAATTACTTTCTCTATTCCCTTTAAGTAATTTTTCAGATCTTTGCACATCCATAAAAAAGTCATTTTGACAAAAATAAAGTGGATAATTTACTAAAAGATCCTTTATTAAATGCAATGTTAAGGTTTTGAAAGATTAATTCTCCGAAAGTTTATAAAGAATTTATTAGATAAGGGCAATTATGGAAGAAATTGACCTCTTCTTGTTGTTTTAAAAAATTACTTGTTTTGGAATAAATTGAAAAGGTTAAAGAATCACTTAAAGAGGAAATAGAGGGAGTAGCCTTTAAAAATTTACTCTTAAATGCTCATATTGGATTTGTATTTGATTATTAAAAATCTCTTAATAAATATAATACAATAATATTAACTCACAGATGATTCTTTTTGTCCGCCCCTCAAACCCTCGGGATAACTCATGGTATCTAACAAACAGTGCGATGAAACTTCGGTTAGAGAGACACTAACAGACTGCTTCTCTTGGCTGTATCTATTGGTCACTTCCTGGAACCGCGCTAATGCCTGTAAACATCACAGGGGAAATAGTGCAATGAGGATGCATGAGGTACGACAGATTCATGAGTCATTGTTTATGAGCAGATAGACAACCTTTCTATATTCTGTTTCAAACTGTCGAAGCTCGTTTCTCTTCCTTAAAATCTGAGCCTCGATATCCTGGAGCTTATGAGTTGTGTCCTCGTACGTCTTGGCACATAGAGCCTCGATAGTATAACTAGTAGCCTTAAAGAAATTATCTCCTGCAGACATCAGATCAAATATTTCTTTTAGCATTGCATAATCAGTAGCAATTAGATAGCGATTGCCAAAAACAAACAATAAATTCAACAAGGAAAAAAAAAGAAGCTCAAACCATAAACAACAAATATGTGAGTGCCAGCATTTAGTTGTGAGACCTCACAAGGTTGAAGGCCCTCACTACAAGAAATTTGATTATCAGTGACGAATTATTTTATCACTTAAATATCATATTTCGTCACAAAATATCTTTTATGACAAAATAAATTTCGTCAATCTTTCGTCTCTAAATGTGGGTCGCTAAAAGTATACAAAGACAATTTAGTGTTTCGTCACTAAAAATATTATATTAACTACAAAAAGAAAATTCGTCACCAAATCTGTAGTATTTGTGATGATCTTATTTGTCTTAAAAGCATAAATATTTTGTAGCTAAAAACATCGTATCGTCGCTAAAAATATGGTTACTACTGACAAATCAAATTGTCACTAATTATAAATTTAATTAGTGACGATATTGATTGTCTTTACAGCAATGCATAAATTGTAGTTAAAGGAATGTGATTATGTCACTAAAAGATAATACTTTCGTGGTTGAAAATTATTTTTGGTATGGAATATACCGCATTAGTGATGAGTTAATTCGTAGATAAAAATATAAACATACTATATATATATTTTTTAATTAATTTTGCTTTTGCTTTTAATATTATGCCATCAAAATATGAAGGTCGTTTTGGGATAAATTATTTTTGGTATAGAATATGCGGTATTAGTGACGAGTTAATTAGTAGATAACAATATAATTATACTATAAATATTTTTTTTATTAATTTTTATTTTAATATTATGCCATCAATATATGAAGTTCATTTCGGGGTAAATTATTTTTTTCATTAAATATAATCAATTTGTGAAAAATAAAAATATTGAAATATAATTTACTTTTTGCCATTAAAGAAGACATTTTTGTGACCAAAATATGATTTCTTAAAATGTATGACTATTTAAGGATCAAATTATTTATGAAAAATAATTGTAAGTATTTAATGTTTTGTAATAATACTATTTAAATCTGTACTTAAACTATTCGGCATTAATTACATGTATATTTCATTTTTTACAAGTATGTAGCTTATATCAATAAGAAAATTACAAAAATAAAAGAGAAACATAATACAAAAAATTCATACAAAATCAGATAACATTTGAATTCAAACTCATTGAGTAAATAAAGTAAAATTACTCACACATAAAAAGTTTAATTAAGGCACAATGACAATGATAAATTTAAAAAGAAAAAAGTATGTTGTCTCCTTATGTGTCGGTGTTCCTTTATCTAAAATCTTTACTGAATAAGTCACTTTTTGCACCTTCATATACCTGTGTGAAAAGAAAATATATTAGTGATATCATGATTTGAACAAAATATCCGTTCAAACTTTAATTCTAAAACTAACATTAATTAGCGAAACGAATAATAGAATGAGAAAGGAATAATTTCTTTTATACAAAATCATTAATTATTCGATTATCACAATCAATAAAAACTTATCTCCTTATCAAAATGATGTCAAGAATTCCTTCATTAAGATAAAACTTTGCGCAGAAGTTGAATAAGAACTCTGTGAAATAACTGCTCCTTGTGCTAACTGAAATAAATATATAGCTTTTTATAGCTAGTTATGGAGCATTGGTAAATGATGGATGGACATCAACACGATAAAATAGATAGAAAAAGAAGAAAGAGCCGATATAGACACAGAAAATCTCCTTTATTTTGAAATGTATGTATTTGCATTTGAATTGAATACAAGTGAGTGGGCAGATTTTGATTTAAAAAAGAAAAAAATTGTGAGTGGGTAGTTTTCTGTTCGTGGGTTACTAGGATGGGAAATGGAAAATGGGTGAGAGGGAACTTTATACATTGAAAGAATGAAATTGGAGGGAAGGTAAAATAATTGAAAGTTAAAGTTTTGTTATTTTACCTTCGCTCTAATATTTTCGTGTAAAATCTGTCTCGTAATTGATTTCCTTCACTTAATGACTTCCTATTAAATATTATAATGAATTAAATAACATAATTCAATAATCTTAATACGATATTTTAATAAAAATTACTAATCACATAATTATCAGTTACTATAATTCGTCAAATTATAATTAGTTATAATGATTCATCGGTGCAAAATATGACTAATAACAACAATAGTAACTAGCTTTTTTTTTAATACTCTCTTCATCCCAATTTATGTGGTACCTTTTGAATTTTGCGATTCAAACGAGTGTTGATTTGTCTCGTACTTATTTTTATATGTCTTTTAAATATTTTGAATTGTCACTTTTTATGACTTATAGTATTTTTTTAGATAGTTTTCAAATATGTAAATTTTATTTCAAATGAGTCTTTCTATATATTAACAACAACAACAACAGCATACCCAGTGTATTCCCATCAGATGGGGTCTGGGAGGGTAAAGTGTACGCAGTCCATACCACTACCCAGTGTATTCCTATATTGTTACATTTTAAAAAAACAAAATAAAAAGATAAAAATATTATCTAAAGACCTTTAGATTAATAAGAATTAAACCAATTAAATAACTATACTATAATAAAAATATAAATTAAAAAATATATTAAAGTGCACTAGCTTGTTTATTATAATCTTAATTAATGAAACATGTACATGTTATAATTTTTTCGCTTTTTTCAAATGAAAACAAAACATATACTCCCTCCATTTCAATTTGTTTGTCATGTTTTGGCTTGACACGAAGTTTAAGAAAGGAAAAGAAAAGAAAATTTTTAATCTTATGGTCTATTGAAGGACTGATCGCACCTCAATGATATCATGTCACCATATAAATATACTGTAATGGTATCATGAAAGTCTCACTGATGGACTGAAGCAGGCGTTAATGATATTATTACAATATATAGATATAGTGTGATGGTATCATGGAAGTCTAACTAAAGGATTGAAGCAGACAACCATGATACCATAACAATATATAGATCTATTGTAATGGTATCATGTAGGTCTCACTAAAGGACTGAAACAGACATCAATGATAAGATGACGGTATAAATTGATATACTGTGATGGTATCATGAAGGACTGAGAAGTACCTCATCTGAAGAGCTGAAGCGGTTCTCCATGATACTATACTAGTATATAGATAAATTGTGATAGTATCATGAAGGTTTGAGGAGTGTCTTATTGAAAGATGATATCATGCTCGTATGTAGATATACTATAATGATATAATGAGGAGTATCTCACAAAAGAACAGAAGTAGTCCTCTATGATACGCATTCCAGCATGTAGATATATTGTCATTATATCACAGAGGAAGCTCAAGGAAGGGTGATACGATGCCAATAGATAGATATGTTGTGATGATATACTGATGAATGTCTAGAAGGAATGAAGAAGTCCTCCATGATATCATGCTAGTATATAGATATACTATGATGATATGGAGGATTGGAGTGTCACATTGAAGAATATTACCATGCAGTATATCGATATAATATAATGGTATCATAGAGGAATGAGGAGTGTCTCATTGAAGGACTGAAGCAGCCCTCCATGATAGCATATCAATATGTATGTATATTGTGATGGTACACTGAGAAAGTTTCATTGAAGGACAGAAGCAGTCCTCTATGATACTACATCAGTATATAGATATATTGTGATGAACAAAAGCAATCACCTACGATACGCATGCTAATATATAGATATACAATGATTGTACCATAGAGGACTGGGTAGTGGTTCATTGAGGGTGATACCATGTCAATATATAAATATATTATGTTGGTATACCGATGAGTGTCTAGAAGGAATGAAGAAGTTTTTCATGATACAATGCTAGTATATAGATATACTATGATGATATGGAGGACTAAGGAGTGTGACATTAAAGGATAATACTATGCAGTATATCGATATAATGTGATGGTATCATGGAGGAATGAAGAGTGTCTCATTGAAGTTCTGAAGCAGTGATCTCCATGATAGCATATATATATATATATATATATATTATGATGGTATAATGAGGAAGTCTCATTGAAAGGACAGAACGATCCTCCATGATACTACATCGGTATATAGACATAATGTGATGGTATACTAAAGAGTTTCATGTTGAAGGACTGAAGCACTCTTCCATAATACCATGCCAACTTATAGATATATTGTGATGGTATCATGGAGGACTGGATAGTGTCAAACTGAAGGATTGAAGCATCCCTCAATAAAAAAGAGCAAAAAATGTGAATAAAATTAGATTATCAAGCAAAACTAAAACTAAAATTAAAAAAATAAGAAATAAATTAAATTAAAAAAAGTCAAAATTGAGTATGGATTATGGTGAAAAAAATAAAGAATAATATGATTTGAAAAAAAAACGAATGAAAAAAGAGAAAAAAATAAAGAAATAAACAAGGAAAAAAAAAAGAAAAGGAGAAAAGAAAGAAAAAAAAAAGGAGTAGAGAAAATATATATATAAAAGAACGAATGTTCACTATATCAATTATCTTTTTTTAATTATATAAAAAAAAAAAAAAAAAAAGAACAAAAAAATGAAGGAAAAATAAAATTAGAAAATGAACACGAAATAAAACATTGAGAAACAAAAAGAACAAAACACTAGCAAATACAAAAATAAGGGAACACGAATAATTATGGTGAAAGAAGAAAATAAAAAATAAAATGATTTAGGAATAAAATAAAATGAACTATAAAGGAGAAAAAAAGAAAATAATTAAGACTAAAAAATTGAGAAAAAAAGAAAAGCAGATAATTGGGTTAGTCAACAGTGTAATTTAATAATTTAGAGAAAATTATGCTTGCTGGTGCATATTTATTAACGAGTAAAACTTTAATTTTTATTGCATTTAGATCAAGATGTGTCTATCATTATTGATTTTTTCATCTCTAACTATGATTTTTTTGTAGCTAATAATTGCACTATTTAACTACGAAATTTAAATCATAGCCATTTAAAAATTATATTTTTTGTGACAAAAATTCTTTGTGACTAAATTGTGGTTAAATAGAGACAATAATATAATTGTCACTAATTGTTCGATTTATTGGTGAAAAAAGATAAGGTCACAATTAAATATAAATTTTGTGGTTAAAGTTTACACTTATTAACTACAATTTGTAATTCGTCGCTACTGTATCAATAATTTTTTGTGACGAAAACTTTTCGTGCCCAAAAATTAATAAATTTTAGGACAAAAAATGATTTGTCACAAATTGGATACATCATTTAGTGACAAAATACTTTGTCAGTGATAAATTTAAATTCGTAGCTAATAGTACTCAATAAATGGCGCCAAATCAATTTTTGGAGGGAAACTATAGTGGACAAAACTTTGCTACGAAATGTTGTGTTTCGTCACCAAAAGTATGTGCCTCTTTAATTTAAACACGAAATATAATTTTTGTCACGAAAAGTGAATAATTAGTGACGAATTTTATGTCGTAGCTAATAATTTCGTAGCTATATATCATATTTGTTGTAGTGCCTCCAGCCTCTTAAAGAAAGCAGCTTCAGGATCTTTGGCCATTGCTAACTACATACATCATCACACATATTGTCACTTTTTATGAACACTGCATGCTACATTATTGAATTTAACCACTACGATGAAATTCACATACCGCATTTATAGTTGAATCCATTCTGTACAATTGGAAGTGCAAGAAATACATTCCTGCGGAGGTTACCCTGCTGGCTTTATCACTATCTTCCTGTAAATAGTGATAATGGATCAGTTTTATAAAGAAATACATATCAGTAAAGTAGTAATAACAGAGACGTTAAAAGTGTAGTACTAAAATGTAAAGTCATCATTCACTTGAACAATAAACACAGAGAAAGGATATTTAAGCACATAGAGATAGGGAATTAAAGTTTAAGTGGGTGTTTACAAGAGCTTGTGCAAATTGGACAGAAAAAGAAAGAAACCTGGTTTGGGAGGATCCCATATCCTACGATGCTGTCTGTCGTCCACCCTTCTAACCTTCTCCACTTAAATATAAGAACAAGTTTCTTTCTCAAGTAAGAACAAGTGATCATATGATAATAATAAATACTCTAACTTTAGTCTATGAAACTTTGAAAAGCTCCACCTTCTCTCTAAATTCGTTCAACCTTCTACCACTAAAGAACTATGTCTAAGAACGATCAAATTCCACTTCCTACTAAACCTCCAGATCCACAAAACTCTCAGTCCAGTGGATAGCCCTCCTCATATCGCTTCCAGTGAAGAGAACAGGGACCCAACTAAAATGAATTTCAAGAGTACGCTCTTGACTCCCTATGCGGATAACTCACCATATAAATCCAATCATTCCAATTACTCTATGGATATCGATAAAAATACAGACTATTCGGAATCTATTTCAATGGAAGAGTTACATGTCAAGGAAAATGATCCTTTTACGGACCATACACCTTTTAATATACACGAGTTTAACAAAACCCTGAGATGTTTTATAATTATTTTAAAGTTACGAGGGCTTTTGTACATAGCCCCCTATGTTTGACTATTTCAGTTATTTGCGTTTTATTTTATAGCTCTTATATGCATTGATCCATTAAACTAATCATTCAAAATTTAAATGAGCTTTTATCAATATTCTTTTTTGAAAAAGATAGCATAAACTCTCTCCAGAATTGACATTGTAATGGTACCTTCTGTCACACCCCGAATCCCATCGGGACGTGATTGGCACCCGAAGCCGATATGGCCCGAGAGAACCAACCTTTGTCTATGTTCATTCATATGCATAACCTCGAATGAATAACAAACCGTCTCATGTAACCGATGAAATGAAAATGCCATACGTATACATATATAAAGCTTGGCCGTTAGAGCCACCACGCCGCACACATAGCTTACATCCATATACCCACATCTGTCTACAAAAGCCTCTAAAGATATACACAATTATTTCATAACGTCTACAACATCAAAACCAATGTACAACTGTGACTCGGCAAGCTCCGAAGCAATTAGAGCTCACCATAGATCTGCAAATACTGGAAATCTACTGTGGAAGCCTACTAGTGCCTGCACCTGCGCATGTAAGGTAAGTTCCCCCGAGGGGGTCAGTACAAAGAATGTACTGAATATGTAAGGCTCATAAGAAATAGCATTTTATATGATAATAACAATAGAACAAAATATGAGAGAATAATCAATGCGGATAAATCATCATTCTATTTTGCTTCTATCACTGTCATTTTAGATCACTCATGAATACCTGATTATGCATATCCTACCTTTCAATCAAGAGAAGTTCCCATCACTCGAAAGATTCTTTCTTACTTCTATGCTCATCAACATTGCTAGTCATCTACTTGGTTAGTAGGGTATAAAATAACATACATCTCCTACTCAAGAAGAAAATGAGATAATAATAAGATCACATACATCCATTCAAGGAATAACGTACATCCACTCTAGGTGGGTCAATGATATAACGTACATCCACTCTTGGTGGGTCAGTGATATAACGTACATCCACTCTAGGTGGGTCAATGATGTAACGTACATCCACTCTAGGTGGGTCAATGATATAACGTACATCCACTCTTGGTGGGTCAGCATACATCCACTCGTGGTGGGTTAACGTACATCCACTCTCATGGTGGGTCAATAACATACATCTACTCCATGGGTGGGTAATCATACATCCACTCTATGGTGGGTCAAGAACATACATCCACTCTATGGTGGGTCAATATCATACATCCACTCCATGGGTAGGTTAATAGCATACATCCACTCTAGGTGGGTTAATGATATAAATTCAAACTTAAAACATAGCATTCTCGGAACTTGGAGTTCTAGTATACACACACCTTCTTCCTTTCTTAACATGGAGGTTCATGACACCATTCGAATACACTAATATGCTTTGCCTTATTTCCTTGCCTTCAAGAGACTAATACCCTATCTTGTGAAGGATGGTTATACTAACTCGCACTTTACCGTCTGTACTAGTCTTATGAAATCTCATATAAGTAAGCATAGGACACCGAGCTTTTACCTTTGGTGGACTAAAACAAATAACAGAGCATACGATTGGGATTGTTCTATATTGAACTTATATCCTCTAGAATGTGCTCCATACTTAATGAGATACATAGTAACCATTCACATTACCTCTTGACAATCTTATACTCTTTACCTAGTTATGAGGGCGACACGCTAAAGATCATGACACTAAAGCAAAGCACACACTTAGATATACATTTCACTTCACCTATTCAACTCATGAGATTAATGTCCTCACCTATGGGGAATAAGTATACTAACTTGCACTTCACCTCTCATATTACTCATTGGTACTTTTACATTGATTCATTCAATTATGATAACATTGCTTGAACACAACATCTTGGAACCATTGGAACAATAGTCAATGCATAGGAGACATGTGTATAACTCTATTGGAACTTGGACCATGACATGATTGGAACAATGCTACTCAACTAAACAAGCTCTCTTTACCTTAATGCTCTCATTGGGATAGCTCTCTTGGCATTTACAACATCATGATAGCTTAAGAACTTTAGTCAATTAATAAGAGGCAAGTGAATCCTCATTCGTCTACACATGTGACTAACAAGATGTATCGTTCGTACTTGTCACTCTATAGAACCCTCATGGAATGTATCTCATTTGCATCCTTAAGATACCGACCCATAACAACTAATGAATATGCGTCGTACAAGTCACCATTAACCAATGAATAGGAAATATATGAGTACACGAGTCAACTACCGGATACGGAATACCTTAGAGTATTTCGGAATCAAATGAGTATTACGACAATGTGAGCACCATATGCTGCAGAAGGACATAGGAGAGAAACCTTACATACCTTCACTTCCAATTACGAATATACAAGTTTATGTATGAACACAATAGTCCAGCTTCTTCCTTACGTCTCACTCTACAATACAAGTTCATATCGGAATTTACATTAGCATCTATTCATTATAAGGCGTACAAGATGACAATGAACCATGTGCCTACTATATAACGTCATGTTACACCCCCTTACAATACAATCCACTGCATTTCCATAGCAACAACACCATAACATGACCCACATTGACCAAGATTTCATACAACAATAGCAGTTCACATCACACTTACCCTTTATGCCTTCTCATTTCCATTCCGTCATATTTACGCTTATCAATTTGCCTCATAACAACATATGAACAACCATCCACATTTAATACAGTCCAACATGCCTTCATACGACACTTTAAAGCCATTAAAACAACATCACAAGTTCATAATTCCAACCAAAAAGGGTATCGGGGCTTTCGGGGATCAACTAGAGTCGAGAACACACAAAACGAGTTCTGGACCTGACCTGCGCTGCCACCTGCGCACGCAGGTGGCTGACATGCGCGCGCAGGTGCCCTCCAGCAGCAGCCAGAGGCATCTGCGATGGCATCTGCGCACGCAGGTGCCTCCGTCTGCGGGGGGGGGGGGGGGTGCCCGTTTGGTCCGAAATGGCTCCGTTTTGGGTCTTTTAATGCCATGAATGGTCCATGATCATAACCAACCTCATTTTAACATATTTTTTATCATTTAACATGCCAACATGCAGTCATAACTTCACAACACACATAACGACACCCAAAACCACATTTCACGGCCAATACGACACCAAAACCATAACCGATTTCACAATACCAATTCCAAATGTTATGCACAAGAATGAAACAAAGTAAGACCATAATCACATCTCACATATCAATATTTACTCCACCAAAGTCACTTCTTTCACAACCACAAGTTCATCACCAAGTTTACAAGACAAATCAACCTCCGATTTAAGCAAACATGTAACCTTTCACTTATTGTAAATTTCTCATCATTCCACCAACATAACCAATATAATATAAACCATGTGTTATGCCTAAAATATATGAACTCATCATAATAAACACTTATCAATTGATGATCTTGGCCAAAAGAAGGTCTTGAGGTTCTTGAGAGCAAAAGGGAGTTTTGTGGAAATTTCTAGAAAAGAGATGAGAGTTTTATGAGATAAAAAAAATCTGATTTCTCCCTTTTTATAGTCCCTTTTAAGTGATTCTTGTCCACACACTTGGTTCACTTGTGGTCCATGGAAGACTAGGCAAGAATGGGTCAAAATCTCCACTTTGGCCATGTCTTTCTCTTGCTTATTGGGCCTCTTTTGGCCCAAATAACACAAGACTCATTAAGACCCATATTTAATGCATTAATTCACCAATTGTTCTCATGCTTTCGTATTCCCACAAATGCACACGTAGCCATATAGGTTCGACAACATACGGGGTATTACACTTCCTACAAAGTTCTAATCCCATGTACTAGGCCCATTATCAATTATCTCATCACTAACATTACAAAATACATACTTTGTACTCTCGATACTTAGGTAAACATTATTCAACGTCGTCAAGTGGGGTTTGGTAAGTACGGGATGTTACACCTTCCTTATTTTAAGTTTTAAAAGATAAAATTATGTCACCCCATTTTTTAAACCCGTGAACAATACCAATGCCTTAACTTGATGAAGCGAATCATTTTTGACTTTTTTCTTCAAAACACTATGTATGCACACAATGCAATTCTGAAAGATAATAACTTGCAAAATTAAATAATACAGTACTGAATAATTGTGCAACTATTTTTTCCTTCATTTATGAAATTTTAACACACGTTATTCCAAAATAAAGTTATTATTATTCTTTGCAAAATTTAATACAAACACAAAAGTCATAACTGCTTCTTAGCAAGGAATTGGTGGATTCCCCAGGACAAAGACCACCTGGCTAATCCTCAAAATAAATTTAAAAAATAAGTCAATGACCAGGGCGAACTCACATATCATTTTTTGGTGTCGACCACCCATTGATCAGGACGGAAACTATATATCCTTACATAGAAATTTCTTAAAATTGGGACATAATAAATGAATAGCACCTACTGAACAAGTTGGTGCAGGTGCTTTAATTATGAGCTGACATTAAAGAATCATTGTTGTGGATGGATGGTCACTGTTTCAATTCCCCAAGGGGACATTCTTCTTTTTAAGAGCTCCCCATTTTTTTTTTCGTAATACTTTCCCTTTTCTTTTCTCTACCATACATCTTGTCCTTTCCTTTCTTATACTCCCATCTACTCCCGTTTACTTATATTCACTATTTTAAGAATAGATTTTTATTTTTAGTTGTTACTTTTAATATATCAATAAAAAATAATTATCTTTTTCATATTTTACACTTGACAATAATTATTTATTCTCAAATTTTTTTCTAAGACCTAATATAATACTAAACATTAATTAATATGAAAACTATAGTAAAATTCTAATATCACTTATTATTTCCTAAATGATGCGCAAAGTCTGAACAATAAAAATAAACGGAGAAAGTACTTTTTATCTACTGACTTTTCTTTTAGTTTTGTTGACTTCTGCTATAATTTAATTTTAACTTGGAAATTCTTATGTTTTTAAGTTGTTTCCACTGATTGTTCTTTTTTTTCTTTAATGCATATATTTATTTTTATTCTTCTTCCTCTTTTTTTATCTTCTCTGATCATATTTTCGTTGAGTTTTCAACTTCTTTTTTATATGTTTTTTCCTTAACTTTTTTTTCTGTTAATTATCGGATCGATTCTTTTTTGAATATCTATATGTGTAATCTCTTCAACATCAAAGATGTGTTTCCAGTTGACTCACACATGATCACCTCTTTTTTTTCTTTCTTTTTTTCTTCTTTTTTAGAGTCGTACTCCTTGAAAAAATAGCATCAAAAGTTTTCGAAAGATAGATGCAAAAAATAGGTATCGATAAAAAGAAAAATCTTATTTTTGTGTTCAAATAATTTTGCTCTTATATTTTATGATAGATAACAACTTTACGTTGAAGAAAGGTCAGCACCCATAGCACTAAAATCCTGGAACCACCACTATCAATGACTGACTATGAAGAAAAAATAAACAAATCGACGAAATAAACTGTAGCTCACAAATAGCTGCTAGAGACCTAGAGTAAGGGAATGGCCTAGCCCGTAATCTGATCGTACACAAATTCTGTGCCCACATTAACATAAGATACCTTATAGGTCCTAATCAGTAAATGGAACATTCGTACATCAAACAATACTCACTGAGTTTCGATAGTTGCGCACTTCACTAAAGCTGGAATGATACTTTGGAAAAAATATGAATATAGACACCCCATCCGCGAAGGCGATGTGCATCGACCCCACCCCGCTCCTCTTCACGAACGCATTAGGGATCATGCCAACGAGAAGGCCAACCCAATTCGATAGTTGTGCACTCCTACAACCGAAAACCCCGAATGGACCCTCAACGTTTCCGAACCCAACGAAAAAGAAATCAAAGTTGCAGAGTTTTGTACTTATTGAAATCATCAAATTATTGATCTGAGGTCGTCTTGATCAAAAGTTGACCATGATTATTGGTCAAATTAACTTGGCTTTCCTAAAACTCATGAATCAATCAATGACCCAAATCACATCCGAACACCTCAAAATCCATGCCAAACTATCCAACCAAGTCAAAAAACACCCCCAGAAATAACAAAGCTGTTAAAAAACGAATTCGACCTCATTAACCTAGAATGTTGACTTTGATCAAACTTCAAACCTTTAAAACTAAAAATTGAATATGATATTCATTTGCTCATCCGGATAATCGCATCACCAATCCCCTCAAGTCACAAATGATATACAGAAGTTAACAGGAAGGGTCAAATTAGAAAAAATACGTAGAAAACTTAAAACGATCAAGAGGATTGTTACACTTAACTCACATTGAAATCCTTCCTTTCAACAACGTATGCTCCAACCAATCAACACCCGTCGAAATACTTGAATCTCCATCAAATTTGATAGTACGATATCAACGAGAAATACCCCTTTCAACCTTCAGCAATCCTAGGTTCAAGATTCAATCTTTATAGATTGTATGGATTTCTAATTCTAGTAGCAATTTCTATGAAAAATCACCCTTCATAATATTAATTCATCACAATAACTGAGGTTGGAGGAAACCCTAGACAAAAGAAATTCCTTCTGAAGTTTTGTGATGATTATTTTGAATTCTAAGAAATCCAATGTTGTCAAGATTTGTGTTAGTCTCATGGAATTAATCCAAAAATCTAATTATCGAAGAATTGCTAGGGCTTGCGGTTTTTTTTTTTTCCTCAATTTCCTCCAAATTAAATAAAGTGTGAAAATAATCTTCTGACCCCCGATTTGCGTACTTAATACTCCCTCTAGTTCATATTAACTAAATTTGTGATGTAATGCACTTTCATTAACAAAAAAATAATAATTAAAACATAAATTGAACATTACTTTCCACTTTTTTCCTTTTAGTTATTCTCAAACTAGTCTTTAAAACAGAGATAGTCATTACTCAAAAGGGTTGTAAAATCATAAATATGGATAATTAACTATCTTGAAATTATCATCTAGAAAATATAAATAATGGGCAAAAATAAAATAAAAAATTCAACAACTTTCTTGAACCTTGAATAATTAACTTATTTTGAACATTAAAAAAAGACTCAAAAATTCAATTATTGTGGACTACAGGGAGTACGCTAGCTTTGGGGCTCGACCGTTGCAACGCTCAACTTTTGATTGCTCCTACTCATCACAGCCCAAAGCTTCTAACAAATATTTTTGGACCGTCACAACACCCAGCTTTCGACTGTTGCTAGAGGAGCTGCTGTTTACATGAAAATATTCAATTTATTTCCAACTTCAAATTGTTCTCATTTACTCTTACTCCATTAATCCACTCCTCCTCACTCCCAAATATCCGTATTACTTTTCAAACATAACCTTTGAGTGTTGAGTCCTCTTATGACATCTCAATCACGTCACTAGGTTTGTATTAACCATAATTAGAGATTTTTCTTTTTTCAATCAATTACACCATATGATGGCGCGTCCCTCTTATTGATAAAATCAGAATACATAGGAGTAGGACTAGAAGTCCATAACTCCTCCCACGTTTTATTACAAAAAGACCATGATAGAGAACTGTTAAATAAAAGTGTATTTTTTGTTAAGTTTCTTAACGAAAGAGGTATATTTGACCCTATCATATAACTCGGGGCAATCTTAATCAATAAATAAAAGTATAAGGGTATTTTTACCCTTTTCCCTTCTTTATTTTCTTTTTCCATACTTAATGAAGTAATTATGACATAAGACAAGTCTTTCTGTAACTTCGTGTAAATATTTTATTATATTTCAAATAATTCAATAAAAGAGATTAAAATGTTGGGTGGGTTAAAAGGAGTGTGGGTCGGGTGAGTTTTGTTTTTCGATTGATTAAAATCGTTTGCCACATGTACAAAATGGTATGTCAAACCAGATATGTCTTTCGTTAAAAATTAATAACGAATATGCACTTTGTTGAACGATAGTGGAATATGTGAGCTGTAAATTTCAATGGACCACATAGATAAATCTTTTCTCAAAGTTGATGATATGTTTGAGCTTTTATTTTAGTATTGCTTATATTATAGGACTACACACTACATGATTTTTCTTTTTCATAATTTTTGCTAATCGGAATTATAAAATCATGTGAAAACTCTTACATATTTTTCATTAGGAATTATAGGGAAAAGAGTCATATTTACCCATGTATTCTCAGAAAGGGTCTTGCTCTTGGATTGTCAAGTGTGATGACCATTCATTATCCTATGTGGTGCCTATGTGGATATATTTATATCACAATTAAAAAACTTATTTTTTATTTAAATTATCATTGGACCCAATTCTTGTTAAAACCCGACCCACTCAATTTTGAAGATCTAAAAAAAAAAAAAAATCTAAAAAATACAGAAAAAAGGATAAAATCTTAAATAGACATTACCTCTTCTGCTGCAAATGAAATTCTAAAAAAATAAAAAAATCACTATAGTCAACGACAATATGATAAGTTTTGACTTTTTCTTTAATCTACCGGGAATTAGATGTTTTCCTAATTCGTTCCAGCAAATTTTTCAGGTTTAAAGGAAAGCTTTTATTTTTTTATTTTATTGTTATATAAAAAACGGACAGTATGCTAGTTAGTACCGTTTTCATGTTATGTATTTTTTGGATTTTCAAAATTGGGTGAATGTAACACCCCGTACTTTTATAACCTCACTTGATACCTTGGATCATACCTATATAGGTGTTGAGATGCCATGCATATGTGTTTTATAGTTTCATTGGTGAAACATTTGATATCGGACTTAACAAGTGCGAGTAGATCGTCGTAGGAGGTGTGTTGTGATTTCGTGGAGCATGTGGGTAAGAACTCGCACACATTTTAACCTACTTTGGTGACTTTAAGTCATGTTTACTTGATGGTTAAGATCACTAAGTAAGTATTTTGTAGTGTTTTGATAAGGGATTGGACGATACGTAAACGTTGGATAAGTGGCCGGAAATTTCAGCAAAATGCTGAAACTTGCGCCACTACCCTGTTTCAGGGGTGTGGCGCAAGCCACCAGCCTGCAGAAACTTCAGAGAAGGCTGGATTCTTGCGCCACTACCCTGTTTCAGGGGGTGTGGCGCAAGGCACAACACTTATGCCCTTTCCGGCGTCGTTTCGTAACGCAATTCTACGACGATTTCTCGATGGTTTCTTTTGGTTCTTTGGAGTTATTTGAGCATTGTTAAAGCTTCAAACACTTCAATATACTCCTACATACTCCTACATGATCAAATCATGAAATGTGAATAGTGATCCAAAATGTTCAATGAAGCCAAGGGCGACTAGAATTTCAATTTTTGCGATCGAAAGGACGAATGAGAAATGTTTAAAAGAATATTGTCGTGACATTATGGCATTATGTAAACATGAGATATATGGTGAATAATACATGAAATTGGATGGGTTACATGGATATGAGTTATTGGGCCCAAAGATAGGCCCAAAATGGGATTAAAAGACTTGGCCCAAGAAGAAATGACCCATTCTTCCACTAAGTGACCAATTAAACATATCATGTAATGCCAAGTGTGGCTAAGGATGACTTGGGGTCTATATAAAGGCCCCAAGATCATATTTTATTGTCCAAAAACTCTCATGCCTTTGTGATATTTTCTCACACATTTCTTTAAACTTCAAACCCTAAAGCAAATAAATCCTTTGGACAAGATCAACATATTCCAAGCTTTGGTAAGTGTTTATTATCATGGAAGATTATATATAATATGCTAGTGGTGTTGGCAAGGTGATGAATAGTGTATTTTTGCCTTTGGTGAAAGATGTGTCATCTTGGTAATTTGAATTTGAATTAGGCCTTGTGCCTTTGATGAAAAAGCATGGTATGGACAAAATATGAACATGTATGGTGTTATTTTTGGTATTAAACTTGTTCTTGTCTAAAAGTGAAAATTATGGGATTTTGGCCGATATGTGTTATGAGTTGGATTTATGTACTTTGATGGATTATTTGTGATGTGTGATGAATAAGAAAGTGTAAAGGAGAAGTATTGTGGAGAAAGGTATTGATTTTCATGTATTGGTCAATGTTGGGAATATTATGGAATTTTTAGAATAATAGTATTATCAATGGTTTTGTCAAGGGGAAATGACATGTTTCAAGGCAAACATGTAACTCATTGACATGGTATGCGTTTGTAAAGTAATTGGTGGTTAATGTGAATTTCGTTATGTATTTATGTTGTAGAGTGACACATAAAGAAGGAGCGGGATTATTGTATACGCATCTAAGGTTGTATATTCGTAGTGCGAATCCAAGGTATGCAAGGTTACTTTGTCCGTATCTTTCTACGGCCAATAGTGTTCACATTGACATTTCTCTAGTTCTATTCCGAAATGTACTAAGGTATCCCATATGCACTTATCTATGGTCATTGTCATATATTTCCTACTCATTGATCAATTGTGAATCTCATTTCTCATATTCATGGTTAATGTTCCGGAAGTTCAAATAAGGCTATATTCCAATATTCCAATAATGCCTATACTTGTGTCTCTTGTTCATGGATTATTGTCCAATGGTTCCAATGGTATCATGGTGCTAGTTATATTATATTTCTCATTGATATTTAGTCACATGTCCTTCACTTATTGGTCAATGATTCAAAGTTTCCAACAATGTTATGTTCCAAAGTTCCAAAGTGATGGTATGATTATCAAAGTATCAATCTCAAAGTAATGAACAAAGTAATGCAAATGTGGTCAATGATCAAGTACGGGTGGCAAGTCTAGGGGCGTAAGCCTAGCTCGACTCGATCCCGAGGTTTGGATTTATGGGTGGCAAGTCTAGGGGCGTAAGCCTAGCTCGACTCGATCCCGATGCATTGATGTATGGGTGGCAAGTCTAGGGGCATAAGCCTAGCTCGGCTCGATCCCAACACAATGATATGATATGAAAGACCCACTGATCAGTCGGGGCCCGGGTACATTGTGACATATGTGATAACAAGTGAGTATTGTGATAAAGAAAGTAATGAAAGCAATGAAAGCAATCCACATGGTTTCCAAAATGCAACATGGTGACTTATTCACATTGAGTATTCATATGTTTTGAGTTCATTGACATATTCATTGAAATATTCATGCGTTGTATAGTTTCATCTGAGCCTTGCATACTCAGTACTTATTTCGTACTGACCCCTCTCGGGGAATTTACCTTACTTGCTGCAGGCGCAGGTCCCAGTAGGCCTCCTCAGTAGATTGCCAGTGTTAGCGGATCTTTAGTGAGCTCCAGCTTATTCGGGGCTTCTCCGAGTTAGAGTGTATATATATTTTGGTATTGTACATAATGTGTAAAGCGGGGACTTGTCCCGACTTATGGTTCTTTCTGGTCAATGCTCTTGTTAGAGGCTTTTGTAGACCGATGTGGGTGTAACAGTGTAAAAGACACATGTTGTTTTGACTGGATGGCCTCAACGGCCAAGTTTCATATGTATGTATAAATATGTCCCATGTTCTCCTTTATTCGTCTTCATATTATTGTGAAATGGTGGTTATGATTATGAGATGCATATGACTGAACATAGGCAGAGGTTGGTTCTCTCGGGCCTTATCGGCTACGGGTGCCAATCATGTCTCGATGGGATTCGGGGCGTGACAAAAAATGGTATCAGAGCAGTCGGTCTAAGGATGTCTACAAAGCCGTATCTGAGTAGAGTCTTACGTATCGATGTGTTGTGCACCACATTTATACGTAGGAGGCTACGAGACATTTAGGATGTTGTTTCTTTCCTTCATTCTAGATCGTGCAATAGAGCCAATGTTGTCAGTTGCATTGTATCTGATCGTGGTAATTGTTTTTCTTTGGTATAGTCAAAATGCCGAACACTAGAAGAGGAAGAGGAAAAGGTAAAAGTAAGCTGATAGATAGAATTGCTGAAGGAACAAGTAGACCACCACCTGAACAGGTTGAGCAAGGTGGGGCTGAAACTGAGTTCGCAACGCGAGCTTCTTCTACTTCTTCAGCTCCAGAAGAGCCGAGAAGAAGGAAAGTACCCGCGGAACCACCGACGAATGCCACAGATCAGGATCTTAGGAATGCTGTACAGATGTTGACACAGTTAGTGGCGGTACAAAGCCAGGGAAGAGCTGGTGCAATGGCACATGATGATGATGCGGCTAGAATGGCAAGTCGCAGAACACAGGATTTCTTGAAACTGGACCCTCCTATTTTCACAGGGGCAGATCCAAAAGCAGATCCACAGGAATTCGTGGATCAAATTCAGAGGGCATTGGAAGTTATGCATGTGACAGGGGTAGAGACAGTGGAACTTGCTGCATACAGGTTAAAAGGAGAAGCAATATTGTGGTACGAGGATTGGAAGAAATCCCGTGATATTGATGCAATCCCACCTACTTGGGAAGAGTTCAAAGTGGCTCGTCTTCGTATTATTGTGAAATGATGGTTATGATTATGAGATGCATATGACTGAACATAGGCAGAGGTTGGTTCTCTCGGGCCTTATCGGCTACGGGTGTCAATCATGTCTCGATGGGATTCGGGGCGTGACAGTGGGTCAGATTTTAATAAGAGTTGGGTCCGATAGTAATTTAAATAGAAAATAAATTTTTAATTGTGATATAAATACATCTACTAGGTGCAACGTAGGTGCCACATATGATAACGAGAGTGGAGACATACATAGGACTTAACAGCTCAAGGAAAAATATGTGCTCAAAGTTAGATAACAAGTGCAAATATAACCAAAAAATATAATGGAGGGTAAATACGACCCTTTTCTGATAGTACATGGGCAAATATGATCCTTTTACCGAAATAATAAGTGTGTCCTCCATTAGTTCATTAAGAGCTAGTATAAAATTAGAGAGTTGAATAAAAATTTTATTACGATACATTGCATTTTAGTCTTCATAATCGGGAGCACAATCTGGAATTTCTGAATAGAGTGTCTTATCAAGAGCATTATCATACTCATCCTTAACGTAACAATCAAAACCAGAAAGTGATCCCTCTCTACACACTTTTCTTACCCATGATGTAGGAGGAGCTTCTCTTGATTGGATCCAATAATCAATGCAAAGGCAGTAACACCTTCTTTCTACTGATGGAGGATATGTTTTACAATTTGCTAATGCCATAGACAATATGAAGAAAAGCATGCAAATCCGCTCCAATACCATCATCCGGCTGTTACAACTTATCATTTTATTCATAGTTCCTGCGAAAATAAACAATTATCCATTAAGTTAAAGAGTTTCATTAGGACAATTTTAATTTTTTTTCTATAAACTAAAGTTATTGTATCAACGGAAAGTGCACTCATGTATTTAGACTACCACTTCAATTGATTATAAAGGAATAATGTAGGTAGATATGATATATACACCTAAAATCAATTGAAGTGAGCAATTGATTTTCAAAAACTCATAATGTATGAACTTAAAGAAGTGTAGCCATCCAACAAATTTCAAGTGCAAAGAATAAAGATGGTTTCAAATATAAAAGCATGAATATTAAGAACCAAACAAATAAAAAGAAGTTTTCTGTTTTACTTGTTTACCCATTTTTTGATAGCACAATAATATAAGGCTTAACTTACATTTCTTAAAGACAATTTTGCAACTCATATATATATATATATATATATAGAAATTAATAGAATTGAGATATGTAACACACGTTACAGATGAATAAATGGTTCATTAATTTTAAATAAGGTATGAAAAAACTCTTGTTATGTTCAGATGAATCAATAGTTTGATCCCTCTTCATTCAATGATCCAAAAGAGAAAATAAATGAAAGTTTCATTAATATGAAAAAGTGCTAGCAATCACTTCTCCGTTTCATTTTACTTGCGCCTAAACCATGTATTTGTCATTTTACTTGTCCATGTTAGTAGATTGAAATGTTTTTATTAAATTTTTCACGCTAGCCTTAATATTAGATAACTATAAAAAATAGCCGTAGTTAAATTTAGAGTTTCAAAATATCATTAATAATATTAGTTGACTAAAATAGACCTCTAATTAAAACTTTCTTAAGGGGTGCGCCAGGTGAATAAGGGCAAATAAAATGAAACGGATAGTATAGTAATCACACTCTTCTTTAATGACAAGAAGTGTATGATACTCTATCCGTTCATTTTTAATTGTTGACTTTTGACTTCGCACGTCCCTTGGTAGAAATCAACCTTGGAGCAAATCGGACCAACTGACCAAACTTATAGTTGTACTCCCTCACGCTCATGGTACCCAGTCGGAGTGCTGAAAATTCATCAGTTCAAAAAGTGGTCAATAAGAGATCCAGCGAATTCTTCCTAGATTGTGGGAGGTGCATCTACCCCTCGTGAATCTTCCCACGATTTATTCCATATAAAGGAAATATCCTTCAGTTGGTAGAAGGAAAATTTTGTTGGAATTGTCCTTTTATTTATGAACCATTTATTTTATGTTTATTGGTCTTTTTATTTTGCTGAATTGTTCAACTCCTAGTTATTAGGAAGTGTACGCATCTTTAGGTGAGTTAGTAGAGTCTGTTAAGAGTCCTAGTAGTCTTGGGTTTGTGGGTTTAAAGCGTAATAGAAAAGTCTTTATAATGACATATCCTGTTCTGTTGAATATAAAAGAGTTGCACAGAACTTTATTTTTCTTCTGTTGAGTATTTCAATCAACTTTCTTCATTGTTCTGTTTGTTGTATTTTTGTAACACTCCGAAAATCCAAACCAAGATTAGAACCATGCTTCAAGTACATGTACAATCAAGCATCATGTTCTGATTGTATTATAAGTGATTTAGACATCTATTAAGGCCACAAGTAACTCCTAGCTCATAGCCAAGTTGAAACTTTCCTTACCGGTGGTTTTCATGTGAAGAATCTTGCTATAGTCAATTTCAAATGAGCATAACTCCTAGATTCTGAAGTATTTTGCGCTCAAGACCCACCAAATGATAAATATTTGAATTACCTTACCAACGCATCTAGTTTCGCCTTAATCCAACATCGTAGCTAAGAGTTATGACCATTTTAGTGAAGCATTATACAACAGTGAGGTGGTACAAGCAGAAACCCACGAACGTGGTTAGAAACCACGACCGTACCATGGTCTCGTCTGATCGAAACATCCCCGGAAATCTACAAGTTGACATGTATACCTTCCAACCATGAAAGGGTACCATGATCTTGGTTAGAAACCACGATCCTAGGTACGATCTTGGCTTCTAAAGTCGATCCTGTTGGAATCTACAACCTACGGACCAAGGTACGATCGTGAGTGGGTCCCACGATCATACCATGGCTCGTATGATCATGTTCAGAGAAGCCCCAAATAAGCCACCCAACATCGGATACCACCCACGATAGTGTATCGGAGAAAAAGAATAGAACCATGCCTAACATGGTTCGAAGCTTGCTGGCTCAAGGAAGAGTTTCAAAGGCATTTTGGCGGGAAGCAGTAAATTGGAGCATCCACATCCTGAATAGAAGTCCTACCTTTTCTCTTCAAGATGTGACATTGGGGCAGGCCTGGAGCGAAAGGAGACCAGTTGTAGAACACTTCAAAATTTTTGGATGTATTTCTTATGCATATGTTCTAGATGTAAAGAGAAAGAAACTTGATGATAAAAGCCTTAAGTGTGTCTTTCTTGGTGTCAGCGAGACGTCCAAGGCATACAAGTTGTTTAATCCTTTGACAAAAAGGATAGTGACCAGTAGAGATGTTTTTATGAAGACAATACTTGGAACTGGGATGAAGGGTTGTCTAGTTAAGTTCTATGTGATGATGAATCTGAAGAAGTAGCTCCAAGGTTTAAAATTTCAGTAAATATTGCTTCAACTGGTGAAGTTTTGCCACCTACAAAAGAACCTATTAAAATAGAGCAAGTTGTTCCTCGTATCCGAAAAAGACCTGCATGGATGCAATATTATCAGGTAACCAGTGTTAATATCAATGATGAGACAATTACTCATTTTGCATTGTTTGCAGATTGTGACCCATAAATTTTGAAAATGTTGTCCAAGAAACAAAATAGAAGGAGGCAATGGATGTTAAAATTTTGGTAATTGAAAAAAAAATGGCTCTTGGGAGCTTACTGATCTACCAAAAGGGCAAAGGATACTTATAGTTAAATGAGTTTATAAAACTAAACTCAATGAGAGTGGTGAAATTGACAAGTACAAGGTGTGCTTAGTGGCCAAAGGATATAAGTAAGAATATGGTGTGGATTATAAAAAGGTCTTTGCTCCATTAGTCAGACTCGATACCATTAGGTTGGTGGTGGTATTGGCATCCCAAAATAACTGGCCAGTTTATCAATTGGACGTGAAATCGTCCTTCCTACATGGAGAATTACATGAGCATGTATATGTAGATCAACCCTCTGGTTACATTAAGTATGACAGTGAACATAAAGTTTGTAGATTTAGAAAAGCATTGTATGAGATTAAACAAGCTCCAAGAGATTGGTATAGTCGCATTGATGCTTATTTCAATACGACAGGTTTTAGAAAATGTCCTTAGGAGCATACACTTTATACTAAAATTAAAGATTGAAATCTTGTCATTGTATGCTTATATTTAGATGATTTAATCTATCTGGGGAGTGATCATGTACTGCTTGAAAATTTTAAGAAATTGCTGATGACCGAATTTGATATGTCGAATCTTGGCTTGATGCATTACTTTTCGGGAATTGAAGTGAAGCAATCTTCTAGTGAGATTTTTATTTCACAAAAGAAATATGTCCAGGAAATTTTAAGGAGATTTGGTATGACAAATTGCAACTCTGTCACCACACCAGCAGAAATGGGGCTGAAGCATGAAAAAATCCTATAAGAAAGAGGATTGACAATACTTTCTACAAGCAGATTGTGGGTAGTTTGATGTATTTGACGGCCACTAGATCTGATATAATGTACTTTGTAAGTCTTATTATAAGCAGGTATATGAAAAATCCAATAGAGACTCACTTGCTAGCCGCTAAAAGAATTCTCAGGTATTTGCAAGGTACTGATGATTTTGGCATTTTGTACAAGAAAGAAAGAAAATCAGATCTAATCGGCTTCACATATAATGATTTTGCTGGAGATAAAGATGATAGGAAAATCACGTCATATTATGTTTTTATGTTTGGATCAGGTGCTATTTCATGGTGTTTCAAGAAGCATCCAATTGTTACATTGTCAACTAATAAAGCAGAATTTGTGGCAGCAACTGTGGGCGGCAATCAAGCAATCTGGTTGTAGAATATTATGGATGAACTATGACTTCTTCTGCAAAAGCCAACTCTAATTTACTGTGACAATGGTTCAGCGGTTAAGCATTCCCAAAATTCAGTTTTAAATGAGAGAAGTAAATATATTGATGTGAAATTTCATTTCCTGAGGGATCTGACAAAGGATAAGATCATTGATGTTGTCTACTGCAAAAGCGAAGACCAAAATGATGACCAAGCCTGTCAATTTTGCAGCAGTTGTGAATCTGCGAAAGCTACTAGGATTTTGTACTTTGAGGGAAGCTATTACTTGTGAAGACAATTAAACTGATGTCTATGACATATCAGTTTAAGGAAAGTATTGTTGGAATTGTCCTTTTATTTAGGAATCATTTATTTTATGTTTGTTGATCTTTTTATTTTGTTGAAGTCTTAGTTATTAGGAAGTGGGCACATCATTAGTTGAGTTAGTAGGGTCTGTTAGGAGTCCTAGTAGTCGTGAATTTGTGAATTTAAGACATAACAGAAAAGTCTCTGTAAAAAGTCTATATAGTGACTTATCATATTCTATTGAATATAAAAGAGTTGTGCAAAACTTTATTTTTCTTCTATTGAGTATTTCGATCTGCTTTCGTCATTGTTATATTTGCTATATTATATCAAATTTAATCGCCTCAGTCTCATTAGCATGTAGGGATTGTGCCACTACAAGCTGAGTGTGCAATTGAATGGCTCCCCTAATGTTTGTGTCAGAAGAGTTCTGTTGCAGCGTAAATGACACAGGTCTCCCATAGTCCACCAGTTATAGGTGGAGTTGAGGAATTGGTGGCCAATACGGCCTTAAAAAATTTAATTAACTCACTGATCAAATCGAAAGAAAAAAGAAAATTCATTTTGACCCCGGCCGTCGATTCTCCATCATTTCATGGCACCATATGTGGCTAAACCAGATATGTATGGGAAAGCTAATGCACATGAAAAAAGCTTAGATAAAAAAATATGTTCTTCAATTGACTTTTTTTTTTTTACTAAGCTTGATCAGGAGAAAAGTTATAATTCCATGATATTTATTTTTGAAATCCCACACTAAGTAGAGAGCATACAACCATGAATATTATCAGGAAAAGTTATGTTGTAACATTTCTTTAGTATGTATATTCTTTTTCTTATGCTTAAACTATTTTATTTCTTAAGGATTAATAAATAGACCAGTGTTGCTTATAGTATATATTTCATGTAGGATTAGATATTACATTTTTCAAGCATTGAAGATTTTACATACCTAAATCTTTCTATTCACTATACATAGTAATTTTTATTGAAATATTATTTAAATTTTAAAGCATATCACATGAGGTGGACGTTTATGGGTCCTAATCATTTCTTTTCTATATATTAGAAAAGGTACTTTCAACATGTCAGTTTGTAGGAATTGAACAAAAGATTAGGGCATTTTAGTCTTTAAAAGAATTTTGCAAGATCAATTTGCTTTAAAAGTTTGTCTTTTCTGATGTGTTGTTTGTACATTATTAACAACTTTTAAAAAAGTCTTACCTTCTTTCATTTATTTACAGACCATGCCTCTAATAAAGATTCACCTTTTTCATTTAATTACACATCTTACCCCTACAAGCTACATTTAAGGATAATGATGGTCCATAGTACTTTCTTATTTGTCATAGGTTTAAATTGAATTATTTAAATTTAATATATTTTAGTATATTTAATTATAAATAAATATTTAAAGTAAATAAATTTTATTATTTTAATTGGTTTTCCTAATAAAAATTAGCTTTTTTTACTTATTTATATTAGTAAATTAAAAAAAAATTGTTTTGACTTATATAAAAATACTAATATTTAAACTTAACTTTAAATTTTTAAAGTATAAAATTAATTCAATAAAATAATTTCTAATGAATATTTTCTTAAGATTTGTGTCGAGTCAATATGTATCAAGTAAAAAAAAATTAAAGAAAAACATATAATAAAATTTTATTTTTGTGAGAGGTAAACATAATTCACTATCAAATAACGCGTAATAATGTCGTATAAACATATCATCCCGTATTTGATTAATATACTACTCCTATGAGTTATCCATGTTTACTATTAGAAATGATAAAATTATGTTAGTTTTTATATGAGTAACATAATCAGTTTTGAAATTTTAATTCTGGGGGTTAATTATCTGTCGGCTTGTAATCATTTAGATCACTCCAAATTTAAAATGAAAATTTTAATGTTTTATTGTTTCAACCTTAATGTGTAAAACATATTTTACTCATATAAATTTATTCGTCCACTTTGCTATTTTTTTGATTTTTTTTTTGTAAAACTAAAAACTTGCCTAATCTACAATTTTAATAAAGAAACCTAATAATTGGTCTAATGTAGTTCAATTCGGTACGTTACGTTGATTTTTAAAAATCCACTAACACCCATAAAGTCACTTGTAATATTGAAAAACAGCTTCCTCCAATGCTTATTGTAATCCTAAATAATTGAGAATTTAGAATTTAATTAGAACATGAATAAACTATGTACAAAAATGGATTAATGCGTACTTTCTCAATCCTAATTGTTATTTTGATAAAAATATATTGATAATTTTAATTTTAACAATATTGGACCCGTGCTGACTCAGACTGTTTCCTCTAGTCTGTTTATAAAAGGGTCATCAATTAATGTCGAAGAAGTGAATTCTTGATAAAAAATACGAATAAGTGTCAAAAGTGCCCTACTATACAAGTTCCCTTTATAGAATTATTATTTTTTTAAAAAAAGAAAATAAGATATTCACATATAGGGTGGTCCTTCTGGGATAATTTAAACAACTCATCTTACTCACTCAATCTCAATTTAAGTGAAACTTTTTGCTTTTTTAGATTAAAATTATGTGAATTTTGATTAATATTTTAATAAAATGTATTTTTAATTCATATTTCCATGAGAAGAAGTGCAAATTATACCATTTTCCTATACCTTTTAATATCAAAATTTAATTTTTAAAATATTAAATTGATGTAACCTAATAGCATCAAGAAATTAGTTAAAATCGACTATCAAGAAATGAAAAATGCCATATCTTCATCACTAATAAATTCACAATTTAGATGTTTTACAACGCAACTTTCTTCAGATTTCCAACATAAAAAACAACCAAAAAATAACTTCTTTAAATTCACAATAAAATTATCTATTAAAAATGGTTATTCACAATAAATTTTTGCATAGATAATCTCTGAAATTTGCATTTAAACTATATCACATGTCATGTAGCAGTAATTCCTTATTGGTGATTGCGCACACTGGCGAATCCAGAATTTTTACTAAGGGGGTTCAAAATTGAAATAAGTAAGCACACAAACTAGTCGAAGGGGGTTCAACATCAACTATATATACATAAAATATAATTTTAACAATATATAAATAGTAAAATTTTCCGCCGAAGGGGGGTTCGGATGAACCCCCTGGCCATAAGGTGGCTCCGCCACTGCGCACAGTGTGTTTGAATTTACATTTATGTTGAGAATGAAAGGTAGTGACTGACGTTTCACAGAGCTTACTCGGATCTCTCTTTATTTATCTTATGCTTTATCTATATTTAAGATACTTTAGATTATTGATATCATTCTGTATTAGAGGCTTGTACTAACGACAACTAGACCTGAGATGTATCTTTGAGTTATTATTTCATCTTTAATGTTTTGGGATTATTCTACCTTCTTTAGTTTGAGTTGGGATAGACTTACCTGTACCAGAGGGTGTGACAGGTGCCATCACGTAATCAGTTTTGGGTCATGACAATAATCAATAAGTAATTTTCTTTCACTCTCACATAAATTTTGCTACCTTACATGCATGTGCATTATTTTTTCAATGTATGTTTAGTTCTTTTCCTAAGGAGTTGTGTAAACAATATAGTGACTTATATCATGTGCGTATAATGATATTAATGAAGTGTTAATATATTTTTTGTAATTATATATATATATATATGAAATTGGATCTTAACAAGGGGGGTAACCATGGTCCTAGGGGTAGCAAATGGGAATGTCAATTCTAATATTAAATCAATTGTTTTATATTTATATATATATATATATATTTCTACTAGCTGCATTACACAGTCCTTCTGGAATATACACAGTTCATAATGTCATTGCCAAAAACATCAATATCTAATATATAGTAACAGTAGTTAGGATGACCTTTTAAAAAGAATTTCAATAGGCCTTCAACCTTAACGACTGAATGATGACTAACCCATGTGAATATACTGTTTGAAGAAGATTAAACAAGTAAAGAGAGTTAATATTCACTGTCAATAAAAGAAGCAGATTGTGGAAAAAATTAATTTATACTGCCAAATAGCAAGAGCATAAGCCATGTGATTTGGTCAAATTTAAAAGAGAAGTAAAGAAGTGATGGAGATTGGCACATGGATGGAGACTATAAATTGAGACACCAACTTATTCACCTCTAACTTCACAATTAGCATTACTTATTTTCTGCCTCTAAATCCTCATTTCAAGAATAACAAGATTGCAGAGGAACTCTCTTGATTCCAATGTGAGGAGTAACTTAATCTGCATTTTTCTTTTCCTTTATGAATGAATTTCCTTCAGATGCTTTAGTTTTCCATCTCTTTTCTTTTATTTGAAGGGAAAATCCATGTATTTAACAATATTTAATCTAATTTTTGACCATATATTTTAGTATATTTCAATTCTAACCTTCATCAATAAGTAGATATGTCCATGCTAGCACGATCATTTCAACATTAGATAATATTTGTGTCTTATGATCAACTCTGTTACCACACATCAACATTCAAACCATATGTTTTTGTTTGATGTAGGATGACTGCATTTCTGTCTGCCTTGCTAGCATGTCTGGCAGTAATTTGTACAACTGCCCTCGGCGGCACAGAAGATGGACGAATCGTCAATATCACTATACTCCAAAACGCAACTGCCCAAGGCGCAGGTAACCAGTACTTACTTAACTGTACAATATAATGCTTCCTTTATGTTTGTTTTAGAAAAGAGAACTATTGTATTAATTAGTAGGAGTATTTGTTTGTTTCATTGACAGTGTGCCTAGATGGGAGCCCACCTGCATATTATATTGACAGGGGATTTGATGCTGGACTTTCCAACTGGATTATCTACCTTCAAGTTAGTTTGTTTAGTTAGTATTTAGTACTCTTCGTTGTACATTTTATTCTGTTAGTTTTAACTATGAAGATATTGAATTTCATACTTGTTTAGGGCGGTGGGTGGTGTGAAAGCATCTCTGTTTGCAAAGATCATACAAATTCCACACTAGGTTCTTCCAAGCATATGAAGAATGGAACTGAGTTTGGTGGGATACTTCATAACACTCCCCAACAAAATCCAGGTGAAGCTAATACATTTCATTTCGCATCTACTAACTAATTAACACTGTTATATTATTACCCACTTAATTCTTCTAACTTGCAAACAATATTGGATTGGCAGACTTTTACAACTGAAACAGAGTGTGGGTAAATTACTGTGATGGATCATCTTTTACCGGTGATGTGGAACTAGTTAATCCAGTAAGTATATATATATATATATTCACTGTCGCGTAACATGATTTGTTTCTGATCGGAAATGCAATTGGCGTTTTTAGGAGAATAAGCTTTATTTCAGAGGAGCAAGAATATTTAAAGCTGTTCTCGAAGATTTATGGTCCAAAGGAATGCAAAATGTTGAAAATGTAAGATCCTGGTGAATACTTATAATTACAAGTCATATAACGTAAAATTAAAAACAAAAATGCAATTAATGTTAGGCAATCCTGACTGGAGGTTCCGCGGGAGGGTTGGCTACAATTTTGAACTGTGACAAGTTCAAGTCCTTCTTTCACAGTGATTCTGTCAAAGTAAAGTGTGTGGCAAACGCAGGCTTCTTCATCAACATGTGAGCTCTTTTTTTCCATCGTCTTAATAGTATTGATTTATGTGTGCGTCCCATTTTGGAACTGGTCAAGCATTTCATGATTTATTTATATATGCAGCACCACAATTTCTGGTACTCCGAAAATTCAAAAAACGTACCAGAGAGTTGTAGATTTACATGTGAGTTCCATATTCTTTTTTTGTTATATTAAGGTATATATGCTTAACATGTAGTTATGTATATTTCTCTATCCTATCATTTCAGGAATCGGCTAAGAATTTGCCTCCATCTTGCACATCTTCAATGGAACCAAGTTTGGTACATAAGTTTTAGAAATCAAAACCTTTTCCATCTGTTATAATCATATTGCCCTCTAATTATAACATGAGTTTTAATTCCTTAATGATGGTGCAGTGCTTCTTCCCTCAAATTGTTGTTCCATATATTCAGACGCCGTTGTTTATATTCAATTCAGCGTATGACGATTGGCAGGTCAAGGAGACAAACACTAATTTTTCTTGTTTTAAGAATTTTATTGGTAACTTTTTTCTAAAATTGACCTAAAAAATTTGCTTTCAGATCGATAACAATTTGGTTCCTTCAAACCTCGATCCTCAACATGCCTGGAAGCATTGCAGGATTCGAATAAGTGACTGCACGTCGAGCCAGCGTACAATTATTAAGGGTTAGCATTTTGTTGGTGATCAACTGATACCTTTCAAAGCACACTAGAATAGATAGTGTTTTTAATTTGTTCATTTGCCTTTTTCTTCTTTCTACAATAGCTTTTGGAGTGGAGTTCTTGAAGGTGTTTGTTGGACTCATCCCTTGTAATACTAGGGGTTATTTCATTACGTCTTGCCGTGCTCATGCGGATATTTTATGGTCGAAGTACTGGTTCGGTACTATCTCTCTAAGGATACTTAATAAGGTAATTTTTTTTTTTTTTTTTATCCATATAATGTTTGAATACATGCACTTTTTTGGTTATTGAACTTTATCATTCTTAGTTTTATTTTGTGAGTTAATAACAGATTTGTTTGTAACATTTTTTTCCTGTGCAGACAATTGCAGAAGCTGTGGGTGATTGGTACTTCGACAGAAAAGGACTTCATCAGCATATGGATCAATACCCTTTTGCTAGAGATTGCTAGTGATAGTAAAAGGGATGATGTTTTTATCATGTTTTGCTTATTAAAAAATTGTGTACTTGTTGTGGTGTAATTAAACAGTAACCATCTATGAGCTTAATGCTTAGCTTGAACTTGGGAAATATATGTTTGCACTGTGATCGATGTCTCCGTTTTGTTCTTGATCAAAGGTCATTTATACCTGATTTGCTATTGTATAGATATATTTTTGTATATTTTAGTTCGTTTTCATTCTGCTATTTTGTACTCACCTTTTTTTTTTCTTTTTTCTGGGCACTAGTTTAGTTTAACTGGTTAACTTTCTTGTCTATACATTTCACAAAATATGTGTTAAGTCAGTTAGATGGTTGACTCTTAACATTATATTCTCAAAAATCATAGTATCAGATATTTATGGAGTATATTTTAAAATTACATTTTGAGATTGAGAAACTGAATCTCAAATAGAGTTTAAAAAACTATTTCATTGGACTCCTTAAAGAGAAAATAGGTCCATTTACAATTTTTTGCTGGAAGGAGAGGGCTATTCTTGTTGGAGAGCCTGAGGTAGAATTCAATACTAGCTTGATTGTACTGGCAACTCTTATGATCGAGTGAGAAAGCTAAGTTCTAATTTCTAAATGGTTATTTATTATTGTACTTGTGGATTGAAATACTCATGATGTATTTGTTACGACGACTATCACAGTACATTGTCTCACATATTATATATACTCCCTGCAATTGTGTAAGTTGTTATAACTCCATATTGTACTACTTTTGTAGATCATATATAACAATGACTTAATGTAAAGAGGTATCAGGCTTTAATTTGCTATATGTATTGCCCATCGATTAGAATTCCAGGTTGCTGAGTGTATATAATTAAATAAGGAACTTGGGATCAATTATTTGTAATGACTCAATGTTAGTCACAGCAAACAGATTTTTTGCTGTGAAATAACCCCAATATTCAAAGGGTGATACATAAATTAACTCTATTATTTATTATTTCATTAGATGTGTGCTAAATCAATAATAGACAAGTAAAGTTTAACGGAGGGAGTAGTTAACTTAGTACGTTGATGTTGGGTTTCTGCTTTATTCAAAATAGTTTTCTTTTTAAGAGTTTTTTTCACTCTAGATTAATGTGATATTTAGTCTTATCTCAATGTATCCGGCATGGTTCTCAATTCTGTCTTATCTCAATTCAAAATTATTTTAGTGGGATATTTTGAATGATCATATAGGGAAGAAAAAATTAAAAATGACTTTAGTGAGATCTTCTTAATACTTGGTAACCATATAAGCAAAGAAAAATTCAAAAGTGACTTTAGCGGGATCTTCTCAATACTTGAGTGACAATATAGGGAATTAACTCTTTTTTCTTTTTTAAAAACTCTTTGATTTCAACTTTTCACATGACATACGTTTAATATCACAAGTTTAAAGGACATTTTGATACATTTGACATATTCTCAATTTTTATTTGAGAAAAGGACATTGTCTGGCCAGTTTTAAAATAAATGGCCCAAGTTTAGTCTATTGGACAAAAAATGGCCCGTCAACTATTTTATTTCCCAAGTGTAACCACCGCCCAAAGCTCATAAATTAAGCCTAAGTCGGCTATTTTCCCTTCTTCATTATATCATTATACTTTTTATTTTTGTTTTTTTCTAACCCCATAAGTACTATTCTTTTTTTTCTTTTTTTCTCCAATCCTTGATAGTTAAGAACCCCCAAAAATTCCGATCTTTTTTTCTCTAATTCTTAATTTTTTCCATCTAGGTTTGTCTCACCGAAATTGAGTTGGGTTTTTGAAATGGAGGGTGGTGTGGGTGGATCAGAAAGGAGAGGGAGGAAAAAGAGAAGAAAGGATGTGCAAAATGTGGAGGTTTATCAGGATGGAAAGAAAAGAGCTACTGTGTTGAAGCCTAAAAGCAATGGTGGGTAGGTATGTGAAGAAGGAATTTGAGGGAAATGGTTTGTTTTTGAGAAAGATTGTGTTTTATGATTCGGAGTTGTATAGGGTTGATTATAACGATGGATATTGTGAAGATTTGAATACCAGTAAATCGAAGGAGGTTGTTAAATAAATGGTGGCAAGTAAAAAGGATGTTTCTCCTAATGTTGAGATTGTGGCTGAGCCAGTAAATGTTGTGAAGTTGATATTATTGAAGAAGTGTTAATTTAATAATTAAATGAAAATTTCTTGCATTTCTTCTTTTTTTCTGCAATGTGATGAAGATAGTTAAAGATAAAGAGCCTATTTTGCTTCCCCTTTTCAATTTCTTTCGTAGTAATTGGAGAAATGAAGATTGTATATAATGTGTATAAAAACTGTATAAATATTGTATAGAATATGTCTCTGAATAATTATTGTAGCTAAAGGTTGTATAGGATGTGTATAGAAATTGTATAATTATTGTATAAAATATGTATCTGAATTATTATTGCAACTAAAGGTTGTATAGAATGTGTATAGAAACTGTATAATTGTTGTATAAAATATGTATTTTGTAGATGATATGTATAGAAATTGTATCATTGTTGTATGTAATATGTATATGTATAAGATGCGTATAGAAATTGTATCATTGTTGTATAGAATACGTATCTGTGTACAATGTGTATAAAAATTGTATCATTCTTTATTAAAATATGTATATGTATAATTTTATTTTGGTAAATAAATGTTTTATTTATCACCAAAGTAGGAATTACAAAGCAAAAGGAAGTGATACTGCCTTGACACAACTGGAAACCCCCCAATTGATGCCTAGATGACCACTTAACAACAAAACATGACCGACAATTACTCGAGTATGGGTACTAATTCAACTTTGCTAACTTCTTCTGTATTTTGATATTGGGACTTGCCCTGATGAAAATGGTTTGGATGATCAACTTCACAATATTGTCCCCACTACTTCTTCGATGTTGAATGGCTATTTGGTTTCTTTCTCTCCACAGTTAATAAATAGCAGCTACCACGATAGTTCTATAGAGTAGGTCAGTGCTACTTTTACCATTGTGCTTGGTAGTACACTATTTGAGTTCCTCAGGTTGTCTCTATAGGCCTTGCCACTATAAAAGCTTCCTCCAAACCTCTGTTGAGACCTTACACTTGAAAAATAGATGGTTAATATTTTCTAGTTTAGCATCATACATAGGGCATAAGGGATCAACTTGCACATTCCACTTGATCAGTCTATCCTTAGTGTAGAGTCACTTATAAGCTGCAAGATAGGCTATAAATATCCACTTAGGAGCACCTAAGATATTACAAATCAGCCTTCTCTAAGCCACCTTTGTATGTTCCCCCCAAAACATCTTGTACATAGATTTGATAGAGAAACTAGGAGTAGTAGTAAATGCAGTAGCTGCAATTCCAGCTTTTTCAATATACTTTTGAGCTTTGAAGATGTTTTGAATAATCCAGCAAGCCTGTTTTGGGTATTGTCCCCACAGTTCACCCCCTTTAGTATAATAGATGTGCACCCACTGAATCCATAAAGTGTTTTTCTTTGTGCTCAAGTTCCACAGCAGTTTGCATAATGCTGCCTTGTTCCAAATCTGTAAGTCAATGATGTTCATGCCCCCTACAACCCTTAGTAAATAGAGCCTATCCCAAACAATGAGTGAATTTTTGGATGTGTCAATACCTCCAGTCCAAAGAAATATTCTACACATTCTCTCAATAACCTCCAAAATCTGCTTAGGTAGTATTATCAATTGGGACCAGAAAGTTTGGATTGAGAACACAACAACTTTCAGTAACTACAATCTTCCATCATAAGAGAGGAATTTCGTAGTCCATGAGGTGATCCTACCTAACATTTTATCAATTAAAGGTTGACATTGACCAATAGAGATTTTCTAGGTGCTGAGAGGAAGGCATGCCTAACCCATCCAATATACGATTCTATACTCTATTGTCCACCCTACCAAAATAAATTGAGCACTTTTAAAGATTATCTTTTAGTCCTGAGGTTTGAGAAAATATTTTAAAACAATCCATCATTACTTGTACAGACCTAAGATCCCCTTTGCTGAACAATAAGAGGTCATCTGCAAAACTAAGTTGTATAATCTTCATTTTTGTACATCTTGGATGGAATTGAACTCTTTATTGCTGTGGAGGGTTCTTAACAACCTATTCAAATACTCCATAGCAAGCATAAAGAGGTAGGGGGACATGGGTTCCCCTATCTCAATCCTCCCTTAGCAACAAAGGGGGGAGTGAGGTTACCATTGATGCTGATTGAGTATGTAACTGAGGACACACAAGCCCTAATCCACTTGATAAATCTATTTGTAAAGTTCAAACTGACTAATATTTGCTCTAAAAACACCCATTCTACAGAGTCGTAAGCCTTTTGTAAGTAAATTTGAGTATACACCTAGGAGAGATGCCCTTCCTTGAGTAGCTTTTTACAAGTTCATGGCTCAGCACTATATTATCTGATATTAATCTTCCAGGGACAAAGGCAACCTGGTTGTTGTCCACTAATTCTCCAATCACCTTGCTCATCCTTTTAGTAAGAATTTTGGCAATTACTTATACAAGACATTGCAAAAAGATATTGGTCGAAATTCCTTTATAGAGTTGGGATGCTGAACCTTAGGGATGAATGTAATAGAAGTACAATTAACTGGCTTGAATAATGTGGTGGTCTTGAAAAATTGTGACACAGCCTCAACAACATCACCTCCTATAGTTGACCAGGTTTTCTTATAAAAGAAAACATTATATCCATCATTCCCTGGAGCCCTATTATCATCTATACTTCTCATAGCCTCTGTAATCTTATCACTAGTAACCTTACCAATTAGGCTTAACTGTTGTGCTCTAGTAAGCACCTTACCAGCTTGCATAACCTCCATTTTGATAATTGGTAGTTGGGCTACAGAGGTGCTAAGCAGCTTCTTGTAGAATCCTATGATCTCTTTTTGAACCTCCTCTTTGGCCTGAACAAGTTTTCCCCTTGTGGTTGTGAGAGATCTAATATGGTTTTGTGCTAATCTATTCCTCAAACATGCATGAAAGTATGCAGTATTAGAGTCACCAAGATAGAACCAATTTACTCTAGCTTTCTGTTTGTAAACACTTTCCTGTATTTTGTACCACTTCTCCAGGTCCTCTTTTATGCCATTTTGAGTGAGGAATAACCTTTGGTGATCACTGGGATGTTGCATTTGGTATTGGATGGCCTTGAGTTTAACCTAAGCTGCAAAGATTTTGTCCTCAATACCCTAATATTCCCTGGTATTTAGAAGCTTCAGTTCAACCTTGAGCCTCTTAAGCGTAGCCCATACATATCCCATAGACCTACACCTAGCACCATTTTTCCAAACTCTGTCTACTATATACTGGAATGCAGAATGAGATGAAAGACAATTGAAAAACTTAAAAGATTTGGCTCCTTGACTCTGCTTCTCTCCCACAGTAACACATAGAGGTGAATGATCCGAGAAGCCAGGGTTCAGTACTATAACCTCGATCACTGGCCACATCTGCACCCAATGTGAATTAACTAACCCCCTATCTATTATGCTAAACACATAGCTATTTGACCATGTGTATTCCCTGCCAATTGCCTTCAGTTCCAACATACTAGCTTTAAGTATAAAATCAGAAAAGTCAGTAATTTCATTTACTTGGACCTGAGACTTGATGTAGCCCAAACTATACCTCCAGAAAATTATAACGTGGTCGTTGAATCAAATATAGAAACCAACTAGATTGGGGTCGATCGCATAGGGAATAGGACGAAAGTCTATCGAGTGTTTGTCTGAGTAATTGGCAAGTAAGTAAAAAAGGGGCATTTTTGTAAACAAATAGTAAAGGTAACAATTGTTGATTGCCAGATTTGTGATCAATATAAGAAAGGTACTAGGACCGTGATCCCTAAGATTTCTTAACTCCACCGGTTACTTGTGCTGGCAAACTATCCAGTTGTGTTGCATGCAAAACCTAACAAAATAAGTTTATCTAAACGTCTCTCGACCTTGGTTAGATTAATTTCACTCTTCTCCTCTCGGTCTTCGAGTGTCGCACTACTAACCCTTTTTCTGGATCTCAGATTAACAATCCCTATTACTGCTTACGTTATTAGATGAAGGTTGATAGCTTCAAATCTCTATTGTTATTCCCTTTTCCCAATCTCTACCTCTCTTTCGAGCAAGTCTAGAATACATACGAGTTTTTAACGTTTGCAACCGTTAGAAGATCAATTGTAATGAAGGAAATAACAATACATGCGGTCACACTGGTTCAGAATTACTTCACACTTAGCCCATTTTGTTAATTCCTCATAGTTCACACAACCCTAGTTATGGGGTTTAGCTACTTATGATTGCAAGAACGCAAGAAGAATTCAATGATGAAAACATAATTATGAACTCACAATAAGAATAAAACTTTGAAATCTCAATATGAATGAAAACCCTAGAATCGATGTTCTTAGATTACAAAATCAATAATGTAACAACCAACTAAAAATAATGTAGTGACTCACTCAAATAATGTATTTTCTAACTTCTAAACATAGGACAACCTAAGGGTATTTATAGATACAAAGTGAATCTTATCCTAAATAAAGTAGGAGAAATAAGTCGGCAACTTTCCATGGAACCGTGGGTTAGTATCGTGGGTCCAACCCACTGATCGTGGGTCGATTTCGTGGAAATCAGGCCTCCATGCACACTTTCAGAAATTAACCGTGGGCCACTTGACCTATGGTCTGTAGGTCTACCTACGTTCCGTGGGTCACTTTTGTGAAAATTTCAACTCCGCTCTTTTGTCTTCAAAAACTTTATTCCAGTGCATGCTTCTTTTCTTTTGTCACTTTTGAGCCCCTTTCCTTCATTTTGCCTCCAAAACCTATTCTCCTGCAATATAGAATAGAAAACACATCATACCTACCAAACATACCCAAGTTATTGCATTTTTTCCTTATTTTAAGCATCAAAAGTGCCATGAAACCATGATATATCAACACCCTCAACTTAGAATGTTTGCATGTACTCAGGCAAACAAAACAAAACAAACACAATCGATGTTTAATTAAGAGAAACCTAAGAGACCTACGACAGTCAACTTATTTCTTTTGGCACCAAAACTTTTCTGACCCCTCCTATTTGCCAATCAAAACCACGGAGTGAATACATGCAACATATTATTATGACACAGAAGGGATCAAGTGATGATATCAGATTATGAACAAAAAACTAAGCATATATGCACATGACATTATCCGAAAAATAGCAGCTAACAATGCAACCCATGTACTCTCACAGCAAAGAAGTCCCATACACTCAAAGTATACTAATGAATATCAAAGTAGGGAATGGTTCAAAACGCTCTCTCTCACAAAGAAGTTCAAACAGAGTGCATGAAATACCATAGGCTTGCCCTTATTTTCTATGTCTTAGTTTTTTGGACAGTTGAACTAGGATCACTATAGGGCTTTCATCAGCTTATAATGTAGGCTTGGGGACAGGTGTGGTACATATGGATATGGTGACTCAACCCTCCTTGACACTACACTATTTTTGTCTCCACTTCCCAACCATTCTTATTTTATTCTCCCTTATTCTCCTTCATTTATTTTTAGATTTTGGGTGTAATTTTCTTTACGATTTCAATATATATACTTTTGTTTCTCTTTTTTTCTTTTTCTTCTTGCAAACTCTATTTTTTTTCTTTTTCTTTTTCTTCATACCCAACTCTGTTCTCCTTTCTTTTACTAAACCCTTCTTCATACCCATATCAAGCTACGCACCCCTATGATAGCCACCCTCAACTTAGACGATTTGCCTGAGTTGAGGTACACAATGTCCAAGGAGGGACCAGGGCCAAGACAAGATCATTGTAAGTCAAAATGGAAAGGTGAATAGGCTAATGAAAGAAAAAGGTCAATTAAGGCTCAAACTCGAGATCAAGGAATACTTACTTCATTCGGTCGGACATTTAGGCTAAAAGTGGACTCATTCAAGAACGACCTATCATACTTTCCTAACCATTATCCTATAACTTAAACAAGAATAATTAGACAAGTTCTGGATTACACACACAAAGTGAACTCGGTAAAGACCTCGCACACACATAGCACAGAGTTGCACTATTAACTACTACCTATCCAGTTCATGCATTGCTAAGCTGCAGTTATTCTGCCTATAATACTAATGCCATAACAAGATGTCACAGCTGTCACAAACTAACATAACTACTCACACAGTCCAAAATAAAATTTTCAGGAGGGGTGTCCTTTAAACAATCAAAAAGCATTATTATCATTCAAAGTTCTTTCCAAATTGACTGCACTAAGGTTCCCCTATTTTTATCCTAACTAAACATGAAAACATATAATAAAACATAAATAATAACCTAAACATGCCGATTCTACTATGATAGCACTTGAGAGAAAAGAAACACGGCAATAAAAACCCTCAAGAGGACATATAGACCCACAAGCATCTCCGCCCCCACCAAATAAGCATGCATTGTCCCCAATGCATTGGACCAAAGTAAAACAAGGGAGTTAGGAACATACATGTGGCACCCTAGGTACGTGGGTCTAATGTAGATCAAAATAACAAAAATCAAAGCAAATGTAGGAATAGAAAAACACTTTGGGTTTCCTCCCAAGTAGCGCCTAATTTAACGTTGCGGTATGACGCGGGTGTATTGATTACTCAGACTTCATCAAGATATCCCTTAGGTTGGCCTCCAGGGTCATCTGAACTATTTATTTCTAAAACTACCCTCTTGTCCTTTGACTGCTTCATAGTTCTACAAACATTGAACGTGACTTCCTTATTATTCATCCTGAATTTTAGCTCACCCCGCTCCATATCCACCAATGCTCTGTCGGTGGTTAAAAATGGTCTCCCCAAAATTATGGGCATCTCAAAATCGAGCTCACAATCCATGACAACAAAGTCTGCAGGAAAGATGAAATTTTCAACCTTAACCAAAGCATCAAATAATATGCCTACAGGCTTCTTGATCGTATGATCTGCCATCAATAACAACATCTTTGTTGGCTCGAGGGTTCCCAAGACTAATTTCTTGAATACTTCCAGAGACATCAAGTTAATGCTTGCACCTAGGTCACACAAAGCTCTGGCAAAATTAACTGACCCAATTGCGCATGGAATTTTGAAGGCACTGGGATCGTCTTTCTTTTGCTCAAGAGAACGATATGCAATTGCACTACAATAGTGCAAATCACTAATAGACTCATAACTGACAGATCTCTTCTTTGTGACCAACTTTTTTATGAACTTTGCATATCCTAGCATTTGTTCCAGTGTCTCCACCAATGGAATGTTTATAGAAAGTTGTTTCAATATGGACATGAACTTATGAAATTTTTCATCCTCCTTCTTCTTCTTTAAGCGTAGAGGGAATGGACGTGGCAGCTTAGGAATGAGAGTTAACATTTGTGGGGCTTCCTTTTCTTTCTCGTTTTCAACATTCACCTTGTTTTCATCAGTCTGAGGCTCTTCAATTTCTTTCATGATCTCCCCATTAATAATTTTATTTTCATCTACATTTTTCTTTAGATGTTGAGGGAAAGTTGGAGGAAGTTTTGAGAATGGAACATACTTCTTTAGAGTTTTCTTTACCTTTTTTGTGGGATTTTTTTGCTCTTCCAGTGTAGCATGAACACCCCCAACTTGTTTGGGTACCTCACTAAGAGTCTTCCCACTTCTCATTGTGATAGCCATACAATAAACATCATTTCTTGGGTTTTAGATAGTGTTGCTCGAAAGTGTACCTTGTTGACACTAATTTAATGCCATTGATATCTGCCCGAATTATTGCTCCAACTGTTTGATGGCAGTCGCATGAGACTCAACTTTTTGTCTTATACCCGAAAGGTCTGCCTTGATCTCTTTCAGACAGTTTTCTTGACTCTCTGCCCCCTTAACAAGTTTACTAAGAAAGGCTTCCATTATTGAATTTTTAAACTCAGCATCACGATTTCCTGGTGGGATATAAAGGTCACTTTTATCTTTGCTTTCACCTCCAATCACTGTCACGATCCCGGTCTCTATCTCTATATCCCAACTTGTTGTAATTGTCTCCATAGTAGTTTCGATCTTGATTCCCTTTCCTCGAGTTCCAAGAGTCTTGATTAGACCCTTGTCCCTTAGCTAGAAAACCCGCCACCTCTCGATCCAAGTACTTATCCTCCTCATCAGATTCATAATTGTCATGCCTAGGTGTTTTACCTTGTGCACCTACGACATACACCTTCTCAGCACCTCCAACCGCAATTTGTTTGGTTAGCAAGCCAATTTCTATCCTCAACTGTGTGACTTCTTGAGCTACAGATTCATCCATAGCTCATTGTGCTGCCGAGGCTCCAATAGCATATGTCCCAGCAGGTGTATCTGCCTCTCGAGTATGCTATCCTCGATTGGTCTTAGTGATACGATCTAAAATCTCTGAAGCTTGTTCCCATCTCAGACTCATAAATGCTCCGCGAGTGAAAGTATCTTCTACAACCTTGGTATTGGCGTTTAACGCTATGTAGAAGATCTCAAGTAAATTTCGACCATTCATCCTATGGTTTGGAATATTTTGCAACTTCTTCTTGAACCAAAGCCAAGTCTTATAAAGTGCTTCAGAATATAGCTGTCTGAAAGTGTAAATCTCATCCTTCAACTGTAACATCTTGGAGGGTGGGAAAAATTTCTCTAGAAACTGATTTCTTAATTCTTGCCACGTAGTGATGGAACCTCGTGGTAATTCGACCAACCACAAAGTCGCTTCTCCTATTAGAGAGAATTTAAACAGTCTCAACCAAATAGCCTCTGGGTCAACTCCAGGTAAATTATATAAAGTGCAGATCCATACAAAGTTCATTACATGCATGTTCGTATCATCTGTAGGAAGACCGATGAATAAGCCTTTCAATTTTAGCAGGTGGATCATGGCACTTGTAATGTCGAACTTAGTGCCCTGAGGTAACTCTAGTGGAATAACGGCACCAGTCTCAACCGGATCAAAATAAACCACATCCTCTTCTTTGAGATCTTTATAAATCGGCACATATGGTCTTTGAGGTGGTTGTTGCACCCTCAGTCTTCTTTTTCTCTCTTCAAGTGTAGCAAGATGTTATGCTGCTTCTTGTATTTCTTGATGATCTCTATCTGCTTGTCTAAGAGCTGCTTGCCTCATATTCTCCTCAGCCGTTAATTGAGCAGTGATTTACTTCGCAGTTTCATAACCAACCGAATGTATTGGTGGCTGGTTATGAATACCTTCCGCGACTGTAGGATTCTGAACTCCGTCGGTGTTCACTATTTTTTGATTTGCTCTCAGTGTTCTTTCTATCTCAGTATCAAGGGGAATCAGGAGATTACCTTGACTCCTAGTGTTGGGCATACACCGGCGTGTGCCCTCAAAAGTATAGAACAATAAAACCAATCAACTCCAACAAGCAAACTAATCAACTCCGTAACCGTATTCCCCAACAACGGCGCCAAAATTTGATTCGCCTAAACTATACCTCTGGAAAAGTATAACATGATCGTTGAATCAAATATAAAACCCAACTAGGTTGGGGTCGATCCCACATGGAATAGGACGAAAGTCTATCGAGTGTTTGTCTGAGTAATTGGCAAGTAAGTAAAAAAGAGGGGGTTTTGTAAACAAAAAGTAACGGTAACAATTGTTGATTGTCGGATTTGTGATCAATATGAGAAAGACACTAGGACTGTGATCCCCAAGATTACTTAACTCCACCGATTACTTGTGCTGGAAAACTGTCCCGCTGTGTTGCATGCAAAACCTAACAAGATGGGTTCATCTAAACATCTCTCGACCTTCATTAGATGAATTTCACTCTTTTCCTCTCGGTCTTTGAGTGTCGTACTACTAATCCTTATTCTGGATCTTAGATTAACTATCCCTGTTACGACTCAAGTTATCTTGATATTTTTTTTCTTGGTTGTGTTGGAGAACTTCTCTCCAACTTCCAATAGTTGAAGCAATTCTCTTCAACATCCGATATTTTTTTTGCTGGTTGTGTTGAAGCACTTCTTTCCAATTTTCAATAGTTGAAGCACTTCTCTTCAACATCCTATTGTTGGAGCACTTTCTCTCCAACTCTCGTTGATCCACTTTGTCAGCAACATTCAATTTTGTTGATTCACTTGTAATCAACTTTCAATTTTTCTTCTTTCTCACTTTTCTCTGGCTCAGCGTTTTTCATTGGCTAGATGGGCGGCGTATATGGGTTATCGCCGCCTGCCGGGAGCGAAATTTTTTTGATTCCCTACCAAGATGATAGAAGCTCTGATACCAATTTGAAGAAAAATATTTTATTAATAAACTCAAATAATACTCCTTATTCTCCTTACATCAAAATACGTGACAGAACACCTCTATTTATAATACTAGAAAATCAAATTAAACTAGAACTGAAAAACTTATTTCTATATGAACTAGGACAAGCAAATCCTAATCCAACTAGACATGAATTGAATAAATACCAAATATTAAATCCTAAACAACTAAGGATTCTTACTCCAACTTTGAATTATTAAATTTCAACAATTTTTATTTCCTTAAATACTTGTCTCAAACGTCAAGAAAGAAGATTCACATTACCACCTATCTAACTTTGTGATCTGCTTAAGAAATAAATCAACGTCAAGCACACACGTTAAGGAAATTTGGGGTTCACCCAAAGGCTGGCAAACGATTCGCTTTGATATGTATTCTTTGGGATAACCCTTCTTGGTACGTAAGGATGAAAAACGTGTTCTTTTGGCTCCGGACTCAAATAAATATTATGACATAAGACAAATCTTTCTGTAACTTCGTAGAGCTATTTTATTAAAGGAAAAATTTCAAAAATAACTAATATTTAGATAATAAATAAGGTGTCATAGTTAATGAGTGTAATTACAAAACATAGCTACAGTTTAGTAGTTAATTTAGGTTGGAAACATATATGAGCCCCAAAATTCGCTAAATATATAAATACGAAAGAAGTGTATATTCAACTATTTAATCCAAACCTTAGCTGCAAATGATAATTATTTTAAACATTAGCTATACTATATAATTATGCCTGAATGTTTTCTACGTCACGTAATTTTCATGTATTAGATTTCAAACAATTTAATTAAAGGGATTAATAAAGTGTTGGGTGGGTTAAAAGGGGTGTGGGTCGGGTGGGTTTTAATTTAGATGGATTTTTCATTTTGGTTGATTTAATTAATGATGTGGTTGTATCATCGTTGACACCTGTACAAAATGGTATGTCAAATCAAATATGTTTTTTGTTAAAAAATTAATTGTACGAATATGTACTTTGTTGAACGATAGTGGAATATAATAGGTGAGCAACAACTTTTTAACGGATGACACAGATAAGTCTTTTCTCAAAGTTCGATGACATATTTGAGCTTTTATTTTTAGTACTCCATACATTAGAGAACTGCACGTACACTGCGCACGACATGATTTTCTGGATTTGCTTTATCCAAAAAGCTGTTCAAATTGGCAAATCAGAATTATCAAAGCGTGTGAAAACTCTTATATATTTTTCATTAGGAATAAGTGTATCGTCCATTAGTAGTTGATTAAGAGCTATAAAATTAGAGAATCAACTAGAGAGTTGAATAAAAATTTTACTGCTATGCATTGCAGTTTAGTCATCATAATCGACAGCACAATCTGGAAATACTAAATAGGGTGTCTTATCAAGGGCATTATCGTACTCATACTTAACGTCACAATCAAAGTCAGAAAGTGATCCCTCTCTACACACTTTTCTTACCCATGATGTAGGAGGAGCTTCTCTTGAACTGATCCAATAATTAATGCAAAGGCAGTAACACCATTCTTCTACTGATGGAGGGTATGTTTTACAATTTGCTAATGCCATAGACAATATAAAGAAAAGCACGCAAATCCGCTCCAATACCATCAACCGGTTACAAGCCATTATCTTATTCATGGTTCCTGCGAAAATAAACAATTATCCAATTAAGTTAAAGAGTTTCATAGGACAATTAAAAAAATTTTATAAACTAAAAATATTGTATTAACAGAAAGTGCACTCATGTATTTAGATTACCACTTCAATTGATTATAAAGGAATATATATATATATATATATATATATATATTACGCCTAAAATCACACTAGTCACACAGATCAATTTTGCTTATTGCATTTGTATATACGGTAAACTGCAGAGAGCAATTGCTTTACAAAAAAACTCATAATGTATGAACTTAAATAAGTGTTGCGCATCCAACAAATTTGAAATGTAAAGAATAAAGATCGTTTGGAATATTGAAGCATGGATATTTAGAACCAATCAATAAAAAAGGAGAAGTTTCTTCTTCTTCTTCTTTTTTTTTTTTAAAAAAGAAACTTGATTACCCATTTTTTGATAGCAAAATAATGTATGGCTTTAACTTACATTTCTTAAAGACAATGTTGCAGCACATATATATACATAGAGAGAGAGAGAGAGAACAATTAATAGAATTGAGATATGTAACATAAATGGTTCATTAATTTTAAGTAAGGGATGAAAACTCTTAATTATGTTCAGATGAATCAATAGTTTGATCCTTCTTCATTCAATGATCCAAAACAGACAACTAATGAAGTTTCATTAATATGAAAAAAAAGTTCTAACAATTACTGTTACGATTGTTATTGAACTAAGTCAAAATTTTCTTAATTTGGCTATTTTACTTTGGAAAAAAAAGAGTCGCCACTTGACCATTTCAAAAGTCTTTGAAAACCTTTTATTTTGTAACCAGAGCTGAGGTAAGGGTTCAAGTCGCCACTTAATCACGTCTTTCTTTGGATCAAAACCAGTCGTTTAGCTCACCATTTTTTTATACGAAACTTAAAGAGAACAAGAAAATGAAATTTTAGCGAATTTCACTTTACTTGGGATTCATGTAGGCATGGCAAAATAAATCAAGTAGAATGTTAGTACCACGTCATATTCAAAGAGGAATAAATACAGAATAAGACAATTTAGGCTTCCTCAGCCCAAATCTAGTTGATTGTTGCTAGTCCACTGGCTTGTTTATCTCCCTGTTCATGTATCACGGAATGACGGGCTAACTCGAAGGATATTATGTTGAGTCTTTGACCTAGCAAGCATCCCAATGTTGGAGGAAAATGGAATCCGGTGGACTCGTTGGATATCACATATAAGAGAAAGACAAGGATTAGAATCATCCTTAGTTGATAACGATAAAGTTAAGTGAGTAAAACATGGCATCTGAGACAAATAATGTTAAAAATTTAATACCAAATAATCAGTCAACTTTGGAAAGAGATCAACCCAATTTAAGCAAATATCTCAAATACGTTATCAACTCATGAACACCTTACAACTTTAAGACAAGAGAACTGTGACGTTACATTTAGACTATGTTGCTCAGACTTTTTAAAAATGTCAACGGGTGCATGTCGGATTCTCCAAAATTTTCTCTACAATTAGTGTATTTTTGGAGAATCCAACACGGGTGAGGCATCAAAAGTGAAGAGTCCCTGCAACTTAGCATTTAGATCATGTACATTGTGTAACAAACCAGCTCAAACCTTGTAGAAACCAAAACAAGCTTTCGATTACTTAGCCGTAGCATGTCTTAGATTCACAAAATCATTATAGGCAGCCAAATGAGTTAACTCAAAAAGAGGGCTGAATATTTCCACCTATTCAAACTTGTTTAACAGAAACCAAATGTGAATAGAACAACCTTTTAATAATGACAAAGGATGGTTTCATAATTACTGAAGGATATATACACAAATACACTAGACTCAATAACTTACCTATATCAACTTATTGCTAGGGTGTTAAACATAAACATGGCAGACTCTTGGAATCCAGCAAGTTAACAGAGAAGAGAAGGAATATTAGTCACAAGAAAGAAGTAGTTTTGAACATGTTCAATCATGCTTGGAATCACCAAACCTTAATAAACTATCAGCTTATTCATAATATCCTAGATTAAATCTCAAAGCATGAAGAAAACTTGTTAGTAGCGGCGATATCGAGTCTTCTGATTAAAAAAAACTCTTCCACTCTGGATGTATGCAATCAAAGAAAAGAAACGAGAACATTAAGTGGAATAAGATTTTTGAATTTGATCAAAGGAAAGAAAAAGAAAACAAAATTGAGACTAGAAACTGGAAAAGAGTTGTCCTATCAACCATCGTGCTCATGGTAGCCATTCGGAGTGCTGCAAACTGATCAACCATCGCTTCCCTAAGTTCTGAGGGCAAAATATGGTCAGTGAAAGCTCCTGCGACTTCTTCCTAGATTGTTGGAGGTGCATCTAGGATCTACGTACCCCTTGTGAATCTTCCCACGATTTATTCCAGAATTTTTTACCAAAGTAAGCCATGTTTAAATCAATTTACCACAATAATACGTTTTTTTTGAAAATTTCCAAAACTAGAATAAATATAGTTTACAGTAACATATTATGTATTATTTTATTCAAAAAATCAATGGACAAAAAGTCTAATGGTTAACGGTGTTAAATATAAATACGTTACTGGGAGTAACGTTTTATAAGTAATTCGTTACTCCAAGTAACGAAACGCTGCGACTCTGCTACCGACAATAAAGTCGTTACCGTGAATCACGTCTTACAGCTAAATCATTACTGCCATTAACGATTCTATCGAATCCATTTACGGGCATCGAAATTAGAGAAGAAGAAGATATGTCCCAGGAAAAAGAAGAAGAGAAAATTAATTGCAAGAAATTCAAATATTCAATTAATCATTTGAGAGATAACTAACAGGACATTAGATATTGACGGTTAGTAAAGTTGTTAGGTTAGCATATAATTTGCTAATTTTAAAAAATTAACATGATATAATAGATTATTTATTATTAAGTGCATAACTTAAATTCAGTAAATTAACATAATATATAACTAAATTTAATATTTTAATTTAGAATTTGAAAATCATTGACTGAATTATTTTTTTTTAAAATGGTAAGTTTGTGAATATCACTATATAAGCATTAAATTTTATTTCTTCTACAGATGATTGAAAACTTAATAGGATATCCTTTTAGAGGGTCCAAATCTACTTAAACATGGATTTGTGAATATCAGTGTATAAGTATGGATTCGATAGTAACGATTCAGCTATAACACGTGATTCATAGTAACAAATTGTCACAGAGTTTCGTTACTTGTGGTAATGAATTACTTATAAAACGTTACTCGCAGTAACGTATTTATATTTAACACCGTTAAACATTAAACTGTTTGCCCATTGACTTTTTTGAATAAAATAATATCTAATACGTTACTGTCAACTACATTTATTCTAGTTTTGTAAATTTTCAAAAGAAAAACTGTATTATTTTGATGAATTGATTTAAACAATGGCTTACTTTGGTCAAAATCTCTTTAAAGGAAATATCCTTCAAATTGTAGAAGGCAAATTTAACCTCCTCCGTTTCATTAGCATGCATGGCTATGAGAATCCTTTGTATCTCACCAATAAAGTTTTGGGGATCATTTACGGGGTTGGACCCGTGAAAACTAGCGGTTTCATGCAGATAAACTCTTTGATTTTGGAACTTGCTAACCTTTCATGTGTCACGACCCAATTTCTCAGGTTATGATGACACCTACCATAACCCATCAGTAGGTAAGCCAAGCCTTTATCCGGAACAACGGATAGCGGACTAATAAGAAAAGCTGAAGTTAAGACAAATAAAAAGAGGTGACATCAAGAAGAAAGTCAATAGTATATCCCAAAACATGGTGATGCTAGTACAAGAGACACTATCTGTCAAGAGTACCAGATGAATATAACATAAATATACAGAACCATCTCTGAGATGTAATATAAAGATCAGTCCAGCAAAAGAGGGAGAGCAGGAATAACTCCGATGTCTCAAGCTCACCTCACATCTCCGATCCATGGCAGCTTTGCACAAAGCACACGTCAGCGGCGACAACACGTACCATGATCTGCAGGGTGCAGAAGTATAGTATGAGTACCAACACGAGGTACTCAGTAGGCATCGGCCGACTGAGCTCCAAAAACAAAGCAAATATAAATCACACGTAAGGCAGGAATAAGCATTTAAGATGGCTATCTAAGAGGGACATATCATAACCATAAGATTAAAGGTAAAGCTAAGGATAACTAAGTATAAGCTACCAAACCCTACAAGTCTCCCGAGATAAAGCCATGCTAGTAAGTAGCTAGCCAACGTACGTTAGAATGGTGAAGAAATAGATATACAATATATAATTGAAGCATGAAGAGATATACAAGAGATATTAGTAATATGAAGAAAAGGGTATATATATGTATAGATATAGTAATACAACGAAGGAAAACGATCATATACCGCAAGTATAACTAAACCCGAAAGTGCTAACCAAGGGAAACTAGACTAACATATCGAGGATCATAACCAACTAGGGGAGCTAACTCTATCATAAAGAGGATCCATGGTCAAGGTACACATACATCCGCCTAAAGGCTCAGTACAAATAAGACCCACCCTAGACAGAGGTAAAGAGTCGGGGCAAACTCATCGCCTCAGGTAAGATTTCTGAATTTCTTACTCATAGTGGTTATTCAGTAGCACCAACAGATTCTATCTTGTTTAAGAAAGTTTTTAACAGAAAACTAGCAATTGTGCTAGTATATATGGATGATCTAATCCTAACAGGAAATTGTAAAGAAGAAGTTCTCCAAACCAAGAAGAATTTGTCAGTTTGCTTCCCGATGAAGGAACTCGGACAACTCAATCATTTTCTTGGCTTGGAGGTTGATCGCAATGAAGAAGGAATTTGTTTGTATCAACAAAAATATTCCAAAGATCTCTTGAAGAAGTTTGGGATGTTCAATTGCAAACCAATCTCAACACCACTGGAGCCACATGTTAAGATGTGTTCTCATGAAGGGAAAGGCTTGGAAGATGCAACAATGTATCGAAAATTGGTGGGTAGTTTGATCTACTTAACTTTAACAAGACCCGACATCTCTTACATAGTTGGTGTGATGAGTCGTTATATGCAAAATCCAAAGAAATCTCATTTATAAGGAGTTTGTCGGATCTTGAGATATGTGAAAAGTACACTTGGCTATGGTATTTTGTATAAGAAAGGTGGATACTGCAAGCTATTTGGTTATTGTGATGCTGACGATGCAGGAGATCATGATACTCAACGCTCAACTACTGGATATGTATTTATGCTTGCGTCAAGAGCAGTCTCATGGTGCAGCAAAAGGCAGCTAACTGTGTCTTTGTCAACAACAGAAGTGAAATATTAGACAACAGCAGTTGCAGCTCAAGAAAGTGCATGGCTGTAAAACCCCGTACCTTCCCAACCCTACTTGATGATAGTGAATAATGTTTACTTAGGTGTCGAGAGTCATAAGTATGTACTTGGTAATGTTCAAGATGAGAAAAATGGAAATTTGGCCTTGTACATGTGACTTCTTGAAGCATTTGTGTAATACCCCGTACCCATTCTAACCTCATTTGGTGACTTGGAGTCATGTTTACTTGATGATTAAGGTCACTAAGTAAGTATTTTATAGTGCTTTGATAAGGTATTGGATGATACGCAAGTGTTGGAAAAATTATCGAAAAATTCAGCAATACATGGAAACTTGCGCCACTGCCCTGTTTCAGGGGGTGTGGCGCAAGCCTCTGAGATCAGAGAGGGTGCATTTCTTGCGCCACTGGCTTGTTTTGCAGCAGTGGCGCAAGGAACAAATTTTTGACCTTTCCGGAGTCGTTTTGTAACGCACTTCGACGACGCTTCTTGGATGGTTTCTTTTGGTTCTTTGGCGTTATTTGAGCATTGTTAAAGATTCAAACACTTCAATATACTTCTATATACTCCTACATGATCAAATCATGAAATGTGAATAGTGATCCAAAATGTCCAATGAAACCAAGGGCGACTAGAATGTCTAGTTTTGCGATCGAAAGGACGAATGAGAATTGTTTAAGCGAATATTGTCGTGATATTATGGAATTATGTAAACATGTGATATATGGTGAATTTTACATGAAATTTGATGGGTTAAGCTACATGTGCAATTGGGCCCAAAATTAGGGCCCAAAATGGAACAAAAGAGAAGGCCCAAAGGCAAAAATGACCCATTCTTCCACTATTTGACCAAGTAAACATACCAATTAATGCCACATGTGGCTAAGTATGACTTGGGGTCTATATAAAGGCCCCAAGATCAGATTTTTATTGTCAAAAGCTCTCATGCCTTTATGATATTTTCTCAAATATTTCTCCAAGTTCCAAACCCTAAAGCAAAATATCCTTTGGACTCTTTGGCAAAGATCATACTATTCCAAGCTTTGGTAAGTGTTTATTTTTATGGATTAACATATTATATGCATGGGAGATTATGTATATTATGCTAGTTGTGTTGGCAAAGTGATGAATAGTGTATTTTGCCCTTGGTGAAAGATGTGTCATCTTGGGAATTTGAACTTAAATTAGGCCTTGTGCCTTTGATGAAAAAGCATGGTATGGACAAAATATGAACATGTATGGTGTTATTTTTGGCATTAAACTTGTTCTTGTCTAAAAGTGGAAATTATGGGATTTTGGCCGATATGTGTTATGAGTTGTATTAAGGTACTTTGATGGATTATTTGTGATGTGTTATGGATAAGAAAGTGTAAAGGAGAAGTATTGCGGTGAAATATATCAATTATCATGTATTGATCAATGTTGGGAATATTATGGAATTTTTGGAATAATAGTGTGATCAATGGTTTTGTCAAGGGTAAATGACATGTTTAAAGGCAAACATGTAACTCATTGACATAGTATGCATTTGTAAAGTAATTGGTGGTTAATGTGAAGTTCGTTATGTATTTATGTTGTAGAGTGACACATAAAGAAGGAGAGGGATTATTGCATACGCATCGAAGGTGGTATATTTGTATTGTGAATCCAAGGTATGTAAGGTTACTTTGTCCGTATCTTTCTGCGGCAAATAGTATGCACATTGACATCTCACTAGTCTTATCCCGAAATGTGCTAAAGTATCCCATATCCAGTTATCAATGGTCATTGTCATATATTTCCTACTCATTGAGCAAGTGTGAATCTCATGTCTCATATTCATGGTTAATGTTCCAAAAAGCCCAAGAAGGTTATGTTGCGATATTCCAATAGTAGTCATACTCATGTCTCTTGTTCAATAATGATTGTCCAATGGTTTTAATGGTGTTATGTTTCCAATAAGGCTATGTTTCCAATTAAGTTTATTCACATGTATTTTATTTTGGTTATGGTTCCAAAGCTTCCAAATGTTATGTCAAATGAATGTATCAATCTTTCACAAGTAATGGTATCAATCTCAAAGTAAAGAAATGAAGTAAGAATGAAGTAATGCGTATTGATTGTGTTCATGGGTGTTATCCATGGGGTACAAATACCCGCATGATGATGATAGTTTATCCACGGGGTGCAAATACCCGCGTGATGATGGCCATTTATCTATGGGGTGCAAAGGACACCTGCATGACGATATGATCTTATCCATGGGGTAATACCTGCGTGACGATGCTATGTTATCCATGGGGTGATAAGAACACCTGCATGATGAGGGACCTCACAGTATATGAACAATGTAAAAGTAAAGTAAAGACAAGAGAAAGAATGAATGTAATATACATGGTTTCCAAAGTACAGTTGTGATTTATCTATATTGGTTATGCATTTGAACTTGAGTTCTTGACATATTTCTATATCTTACAGTTTCATTTGAGCCTTACATACTCAGTACATTCTTCGTACTGACCCCCTCGAGGGATTTACCTTACTTGCTGCAGGTGCAGGCACTAGTAGGCCTCCACAGTAGGTTGCCAGCTGTTTGCGGTTCATTGGTGAGCTCCAGTTAGTTCGGGGCTTCTCCGAGTCACTGTTGTACATGTGTTTTGCTTCTGTACATGTTATATAAAGCGGGGACTTGTCCCGACTTTTTGTTAATTTTGGTCAATGCACTTGTTAGAGGCTTTTGTAGATGGATGTGGGTGTATAAGTATGTAAGTACATGTTGTTTTGACTTAATGGCTCAAACGGCCAAGTTTTACATACATAGCTATGACTTATGTTTTCATGTCTATGACGTCCGCATAGTTGCACAAGACACCCCATACCTTCCCAACCCTACTTGATGATAGTGTATAATGTCTACTTAGGTGTCGAGAGTCATAAGTATGTACTTGGTAATGTTCAAGATGAGAAAAATTGAAATTTGGCCTTGTACATGTGCCGAGCCTTTTATAGAAAATGTTGTGTGATTTCGTGGAGCATTTGGGCAATACCCCGTACACATTTTAACCTCATTTTGTGACTTGGAGTCATGTTTACGTGATGATTAAGGTCACTAAGTAAGCATTTGATAGTGTTTTGATAAGGTATTGGACGATACGCAAGTGTTGGAAAAATTACCGAAAAATTCAGCAATACATGGAAACTTGCGCCACTGCCCTGTTTCAGGGGGTGTGGCGCAAGCCTATGAGATCAGAGAGGGTGTATTTCTTGCGCCACTGGCTTGTTTTGCAGCAGTGGCGCAAGGAACAAATTTTTGACCTTTCCGGAGTCGTTTTGTAACGCACTTCGACGACGCTTCTTGGATAGTTTCTTTTGGTTCTTTGGAGTTATTTGAGTATTGTTAAAGATTCAAACACTTTAATATACTCCTACATACTCCTACATGATCAAATCATGAAATGTGAATAGTGATCCAAAATGTCCAATGAAACCAAGGGCGACTAGAATGTTTAGTTTTGCGATCGAAAGGACGAATGAGAATTGTTTAAGCGAATATTGTCGTGACATTAGGGAATTATGTAAACATGTGATATATGGTGAATTTTACATGAAATTTGATGGGTTAAGCTACATGTGCAATTGGGCCCAAAATTAGGGCCCAAAATGGAACAAAAGAGAAGGCCCAAAGGCAAAAATGACCCATTCTTCCAATATTTGACCAAGTAACCATACCAATTAATGCCACATGTTGCTAAGTATGACTTGGGGTCTATATAAAGGCCCCAATATCAGATTTTGATTGCCCAAAGCTCTCATGCCTTTATGATATTTTCTCAAATATTTCTCCAAGTTCCAAACCCTAAAGCAAAATATCCTTTGGACTCTTTGGCAAAGATCATCCTATTCCAAGCTTTGGTAAGTGATTCTTATTATGGATTAACATATTATATGCATGGAAGATTATGTATATTATGGTAGATGTGTTGGCATGGTGGTGAATAGTGTATTTTGCCTTTGGTTAAAGATGTGTCATCTTGGTAATTTGAACTTGAATTGGGCCTTGTGCCTTTGATGAAAAAGCATGGTATGGACAAAATATAAACATGTATGGTGTTATTTTTGGTATTAAATTTGTTCTTGTCTAAAAGTGGAAATTATGGGATTTTGGCCGATATGTGTTATGAGTTGGATTAAGGTACTTTGATGGATTATTTGTGATGTGTTATGTATAAGGAAGTGTAAAGGAGAAGTATTGTGGTGAAATATATCAATTATAATGTATTGGTCAATGTTGGAAATATTACGGAATTTTTGGAATAATAGTATGATCAATGGTTTTGTCAAGGGTAAATGACATGTTTAAAGGCAAACATGTAACTCATTGACATAGTATGCATTTGTAAAGTAATTGGTGGTTAATGTGAAGTTCGTTATGTATTTATGTTGTAGAGTGACACATAAAGAAGGAGAGGGATTATTGCATACGCATCGAAGGTGGTATATTTGTATTGTGAATCCAAGGTATGTAAGGTTACTTTGTTCGTATCTTTCTGCGGCAAATAGTATGCACATTGAAATATCACTAGTCCTATCCCGAAATGTGCTAAAGTATCCTATATTCGGTTATCAATGGTCATTGTCATATATTTCTTACTCATTGAGCAATGGTGAATCTCATGTCTCATATTCATGGTTAATGTTCCAAAATGTTCCAAAAAGCCCGAGAAGGTTATGTTGCGATACTCCAATAGTAGTCATACTCATGTCTCTTGTTCAATAATGATTGTCCAATGGTTTCAATGGTGTTATGTTTCCAATAAAGTTTATTCACATGTATTTTATGTTGGTTATGGTTCCAAAGCTTCCAAATGTTATGTCAAATGAATGTATCAATCTTTCACAAGTAATGGTATCAATCTCAAAGTAAAGAAATGAAGTAAGAATAAAGTAATGCGTATTGATTGTGTTCATGGGTGTTATCCATGGGGTACAAATACCCGCATGATGATGATAGTTTATCCACGGGGTGCAAATACCCGCGTGATGATGGCCATTTATCCATGGGGTGCAAAGGACACCTGCATAACGATATGATCTTATCCATGGGGTAAAAAGAATACCTGCATGACGATGACATGTTATCCATGGGGTGAAAAGAACACCTGCATGATGAGGGCCCTCACAGTATATGAACAATGTAAAAGTAAAGTAAAGACAAGAGAAAGAATGAATGTAATATACATGTTTTCCAAAGTACAGTTGTGATTTATCTATATTGGTTATGCATTTGAACTTGAGTTCTTGACATATTTCTATATCTTACAGTTTCATTTGAGCCTTACATACTCAGTACATTCTTCGTACTGACCCCCTCGGGGGATTTACCTTACTTGCTGCAGGCGCAGGTCCTAGTAGGCCTTCACAGTAGATTGTCAGTGTTGCAGACCTTTGGTGAGCTCCAGTTAGTTCGGGGCATCTCCGAGTCACTGTTGTACATGTGTTTTGCTTCTGTACATGTTATATAAAGCGGGGACTTGTCCCGACTTTTTGTTAATTTTGGTCAATGCACTTGTTAGAGGCTTTTGTAGACGGATGTGGGTGTATAAGTATGTAAGTACATGTTGTTTTGACTTAATGGCTCAAACGGCCAAGTTTTACATACATAGCTATGACTCATGTTTTCATGTCTATGATTTCCGCATAGTTGCACAAGGTGAGCACCAGTTAGTTCGGGGCTTCTCCGAGTCACTGTTGTACATGTGTTTTGCTTCTGTAAATGTTATATAAAGCGGGGACTTGTCCCGACTTTTTGTTAATTTTGGTCAATGCACTTGTTAGAGGCTTTTGTAGACGGATGTGGGTGTATAAGTATGTAAGTACATGTTGTTTTGACTTAATGGCTCAAACGGCCAAGTTTTACATACATAGCTATGACTTATGTTTTCATGTCTATGACGTCCGCATAGTTGCACAAGGAGTAATAAGATTCATATGAGATTATGTACGCGAATGTTCATAAGCAAAGGTTGGTTCTCTCGGGCCATATCGGCTTCGGGTGCCAATCATGTCCCGATCGGATTCGGGGTGTGACAAAGTGGTATCAGAGCAGTCGTTCTAAGGGTGTCTACAAAGCCGTGTCTGAGTAGAGTCTTACTTATCGATGTGTTGTGCACCACATTTATAAGTAGGAGGCTACGCGACATTTAGGATGTTGTTTCTTTCCTTCATTCTAGATCGTGCAATAGAGCAAATGGTGTCAGTTGCATTGTATCTGATCTTGGTAATTATTTTTCTTTGGTATAGTCAAAATGCCGAACACTAGAAGAGGAAAAGGAAAAAGTAAGCTGATAGATAGAATTGTTGGTGGAGGAACCAGTATACCACCACCTGATCAAGTTCATCAAGGTGATACTGAGCCGGAATTTGTGTCACGAGCTTCCTCCACTCCCTCTGTACCAAAAGAGTCGAGTAGGAGAAGCGTACCTGTAGAACCACCAGTCAATACTACGGACCAGGATTTGAAGAATGCAGTTCAGCTGTTAACACAGTTAGTGGCATCCCAGAGTCAAGGACGAGCTGGTCCAATGACACATGATGATGATGCGGCTAGAGTGGCAAGCCGCAGAACACAGGACTTTTTAAAATTGGACCCTCCTATATTCACTGGGTCAGACGTGCAAGCAGATCCACAGGACTTCGTGGATCAAATCCAGAGAGCTTTGGAGGTAATGCATGTAACAGGAGTAGAAACGGTTGAGCTAGCAGCTTATAGGTTGAAGGGAGAGGCTATATTGTGGTATGAGGACTGGTAGAAAGTTCGAGGTATTGGTGCAAACCCACCTACGTGGGAAGAATTTAAAGCGGCATTTCTGGATCACTATCTTCCCTATGAGATCCGTGAGGCTCATGCCGATCAGTTTTTAAATTTACGTCAAGGGAATATGAGTGTGAGAGAGTACAGTTTGCAGTTTAATTCCTTGGCACGATATGCACCAAATGTGGTGGCCATGATGGAAGATAGAGTACATAGATATGTGGACAGATTGGAGCCTTATTTGGTACGGGACTGTACTATCGCTGCCTTAAATCGAGATATGGATATAGCGAGAATCCAGGCCTTCGCGCAGAAAATGGAAGACCAAAGGCAAAGAAAGAGGGTACAGAAATCGGAGGAAGGGCCAGTAAAACGGGCAAGATCCATGGGGCAGTCAATAGTGTCCCCAGGAGGATCTGGATCTCAAATGTTACCACCTAGACCCTCATTCTCTTATGCTACACCAGGCGCTCCATCTCACTCTCGAGGATTCAGGGACAGTCATATTGGGCAGAGTGGTAGGATGCCAGAGTCACAGACAGCAGGGTCTTCTCGCCCACTGTGCCAGTTTTGCAGACGATTTCATGAAGGGGAATGTCGAAGGGGAACGAATGCTTGTTATTGGTGTGGTATGCCGGGTCACCTAATGAGAGACTGTCCACCACGAGGCTTGGGTAGTATGGTACGACCTGCGGGATCTACTGCGGCATCATCAGCATCGGTTCCTTCTTTAGGTCGAGGTGTGCAATCTGTTAGCTGTGGCAGAGGTGCCGGAGGAGCAGCTAGTACTAGTGGGGTCCAGAATCGCATTTATGCTTTAGTGGACCGACAGAATGAGGGAACATCTCCTGACGACGATACAGGTATTTAGGTCTATTACCATGATGTATATGCATTGAATGACCCGTATTCTCCCTTATGATATATCATACCATTGATTGTGGAACGAATTTGAAAGAAACCAGATTTACTAGTTATGCTAATTGGACTCTAGACACACTCTTAAAAGTGTTACTTATGAAAGGTACAATGGAATTCAGAAAGAATGGAAAAGTGAACCTATTATAACATGTCATGTGAAATTGTTGAAAGTTTAGAAGAGTTTCCTTACATAGTCGTTCCATAGAAATATACAAAGTTTGGAGGACCTCACTAGGGAAGACAAGTGTGAAGGTTAAGACATAAAGACTACGAAAGTATCCATGAGCCTTAAGTGTTTATGTGTGTATATGCTAGTATAGAGATGCATGTGCATCTGAGCGACATCGTTAACATTCGAGGACGAATGTTTCTAAGGGGGGAAGAATGTAACACCCCGTACCTTCCCAACCCTACTTGATGATAGTGAATAATGTTTACTTAGGTGTCGAGAATCATAAGTATGTACTTGGTAATGTTCAAGATGAGAAAAATGGAAATTTGGCCTTGTACATGTGACTTCTTGAAGCATTTGTGTAATACCCCGTACCCATTCTAACCTCATTTGGTGACTTGGAGTCATGTTTACTTGATGATTAAGGTCACTAAGTAAGTATTTTATAGTGCTTTGATAAGGTATTGGACGATACGCAAGTGTTGGAAAAATTGTCGAAAAATTCAGCAATACATGGAAACTTGCGCCACTGCCCTGTTTCAGGGGGTGTGGCGCAAGCCTCTGAGATCAGAGAGGGTGCATTTCTTGCGCCACTGGCCTGTTTTGCAGCAGTGGCGCAAGGAACAAATTTTTGACCTTTCCGGAGTCGTTTTGTAACGCACTTCGACGACGCTTCTTGGATGGTTTCTTTTGGTTCTTTGGCGTTATTTGAGCATTGTTAAAGATTCAAACACTTCAATATACTTCTATATACTCCTACATGATCAAATCTTGAAATGTGAATAGTGATCCAAAATGTCCAATGAAACCAAGGGCGACTAGAATGTCTAGTTTTGCGATCGAAAGGACGAATGAGAATTGTTTAAGCAAATATTGTCGTGATATTATGGAATTATGTAAACATGTGATATATGGTGAATTTTACATGAAATTTGATGGGTTAAGCTACATGTGCAATTGGGCCCAAAATTAGGGCCCAAAATGGAACAAAAGAGAAGGCCCAAAGGCAAAAATGACCCATTCTTCCACTATTTGACCGAGTAAACATACCAATTAATGCCACATGTGGCTAAGTATGACTTGGGGTCTATATAAAGGCCCCAAGATCAGATTTTTATTGTCAAAAGCTCTCATGCCTTTATGATATTTTCTCAAATATTTCTCCAAGTTCCAAACCCTAAAGCAAAATATCCTTTGGACTCTTTGGCAAAGATCATACTATTCCAAGCTTTGGTAAGTGTTTATTTTCATGGATTAACATATTATATGCATGGGAGATTATGTATATTATGCTAGTTGTGTTGGCAAAGTGATGAATAGTGTATTTTGCCCTTGGTGAAAGATGTGTCATCTTGGGAATTTGAACTTAAATTACACTACAAGAAAAGTGTGAATTACATGGGGATTTTCCTGGGGATTATATACGAAAAGTCGCAGGTAACTCCGTTTCCTGCGGATTTTCCTACCGAAAAAAATCCGATGGTAAAACCTTCGTGGGTAAATATTACCTGCGAATTTTAAAATCCCCAAGCAATTTACCTTGGGATTTAAGTTCCGTATGTAAATTACTTGCGGATTTTGTTGCAAAACATACTAAAAATACCCCATAATTTTTTGGAAAAAAATGATGAAAAAAGGAATTTTCTTACAATTTTTTTCGCAAGTAAAGCCCCAAGAAAATATTCTAATAAATCGTAAGAAATTTGTAGGAAACACAATTCTATATACCAGATCAGCTTTAATTGTTTTGTTTAATTATTATTATTAGCTCCTTATTATTACCATTGTTTTTATTGGTTGAACCCAAGCACCATTTAACCTCACTGCCCCCACCCCCATACTCGCTGCCCAAATTCCAATCCGTAGCTGCTCTTTGAAGTACCATTTTACCGTTATTCTTACACATAGCATTATAAATGCTTAATTCTTGATGTCTTCCACCGATGTAGGACAAAAGACACCAAATTCTCTCCCTACTAAATTAGTGCATGTTCTAGTATTTAAATCTTTCTAATTCTTTTTTTTTTTTAGATTAATAAAACAAACACTCTTATAATATACTTTAGGTATTTTAAATAAATCACTTACACCTTAATATTATGAAAATTCTATGCTTACACTTCCTATGAGATAATATTTATAACTAAAATAATCTATCCCGGGATAACTTTGGGGTTAACTTTATCTCATGTTTAGTATGAGGTATTAACTAATTTCGAGACTATTTTATCCTACCATTTGTACTAAAATGATGACATTACTATCTCATATGGAGGATGATATAAAATAATCCCATGGGATATCGCCTTACTTATCCAAGCCAGTGTACCAAACGACAAGTATATTAAACTTGGACAAAATTAAAATTGTAAATAAAAAGTTTTTATTTCTTTATTTCTTATGAATTTTAGAAAAAAAGATATTATCCATGTTGTTTATCAAAAAGATTTTTTTTATAATATGTATTTAAAATTATTAAATAAGAATGGACACAAATTACTTAATAAGATGACGAGAACTTATGTATTTGACAAAAAACATTTTTATTTTTCGAAACTCTGAATATCATGATGTTATTCATATTTTCTAAAAATATTTAAACCTCATATATATTAGCAATCCTATACAAATAGAACTTTATCTAACTACGTAAAGTGAAAGATAACTTTGAAGCGAGAAAATATAAACAAACTAAAATAAAATTATGATATGTAAAATTTTATAAATAATTGAAAATACAAATACTTTATAAATTTAAAGTGCAAGAAAGTTATTATCAATAGTGTATATATCTTATTAGGTATTTGTGGTATTTTTTTACTTTAATTTATATTTTAATAATTATATTGTAACATATTTAATTACAGATAGTATTTACAAATAATTATCATTTAATAACTTAGAGAAATTGTATCATTTTAAATACTTGTAAAAATATATATACAAGTTTGATATACAATTAAAAAAATTAATTTTTTCATTTAATACAATTCTGTTAATGAAGGAGATAATTAAACTTCACATTTATAACGTATATCATTCAATTTTTCTCTACTTAAAAATTGAGCGTTAGGTAATTCAAATATATACAAAATTAATATTTTTTAATTATATTAAATTACCAGTAATTACATTTATAATAGTTATTTTTCTATTGGATAAATAACTAGCCATATAATTTTTATGATTTGTATTACTCAAATTCAAAAAAAAAAATTGCATCATTGATTTTTGTATGAGATTAAATATTAACTACATCTAAGTGAAAAATATTGAAAAAAGTGCATGGAATTTCTATAAATATATAAATTAACTGAATATGATAATTTCAATTGTTGTTTTAGTCCCTTTCTTTCCAACTCCTCTTTTTTTTTTTGGTAATGTTTCAATACCTTATTAGATTGATAATATTGTATAATAATTTATATAACCTGAAAATAGAAAGTAAATATTTAACAATAATATTCATTTCTAATGCTATTATCATTTTTATATTATTATTATTTTAATTTCTTAAATATATTTTGAAGAACACTTTTCTCGTAAATCTTCTTATGCTTAGGTCCCCAAGAAAAAAATTCAGTTGAAATTATAGCAATAAAATTTTCAAGCATGTATATTTCCAAGTAAATACCCAAACAAATCTCAAACTAAATTCTCAAGAATACAATCCCCAAATAATTCCTCAAATAAGAAAATTCCTAAGTAAATTCTCAAGAAATAAATCCCCAACAAAATTTATAGAACTTGAATTCCCATATAATACCACATATAAAAATATTCCTAGGTAAATCTCCAAGTAAGTATTCCTAGCTAAATCTGCAAGTAAGTTTACCTAGGGATTTTCTTGCAACTGACAAAAAGAATTGGTTTTTGTTCATTACTTGCGAATTTACCTATGAAAACGATACTTGCAGATTAGTTTCCCAAATAATTCCCCAGGTAATAATTTTGTGAAAATGGCGCCAAATTTACCTACCAATTTTTTGGGGAAAATATTTTTCGCAGGTAACAAATTTTAGAATTTAGGAATTTCATATTTTCGCATGAAAATTCGTGGGAAATTTCTGCGAAAGAAATCCCTACGTAAAATCCCCAGGTAATTTACAGTTTTCTAGTAGTGTTAGGCCTTGTGCCTTTGATGAAAAAGCATGGTATGGACAAAATATGAACATGTATGGTGTTATTTTTGGCATTAAACTTGTTCTTGTCTAAAAGTGGAAATTATGGGATTTTGGCCGATATGTGTTATGAGTTGTATTAAGGTACTTTGATGGATTATTTGTGATGTGTTATGGATAAGAAAGTGTAAAGGAGAAGTATTGCGGTGAAATATATCAATTATCATGTATTGGTCAATGTTGGGAATATTATGGAATTTTTGGAATAATAGTGTGATCAATGGTTTTGTCAAGGGTAAATGACATGTTTAAAGGCAAACATGTAACTCATTGACATAGTATGCATTTGTAAAGTAATTGGTGGTTAATGTGAAGTTCGTTATGTATTTATGTTGTAGAGTGACACATAAAGAAGGAGAGGGATTATTGCATACGCATCGAAGGTGGTATATTTGTATTGTGAATCCAAGGTATGTAAGGTTACTTTGTCCGTATCTTTCTGCGGCAAATAGTATGCACATTGACATCTCACTAGTCCTATCCCGAAATGTGCTAAAGTATCCCATATCCAGTTATCAATGGTCATTGTCATATATTTCCTACTCATTGAGCAAGTGTGAATCTCATGTCTCATATTCATGGTTAATGTTCCAAAAAGCCCAAGAAGGTTATGTTGCGATATTCCAATAGTAGTCATACTCATGTCTCTTGTTCAATAATGATTGTCCAATGGTTTCAATGGTGTTATGTTTCCAATAAGGCTATGTTTCCAATAAAGTTTATTCACATGTATTTTATTTTGGTTATGGTTCCAAAGCTTCCAAATGTTATGTCAAATGAATGTATCAATCTTTCACAAGTAATGGTATCAATCTCAAAGTAAAGAAATGAAGTAAGAATGAAGTAATGCGTATTGATTGTGTTCATGGGTGTTATCCATGGGGTACAAATACCCGCATGATGATGATAGTTTATCCACGGGGTGCAAATACCCGCGTGATGATGGCCATTTATCCATGGGGTGCAAAGGACACCTGCATGACGATATGATCTTATCCATGGGGTAATACCTGCGTGACGATGCTATGTTATCCATGGGGTGATAAGAACACCTGCATGATGAGGGACCTCACAGTATATGAACAATGTAAAAGTAAAGTAAAGACAAGAGAAAGAATGAATGTAATATACATGGTTTCCAAAGTACAGTTGTGATTTATCTATATTGGTTATGCATTTGAACTTGAGTTCTTGACATATTTCTATATCTTACAGTTTCATTTGAGCCTTACATACTCAGTACATTCTTCGTACTGACCCCCTCGGGGGATTTACCTTACTTGCTGCAGGTGCAGGCACTAGTAGGCCTCCACAGTTGCCAGCTGTTTGCGGTTCATTGGTGAGCTCCAGTTAGTTCGGGGCTTCTCCGAGTCACTGTTGTACATGTGTTTTGCTTCTGTAAATGTTATATAAAGCGGGGACTTGTCCCGACTTTTTGTTAATTTCGGTCAATGCACTTGTTAGAGGCTTTTGTAGACGGATGTGGGTGTATAAGTATGTAAGTACATGTTGTTTTGACTTAATGGCTCAAACGGCCAAGTTTTACATACATAGCTATGACTTATGTTTTCATGTCTATGACGTCCGCATAGTTGCACAAGGAGTAATAAGATTCATATGAGGTTATGTACGCGAATGTTCATAAGCAAAGGTTGGTTCTCTCGGGCCATATCGGCTTCGGGTGCCAATCATGTCCCGATCGGATTCGGGGTGTGACAATGGCTCATACAATTGATGAAGGATTTACAGCAACCAGTGGACTATACAGTGCTTCTGTACTGTGATAACCAATCAGTAATTTGCTTGGCTGAAAATCCAGTTTTTCACGCTAGGACTAAGCATGTGGAGATACATTACCACTTTATCAGGGAAAAAGTCATGCAAGGAGAGATTGCTTTGGAGCGTATCAAAACAGAACTTCAAATTGCAGACTTGTTCACAAAAGTTCTAAGCGTCAACAAGTTGGGAAGTTTTTGCCAGCAGCTAGGTATGGTTAAGACTGGGAGCTGATGTCGAAAAGGGGTGATAAAGTTGTACAACATCAGTCTTGTTTAATTTGACCAAGTCTGTAGTAGGCTATATTTTAGCTTTAGTTTTTAGGTTGTTGTTTCTTTAAGTACGTTATTATTTTCCTAGTATTTAGAGTAGCAGATAGTTGTTCCTAAAGTTTAGGAGATTTTGGTTAGTGCAATTTTTTAGTGGCTTAGTGGGATTATGAGTCTATGTAAGCCATCAACAGAGTGAATAAAATAGTTGTTCATCTTTTCTCTGCAAAATCTATCTTTCTCTTACGGCTATAACTCTTTTGTATTGAACTTACTCTTTCCTTAAGTTCTTCAGTATGGACTGCGTACACTTTACCCTCCCCTGACCCCACTTTGTGGGAATACTGGGTATGTTGTTGTTGTTGTTGTGTGTGTGTATATATATATATATGTATGAAATTGGATATTAACAAGGGGGATAACCATGGTTCTAGGGGTAGAAAATGGGAATGTCAATTCTAAAATTAAATCAGGGATATAAACAGTTCATAATGTCATTGCCAAAAACATCAATATCTAATATATAGTAACAGTAGTTAGGATGACCTTTTTAAAAGAATTTCAATAGGCCTTCAACCTTAACGACTGAATGATGACTAACCCATGTGAATATACTGTTTGAAGAAGATTAAACAAGTAAAGAGAGTTAATATTCACTGTCAATAAAAGAAGCAGATTGTGGAAAAAATTAATTTATACTGCCAAATAGCAAGAGCATAAGCCATGTGATTTGGTCAAATTTAAAAGAGAAGTAAAGAAGTGATGGAGATTGGCACATGGATGGAGACTATAAATTGAGACACCAACTTATTCACCTCTAACTTCACAATTAGCATTACTTATTTTCTGCCTCTAAATCCTCATTTCAAGAATAACAAGATTGCAGAGGAACTCTCTTGATTCCAATGTAGTAACTTAATCTGCATTTTTCTTTTCCTTTATGAATGAATTTCCTTCAGATGCTTTAATTTTCCATCTCTTTTCTTTTATTTGAAGGGAAAATCCATGTAACTTAACAATATTTAATCTAATTTTTGACCATATATTTTAGTATATTTCAAATGTGTCCATGCTAGCTCGATCATGCCAACATTAGATAATATTTGGGTCTTATGATCAATTCTGTTCCCCCTCACATCAACACTCAACCATATATTTTTGTTTGATGTAGGATGACAACATTTCTTTCGGCCTTGCTAACAAGTCTAGCAGTATTTTGTACAACTGCCTTCGGCGCCGAAGATGGACTAATCGTCAATATCACTATACTCCAAAACGCAACTGCCCAAGGCGCAGGTAACCACTTAATTGACTGTACAATATAATGCTTCCTTTATGTATTAATTAGTAGGAGTATTGTGTTTGTTTGTTTCATTAACAGTGTGCCTAGATGGGAGCCCACCTGCATATTATTTTGACAGGGGATTTGATACTGGACTTTCCAAATGGATTATCTACCTTCAAGTTAGTTTGTTTAATTAGTACTATTTACTCTTCAATGTACATTTTATTCTGTTAATTTTAACTATGGAGATATTTCATACTTGTTTAGGGAGGTGGGTGGTGTGAAAGCATCTATGTTTGCAAAGATCACACGAATTCCACACTAGGTTCTTCCAAGCATATGAATAATCAAACTAAATTTGGTGGGATACTTCATAACACTCCCCACGAAAATCCAGGTGAAGCTAATACATTTCATTTCGCATCTATTAATTTTAATACTATAATTTACCCACGTATCTTCTTCTAAACTTGCAAAAAATATTGGAATTGGCAGATTTTTACAACTGGAATAGAGTTTGGGTGAACTACTGTGATGGATCATCTTTCACTGGCGATGTCGAACACGTTGATCCAGTAAGTAGAACTAGTAACATGTCTCATATATATCACGGTAACGTAACATGATTTGTTTTTTATTGGAATTGTTTCTGATTAGGCGACGAAGCTTTATTTCAGAGGAGCAAGGATATTTACAGCTGTTCTCCAAGATTTATGGTCCAAAGGAATGCAAAATGCTGAAAATGTATCCTAGATATTGAGTTTTTTTATATTACAAGAATCTTTTATTTCAGAAACACAAAATTAATAGCGGAAATGCAATTAATGTTAGGCGATCCTGAGTGGAAGTTCCGCGGGAGGGTTAGCTACAATCTTGAACTGCGACAAGTTCAAGTCCTTTTTTCCCGATGATGCCGTCAAAGTAAAGTGTGTTGCAAATGCAGGCTTCTTCGTCAACATGTGAGCTGATCTTCTTCCATCGTCTTAGTAGTATTTATGTATGTTTGCCTCCTATTTAGAAACTGATTAAGCCATCTATAATTTATCTATGCAGCAAGACAATATCTGGTACTCCATATATTCAGAAGATGTATAACAGAGTTGTCAATTTACATGTGAGTTCCATCTTAATTCTTTTTTCTTATTAAGGTATATGCTTAACAAGTAGATATATGCAAGTTATATATATTTCTCTTTCCAAATATTTCAGGGATCGGCTAAGAATTTGCCTCCATCTTGTACGTCCGCAATGGAACCGAGTCTGGTAAGTAAGAGTTTAATTTTTTTGGTAACATAAATCTTTTCCTTCTGTTATATTGATACATATATTTTCCTCTAATTATAACATTGCTTTTCCTTATTAATGTTGCAGTGCTTCTTTCCTGAAAATGTTGTTCCATATGTCCAGACTCCACTTTTTATAATTAATTCAGCCTATGACGCTTGGCAGGTGACACACTAATTTCTCTCGTTTTAAGAATTTTTCCTTTAGTTTCTACATAAAATAGATCTAAAAAAAATTCCTTAATTTCAGATCAATAGTACTTTGGTTCCTTCAAACATCGATCCTCAAAATGCATGGAAGTATTGTAAGGATCGATTAAGCAACTGTACGTTCAGCCAGCGTATAGTTATTCAAGGTTAGAATTTTTCTTGTGATCAACTGATTCATACCTTTCAAATCACACAAGTATAGATAGTATTTTTTTCCCTCTCTTGTGTTCTTTTTAATTTGTTTCATTTGTCCTTTTTGTCCTTTTCGTCCTTGTACTATAGCTTTTGGAGTGGAGTTCTTGAAGGCATTGATGGGACTCACCCCTTGTTATACTAGGGGTTATTTCATCACTTCTTGCCACACTCATGGGGATATTATATGGCGGAATTACTGGTTCAGTACTATCTCTTCTCCAAGGATACTTAATAAGGTTCGTAATACTTTTGTTCTGTCAATATAGTGTTTGAATACATGCACTTCTTTGGTTTTTGAAATTTATCATTCTTAATTTTTATTTATGAGTTAATAACAGATTTTGTTGTAACATTTTATGTGTAGACAATTGCGGAAGCTGTTGGTGATTGGTATTTTGATAGAGCAGGATTTCATCAACAGATAGATCCATACCCTTTTGCGAGAGATTGCTGGTGAACTTGATGAAATTAAATGCTCTGTTGAGCTTATGTAAAATTACTGATTGCAATACACTTTACTTTCAGTGTTGTTATTAATTACTCCACTACTGTTCTGTTGCTCTTCTTTCTTATATTATTTACATATATATGGTGTTGTGAGTGAAGACAATAGGGGGTGAATTGGTAATTGCCTTTGTCATGGAAGGTTCCAGGATAAAAATGTTCGTCTAATATCAAGTTGGGTCTGTAGTTTCTAAATTGTCAATTATTTAGTCCTGTACTCATTTTGTCTTTCGTCCCTCCAAGTGGCGTAAGGATTAGCTGCCACGTGTCTATTCCGTTAAGAGTCCTAGACCTATTTACATTATATTGTATTTCGTTCTTTTCAGATTATGCTTAATGAAACCCAACTTTTATCTTTATTCCTTTTGCATTTATAGATATTTCCAGTAGCTTTGGCTACATATGGTTCTGTTGATTTGCGATTTCCTGTCAGGAAAACAACTCTATTGGAATGTTAAAAATTACTATGTGTTTACACCATAATGTTTAGATAAGTGGATTCTTAGTAATCAAGAAATCACATTAACTATGTAATCCCTATTTAATCAAGGGAACGTAATTTAGTAAAAACATTTTTACTTTCATGGGGTAAGTGAATTTCTTGAGGGGTGTGGGCAAATAAAAAACATCAAACGCCATATCTGAAAATTGAAATTTATGATTAGTGTTATCATGGTTGAATAAGACTATGCAAATACAGATCATAGACTCATAGTTATATAATCATTGCAAAAGCTAGAGACACATGGAGGAGAAAATATGTCAATACCTCCAAATTGATTTGATTTAATTAATCATGATTTCAAAGTTCCTCGACTTATAATAAAATAGGCACAAGGAATTTCATCGTGACTGGATCGGAGTTGTGTAGGAACAACTTAGTTCTAAGAATTTACAAAGTACACCTACATGACATGCTGTTATGTCATACCATTTAATGGTGGAGGAAATGAATGTTTCCGATAGAAAACAATACTCACAGACACATGGGGGGAAACGAATTAACCAGAAACTCTATTCTTTGGCCGTTATTGACTTGGTATTACAGAGATCCAAGAAGGTTATAGTGATGCCCACAGAGACCTTTAATCATAAGTTTTTTAACAAAAAAATTGAACTGCCTTCTTTGATCATTGAATTGAGCTTAAGATACAAGATTGACCTATATGCAGTAATGAAATGAGTTTGGTATACTTGCAGGGTGATTAATTTAATGGACCATATATATTAAGAGAGCTATAAAATAAAATAATTTATTATGATGTTGTATGATTGGTACTTGGATTAGATCAAACACTTGATATGAAATTTAAAATGAAACATATGTTTAATTTTATAGAACAGGATTTCTTATCATTATCTCGATGTTATTTACGCTCATTAAATTTTTTCTTTATAATGCCAAGTGCAAGAATTCAAAAACCCAAAGTGTCACGCCCTGAACCCCATCGGGACGTGATTGGCACCCGAAGCCGATATGGCCCGAGAGAACCAATCTTTGCTCATGAACCTTCACATGCATGCCCTTGTATGAATCTTATGCTTCTTTATGCAACTATGTAAAAATCACAAACATGGAAACGTATGCCATAAATATATATAAAACTTGGCCGTTAGGGCCATTAGACCAAGACTCCATGAGTCATCTTATATACATATACATGTACCCACATATGTCTACAAAAGCCTCTAACAACTACATGCCCATGTCTATACAATATTTACAATATCAAACAATGTACACGATGACTCGGAAAGCCCCGAACCAAGTGGAGCTTACCAAAACTCTGCAAATGATCCCCAGTCTACAGATGAGGTCTACTAATGCCTGAACCTGCACATGTAAGGTAAGTCCCCCGAGGGGGTCAGTACGAGAAATGTACCGAATATGTAAGGCTAGAGAAATTACATCATATATGAGAATGTCAATGAAATAAATATGAGAGATTATTCAATGCGGGTAAACCATCTTTCTAATTAGAAACTGGTATATTACTTTCGTTATGACATCTCAGGACATTCATTTTATATCTTTACTAATCATGGAATATCTCATATACGTCTACGCTCAAGAGATTCTTTCTAACTTCTGTGTTCATTACCACTATGGTTCTACTACTTGGTAAATAAATCACAAAAGAATAGCATTCATCCACACACATCCACTTTCTTGGTGGATTAATAAAATATAACCTACAACCACTCTATGGTAGGTGTATCATGCATCCACTCTACTTGCTTCTCTACCTTACCTTGCTTCACTTAACAACTTATTAACTATATACTGCCTGGGCCCAACTGATCAGTGGGAAATTCATAGAGAACCGTCATGCAGGTGTTCATGTAACCCCATGGATGATATATAGAGAACCGTCATGCAGGCGTACATGTCACCCCATGGATGATATATAGAGAACCGTCATGCAGATGCACATTGCACCCCATGGATGATATACAATAAAGAACCGTCATGCAGGTATACACTTCACCCCATGGATGATATATAGAGAACCGTCATGCAGGTGTTTGTGTAACCCCATGGATGATATACATAGAGGACCGTCATGCAGGTGTCTCTTGCACCCCATGGATGATATCATAGTTATACCTCAACTTTTGCCAGATTAGTATAAACATAATCATAACATTACTACACTTTAGAACATCACATTCTCAGAACTTAGAGTTAGAATATATATACACACTGGTTCTCTACTTCCAAGAGATTAACTCGCTTGCTACTTCTTATGAGATCTTATATAAGGAAATATATAATACTGGACCTCCACCCTTGGAATACAATAACTATCATAGCGTAATATTGGGATTTTCTATATAGAACTTGAACTCCTTTTGAATGTAATCCCTACTTAATGAAGCATATTGTAACCATGCGCCTTACTCTTTACAATCTTATACCCTTCACTAGGCTATGAGAATGACACGTTAAGGATCATGACATTAAGGCGCACACACCTATACACACATTTCACTTCACTCCTTCACTTCATGAGATCACTAGCACACATCTTAGATACTCATCTATTGAGAATTTACATTCTGAGGATCAAGACACTTATTTGAAGCACACCTAGAGATATTACCTCACTTCTCTACGTCATGAGATCGATATCTTAACTTATGAGGTATGATTAAACTATCCCACATACTACTTCCTTCATTGCTCTTATAAGATTGGCACTTCTACTTATGAAAGAGTAGTACAAGAACAATTATCAAACTATGAGACTTGGGAATCATGACATAATTTGGACGTGTTAAGCAAGCATTAATAAACTCTCGCTATGCCTTACTCTCTCTGGAGATCGTCCTTTTAGGACTCACGACATTATGACATCCTTGGGATTTCAGTCAATGAATAGCCAATGGATATGAGATAAGTAAATCATCATTCATCATGTTGGGATCGAGTCGAGCTAGGCTTATGCCCCTAGACTTGCCACCCATACTTGAGCATTGACCACATTTGCATTACTTAGATCTTTACTTTGAGATTGTTACTTTAACTTGTGAGAGATTGATCCTTTGGCTTATGATAGATTATTACAATGATAGTCATAACATCACTTGAAACTATGGAGCACAACATTGTTGGAAGCTATGGATCATTAACCAATGAACAAGAGACATATGAGTAACCTTATTGGAAACATAATTCATGAACATACACCATTGGTACCATTGGAACAATAATCAATGAACAAGGGACATGAGTATAACTATCTCTGGAACTTTGGGACAATACCTTATTGGACCTTTGGAACGTTAACCATGAATAGGAGACATGAGATTCACAAGTGACCAAAGAGTAGGAAATGTATAACAATGACCATCGCTAACCGGATATGAAATACCTTAATGTATTTCGAAATCAAATGAGTACCAAGACTATGTGAACATCATATGTTGCAGAAGGAAAGAGAAGAGTAACCTTACATACCTGTACTCCAAGTATGAATACACGAATCTACGTATGACTACAATGGTCCAGCTCCTTCTTTACTTCTTAGGCTACAATACAAGGTCATACCGGACTTACGTTAGCACTACCATATAAGGTCATGTCATCCTCTTACAATACAATCCAACACATTTCCCTACCAACAACACCATGACATTACACACATTGACCAAGGGATCACACATCGATAGCATTTCACACCATACTTACCCTTTACACTTTTCCCTTTATCATTCCGTCGTAATTATGCCTTTATGCCAACATAAAAACAACCATCCATACTTAACATAATCCAAAACACCTCCTTACAACATTTCAAAGTCATTACAATGACATTACAAGTTGATAATTACATCCCAAAAGGGTATCGGGGCTTTCGGGGATCAAAGGAATACGAGAGCAACCAAAACGCATTTCTGGACTGACCTGCGCACGCAGATGGCCATTGGCAGTAGCCAGTGCCATCTGCGTTGGCATCTGCGCCCGCAGATGCCCTCGTCTGCGGGGCGGATGCCCGTTTTGGTCCGAAATGGCTCCGTTTTGGGTCTTTTAATGCCATGAATGGTCCATGATCATAACCAACTTTATTTTAACATATTTTTGATCATTTAACATGTCAAACACCAGCCATGATTTCACAACACATTTAACATCACCAAAACGACACTTTACGGCCGATATGCCACCAAAACCATAACCAATTTCTCAATAAAATTCCAAACACTATGAACAAGTATAACACAAGTCAAGACTATAATCACATCTCATATATCAATATTGAATCCATCAAGTTCATTTTCATCAAGGTCACAAACCCATGTTCAAGTTTTACAAGACAACACCACCCTCCGATTTGAGCCAACATGTAGTATTTCACACATAGTGAATTCTCAATACATCACCAACATAACCAACATGTTATACACCATCTCTCATGCAATAAATATATTAAATCATAAGTAGAAACACTTACCAAAGTGTGCAAGATGATGCTTTGGTCCAATAGATGAAGAGTTAGGGTTTGTATTGTTGAGAGAAATATTTGAGAAAATTCTAGAAATAACATGGGTGTCCAAATGAGAGAAAAATCTGATTTTCTCTCTTATATAGGCCCCAAGTCTCTTCTTATCCTTTTATTTATGTTGAATGGGTCAATGGGTCAAAAAAAATGGAAGAATGGATCAACATTTGGTTTTTGGGCCATTTTTTTTTGGGCTTCCTTTAGGCCCAATTGTTCAAGACTCTCTAATGCCCACAATTTAACACATAATTCATCCATTCTCTCATGGTTTCATATCTCCACAATGTACACGTAATCATATAGGTTCGACAACATACGGAGTATTACATTCCCTACATATTACACTTCCTACAAAAATTCCATGTACTAGGCCCAATGACTTAAGCCCCAACATTTTAAATGCAAAAATCCCCAAAGTTCTCATGTTTCTTTATTTCCATAAATGCTATCGGAATTAATTAGACTCAGAAACTTACGGGGTATTACACAAAGGTCTTTTACCGGGTAGTTCACTACACTTGGAAATTCACATGCGTCTTGGTAGACCAAAGAGCAACTCGTTGTGTCTCGCTCGATATCAGTGATGGCGATGATCGTTTGTGAACCAAAATGGTTGAAGGGTGGGTATCTTGGCTAGTTTGGGCGAGGATCATGGGTGTCCGGTGAAGATGTATTGTGATTCTGTGATAGTCAAACAACACACTATATTGCTGGAAATTTGGTCTTTCATAAACGAACCAAACACATTGAAGTTGATTGTCATTATGTTTGTGATGAGGTGTAATTTAATATTATATCTCTGAGCTATGTTCCAGACTCCAGTACATGAACAGTTAGCTGATATTTTTACAAAGACATTGGACAATGAAGTTTCACATTCCGGATCCTCATGCTCCAAACATTTGTGTGTGTGGATGGGGTGGGGGTAAATAAATGTAAATATGATAATTAATTATGTATTTATGATAAATATGATAATTGCAGGAATTGTAGTCCTATCAGAATAAGGTTAGTTTAAAGGTGACTATGTACTTGTAATAAGGAGGTCATGTACTGTGAATACAAAACCGAAGAGAGATTCTCTCAAAACATTCTTGTCTCTTTATTGGTTTCGTCCCCTTCAATTTTAGCAAAAATAGTTAACATTTCCATTTAAATTTCACAAAATAATAAGTATTTTTATAAAATCAAGAAAAGTTTCATGTTATTTCATCCCTATCATTGAATGATTATATAAAGTATATAATAAGTACTCAAATTTATATTTTCAAAGCATAATTAATAAGACTAGTTTAGTAAAATAAGCTCATACTCCCTCCGTTCGCTTTTACTTGTCACTTTTTGACATGACACACCCATTAAGAAAACAATAATTGATAGAGTGAGTTTACAATATTGTCCCTATTAATTGATGTTTATTAATAGGTATTGAAAAATAATTTGGAAAATAAGTAATTAATGCTAAGGGTATAACATGGAAAATTTCTTTTGTCTTTTTTTTATTTGTCAAAAATGACAAGTAAAAATAAAAATCAAATTAGAAAAATAGTGACAAGTAAATCCGAATAGAGGGAATAATAAATATTAAAACGGGACGGAGGGAGTACTGAATTGTCAAAATAAATTGTTTTTTTTATATTAATGAGACTTAATTAATGTCTCATTTGTAACGAATGCGTGAAGAGAAACCAAATTCATCTGAACATACATGAACTTTTTCAGTTCTTAAAGTGCACACATTTATTTATTTCTCTCCTCTCTCTCTCTATTTATAACCTTCAACCTTTATCTTTGGAAAAATCAATTTACACCAATTCTGCTATCAAGACAACAAAAAGGGTGAGCACAACTTTTTTTTTATTCTCATTTATTTATTTATTATTTAGTATTAATTATATTGTACTTGTTTGTTTATTGTTGTGTGCCACTTTTCTTCTTAATAAATATGCATTTCTATATTTTTGAAATCTCATTCTTTACATTTGAAATTTTAGGTCGCAACTCGCAATTACATTCTAATTATAATGAAATCATACTTATTAGTGTTCTAAACGATGTTGCATTTTCACGTATTAGATGAAATAGAAAAATTGTTATGTCAAATATTCTAAATTCTATTTTAGATTACGTGCGAAAGACAAAAATTGAAGAATGTGAGCTCAATAATGACATTTGAGCACGAGTAAAAACAAAAATAGAAAGACCACTTTAAAGATCAAAATTGAGATATTCTTCATGCTTGATTGAAAGATTATCTATGTGTTTTTTTTTTTTTTTTTTGATATTTGAGAGGATCTTTTGAATGCTTAGTATTTTATTACAAGTTAATTGTAATATCAACCCTCATTGTTCAATTAATTAATCAATTGGATATTTATGCAAGCACACGAGTGCACTTCCCATAATTGATATTGTATGTCTACGAAACTTCTTAACGTTATTAGATAATTGTTTATCTTCACAGGAAATATAAATAAAATGATGAATTGTAACCGCATCACCGTGTTGGAGCAGATTTGTATGTTTATCTTTATATTGTCTATAGCATCAGTAAATTGTAAAGCTTACCCTCCCATCAGTGGAAGAAGCCTGTATTTGGGAGTGTGTGATATATTTAGATTCAGAAGAAAGCCAATATAATGTTGATTGGGAAGTTAAAGAGAGCAGATGTAGAGATGGGGTAGAATTTCCATGTTACTACAAAATAAAGTATGATATGAATCATAGTGAGGTTTCTAATCCCCCACCTTCAGATACCGTAACATATGCTTCACCATAGTACGGTAGCTTTGTATATTTAATTTGTTATTATTTTTGAGAATAACTTTATCTTTGTAATTTCTATTCGATAATAATATCGCTTATGACAAATTAAAGATAATTACATGCAATGGATAATGAAAGCTTATTCAACATTATGATTCTCTTGTTAATTTGTAGCTCATAATATAATATTAGAACTATATGGAAGATATACTTATCCTTTAATCGTTTTTTTTTAAATGACTTTTTTTTCTTTATTCTTTTTTAAAAGTACCCTTAATCGGTTGAATAAGGATTTCCAAAGAGATCTATATCGATCATGAACTACTCCACTCAATATTTTTAGGCTTTATGCTGAATGGTTAATTAAATTCTTGCACATTATATTAAAATAAAAAGGTTTGCAAACCATTTTGTAAATTTTTACTCTTTACATGTTCTATTACTATAATCTTTTTTTTCTCTCAGTTCAGCCCAACTAAACTGCTTTGAAATTGTTTCTCTCGAAACATGCAATTAACATAATGACTTGATTAAAGTCCAGTTTTACATTCTCTCTGGTAATCTATGGATTAAAAATCAATCCTAACTTACCTTTATGATTTGCAATTAGATCATATGATATATAGAAGCTAAACATGTTCTTCACCTTTGAATCATCTGTTTCAAAATTCATAAATACAACAATATTCGAATACTTTTTCCACAGTTAGTACAATTATTAACGAGCAAAATTCATAATTGAAAGCACGAATTTGCCCGTTTTCTTATCAATTATTCAGCCGAAAATCGCATAGCTCCCTTCGAATTTTGAAATCGAATACAATAATGTCGAGCATAACAGTGTTAACATGTCATTCTAAGCACTAGGACGATCAAAATTGTTATGTCGATTGCACTATAGAGGGGATCGTGATCAAAGAGTATGCTTGTTATGGATATCTTCTTGCAGCAATTGTGAAGCATTAACCATCACAACCGTCTCAAGTCTATTCAAATCAAATACAATGTAGAAGGGAGTTGCATGCTTATGGAAACACATAATGCCATAGGTGTCAGGATGTATGTGGAGTTGAAGAAAGAGCACAAGGAATTTGTGATGTATCCATTATGTTTAACTACAATGGACAATCAAATGGAATACACTTAATCAGGAGAAAGTGTAATTCAAGGTGATATAGTACTAGCTACTTGAATACACACATCATATATATACATGCTAGATCTACAGTTGATACACTGGCAGTCAACTTCCGGTTAATCAATAGAAGTCTTTGAAGACGACAAAGATTTGATTCTCTCAAACCATATATAACAAAGAAGAGGTAATGAAAGGACAAATATACCTAAGTAGTTGATTAAGAGCTATATAATTAGAGAATCAATTAGAGCGTTGAATAAAGCTTTTATTAGTACTATGCATGTCACGCCCCGAATCCTATCGAGACATGATTGGCACCCGTAGCCGTTAAGGCCCGAGAGAACCAAACTTTGCCTATGTTCAATCATATGCCTATCATAATCATAACCACCATTTCATAATAATATGAAAGACGAATAAAGGAGAACATGGAACATCTTTATACATACATATGAAACTTGGCCGTTGAGGCCATCCAGTCAAACCAACATATGTCCTCGACACTGATACACCCACATCTGTCTACAAAAGCCTCTAACAAGAGCATTGACCAAAATGAAACATAAGTCGGGACAAGTCCCCGCTTTACACAATATGTAAAATACCAAAACATATATACAACTGTGACTCGGAGATGAACTGGAGCTCACCAAAGATCTGCAACACTGGCACCCTACTGGGGAGGCCTACTGGGACCTGCGCCTGCAGCAAGTAAGGTAAATTCCCCGAGAGGGGTCAGTACGAAATAAGTACTGAGTATGTAAGGCTCAAATGAAACTTTGTAACACATGAACATACTAATGAACTCAATACAAATGAATAGACAATGTGAGTAAGTCACTATGTTGCATTTGGGAACCATGTGGATTGCTTTCATTACTTGCATTGCTTTCTTTACATTCAATACTCATTTGTCATTACATATATCACAATGTACCCGGGCCCCGACTGATCAGTGGGTCTTTCATATCATCATATAGGGATCGAGTCGAGCTAGGCTTATGCCCCTAGACTTGCCACCCTCGGGATCGAGTCGAGCTAGGCTTATGCCCCTAGACTTGCCACCCTCGGGATCGAGTCGAGCTAGGCTTACGCCCCTAGACTTGCCACCCATAAATCCATATCTCGGGATCGAGTCGAGCTAGGCTTACGCCCCTAGACTTGCCACCCGTACTTGATCATTGACCACATTTGCATTACTTTGATCATTACTTTGAGATTGATACTTTGACAGTCATAACATCACTTTGGAACTTTGGAACATAACATTGTTGGAAGCTTTGAATCATTGACCAATGAGTGAAGGACATGTGAATAAATATCAATGAGAAATATCATATTACTAGCACCATGATACCATTGACACCATTGGACAATAATCCATGAACAAGAGATACAAATATAGTCACTATTGAAACATTGGAACATGGGAACATAACTTTATTTGAACTTTTGGAACATTAACCATAGATATAAGAAATGGGAGTCACAATTGATCAATGAGTAGGAAATATATGACAATGACCATGGATAAGTGCATATGGGATACCTTAGTACATTTCGGAATAGAACTAGTGAAATGTCAATGTGAGCACTATTGGCCGTAGAAAGATACGGACAAAGTAACCTTACATACCTTGGATTCGCAATACGACTATTCAACCTTAGATGCGTAGACAATAATCCCTCTCCTTCTTTATGTGTCACTCTACAAATACATAACGAAATTCACATTAACCACCAATTACTTTACAAATGCATACTATGTCAATGAATTACATGTTTGGCTTTAAACATGTCATTTCCCCTTGACAAAACCATTGATCATACTATTATTCCAAAAATTCCATAATATTCCCAACATTGACCAATACATGAAAATCAATACATTCCACCACAATACTTCTCCTTTACACTTTCTTATCCATAACACATCACAAATAATCCATCAAAGTACCTTAATACAACTCATAACACATATCGGCCAAAATTCCATAATTTCCACTTTTAGACAAGAACAAGTTTAATGCCAAAAATAACACCATACATGTTCATATTTTGTCCATACCATGCTTTTTCATCAAAGGCACAAGGCCTAATTCAAGTTCAAATTACCAAGATGACACATCTTTCACCAAAGGCAAAATACACTATTCATCACCTTGCCAACACAACTAGCATAATATACATAATCTCCCATGCATATAATATGTTAATCCATGAAAATAAACACTTACCAAAGCTTGGAATAGGATGATCTTGTCCAAAAATGCCTTAGGGTTTTTGGGAGTCCAAGAGGTGTTCTTGAGATTTTTCTAGAAAAAGAATGAAAAAGCATGTGTGTTTTGCCTCAATAAATCTGATTTTTGGGTCCCTTATATAGTTCTCAAGTCATCCTTAGCCATTTGGGAGCAATAATGGAGTGGTCATGGCAAGAATGGGTCAAATGACCCATTTGGGCCAAGTCTTTTATTTCATTTTGGGCCTAATTTTGGGCCCAATTATACATATCCATGTGACCCATCAAATGTTCATGTATTAATCACCATATATCTCATGTTTACGTAATTCCATAATGTCACGACAATATTCTTTTAAACATTTCTCATTCGTCCTTTCGATCGCAAAAATTGGAATTCTAGTCGCCCTTGGCTTCATTGAACATTTTGGATCACTATTCACATTTCATGATTTGATCATGTAGGAGTATGTAGGAGTATATTGAAGTGTTTGTAGCTTTAACAATGCTCAACTAACTCCAAATATCCAAAAGAAACCATCAAGAAATCGTCGTAGAATTGCGTTACGAAACGACGCCGGAAAGGGCATAAGTGTTGTGCCTTGCGCCACACCCCCTGAAACAGGGTAGTGGCGCAAGAATATGGCCTCCTCTGAAGTTTTTGCAGGCTGGTGGCTTGCGCCACACCCCTGAAACAGGGTAGTGGCGCAAGTTTCAGCAAAGTGCTGAAATGTTCGGCCACTTATCCAATGTTTACGTATCGTCCAATCCTTTATCCAAACACTACAAAATACTTACTTAGTGATCTTAACCATCAAGTAAACATGACTTAAAGTCACCAAATGAGGTTATAATATGTACGAGTTCTTACCCAAATGCTCCACGAAATCACAACACACCTCCTACGAAGATCTAATCGCACATGTTAAGTCCGATATCAAATGTTTCACCAATGACACTATCAAACACATACGCATGGCATCTCAACACCTATGTAGGTATGATCCCAAGGTATTAAGTGAGGTTAGAAAAGTACGGGGTGTTACATTCTTCCCCCCTTAGGAACATTGTCTTATATACAACAAATGCATCTTTACTTTAACATACCTATACACATTCACATAATGCTTTTAAATACTTACTTGTTATTGTTCCACCTCCGTACTGTGAACTTCTTGGTCAATTTGAAATATATGGGGATACTTGGATTTCATCTTTTCTTCCGCTTCCCATGTGATCTCCTCTACAAGTTGGTTTCTTCGAAGGACTTTTACGGATGCTATGTCTTTATTTCTCAATCTCTTTACTTGTCGATCTAGGATAGCAATGGGCACCTCTTCATAAGTGAGAACCTCTGTAACTTGAACATCCTCTACGGGAACAATACGAGACGGATCTCCTATGCATTTCCGAAGCATCGACACATGAAATACCGGATGGACTGAGGAAAGTTCTTGAGGTAAGGCTAATTCATATGCGACTTGTCCAAATCTTCTAATAACTTCATAGGGGCCTATGTAACGTGGACTCAATTTCCCTTTCTTTCCGAACCGCATTACCCCTTTCATCGGTGACACCTTTAAAAATACCCAATCACCTATGGCGAATTCAAGCCCTCTTCTTCTAACATCGGCATATGACTTGTGACGACTTTGAGCCTTTTGTAACCGTTGTTGGATAACTTTAACTTTCTCCATGGCTTGGTGAACAATATCTGGCCCAAGTAAAGCAGTTTCACCTGCTTCAAACCATCCAATTGGTGATCTACATTTCCTTCCGTACAAAGCTTCATAAGGTGCCATTTTGATACTTGAATGATAGCTATTGTTATACGCAAATTCAATAAGGGGCAAATGGTCATCCCAACTGCCTTGAAAATCTAATGCGCAAGCTCGTAGCATATCTTTAAGTGTATGAATAGTACGTTCTGCTTGTCCATCAGTCTGAGGATGGAAAGCTGTACTCAAATTCACCTGAGTACCTAAACTCCGCTGAAAAGATTTCCAAAAGTGCGTTGTGAACTGTGCTCCTCTGTCTGATATAATAGAAAGTGGAATACCATGCAAACGTACTATCTCTTTCACATACAAATTCGCATAATCCTCAGCTGTATAGGTCGTCTTGACCGGTAGAAAATGCGCTGATTTAGTAAGTCGGTCCACTATGACCCATATGGAATCAAACTTCCGCAATGTACGAGGCAAGCCCGTAATGAAATCCATATTGATCATATCCCACTTCCAGACTGGAAGATTGATACATTGCATGTAGCCTCCCGGTTTCTGATGTTCAACTTTCACTTGTTGATAATTTGGGCACTGCGCGACAAATTCTGCAATGTTCTTTTTCATGTTGCCCCACCAATACATTTCTTTCAATTCATGGTACATTTTAGTAGCACCCGGGTGAATGGAATAGCGCGAATGATGCGCCTCTGTCATTATTCGTGTCCTCAGTTCATCTACGTCCGGTACACATAACCTCCCTTGACATTGAAGCACCCATTCCGGTGTAATATCAAATGCCTTGGTCAAATTCTGTTGCACATTTTCCTTTAGCTGTAATAAAATAGAATCCGCAAATTGCTTCTCTTTCACTTCAGCTAGCAAGGAGGATTCTGCTGCATTCTGCACCATAACTCTATCATCGGAGGTTTCAATAAGTCGAACTCCCAAGCTGGCTAATTGATTCAAATCTTTGATTATCTCACGCTTTTCATGCAACTGACCACTAGTGCTTTTGACTGCCTTACGGCTCAATGCATCAGCTACTACATTTGTTTTGCCTGGGTGATAAAGAATATCAATGTCATAATCTTTTAAAAGCTCTAGCCACCTCCGTTGCCTCAAATTGAGTTCTTTCTGCTTAAAAAGATATTGCAAGCTTTTGTGATCTGTATAGATGTCAACATGAATCCCATACAAATAATGACGCCATATCTTTAAAGCAAAAACTACTGCTGCCAATTCAAGATCATGTGTGGGATAGTTTTTCTCATGTGGCCACAACTATCGTGAGGCATATGCTATCACCCGGCCATGCTGCATCAACACACATCCAAGATCAATCCCGGAAGCATCACAATACACTGCATAACCTTCCGTGCCTTCGGGAAGTACTAACACTGGTGTGGACGTCAACTTATCTTTCAATTGTTGGAAACCTCTTTCACATGCATCATTCCATTGAAATTTAATTGCCTTGTGAGTTAACTTTGTCAATGGTGCCGCAATAGAAGCAAACCCTTCTACAAATCTCCGATAATAACCTGCCAAACCCAGAAAACTGCGAATCTCTGTGGGTGTCGTAGGTCTTGGCCAGTTTTTCACTGCCTCTATCTTCTGTGTGTCGACTTGGATCCCTTCATCTAACACAATGTGACCCAAGAATGCAACTGATTGTAACCAAAACTCACATTTGGAGAATTTTGCATACAACTTACGCTCACGGAGGATTTGCAACACTTGCCGTAAATGATTAGCATGGTCTTCTGGTGATCTTGAATAAACAAGGATGTCATCTATAAATACTGTCACGAACACGTCTAGGAATGGCTTAAACACCCTGTTCATCAAATCCATAAACACAGCCGGTGCATTTGTTAGTCCAAATGACATAACTAAAAATTCATAATGGCCATACCGTGTTCGAAAAGCTATCTTGGGTACATCCTCCTCTCTAACTCTGACTTGATGGTAACCCGACCTCAAGTCAATCTTTGAAAAACACCTGGCACCCTGTAACTGATCAAACAAATCATCAATTCGAGGGAGGGGATATTTGTTCTTGATCGTTACTTTATTCAACTGCCGGTAGTCGATGCACATTCTCAAGGTGCCATCTTTCTTCCGAACAAATAATACCGGTGCACCCCACGGGGACATACTAGGCCTAATGAAGCCTTTGTCCAACAAATCTTTCAACTGCTCTTTTAATTCACGCAGTTCCGCTGGAGCCATTCTATATGGAGGAATAGAAATAGGCTGAGTGCCTGGAATCACATCAATGCCGAATTTCACTTCTCGTTCTGGGGGTAAACCTGGAAGATCCTCTGGAAATACATCAAGAAATTCATTGACTACTGGTACTGACTGTGGAGTTAATGGTTCCATGTCGAGATCTTGCACTCTTACCAAATGGCATATATATCCCTTGGCAATCATTTTTCTTGCTTTCAAATAGGAAGTAAATCTTCCTCGTGGTGCCCCTACCTTACCCTGCCATTCTAGAACATTTTCCTGTGGAAAACAAAATTGTACCTTTTTGGCCCGGCAATCTACCGTAGCATAACACGAAGCCAACCAATCCATTCCCATAATTACATCAAAATCCACCATGTCCAATTCAATGAGATCGGCCAACGTATCATGATCACACACAGTTATGACACAGTTACGATACACTCTCTTTGCAACAATAAAGTCACCAACCGGTGTAGACACTTCAATGGATTTAATTAATAATTCCGGTGCCTTTGCAAATTTTGCCGCAACCAATGGAGTAACATAGGAAAATGTAGAACCTGGGTCAATTAGTGCATATACATTATGTGAGAATATGGATAATGTACCTGTGACAACATCAGGAGAAGCCTCTGAATTCTGGCGGTCCAGCAAAGCATAAGTACGATTCTGGACCCCGCTAGTACTGGCTCCTCCTCTGGCACCTCTACCTCGACCAATAGGCTGCACCCCTCGGTCCTGTGAAGGAACCGATGCTGAAGACGCAACAGACGACCCAGCTGGTCGTGCTATACCACCCATGCTCCGCTGTGGACATTCTCTCGCTATATGTCCCGGCATACCACACCAAAAGCAGACATTCGTCCCTGTCCGACATGTACCTGTGTGCATACGCCCGCAGTGCTGACACTGCTGACGAGGAAAACCTGCTGACTGTGATCCATGCCCCCTACTACTCTGCCCAGCTGAACCACCTCTAAACCCTCGAGACTGCGAATAAGCACCACCTGTGGAATAAGAGAATGACGGTCTAGGTGGTCTAGGAAACATGCGAGGCCTAGATCCTCCTTGGGACATCATAGGTGGTCCCATAGGTCTAGCCCTTTTGGACTGTCCCCTATCAAATTCATGCACCCTTCTTCTCTGTCGCTGGTCTTCCATTTTCTGAGCAAAGGCCTGGATTCGAGCAATGTCCATGTCCCTATTCAAGGCCGCAATAGTGTAATTTCTCACCAAGTATGGCTCTAGTCTGTCCACGTATCTATGGACCCTTTCTGTCATCGTAGCCACAACATTTGGCGCATATCGAGCCAAGGAATTAAATTGCAAGCTATATTCCCTGACGCTCAAATTTCCTTGACGGAGATTTAGGAACTGATCCGCACGTGCCTCACGGATCTCATAGGGCAAATAATGATCAAGAAAAGCCACTTTAAACTCTTCCCAAGTAGGTGGGGTTGCATCCATATCACGGGATTTCTTCCAATCCTCGTACCACAATATTGCTTCTCCTTTCAACCTGTATGCGGCAAGTTCCACTGTTTCTATCCCTGTCACATGCATGACTTCCAATGCCCTCTGAATTTGATCCACGAAGTCCTGTGGATCTGCCCCTGTAAAGATAGGAGGGTCCAATTTGAGGAAATCCTGTGTTCTGCGACTTGCTACTCTAGCCGCATCATCATCATGTGCCATTGCACCAGCTCTTCCCTGGATTTGTGCCGCCACTAACTGTGTCAACATCTGAACGACATTCCGAAGATCCTGGTCTGTGGCATTCGTCGGTGGTTCCACGGGCACTTCCCTTCTTCTCGGCTCTTCTGGAGCTGAAGAAGTAGAAGAAGCTCGCGTTGCAAACTCAGTTTCAGCCCCACCTTGATCAACTTGTTCAGGTGGTGGTCTACTTGCTCCTTCACCAACAATTCTATCTATCACCTTACTTTTACCTTTTCCTCTTCCTCTTCTAGTGTTCGGCATTTTGACTATACCAAAGAAAAACAATTACCAAGATCAGATACAATGCAACTGACACCATTGGCTCTATTGCACGATCTAGAATGAAGGAAAGAAACAACATCCTAAATGTCCCGTAGCCTCCTACTTATAAATGTGGTGCACAACACATCGATAAGTAAGACTCTACTCAGACACGGCTTTGTAGACACCCTTAGAACGACTGCTCTGATACCACTTTTGTCACGCCCCGAATCCTATCGAGACATGATTGGCACCCGTAGCCGTTAAGGCCCGAGAGAACCAAACTTTGCCTATGTTCAATCATATGCCTATCATAATCATAACCACCATTTCATAATAATATGAAAGACGAATAAAGGAGAACATGGAACATCTTTATACATACATATGAAACTTGGCCGTTGAGGCCATCCAGTCAAACCAACATATGTCCTCGACACTGATACACCCACATCTGTCTACAAAAGCCTCTAACAAGAGCATTGACCAAAATGAAACATAAGTCGGGACAAGTCCCCGCTTTACACAATATGTAAAATACCAAAACATATATACAACTGTGACTCGGAGATGAACTGGAGCTCACCAAAGATCTGCAACACTGGCACCCTACTGGGGAGGCCTACTGGGACCTGCGCCTGCAGCAAGTAAGGTAAATTCCCCGAGAGGGGTCAGTACGAAATAAGTACTGAGTATGTAAGGCTCAAATGAAACTTTGTAACACATGAACATACTAATGAACTCAATACAAATGAATAGACAATGTGAGTAAGTCACTATGTTGCATTTGGGAACCATGTGGATTGCTTTCATTACTTGCATTGCTTTCTTTACATTCAATACTCATTTGTCATTACATATATCACAATGTACCCGGGCCCCGACTGATCAGTGGGTCTTTCATATCATCATATAGGGATCGAGTCGAGCTAGGCTTATGCCCCTAGACTTGCCACCCTCGGGATCGAGTCGAGCTAGGCTTATGCCCCTAGACTTGCCACCCTCGGGATCGAGTCGAGCTAGGCTTACGCCCCTAGACTTGCCACCCATAAATCCATATCTCGGGATCGAGTCGAGCTAGGCTTACGCCCCTAGACTTGCCACCCGTACTTGATCATTGACCACATTTGCATTACTTTGATCATTACTTTGAGATTGATACTTTGACAGTCATAACATCACTTTGGAACTTTGGAACATAACATTGTTGGAAGCTTTGAATCATTGACCAATGAGTGAAGGACATGTGAATAAATATCAATGAGAAATATCATATTACTAGCACCATGATACCATTGACACCATTGGACAATAATCCATGAACAAGAGATACAAGTATAGTCACTATTGAAACATTGGAACATGGGAACATAACTTTATTTGAACTTTTGGAACATTAACCATAGATATAAGAAATGGGAGTCACAATTGATCAATGAGTAGGAAATATATGACAATGACCATGGATAAGTGCATATGGGATACCTTAGTACATTTCGGAATAGAACTAGTGAAATGTCAATGTGAGCACTATTGGCCGTAGAAAGATACGGACAAAGTAACCTTACATACCTTGGATTCGCAATACGACTATTCAACCTTAGATGCGTAGACAATAATCCCTCTCCTTCTTTATGTGTCACTCTACAAATACATAACGAAATTCACATTAACCACCAATTACTTTACAAATGCATACCATGTCAATGAATTACATGTTTGGCTTTAAACATGTCATTTCCCCTTGACAAAACCATTGATCATACTATTATTCCAAAAACTCCATAATATTCCCAACATTGACCAATACATGAAAATCAATACATTCCACCACAATACTTCTCCTTTACACTTTCTTATCCATAACACATCACAAATAATCCATCGAAGTACCTTAATACAACTCATAACACATATCGGCCAAAATTCCATAATTTCCACTTTTAGACAAGAACAAGTTTAATGCCAAAAATAACACCATACATGTTCATATTTTGTCCATACCATGCTTTTTCATCAAAGGCACAAGGCCTAATTCAAGTTCAAATTACCAAGATGACACATCTTTCACCAAAGGCAAAATACACTATTCATCACCTTGCCAACACAACTAGCATAATATACATAATCTCCCATGCATATAATATGTTAATCCATGAAAATAAACACTTACCAAAGCTTGGAATAGGATGATCTTGTCCAAAAATGCCTTAGGGTTTTTGGGAGTCCAAGAGGTGTTCTTGAGATTTTTCTAGAAAAAGAATGAAAAAGCATGTGTGTTTTGCCTCAATAAATCTGATTTTTGGGTCCCTTATATAGTGCTCAAGTCATCCTTAGCCATTTGGGAGCAATAATGGAGTGGTCATGGCAAGAATGGGTCAAATGACCCATTTGGGCCAAGTCTTTTATTTCATTTTGGGCCTAATTTTGGGCCCAATTATACATATCCATGTGACCCATCAAATGTTCATGTATTAATCACCATATATCTCATGTTTACGTAATTCCATAATGTCACGACAATATTCTTTTAAACATTTCTCATTCGTCCTTTCGATCGCAAAAATTGGAATTCTAGTCGCCCTTGGCTTCATTGAACATTTTGGATCACTATTTATATTTCATGATTTGATCATGTAGGAGTATGTAGGAGTATATTGAAGTGTTTGTAGCTTTAACAATGCTCAACTAACTCCAAATATCCAAAAGAAACCATCAAGAAATCGTCGTAGAATTGCGTTACGAAACGACGCCGGAAAGGGCATAAGTGTTGTGCCTTGCGCCACACCCCCTGAAACAGGGTAGTGGCGCAAGAATATGGCCTCCTCTGAAGTTTTTGCAGGCTGGTGGCTTGCGCCACACCCCTGAAACAGGGTAGTGGCGCAAGTTTCAGCAAAGTGCTGAAATGTTCGGCCACTTATCCAATGTTTACGTATCGTCCAATCCTTTATCCAAACACTACAAAATACTTACTTAGTGATCTTAACCATCAAGTAAACATGACTTAAAGTCACCAAATGAGGTTATAATATGTACGAGTTCTTACCCAAATGCTCCACGAAATCACAACACACCTCCTACGAAGATCTAATCGCACATGTTAAGTCCGATATCAAATGTTTCACCAATGACACTATCAAACACATACGCATGGCATCTCAACACCTATGTAGGTATGATCCCAAGGTATCAAGTGAGGTTAGAAAAGTACGGGGTGTTACAATGCATTTCATTTATTTTTATCAATCTTGACCACAATCTGGAAATACTAAATAGGATGTTTATAAAGGGCATTATCATACTCAGCCTTAATGTAACAATTAGGGGTGTTCATGGTGCGGTTTGACTCTGTTTTGACTTTAAAAAAAACAACCTACAAAATCGGTTTTTATAATATTAAAACCAAACCAAACCAATATATATAAATTTTGTCGGTTTCGGTTTTATCGATTTGGTTCCGTTTTTATGATTATTTTTTCGGGCTATGCACAATAGTAAAAAGATACATCATGTGAAGAAAAAACAAACAAGAAGAAGAGAAAATTCAATACAACTTACGTGTTAAAAAGTAATAGACAATATTTGGAGTCACTAGAACTTGGAAGCCTCACAATTTGCTTCCTTCCAAGAGTTTTACAACAAAAACAATTATCAGCTGACTCAATATGCTTTTTTGTGTTTATCCTCTGCCAATTTCTACATTACAAAAAATGATTCATCTTTTGAAAATTGCATGATTCCATGTCTTTTATACCATCTATCACTTCAATGCTAGTTTAAAATTCTCAAGAATGTTTCGATTGTATAAGAAAAAAAGGAACACTTTACCCCCTTTACAAGTTATCAGCTAGCCACCTTATGCTAATTCCAAAGCATACGAACATTTAGCTTGGTTATGATGTTGGTTGCAACCATAACAGTTATATATATAAAATTATAAATATGTGTATATTTGTTGGTCCGGTTCGATTATTTTTTATTCGATACCAAACCAAATTAAATATTGTCGGTTTTTAAAAGTTTATCACCAAACCAAACCTAAGTAGGGTTTTTTTCCGGTTTGATCCGGTTTCACGATTTCATCTGAACACCCCTAGTAACAATCAAATTCAGAAAGTGATCCCTCTCTACATACTTTTTCTACCCATGGTGTAGGAATATCTTGTCTTGTATGGATCCGATAATTAATGCAAAGGCGGTAACACCTTTGTTCTTCTGATGGAAATTGGAAGGTATGTTTAACAATTTGTTAATGCCATAGAAAATATAAAGAAAAGCACGCAAATCCGCTCATCTGGTTACAAGCCATCATTTTATTCATAGTTAAATTAATGAGCCCTTTAATATGAGAAAAACGTGCTAATAATTATTCCTTTCGTTTCATCTTACTTGGACCTTATATCAAATATAGATGTTTAATTAAGACAACGGAAGAAGAGTTCACGTGATGATGAAGAAGCCTACATTTGCTGTTATGAACCAGCCTCGGCCCTTGTCGATACCTAGATGTCCCACAACTAGATATTGGCCAAGAAGAAACAACAAAACTGAAAGGCCTTCACAAATGTTGATGTGCGACCCAGGCCTACTTAACAATTAGTTAAAAGCATGGTGGATGAGAAAGAATGGTTTATCCGAATTATTATGAAGAGTCTATATTCCCTAGTCCTTTTCTGAGTCTCTGGCTTCTCATCTCTTTTTAGATCTTACTTGAAGGAAGATAATATGCAGGTGGACTCCCATCCAAGCATGCTGTTAACTCAAAAATAGAAAAATTAATGAAACAAACAAATAGTACTCCTTGTACTTCATAAAGGAGTATAATGTGATATATTGTAAGAGTCAAGTAATTACCTGCCCCTTTTGCAGTTGCGCTTTGTAGTATTGTGATATTGACGTATAGTTCATCTCCGGCGCCAACAACATGAGTTGTGCAAAATGCTGCTAGACGTGTTAGCAAAACCAACACAAATGTTGTCATCCTACAACATATAAAAAAGCAGAGTAAATTTAAAACAAGAAGAAGAGAAACAATTAGTAGTAATAATTAATATTATAGGAGTAAATGAAAACAAAAAGAAACAGAGGAACAAAGACATGCGGAATGTAAAAGCAAACACTGGAGCAGATTTAGGAAAGAGGTGATGGTTGCTGTCTGTGGAGCTGTGGTCCATCACATTTGGCAGGCCAGGAATTATCTGATCTTTAGGAAGGTTAGAATACATAATAGTTTTGTTATACAGCAGATTCAGGGTATAATTAAGGAGAGTGTAGACTTGTATAGACGATCAACGAGAGCTAGAATTATACATTTCTATAATAGTAACAATAACTTTAAAATGTCAATTTCACCTTTACTAAGATTCTTTATAGCTACACAAACATATATGACTTATTTTAGACTATAAATTTAAAAAAACTTCTCATACTTCTTAAACTTCGTGTCCAGTCAAACTATAGCATATAAATAGGGATAGAGGGAGTACTATATTTTACCAGCAAAAAAAATTCTTCCTCCTAAAGGCTGAGATAAAGAGAGAATGAAAGGAGGTTTTAGCCAGAGAGTGAGAAAGCAGAGAAATATTTACGAGCATACTGTAGAAGTAGATGTGAATGAGAAGGTATGACCACCTCTATTTATAAGCAAAATATCCTTCACTAACCGACTTGTTTTTTTCTTTTTTCTTTTTTTAAAATCAGAAATTCTTTTATTCTATGCTCAAAGGTGTGATAAAAAATAATACTAGAGAAAGAATTTATGTACATGTCGCATGTCCCATAAAAATGATATAAAAGGCTCAACCGATGTAATGCTACTGTATTAAGTTTTGATATTTATGGAAACTATTTTTCTTGGAAGGACCACCCTACCTAAATTATTTTGGTTCGTATCAAAAAATAATTCTTTAAAAGAAACTTGTAGAGTGTTACATTGATCAACCTCTTCATACAGTCATTCAAAAATCCAGTTCCAGAGTATTCCCTCCGTGTCAAATTATATGTTCTGTTTCTTTTTTACACATCCCTTAAAAAAACGTTAATTAGGAATGATTAGTAATACTGAAGTACAACATTACATGAGGATCAACTGTGATGGATTAAAACAGCAGTGCAACACAATTAGCTTAGTAAACATGGAAAATGTTATACTGACCTTCACAATACTCATTTTGTATCCACAAGCACCAAAGTTACAATATCCAAAAGACTTGGCACATACACAAACAACATACACAATGAAATCCCACAAGTGGGGTCTGATGAGAGTGGTGTGTAAGCAAACTTTACGCCTATCTTCTAAAGGCAGAGAGGCTGTTTTCAAAAGACCCTCAATTATTTACAGTATGTAAACAAGTTAAATCTTTCCCAAATTAGAAGCTACATACATAATTGAAGCAGTAATGAAGACATATATACCCAAGACTAAACTATGTCTTGGTATATATGTCTTCATTGTTGCTTCAATTATGTATAAGCCTCTAATTTGGGAAGGACTTTACTTGTATACATTGGTAATGTAAACAACCGAGGGTCTATTATAAACAACTTCTCTACCTGCCAAGGTAGGGTAAAGTTTGCATACATTTATCCTCCTTAGACTCTATTTGTGGGATAACACAGGGTACGTTGTTATTGTAAACTTCGCAAACCCTTTGAAATCGGGGGAGGGTGGATGAAGCACATATCAAGTTCCAGATGTCTTAGTTGCTGGAAGGTAAAGAGCACGACAAGTTAGTTTTTGATCTTCCGAGACACATGTGAATTTTCAAGTGTAATGAACCGTCCGGTAAAAGATCTTTGGGTTTTGAATTCTTGCGCTTGGTATTAAAGGGAAAATAATGAGTGTAACTGACATTGAGATAATGATAAGAAATCCTGTTCTATAAAATTAAACATATGTACCATTTTAAATTTCATATCAAGTGTATGATCTAACGTCCAAGTACCAATTATACAACATCATAATAAATTATTTTATTTTATAGCTCTTAATATACATGGTCCAATATATAGGTTTTAAAAACTTGATGTTGGAACAACTCTTCCAGTAATTTAGAAATGAGACACATCTCCTTTAAACATCTTATGATTAAATTGGTTAGTCTTCTATCAATCGTTTAGGTAAATGGCTCATCGAACTTCTTCTAAAAAGGACATCCTATGTACTGATACTATATATTACATATATTGATGTCTTTGGCAATGACATTATGAACTGTATATCCCGTAAGTACCACTCTATGTAATACTGCTAGTAGTAATTAAGAAGGAAAGATAATCCTGGGGATCCCTTCCCTTTATTCTTTCTGATTTTGCAATCTTTCAGATCTTCTATATTATGTTACTATCCCTTAATTTGTGTAATCTTCTGATTCTTTTTATTTAGTTTCCTTTGTATTAGTGTAACACCCCGTACTTTTCTAACCTTACTTGATACCTTAGGATCATATCTACATAGGGGGTGAGATGCCACGAGTATGTGTGTTATAGTGTCATTGGTGAAACATTTGATATCGGACCTCATATGTGCAATTAGACCTTCGTAGGAGGTGTTTTGTGATTTCGTGGAGCATTTGGGTGATACCCCGTATACATTCTAACCTCGTTTGGTGACTTTAAGACATGTTTACTTGATGGTTAAGATCACTAAGTGAGTATTTGTAGTGTTTTGATAAGGGATTGGACGATACGTAAACATTGAAAAAGTGGTCGAAAATTTCAGCAAAGTGCTGAAACTTGCACCACTACCCTGTTTCAGGGGTGTGGCGCAAGCCACCAGCCTGCAGAAACTTCAGAGAAGGCCAGATTCTTGCGCCACTACCCTGTCTCAGGGGGGTGTGGCGCAAGGCACAAATATGGTGCCTTTCCGGACCCGTTTTGTAACGCAATTTTTCGACGACTCTTGGATGGTTTCTTTTGGTTCTTTGGGGTTCTTTGAGCATTGTTAAAGCTTCAAACACTTCAATATACTCCTACATACTCCTACATGATCAAATCATGAAATGTGAATAGTGATCCAAAATGTCCAATGAAGCCAAGGGCGACTAGAATTCCCATTTTTGCGATCGAAAGGACGAATGAGAATCTTTTAAGAGAATATTGTCGTGACATTATGGAATTATGTAAACATGAGATATATGGTGAATAATACATGGAAATTAATGGGTTAAAGGGATATGTCTTATTGGGCCCAAATTAAAGCCCAAAAGTGGAAGAAAGACATGGCCCAAAGGGGTCAAATGACCCATTCCTCCATTTGACCTTCTAGAACACTATATTAAGTGGCTAAGGATGGACTCAAAAGCTTATAAAAGGGACAAAAAAAATCTGATTTTATCCATTATACACACACATGTATTTCTATGTTTTTCCAAAACATTTCAAGAAACCCCTTTTGGCTCTCAAAACCCTAAGTCCACTTTTGGAGAAGATCATCACTATTCAAGCTTGGGTAAGTGTTTATTATTATGGTTTAACATATTATATGCATGGGAGATTATGTATATTATGCTAGTTGTGTTGGCAAGGTGATGAATAGTGTATTTTTGCCTTTGGTGAAAGATGTGTCATCTTGGTAATTTGAACTTGAATTAGGCCTTGTGCCTTTGATGAAAAAGCATGGTATGGACGAAATATGAACATGTATGGTGCTATTTTTGGTATTAAACTTGTTCTTGTCTATAAGTGGAAATTGTGGGATTTTGGCCGATATGTGTTATGAGTTGTATTAAGGTCATTTGATGGGTTATTTGTGATGTGTGATGGATAAGAAAGTGTAAAGGAGAAGTATTGTGGTAAAATGTATCAATTATCATGTATTGGTCAATGTTGGGAATATTATGGAATTTTTGGAATAATAGTATAATCAATGGTTTTGTCGAGGGGAAATGACATGTTTACAGGTAAACATGTAACTCATTGACATGGTATGCATTTGTAAAGTAATTGGTGGTTAATGTGAATTTCGCTATGTATTTATGTTGTAGAGTGACACATAAAGAAGGAGAGGGATTATTGTATACGCATCGAAGGTTGTATATTCGTATTGCGAATCCAAGGTATGTAAGGTTACTTTGTCCGTATCTTTCTGCGGCAAATAGTGTCCATATTGACATGTCACTAGTTCTATCCCGAAATGTGCTAAGGTATCCGATATCCGTTTATCACTAGTCATTGTCATATATTTTCTACTCATGGATCATTTGTGAATCTCATGTCTCATATTCATGGTTAATGTTCCGAAAGCTCGAATGAAGTTACGTTCCAATATTCCAATAGTAGCTATACTTGTGTCTCTTGTTCATGGATTAATGTCCAATGGTTCCAATGGTATCTTGGTGCTAGTAATGTTATATTTTTCATTGATATTTATTCACATGTCCTTCACTTATTGGTCAATGATTCAAAGCTTCCAACAATGTTGTGTTCCAAAGTTCCAAAGTGATGTTATGACTATCAAAGTATCAATCTCAAAGTAATGAACAAAGTAATGCAAATGTGGTCAATGATCAAGCACGGGTGGCAAGTCTAGGGGCGTAAGCCTAGCTCGACTCGATCCCGAGATATGGATTTATGGGTGGCAAGTCTAGGGGCGTAAGCCTAGCTCGACTCGATCCCAACACAATGATATGATATGAAAGACCCACTGATCAGTCAGGGCCCGGGTACATTGTGACATATGTGATATCAAGTGAGTATTGATTGTAAAGAAAGTGACAAAAGTAATGAAAGCAATCCACATGGTTCCCAAAATGCAACATGGTGACTTACTCACATTGTCTAGTCATTTGTATTGAGTTCATTAGTATGTTCATGTGTTACAAAGTTTCATTTGAGCCTTACATACTCAGTACTTATTTCGTACTGACCCCTTTCGGGGAATTTACCTTACTTGATGCAGGCGCAGGTACCAGTAGGCCTCCTCAGTAGATTGCCAGTGTTAGCCGTTCTTTGGTGAGCTCCAGCTAATTTGGGGCTTCTCCGAGTCAGAGTGTATATATGTTTTGGTATTGTACATGTTGTATAAAGCGGGGACTTGTCCCGACTTATGGTTCATTTTGGTCAATGCTCTTGTTAGAGGCTTTTGTAGACAGATGTGGGTGTATCAGTGTAAAGGACATATGTTGTTTTGACTGGATGGCCTCAACGACCAAGTTTCATATGTATGTATAAAGATGTCCCATGTTCTCCTTTATTCGTCTTTCATATTATTATGCAATGGTGGTTATGATTATGATATGCATATGATTGAACATAGGCAAAGGTTGGTTCTCTCGAGCCTTATCGGCTACGGGTGCCAATCATGTCTCGATGGGATTCGGAGCGTGACAAAAGTGGTATCAGAGCAGTCGTTCTAAGGGTGTCTACAAAGTCGTGTCTGAGTAGAGTCTTACTTATCGATGTGTTGTGCACCACATTTATAAGTAGGAGGCTACGGGACATTTAGGATGTTGTTTCTTTCCTTCATTCTAGATCGTGCAATAGAGCCGATGTTGTCAGTTGCATTGTATCTGATCTTGGTAATCGTTTTTCTTAGGTATAGTCAAAATGCCAAACACTAGAAGAGGAAGAGGAAAAGGTAAAAGTAAGTTGATAGATAAAATTGCTGGAGAGGGAACAAGTAGACCACCACCTGAACAAGTTGATCAAGGTGGGGCTGAAACTGCATTTGCAACGCGAGCTTCTTCTACTTCTTCAGCTCCAGAAGAGCCGAGAAGAAGGGAAGTACCTGTGGAACCACCGACGAATGCCACAGACCAGGATCTTAGAAATGCGGTTCATATGTTAACACAGTTAGTAGCAGCCCAGAGTCAAGGACGAGCTGGTCCAATGACACCTGATGATGATGCGGCTAGAGTAGCAAGTCGCAGAACACAGGATTTCCTCAAATTGGACCCTCCTATTTTCACAGGGGCAGATCCAAAAGCAGATCCACAGGACTTCGTGGATCAAATTCAGAGGGCATTGGAAGTTATGCATATGACAGGGGTAGAGACAGTGGAACTTGCTGCGTACAGGTTGAAAGGAGAGGCAATACTGTGGTATGAGGATTGGAAGAAATCCCGTGATATTGATGCAACCCCACCTACTTGGGAAGAGTTTAAATTGGCTTTTCTTGATCATTACTTGCCCTACGAGATCCGTGAGGCACGTGCGGATCAATTCCTAAATCTCCATCAAGGAAATTTGAGTGTCAGAGAATATAGCTTGCAATTTAATTCCTTGGCTCGATATGCACCAAATGTTGTGGCTACGATGACAGACAGGGTCCATAGGTACGTGGACAGACTAGAGCCATACTTGGTGAGAGATTGTACTATTGCGGCCTTGAATAGGGACATGGACATTGCTCGAATACAAGCCGTCGCCCAGAAAATAGAAGATCAAAGACAGAGACGAAGGGTACATGAATTTGATAGGGGACAGTCCAAAAGGGATAGACCTATGGGACCACCTATGATGTCCCAAGGAGGATCTAGGCCCCGCATGTTTCCTAGACCACCTAGACCGTCGTTCTCTTATTCCACAGGTGGTGCTTATTCGCAGTCTCGAGGGTTTAGAGGTGGTTTAGCTGGGCAAAGTAGTGGGGTTCATGGATCACAGGCAGCAAGTTTCCCTCGTCAGCAGTGTCAGCACTGCGGGCGTATGCACACAGGTACATGTCGGACAGGGATAAATGTCTGCTTTTGGTGTAGTATGCCGGGGCATATAGCGAGAGAGTGTCCACAGCGGAGCATGGGTGGTAAGCACGACCAGCTGGGTCGGCTGTTGCGTCTTCAGCATCGGTTCCTTCACAGGGCCGAGGGGTGCAGCCTATTGGTCGAGGTAGAGGTGCCAGAGGAGGAGCCAGTACTAGCGGGGTCCAGAATCATACTTATGCTTTGGTGGACCGCCAGAATTCAGAGGCTTCCCCCGATGTTGTCACAGGTACATTATCCATATTCTCACATAATGTATATGCATTGATTGACCCAGGTTCTACATTTTCCTATGTTACTCCATTGGTTGCTGCAAAATTTGCAAAGACACCGGAATTATTAATTAAATCAATTAAAGTGTCTACACCGGTTGGCGAATACATTATTGCAAAGAGAGTATATCGTAACTGTGTGATAACGGTGTATGGTCATGATACGTTGGCCGATCTCATTGAATTGGACATGGTAGATTTTGATGTCATTATGGGAATGGATTGGTTGGCCTCTTGTTATGCTACGGTAGACTGCCGAGCCAAGAAGGTGCAATTTTGTTTTCCGCAGGAAAATGTTCTAGAATGGCAGGGTAAGGTAGGGGCACCACGAGGAAGATTTATTTCCTATTTAAAAGCAAGGAAAATGATTGCCAAAGGATACATATGTCATTTGGTACGAGTGAAAGATAATGATGTGGAACCCTTAACTCCACAGTCAGTATCGGTAGTCAATGAATTTCTTGATGTATTTCCAGAGGATCTTTCAGGTTTACCCCCAGAACGGGAAGTGGAATTCGGCATTGACGTGATTCCAGGCACTCAGCCTATTTCTATCCCTCCATATAGAATGGCTCCAGCGGAACTGCGTGAGTTGAAGGAACAGTTGAAAGATTTGCTGGAAAAGGGCTTCATTCGGCCTAGTATGTCCCCATGGGGTGCACCGGTATTATTCGTACGCAAGAAAGATGGCATATTGAGGATGTGCATTGACTACCGACAGTTGAATAAGGTAACGATCAAGAACAAATATCCCCTTCCTCGCATTGATGATTTGTTTGATCAGTTACAGGGTGCCAAATGTTTTTCGAAAATTGACTTAAGGTCGGGTTATCATCAAGTCAGAGTTAGAGAGGAGGATGTACCCAAGACAGCGTTTCAAACACGGTATGGCCACTATGAATTTTTAGTTATGTCATTTGGACTAACAAATGCACCGGCTGTGTTTATGGATTTAATGAATAGGGTGTTTAAGCCATTCCTAGACGTGTTCATGACAGTATTTATAGATGACATCCTTGTTTATTCAAGATCACCAGAAGACCATGCTAATCATTTACGGCAAGTGTTGTAAATTCTCCGTGAGCGTAAGTTGTATGCAAAATTCTCCAAATGTGAGTTTTGGTTAAAATCAGTTGCATTCTTGGGTCACATTGTGTCGGATGAAGGGATCCAAGTCAACACACAGAAGATAGAGGCAGTGAAAAACTGGCCAAGACCTACGACACCCACAGAGATTCGCAGTTTTCTGGGTTTGGCAGATTATTACCGAAGATTTGTAGAAGGGTTTGCTTCTATTGCGGCACCATTGACAAAGTTAACTCACAAGGCAATTAAGTTCCAATGGAATGATGCATGTGAAAGAGGGTTTCAAAAATTGAAAGATAAGTTGACTTCCACACCAGTGTTAGTACTTCCTAAAGGCACAGAGGGCTATGCAGTGTATTGTGATGCTTCCGGGATTGGTCTCGGATGTGTATTGATGCAGCATGGTAGGGTGATAGCATATGCCTCACGACAGTTGCGGCCACATGAGAAGAATTATCCCACTCATGACCTTGAATTGGCAGCGGTAGTGTTTGCTTTAAAGATATGGCGTCATTATCTGTATGGAGTTCATGTTGATATTTATACGGATCACAAAAGTTTACAATATATCTTTAAGCAAAAGGAACTCAACCTAAGGCAACGAAGATGGTTAGAGCTCTTGAAAGACTATGATGTTGATATTCTATACCATCCAGGGAAGGCAAATGTAGTAGCAGATGCATTGAGCCGCAAGGCAACGGGAATCACTAGTGATCAATTGACGAAAAAGAAGGAGATAATCAAAGACTTAAATCAGTTAGCGAGCTTAGGAGTTCGCCTTATTGAATCCTCAGATGATAGAGTTATTGTGCAGAATGCAGCAGAATCCTCCTTGATAGCTGAAGTGAAAGAAAAGCAATTTACGGATTCTATTTTATTGCAACTAAAGGAAAATGTGCAGCAGAATTTGACCAAGGCATTTGATATTACACCGGAAGGGGTGCTTCAATGTCAAGGAAGAATATGTGTACCAAACGTAGATGAGCTGAGGACACGAATAATGACAGAGGCGCACCATTCGCGCTATTCCATTCATCCGGGTGCTACTAAAATGTACCATGAATTGAAAGAAGTGTATTGGTGGGGAAACATGAAAAAGAACATTGCAGAATTTGTCGCGCAATGCCCAAATTGTCAACAAGTGAAAGTGGAACATCAGAAATCGGGAGGTTACATGCAATGTATCAATCTTCCAGTCAGGAAGTGGGATGTAACACCCCGTACTTTTCTAGCCTCACTTGATACCTTGGGATCATATCTACATAGGTTTTTAGATGCCATGCATATGTGTTTTATAGTGTCATTGGTGAAACATTTGATATCGGACTTAACATGTGCGATTAGACCTTCGTAGGAGGTGTTTTGTGATTTCGTGGAGCATTTGGGTAAGAACTCGTACATATTCTAACCTCATTTGGTGACTTTAAGTCATGTTTACTTGATGGTTAAGATCACTAAGTAAGTATCTTGTAATGTTTTGATAAAGGATTGGACGATACGTAAACATTGGATAAGTGGCCAGAAATTTCAGCAAAGTGCTGAAACTTGCGCCACTACCCTGTTTCAGGGGTGTGGTGCAAGCCACCAGCCTGCAGAAAATTCAGAGAGGCTGCATTTCCTGCGCCACTACCCTGTTTCAGGGGGTGTGGCGCAAGGCACAAATATTAGGCCTTTCCGGAGTCGTTTCGTAACGCAATTCTACGACGATTTCTAGATGGTTTCTTTTGGTTCTTTGGAGTTAGTTGAGCATTGTTAAAGATTCAAACACTTCAATACACTCCTACATACTCCTACATGATCAAATCATGAAATGTGAATAGTGATCCAAAAATGTCCAATGAAACCAAGGGCGACTAGAATGCCTATTTTTGCGATCGAAAGGACGAATGAGAATCTTTTAAAAGAAAATTATCGTGACATTATGGAATTATGTAAACATGAGATATATGGTGAATAATACATGAAATTGGATGGGTTACATGGATATGAGTTATTGGGCCCAATTTGAGGCCCAAAATGGAATAAAATGCATAGGCCCAAAGGGAAGTGATCCATTCTTCCAATATTTGACCAATTGAACATATACCTTAATGCCACATGGGGATAAGGATGACCTTGGGTCTATATAAAGTCCCCAACATCAGATTTTATTCCCCAAAGCCTCTCATAACTTTTGGATATTTTTACAAACATTTCTTTCATTTCCAAACCCTAAGGCAAATAATTCCTTTGGACTCCTTGGACAAGATCAACATATTCCAAGCCTTGGTAAGTATTTATCCTCATGGATTAACATATTATATGCATGGGAGATTATGTATATTATGCTAGTGGTGTTGGCAAGGTGATGAATAGTGCATTTTTGCCTTTAGTGAAAGATATGTCATCTTGGTCATTTGAACTTGAATTAGGCCTTGTGCCTTTGATGAAAAAGCATGGTATGGACAAAATATGAACATGTATGGTGTTATTTTTGGTATTAAATTTGTTCTTGTCTATAAGTGGAAATTGTGGGATTTTGGCCGATATGTGTTATGAGTTGTATTAAGGTCATTTGATGGGTTATTTGCGATGTGTTATGGATAAGAAAGTGTAAAGGAGAAGTATTGTGGTGAAATGTATTGATTTTCATGTATTGGTCAATGTTGGGAATATTATGGAATTTTTGGAATAATAGTATATCAATGGTTTTGTCAAGGGGAAATGACATGTTTAAAGGCAAACATGTAACTCATTGACATAGTATGCATTTGTAAAGTAATTGGTGGTTAATGTGAATTTCGTTATGTATTTATGTTGTAGAGTGACACATAAAGAAGGAGAGGGATTATTGTCTACGCATCTAAAGTTGTATATTCGTATTGCGAATCCAAGGTATGCAAGGTTACCTTGTCCGTATCTTTCTACGGCCAATAGTGTTCACATTGACATTTCACTAGTTCTATTCCGAAATGTACTAAGGTATCCCATATGCACTTATCCATGGTCATTGTCTTATATTTCCTACTCATTGATCAATTGTGAATCTCATTTCTCATTTAATGTTCCGAAAGCTCAAATAAAGTTATGTCCCAATATTTCAATAGTGCCTATACTTGTGTCTCTTGTTCATGGATTCTTGTCCAATGGTTCCAATGGTATCATGGTGCTAGTAATGTTCTATTTCTCATGATGTTTATTCAGATGTCCCTCACTCATTGGTTAATGATTCAAAGCTTCCAACAATGTTATGTTCCAAAGTTCCTAAGTGATGTTATGACTATCAAAGTATCAATCTCAAAGTAATGAACAAAGTAATGCAAATGTGGTCAATGATCAAGTACGGGTGGCAAGTCTAGGGGCGTAAGCCTAGCTCGACTCGATCCCGAGATATGGATTTATGGGTGGCAAGTCTAGGGGCGTAAGCCTAGCTCGACTCGATCCCGATGCATTGATGTATGGGTGGCAAGTCTAGGGGCGTAAGCCTAGCTCGAATCGATCCCAACACAATGATATGATATGAAAGACCCACTGATCAGTCGGGGCCCGGGTACATTGTGACATATGTGATAACAAGTGAGTAGTGAATGTAAAGAAAGCAATGAAAGTAATGAAAGCAATCCACATGGTTCCCAAAATGCAACATAGTGACTTACTCACATTGTCTATTCATTTATATTGAGTTCATTAGTATGTTCATGTGTTACAAAGTTTCATTTGCGCCTTACATACTCAGTACTTATTTCGTACTGACCCCTCTTGGGGAATTTACCTTACTTGCTGCAGGCGCAGGTCCCAGTAGGCCTCCCCAGTAGATTGCCAGTGTTAGCGGTTCTTTGGTGAGCTCCAGCTCATTCGGGGCTTCTCCGAGTCAGAGTGTATATATGTTTTGGTATTGTACATATGTGTAAAGCGGGGACTTGTCCCGACTTATGTTTCATTTTGGTCAATGCTCTTGTTAGAGGCTTTTGTAGACAGATGTGGGTGTATAAGTGTAAAGGACATATGTTGGTTCGACTGGATGGCCTCAACGGCCAAGTTTCATATCTATGTATAAAGATGTCCCATGTTCTCCTTCATTCGTCTTTCATATTATTACGCAATGGTGGTTATGATTATGATACGCATATGATTGAACATAGGCACAGGTTGGTTCTCTCGGGCCTTATCGGCTACGGGTGCCAATCACGTCTCGATGGGATTCGGGGCGTGACATGGGATATGATTAATATGGATTTTATTACGGGCTTGCCTCGTACATTGCGGAAGTTTGATTCCATATGGGTCATAGTGGACCGACTTACCAAGTCAGCGCATTTTCTGTAACACCCCGTATGTTTCCGAACCTATACGACTACATGTACATTTATGGAAACATGAAAACATGAGAGAATTGATAATTTTTGTATTGAAATGTGGGCATTTAATAAGTCTTGTATTATTGGGCCCAAAGTGAAGCCCAAAATGAATAAGAAGACATGGCCCAACATGGAAATTGACCCATTCTTCCAAGAATTGTCCAATTTGACAAATCAACCATGCATTTAATGCTAAGGGATGGATAAGAGTGACTTGGGTGATGTATATGTATATATGAGGAGTTATTCATTCAAATGGTGGGCTCAATTAAAAATTTGTTAATGGGCCAAATGAGGCCCACATATTAGCATGCAAGACATGGCCCAAAAAGGGTAATTAACCCATTCTTGCAAGACCAAATTCACAAAGGAATTATTGACCAAATGGTATGGGATAAGGATGACCAAAAAGGGTCTATATAAGCAAAGAAAAATCAGATTTTATATCATTTGGACACCCATGCCATTTTCTAGAATTTTCCAACATTTTCTTATTTGCTCTCAAGAACCCTACATCATCCTTTGGGCAAGATCACCCTTTTTCAAGCCTTGGTAAGTGTTTATTATTGTGATTTAATATATATTATGCATGAGAGATGGTGTATAATATGTTGGTTATGTTGGTGAAGTATTGAGAAGGTTACTATGTGTGAAGTGCATGTGTTTGTTAAATCGGAGGACGATTTTGCCTTGTGAACTTGAACATGGGATTGTTATCTTGAAGGAAATGAATTTGATGGATTCAATATTGATATGTGAGATGTTATTACAGCATTGAATTGTTTTATTCTTGTGCATAACATTTGGAATTGATATTGAGAAATCGATTGTTGTTTTGGTGGCATATTGGTCGTAAAGTGTCATTTTGGGTGTTGTATGTGTGTTGTGAGACCATGGCTGATGGTTGGCATTTTATATGGTCAAAAATATGTTCAAATATGTTTGGTTATGATCATGGACCATTCATGGCATTAAAAGACCCAAAAAGAAGCCATTTCGGACCAAAACGGGCACCCGCCCTCGCAGATGAAGCACCTGCGAGCGCAGGTGCCAACGCAGGTGCCTCTGGCTACTGCCAAAGGTCACCTGCGGACGCAGGTCATCCACCTGCAGGCGCAGGTGGCTTAGCGGATCGGTCCAGAACTCCGAATTGCTTGTTTTTGCATCCCTTTGGCCCCCCGAAACCCCTATACCCTTCATGGATGTAATTATGAACTTGTGATGTCGTTTTAATGACCTTGAAGTATTGTATGAAGTCATGTTGGACTGTATTAAATATGTATGGTTGTTCATATGTTGTTATGAGGCAAATTGATAAGCATAAATGTGACGGAATGATAATGGGAAGGCATAAAGGGTAAGTGTGATGCGAAATAACATTGTTGAATGAAATCTTGGTCAATGAGTGAAATATTATGGTAGTGTTGGCATGTTGATGAGATAAATGACATTGTAAGAAGGCGAAATGACGTTCTAAAGTAACTATGTGACTCATGGTCATCTTGTGCACTTGTAAGGTAGTTGGTTGCTAATATAAGCTTCGTTATGTACTTGTGATGTAGAGTGAGACGTAAGGAAGAAAGCTGGACTATTGTATCTTCATATAAGCTTGTGTATGCATAGTAAGACGCAAAGGTATGTAAGGTTACTTCTATATCCTTCTGCAACATATGATGTTCACACTGTCATAGCACTCACTTGATTCCGAAATACTCTAAGGTATTTCATATTCGATAGTTGGCTAGAGTTACTCATATGTTCCTTATTCATTGGTCAATGGTGCATCGTATGACTCATGTCCATTGGTTGACTCACGTTCATTGGCTAATATGTCAAAAGTTCCAAATGGTCTAAGGTATTGCATCGCAGGGTGGTGAATAGTTAGTATCCACATGTATCGTATTTAGTGAACATTATGTTAAGGTTCCAAAAGTGTACTATACCGAGGGGGTTCTATAGTATTCCAACTAAGGTTGATATATTGACAGTCATATGTGTTTTACTCCTATACGAATCATGAATCACTTAGTTCTTATTTATGAGTGAAAGTTCTTAAGTTGTCATGTGTCGTTGACCCTAAGAGAATTATCCCAATAAGAGCAATGAGGTAAAGAGAGCTTGTTTAGTTGAATATCATTGTTCCAATCATGTTATGAGTCCTATGGTATGATGATTATCCTTGTACCAATTGTAAGAGTAATAAGAGAGGTGATGTGCAAGTTGGTATAATTATTCTTCATAAGTGAAATTGTCAACCTCATGAGATAAAGGAGTGAAGTGAGATGTGCATATAAGTACGTGTTTGGCTAAGGTGTTAATCTCATAAAGTACAAGAGTAAAGTAAAGCATATGGGTGTGTTCCAATTAGTGTCATGACCCAAAGATCCAATAGAGTTATACACATGTCTCATATCCATTAGTAATGTTCCAAAAGTCTAATGAGGTTATGTTCCAAGGGTTCAATAGTGATTATACTCATGTATCTTGTTCATTGATCATTGTTCAACGGTTCCAACAGTATTATGTTTCCATGAAGGCTATGTTTCCAAGAATGTTTATATACATGTCTCTAGCTCATTGGTTATTGTTCCAAAGCTTCCAACAATGTTATGACTACAAAAGTATCAATCCCTCATAAGCCAAGGGTACCCTAATTCCCGGTATCAATTTATGGTTCATCATATGTTCTTTATGCATTGATCAATTGTCATTCACATGTTTCATATGCTTTGACTAATGTTCTAAATATTTCATGGTTCCATCAATGTTATGTTCCAAAGTTCAAAATGATATTATGAATATCAAAGTACCAATCTCTCACAAGTTGAAGTATCTATCTCAAAGTAATGAAATAAAGTAAGAGCAAAGTAATGTATGATGATGATGTTTATTTATCCATGGGGTACAAGTACCTGCATGATGATGGCCATTTATCCATGGGGTGCAAAGACACCTGCATGATGACATGATTTTATCCATGGGGTGAACTGACACACCTGTATGATGTATCCATGGGGTAAAAAGAATACCTGCATGATGATGATATTTTATCCATGGGGTGAAATAACACACCTGCATGATGTATCCATGGGGTGAAATGAACACCTGCATGATGAGGGCCCTAACAGTGTATAAGCAGTGTAAAAGTAAAGCAAAGTAAAGGCAAGGGAAAGAAAGAATGCAATGTACATGGTATCCCACATACAGAAAGAGATTTTATTTACAATTGCTATTTCTCTTATATTGATTCCATGGTTGTTGTTGTTATGTAAAAATCATTGGAGATGATCATAGTGAAATAAAGGTACATGGTTCTACATATAGAGTTTCTCTTATAATTATTTCCATTGAAGTAAAGTAATCAACGAAAGTAATGACAGCAATACTCATGGGTTCCAAAATGCAACATGGTAACTTATTCACATTGATTATTCATTTGTATTTGAGTTCATTGAAGCATCCATGCATTGTACAGTTTCATCTGAACCTTACATACTCAGTACATTCTTCGTACTGACCCCTCTTGGGGACTTACTTTACATGTTGCAGGTACAGACATTAGTAGACCTCCTCGGTAGACTGGGGATCATTTGCAGAGTTTTGGTGAGCTCTACTTGGTTCGGAGTTTCCTGGGTCATAGTTGTATATTTGTTTTGATGTTATCTAAAGAGGGGACTTGCCCCGACTTAGTTGGTCCTGTAAATGCATCTGCTAGAGGCTTTTGTAGACGTATGTGTGGGTATGGATGTAAGATATATACGATCAGTGCGACGTGATGGCCCAAAAGGCCAAGTTTTATATATATATATGTATGGCATTTTACATTTCATCAATTACATGGGATAGTATGTTATTCATTTAAGGTTATGCATGCGAATGTTCATGAGCAAAGATTGGTTCTCTCGGGCCATATCGGCTTCGGGTGCCAATCATGCCTCGTTAGGATTCAGGGTGTGACATTTTCTACCTGTCAAGACGACCTATATAGCTGAGGATTATGCGAAGTTGTATGTTAAAGAAATAGTGAGGTTACATGGTATTCCACTTTCCATTATATCAGACAGAGGAGCACAGTTCACAGCACACTTCTGGAAATGTTTTCAGCAAAGTTTGGGTACACGGGTGAATTTGAGTACGACTTTCCATTCTCAGACTGATGGACAAGCCGAACGTACTATTCAGACACTTGAAGATATGCTACGAGCTTGCGCATTAGATTTTCAAGGCAGTTGGGATGACCATTTGCCTCTTATTGAATTTGTGTATAACAATAGCTATCATTCAAGTATCAAAATGGCACCTTATGAAGCTTTGTACGGAAGGAAATGTAGATCACCAATTGGATGGTTTGAAGCAGGTGAAACTGCTTTACTTGGGCCAGATATTGTTCACCAAGCCATGGAGAAAGTTAAAGTTATCCAACAACGGTTACAAACGGCTCAAAGTCATCACAAGTCATATGCCGATGTTAGAAGAAGAGGGCTTGAATTCGCCATAGGTGATTGGGTATTTTTAAAGGTGTCACCGATGAAAGGGGTAATGCGGTTCGGAAAGAAAGGGAAATTGAGTCCACGTTACATAGGTCCATATGAAATCATTAGAAGATTTGGAAAAGTTGCGTATGAATTAGCACTACCTCAAGAACTTTCCTCAGTCCATCCGGTATTTCATGTTTCGATGCTTTGAAAATGCATAGGAGATCCTTCTCGTATTGTTTCCGTAGAAGATGTTCAAGTTACAGAGGATCTCACTTATGAAGAGGTGCCCATTTCTATCCTAGATCGACAAGTGAAGAGATTGAGAAATAAAGACATAGCATCCGTCAAAGTCCTTTGGAGAAACCAACACGTAGAGGAGATCACATGGGAAGCGGAAGAAATGATGAAATCCAGGTATCCCCATCTATTTCAAATGGACCAAGAAGTTAACAGTGCGGAGGTGGAACAATAACAAGTAAGTATTTAAAAGCATTATGTGAATGTGTAATGGTATGTTAAAGTAAAGATGCATTTGTTGTATATAAGACAATGTTGCTAACATTCGAGGACGAATGTTCCTAAGGGGGGAAGAATGTAACACCCCGTACTTTTCTAACCTCACTTGATACCTTGGGATCATATATACATAGGTTTTTAGATGCCATGCATATGTGTTTTATAGTGTCATTGGTGAAACATTTGATATCGGACTTAACATGTGCGATTAGACCTTCGTAGGAGGTGTTTTGTGATTTCGTGGAGCATTTGGGTAAGAACTCGTACATATTCTAACCTCATTTGGTGACTTTAAGTCATGTTTACTTGATGGTTAAGATCACTAAGTAAGTATTTTCTAATGTTTTGATAAAGGATTGGACGATACGTAAACATTGGATAAGTGGCCGGAAATTTCAGCAAAGTGCTGAAACTTGCGCCACTACCCTGTTTCAGGGGTGTGGCGCAAGCCACCAGACTGCAGAAAATTCAGAGACGCTGCATTTACTGCGCCACTACCCTGTTTCAGGGGGTGTGGCGCAAGGCACAAATATTAGGCCTTTCCGGAGTCATTTCGTAACGCAATTCTACGATGATTTCTAGATGGTTTCTTTTGGTTCTTTGGAGTTAGTTGAGTATTGTTAAAGATTCAAACACTTCAATACACTCCTATATACTCCTACATGATCAAATCATGAAATGTGAATAGTGATCCAAAAATGTCCAATGAAACCAAGGGCGACTAGAATGCCTATTTTTGCGATCGAAAGGACGAATGAGAATCTTTTAAGAGAAAATTATCGTGACATTATGGAATTATGTAAACATGAGATATATGGTGAATAATACATGAAATTGGATGGGTTACATGGATATGAGTTATTGGGCCCAATTTGAGGCCCAAAATGGAATAAAATGCATAGGCCCAAAGGGAAGTGATCCATTCTTCCAATATTTGACCAATTGAACATATACCTTAATGCCACATGGGGATAAGGATGACCTTGGGTCTATATAAAGTCCCCAACATCAGATTTTATTCCCCAAAGCCTCTCATAACTTTTGGATATTTTTACAAACATTTCTTTCATTTCCAAACCCTAAGGCAAATAATTCCTTTGGACTCCTTGGACAAGATCAACATATTCCAAGCCTTGGTAAGTATTTATCCTCATGGATTAACATATTATATGCATGGGAGATTATGTATATTATGCTAGTGGTGTTGGCAAGGTGATGAATAGTGCATTTTTGCCTTTAGTGAAAGATGTGTCATCTTGGTCATTTGAACTTGAATTAGGCCTTGTGACTTTGATGAAAAAGCATGGTATGGACAAAATATGAACATGTATGGTGTTATTTTTGGTATTAAACTTGTTCTTGTATATAAGTGGAAATTGTGGGATTTTGGCCGATATGTGTTATGAGTTGTATTAAGGTCATTTGATGGGTTATTTGCGATGTGTTATGGATAAGAAAGTGTAAAGGAGAAGTATTGTGGTGAAATGTATTGATTTTCATGTATTGGTCAATGTTGGGAATATTATGGAATTTTTGGAATAATAGTATGTCAATGGTTTTGTCGAGGGGAAATGACATGTTTAAAGGCAAACATGTAACTCATTGACATAGTATGCATTTGTAAAGTAATTGGTGGTTAATGTGAATTTCGTTATGTATTTATGTTGTAGAGTGACACATAAAGAAGGAGAGGGATTATTGTCTACGCATCTAAAGTTGTATATTCGTATTGCGAATCCAAGGTATGCAAGGTTACCTTGTCTATATCTTTCTACGGCCAATAGTGTTCACATTGACATTTCACTAGTTCTATTCCGAAATGTACTAAGGTATCCCATATGCACTTATCCATGGTCATTGTCTTATATTTCCTACTCATTGATCAATTGTGAATCTCATTTCTCATTTAATGTTCCGAAAGCTCAAATAAAGTTATGTCCCAATATTTCAATAGTGCCTATACTTGTGTCTCTTGTTCATGGATTCTTGTCCAATGGTTCCAATGGTATCATGGTGCTAGTAATGTTCTATTTCTCATGATGTTTATTCAGATGTCCCTCACTCATTGGTTAATGATTCAAAGCTTCCAACAATGTTATGTTCCAAAGTTCCTAAGTGATGTTATGACTATCAAAGTATCAATCTCAAAGTAATGAACAAAGTAATGCAAATGTGGTCAATGATCAAGTACGGGTGGCAAGTCTAGGGGCGTAAGCCTAGCTCGACTCGATCCCGAGATATGGATTTATGGGTGGCAAGTCTAGGGGCGTAAGCCTAGCTCGACTCGATCCCGATGCATTGATGTATGGGTGGCAAGTCTAGGGGCGTAAGCCTAGCTCGACTCGATCCCAACATAATGATATGATATGAAAGACCCACTGATCAGTCGGGGCCCGGGTACATTGTGACATATGTGATAACAAGTGAGTAGTGAATGTAAAGAAAGCAATGAAAGTAATGAAAGCAATCCACATGGTTCCCAAAATGCAACATAGTGACTTACTCACATTGTCTATTCATTTGTATTGAGTTCATTAGTATGTTCATGTGTTACAAAGTTTCATTTGCGCCTTACATACTCAGTACTTATTTCGTACTGACCCCTCTTGGGGAATTTACCTTACTTGCTGCAGGCGCAGGTCCCAGTAGGCCTCCCCAGTAGATTGCCAGTGTTAGCGGTTCTTTGGTGAGCTCCAGCTCATTCGGGGCTTCTCCGAGTCAGAGTGTACATATGTGTAAAGCGGAGACTTGTCCCGACTTATGTTTCATTTTGGTCAATGCTCTTGTTAGAGGCTTTTGTAGACAGATGTGGGTGTATAAGTGTAAAGGACATATGTTGGTTCGACTGGATGGCCTCAACGGCCAAGTTTCATATCTATGTATAAAGATGTCCCATGTTCTCCTTCATTCGTCTTTCATATTATTACGCAATGGTGGTTATGATTATGATACGCATATGATTGAACATAGGCACAGGTTGGTTCTCTCGGGCCTTATCGGCTACGGGTGCCAATCACGTCTCGATGGGATTCGGGGTGTGACATGGGATATGATTAATATGGATTTTATTACGGGCTTGCCTCGTACATTGCAGAAGTTTGATTCCATATGGGTCATAGTGGACCGACTTACTAAATCAGCGCATTTTCTACCGGTCAAGACGACCTATACAGCTGAGGATTATGCGAAGTTATATGTGAAAGAGATAGTACGATTGCATGGTATTCCACTTTCCATTATATCCGACAGAGGAGCACAGTTCATAGCGCACTTTTGGAGATCTTTCCAGCAAAGTTTGGGTACACTGGTGAATTTGAGTACGGCTTTCCATCCTCAGACTGATGGACAAGCAGAACGTACTATTCAGACACTTGAAGATATGCTACGAGCTTGCGCATTAGATTTTCAAGGTAGTTGGGATGACCATTTGCCTCTTATTGAGTTTGCGTATAACAATAGCTACCATTTAAGTATTAAAATGGCACTTTATGAAGCTTTGTACGGAAGAAAATGTAGATCACCAATTGGATGGTTTGAAGCAGGTGAAACTTTTTTACTTGGGCCAGATATTGTTCATCAAGCTATGGAGAAAGTTAAAGTGATCCAACAGCGGTTACAAACGGCTCAAAGTCATCACAAGTCATATGCCGATGTTAGAAGAAGAGGGCTTGAATTCGCCATAGGTGATTGGGTATTTTTAAAGGTGTCACCGATGAAAGGGGTAATGCGGTTCGGAAAGAAAGGGAAATTGAGTCCACGTTACATAGGTCCATATGAAATCATTAGAAGATTTGGAAAAGTTGCGTATGAATTAGCACTACCTCAAGAACTTTCCTCAGTCCATCCGGTATTTCATGTTTCGATGCTTTGAAAATGCATAGGAGATCCTTCTCGTATTGTTCCTGTAGAAGATGTTCAAGTTACAGAGGATCTCACTTATGAAGAGGTGCCCATTGCTATCCTAGATCGACAAGTGAAGAGATTGAGAAATAAAGACATAACATCCGTCAAAGTCCTTTGGAGAAACCAACACGTAGAGGAGATCACATGGGAAGCGGAAGAAATGATGAAATCCAGGTATCCCCATCTATTTCAAATGGACCAAGAAGTTAACAGTGCGGAGGTGGAACAATAACAAGTAAGTATTTAAAAGCATAATGTGAATGTGTAATGGTATGTTAAAGTAAAGATGCATTTGTTGTATATAAGACAATGTTGTTAACATTCGAGGACGAATGTTTCTAAGGGGGGAAGAATGTAACACCCCGTACTTTTCTAACCTTACTTGATACCTTAGGATCATATCTACATAGGGGTTGAGATGCCACGAGTATGTGTGTTATAGTGTCATTGGTGAAACATTTGATATCAGACCTCATATGTGCAATTAGACCTTCGTAGGAGGTGTTTTGTGATTTCGTGGAGCATTTGGGTGATACCCCGTATACATTCTAACCTCGTTTGGTGACTTTAAGACATGTTTACTTGATGGTTAAGATCACTAAGTGAGTATTTAGTAGTGTTTTTATAAGGGATTGGACGATACGTAAACATTGGAAAAGTGGTCGAAAATTTCAGCAAAGTGCTGAAACTTGCGCCACTACCCTGTTTCAGGGGTGTGGTGCAAGCCACCAGCCTACAGAAACTTTAGAGAAGGCCAGATTCTTGCGCCACTACCCTGTCTCAGGGTGGTGTGGCGCAAGGCACAAATATGGTGCCTTTCCGGACCCATTTTGTAACGCAATTTTCCGACGACTCTTGGATGATTTCTTTTGGTTCTTTGGGGTTCTTTGAGCATTGTTAAAGCTTCAAAAACTTCAATATAATCCTACATACTCCTACATGATCAAATCATGAAATGTGAATAGTGATCCAAAATGTCCAATGAAGCCAAGGGCGACTAGAATTCCCATTTTTGCGATCGAAAGGACGAATGAGAATCTTTTAAGAGAATATTATCGTGACATTATGGAATTATGTAAACATGAGATATATGGTGAATAATACATGGAAATTAATGGGTTAAAGGGATATGTCTTATTGGGCCCAAATTAAAGCCCAAAAGTGGAAGAAAGACATGGCCCAAAGGGGTCAAATGACCCATTCCTCCATTTGACCTTCTAGAACACTATATTAAGTGGCTAAGGATGGACTCAAAAGCTTATAAAAGGGACCAAAAAAATCTGATTTTATCCATTATACACACACATGTATTTCTATGTTTTTCCAAAACATTTCAAGAAACCCCTTTTGGCTCTCAAAACCCTAAATCCACTTTTGGAGAAGATCATCACTATTCAAGCTTGGGTAAGTGTTTATTATTATGGTTTAACATATTATATGCATGGGAGATTATGTATATTATGCTAGTTGTGTTGGCAAGGTGATGAATAGTGTATTTTTGCCTTTGGTGAAAGATGTGTCATCTTGGTAATTTGAACTTGAATTAGGCCTTGTGCCTTTGATGAAAAAGCATGGTATGGACGAAATATGAACATGTATGGTGCTATTTTTGGTATTAAAATTGTTCTTGTCTATAAGTGGAAATTGTGGGATTTTGGCCGATATGTGTTATTGTAACACCCCGTACTTTTATAACCTCACTTGATACTTTGGATCATATCTACATAGGTGTTGAGATGCCATGCATATGTGTTTTATAGTGTCATTGGTGAAACATTTGATATCGGACTTAACATGTGCGATTCGATCGTCGTAGGAGGTGTGTTGTGATTTCGTAGAAGCATTTGAGTGAGGACTCGTACATATTCTAACCTCATTTGGTGACTTTAAGTCATGTTTACTTGATGGTTAAGATCACTAAGTAAGTATTTTGTAGTGTTTAATAAGGGATTGGACGATACGTAAACATTGGATAAGTGGCCGGAAATTTCAGCAAAGTGCTGAAATCTCAGCACAAACTTCAGAGAGGCTGCCATTTCTGCGCCACTACCCCTGTTTCAGGGGTGTGGCGCAAGGAACAAGGAGTAGGCCTTTCCGGACCCGTTTTGCGACGTAATTCTACGACGATTCTTGGATGTTTTCTTTTGGTTCCTTGGAGATATTTTAGCGTTGTTAAGGTTTCAAATACCTCGATACACTTCCACATGATCAAACCATGAAACACAAGAATTTGCCAAAAATGTTCAAGTAAGCCATGGACGGCTAGAATTCCAATTTTTGCGATCAAGGCGACGAATGAGAATCTCGTAAGAAAATATTATCGTGACATTATGGAATTATGTAAACACGAGATATATGGTGAATAATACATGATATTTGATGGGTACATGGATATGTGTAATTGGGCCCAAAAATTAGGCCCAAAATGGGATTAAAAGACTTGGCCCAAAGACAAATGATCCATTCTTGCAAGAATTGGCTAAGTGGACATATCATTTAGTGCCAAGTGTGGCTAAGGATGACTTGAGGTCCATAAAAAGCACCCAAAAATCAGATTTTTAAATCATTCAAGACTTCCATGCCTTTAAGATATTTCTCTCAACATTTTTTCATTTTCAAACCCTAAAGCAAAATATTCCTTGGGACTCTTTGGACAAGATCAACATATTCCAAGCCTTGGTAAGTATTTCTCCTCATGGATTAACATATTATATGCATGGGGGATTATGTATATTATGATAGTTGTGTTGGCAAGATGGTGAATAGTGTCTTTTTGCCTTTGGTAAGAGATGTGTTGTCTTGGTGATTTGAACTTGAATTAGGCCTTGTGCCTTTGATGAAAAAGTATGGCATGAACAAAATATGAACATGTATGGTGTTATTTTTGGCATTAAATTTGTTCTTGTCTATAAATGAAAATTATGGAAATTATGAGATTTTGGCCGATATGTGCTATGGGGTGTATTAAGGTGATTTAATGGATTCTTTGTGATATGGTGTGAATGAGAAAGTGTAAAGAAGAAGCTTTGTTGCGAAATGCTATTGGTTATGATATTGGTCAATGTATGGCATGTTGTAGTATTTTTGGAATGGTCATGCCGAAATTTTATTGTAAAGGGGGAAATGACGTAATAGGCAATTAGGTACCTTTTGTCGTCTTTTACACTTGAAAGGTGTTAGATGTTGACGTAAACTCCGTTATGTGCTTGTGTTGTAGAGTAAGGGGCTGAATCATTATATTCCTTAGGATTGCGGATTCTTATTGAGAGGCTAAGGTATGTAAGGTTATTCTTGTCCGTATCTTTCTGCAACACCTATTGCTTCCTTTGCCATTGTACTTGTACCTATGCCGAAATGTTCCAAAGTGTCTCATGTAAAGTTGGTTGCCTACATATATTTATTCATGTGTCTCTTGAACATTGAACATTGTCCCAAAGTTCCAATAATGCGATAACCAACAATGTTTCAATTTCATAATTAAAGAATGAAAGTAATGCGTATATGGTTGAGTACGGGTGGTAGCTCAAAGGGGCGAAAGCCTAGCTAGAGACGATCCCGATGTATCACGGGTGGTAGCTCAAAGGGGCGAAAGCCTAGCTAGAGATGATCCCGATTGATTATTGGACACAGGGGGTAGCCCAAAGGGGTGAAAACCTAGCTAGGGCCGAACCTGCTTTATTGATTTATGGGTGGTAGCTCAAAGGGGCATAAGCCTAGCTAGAGACGATCCCAGTATTGTTATTTACCACTGATCAGTTGGTCCCGGGCATGATGTGATTATTGTTGATATTGAGATAATTGATAAAAGAAATAAAGAATGTAACGTACATGGTTCCACACATATGGAAATGTTGGTTTATCGATATTGCCTATTCTCTTATCCTTGATATACATTGGTGTTCTCACTTATTGCTACAGTTTTATTGTGGCCTTACATACGCAGTACATTTTTCGTGCTGACCCCCTCGGGGGAACTTACCTTACTTGTTGCAGGCACAGGCACTAGTAGACCTCCGTTGTAGGTTGCGGATCTTTTGCGGACATTTGGTGAGCTCCAGTTGGTTCGGGGCTTTCCGAGTTTCCTATGTATATTTGTTTTGGTCTTGTGTATATATATATAGAGCGGGGTGTGTCCCGACTCTAGGTTGGTTTTGGTTGTGCATCTGTAGAGGCTTTGTAGATGTTGTGGGTCAGACGAAGGGTATGTAATGAACGTATGTTTTGTCTTGATGGCCCTAAAGGCCAAGTCTCATATTTCTCTTATATTTGTCATAAATTCCGCTTTTGGCTTCTTATATTTAATTGTGGTGGTGATGACTTTTGAGTGGTGCGTATGGGTTGTTATGGACGAAGATTGGTTCTCCCGGGCCTTGTCGGCTTTGGGTGCCATGTCCGTCTCGTTGGAATTTGGGGCGTGACAAAAGTGGTATCAGAGCGGGTCGTCCTAAGGGTGTCTACAAAGCCGTGTCTAAGTAGAGTCTTACTTATCAATGTGTTGTGCACCACATTTATAAGTAGGAGGCTACGGGACATCTAGGAGTTGTTTCTTTTCTTCATTTTCTAGATCGTGCGATAGAGCTTATGTTGTAAGTGGAATTGTATCTAACCATTGGAATTGGTTTTCTTATGTGATAGAAAATGCCGATTGCACGAAAAGGAAAAGGTAAAAGCAAAAGAATAGACAGACTGGCTGGAGAGGGAACTAGTAGACCACCACCGGAACAGGTGAATCAAGGTGGTGTTGAACAAGAGTTTGCATCGCGGGCTTCTCCTACTTTACCCGCAGACCCGCCTATGAATGCTACTGACCAGGACTTGAGAAATGCAGTGCATATGTTGACGCAGATAGTTGCTGCACAAACACAAGGACGCGCTGGCCCAACGACAAATGAGGATGATGTGACTAGAATAGCGAGCCGCAGAACGCAGGATTTCCTAAAACTAGATCCTCCAATATTCACTGGGTCAGACCCACAGGCAGATCCACAGGACTTCGTGGACCAAGTTCAAAGGGCCCTAGATGTTATGCATGTGACTGGTGCAGAAACGGTTGAACTGGCGGCCTATAGGTTGAAGGGTGAAGCGATATTGTGGTATGAGGACTGGAAACGGTCGAGGGTCATTGATGCACTTCCAGCTGGTTGGGAAGACTTTAAAATGGCCTTTCTTGATCACTATCTTCCTTATGAGCTCAGGGAAGCACGTGCAGATCAATTTCTAAACCTTCGACAAGGGAATATGAGTGTTCGAGAATATAGTCTGCAGTTTAATTCTTTGGCTCGATATGCTCCGAACGTAGTGGCTACAATGACCGACAGAATCCATCGATATGTGGACAGATTGGAGCCGTATTTGGTAAGGGACTGTACCATTGCTGCTTTAAACAGGGACATGGATATTGCAAGGATCCAGGCCTTTGCACAAAAGATGGAGGATCAGAGGCAACGAAGGAGAACACAGGAATCTGAACGAGGGCCGTCAAAGCGGGCTAGACCTATGGGGCAGTCTATGGTGTCCCAAGGGGAGTTTAGGCCCCGAATGTTTCCTAGACCGCAGAGACCATTATTTTCTCATTCCATAGCAGGTGCTTCCTCTCAGTTTCGGGGGTCTAGAGGTGGTTATGTTGGGCAAAGCAGTGGGGCTCGAGGCTCGCAGACCACGGGGTTTTTCCGTCAGCCATGTCAGCACTGTGGAAAGTTTCACCCAGGGGAATGCCGACGTGGGATGAATACTTGTTTCTGGTGTGGTATGCCAGGGCACATGATGAGGGACTGTCCACGAAGAGGCTTGAGTGGTGTGGCACGACCTATGGGGTCAACCGTTGCATCTTCATCATCGGTTCCTTCCGTAGGCCGAAGTGTGCAGCCTGCCGGTCGTGGTAGAGGTGCTGCAGGAGCAGCTAGTTCCAGTGGAGCACAGAATCGCACTTATGCTCTAGTGGACCGACAAAATTCGGAGGCATCTCCTGATGTAGTCACAGGTATATTGTCTATATTTTCACATGGTGTATATGCATTGATAGATCCGGGCTCTACTTTATCATATGTTACCCCGTTGATTGCTGCAAAATTTGAAAGAACACCGGAATTCTTAGATAAGTCTATTGAAGTGTCTACGCCGGTTGGTGAATCTATTGTTGCAAAAAGAGTATATCGCAATTGTGTGGTAACTGTGTGTGGTCATGATACACTAGCGGATCTTATTGAACTTGACATGGTGGATTTTGATGTCATAATGGGGATGGATTGGTTGGCTTCTTGTTATGCTACGGTGGATTGCCGAGCCAAGGAGGTACATTTTCATTTTCCACAAAAGAATATTCTTGAGTGGAAGGGTAATGTGGGGGCACCGAAAGGCAAATTTATTTCCTATCTTAAAGCTAGGAAAATGATAGCTAAGGGGTATATATGCCATTTGGTGAGAGTGCAAGATATCAATATGGAACCACTAACTCCTCAGTCGGTACCGGTGGTTAATGAATTTCTCGACGTATTTCCTGACGATCTTCCAGGTTTACCTCCAGAACGGGAAGTGGAGTTTGGCATTGATGTGATTCCAGGCACTCAGCCGATCTCTATTCCTCCGTATAGAATGGCTCCAGCAGAATTGCGTGAATTGAAGGAGCAATTAAAAGATTTGCTGGACAAGGGCTTCATTAGACCTAGTATGTCCCCGTGGGGTGCACCAGTATTGTTTGTCCGGAAGAAAGATGGCACCTTGAGGATGTGTATCGATTATCGACAATTGAATAAGGTAACGATCAAAAATAAATATCCTCTTCCTCGCATTGATGATTTGTTTGATCAGTTACAGGGTGCCAAATGGTTTTCAAAGATTGACTTGAGGTCGGGTTACCATCAAGTCAGGGTTAGAGAAAATGATGTACCCAAGACAGCTTTCCGAACACGGTATGGCCACTATGAATTTTTAGTTATGTCATTTGGACTAACAAATGCACCAGCTGTTTTCCTGGATTTGATGAATAGGGTGTTTAAGCCATTTCTAGACGTGTTCGTGACGGTATTTATAGATGATATCTTGGTCTATTCGAGATCACAAGAAGACCATGCTAATCACTTACGACAGGTGTTACAAATTCTCCGGGATCGTAAGTTATATGCAAAGTTTTCTAAGTGTGAATTTTGGTTAAAATCCGTAGCATTCTTGGGTCACATTGTGTCGGATGAAGGGATACGGGTCGATACTCAAAAGATTGAAGCGGTGAAGAATTGGCCAAGACCTACGACGCCTACAGAGATTCGTAGTTTTCTTGGTTTGGCAGGTTATTACAGGAGATTTGTGGAAGGGTTTTCTTCTATTGCCGCACCATTGACGAAGCTAACACACAAGGCAATCAAGTTTCAGTGGAACGACGCATGTGAGAAAAGTTTCCAAGAGCTGAAAGAGAAATTAACTTCCACCCCAGTTTTAGTACTTCCCGAAGGCATAGAAGGTTATGCAGTGTATTGTGATGCTTCCGGGGTTGGCCTCGGATGTGTATTGATGCAGCATGGTAAGGTGATAGCATATGCCTCACGACAGTTGCGGCCCCATGAGAAAAATTATCCCACTCATGATCTTGAATTGGCAGCAGTAGTGTTTGCTTTAAAAATATGGCGTCATTATTTATATGGGGTTCATGTTGATATTTATACGGATCACAAAAGCTTGCAATATCTGTTCAAGCAGAAGGAACTCAATTTGAGGCAACGAAGATGGTTAGAGCTCTTGAAAGACTATGATGTTGATATTCTATACCATCCAGGGAAGGCAAATGTAGTAGCAGATGCATTGAGCCGTAAGGCAACGGGAGGCACTAGTGATCAGCTGACAGAAAAGAAGGACATAATCAAAGATTTGAATCAATTAGCCAGCTTGGGAGTTCGCCTTATTGAATCCTCAGAAGATGGAGTTATTGTGCAGAATGCAGCGGAATCCTCCGTGATAGCTGAAGTGAAAGAGAAGCAATTTGCGGATTCTATTTTATTGCAGCTAAAGGAAAATGTGCAGCAGAAATTGACCACGGCATTTGATATTACACCGGAAGGGGTGCTTCAATGTCAGGGGAGATTATGTGTACCGGACGTAGATGAGTTGAGGACACGAATTATGACAGAGGCGCATCATTCGCGCTATTCCATTCATCCGGGTGCTACTAAAATGTACCATGAATTGAAGGAAGTGTATTGGTGGGGCAACATGAAAAAGAACATTGCAAAATTTGTCGCGCAGTGCCCAAATTGTCAACAAGTGAAAGTGGAGCATCAGAAACCGGGAGGTTACATGCAATGTATCACTCTTCCAGTCTGGAAATGGGATATGATCAATATGGATTTCATTACAGGGTTGCCTCGTACATTGCGGAAGTTTGATTCTATATGGGTTATAGTGGACAGGCTTACCAAATCAGCGCATTTCCTACCGGTCAAGACGACCTATACAGCTGAGGACTATGCGAAGTTGTATGTGAAAGAGATAGTACGATTGCATGGTATTCCACTTTCTATTATATCAGACAGAGGAGCACAGTTCACAGCACACTTTTGGAAATCTTTTCAGCGGAGTTTGGGTACAAGGGTGGATTTGAGTACGGCTTTCCATCCGCAGACTGATGGACAAGCAGAACGTACTATTCAGACACTTGAAGATATGCTACGAGCTTGCGCATTAGATTTTCAAGGCAGTTGGGATGACCATTTGCCTCTTATTGAATTTGTGTATAACAATAGCTATCATTCAAGTATCAAAATGGCACCTTATGAAGCTTTGTACGGAAGGAAATGTAGATCACCAATTGGATGGTTTGAAGCAGGTGAAACTGCTTTACTTGGGCCAGATATTGTTCACCAAGCCATGGAGAAAGTTAAAGTTATCCAACAACGGTTACAAACGGCTCAAAGTCATCACAAGTCATATGCCGATGTTAGAAGAAGAGGGCTTGAATTCGCCATAGGTGATTGGGTATTTTTAAAGGTGTCACCGATGAAAGGGGTAATGCGGTTCGGAAAGAAAGGGAAATTGAGTCCACGTTACATAGGTCCATATGAAATCATTAGAAGATTTGGACAAGTTGCGTATGAATTAGCACTACCTCAAGAACTTTCCTCAGTCCATCCGGTATTTCATGTTTCGATGCTTTGAAAATGCATAGGAGATCCTTCTCGTATTGTTTCCGTAGAAGATGTTCAAGTTACAGAGGATCTCACTTATGAAGAGGTGCCCATTTCTATCCTAGATCGACAAGTGAAGAGATTGAGAAATAAAGACATAGCATCCGTCAAAGTCCTTTGGAGAAACCAACACGTAGAGGAGATCACATGGGAAGCGGAAGAAATGATGAAATCCAGGTATCCCCATCTATTTCAAATGGACCAAGAAGTTAACAGTGCGGAGGTGGAACAATAACAAGTAAGTATTTAAAAGCATTATGTGAATGTGTAATGGTATGTTAAAGTAAAGATGCATTTGTTGTATATAAGACAATGTTGCTAACATTCGAGGACGAATGTTCCTAAGGGGGGAAGAATGTAACACCCCGTACTTTTATAACCTCACTTGATACTTTGGATCATATCTACATAGGTGTTGAGATGCCATGCATATGTGTTTTATAGTGTCATTGGTGAAACATTTGATATCGGACTTAACATGTGCGATTCGATCGTCGTAGGAGGTGTGTTGTGATTTCGTAGAAGCATTTGAGTGAGGACTCGTACATATTCTAACCTCATTTGGTGACTTTAAGTCATGTTTACTTGATGGTTAAGATCACTAAGTAAGTATTTTGTAGTGTTTAATAAGGGATTGGACGATACGTAAACATTGGATAAGTGGCCGGAAATTTCAGCAAAGTGCTGAAATCTCAGCACAAACTTCAGAGAGGCTGCCATTTCTGCGCCACTACCCCTGTTTCAGGGGTGTGGCGCAAGGAACAAGGAGTAGGCCTTTCCGGACCCGTTTTGCGACGTAATTCTACGACGATTCTTGGATGTTTTCTTTTGGTTCCTTGGAGATATTTTAGCGTTGTTAAGGTTTCAAATACCTCGATACACTTCCACATGATCAAACCATGAAACACAAGAATTTGCCAAAAATGTTCAAGTAAGCCATGGACGGCTAGAATTCCAATTTTTGCGATCAAGGCGACGAATGAGAATCTCGTAAGAAAATATTATCGTGACATTATGGAATTATGTAAACACGAGATATATGGTGAATAATACATGATATTTGATGGGTACATGGATATGTGTAATTGGGCCCAAAAATTAGGCCCAAAATGGGATTAAAAGACTTGGCCCAAAGACAAATGATCCATTCTTGCAAGAATTGGCTAAGTGGACATATCATTTAGTGCCAAGTGTGGCTAAGGATGACTTGAGGTCCATAAAAAGCACCCAAAAATCAGATTTTTAAATCATTCAAGACTTCCATGCCTTTAAGATATTTCTCTCAACATTTTTTCATTTTCAAACCCTAAAGCAAAATATTCCTTGGGACTCTTTGGACAAGATCAACATATTCCAAGCCTTGGTAAGTATTTCTCCTCATGGATTAACATATTATATGCATGGGGGATTATGTATATTATGATAGTTGTGTTGGCAAGATGGTGAATAGTGTCTTTTTGCCTTTGGTAAGAGATGTGTTGTCTTGGTGATTTGAACTTGAATTAGGCCTTGTGCCTTTGATGAAAAAGTATGGCATGAACAAAATATGAACATGTATGGTGTTATTTTTGGCATTAAATTTGTTCTTGTCTATAAATGAAAATTATGGAAATTATGAGATTTTGGCCGATATGTGCTATGGGGTGTATTAAGGTGATTTAATGGATTCTTTGTGATATGGTGTGAATGAGAAAGTGTAAAGAAGAAGCTTTGTTGCGAAATGCTATTGGTTATGATATTGGTCAATGTATGGCATGTTGTAGTATTTTTGGAATGGTCATGCCGAAATTTTATTGTAAAGGGGGAAATGACGTAATAGGCAATTAGGTACCTTTTGTCGTCTTTTACACTTGAAAGGTGTTAGATGTTGACGTAAACTCCGTTATGTGCTTGTGTTGTAGAGTAAGGGGCTGAATCATTATATTCCTTAGGATTGCGGATTCTTATTGAGAGGCTAAGGTATGTAAGGTTATTCTTGTCCGTATCTTTCTGCAACACCTATTGCTTCCTTTGCCATTGTACTTGTACCTATGCCGAAATGTTCCAAAGTGTCTCATGTAAAGTTGGTTGCCTACATATATTTATTCATGTGTCTCTTGAACATTGAACATTGTCCCAAAGTTCCAATAATGCGATAACCAACAATGTTTCAATTTCATAATTAAAGAATGAAAGTAATGCGTATATGGTTGAGTACGGGTGGTAGCTCAAAGGGGCGAAAGCCTAGCTAGAGACGATCCCGATGTATCACGGGTGGTAGCTCAAAGGGGCGAAAGCCTAGCTAGAGATGATCCCGATTGATTATTGGACACAGGGGGTAGCCCAAAGGGGTGAAAACCTAGCTAGGGCCGAACCTGCTTTATTGATTTATGGGTGGTAGCTCAAAGGGGCATAAGCCTAGCTAGAGACGATCCCAGTATTGTTATTTACCACTGATCAGTTGGTCCCGGGCATGATGTGATTATTGTTGATATTGAGATAATTGATAAAAGAAATAAAGAATGTAACGTACATGGTTCCACACATATGGAAATGTTGGTTTATCGATATTGCCTATTCTCTTATCCTTGATATACATTGGTGTTCTCACTTATTGCTACAGTTTTATTGTGGCCTTACATACGCAGTACATTTTTCGTGCTGACCCCCTCGGGGGAACTTACCTTACTTGTTGCAGGCACAGGCACTAGTAGACCTCCGTTGTAGGTTGCGGATCTTTTGCGGACATTTGGTGAGCTCCAGTTGGTTCGGGGCTTTCCGAGTTTCCTATGTATATTTGTTTTGGTCTTGTGTATATATATATAGAGCGGGGTGTGTCCCGACTCTAGGTTGGTTTTGGTTGTGCATCTGTAGAGGCTTTGTAGATGTTGTGGGTCAGACGAAGGGTATGTAATGAACGTATGTTTTGTCTTGATGGCCCTAAAGGCCAAGTCTCATATTTCTCTTATATTTGTCATAAATTCCGCTTTTGGCTTCTTATATTTAATTGTGGTGGTGATGACTTTTGAGTGGTGCGTATGGGTTGTTATGGACGAAGATTGGTTCTCCCGGGCCTTGTCGGCTTTGGGTGCCATGTCCGTCTCGTTGGAATTTGGGGCGTGACAGTTATGAGTTGTATTAAGGTCATTTGATGGGTTATTTGTGATGTGTGATAGATAAGAAAGTGTAAAGGAGAAGTATTGTGGTAAAATGTATCAATTATCATGTATTGGTCAATGTTGGGAATATTATGAAATTTTTGGAATAATAGTATAATCAATGGTTTTGTCGAGGGGAAATGACATGTTTACAGGTAAACATGTAACTCATTGACATGGTATGCATTTGTAAAGTAATTGGTGGTTAATGTGAATTTCGCTATGTATTTATATTGTAGAGTGACACATAAAGAAGGAGAGGGATTATTGTATACGCATCGAAGGTTGTATATTCGTATTGCGAATCCAAGGTATGTAAGGTTACTTTGTCCGTATCTTTATACGGTAAATAGTGTCCATATTGACATGTCACTAGTTCTATCCCGAAATGTGCTAAGGTATCCGATATCCGTTTATCACTAGTCATTGTCATATATTTTCTACTCATGGATCATTTGTGAATCTCATGTCTCATATTCATGGTTAATGTTCCGAAAGCTCGAATGAAGTTACGTTCCAATATTCCCATAGTACCTATACTTGTGTCTCTTGTTCATGGATTAATGTCCAATGGTTCCAATGGTATCTTGGTGCTAGTAATGTTATATTTTTCATTGATATTTATTCACATGTCCTTCACTTATTGGTCAATGATTCAAAGCTTCCAACAATGTTGTGTTCCAAAGTTCCAAAGTGATGTTATGACTATCAAAGTATCAATCTCAAAGTAATGAACAAAGTAATGCAAATGTGGTCAATGATCAAGCACGGGTGGCAAGTCTAGGGGCGTAAGCCTAGCTCGACTCGATCCCGAGATATGGATTTATGGGTGGCAAGTCTAGGGGCGTAAGCCTAGCTCGACTTGATCCCGATGTATTGATGTATGGGTGGCAAGTCTAGGGGCGTAAGCCTAGCTCGACTCGATCCCAACACAATGATATGATATGAAAGACCCACTGATCAGTCGGGGCCCGGGTACATTGTGACATATGTGATATCAAGTGAGTATTGATTGTAAAGAAAGTGACAAAAGTAATGAAAGCAATCCACATGGTTCCTAAAATGCAACATGGTGACTTACTCACATTGTCTAGTCATTTGTATTGAGTTCATTAGTATGTTCATGTGTTACAAAGTTTCATTTGAGCCTTACATACTCAGTACTTATTTCGTACTGACCCCTTTCCGGGAATTTACCTTACTTGCTGCAGGCGCAGGTACCAGTAGGCCTCCTCAGTAGATTGCCAGTGTTAGCCGTTCTTTGGTGAGCTCCAGCTAATTCGGGGCTTCTATGAATCAAAGTGTATATATGTTTTGGTATTGTACATGTTGTATAAAGCGGGGACTTGTCCCGACTTGTGGTTCATTTTGGTCAATGCTCTTGTTAGAGGCTTTTGTAGACAGATGTGGGTGTATAAGTGTAAAGGACATATGTTGTTTTGACTGGATGGCCTCAACGACCAAGTTTCATATGTATGTATAAAGATGTCCCATGTTCTCCTTTATTCGTCTTTCATATTATTATGCAATGGTGGTTATGATTATGATATGCATATGATTAAACATAGGCAAAGGTTGGTTCTCTAGAGCCTTATCGGCTACGGGTGCCAATCATGTCTCGATGAGATTCGGGGCGTGACAATTAGTAAGCAATCGCAATCTCTGCTCCTCCTTGTGTATTTAAAGATCATCAATATATAATACAAAAATTGCAACCTTTTACAAAATTCTTTAGCCTCTTTATGGTATCAGAGCAACTCACGCTCTAACGAGTTTCCAATCCTATTCTTTCTTTCTTGTCAGCCCACCATGTCCAACAATTTGAACACCAACACTGCAGTTGTGCAAACTCCAGCTGATCCTTCCACTAGAAGGCACCAGTAACCAAAACTCAGGTACCTCCAACCCTCACACAGTCATGAATCTGTTAAGTCAAGGAGGTCAACTTGTTTCCATCAATCAACCCACCCAACTACCTATACGACTTACTGGCAGCACCAATTATGTTACCTGGAAGGCTCAATTCGATGATCTCTGCCTTGGCTATGATCTGCTTTCCTACATTGATGGTACTGTCACGCCCCGAACTCCCACGAGGCGTGATTGGCACCCGAAGCCGACAAGGCCCGAGAGAACCAATCTTTGCTTCTATTCATTCATATACATGTCATAGGAAACACTACTATCACATAGAAACATGAGGGGCTAAAATCGAAAAGCATAGAACATATGACGTATATACATATGAGAAACTTGGCCGTTGAGGCCATCAAGTCAAGATTTCATCTATCATCTTATACACATACACCCACATACGTCTACAAAAGCCTCTAACAGATGCATTGACCAAAACCAACTGAAAGTCGGGACAAGTCCCCGCTTTATACACAATGTACAATATCAAGGCATATGAACCACTGTGACTCGGAGAAGCCCCGAACTAACTGGAGCTCACCAATAAACCGCAAACAGCTGGCACTTTTGGTTTTTGATAAAAGATGTGCATTCTTGTGAATTAAACTTGAAATATGACTTGTGGGTTTGATGAAAAGGCATGGTATGGATGAAATACCAACATGTATGGTGTGATTACATTAAGAAACTTGTTATTTCCATAAAAGTGTAAATTATGGGATTTTGGCCGATTTGTTGTTGTGAGGTGTATTGAAGTAATTTGATGGCATAATTGTGATGTTGTGGTGATGGAGAAGTGTAAAATATGAACTTGGTGTGACATGATCTTGGCTATCATGTATTGGTCAATGTATGGAATATTGTGGGATTATTGGAATAATAAATTCATAAATGATATTTTGGTCAATGTTGGGCATGTTGTGGTATTATTGATATGACCATGCCGAAAAGGATATTATCAAGGGGAAATGACATGTTAAAGCCAAACATGTGACTTGTTGTTATTGTATGCATTTGTAAGGTAGTTGGTGGTTAATGTTGGTTCCATTATGTATTTGTGATGTAGAGTGAAACGTAAAGAAGGAGCGGAATTGTTGCTCTCACATATTTGATTGTGTACTTACATTGGGAAGACAAGGTATGCAAGGTTACTTTGTCCGTATCTTTCTACGGCCACTAGTGTTCACATTGACATTTCTCTAGTTCTATTTCGAAATGTACTAAGGTATCCCATATGCACTTATCTATGGTCATTGTCATATATATATTTCCTACTCATTGATCAATTGTGAATCTCATTTCTCATATTCATGGTTAATGTTCCGAAAGCTCAAACAAAGTTACGTACCAATATTCCAATAGTGCCTATACTTGTGTCTCTTGTTCATGGATTATTATCCAATGGTTCCAATGGTATCATGGTGCTAGTAATGTTATATTTCTCATTGATATTTATTCACATGTCCTTCACTTATTGGTCAATGATTCAAAGTTTCCAACAATGTTATGTTCCAAAGTTCCAAAGTGATGGTATGACTATCAAAGTATCAATCTCAAAGTAATGAACAAAGTAATGCAAATGTGGTCAATGATCAAGTACGGGTGGCAAGTCTAGGGGCGTAAGCCTAGCTCGACTCGATCCCGAGGTTTGGATTTATGGGTGGCAAGTCTAGGGGCGTAAGCCTAGCTCGACTCGATCCCGATGCATTGATGTATGGGTGGCAAGTCTAGGGGCATAAGCCTAGCTCGACTCGATCCCTACACAATGATATGATATGAAAGACCCACTGATCAGTAGGGGCCTGGGTACATTGTTATCAGTGAGCATTGAGATAAAGAAAGTAATGAAAGTAATGAAAGCAATCCACATGGTTTCCAAAATGCAACATGGTGACTTACCCACATTGATTATTCATATGTTTTGAGTTCATTGACATATTCTTGTATTGTACAGTTTCATCTGAGCCTTGCATACTCAGTACTTATTTCGTACTGACCCCTCTCGGGGAATTTACCTTACTTGCTGCAGGCGCAGGTACTAGTAGGCCGCCACAGTAGGTTGTCAGCTGTTTGCGGTTTATTGGTGAGCTCCAGTTAGTTTGGGGCTTCTCCGAGTCACAGTGGTTCATATGCCTTGATATTGTACATTGTGTATAAAGCGGGGACTTGTCCCGACTTTCAGTTGGTTTTGGTCAATGCATCTGTTAGAGGCTTTTGTAGACATATGTGGGTGTATGTGTATAAGATGATAGATGAAATCTTGACTTGATGGCCTCAACGGCCAAGTTTCTCATATATATATACGTCATATGTTCTATGCTTTTTGATTTTAGCCCCTCATGTTTCTATGTGATAGTAGTGTTTCCTATGACATGTATATGAATGAATAGAAGCAAAGATTGGTTCTCTCGGGCCTTGTCGGCTTCGGGTGCCAATCACGCCTCGTGGGAGTTCGGGGCGTGACAAAAGTGGTATCAGAGCAGGTCGTTCTAAGGGTGTCTACAAAGTCGTGTCTGAGTAGAGTCTTGCTTATGGATGTGTTGCGCGCCACATTGATAAGCAGGAGGCTACGGGACATTTAGGAGTTGTTTCTTTCCTTCACCTCTAGATCGTGCAATAGAGCCAAAGTTGTAGGTGGGCACATATGGACGTATTGACATTGGTTTTATTTTGTATAGTCAAATGCGGTGTATCAGACAAGATAAAGACAAAGGTGAGCAGGTTGATATGCCTGCCAAAGTAGAAATGAGTAAATCACCACGTGACCAAGTTAGTCAAGGTGGAGCTGACATGAAATTTGTTATACGGGTCTCTTTATCCAAAAGATAGAGAAGTATCCGCAGAACCATCTATAAATGCCACTGAATGGGATGTAAGAAATGTAGGGGATATATTGACTCAGATAGTTGTTGTATAATGTCATGGGCAAGCTGGCCCAATAACGAGTGATGATGGCGCGGCTCGGGAAGCTAGTCGCCGCACATAAGATTTTCTGAAAAATTAAACTCCCCTCCCATGTCCACCGAGTTGGATATGAATGAAGACCCACAGGACCTTATAAGATCACACTAAAAGAGATGTTATGCATGTGACACGTGCAGTGATGTACTTTCAGCTAGTTGGGAGGAACTTTAAACGAGAATCTTTGACTAGTGTCTTCCATATGGGGTCCGAAAAGCTTATGCGGACCAATCGCTAAATCTTAGAACAGAGGCAACAGAAAAGGACACAACTATTTGAAGAAGGGTCGCCAAAGAGAGAGGGCTAGACCTATGGGACAGTTTACGGCGTCCCAGGGAGAAGTTAGGTCTCGAGTGTTTAGCAGACGCCTAGATCACCATTCCCTTAGTCGATAGTAAATGTTTTACCTCGATTCGAGACAATCAAATTGGTACAGAAGTGAGATTCAGGATTCATTAAGGACAAGCACGTAGAAAGTATGAACCAACGGAAGTCTCTTTGTCAGCCGTGTTAGTGCTGCGGACGTTATCATCTAGGTGAAATATTGGTTGAGGTCAAATGTTGGTATTGGTGTGATATGTCGGGCCATAAAAATTAGGCTTATCCTGATGAAGCTGCAGGTACCGTATATGTATTGATTAACCCATATTTGACAATTGCATATGTTATTTCATTAAGGGTTGAAAATTCAAACGAGCACCAGAATTACTAGATATGTCATATGAGGTCTATACATTAGTCGGAGAATCTATTGAAGTTAAAAGAGTATATCATAAGTGCATAGTAATTGTTTGTGGTCATAAGACACCGGTTGATCTTATTGAGCTGTAAATAGTGGATTGTAATGTTATAAAGGGGTTGTGCCATAGTAGATTGCCGAACTAAGAAGTTATATTGTCGTTTTCCCCAAAAGAAGAAATGTGGGGGCACTAAGAGGAAAAAATTGTTCCCTATAGTAACGCACGTAAAAGGATACTCTAAGGCATACACATGTCACTTGGTAAAAGTGAAAGATACTGATGTGAAGCCACCAACTCTTCAATCAGTTCTGGTGGTAAATGAATTCCTCGATGTATGAGCTAGTATTACTGTGATGTCAGGTACTTGACCTATTTTTACTTCTTCATATAGTATGGCCCCGGCAAAGTTATGGGAATGGAAAAAAAAATAATAGAAAACGTTAAAAGACGTGATGAACAAGGGATTCATAAGACCTAGTATGTTCCCTTGGGGTGCACTAGTGATAATTGTACAAAAGAAAGACAGTACGTTGAGAATATGTGTTGATTATCGGCAACTGAATAAGATGACAAGTACGAATAAATATTCCCTCCATAGAGTGGATGATTTGTTTGGTTAGTTATGGGGTTAAACGAATGACGATAAAAATAAAACTGATGATGATATACCATAGACAACATTACAAACATGGTATGGTTATTATGAATTCCTAGTATGTCAATTGGGTTAGCGAATGCACCTGTAGTTGTTATGGGTTTAATGAATAGGGTGTTCAAGACACTTTTCAATATGTGTGTGACCATATTCGGTGATGGTATTCAAAAAAATCACAAGAGGACCATGCATTGTATAGGATGAAGAGATGAAAGTTGTTACACAAAAGATAGAAATGGTGAACAATTGGTTAAGGCCTATGATGCTTACAGAGAGCCATCATTTTCTTGGGTTGGCTAACCATTACGAGAATTGTTGAAGGATTTTATGCTATCCCTATACCCTTAACAAAGCTTATACACAAGTCAATCAAGTTCCAATAAAATGATGCATGTGAGAAAAGTGTCCAAGAGTAGAAAGATAAAGTAACTTTCACACCAATTGTAAGTGCCTTCCGAAGACATCAGAACGTTAGGCAATGTATGGTAATGCTTCCGGGGTTGGCCTCGGAGGTATATTGTTGTAGCATGGTAAAGTAATAGCATATGCGTCACGACAATGACGGCCGCATGAGAACACAAATGATTACCAAACACATGACCCTAAAATAGCGGCTGCGCTATTTGCTTAAAGTTATGGTGTCACTATTTGTAAGGGGTTCGTATTGACATATATTGGTCATAAGAAAATGGAATATATTTCTACGCCAACGGACTTAAGTCCGAGGTAGCGAAGGTGGCCTGAACTATTGAAAGATTAGGACATTGCTATCTTGTATCATTCGGGAAAAGTAGATGGGGTAGTTGATACATTAAGCTGCAAGGCAGTAGAGAGTATGAATGGCCAGCTCACAGAAAAGAAAGATATAGTCAGGAAATCTATATTAATGAGGAAATATGGGGTTTTGTTTCTTGAAACTCCAGATGAAAGAATTATAGTGTCAAATGTGGTAGGATTTTCATTGATATTGGAGATAAAGGAAAAAGCAATAGGTAAATGCCATTTTTAGTTCACTTGGGAAAAAAAAAATATGTGTACAGCAAAGTCGACGAGAGTATTTGAACAAATACAAGGGGGGAGTACTTTAACACCAATGCAGATTGTGTGTACTGGGTATAAACGAGTTAAGAAAATGAATTACGACAGAGGAACATCGTTCACAGTATTTCATTTACTCGGAAGCAACCACAATGTACCATGGTGTAGCAGAGAGGTCTGGGGAAGGATACTTGAGAAGCACATTGTAGAACTTGTAGCTCAAGGTCCACGCGGTCACTAATTGACAATATAGCATCAGAAGTCTGTATGGTTTATGCTATATTATCCTTCCAGTTTGGAAGTGGAACATGAATAATATGGATTTCATCACAGGGTTGTCTCATACACTGCGAAGGTTGATTCCATATCAGTGATAGTTAACAGACTTACCGAGTCAGTGTATTTCCTACCAGTTAAGATCACCGATACAGCTGAACATTATGTAACGTTGTATGTTACGGAGATAGTACGATTACATGGGATTCTACTCACTACTATATCAAAGGGGAGAGCTTACTTTATTGCATAGTGTTGAAAGTCCTTTCAGTAAAGCATGGGTACACAGGTAGATGTAAGTGCGGCTTGTCATCCTCAGATGGATGGACAAACAGAACACATTATACTAACATTTGCAGATATGTCACGAGTTTGTACATTGGACTTTACAGGTAGTTGGGATGAACATCTATGGTTTATTGAAATTGCTTACAATAAAAGTATCAAAAGGCATCTACGAAGCTTTATGTGAAAGAGAATATAGATCATCAATTGGATGGGTTACAGTTGACGGAATTTGCTTCGCTTGGGTATCGAGAAAGTGAAGGTGATATAACAACAGCTACAATGGCCCAAAGTCAATACAAATTAGATGCCGATATTAAAGATGAAAAGGAAAGAAATAATGAGAATCGGAAAGAAAGGGAAATTGTCCAAAGATTTGGGCAAATTGAGTGTCTATTAGCACTAGTCCAGGAACTTTTCACAGTTCATTCAGTATCTAATATGCGATGCTTTGAAAGTGTATAGGCGATTATCTTATATCGTTGCCAGTGGAAATGTACAAATTACAGGGGATTTCACATGTGAAAGAGGTACTTATTGTTACTAATTGTTATGATACATCGATAAGTGAAAGAATTAAGAGATGCCGGAGTAACAAGGGAGACCTATGAAATAATGACCTTTTAAAGTATTTATCATTGTTATGCACGGAAGAAAAAGATCAAAATACGGAAGTGGAGTCATAATAAGTAAGTCTTTACAAGTGATACATGTGTACATGATGATATGAAGAATTCACTTTGACTTATGTTGTTACATTGAGACAATGTTACTAACATTCGAGGACGAATGTTTCTAAGGGGGGAAGAATGTAACACCCCGTACCTTCCCAACCCTACTTGATGATGCTGAATAATGTTTGCTTAGGTGTCGAGAGATATAAGTATGTATTTGGCAATGCTAATGACGAGAAAATTTAAATTTGGCCACGCACATGCGAGTAGACCTTCGTAGGAGGTGTTTTGTGCTTTCGTGGAGCATTTGGGTAATACCCCGTACACATACTAACCTCATTTGGTGACTTGAAGTCATGTTTATTTGATGATAAAGCTCACTAAGTAAGTATTTTGTAGTGTTTTGATAGGGTATTGGACGATATGCAAGTGTTGGAAAAAGTGGCCGAAAAATTCAGCAAAGTACCAAGACTTGCGCCACTCCCTGTTTCAGGGTGTGTGGCGCAAGCCACCTGATTCAGAGGGCAGCAGGATCTCGCGCCACTGCTTGCTTTGCAGCAAGTGGCGCAAGGCACAACATATTGTGCCCTTCCGCGCTCATTTTGTAACGCGATTCTACGTCGATTCTTAGATGGTTTCTTTTGGTTCTTTGGAGTTCTTTGAGCATTGTTAAAGCTTCAAATACTTCAATACACTCCTACTTACTCCTACATGATCAAAGCATGAAAGATAAATAGTTATTCAAGATGTTCAATAAAGCCATGGGCGACTAGAATTCCTATTTTTGCGAATGAGACTACGAATGATAAACTCGTAAGAGAATATTGTCGTGAGATTATGGAATTATTGAAACATGCTATATATATGGTTGATTATACATGGAATTTGGTGGGCTAAGTTGAGATAAGTATTGGGCCCAATTTGAGGCCCAAAGTGAGCCAAAATGAGAAGAAAAGCATGGGCCAAAATGGGTCAAAAGACCCATTCTTCCATTGACCTTCTAGACAAAGTATTAAATGCATTATTAGTGGCTAAGGATGGCCAAGAGGGTCTATATAAAGTCCCCAAAAATCAGATTTTTAATACACACAACACACATGCTTTTCTATCTTTTTTTCTAGAATTCTCAAGAAAGCTTCTTTTGGACTCTCAAACCCTAAGTCCACTTCTTGGGCAAGAGCATCATCCTACAAGTATTGGTAAGTGTTTATTCTTGTAATTTAATATATTATGTACATGAGAGGTTATGTATATCATGGTAGTTATGGTGGCAAGGTGTTGAATAGTGCACTTTTGGTTTTTGATAAAAGATGTGCATTCTTGTGAATTAAACTTGAAATATGACTTGTGGGTTTGATGAAAAGGCATGGTATGGATGAAATACCAACATGTATGGTGTGATTACATTAAGAAACTTGTTATTTCCATAAAAGTGTAAATTATGGGATTTTGGCCGATTTGTTGTTGTGAGGTGTGTGCGTGGCCAAATTTAAATTTTCTCGTCATTAGCATTGCCAAATACATACTTATATCTCTCGACACCTAAGCAAACATTATTCAGCATCATCAAGTAGGGTTGGGAAGGTACGGGGTGTTACAGGTACCCTTCCTTGTCCATCTCTAACTGATCCAAACTATCAATCATGGAGGCGATAAGATGGCCTTCTTCGTCATGATCTTATGACTTCTGTCGATCCTACCTTAACTCCTCTGATTGCATCTGCACCTTCTGCGCACATCGCTTGGACAAAATTAGCACAACAATATACCAACAAAAGTCAAACTCATATTTATAGTCTTCATGACTCTCTCAACCGCCTTATGGAGGGAACCAAGTCCATTGCTCAATATCTCAATGAGATTCGAGCTATCTCAGAAGAACTTGCCATTGTTGGTTCCCCCATTAACATTAATGAACTTGTCATCAAACTGCTATGATTCCATTAGCTCTGCCATTTGTGCTCGTTAAAACCCCATCACCTATGAAGAGCTTTTTCAAAAACTCAACATCCGAGAATTGTTTTTTCTTCACACACCCAAGCCTAAGACGCCACCTATTATTGCTCAGTTCAATCAGCGTTCGGTACAAGTTGATCGACAACATAAGAATAATAATCGATACAACCAATCCGGTGATAATTGGTCAGGCCCTCAAAATAATACCAATTCGGGCAGAAACAACAATTACCATAATTCCAGTAATTCCAGTAATAATTGGCACTCTCAAAACTCCAACAATAGAACTCGAGTTCAGTGCCAGTTGTTAACAAATATAGATATATTGCTCGCATTTGCCACTCTCTAAGTCACAATATGAATGGGTCGCATGCTAATTTTTCATCCACTACTGTATCAAACAATCCAAATTGGGTCACAGATAGTGGTACATCACATCACATTATCTCAAATACTCAGAATCTGCAGGCTTACTCTGAGTACATAGGAAAGGATGATGTTATAGTTGGTGATGATAACGGTAGTAAAATAACCCAAGTAGGCCATACTACTCTCCCTATCGTACGTTTGTTCTAAAATATGTTTTATGTGCTCCAACTATTCATCACAATCTTATTTTTGTTTCTCTATTTTGTGAGCAAAATAAAATTTCTGTTGAATTTTTCCCTACTTTCTTTGTTGTGAAGATTTGAGAACAAAAGCACCTCTGGCTCAAGGCCCAAATAGGATGCATATTTATGAGTGGACTAGCTCTTATCCAACTCCAGCTACCTACTTCATCACTGCTGTAAATCTCTCATCTCGTACACTTTGTCTTGGTCACCCACATCTTAATGTTTTTAATTCCATTGTTTCTAGATATAAATTACCTGTTTCTTCCTTCTCTCAAGAGATGTACTGTAATTCTTGTCTTTGCAATAAAAATCATCATTTAATTACCATTTTCTACATCCACCTTAACTAGCTCTCGCCCATTAAAAAATTTATCTACTAATATTTGGGGACCATCTCCCATTTCTTCTTACAATGATACTCACTTTTATGTCATATTTGTTGATCATTTTACAAAGTATATATAACTCTTCCACTCAAGAACAAATTTGATGTAACTGCCATATTCATTAATTTCAAACTCTGGGTCGAAAGGTATTTTAACTCCAGAATTCACACAATATATTCAGATGGTGGTGGTGAGTACTAAGGCTTACCTAATCTATCTAACATGGGCATTCAACATTTGTTTCTCCCCCTTATACACCTTAAAGAGTTGGTACTATTGCACGTCGTCATCGACATATAATAGAGACTGCTTTAACTTTACTGCATCAAGCCTCTATGCCTCTTCATTACTGGTCTTATGCTGTCAAATTGCCAATTACCTAATCAACCATATGCCCATACCTATTCTTCAAGGAAAGCCTCCATTCGAAGTCCTTTTTCATGTCAATCCCAATTATTCCTCTCTTCATACATTTGGTTGCTTATGTATCCCTGGTTAAAACCCTATAATAACCATAAATTGAAATCCAAATCTGGCCCTTATGTCTTTCTTGGTTACCCTGTCACCCGTCATTGTTATCAATGCCTTGATCCATCTGCTTCAAAAAAATTCTCTCTCATCATGTAACATTCCAAGAAAATAGTTTTCCTTTTGCGTTTATTGCTCACGGGCTACCTTAGGGTAAACCATAAGAAATACATTCGTGGCTTGATAAAAACAAGACTTGGAGTTTAGTTCCTAAATCTCAAGCATAAAATATAATTGGGTGCCAGTGGGTTTTTCGAATCAAACACAAATAAGATGGTTCAATAGATAGATATAAAGGAAGATTGGTATTAACCAAAGGTTTTCATCAACAACCATATGTTGACTTTACTTCTACTTTCAACCTGATTGTCAAGCCAACTACAATTCATCTCCTATTGACATTTGTTGTGTACCTCAACTGGCCTCTCTATCCGCTAGATGTTAATAATGCTTTTCTTCAAGGAACTCTAGCGGAAGAGGTTTATATGGATTAACCACCTGGGTTCACTGATAAAAGTCATCCTGATCATGTGTGCAAACTTCACAAAGCAATTTATGGACTCTGTAAAGCTCCTCGTGCATGGTACACAGAGTTCAAGAACTTTATTTCTTCTATTGGTTTTGTATGCTCACATTCATATCCTTCTTTATTCATTCTCCGTGCCACAGGCTCTATTGTATTTCTTCTCCTATATGTGGATGATATCATACTTACATGATCTTCAAAATCTAAGATTTTCCATGTTAATGATGCATTGGCTCGTTATTTTTCTCTTGAGGACTTATCTCCTTTGACATATTTTCTCGGTGTTAAAGTTTGTCATCAATCCACAAGTCTGTATCTCTCTCAGAAGAAATACATTACCGATCTTCTCCAGCGTTTCAACATGATGGAGGCCAAAAGGGTCCATACTCCCTTTGCTTCCTCGACCATTTTGAAATTAAATCATGGATCTCCACCTACAGATTGTAAAATCTATAGGAAGCTCATTGGTTCTTTTCAATATCTATCTATCACAAAGCTCGACATTGTCTTTGCTGTCAACCGGTTATCTCAATTCATGCACAACCCCTTCTATCAATATTTGCAAGCTGCAAAAAGGGTGTTGTGGTATTTGAAAGATGCCAATCACCTTTGCTTACTCATTCGACCAGCTGCACTACTAAATCTAATCACTTATTCAGATTCTGATTGGGGTGGAAATCCTGATGACCGATGCTCTACTGGTGCATATGTTGTCTTACTTGGTAGCTCTCCTATCAATTGGTAGTCTAGAAAGCGACGCATAGTGGCTCGCTCCTCCACTAAAGTCGAGTACAAAGCCATTGCCAATGCTACTGCTGAAATAATCTGGATTGTCAATCTTCTCAAAGAACTCTTCTTCTCCATTCCAAACACTCCAACCATCTGTTATGACAACCTTGATGCCACTTTCTTCTGCCAAAACTCAGCTTTCCACATACATATGAAGTATCTTGACTTGGACTATCACTTTGTTCGGGAGAGGGTTCAAGATAAGTCTCTTAGTGTCCGTCATGTTCCATCTTCCCTGCAGCTAGTTGACTCTCTTACGAAGATTGTACCTACTACCAGTTTCCTCTCTCGTCGATCCAAGATAGGTGTTGTTGAACCACCATCTATCTTACAGGGGCATAAGAAGGAAAGATAATCCTAGGGATCCCTTCCCTTTATTCTTTCTGATTTTGCTATCTTTCAGATTTTCCATCTCATGTTAATATCCCTTAATTTATGTAATCTTCTGATTCTTTTTATTTAGTTTCCTTTGTATTAGAAAGCAATCTCTGCTCCTCCTTATGTATATAAAGATCATCAATATAATACGAAAATTGCAGCCTTTCGTAAAATCCTTCAGCCTCTTTAGTAATAAATATCATTATAAACAAACAATTGATTTAATTTTAGCTTTGCTAGGGTTGATCTTAGTTAGGGAGATATAATTACCGATATTATATATCCTTATCATTAACTAACAACATAAAGTATTTGTGTTCGTCCCCTTTTATGTGTCTCTTATACTAAAAGCAATCTTTTTTTACTTGTCCATATTAACAAATCAAAAGAAATTTATTATTTTCTTAATTTCAAATTAAGGATTCAAATGAGTCTTAAGAAAAAAACGCTTAATTAGTCGTTGGAATAAGAATAACAAGAAGAAAAATCGAGCTACAATAGATGTGGTGGATTTTGTCTGCTGCAATGATGGTTGGAGAAGAGAATTGGGGTGAATTTTTGGACTTCAGGATAGAGAAAAATATGAAGAGCGCATGTTTAAACACTTTGAATTCTAAAAAGACTTTCAAAAAGGTATGACCAAACACAACTCCAACTCCAAAAATTCTAAATATAGTAAAAAAAAATTAATTTTCATAGCCAAACGACTACTTATATTTTCAAATTTAAAGTTGTTGTGTGTATATTTGAAATCACAAAAAGTAGTTTTTCTATTTAGAGGTAAATACTTAAATTTTTATCCTATATGTGGTATTTATTGATAATATGTTGTTAGTTACTCTCTCAGTTTCGTTTTACTTAGTCACAATTTCCTTGTTAATAGTCAAACAATATGAAATTTGATCAAAATTTTAAGATGTATTTTTCATCATATTGATATAAGAAAAATTGCAACTTGTAGTACTTTTCGTATGGTTTTTGAATATCTGAATTTGACTTTTAAAATATTGAATTAATATAATCTAATTTAGCTTTGACTTCTCGAGAAGCAAAACGTGACAACTATTTTTGAACGAAGGAAGTACTTGTATCGCAGATTTACCTAAGCGAAAATAGGGTGGGGTGCTGGGTGGGCGTGGGGGTGGGGGGTTGGTCAAATATAGACTCTATCTGAGTCAAAACTCATACTCATTAGTCAATACAATTTCATTCAATTAACAATGAAAAAAATCAATGCTATATTTTAAAAGTTTTCCACGATTACCTAAATCTGCATTTTGCTGTATTCTATTAAATTCCACTTATTTCACTGTTATCAACAAATATTCCATTTATGGCTTTAGTTCACACTTCATTGATATAAAACCTGTTTCTTTGTTGAAAAAAAAAAAATCTATATATATGTATTTCTTCTCTCCTCTATTACCAGTATTATTATTAGGAGAAATAAAAAAGCAGAATGGTGACCACTTTTTTGTTCTTTTTAGTTTCTTTGCTGAATTTTGTTACAACAGAAAGTCAATTTGTTAATATCACTATACTTCAAAGTGCCGTTGCAAAAGGAGCTGGTAATTTTCTTCTTATTTTCTCTTTTTATTTTTCTTGTTCTTCTTTTTTCTTTCTTTTTTTTGGCTGAAGAATGTTTATCCATTTGTGTGTTTTTACATAAGTTTTTTTACCCCCCATTTTTAATGTTTTTAACACTTTAGAATGTTCCTTGATTTGTGTGTATATGTATAGACCTCTATATACATAAACACAAATAGTAAATCGTTCTATTATTGATCGATCCATTCCAATTATCTATTAACGTTCTCTTTTATGTGTATATAGACACACACACATGTGTATATATTTATCTTTTGATAATGTTGGGTTTATAGTTTGCTTGGATGGAACTCCACCAGCATACCACCTTGACAGAGGATCAGGCACAGGAGTGAACAATTGGGTGATATCAGTTGAGGTTAGATTTGCTATAAAATTCTGTTTATATATGGAATTTATTTCAATAATAATGAATTAAATTTTAATTTCCAAAACCAAATGTCCATCCTTGAAATTTGTTAATAAAATTTCACTTTAGATTATAACATTTATTCTTGTGAGTTTCCTCTATCTTAGTGTCACGACCCAAAATTTGGACCGTGATGGCACCTATCCAACCCTCTGTGATAGGTAAGCCAAAGACACAATCTCAAATATATTATCCCAAATGTATAAAAGCGGAAGAAATAAGAGCAATATAAAACCCATATAATCTCCCAAAGTGGACTAATAGAGTATTGTAGTCGAAATATAGATAATCCCAGATCTGGTAGTCACTAATACAAGCCTCTAAATACCGAAATCAAAGAAAGGTCTGAGTATCTTAAAATGCGGAAAAATGCATAAAGATAAGAGTGGAGGAGATTTCAGTAGTCTCTGAAATCAATAGCAGCTACCTCGAATCTCCAAAGATGCTAACACAGAGGAAGCCACCGGAATCAATGCCCAGAGACTGTCGGATCGGTACCTGCACGGAGGGTGCAGAAAAAGCAAGGGTGAGTACGGAACCACGTGTACTCAGCAAGCATCGTCGACCGACCCTAATTCAAAGTGGTGACGAGTGACACCACGTCAAACCTCTAAAACTACCATACAACCTGTACTCAGAAAGACACCCTAACCCCACATAATAATCAAGTCTAATAGTCATAAAGATATCGTAACACAGTCCCAGAATTCTTTAATACAGTGAGATCAAGAAACAGATATTCAAGTACTCATTAACTAGTACAAAATCAACATTTACACCTTACTCAATCTGAACAAGGAAAGGATGAATGCAATGCAATCCACATGCTGTGTACACACCTACCGAGCAATGGCTTCAAAGTTAGGACCCATGGGGGACTCACAAGGTCCATGTACTGTGCAGGCGTGCACTCCGATCCCAATAAATATATTGTGCAGGCGTGCACTCCGACCCCAATAATAGATAATAATGTGCAGGCGTGCACTCCGACCCCATATGAAATGCAATGCATGATGTGCAGGCGTGCAACTCCGATCCCAAAACAACAATAAAATTAAGCAAAGCATTTTATGTCTTATGCCATACAGATATCAATTGCAAAATCAACCCAACTTATCAAGCAGGAGTATTCTCCTTAGCTAGCATTTTCAATAATTCATTTACAATAGCAAATCTGCCCAATCATGCTAGCAAATAAGGAAAACGGTTCAAAACAGGCCATGAAATACTTTTAACCCTCAAATAACACTGGTACCCGCATAGATGCTCGTCACTTCATCTATACGGGGGGCCCCCCATTTCCATTAACCCTATTACACATAACTAACACATAAGCACTTTGAAAAAGAGTCTAAGAAAGTCTCAACTTGCCTCAAACCGAAGCCAAGCGTCAATTAACAAACTTTCCCTTACGTAAAGCTTCCGAATGGTCAAAATCTGTTCAAATACATAATTCCCATAAGAAAACAGATCTAATGACACCCATTTTATAAATTCTTACTCTAAGAATCCTAGACCTAAAGCCAAAGTTTTCTATTAAAATATTGTAATTAGTGAAAATTGCATGAAAAATATCCAAGGCCTAATATAACCACAAAGACGTAACTGGTGGGATTATCAGATCCTAGAAATAGCCTAAACTTCACTCTACATCACCATCATAAGCCAATGATTAGCAATCATTGCACAAACATTAGAAAATAACATGATTAATATACCATTAGCACCTAATTCTAAAGAAACATTACATCAATTCACGCACCACTGCAACTTCAAATTACCCTTACTGCCTCATGTCACTGTCCACCCATTGTCCCATAATTCTTGTCTTCTTTAGGCCTAATCAAACTATTAAATAAATCCCCTAATTCTACACCAGAATCTATGTACTACCTAACTTATACTATACTTAACCTAATTCTAAATAGAAAACAGTGTATATTTCCACACAATTATTGCTCCTGCCTAACTTCACATTCACCCCCACACTATTATAAACATAATATCAACAATATAATCATCCAAGGTTGCTAACCTTAATGCCGTCGTGGATTTCTCGGAAGCTGCGATGTGAAGAAAGGAATACAACTGCTTCTTTCGTGCCCCTCTCTTTGTTTAAAGTTTTCAGGTTTTATTACTAATAAATAAATAAAGAAAATCCTTCCCACTTAATTTATCTTTATACATAGGTCATGTGAAATAATAAAAGGTGAATTGGGCCCATTAACTACTAATTAAACTAATTATCTAAAGTACCCGAAACTTCTAATAAATCTTCGAACTTTGTTTGAATCCCATAGAAATAAATCAAATATGAAAATTGACTAAAAAGCACATTTCGAACCTATTGGAAACATTAAAACACCATTTGAGGTCGTCTTGACCGAAAGTAGTCGTATTCACACTTAACATTCTAAACTCAAGAATCCAACCAATGACTTAAATCGATACCGAACACCTCGAGGTCCGTAGTATCCATTCCCTAAAGTCATAAATCACGTCTAAAAACTACAAGTAGGGTTATAATGGGAAAACTAAGTAAAATTCACAAAACGACTAGGAGGGTCGTTACACTTAGATAGCTACTTATTAATTAAATAAATTTGTTAAATTTGGATATTTAAGGGAGGTGGATGGTGCCAACATGTTAACCATTGTCTTGTGAGGAAGAATACTAATTTGGGATCTAGTGCAAAAATGGAAAACCAACTTTTTTTCCCTGGGATGTTGAGTAATGATTCCAAGTTTAATCCAGGTACTCTTCTAATTCATTTTTTTAATTCATGTCACATTTATTTATTGTTTTTGTATTTTATCTATATATTCAGTTTAGTTTGACTAAATGCTATGTAAGGATTTCGTTATTATCTTTTATGCATGTTTTATGTATGTATGTTATTTTTTAACATTGATTTGTTATGAGTTACTTGAGTCGAGGTCTTTTGAAAATAACTTCTCTATCTCCACGAGATAGGAATAAGGTATGTGTACACCCTAGTCTCCTCAGATTCCACTAGCTAGTGGAATTACACTAAGTATGTTGTTGGTATACAACTTAGTTTGATTAAGGGCGAGTTTACACATTTAGTTGGCCGGTTAAAAATGATTAATTACATTCGCTAGCCAAATATACAAATAATATACACTATTATATTATAAATATATATATATATATATATATATATATATATATATATATATATATATATATCAGTTATTATTTTGATGGACGAATAGGATAAAAATCTCTTTAATTATTAACTAATACAACTAAATTACTCTTGAAATTTGTAGAATTTTACAATTGGAATAGAGTTTATGTTAGATATTGTGATGGAGGGTCCTTCACCGGAGATGTTGAAGCAATTGATCCTGTAAGTCACATTAAGTATATTCTTCATAACTCCTAATTTGTTAATTAGTACTAATTATAATATTAAAAGGCATTTTTTCTGATTATAACTCCAAATTTGACAGGGTACTGGACTTCATTATAGAGGGGCGAGGATATTCAAAGCTATTATGGAGGAATTATTGGCTCAAGGAATGAATACATCTCAAAATGTATGATCACATCGAACTTTTTTCATATATATATATATATATATATACTCTGCCCCAAATTAAAAAAAATCAACATTATAATATTGTTACAACTTTTATTTTTCTAATTATAAATCTCATATTTTATGTATAGTTACATGTTGCTATTTTTTAGGGGATCTGACAATATGGAAACTGTTTTACCTTGCTAGAATATTATAGTTATGATACCACTCAATTTGGCGGATATTGCTATACATAGTGATTTAGTTTGTTTATAAATAGAAAGAACAACACTAACACAACACCTCTATCGAACTTGAATGTGTTTGGTATGATGGATAAGAGATAACTAATTTCGGGATAAACTCATATTTTACATTAACTCATATTTTACATTTGGTTGAGATAAATTATGGTATTATAATGTTATTTTAAATAGTTATCCGGGATCGCAGTGTTATTTTTATCCCACACTGAAAATAAAAATAATTAATCCCGAAATAACTAATTCCTAAATATTTAATCTAAGGATAAACTTGTTCCCCAACCAAACGAACTTATAGTCTAAAAAAAAAAAATCTTAACTTTTTTATTTTTTTAAAAAAATGGTAGGCGATACTCTCTGGATGTTCAGCAGGAGGACTAACAACAATCTTGCATTGTGACAACTTCAGAGCTTTACTACCAATAAGTGTTAAAGTTAAATGCTTTTCAGATGCTGGTTATTTTGTTAACCAGTAAGTGTTCTTCTTCCCCATTATATTTCAATTCTCACAAATATTTTATTTTTCTTTTTTGGTCATTAAATTCTAACAATTTAAGTTTAAGAATTATTTTTAATCGACAATTTAATTCTTCATATTAACAGCTTAATGTGTATATTCTCAGCAAGGATATTTCAGGGAACAAATATTTTAAACAGTACTTCAATGATGTTGTCACTTTACATGTATGTTTTTTCTCCCACTTTTTCATTTTATATAATATTATTTTGAAAAATGTATTCTTTTACTTATAATTTATTTTATTTTTAATTTTAGGGTTCCGCCAAGAATTTGCCCCCATCATGTACTTCAAAGTTGAAACCAGGTTTGGTAAGTGCACGCAATATAATAATTAGAACCAATACCCGCAAGCGTAGTCGAGTTGGTTGAATAGGGGTTCTCAAGTTCAATTTCCTACATGTTTTCTCGGTCGAGCTCATCATACGAGGCTTGTCTAATGTAGTTATCTCCCTTGTGCGGTTTGCAAATTATTACATTGGAGTAAGTTTTTTTTTTTTGGTTTCCCACCCGGTGTTCGGTATCCGAATTGGAGCCCGACTAATCCGGATCACACACTGCAGGGGGGTGGCTCTCCCAACAGGATTTTCTCCATACCTAGGGCTCAAACTCAATACCTCTGGTTAAGGGTGGAACATTCCAACCACTGCACCACAACCCATGTTGGTTACATTGGAGTGAGGTTTATCCTATGTGCACCCGAAGGGTAGCAACTACGGGTTCCCTTATCACCTAAAAAAAATAATTTAAAGAATTAATTTTCATTTATTGACATTATATCTAGGGATCTTGTTAACCAATGCCTCCATGACGATAACAAATTTTACCTATAATAATTTTAAATTTTGGAATTTAATTCTTCAACGTAATTACATATATTACGATTTATCAAACAAATCAATGAAATTCCAAATATAACATTTTTTTCATATTTAAATGGTGCAGTGCTTTTTCCCTCAAAATGTGGTTCAAAAAATTCAAACGCCACTTTTCATTATAAATTCAGCCTATGATTATTGGCAGGTCAGTTTATTAAATTTATTAAGATTTTTCATAATATTTCTTTTCAATTTTCCCTTTACATTTTATTTGTTGTTTGCTTGAATTTTATATGTTCACTTTAAATTTAGGTAAGATTTATTTTGGTGGCTCCTGGTACTGATCCTAAGGGTGCCTGGAAGAGCTGCACAACTAATATAAAAAATTGCACACCACAACAGCTCAAAGTTCTTCAAGGTAAGCAATATTTTCAATTTTTTCGATGCATTATATATTTGTTTGTCAATTTATTTTTAAAAAATTAATAGAGGAATTCATCAAACAATTTTTTGAATATCAAATTTTGTTTTAAGTACTAATTTTTGGCCAATTATTTTAGATTTCAGATTGGACTTTTTAAAGGCATTGAAACAGCTAGGGCCATCTTCCACAACAGGATATTACATTAACTCTTGCTATGCACATTGCCAAACTCTAGACCAAGCCCATTGGTTTGGTCCCAAGTCACCTAGATTATTCAACAAGGTAAAACTAACTAGTTGATTTATTAAGCTCATTTTCCAAATGCTTTTCCCTATATAATTTTGTTTATAATTGTCGTTTTGGACTTAAAATGAATAAAATATTTCATTCTTTGAAAGCTTGTGAATTAAAGTCAGTAGACCGGTAACTACTAAAGTGTAAACTGCTCATTTTTCATTGTTACAGACAATAGCTGAAGCAGTAGGAGATTGGGTTTTCGAGAGAGATCAATTTCGACAGATTGATTGCCCTTATCCTTGTGACAACACATGTGTTGAAGGCAATGACATAATTAGTTCACAAGATATATAATTCTTATGTCTTTTTCTTTGAAATTGATAGAGAGGATTAATTGTGATATCGGAAGACGGATAAATTCAGTGAATTAATGGTATTGTATCATCATAAAAGTGAGAAATTTATATATTGATATAGACGAATTCCTAATTCAAACATTGTGTTTTTTTTTCCAGTTATTATTATCCATCAAATTGCAAGTGTTTCAATCTTTTGTTCTCCCTAGTAATTGAATTCCTTGATAATTAAGATTATTTCCTTATCTGTGTAGCTAATCAGCTAACCCATCAAAAGTTTCCAACTCATACTCTCCCTCTCTTCGAATTTCTTCACAAGCTCTTTTCGTCCCAATATATGTGATAGTGTTTAATTGGACAAGAAATTTTAGAATGAAAAAATACTTTTTAAACTTTTGATCCGAAACAAACAATAGTAATTATTTATGTGACTATAAATCATCTCATTAAAAATAAAAATAAAAAAAGTTTAAAGTTAAATTATTACTTAATAAATATATAAATCACTTTAGACGAACTAAAAGGGAAAAAAACATTACTAAAATTGGAAAAAAGAATGATTTTTTTCGAGGGTACAACGTTTCTTCTTAACGGTTTTGATCTGTCTTGTCAACATTTTAGATTCTTCTCATCTTGATCCTCAACACTCATCTTACATATATCTATTTTTTTCAATGGCTTCTCAACTAAACTCTATAATAAATACTTATTCGCCCCTAATATTAATATCAAATTATATTTATTTATTATAATTAGATAATTTAATTGAAATGAGAATGTATATATTAACTAATTATGATTAAGTGATATATTATTTATATATTAACTTAATATCTTGAATTAATAGAATTCAACTTTCTTATGAACTTAAATTCAAGGGAAAAGGCTCAAATATGCCATCGAACTTTGAGAAAAAGCTTATTTATGTCATCCGTTAAAAGTTTGGTTCATTCATGTCATTGCTGTTGCAAAAAAGGCTTATTCATGCCATTTTTTTAATAGTCCGGTTTAGTGGTTTTTTGCAAAACCATTTTGTACACATGACCAACAATAATTCGTCCACATCATTAATTAAAGGGAAAAGGCTCAAATATGCCATCGAACTTTGAGAAAAGGCTCATCTATGTCATCCGTTAAAAGTTTGGCTCATTCATGCCATTTTTTTAACTGTCCGATTAGGTGATTTTTTGCAAAACCATTTTGTACTCGTGGCCAACAATAATTCGTCCACATCATTAATTAAATCAGCCAAAGAAATTTTAAAATTCCTAATAAGAAAATATTGACTTCTCCGGCCAAAATATTTCTATGCATTTTGTAACTCCTTTATAGGCACTGTAAAAAGTTCATCGATTTTCAATTTCTTCGGAATCGCCAAACACAATTCTGTAAATCTCAAGGTCAATTCAAGCCCGAAGCAGACATCAACTATTTCAAACAACGAATCAATTAGTTACCGAAACACAATTTTTTAAATTCTTAAAATATTGTACTTGAAGCAAAAATCAGAAGAATTCTATAATCGGTGAAATTACAGAGAAGAAAAGAAGAATAGTTCAGCAAAATCAAATTAAAATCAAAACTTGAAGATTCTAATGACTTGAAGAATCAGATGTACTAGAAATTTGTGAGTCGTGGAAAACAAAATTTTAATTTCACCTTTTAGAATAAAGTTTATTTTTTTAGATTTTTTATTTGGCTGATTTAATTAATGATGTGGACGAATCATTATTGGTCACGTGTACAAAATGGTTTTGCAAAAATCACCAAACCGGACTGTAAAAAAAAATGGTATGAAAATGTAAGGGACTTGTGTGGTTGTTTGTTGTTGGCAAGAACTATTTCATGATATGAAAAACAAGGTTGGGATTCGCAATAGCGGGGTAGCTTAAAGGAGGATATCTTGTGTTTTACGATTTCATAAATACATTATGTGTTGTGATGCAAGGTTGTGGTTGACTGTAATCATTTAAAAACTCATTCTGGGGAACTTAGCAAGGTTTCAATATTTTATGTGTTGGCATTAAGGCTACTAAGTAGTTGGGGCGGGGGGGGGGGGGGGGGAGGGGAGGAGACATAGCAAAACTTTTGAAAAATCTGGAAGACTCTGCTCTGGGCCACCACAGCGGCGAGAGCACCGCTATAGCGGTACGCTGCTATAGTAGTAATTTCTCTGCTATTGCAGTATTGCTATAACAGAAGACATATCGTTATAGCGGTATAAAGGGGGCACTAACCCTGCTCTGTTTATCCCCTATTTTTGATTTCGTGGTTGCTTGAGTATATCAAAAAGTTAGGGTGCAGGGCATTGCATTAATGTAAAATAGCATCAATATCGCATAAGCACGCTTATTATTTATTAATGCGGGAATTAAAATAGCATCCATGTGTAGAAATAAAAGTGAGAAAAGGTGAAGTGTCTAGTACATACCCCAAAAAGAGAACCTAAATATCATAAAAACAAGGGGGAAGGACCAAGATGGACGCTCTGTCAGTCGCAGGCTGCTGGGACAGGGTCGTCTTCAAGAAGGGAAACTCCCTCACAGCCTCCGGCTACAGCTTGGGGAGATCCTGGTTGGGTGCTATGCACCCGAACATCACCCTCATAGTCTTCCACATGTGGGCAAACAAGCGATCCCGGGAGCACCTCTTTCGCCTCTGCTCGTCAAGCTCTCGGCTGAGCGCTGCAATGTACTGGACAGTGGATAAGGCAGTGGAACTGGAGGGGTGCTACTTAAATTCATAAACCTCCTAACAGCAGCCAAGTCAGACTCCATCTGGCTTCTAGAGATCGGGGCATCATCATCATCATTCTCGTCCATATCAGGTACCTTCTCCGCTGCTCTACTACTCTCTGCCCCGTCGATACTTCTCTTCTTTCCCTTTTGGGACGAAAGCGTTCTCACCAAGAGAGGATGGAAGGGAATTTCCATCTCTGCAAGCACATCATTGGGATCCTCCGGTACCTCCACCCATCTACATAGCTCCGACACTAGTCCAGGAAGAAAGAGACCCTTCCTAGGACCCCGGTAAAAGTCCTTCCACTCCATCACGATCTGCTCTCCCACATTCAGCTGGATACCCCTAATTGCACACGCCACCACCAAGGATCGAGGATAGGTCATGTTGGTTGTGTCTAATGGATGAATCCTCTAGATCACCAGGTTCAGCCATCTACTAGTGTCGGCTGAAAAATAGGTGTCGGTGACACCCTCAGTCGTGGGCCTTTATACCTAATCTCTGAACTTCTCCGGAATAAGGGTGTCCCTCAACCACCCTATGTCCATCTCTTGGGCCTTAGCCAGATAGTCGGCATTGGAGATGTGGGGTACCCCAAGCTCCTCATTTATGGTGCGGGAATTAATGGGGACTTCCACTCCCCGAATGTGGATAGTGGAGCTGGGGGAATCCCAAAGTACAGTAGGAAGTATGGCAAAGAACTCCCGTGTCCAAGTCGTTACCCCATTGGGGGGAGCCTCCACCAATGGGCCCTACCCAAACTCCTACAGCTGGTTATAAAATTTTGACGCCTTTCGCTCCACATTCCTCATATCAAAGCCCCTCTCAAAGTAAAACCCTGTTCTCCGGTACTTCCTAAATCATTCCCGACAAGTTTTGTTGGGAAATGTTTTGTAGCAGGGGACGTTGGCTTGGTTTTCGGCCATTTTATATGATAACCTATAAAATTTAACCAAAGAAACTCATTAGGATTCATCACACACTAAATGGAATCTAGCCATAAAGATTTAACAATTCTAATTTCTAAACTGAGAGGCCACTGCTTGCAGCCTCCCGCTATAGCGGTACATCTACCAATATAACGATAAAGACTAATATAGCAGTCTTCATTGTTCTCAGCAGCTAGGGGTGCAATATTGGCACCCCTTAACTCAAAATTCCCGTTTTCAAATTTTGGACTCAGATCAGTGTTCCAGCAGTGTTATAGAACTAGTGTATACAAGAATTCGGGCATGATAACTCCTAAATCATGCCCAAATTACCATTTCAAACTCAAAAAGGACCCTTCAAATTCCCATCCATTTTAGGCTCGTTAAGGCTGCAAACTTCGAATTTCTTATGTCCAGAACATAATAGGAGAGTTGTAGACGTAAGGGAAGCAACCATGCTTCAAAATTCAACACTACTAAGTCCCAAAGATAATTTTTTTTAAAATTCACTCTATTTTTCTATTTCAACGTAAATTCTAGTCAATGGCATGCAAATTCGTGAGCAATAAAGTTAAAAGGAGTGAGAGAGTCATTTGTTACCTATTTATGATGACACGAGAGCAAAGTAATTGAGGAAGGGAAGACGTATTTTTGAGTAGAGAAGGGAAAATGGGAAATGAACCCATTTCCCTCCTTTATATTCTGCAATGGACCGCTATAGCGGGGTGATGACCACTATAGAGACACCGCTACATCGGTGTAATGACCGCCATAGTGGGGAACCACCTCAGTTTTTAAAGAATTTTGAATTCCAACTCTTTAACACTATGTCCGATGTTCATAGTCCCATTAGTTCCGGGTAATATTCTCTTGGCCATCAGAGAGTGGAATTCTTAGTCGCATCGCACTTATATGGGCACGAAGGATCTATTCCGAAGGGAACAACGATAAGGTTTTGATTTGTGCATTTAGTGAATTGGGGTTTTGGTGTTTGTTTTCCGATAAAAAAAATTCGTTGGGTGGTTCGAATTTTAAATTGGGGTCCGAAAAGTAGTAATTAGTGGCTTACGATCTTGCGTAGAGGTATTAAGTCCCAGTATCTAGACTCGGACCATTCTTCTTTGATAGTTCGAGGATGAATGATGGGTAAATTGGTATCTGTTGTAACAAACGAATCCTTCGTTATTAGAAACCACTCAAGATTAGTGTAGAGTCCGAAATTTATTGGGGTAGTATTCAGAAATGTACACGGGACCACGGGGATTAAAAATTCTAGAACTTAAACACTTGGGTCTGGCTGACGTCAACCCGCTATAGCGGTAATGATTTTGATATAGCGGTACTACTATAGAGGTAAGCCGACCGCTATAGCGGGGCGACGCAGTCCAGTAACCCACTTAAGTGGGGATTTATTTTGCCTTCTCTTTTTGACTGAATTAGCAACGTGGGAGGCTCCTAAAATCCTAAGGGTTGCCTCCCATATCATGGAGAGGAGGAGAAATAGGTGCATATGGGTGCTAACCCATTGAATTTCGAGTATCAACATGTCCGTAATCTTGACGTCCGGCTAGAAATCACATTGGTTCGTCCTTCCTACTGCTGGTTGACATCCAGGTAAGCTAAAGATTTTATTGAGTAGCTGATGTGCCATGGTTACATGGCACTTTCGATGCTTAAAACAAGAAAAATATGCAATAACTTGGGTGTATTTGGTTGGTATGATGTGGTTTATGTCCTACTTTGCAGGAAAACAGGTTTTGAAGGCAAAATGATCAAAAAAGGAAGAATCATGCTTGAGAACGAAGTGTCTGAAGATGAAAGAACAAGAATCTGCACTAGAGAGGGACTGACGTGCCGTGAAGACCACTCACGTGACGTGAGTGGATTGAGTGGATGGCGTGAGTCCACTTCAGAGAATCAAGAAAGTTCTGACTTCCACGCCAGACAGTCACGTGGCGTGACTGTCACTCACGTGGCGTGATCAACTTCTGAAGATGTCTAATTGAGCCTGATTTCCATGACACCAACCTAAGTGGCGTGACTTGTTTCCACGATACCGTGGAAGTTTCCAACTCTGTTCTCCGATTTTGATTTGTATAGAATTAAATTTGTATCTATAAATACCCCTGTATAGTCCCATGTGTGAGAGAGAGACATTACATTGTTTTGAGAGCTATTTCATATTGTTTTTGAGCTTATAAACATATTCTTGGTTTTGTAGTTACAAACCCTAATTCAAGTTTTATTGATAATTGAGATTTCAGTTCTTCTTCATTATTATGAGTGTGCAATTATGTTTTCATCTTTGAATTCTTCTTGTGTTCTTACAATTATGAGCAACTAAACTCATCAACTAGGGTTGTGTGAACCATGAGGAATTAACAAAACCAGTTAAGTGCAAAGCCATTCTGAACCGCTGTGAATGCATGTATTGCTATCTTCTTCGTTGTGATTGATCTTCTAACGTTTGCAAACGTTAGAAACTCGCCTGTATTCTAAAATTGCTTGAGAGAGAGGTAGATATTGGAATAAGGAGATAACAACAGAGATTTGAAGTTATCAACCTTCATCTAATAAGTTGAGCCTTAGCGGGAATAGTTATCTGAGATCCAGTACAAGGGTTAGTAGTGCGACACTCGAAGATCGAGAGGAGAAGAGTGAAATTCATCTAACCAAGGTCGAGAGACATTTAGATGAACATATCTTGTCAGATTTTACATGTAGCATAGCGGGACAGTCTTGTGAGCACAAATATCCAGTGGAGTTAAGGAATCATTGGGGATCACAGTCCTAGTGAATTTCTCATATTGTTTACAAACTCGATACAATCAGCAATTGAAACTGTTACTATTTATTCGCACCCCCCCCCAGTTTTACTTACTTCCCAATTATTCCATCTAGTATTCTGAACAACTTCTTCCTATTCTCTGTGGGATCGACCCCAACCTAGTTGGGTTTTATGTTTGATACAGTGACCGCATTGTACTTTTTTGGAGGTATATTTTAGGAGATATTAGTAGCATAGACTTAGAAAGCATGAATATAACATAAATGGATGGGAGATTGCATGTTTAGGCCTTCAGGCACGGAGATAGGATGGATAAAATCGGTTAGAGTTCAGGTGGCTTGTGATTAGGCGCTATTTATATATCTTTTATCATGATTATATTATGTGTATACCATGATATGATGATTTCCCACCATAGTCTTATATTAGGGTAGTGGAAGAATGAATTTACGGTTATTAGTTGATCCTTAGGGGACGTACTAGGTGGGGTATGAGTGAGTTTTTGAACAACTAGAGTGGTAATCCTTATTGTAGTTGTCGGGCCGTAGTATGAAAATGGATTCTTGTGATTAGGGTCCTACTAGTAGCGTAGGTGATGGTATTGTAGTGTGACCCAACTTGTATTAGATGTGCATGTTAACTACCTTGTAGTATGGTCGGTATATACATATGTTTGTTGGTCAATGTAATGATGTTACTTGGTTGTTATTGGACCTGTCTTGTCTATAAAATGTGGAATGTTTCGGTATTTGGAATGTTCTTACGGGTTATTGGTGAATAAGGTTGGGAGACATTTATGTCTGGGATTTTAGTATATGAACGGTAATTATTCCCTGCAGGTCATGGCTAAAGGGTGGATGCATCACCCACAGTGTGTATGTACGAGGGTCAGGTGAGTTGATAGTTCCATGAGTGAACAGGGATTATGTATTCCATATATGCTTGATGTATGTCTAATTGAGATTCTTGTGTGGTCCGGGTAGTCATTATATATTGACTTGGAATTTTCTAGAGTCAAGGTTCTTGACTTGGGTACTACTGAAGTCCGAGTCCTTGGTTTAATTAAGGTTTGACTTGGTAACCTCGTGTCTGTCTGGATTCTACTTAATTGAACATGCTTGAATGATGATATGCTGACTTGTTGTTGTGGGTCCTAGGTGTCTTAATCTTTGCTTATTTGCTAGGTGTATGCTACTTGAGTATAGATTGGTCTGTGGTGCCATGTTGTGTTAAGTGTGGGGATAGGGTTGATGAAGCAGTTCTACGTTAGAGAAACAGGAAGGAGGATGAAGGTAGGTTAGAAGTAAATACGACCAAGTTATAGAAAGCGGGGTGGGAGCGGGGTGACTTGCGAGGATTGTGACTTAGGTCTAGAGTCTTCTCTTATCGTAGCTGTCTTTTGGTAGTGAAAATGACCGTTAGAGTAAGGCTAGATCCAGTGGTTTGGGGCGAAGGAAACCTTTGGGAAGTGGATAATGAGTAAACGAGAATGCATGTTTCTTTTGAATATCTATGTATTATTTGTGTAATCCAATTTGGGTCAAATGATGAGGCTTACCAATACGTGTGGTTTGTATTGATGCTACTTTTGTTATACCCTTTTCGGGGTATAATCTTTTGCAGGATTCAGTGTTGGTTTCTTGATTGTTGCGGTAGTGATCACTTAGTAGCTCCCACTTTCTCATTCATGGTGGAAGCTGTGTCTTGGACATTTTCTTCTTCTTAGTAGCTCTTGTACCTGTTTAGACTAGATTCTAGGGTAGTTCATTTTCTGCATTTGATTATATAAATCCTGTAATAAGCTTGGTTAATGTTTTAACAACGACTTCCGTATATTTTCTTAAGGGGTGGTAAGGGGTTCTCCTATCTAGGTGGATTAGAATAGGTGCCTTCACGATCCGGTGGTTTGGGTCGTGATAATTATACCATTTTTCGCAAAAAGTCTCCCAGAAAATCAAGATGAAGCAGACAATTTTTTTAAATACAATTGAATAACATTGAATGTACCTGTTATTAGTTGTTGATATATACTTTTCTCCTTTTTTCCTCGATTGTTCACCGAATTACTGCTATATATTCAGTTTAGAGAGCTTTAATGCTCAATTATGGAAAGAGATTACCGTGAGGAAGTTGGAGAAAATAATGGACACTAATTGCTATCCTTTTCCTTTTTAATCTCTGATTTCTGTTAGAAAAAAAGAAAAAAAAGTTTTATTTTTTTTGTATGTAAGGTCCCTAAATACATGTAGACACTAACTGCTATCTATAGAATATAATTATTGAAAGTTAGACTAAGAAGTTAGTTAGGAAGGGTTTAAGTTGGCTATATGTGAAGTTTTGCCTGAATGAGGCAGATACGACACATACAATTACATTCAGATATACAATTAACATACAATGTATACATATATACGAATATACAATTAAAACATATATACAATTACTAACTATTTGTATAGATTTTAAAAAAATAACGGCTGAATTCTTTTTTAAAAAAAAACAACAACATAATTGCATATAAAAGAACTGAATTAAAAAATAAAATAAAATGAGAGAGGACAGATAGAGAGAGAGAGAGAGATAAGAGAGGAGAGTGGCGAGAGAGTGAGAGTGAGGGAGAGATAGGGTTAAACTTATGAAACTTATCTATAGATTGTAACTAGTTTTAAACATTGACTATATAGGATAATTATGGCCTAATGTTTACTATGCTATTCCAAACAAAAACATCAAAGAAATATAAAATGGAAAGCTGATTTATTACACTTTGTATCTAGAACACTCTTGAAAAGTGTTGCCAGCGTGTCTCTAATAAATTAGAAAAAAAGAATGATTTTAACATTCTTTAATAAATATTTTATATCTTTTGAAGGAAAATATTTTATTAATAAACTCAAATAATACTCCTTATTCTACTTATATCAAAATATGTGATAAAACGCCTCTATTTTATAATACTAGAAAATCAAATTAAACTAGAACTGAAAAACATATTCCTCTATGATGAACTAGGACTAATAAATTCTAATCCTAGTTAGACATGAATTAAATAAATACCAAATATTAAATCCTAAACAACTAAGGATTCCTACTCCAACTTTGAATTATTATTTTCAACATTCTCCCTTAATTCAAAGTTGTATACTCTTGCCTTTTCTTGTTGTCGTGGTTGTTGTTGTTGTTCTATTGGAGCACTTCTCTCCAACTCTCGATATTTTTTTTCTTGGTTGTGTTGGAGAACTTCTCTCCAACTTCCAATAGTTGAAGCAATTCTCTTCAACATCCGATGTTTTTTTTCTTGGTTGTGTTGGAGCACTTCTCTCCAATTTCCAATAGTTGAAGCACTTCTCTTCAACATCCTATTATTGGAGCACTTTCTCTCCAACTCTCGTTGATCCACTTTGTCAGCAACATTCAATTTTGTTGATTCACTTGTAATCAACTTTCAAATTTTCTTCTTTCTCACTTTTCTCTGGCCCGACGTTTTTCATTGACTAGACGGGCGGCGTATATGGGTTATCGCCGCCTGTCGGGAGCGAAAGCTTTTTTATTCTCTACCACGATCATAGAAGCTCTGACACCAATTTGAAGGAAAATATTTTATTAATAAACTCAAATAATACTCCTTATTCTCCTTACATCAAAATATGTGACAGAACACCTTTATTTATAATACTAGAAAACCAAATTAAACTAGAACTGAAAAACTTATTTCTATATGTACTAGGACAAACAAATCCTAATCCTAACTAGACATGAATTGAATAAATACCAAATATTAAATCCTAAACAACCAAGGATTCCTACTCCAACTTTGAATTATTATTTCCAACAATTTTTATTTCCTTAAATATTTGTCTCAAACGTCAAGAAAGAAGATTCACATCACCACCTATCTAACTTTGTGATCTGCTTAAGAAATAAATCAACGTCAAGCACACACGTTAAGGAAATTTAGGGTTCACTCAAAGGCTGGCAAACGATTCGCTTTGATATGTATTCTTTGGGATAACCCTTCTTGGTACGTAAGGATGAAAAACGTGTTCTTTTGGCTCTGGACTCAAATAAATATTATGACATAAGACAAATCTTTCTGTAACTTCGTGTAGATATTTTATTAAAGGCAAAATTTCAAAAATAACTATAATATTTAGATAATAAATAAGGTGTCATAGTTAATGAGTGTAATTACAAAACATAGCTACAGTTTAGTAGCTAATTTAGGTTGGAAACATATATGAGCCCCAAAATTCGCTTAAATATATAAATACGAAAGAAGTGTATATTTAACTATTTAATCCAAACCTTAGTTGCAAATGATAATTATTTTAAACATTAACTACACTATATAATTATGCCTGAATGTTTTCTACATCACGTAATTTCCATTTATTAGATTTCAAACAATTTAACTAAAGGGATTAATAAAGTGTTGGGTGGGTTAAAAGGGGTGTGGGTCGGGTGGGTTTTAATTTAGATGGATTTTTCATTTTGGTTGATTTAATTAATGATGTGGTTGTATCATCATTTGCCACCTATACAAAATGGTATGTCAAATCAAATATGTTTTTTGTTAAAAATTAATAATACGAATATGTACTTTGTTGAACGATAGTGGAATATAGTAGGTGAGCTATAACTTTTTAATGGATGACACAAATGAGCCTTTTCTCAAAATTCGATGACATATTTGAGCTTTTATTTTTAGTACTCCTTACATCAGAGAACTGCACTGCACGTACACTGCGCACGACATGATTTTCTTGTTGATAATATTTGCTTTATCCAAAAAGCTGTTCAAATTGACATATCAGAATTATCAAAGCGTGTGAAAACTCTTATATATCTTTCATTAGGAATAAGTGTATCGTCCATTAGTAGTTGATTAAGAGCCATAAAATTACAGAATCAACTAGAGAGTTGAATAAAAATTTTACTGCCATGCATTGCATTTTAGTCATCATAATCGGGAGCACAATCTGGAAATACTAAATAGGGTGTCTTATCAAGGGCATTATCGTACTCATCCTTAACGTCACAATCAAAGTCAGAAAGTGATCCCTCTCTGCACACTTTTCTTACCCATGATGTAGGAGGAGCTTCTCTTGAACTGATCCAATAATTAATGCAAAGGCAGTAACACCATTCTTCTACTGATGGAGGGTATGTTTTACAATTTGCTAATGCCATAGACAATATAAAGAAAAGCACGCAAATCCGCTCCAATACCATCAACCGGTTACAAGCCATTATTTTATTCATCGTTCCTGCGAAAATAAACAATTATCCAATTAAGTTAAAGAGTTTCATAGGACAATTTAAATTTTTTTATAAACTAAAAATATTGTATTAACAGAAAGTGCACTCATATATATATTACGCCTAAAATCACACTAGTCACACAGATCAATTTTGCTTATTGCATTTGTATATACGGTAAACTGCAGAGAGCAATTGCTTTACAAAAAATTCATAATGTATGAACTTAAATAAGTGTTGCGCATCCAACAAATTTGAAATGTAAAGAATAAAGATCGTTTGGAATATTGAAGCATGGATATTTAGAACCAATCAATAAAAAAGGAGAAGTTTCTTCTTCTTCTTCTTCTTCTTTTTTTTTTTTAAAAAAAGAAACTTGTTTACCCATTTTTTGATAGCAAAATAATGTATGGCTTTAACTTACATTTCTTAAAGACAATGTTGCAGCACATATATATATATAGAGAGAGAGAACAATTAATAGAATTGAGATATATAACATAAATGGTTCATTAATTTTAAGTAAGGGATGAAAACTCTTAATTATGTTCAGATGAATCAATAGTTTGATCCTTCTTCATTCAATGATCCAAAACAGACAACTAATGAAGTTTCATTAATATGAAAAAAAGTTCTAACAATTACTGTTACGATTGTTATTGAACTAAGTAAAATTTTTCTTAATTTGGCGGCTATTTTACTTTGGAAAAAAAAGAGTCGCCACTTGACCATTTCAAAAGTCTTTGAAAACCTTTTATTTTGTAACCAGAGTTGAGGTAAGGGTTCAAGTCGCCACTTAATCACGTCTTTCTTTGGATCAAAACCAGTCGTTTACCTCACCATTTTTTTATACGAAACTTAAAGAGAACAAGAAAATGAAATTTTAGCAACCCTCGAATTTCACTTTACTTGGGATTCATGTAGGCATGGCAAAATAAATCAAGTAGAATGTTAGTACCACATCATATTCAAAGAAGAATAAATACAGAATAAAGATGGTGAGGAAATAAGACAATTTAGGCTTCCTCAGCCCAAATCTAGTTGATTGATGCTAGTCCACTGGCTAGTTTATCTCCCTGTTCATCTATCACGGAATGACGGGCTAACTCGATAAAGTTAAGTGAGTAAAACATGGCATCTGAGACAAATAATGTTAAAAATTTAATACCAAATAATCAGTCAACTTTGGAAAGAGATCAACCCAATTTAAGCAAATATCTCAAATACGTTATCAACTCATGAACACCTTACAACTTTAAGACAAGAGAACTGTGACGTTACATTTAGACTATGTTGCTCAGACTTTTTAAAAATGTCAACGGGTGCATGTCGGATTCTCCAAAATTTTCTCTACAATTAGTGTATTTTTGGAGAATCCAACACGGGTGAGGCATCAAAAGTGAAGAGTCCCCGCAGCTTAGCATTTAGATCATGTACATTATGTAACAAACCAGCTCAAACCTTGTAGAAACCAAAACAAGCTTTCGATTACTTAGCCGTAGTATGTCTTAGATTCACAAAATCATCATTATAGGCAGCCAAATGAGTTAACTCAAAAAGAGGGCTGAATATTTGTCACGCCCCGAATCCCATCGAGACATGATTGGCACCCGTAGCCGATAAGGCCCGAGAGAACCAACCTTTGCCTATGTTCAATCATATACATCACAGAAGCATCACCACCATTACGTAAGAACTTGAACGACGAGTAACAGAAAACATGGGACATATATATACATACATATGAAACTTGGTCGTTGAGGCCATCCAGTCAAAACAACATATGCCTTTTTCACTGATACACCCACATCCGTCTACAAAAGCCTCTAACAAAATGCATTGACCACATAAACTAAAATTCGGGACAAGTACCCGCTTTATACAACATGTACAAAATCAAAACACATGTACAACAGTGACTCGGAGACGCCCCGAACTAACTGGAGCTCACCAAAGGTCTGCAACACTGACAATCTACTGTGAAGGCCTACTAGGACCTGCGCCTGCAGCAAGTAAGGTAAATCCCCCGAGGGGGTCAGTACGAAGAATGTACTGAGTATGTAAGGCTCAAATGAAACTGTAAGATATAGAAATATGTCAAGAACTCGAGTTCAAATGCATAACCAAGATAGATAAATCACAATGTAGATGAGTCACCATTCTGTACTTTGGAAACCATGTATATTACATTCATTCTTTCTCTTGTCTTTACTTTACTTTTACATTGCTCATATACTGTGAGGGCCCTCATCATGCAGGTGTTCTTATCACCCCATGGATAACATAGCATCGTCATGCAGGTATTCTTTTTACCCCATGGATAAGATCATATCGTCATGCAGGTGTCCTTTGCACCCCATGGATAAATGGCCATCATCACGCGGGTATTTGCACCCCGTGGATAAACTATCATCATCATGCGGGTATTTGTACCCCATGGATAACACCCATGAACACAATCAATACGCATTACTTCATTCTTACTTCATTTCTTTACTTTGAGATTGATACCATTACTTGTGAAAGATTGATACATTCATTTGACATAACATTTGGAAGCTTTGGAACCATAACCAAAATAAAATACATGTGAATAAACTTTATTGGAAACATAGCCTTATTGGAAACATAACACCATTGAAACCATTGGACAATCATTATTGAACAAGAGACATGAGTATGACTACTATTGGAGTATCGTAACATAACCTTCTTGGGCTTTTTCTGTAACACCCCGTACCTTCCCAACCCTACTTGATGATGCTGAATAATGTTTGCTTAGGTGTCGAGAGATATAAGTATGTATTTGGCAATGCTAATGACGAGAAAATTTAAATTTGGCCACGCACATGCGAGTAGAGCTTCGTAGGAGGTGTTTTGTGCTTTCGTGGAGCATTTGGGTAATACCCCGTACACATACTAACCTCATTTGGTGACTTGAAGTCATGTTTATTTGATGATAAAGCTCACTAAGTAAGTATTTTGTAGTGTTTTGATAGGGTATTGGACGATATGCAAGTGTTGGAAAAAGTGGCCGAAAAATTCAGCAAAGTACCAAGACTTGCGCCACTCCCTGTTTCAGGGTGTGTGGCGCAAGCCACCTGATTCAGAGGGCAGCAGGATCTCGCACCACTGCTTGCTTTGCAGCAAGTGGCGCAAGGCACAACATATTGTGCCCTTCCGCGCTCATTTTGTAACGCGATTCTACGTCGATTCTTAGATGGTTTCTTTTGGTTCTTTGGAGTTCTTTGAGCATTGTTAAAGCTTCAAATACTTCAATACACTTCTACATACTCCTACATGATCAAAGCATGAAAGATAAATAGTTATTCAAGATGTTCAATAAAGCCATGGGCGACTAGAATTCCTATTTTTGCGAATGAGAAACTCGTAAGAGAATGTTGTCGTGAGATTATGGAATTATTGAAACATGCTATATATATGGTTGATTATACATGGAATTTGGTGGGCTAAGTTGAGATAAGTATTGGGCCCAATTTGAGGCCCAAAGTGAGCCAAAATGAGAAGAAAAGCATGGGCCAAAATGGGTCAAAAGACCCATTCTTCCATTGACCTTCTAGACAAAGTATTAAATGCATTATTAGTGGCTAAGGATGGCCAAGAGGGTCTATATAAAGTCCCCAAAAATCAGATTTTTAATACACACAACACACATGCTTTTCTATCTTTTTTTCTAGAATTCTCAAGAAAGCTTCTTTTGGACTCTCAAACCCTAAGTCCACTTCTTGGGCAAGAGCATCATCCTACAAGTATTGGTAAGTGTTTATTCTTGTAATTTAATATATTATGTACATGAGAGGTTATGTATATCATGGTAGTTATGGTGGCAAGGTGTTGAATAGTGCACTTTTGGTTTTTGATAAAAGATGTGCATTCTTGTGAATTAAACTTGAAATATGACTTGTGGGTTTGATGAAAAGGCATGGTATGGATGAAATACCAACATGTATGGTGTGATTACATTAAGAAACTTGTTATTTCCATAAAAGTGTAAATTATGGGATTTTGGCCGATTTGTTGTTGTGAGGTGTATTGAAGTAATTTGATGGCATAATTGTGATGTTGTGGTGATGGAGAAGTGTAAAATATGAACTTGGTGTGACATGATCTTGGCTATCATGTATTGGTCAATGTATGGAATATTGTGGGATTATTGGAATAATAAATTCATAAATGATATTTTGGTCAATGTTGGGCATGTTGTGGTATTATTGATATGACCATGCCGAAAAGGATATTATCAAGGGGAAATGACATGTTAAAGCCAAACATGTGACTTGTTGTTATTGTATGCATTTGTAAGGTAGTTGGTGGTTAATGTTGGTTCCATTATGTATTTGTGATGTAGAGTGAAACGTAAAGAAGGAGCGGAATTGTTGCTCTCACATATTTGATTGTGTACTTACATTGGGAAGACAAGGTATGCAAGGTTATTTTGTCCGTATCTTTCTACGGCCAATAGTGTTCACATTGACATTTCTTTAGTTCTATTCTGAAATGTACCAAGGTATCCCATATGCACTTATCTATGATCATTGTCATATATTTCCTACTCATTGATCAATTGTGAATCCCATTTCTCATATTCATGGTTAATGTTCCAAAAGCTCAAATAAGGTTATGTTCCAATATTTCAATAGTGCCTATACTTGTGTCTCTTGTTCATGGATTATTATCCAATGGTTCCAATGGTATCATGGTGCTAGTAATGTTATATTTCTCATTGATATTTATTCACATGTCCTTCACTTATTGTTCAATGATTCAAAGTTTCCAACAATGTTATGTTCCAAAGTGATGTTATGACTATCAAAGTATCAATCTCAAAGTAATGATCAAAGTAATGCAAAGGTGGTCAATGATCAAGTACGGGTGGCAAGTCTAGGGGCGTAAGCCTAGCTCGACTCGATCCCGAGGTTTGGATTTATGGGTGGCAAGTCTAGGGGCGTAAGCCTAGCTCGACTCGATCCCGATGCATTGATGTATGGGTGGCAAGTCTAGGGGCATAAGCCTAGCTCGACTCGATCCCTACACAATGATATGATATGAAAGACCCACTGATCAGTAGGGGCCCGGGTACATTGTTATCAGTGAGCATTGAGATAAAGAAAGTAATGAAAGTAATGAAAGCAATCCACATGGTTTCCAAAATGCAACATGGTGACTTACCCACATTGATTATTCATATGTTTTGAGTTCATTGACATATTCTTGTATTGTACAGTTTCATCTGAGCCTTGCATACTCAGTACTTATTTCGTACTGACCCCTCTCGGGGAATTTACCTTACTTGCTGCAGGCGCAGGTACTAGTAGGCCGCCACAGTAGGTTGCCAGCTATTTGCGGTTCATTGGTGAGCTCCAGCTAGTTCGGGGCTTCTCTGAGTCACAGTGGCATATGTGTTTTGCTGGTGTACATGTTGTGTAAAGCGGGGACTTGTCCCGACTTTCAGTTGGCATTGGTCAGTGCATTTGTTAGAGGCTTTTGTAGACATATGTGGGTGTATGTATATAAGATGTCACATGGAGTCTTGTTTTGATGGCCTCAACGGCCAAGTTTCTCAAATGTGTATTTAAATATGTCACATGTTCCATAATTTCCGATTTTAGTCATTCATGCTCTTGTGTGATAGTGGTGTTCTTATGGCACGCACATGAATGTATAGAAGTACAGCTTGGTTCTCTCGGGCCTTATCGGCTACGGGTGTCAATCACGCCTCGTTGGGATTCGGGGCGTGACAAAAGTGGTATCAGAGCAGGTCGTTCTAAGGGTGTCTACAAAGTCGTGTCTGAGTAGAGTCTTGCTTATGGATGTGTTGCGCGCCACATTGATAAGCAGGAGGCTACGGGACATTTAGGAGTTGTTTCTTTCCTTCACCTCTAGATCGTGTAATAGAGCCAAAGTTGTAGGTGGGCACATATGGACGTATTGACATTGGTTTTATTTTGTATAGTCAAATGCGGTGTATCAGACAAGATAAAGACAAAGGTGAGCAGGTTGATATGCCTGCCAAAGTAGAAATGAGTAAATCACCACGTGACTAAGTTAGTCAAGGTGGAGCTGACATGAAATTTGTTATACGGGTCTCTTTATCCAAAAGATAGAGAAGTATCCGCAGAACCATCTATAAATGCCACTGAACCGGATGTAAGAAATATAGGGGATATGTTGACTCAGATAGTTGTTGTATAATGTCATGGGCAAGCTGGCCCAATAACGAGTGATGATGGCGCGGCTCGGGAAGCTAGTCGCCGCACATAAGATTTTCTGAAAAATTAAACTCCCCTCCCATGTCCACCGAGTTGGATATGAATGAAGACCCACAGGACCTTATAAGATCACACTAAAAGAGATGTTATGCATGTGACACGTGCAGTGATGTACTTTCAGCTAGTTGGGAGGAACTTTAAACGAGAATCTTTGACTAGTGTCTTCCATATGGGGTCCGAAAAGCTTATGCGGACCAATCGCTAAATCTTTGCTAACGGATTATGAGTATCAGAAAGTACAGTCTTCGATTTAAGTCTTTGGCTAGGTATGCCCCAAAAGTGATAACCATTATGATCGATAGAATGCATCGGTATATACACAAATGGATTGCACCATTGCGACCTTGAAAAGAGATATGGATATAGTCCGAATATAGGCATTTTGCACAGCTAATAAAAGAACAGAGGCAACAGAAAAGGACACAACTATTTGAAGAAGGGTCGCCAAAGAGAGAGGGCTAGACCTATGGGACAGTTTACGACGTCCCAGGGAGAAGTTAGGTCTCGAGTGTTTAACAGACCGCCTAGATCACCATTCCCTTAGTCGATAGTAAATGTTTTACCTCGATTCTAAGGGTTTAGAGACAATCGAATTGGTACAGAAGTGAGATTCAGGATTCATTAAGGACAAGCACGTAGAAAGTATGAACCAACAGAAGTCTCTTTGTCAGCCGTGTTAGTGCTGCGGACGTTATCATCTAGGTGAAATGTTGGTTGAGGCCAAATGTTGGTATTGGTGTGATATGTCGGGCCATAAAAATTAGGCTTATCCTGATGAAGCTGCAGGTACCGTATATGTATTGATTAACCCATATTTGACAATTGCATATGTTATTTCATTAAGGGTTGAAAATTCAAACGAGCACCAGAATTACTAGATATGTCATATGAGGTCTATACATTAGTCGGAGAATCTATTGAAGTTAAAAGAGTATATCATAAGTGCATAGTAATTGTTTGTGGTCATAAGACACCGGTTGATCTTATTGAGCTGGAAATAGTGGATTGTAATGTTATAAAGGGGTTGTGCCATAGTAGATTGCCGAACTAAGAAGTTATATTGTCGTTTTCCCCAAAAGAAGAAATGTGGGGGCACTAAGAGGAAAAAATTGTTCCCCATAGTAACGCACGTAAAAGGATACTCTAAGGCATACACATGTCACTTGGTAAAAGTGAAAGATACTGATGTGAAGCCACCAACTCTTCAATCAGTTCTGGTGGTAAATGAATTCCTCGATGTATGAGCTAGTATTACTGTGATGTCAGGTACTTGACCTATTTTTACTTCTTCATATAGTATGGCCCCGGCAAAGTTATGGGAATGGAAAAAAAAATAATAGAAAACGTTAAAAGACGTGATGAACAAGGGATTCATAAGACCTAGTATGTTCCCTTGGGGTGCACTAGTGATAATTGTACAAAAGAAAGACAGTATGTTGAGAATATGTGTCGATTATCGGCAACTGAATAAGATGACAAGTACGAATAAATATTCCCTCCATAGAGTGGATGATTTGTTTGGTTAGTTATGGGGTTAAACGAATGACGATAAAAATAAAACTGATGATGATATACCACAGACAACATTACAAACATGGTATGGTTATTATGAATTCCTAGTATGTCAATTGGGTTAGCGAATGCACCTGTAGTTGTTATGGGTTTAATGAATAGGGTGTTCAAGACACTTTTCAATATGTGTGTGACCATATTCGGTGATGGTATTCAAAAAAATCACAAGAGGACCATGCATTGTATAGGATGAAGAGATGAAAGTTGTTACACAAAAGATAGAAATGGTGAACAATTGGTTAAGGCCTACGATGCTTACAGAGAGCCATCATTTTCTTGGGTTGGCTGACCATTACGAGAATTGTTGAAGGATTTTATGCTATCCCTATACCCTTAACAAAGCTTATACACAAGTCAATCAAGTTCCAATAAAATGATGCATATGAGAAAAGTGTCCAAGAGTAGAAAGATAAAGTAACTTTCACACCAATTGTAAGTGCCTTCCGAAGACATCAGAACGTTAGGCAATGTATGGTAATGCTTCCGGGGTTGGCCTCGGAGGTATATTGTTGTAGCATGGTAAAGTAATAGCATATGCGTCACGACAATGACGGCCACATGAGAACACAAATGATTACCAAACACATGACCCTAAACTAGCGGCTGCGCTATTTGCTTAAAGTTATGGTGTCACTATTTGTAAGGGGTTCGTATTGACATATATTGGTCATAAGAAAATGGAATATATTTCTACGCCAACGGACTTAAGTCCGAGGTAGCGAAGGTGGCCTGAACTATTGAAAGATTAGGACATTGCTATCTTGTATCATTCGGGAAAAGTAGATGGGGTAGTTGATACATTAAGCTGCAAGGCAGTAGAGAGTATGAATGGCCAGCTCACAGAAAAGAAAGATATAGTCAGGAAATCTATATTAATGAGGAAATATGGGGTTTTGTTTCTTGAAACTCCAGATGAAAGAATTATAGTGTCAAATGTGGTAGGATTTTCATTGATATTGGAGATAAAGGAAAAAGCAATAGGTAAATGCCATTTTTAGTTCACTTGGAAAAAAAAAATATGTGTACAGCAAAGTCGACGAGAGTATTTGAACAAATACAAGGGGGGAGTACTTTAACACCAATGCAGATTGTGTGTACTGGGTATAAACGAGTTAAGAAAATGAATTACGACAGAGGAACATCGTTCACAGTATTTCATTTACTCGGAAGCAACCACAATGTACCATGGTGTAGCAGAGAGGTCTGGGGAAGGATACTTGAGAAGCACATTGTAGAACTTGTAGCTCAAGGTCCACACGGTCACTAATTGACAATATAGCATCAGAAGTCTGTATGGTTTATGCTATATTATCCTTCCAGTTTGGAAGTGGAACATGAATAATATGGATTTCATCACAGGGTTGTCTCATACACTGCGAAGGTTGATTCCATATCAGTGATAGTTAACAGACTTACCGAGTCAGTGTATTTCCTACCAGTTAAGACCACCGATACAGCTGAACATTATGTAACGTTGTATGTTATGGAGATAGTACGATTACATGGGATTCTACTCACTACTATATCAAAGGGGAGAGCTTACTTTATTGCATAGTGTTGAAAGTCCTTTCAGTAAAGCATGGGTACACAGGTAGATGTAAGTGCGGCTTGTCATCCTCAGATGGATGGACAAACAGAACACATTATACTAACATTTGCAGATATGTCACGAGTTTGTACATTGGACTTTACAGGTAGTTGGGATGAACATCTATGGTTTATTGAAATTGCTTACAATAAAAGTATCAAAAGGCATCTACGAAGCTTTATGTGAAAGAGAATATAGATCATCAATTGGATGGGTTACAGTTGACGGAATTTGCTTCGCTTGGGTATCGAGAAAGTGAAGGTGATATAACAACAGCTACAATGGCCCAAAGTCAATACAAATTAGATGCCGATATTAAAGATGAAAAGGAAAGAAATAATGAGAGTCGGAAAGAAAGGGAAATTGTCCAAAGATTTGGGCAAATTGAGTGTCTATTAGCACTAGTCCAGGAACTTTTCACAGTTCATTCAGTATCTAATATGCGATGCTTTGAAAGTGTATAGGCGATTATCTTATATCGTTGCCAGTGGAAATGTACAAATTACAGGGGATTTCACATGTGAAAAAGGTACTTATTGTTACTAATTGTTATGATAAATCGATAAGTGAAAGAATTAAGAGATGCCGGAGTAACAAGGGAGACCTATGAAATAATGACCTTTTTAAAGTATTTATCATTGTTATGCACGGAAGAAAAAGATCAAAATACGGAAGTGGAGTCATAATAAGTAAGTCTTTACAAGTGATACATGTGTACATGATGATAAGAAGAATTCACTTTGACTTATGTTGTTACATTGAGACAATGTTACTAACATTCAAGGACGAATGTTTCTAAGGGGGGAAGAATGTAACACCCCGTACCTTCCCAACCCTACTTGATGATGCTGAATAATATTTGCTTAGGTGTCGAGAGATATAAGTATGTATTTGGCAATGCTAATGACGAGAAAATTTAAATTTGGCCACGCACATGCGAGTAGACCTTCGTAGGAGGTGTTTTGTGCTTTCGTGGAGCATTTGGGTAATACCCCGTACACATACTAACCTCATTTGGTGACTTGAAGTCATGTTTATTTGATGATAAAGCTCACTAAGTAAGTATTTTGTAGTGTTTTGATAGGGTATTGGACGATATGCAAGTGTTGGAAAAAGTGGCCGAAAAATTCAGCAAAGTACCAAGACTTGCGCCACTCCCTGTTTCAGGGTGTGTGGCGCAAGCCACCTGATTCAGAGGGCAGCAGGATCTCGCGCCACTGCTTGCTTTGCAGCAAGTGGCGCAAGGCACAACATATTGTGCCCTTCCGCGCTCATTTTGTAACGCGATTCTACGTCGATTCTTAGATGGTTTCTTTTGGTTCTTTGGAGTTCTTTGAGCATTGTTAAAGCTTCAAATACTTCAATACACTTCTACATACTCCTACATGATCAAAGCATGAAAGATAAATAGTTATTCAAGATGTTCAATAAAGCCATGGGCGACTAGAATTCCTATTTTTGCGAATGAGAAACTCGTAAGAGAATGTTGTCGTGAGATTATGGAATTATTGAAACATGCTATATATATGGTTGATTATACATGGAATTTGGTGGGCTAAGTTGAGATAAGTATTGGGCCCAATTTGAGGCCCAAAGTGAGCCAAAATGAGAAGAAAAGCATGGGCCAAAATGGGTCAAAAGACCCATTCTTCCATTGACCTTCTAGACAAAGTATTAAATGCATTATTAGTGGCTAAGGATGGCCAAGAGGGTCTATATAAAGTCCCCAAAAATCAGATTTTTAATACACACAACACACATGCTTTTCTATCTTTTTTTCTAGAATTCTCAAGAAAGCTTCTTTTGGACTCTCAAACCCTAAGTCCACTTCTTGGGCAAGAGCATCATCCTACAAGTATTGGTAAGTGTTTATTCTTGTAATTTAATATATTATGTACATGAGAGGTTATGTATATCATGGTAGTTATGGTGGCAAGGTGTTGAATAGTGCACTTTTGGTTTTTGATAAAAGATGTGCATTCTTGTGAATTAAACTTGAAATATGACTTGTGGGTTTGATGAAAAGGCATGGTATGGATGAAATACCAACATGTATGGTGTGATTACATTAAGAAACTTGTTATTTCCATAAAAGTGTAAATTATGGGATTTTGGCCGATTTGTTGTTGTGAGGTGTATTGAAGTAATTTGATGGCATAATTGTGATGTTGTGGTGATGGAGAAGTGTAAAATATGAACTTGGTGTGACATGATCTTGGCTATCATGTATTGGTCAATGTATGGAATATTGTGGGATTATTGGAATAATAAATTCATAAATGATATTTTGGTCAATGTTGGGCATGTTGTGGTATTATTGATATGACCATGCCGAAAAGGATATTATCAAGGGGAAATGACATGTTAAAGCCAAACATGTGACTTGTTGTTATTGTATGCATTTGTAAGGTAGTTGGTGGTTAATGTTGGTTCCATTATGTATTTGTGATGTAGAGTGAAACGTAAAGAAGGAGCGGAATTGTTGCTCTCACATATTTGATTGTGTACTTACATTGGGAAGACAAGGTATGCAAGGTTATTTTGTCCGTATCTTTCTACGGCCAATAGTGTTCACATTGACATTTCTTTAGTTCTATTCCGAAATGTACCAAGGTATCCCATATGCACTTATCTATGATCATTGTCATATATTTCCTACTCATTGATCAATTGTGAATCCCATTTCTCATATTCATGGTTAATGTTCCAAAAGCTCAAATAAGGTTATGTTCCAATATTTCAATAGTGCCTATACTTGTGTCTCTTGTTCATGGATTATTATCCAATGGTTCCAATGGTATCATGGTGCTAGTAATGTTATATTTCTCATTGATATTTATTCACATGTCCTTCACTTATTGGTCAATGATTCAAAGTTTCCAACAATGTTATGTTCCAAAGTGATGTTATGACTATCAAAGTATCAATCTCAAAGTAATGATCAAAGTAATGCAAAGGTGGTCAATGATCAAGTACGGGTGGCAAGTCTAGGGGCGTAAGCCTAGCTCGACTCGATCCCGAGGTTTGGATTTATGGGTGGCAAGTCTAGGGGCGTAAGCCTAGCTCGACTCGATCCCGATGCATTGATGTATGGGTGGCAAGTCTAGGGGCATAAGCCTAGCTCGACTCGATCCCTACACAATGATATGATATGAAAGACCCACTGATCAGTAGGGGCCCGGGTACATTGTTATCAGTGAGCATTGAGATAAAGAAAGTAATGAAAGTAATGAAAGCAATCCACATGGTTTCCAAAATGCAACATGGTGACTTACCCACATTGATTATTCATATGTTTTGAGTTCATTGACATATTCTTGTATTGTACAGTTTCATCTGAGCCTTGCATACTCAGTACTTATTTCGTACTGACCCCTCTCGGGGAATTTACCTTACTTGCTGCAGACGCAGGTACTAGTAGGCCGCCACAGTAGGTTGCCAGCTATTTGCGGTTCATTGGTGAGCTCCAGCTAGTTCGGGGCTTCTCCGAGTCACAGTGGCATATGTGTTTTGCTGGTGTACATGTTGTGTAAAGCGGGGACTTGTCCCGACTTTCAGTTGGCATTGGTCAGTGCATTTGTTAGAGGCTTTTGTAGACATATGTGGGTGTATGTATATAAGATGTCACATGGAGTCTTGTTTTGATGGCCTCAACGGCCAAGTTTCTCAAATGTGTATTTAAATATGTCACATGTTCCATAATTTCCGATTTTAGTCATTCATGCTCTTGTGTGATAGTGGTGTTCTTATGGCACGCACATGAATGTATAGAAGTACAGCTTGGTTCTCTCGGGCCTTATCGGCTACGGGTGCCAATCACGCCTCGTTGGGATTCGGGGCGTGACATTTTGGAACATTAACCATGAATATAATACATGAGATTCACAATACAAATATACAACCTTCGATGCGTATGCAATAATCCCTCTCCTTCTTTATGTGTCACGCTACAACATAAATACATAGCGAAACTCACATTAACCACCAATTACTTTACAAATGCATACTATGTCAATGAGTTACATGTTTGCCTTTAAACATGTCATTTCCCCTCGACAAAACCATTGATCATACTATTATTCCAAAAATTCCATAATATTCCCAACATTGACCAATACATGATAATTGATATATTTCACCACAATACTTCTCCTTTACACTTTCTTATTCATAACACATCACAAATAATCCATCAAAGTACCTTAATACAACTCATAACACATATCGGCCAAAATCCCATAATTTCCACTTTTAGACAAGAACAAGTTTAATGCCAAAAATAACACCATACATGTTCATATTTTGTCCATACCATGCTTTTTCATCAAAGGCACAAGGCCTAATTCAAGTTCAAATTCCCAAGATGACACATCTTTCACCAAAGGCAAAAATACACTATTCATCACCTTGCCAACACAACTAGCATAATATACATAATCTTCCATGCATATAATATGTTAATCCATGATAAGAAATACTTACCAAGGCTTGGAATATGTTGATCTTGTCCAAGGAGTCCAAAGGAGTTATTTGCCTTAGGGTTTGGAAAAGAAAGAAATGTTTGAGAAAATATCCAAAAGTTATGAGAGCTTTTGATGATAAAAATCTGATCTTGGGGCCTTTATATAGACCCCAAGTCAAGCTTAGCCTTTTCTTTGGCATTAATGTGGTCAAAGTGGAAGAATGGGTCTTTTTGCCCTCTGGGCCAATTCTTTTATTTCATTTTGGGCCTAACTTTTGGGCCCAATAACTCATATCCATGTAACCCATCACATTTCATGTATTAATCACCATATATCTCATGTTTACATAATTTCATAATGTCACGACAATATTCCCTTAAAAGATTCTCATTCGTCCTTTCGATCGCAAAAATAGGCATTCTAGTCGCCCTTGGTTTCATTGGACATTTTGGATCACTATTCACATTTCATGATTTGATCATGTAGGAGTATGTAGGAGTATATTGAAGTGTTTGAATCTTTAACAATGCTCAAATAACTCCAAAGAACCAAAAGAAACCATCTAGAAATCGTCGTAGAATTACGTCGCGAAACGAGCTCGGGAAGGCTAAATGTTTGTGCCTTGCGCCACTGCTGCAAAACAAGCCAGTGGCGCAAGAAATACACCCTCTCTGATCTCAGGGGCTTGCGCCACACCCCCTGAAACAGGGCAGTGGCGCAAGTTTCCATGTCTTGCTGAATTTTTCGGCAATTTTTCCAACACTTGCGTATCGTCCAATACCTTATCAAAACATTACAAAATACTTACTTAGTGATCTTAATCATCAAGTAAACATGATCACAAGTCACCAAATGAGGTTAGAATGTGTACGAGGCATTCCGCAAATGCACCACGAAATCACAAAACCCCTCCTATGAAAGTCTAATTGCATGTATGTGGCCAAATTTCAATTTTTCTCATCTTTAACATTTCCAAATACATACTTATAACTCTCGACACCTAAGTAACCATTGTTCAATGTCATCATGTAGGGTTGGGAAGGTACGGGGTGTTACAATATTTCCACCTCTTCAAACTTGTTTAACAGCAACCAAATGTGAATAGAACAAACTTTTAATAATGACAAAGGATGGTTTCATAATTACTGAAGGATATATACACTAGACTCAATAACTTACCTATATCAACTTATTGCTAGGGTGTTAAACATAAACATGGCAGACTCTTGGAATCCAGCAAGTTAACAGAGAAGAGAAGGAATATTAGTCACAAGAAAGAAGTAGTTTTGAACATGTTCAATCATGCTTGGAATCACCAAACCTAAATAAACTATCAGCTTATTCATAATATCCTAGATTAAATCTCAAAGCATGAAGAAAACTTGTTAGTAGCGGCTATATCGAGTCTTTTAATTAAAAAAAACTCTTCCACTCTGCATGTATGCAATCAAAGAAAAAGAAACAAGAACATTAAGCGGAATAAGATTTTTGAATTTGATCAAAGGAAAGGAAAAGAAAACAAAATTGAGACTAGAAACTGGAAAAGAGTTATTCTATCAACCATCGTGCTCATGGTACCCATTCGGAGTGCTGCAAAATATGGTCAGTGAAAGCTCCTGCGACTTCTTCCTAGATTGTTGGAGGTGCATCTAGGATCTACGTACCCCTTGTGAATCTTCCCACGATTTATTCCAGAATTTTTTACCAAAGTAAGCCATGTTTAAATCAATTTACCACAATAATACGTTTTTTTGAAAATTTCCAAAATTAGAATAAATGTAGTTGACAGTAACATATTATGTATTATTTTATTCAAAAAATCAATGGACAAAAAGTCTAATGGCTAACGGTGTTAAATATAAATACGTTACTGGGAGTAACGTATTATAAGTAATTCATTACTCCAAGTAACGAAAGGCTGCGACTCTGCTACCGACAATAAAGTCGTTACCGTGAATCACGTCTTACAGCGAAATCATTACTGCCATTAACGATTCTATCGAATCCATTTACGGGCATCGAAATTAGAGAAGAAGAAGATATGTCCCAGGAAAAAGAAGAGAAAATTAATTGCAAGAAATTCAAATATTCAATTAATCATTTGAGAGATAACTAACAGGACATTAGATATTGACGGTTAGTAAAGTTGTTAGGTTAACATATAATTTGCTAATTTTAAAAAATTAACATGATATAATAGATTATTTATTATTAAGTGCATAACTTAAATTCAGTAAATTAACATAATATATAACTAAATTTAATATTTTAATTTAGAATTTGAAAATCATTGACTGATTTTTTTTTTTAAAAATGGTAAGTTTGTGAATATCACTATATAAGCATTAAATTTTATTTCTTCTACAGATGATTGAAAACTTAATAGGATATCCTTTTAGAGGGTCCAAATCTACTTAAGCATGGATTTGTGAATATCAGTGTATAAGTATGGATTCGATAGTAACGATTAAGCTATAACACGTGATTCATAGTAACAAATTTTCACAGAGTTTCGTTACTTGTGGTAATGAATTACTTATAAAACGTTACTCGCAGTAACGTATTTATATTTAACACCGTTAAACATTAAACTGTTTGCCCATTGACTTTTTTGAATAAAATAATATCTAATACGTTACTGTCAATTACATTTATTCTAGTTTTGTAAATTTTCAAAAGAAAAACTGTATTATTTTGATGAATTGATTTAAATAATGGCTTACTTTGGTCAAAATCTCTTTAAAGGAAATATCCTTCAAATTGTAGAAGGCAAATTTAACCTCCTCCGTTTCATTAGCATGCATGGCTATGAGAATCCTTTGTATCTCACCAATAAAGTTTTGGGGATCATTTACGGGGTTGGACCCGTGAAAACTAGCGGTTTCATGCAGAAAAACTCTTTAATTTTGGAACTTGCTAACCCTTCATGTGTCACGACCCAATTTCTCAGGTTATGATGGCACCTACCATAACCCACCAGTAGGTAAGTCAAGCCTTTATCCGGAACAATGGATAGCGGACTAATAAGAAAAGCAGAAGTTAAGACAAATAAAAAGAGGTGACATCAAGAAGAAAGTCAATAGTATATCCCAAAACATGGTGATGCTAGTACAAGAGACACTATCTGTCAAGAGTACCAGATGAATATAACATAAATATACAGAACCATCTCTGAGATGTAATATAAAGATCAGTCCAGCAAAAGAGGGAGAGCAGGAATAACTCCGGATGTCTAAAGCTCACCTCACATCTCCGATCCATGGCAGCTTCGCACAACGCACACGTCAGCGGCGACAATACGTACTATGATCTGCAGGGTGCAGAAGTGTAGTATGAGTACCAACACGAGGTACTCAGTAGGCATCAGCCGACTGAGCTCCAAAAACAAAGCAAATATAAATCAAACGTAAGGCAGGAATAAGCATTTAAGATGGCTATCTAAGAGGGACATATCATAACCATAAGATTAAAGGTAAAGCTAAGGATAACTAAGTATAAGCTACCAAACCCTACAAGTCTCCCGAGATAAAGCCATGCTAGTGAGTAGCTAGCCAACGTACGTTAGAATGGTGAAGAAATAGATATACAATATATAATTGAAGCATGAAGAGATATACAAGAGATATTAGTAATATGAAGAAAAGGGTATATATATGTATAGATATAGTAATACAACGACGGAAAACGATCATATATCGCAAGTATAACTAAACCCGAAAGTGCTAACCAAGGGAAACTAGACTAACATATCGAGGATCATAACCAACTAGGGGAGCTAACTCTATCATAAAGAGGATCCATGGTCAAGGTACACATACATCCGCCTAAAGGCTCAGTACAAATAAGACCCACCCTAGACAGAGGTAAAGAGTCGGGGCAAACTCATCGCCTCAGGTAAGATTTCTGAATTTCTTACTCATAGTGGTTATTCAGTAGCACCGACAGATTCTATCTTGTTTAAGAAAGTTTTTAACAGAAAACTAGCAATTGTGCTAGTATATATGGATGATCTAATCCTAACAGGAAATTGTAAAGAAGAAGTTCTCCAAACCAAGAAGAATTTGTCAGTTTGCTTCCCGATGAAGGAACTCGGACAACTCAATCATTTTCTTGGCTTGGAGGTTGATCGCAATGAAGAAGGAATTTGTTTGTATCAACAAAAATATTCCAAAGATCTCTTGAAGAAGTTTGGGATGTTCAATTGCAAACCAATCTCAACACCACTGGAGCCACATGTTAAGATGTGTTCTCATGAAGGGAAAGGCTTGGAAGATGCAACAATGTATCGGCAATTGGTGGGTAGTTTGATCTACTTAACTTTAACAAGACCCGACATCTCTTACATAGTTGGTGTGATGAGTCATTATATGCAAAATCCAAAGAAATCTCATTTATAAGGAGTTTGTCGGATCTTGAGATATGTGAAAAGTACACTTGGCTATGGTATTTTGTATAAGAAAGGTGGATACTGCAAGCTATTTGGTTATTGTGATGCTGACGATGCAGGAGATCATGATACTCAACGCTCAACTACTGGATATGTATTTATGCTTGTGTCAAGAGCAGTCTCATGGTGCAGCAAAAGGCAGCTAACTGTGTCTTTGTCAACAACAGAAGTGGAATATTAGACAACAGCAGTTGCAGCTCAAGAAAGTACATGGCTCATACAATTGATGAAGGATTTACAGCAACCAGTGGACTATACAGTGCTTCTGTACTGTGATAACTGATAACCAATCAGTAATTTGCTTGGCTGAAAATCCAGTTTTTCACGCAAGGACTAAGCATGTGGAGATACATTACCACTTTATCAGGGAAAAAGTCATGCAAGGAGAGATTGCTTTGGAGCATATTAAAACAGAACTTCAAATTGCAGACTTGTTCACAAAAGTTCTAAGCATCAACAAGTTGGGAAGTTTTTGCCAGCAGCTAGGCATGGTTAAGACTGGGAGGTGCTGTCGAAAAGGGGTGATAAAGTTGTACAACATCAGTCTTGTTTAATTTGACCAAGTCTGTAGTAGGCTATATTTTAGCTTTAGTTTTTAGGTTGTTGTTTCTTTAAGTACGTTATTATTTTCCTAGTATTTAGAGTAGCAGATAGTTGTTCCTAAAGTTTATAAGGAGATTTTGGTTAGTGCAATTTTTTAGTGGCTTAGTGGGATTATGAGTCTATGTAAGCCATCAACAGAGTGAATAAAATAGTTGTTCATCGTTTCTCTGCAAAATATATCTTTCTCTTACGGCTATAACTCTTTTGTATTGAACTTACTCTTTCCTTAAGTTCTTCAGTATGGACTGCGTACACTTTACCCTCCCCAGACCCCACTTTGTGGGAATACTGGGTATGTTGTTGTTGTTGTTGTGTGTGTATATATATATATATATATATATGAAATTGGATATTAACAAGGGGGATAACCATGGTTCTAGGGGTAGAAAATGGGAATGTCAATTCTAAAATTAAATCAGGGATATAAACAGTTCATAATGTCATTGCCAAAAACATCAATATCTAATATATAGTAACAGTAGTTAGGATGACCTTTTAAAAAGAATTTCAATAGGCCTTCAACCTTAACGACTGAATGATGACTAACCCATGTGAATATACTGTTTGAAGAAGATTAAACAAGTAAAGAGAGTTAATATTCACTGTCAATAAAAGAAGCAGATAGTGGAAAAAATAAATTTATACTGCCAAATAGCAAGAGCATAAGCCATGTGATTTGGTCAAATTTAAAAGAGAAGTAAAGAAGTGATGGAGATTGGCACATGGATGGAGACTATAAATCTAGACACCAACTTATTCACCTCTAACTTCACAATTAGCATTACTTATTTTCTGCCTCTAAATCCTCATTTCAAGAATAACAAGATTGCAGAGGAACTCTCTTGATTCCAATGTGAGGAGTAACTTAATCTGCATTTTTCTTTTCCTTTATGAATGAATTTCCTTCAGATGCTTTAATTTTCCATCTCTTTTCTTTTATTTGAAGGGAAAATCCATGTAACTTAACAATATTTAATCTAATTTTTGACCATATATTTTAGTATATTTCAAATGTGTCCATGCTAGCTCGATCATTCCAACATTAGATAATATTTGGGTCTTATGATCAATTCTGTTGCCCCTCACATCAACACTCAAACATATATTTTTGTTTGATGTAGGATGACAACATTTCTTTCGGCCTTGCTAACAAGTCTAGCAGTATTTTGTACAACTGCCTTCGGCGCCGAAGATGGACTAATCGTCAATATCACTATACTCCAAAACGCAACTGCCCAAGGCGCAGGTAACCACTTAATTGACTGTACAATATAATGCTTCCTTTATGTATTAATTAGTAGGAGTATTGTGTTTGTTTGTTTCATTAACAGTGTGCCTAGATGGGAGCCCACCTGCATATTATTTTGACAGGGGATTTGATACTGGACTTTCCAAATGGATTATCTACCTTCAAGTTAGTTTGTTTAATTAGTACTATTTACTCTTCAATGTACATTTTATTCTGCTAATTTTAACTATGGAGATATTTCATACTTGTTTAGGGCGGTGGGTGGTGTGAAAGCATCTATTTTTGCAAAGATCACACGAATTCCACACTAGGTTCTTCCAAGCATATGAATAATCAAACTAAATTTGGTGGGATACTTCATAACACTCCCCACGAAAATCCAGGTGAAGCTAATACATTTCATTTCGCATCTATTAATTTTAATACTATAATTTACCCACGTATCTTCTTCTAAACTTGCAAAAAATATTGGAATTGGCAGATTTTTACAACTGGAATAGAGTTTGGGTGAACTACTGTGATGGATCATCTTTCACTGGCGATGTCGAACACGTTGATCCAGTAAGTAGAACTAGTAACATGTCTCATATATATCACGGTAACGTAACATGATTTGTTTTTTATTGGAATTGTTTCTGATTAGGCGACGAAGCTTTATTTCAGAGGAGCAAGGATATTTACAGCTGTTCTCCAAGATTTATGGTCCAAAGGAATGCAAAATGCTGAAAATGTATCCTAGATATTGAGTTTTTTTATATTACAAGAATCTTTTATTTCAGAAACACAAAATTAATAGCGGAAATGCAATTAATGTTAGGCGATCCTGAGTGGAAGTTCCGCGGGAGGGTTAGCTACAATCTTGAACTGCGACAAGTTCAAGTCCTTTTTTCCCGATGATGCCGTCAAAGTAAAGTGTGTTGCAAATGCAGGCTTCTTCGTCAACATGTGAGCTGATCTTCTTCCATCGTCTTAGTAGTATTTATGTATGTTTGCCTCCTATTTAGAAACTGATTAAGCCATCTATAATTTATCTATGCAGCAAGACAATATCTGGTACTCCATATATTCAGAAGATGTATAACAGAGTTGTCAATTTACATGTGAGTTCCATCTTAATTCTTTTTTGTTATTAAGGTATATGCTTAACAAGTAGATATATGCAAGTTATATATATTTCTCTTTCCAAATATTTCAGGGATCGGCTAAGAATTTGCCTCCATCTTGTACGTCCGCAATGGAACCGAGTCTGGTAAGTAAGAGTTTAATTTTTTTGGTAACATAAATCTTTTCCTTCTGTTATATTGATACATATATTTTCCTCTAATTATAACATTGCTTTTCCTTATTAATGTTGCAGTGCTTCTTTCCTGAAAATGTTGTTCCATATGTCCAGACTCCACTTTTTATAATTAATTCAGCCTATGACGCTTGGCAGGTGACACACTAATTTCTCTCGTTTTAAGAATTTTTCCTTTAGTTTCTACATAAAATAGATCTAAAAAAAATTCCTTAATTTCAGATCAATAGTACTTTGGTTCCTTCAAACATCGATCCTCAAAATGCATGGAAGTATTGTAAGGATCGATTAAGCAACTGTACGTTCAGCCAGCGTATAGTTATTCAAGGTTAGAATTTTTCTTGTGATTAGAATTTTTCTTGTGATCAACTGATTCATACCTTTCAAATCACACAAGTATAGATCGTATTTTTTTCCCTCTCTTGAGTTCTTTTTAATTTGTTTCATTTGTCCTTTTCGTCCTTGTACTATAGCTTTTGGAGTGGAGTTCTTGAAGGCATTGATGGGACTCACCCCTTGTTATACTAGGGGTTATTTCATCACTTCTTGCCACACTCATGGGGATATTATATGGCGGAATTACTGGTTCAGTACTATCTCCTCTCCAAGGATACTTAATAAGGTTCGTAATACTTTTGTTCTGTCAATATAGTGTTTGAATACATGCACTTCTTTGGTTTTTGAATTTTATCATTCTTAATTTTTATTTATGAGTTAATAACAGATTTTGTTGTAACATATTGTGTGTAGACAATTGCGGAAGCTGTTGGTGATTGGTATTTTGATAGAGCAGGATTTCATCAACAGATAGATCCATACCCTTTTGCGAGAGATTGCTGGTGAACTTGATGAAATTAAATGCTCTGTTGAGCTTATGTAAAATTACTGATTGCAATACACTTTACTTTCAGTGTTGTTATTAATTACTCCACTACTGTTCTGTTGCTCTTCTTTCTTATATTATTTACATATATATGGTGTTGTGAGTGAAGACAATAGGGGGTGAATTGGTAATTGCCTTTGTCATGGAAGGTTCCAGGATAAAAATGTTCATCTAATATCAAGTTGGGTCCGTAGTTTCTAAATTGTCAATTATTTAGTCCTGTACTCATTTTGTCTTTCGTCCCTCCAAGTGGCGTAAGGATTAGCTGCCACATGTCTATTCCGTTAAGAGTTCTAGTCCTATTTACATTATATTGTATTTCGTTCTTTTCAGATTATGCTTAATGAAACCCAACTTTTATCTTTATTCCTTTTGCATTTATAGATATTTCCAGTAGCTTTGGCTACATATGGTTCTGTTGATTTGCGATTTCCTGTCAGGAAAACAACTCTATTGGAATGTTAAAAATTATGTGTTTACACCAAAATGTTTAGATAAGTGGATTTTTAGTAATCAAGAAATCACATTAACTATGTAATCCCTATTTAATCAAGGGAACGTAATTTAGTAAAAACATTTTTACTTTCACGGGGTAAGTGAATTTCTTGAGGGGTGTGGGCAAATAAAAAACATCAAACGCCATATCTGAAAATTGAAATTTATGATTAGTGTTATCATGGTTGAATAAGACTATGCAAATACAGATCATAGACTCATAGTTATATAATCATTGCAAAAGCTAGAGACACATGGAGGAGAAAATATGTCAATACCTCCAAATTGATTTGATTTAATTAATCATGATTTCAAAGTTCCTCGACTTATAATAAAATAGGCACAAGGAATTTCATCATGACTGGATCGGCGTTGTGTAGGAACAACTTAATCCTAAGAATTTACAAAGTACACATACATGACATGCTGTTATGTCATACCATTTAATGGTGGAGGAAATGAATGATTCAGATAGAAAACAATGCTCGCAGACACATGGGGGGAAATGAATTAACCAGAAACTCTATTCCTTGGCCCATATTGACTTGGTATTACAGAGATCCAAGAAGGTTATAGTGATGCCCACAGAAACCTTTAATCATAAGTTTTTTTACAAAAAAATTGAACTGCCTTCTTTGATCATTGAATTGAGCTTAAGATACAAGATTTGAGTTTAGGAAGCCCAAACAAAGGCAAAAGAGTAGAGGCAATGTTAAATGGGAAAATTATGCAAAATGTTCATTGGGATAAATTTTACACAAAAAATAACCCACTTTTTGTTTTTTACCAAAAGTAGCCTTTCAGCCACTATTCTTACCATAAATGGCCACTCGGCCAAATATTTTACTTAAATAGTAGCAGTTTGGCCTGACAGTAGGCAAATAGTAGGCCACTGCTTTGAATTCATTTCAAAGCCCTTTTTTTATTTAAAAAATCAAAAATATAAATTTATTGTCTTTTTTGATAACATTAAGAAATATGTAAAAAAAAAACAAAAAAACATGTAGACACCCCTTAATCTCCAACCGCAATGACAAAAAATCTGCATGGAAAGAGTTACTAAGATATTAAAGAGACATCACAAACATGTAGACGTCCCTTATTGTCTCTTTTTTTTTTCAAGATTAAATTTACTTTTCTGTCATCATGCATTAATTAAAAGATAAGATTAAATATCTTTTTTAGCTAATAACAAAAGTTTTTAAAGTTAATTTCTAATAATGTAGATTATAAGAATTTCACGTCTCTATGGATATATCGATACACGTTTATATACAACTTATACAATATCGATGCACGATTATATATTATTTATATAATATCGATAATTTACATAACTTTTATACAATATCGATATATGTTTATACACTATTTTTACAATATCGATAAACGTTTACACACTATTTATACAATATCGATAAACATTTATATACTATTTATACAATATCGATACATGTTTGTGCACTATTTATACAATATCGATACATTACATATACTCTACATAACCATTTGTACATCATATATGCATGTTTATACACCATTTATACAACACCGATACATTACATAATTATTTATACAATTTTGATACATGTTTATACACTATTTATACAATATCGCTAAACGTTTATACGCTATTTATACAATGCCGATACACGTTTATACACTATTTATACAATATTGATACATTACATATACACTACATAACTATTTATGCAATATCGATACATTATATATACACTACATAATTATTTGTTCATCATATATACATGTTTATACACCATGTATACAATATTGATACATGAAAAAAAATTGCACTGAAAATGTTTGAAAAAAAGAGAGCAAAAATAATATTTTTTTAAAAAAAAATTAACGCTTAAAACAAAAAGAAAAAAAAAAAGAAGCATAAATGGCCTAATGGCCTTGGACCAAATTGAACTTTGTTGAGCCCATGACCCTTTTGGCTATTTTTTGTAAATGAAAAGTGGGCTATTTTTTTTTGTAAATATTTTATTTTTCGGTATATAATTGAAATTTTTCCATGTTAAATTGCTCTACTGGAGTGACACCAAAAAAGCCCAGGATAGAAATCAAAGGCCTATCTAGTGGAAAAACTAAAGAGGCCTATTAAGGGGGATTAAATACAATGTTTGAGGGGCTGATTGGCTTTGTTCTAAACGATGGGAGGTCCCATCTATCCATGTCTACCAGCCCCATGACTTGTGTAGGCAAATTCTCTAAAGAATTATAGGTCTGAGTGCCTTCTACACGATGACTGCGAGATGCAAATTTGTCTGTGTCTCATTTCTAAAAAACTGGAAGAGTTGTTCCTACATCAAGGTTTTAAAACCTATATGCAGTAATGAAATGAGTTTGGTATACTTTCAGGGTGATTAGTTTAATGGACCATATATATTAAGTGTCACGCCCCGAATCCCATCGGGACGTGATTGGCACCCGAAGCCGATAAGGCCCGAGAGAACCAATCTTTACTCATATATTCTCATAAGTATGCTCGCGTATGAATATCATCTTATCTCATGTAATTAAATATCAATTGCGGAAATGCATGGCAACATAAGCAATATATGCAACTTAGCCGTTAGGGCCATTTCGTCAAAATGAACATACATCTGTTACTTTCATGCTACCCCACATATGTCTGCAAAGCCTCTAATAGATACATGACTATGTCTATACAATATTTACAAATGACAAAACCTAATGAACACATGCGACTTGGGAAGCCCCGGAGCAACTGGAGCTCACCAACAATCCGTGGATACCTTGTCACCTACTGTGGAGATCTACCAACACCTGGGCCTGCGACATGTAAGGTAAGTCCCCAAAAGGGGTCAGTACGGATAAAGTACTGAGTATGTAAGGCCAGATGAAACTATGGTAATACATAAGTACTTCCAAGAAAGTAAGCATAGGAGAATACTTAATGTGAATAGACCTCCAACCTGAATGTGTGGAACCATGTTCATTACTTTTATTATTTCATTACTTGGTCATTCATTCGCATCATCTTCATCATCATTCTTATTCATGCAAGTGATACAGTCTCATCTAATTTACACTCTCTTTATTATTGTTCACTCAACTAGTTAGTGATTCATAACACCTTATGGGTCGTCATCTTACTTATAAATATATAATACCGGGCCTCCACTTTTAGTGGGATATAATAAATAAGTTTATATATACAGTACCGGGCCTCCATCTTGGTGGGATATATAGTACCGGGCCTCCACCATAGATGGGATATAATATATATAAGTATATAGTACCGGGCCTCCATCTTGGTGGGATATATAGTACCGGGCATCCACCATAGATGGGATATAATATATATAAGTATATAGTACCGGGCCTCCATCTTGGTGGGATATATAGTACCGGGCATCCACCTTTGATGGGAGAATCATATATATATATATAGTATTGAGATTGTTCCGTCTTAACTTATACCCTTTAGTTTGTGATTCATACTTAATGAAACATAAAGGAACCATATGCACATTACTTCTTTCCAATACTCTTTTTCTTTCCATACTTATAAGAGTGACACATTAGAGTTCATGAGATTGATACTTCAACTTATGAGAGATTAGCACATCTACTTACGAGAAACACACCTCTCGTATGAAACCTATGAGATTGGTACAAAGATAGTCGTGACATTAGTAGAACTTGGAAGATACATCATCGGAATTTGGAGTCATAATATTATTGGAACTTTGGAATTGTGTCCACCCCCTATTATCTTCCTTCATTCTTGCAACCAACAACATGTATAACCTAATTTATTTCATTTGAGAGATTGATACATTGAGGATCGTATACTTTTGAAAACACAAACACTTTACCTCATTCTTCACTCCTCATGAGATTGGTACTTTTACTTATAAAAGATTGGTACAAAGATAATCATATTCTTGGATTTTGGAACATGACATTGTTTGGAAAATTCCATCCACGATTGAATAGATTCTTTTATGTTATTATTCTCTTGAGATAGGTCCTTAGAGATTTCAACGTTATGACAACTTTTCCTTAAAGCTTCGGATCATTAACCAATGGGTAAGATATATGTGAATAAACAGTGTGGGAAACATAACATTATTCGAAACATAACACTATTGAAACCATTGGACCATAATCTATGAACAAGGGACATGAGTATAATCAAACATTGTAACTTAACCTTATTGTTTTTGGAACATGAACCATGAATATGAGACATGAGATTCACCAATGATCAATGAGTAGGAAATATATGACAATGACCATGGATAACCGGACATGGAATACCTTAGCACATTTCGGGATGGAACATGCGTAATGTCAATGTGAAAACTATTTGCCGTAGAAAGATACGGACAGAGTAACCTTACATACCTTATCTTTCCAATGTAAATACACAATCCAATATGTGAGCACAACAATTCCGCTCCTTCCTCACGTTTCACTCTACATCACAAATACATAACGGATCCAACATTAACCACCAACTACTTTACAAATGTATATAACATCAATGAGTTACGTGTTTGCCTTTAAACATGCTACTTCCCCTTGGCAAAACCATGGAAGATATTATTATTCCAAAAATCCCATAATATTCCCAACATTGACCAACACATGCAAATCAATACATGTCACCACAACACTTCTCCTTAATACACTTCATAACACAAATCGGCCAAAATCCCATAATATACCCTTATATGAAAATAACAAGTTTAGGACCATAGTAACACCATACATGTTGTTATTTCATCCATACATGCTTTTTCATCAAGACAACAAGTTATAATTCAAGTTACAATCCCATGGATTTCACATCTTTTTCACAAAGCCAAAAGTGCCATGGCCAACATTTCCAACCATAATCAACATGATATACATAATCTCTCATGCTTATAATATGTTAAAGTACAAGGATAATCACTTACCTCGGATTGGAAGATGATGATCTTGCTCCAAAAGATGCCTTAGGGTTTGAAGTTGAGAGAAGAGAGACTTTGGGAAATTTCTAGAAATGTTATGAGAGTTATAATCAATAAAATCTGATTTTTGTGCCTTTTATAGCCCCTCAATGGTCCCTCTTAGCCAACCACTTGGTCCAATAATGCATGAGTTTATTTGGTCAAGAGGAATGGGTCATTTTCCATTTGGGCCATGCATTTTGGCCTCATTTTGGGCCTCTATTTGAGCCCAATTCACTTAACCCAATAAAATCAATAATCTCTCATGTTTACATCATTTCATACGTGTCACGACAATATTCCCACTCATGAAATTCATACTCGTAGCCTCAATTCCAAAAACAAGCAATTCTAGCCACATATGGTCTATTTTGCCCAAAAGGGTAAAATCGTCATTTTGACTCCGAATTCGTCCTCGAGTAATTTTATCATACCAATATAATATTTCACTCATGTCATGTATATTCTCATGATTGTAGAAGAAACGTAACAAAAATCGGCTCAATACGTCCCCGGATACCCTTGGGACTTAAGAAAAATTCCAACTTTTGAAAGGTGGCCAATTCTAGCGTGGCACGCTACCTGGCGCGCCCCCTTGCTGCCTCTGGGCTGAAAATTTCAGCCCAGAGCGGCGTGGCACGCCCCTGGGCGCGCCTAGCCCAAAATTTTTTATTTTTTATTTTTATTTTTATTTTTTTAGACGTTAATACAATAGCAATAGTCCATCAAAACCAATACCAAATATACACTTATTGCTCTCAAAACCAAGTTAGACATGGTTCAAATATGACATATATATCACCAAGCAAATAGGGTCAAAAAGGTACGGGGTGTTACATTAAGAGAGCTACAAAATAAAATAATTTATTATGATGTTGTATGATTGGTACTTGGATTAGATCAAACACTTGATATGAAATTTAAAATGATACACATGTTTAATTTTATAGAACAGGATAGAACTAGATTTCTTATCATTATCTCGATGTCATTTACGCTCATTAAAATTTTTCTTTATAATGCCAAGTGCAAGAATTCAAAAACCCAAAGGTCTTTTACCGGGTAGTTCACTACACTTGGAAATTCACATGCGTCTTGGTAGACCAAAGAGCAACTCGTTGTGTCTCGCTCGATATCAGTGATGGCGATGATCGTTTGTGAACCAAAATGGTTGAAGGGTATCTTGGCTAGTTTGGGCGAGGATCATGGGTGTCCGGTGAAGATGTATTGTGATTCTGTGATAGTCAAACAACACGCTATATTGCTGGAAATTTGGTCTTTCATAAATGAACCAAACACATTGAAGTTGATTGTCATTATGTTTGTGATTAGGTGCAATTTAATATTATATCTCTGAGCAGTTAGCTGATATTTTTACAAAGACATTGGACAATGAAGTTTCACATTCCGGATCCTCATGCTCCAACTTTTGTGTGGGTGGGTGGGGTGGGGGGTAAATAAATGTAAATATGATAATTAATTATGTATTTATGATAAATTTGATAATTGCAGGAATTGTAGTCCTATCAGAATAAGGTTAGTTTAAAGGTGACTATGTACTTGTAATAAGGAGGTCATGTACTGTGAATACAAAACCGAAGAGAGATTCTCTCAAAACATTCTTGTCTCTTTATTGGTTTCGTCCCCTTCAATTTTAGCAAAAATAGTTAACATTTCCATTTAAATTCCACAAAATGAAAAAGTTTATCATGTTATTTCAATATTACCCCTATCATTGAATGATTATATAAATTATATAATATGTCCTCAAATTTATATTTTCAAAGCATAATTAATAAGACTAGTTTAGTAAAATAAGCTCATACTCCCTCCGTTCGCTTTTACTTTTCATTTTTTAACATGACACACCCATTAAGAAAACAATAATTGATAGAGTGAGTTTACAATATTGCCTCTATTAATTGATGTTTATTAATAGGTATTGAAAAATAATTTGGAAAATAAGTAATTAATGTTAAGGGTATAATATGGAAAATTTCTTTTGTCTTTTTTTGATTCGTCAAAAATGACAAGTAAAAATAGAAATCAAATTAGGAAAATAGTGACAAGTAAATCCGAACGGAGGGAATAATAAATATTAAAATGGGACGGAGGGAGTACTGAATTGTCAAAATAAATTGTTTTTTTTTTATATTAATGAGACTTAATTAATGTCTCATTTGTAACGAATGCGTGAAGAGAAACCAAATTCATCTGAACATACATGAACTTTTTCAGTTCTAAAAGTGCACACATTTATTTATTTCTCTCCTCTCTCTCTCTATTTATAACCTTCAACCTTTATCTTTGGAAAAATCAATTTACACCAATTCTGCTATCAAGAAAACAAAAGGAGTGAGCAAGACTCTTTTTTTTATTCTCATTTATTTATTTAGTATTTAGTATTAATTATATTGTATTTGTTTGTTTATTGTAGTGTGCCACTTTTCTTCTTAATAAATATGCATTTCTATATTTGTGAAATCTCATTCTTTACATTTGAAATTTTAGGTCGCAACTCGCAATTACATTCTAATTATAATGAAATCATACTTATTAGTGTTCTAAACGATGTTGCATTTTCACGTATTAGATGAAATAGAAAAATTGTTATGTCAAATATTCTAAATTCTATTTTAGATTACGTGCGAAAGACAAAAATTGAAGAATGTGAGCTCAATAATGACATTTGAGCACGAGTAAAAACAAAAATAGAAAGACCACTTTAAAGATCAAAATTGAGATATTCTTTATGCTTGATTGAAAGATTATCTATGTGTTTTGTTTTTTTTTTGATATTTGAGAGGATCTTTTGAATGCTTAATATTTTATTACAAGTTAATTGTAATATCAATCCTCATTGTTCAATTAATTAATCAATTGGATATTTATGCAAGCACACGAGTGCACTTCCCATAATTGATATTGTATGTCTACGAAGCTTCTTAACGTTATTAGATAATTGTTTATCTTCACAGGAAATATAAATAAAATGATGAATTGTAACCGCATCACCGTGTTGGAGCAGATTTGTATGTTTATCTTTATATTGTCTATAGCATCAGTAAATTGTAAAGCTTACCCTCCCATCAGTGGAAGAAGCCTGTATTTGGGAGTGTGTGATATATTTAGATTCTGAAGAAAGCCAATATAATGTTGATTGGGAAGTTAAAGAGAGCAGATGTAGAGATGGGGTAGAATTTCCATGTTACTACAAAATAAAGTATGATATGAATCATAGTGAGGTTTCTAATCCCCCACCTTCAGATACCGTAACATATGCTTCACCATAGTACGGTAGCTTTGCATATTTAATTTGTTATTATTTTTGAGAATAACTTTATCTTTGTAATTTCTATTCAATAATAATATCGCTTATGACAAATTAAAGATAATTAAATGCAATGGATAAAGAAAGCTTATTCAACATTATGATTCTCTTGTTAATTTGTAGCTCATAATATAATATTAGAACTATATGGAAGATATACTTATCCTTTAATCGTTTTTTTTAAAATGACTTTTTTTTTCTTTATTCTTTTTTAAATATACCCTTAATCGGTTGAATAAGGATTTCCAAAGAGATCTATATCGATCATGAACTACTCCACTCAATATTTTTAGGCTTTATGCTGAATGGTTAATTAAATTCTTGCACATTATATTAAACTAAAATGTTTTGCAAACCATTTTGTAAATTTTTACTCTTTACATGTTCTATTACTATAATCTTTTTCTCCTCTCAGTTCAGCTCAACTAAACTGCTTTGAAATTGTTTCTCTCGGAACATGCAATTTACATAATAACTTGGTTAAAGTCCAGTTTTACATTCTCTCTGGTAATCTATGGATTAAAAATCAATCCTAACTTACCTTTATGATTTGCAATTAGATCATATGATATATAGAAGCTAAACATGTTCTTCACCTTTGAATCATCTGTTTCAAAATTCACAAATACAACAATATTCAAATACTTTTTCCACAGTTAGTACAAGTATTAACGAGCAAAATTCATAATTGAAAGCACGAATTTGCCCGTTTTCTTATCAATTAATCAGCCGAAAATCGCATAGCTCCCTTCGAATTTTGAAATCGAATACAATAATGTCGAGCATAACAGTGTTAACATGTCATTCTAAGCACTAGGACGATCAAAATTGTTACGTCGATTGCACTATAGAGGGGATCGTGATCAAAGAGTATGCTTGTTATGGATATCTTCTTGCAGCAATTGTGAAGCATTAACCATCACAACCGTCTCAAGTCTATTCAAATCAAATACAATGTAGAAGGGAGTTGCATGCTTATGGAAACACATAATGCCATAGGTGTCAGGATGTATGTGGAGTTGAAGAAAGAGCACAAGGAATTTGTGATGTATCCATTATGTTTAACTACAATGGACAATCAAATGGAATACACTTAATCAGGAGAAAGTGTAATTCAAGGTGATATAGTACTAGCTACTTGAATATACACATCATATATATACATGCTAGATCTACAGTTGATACACTGGCAGTCAACTTCCGGTTAATCAATAGAAGTCTTTGAAGAGGACAAAGATTTGATTATCTCAAACCATATATAACAAAGAAGAGGTAATGAAAGGACAAATATACCTAAGTAGTTGATTAAGAGCTATATAATTAGAGAATCAATTAGAGCGTTGAATAAAGCTTTTATTAGTACTATGCATTGCATTTATTTTTATCAATCTTGACCACAATCTGGAAATACTAAATAGGATGTTTATAAAGGGCATTATCATACTCAGCCTTAATGTAACAATTAGGGTGTTCATGGTGCGGTTTGACTCTGTTTTGACTTAAAAAAAAAAAACCTATAAAATCGGTTTTTATAATATTAAAACCAAACCAAACCAATATATATAAATTTTGTCGGTTTCGGTTTTATCGAATTGGTTCCATTTTTATGATTATTTTTTCGGGCTATGCAAAATAGTAAAAAGATACATCATGTGAAGAAAAAACAAACAAGAAGAAGAGAAAATTCAATACAACTTACGTGTTAAAAAGTAATAGACAATATTTGGAGTCACTAGAACTTGGAAGCCTCACAATTTGCTTCCTTCCAAGAGTTTTACAACAAAAACAATTATCAGCTAACTCAATATGCTTTTATGTGTTTATCCTCTGCCAATTTCTACATTACAAAAAAAGATTCATCTTTTGAAAATTGCATGATTCCATGTCTTTTATACCATCTATCACTTCAATGCTAGTTTAAAATTCTCAAGAATGTTTTGATTATATAAGAAAAAAAGGAACACTTTACCCCGTTTACAAGTTATCAGCTAGCCACCTTATGCTAATTCCAAATCATACGAACATTTAGCTTGGTTATGATGTTGGTTGCAACCATAACAGTTATATATAAAAAATTATAAATATGTGTATATTTGTTGGTCCGGTTCAGTTATTTTTTATTCGATACCAAACCAAATTAAATATTGTCGGTTTTTAAAAGTTTATCACCAAACCAAACTAAACCAAACCTAAGTAGGGTTTTTTTTCCGGTTTGATTTGGATTATCGGTTTGATCCGGTTTCACGATTTCATCTGAACACCCCTAGTAACAATCAAATTCAGAAAGTGATCCCTCTCTACATACTTTTTCTACTAGGAATATCTTGTCTTGTATGGATCCGATAATTAATGCAAAAGGCGGTAACACCTTTGTTCTTCTGATGGAAGGTATGTTTAACAATTTGTTAATGCCATAGAAAATATAAAGAAAAGCACGCAAATCCGCTCATCTGGTTACAAGCCATCATTTTATTCATAGTTAAATTAATGAGCCTTTTAATATGAGAAAAACGTGCTAATAATTACTCCTTCCGTTTCATCTTACTTGAACCTTATATCAAATATAGATGTTTAATTAAGACAACGGAAGAAGCGTTCATGTGATGATGAAGAAGCCTACATTTGCTGTTATGAACCAGCCTCGGCCCATTGTCTATACCTAGATGTCCCACAACTAGATATTGGCCAAGAAGAAATAACAAAACTAGAAGGCCTTCACAAATGTTGATGTGCGACCCAGGCCTACTTAACAATTAGTTAAAAGCATGGTGGATGAGAAAGAATGGTTTATCCGAATTATTATGAAGAGTCTATATTCCTTATTCCTTTTCTGAGTCTCTGGCTTCTCATCTCTTTTTAGATCTTACTTGAAGGAAGATAATATGCAGGTGGACTCCCATCCAAGCATGCTGTTAACTCAAAAATAGAAAATTAATGAAACAAACAAATAGTACTCCTTGTACGTCATAAAGGAGTATAATGTGATATATTGTAAGAGTCAAGTAATTACCTGCCCCTTTTGCAGTTGCGCTTTGTAGTATTGTGATATTGACGTATAGTTCATCTCCGGCGCCAACAACATGAGTTGTGCAAAATGCTGCTAGACGTGCTAGCAAAACCAACACAAATGTTGTCATCCTACAACATATAAAAAAGCAGAGTAAATTTAAAACAAGAAGAAGACAAATAATTAGTAGTAATAATTAATATTATAGGAGTAAATGAAAACAAAAAGAAACAGAGGAACAAAGACATGCGGAATGTAAAAGCATACACTGGAGCAGATTTAGGAAAGAGGTGAAGGTTGCTGTCTGTGGAGCTGTGGTCAGGGGCGGAGCTACAGTATGTTATGGGGGTTCGGACGAACCCAGTATCTTTTGTGTAGACTCGATATTTGTATTAGAAAATCTGCTAACTTTATATATCAATTGACGTGCGAACCCACAGACAACCATGAAGAAACGGCTCAGTGGTAAGGAGAATGGCACTAAGGCTCACCACGTCGGAGATTGTGGGATCGAACCCAAGTTGACACATTTTCTTTTGGCCACCTTGCAGATTTCTTAAAAAGGAAATAACTGCCACATATGCCAATTTCTTAAACAAATCAAGGAAACGGTTTTAGCCTGTACACGTTATTCCTCTTTCTGGATTTCTTCAAAAATTATTATTTTTAAAAACTAAAACATAAGATCAACTATCAAAAAAAGGAAAAAAGCCACACTATATTATACCTTAAATAAAAGAGACTGTTTTTTTTACACATAAAATGCAAAAAATTTCTACAAAAGGACCTAAAAACCTATCGGTCTTCCTCCCTTTTCTTCTTCACAAACAACAAAATCCTTCAACCTCGTGATTGCTACGTTCAAGAAATTCTTTCAAGTCTTTCTCCTTTCTTCCTACTTGTTATTTTCAATTAGTTTGACTAATATTATAATGCGTAAAATATATTCAAAAATTGAATCTTAATCTTTGATTCTAGGGCTGTCTCATATTGTTCTTTTTATGTTTGTTAATTTTTGTTGTTTTGCCACCCAAAGTTTCAACCTAGAACTCACGACAAGCCAACAAGTATATGGTCCATTTCATATTTCTGATTTTTAATAATGTAGTAATTTTGTTTCTTTTTCATAATTTGCAATCTTTATATGAGTTGTCAATAAAAAATAGGTACAAACAGTGGAAAAAGCTTCTTCCGGTATGAAGTTTATTACTAAAAATGACTTGCGAATAGACTTGATGATAACTTTTTGAATAATTGTTTAGTTTATTAAATAGAGGATGAAATATTTGAAAGTGTGTCTAATAATGCGATCATTGATTGTTTTTGAAACATGACAAATTGTTGAGTGTAGTTGTAATGACAATATTTATATTTATGTAGTGTTTAACTGATTCATTATTTTTTAAATATATTAAATATTTTTTGAGCCGAGGATTTATCGAAAATAATCTCTAAGGTCTGCGTATTCTCTATTCCCCTAGACCTACTTGTGAGATTATACTGGGTATGTTACTGTTATCGATACTTGTTCGTTGGCTTAGCACGACTATTATATATTAGTTTGACGTCATTCTCTAGTCTTAAATTTCAGAACCCCCAAGCTTCAATTCCTGGCTCCGCCTCTGGCTGTGGTCCATCACATTTGGCAGGCCAGGAATTATCTGATCTTTAGGAAGGTTAGAATACATAATAGTTTTGTTATACAGCTGATTCAGGGTATAATTAAGGAGAGTGTAGACTTATATAGACGATCAACGAGAGCTAGAAGGTGCACTTTATTCATACAACAGTTTTGTAACTAGTTTGTTTTGCTTCCTGAGGCTCCAACATCCTAAACACCCTTCTTAGAAGCAGGGGCGGATTTATGTAGAAGGTTGGGGTACTACGGTACCCGGACGTCTCGGTTGAAACTCTGTACATACATGTATATATATATGAGATAAATATAAATACAAAGCAATGGCACCTAGTGAATAAATGGCCACTTAGTGCCAGTGGCACAGGGTAATATTTGTGCTATTGGGAACTCGAGTTTGAGTCTCTCTAAGTGAACACTTTTGCAACTTTTTTTTTTCCGTATAACTGTCAAAAAGTTTTACTTCGTGTGGACCCCATTTCATAGTCCTTCCACCTTTACTCTCTTGTTTATTTATTTTAGAAATGTAATTTCCCTGATACGTAGTATTAAAAATGTACAAATTATATTCAAAAACTTGGCATTTTATCAAAGAACAATTAGTATAATATTAGAACATAGATAGATAGATATACTTTCATTTTGACAACAATGTTATTGGAATTTACTTCTTAAGGCAATGTTTAATAGTAATTCTTATTTCTAACCAATTAATTACTCCCTCTGTCCCAATTTATATGACACACTTTTCTTTTTAGTCAGTCCCAAAAAGAATGACACATTTCTATATTTGGTAACAATTTAACTTTAAAATACCCACTTTACCCTTAATGAAATGATTTACAACCACACAAATATCTATAACTCATTTTAGACCACAAGTTTCAAAAGTCTTCCTTTATTTCTTAAACTCCGTGTCAAGTCAAAGTACATCACATAAATTGGGACGGAGGGAGTATTAGTTATTACTATATACTAACCTTTCTTGTCAACCATAGGTCAGACCCAGAGGCGGATCCAGGATTTTTAGGTTCCGGGTGCCACATTCTATGAACAGTAGGATGATTTTAATATTTACATAGGAGAAGACTAATAGTAGCATGTTTGGCCACAAAAGTGTTTATTTCTTAAAAAAAACAACAGGAAGGTGTTTGACCAAGTTTTTTTTTTTATTGGAGAAAATAAATATTTTTGGGAGTAGCAAAGATTATTTTTTTCTAAAAAAATATATTTTGTTGAGAAAACTGCCCTTAGAAATACTTTTAAAAAGATTGGTGAAACACTAATCGCTGCTTAAAAATGTTTTTTAAATTTGTAGGTCAAACACAAATTGGTTCTCATCAAAAGTATTTATTTTGAAAAGAACTTTTGAAAAAAATAATTTTCAAAATAGATTGATTTTAAAAGTTTGGCTATACTCAATAAATAATTGTTATCATCACTTCGTCTATTGGCATAAATTGGCTTGTTGGTTTGTCTATGTGTTCAGAACGAAAAGGTAAGGGTTCAATATACTCCTCCACTGCAATGTCTTTTCAAACAATTTACCACATTTTAAAAAAATGTTTGGTGAAAAGGGTCCAACGCAGAGATTCGACCCCATAACCTTGGGCAGCAGGACTTAACGCTTTGCCACTGGCACTATGCCTTCACTTGTAACTGCCAAGCTTCAACCGAGGTGCCAAGCTTCAACCGAGATGTCCGGGTGCCGTGGCACCCCCAAGGTGATACATAGATCCGCCCCTGGTCAAACCTTGTGGTGCTACACTTGAAAACTGCTACTAATATACTTGAGAATTTTCATAGGTCAGTTAATTGGTTATTTGAACTTTCACTTTATTGGCGAGAGTTTAATTTCCCACCTTGTAATCCCCTCCAACTTCTTCCATTTCCCTGACCCATTTTCTTTTTCAAAAAGGTGCCTCGTGAACTAATAAATCATAACTTAGTATGTTACATAGAACGTAAAGTATTGATAAGTACTTAGGCCACCATTGAGTGTTTTACGAATATAAAAACTCGTAATTGCAGTTACAAACAAATGATATGTATATTTTTATACAAGTAATATTGTTACGTAAAAGTTTTTCTCCTTTACGTAATATCGCCCAAACATTTAAACTATGTGCATCGATCGTGTAAATAATAACAGGTCTATGTTCAACACAATGTGGCACCCGAAACCTCAAAATCTTGGATCCGCCTCTGCTTAGAAGGTGGTTCGGGGGCTGAAAGCTCTTTAGGTGTATGCGATGATTTATTTTGTTGGTATGGTAATATTTTACAGTTTATTACAAAAAAAACATATGGAATGAATATTATTCCATGTGTTCCAATTTATATGATACATTTTCATTTTTAATCTATTTCAAAAAGAATTATACATTTCTATAATAGTAACAATAACTTTAAAATGTCAATTTCACCTTTAACGAGATTCTTTATAGCTACACAAACACATGTGACTTATTTTAGACTACAAATTTAAAAATTCTTCTCATACTTCTTAAACTTCGTGCCTAGTCAAACTATAGCATATAAATAGTGATAGAAGAGTACTATATTTTATCAGCAAAAAAACTTCTTCCTCCTAAAGGCTGAGATAAAGAGAGAATGAAAGGAGGTTTTAGCCAGAGAGTGAGAAAGCAGAGAAATATTTATGAGTATACTGTAGAAGTAGATGTGAATGAGAAGGTATGACTTCACCTCTATTTATAAGCAAAATATCCTTCACTAACCTGCTTGTTTTTTTCTTTTCTTTTTTAAATCAGAAATTCTTTTATTCTATGCTCAAAGGGGTGACAAAAAATAATACTAGAGAAAGAATTTATGTACATGTCCCATGTCCCATAAAAATGATATAAAAGGCTCAACCGATGTAATGCTACTGTATTAAGTTTTGATATCTATGGAAACTATTTTTCTTGGAAGGACCACCCTATCTAAATTATTATTTTTTGTATCAAAAAATAAATCTTTAAAAGAAACTTGTAGAGTGTGACATTGATCAACCTCTTCATATAGTCATTCAAAAATCCAGTTCTAGAGTATTCCCTCCGTGTCAAATTATCTGTTCTGTTTCTTTTTTACACATCCCTTAAAAAAACATTAATTAGGAATGATTAGTAATACTGAAGTACAACATTACATGAGGATCAACTGTAATGGATTAAAACAGCAGTGCAACACAATTAGCTTAGTAAACATGGAAAATGTTATACTGACCTTCACAATACTCATTTTGTATCCACAAGCACCAAAGCTACAATATCCAAAAGACTTGGTACATACACAAACAACATACATAGTGAAATCCCACAAGTGGGTCTGGTGAGGGTGGTGTGTACGCAAACCTTACGCCTATCTTGTGAAGGCAGAGAGACTGTTTTCAAAAGACCCTCTGTAAACAAGTTAAATCCCTTCCAAATTAGAAGCTATATACATAATTGAAGCAGTAATGAAGACATATATACCCAAGACAAAACTATGTCTTGGGCATATATGTATTCATTATTGCTTCAATTATGTATAAGCCTCTAATTTGGGAAGGACTTTTGTAACACCCCGTACCTTCCCAACCCTACTTGATGATAGTGAATAAGAATTACTTAAGTGTCGAGAGTTATAAGGATGTATTTGGAAATGTTAAAGATGAGAAAAATTGAAATTTGGCCTTGTACATATGACGAGTGTTTGTAGAAAGTGTTTTGTGCTTCCGTGGAGCATTTGTGTAATACCCCGTACACATTCTAACCTCATTTGGTGACTTGGAGTCATGTTTACTTGATGGTTATGGTCACTAAGTAAGTATTTTATAGTGTTTTGATAAGGTATTGGACGATACGCAAGTGTTGGAAAAATTGCCGAAAAATTCAGCAAAGCATAAAAACTTGCGCCACTACCCTGTTTCAGGGGGTGTGGCGCAAGCCACCTGATTCAGAGGGGCTTCATTTCCTGCGCCACTACCCTATTTCAGGGGGTGTGGCGCAAGGAACAAATATGAGGCCTTTCCGGACCCGTTTTGTAACGCACTTCGACGACGCTTCTTGGATGGTTTCTTTTGGTTCTTTGGAGTTATTTGAGCATTGTTAAATATTCAAACACTTCAATATACTCCTACATACTCCTACATGATCAAATCATGAAATGTGAATAGTGATCCAAAATGTCCAATGAAGCCAAGGGCGACTAGAATTCCAATTTTTGCGATCGAAAGGACGAATGAGAATTGTTTAAGAGAAGTATTGTGGTGAAATGTATTGATTTTCATGTATTGGTCAATGTTGGGAATATTATGGAATTTTTGGAATAATAGTATGATCAATGGTTTTGTCGAGGGGAAATGACATGTGTAAAGGCAAACATGTAACTCATGGACATTGTATGCATTTGTTAAGTAATTGGTGGTTAATGTGAATTTCGTTATGTATTTATGTTGTAGAGTGATACATAAAGGAGGAAAGGGATTATTGTCTACGCATCGAAGGTTGTATATTCGTATTGCGAATCCAAGGTATGTAAGGTTACTTTGTCCGTATCTTTCTACGGCCAATAGTGTTCACATTGACATTTCTCTAGTTCTATTCCGAAATGTACTAAGGTATCCCATATCACTTATCTATGGTCATTGTCATATATTTCCTACTCATTGATCAATTGTGAATCTCATTTCTCATATTCATGGTTAATGTTCCGAAAGTTCAAATAAGGCTATGTTCCAATATTTCAATAGTGCCTATACCTGTGTCTCTTGTTCATGGATTATTGTCCAATGGTTCCGATGGTATCATGGTGCTAGTTGTGTTATATTGCTCATTGTATTTCTCATTAATATTTATTCACATGTCCTTTCCTTTTTGGTCAATGATTCAAAGTTTCCAACACTGTTATGTTCCAAAGTTCCAAAGTGATGGTATGATTATCAAAGTATCAATCTCAAAGTAATGAACAAAGTAATGCAAATGTGGTCAATGATCAAGTACGGGTGGCAAGTCTAGGGGCATAAGCCTAGCTCGACTCGATCCCGATACATCCCAGGGGCGATATAAAAGCCTAGCATGGGTTATGATGGTACATCCCAGGGGCGACACGAAAGCCTAGCATGGGTTAATATAACATCCCAGGGGCGATAAGCCTAGCATGGGTTAATGACATACCAGGGGCGATACGAAAGCCTAGCATGGGTTCACATAACATCCCAGGGGTTACAGTACCTAGCATGGGTTAATCTCATCCCAGGGGCGACAGAATAGCCTAGCATGGGTAGAACAATAAAGGTGAATAAAAGATGAAGACAAGAGGAGTAAAGAACGTAATATACATGGTTTCCCACATACGGAAAGAAAGTTTATTCACATTTGATTTTCTCTTATATTGATTCCATGGTTGATGTTATTATGTATAAATCATTGGAGAAGATAATAGTGACAGAAAGGTACATGGTTTCACATATGGAGTTTTCTCTTATAATCATTTCCATTGAAATTCTCCGAAATTAATGCAGTTTTTTGTGGCCTTACATACTCAGTACATTCTTCGTACTGACCCCTCTTGGGGACTTACCTTACATGTCGCAGGTGCAGGCACTAGCAGGCCTCCACAGTAGATTGTCAGTGTTGCAGATCTTTGGTGAGCTCCAGTTAGTTCGGGGCCTCTCCGAGTCACTGTTGTATATGTTGTATAAAGCGGGGACTTGTCCCGATTTTTACTTCATTTGGTCAATGCATTTTGTTAGAGGCTTTTGTAGACGGATGTGGGTGTATAAATGTGAAAGTACATGTTGTTTTGACTTAATGGCTCAAACGGCCAAGTTTTACATACATAGCTATGACTCATGTTTTCATGTCTATGATTTCCGCATAGTTGCACAAGGTGTAATAAGATTCATATGAGATTATGTATGAGAATGTTCATAAGCAAAGGTTGGTTCTCTCGGGCCACATCGGCTTCGGGTGCCAATCATGTCCCGATGGGATTCGGGGCGTGACAACTTTACTTGTCTACATTGGTAATGTATACAACCGAGGGTCTATTATAAACAACTTCTCTACCTGCCAAGGTAGGGTAAAGTTTGCATACATTTATCCTCCTTAGACTCCATTTGTGGGATAACACTGGGTACGTTGTTATTGTAAACTTCGCAAACCCTTTGAAATCGGGGGAGGGTGGAAGAAGCACATATCAAGTTCCCGATGTCTTAGTTGCTGGAGCTGAGAAGGTAAATGATGTCTCATCAGAGTAGTTTTAGTAGATAAATGAAACTTAAAAAAACATGAGCTATAACATATTGGAGATAAAAGATGGAGCATCTAATAAGATAACTTTTATTAAATAGTAGTACCAAAAAAGAGAAGAGGTAAAGTACCAAAAAGGTTACAAAACCTTCATTAGAGAATCTCATGCTCTATCTTTGAAATGTCAGGCAGCTATATCCATTTCTTTAAAAAGATTTTGAAGAAAATCTATCCTTAACATATGAGACATCTATTCTAGCAATTTCTTTACCAAAATCAATCCCTATTTCCATATGCATTATGAACACATCGTAAGTAAACAGAAATAGGCTCCAAAAAAACCTGGGAAGTCTCTCGCCCTAGGGCTTTGATCTAGTGGTAAGTGTGCCACCCCATGGTGAGTGGGTTAGGCATACATCATAGGTTTGCTACAGATGAAATCCTAGTATTTAAGCTGAGAAGGATATACGACCAAATCCATTATCTACTAAATTTCTAAATTTGCTCCCTTATTGGGATTTCACCGTTACAGATATAATTCCATAGTTGAGTCCAGAGAGGATTACCTGTGACAGAGTCCGCTGAGAGAGATCAAAAGCTACCTCTATTTTTCAGTCTCCTCATTTCAATTTCCTCTGGAGTGATGTTTGGTGTTTCAGTAAAGAAAATAAAAAGAAGAATTTTGCGAAATGAGTTTTTGTTTGACAATAAAAGGAATCCGAAGAAAACTAGAAAATAGTATTGAAAAATGTACCCAACATGATTCTAAATATCTCTATTTATAGGATTACATTAAAAATAATAAATGATGTTACAAACATGAGTGTTAACATTTAGGGGTTATAGAAATAAAGTATTGGAGTAATTGATATTATGACTGATAAGGTAACTCTCTGGAGAACATAATTTTGTAATGTAAGATGATTTGGACCTCCTTGTGATGTACTTGATTGTCAGGAACGCCAAGCAGCACAAATTGATCTCCGGGAAAAACTTCTACTTGTGGATGCCTTCTGAAAATGCTTTCTCTAATGTCCTATACGCACTTAGAAAGTTATGTAAACCCCCCACCCCACCTCAGCCTCTTTATAGTTGCAGAGAGTAGACAATACAAGGGTAGATGCCTCTTTCTGATTGGTTCATATGAGTCATCAAGCGTATCACAAATGTTATTTGACAAGGTTGTTATGATTGACCAATATATGTCATTTTGGACATTTGGTGACTTTTGATTGGTTGTTGTTTTGACTGGGAGTTGCCACCTCATTTGAACACATGGAATCATTTTATTGACGTTGGATTTGACTGAGATGTCATGTCATTGAATAAGTGACATGAGTATGGGCCTTCAAATGAAATGGACCTTGCATTTGAAACTTGACCCAAACTTAGTAAGGATTAGACAACCCAATAAATTTTGGGAAAAGGACACCCCATGACCCATCAAAAAATAAATAACCCATGTTTGGGCTATGGGATATGAAGTAACCAATCGGCCCAAACTAATTCCAAAAAATGGTCAGTCGGCCCAAACTAATTTCCAAAATGGTCAGTCGAAACTGTATCAATATGATATATATCAATATGGTATAAGGAGTGTATTAATATGGTACAGGGACTGTATCAAAATGGTATAAAAATTGTATCAATATGGTATATGTACTATATATGCATATGTTTTTCTGTATAAACTATATGAATATGACATGGGGACTGTATCATTATGGTATATGAACTGAAAAAAAGAAGAAGGCACTAGCAGCGACAAAAAGGCCTAAAATGGCTACCTTTTGTAATTGCAAAATCAATGGCTATTTCCTGAAAATAGTTTTAGGCGAAGTGACATTTATGTCCTTTTCCCAAAAAACTTTATATGTTACCAACTCTCACTTGGGATCTTGTCCAAAAAAATATCACAAAAATCTCGGAAAGTTGTCTAAATCTATTTCGTTCTGTACTAAATGGTAATAATAATCCTCGTTTCATTGTTTTATATAATTATATTATTCATAGTAAATACATCAGGAAGTCTTTAATGGATAAAACTCTTGTAATTAAGAAGACGATGATCTTAACCATTTAAAAATGTTAAAAATTTGAGAAATAGATCATTTGTAATTAGAGTATCGTCTAAGACAATTTCAACTTCTTAGGAAGCAACATATGCTGTTTGTGAAGATAGAACGTAAAAAAAAAAAAAATGTGAATCCGAAATGCATAAGGTGAAAATAAAAAATCCTACATGAAAATAAAATGGGCTGCAAAATAATTTGAATTACAATGACTTGGAATTTAAATACTACTACTGTAGTACGGGGAGATCATCAATAAGCCTAGAGAACTGGCCAAAATAAGATACGTATAGCCTAAAACAGAATAGCAAAATTGTAAATGTGCAAGCAAAAGTTTTATACGCAACCTTTTGAGCTGCTTCAGTGCACTATGAAATATATAACTTGTTCTGAAGGATTCTTGGCGGTGCTACACTTGAGAAAGTGAAAAAAAGGAGAAGTTATGATTAAGTGTCAAAAGAAATAGCAGCCTTAATGAAGTTCAAAACATAGATGTAGAGATATATAGTGCAGTATTACCTGAGGCTCTGGTGGACCAGCTGTTACGGTCTAAAACAATGTGCGACAAAAAATAGCTAAATTTACAAGCTAAGGCAAGTCCAGTAATACATCTAATAGATTTCTCAATGAAAATGATGGTCATTACCACCAAAATGTACGAAAAAAGGCACATTATAATATCCTCAGGCATGATTGTCTATTTGAAGAAAATAGATTTAATTTGCTATTGCACTAAATTCAAAGAATTTGAGACTAGGGGTTTTAATAATGAAACTATCAAACCGAGTGATGCAAATCAATGGTACATACTCAAGTAATGGGCTACTTGAAAGGAGGGACTGAAATGACGTGGGCTCGATGGTCAAAAACCAAACTAGAATTCAGGTCACAACTTTAATGCCTATTACAAGCTTTAAAGTTGGGAGGAGGGTCAAATTTACAAATAAAAAGCTCCAGGTGCCTTAGATTCTGATGAAATTTAAATAGGTGACAAGAGAGGTAAAACTCCTTGCCCTAAGAAATTCAAGTGAGAATTGCTGGAGATTTATGTCCGACAGAAATAGAATCCAGTTATCAATATCAGAGAAAAGCTCGGAGTTAGGGACCAAGAGTCTATATTTACATAGTGGTCCTGGATGGATTCACACAACTTGGTAAATAATTGTTTTCGGGAGGAGTCCTTTGTCAATGTTATCATCAAACACTAGTTTGGAACATACTACCCATATTCGCTTGACAAAAGACTTGTCCTTATGGCATCATACATAGGCAAAAAAAAAATCTTCTCAAGATCATCACAAGGCAAATTGCTAATTCTATCTGCAGCAAAGCTCTCTCCACTGCTCATATTTAGTGGACATAATGTAAACCCTGCAAATTGAGAATCACTTGCATATTTTTAAGTCTTTCAATATATGTGAATATCCAAAATAGAGAAAAATAATGATAAATGGCATGAACAAATATGGTAGTATACAAGGTTTGTAAAAGCAAAAAGGTGAAAAGTGAAAAGGAATTTATTACAGAAAAACTTTCACTAATTGAAAAGTGTTTGTTACTTTGATCAATACAAACAACAAATTAGAATCAAATAAGTCATTTGCGGAAGGGGCTTTACCGGTGTGAGAAAATTTGACAATTTCCTTCATATTGAAAAAGGATATATTAATCAAGATATAGATGTTATTTTGCATTAAAGATAAATAGGGTTAAAGAATTACTAAAAATCAAATAAGAGATATATATGTAATATTATAAATCACAAAAGAAGTTAATGTTAGGAAGCGAAACCTAAAAGAGATGGTACTAATTAGAATGATATGCAAGCTATTGAACCAAATGTCAAGCTTAGCAATTGAGAAGTCAATTTCTCTTCCTACCATAAAGGAGCCTTGGTAGCGCATTTTTTTTATTTTTATATTTCGATTATTTCAGAGTTGTAATTCAAATCTTAAATTCCACATGTTTTGATGATTCCAATTTCTCTCCTTTATAATTCTATTCTACCCTGCTTAATGACACCTTGATAAGAATGATGACAATATAATCAGAGTCGATATATGCGCCAAGTCATGTAATTATTATTATTTAATGATAAGTTAAACATTAACTAATCATGATTAAACGATAAACTTTTATTGAATGATCTAAATGTGTGATCTATTGAATGACTCACCGATACTTAAAAATGTGTCTGTTGAACATGTGTTCCACAATCAAAGCATTTTAAAAGCATGCATGATCATGATTTAACGGCAACCGTAACGATATTTTGGAAATGAATAAAATGCTAAGTTAATATTAGAAAATGGTTTGGCTTCTATTCTAAGTGATTTGATTGTCATTCAAGAAAAGGTTTCAGTATTTGTGTTTATAAGTAAATGCAGTTTTATCGGCAATAACAAGACCCGCAAAATATGGTTGGTATCACATTTCTAAGGTAGTTTTAATGGCAATAGCAATTGCCACTAAATAAATGCTGCTAAAATATGGGTCTTTACCAACATTCTGAATAACTGTCGCTAGAGGCTTCAGCGACACTGGATTGCATGACATTTAATTAATTGCCACCACGGGCCAATTTACAGTAGTAGATGGAAGTTCCCGAAAACCCCATCCGCTACCATAAATTCGATAATTATGTTGAAAAATATATTATGATTATAAATATTAACAGATGGGAACCCATAGCCAGATGGGTTATAGGTTCATCGGCAAGGATGTGATCCCTGAAACTCCTTTTGGGCTGTAAACGCGCGTTCGAACCCCAGTGCATGCACCTCTTTTTAATTCAAATTTTCTTTTTCTTCTTCTTCTTTCTTTAAGTAAAATTCTTATCCGTTTTTAGTTCTAAAATACTATTTTTATTTTTTTTGTAAAATCCCTTTCCGTTTTTAGGTTCAAAAACGCACTTTTTAAATAGTAAAAGCCTTTTCTTTATTAGTTCTAAAACAAAAAACCTCATTGTTTCACATTTTTTTTCCTTAGGATTACAAACTTGCTTTAGTTTTTCTTCTAACTTTTAGCGATATTCCACTCATTTTTTGTCCGATTTTATTACATAATAATTTATTTTATTGGGAACCCATAAGCTTAAAATCCTGAATCTATCTCTGATTGCCGCTAAAGGTTTTAGCGGCAATAAATATTACCGGTAAAAGGTAAATGTATTGCCACTAAAACCCTCTTTTGGTATAGTGTGAGGTTCACACATAACTGATGTGGAAAATGTAACCAATTGTGCATCTTACCCCTATTTATCTCTTAAGACAACTATTTTTAGAAATGAGTACAGATGATTGATGACCCTTCCCATTAACATATGATTAGGACTCATAAATTGACTCAACATGACATGTGACATATACTATTTAGCCATTCATTTATTGTGGATTGAAGAATTACCTCTACACAACATGTGATATGCTTTAAATGAAAGTTTCAAAAGATAAGGTAAAATAATTTCATAGAGATAGAAGGAAACACATAATGCTCAGCCACAACCAAAATCTAAATGTATTCCAAGGGAAATACGAATCGTAATCAGCATTCTAAAATTGCTTGGTCTTAGAATATTAATAAGTGGTTTCCTTTCATTGTCACATAAATGTAACTTCTAACACTATTTGTGCAATCACTAACAAAGAATTACTTCTACATGACATGTGATACACTTTAAATGCAAATTTCAGTGATTTTCTATGCAAATATTAATTGTGAATTACCGTCTTAAAAGATAATTTCATTGTGAATTTGAAGAAGTTATTTTAGTTTTGGATAGCAATTTGAAGAAAGTTGTGTTGTAAAACGTCTAATGCGTGAATTTATTAAATTAGTGATGAAAATAAATTATCATTTACTTATGAGTAAACAGTAGAGGTGAATGAGAAAGTATAAGCAAATATATGTCTTCAACTAAACTGCTTGTTAAATTCCCCCTAAAAAATGGGAAATTGATACAAGCAGTCCCTTACAAAAATAATAGCCAGAAATTATAATTTATAAATTTCTGTATATTAATGTATGTGATATATATAAATTATAAATTTAGTATACAAAATAGTATATATTTTTATATATTTGACTAGCAAATGTAATTAATTATTTTGATAGACTAACCAAATATATGTAACTTACCCTAATTTCATATTATGCTTAAAGGCGTGATACAAAAGAAAGGTGTCAGATTTGAGGTGTTGAAAAACAATACGCTACTGGAAATATGAATTTGAAGAACCACAATAAATTCAATTTATCGATGAAATCCATACATAATAACGAAGTAAATAAGAATAATTATAGTCGTCAGGTGTTGATTTTGATTATTAACAAACAAAGTGTTCACGTCAAGATAAACGATCTTTAGTGACAGAAGTTCTAGTCCTTAAAATTTTGATTCTGGTTCTTAAAAGACAATACCGTCGAAAAAAATTGTATTCAATATGTATAAGTATCCCGATAATTTGCTGTAAGAATCATATGGGTCCTCCCTCAATAACATCGTAACCTTTTCTTTATAACACCATGCCTGTTATGCATGTCACATTCACACCAAGGTCCATATATTTTCACATCATCTATTATGTCTTGGTGTGTACTTCCTCTCATGATTATTAAATTTGGGTTTAATCATGTCCCCTATAACATAATTAGTTGCTTGACATTGTGAATACCTTATTCTTCATTGAACATGTATACTAGTCGCGAAACTCTCTAACTTTGAACATTTTAGATTTGTTAATACTTGACGCCATAAATTTCCATACACATTGTTCAGATACACATACAAAAATATAGCTACACATAAAAATCAGTTCTGGATAAAGATACACATCAAATTATATTTTAACACACACACTGATAGAGTACTATAAAAAAAAAAATACACATACAGTCAATTTATATTGATAGATAGTAACATGATTGCATTAACCTCAAAACCTTGAATTGGAACATTCCAACGATTGCATATATAGTGTTCCATCAAAGACTGTATGGTTGCCTTATTTATATTTTTCCTTTCATCACCTCTTTTTTATTATGGTTTGAGATAATCAAATCTTTGTCCTCTTCAAAGACTTCTATTGATTAATCGGAAGTTGACGGCGCCAGTGTAACAGCTATATCTCTAGATGTATATCATGTGTGTATTCAAGTAGTACTATATCACCTTGAATTACACTTTCTCCTGATTAAGTGTATTCCATTTGATTGTCCGTTGTAGTTATACATAATGGATACATCATGAATTCCCTGTGCTCTTTCTTCAACTCCACATACACCCTGACACCAGTGTCATTATGTGTTTCCATAAGCATACAACTACCTTCTACATTATATTGTACTTGTTTTGAATAGACTTGAGACAAGTTGTTGATGTTTAGAGCAACAAGATCTCCATAAAAAGCATACTTTTTTACCACAATCCCCTCTATAGTGTAATAGACATAAAAATTTTGATCGTTCTAGTTCTTAGAATGACTAATTAACACTGTTATGCTTGACATTATTGTATTCGATTTCAAAAATCGAAGGGAGACGATTTTTGGGTGAATAATTGATAAGAATACGGGCAATTTCGTCCTTTCAATTATGAATTTTGCTCGTTAATACTTGAATTAATTGCATGTTTCGAGAGAAACAATTTCAAAGCAGTTAATTGAGCTGAATTGAGAGAAAAAAGATTATAGTAATTAGAACATATAAAGAGTTACAATGTGCAAGAATTTTACCAAGCATTCAGCAAAAAGCCTTAAAATATTGAGTGTAAAAGTTCATGACCGATATAGATCTCTTTGGAAACCCTTATTCAACCGATTAAAGAACTTTATAAAAAAATAAAGAAAAAAGTCATTTTTTTAAAAAAAAGAACGATTAAGGACATCTTCTATATAGTTCTAAGGGTGAAAATCGTTTTCATCCTCCAACTTTACTTTAAAAATCAAACTCACTCCTTAACTTTGAACAGTAATTATTTACTCCCTCTTTTATCCTATGCAATGTCCATTTTGCCCTTGTAATTTTAATCCTATATTTATGTAATATCTCTTTATATTATATATAATATATATTTTTTAATCTAGGTATTTATAGCATTTTATTTAAGTTCATTAACATTATAGGTAAAATAATACTTTTTATGAATTTGTCACAAAATTTAATGTTATTTTTCTAGACCATTATTTCAGTATATTATATGTATTAAAGAGTCGTTTGGTGTGAGGTATAAGGTATAATAATCAGGGGATTAAATTAAGGAATATTTTATCCTGTGTTTGGTTTGAGGTATTAGTTAGTTTCAAAATTATTTATTTATATTTGAAAATTAAAAGGAAGCTTAACACATTTTTTACACTTGATAGTCTTGGATATTAGAAAATTTTACATATCTAATAAAATATTTTATTACCGCGCGAAGCGCGGCCCATTTCACTAGTTTATAGTATAAAAGGTATGCCACCTTTTTCATAAAAAATATTGATAAAAGCTCATTTAAATTAATTTTGAGCATTTACTTTGATGGATCATGTATATAAGATATATAAAATAAAATAATTCATCATGATGGTTAGATCATCCTTCGTATGAAATTTATTATTAGATATTTATCATAACATTATAGAACAAGATTCTTATTATTATTGTTGACGGATTTACCCTAGTTAAAAAAAATTCTTCTAATATGTGTGCAAGAATTTTTAACATTTCGATTCCAAAATTCTAAAATATTGAGTATACGGTGACTATTAAAAAACCTTTTAAGAACTCTAATATATTTCTGGTTTTAAGTATAAGTGTATCCACTTTTACTAATACATTAAGGTTATAAAATTAGAGAATTAGTTAGAATTGAATAAAGCTTTCACTACTATTCATTGCATGTATTTTTATCAACGAGAAATATTATAATCATAATGACATTATAAAGTTATTTTGATTTAAAAAATAAATAAAGATGCAAAATTACATTAAAGTGTGTGAACATAGTCTAGAAATAATAATCAGGACACTCTAAAGGGTCTAAAAAAGGTGTTTTATCAACAGCCTCATCATATGCATCCTTAAGGTCACAATGGAAGTTTAGAAATGATCCTTCTCTACACATTTCTCCAACCTCCGGTGTAGGCATATCATCTCTTGCATTGACAGAGTACTCAATGCACAGGCAATAACAACTATGCTCTACTGCTGGAGGGTATATCTTACATGAATATGCTAATGACATACACAATATAAAGAAAAACACACAAATCTGCTCTAATACCATCATCCGGTTACAAGCAATCCTTTTATTCATATTTCCTGTGGAAATAAATAATTGTTCTGTAACATTAAAGAGTTTCATAAGAACAATTTAAAAAAAAAACAAAAAAAAACAGCTTATACAAATAGGAAATATTGTATTAACATAAAGTTCACCACTTAATTGATTTTTGGAATATTTAATTCATTATTAAATGTAGATATATGTTACACCTAAAACACATTGGTGCTTACTTCTCTCCAAATATATCATCGTTCCTTTTAGGATTAGCTCAATTTGGATTCTTAAAATGGCATCTTAAAATATTTTACTTGTGCCTAAATGTCATCCTTGCCCTCACATTGCCAATTGTTTTGCCTTCGTCCAAAAATTTAAATGTTGTTTAAAACAATTAACATAATAATTTTGCTATTGCATTTTTATGATAAATTGGAGTGAAAAAATTCTTTTCAAACACTTTCAATGTATATAAACTTAAATAAGTGGGTCGATTATCGATAAAAGACATTTGTGACCAACAAATTTCAAGTGTAAAGAATGAAAACTGTATTTCAGATATAGTAGCATGAATATTAAGATTCAAAAAAATGTACAAAAGCATGAATATTAAAAAAAATTATTGCTTACCTTTTCTTCTAAAGCACAACAATGTATGATTTAAACTTCCATTTTGTGAAGACAATGTTTGTAATGACCTTCCCGGTCATTTCCTTCGTTTTCGTGTGTTCTCAGTGTTTAGAGCTTTTCTATAACTGCCCCAAGTTATTTATGACTTGCTGGGACTGACAGTTCGGTTCCCGGGCAGTTCGTTTGAGAATATTATTTAGACCGAGCACGTTGTAAAATATTAAATTAAATTTGAATTTGGTAAAATGACATAGTTAGTTACCTTTTGAAAATATTTTTGAAACTTATAAAATTCTTTAGTTACAATATACCTATACTATTTTATAATAGTTTTATAATTTATTAATAATTTAAGCGGAGATAGTGAATTTGGATATGTTAAAATAATATTTTATTTTATAGAGGTTTTGTTAGAAATAATTTTCTATTAATTATGGTATATTCAAAATATTGTATTTATTTTACCACGGACTTATGCAATACCCGAATATATATATAATGAGATAAATATTATATTACGGTGCCACCTCCACCACCACGTGGAAAGTGGGGAGGGGCACACATGCAAGAGGTGGCAGCCACTTGCCATAATGGCAAATGGAATGTATAAATGCATGAATTATGTTTTGAATAAAACATATAACATAACGTTTTCCTCTGTTTTCATTTAATTCCTTCACTATTTCTGATCGTATTAGCTCAATATTGAGCTAATCCATTAAGGTTTGAGCTTAGGAGTTTATATATTTGAGTCCGTGGACTTGCTCTCGTCATTTCTATGGTACGTTTTCTTGTTTTTATGGTAATTTTCATTTACACGGTGATACTGTTGGGATTGATATTGATGTTTGAGATATATTTTGAGCTCAAATTGAGGAGTGTTAGTTGTGACTATTAGTCACGGGGTGATTTGGGACGCTGTAACGATTTTGGTTTTGCGATTTCGCAAGCGGGCCCCACGTGGACTGTTTGGACATTTTCCGAACTAATGCAATATGGGTATCAATAGTCATGTTTTGACATGTAGTTTATTATTTTGGTAGCTTGGCAACAGTCGGAGGCCTCTCGACAGGGAAAGGCTCCTATTTAGCTGATTTTCTTGGCAGGCTTGCGGCAGGCGTCCAGGTAGGCTAGGTTTACCTTCCTTTACACTTAGACTGGGATTATGTGTGATATATGTATGCTATTGTGATGGTATTGTGGGCTGGTATTATAGACTTGGTGGTGGTGGTTTGCTATGATTTAGGCCTTCTAGGCCGGATAGGGCTATTCGGATATTATTCCAGGCCCGTTATCCTCGTGGTACCCCACAGATGACCTATTTGGGGTCGGATAGTATTGTTGTTGTTGTTGCTAGTCTGGGAATGTTATTGTTGGACCTTAGTCCAGTCTTAGACAGACTTAGCCCAGACTTAGACAAGTATAACCAGACTTGGTTTTCGGGACCCGGTAGCGGGCCCCGTTACCCTTTTTTGTCGGCTTGTCGAAACTTTGACATCTTTGGGCTTAGATAAGCCCTATATGACTATTAGGGTTATGACGGGATTGAGTCACCCTGATTATACCCGGTTGGACTGTCTAGCTTTGTTCGTCCCTGATAGCACCGTATTTGATTGGGGTCGGCTAGTTTGACTTAGAACGCTGAACCGCCTTTCCATGACTTGTAATGTATACCCAGACTTTTATATACATATGTTTACAGTAGGTAGTTGACCTAGAAGGACCCCGAGATTGACTTGTAGCATGTTGTAGAGTTAGCTTCTGTACCTATATAATAGTAATGACTTGGCACTAAGGCGTTCCCCGTTTATTTGATATGATATGACCTTTGATTCTGTTCTGGTTACTGGCTATGATGAGTCCGGTTCGAGTCCGGCTACTGATTCAGGTATGATGATTTTGGTTATTGACTATTGGGTGTTCCGGTTCGAGTCCGGCCCCGGATTGTGGTACACTATGAGTTCCGGTTCGAGTCCGGCCACTGATTATTATGAGTTCCGATTTGAGTCCGGCATCTGGTTATGATATAATTGGAGAGTTTTGGTACTGGGTACCGTGATTATGATGTTGTTGTTCTATGAGTTCCGGTTCGAGTCCGGCAGATATGATATATATGTGGCCTCTTGTTATTACCCACTGCTTCCGGTTCGACTCCGGCGTCTGGCCTCTTGTTATTACCCATTGGTGCCGGTTCAAGCCCGGTGCACTCCTGTTGGTTATTGTGGTTACTGGATACTGATACAGCCTCGAGACACTGGTGACTATGCATTTACTTTTCTTGTGTGTCCCGCTGGTTTATGGGGGCCAGACTGGGTTATTGTTTTCTTCCGTGTGCCTATCGGGCTTATGGGGGCCCAGATAGGTTATGTTTGACTTGTGTGTTTACTTACGCATTTATTTACTCGTTATTGTATATCGCACTTATATTTTCCTGAGCATATCTATACGCCTCGGCCGTTACTTATGTATCTATTGTTTGTACCCCGGACTTAGCATGCCCCCTGCACTTTAGCTTGCTTATATTATATTAAGCTCAGTCGGCCGATGATGCCTACTGAGTACCCGTTGCCCTGGTACTCATACTGCACTTCTGCATCTTTTTCCCCGATGCAGATCCAGGCACCAGTCGACGGTTTTGACGTGACTCTTTTCTCAGCACTGATTCCGGAGCAGGGTGAGCTTACTGACGTCCGAGGCAGATCCTTCTCCATCCTCTACTGTATAGTCTTTTGCTCTCAAGACTATTGTACTTATTATACATGTTTGGTTTCTGTCTTGTATTTTGGGTATGTTAGCAGTGGCTCATGTACTGACCCCACCAGGTCTTGGGAGGGGTTCTAGACTTTATATACATTGTCCTCTTCCTTCTCAGTCTTAGCATGTTTATAAATATGGTTACTTCCACTTCTTCTCTGTTTTATGAGATTCCGCCCGTTAGCCCGTTGTTTGTTGCTCCGGACTAGGGTTTGGCTTGCCTATTGGTGGGTTACGATAGGCGCCATCATGACCCAAATATTGGGTCGTGACAGCTTGGTATCAGAGCCTAGGTTGTATAGGTAGTGTCGGTACATGGGCCAATGTTTAGTAGAGTCTTGTGGATCGGTGCGGGGACGCCTGTATCCTATCCTCGGGAGGCTACGGAGCATTCTTAGGGGAGTCTCTCATTTTCTTGACTCATGTCCGTGCGTTAAGTCTATGTTGGTTTCTGATCTTTATTTGGTTCACTCTTTACGCAGATGGCAAGTACGCATGGTATGAGAGCCGAGGGTTAGGACCCCGAGCCTATAGTGAGGGCTCCTGTTAGGGGCTGAGGTCGCCCAGAGGTCGGGGGCAGCGCGGACCAGCAGCCCCAGGCCAAGATCATGCTAGGGAACAGTTACCCGATCCTGTTATAGCTCCAGATGTTCCGCCTCCACAGCAGCCGGTGGGCCAGGGAGCAGCCCAGGCTCCACCCGGATTTATAGATGCTTCTTTACTCTGAGGTACATTACTTCAGTTGTTGGGGATAGTTGGAGGTCCGTCAGCCGAGGGAGCCCAACCAGCAGTACAGGGAGTTGGTGTTGGGGCGCATCCTACAGCTGCAGCACCCAGAGTTGAGATTCCGCCAGCACCGGTAGCTCCACAGCCGGTTATAGATCAGCCTGCTATGTCTGTTGATGAGCAGAGAATGTTGGGGCATTTCTTGAGGTTGACTCCACCGAGATTTGCTGGTACTCCGGGTGAGGATGCATATGAGTTCTTGTCCAGCTGCGAGGATAGACTGAGGAATTTATGATTGGTACAGTATCGTGGTGTTGATTTCGTGGCATATCAGCTTGATACTGCAGCGAGGAGATGGTGGAGGGGATATCTTGTCTCCAGGCCAGCAGGATCTCCGCCAGTTACCTGGACCCAGTTCTCTGAGATCTTCTTGGGAAAGTATATGCCTCGTACTATGCTGGAGCGACTCAGGGATGAGTTCTCTAGATTGACTCAGGGTTCATTATCTGTCGCCGAGTATGAGGTGAGTTTTCATGATCTTGCTAGGCATGCTACTTCTATTTTGTCTGATGAGTATGAGAGAGTTAGATGTTTTATCAGGGGACTGAGATTGCCACTCCGCAGGGCTACCCAGAGTTTAGTGACTTCAGGGAAGTCATTCGCAGAGATTATTGAGTATGTATACTCTATTGAGGAGATGGATCGCGAGGCCCAAGGGGGCAGCGATAAGAGACCTCGTAGCCAGGGTAGTTTCAGTGGGAGCCATAGTGGTTCACAGTTCAGAGGTCGTGGTTTCCAGTTTCAGGGTAGGTACCCTCAGCAGTCTTTTCAGCGACAGGGTCAGTCCAGTAGGCCCGTACAATCAGCTTTGCAAATATCTGATAGGGGTCAGCCCGTCTATAGTGGTTCTGTTAGACAGCCTCAGGGACGTGGTCAGTCCAGTTCATCGATTAGAGGGGGTCATACCGGATCAGCTGGACCTTCTAGGTCGAGCAGGAAGCCAGGAGCATGTTATGCTTGTGGGGTTGTCGGTCATTTCGCGCATGAGTGTCCTCAGCACATGGCGATTGAGCCTTCAGTTCAGACAGCACAGCCCCTCAGATCTATACCGCCAGCAGGTAGAGGTAGTGTATAGGGTCGTCGGGGTGGTCCCCAGGGTTCTCGAGGTAGAGCACAGGGAGGTCAGACTGGTAGTCAGGTTGGTACTCAGACTAGTAGTAGTCAGCGTCAATTGTATGCTGTGCCGGCTAGGCCGGAGGCTGAGGCTTCGGATGCGGTGACTACAGGTATGATTTCCGTATGCCATCAGCCAACTTCTGCATTATTTGATCCTGAATCCACGTTTTCTTATGTATCTACTTATTATGCACCATGGTTGGGTTTATGTTCTGAGTTATTATCTGTACCCTTATGTGTATCTACCCCCGTTGGTGATTCCTTAGTAGTGGATCGGGTATATAGATCATGTCTGGTGACTATTCAGGAGTTTGAGACTCAGGTTGATTTTATTGTATTGGCCATGGTAGACTTTGATGTGATTCTGGGCATGGACTGGTTGTCTTTTCATCATGTAGTCTTGGATTGCTTTGCCAAGACCGTGATCTTAGCCATGCTTGGCGTACCCCCGGTGGTGTGGCAGGGTTCTGTTAGCCGCACACCGACAGGGATTATTTCATATGTTCGGGCTCGTAGATTGATGTCGAGGGGATGTGATTCATTCCTTGCTTATGTTCGGGATACTAGTATTGAGAGTCCATCGCTTGACTCCGTCTTTGTTGTTCGTGAGTTTTCTGATGTATTCCCGACTGACCTACCTGGCCTTCCTCCTGAGCTTTATATAGAGTTCATTATTGACCTTGAGTCGGGCACCCGACCTATTTCTATGGCTCCTGCTGAGTTGAGAAAGTTGAGTAGTCAGCTTGAGGATCTTCTGGGGAAGGGTTTTGTCAGGCCTAGTGTATCGCCGTGGGGTGCTCCAGTTCTGTTTGTAAAGAAGAAGGACGGATCTATGCGAATGTGTATCGATTACAGACAGCTAAATAGGGCGACGGTGAAGAATAAGTATCCTATGCCTCGTATCGATGATTTGTTTGATCAACTTCGGGGTGCAGCGGTATTCTCAAAAATAGATTTGAGATTTGGATACCATCAGTTGAGAGTTAGGGCTGAGGACATCCTAAAGACAGCCTTCAGGACTCGATACGGCTATTATGAGTTCCTGGTGATGTCTTTTGGGTTGACTAATGCCCCAACAGCTTTCATGGATCTGATGACTAGTGTATTCAGGCCATACTTGGACTCCTTTGTGATTGTGTTTATTGACGACATCTTGGTTTATTCGAGGAGTGACGAGGAGCACGAGCAGCATTTGAGGATTGTGCTCCACACTTTGAGAGATCATCGGCTTTATGCCAAGTTCTCAAAGTATGAGTTCTGGCTTGAGTCTGTAGCTTTCTTGGGCCATGTTGTGTCCAGACACGGTATCATGGTAGACCCAATGAAGATTGAGGCTATTCGAGGTTAGGCTAGGCCCACGTCACCTACCGAGGTTCGCAGTTTTGTTGGGTTGGCAGGATACTACAGGCGATTTGTTTAGGGCTTCTCGTCTATTGCATCTCCTATGACCAGACTGACCAGGAAGGAGGTTCCATTTCAGTGGTCTGAGAATTGTGAGGCAAGCTTTCTGAAGCTCAAGGATCGACTTACTTCTGCCCCTGTGTTGACTCTTCCAGTTAAGGGCGAGGGTTTTACCGTGTATTGTGATGCGTCTGGTATTGGTTTGGGATGTGTTCTGATGCAGCAGGGTCGTGTTATTGCTTATGCATTGAGGCAGCTAAATGTGCACGAGCGTAACTATCCCACTCATGATTTAGAGTTAGCAGCGGTTGTGTTTGTACTACGGATTTAAAGGCATTATCTCTACGGTGTTCATTGTGAGATCTTTACAGATCACCGTAGTCTTCAGCATATTATGACTCAGAGGGATCTTAATTCAAGGCAGTGCAGGTGGATAGAGTTGCTAAAGGACTATGATATCTCTATTCTCTATCATCCGGGCAAGGCGAATGTGGTAGCGGACGCCTTGAGTCGGAAGACAGTGAGTATGGGTAGCTTAGCCTTCATTCCAGTCTCTCAGCGATCGTTGACTTTGGACATTCAGTCCTTAGCTAACTCGATGGTGCGTTTGGATATTTCTAACCCCGGAAGGGTTATCGCTTGTGTTGGTGTGAGATCTACTTTGTTGGAGCAGATTCAGAGTCGTCAGTTTGAGGATAGCGGTCTCCGTAGAATTCGAGATCAATTATTGAAGGGTAAGTCTGAGAGAGCTACCTTGGGTTCTGATAGTATTTGGGTTATTGTAGATCGGTTGACTAAGTCTGCACACTTTATCCCTGTTCAAGTTTCCTACAGTGCTGAGACATTAGCTCGTGTATATATTCAGGAGGTGGTTCGCCTACATAGAGTGCCAATATCTATTATCTCAGACCGAGGGTCTCAGTTTACCTCCAGTTTCTGGCAGACTTTCCAGGAAGAGTTGGGTACCCAGGAGGACCTCAGCACTGCATTTCACCCTCAAACTGACGGGCAGTCGGAGAGGACGATTCAGGTATTGGAGGATATGCTCCGCGCTTGTGTGTTAGACTTTGGGGGTCAATGGGATCAATTCTTGCCTTTAGCAGAGTTGGCGTATAATAATAGCTTTCATTCCAGTATTCAAATGGCTCTGTTTAAGGCTTTATATGGCAGACGATGTCGATCTCCAGTTGGCTGGTTCGAAACTTCAGAAGTCAGTCCACGTGGCACAGATTTGCTCCGAGAATCTTTGGACTGAGTTCGAGTGATTCAAGATAGGCTGCGGACAGCTCAGAGTAGACAGAGGAGTTATGCTGACCGTAGACGTCGTCCATTGAAGTTCAGGGTGGGTGATAGGGTCTTCTTACGAATATCGCCCATGAAGGGCGTAATGCGGTTTGGTAGGAAGGGTAAGCTTAGCCCCAGATATATTGGACCCTTTGAGATTTTGCGGACAGTTGGAGAGGTGGCTTATGTGTTAGCTTTACCTCCGGCATTTTCAGCTATCCACCCAGTATTTCATGTTTCTATGCTACGACAATACATTCTAGATGAGTTGCATGTACTTCAGTGGGACTCGGTTCAGTTAGACGAGAAACTAACATTTATGGAGGAGCCTGTGTCCATTTTAGCCAGAGATGTTAGACGGTTACGCTCCCGGGATATTCCAGTGGTTAAGGTACAGTGGCGTCACCGTCCGGTTGAGGAGGCTACTTGGGAGCTTGAACGTGATATGCGATCCCAGTATCCCTACCTGTTCACGTCTTCAGGTATGTGCTTATTTTTGACTTTCGCGGACGAAAGTCCTTTTTAGTAGTGGATATTGTAATGACCTTCCCGGTCATTTCCTTCGTTTTCGTGTGTTCTCAGTGTTTAGAGCTTTTCTATAACTGCCCCAAGTTATTTATGACTTGCTGGGACTGACAGTTCGGTTCCCGGGCAGTTCGTTTGAGAATATTATTTAGACCGAGCACGTTGTAAAATATTAAATTAAATTTGAATTTGGTAAAATGACATAGTTAGTTACCTTTTGAAAATATTTTTGAAACTTATAAAATTCTTTAGTTACAATATACCTATACTATTTTATAATAGTTTTATAATTTATTAATAATTTAAGCGGAGATAGTGAATTTGGATATGTTAAAATAATATTTTATTTTATAGAGGTTTTGTTAGAAATAATTTTCTATTAATTATGGTATATTCAAAATATTGTATTTATTTTACCACGGACTTATGCAATACCCGAATATATATATAATGAGATAAATATTATATTACGGTGCCACCTCCACCACCACGTGGAAAGTGGGGAGGGGCACACATGCAAGAGGTGGCAGCCACTTGCCATAATGGCAAATGGAATGTATAAATGCATGAATTATGTTTTGAATAAAACATATAACATAACGTTTTCCTCTGTTTTCATTTAATTCCTTCACTATTTCTGATCGTATTAGCTCAATATTGAGCTAATCCATTAAGGTTTGAGCTTAGGAGTTTATATATTTGAGTCCGTGGACTTGCTCTCGTCATTTCTACGGTACGTTTTCTTGTTTTTATGGTAATTTTCATTTACACGGTGATACTGTTGGGATTGATATTGATGTTTGAGATATATTTTGAGCTCAAATTGAGGAGTGTTAGTTGTGACTATTAGTCACGGGGTGATTTGGGACGCTGTAACGATTTTGGTTTTGCGATTTCGCAAGCGGGCCCCACGTGGACTGTTTGGACATTTTCCGAACTAATGCAATATGGGTATCAATAGTCATGTTTTGACATGTAGTTTATTATTTTGGTAGCTTGGCAACAGTCGGAGGCCTCTCGACAGGGAAAGGCTCCTATTTAGCTGGTTTTCTTGGCAGGCTTGCGGCAGGCGTCCAGGTAGGCTAGGTTTACCTTCCTTTACACTTAGACTGGGATTATGTGTGATATATGTATGCTATTGTGATGGTATTGTGGGCTGGTATTATAGACTTGGTGGTGGTGGTTTGCTATGATTTAGGCCTTCTAGGCCGGATAGGGCTATTCGGATATTATTCCAGGCCCGTTATCCTCGTGGTACCCCACAGATGACCTATTTGGGGTCGGATAGTATTGTTGTTGTTGTTGCTAGTCTGGGAATGTTATTGTTGGACCTTAGTCCAGTCTTAGACAGACTTAGCCCAGACTTAGACAAGTATAACCAGACTTGGTTTTCGGGACCCGGTAGCGGGCCCCGTTACCCTTTTTTGTCGGCTTGTCGAAACTTTGACATCTTTGGGCTTAGATAAGCCCTATATGACTATTAGGGTTATGACGGGATTGAGTCACCCTGATTATACCCGGTTGGACTGTCTAGCTTTGTTCGTCCCTGATAGCACCGTATTTGATTGGGGTCGGCTAGTTTGACTTAGAACGCTGAACCGCCTTTCCATGACTTGTAATGTATACCCAGACTTTTATATACATATGTTTACAGTAGGTAGTTGACCTAGAAGGACCCCGAGATTGACTTGTAGCATGTTGTAGAGTTAGCTTCTGTACCTATATAATAGTAATGACTTGGCACTAAGGCGTTCCCCGTTTATTTGATATGATATGACCTTTGATTCTGTTCTGGTTACTGGCTATGATGAGTCCGGTTCGAGTCCGGCTACTGATTCAGGTATGATGATTTTGGTTATTGACTATTGGGTGTTCCGGTTCGAGTCCGGCCCCGGATTGTGGTACACTATGAGTTCCGGTTCGAGTCCGGCCACTGATTATTATGAGTTCCGATTTGAGTCCGGCATCTGGTTATGATATAATTGGAGAGTTTTGGTACTGGGTACCGTGATTATGATGTTGTTGTTCTATGAGTTCCGGTTCGAGTCCGGCAGATATGATATATATGTGGCCTCTTGTTATTACCCACTGCTTCCGGTTCGACTCCGGCGTCTGGCCTCTTGTTATTACCCATTGGTGCCGGTTCAAGCCCGGTGCACTCCTGTTGGTTATTGTGGTTACTGGATACTGATACAGCCTCGAGACACTGGTGACTATGCATTTACTTTTCTTGTGTGTCCCGCTGGTTTATGGGGGCCAGACTGGGTTATTGTTTTCTTCCGTGTGCCTATCGGGCTTATGGGGGCCCAGATAGGTTATGTTTGACTTGTGTGTTTACTTACGCATTTATTTACTCGTTATTATATATCGCACTTATATTTTCCTGAGCATATCTATACGCCTCGGCCGTTACTTATGTATCTATTGCTTGTACCCCGGACTTAGCATGCCCCCTGCACTTTAGCTTGCTTATATTATATTAAGCTCAGTCGGCCGATGATGCCTACTGAGTACCCATTGCCCTGGTACTCATACTGCACTTCTGCATCTTTTTCCCCGATGCAGATCCAGGCACCAGTCGACGGTTTTGACGTGACTCTTTTCTCAGCACTGATTCCGGAGCAGGGTGAGCTTACTGACGTCCGAGGCAGATCCTTCTCCATCCTCTACTGTATAGTCTTTTGCTCTCAAGACTATTGTACTTATTATACATGTTTGGTTTCTGTCTTGTATTTTGGGTATGTTAGCAGTGGCTCATGTACTGACCCCACCAGGTCTTGGGAGGGGTTCTAGACTTTATATACATTGTCCTCTTCCTTCTCAGTCTTAGCATGTTTATAAATATGGTTACTTCCACTTCTTCTCTGTTTTATGAGATTCCGCCCGTTAGCCCGTTGTTTGTTGCTCCGGACTAGGGTTTGGCTTGCCTATTGGTGGGTTACGATAGGCGCCATCATGACCCAAATATTGGGTCGTGACAATGTTGTAGCGTATAAATACCGGAAGCAATTGGTAGAATTTAGGTATTTCACATACGTTATGGAATAAATATTTTTTTCATTTAATTAAGAACTGAAAAAACTTTGGCGTTCAGATGAATCATTTATTTTGGTCCCTGTGTATTCAATGGTTTCAAAAGGGACATTAATGAAGTATCATTAATATGAGAAAAAATTTGCTAACAATTCAATAACATCACACTCTTCTTTAAGGCTAAATGCATAATCAATTTCATAAAATTGTCAAGATATTTCATTTAGAACACTTGAACTAAATCTTATTCCAATTAAACACCTCAACTCCTAATAAATTATAAATAATTAGACACTTTCAACTCAACTCATTCGTCTATTAGATAGTTAACCTAACCATACACTGTCACAATCCAACCGGTCATGATTGGGACTCACCCTAACCTATGGCGGGAGAATCATACTAATCTCACCCTTATTACTAACTCAAGTGTTACTCTTATATTCACTTTATATTAATTTCCAATTTTAAACAAGTGCAAAAAGGAAGTTTATTCAATAAACTAAACCACCTGCAAACCAACATCAATATTCAAAATCAGTAGAGTGCGGAAACTTCTATTTATTACATTTCGGGGATCTGAAGTCACCGTACGAGAACATCTAAGAATAAACCAAGTCTGAAACAACTACAATATCCAAAACACAAGCAATAAGGAATCGTCTTAGTCCCAAAACAAAGGACATCAACATCAATAGGAAGATCCGAAAATTGCTCGGTCATGGTGCTCACCCTCAAAATCAAGTTTGAACCGCTATCTAGAGCCGAGGTCGTGTGTCAGCCACTGAAAGATGTTCTGCACTCAACAAGAGAAGAGTACAGGTAGCATCAGTACATCAACAAATACTGATAAGCATCATAGGCTGACTAACTCAACAATGTACAAGTAAGCAAGCCAGACAAGTATAAAAGCGATCATAACAGAACTCATAATCAAAGACACCAACAACTAAGTACATCATATAGAGATAATTCACAAGTTTACTTTCACAAGCATTTTATACTTGTCACTTTCAACAATAACTCATCATCACATGTAATCATTATATAGACACTCAATGCATATGAATGAGTGCATGTATGCAAGATGTGCGCATCATTTCTTACTCTTCTCCTCATTATCAACAACATCATATCGTCGGCGTGGTACCCGACCCTTTATCACAAAATATCATATTCGTACCGGCGTGGTACTCGATCCTTCACCACCCAGCATCATCACAATGCATATGAAATAAAATGCAGTCCATAAATCACAAGTCATGCTAGAAGGCAATCATAGATGTGTAGTTTACAAACGAGCACAAAGCCAAAAAAGTCTAAGTGCTACAACAAAAACATAGCCTATCGCAATTCCTTGCTCAAGTCACCTTTAAGTCACACTTTAATCCTTTCGTTCTCGGTCAACTCTTTCTTGATCTATAACAACAAGAATATATACCCATTTTTAATAATTTATCCCTTTTTAACTACTAGGGATCAAAACTATTGATTTTAGTCATAAACTCACCATATTTCATCATCTTAGAGTTTTTTTATCTCCTAAACCACATGATTCAACTTCAATTAACATGAACAATCAAAATTTAACTCCCATTAATGTTTTCTAATACCCTAGGATCATTCTTTACTGAATTTATACATATTCCCACCACTTTTCATCAATTTCTATAACTAGGGCTACACCCCAATTTTCTACCATGAATTCGTTTCTAATGATTTTCTAAGGTTATAGGAAGTAAATTCAAGTCTAGAATGTAATGACTTACCTCCAAAGATGAAAAATTTCAAAAACCCTCTAAAAATCGCCTCTCCCAAAGCTTCCTTGAGTTTTTCGAAAAAGAGGGGGATAAAAATATTTTTTGATTTTTAAAAACTGTCAAACTTTGAGTGTTACCACTGCAGTAGCGGTTAAAGTTCTGCTACAGTGGTTCGCGCTTTTAAATGGGGGTCCGCCGCTATAGTACCCATGACCGTTACAGCGGCCTGAGGTAGAAACTCGGGACCTCTCCTTAGTTTTGTTCATTTTACAACACACGCCATGAATTATAACATCGCGAACCAACTCCTCCACGATAAACTCTATAATCGGAGTTCTATAACTCCATTTCAGGTGCCGAAAGTTGCTACGGCTTCCTAAGCTCGCTGCCTATCTAAATTTTACATCAAACACCACTATCAACCATCATATTAGTACCAAGTTTCGTTTTAGTAACACAATTCAAAAATCATCCAATCTTAGACTAGCCCTGAATTTCTCAAATATCATCTAAGGGAAGGTTAAGTGCAATTTTTATCCCCTCTTTCAGCGTAACAACAAATTGGGTCGTTATATTAGATCTCCATTTGCCACTCGTTCGTCCCTGAATGACAATTAGCCTCAAAATACACATCTAAGTAAGAAAGTACTCAACGAACAAATGCAGGTATCGCTTGCACATGTCTGCCTCCGTCTCCCAATTAGCCTCTTTAATAGTATAGTTCCTCTATTGAACCTTCACATAAGGAATGTCTTGGGTTCTCAACTTCCTCACATCCTTAGCTAAGTGTCACGACCCAACTAGATGTGAGTGGCACCCACCCTATTCTCCGATGGGAGAACTAATAACCCCAAAAGTATTAACCACACTCAGAGAAAATGAAGAAAACTATCCCATCAATAGTTCAAAGATTATCTAGTCTAAGAATTAAGAAATGCGGAATAAAGTAATAAACCAAAACACATCCCTAGAATCCAAAAATTGGTGTACCAAAACATGCTAAGATTTTAAGAAGGGGATGCAACCCCCAAAACCAAAGAAAGTTCATAAGTCCAAGCAAAGGAAAATATCATAAAGAAGGATTTTATGGTAGCCCGAATATACTTCACACCCTTGAAATTCGGATCACGCTAGAGTCACAAGTAAGGTCTTACAGGAGCCGCTGGAATAGGTGTTGCACTCAATAAAAGTAAGAGCAGGTGTAGTATCAGCACACAAGAAACAACAGTGTACTGGTAGGGTCATTTGGCTAACCTAAGATGGGAATATGAACACTTAACCAAAACGTAGTACAACAAGTTAATCCATGCTCAATCTAACCTACACCTAGCACAATAAGTATCATATAAGCAGTTTAGGATAACAAACAACAAGTCAATACATTTACAATTAAGTCAAGATCAGCCAAAACAAGTCAAGACAAGTTAAGCAATTATCAAACATATAAATATATTCCCCGGTTCACTCATGGAACCGTCAAACTCACCTGAACCTCACACATACGCGCTATGGGTATCATAACCACCCTCTATTCATGACCTGCAGGGGACAAATTTCGTCCATGTACCTAAATCCCAAGCACGAGTGTTTGCCAACCTTATTCCACCAATAAGCTGTGAGAATGTCTCAAATGCCAAAATATTCCACATTTAAAAATAAGGTAGGTCAAAATCATACAACAAGATAAATTCATTTGAATTGACCACACCAAACAACATGCACTAACAAACCATACTAAGAAGTAGTTAACATGCACATATAGTACAAATTGGATTAAACTACAATACCATCACCTACCTCAATCCAAGCTTGCATAACTCAACTAAGCTTGAGACTTGCTTTTTCATGTAATTTCTGCTTGATCTCTGTCTAGAAATACATACAAACACCTAACTAATGAAATGACCTACCACGTTGGGGATTATAATTCACCTAAAACTACCAAATTTCATGAATAAATTAGTGAATTAACAACATGAAAGGGTAATTTAATGAGCATTAACCAAAACCCATTGATTTTAAACTTAAATTACTTCCTTGCACCAGAAAATTAACTAAAATCAACTCTTAACCCTCCCCGAACTACATAAACTAGCAATTCTAAGGCTAGATTATCAATTTACTAGTTAACGGGGATGAAATCTTTACCTTAACAAAGCAAACGATGGTTGGCTGATGATTTTTTCCCAAAATCGCCTCTCCCTTGCCCCAAAATGTGTTTTTAAAAAATAAATCATTTTTGGGGGGGGTTTTAAAATAAAACAACAATTTTTGTCGCTATAGCGATCGTTGACCGCGTTAACTATGAGCTATAGCGGGATTTTCTTTGCTTTAGGGCATGTCGCTATAGCGACATGGGCGAGACAAAATTCCTGGTTTCCCCCAAAATTCCCTTTTTTCACAACAGACCTTAAATCCAAGACATCTCAAACAATACCCTTTACGTTAAGATCAATTCTGGGAGTTCTACCTACCCAAATTCAATTTCGTAAAATGCCACGGGTTTATTATCGTTTTAGCTAACTAGAAATAAATTCAAACACCACCAAAGTTGCCCAATTCATTTCCAGATTGACCTAAATCACACCTCGCTCAGATTTCATCCGAAATTAGCCTAGCCTGAAATTTACAACTTCAAATCTGGGAAGAATTTTAGCATGAAATTTTAAATGAGAGACTTATACATAATGATAGAAAAGGTCATTATAACAGATACCAATTTACCCATCGTTCGTCCCCAAATGATCAAAAGAGAAAAATAGGCTGAAACAAGAAAAGAAGAAAGTACATATATCCTCAAACAATTGAGGGGACTTGTCCTGTATGTCCTTCTCGATTTCCCAAGTGGCTTCTTCAATCGGACGATGCTTCCATTGGACCTTAACCAAATAAATTTCCTTTGTCCTCAACTTCCAAACATCCCAATCTAGAATCGCCACTGGTTCCTCCTCGTAAGCCAAATCCTTTTCTAATAGAACTGTCACGACCCAAATGGCCGTGAGTGGCACCCACTCTAATACTTCGGTGGGAGAACCATCTAACCCAAAATATTACCCAGTCATTTAGTCAATATTAAGACGAGGCTATCATAAAAACCAACTTAACATTAATAAATCCAAAAAATAATTTTTAATTAATGCGGAAAATCAAACAAACTACTTATTAAAATCCCCAAGACCCGAAAGTCATCGTACAAGAACTTCTAAAATAAAAACCATATCTAGAAGAAATGTCTAAAATAACAAAAGATAAAGAGTGTGTCATTGTCCGAAAGAAGGACAAGAACTAATATGATGATCCATGGCAGCCTGGAGATGAAATGCTCACCCTTGGATCAAGATCAACTATCAAACGCTAGAGATGAGGTCGTGTCTGAGCCTCTGGAACACTTTCTGCACTCAACAAAAGAAGAGTACAGGGTAGTATCAGTACAAGCCACTATGTACTGGTAGGTATCATAGGCCAACTCAATTTAATAGCATGTATACAACATAAATCAAATAACAAGTAGACAGGCATCAACACATAGCAAGTATTCAATAAACCAACAAATACATCAATGACGGGCCAAACAATGCTTACAAACAAGCTACATAACCATCAAGAGTATCAACCATACCGTAAACAACCACGAAATCAACAATAATACCATAAGTAACAACTATGTCCTTCTCAACCTCGCAATTAGAACACCATTAGCTCGTTATCAGCTTATTAAACCATACGACCTCTCAAAATCAATACTAGTCTGTACACACATGCTAAGGGACTTATTTCTGCCCAACTAGTCATGACCTGCAGGGGACAATCTAAGTCCATGTACCGTACCGGCGTGGTACCCGATCCTCCATAAATAAGTAATATCTATATTCGTATCTGTACCGGCGTGGTACCCGATCCTCCATAATCACATTATGTATATTTTATCAAATTCATACTATCTCTCAGGATACGTCATGACGTACCAAAATTTACAAGTACACTTATAATCATAAGACAATTCGATCAAGTCCAATTTTCAATAATTATTCATACAAGTGTCAACAATCTAAATATCATCAAATTCAAGTATGTCCGAAGACCAATCCACAAGCATTCAATTTAGGAGCATACACATAATTAAATCGAGTCTAAACTCCAATTAAACCATAACCTACCTCAACCGAAGAATCTGAATGCAAGCTAACTTGCAAGGTTCTTGCCCTTCCGTAAAGCTTCCGAATGGTCAAAATCTGTCCAAATATATAATCCTCATAAGGGTATGAACTAGTACGCCAAATTTAACTAAATGGGTCATTATTCGGTCCCCAAATTAAGAATTCTTACTCTAAAAACCCTAACCTTTAGAATCTGAATTTATTTACAATTATAAGCTTCGAAGGATAAAAGTCCTATCAAACCCTCGAATTTCTGAAGAAAATACAGTAGCTGCACTTCTTTCAAATACAAAGAAAATCACTACGTATAACATCCCTTCATCATAATTATCCAATCGTTACGTAACATTACTTTATAAGTCTAATGATTTACCCATCACCCATTCTATCATTATGGTTCAGTGATTGTCTTATCATTATCTTATCATTGTGCCATGACTAATTCCCTAAATCACACCCAATGTTAATAGCACCAGGATTATAACTCACATGTAACTATGACACCATTACCAATTTGTACGTCCAATGATTAAAGAAATCATTGATTTATACTATTTCTATTCCAAAATTCATTCAACCCTCATGTTCACTGCCTAACATTTACTTTCTGCCTAACTTCTATTTACATACACACATCACTGTACACAAATTCCCATAACAATATTCACTAACCTACACCAATTTCCATAGCATATAAATTGTAAAACTTTACCTGGAGGTTGATAGAAATTCCCTTTTTCCCAAATTCAGTCAATCTCGTACGTTCTTGTTCAGCCGCCACTATTGCAAACCTCCGTTATTATGCTTTAATGTGGTAAATCCTTCCCACTTAAATTTATTCTTGTATTGGCCACATAAGTAAATAAATTGTGGTTTTGACCCATTTAATCACTAATTAAATCAATTATCTAAAATACCACAAATTTCGAATAGATCCTCGAAATTTGTTCGGAGTCCCATAGAAATAAATCAAATATGTAAGTTGACTAAAAGGTATGTTCCGAACCTATTGGAATCACTAAAACACTAATCCGGGGTCATCTTGACTGAAGGTTGACCGTGATTAAGCTTACTTCATTTAAAAATCAAGAACCTAACTAATGACTTAAATTACTTTCGGTACTACCTATCCCCGTAAGTCATAAATCACGTATACCAACAACGGGGGGAGCTAAAATGGGAAAGACAAGTAAAATTCATCAAACGACTAGGAGGGTCGTTACAAGAACTGAGTCTCATTTAATAATATAATCTCTATCCCCATGATACCTTTTAAGCATATAGACATGAAACATCGAATGGACTCCCGACAACCCCGGCAGTAAAGCTAACATGTACGCAATCAAACCCACATCTTCAAGAATCTCGAAGGAACCAATATACCGAGGGCTGAGCTTACCCCTCTTACCTAACCTCATGACTCCATTCATAGGATACACCTTAACCAACACTTGTTCACCAACCTTGAAGTCTATGTCTCTTACCTTACGGTCCACATACTCAGCTGCCAACAACTTGTTTTGAATGAATCTTAATTTTTCTTAAGCCTCCTTTATCAATTCATTGCCCAAAGGATTAACATCTCCAGTCTCAAACCACCCAACAGGTGACCTATACTTTCTTCCATAAAGTGCCTTAAATGGTGTCATATCGATAATGGAGTGATAGTTGTTGTTGTACGAAAACTCACAAAATGGCAGAAACTGGTCCCAATGACCGCCAAAATCAATAACACAGGCTCTCAACATGTCCTCTAGCACCTAAATCATCCTCTCCGACTGCCCATCAGTTTAAGGATGAAAAGTCGTGCTAAAGGTGAGCTTGGTGCCCCTCGTGTAACCTGTCTCAAAATTTAGAAGTATACTTTACGTCTATCCAAAATGATGGTAAGGGGCACCCATGAAGCCTCACTATCACCTTTACGTAGCTTTTTGCTAACTGCTGGGAGCTGTAGTCTACCCGAACAGACAAAAAGTGAGTTGATTTCGCCAACCGATCCACTATCACCTAAATGGAGTCATATTCCCCTAAGGTCTTAAGAAGACCCACCACGAAATCCATAATAATATTCTCCCATTTTTATACAGGTATGGGCATTCTTAAAGCAACCCCACAGGCCTTTGATGTTCATACTTCACCTACTGACAATTGTGATACTTGGACACATATACCACTATGTCCTTTTTCATCCTGGGACACTAATAAAGCTGCCTTAAGTCCCGATACATTTTGGTTGCACCCGGATGAATAGAATAACGTGAACCATGGGCTTCTGAAAGTACATCACAAATCAAATCACCAACCTGAGGAACATATAATCTGATCCAAAAATGTTGACTTCACCTCAACACTAGCCAGCACTTCAACTCTATTTGAAACCCTAAATTGCATACTCTAAGATGTTAGAGTTTGAAACTTTCTAGCTAAATGTCGCCTGGACACCCTCAAGAATAATAAACTACCCATACTTATAGTTTTTTGGCTCAATACATCTTCCACCACATTGGCCTTAACTGGATGATACTGAATAGTCACATCGTAATCCTTCAACAACTCTATCTATCTCTGATGCCTTAGATTCAAATCCCTTTAAGTAAACACATGTTGTAGGCTATGGTGGTCTGTGAAGACCTCACATTTGACACCATAAATATAGTGTCTCCAAATTTTTAATGCAAATACCACCATTGTCAACTCTAAGTCATAGGTTGGGTAGTTCTTTTCATGAGGCTTCAACTACCTCGAAGCATAAGCAATGACATTTCTATCCTGCATTAACACAACACCCAAGCCCAAAAATGAAGCATCACAAAACCCTATAAAGTCCTTACCTTCAATCGGTAGAGAAAAGATAGGAGTTGTAATCAAGAGTATCTTGAGGTTTTGGAAGCTTTCCTCACATTGGTTTGACCAAACAAATGACACCTTTTTTTTATGTCAGCCTTATCAAGTGCACTGCAATGGATGCAAAGTTCTTGACAAACCTGCAATAATAACTAGAAAGACCCACAAAGCTCCTTACCTTGGTCACTAAACTAGGTCTATTCCAACTCTTAACTGCCTCAATCTTTTGAGGATCCACTATCACCCCCTTTTCAGAAACAATGTGCCCCAAAAAGTCCACCGAAGACAACCAGAATTCATACTTTGAAAATTTGGCAAATAACCGCTTCTCCCTTAGAATGTCCAATACTATGCGAAGGTACCCTGCATGCTCCTCCTTACTCTTGGAGTAAACTAGAATGTCATCAGTAAACACAATAACAAAAGAATCCAAGAATGACTTAAAGATACTGTTCATTAAGCTCATAAAGGATGTAGGCATATTAGTTAGCCCAAAGGACATCATCCAAAACTCGTAATAGTCATACCGAGTTCTAAAAGCTATCTTTGGTATGTTCTCCTGCCTAATTTTCAACTTATGATAAATCGACCGCAAGTTAATTTTGGAAAATACCGTTGCACCACCTCCTTCTATTAAAAAGAGAGGCTGATGAACAAAATTTTATTTTCAGAGATGAACTCATTCACATCTACAGTATACTCATAAGTATTTGTCTGCTAGCTTTCTCCCTCTCTAACTAAAACCTCATTTCATTCTCAGCCCTTTTAAGAAGAACAACCTAAGTTTCTTACAACATATAATCCTTATTTCATACTTCATCTTTGTATCTGTTTCTTTTTGTTTCATTTATAATTAGCAATTGTCTCTCTTTTTGTTGTTTAAACTAGAACTTGTTAATTGCTGCCTTGTGTATATATAATTTACGTACGTACTTGTTTTCGTTTGTTGTAGGATGACGACAACATTTATGTTGGCTCTGGTAGCAGTGTTGTGTACGATAGTTCTTGGGGCCGAACATGATTTGTACGTCAATATCACAATACTCGAAAGTGCAACTGCCCAAGGCGCAGGTAATGGCTAGCTAATATAACTGTACATATATATATATATATATACGTTCTTAGGTAAGGATTCTCTTGAATCCTCCCGAGTCGCCACTTTAACCATTTTAAAAGTTTTTGAAAACCTTTTATTTTGTAAGCAGAGTTGAGGTTAGGATTCAAGTGATCTCCCGAAGAAAGTGTTCAAGTAATGGATGAGTTGAGGCACGGGTGGCCTGCCCAATTCAACCTAATTAAGAAAATTCAATTCACTCACTGATCAAATTGAGGGGGGGGGGGGGGGAACCATTTTTGGCCAAATTAGGGTTTGGTTTTAAAATTTCCATTCACTAATTCTTTTCACGCATCATTTTTAGAGTACTAATATATAAATTAATTTGATTTTGTCTTCTATCTACTGCAATTCGGAGATATCATTTGAAGCAATTTGATTTTGTCTTTTATTACATTCTTTAAAGCATTGAAGCTTTTACATACCTAAATCTTTCTATTCACTATACATATTATTTTTTCTAAATATCATTTAAAGCATATCACATGTAGTGGGAGTTTACGAAGCCCTATCATCTGTTTATAAAAAGGGTCATCAGTTATTGTTGAAGAAGTGAATTCTTGAAAGTGGCCAATGTGCCTCACAATTAAGGGTGGCAAGTGGGCCGGTTTGACCCTGTTCCGCCCCGGTTATAAATTTTTTATTTTTTATTTTTTATTTTTTAAAAATGAAATGGGCCCCTGCCTGCAAAGGCTGTTTTGGACCGTTGAGGCTCAATGTCTATAATGTCGTTGGCCCAACGGCCATAACATCCTTTTAGACTATTTTTTTAAAAAAATAAATAATAATAATTCAAATTTTTTTTTCCCTATAAATACATGTCATTTCAAAAATATTTTCTTATAATCTCATTCTCTCTCAAATTTGCTAAAATTATCTCATAAAGTGTTCTATTATATTTTATTATTTTGCAATTACAAATACTACGTGGAAGTTTTCAAAAGTACTCAATTGATCAACTTTCGAATACTTCAGAAATTTGGTATTATCGTTCCATCTCTTACTTTTAATTTTTAATTAGTGTATTATTTTTTGAATATTTATTTGTATTGTTTTTGTATTTTTTGAATAATTATTAGTTTAATTTGTAATATGGAAAAATTAAGGAAAGTCGGTAAAAGTGTTAGAAATTTTTGTCCCGGAAGTGGTAGTGGTAGTGGTAGTAAGAAACAAATTGGTTCCGGTAGAGGTAGTTCAAATACTCGATATACTCGTGTGCCTTCGGTACCAATTAGCGAACCCTTTGAGAATGAAATACGTATAGGTGCTCACGATATGAATTATTTAGAGGCCCAAGAAAATTATGGTATAGAAGAAGAGAATGAAGTAGACTCTGTTGATGTAGATGAAACTGATGATGATGATGATGTTGATGTTACACCTGAATCTGATAACGTTAATGTTCAATCTGAATCGGTTAATCTTCCTCCCGGCGCCCTGTAAGATCTCGTAAAAAAATTAGTATTGCATGGAATTTTTATACTCGAATAGACGGAACTACTAAGGTTAAATGCGATATTTGTCAGTTAAAATACGAGCATAAGACCGGGGGTAATAAAGGAAGTACGGGTTAATTGATGAGACATTTGCGGGGGAAACACCCAATAGAGCTAGCTCAGGTAACTGGTAGTGGGACAGTTGGGGGCCAAGACAAACTAGATTGAACCCAAAAATCGGTAAATTAGTTAAGGATTGTAATAAAATAAAGGATCGTGAAGAATTAGCAAAAATGATAATTGTGGGTTGTTTGCCTTTCTCTTTTGCTTCTTCTGAAGCTTTTATTCATTATATTCAGGCCAATTTATAATCCTATATTTGAGGGTATTCCTAGAAGTACTTGTCGGTCCGATATTTTTAGACTTAATGCACAATATGTTTACTATTTATCTGCATTATTAAAAAATCTTCCATGTAGAGTTGCTTTAACTTCTGATCTTGGTCGTGCTGTTAATAAAAATGATTATTTAACAATTACTTATCATTGGATAGATAGTAATTTTGTTATGCAAAAACGTATTTTAGCATTTTTGTATGATGAAGACCGTAGACACACCGAAAAATTTATTTCTAAATCTATTACAAAAGTTGCAAGATATTATGGTATTGACAGTAAAGTTTTATGTATATCTTTCGATAATGCATCTAACAACAACGTTGCTATTGACTTGTTAAAAAATGAACTTTCTCCACCGTTACCCGAAATATTTCATATTAAGTGTGCTTGCTATATATATAATTTAATTGTAAAAGATGGTCTTGCTTTTTTTGAGCCTGCTATTGAAAAAGTTAGACTTGCAGTTGACTTTATTCAAGGAAATAATAGAAAAATTAGACTTATCTAATTTAAAAGAAAATGTAAGAAAAACGGACTTAGACCGAGATTAATGCCTGAAGAAATAGATGTTAGATGGAATTCTACGTATGATTTCTTAAATACTTGCAATATTTATAAAGTTCCTATTAATATGATTTTTAACCAATTTGCTAGTGTTTTTCCCGATAGTATGTTACAAAATTCAGATTGGGCTAAATTGATGATATTGTTAATTTCTTGCAAAAATTTTATCTAGCTACGGTTGAATTTTCTGGTGCTTATTATCCTACTGTTTGTAATATTTTAGTTTATTTAGCCGACATTTCTTTATTGCTTAACGAGTATAAGTCTAAACCAAGTTACAAAGATGCTATTGATGCAATGATTGATAAATTTAAAAAATATTTTTTTCCGCTTTCCCCTATTTACTTAGTTGGTGTTGTAATAAATCCATGTATGAAATATAATACTATGTCCGAATTTACTTCTCTTATTTATTCTGCTTTAGAAGTAAAAGCTAATGAAGAACCTTCTTTGTTTACGGCTATGTCTGATGCGAATAGTTACATGAACACATTATACAATCATTATGCTGATTTACTTGACAATTCTTTACCGTCACACATTACACCGACCCCTGCTCCCCATCCTTCTGAGGAACCATCATCTTCTAAAAGACAAGCACATAGTATGTCTGCTTATTGTGTTTCTGATCTATCTGTTTGGAATAGATTGCAGCCTTCATCACAAAGAACAGTAAGTCGGGAAGAGCTTAAGTATTATCTTATGCAGCCTACAGAGGATCCTAGAGGTAGAATCAACACGCTGGAATGGTGGAAGAATAATGAAAGACAATATCCTGTACTTTCAAGATTAGCTAGAGATATATTGAATGTTTCAATGTCAACTGTTGCATCAGAGAGCGCTTTTAGTCAAGGACGGCAGCAGATTGGAGACAACCGACACCCATTGAGAGGCAATGCCATGAATGTTTTAGTTTGCCATAGAGACTAGATTAGAGCAGAACGAAGAAATCAAGGAATGTTCGTGGAGCCGAAAGACGAAGAAGATTTTGAAGAAATAATGACTTCAAGAGAGAATTCAGCACAATCAAGTCCAATGCATGGCTTTGGTGCCATTGATTTTGACAATCCACAGCCAATTCCCGTTAATGTTAACATGGATGAATTGGAAAAATGATAAAAATTTGTAGAATTTACAATTAATCAATTGAATTTTCATTTTTCAATTTAACTTTGTGAAATTAGTGAAATGTAACTGCAACCTTGTAACTTGTAAGTTTTGAAACATTTTGCAATCAATCAAATATTAAGTTCATTTACTCTTTACATATTTTTTCCATTTAAAATTTAAATTGAATATCTTGTATGAATTCAATATTTTTAATATAATATATGTCAATACTTAAATATATTGAAGTATTATTCTTTTAAGAAGTATATGTTGTTGAATATTGTATGCATATTCTTTTAAATAGTAGTTTATGTTGTTGAATATATTTCATGTTTATTTATATTAAGTAATAGTATATGTTGTTGAATATATTATATATATATATATATTCTTTTAATTAGTAGTATAATGAAGTATGTATGTATGTATGTATGTACATTTTATGAAGTAGTAGTATATGTTGTTGAATATATTAAATGTATATTCTTTAAAGTAGTATATATTGAATGTATATATGTGTATGTATATTCTTTAAAGTAGTATATATTGAATGTATATATGTGTATGCATATTCTTTAAAGTAGTATATAGTGAATGCATATATGTGTATGTATATTCTTTAAAGTAGTATATATTGAATGTATATATGTATGTATATTCTTTAAAGTAGTATATATTGAATGTATATATGTGTATGTATATTCTTTAAAGTAGTATATATTGAATGTATATATGTGTATGTATATTCTTTAAAGTAGTATGTATTGAATGTATATATGTGTATGTATATTCTTTAAAGTAGTATGTATTGAATGTATATATGTGTATGTATATTCTTTAAAGTAGTATATATTGAATGTATATACGTATGTATATTCTTTAAAGTTGTATATATTGAATGTATATATGTGTATGTATATTCTTTAAAGTTGTATATATTGAATGTATATATGTGTATGTATATTCTTTAAAGAAGTATATATTGAATGTATATATGTGTATGTATATTCTTTAAAGTAGCATATATTGAATGTATATACGTATGTATATTCTTTAAAATTATATATATTGAATGTATATATGTGTATATATATTCTTTAAAGTAGTATATATTGAATGTATATACGTATGTATATTCTTTAAAGTAGTATATATTGAATATATATATGTATGTATATTCATTAAAGTTGTATATATTGAATGTATATATGTGTATGTATATTCTTTAAAGTAGTATATGTTGAATGTATATATGTGTATGTATATTCTTTAAAGTAGTATATATTGAATGTATATATGTATGTATATTCTTTAAAGTGGTATATATTGAATGTTTATACACATGCATATTCTTTAAAGTCGTATTTTAAGTAGTATATGTATTGAATGTATATTAAAAAACAATCAAGGTTCAAAATACTATTTTTGTTTTTAGTCGTGACCCGGTAAACCGGCCCATTGATCTTGACCGGTTACCTAACCCGGACCGGCCCATTAATCGGTCAAAAATATTAAATGGGCCGGTGATGGGCCGGGTGAGGGAATTATTCCTGTTGGGCCCAGCCCGGCCCGACCTGGTAAGAGTTGGGACCGGACCGGACCCGCCCCTCGATCGGTAAAATTTAACGGACCGGAGTCGGATTGGCCCGGCCCGGCCCAGTTAACAGGTTTACTCACAATACAAGTTCCTTTTTAATTTATTTTTTTAAAAAAAAAAAACAGAAAATAAGATATTTACATATAGGGTGGTCCTTCTGGGATAATTTAAACAATTCCATAAAATATTACTTCATCAATCTCAATTTAAGTGAAACTTTTTGCTTTTTGAGATTAAAATTATGTGAGTTTTGATTAATATTTTAATAAAATATATTTTTAATCATATTGTCATGAGAAGAATTGCAAATTATACTATTTTCATATATTTTTTTTAATATCGAACTTTTAATTTTTAAAATATTAAGCTGATCTAATCTAATAGCTTCAAGAATTAGTTAAATCGACTATCAAGAAATGAAAAATGTCATATCTTCATCAGTAATTTTAATAAATTCACGATATAGACGCTTTACAACGCAACTTTCTTCAAATTTCCAACCAAAACAAAAACAACCAAAAAAATTTCTTCAATTTCACAATAAAATTATCTTTTAAAAATGGTAATTCCCAAAATATTTCCATAGAAAATCACTGAAATTTGCATATAAACTATATCACATGTCATGTAGCAGTAATTCCTTGTTGGTGATTGCAAACATAGTGTTTGAATTTACATTTATGTTGAGAATGAAAGGTAACCACTTACTAATATTCTTAGACCAAACAATTTTAGAATGTTGATTACGAAGAGAGAAGCTGGAAAAATTCCATATTTCCCTTGGAATACATTTAGATTTTTGTTGTGGCTGAGCATTATGTACGTTCCTTCTGTGGAAGTTTACCTCATTTTTGGAAACTTTCACCTAAAGCATATAATATAGAATTACTTTTTGAAAGAAAAAAGATGATTTACATCAATGTTTAATGCAGTAACATTACATAGGTTGACCTTTTGACAACATTTTGATGGGACATCTACCGAAAACGTTATTGCTCATTGAAATTTGCCTTTCATATCATTATTTACTTGCTTACTCTGTATGCATTTTACTACATAGATTGGTCAAGCAACTCAAATCTGTCACCATTAGAAGTAATTGTTCAAGTAATGTAAAAGCATTTTTTAGAAGAAGTAAAAAAAATAAGTATAGTTAGTGAAGGATATATATTTGCTTATAAATAAAGGTGAACCTCATGCCTTCTCATTCACCTCTACTTCTAAAGTAACACATAAGCATTGGTGTGCTTTTTCCCTCTCTAACAAATACCTCTCAAGAAGTTTCTTGCAGATAACAACATGTAATATTCATTATTCCACATTTCTTAGTTTCTCTATATCTTTTTATTTTCATTCCACTAGTAATTGTTTCTCTTCTTTTTGTTTTAAATTCATTCTGCTTTTTGTTTGTTACGTTGTAGGATGACAACATTTATGTTGGCATTGCTAGCATGTCTAGAAGTATTTTGTAGAACTAATGTTCTAGGGGCCAAGGATGATCTGTACGTCAATATCACATTACTCGAAAGCGCAACTGCCCAAGGTGCAGGTAATCGCTAGCTAATTGTACATAAATATATATATATATTGTTAATTCGTCAAAGAAAATTACTCACATAATATTTGTTTGTTTTGTCAATAGTATGTCTAGATGGAAGTCCGCCAGCGTATCATCTGGACAGGGGACATGGTACCAGACTTCACAGCTGGATTATCTACTTGGATGTTAGTTACTGCTTAATTAATTCTTTTTGTTTTTCATTTTAACTAATTAAGTCACCAAATTAACTCCCAAGAATGTCATATTTATATATAGGGAGGCGGTTGGTGCGACAGTATCCCAGATTGCCTTGATCGTTCAACTAACTTCTTAGGTTCTACCAAGCATATGAAACGACAAGGTTTTTTCTCCGGGATACTTCATAATACTTCCAAACAAAATCCAGGTGATGAAGCTTATATATATGTACATATTTCATTTCATACGCACTATTATTTTTACTTTTTCTTTATGTGCATATGTAAATATTTACCCACTTCTTCTAACTGCAAACAATGTTGGACTTTGGTAGAGTTTCACTATTGGAACAGGGTGAGGGTGAAGTATTGTGATGGTTCATCTTTCACTGGTGATGTTGAACAAGTTAACCCTGTAAGAAATTAAATACTACTAATACATATGTCTCTAATAGTCATATATATTGATGAAGTAATTAATATCACTGTCATTTGGTGATAAATCTACATTAGGAGAACAAACTGTTTTTTAGAGGGGCCAGAATATTTAAAGCTATTATGGAAGATTTATGGAGTAGAGGAATGAAAAATGCTGAAAATGTGAGAATTTCCTATTCAATTTACTCTCTATAGCTTCATATTCATAATTACAAGGCATAATTAGTAAAAAATTCTTGTTGACTAAATCTTGGGAAAATGCGATGTCAGGCAATTCTATCTGGAACGTCAGCAGGAGGGTTGGCAACAATCTTGAACTGTGACAAGTTCAAATGCCTCCTTCCAGAGAATGCCAGAGTAAAGTGTGTCGCGGATGCTGGCTTTTTCATCAATGGGTCAGTTCTTCTTATATGTTATCTGAAGAAATGACACTCTACATCTTCTATTAATTACGATTTAGCGTTTTATATTATGCAGGAAGACAATCCTTCTTTTACGAGAGGTTATTTCCTAACTTCTTGCTATTCTCATGGTGATATTCGTTCAATGGCATACTGGTCCAGTGGTAGCTCTCTAAGGTTACTTAATAAGGTAATCTTTCGTTTGTTTCAGACATATAAAGTTTGAACACAAAATTTCTTTTCAATTTTATCATATATATATACCTGTCATTCTTAGTTTTGATGAGTTCATAGCAAATTTTAATTTATTGTAACGTTTATCTTTGTAGACAATCAATGAAGCTATTCTGGATTGGTACTTTGAGAGAGCAGGATTTCAATATATAGACCCATACCCTGGTGCTAGAGATTGCAAGTAAAGTCAACGAAATTATCTACAATGAATAGGCTTGCAGGTGTTGTTCTCACTGCTTATTTGGTGGTACGTAGTTGTTGAGGAGCAAAGAAAGTTTATATGGTTTACACTTAAGTCCTATTAGATTTTCAATAGATAAGTTTCTGATGTATTTCAATTTAGTTTTGTCAAGTAAGGTAAGTTACGAGATTATGGAATACAATATTGTGGACTTGTGGTCAATTAGTTGCAATTATAAGGACGAGTGTACCGTTTATTTTATTATGTTTGGTAACTTAGTTTAGTAATCTGATATTTTTGAAACAAGTTATAATGATACCTAATAAAAAGAGAGATATTTATAAGATTCAAATAGTACTATATAATGCACCTTCGTGTCCATAAGAAATAAAGAAATTCTACTTACATTTTGCTTTTTTACTGCAACTATAAATGATAATATGATACATGCTAATTTGATTAGGGGTGTCGAAGGCTCCCTCCTGCCGACTTGAGACATTTTTGTTTTTCGGATTGTGTAAATACCTATCAGTTAGCTGAAGAATTACTTAAAAAATAATTTATCAGACAGTATTAGCAAAAAAAATGGATGCAACATGGAGAAAAAGGATAGAGGTCATACTAGTCTCATACGAGGGTTGTGCTATAGTATACTCGGCATATCAAAGGATTATGATGGCCATTACATTCAGAAGAAGGAATTTAGGTATAAGAATTGGAATTTCCCGAAGGACATCAAAAATATGCACTACACCTGTAAATTCCAAAAAATATAAGGCATTTACTAGTAATAATTTTTTTAGTCAGCAGTGTTTTCAAAGGAGTTTTCGGGGCGAGTCTCGGGGAGGGGTATAGTAAAAACGCTTCGGGGCGCAAATAAAAAACGTAGATCCATAAGACGTAGGTCCTAGAATTTGGGGCGTAAACCCCGGGCGTAAAAATGTAAGTTCCAGGCATATATAAAAAGGCATGCTCGGGCATTAAATTTGATTTTTATTATTTTATAAGTATTTTTTGCAATAATCATATTTTTTATTATTGATGTAATGATATTTATACCTTATGTTATCATATTGTAGTGATTTTTTCTAAAATATCTAAATAAGAAAGCAAGTTTCATAGAAAATGACACAACCATAAATAATATTTTAGATAATTATGCTTGAAAATTGACAAAATAAAGTTTCTTCAAGTTACTAGTTTCAAAAAGAAATTGATATGACAGAGAGTCCATATCAGTATGTTCCTTAACTTTATTCATTTTTTGTCAATGATCTTACACTTTTTATCATTCTCCTTCTTTGAAATATATAAACAATAATAAGTGCAATATTAGTTGATAGTAAGAACGACTAGTAGATGTGGAGATGAATGTTGATTTTGATTTTAGAGGTTATCTCGGCTATATCATTTTTGTGTTGTTACCTTTCTCAAATAATAATTGTAATATTTTTTTTCTATATTATTGGTAATTTATTTGAATTATTTGTAGAATCATTGAAAATTATGTTTTTACTTATATTTTTAGTAATAAAATTATAAAAATGAAGATACATGAGATTATGCCCCATAGATCCATGGAACTTACGCCCCATGTCTCGGGGCTTACGTCTTGCCCTGTGCTACGTAAAACGCATCGCCTCACTCCCCCGCCTTTTAAAACAATGTTAGTTAGTACTTGATGAAAGTAGATAAAAGTATTTTTTTTAAATATGATTTATATTCCTGAATTTTTCAAAATTAGCAAAATCACACATCTTGACTAATTTACTAAAAATATACATTCAAATTTGCTCTAAAAGAATAATATTTCAAAATGAATAGTTACATAGTATCATAGATTCACTACAAACAATTGTGGTGGTTTATTTAGAGGGGTCATAAGAAATCCCCACAACACGTTTAATTTGTGGCATTTGTACAGAGTCAGCCTCCACAAAGTAGTTCTTTTTGTGACGGTTTAAGTGTTTGTGGTGTGTGTTTCAACCTCCCTAAAATTATTCTTGTTGTGGCGATTTTTTTGTGCAGGTTTTTGCACTATAAAAGAACGAAATGATCCCGATGATTTAGTTTGAGTATACCATCGGTTTATAACTATCATAATGAGCTTAAACGATGTGTTTCGATGTCACAACAATCCCTTTCATTATTAATACTATTATGGTGGTTTCAAAAAACTTGCAATAAAATATTTGCACTTGATAATGGCTTATCTTATTGATGATATTTTGCGATTTGAATATCAAAAGAATTATTTTTAGCAAATTTTGTTAGTTTATTCTTTATTTTACTTTATTATTTGTATGGATAATTTTTTTAAATTGTATTCCATATTTTTAGAGAATATATATTGATTATGTTTAGTTAGCAGTATATGTTTTTTTATAAATAAGTTAGTTCTTTTTAAAAAAATCTTTTATTTAAATACTAAAATAGAAAAATAGGAAAAAATAAGATGATGCAAAAGACAATAGTGTACAATATAATCAGAGTCGATACATGCACCAAGTCATGTACTTTATCATTATTTAATGATAAGTTAACTAGATTAAGTTATTAACTAATCATCATTAAACGATAAACTTTTATTGAATGATCTAAATGTGTGATCTATTGAATGACTCACTGATACTTAAAAATGTGTCCGTTGAACATGTGTTCCACAATCAAAGCATTTTAAAAGCATGCATGATCATGATTTAACGGCAACTGTAACGATCTTTTGGAGATGAATAAAATTTATATATATAAATAAAGTAGAAACATGGGGTTGTTGATGTGGCATGCCTCTAAAGCCACCATTAGGATTTATCTTTTTTTTCAGAATTTTAAACTTTTTCCTTAATATGTTGACTAAAAAAAAATTTAAAATATTCTATTTCTTGGCTCATTAATTATTGGCCTTTATTTCATTTACTCAAGCCTCTTTCTCTTCCTATATACTCTTTCTTTCATCTTCTTTAGAAAAAAAAAAAAACACTATAACTTTCTGAATTAGTGCCATTTATTTCATTTCCTTAACTGTCTTTCTTTAATCTATCAATTACACCATATTTTTTTCCTTTTTTTGATCTTTTCTCTTATTTTCTAATTAAAGAATTAGAAGAATTAATTATACAATACCATAATTACATTAAACATTAATCAACAATTTTAATTAATTATAGATCACTTACAATTTTTTTTTAATTCTCCGTAGAAGTTTCATAAAAGCTAATTCTAATAATTCTACTTATCTTTTTTGTCTTTTTTTTTTTTGACCTTTTCTCATCTAAAAATTTATATGCTTAAGTAAAAAATTCCCAAAAATTACATCTCCTAATTTAAAACTGGGGAAAGATAAACAGTCATGATGATTGGCTAAAAAATATGGTAACGGTTAATTAATATATACAATGAATACCAATGATCATTAATGTAATAATATGAAAGAAACATAAACGTTTCTTATAGCCTGAGGCCAATTAGTTCCCCAAACTTTTTTCAGCTTATATAAGTGCATATTGCAACACACACAAATTGCAACATTCAAATATGAAATAATTTTACTCTAAATTAGATTTAGGTATCTACTTCAAATGAGAGAATCCACTTCAAATAACCACATCTCTACTAAGTAATGGGTGAACTTCTTTGCAGTTGATTTTTCCGACAATCAAACTACACTTCCTTCAAACAAGTGGTTGTATTTTCACCTCACAAATTATAGAAGGTTTGACGATTTTGTATTTTTTGAAAATGCCTTTATGCATGTGTTAAAAGTCAAAACAACCGAAGGCTTTCAACTATACATGCGAGAATTTGATGACAAATAAGATGTGTCTGAAGAGGAAAAGCAAATAAAAGAGATTGAATATTTGTAGTTCCACAAGGCAAATAATTGATTTCATTACTGTGATTCTAAAGGGGGGGGGGGGGGGGGGGGATTTAGAAACTTTTAGGTTGGTTAAATTATTTGAGAGGAGATGATAAGAGTTTGGATTAAGAGACGGAAATATTTCTTTTCATAAGATATAGATTCATTTTTGCTCTTTTTATGTTGTTTATATTTTTATTCAAGTTTAGAATTATGAGTTAATTAAGAATTTTTTGTACTTCCCATAATTTATGTTTCACAAATCTTGAAACCTTAGATGAATTAATGTAACAGTTAACGTATAAACTCTCATGTATTAGCTGCTTGCTCATCTTCTTCTTTTTATTATTTTTGTTTTCAATCCAGGTTACTAAATTTAAACACAATGAAAAAATAAATAATAGCTACAACAGAAACTTTACATCATTATAAAAAAAAAATGTACCATGCATGAAAAAAAGGAGAGGACCACCAATTGACAAAAAACAAGAGAAAGAGAAAGAATTGAAATAAAAAGAAAATGAGAAAAGATCAACTAGAACGGGAGATGATTATCATTTCCTTTTCTTGTCATATAGGTTTTGGATTGCTTTTTTTAAAGATAAAAAATAAAAAATCTTAAAATTGAAGGTGAGGGGTGCTTCGACCTCTTTTATTAGTTTTGGATTGCTAGATTAGAACAAGAGGAAAAAAAGTGAGATTTTTATGCAAAAAGCTAATTAATTTTTGAATGCAATTACATTTTCATATCCGCAATAACAGAATTAGTGAGACCTTATTCTTCAAAAAGAAATAAGAATACGATAAAAAGAAAAAAAATAAAGAAAAGGAAACGAGAATAAAATGAAAAGGAAACGAGAATAAAATGATGTAAATATTTATTCTCTTTTATGTAATTCTTTTTATTATTATATTTTCTTTTTCATATTATTCATATATAAGAAATCAAGTTAACTTTTTCATATTTAATCTAAAATGCTCTTCATGACTACTTATTGTCATAGAATTTTAGTACCGCGCGAAGCGCGATCAAGTACACTAGTGTTAAGTTAATATTAGAAAATGGCTTGGCTTTTATTTTAAGTGATTTGACTGTTAATCAAGAAAAGGTTTCAATATTTGTGTATATAAGTAAATGCAGTTTAATCAACAATAACAAGACCAGCAAAATATGTTTGGTATCACATTTCTAAGGTAGTTATAATGGCAATAACAATTGTCACTAAATAAATACCGCTAAAAGTAATTACTTTTAGCGACAATAATATGGGTCTTTACCAGCATTCTGAATAAATGTCACTATAGACTTTAGCGACACTGAATCGCAAGACATTTAATTAATTGCCGCTAAATATTTTAGCGGTAATAAACATTACTGGTAAAAGGTAAATGTATTGCCGCTAAAACCCTCTTTTGGTGTAGTGAATGAGGTTCACATAACTGACATGGAAAATGTAATCAACTGCCTATCTTACCCCTATTTATCTCGTAAGATAACTATTTTTAGAAATCAGGACAGATATTGATGACCCTTCCCATTAACATATGATTAGGACTCATAAATTGATTCAACATGACATGTGACATATATATTATTTAGCCATTCATTTATTGTGAATTGAAGAATTACCTCTACACAACATGTGATATGCTTTAAATGAAAGTTTCAAAAAATAAGGTAAAATAATTTCATAGAGATAGACGGAACACATAATGCTCAGCCACAACCAAAATCTAAATGTATTCCAAGGGAAATACGAATCGTAATAAGCATTCTAAAATTGTTTGGTCATAGAATATTAATAAATGGTTTTCTTTCATTGTCACATAATTGTAAATTCAAACTCTATTTGTGCAATCACTAACAAAGAATTACTTCTACATGACATGTGATATACTTTAAATGCAAACTTCAGTGATTTTCTATCCAAATATTAATTGTGAATTACCGTCTTAAAAGATAATTTCATTGTGAATTTGAAGAAGTTATTTTAGTTTTGGATGGAAATTTGAAGAAAGTTGTGTTGTAAAACGTCTAATGAGTGAATTTATTAAATTAGTGATGAAAATAAATTATATCATTTACTTATGAGTATACAGTAGAGGTGAATGAGAAGGTATAAGCAAATATATATCTTTAACTAAACTGCTTGTTAAATTCCCCCTAAAACATGGGAAATCGATATAAGCAGCCCCTTACAAAAATAATAGCCAGTAATTATAATTTATCTCGTATATTAATGTATGTGATATATATAAATTATATATTTATTATACAAAATGATGTATATTTTTGTATATTTGCCTAACAAATGTAATTATTTTGATCGTCCGTCCAAATATATGTAGTTACCCTAATTCCATATTATGCTTAAAGGCGTGATACAAAAGAAAGGTGTCAGATTTGAGGTGTTGAAAAACAATACAATACTGAAAATATGAAATTAAAGAACCAAAATAAATTCAATTTATCGATGAAATCCATACATAGTAACGAAGTAAATAAGAATAACTATAGTCGTCAGGTGTTGAATTTGATTATGAACAAACAAAGTGTTTACGTCAAGATAAACGATCTTTAGTGACAGAAGTTCTAGTCCTTAAAATTTTGATTCTGGTTCTTAAAAGTCAATACCGTCGAAAAAATTGGATTCAATATGTATAAGTAATTAAGTATCCCGATAATTTGCTGTAAGAATCATATGGTTCCACCGTCAATAACATCATAACCTTTTCTTTATAACACCATGCCTTTTATGCATGTCACATTCACACCAAGGTCCATTTTCACATCATCTATTATGTCTTGGTGTGTATTTCCTCTCATGATTATTAAATTTGGGTTTAATCATGTCCCCTATAACATAATGAGTTGCTTGACATTGTGAATACCTTTATTCTTCATTGGACATGTACATTCGTCGTGAAACTCTCTAACTTTGAACATTTTAGATTTGTTAATACTTGACGCCTTAAATTTCCATACACATTGTTCAGATTTCAGATACACATACAAAAATATAGCTACACATAAAAATCAGTTCTAGATAAAGATACACATCAAATTATATTTGAACGCACACACTGATAGAGTACTATTAAAAAAAATAAAAAATACACATACAATCAATTTATATTGATAGATACTGACATGATTGCATTGACCTCAAAACCTTGAATTGGAACATTCCAACGATTGCATCTATAGTGTTCCATCAAAGCCTGTATGTTTGCCTTATATTTTTCCTTTCATCACGTCTTTTTTATTATGGTTTGAGATAATCAAATCTTTGTCCTCTTCAAATACTTCTATCGATTAACCGGAAGTTGACGGGCGCCAGTGTATCAACTATATCTCTAGATGTATATCATGTGTGTATTCGAGTAGTATTATATCACCTTGAATTACACTTTCTCCTGATTAAGTGCATTCCATTTGATTGTCCGTTGTAGTTATACATAATGGATACATCATGAATTCCCTGTGCTCTTTCTTCAACTCCACATACACCCTGACACTAATGTCATTGTGTGTTTCCATAAGCATATACAACTACCTTCTACATTGTATTGTATTTGTTTTGAATAGACTTGCTTGCTCATTAATACTTGAATTAATTTCATGTTTCGAGAGAAACAATTTCAAAGCAGTTATTGAGCTGAATTGAGAGAAAAAAGATTATAGTAATTAGTACATATAAAGAGTAAAAATTGACAAAATGGGTTCGCAGAACGTTTTATCTTAATACAATGTGCAAGAATTTTACTAACCATTCAGCATAAAGCCTTAAAATATTGAGTGTAGTTCATGACCGATATAGATCTCTTTGGAAACCCTGTATTCAACCGATTAAGGAACTTTATAAAAAATAAAGGAAAAAGTCATTTTTTTAAAAAAAAAAGAACGATTAAGGACATCTTCTATATAGTTCTTTTGGGTGAAAATCGTTTTCACCCCCTAACTTTGCTTTAAAAATCAAACTTCCCCTTCAATTTTGAACAATAATCATACTCCTCCCTTTATCCTATGCAATGTCCATTTTGCCCTTGTAATTTTAATCCTATATTTATGTAATACCTCTTTATATTATATATAATATTTTTTTTTTTTAACCTAGGTATTTATAGCATTTTATTTAAGTTCATTAACATTATAAGTAAAATAATACTTTTTATGAATTTGTCACAAAATATAATGTTATTTTTCTAGACCATTATTTCAATATTATATGTATTAAAAAGTCATTTGGTGTGAGGTATAAGGTATAATAATCTGGGGATAAAATTCAGGAATATTTTATCTTGTGTTTGGTTGGAGGTATTAGTTAGTCCCGAAATTATTTATCCCATCATTTGTACCACAATAATGGGATAAGTTATCACATATACATTCTGGTACAACTTATTCCGGGATAACTAATCCCGGGATAACTTGTTCCCAACTAAATCACCCCTAAGTGTGTATATATGTATATACATGCATGTGCGTATATTTTTGTGTTTCACCACAATCTTACTACATCCGTTTCAAATTACTTGACTTTTATTGAAATGACACAACCCTTAAGAAAAAATTATTTAGAGGTGTATTTTAATGAACTAACCTTATTAGTGATACTTTGAAACTTTAAATTTGACTATACTACTACTTTATGTAGTTATTTAATACTAAGGATGGAAAGAAAAAAACATAATACAATTCTCTTGATTTCATAAATTGGACAAGTAAATTAAAATAACTATTTTTAGTATGAGAGTCAAGTAATAAGAAACGGAGTATTATCTATTATGTCTATATAAAAAAATAAGTAGTGATTGTCATTAATAGAGTATTACATGAATTATAATTTAAAATCCAAATAAATATAATCTCTCAAAATCTGACTTTATTTTTATTAATTATTTTGTATTTCCTACATTGAAATATATTGATAAAATAATTATTACCTATTATTTTCACTTGTAAAAATAAAAATCAGAGTTTTGATTATTATTAATAAAACTAATTTTCTTATTATGCTGATTTACTTCGTTATAGATCATTATTAGCTTATATACTTAATCCGAATTTCTTACTTTTTTCTCCCAGAAGATAATGTTCATGTTCTTATGAAAAATTTGTTACACGGATTGAAAAAGAGTACAGTAGGCATTTTAAAAATTCAATTAGAATAAAGGTGGAAGTATGACTATTGTTCAAAATTAAAGGAGAGTTTGATTTTTAAGGCAAAATTGGGGTGGGAAAATAATTTTCACCCATAGTTCTAATATTACATTATGAGCAATAAATTAACAAGCGAATCATAATGCTGAATAAAGCTTTCATTATCCATTGCATTTAATTATCTTTGTCATGAATGATATTATTATAGAAAAGAAACTACAAAGATAAAGTTATTCTCAAAATAATAACAAATATGCAAAGCTATCGCAATGGTGAAGCATATGTTGCGGTATGCCGGTATCTAAAGGTGGGGGATTAGAAACTTCACTATGATTCATGTCCTACTTCATTTTGTAGTAATATGGAAATTCAGGTACTCCATCTCTACATCTGCTCTCTTTAACTTCCCAATCAACATTATATTGGCTTTCTTCCGAATATAAATATTGCATACATTCCCAAACATAGGCTTCTTCCACTGATGGAGGGTAAGCTTTACAATTTACTGATGCTATAGACAATATAAAGATAAACATACAAATCTGCTCCAACACCTTCATCCGGTTACAAATCATGATTTTATTTATATTTGCTGTGAAGATAAACAATTATCCAATAACGTTAAGAAGTTTCGTAGACATACTATATATATCAATGATGGAAAGTGCACTGATGTGTATAAATAGATAAATTAAAAAAATAGACTGGTGCACTAAAGTTTCGGTTATGCATGTGGTCGAATTGGAGAAAGGCCCTATTGTATGCAGTCTTACCCTGAATTTTTGCCAGAGGCTATTTTCACGACTTAAAACCGTGATCTCCTGATTACATGACAGCAACTGTATTATTTGCTCATGCATGTGTACAAATATTCAATTGATTAATTAATAGAACAATGAGGTTTGATATTAAACCTAACTTATAATAAAGTATTAAGCATTCAAAAAAATCCTCTCAAATATATATATATAAAAAAAACTAATATAGATAATCACTTTTTCTCAATATATAATCTTTTCAATCTGGGATGAAGATTATCTCAATTTTGATTTTAAAGTGGCATTTCAATTTTTATTTTTACTCACACCCAAATGTCAATTTTTGAAAACAGCCTTTGTCAGAAATGCAAGGTAAGGCTGCGTACCATACACCCTTGTGATGGGACGCTTCCCCGGATCCTGCGCATAGCGGAAACTTTAGTGCACCGGGCTGTCCTTTTTTTATCATAATCTTAAGTGGAATTTAGAATATGTGACATAACAATTTTCTATTTCATCTAAATACGTGAAAATGCAACATCTTTTAAAACAATCGTAATAACATTTCAGTACAATTAGAATGTAATTGCCACCTACAATTTCAAATGTAAAGGATGGGATTTCACAAATAGAGATTAAGAAGAAAAGTGGCACACAAGACACAACAACAAACAAACAAACAATTATATACTAAATACTAAATAAATAAAAATATTGTTCACCCTTTTTGTTTTCTTGATAGTAGAATTGGTGTAAATTGACTTTTCCAAAGATAAAAAGTTGAAGGTTATAAGTAGAGACAAGAGAGAGAGCATCGAAATAAATAAATAACATAAATATACACCTTAACTTATATTTATACAAATTCCCATCCTTACAAAGTAATTGCAAAAATTTCAACTGTCAGTTATGTATCTCAGTGGAATGTATCGGAAACGAATTATGTATCATTGTATATATCAGTGTGAGTTTTGTTTAAAAGATAATGATTACAGTGTAGGTAATTATGTATCTCAACGGAATGTATCGGGAACAAATTATGTATCTCGAAAGGCCAAAAATGAGATTTTCTGTAAATATGTAAAATGTCTGAATTTTCTGTAATCAGGCACCAAACTGTTGGGATTTATGTGGGTTTGACCCAATTGACAATGAATGGCCAGTCGCCCAAACTAATTCCTAAAATTGGCCATTTTCAATCTTTTTCCAATTTGGGTCATTCAGCTCTTTTTTTAAATGTTTCAGTTTTTTTTGCCACAATTTTTTTGACTAAAAAAAGTATGTTTTTTTGTTTAAAAATAATAATCAAATATAATTGTATAGAAACTGTATAATTATTGTATAGAATATGTATCAATATAAAATATATATATAGAAACTATATACGATGTGTATAGAAACTATATAGTTGTTGTATAAAATATGTATGTATATATATAAACTGTATAGAATGTGTATAGAAATTGTATAGTTGTTGTATAAAATACGTATTTGAACAATTATTGTAGCTAAAGATTTTATAGAATGTGTGTAGAAACTGTATAATTATTATATACAATGTGTATAGAAATTGTATAATTATTGTATGGTATATATTTTTTGTATATGATGTGTATAGAAACTATATAAATATTGTATATAATATGTATTTGAATAATTATTGAAGCTAAAGATTGTATAGAATGATTATAGAAAATGTATAATTGTTGTATAGAATATGTATCTGTATAGGATGTGCATAAAAATTGTATCATTGTTGTATAAAATATGTATCTGAATAATTATTGTAACTAAAGATTGTATAGGATATGTATAGAAACTGTACAATTATTGTTATGATGTGTATATAAATTGTATCATTGTTTGTATAAAATATGTTTATATGTATTTGGTATCAAATATGCATTGACACATTCTTTTTTAAATGTATTTGAAAAAAAACAAACTCTTTTATATAGTAATTATACAATTTCTATAATTGTTGATTATTTTTTATTTTAGTAGAATTTGAAAAAAAATAGAACAATTGTTCTTTTAAATAAAGGAGAAAAAAAAGTAAAGCAGTGACCAAAAAAACAAAAAGATAAAAGAAGCATGGGCAAACCAAAAAGTAACAAAGTAAAAAGGACATGCATCATCAACGGCTGACATCAGCCATATGACTACAATATAGAAATACAATTTCTTAGGCTATTTTGATGGAATTTATTTTGACCGACAGGCCATTACTGTCCTTTCCCCATAAATAAATGTGTGCACTTTAAGAACTGAAAAGGTTCATATGGTCAGATGAATTGGTCTCTCTTCACGCATTCGTTACAAATGAGAAATTAATGATCTCATTAATATATATAAAAAACAAATTTAGTTTGACGATGCAGTATTCCACCTTTTATAAAAATAAATAAATAATTACTACGGTTATATGGTCTCGTTTGTTTGCGTAGAGGTCTAAATCTTAATAATCAGTACTAACAATTTATAACCAAGGAACCTACTTCATCATAATTACTAAATATATTATTGGGAAAAGGCTCAAATATGCCATCGAACTATTGAAAATGGCTCATTTATATCATCCGTTAAAAGTTTGGCTCATTTATGTCATCGCCATTACAAAAAAGGCTCATTCATGCCATTTTTTTAACGGTGGTTTTTTAAAAAGGAAAAAGGCTCAAATATGCCATCGAACTATTGAAAATGGATCATTTATGCCATCCGTTAAAAGTTTGGCTCATTTATGCCATCGCCGTTACAAAAAAGGCTCATTCATGCTATTTTTTTAACAGTCCAGTTTGATGGTTTTTTTCAAAACCATTTTGTATACGTGGCCAACAATAATTCGTCCACATCATTAATTAAAGGAAAAAGACTCAAATATGCCATCGAACTTTGAAAAAAGGCTTATCTATGTCATCCGTTAAAAGCTTGGCTCATTCATGCCATTTTTTTTAATAGTCCAATTTGGGGGTTTTTTGCAAAACCATTTTGTACACGTGGTCAACAATAATTCTTTCACATCATTAATTAAATCAACCTAAGAAATTTTAAAATTCCTACTAAGAAAATATCGATTTCTCCGACCAAAATATTTCTATGCATTTTGTAACTCTTTTATAGGCACTGTAAAGAGTTCATCTATTTTCAATTTCTTTGGAATCGCCGAACACAATTTTGCAAATCTCAAGACCAATTCAAGCCCGAAACAGACATCAACTATTTCAAACAACGAATCAATTAGTTACCGAAACACAATTTTTTAAATTCTTAAAAAATTGTACTTGAAGTAAAAATCAAAAAAATTCTATAATTGGTGAATTTTTTGTAACGGCGATGACATAGATGAGCCAAACTTTTAACGGATGGCATAAATGATCCATTTTCAATAGTTCGATGGCATATTTGAGCCTTTTCCCTTTTTAAAAAACCACCGTTAAAAAAAATGACATGAATGAGCCTTTTTTGTACGGCGATGGCATAAATGAGCCAAACTTTTAACGGATGGCATAAATGAGCCATTTTCAATGATTCGATGACATATTTGAGCCTTTTTCCTATATTACTTTATGAAATTTAATTTGAAATGTTAATTATCTTTGCTAAATTTGAAGGGACAAAAGCAGTAAAGAGACAAGAATGGTTTTGGAGAATTTTCTCCGCTTTTGTAATCGTAATATGAACTCCTAATATACAAGTACTTTTTTTGTTCACCTTTTTTTTTTTTTTTTTAAAACACCAAATCATGGGGTAGTTTATACCATAAGCCAAAAGGAATATATAGAGGGGGACAAAGCCTTACCTCTTACAAATAAAACTATAAGCAAATCATTCCTATAGTTAGGATTAAAACAAAGTAAAGAAAAGCAAGGGAGGGTTGCTCCTAATACAGTATAAGCTTCCAAAAGAGTGCCTAAGTTAAAAAGAAAGACTTAGACACATCCATGAAAAGGTCAGCCTGGGTCAACCAAATTCTGAAGTTTGGACGCCCATTTTTCTCATTCTTCATTGTGGCTATTATCCTCCTTGGTAAGCTTATAGTCACGGTGAAGAACTCATTTTTTCTACCTTGCTCAACATAATTGGCTAGAAGATCTGCAGTAGAGTTCCCTTCCCTGAAGATATGGATGAATTGAAAAAAGAATGACAATCGTTGATCTCTTCCATGATGCTCTAAGCAGTGATAGTGACTTTGTTAATCATATTAATCACAATCATGGAATCAGATTCAATAGTAAGAGTATTGAATCCAGGATCAATACACCATCTCAAACCAATTTTGATCGCTCGAGCCTCAGCCAAGTTATTACAAGAGTATCCAAAGTAAGCTGTGAACACCATGATCACATGACCCAAGTGATTCCTTAAAATTCCTCCACCACCGGCACTGCCGGGATTACCTTTGGAGCATCCGTCAATATTAAGCTTCAAGTGACCAAGATTTGGCTTACTCTACCTGACAGGGATAATATCTAGCTTAGGCTTGATATTATCTACCATAAGACAAATGTTACCAAAGTTGAGGGAGTTTTTGGAGAGGGAAATTGAGAAGCAAGAATTAACTGGATAAGGTAAGTAGTCTTGTGAATGATACTATTATATGAAGATTTGGTGCCCTCATATTTGTATGTGCATCTGTATTTCCATATTTCCCAGCAAATAACCCACATAGGCCATACTACTCTCCCCACTCCCTCTCGTACCTTTGTCCTAAAAGATGTTTTATGTGCTCCAACTATTCATCACAATCTTATTTTTGTTCCTCTATTTTGTGAGCAAAATAAAACTTCTGTTGAATTTTTTCCTACTTTCTTTGTTGTGAAGAATTTGAGAACAAGAGCACCTCTGGCTCAAGGCCCGAATTGGACGTGTATTTATGAGTGGACTGAGTCTTATCCAACTTCAGCTACCTACTTTATCACTGCTGCAAATCTCTCATCTCGTACACTTTGACATCGTCGTTTTGGTCACCCACATCTTAAAGTTTTTAATCCCATTATTTTTAGATATAAGTTACATGTTTCTTCCTGCTCTCAAGAGAACTGCAATTCTTGTCTTTGCAATAAAAGTCATCATTTAATTATCATTTTCTACATCCACCTAAAGTAGCTCTCATCCATTAAAATTTTTATATACTGATGTTTGGGGACCATCTCCCATTCCTTCTCACAATGGTACTCATTTTTATGTCATATTTGTTGATCATTTTACAAAGTATATATATAGCTTTTCCACTCAAGCACAAATCTGATGTAACTGCCATATTCATTAATTTCAAACTCTCGTTCAAAAGGTATTTTAACTCCATAATTCACACTGTATATTCAGATGGTGGCGGTGAGTACGAAGGCTTAACTAATCTATCTAACATAGGCATTCAACATTTGTTTTCTTCCCCTTATACACCCTAATCTATCTAACATGGGCATTCAATATTTGTTTTCTCCCCCTTGTACACCCTAAAGAGTTGGTACTACTGAAAGTCGTCATCGACATATAATGGAGACTGCTTTAACTTTACTGCATCAAACCTATATGCCTCTTCAATATTGGTCTTATGCTTGTCAAACTGTCGTTTACCTAATCAATTGTATGCCCACACCTTTCATTCAAGGAAAGTCTCCATTCTAAGCCCTCTTTCATGTTAACCCAATTATTCCTTTCTCCGTACCCTCGGTTGCTTATGCTATCGTTGTTTAAAACCCTATAATAACCATAAATTGAAACCCAAATCTCGCCCTTGTGTCTTTCTTGGTTACTCTGTCACCCATCATTGCTACCAATGCCTTAATCCATCTACTTCCAAAATATTTCACTTTCGTCATGTAATATTCCAAGAAAACAGTTTTCCTTTTGCGTCTATTCTTCACAGGCTACCTCAGGGTAAACCATAAGAAATACATTCCTGACTTGATAACTCAACCACCAATCACCCATGTCATTCTGAAATCATATCTCCTCCCGTGCCTCTAACAAATATTCCATCATTTTCCATGCCAACTCGTGCTTGACCGACGGATAATACACCACCATCATCTCCTTTATCCTCATTATAACCACATTCAATTCCACATCTGGTAACCACAATAAAGAGATTAGTCCCTCATTCTCTGCAGTTGTTCCTGCCTTGAGCGACGACGCTTCTATATCTCCTTTGCAATAGGTTAGTTCTACTCCACCTCAACCACCTACTCGTGTTACTACTCGCTTTCAGCATAATATTTTTAAACCCAAAAATTCCACAGACTAAAATTCCACACACATTAGTAGTTCCCCAAACTTATAAACAGGCAGTTCAACATGCTCCTTGGCGTGATACAATGTGTGAAGAGATTGTTGCTCTTGTTAAAAATAAGACTTGGAGTTTAGTTCCTAAATCTCAAGCACAAAATATAATTGGGTGCAAGTGGGTTTTTTGGATCAAACACAAAAAGATGGTTTAATAGATAGATATAAAGGAAGATTGGTAGCCAAGGGCTTCCATCAATGGCTGGGTGTTGATTTTACTTCTACTTTAAGCCAGGTTATTAAGCCAACTACAATTCGTCTCCTATCGACGTTTGTTGTGTACTTCAAATGGCCTCTCTATCAGCTCGATGTTAATAATGGTTTCTTTCAAGGAACTCTAGCTGAAGAGGTTTATATGGATCAACTGCCTGGATTCCATGATAAAAGCCATCCTGATCATGTGTGTAAACTTCACAAAGCAATTTATGGACTCCGTAAACCTCCTCGGCAATGGTACACAGAGTTCAAGAACTTTATTGCTTCTATTGGTTTTGTATGCTCACAATCAGATCCTTCTTTATTCATTCTCCATGCCACATGCTCTATTGTACTTCTTCTCCTATATGTGGATGATATCATACTCACATGATCTTCAAAATCCAAGATTTTTCATGTTAATAATGCATTGACTCGTCATTTTTCTCTTGAGGACTTATCTCCTTTGACATATTTTCTCGATGTTGAAGTTTGTCGCCAATCCACAAGTCTGTATCTCTCTCAGAAGAAATATATTACCAATCTTCTCCAGCATATCAACATGATGGAGGCGAAAGGGGCCAATACTTCCCTTGCTTCCTCGACCATTTTGAAATTAAATGATGGATCTCCACCTACAGATTGTAAAATCTATAGGAAGCTCATTGTGGATCTTCAATATGTATCTGTCACAAGGCTCAACATTGCCCTTGCTGTCAACTGGTTATCTTAATCATGTAAAACCCCTCCTATTAACATTTGCAAGCTGCAAAAAGGGTGTTGTGGTATTTGAAAGGTATCAATCAACTTTGCTTACTCATTCGATCGGCTGCACCACTAAATCTAATCACTTATTCAGATTCTGATTGGGGTGGTAATTATGATGACCGATGCTCTACTGGTGCATATGTTTCCTTACTTGGTGGCTCTCCTATCAGTTGGTTATCTAAGAAGCAACGTACAGTGGCTCGCTCCTCCACTGAAGCCGAGTACAAAGCCATTGTCAATGCTATTGCTGAAACAATCTGGATCGTCAATCTTCTCAAAGAACTCCGGTTCTCCATTCCAAACACTCCAATCATCTGTTGTGACAACCTTGGTGCCACTTTCTTCTCCCAAAACTTAGATTTTCACACACGTATGAAGCATCTTGACTTGGACTATCACTTTGTTCGGGAGCGGATTTAAGATAAGTCCCTCACTGTCCGCTATGTTCCATCTTCCCTGCAGCTAAGTGACTCTCTTATGAAGATTGTACCTGCTACCAGTTTCCTCTCTCATCGATCCAAGATAGGTGTTGTTGAACCACCACCTATCTTGCGGAGGCATAAGAAGGAAATATAATCTTGGGGGTCCCTTCCTTTTATTCTTTCTGATTTTGCAATCTTTCAGATCTTCCATCTTATGTTAATATCGCTTAATTTCTATAATCTTCTAATTCTTATATCCCTTAAAAATTGTAATCTTATGATTCGTTTTATTTAGTTTTCTTTGAATTAGTAAGCAATCTCTGCTCCTCATTATGTATTTAAAGATCATCAATGTAATAAAAAAATTGCAGCCTTTTGCAGAATCCACCAGCCTCTTTAGTAATAACTATCACTATAAACAAACAATTGATTTAATTTTAGCTTTGCTAGGGATGATCTTAGTTAGGGAGATATAATTACTGATATTATATCCTTATCTTTAACTAACTACTAAAGTGTTTGTGTCCGTCCCTTTTTATGTGTCTCTTATACTAAAAGTAATCATTTTTTATTTGTCCATATTAACAAATCAAAAGAAATTTATTATTGTCTTAATTTCAAATTAAGGATTCAAATGAGTCTTAAGAAGAAAACATTTTAATTAGTCGTTGGAATAAGAATCACAACAAGAAAAATCGAGTTGCAATAGATGTGGTGGATTTTATCTGCTGCAGGGATTGTTGGAGAAGAGAATTGGGGTGAATTTTTAGACTTCTCAATTGAGAAAAATATGAGGGGGGGGGGGGGGGGGTTAAAGTTATAACTCATAAGAGTCCATGGGAAGAAAAACAATTTCATATACATTGTTATAAAATAAAGACAAAATATCAATATCAAACTTAAAGAAAAGAGGCAACTTTAGAGAATTTTAGTTGTACTTTGTTTACTACTTGGAACTATATCAAAATGTACAAAGGGGTGACTATTTATAAGCCACCAAACTTGCTCCCTAAGGATATTAAGATTGACATCAACTTGATAATTTGACCAAGTAACTTTAGAGTTCAAATCCAATTTGAATAAGTAACTCTTGGTGTTCAAGTTCAATTTGTCTACTAACTCTTATCTCTTATTAATGACATTCACACATATATATGTCACATGACATCCATATTACATAACACTCCCCCTTGGATGTCAATTGATAGATTATGTGTCTCGTTAAAACCTCACTAGGAAAACCCAGTGGAAAAAGCCTAGTGAAGGAAAAAGAGTACACACATCTTGTAATACGCCCTTAGTGTTACCTCATTAAAAATCTTACAAGAAAAACCCATTGGGACAAAACCTTGTGAGGGAAAATGAGTACAATGCGTATTAACTCCCCCTGATAAGAAGATCACTACAGAACTTGAATCTTCACATTTCAATCTTGTGCATCATCTTCTCGAAAGTTGCATTAGGTAGATACTTTGTGAATGAATCAATCGTATTATCACTCGAACGAATCTGTAACATGTTGATATCACCATTCTTTTGGATTTCACGTGTGTAGAAAAGCTTTGGTGAAATATGCTTCATTCTATCTCCTTTTATGAATCTTCCCTTTAGTTGAGTCATGCATGATTCTCGGCTTGCTTCATGAATAGCTATTATCTCAACATAATTAGACTATCATGTAAAATAGCATGGTATGACAGTAACCCTTTATGACAATAGATAATATGTTTATATTGAATTCTTATATCGATCATATGAATATTTTGTATATTCAAAAGCTTAACAATATTCGTAAGGATAAACACATTTATACAGGGGTTTTCATTTGCAATATGCAAGTGATCTTATTTCACTATCCCCATGTAGAAGTAAAACTATATCATGCTCATAGTTATAGCAAGATGTATAAAGGTATCAATTGTACAAGATATGGTACTTCATAACCAATCCATTTCTGTGTGTTTCTCGTTTCAACTTTTTTCACCAAATAATTTATTGCTTTTGAAAACTCTCCAAGAGTTCGAATAATATTCAAATCATCCATTTACCCCTTATAAGAATTATAAACAAGTTTCCCAGAAACTTTTATATGCTTCAGGCAGGCATTTTGAATCCTTCAAGGATTTTCATACAGATTTTGTCAAGTGATAATATTTAATCATTTCATGTGTGACATCGTCTAGTGTCCGGAATGCAAATCAAATAAGTTTCATTCTTACCAAGATGCATCCTTCCATGTCACTTGATAAATATTTCTACGTCAGCATGCTTAAATAAACGTAGAATTCAGATCCTCATAATCTTTGACAATATTGCGCCATATTGTATCAAAGATATCATAGACGAGATATCATTTTGTATTGGTTCGCAATGTGACATAACATTTTGAGATCTCATCACTTCATTATTTTCAGGTACCTAAACCTCTCATAAGGTTTCATGAAGTGTTATGTCGTAAGCTCTTCAAGAGCACATCCTTTCCTTATTATGATCATTTGCTCCTTATCCTTTTCAAGAATTATCTCATTTGGAACCGATTATGATCTACCATACTTCATCCATGTAGTAGACTTTGTCCTTCAGGGATATTCAATTGGAGCATTTACATCTAAATATGAGATCAATTTTGGGTCAGCAAATGCTACTAGCATTTGAACTTGAATTATCTTTTGAATGAGGATCTGATGATAATTCCTAACATATTTCATAGCTGCTTGTTATCTCCCCCTTATGTTAGGAAAACTAACATGCCTCCTCTATCTTCTTTGAGGAATCCATCTTTGTGCATCATGGTATATTCATTACTCATATGCCGCACATCAAAAATTACTAGATGAAATATTTGATTCCTGACCTTAAACCAATTGAGAGAGAAAAATTAATCATAATTTATTGGTCTGATGCATATAAGTGTTATAATATGTGATTATCATATTTCAGACCAATCACATGAAGCTTTGTTCTCATAAGCAATGATTCAATTATTTATTGGAGGCATTCAACGCCAAACCAATATTATCAAGATGAATTGTCTTGATTACACAATCTGGAAATTATGCTCTTAACTCAATTTATATTGAGCAAGCAACTTTATGAAAATCAAACTGCAGGTTGACAACAAACGTACATGTGATCATTTTAAAGATGCATCTATTTAAGATATCACATGACAGGTGAACGAGCCCATATTCACCTTTTATACTTTTCAAATTTTAAGGGATCCAATCCCAACATTAGTTGGTCCAACCAACTTATCAAAGCAACGTACAACAATTATTGAAGAATCTTTCAGTTCTTCATTACATGTCAATACTCAATGCACATCTTCGGAATGTCATAATCATTTATGCCAACTTATGAACTTATTTGTACTAGTAAACTCCAAGTTTACCATGACTTATGATTTTTGCTTTAGTAAATTTCAGATTTACTATAATCATAAATAAATTTTCAGATTTACTATTTCGGAGTATATTTTATAATATTTCTTCTCAATTTTTCTACCTCTTTTGGAGGTGTTACTCCTATCACATTCACTTTACTCCTATCACATTCACTCCAGGGAATGGATCTGTAGTTTTAACAATCAAAATTCTCATTCCCCAGGAATGGAATATAAATGTGCCTTAAGCCTATCAAATTATGATAGCTTAGAATCTCTTTCAAGATATTGCACCTTCATGAGCAAATCAAGGCGTATATATAATGTAACGAAAGGTTTTGTCCTTTGCTATACCCATATTCATATTCATAAATTCAATCACATGTCTTCTTTCAAACATATTATGCATTGCTACCACATTCACTTCAGGGAATGGAGCATATTTCATGACTTTTCACTAAAATTTTGCCTTAGTCATCATTATATCATCAATATGGTGCATCGAGATTCAAACTCAACATCTTATCAAAATAAAAGGTCATTTAGGCCATAGATCGATGGGACTTGAACCTAATAACTTATCATCATGGTGCATCGGGACTCTAATCCAATGTCTTTCCCTTTTGGGACGCTGGAGATTGAATCCACCGTCCTACCTATAAACACCTATTAAACCAAAGTATAACAGGACTCACCCTTGAGCCTTAAAAAGAATATTACCAAAAGAAAATTAAACATGAAAATCAACTTTTGGGATTCACTTGCGTACATCTGTTTTAGCAGACAGTAACTTACATTAAGACAGTGAAAGAGATTTTCTCACAATTCTAATCAAACTTATAATACTGATTTCAATAGTATTAGATCCAGCACTTACACATTATACTATTAACATTAACAAGAAGAATAAGAATATGTCAACCAAACTTGTCAAATGGCATGCTAACCAAAAAGGAATATATATATATATATATATGAATTATATATTACAAACTAACCTTCCATGATGTCCAATAGTTAAATCAATAAAGGTGAGCAACTAAGTTTAAATCCAAAGTTCAACCTTTGTCTAAGCAAGAGTTTTCATGGGCAGAGAGTACCACCAATAGCATACCCCAATCGAAAATACATTAGCCATACCTTAGCCTTATCTTGAGATGGTAGAGTCTCGTGCTGATAACGTGTTATAAAATAAAGACAAAATATCAATATCAAACTTAAAGAAAAGAGACAACTTTAGAGAATTTTAGTAGTACTTTGTTTACTACTTGGAACTATATCAAAATGTACAAAGGGGTGGCTATTTATAAGCCACCAAACTTGCTCCCTAAGCATGTTAAGCTTGACATCACCTTGACAATTTGACCAAGTAACTTTAGAGTTCAAATCCAATTTGAATAAGTAACTCTTGGTGTTCAAGTTCAATTTGCCTACTAACTCTTATCTCTCATTAATGACATTCACACATATATCTCTCACACATGACATCCATATTACGTAACACACACAACTTTTTAAAGATAATTTTTGCATGCACTTCAACCACGAATTTTCAACCTCAATTATTTATGCTTGAGTTGTTCCTAAAAATAAGTAAACTTGTAAAAAACAGATTATACAACATGTATTAGTTAAATGACGACTTTAAAAGTGGATATTTGTGCACTTTGTCCACCTCAGACCGATCAAGTTGTTGTAGTGGCCTAGTCCCTTGACATGTATTTTTTTTTTGATCTCCGCTGAATTGCATAATTTTTACTTTTTCCCAGAAAATTATTTTACTTTATTCAAAATTTATTATTTGGCCATAAAAATTCCAAATACAATTTGAAATTGTATTTAAAAATGTAAAAACAACTCAACACTTGTTTTCACTTTTTTTATTTCACTTTTCATCTTTTTAGTTATGTTTAAACACTTTAAATTCTAAAAAGACTTTCAAAAAGGTATGATCAAACACAACTCCAACTCCAAAAATTCTAAATAAAGTAATTTTTTTTAATTTTCATAGCCAAACGCGTGCTTATATTTTCAAATTTAAAGTTGTTGCGTGTATATTTGAAATCACAAAAAGTAGTTTCTCTATTTAGAGGTAAATACATAAGTTTTTACCCTATATTTAGAGGTGGTATTTATTGATAATATGTTGTTAGTTACTCTCTCCGTTTCTTTTTACTTGTCACAATTTCATTGTTAAGAGTCAAATAATATGAAGTTTGATCAACATATTAAGATGTATTTTTTATCATACTAATATAAGAAAAACTGCAACTTATAGTACTTTTCGTATAGATTTTGAATTTCCAAATTTGAATTTTAAAATATTAAATTAATATAATCTAATTTAGCTTTGACTTCTCGAGAAACAAAACGTGAAAACTATTTTTGAACGAAGGTACTTGTATCGCAGATTTAACTGATTGAAAATAGCGTGGGGTGGGGTGGGGTGGGGGGTTGGTCAAATATAGACTCTATCTGAGTCAAAACTCATACTCATTAGTCAATACAATTTAATTCAATTAACAATGAAAAAAAATCAATGCTATATTTTAAAAGTTTTCCAAGATTACCTAAATCTTCATTTTGCTGTATTCTATTAAATTCCACTTATTTCACTGTTATCAACAAATACTCCATTTATGGCTTTAGGTCACACTTCATTGATATAAAACCTGTTTCTTTGTGGAAAAAAAAAAATCAATCTATATATATGTATTTATTCTCCCCACTATTACCATTATTATTATTAAGAGAATTAAAAAAGCAGAATGGTGACCACTTTTTTGTTCTTTTTAGTTTGTTTGCTAAATTTTGTTACAATAGAAAGTCAATTTGTTAATATCACTATACTTCAAAGTGCCGTTGCAAAAGGAGCTGGTAATTTTCTTCTTCTTTTCTCTTTTTATTCCTTTTTATTTTTCTTGTTCTTCCTTTTTTGGCTGAAGAATTCTTCTCCATTTGTGTGTTTGTACATAAGTTTTTAACCCCCCATTTTAAATGTTTTTTAACACTTTAGAGTGTTCCTTGATTTGTGTGTATATGTATAGACCTCTACATACATAAACACAAATAGTAATCGTTCTATTATCGATCGATCCATTCCAATTATCTATTAACGTTCTCTTTTATGTGTATATAGACACACACATGTGTATATATTTATCTATTGTTAATGTTGTGTTTATAGTTTGCTTGGATGGAACTCCACCAGCATACCACCTTGACAGAGGATCGGGCACAGGAGTGAACAATTGGGTGATATCAGTTGAGGTTAGATTTGCTATAAAATTCTGTTTATATATGGAATTTATTTCAATAATAATGAATTAAATTTTAATTTCCAAAACCAAATGTCCATCCTTGAAATTTGTTAATAAAATTTCACTTTAGATTATAACATTTATTTTTGTGAGTTTCCTCTATCTTAGATAGCAACTTACTAATTAAATGAATTTGTTAAATTTGGATATTTAAGGGAGGTGGATGGTGCCAACATGTTAACCATTGTCTTATGAGGAAGAATACTAATAAGGGATCTAGTGCAAAAATGGAAAACCAATTGTTTTTCTCTGGGATGTTGAGTAATGATTCCAAGTTTAATCCAGGTACTCTTCTAATTCAAATTTTTTAATTCATGTCACATTTATTTATTGTTTTTGTATTTTATCTATATATTCAGTTTAGTTTGACTAAATGCTATGTAAGGATTTCGTTATTTTCTTTTATGCATGTTTTATGTATGTATGTATGTATGTTATTTTTTAACATTGATTTGTTATGAGTTACTTGAGTCGAGGTCTTTTGAAAATAACCTCTCTATCTCCACGAGATAGGAATAAGGTATGTGTACACCCTACTCTCCTCAGATTCCACCAGCTAGTGGAATTACACTAAGTATGTTGTTGTTGTTGTTGGTATACAACTTAGTTTGATTAAGGGCGAGTTTACACATTTAGTTGGCCGGTTAAAAATGATTAATTACATTCGCTAGCCAAATATACAAATAATATACACTATTATATTATAAAAAAAATATTATATATATATATATATATATATATATATCGGTTATTATTTTGATGGACGAATAGGATAAAAATCTCTTTAATTATTAACTAATACAACTAAATTACTCTTGAAATTTGTAGAATTTTACAAGTGGAATAGAGTTTATGTTAGATATTGTGATGGAGGGTCCTTCACCGGAGATGTTGAAGCAATTGATCCTGTAAGTCACATTAAGTATATTCTTCATAACTCCTAATTTGTTAATTAGTACTAATTATAATATTAAAAGGTATTTTTTCTGATTATAACTCCAAATTTGACAGGGTACTGGACTTCATTATAGAGGGGCAAGGATATTCAGAGCTATTATGGAGGAATTATTGGCTCAAGGAATGAATACATCTCAAAATGTATGATCACATCGAACTTTTTTCTTATATATATATATATATATATATATATATATATACTCTACCCCAAATTAAAAAAAATCAACATTATAATATTGTTACAACTTTTATTTTTCTAATTATAAATCTCATATTTTATGGATAGTTACATGTTGCTATTTTTTAGGGGATCTGACAATATGGAAACTGTTTTAACTTGCTAGAATATTATAGTTATGATACCACTCAATTTGGCGGATATTGCTATACATAGTGATTTAGTTTGTTTATAAATAGAAATAACAACACTAACACAACATCTCTATCAAACTAGAATGTGTTTGGTATGATGGATAAGAGATAACTAATTTCGGGATAAACTCATATTTTACATTTGGTTGAGATAAATTATGGTATTATAATGTTATTTTAAATAGTTATTCGGGATCGCAGTGTTATTTTTATCCCACACTGAAAATAAAAATAATTAATCCCCAAATAACTAATTCCTAAATATTTAATCTAAGGATAAACTTGTTCCCCAACCAAACGAACTTATAGTCTAAAAAAAAAAATCTTAACTTTTTATTTTTTTTAAAAATGGTAGGCGATACTCTCTGGATGTTCAGCAGGAGGACTAACAACAATCTTGCATTGTGACAACTTCAGAGCTTTACTACCAATAAGTGTTAAAGTTAAATGCTTTTCAGATGCTGGTTATTTTGTTAACCAGTAAGTGTTCTTCTTCCCCATTATATTTCAATTCTCACAAATATTTTATTTTTCTTTTTTGGTCATTAAATTCTAACAATTTAAGTTTAAGAATTATTTTTAATCGACAATTTAATTCTTCATATTAACAGCTTAATGTGTATATTCTCAGCAAGGATATTTCAGGGAACAAATATTTTAAACAGTACTTCAATGATGTTGTCACTTTACATGTATGTTTTTTCTCCCACTTTTTCATTTTATATAATATTATTTTGAAAAATGTATTCTTTTACTTATAATTTATTTTATTTTTAATTTTAGGGTTCCGCCAAGAATTTGCCCCCATCATGTACTTCAAAGTTGAAACCAGGTTTGGTAAGTGCACGCAATATAATAATTAGAACCAATACCCGTAAGGGTAGTCGAGTTGGTTGAATAGGGGTTCTCAAGTTCAATCTCCTACGTGTTTTCTCGGTCGAGCTCATCATACGAGGCTTTTTTAATGTAGTTATCTCCCTTGTGTGGTTTGCAAATTATTACATTGGAGTGAGTTTTTTTTTTTTGGGTTTCCCACCCGGTGTTCGGTATCCGAATTGGAGCCCGACTAATCCGGATCACACACTGCAGGGGGGTGGCTCTCCCAACAGGATTTTCTCCATACCTAGGGCTCGAACTCAATACCTCTGGTTAAGGGTGGAACATTCCAACCACTGCACCACAACCCATGTTGGTTACATTGGAGTGAGGTTTATCCTATGTGCACCCGAAGGGTAGCAACTACGGGTTCCCTTATCACCTAAAAAAAATAATTTAAAGAATTAATTTTCATTTATTGACATTATATCTAGGGATCTTGTTAACCAATGCCTCCATGACGATAACAAATTTTACCTATAATAATTTTAAATTTTGGAATTTAATTCCTCAACGTAATTACATATATTACGATTTATCAAACAAATCAATGAAATTCCAAATATAACATTTTTTTCATATTTAAATGGTGCAGTGCTTTTTCCCTCAAAATGTGGTTCAAAAAATTCAAACGCCACTTTTCATTATAAATTCAGCCTATGATTATTGGCAGGTCAGTTTATTAAATTTATTAAGATTTTTCATAATATTTCTTTTCAATTTTCCCTTTACATTTTATTTGTTGTTTGCTTGAATTTTATATGTTCACTTTAAATTTAGGTAAGATTTATTTTGGTGGCTCCTGGTACTGATCCTAAGGGTGCCTGGAAGAGCTGCACAACTAATATAAAAAATTGCACACCACAACAGCTCAAAGTTCTTCAAGGTAAGCAATATTTTCAATTCTTTCGATGCATTATATATTTGTTTGTCAATTTATTTTTAAAAAATTAATAGAGAAATTCATCAAACAATTTTTTGAATATCAAATTTTGTTTTAAGTACTAATTTTTGGACAATTATTTTAGATTTCAGATTGGACTTTTTAAAGGCATTGGAAGGGCTAGGGCCATCTTCAACAAGAGGATATTACATTAACTCTTGCTATGCACATTGCCAAACTCTAGACCAAGCCCATTGGTTTGGTCCCAAGTCACCTAGATTATTCAACAAGGTAAAACTAACTAGTTGACTTAGTAAGCTCATTTTCCAAATGATTTTCCCTATATAATTTTTGTGGTTTTGGACTTAAAATGAATATAATATTTCATTCTTTGAAAGCCTGTGAATACTAAAGTCAGTAGACCGGTAACTACTAAAACATAAACTGCTCATTTTTCATTGTTACAGACAATAGCTGAAGCAGTAGGAGATTGGGTTTTCGAGAGAGATCAATTTCGACAGATTGATTGCCCTTATCCTTGTGACAACACATGTGTTGAAGGCAATGACATAATTAGTTCACAAGATATATAATTCTTATGTCTTTTTCTTTGAAATTGGTAGAGAGGATTAATTGTGATATCGGAAGAAGGATAAATTCAGTGAATTAATGGTATTGTATCAACATAAAAGTGAGAAATTTATATATTGATATAGACGAATTCCTATTTCAAACATTGTGTTTTTTTCAGTTATTATTATCCATCAAATTGCAAGTGTTTCAATCTTTTGTTCTCCCTAATAATTGAATTCCTTGATAATTAAGATTATTTCCTTATCTGTGTAACTAATCATCTAACCCATCAAAAGTTTACAACTCATACTCTCCCTCTCTTCGAATTTCTTCACAAGAAAGGTTTCCCCTTACAGTCTTTTTTGTTAAAATGAATGCGGATGGGTGTCTGCTTTCTTTGAGAATTTGAATTGTACAACTAAGAATGTGGCTGAATTCTGGGCCATCTACCGTGGCCTTATGTTGGCATGGGATTTGGGTTACAAGCATGTCATTCTTGAAACAGCTTTGGAATATTGTTTGCATGCTGTGATTCATTTGATTTCCTCTAATCACCCTCAAGCACAACTGATCCTTTTTTGGTCACCCATTTAACTAATATTCATTGTATGTTTTTTTTTTACGAATACCCAGTATTAGTATTAAAGGGTGCTAAATAAACTTGTTAGATTTGTTGTTGTTTAACAAGATGATGATTGGGGTCCTTCCTTGTGGTCATGAAGCTTATTTGAATGTTGAAATTTGAAAAATTAAATTACTATTTTGTTGGCAAAAAAACTTTAGATGCAAACCTTTAGCCAATTTTAACATGTGTTTCATGCATGTATGACTGAACCCGACATACATAAAAATGATGTTAAATGGGTTGTTAGATTTGTTGTTGTTTTGACAAAGTGATCATTAGAATTTGTTCTTTATAATATGTGGACTAATGTTTCAAATCTGAGCTTATTTAAAATAGATTTGGGTGTTGAATTATTAAAATTCGAAGAACAAAAAAGAAATGGCAAAACAAATTCAGATACAGACGCCTAAGGTTTTTTAAGACAATTTTATATGTACTTCATACACGAATTTTCAATCTCGATCTGAATTATTCCTAAAAGCAGTTAAACTTACAGGAAAAAAAAAATACACTAGGTATTAGTTAAATGATAACTCTAAAAATAGATATTTGTGCACTTTGCCCACCCCGGACAGATCAGGTTGAAAAAATATACTCCCTCCGTTTTAAAAAAAATAATTTATTTTAACTTGACACGGAGTTTATGAAAATAAAGAAGAATTTTGAATCATGTGGCCATAAATTAAAGTTGTGTCAAATGCACCAAAATGTCCTTTAATCTTGTGGTCTTAAACATGCCACGTGAAAAGTTGGAATTAAAGTATTGCCAAAAAAGAAAAAGATTGTTTTTTTTTAAATAAACTAAAAAGGAAAGTAGGTTATTCGTTTTTATATGGAGAGAGTATCTTTTTAACCAGCCTGGCCCTTGACAGGTATAGATGAACGCAACTAATTTGTATTATCTTATATTTTCAACTTTAAAGTTGCAGTATGTACATCTGAAATCACAAAAAGTAGTTTCTCCATTTGAGGTAAATACTTAAGCTTTTACCCTATTTAGATGTGATATTTATTTTTATTTATAATAGATATACCTGTTTGTGCTTGAAAATAAGGTGGTGGTGTTGGGGGTGGGTGGGTGGGTGGGGAGCTATAGTCAAATATTGACTCTATTTGTAAGGATTTGAGTCAAAATACTCTATTCAGTTTCATTCGATTAACAAGTAAAAAAGTTAATATTTCAAAAGTTTTTTCACGATTATCTAAATTTGTATTTGGTATATTCAATTAAATTCCACTTATTCCACCATCATCACAAATATTCCATTTATAATGGCTTTACTTCACACAACACTACTTGATATAAAACCAGCTTCTTTGTTGAAAAAATCTATCTATCTATATATATGTGTGTGTATTTCTTTAGTCCACCAATAGCAATATTATTATTAAGAGAAAATAAAAAAAATAGAATGGTGACCACATTTTTGTTCTTTTTAGTTACTTTGCTGAATTTTGTTACAACAAAAAGTCAATTTGTTAATATCACTATACTTCAAAGTGCCGTTGCAAAAGGAGCTGGTGATTTTTCTTCTTTTTTTTTTCTTTCTTTTTTTGCTGAAGAATGTTTCTCCATTTGTGTGTTTGTACATAGGATTTTTTTAAAAAAAAAACCATTTCCTCCATTTTAATGTTTTTTAGCACTTGAATGTTTCTTGATTTGTGTGTATGCATATGTATACACCTCTATCTATATACATAAACACAAATAGTAACTCATTCTATTTATTGATCTATCTGTTCCAATTATCTATTAACCTTCTCTTTTATATGTGTATATATTTATTTATTTATTTATTTATTTATTTATATATTATTAATGTTGTCTTATATAGTTTGCTTGGATGGAACTCCGCCGGCATACCATCTTGATAGAGGATCAGGTACCGGAGTGAGCAATTGGGTGATATCAGTTGAGGTTAGTTTTGTCATAAAATTCTGTTTATATCTATGGAATTTATTTCAATAATAATGAAAAAACTTTAAATTTTAATTTCCAAAACCAAATGTCTATCCTTGAAATTTATTGATAAAATTTCAATTTAGATTATAACATTTACTCTTGTGAATTTTCTTCTATCTTAGAATAGCAACTTATTATATAAATAAATTTGTTGAATTTGGATATTTAAGGGAGGTGGATGGTGTCAACATGCTAACCTATGTCTTGTGAGGAAGAATACTAATTTGGGATCTAGTGCAAAAATGGCAAACCAATTTTTTTTCTCTGGGATATTGAGTAATGATTCCAAGTTTAATCCAGGTAATCTTCTAATTCAATTTTTAATTCATGTCACATTTATTTATAATTTTTATGTTTTATGTAAATTTACAGTTTAATTTGACTGATTGCTGTGTAATGATTTCGTTATTATCTGCTATGCATGTTTTGCATCCGTATATTATTTTTGACATTGGTTTGTTATGAATTACTTGAGTCGAGGTCTTTCGAATACCTCTCTATCTCCACAAGGCAGAGATAAGGTATGCGTACACCTTACTCTCCTCAGACCCCACCTAGTGGGATTACACTAAGGGGTCGTTTGGTAGAGTGTATTAATAAAAACAATGCATGCATTAGTCTTGTGTATAACTTGTACTTTGTTTGGTACATTTTTCTAGGCTATGCATAACCAATGCTTGCATTAGTTATACACTCTATTGTGTATTGGGGGATGCATTACTAATACCTCAATATTCATGGTATTAGTAATGCAATGGTTCTAATGCATGCGTTAGTATAATTAAAGACACAATTATCTCTCAAAATCTTTTTCACATCCTTCCCACCATATTTATGGAGGGTATTTTTGTAAACAATTTTTTTTTTTTAATTATGAACTTCAAGTTATTTTTAATACACCAAACCAAACACTGCATAAGAAAAATGCAAGTATAACTAATGCAAGCATAGCTAACACAAGCATTACTAATACAAGCATTACTAATACATCACATTTTGCATTATTCTTATACACCCTACCAAACGACCCCTAAGTATGTTGGTGTTGTTATACAACTTAGTTTGACTAAGGGGCAGTTCACATATTTGGTTGGTCGGCTAGAAATGATTACATTCTCCAGTATATATATATATATATATATCGATTATTTTTTTTAATGGACAAATATGATAAAAATCTCTTTAATTATTAATTAATACAACTATGTTACTTTTGAAATTTGTAGAATTTTACAATTGGAATAGAGTTTATGTTAGATATTGTGATGGAGGATCCTTTACGGGAGATGTTGAAGCAATTGATCCTGTAAGTAACATTAAGCATTTATTTGCTGAGCTCCTAAATTATTAATTAGTACTATTATAATATTTAAAGGTTTCTTTTTCTAATTGTTACTCCAAATTTTACAGGGTACTGGACTTCATTATCGAGGGGCAAGGATATTCAATGCTATTATGGAGGAATTATTGGCCCAAGGAATGAAAACATCTCAAAATGTATGATAACATTGAACTTTTTACTTATATATATACTATCCCAAAAAAATTTTAAAAAATCAACATTTATAATGTCGTAACAGGTTTTATTTTCCAAGCTATTAGTCTTATTTTAAATGGATATTTATCTGGAGCTATCTTTTAGGCATTTTTGAGCCGGGGGTCTATCGGAAACAACCTCTTTATCTCACACTGAGGTAGTAGTATGGACTACGTACACTTACCCTCCCCAAACCCTACTTGGTGGGAATATACTTGGTATGTTGTTGTTGTTGAGCTTTGTTTTAGGCAAGCTAGAGTATTATAGTTGGACACCAGTCAATTTGACGGATATTGCTTTATATAGTGATTTAGTTTGTTTTTAATAGAAACATTAATACTAACACAACACCTCTATTGAACTAGAATGTGTTTGGTACTAGCGATAATTAACTAATTAATCTCGGAATAAACTCATTTTCCACGTTTGGTTGGATAAAATTTTGAAATTCTAATGTTACTTTAAATAGTTATTCCGGGATTGTAGTGTTATTTTTATTCCACATTGAAAGTAGGAATAATTAATCCAGAGATAACTAGTCATGAATAATTAATCTCAGGATAACTTGTTCCACAACCAAACTAGCTATAGTCTAGCGGCAGTAGTGGAACTCTAACAACATGTGTGGACTCAACGGTCTACTAAAAGAACTAAATGCAATATTTCTTTTTTATTTCCACTTTTTAACTCTGTATTTTTAAGAGTCAAAATAAATTCTTAACTTTTTATTTGTTTTTAAAAAAATGATAGGCTATACTCTCTGGATGTTCAGCAGGAGGATTGACAACAATCTTGCATTGTGATAATTTCAGAGCTTTACTTCCAATGAGTGTCAAAATTAAATGTTTTTCAGATGCTGGTTATTTTATTGACCAGTAAGTATTCTTCTCCCTCATTATATTTCAATAATTCAATTCTCATAAATATTTTATTTTCTCTTTTGGCAATTAAATTTTAACAACGTATGTTCAAGAATTATTTTAAATCGATGATTTAATTCTTCGTATTAACTGTTTAATGTGTATATTTGCAGCAAGGATATTTTAGGAAACACATATTTTGAACAGTACTACAATGATGTTGTCACTTTACATGTATGTTTTTTTCTCACACTTTTTCATTGTCTATAGTATTATTTATAAAAATGTATTCTTTTTTCTTACATTTTATTTTTAATTATAGGGCTCCGCCAAGAATTTGCCACCATCATGTACTTCAAAGTTGAAACCAGGTTTGGTAAGTCCACAGAATATAATATCAAGATCTAATCCCCACAAGGAAAGCCGAGTTAGTTGAACAGGGTTTGATCTCAAGTTCAATCCCATGCATGCTTTCTTGGTCTAGCTCGTTATACGAGATTTGCCTAGGTGGTTATTTCTCTTGTATGATTTGCAGATTATTATATTGGAGTGAGATTTTTCCTCTGCGCATCCTCAAAGAATAGCAACTACGGGTTCCCTTCTTAAAAAAAAGGCTAATATCAAGAACTAATTTTTCATTTATCATCATTAAAGCTAGGGGTCTTGATAATTAATTCCTCCATGGCAATAACAAATTTTACCAATAATAATTTTAAATTTTAGAATTTAATTCCTCAAGGTAATTACATATATTATGAATTATCAAACAAATTAATGAAATTCCAAATATAAGATTTTTTATTTTCATTTTAAATGGTGCAGTGCTTTTTTCCTCAAAATGTGGCTCAAGAAATTCAAACACCACTTTTCTTTATAAATTCAGCCTATGATTCTTGGCAGGTCAGTTTATTAGATTTACTATAATTTTTCATAATATTTTTTTGAATTTTCCGTTTACATCTTATCTGTTTTTTTTCCTGAATTTTATATGTTTGCTTTAAATTAAGGTAAGAAACATTTTGGTGGCTCCTGGTACTGATCCTAATGGTGCCTGGAAAAGCTGCACAACTAATATAAAAAATTGCACACCACCTCAACTCAAAGCTCTTCAAGGTCAGTAATATTTTCAAAATTTCTGATGCATTATTTGTTCGTCAATTTATTTTTAAAAAATGAAACAGAATAATTCATCAAACACTTTTTTGAACATCAGAGTTTGTTTTAAGTACTAATTTTTGAACAATTATTTTAGGTTTCAGATCGGACTTTTTAAAGGCATTGGAGGGGCTAGGTCCATTGTCACGCCCCAAATTCCAACGAGACGGACATGGCACCCAAAGCCGACAAGGCCCGGGAGAACCAATCTTCGTCCATAACAACCCATACGCACCACTCAAAAGTCATCACCACCACAATTAAATATAAGAAGCCAAAAGCGGAATTTATGACAAATATAAGAGAAATATGAGACTTGGCCTTTAGGGCCATCAAGACAAAACATACGTTCATTACATACCCTTCGTCTGACCCACAACATCTACAAAGCCTCTACAGATGCACAACCAAAACCAACCTAGAGTCGGGACACACCCCGCTCTATATATATATACACACAAGACCAAAACAAATATACATAGGAAACTCGGAAAGCCCCGAACCAACTGGAGCTCACCAAATGTCCGCAAAAGATCCGCAACCTACAACGGAGGTCTACTAGTGCCTGTGCCTGCAACAAGTAAGGTAAGTTCCCCCGAGGGGGGTCAGCACGAAAAATGTACTGCGTATGTAAGGCCACAATAAAACTGTAGCAATAAGTGAGAACACCAATGTATATCAAGGATAAGAGAATAGGCAATATCGATAAACCAACATTTCCATATGTGTGGAACCATGTACGTTACATTCTTTATTTCTTTTATCAATTATCTCAATATCAACAATAATCACATCATGCCCGGGACCAACTGATCAGTGGTAAATAACAATACTGGGATCGTCTCTAGCTAGGCTTATGCCCCTTTGAGCTACCACCCATAAATCAATAAAGCAGGTTCGGCCCTAGCTAGGTTTTCACCCCTTTGGGCTACCCCCTGTGTCCAATAATCAATCGGGATCGTCTCTAGCTAGGCTTTCGCCCCTTTGAGCTACCACCCGTACTCAACCATATACGCATTACTTTCATTCTTTAATTATGAAATTGAAACATTGTTGGTTATCGCATTATTGGAACTTTGGGACAATGTTCAATGTTCAAGAGACACATGAATAAATATATGTAGGCAACCAACTTTACATGAGACACTTTGGAACATTTCGGCATAGGTACAAGTACAATGGCAAAGGAAGCAATAGGTGTTGCAGAAAGATACGGACAAGAATAACCTTACATACCTTAGCCTCTCAATAAGAATCCGCAATCCTAAGGAATATAATGATTCAGCCCCTTACTCTACAACACAAGCACATAACGGAGTTTACGTCAACATCTAACACCTTTCAAGTGTAAAAGACGACAAAAGGTACCTAATTGCCTATTACGTCATTTCCCCCTTTACAATAAAATTTCGGCATGACCATTCCAAAAATACTACAACATGCCATACATTGACCAATATCATAACCAATAGCATTTCGCAACAAAGCTTCTTCTTTACACTTTCTCATTCACACCATATCACAAAGAATCCATTAAATCACCTTAATACACCCCATAGCACATATCGGCCAAAATCTCATAATTTCCATAATTTTCATTTATAGACAAGAACAAATTTAATGCCAAAAATAACACCATACATGTTCATATTTTGTTCATGCCATACTTTTTCATCAAAGGCACAAGGCCTAATTCAAGTTCAAATCACCAAGACAACACATCTCTTACCAAAGGCAAAAAGACACTATTCACCATCTTGCCAACACAACTATCATAATATACATAATCCCCCATGCATATAATATGTTAATCCATGAGGAGAAATACTTACCAAGGCTTGGAATATGTTGATCTTGTCCAAAGAGTCCCAAGGAATATTTTGCTTTAGGGTTTGAAAATGAAAAAATGTTGAGAGAAATATCTTAAAGGCATGGAAGTCTTGAATGATTTAAAAATCTGATTTTTGGGTGCTTTTTATGGACCTCAAGTCATCCTTAGCCACACTTGGCACTAAATGATATGTCCACTTAGCCAATTCTTGCAAGAATGGATCATTTGTCTTTGGGCCAAGTCTTTTAATCCCATTTTGGGCCTAATTTTTGGGCCCAATTACACATATCCATGTACCCATCAAATATCATGTATTATTCACCATATATCTCGTGTTTACATAATTCCATAATGTCACGATAATATTTTCTTACGAGATTCTCATTCGTCGCCTTGATCGCAAAAATTGGAATTCTAGCCGTCCATGGCTTACTTGAACATTTTTGGTAACTTCGTGTGTTTCATGGTTTGATCATGTGGAAGTGTATCGAGGTATTTGAAACCTTAACAACGCTAAAATATCTCCAAGGAACCAAAAGAAAACATCCAAGAATCGTCGTAGAATTACGTCGCAAAACGGGTCCGGAAAGGCCTACTCCTTGTTCCTTGCGCCACACCCCTGAAACAGGGGTAGTGGCGCAGAAATGGCAGCCTCTCTGAAGTTTGTGCTGAGATTTCAGCACTTTGCTGAAATTTCCGGCCACTTATCCAATGTTTACGTATCGTCCAATCCCTTATTAAACACTACAAAATACTTACTTAGTGATCTTAACCATCAAGTAAACATGACTTAAAGTCACCAAATGAGGTTAGAATATGTACGAGTCCTCACTCAAATGCTTCTACGAAATCACAACACACCTCCTACGACGATCGAATCGCACATGTTAAGTCCGATATCAAATGTTTCACCAATGACACTATAAAACACATATGCATGGCATCTCAACACCTATGTAGATATGATCCAAAGTATCAAGTGAGGTTATAAAAGTACGGGGTGTTACATTCTTCCCCCCTTAGGAACATTCGTCCTCGAATGTTAGGAATATTATCTTATATACCACAAATGCATCTTTACTTTAACAGACCTATACACATTCACATAATGCTTTTAAATACTTACTTGTTATTGTTCCACCTCCGCATTGTGAACTCCTTGGTCCATTTGAAATAGATGGGGATACTTGGCTTTCATCATTTCTTCCGCTTCCCATGTAATCTCTTCTACTTGTTGATTTCTCCAAAGGACTTTCACGGAAGCTATGTCTTTATTTCTCAATCTCTTCACTTGTCGATCTAGGATCACAATGGGTACCTCTTCATAAGTAAGATCCTCTGTAACTTGAACATCCTCTACGGGAACAATACGAGAAGGATCTCCTATGCATTTTCGAAGCATCGAAACATGAAATACCGGATGGACTGAGGAAAGTTCTTGAGGTAGTGCCAACTCATACGCAACTTGTCCAAATTTTCGAATGATCTCATATGGGCCTATGTAACGTGGACTCAATTTTCCTTTCTTTCCGAACCGCATTACCCCTTTCATTGGTGACACCTTTAAAAAGACCCAATCACCTATGGCGAATTCAAGCCCTCTTCTTCTCACATCGGCATATGACTTGTGACGACTTTGAGCCGTTTGTAATCGCTCTTGGATCACCTTAACTTTTTCCATAGCCTGATGAACAATATCTGGGCCCAATAAGGCAGTTTCACCCACTTCAAACCATCCAATTGGTGATCTACATTTCCTTCCATACAAAGCTTCATAAGGTGCCATTTTTATACTTGAATGATAGCTATTGTTATAAGCAAATTCGATAAGAGACAAATGGTCATCCCAACTGCCCTGAAAATCTAACGTACAAGCTCGTAGCATATCTTCAAGCGTCTGAATAGTACGTTCTGCTTGTCCATCAGTCTGCGGATGGAAAGCCGTACTCAAATCCACCCTTGTACCCAAACTCCGCTGAAAAGATTTCCAAAAGTGTGCTGTGAACTGTGCTCCTCTGTCTGATATAATAGAAAGTGGAATACCATGCAATCGTACTATCTCTTTCACATACAACTTCGCATAGTCCTCAGCTGTATAGGTCGTCTTGACCGGTAGGAAATGCGCTGATTTGGTAAGCCTGTCCACTATAACCCATATAGAATCAAACTTCCGCAATGTACGAGGCAATCCTGTAATGAAATCCATATTGATCATATCCCATTTCCAGACTGGAAGAGTGATACATTGCATGTAACCTCCCGGTTTCTGATGCTCCACTTTCACTTGTTGACAATTTGGGCACTGCGCGACAAATTTTGCAATGTTCTTTTTCATGTTGCCCCACCAATACACTTCCTTCAATTCATGGTACATTTTAGTAGCACCCGGATGAATGGAATAGCGCGAATGATGCGCCTCTGTCATAATTCGTGTCCTCAACTCATCTACGTCCGGTACACATAATCTCCCCTGACATTGAAGCACCCCTTCCGGTGTAATATCAAATGCCGTGGTCAATTTCTGCTGCACATTTTCCTTTAGCTGCAATAAAATAGAATCCGCAAATTGCTTCTCTTTCACTTCAGCTATCACGGAGGATTCCGCTGCATTCTGCACAATAACTCCATCTTCTGAGGATTCAATAAGGCGAACTCCCAAGCTGGCTAATTGATTCAAATCTTTGATTATGTCCTTCTTTTCTGTCAGCTGATCACTAGTGCCTCCCGTTGCCTTACGGCTCAATGCATCTGCTACTACATTTGCCTTCCCTGGATGGTATAGAATATCAACATCATAGTCTTTCAAGAGCTCTAACCATCTTCGTTGCCTCAAATTGAGTTCCTTCTGCTTGAACAGATATTGCAAGCTTTTGTGATCCGTATAAATATCAACATGAACCCCATATAAATAATGACGCCATATTTTTAAAGCAAACACTACTGCTGCCAATTCAAGATCATGAGTGGGATAATTTTTCTCATGGGGCCGCAACTGTCGTGAGGCATATGCTATCACCTTACCATGCTGCATCAATACACATCCGAGGCCAACCCCGGAAGCATCACAATACACTGCATAACCTTCTATGCCTTCGGGAAGTACTAAAACTGGGGTGGAAGTTAATTTCTCTTTCAGCTCTTGGAAACTTTTCTCACATGCGTCGTTCCACTGAAACTTGATTGCCTTGTGTGTTAGCTTCGTCAATGGTGCGGCAATAGAAGAAAACCCTTCCACAAATCTCCTGTAATAACCTGCCAAACCAAGAAAACTACGAATCTCTGTAGGCGTCGTAGGTCTTGGCCAATTCTTCACCGCTTCAATCTTTTGAGTATCGACCCGTATCCCTTCATCCGACACAATGTGACCCAAGAATGCTACGGATTTTAACCAAAATTCACACTTAGAAAACTTTGCATATAACTTACGATCCCGGAGAATTTGTAACACCTGTCGTAAGTGATTAGCATGGTCTTCTTGTGATCTCGAATAGACCAAGATATCATCTATAAATACCGTCACGAACACGTCTAGAAATGGCTTAAACACCCTATTCATCAAATCCATGAAAACAGCTGGTGCATTTGTTAGTCCAAATGACATAACTAAAAATTCATAGTGGCCATACCGTGTTCGGAAAGCTGTCTTGGGTACATCATTTTCTCTAACCCTGACTTGATGGTAACCTGACCTCAAGTCAATCTTTGAAAACCATTTGGCACCCTGTAACTGATCAAACAAATCATCAATGCGAGGAAGAGGATATTTATTTTTGATCGTTACCTTATTCAATTGTCGATAATCGATACACATCCTCAAGGTGCCATCTTTCTTCCGGACAAACAATACTGGTGCACCCCACGGGGACATACTAGGTCTAATGAAGCCCTTGTCCAGCAAATCTTTTAATTGCTCCTTCAATTCACGCAATTCTGCTGGAGCCATTCTATACGGAGGAATAGAGATCGGCTGAGTGCCTGGAATCACATCAATGCCAAACTCCACTTCCCGTTCTGGAGGTAAACCTGGAAGATCGTCAGGAAATACGTCGAGAAATTCATTAACCACCGGTACCGACTGAGGAGTTAGTGGTTCCATATTGATATCTTGCACTCTCACCAAATGGCATATATACCCCTTAGCTATCATTTTCCTAGCTTTAAGATAGGAAATAAATTTGCCTTTCGGTGCCCCCACATTACCCTTCCACTCAAGAATATTCTTTTGTGGAAAATGAAAATGTACCTCCTTGGCTCGGCAATCCACCGTAGCATAACAAGAAGCCAACCAATCCATCCCCATTATGACATCAAAATCCACCATGTCAAGTTCAATAAGATCCGCTAGTGTATCATGACCACACACAGTTACCACACAATTGCAATATACTCTTTTTGCAACAATAGATTCACCAACCGGCGTAGACACTTCAATAGACTTATCTAAGAATTTCGGTGTTCTTTCAAATTTTGCAGCAATCAACGGGGTAACATATGATAAAGTAGAGCCCGGATCTATCAATGCATATACACCATGTGAAAATATAGACAATATACCTGTGACTACATCAGGAGATGCCTCCGAATTTTGTCGGTCCACTAGAGCATAAGTGCGATTCTGTGCTCCACTGGAACTAGCTGCTCCTGCAGCACCTCTACCACGACCGGCAGGCTGCACACTTCGGCCTACGGAAGGAACCGATGATGAAGATGCAACGGTTGACCCCATAGGTCGTGCCACACCACTCAAGCCTCTTCGTGGACAGTCCCTCATCATGTGCCCTGGCATACCACACCAGAAACAAGTATTCATCCCACGTCGGCATTCCCCTGGGTGAAACTTTCCACAGTGCTGACATGGCTGACGGAAAAACCCCGTGGTCTGCGAGCCTCGAGCCCCACTGCTTTGCCCAACATAACCACCTCTAGACCCCCGAAACTGAGAGGAAGCACCTGCTATGGAATGAGAAAATAATGGTCTCTGCGGTCTAGGAAACATTCGGGGCCTAAACTCCCCTTGGGACACCATAGACTGCCCCAAAGGTCTAGCCCGCTTTGACGGCCCTCGTTCAGATTCCTGTGTTCTCCTTCGTTGCCTCTGATCCTCCATCTTTTGTGCAAAGGCCTGGATCCTTGCAATATCCATGTCCCTGTTTAAAGCAGCAATGGTACAGTCCCTTACCAAATACGGCTCCAATCTGTCCACATATCGATGGATTCTGTCGGTCATTGTAGCCACTACGTTCGGAGCATATCGAGCCAAAGAATTAAACTGCAGACTATATTCTCGAACACTCATATTCCCTTGTCGAAGGTTTAGAAATTGATCTGCACGTGCTTCCCTGAGCTCATAAGGAAGATAGTGATCAAGAAAGGCCATTTTAAAGTCTTCCCAACTAGCTGGAAGTGCATCAATGCCCCTCGACCGTTTCCAGTCCTCATACCACAATATCGCTTCACCCTTCAACCTATAGGCCGCCAGTTCAACCGTTTCTGCACCAGTCACATGCATAACATCTAGGGCCCTTTGAACTTGGTCCATGAAGTCCTGTGGATCTGCCTGTGGGTCTGACCCAGTGAATATTGGAGGATCTAGTTTCAGGAAATCCTGCGTTCTGCGGCTCGCTATTCTAGTCACATCATCCTCATTTGTCGTTGGGCCAGCGCGTCCTTGTGTTTGTGCAGCAACTATCTGCGTCAACATATGCACTGCATTTCTCAAGTCCTGGTCAGTAGCATTCATAGGCGGGTCTGCGGGTAAAGTAGGAGAAGCCCGCGATGCAAACTCTTGTTCAACACCACCTTGATTCACCTGTTCTGGTGGTGGTCTACTAGTTCCCTCTCCAGCCAGTCTGTCTATTCTTTTGCTTTTACCTTTTCCTTTTCGTGCAATCGGCATTTTCTATCACATAAGAAAACCAATTCCAATGGTTAGATACAATTCCACTTACAACATAAGCTCTATCGCACGATCTAGAAAATGAAGAAAAGAAACAACTCCTAGATGTCCCGTAGCCTCCTACTTATAAATGTGGTGCACAACACATTGATAAGTAAGACTCTACTTAGACACGGCTTTGTAGACACCCTTAGGACGACCCGCTCTGATACCACTTTTGTCACGCCCCAAATTCCAACGAGACGGACATGGCACCCAAAGCCGACAAGGCCCGGGAGAACCAATCTTCGTCCATAACAACCCATACGCACCACTCAAAAGTCATCACCACCACAATTAAATATAAGAAGCCAAAAGCGGAATTTATGACAAATATAAGAGAAATATGAGACTTGGCCTTTAGGGCCATCAAGACAAAACATACGTTCATTACATACCCTTCGTCTGACCCACAACATCTACAAAGCCTCTACAGATGCACAACCAAAACCAACCTAGAGTCGGGACACACCCCGCTCTATATATATATATACACAAGACCAAAACAAATATACATAGGAAACTCGGAAAGCCCCGAACCAACTGGAGCTCACCAAATGTCCGCAAAAGATCCGCAACCTACAACGGAGGTCTACTAGTGCCTGTGCCTGCAACAAGTAAGGTAAGTTCCCCCGAGGGGGGTCAGCACGAAAAATGTACTGCGTATGTAAGGCCACAATAAAACTGTAGCAATAAGTGAGAACACCAATGTATATCAAGGATAAGAGAATAGGCAATATCGATAAACCAACATTTCCATATGTGTGGAACCATGTACGTTACATTCTTTATTTCTTTTATCAATTATCTCAATATCAACAATAATCACATCATGCCCGGGACCAACTGATCAGTGGTAAATAACAATACTGGGATCGTCTCTAGCTAGGCTTATGCCCCTTTGAGCTACCACCCATAAATCAATAAAGCAGGTTCGGCCCTAGCTAGGTTTTCACCCCTTTGGGCTACCCCCTGTGTCCAATAATCAATCGGGATCGTCTCTAGCTAGGCTTTCGCCCCTTTGAGCTACCACCCGTACTCAACCATATACGCATTACTTTCATTCTTTAATTATGAAATTGAAACATTGTTGGTTATCGCATTATTGGAACTTTGGGACAATGTTCAATGTTCAAGAGACACATGAATAAATATATGTAGGCAACCAACTTTACATGAGACACTTTGGAACATTTCGGCATAGGTACAAGTACAATGGCAAAGGAAGCAATAGGTGTTGCAGAAAGATACGGACAAGAATAACCTTACATACCTTAGCCTCTCAATAAGAATCCGCAATCCTAAGGAATATAATGATTCAGCCCCTTACTCTACAACACAAGCACATAACGGAGTTTACGTCAACATCTAACACCTTTCAAGTGTAAAAGACGACAAAAGGTACCTAATTGCCTATTACGTCATTTCCCCCTTTACAATAAAATTTCGGCATGACCATTCCAAAAATACTACAACATGCCATACATTGACCAATATCATAACCAATAGCATTTCGCAACAAAGCTTCTTCTTTACACTTTCTCATTCACACCATATCACAAAGAATCCATTAAATCACCTTAATACACCCCATAGCACATATCGGCCAAAATCTCATAATTTCCATAATTTTCATTTATAGACAAGAACAAATTTAATGCCAAAAATAACACCATACATGTTCATATTTTGTTCATGCCATACTTTTTCATCAAAGGCACAAGGCCTAATTCAAGTTCAAATCACCAAGACAACACATCTCTTACCAAAGGCAAAAAGACACTATTCACCATCTTGCCAACACAACTATCATAATATACATAATCCCCCATGCATATAATATGTTAATCCATGAGGAGAAATACTTACCAAGGCTTGGAATATGTTGATCTTGTCCAAAGAGTCCCAAGGAATATTTTGCTTTAGGGTTTGAAAATGAAAAAATGTTGAGAGAAATATCTTAAAGGCATGGAAGTCTTGAATGATTTAAAAATCTGATTTTTGGGTGCTTTTTATGGACCTCAAGTCATCCTTAGCCACACTTGGCACTAAATGATATGTCCACTTAGCCAATTCTTGCAAGAATGGATCATTTGTCTTTGGGCCAAGTCTTTTAATCCCATTTTGGGCCTAATTTTTGGGCCCAATTACACATATCCATGTACCCATCAAATATCATGTATTATTCACCATATATCTCGTGTTTACATAATTCCATAATGTCACGATAATATTTTCTTACGAGATTCTCATTCGTCGCCTTGATCGCAAAAATTGGAATTCTAGCCGTCCATGGCTTACTTGAACATTTTTGGTAACTTCGTGTGTTTCATGGTTTGATCATGTGGAAGTGTATCGAGGTATTTGAAACCTTAACAACGCTAAAATATCTCCAAGGAACCAAAAGAAAACATCCAAGAATCGTCGTAGAATTACGTCACAAAACGGGTCCGGAAAGGCCTACTCCTTGTTCCTTGCGCCACACCCCTGAAACAGGGGTAGTGGCGCAGAAATGGCAGCCTCTCTGAAGTTTGTGCTGAGATTTCAGCACTTTGCTGAAATTTCCGGCCACTTATCCAATGTTTACGTATCGTCCAATCCCTTATTAAACACTACAAAATACTTACTTAGTGATCTTAACCATCAAGTAAACATGACTTAAAGTCACCAAATGAGGTTAGAATATGTACGAGTCCTCACTCAAATGCTTCTACGAAATCACAACACACCTCCTACGACGATCGAATCGCACATGTTAAGTCCGATATCAAATGTTTCACCAATGACACTATAAAACACATATGCATGGCATCTCAACACCTATGTAGATATGATCCAAAGTATCAAGTGAGGTTATAAAAGTACGGGGTGTTACATCCATCTTCAACAAGAGGATATTACATTAGCTCTTGCTATATACATTGTCAAACTCTAAATCAAGCCCGTTGGTTTGGTCCCAAATCACCTAGGTTATTCAACAAGGTAAAACTAATTAGTTGACTTATTAAATTCTTTTCCAAATATTTTTTCCTATATAATTTTGTTTATAATTGTTGTTTTGGACTTAATGACGATTATAATATTTCATTATTTGAAAGCATGTGAATACTAGAGCCAATAAATGGATAACTTATTAAAGCATAAACTGCTCGTTTTCCTTGTTACAGACAATAGCTGAAGCAGTAAGAGATTGGTTATGGGATAGAGATCAGTTTCGACAGATTGATTGCCCTTATCCTTGTGACAAAACGTGTGCTTGAAGGCAATGACATAGTTAGTTCACCAGATATAAAATTATGGGAAAATGATCCGAAATATACCCAAACTTTGGGGAAATACACGCCCAAATTTTGCGGGGGTCCTATGACCCCCCTATACTATTTATTAGTGTTTTTTTGTGACATTTATTTGCTTAGCTGGACCACTTTTTTAGTCAGCGCGTGTGTATTCACATTTGGTGTCAGCTGTGCAAATAAACGTCGCAAAAATACACTAATAAATAGTACAGGGGGTCATAGGACCCCCGCAAAGTTTGGGCATGTAACAGCAAATTTCCCCGAAGTTTGGGTATATTTTGAACTCTTTACCCTAAAATTATTATATGTCTTTTTCTTTGAAATTGGTAGAGAGGATTGTGATATCTGAAGAAGGATAAATTCATTGAATTAATGAAATTGTATCGTCAGAGAAGTGAGAAATTTATATATTGATATGGACATATTCCTATTTGAAACATTGTGTTTTCTTCATTTATCCATCAAACTAGGTAAATTACCCGCGCTTCGCGCGGTGGTAAACTACCTTATTAAACTTACGTATTGTTATTCGGCAAAATCCGTTTTCCTTTTTGTTTTTGTATACCAATGAAACTTTATTGTCAATTTTTGGATATTTTTTCAATTAATTACAATACTTTTAGCTACTTATATTAGGAATTAAAGGGAATGAAAAGGGTTATTAAAAGATGAGAGTTTGTCTTTCGATGCTTACACCAAATTGGAAAGAATATTTTATCCAATGGAGAAAAGTTTTTTTTGTCAAGTGATGCCATTGAAGCTTTTAAAGTCCACCAATCCATTAAGATATGTTGCAGATCCTTATCCATAAGCAAATTTCATTGAGGTTGAGAAGTGCTTCCTCAAAACAATGGCCTAATCACCCTATGCAACTAAGTGCGACCAAAACTGATAAGCAGAAATCATTAAAATTAATCTGTTTAAATGATCGATGGGCTGAAAACAAAACTCACAAGGTAATCACTTGCAAATATTAGACTTTCATTTATCGAGAGGAGTAAATGCTTCTCATGATCTTGATTTCCTTCCCCATCGATGCGAAAACCTGAAATTTGAGAGAGGATAAACATATGTATTTGGAAAAACTGAAGTGATCCAACAAATCAATTAAACGCATTTGAAGATCAGAGCTAAAATCAGAAATCGCTAATGGATTAGAGTAGCTTCATGCCACTGTGACTAAATAAAAAGGCCAGTGAGCAAGTGTAGTGTTTCACCAAATAGTTGAACAAATTTAAAGAGCAGAATTAGAAAAGCACAAATGGTGAGTGTTGAGATTAACAAATGAATAACAAATGAATATGTACAGATGTAATTAGATGTTAGTGGTAGCTGTTAGTTGTAGCTGATTAGATATTTTATTGCATTGATTAGACTTAGGCGGTTAGTTAGTTGTAGGCTTGGACAGCTGTCAAATAGCTGGCACTTTTACACATTTACACTTGTATAAATAGGGACTCAATATAGAAATGAAATCAGTTTCTACATTTCACAAAATATCTCTCTTACTTTCCTCTCTCAGTTTCTCTCAAGCTCAATATGAAGCTTTTCCAGCAAGCAACAATGGTGATGATCAGCTTGCTCATCGATTCATACACGCAATTTTGACATGGTATCAGAGCAAATCCTTGTTGTAGAATGAAATCTCGATTTCGTGATAGTTAGGTTTTTTTTTTTCATCTGTGAACCTTATTTCGATTTCATTCTCTGTTACTTTTTCGATTCTCTTCACTCGCACTTGAATTGCTGCGATCGCATCATGGATAACACTCAGAATGATGCACCAGCTCCGGCAAATCGAGACACCATCGATTTGACGAGTCCTCTATACATGCATCCCTCTGAAAATGCAGGTTCCACTCTGCTCCCAGGTGTTTTTGATGGTACTGGCTACAGATCATGGCGAAGGGGAGTTCTAAGGGCACTTTCAGTCAAGAATAAAACAGGCTTCATTAATGGCAAGTGTCCGAGACCACCGGAAAATTCACCTTCTTTTGGGCACTGGGAGAGATGTGATGACATGGTAACATCGTGGCTCCTGAATTCATTGACTAGAGATTTGGCTGATAGCTTACAATTTGTGAATAATGCACAAGAGCTTTGGCAAGAGCTAGAGGATAGATATGATCAAACAAATGGAGCCAAGTTGTACCAGTTGCAAAAGGAGATTAGTGACCTTTCCCAAGGATCTCTGGACATCACTAACTATTACACAAAAATGAAGAAATTGTGGGAGGAGCTGAATACATTGAAGGCGATTGCTAATTGCACCTGTCAATGTACTTGTGGTGCCAAAGCAGCAGGGCATAAGGCTGAACAGGATCGAAGACTGATTCAATTTCTTATGGGGCTCAATGAGGTGTATACAGCTGTGAGGGGAAGTATTTTGATGATGAATCCACTCCCTAGCATTGCACAAGCATTCTCTATCCTGATTCAAGAGGAAAAACAAAGGGAAGTTAAACCTCACAATCAATTAAGCTTGGAGTCTACTTCTCTCAATGCTCATGGAACTGCACATCCAGTTTTTAGAACAAATTATCAAGGCAATAAGCTAGGTAATAACCAGTTCAATAGTAAGCAGCATGGATACCAACACTCAGGCACCTCTGGAAGCACCCAATTTGCAAATCCACATGGTGCCAGTAGTCCTGGATCACATAGAGGAGGATACAAGTCCCAACTATTCTGTGATTATTGTAGGAAACCTGGACATACTAAAGATAGATGCTACAGGCTGCATGGATTTCCCCAGGATTTCAAGTTCACTAGAGGAAAGAATATAGCTTCTGCTGCTAATGCATATGGAGAGATACATACAGAAAGCCAAAATCAGAAAGGGAAAAGCATTGAATCAAACCACAACTGTCAAGGAATCCAGAGCCTGACAAAAGAGCAATATAATCACCTGATGTTTTTGCTGAGCACTTATCAACCAGGAGATCCAACACATGACACACATGGCATTGCTGGTGGAGCAGTAAACCTTGCAGGTATAATTGCTTGTCACTCCTCCATAACTGAGATTGGTGCTCTTTCTTGTGCATGTGATTCTTTAACTGCTGATTCTTGGATATTGGATTCTGGTGCCTCGCATCACATAACATACAACAAAACCTTATTGACAAATATCACCATACTTCCTTATCCTTTCCTAGTGACTTTGCCCAATGGATACAGAGTGAAAGTAACAGAAATTGGTGATGCCCTTCTTAATTCAACACTAACACTGTATAAAGTTTTGTTTGTGCCTAGTTTCAAATTTAATCTCATATCTGTCAACTGTTTAGCACTTGACCTTCAGAGCATAGTTAGTTTCAGCAGTTTTTCTTGCATCTTGCAGGCCCCTTCACTGAAGAGGCCTCTGGAGATTGGTAGAGCCAGAAATGGTCTATACTATCTCTGCTCAAAGTGTCACAACAAGTCCAATATCAACTCACATTGCAGACTTACATCATCGGTTCCTAGCACTTTACATTCTTGTCTTAGTTTTCCTGCTTGTAGTGAGAATGTTTCATGTTTGCATCCAACTCACATTGTAAATAGTTCATGTTCTATTAATAATAAAGAAGTCTGCTCTATCTTGAATTCTTGCTTGTCTTCTACATCTCATGATAGTGGTGTTGACCTTTTGTGGCATCAAAGGTTGGGCCATGTACCTTTTGTGAAAATGAAGGGAATATCTTCACTACCATCTTTTGCTCCCAAACAACCATTCACGTGTACCATTTGCCCCATGGCTAGACAAGGAAGATTACCATTTCCCCAGAAAACCACAAAAACTGTCAAACCTTTTGAACTTCTACATATTGATTTATGGGGTCCTTATCATGCCCCCACACATGATAACCACAGGTACTTCCTCACCATGGTTGATGACTTCAGTAGGTCAACCTGGACACACCTTTTGAGCTGCAAGAGCAATGCTCTTCAGTCCATTAAAACCTTTGTGTCCTTAATAGAAAACCAATTTTCTACTAAACTCCAAACTGTAAGGTCTGATAATGGACTGGAATTTGTGAATAATGAAACTACCAACTTCTTTCAAGACAAAGGAATTATTCACCAGAAAACTTGTCCTTATACACCACAACAGAATGGTGTGGTGGAAAGGAAACACAAATACCTCCTTGAAACTGCAAGAGCACTTCTCTATCAATCCAAATTGCCCCTAAAGTACTGGGGAGAATGCATTTTAACAGCCACATACATAATAAACAGACTACCTACACCACTGCTGAAAAACCAATCTCCCTATGAACTCCTTTACCAAAAACCACCAGATTACTCACACCTAAGAACTTTTGGCTGCCTTTGTTTTCCTACCACTCTCAAAACTCACAAGGACAAGTTTGATCCCAGAACCACCCCACATGTCTTCATGGGATATCCCTTTGGAACAAAAGGTTACAAGGTTTTGAATCTGGCTACTAAAAGGCTGCACATCTCTAGAGATGTTGTTTTTCATGAGTATATCTTTCCTTTTTATTTGCCCTCTGGTCAATCTATTTTTCCCTCTATATTGCCAGAAGTTCACTCTAATGATAATAATTTGAATTCTGCCACAACTCACTTTGATGCATGTTATTTAGATTTAAGTAAGGCCACAAGTTCTGTTATACATAACTCTGTTTCACATGATGAAGCACCATCACATTCTCCTAGTCCTACCCCTTCACCACACCCTCAATCTTCACAACAACCTATTGAACCTAGGAGATCTTCTAGACCTCATAACAAACCTGCATATTTGCAAGAATACTCTTATACTCTACCTAATCTACACTCTTCTTCAAGTTCTTCAAGCCAACCTGGTTGTTCCACAACTGATACTTCCTTTCCTCCGATTACACATGCCTCACTCACCTCTTTTACTTCAGCTAGTCAGCAGTTAATAAGAAACATATCACTTGATTATGAACCATCCTCTTATGAGGAGGCAGTTTTAAACCCTGCTTGGCAAGCTGCAATGACACAGGAATTTGAGGCTTTATATGCAAATCACACTTGGGATCTTGTATCTTTACCTGTTGGAAAAAGGATAATTGGTTGTAAATGGGTTTACAAGGTAAAGCACAAGGCCGATGGGAGTATAGAAAGGTTCAAAGCTAGACTAGTAGTGAAGGGATACACACAACAATATGGAATTGATTATAGTGAGACCTTTTCTCCAGTAGTAAAGATGACTACTATCAGAATTTTGCTCAGCCTAGCAGTGAAGAGAGGATGGAAACTTCATCAACTTGATGTTAATAATGCATTTCTCCATGGAGATTTGCATGAAGAAGTCTACATGGACCCTCCGAAAGGGTTACTTCTTGAAGATCAAGGCCTTGTGTGCAAGTTGAGAAAGTCTCTATATGGATTAAAGCAAGCCAGTAGGCAATGGTATGAAAAATTGGTTGAATCCCTATGTTTGAGAGGGTATGCACATTCTTCTAGTGACTACTCATTATTTTACAAAAAGACAGTTGACTCCACAGTTTTTGTGGCTGTGTATGTCGATGATGTGGTAATTACTGGAAATGATGAGGAAGAAGTCCATCAGTTAAAGTCGTTTTTGCACAACAAGTTCAAAATCAAAGACTTAGGCCAGTTGCATTATTTCTTGGGGTTAGAAGTTCTATACAAAGACAATGGGATATTGATTTCTCAGAGAAAATTTGCCACTGACTTGTTGAGAGAATATGACAACTTGGATTACAGCACAACTCCTTCTCCCCTTGATCCTAATGTGAAGTTACTGGCTACTGAAGGAAAGTTGTTGTCTGATCCTACTTCTTATAGAAAGCTGGTTGGGAAGTTGAACTTCCTCACCAATACTAGGCTAGATATTGCATTTAGTGTTCAACATCTTAGCCAATTTATGCAGGCCCCAAGAGAACCTCACTACAAGGCTGCTCTACATGTTCTAAGATATTTGAAATCAGACCCTACCTTGGGGATTTTCTTATCTAATAGTCCTGACTTCACCCTATCAGCTTATTGTGACTCAGACTGGGCCTCTTGCCCTGACTCCAGAAGATCTGTCAGTGGCTATATAGTGCTTATTGGAGACAGTCCTATTTGCTGGAAATCAAAGAAACAGACTACCATATCCTTATCGTCAGCTGAGGCAGAGTATAGATCACTAAGAAAGGTGGTTGGAGAACTGGTATGGGTGGAGAGGTTACTCACTGAGCTGAATGTCCAGCCCACCAAGCCAATTTCAGTATTTTGCGACAGTCAAGCAGCCATACATATTGCAAGAAATCCTGTTTTCCATGAAAGAACCAAACACATAGAGGTGGATTGCCATTTTGTTCGAGACAAGCTACATGAGGGGCTCATTGACTTGCATCATGTTACCACAAATGCTCAACTTGCAGACATTTTAACTAAAGCACTCACTGGTGTCAAGCACCATACTGTGTTGGGCAAGTTGGCTGTGTTTTCATCACCTCCAACTTGAGGGGGGGTGTTGAGATTAACAAATGAATAACAAATGAATATGTACAGATGTAATTAGATGTTAGTGGTAGCTGTTAGTTGTAGCTGATTAGATATTTTATTGCATTGATTAGACTTAGGCGGTTAGTTAGTTGTAGGCTTGGACAGCTGTCAAATAGCTGGCACTTTTACACATTTACACTTGTATAAATAGGGACTCAATATAGAAATGAAATCAGTTTCTACATTTCACAAAATATCTCTCTTACTTTCCTCTCTCAGTTTCTCTCAAGCTCAATATGAAGCTTTTCCAGCAAGCAACAATGGTGATGATCAGCTTGCTCATCGATTCATACACGCAATTTTGACAGTGAGAATCACTGTTTCTCACCATTGTTTATCGATCAAATCGAGAATTGATTGTAAAGAGCATCTGGTAAAGGCTGGAGAGACAATTCAATGCGAACACTTGAATGTAAGTGATTTGATTAAACAAATTAAAAAGAAAATATTTCAGTAGCTGCACCAAGGAAAACATATCTTAACATAATACCCAATATATCCATTCAGTTTCTGGTCAAAGAAGCCACACACCAAATTTGCATTTTAACAGAAATATTTGCACTACCATTTATCTGAGAACTTATAGAGTACCAATTTTTTAACTACACAGAGGAGGTAATAATGTGGAAGCAAAAAAACTGAAAATTGAGGAAAACACATTCTGAAAATTAAGAACAACACATACTCATTCAAAGAGAAATTCAGCTTCGACAAAGTTGCTCAGCTCTACAGCAAAAAATGCACCAAGGGAAGTACATTGTGTATAAATCATCGGACCAAATAAATATGTAAAAAGTTACAGTAACTATTTTATTTTTAAAAAAAAAAAAAAGAAAAAGAAACAGAGATTTTTAAAAAAATGAGGGATTTCTTGATGCAATTTATATTAAAATACTAAAAAGAATGTAACTTGATATGTGAGAAACAATGTAGGGATGAATAGAACAAAAGAAGTGAATAGATAACATGAGGAGCAAAGACAATAGGAAGTAAGATTTGGCACAAAGAATATAATTCTTAAAGTGCATCTTTCAGTTGTTAGGTTCAAATGTAAATAAATCAATGGGCATTTCAAGAGTTATTATAAATACACTTAAACTGATTATACACATATTATATATGGATTGCACATATTTTATACAGTTGGAGGCTATTTTTAATTTAATTCATTTGGTGAGTGGTTATTTAAGGGTTTTTTTGGTAATTAATTAGCTATTTGATTTAATTCTTCTTTAATTGATTTTTCCTTTCATTTTCCCAAACCAATTCAACTGCTCAGTAATACTAAAACAAAAGAAGAAGAAGAATATCTATAGTACCTCTAGTGTAAATAGGGCTACTCCTACAATTATTCAAAGAACCACGATTTGAAACTACTTAAAGACTTGCTTGTTAAATATAGCATAAAAAGTTTATACGTGAAAAATGCTGCAGCAATTTCAAATTGAATGAATTATTAAAATAGAGAATGGAGGCATAGAAAGAACTAACTCGGTATTATCTGTCTTGAAATACTCTTTCAGTGGTACTCGTGTTCTCCTCTGAAATTTTCTTAATATTGATAACATTTTCCAATATACATACATAGATTGTTATCTTTGCCATATCTAGTGTGAAGTACAATTATCTTACACCAAATATCAATCACATCTTTGTTTTATCTATTTGTTAACATCACCCTTTTTCTCTCTTAGTGGGGAATTGACACATTTTAACACATGTGAATTTGAGGTATTCATCTATTTGTCAGCATAACATTTTTTTCCTTCACTTGCAGAGGAATTGACATTCTTAAAAGATTTAGGCTTTGAGATAATGGCATTAAAAATCTACTCTCATTTAACATATAGCCCAAAAAAGAATATACTTTTATAAAGTGAAGTGAAGAAGTAAATTCACCACTGGACACAGAGATGTCGTCATCCTCCACATCTTTCTCTTTCAACAGCATTTGGAAGAGCAAATCTACTGTGAAGAAGTGAGACATTCTTGTAGTTGTGACCAAAGCTTTTGGTCATAGGTAGTTAAAGAGACGGCTATTTAACGGCGGCGATGGATATGGTGGTGGAAAGAGAGAATGGAAGCAGGATATATCCGTTTTCCATTTAGTTAATGTACACCAATGAAACTTACTTGACTTCACTTTCTGAAAATTCATCCAAATCATTACAAAAGTTATAATGTAATAGTTCAATTTGTAACAGTTATAGTTTTCTAATATCTTAAAATCTTGGGAGTGTTCAATTTCAATACATGAAATTTTCAGTTCGTGGCTGAAAATTAAGATGCTCACGACTGGTATGAATCTCAATGTTTAAATGATGTTTAATTACAATATTCTTTGCATTTAATAATTTTTTTATTTTTATCTATATATGTCAAAACAATTATAGTATTTGTGTTGTCTAAGATTGAGATTATAATGTAATAAAAAAAAAATCTACCAATATCGACATCCATTATGAAGTACTTAAAGTGAAAGCTCTACATATTTACTACTTAGCTCTAAATTATCTACAGGAACAATTTCTTCATTTTCTGAATCGTTTAAGCCAAAAATTCACTTATTCCAATAGATAATTGATTTGATGAACGGGGAACCTAATATAAGGTCTGCGATTGGAATTTTTTTTTAATAAAGAGATATATGAAGGGACGAACCAATGGAACATGAAACTTTGCACCTTTAGACAGAAGAGTATCAAATGATTGAGAAAGGAAAAGTAGTATACTTGTATGTATGTAGGGATTTTATGCCGACTGTTTGATATCCGCTTAATGTGTGCGTGGGTTTAAAATCTCAGTGGGTACTTCTTTTTGTATAGTTGGTGCTTCTTTCAACTTGGCTATGGATTATCATTTCACAGGCTCGACATTATTAGGCAATATTTTGTGCCGAGAGTTTGATATCCTCTTAATGGGTCTGTTGGGAGAGAGTCAAACAACCATTTAGAGAAATTCAGGCCTAACAAAACACGCAGGTAACTCTTAAGAATCAATATTTCCCAATAAGTGTTGGGTTTTTTTTATTAAGCTTCTCAGAAGTATTTTACTCCGTAGTAAATATGGTAGTTGCTCATTATTTTTGAAGCATACCTCAACTTCAGCAAGTATAGCTATTTAAGTCAAATGTTGTAGGCAGAGTGTAAAAACCCATATGGTGGAAGAATTTGAGAAATGCAGTCCTAACAAAACAGTCAGGTCATTATTAAAATTTATTTTTTCCACCAAGTGTTGTTTATTTATGTTTTTAAGCTTCACTGAAACATACTGATCTATTAAGTGGGAATATAAAATCCGCACCACATATGCCATTTAATAGCTTACAAGGAACTCAGTAAAGGTACTTTGCAGTGTGTAGAGTGAATATTAGTGGATGCAATCACGAAATAAGGATATGCAAAACTCACAGGAGGCCACAATGGAACCAGAGTTATGAAGTATAGGTCTTGATTGGGGCCATTTGGCGCAATGACAGTGAATTGGCCAAAGTTTGGTGAAGGTTACGAGGTGGAATAGTTCAGAAGATACAGAAATTTTCACTTTAACAGGAAAAAGTTTAATTTACTTTTGCAGAGAGGACAAATCTCCTCTAAACAAAAATTATGTTTTCAGAGATGTATGGAGTTGTCAAGCTTAATATGTTCTACTGTTGGTTGGGATGAAATGTGAAAAAACTCTTAAAGAATGCAAATCCAATAAAGTCGAAAGAAATATGAGTAGAAAGGAGTAATGTTCAGAGGAATTTGGTTGATGAGAAAGGGAAAGTAGAATACCTTGCGCGTTTGGAGGGATATGACGTGCCTTGAAGAAGAACGGGAAGAGATATGCACATTTCAACATATTTTCTGCACATTTAGCAATCTAAATTTCACATTTGAGCACTCCAGAATTCACTTAAAAAATTTCTAGTACAAAATAATAATGTATATAGTACAAGAATATAGTACCTTATGAGTAAATCTAGCATTAGAAATTTCAAGAGTGATTTCTGAAGGCCCTGATTCTGCAATTGTCCACATCTCTTCTGCAAAGCTATTTATTCAATGCGATAATAAATAAGTGAAGTGTTTCATCAAATAACTAAACAAATTTTAGAAGTGCAGTTGAAGAAGAAAGCAGAAATTATTAAAAGAGAGTAACGCGAGAATTAGGCAAATAATTGAATGGTTAAAACCTGGAAGAAGAAATTCAACGCAAGAATCAACAATTACGTGATTTGATTAAACAATTCAAGAGGACAAATTTGAACAACCAAAATGGTAAAAGGACTACGTACCGACGGGATATCTTGCGTTCTTTCTATTGAGGAAGGTGGATTATGGGATCATGACTCTTTTTTGCCGGCACTTACAGGATATTTAAAAAAGAGACTCTTGGTGTGTACAGTAAACCACCGAACCGATGTATAAATTTTTCCTGTAGATTTTATTTTGCGGAAAGAAGTGGAAAATCTCAAAAAAAGAAGAAGTCAATCTCTGGTCTGTGGGCTTGCCACGTCAAATTGTTTCTGCTTCTTCCCTTCTTGTTGAACTCTTCCTATTAACCATGGCTAGAGTTTAATGTTATTGGCAGTGAAGCCCGGAAAGCATCTTTGTATTTAGGGACTAAGACCTGAAGCCATGGCCGCTTGTCTCCTTTGCCTATTTGTATAGTAAATCTGTGCCTCAAGAGAAAAGCTGGGCTTGAAAACCTTCAAGCGTTTGCAAATTCATTTTTGTTAATTAACTGAAGATGAAGCGGTGTTTAATGGGCGAGAATGAGGCAACAAAGAGAGACTAAAGAACGGTAATATGTATACTGTTTCGGTCATTGAAGCGGTGTTGTATAAGTGCGAAGAGTTTCTTCTTTTTTGCTTTTAATTTATTTAGTTTTTTGCAAGAGAAAAATTATGAAAAAAGGAGGGGCTGCCACGTCACTGGGGCTATGACCCTCTTTTATATAGATATATAGATTGCAAGTGTTTTCAATGTATTGATCTCCCAAGTAATTGAATTCCTTTGATAATTAAGAATATTTCCTTATATATAAATCTAATCAGGGCTAATCCCATAAAAAGTTTCCAACTCATACTCTCCCCCTCTCTTCAAATTTCTTAACATGTTGTTTTTGTCTTAATTTATTTGATAGTGTTTAATTGAACACGAAATTTCAGAATGAAAAGAAGATTTTATAGAAACTTGTGGTCTGAAATTGGACACGAAATTTCAGAATGAAAAAACGGCTTTTGAAACTTATTGTCCGAAACAAACAATAGTAATTATTTATGTATATAAATTATCTAATTAAAAGTAAAAAAAAAAGTTTAAAAATTAAATTATTACTTAGTAAATATATAAGGATATATATTATTTTCTTTGGACAGACCAAAACGAAAAATATATTACAAAAATTGAAACAATGGATGATTTTTTACTAGGGTACAAGCTTTCTCCTAAACGGTTTTGTTCTGTCTTATCAACATTTTAGGATCTTCTCATCTTGATTCTCAACCATTATCTTACAGATATCTAAAAAAAAAATTCAATAGCTTCTCGACTAAACTCTATTATAAACATTTATTCACACCTAATATTAATATCAAATCATATTTATTTATTATAATTAGATAATTTAATTGAAATGAGAATGTACATGTTAACTAATTATGATTAAGTGATATGTTATTTACATATTAACTTAATATGAATATTAAATGCGAGAATTTGTGGAAAAAAGAATTGTTATAGTTAAAAAAAGCAATAATAAAATAATCTCTTGCATCTGAATTCCATCAACTGTTTCACTTCAACTGTTGTACGAATTACCCCTACTTTGGGTGGTCTTTAATTTTTACCATTCAAATCAATGGTTGTTAATTTTTGTCTCTTGGTGCTTATTTAATGAAAATTTGTATATCAAAGTACCTTTAACTATGACCTAATTTCTCAAGGCAAAAGTTTAGAGAACTGTTGGCCTGTCCGACATAAGTTGTGTAATATCTAATTTGCAAGACATAAGTTTAGAGAAATTTTGTCTTGTTCTGTAGAGAACTTAAGGCTTAACTTTGCAAGTTCTGTAACTGAACTTGTCCCTCTATCTATATAAATCTTGTAGGAACTAAGTTATGTCTTGAGTAATACAACTTGTAGGTTATGAACTTCTTAAAGCATAACATTTTGAAACTGAATTTATGCCTTTATCGACATAAGTTCAGTAGGCAGGGGTGGATCTAGGAAGGGGCGAGGGTGTCATGAACCCCTCGGCAAAAAAAATTATTATGTATATATAAGATACTTTTTTATTTTTAATGTATATATATAGATTTTGAATTCACTGAACACAAAATTCGAAATTGGCTCAATAGTTTAGAAAGTTCAAAATTTACCTTAAGGTTAAAAGTTTAAATTAACTTTGAGAAAGACTTGAAGAACGTTCTGCTATTGCTTATGCACAACAAGCATATTTATATATAGAGTTAACTTATGCACACTAATAGAGCTATAGAAAATAAAACGAAGAACTTAATTAACAAAGATAATGCGAGAGAGAGAATCGTAGTGATAGTGCTTTTCTTTCACTTTGTATTCATTCTTTTATGTCTTCTTATTACAAGGGTAGGTGCTATACGTAGGCCAATTACTTTGCCGCTACTTCTGTTGCGTAAGAGGGAAAGTACTTGGGCATCTAGTTGTCCATTTTTTTGGCAAAATGTTAACGCTTCCTTGGGGATAAAAGATATTACTGGGGACATCTATTTTATAACATTCCCCCTTGGATGTTCATGTAAAAGAAAAATTCCAGGGATAGAAAAAAATGTACATAATTATTTGTAATACACATTGTTTGCTGACTCGTTAAAAATCTTATAAGAAAAATCCAATAGGAAAAAATCTCGTAAGGAAAAACGAGTACACTCCCCCTAATGAGAACATCAATTCAATGACTTGAATGTTCACATCCCAATCTTGTGTACCATCTTCTCGAAAGTTATAGTTGATAGAGACTTGGTGAATAAATCAGCCACATTGTCACTCGAATGTATCTGTTGCAGGTTGATATCACCATTCTTTTAGAGCTCATGTGTGTAGAAAAGCTTTAGCGAAATGTGCTTCGTTCTATCTTCTTTTATGAATCCACCATGTAGTTGTGCTATGATGTTGCATTATCTTCATATAACATTGTGGGTACTTTGTCATAATCCAGACCATATTTTTCTCGAATGAGATGTATTATGAATCTCAACCACACATATTCTCAGCTTGCTTTATACATGAATAGTTATTATCTCAAGCATAATTTGATAAAGTGGCCACGATAAACTGCTTTGTAAATCTCCAAGATATGACGGTACTCCCACATATGAACACATGGTCTGTTTGAGACCAAGCATTATATGGGTCAAATGTAATACCCTGCATGAGCATAATCAACAAGATCGAGACTGCAATTGTTAGAATAAAAGAAGCCCATACGTGTAGTCCTTTTTAGATACCTCAATATATGTTTGATCTCATTCTAATATCTCCTAGTAAGAACCTAAGTATATCTTGCTTACAAATTAACCGAAAAGACTATATCAGGCCTTGTAGTGTTAGCAAGATACATTAGTGCACCAATTACACTAAAATATGGTTCTTTAGGTTCAAGGAATTCCTTGTTCTTTTCTTGAGATCGAAATGAATCCTTATTCACATCAAGTGATCGAACAACCATCAGAGTACTTAATGGATGTGCCCCATCAATATAAAATCTCTTCAACATCTTTTATGTATAGGTAGATTGATGAACAAAGATATCAATTGTCATATGCTCAATTTACAAGCCAAGACATAATTTTATCCTTCCAAGATCTTTCATCTCAAATTCTTCTTTAAATATTTAATTACTTTTTGAAGCTCTATTGGAGTTTCAATAAGATTTATGTCATACATAAAAAGCAAGTACAACAAACTTTGATGTTGTTTTCGTTATAATTGTATCATTTATAAAACTTTCTTTAGATAAATACTCACTAAAACGGTTATACCACATGTGTCTAGATTGATTCAAACCATGCAATGATCTTTCAATCTAATTGAATATATTTTCTAAGACTTTGAACTATATGCTTCAGAAATTTTAAATCTTTCAAAAAATTTCGTGTATATCTCATTATCAAGTGATCCATAAAGATAGGTTGTAACCACATCCAACTAATGCATTTCAAGTATCTCATGGACAGCGAAACTAATGAGATAACCTAACATTATTCCATCCATAACCGATGAGTATGTCTGTTCATAATCGACACCAGACCTTTGTGAAAATCCTTGTGCAACAAGGTGTGCCTTATACCTTTGTATTTTATTTTTCTCATTCTTTTTTCGCACAAAGACTCATTTATAGCCAACATATTTAATAGCATTTGGTGTTTTAACTATTGGTCCAAAAACTACAAGCTTGACAAGTAAATTCAACTCTGATTGAATTGCTTCTTACCATTTTGGCCGATCATTTTTTTATCGACATTCCGTGACATATTGAGGTTTAAAATCCGCATTATATTGCATGATTTTTAACACAACATTATATAAAAATACAAATCCATCACTATTTCCAATCGATTCAAATTAGTTCCAGTTTCAATTGAATTTATGGATAGTTCCTCATTTTTTTGAGTCTCAGGATCATTGGTTCCTTCAGGGATATCAAAATTGCTCAAATCTTGAACTTCTATATGAGAATCCTTCATAAACAATCTTGACCATTTATTTTTCTTTTCTGGAATTTTGATCCTTAGAACCCAATGGTCTATCAAGTTTCAGGCGTACTTTGGACTCATTAGTTATGACAGTACTAGTGGATGGTCCTATAGAGACATCAATTCCAATTGGGACATTCTCTGCAGGAATATGTAATTTAGTAATCGTTTTCAAATCTATAAATGTGTTTAGCATTTGATTTGGAATTTTCTGCAGGTGAATAATTTTTTGTACTGCTTGCTCACAAATAGAAGCACGTGGATCAAGATGTGACAATTATGAATTTTTTCACAAAATTTTTCTTTTGATTTCACTATTTTCTTTTCCTAATTTTGAGAAAACTGTCTCATCAAACCGACAATCTGCAAATCGAGCAATGAATATATTTCAGTTAATGTTTCAAGGTAGCGAATAATGGAGGGCTATTTAAACCCAACATATATTTCTAACCTTCTTTGGGTATCCATCTTAGTACAGTGTGGTGGTGCTACAAGCACATGTACAGTGCATTCAAAAATTCTTAGATGAGATATATCAGGTTCTTGATCAAAAATCAATTGCAAAGGAAAAACTTATGATAATTTGTGTCTAAAACGAACAAGCGTTGCAACATGCGGAATTGCATGGCCCCAAATAGAAGTGGTCAACCTAGCTTTCATTAGCAATGATCTTTCTATCAACTGCAGACGTTTAATTAATGACTCAACAAGATCGATTTGAGTGTAAACATGAGCTACATGATGTTCAACTTTTATCCCAATTGACAAGCAATAATCACTAAATGTTTGGGATGAAAACTCTGCAGCATTATCAAGGCGAATGGACTTGATTTAATTATCAGGAAACTATGCCCGTAATCTTATTATTTGTATAAATAATTTTTCAAATGTCAAGTTGCGAGATGTCAATAAGCACTGATCAGACCATCTACAATAAGCATCTATTAGGACAATAAAGTATCTAAACGACCTATTAGATGGGTGAATAGGTCCACAAATATCCATGTATACTTTCCAAGAACACATAGAGTCAATCTCATTTTTTATCGGTGATGATCTCACAATTAACTTTTCTTGATAATAAATATTACAAGAAAATTCACCATTTAAAAGAATCTTCAAATTCTTAATAGATGGACATTTAAATTTTCTATAATCCGTCTCATCATTATAGATTCAGGATGTCTCAAACGATCATGCCAAAATACAAAAGTATTGAAATTAGTAAACTTTTGGTTTACTATAAAATGTGTCTCAATTGCATTAATCTTTGTTCAATTTAAGCCCAAAGATAAAGCATGAAACTTTTCTACAACACATGTCTGCCGAAAGATATTTTTGGCGATACCAAGATATTCAAGATTCATCTCATCCATTGTCTTGATATATGATAATCATTGTCACGAATATCTTCAAAACTCAACAAGTTTCTCCGAGACCTAGGAGAAAACATAGCATTATTTAGGATGAGTTTAGCTCTCTTAGGTAAGATTATAATAACTTTTCTGAAGCCTTCTATCAAATTGGTACTATCTACCAGAAATCGTAGTAACATTTATCTTACTCATGTTTAAATGAGAAAAATATTTCTCGTCTTTGAATATCATATGTACTATACCGGAATCAATCAAACAAATGCCATCATAATTAGACAATTTACTTTGTGAATTATCCATATCTTCAAATAGAATCACATACCCAAAATGAAATGAAACAAATATATATTAAATATTTGTGTTGCCAGAAAATATAAAGTAAAAAATTAAGTAGTGGTAATATAATAAACTGGTAATCATTTTTTATTTACAAACAAATAATTATCGTTGGCCTTTTGGTTGAAAACAACAAAAGTATACTATCTTATGCACTAGACCAATTTAAGAACTAAAATTGAATACAAGCACACAGTAGAATGTAGTATTTGATGCAATCAAGTTTTTTTTCGTACATCAAAACAGAACAAATAAAATATAATTGAATCATCATATTACATGGACACTATATCCATTATGATCAAAACTAACTAAAAATCACGAAAATATAACAATAACACAAAATTTATAATTTTAACAGCCAAGTTTTAACTTTAAAGTTCCCAAAAAAAGGAAAAGAGAAAATCCATTTTTAAGAAAGAAAGGAACGTGCTTCTTCTTGATATCATCAATTTGGTATCTTTGAGAATTAAATTTGTCTTTATTGCAAGCCTTTAGTAATAGAAAATAGCAACGACAACCAAGTGTAAAGAGAAGATTTCTTATATTAAAGAGAAAAAAACCCGAATATGACTAACGGTGATACAAAAAACAACAACTAATACTCATGTAAACAATTACCTTTTGCATGATATTTATTCACTAACTACTATCACTAACAAAAATTAAAAAAATTCACTCTTTCATAGTCACAGAACAATCACCAATCAAGTGATCTATCTTTCCTTCAGGGTGCTCGAAGAAATCTGCTACATACAAGTGTGTGATATCAACATGATTTTCAGAGATAAAATTAGCCTCAGGATTTTTCTATTTCTTCTTTAATGATGCTTGATAAAACTCAATCAAGTGTTTAGCAGTACGACAATCATGTGCATAGTATCCTTTTACACCATGTCGGAAGCAACCAATTGCTCCAACTGTTTCTTGCTTCTCATCCTTTCCTTTTTCCTTTTGATGATGCTTTTTCTTGGATGAAGGATTAACACCAGGAACAAGATTTCTTTCTTGACCATAATCACGACCACGTCCACGTCTACGACCAGGGCCGCTACCTTTTACATGCCTAGCATGGTGGACGTACACCTCATTCACTTCAGGAAATGGTGTAGATCCTGTAGGTAGATTATCATGATTTTTTATTAACAAATCACGAAAAGGTGAAAAATTAGTTGGAAATACTTCTTGAAACCTTTCTCTTGATATTTTTGTTGTAAGAGCACATTCCGAGACATGGAAGACGTAGAATATTTTTTCATCATATCAATATCATTAATCGTATCTCCACATAATTTCAACTGAGAAGTAATTCTGAACATAGCAGAATTATACTCATGGACAGACTTAAAGTCTTGAAACCTTAGACGCATCCAATCATATCGTGCTTTGGGTGGATGACCACCTAAGGTGATCATACCTTTCTTTTAGGCTATTCCACAAAACAAGTAGATCCTTAATAATGAGATATTTAATTTTTAAAATTTCATCATTATTATGACACAAGGATATCATAACTTTAGCACGATCTTGATTTGATGTTTTATTTTCATTCTAAATGATGTCTCCAAGACCCATTGCATTAACATGGATTTTATCATCCAATACTCATGAAAGATAGTTCTTTCCTGAACTTTGAAGGACAACTAACTCAAGTTTCATAAGATTAGCCATATTAAAGAGAAGAAAAATAACACCTTAGCCCAAACTCATATATGCCTTATTCCCAAAACCAGAAATCGCTTTATCACTACATAAGTTTAGACCCATAAGCCTTTTTAATACTAATTAATTAGAAAATTATCACCAAAATAATTGCACACAGGCTAAAACCATATATGAATAAGTTAGTGGGTCCCTACCAAACTATTTAAAAGTTCCTTGGCATTAGGAGCTGATACAAAAATTTGAGGGGCCTTGGAGCAGATGAATCCTTCCTCTAGTGCTTTGTCAATAAATGTCAAGAGGGAATTGTAGTAACCATCCACATTCAATAATCCTACCTGCATTAATATTATTATTACAATATAATCAAAGTTTACTGTTAGTAATCATGGAAAAGTTTCTGATTAAGTTGATTATAGAATTTAGAAAGGTTCTGTACTATATGAAATTCAATAACCGGTTTATCATGGATTCCAAGATAAGCCCAAGCTATGACTTCAAGCAGCTCTTCTAGCGTTCCATAACCACTGTACAATAATTTAACTAGTTTATTATTAAATTACTCTTCTATGGTACTGATAATAGAGGGGATTCAGAATTATAATCAGTGAATGCGAGTTCAATCGAATTTATAGTCATTAGCAGTAATTTTGTTGTTGGATGTCACATGAATATGATTGAGTAAAACAATGATGAACTACAGTCTAATGCGTAGAATTTACACTCATCATCTTCGAGAAAATGATCAAAATGATCCTTAATAAATTGAGGTTAGTTTTTGGTTCTTGATATATGCACCCTAACAGATATGGTCCTTAATGTACAAAAACAAAATGAATCTTTTTGGTCAAGGATCATATCTGTTAAAGTGTATATATCAAGAACAAAAATAGACAAACACCAATACATTAAGGACCATTTTGATCATTTTCTCCATCATCATGTATATGCACAATAACTTTCCTTTTTTTTTTTTTTTTTTTTTTTTAACCACATAATATACGGTCAATATATAGGGAGGGACTGAATAAGGAGTTCATACGAACTCTTTTTCCATAAACAATATATATGTCATGTTAATTTTTGTTTTTTATTTTTTATTTTTTACTATCTTTTAATGTATATAACGTAAATATTGAATCTTTTGATGAAAATTATGTCCATACGATAAAGCCATGAAGGTGGTTATATATATGGGGGAGAATGAGGAGGAACCAGGTAAAGCAATAAAGGCATCAGAATGTTTGGCCATCTCAGCTTTCCTCTGGTGCATATCTGCTACTGGCTTCACCTCTCCTACTGTTTCACCAGTTATCTGCATGTGGCACCACCACTATTATCATTACTAGTCATGTTACAGTAAAAAGGTATGAAGTCAATGCAAAAATACCCACACAACAAGTCAATCCAAAACACACAACTGACACTAGATAGCCCCACACAACATGTGGATAATATATACAGTCACTGACTTAGACATATATTACCTCCAGAAACTAGTGGTAGAGGCCGGGGTTTTTCCTTTGGGGCTACAGAAGAGGGGCACAAGGGCTTATAATAGTAAATTGTAACAATATAAAACAAGAATGAAAAAGAGGAACAGGGAAAAGAACAAAAAGAAAACGATGAGGCTTGTAATGCATATTGCAGCCTTATGCAGGGTTGTCCTCTCTTCAGTCTAGTCTTGTACGTGACTGATTAGATTAGAACTGGCTAGGCAACACGGCACGTTCAACTACATCCGTTGCCTTCTGCTCGAACTATGTACGTATACATATATCTCCAAAAAGATTAAGATGTACACGTAAGTATATAATAAGCTAGAATCATACTCATTTTGAACCTACTGACTCTTGATTATGGATTCGCTTCTGCAAGGATAACGGGATACCCTTTTTATCATTGTAAATCTTTGTTTGTTTAGTAAGATAATTAAGTACAAGAGGTGTACAATCAAACTATCTCTCGATAACAACATTTCATTATAACGGCTAAATATTTTTTGGAACAATTTTTTCATGTTATATTATATAATGTGTTCTCTATAGCAGCATTTCGCATAACAGTTAAAAATATCCAGACAAAAGACGTTATATAGAAAGATTTGACTATAGTACTGTATTTTAGTCGCACTCCTTAGATTAAGAAAGAGTTTTCCTTTTCTTTTTGATATGTAAATTTAGTAGCAAAGAGGACCAATATAATTGTGTTAGAACGAGGGGACCAGAAGAGAAGAAAAGGGAAGGAAGGGGATAAAGGGCCTTTTGGTTGAAAACAACAAAAGTATACTATCTTATGCACTAGACCAATTTAAGAACTAATTGAATTCAAGCACACAGTAGAATGTAGTATTTGATGCAACCAGGGTTTTTTTCGTACATCAAAACAGAACAAATAAAATATAATTGAATCATCATATTACATGGACACTATATCCATTATGATCAAAACTAACTAAAAATCACGTCAATATAACAATAACACAAAATTTATAATTTTAACAGCCAAGTTTTAACTTTAAAGTTCCAAAAAAACGGAAAAGAGAAAATCCATTTTTAAGAAAAAAAAGGAACTTGCTTCTTCTTGATATCATCAATTTGGTGTCTTTGAGAATTAAATTTTTCTTTATTGCAAGCCTTTAGTAATAGAAAATGCAAAATCTGGGTATTTTTTTTGAAGTCTAAGGATCAAGTACTTGGTGTGTTCAAGAGTTTTCAGGTCTTGGTTGAGAGATAGACAGAGAAGAAATTAAAATGCATCCGCTCAGATAATGGTGGTGAGTATATTGGTCCTTTTGATAGATATTGCAAAGAGTAGAGTATTCAGCATCAGAAAACTCCTCCAAAGACTCCTCAATTAAATAGTTTAGCAGAGAGGATGAATAGAACTCTAGTTGAGAGGGTTATATGTATGCTTTCAGACGTTAAGATACCAGATTTTTTTTTGGCAGAACAACTTCATATTGCTGCCTATGTTATTAATTTATCTCCTACTGTTGCTTTGGATGGTGATGTCCCTGAAAGAGTTTGGTCTGGTAAGAATGTTTCTTATGATTTTCTTAGAGTCTTTGGGTGTAAATCCTTTGTGCAGTTTCTAAGATAGAGAGGTCAAAGTTGAATGTTAAAACTAGACAGTGTATCTTCATTGGTTATGGTCAAGATGAATTTGACTATCGTTTCTATGATCCAATTGCGAAGAAACTTGTTAGAAGTTGTGATGTTGTGTTCTTTGAAGACCAAATAATTGAAGATATTGATAAAGCTAAGAAGGTTGGTTCTCAAAGTAGTGAGAGCCTAGTTGATGTTGATCCAGTTCTTTTGACTACTGCACCTGAAGAAAATCTTCAAAATAATGAAAATCAAGTTGATAATGAAGATGGTGATCATGTTCAGAAGGACCAGTATGACGTTGTTGATCAGCAACCAGTTGTTCTTGAGGCTCCATAGAGTTCTCTCAGATGGTCTACTATAGAGAAAATACCTTCATTTCGTTATTCTCCCAATGAGTATGTACTCTTGACTGGCGGGAGAGAACTTGAGAGTTTTGATGAGGCCACGAAAAGTGAAGAAAAAGAAAGGTGGTTTGATGCTATGGAAGATGAGATTAAATCCTTACATGATAATCATACTTTTGATTTGGTTAAGCTACCTAAAAAAAAGAAAAACTTTGAAAAAACAGGTGGATTTTTCGGGTGAAACATGAAGATGGTAACCCAGTTCCATGGTACAAGGCTAGATTAGTTGTAAAGTGTTTTAACCAGAAAAACAGAATTGATTTTGATGAGATATTCTCTCTAGTTATGAAGATGTCATCCATTTGTGTGGTTCTAGGCTTATATGCAAGTTTAGATTTAGAGGTTGAACAAATGGATGTTAAAAATGCTTTTCTCTAGGGTGACTTAGATGAAGAAATTTATCTGGAATAGACGGAAGATTTTGAAGTCAAGGAAAAAAAGAACTATGTTTGCAATTGAAGAAGAGCTTGTATGGTTTGAAACAAGCTCTCAGCTAGTGGTACAGGAAGTTTGGTTCTTTTAAGAGTCAGCAAGGCTTCATGAAGACTTCTTCAGACCATTGTGTCTTTGTGCAAAAATTCTCTGATGACGACTTTATAATTGTGTTGCTTTATGTTGATGACATGCTTGTTGTTGTTCATAATGCTTGCAGGATTCAAAAGTTGAAGCAAGAGTTGAGTACGTCTGTTCCTGCGAAAGGCTTCGGACCAGCAAGGCAGATTCTTGACAAGCAGATTGTCCATGACAGAAAGGCTAAGAAGTTGTGGTTATTACAAGAGAAGTACATTCAGAAAGTACTTCGAAGGTTCAACCTGGATAAGGCTAAGGTTGTCAGTACACCTTTAGCTATGCACTTCAAATTGAGCACGAAGTAGTGTCCTTCCAGTGATGGTGAGAAGGAAGATATGAAGAAAGTTCCTTATGCTTCAGATGTTGGTAGTTTGACGTATGCAATGATTTGTACAAGATCAGATATTGCTCATGATGTTAGTATTGTTAGTTGTTTTCTTTCTAATCCGGGAAGAGAACATTGGAATTCTGTGAAGTGGATTATGAGATATCTTTGTGGCACTTCTAGTCTAAGTTTGTGTTTTGGTACAGGAAAGCCTATTATTTGTGGTTATACTGATTCAGATATGGCTGGTTGGTGATGTTGATACTTGCAAGTCTACTTCATGGTACTTGATTACTTTTGTAGGGGGAGTTGTGTCTTGGCAATCTAGGTTGCAAAAATGTGTTGCTCTATCTACTACAGAAGTTGAGCTTATTACTACTGTTGAAGCTTGTAAAGAGTTGCTCTGGATGAAGAGATTCTTGGGGGGAACTTAGTTGTGCTCAAGAGAGGTATGTGATTTATTGCGATAGTCAAAGTGTTATACATCTTGGCAAGAATTCTACATTCCATGGTCGGTCTAAACATATTGATGTGAGCTACCATTGGATTCGAGATGTGTTGGATTTTAAGTCGCTTGAACTTGAGAAGATTCATACGGATGATAATGGTTCCGACATGATGACTAAAGCTTTGTCAAGAGGGAAGTTTGAAGATTGTTGCATGATCGCCGCGATGGCGGTCTCCTCCACATTGTCATGTGGAGAAGAATTATTGTGTTGTGGATCTTTTTCCACTGTTACCTTGTCATGCACTTTTGTTAGTGCCTTGTTTCTCCCAACATATAGTTGTGGTAGGCCTGAAACCATTGAACATATATTCCTCTATTGTAAAAAAAGTCTCAGAGTACTGAAGGAAACTAGGGGTAGAGAACTTATTAGCAAAACTAGGAACAAATAATGGTCACTGGCTAGACCTCCTATATATGCAGACCCAACATAGGTATTTTAACTCGATAGCTATATAAACTTTTGCCCTTCTACATGTGGAACATTTGAATTACTAGAAATGACAATTTTCATAACAAACTTAACACTAACATCTCCACAAACCTTCCATTTATTAGAGCGATCGTGTACTTAACGATATCTTGTAAAGAAAAACAAAAAGTATAAACTTTTGGCAACATTTTTCAAGTGTTGTCTAGAATTAGTGTGACCTAGGGCCAAATTTGTTGGAGCTACGTAGGTCACACCTGTCAGTACATTAAATGGAACCCTTCAATCACAGGGTATAAACTTGATACAGATGGCTCCTCCCTAGGCAATCTCGATCGAGGAGGGATAGGTGGGGTAATACGTGACTCAAATGGCAACTAGGTGCTAGGCTATATGGGCAGCTATGCTCAATTTACTAACACCAGAGCAGAATTAATGGCACTTCTATATGGGCTAAGGATTGCAGTCGAACGCTTTCTAAGGCCCTTAACAATTAACCTTGATTCAAAGGTAATCACATTACTGATCCAACAGGATCATCCAACCTACACTAATATAAATTTTGAATGCAGGTAACTTCTGCGAGGCCTAGGGACCCCCCCTCCCCCCACCCCCAATTCAGCATAGTTTCAGGGAAGCAAATTGGGTGGCAGACATCCTAGCTAAAGAAGGAGCACAGACAAAATGCTACGATATTATAGTAGAATGGATCGTTCCGCCTTTTTTTAATAGCCGCGCACTGAAAATAGACAAGGCAGGAACTACTTTTGTAAGGCTCAAGCGGTCAGTCCATCAGTCAAATATTATTTTTTTTTAAAAAAAAGTATTAAATAAAAGAAAAAATAGACTCTATCTGTAAGGATTTGAGTCAAAACTCATTCAATTAACAATTAAAAATATCAATGCTATATTGAATCAAAATTCATTCAAAAGTTTTCCAACATATTAACTGAACCTGTATTTTGGTGTATTCATAATTAAATTCCACTTCACCTTCACAAATATTCCACTTATGGCTTTGTTGAAAAAATCTCTATATATGTATTCTTCTGCCCACCATTAGCAATATTATTATTAAGAGAAAGTAAATAGCAGAATGGTGGCCACTTTTTTGTTCTTTTTTGTTTCTTTGCTGATTTTTGTTACAACAGAAAGTCACCTTATTAATATCACTATACTTCAAAGTGCCCTTGCTAAAGGAGCTGGTGATTTTCTTCTTCTTTTCTCTTTTTATTCCTTTTCATTCTTCTTCTATCTTTGAAGAAGAACGTTTCTCCATTTGTGTATTTGTATATAGGTTTAAAATTAGAAGGAAAAAAAAAACCTTTTTCCCCCCTTTTAAATGTTTTTAACACTTCAGAATGTTTCTCGATTAGTGTGTATGTATATGTATGTATACACCTCTCTACACATAGATGTGTACATAAACACAAACAGTTCGTTCTATCAATCTATATAGATCCATATTCCAATTATCTATTAGATAGTAACCTTCTCTTATGTGTCTGTATATAAACACACACACGCGTATATATTTATTTATTTGATATGTCTTTATTATCTATTAATCCTGCTGTCGACGCCTTATTTTCCTAGGCACCACATTGTGAGAATACACTGGATATATTGTTGTTGTCGTCTTTATTATTTATGTATTGTTAATGTTGTGTTTGTAGTTTGCTTGGATGGATCTCCACCAGCATACCATCTTGACAGAGGATCAGGTACGGGAGTGAACAATTGTGTAATATCAATTGAGGTTAGCTTTGTTATAAATTCTGTTTAAAATACATGGAATTTATTTAAATAATAATGAAAAAACTTTAAATTTTAATTTCCTAAACCAAATGTCCATCCTTGAGATTTATTAATAAAATTTCACTTTAGACTATAACATTTATTCTGTTAGAATAGCAACTTGTTAGTTAAATAAATTTGTTAAATTTGGATATTTAAGGCAGGTGGATGGTGCGAAAGTGTTGAACAATGTCTTCTGAGGAAAATTACTAATTTGGGATCTAGTGCAAAAATGGAAAACCAATTTTTTTTCTCTGGGATGTTGAGTAATGATTTCAAGTCTAATCCAGGTTCTCTTCTAATTCAATTTTTAATTGATGTCACATTTATTTATTATTTTTATATTTTATGTATATATACAACTTAGTTTAACTGAATTCTATGTAATGATGATTTCGTTATTATCTACTATGCATGTCTTGCGTTTGTATGTTATTTTTAACATTACTTTGCCATGAGTTACTTGAGTCGAGGTCTTTCGGAAATAATCTCTCTATCTCCACGAGGTAGGGATAAAGTATTTGTACATCATACTCTCCTCGAACCCCGCCTTGTGGGATTACACTATGGATCGTTTGGTAGAGTGTATTAAAAAAATAATGCATGCATTAGCTTTGTGTATTACTAATACCTTGTTTGATACACTTTTTCATCTTATATATTACTAATGCTTGCATTAGTTATACACTCTATTTGGTACTAAGGAGTGTAATACTAATGCATGGAAATCCTTGGTATTAGTAATGTAATGGATCTAATGCATGCATTAGTATGATTAAAGTCACAATTGTCCCTCAAAATCTTTTCCATATCCTTTCCACCATATTTATGGAGGGTATTTTTGTAATTTTTTTTTTTTTTAGAAACTATGCAATTAATGTTATTTTTAATACACCAAACTAATTTATTTTAACACTGCATAAGAAAAATGCTAGCATAACTAATGCAAGCATTACTAATACACCATATTTTGTACTATTCTTATACACCTTACCAAATAATCCCTATGTATATTGTTGTTGTTATGCAACTTAGTTTGATTAAGGGAGAGTTTACACGTTTGGTTGATCAGCTAACAATGATTACATTCTCTAGCCAAATATACAAATAGTATACACTATTATATTATACATTAAATACATTTACCATCAGTTATTAACTTGATAGACGAATAGGATAAAAATCTCTTTAATTATTAATTAATACAACTATGGTGCTTTCGAAATTTGTAGAATTTTATAATTGGAATAGAGTTTATGTCAGATATTGTGATGGAGCATCCTTCACGGGAGATATTGAAGCAATTGATCCTGTAAGTCTCATTAAGTATATTCTTCATAGCTCCTAATTTGTTAATTAGTATTAATTATACTATTAAAAGTTTTTTTTCTAGTTATAACTCCAAATTTCACAGCGTACTGGACTTTATTATAGAGGGGCAAGGATATTCAAAGCTATTATGGAGGAATTATTGGCCCAAGGAATGAAAACATCTCAAAATGTATGATAACATTGAACTTTTTACTTATATATATACTCTCCCAAAAAAAAATAAAAAATCAACACTTATAATGTCGTAACAGGTTTTATTTTTCTAGTTATTAATCTCTTTTTATGGATAGTAACTTGCAATTATTTTTTAGGCGATCTGATAATGTGTGAACTGTTATACCTTGCTAGAGTATTATAGTTTGACTCCACTTAATTTGGCGGATATTTCCATATATAGTAATTTAATTTGTTTTTCAATGGGAAAAATTCTGAACTTTTATTTTTTAAAAAATGGTAGGCTATACCCTCTGGATGTTCAGCGGGAGGATTGACAACAATCTTGCATTGTGACAACTTCAGAGCTTTACTATCACATAATACTATTAAAGTTAAATGCTTTTCAGATGCTGGTTATTTTGTAGACCAGTACATATTCTTCTCCCATTATATTTCTATTCTCATAAAAAATTTATTTTTCTCTTTTGGTAATTAAATTCTAACAATATATGTTGAAGAACTATTTTAATCGACAATTTAGTTCTTCATATTAACAATTTAGTGTGTATATTCTCAGCAAGGATATTTCAGGAAAAGCATTTATCGAACAGTACTTCAATGGTGTTGTCACTTTACATGTATGCTTTTTTCTCCCACTTTTTCATTGTCTATAATATTATTTTGAATATTGTATTCTTTTTCTTATGTTTTATTTTTAACTTTAGGGCTCCGCCAAGAATTTGCCTCCATCATGTACTTCAAAGTTGAAACCGGGTTTGGTAAGTGCACGCAATATAATATCAAGAACTAATTAATATTGGCAAGGGTAGTCGAGTTGGTTGAGTAGGGTTCTCAGGGTTAATTTCCTGCATTCTTTCTCGATCGAGCTTGTCATATGAGACTTGCCTAGTGTGGTTATATCTCTTATATGGCTTGCAAATTATTATATTGGAGTGGGGTTTATCCTATATGCCTGAAGGGTAGCAAGTAGCAACTACGGGTTCCTCATCACAAAAACTAAAAACTAAAAAAAAAATCAAGAATTAATTTTTCATTTATTAACATTAATATTATAGCTAGGGGTCTTGTTAACCAATTCCTCCATGGCAATAACAAATTTTAAATTTGGAACTTCATTCCTCCATGTAATTACATATACTACGAATTATCAAACAAATCAATGAAATTCCAAATATAAGATTATTTTTATTTAAATGGTGCAGTGTTTTTTCCCTCAAAATGCGGCTCGAAAAATTCAAACGCCACTTTTCATTATAAATTCAGCCTATGATTATTGGCAGGTCAGTTTATTAGATTTATTATAATGTATTTTTTTCAATTTTCCCTTTACAATTTTATTTGTTTTTTGCTTGAATTTTATATGTTCACTTTAAATTTAGGTAAGATTTATTTTGGTGGCTCCTGGTACTGATCCTAAGGGTGCCTGGAAGAGCTGCACAGCTAATATAAAAAACTGCGCACCACCTCAGCTCAAAGTTCTTCAAAGTCAGTAATATTTTAAAAAATTTCGATGCATTATTTGTTCGTCAATTTATTTTTTTAAAAAGAAACAGAGAAATTCATCAAACTAATTTTTGAGTATCATATTTTGTTTTTAAGTACTAATTTTTGAACAATTATTTCAGGCTTCAGATTGGACTTTTTAAAGGCATTGGAAGGGCTAGGACCATCTTCAACAAGAGGATATTACATTAACTCTTGTTTTTCACATTGTCAAACTCTAGGTCCGGCCTATTGGTTTGGTCCCAATTCACCTAGATTATTCAACAAGGTAAAATTAATTAGTTGACTTATTAAGCTCAATTTCAAACTTTTTCCCTATATAATTTTGTTTATAATTGTTGCTTTGAACTTAAGATGAATATCCCATTATTTGAAAGCCTGTGAACCTTAAATCGAGCTAGTAAACTGGTAACTACTAAAGCGTAAACTGTTCGTTTTTCCTTGATACAGACAATAGCTGAAGCAGTAGGAGATTGGTTTTTGGACAGAGATCAATTTCGACAAATTGATTGCCCTTATCCTTGTGACAAAACATGTGTTGAAGGCAGTGACATAATTAGGTCACAAGATATATAATATTTCATGTCTTTTTCTTTGAAATTGATAGAGAGATTGTGATATCTGAAGAAGGATAAAATCATTGAATTAATGGAATTGTATCATTACAGAAGTGAGAAATTTATATATTGATATGGAAAAATTTCTATTTGAAGCATTGTGTTTTCTTCAGTTATCCATCAAATTGAAAGTGTTTTCAATGTTTTGATCTTTCAAGTAATTGAATTCCTTGATAATTACTATTGTTTCCTTATATTATAGCTAATCAGCTAATCCCATCAAAACTCAAAAGTATCCAACTCATACTCTCCCTCTCTTAACATGCTCTTTTCGTCTTAAATTATGTGATACTCCCTCTCATTCTTAAATAAATGTTCATTTTAGCTTCGACACATCCTTTATTAAACTACACACTTCTAGAAAATTAAAGGTAATTTTAACAGTTTATCCCTAATTAAATTTCATCTACTCTCTCCGTTTATTTTTACTTATTACTTTTTGACATGTCACACCCATTAAGAAAACAATGATTAATAGACTGAGTTTACCATATTACCCATATTAATTGATGTTTAATTATTGGTATTGAAAAATGATTTGGAGAATAAGTATACAAAAGGAAAACATGGAAAGAAAAATTTGTCTTTTCTTGATTTGTAAAAAATGACAAGTAAAAATGAAAATCAAATTAGGAAAATAGTGACAAGTAAATAATTAAATTTCATCTACTCCCTCCATTCACTTTTACTTGTTACTTTTTGACATATCACACCCATTAAGAAAACAATGATTGATCGAGTGAGTTTACCATATTACCAATATTAATTGATGTTTAATTATAGGTATGAAAAATGATTTGGAGAATAAGTAATTAATGCAAAGGTAAAACATGGAAAGAAAAACTTGTCTTTTCTTGATTTGTAAAAAATGACAAGTAAAAATGAAAATCAAATTAGGAAAATAGTGACAAGTAAATCCGAACGGAGAGAGTATTTCCAAATTAACATTGATTACTATATTTAATCTCAAGGGAAGATTATGATCTTCTAGAAGTAATAAATGTATTTGATCAAAATCTTCTTAATATGTACTTCAGTTTAAATGTAGTAATTAATGTCAATTTAAAAAGAGATAAAATTTAATTAGGAATAAATTAAAGGAAATTTATTTAGAAATAGAGGGAGTATCCAGAGCCGTCAAAATGGGTCTGGCCCATGGGGCCAGCCCAACCCAATCCGCTATTAGGGTAGGGTTATGTTAAGATTTTTCAAGCCCATTTAAAACTGGGGCTTTTAAGCCCAATCCCAGTTAGCCCCTAGCCCTTGAGGCTTGACTAAGGTTGGGTCAGGGTCAGCCCGTGGGCCAAAAATATGATTTAGTTGAAATTAATATGAATATTAAAATTAAAAAAATAATTAAAAAAACTAAATGGAACATACACAATACACTTTGGGGTTGTTTGGTAGCTGGATACGAAACAAGTTATTCATGTACTAAATCATAATTTATACAACGTTAGATAGGAAATAAGTTATTCATATATAAAATTAAATAACATTTCATATAAATAGTAGATGAAAGATGAAAATGTTAAGCAACTTTATCAGAGACGGATTTAAATGTTCTTGAAGAAGACGATATTCAGTGTTGGATAGGTAATAAGTGAGTGTGAAATCTTTGTGAGGAGATTACTTAATTCATTAATTTTCTTTTTTATTTAGTTTTGAATTTAATACTTGGTTAGTAAACACTATTTATATTTGGTTGGATTTTTATGACTTGAACAATTAATTAGTTTCATGATTCTACTTAACAAAATATTCCGAGTATTGCTATTTGCTTACTGAAGATTTAGGCCATAGGTGTTCTTCAGAAATTAATTTACAGTCAGATGCACTAATACTCCTGCTATGCGCGAGGTCCGGGAAAGGGCCGAACCACAATAGTTATTGAAACAACATAATTGTTTGCTATATTTGATTTGAAAATTTTCTTGTTTCTTGATGTTATATACTTCAGATATGGGATTCAATATCAATTTCAAAAAAAGATATGAGATTGTAATTTGTAAGTTGAAGCACTACTAATCATATGTCTAATGTATGTTATGATTGTAATTGTTATGTACTTCCGTATAATTTTGTTAGAATATTAAAATATTGGCAAAATTTTAAGTTTGAATTTAGATTGAAAAGAAAAAAATTTAAAAAAAAGGGTTAGCCCTCCCCAGCCCGTGACTCTTCTAGGGTTGGATTGGGCTGACCATTTTAAGATCCTTTCTAGTGAAGGGCCAACCCGCCCCAGTCCATTAAATTACATAGCCCGTGAGGCTTGAATGGGGCAGGGCGGGACAAACCCATTTTGACAGCTCTACGAGTATCCATCTATTTGGAGGTAAACACTTAAGTTTTTACCATAGTTAGATGTGGTATTTATTGATAAATATGTTGTTAGCTGTATCGCAGTTTTATCTGCCTGAAAATGAGGAGAAAAATAATCAATGCTATATTTCAAAACTTTTCCAAATTTACCTAAATCTGTATTTTAGCATTATTATATTCTACTTATTTCGCCGTCCCAAATATTCCATATATAGCTTTAGTTCACTCTTCATTACTTGATATAAAGCCTCTTTCTTTGTTGAAAAAAAAATTCTATGTATATGTATTTCTTCAGCCCATCATTAGCAATATTATTATTAAGAGAAAATAAAGTAGCAGAATGGTGACCACTTTTTTGTTCTTCTTTGTTTCTTCGTTGATTTTTGTTACAACAGAAAGTCACTTTGTTAATATCACCATACTTCAAAGTGCCGTTGCAAAAGGAGCTGGTAATTTTCTTCATTCTTTTTTTTTCTCTTTTTTTGGCTGAAAAATGTTTTTCGATTTGTGTGTTTATACATAGGTTTTTTTGATGTTTTTTGTAAGACTTTAGAATGTTTCTCGATTTGTGTGTTTGTATATGTATACACCTCTATAAACACGTAGAGGTGTACATAAACACAAATAATTCGTTCGATTTATGATACATCTATCCGTTACAATTATCTATTAACCTTCTCTTCTGGGTGTGTACAGTACACACCACGCTCGCGTATATATTTATATATACTTTTTATCTCAATTTATATGACACAGTTTAAATTTTGAGAGTCAAATAGTTTAATTTTGATAGTAAATTTGGGCGTGGATTCTTTAAGTTTTTCGAAATATAATTTATATATTTGAAAACTATGTAAAAAGTATTACACTCCCTCCATTCCAAAATAAATGAATTGTTGAGGTGATGCACACCTATTAAGAAAAATAGTTAAGGACATAAATTTAAGGCTACTTTCCACTATTACCCTTTTGATTATTCAACTTATTCTCCTAGAAAAATGTAAATAATTAAGAACATCATTAAAATAAAGGGTAAATATGGAAAAAAGTCCAAACAATTCTCTTGAACTTTGAACAATTCAATTATTTTGAACTATAAAAAAATTCTCAACAATTCATTTATTTTGGAATGGAGGGAGTAAGACACAATAATTGATAATTCAATATATTTAAAGGACATATTAAAAAATTACAATCAAAGAAAAATTATTTGAATCTCGAAATTCGAATGCCACGAGCGAGTGTTTATTTGCTATGTCTTTATTATTTATTTATCTATCGTTAATGTTGTGTTTATAGTTTGCTTGGATGGATCTCCGCCAGCATACCATCTTGATAGAGGATCAGGTGCAGGACTGAATAATTGGGTAATATCAATTGAGGTTAGTTTTGTTATAAAATTCTGTTTATATCTATGCAATTTATTTCAATAATAATGAAAAAACTTTAAATTTAAATTTCTAAAACCAAATGTCCATCCTTGAGGTTTATTAATTAAAAATTTTCACTTTAGATTATAACCTTTATTCTTGTGAATTTCTTCAATCTTAGAATAGCAAATTATTAATTAAATAAATTTGTTAAATTTGGATATTTAAGGGAGGTGGATGGTGCAGAAATGTTACAAATTGTCTTCTGAGGAAGAATAGTAGGTTGGGATCTAGTACAAAAATGGGAAACCAAGTTGCTTTCTCTGGGATGATGAGTAATGTTTCCAAGTTTAATCCAGGTAATTTTCTATTTTTTCAATCATGCCACATTTATCTAATATTGTTTTTATGTTTTATGTATATATATAACTTAGTTGGCCTGAATGTTATGTATTGATATCATTATTATCCGTTATGCCTGTTTTGTATGTTATTTTTAATATTGATGCTTTGTTATGAGTTACTTGAGCCGACGGTCTTTTGAAAACAACCTTTCTATCTCTATGAGGTAGGGATAAGGTATATGTCTACACCCCATTTTCCCCGGACCCACCTAGTTGAATTATACTAGGCATTTTGTTATTGTTATACAAGTTAGTTTGATTAAGGGTGAATTTACAAATTGATCGATCGGCTAAAAATAATTACATCGTTTAGACAACTATAAAAACATTATTATATGATACATTAATATACAAAAATATGCATTTGCCGGCTATTATTTTGGTGGGATGTTATACAAGGTAAAAATCTCTTTAATTATTACAACTATGGTACTTTTGAAATTTGTAGAATTTTACAATTGGAATAGAGTTTCTGTTAGATATTGTGATGGAGGATCTTTTACCGGAGATGTTGAAGCAATTGATCCTGTAAGTCACATTAAGTACATTCTTCGAGCTCCTAATTGTTAATTAGTAGTAATTACAATAATTAGAGGGTTTATTTTTTCTAATTAAAACTCCAAATTTGACAGGGTACTGGACTTCATTATAGAGGGGCAAGGATATTCAAAGCTATTATGGAGGACTTATTGGATCAAGGAATGAATACATCAGAAAATGTATGCTCACATTGAACTTCTTACTCTTTTATATACTCTCCACTAAAAATATTTTGATGTTTATACCTAAATTACTTTTAACATATCATCGCAAATACCTAACATAATATATGCAGTATAATTTTACAAAGTGGGGTTTGAGGAGGGGTAGAGTATACGCAGACTTTACATCTACCTCATGTAGAGAGACTGTTTCCAATAGACCCTCGGCTCAAGAGAAAAAATCCAAATAGTATAGAAAAAGAAGTAACATAAGTACAAGAAATAGCACATAGTAACAGGACTATAACTACAACAACGTAATAATAGTCACAAGACAAAGACAACAGAGAAATCGAAAAACCAGAAACTATAGGAGCAATAGTTCAACTACTAGTATGGATGGATAATAAAATAATGTATTACTACCTACTAGTCATCTACCCTAATTCGTATCCTCCACAGTTTATTGTAGCAAATAACATATTTTATTTTTTATGTTATCAATTTCACTTTATATGAATAGTTACTAGTAGTAATTTTTAGGCAATCTAACATATGGTTTTAAATTTGACTCCATTTAATTTGGAGATATTGCTATAGTGATTCAATTTGTTTTAAATAGACATAGCTACCTAGTGAAACTCTTAACAATATGTGTGGTATGCAAGGAGAGGGAAAAAAAATAATGCAATTTTTTTATTTCCATCTTTTTAACACCTATTTCTTAAGAGTCTACAAAAGTTTGACTCTATTTGATTTGACAATGTTGTTGCAGTGATTTAGTTAGATTTTCAATAGAAACAACAACATACAACACCTCTATTGAACTATCTAACCTTGTAATAGTCTAGTGATAGTAGTGAAACTCTAGCAACATGTGTGGACTCAACAATGTGTGGACTCAACAATTTCCTCCTCCTCCTCCCTCCCCTCTTACCCAAGGAGGGGAAAGGAAAAAAAAAAAAGAAGAGAGCTAACGCAATAATGCTTTTATTTCTATTTTTTAACGCTCTATTTCCTACGAGTCTTTAAAAAAAAATTGTATGTTAGGTTATACTGTCTGGATGTTCAGCGGGAGGATTGACAACAATCTTGTATTGTGACAACTTCAAAGCTTTATTACCAACAACTGCTAAAGTTAAATGTTTTTCAGATGCTGGTTATTTTGTTGACCTGTAAGTGTTCTTCTTCCTCAATATATTTCAATTCTCGTAAATATTTTTTTTTAATTCCGAAAAGTAAAGCAATTATTTTCTTTTATCGATCCTATTCTTCGTATTAACAGTTTAATGTGTATATTCTCAGCAAGGATATTTCAGGAAAAGCATATATTGAACAGTACTTCAGTGATATTGTCACTTTACATGTACTTTTTTATTTTCCACTTTTCCATTGCCTATTATTGTTTTGAAAAATGTATTTTTTGCTCTTACAATATTTTTATTTTTTGAATTTTAGGGCTCCGCTAAGAATTTGCCTCCATCATGTACGTCGAAATTGGAACCAGGTTTGGTAAGTGTGATATATCAAGAACTAATGTTTCTTTTAACAACAGTATATGGGTCCTGTTAACCAATTCCTCCATGGCAATAACAAATTTTACCAATAATTATTTAAAAATTTGAAATTTAATTCCTAAATGTAATTATATATATTATAAATTATCAAAAAAATTAATCAAATTCCAAATATAAGATTTTTATTTTAAATGTTGCAGTGCTTTTTCCCTCAAAATGTGGTTCAACAAATTCAAACGCCACTTTTCGTAATAAATGCAGCCTATGATCATTGGCAGGTCAGTTTATTATATTACTAACATTTTTCAAATATATTTCATAATATTTTTTTCATTTGTTTCCTTAATATTTTTGTTTTCTAATAATTGGCAGGTAAGAAACATTTTGGTTGCTCCTGGTGCTGATGTTGAGGGTACCTGGACAAGTTGCAAAGCTAATATTAAAAATTGCACACCAAATCAGCTTAAAGTTCTTCAAGGTCAGTAATATTTTCAAATTTTTCGACACATTATTTATCCGTCAGATTACTTATTTTCTTTGTCTAAATCTTAAAAATTTGTGTAATTGTTGAACAATTGTTTTAGGTTTCAGATTGGACTTTTTAAAGGCATTAGAAGAGCTTGGGCAATCTTCAACAAGAGGATATTACATCAACTCTTGTGATTCACATTGCCAAACTCAACAACAAGCCTATTGGTTTGGTCCCAATTCACCAAGATTAGTCAACAAGGTAAAACTAATTAGTAGACTTATAGCATGTTTGTCCAAGTTTTTAGGATGTCAAAATTGCTTATTTTTTAAACAGTATTTTTTAAAAATAAATAAGGTGCTTAACCAAGCTTATAGGAGAAAATAGTGTTTTTGCAAATAGTGTAAGCTGTTTTTCAAAAAAAGTAATTTTAAGCACTTTTGAGAAAATTACACTTCTAAAATTCCTTCTTAAAAGTTTGATCAAACACTGGTTGTTGTGCAACAATATTTTTTAAATTTATTGGTTTAAAAGGTTGGCCAAACGGACTGTTATTAAACTCTCTCACTTCAAAATTTTCCACTTTTCCTATATAATTTTGTTTAATAATTAATTATCATTTTGGACTTAAAATGAATATAATATTCCATTGCTTGAAAGCCTCTAAATACTAGAGTCAGTGACCAATAGCTGCTAAAGCGTAAATTACTCCTTTTCCCTTCTTGCAGACAATAGCGGAAGCAGTAGGAGATTGGGTTTTGGACAAAAATCAGTTTCAACATATTGATGACCCTTATCCTTGTGACAAAACATGTGTTGAAGCTAGTGACATAATTAGTTCACAAGATATATAATCATGTCTTTTATTTTGAGATTGATAGAGATGATTGTGATATAGGAAGAAGGATAAATTTTTTGAATTAATGCACTTGTATCATATCATAGAAATGAACAATTTATATATTGATTTGGACAAATTCCTGTTTGAAACACAAATTCCTATTTGAAACATTGTGTTTTCTTCTGTTATCCATCAAATAGCAAAGTGTTTTCAATGTTTTGATCTCCCAAGTAAGTAAATTCCTTGACAAAGATTGATTCCTATCAGTGTCTCTAATCAGCTAGTCTCATCGAAAGTTTCCAACTCATCCTCCTCTCTTCTAATTTCCTAACATACTCAAAGGATGATTTTTGAAACTTGTGATCTAATAGGAGAAAGTGTCAGTTATTTGTGTGGAGCAACCTTTCGAACCATTGTTGGATTCTGTTGTTTCGGGTACAAATATTTGTATTTTAAACAACAAGAACTTCAACTTGAAGTTCAAGAACAAGTTCAAGAACAAGTTCAAGAACAACTAAGAAGTTCAACAACTTCAAACACAAGTTCAACAATGATGAACTATCAAAATGAAGTTTTTACTATTTTTTGGAAAATAGCAAAACCGTAAGAAAGAGATGAAGCAGAAAATGTAGAATCAAGTCCACCGAATTCACGATGTGTCCTTAAGGAATTTATTCCCCTCAAGTACCCGATGTTATGGAATCTTTCCTCCTAGGATAAAATGATTTACTTCAGTAGGATAAAATCTCCCCTCATTCATTGTGCTTGGAAAATCTTATGTTACAGATTTTTATCGCGTTCAAGGTCTTCAGTTACTACGAAATGCATGCATATGACTTACGGTTTAATGAAACTACTTCTACATGGATCACTACAATTATATAAGCTACTAATTAAGCTGATAAATTCTGCTTCCTGCAATTTCAGGCTAATCAAGAATTCATTATCCAAATCCCCAACGAGAAACAAAGAGAAGTGCATTTTTCTATTTTGATTTTCAAGGTTTGTGCTCTTCCCAACCTAACAGCCACCTAGTATAAGTATATATTTCCCCCCTTTTTATTCATAGCCTTCTTGCTCAAATAATTTTCTCTTTTCTACTCTTTCATCCCTCTTTTCTCTATATGTAAAATATTGATGATTTAATTTATGAGTATTTGGATACTAATAACTGAGATGAATTCGAGCCTTTCTCATACGTGAAGGCAATTCAGGTTTTATTCTTTATCCGTTATCCATAATCTCTGGATTAATTTGGATCTGACATGCATATTCCAGTGATTGCACTATGCAATTTTTAGATGGTTTTGTTTTCCTTCAAAATTCTGGAACAAAATGTTTACATGTTGCTGCCGAAATAGTAGCGAAGTCCATTGGAAGAGGATTCTGAGACGCAGAGTTGGATGTGCCAGATGTCGAGCCTAACGCGTAAAAGTGGTAAGGTCCATTTGATATAATAATTAAGACAAAGAGAAAAAAACATCACTGTTGAACTTTTCATTATAGTTTACTTAGCTATTAACCAGAAAAAAGGTTCCAACAGATGGTCTATTTCCCTTTCTTGGTTTCAACTTCTCAATTATCTATTTGCTTTGTGTTTTAAATTGATTGCCAGTGGTAACAGCTTTTCCTTTCCATATCAAGGTTCCAGGTGAGTAAGACCAATAACAGTTGTAGAAAAGTACACTTCACACAACTTAAAATGAAATATATACCTCAGTATCCTTAAAATGCAGAAGACTATTACCTTACCAAAGAATCTTTGTGGCTGACTACTTGATCTTCGAAATATATATATATATATATATATATATATATATCACTCCACAAGACACATAATGGTTACACCGACAACATTTTGATTACCTTTGATTTCAAAGAAAGCTTGTCGGCATAAAAGAAAAAGTATATATTCTTCTTAGTAATATAAACAAAAGGTCATGTTCTTCTCTGTTGGGTCTTTACATAATTTTGCTCTTGGTGTTATGGCTCATCTGTATTACCTCTTAAAGGAGTTCAAATGAATATCCAAAATTGATTAATAAACTAGATATATAGCAGTTTAAGGATGTCTTGGTCTTCATCCTTGCTTGCCCACCTAAGATCATTTATGTCGTTTTCAAATGTCCAAACGCGTTGGTTGTCGTTGTTCCAGACGGATTAAGGTCTTATATCAAGGTATTTTAAGTTCCGAAGATTTCTCTTGTATTTCAGCATAGCAGGAAACTAGATTGATACCGGCAAACTATGGAAGGCAGTGCTGAGAGAGCCGATAAAGCGATGTTTACAGAGTGCTAGAAGACTTCGAAAAAACTCTGACATCATGCGTCTCGCTTTTTTGACTACCATTGTTGAGCGGCTGTTTGGTTATGATACTGGTAAAAGCTTACTCTTTTTACAAATCATAGAATTTCACTAAAAGCTTTCACCATTTAGAGTGTGTTTGGTATGATGGAAAACATTTTCTAGAAAATGTTTTCCAATTTTCTCATGTTTGGTTGGCTTAAATGTTTTGGAAAATGTTTTCCAAATCAACTTATTTTCCTCAAATTGAAGGAAAATGACTTCCCTTCAAAAAGTAAGGAAAACATTTTCCAAAACTCTCTTTCAACCTCACACCTCCACTTTCCACCGTAATCCAAGTCTTGGTTACCGATTCCCGACATTAACACGGGATTCGACTCCCGCCCCTGACTCTCGATTCTCGACTAGGGAGTCGGGGTCGTGAGTTGGGGTCATGTCTTGGGATGGGAGTCGCGATTGGATCATGGGTTGGTTGCCAGGTCGAGAATCGGGGTCGGCTCCCGAGTCTGCTGTCAGGGTCGGGTATCTGGGTTGATTATCGGGGTTGAGGGTCAAGGTCAGGTGTCGGAGTCGGGTCTCGAGTTGAGAGTTGGGGTTGTGTCTCGAGTCGGGTGTTGAGGTTGGGTCTCGGTTCTGGGGTCGGGTGTCAAGGTTGGGTCTTGGGTCGGGAGTCGGGGTCGGGTCTCGGGACCAGTGTCGGGGTCAGGTGTTAAGGTTGGGTCTCGGGGTCGAGTCCCAAACCTAGATTCGGGTCGGTTCCGGTTCTCAGGTCGGTTGTTGGGGTTGGGTCTCGTGTTGGGAGTCGGGGTTGGGTCTCGAGTCGGGAGTCGGGGGTCGGGTCAGGAATCGAGGTCGGGTCTCGGATCTCAGGTCGAGTACGGGGTCGGGTCCAGGGTCAAGATTTAGGGTCGAGTCTCGGTGTTGGGGTTCGGGGTCGTGTGTCGGGTTCGGGTTCGGGTCCCAAGTTGGGTGTCGGGGTCGGGGTCTGATCCAGGACAGGGTGTCGGGATCGGGTCCTAAGTCGGGTGTAGGGTGTTGAGGTCAAGAGTCGGGTGTTGGGGTTGGGACCCGAGTCGAAAGTCGAGGTTGGATCTCGGGGTCGGGTCCCGAATCGAGATTCAGAGTCGGTTTTGGTCGGGTTTTGAGTCAGGTGTCTTGATCGAATCTCGGGTTTTGGGTCTCGGGTCGGGTGCGGGGGTTGGGTCCCGGGTCGAGAATTGGGGTCGGGAGTCGGGTCTCGGGGTCGCGATCGGGTGTCTGGTTAGGATCCTAAGTCGGGTGTCGGGGTCGGGTCCCTATTCGGGTGTAGGTGTTGGGGTATCGAGGTAGTGTCCCGAGTCGGGTGCCAGATATCGGGGTGTCAGGTTCGTGTCCCAAGTCGGGTATTGGGGTCGGGTCTCGGATCGAGTGTTGGTTGTGGGGATCGGGTGTCAGGGTCAAGTCCCAATTTGGGGTGTCGGTAGGTAGTTGGGTTCGAGTCCCGAGTCGGGGTTGGGTGTCGTGGTCGGGTTTTGGTTTGAGATTCAGGATTTGGTGTCGGGATTGGGTCCCAAATCGGGTGTTAAGATCGAGTCCCGATTTGATAGTCGGGATCGAATATCGGGGTCGGGAGTCTAGGTCGGTGCTCGAGTTGAGAGTAGGGTATTGGGGTTGGGTCCTGGGTCGAGAGTAGGGTTTGGGTGTACGGTTCGGGAGTTAGGGTCGGGTCGGGAGTTGGGGTCGGTTCTGTAACACCCTATACCTTTCCAACCCTACTTGACGACGTTGAACAATGTATACTTAGGTGTCGAGATGCCATGAGTATGTGTTTTATAGTGTCATTGGTAAAACATTTGATATCGGGCCTAATATGTGTGATTAGACCTTCATAGAAGGTGTCTTGTGACTTCGTGGAGCATTTGTGGGATTAAAAACGAGGCTTGGAGGACGTTCAAACAAAGGATATTAAAGGTAAGAGGTAAGCTAAAGAGTTGAACTTGAAGTATCTAACCAAATCCGCGAAGAAAAGTCAAAGAAACAAAAATTTTAAAAAAATGGGAGTGGGGCGCGCCAGAGAGCGTGTCAGGCTGCTCTGGGCTAAATTTTTTAGCCCACATGCAGCAAGCTGGCGCGCCCAAGGGAGTGTCAGGCTGGTTTTGCCCACTTTTCAAAAGTTGAAAATTTTCTTAAGTCCCAAGGGTGCCCGGGGACGTACCGGGCCAATTTTTGCCACGTTTCTTCTACAACCACGAGCATATACATGGAATGATTGAAGTATTATATTGGTGTTGTAAAATTACTCGTGAACGAATTTGGCATCAAAATGACGGATTTACCCTTGTAGTCAAAATAGGTCATACGTGGATAGAATCGCTTGTTTTTGGGATTTAGGCTACGATTTTATTGGGTCAAGTGAATTGGGCTAAAAAAGGGGCCAAAATGAGACAAAATACATGGGCCAAACATGAGTCAAATGACCCATTCTTCTTTGACTAATCAATCATTGAGCAAGGGACTTCAAAGGCCTATAAAAGAAGGCAAAAATCTGATTTTTATTCATGAAACACACACATGTTTTTCTATCTTTTTCTAGAATTTTCAAGAACACCCTCTTGGGCTCTTCAAACCCTAAGTCATCTTTGGAGCAAGATCATCATTTTCCAAGCTTAGGTAAGTGATTATTGTTATGGATTAATATATTATATGCATAGGAGAGTATGTAAATCATGTTGGTTATGTTTGGAAGTGTTGAACATGGTACTTTGTGTTTTTGTAAAAGATGTGCCATCTATGGAATTTAAATTTGAAATATGACTTGTGGTTTTGATAAAAGAGCATGGTATGGATAAAATATCAACATGTATGGTGTGATTATGCTATTAAAATTGTTATTTTTTTATAAGTGTAAATTATGGGATTTTGGCCGATTTGTTGTTGTGAGGTGTATTGAAGTGAATTGATGGACTCATTGTGATGTTGTGATGATGGAGAGTGGAAAGTATGAACTTGGTGTGACATGCTAGCGGTTTATGATATTTTGGTCAATGTTGGGCATGTTGTGGTATTATTGATATGACCATGCCGTAAATGGTATTGTAGAGAAGGAAATGACCTTTTAAAGGCAAACATGTAACTCATTGTCGTTGTAGGCATTTGTAAGGTAGTTGGTGGTTAATGTAAACTCCGTTGTGTACTTGTGTTGTAAAGTGAAACATAAGGAAGGAGCAGGACTATTGTATTCACGTATAGGATTGTATATTCGTATTGAGGAGATAAGGTATGTAAGGTTAATCTTTTCGTATCCTCCTGCAGCACATATTGTTCATGTTATCATCTATTGCTCCTCATTCTTGATCTATGGTCATTCTTGTATCCAATAATTATGGACATGATTCCAAAGCTTCCATAATGTTATAATTGTTACCAAGTATCAATCTCATGAACATAAAAGACTGAACTAATGCATTTATGTGTTTCCAACAAGGTTATGATTCCCAATGTATCGATCTCATAAAAGTAAAAGGGAGAAGTAATCCAATGAAGTAATGAAAGAAGTAATTCCCATATGGTTACTTCATATTTTCCTTACGGTTACTTTATATTTTCCTTCTGATTACCTTATATTTTATTTATACTTATTGAGTACGGGTGATAGCTTTGTGGGGGCGCAAGCCTAACTCAAGCCGATCCCGATATTATTGGATCAGGGGGAAAGCTCAGTGAAGCAAAAAGCCAAACTTGATGTCGAACCTGCTTAACTGATTTCCGAGTGATGGCAGGGGGGAAGCTCAGTGGGGCAAAAACCTAACTTGATGCCGAACCTGACAGGGGGTAGCCCTAAGGGTCGAACTTGCTTTGTTTATTTATTGACGGTTACTTTTATTGACGGTTGCATACTGACGGTTATACATTATTGACGGTTCTAACTACTAACGGTAACGGACATAAAGGCAAATGGAATAATGAACGTAAGGTACATATTTCCACACATACTGAACGATGATGATTTATCCACATTGACTATTCTCTTGAAATCAAGTTCATTGAGGTGTTTAAGTTTCATGAAGTTTCTTATAGCCTTGCATACTCAGTACATTCTTCGTACTGACCCCTTTGGGAGACTTACTTTATTTGCTGCAGGCACAGGTGTTAGTAGACCTCCACAATAGGCTACGAGTCATCCGCGGATCATTGGTGAGCTCCAGTTGGTTCGGGGCTTTCCTAGTCATATATGTATATTGTTTTGGTACTGAAATTATTGTATAAAGCGGGGACTTGTCCCGACTGCAGGTTGTTGTGTTCATGTATCGGTTAGAGGCTTTGTAGACATATGTGGGAAAGTGAATGTAAGAGATGTGTGTTCTGTTTGACTTGATGGCCCTAACGGCCAAGTTTCATATATTGTATAAGTTTTCCATGACTTCCGCATCATTGCATGAGGTGTAATAAGTTTCATACTAAAATAGGCTTGCGAATGAACATAAGCAAAGATTGGTTCTCTCGGGCCATATCGGCTTCGGGTGCCAGTCCGGCTCGAATGGGATTTCGGGTCGTGACATGTTCCTGGGTCGAGAGTTGGGGTCGGGGTTGGGTCCCTGTTCGGGTGTCAGGGTCGGATCCCAGATCGATCGTCGAAGTTGGTTTTCGTGTCAGAAACTGTTTTCCTAAAATGTATTTTCTACTCTCTAGCCAAACACTAAAAGATATTTTCTAGAAAATGTTTTTCATTTACCAACCAAACACTAGAAAATATTTTCCGAAAAATGTTTTCCACTTACCAACCAAATATGAAAAAATAAGTAAGAAATCAACTTGTTTTCCATGAAAACATTTTCCATGAAAAACATTTTCCTTCATACCAAACACACCCTTAGTATACATGGGCATAAACAGACTTATGGCTCTACTACAGAATATGCCCTCTCCTTTTCAATTCCTACGCTTTAAATTACCAGAAGCTTCCCTGTTCAGAATAGCAATAAAGCATGAAATTCGATTCAATTGATCAAGAGTATCATCATCTATTGGGTGGCATTGCAAAGGAGTGATCTGTAACATTTTTTTCTTTTCTTTTGACAGGACTCAAACAATTAATTGTAGTCTAAAGCCTGCGGTTAGTATCATATCCATGTACTCGGTATCTTGCTATTGATGTAGAAAACAATTTTGCCAACACCAAACCACCTCCAATTGAATATTGGAGGAATGAAGCACAAGCTTATTGAAAAAGCCATAGAACTCCAACCACCTGTTTAACTAGAACCATATATTGAGAGGAGCAGGCAAAAAAAAAAAAAAAAAAAAGGTAAGATCAATAGATCTCATATTATTTTTACTTGTATTCAATTTCAACTTATAAGTTTTTACTTCTATTTTGCTGATGTTTATCAGTTTCATATTATCCAGAAAACTCAAAATCTTGGAAGCAAAAGCGATGACATTATAGCTATGCAACAATCTGGTTGTTAAAACAAACCATATTTAAATCCAATGCTTAACGAACATACTTTAAGAGTGTTGAGTTTTTAGTTTTCTGGAGATGGTAAAACATGTTTCATTTTGCTTTAAATTCATAAATGCTTTGTTTTGTAACTTGACTCTAATATGTTTTATATATTTATTGTTGGGAAAAGTAACTATATATGCATCTTCAGATTGTTTATTATAAGTTGTAGCAATATTTGTTAAATTGCAAGTTATAGCAAATTATTTTTTCTTTAAAAAAAAAAAGGAAAATACAATTTTCTTTTTAGTAAAAATAAAAAAAATGTATTAAAAAGGAAAAAAATCATTTTCATACCCTTGAAAATAGATAGCAGTTAATATCAAACTATCAATCATTTATATCTTTCTTTCTGAAATGGTTCCCTCTATCATTTAAAATATTCAACCGCGTCTTCTTCTCCAACAATTGTTGTCTTCATCTTATTTCTTCAAAAAATTAAATATCTTTTTATTCATCTAGAAATTTATCAATTAATATATATATTTGAGTTTAAAAAATCTATTAAAATACTGATTTTAGTTTACTACTTGAATACAATGTTATTCTTAACTAGGCTATTCATTTTTCAGAAAAATGGATTGTGGCAGATTTCATTCAATAATGATATTGCATGGAGGAAGATGGGATGTTACAGGTATTTTATGGTATTAAAATAACATAAATTTTGAATTTTTTTATTACTCCAAAAATTAATTTTTATTTATTTAATAACAACAAAAATTAAGTGAAGCAAACGTATCTCCAAGATGATGATCTTAGTAATTGTGTGTGTATAACAGTTGACAAATTTTTATTGTTTTGTTTTTCTTTCGTATGTTTTGGGATTTTAAATTGTGTTCGAATTTTCAAGATTATGAACTTTTTTTAAACATTAATTCAAGGTGATGATCTTAATCCTAGTGGTTTTTTTGTGTATAACAGTTAACAATTTTTTTTTTATTTTTTTTTTTGGCATTCATGTGTAATTTTTTTTATTTGCAATTGTTTGTTTTTTTAAAAAAAAAAGAAGAACATATCGCCACCTATTCTTGAATATGACTTATTAAACAATTCTGTATTATTTGTACAGGTAGATCTAAAGATTTTCTTGGAGATGGGATTATGTATGATGCAAATATAAAGTATAAAGAATTCGTAAATTCGACAGCAACTCAACTCAAGATCAACAGTACTTCAATTCAAATGAAAATTAAGTACATTATAAGTGATAAATGCCATCAATTATCATACACAACGATACAGGAGTCATGGTGTATCTAGATCAAAAAAAGACTGTTATCAATTTCTTTGTTAAATATCCATTGTACATAACAATGAATGATATGTCAATCAATATGATGGAACATAATGAAGATTCTATTGTTTGTGTTGAGAAAAAAAAATGTAACAAACAAATTGTGGAGAGGCAGAATATATACACATTTTTTATTAAATGAAAATTTTTATTGAAAAATCAAAATTTATACTCTTTTTATGTGTATTTATTAACGAATAATACAACTTGATAAGTAACTAATAATGCCGAAACATACATTATAAAATTCAGAATTCAGAAAATAAAAGTACACATAAACTAATTAAATTTATCATATTTTAGATATAATTCATACATAAAACATATTTGTATATATTCATGATTTTTTTTATTTTTTAATAAATAGCAAATTCAGTGAATAGCTTCACATTCATGATTCATATTAGTTTGTATACAAATTTCTTACATACAAACTTGTATAAACAAAAAAAAATAAAAATTAAAGATACATAAATTTATATATTAATTTTAGATACATAAAAAACAAAAGCAAACCTAAGCTAATTAAATGTACCATATTTGATGCACGACTAATACACTAAAATATGCACAAATTTCTTACATACTAACATGTAAAAATAATTTTAAAAAAAATAAAATATGTCAGTTTCTATACAAATTTCAGACCTCAAAAAATAAAAGCAAACTAGTTAGATATATCACATTTTATACACAATCAATACACTAATCTTGTTTGTATATAAATTGGTATAAAAAGATTAAGTAAAATAATTTATATACATCCATTTTATATATATATATATATAAATTATAATAAGGTGAACATATCATATTATATATCCTATCCATATAATACATAGTGAAACAAATCTAATACAATAGGGAAAGTAAATAAATTATACTTCTTTTTTTTGAAAAGACAAAAACATGCACAAAAAAAAAAAAAAAAAATTAATGACCAAATTTTACTCATACAATAACTATCTATACAGTAAATAAGAAGAGAGAAAAAAATAAACATAAAAAATAAAATATTTAATTGAGGAGAGAGAAAAAAGATAAAGGAGAAATTTAAATTAATATATATATATATATATATATTTTAAATAAATAAAATTTAAAAAATTTGTTATAACTTATAATTAAAAATTTAATTAAATAATTATATAAAAATATTGCTACAACTTACAATTTACAATTTAAAATTTAAAATAAATACAAAAGATAATTTTCACATTATATTTTGCAAGTTAAAATTCTAATGAGTATCAATCTAACTTACCACATGCTCGAAACAGCATTGATGTTGGGCCCGCGCACGGCCCATACTCCTCTAGTCATAAATCATAATTACTTGATACGAAACCAATTTCTTTGTTAATAAAAAAAAAATCTATATATACATGTATTTCTGCTCCCCCACCATTAGCAATATTATTATTAAGAGAAATTAAATAGCAGAATGGAGACCACTTTCTTGTTCTTTTTTGTTTCTTTACTGATTTTTGGTACAACAGAAAGTCTTCTTGTTAATATCACTATACTTCAAAGCGCCGTTGCAAAAGGAGCTGGTGACTTTTCTTCTTCTTTTTTGTTTTCATCCCTTTTATTTTTCTTCTTTTTTCCCCTTTTCCTATTTTGGCTGAAGAATGTTTCTGGATTTGTGTGTTTATACCTCTTTTTAATGTTACTTGATTTGTATGTACACCTCAATGCACACATAGAGGTGTACATAAACACATAGTTCCGTATAACCATTACTCCCTCCGTCCTATTTTAGTTAGTTGGCACATTTCATTTCTTATGGTAATTAAGAAATCATAAATGAAATAATGAATTTTATTTTTTTATTCTTTATTTATATTAATGATATTCATTGAGTGTATGAATGACATTGAAATTGTAATTAATTGTAGGAATAAAATGAAAATAAATTAATTAATTTTATCTTGATTTAGTAAGTGATCAAACTAATATGGGATAATTTTTTTTTAATAAGATGACTAATTAAAATGGGACGGAGGAAGTAGTTCGAATTATCTATTAACACTTCTCTTTTGCGTGTCTATATATACATATATAGACATTCACGAGAGTGTATATATTTATTATTTATTTATTGTTAATTTTGCGTTTATAGTTTGTTTGGATGGAACTCCACCAGCGTACCATCTTGACAGAGGATTAGGCACAGGACTGAATAATTGGGTTATATCAATGGAGGTTAGTTTTGTTATAAAATTCTGTTTATATCTATGGAATTTATTTCAATAATAATGAAAGAAACTTTGTAATATTTTCCAAAACCGATTCTCCATATATCCTAGAGATTGATTTATTAATAAAACTTTATGTTAGATTTTAACATCTATTCTTCTGAATTTCTTCTATCTTAGAATAGCAACTTATTAATTAAATAAATTTGGATATTTAAGGGAGGTGGATGGTGCAGAAATGTTACACTTTGTCTTCAGAGGACGAATAGTAGGAGGGGATCTAGTGCAAAAATGGATCAGCATTATGCTTTCTTTGGGATGTTGAGTAATGATCCCAAATTTAATCCAGGTAAAGTTCCAATTTCTAGTTCATGTCACATTTATTTATTATTTTTAATATTATATATATATATATATACAGCTTAGTTTAATTAACGGCAAGTCACAGATTTGGCCGGTCTGCATTCACTAGCCAAATATACAAAAATACACACTATTATATGTAAAATATGTATATTTTATAAATATTGTACATTAATGTACTGCTTTGATACGCATTACTTGAGTCGGGGGTCTTCGGAAATAGTCTTTCTACCTCCGAGAAGTAGGGGTAAGGTCTCCATACACTCTACCCTCTACAAACTCCACTTATGGGATTACACTGGCTATGTCGTTGTATTATACATTAATGTACACAAAATATACATTCTTCTGCTATATTTTGGTGAACAGATATACAGTATATAAATCTCTTTAATTAATACAACTATGGTGTTTTTGAAATTTGTAGAATTTTACAATTGGAATAGAGTTTATGTTAGATATTGTGATGGAGGATCCTTTACAGGAGATGTTGAAGCAATTGATCATGCAAGTCACATTAAGTACATTCTTCGAGCTCCTAATTGTTAATTAGTAGTAATTACAATAATTAAAGGGTTTGTTTTTTCTAATTATAACTCCAAATTTGACAGGGTACTGGACTTCATTATAGAGGGGCAAGGATATTCAAAGCTATTATGGAGGACTTATTGGCTCAAGGAATGATTACATCAGAAAATGTATGATCACATTGAACTTTTTACTAATATATTGTCCACGAAAAGTCCGAATTTATACCAAATTACTTTTAACATTGTTTACCGTCCATTTGGGACAGTTGAATTTGTAGGTGAGGCAAGAGCACGCGTTACGATTTAGCTTCTTGTTATTAGCGTAAGTTTGCAAGATAAAAAGTAAAAATCTCAAACAATATAATCCACAAACAAAGTTAAGCTTAAGAACAAATCCGTAACAACGTCGCAAGGCGTGCAATCAAGATTCCTTTGTTATGAGTCGGCCTTGACCTGAGACAGTACTAGTCCGAGCTAAAATAACGAAGACAGAGAAGAAAACTTAAGGGCAAAGCTAAAAGATATTTTATTACTTGTAGATAGAGATGAGGGAAAACAAATTCTCCTTTACAATGAGGAGGTGCCTATTTATAGAGTACAAGGTTGGCCTAGGACCAATAAGGGAATGCCACCCGAATTCTATAGTACAGTGGCCAATAATCAGGCACCACTTGTTGACGAACCGTTGGGGGATGCCAGCCGAATATCGCGTGTCTGGTGCAGCTCTGACGCACTGGTCCCTTATCTGTCCTTTTGTGCTCGACCACCAGCACTGATAGTCCCGTGCCACTTCTATCTAGCCAGAGATGGCATTCGCCCTTCGATATCGCCTCTAAGATGATGCTATCACGGTTGATTGCAACTTTACCCGACACGAGATGGTCCATACTTACTAAGAATATTTTACCCCATACAAACATATCGTAGCAAATAAGGTACTTTATTTTTTGTGTTATTGATTTCACTTTATATGAAATTAGTTCTTGTAGTAATCTTTTAGGCGATCTGAAACATAATTGAGCTAATTAGTGGATCGAATGAGTCATAGCTATAGCCATGAGCAGGGGCGGAGCTAGCATATACTTAGGGGGTTCATCCAAACCCCCTTCGGCAAAAAATTACACTATTCATACGTGATTAAAATTATTTTTATGTATATATATAGTAGATGTTGAACCTCCTTCGGCTAGTTCGTATGTGCACTTTTGAACCCCCTTAATAAAGATCTTGGCTCCGCCACTGGCCATGAGAATAGCAAGAACACAGTAGAAGTATTGAATAAGAGAAGAAGATGATTAGAGGAAGAAGAAGAGGAATATTATTGATATGATCTAGTGAATAATTCAACATACATCAACATGTATATATACTAGTAAGGAGAGCTAAGTAGCTTGTAGCTATTAGTCCTAGCAGTAACTACTTAACTAACTATAACTGATTTCTTGACACTGCACAGTATTAACTAATTACACAGTGTTAACTAACTATACAATGTTAACCAACTACACAGCGTTTAACTAACTAATTGATTGGATTGGCCTTTACTCTTTCTTATCTGATAACATTCCCTCTTAAGCTAGGAGGTAGGAAAATATCAATAACTCCTAGCTTGGACTTCAAGTACTCATTCTGAACTTTAGTCAGACCCGTAGTGAATATGTCAGATGGCTGCTCTTTTGTGGCAATGTATTTTGTTGTAATCAGGCCTTGTTGAATTTTTTCCCTCACAAAGTGATAATCAATCTTTATATGCTTTGTCCTTTCATGGAACACAGGGTTAGCAGCTATTTGTAGTGCTACTTTGCTGTCACTGTGAATAATCACAGGTTGTGTAAATTCACATCCTACTTCCTTTAACAGACCAAGTAACCAAGTTAGTTCTGCAACTGTAGTTGCAAGGCTCCTGTATTCAGACTCAGCAGAACCTCTAGAAACCACTGTCTATTTTTTTGATTTCCAAGACATCAATGAATCACCAATTTTGATCATAAAACCAGTAACAGACCTCCTTATCGAAGGGCATGCTGCCCAGTCTACATCACAATAGGCAGTAACTATGGTGTTGTTTTTCTTAGACAGTAATAGACCTTGTCCTGGTTGATGTTTAATATACCTGACCACTCTTAAAGCTGCTCTCATATGTGATCTTTTAGGTTGTTGTAGAAATTGGCTCAATGTTTGTACTGCAAATAAAATGTCTGGTCTTGTAATAGTTTGCATTTAAGCCTTTGATAGATAGTTTGATCTACTAGAGGATCTTCCTCCTTTTGTTCAGTATTCTCATCATATAGTTTGGAAGTCAGCTTCTCATTAGTGTCAATAGGACTATGAGCTGGTTTAGCACCTGCTAGACCAGTTTTAGAAATTAACTCCAAAGAGTACTTTCTTGATGCATTGTGATACCTTCTTCTGACCTAGCAAACTCAATTCCTAGAAAGTATCTCAGCTTCCCTAGATCTTTTATCTTAAAAGCCTGTTTAAGAGCACCTTTTGTTTCTTCATTCAACTCTAAACTATCACCAGTGATCAACATGTCATCTACATACACAAGTGCAACAGTGATTCCTTTTGCTGATTTCTTTATGAACAAAGAATAATCATACTGACTATGAATGAAATTCATCTTGACTAAGGCCTCAGACAACTTTGTATTCCATTGTCTAGGGGCTTGTTTTAATCCATAAAGGGAGTTAAAAAGTCTACATACCTTCCTTGTCTCTCCTCGACTGTTGAATCCTTGTGGCAAATCCATATATATCTCATCATACAAATCACCTTGGAGGAACTAGGAAGGCATTATAGACATCCATTTGATGAATATGCCACTTAGCAGATGCAGCTAAAGCTAATAATGTTCTGATTGTTGCCATTTTCACTATAGGTGAAAATGGTTCTTGGTAGACTATCCCTTCTCTTTGGCTGTACCCTTTGTCTTCCAATCTAGCCTTAAACCTTTCTACTTCACCACTTGCCTTGTACTTGATCTTATACACTCACATGCAACCTATTGTTATTTTCCCTTGAGGTAGAGTCACTACATCCCAAGTATGATTAGTTTCCAAAGCCTGTATTTCCTCCTTCATAGCTTGAATCAAGTTAGGATCTTTCACAGCCTAGGCTCTATAGGTGTAGAGAAAGCTGCAATATAGGCTTGATATTTACCACTCAGACCATCATAACTCAAGTATTTGTCCAAACCATAGACTGAACTGTCATGAATATTCAGATTCACAAAGTCTTTTAGCCACACAGGTGGCTTTCTGTCCCTTGCAGATCTTCTATTCTCAGGAACTATTACTCCATGTTCCTCAGGAACTACCACATTTTGATCATGAACAGCTATATCACCAATCTCTGTTAATGGAATAACAACCTCTTCTAATGGAACATCTTGAAGGATCTCCTCCACATTCTCAGAATCATACTTCCCAGACCTGTGATCAACCTCATTCCTATTCTCACCAAGTACATTGTATGCAGCTCCATTACTTGTCTGTCCTTTCTTTTTATACTTAAAATCAGTGGGATACCTTACCAATTTATAGCACTGTTCTTTGGTATGTCCCTTGCATTTGCAAAATTCACAGACCGCAGTGAAATTATTATAGTTCTTCTTGAACTTTCGAGTATTATTTCCACCAGTATTTGATCTTGAGTTCATACTACATAGCAATGTCCAAACTTCCCAAGTTAGCACCTGGATTAGCACTAAGAACCCCAGCAGTAGAAGTCACTGATTTCTGTCCTTCATCACGTACTATCTTAAGAACTCATCATCAAAATTTGACTCCTGGCTTGTCTATAAGAGTCATTTAAACCCATCAAGAACTGAAATAATTTCAGTTTCTGTAGATGAAGCACAAAATTTCTTGACTCTCACAATCACATCCAGGAGTTGGGACTAGAGTTTCAAACTCTTCCCACAGATTTTTCATCTTTGAGAAATAAACTGACACAGAAGACACTCCTTGTGTGATTGTAGCAATATCTTTATGGAGATTCTAAGTCTTAGAACCATCAATCTTGTTAAATCTTTCTAATAAATAACCATTTGTGCACTAGAGGCATACATGACACTATCAAGCAAACTTTTTTTATACAGAATTCAACAACCAAGACAACACAATAGCATTCACTCTTTCCCAATGATTCCACATAACTTCAGGAAATCTTTCTTTATCACAAGAACCATCAACTAAGCCAAGCTTATTTCTTTCTAAGAGAGCAATTCTCATGGATCTAAACCAAATGGAGAAATTTTTTATACTTGTTAGTTGGAATGAGATGATCTGAATCCCACTAACATCATATGGAGACAAGAACAGAGGATAATTGTAATCAATTCCTGCAGATTGAGTCTGCTTCTGGCCATTTGGAGCAGTTTCTGCATTCAAGCGATCAGTTTGAGAAGTTTCATTTCCAGTAGCATTTACCCCATTTGTTCTTGGATCCATTTTTTCAGCATTGTAGCTGAAGCAAAAGAGATCTTTAAAGAGAATTTAGGTGAGAGATCTGAATAATTCAAAACTTAGTGTTTTAAGAAAGAAGAAGAACAAATACTTGAATCGATCAAGAGAAACTTGATTCAACATTTAACTATATGTGACTCAGAAATTGATTCACCCTGGGACTTCGAGGAACCTGACTCTGATACCATGAGCAAATTAGTGGATCGAATGAGTCACAGCTATAGCCATGAGAATAACAAGAACACAATAGAAGTATTGAATTGGAGAAGAAGAGGAATGTTATTGATATGATCAAGTGAGTAATTCAACATACATCAACATGCATATATACTATTAAGGAGAGCTAAGTAGCTTGTAGCTATTAGTCCTAGTCAGCAGTAACTATACAACTGATTTCTTGACACTGCACAGTGTTAACTAACTAGACAGTGTTAACTAACTAATTGACTGCATTGATCTTTACGCTTTCTTATCTGATAACAATAATTGTAAGAAATTTTGACTCCATTTAATTTGGCGGACATTGCTATATTGATTTAGTTTGTGTTTATGTTTAAATAGAAGCAATCAAAACCCTAACAACATGTGTGGACTCAACGGTCTCCCTTCTCCTTCTTGCTTCCCTCTTATACACGGGGGAGAAAAAAAAAAGAACTAAATGCAATATTTTTTAAAATTTTTATCTCTATTTTTTAGCATCTGAAAAACTTTTTTTTCCTAATGAAATGGTAGGCTGTACTCTCTGGATGTTCAGCTGGAGGATTGACAACAATCTTGCATTGTGACAACTTCAGAGCTTTATTACCAAAGAGTGTTAAAGTTAAATGCTTTTCAGATGCTGGTTATTTTATTGATCAGTAAGCATTCTTCTTCCACATAATAATATTTCATTTCTCATCAATATTATATTTTTCACTTTTGATAATTAAATTCTCCCAATCTATGTTTGAGATTATTTTTATCGATTTAATTCGTCATATTAACAGTTTGATGTGCATATTCTCAGTAAGGATATTTCAGGGGGAGCATATATTGAACAGTTCTTTAATGATGTTGTCACTTTACATGTATGTTTTATTTGCCACTTTTCCATTGCATAATATTATTTTGAAAAATGTTTTTTTTTTCTCTTACATTGTTTTTTTTTTGAATTTAGGGCTCTGCCAAGAATTTGCCTCCATCATGTACTTCAAAATTGAAACCAAGTTTGGTAAGTGCAATATAAGATCAAGAACTAATTTTTCATTTAACAACATTGTTGGAGTCTTGTTAATCAATTCCTCCATGGCAATAACAAATTTTACCAATAATTATTTTCAAATTTGGAATTTAATTCCTCAAGGTAGTTACATATATTATGAATTATCAAACAAATTAATGAAATTCCAAATATAAGATTTTTTTAATTTAAATGGTGCAGTGCTTTTTCCCTCAAAATGTGGCTCAACAAATTCAAACGCCACTTTTCATTATAAATGCAGCCTATGATCATTGGCAGGTCAGTTTATTAGATTTACTATCATTTTTCAAATATGTTTCATTATAACTTTTTCATTTTTCCCTTTATATTTTATTTGATTTTGTCCTGAATATTATTTTATATATTTCCTTTAAATTAAGGTAAGAAACATCTTGGTGGCTCCTGGTACTGATCCTAAGGGTGTCTGGAAGAGCTGCAGAGCTAATATTAAAAATTGCCCACCAGATCAACTCAACGTTCTTCAAGGTCAGTAATATTTTCAAATTTTTGGACTCATTATTGATTTGTCAATTTATTTTTTGCCCTAGGCACTCTAGTGCATAAAGTATCCCGCGATGGCAAGTTTTTGGGAAAGGCCGGTCGCACACCAAGGGGTGTGATGTAGACAGTCTATTCTAATGCAAGCATTAGTGGGTGCTTCCATGACTAGAAGCCGTGACCTATATGTCACACGAAGACAACTTAACCGTTGCTCCGAACCATTTTTGAGTATATCCGACTTTGTTTTAAGTATAAATTTTTGAACAATTATTTTAGGTTTCAGATTGGACTTTTTGAAGGCATTGGAAGGGCTAGGTCCATCTTCCACAAGAGGATATTACATTAACTCTTGCTTTTCGCATTGCCAAACTCTAGATCAAGCCCATTGGTTTGGTCCCAATTCACCAAGATTATTCAACAAGGTAAAACTGATCAGTTGACTTATTAAGCTCAATTTCCAATTTTTTCCCTATATAATTTTGTTTAATAGTTGTTGTTTTGGACTTAAAATGAATATAATATTCCATTGCTTGAAAGCATGTGAATACTAGAGTCGGTGATACGGTTTATAGCTACTAAAACATAAATCGTTTGTTTTTACTTGTCACAGACAATTGCTGAAGCAGTAGGAGATTGGATTTTGGACAGAGATCAGTTTCGACATATTGATTGCCCTTATCCTTGTGACAAAACATGTGTTGAAGATATAGAATTATATGCTTTTTTCTCTGAGATTGATAGAGAGGATTGTGAAATAGGAAGAAGGATAAATTCTTTGAATTAATGGAATTGTATCATGATAGAAGTGAGAAATTTATATATTGATTTGGATAAATTCCTAGTTCAAACATTGTGTTTTCTTGAGTTATCCATCAAATTGCAAGTTTTTCAATGTTTTGATCTCCCAAGTATAGTTGAATTCCTTGATAAAGACTGCTACTTCGACTCTCAAAAAATATTGCCTGCCCGTTTTTCAGACTCTTTTTTCTTGAAAACTATTAACTATTACCACTTCTAGTATATTAGAAGATGAGCAAAATATTCTTATAATTGAATTTTTCAAAAAAGTAGGTAAGTATTTGCATTTTAATCGATTGTTATAAAGAGAAATCAAGCTGTAGTATTTTACTCTTTCCATATAGGGAAAAAGCTCTTACATTTTTACTTTATATCTCAATTGTATTGTTTGTAATTAGTTGGTTCATCTTAGGGCTGCAAATTGTATCTTTTGACTTTGTGGTTTGTAATTCAAATTACAGAAAAGGGACAAAATTGTCCCTGTATTTACAGCCGAGCGAGGAGCACTTTTGTTCTCCGTTAATAATTGAGTTGGTTAATTGCTTAAAGGTCCAACGAGAATCAAGATGACGCCTACTCCGAAACTTTTTAACGGGCTTGTTATTTACTATTCCATTTAGTTCAAAATTAAATGAATATTTAGGATGAAATTAATCAAAGGGTAATTTGTCAATACTATCACTTTGCTACTTCCCAATTATTTCTTAAAACTAGATATAGTTGGATCTGTGGAGGGTAATACATACACAGACCTTTATCTTTATCTTTGTGGGGTATAGAGGTTATTTCTGATAGATCCTCGGTTCAAAATTGCATTGCACAACATGTTTAAAATGTCATACAACTTCACAAGGAACTGCAAGTTATCAGCAGCAGCAATACACTACCATGATCAGGTAGTTCTTGCTTACATAAATACCTTAATCTGGCTTTGTTCTTATACTGATTGAGCTGGACTACTTTCTATTCTAGTAGATTTTGCTTCACTTGCAGCTTGCACAACTTTCTCTTTGCTTTAAAAAGAAATGGAGGCTGATAGATCAACAGTCACAAATCTTGTTGGCTTGTTGCCACCTAATTGATTAATTTTGTCCCTCTTTTGTGGCTTCAACACACTTGTTTTTACCTTGTTGGTTGTAACTAAAAGGTGAAGCATTAGGTGATGCCGCCCAGTCCTCGGCAGAGGAAAGATGCATTCTGTTTCCATATTGGAAGAGATTCACATAGAAACTATTAGTCCAAATGAAATATTATTAAATTCCTTGCTAGCACAGAAAATCTATATCTATACTATATTAAAAGTGTGAAGGTACTTACAAATATTGTTTGAACTTTTTGCCCTTCATTAAAAGTCTCAGTTTTAGACAAAATTGTCATTTTACTTTTTCTCTTCAATAATTAATTAATTATTTAAAAATAAGTGTCCTAAAATATATGATAAAAGCAAAATATATATGATATATAACTTAATATTGGTAGGTTTTTTTTTCCTTAAGTACATGAAAAAGGAGTCTTAAAATAAATGGTAAAATAAAAGAGGAAAATATCCTTTAAAAAGGGAAAGCCATTTTAGAATATATAGTTTGTAGAGGGTGTAATATCAAAACATGAATATGTGTACAAATATATGATCTAAAATCATGACTATACATTGCATGCATACACGACTTTTGGGCTTATTAATTAATCCTGAAAAGATATTAGGTGTGTTTCGATAAACATTTAGTGATAGTATAGATTGAAAACAAAAAAAATCGAGATATTTTAGGTGTATTTTGTCATGACACTTTTGCTATATTTTTGTTGGGTTAGAAAATTTGGATGATATTAATTTTATAACTACTTCTTCGATGAGCTTTGAAGGTGTGGTCTATAATAGTTTCATCAATTAAGGACTCCTATAATATATGGTAAGAGGAAAATTAAAATTAGAAAACCAACTCTTCATCCACTGGGGTGAAAATCATTTACACCCCCTAACTTTGCTTTTAAAAATCAAACTCCCCCTTCAGCTTTGAAGAATAATCAAACTCCCCCCTTTCATTGGAAATCTTAAGGATAAAATAGACATTGCATTGGATAAAAGGGGGAGTTTGATTATTGTTCAAAGTCGAGGGGGGAGTTTACTTTTTAAAACAAAGTTAGGGGGTGTAAATGATTTTCACCTCATCCACTGTTTTCTACCATTTCTCTTTTCGAATTGTGGATTGTGCTACCTAAAGAGTATTTATATATGATCTAGCAAACATTTATAGATGCGGGAGGGGTAGAGTGTAGGGACTTGGGGATGGCAGGGGTGGGATGCTCAAGGGTAGGGATTGGGGGCGTTGGGTGGGGGGAAGAATACAATAACCATTGAATATCACTTGTAGAACTTGCGTTTCCTACTTTCATTAAGAGTGTGTTTGGTATGAAGGAAAACATTTTCTGGAAACTGTTTTCCAATTTTCTCATGTTTGGTTAGCTTAAATGGTTTGGAAAATGTTTTTCAAATGAGTTTATTTTCCTCAAATTTAAGGAAAATGACTTCCCTTCAAAAAGTAACGAAAACATTTTCTAAAACTCTCTTTCAACCACACATCTCAACTTTCCACACTAACCCAAGTCTCTGGTACTGATTTCCGACACTAATCCAGGATCCAACTCCCGACCCTGACTATCGATTCTCGACTCGAGACACGACACCCGACTCCCGACCTGAGACCTAACTCTCAACCCTGATCCAAGACGCAAGACTTGGGATCCGACCTCGACTGAAGACCCAACTCCCAAACCTGACTTGTGTTCGGATGCCTAACATCGACTCAGGACCCAAGACTCGACCCGACCCTGAACTCGATCCGAGAACAACTTGGGATCCAATATTGATATGGAAATTAAGGTCTAATCTCAACCCGACTCCCAACCTCCGACTTTGACCCCGACTCGAGACCCGTCTTACTACCCCAACCCTAATTCAAGTACCAATTCAGAAGTTGGGGTTAGGTCCTTGGCCTGGAGTCGGGAGTCGGGGTCGGGAGTCGGGTCACTTTCGGGGTCGATAGTCGAGTCCGAGTCCTAGGTCGAGTATCAGGGCCAGGAGTCGAGGTCGATTCCGGGTTCGGGGGTTGGGGTTGGGTCTTAATTCAGGTGTCGGGTCCTGGGTTGGGAGTCGGGCTCGGGTCTCGAGTCAGGTTTTAGGGTTGGGTCTCAGGTTTGGAGTCTAGGTCGAGTCTAGGATTGGGTGTCGGAATTGGGTCCCGATTCAGGTGTCGAGGTCGGGTCCCGGCTCGAGTGTTGGGGGCATGTCCCAGGTTGGGATTCGTGGTCCAGTGTCGGTGTCGGGATTAAAGAGTCGTGGTCGGGTCGAGAGTCGGGGTTGGCGTTAGGTCTTGGTTCGAGAGTCGTGGTCTCAGGTTGGGAGTCGAGATTGGGTCCCGGGTCAAGAGTAGGGGTCGGTGTTGGGTCCTAGTTCGGGTGTCGGAGTCAGGTCCCGAATCGATCGTTGGGGTTGGTTCGCAGGTCAGAAACTATTTTCCTAAAAAGTATTTTCTACTCTCTAGCTAAACACTAAAAGATATTTTCTGAAAAATGTTTTTCATTCACCAACCAAACACTAGAAAATATTTTTCGAAAAATATTTTCCACTCACTAACCGAACATGAGAAAAAAAGTAAGAAATCAACTTGTTTTTCATGAAAACATTTTCGAGGAAAACATGTTCCATGGAAAATATTTTCCTTCATACCAAACTCACCCTAAGTACAAGTCATTTTCCTCATTTTTAAGGACTTGTTTTCCTAGAGAAAATGTTTTTCAAAAATTTTGTTCAACCAAACATGAAAAAATAAGAAAACATTTTCTGAAAAATATTTTCCTCCACACCAAACACACCCTATATATTTATTGTATCCTCCCACCCAATCCATCCAACCCCTACCCCTACCCCTTCCCAACCCCGAGGCTCCACACCTCCTCGCACCGCTATAGTTTTTTGCTAAATTAAATATAAACGCTCTTGAGATAACATCTTTTTGTTTACCTATTGAACACTAGAAAATAAGTAAGAGATCGGGAAAAATATTTTCCTTCATACCAAACACAAACAAATTGTTAAAAATGTGTTAGACCTAGTGGGATTATTTAACTGAACATTGCTATGGTATTTGTTTGGTTGTAATAGAAAGACAATTTATTCAGACACCAGTTTATGCATTCACTGAGTTACTTTGTCATACATGTTGGGAATGCCTAAAAGTATTGTTGTTAACACTGCCAAGTGCCTAGGATTTTCAGTTAAAAGTTTCAATTTTATTAGTATTTGTTTGTAAATAGTATATGGAAGAAATTTGAAAAAAAAAAAGAACTCTTGGTTGACATGTCTAATATTTTAAAAAATTGTTTGTTCACTCCTATCCAGGCCACGGCAGTTCACTTCCATGAGGAAATACTTGCGGACATCCTCAGAAGGTTGCCTGTGCGGTCTCTTCTTCGATTCAAATGTATTACAAAATTTTGGAGAACATTGATCTCCGAGCCTTACTTTAAGATGAAGCATCTCAACCATGCCAAGAATGATCAAAATTCTCAAAAGTTTCTTATTTGCCAGAAGTGCCCCAAGGATCGTACATTTTCCATCTATTTTTTGTCCTTTATCGTCGGTTCAACTGGTTGAGGATATACAGAAACTTGATTGCCCTTCAAACTCTAAACCAGGACATTGTGCAATCAATGGTTTTTGCAATGGCTTGGCTATTATCACGGTTTGTGATAATATTGTTGATGAAGCACCCATACTTTTGCTATGGAACCCCTCCACAAGAGAATCAATAGAACTTCCGGAACCACGATTTGGACAGGAGGAATCTTCCTGTTTGGGATTGGCTTATGACTCAACTAGTGGGGACTATAAGATCCTCATTATTCACAATGTCGAATATGATCATGGTTATCAATGTTGTCTGGTATGCATTCTTTAGCATTTGCACACAAGGCATTTCATTGGATTGGAAAAACAAAAACAAATCATCATCTTGTGGTTTCATTTAGTATTTCAAAATATGCTTGATGAGCGACATCGATATTGGTGTTTCAGTATTGGACGGAATGCTTTGTGCTTATTCTACTTATGACTCTCATCAGGGGGAGGGCACTTTTAAGTTATGGGTAATGAAAGACTACCATGTCAAGGAATCTTTGAATGCATGCATTGTTTACTATAGTATATCCCCAGACTTATATAGCTGTACCAAAATATAGGTTTTCAGACGGTGAATTATTATTCTGATGCATACATTATCAATGCGGGACAAATGTATTCAGGACATCCAGAGAACCATCTGTATTATGGCCTCGAGGTGGTAGTCAGAATGGATTTGCTTTTACCGAAAACTTGATCTCTCCAAAGTTACTTGCTTAGTATTTGCTAATGTATGATGGTACTCTTTCTCTTTTTTCCTGTCATCATGTTACAACCTGTTATTCTTATTAGTTTATCTTTTGCTCGCTGGTTTTTTGGTTACAATTACTATAGCTGTCAGCTTGCTTATTTCATGTTCTCAGAGAAACAACCTGAGCTTTTTATTTGCTAAGAAAGAAGTGGTTAAACCCCCTTCTCTTTTACCTATCATCCTTTGTCCAGTCCAATATACTGATTGATACGAGTAACACACTGTTTATTCTACAGTAGAACAGTCTCCTAGCTGGATTGAAGTTCTTTAAATCGCTTGGCGAATTGCATCTTAAATCTTTTTTATTGCAATGCTGATCCGTGTTGTCTGACTATATGTTATTGCGGATGACTATATAAGACAGTTCTTTCTTCATTCTTGGAGTTAAAGGCTGGCTGAACGAAGAAATTTGTTTCATGACAAGATCGTTGGGTTTTGATTATGGATTAGTTAACGAAATTCATGCGAAAAGTGATTGATATGTTAAACCATATTCAGTTTCAAAATATTCCATTTATGTACCTCATCAGATGCACATTCATATATGTATAGTTGTCTGTAACCACATAAGACAATGTAGCATTCATAGACACTGGATCTGCATATGTGACGAAGGATAACTCTACTGAATGTTTAACACAGAAACTCATCTATCAATTAAGTGACTACATTGTATTTCTGCAGTTGTGGTCTTTGGACCAAGTGCTGCGTTCTACCGCACACGCAAGTACACGTGATCGTAGCAAGTAATACAGAAGCTCTTTCGAGCCAGCTATCGAACCCGCAGGGACTTGTGTACTTAGCAATTCACTCAATTTAATTTCTATTAATATTTCGGACAAGTGCAAGTGTTTATCAAGTAAAATTGTGAAGTAGTATCGTTCTAAGTGTTGCAAAAGTGAATAAGTAACACAATGGCAATTTTTAACGAGAGTTGTAATCAATATCAAGGGATATTCCAGGGTTACGGCATTAACCACAACCATGTATAACATTTAACTTGTCCAAACGAACTTTATTTCTCTAATTGCTGATTTTGGGGTTAAGTTTACGATTCAGGAATAGTCATCCTCTATATCTTCTATCCAAACTAGCCTCACAACTACATTGTTGAGCGGGGATTTGAGATTCTAATTCGAATGTATTAACGTTATCATCATCCCGTTTATAACCAGATAATGCAAACTAGGTATATTGCTATCCTAGTTGCAAATCAATCCTAACATCACGCCAGAGATGATCTTACCCCCATGTTCTTCGTCCTATTCTTACGTTCCCATCGTCAGTTCACATGAGAATTACACATTTATTCTAATGTTGGCCAGACACTAAAATAGTAAGCCTAAGAATGTAGACGCAATTAAATGAGAAACAAGATTCATTGATTCAAATAAAACTCTATACAATCATGTTCTAGTCGTAACCCAAGAACAAAGGTATTTAGCTACTCATAATCGGAAAGAGAATACAAGAATTAATGTTAATTATACCAAAGTAATGAGTAGTAGAGTTTAAAGATGAATAACCCTAGTGAAAATCCTTGTGATCCCTATTTTTCTCTCAAAATCCGTAAGTAATTGACTACAGGTCGTCCTTGGGGTATTTATAGAGGTGGACCCCTTAAATCCCAAGCCCATTAGGAGTTGGCCATTTAATTGACGAAATCCCGTCGAACTTTCAGTCCTGCGGAGCAGAGGGCACGCTTTGGCTTGTGTTGCGCGGCACGCCCTCCATAGCGCAGCCTTTCCAGTGGCTTCCTCGGCTGAGCTGGACGGCACGGAGGTGGCTCTGTGTTGCCCGGCTGCGCGGCTCGGAGGCTCCTTCAGCTTCAGAACTTCCCTTAGATCCCATATCACGCTCGTTCATATTTCTCCTATCGTTTTGGTTCACTTCCAACTGCATTTTAGCCTGAAACGTGCTAATCACATTTTTTAGTTCACCCATATCAATATAGCACGAAGCATAAGAAAACATACACATTCGTTCTCAAAACTTAGCTAAAATATGGGTAAAATGTGGTGCTTGGGTGTATAAATACGCCCAAGATCACCAAGCAAGGATGACCAGAATCAAAATTGTGTTTCATCATCTACAACAACATACCCAGCGTAATCCCACAAGTGGGGTCTGGGGAGAGTAAGATGTATACAGACCTTACCCTTTCCTTTGTGGGGTGGAGATACTATTTTCGAATTCCGATAAACCCTCGGTTCAAAATTGCATTGCATGTTTAAAATGTCATACAGCTTAACAAGGAACAGCAAGTTATCAGCAGCAGCAACACACTACTATGATCAGATAGTCCTTTTTTTCGGGATAACCGTGGTGTCCGGGCCACCTTGCGCACACCTCGACTAATTCACGGGATACCTGCCACCTCCCGCCCTTCATTGAGCACTCGGCCACACCCATGGTTATATAAATACCTTAATATGGCTTTATTCTTATACTATACTGATTGAGCTGCAGTATTTTCTATTTCTTTTCTAAATAGATTTTTCTTCGCTTGCTTGCACAACATTCTCTTTGCTTTAGGGAAAAAAATGGGACCTGATAGATCTCAGTCATAAATCTGGTTGCCTCCTAATCGATGAATTTTATTCCCCTTTTGGGACTTCAGCACACTGGTTGTTACCATGTTACTAAAAGGTGGAGCATACGAGGATCAATATCATTATAAGTAATAGAAATTCATGTACAAACTTATATCATGCTTTTATTGATTTAATATAAATATCAAATGTGAGTGTCCGCAAAAAGATAATTCCTTTTGTTAAAGAAACAATAACAAAATAAACTCTTGCTCGTCGAATCTCATAAGCTATTTAGTTTTACTACACTATTTGTCTGATTAGACTAGATAATTCTTCTCCAACTATAACTCAATCCCCTCGTATCTACCAATCTATTCCTTATAGAAACCAAATTCCCACTAATTAAATGCATTCGTTATCTTTAGCCAAGTGATGATGACACATCCCAGTTTAGCTCAACCCGCAACAGTCTCCTAATCTAGTAGCATTTCATCTCATTTACTACAACATACTCTGTGTAATTCCACAAATCGAATATTTCATCTCATCTACTCACACTCAAATTTCTTTTAAACTATCATGAACCCCTGAATCTCTCATACCTGTTGTCTTCCATCGGTGGATGCCAATATCATTATTAAACTACATATTTGAAAGATTGCATTCCAGGGTAAGTGTTTGAGATTTTCAGTAATTATGATTTCAAAGTTATGAACATGATATCAGTTTACTAGGCGTATGACCATAGGATTTAGGACCCCAATTTGAAGTTCTTAATTGAAATTAATATTTGTTTATGATTTCAAATCCCAAATTCTCCAAAAAGTAAAATATAGGCGTTTGGCCATAGAATTTGGGCTTGTGTATGTCTACCTATTTTGAAGCTTCAGTTTGAAGCTTGTGTATGTTTACATATTTTAGATTATCAACTTCATCTTGGAGACACTACTATACACAGGTTTTATGAAGTTAAAAACATTAAAGATCTGTTCAAATATATAGTAACTAGTTTTACAGGCATATAGAGAACTAAAAAGTAGAGCTGAACAAATCCATCTTGCTACTCAACTTGGTTGATAATCAGTCACATAGCTGGCCCCTTCACTCTCCCATACCCATATCCAGGAGGAGCTAATCGCGGGTGAAAGCATCACCAAGTGGTCATAAATCACAAAATGATATCGACTAGATGAGGTGATACAACCTTGATGTGTACTGAGCTTGTACATAGACATACAACACGCTACTGAATTGCAGCTCAAGAAATACTGATTCAACAAAAAAAATTCCTATCCATTGAGATGCAGAGACCATGGATCTATGTAAGATATTTTGACATATATCGAAGCAATCAATGATTTCTTCGACTAAGTTGACATGCAAACTGATCAAGAACTACCATTGCACGGGATGCTGAACCGATAGAGCCATCATACCTGTATGAGCAAGTAGTAAATCATGGTTTCAGCGAGTCAAATCCCAATTTCCAGTAAACACGTTTAAGCCTAGCCGCTATAAAACTGTGCAGGCTGCAAGTGTTCTGTTTAAATGGGGAAATACAGACTTTAAGAGCAAACTTTGATTTTGAAGCTGAACACATAAAACACTCGTTTACTAGGTCTACGTGCTTTAAATCCAATAGAGAAAACACTCAAACTGATGTAGGTAGACAAAGAGGTTCATGTGCCCCACAAGTAAAAAGAGGGTCAAGATGATTTTCTGAGAGACCTGTACAGCCAAACTCAATCCTAAACCAGACATGTCTAGTTAAACTCAAACATAACCATAGAAGGAAAAGAATAAGCTTAAACCACCATCCAACTTAATGAACACCAATGCTTCAGAGTCCCACTGATGAAGGAAGGAAGAAAGAGGGATTTTTTTCTTTGATTAGTAGAAAGAGGGATATAAACCTACAATAAGGCAACGAAATAATGGAAACTTTGAGCAGAGTTGTGAACCAAGAGAGGATGGAGAAGCCAATGGAACCAAACTTGTATCTTTGTGAGAATTTACACCTTCGGATTTGGTTTTTATGCTTCATTTTAAATGCGACTAAAAGAGTGCTTCCAACAAATGAATATTTGAAGTACTGATATACATTAAAGTGTAAGAGAAGGACCAAAAAGTGATTCTCCCAAGACCTTAATTTAGAAACATCTTGAATGAATTTAAGAAACAATCAACAAAGAGCTCTGAAGGAATCTTAACAATCAAAAAAAGAACTTGAAGGCATCTTGTTGTTATTGAGTTAATAACTCAAATGGTCACTCAACTATGAACTTTTATCTCAGAAAGTCACTCAACTTTCGTCTTTACTCCAAAAGTCACTCAACTATCACATTTTTACTCAGAAAGTCACTCAACCTATTGAATTATTTTTTTCAATAAAATTTGCTTGTTTGGAATTTCTATTTAAAAACAAAATTCTGAAAAATAAAAAGTATCCCTTTAATGACTTTTTTATCCTTGTTCCCCTAAATTAATATTTCTCCCTCCCTCCTCTTTCTCATTTTTCTTCTCCTTCTCACTTTCTTCCTTATAATGACTCTTTCTTTTTCTGAAAACGTCAAACAATTCAACATGTAATATGAATGAGGTTGGAGGGGATACTCGACGAAAGTTAAAAGAGCTACTTATAATTTTGCATATTTCAGTACATTAAAATCCAAGACAGGAACAGTACATGTGCTTGAATTAATAATCTATCTTGATAAAAGATTTGTCAAATAAGTTAAACATGTAATTGATTCAAGTTAGACTTAACCAACAGGACTAGATTCTAGCTCTTCCTAATTTTAGAAAGGACCACTATTCATAGTTTCTAACAGTATAGCTAGGTTTATAGTTTCAAGATTTATATCGCGAGAAAATAGTACTCAATCGTAATATTTGATTGAACAATATTTTCGATATTTAAAATTTAAGTGAAATATTAGTGTGAAGGTGTAATTTACGTGAAAGATCGAACTTCTTTTTCAAGTGAAGTATAAGTCCGACGATAACTTTAATGGTAAAAGGCCAAATATATCCCCGAACTTTCAAAAATGGTATGCAAATACCCTTCGTTATACTTTTAGATTGTCAATATCTTTACCGTCATACTTTTGGGCCATATATACCCCCAAACTTTCAAAAATGGTATGCAAATACCCTTAGTTATACTTTTAGTTTGTCAATGGAGAATATAATTTTGAATTATTTTCATTTTTCAGAAAGTGAGAAGGAGAAGAAAAATGAGAAAAAGGAGGGAGAGATTAATTTAGGGAAATAAGGATAAAAGGGTCATTAAAGGGATACTTTTTACTTTTCAGAATTTTGTTTTTAAATAGAAATTCCCCATAAATAAATTTTATTGAAGAAAATAATTAAAAAGGTTGAGTGATTTTTTGAGTAAAAATGTGATAGTTGAGTGACTTTTTGAGTAAAGACCAAAGTTGAGTGACTTTCGGAGATAAAAGTTCATAGTTGAGTGACCATTTGAGTAATTAACTCTGTTGTTATTCATAAATGCATTTCTTTAAAATATACCAAGTCTTACAGAGAAACTGTGCCAATAATTAACAAGTATCTTCTTTCATGCATCAAAATCCAAAGAGTCATGGTATGTTCAGATGCATTTTGATTAGTCACTACACCATAGATAGTTGAATTACCCAATGAATATTGGAAATAGACAATTTACCCATTTTACTAGTTCTTCCCACTTTGTTTCCATGAAAATAGAATTTGGCAAGGATTATACATGCATTTATTATTTCTTTGGGTCTAATAGAATGGTGGGTGCAGATTGGCCTACTGTAACCTAAGTACGGAAATACTTACAATCCAATCAAGAGGAATGCTCCTGTGTGCATCAGAATAGCACCTTCACCAGAAGGTTTTGAAGTACTCATGCATCTTGCACAGAACCAAGTCTCATGAATTGATGTTACAAGATCTGTCCACAAAAATGGCAAAGCTAGCTTTAAGGTGGTGCTTGTTTTCAAAAACAAACCAGTTGTTCTGGTTTTAGTAATCCTTTCCAAAGAATTGCAATTACAACAAACTTAAACAAGTAACCAGGCATGACAGTTTGTGTTCTGCTCGGCATTTTTGACTGGGCGCACAAACAAATGCTATCAAACCCTATAAGCAGCCCACCACGCAACCACCACAAAAACTGCTATTAAGAAAAGATAGGGAGTATTGCATTTGCTTCTCCATATCACAGGTGCAAGACACGAACATGAATGTAAGTACCCATCACTATCTCTACACATTTCAACCAATCAGCCAGCTCTAAGCTTCAGAATTTTGGAACTACCATGGCATACAGTTCAGATGACAGGTTAAAAATAAAACACGTCCCAGAACCCAAAGTCCACACATGATATGTTTTCATTTGTAAGCAGCAATAACTCACATTGATTCTGTCCAATGACAAAGATCTCTGTCTGCAATTTGTTTCTCTTGACAAAACTGACAAGTTCACACATTTCAGTTGGATCTGCCTTTATACCCTCTTGCTCTGCACTACAAACATAAACATAAGGATTTAAACCTACACCTATTTCCAGAAGCACAAAGTGAAGAGAAAAAGAAAACCAGTTTTGCACATAGTGACTACCGTAAAGTCTCTGGAAAGAAATATATTTTCGGAGGGAAGTAGGTAAAGTTTCTTCTGTTACTTCACAACTAAAGCATGATTACTGGTTTCAGAGTGCAGCTATAGAAGTGGAAAGCTGAAAGAACCTTCCTAAATATACCCATATTTGGTCTATTTTTGGAGCACCTGTGATGTTCATATACGTACAGACGATTCAATTAACTTTGCAAAAGCATCTTTTTTGCATAAAGCAATCAGTGCTCATGTACAAAACTCGGATCCTGGTCTCACTTCTGTCAATAAGTACATCTTTACTAAGCGAAAAGGACAAGTAGAATGCCAGTCTTAATTCACCCAAAGATTGTCAACCACAAAGTATAGGACAAGAAAATGACACTTGAACTTTAATTATTCAGTATTTTGTTCTGGATACCCGGTACCCTAAACCAAAATCTTTAACCATGTGTTGGCTTCCAGGATCAGAGCAAAGAGAGTGCGTGTACAGTCTTCTCGTCTATGTTTCTCAGGTTTATTTAGCAGCTAAAACTACATTAAAATATAAAACCTCAAGGAAAAATGACCAAAAAGGAAAGCCCAGGAATAACGAGTCAAGTTGCTTATACTGAAGCGGGAAAAGACCATTACATTATCATAAAATCAGAAAAAAGATCTTTTTATCAAAGTGCTGGTGGAATTTGAGGGAAAAGAGTTTTGATCAACAGTCACGCAAGTTCGGGTGAGTGGAGAAGCCTACCCATTATCAGTATGTTTGAAAAGGGTAAACCCCCACCCCACCCCCACCAAAAAAACAAAGATATCTATGGGTATCCCGCATAACTATAGCTGAGCTCCACCATTTCAACAGCTTAGCTACTGTCTATAGTGTCAACTTGGACAGAAACATCTTACCTAGCCTTACCAACATATTAGCAAGATGCCTGTGGTGCTTTATCATTAAAACAATTATTTTGCAACTTAAGAATATATATTTAGTGCAATAGTTGCACCAGAAGTAACTTAAATAAAGAAAAAGAGAAATGTCCTTCGGATTTAGATGACACTAAGCTCATATCATGGTTGTATCTCTTCTTGATGAAACGATACCTTTGGTTTAGTGCAGTACTAATTTACATCATTCACGTCATGCTGAACCATTGTGTAGTGCAATAGCTTAGTGTATTCTGTTGAATTGACTGCTATCATTAAAAATATTCCATGTAACATTCTTATAATTATGTTATTGTTGAATGCCAAGAGAGGACATGGAGGGAGGTGATTAGACAGGACATGGACCAGTTATAGAGGACATGGAGGGAGGTATGGAGGACACGAATTAAGGTAGAAGGTTAATAGGAAGGAGTATGCCCTTGCTAGTAGGTAGGAGTGCTTTGTTTTGTGGTATGTACTAGTAGTAGTAGTGCTACGCTTGTGGTGGTTTGTTTTTGGAGTTTGGTGATGCTTGTGTGTTTCGAGTAGATCAATTGTAGCATTACTTTGTGGTAGTCTGGTCTCTGTTATTATCTGTTGTTTTGGGTACTTCCTGTTGTTTCTTGCTCTTTTATAACTTCAATTTTCTAGACTGTTTTGTGTTGAGCTGGGATCTATCGAAACATCCTCTCTACCTCACCTCGGAGGTAGTGGTATGGACTACGTACATTATACCCTCCCAGACCCCACTTCGTGGGAATACACTGGGTATGTTGTTGTTGTTTGTTGAATGCCAAGAGACTCATCAAGAATATTGTATAAATATTTTTTAGTGATTATGTTGTAATAATGGTAAGACATATAACCCTTCGAAATCCACACAAATTATAGAAGATAGAACAAAAAGAAAGAGGTCCATATAGACAAAATAAACTAGGTAGTGTTATGGTTTACTAATGAAGTATGCTTACATAGGATCATTTTTTGCAAGAAGTCTTTTTAGTCTATATACAGATGTATATGTCACTAGAAATTGTAGAAAACCTCTAATGTTAAAGAAACCCAGATATAGATTATTGGAGAGGTTCTAAGCGACATGATAGTGAGGGTTCTTATAGGCAAACCCAACTAACTTGCGATTGAGGCGTAGATGTTGTTGTATGTCATAATAATTAGAGAACACAAAAAATATGAAACTTTTCCTATTTCATCTACTCAAAACAACTCTGTAAAGAGTCCATTATATTGTTCACCAATAAATTCAGTAAGAGCTTGCCTTTTTCTTATCTCTGTTAATAGGTAACTGTCATAGGCATCAAAACCTCAACAACTTGATATATGCTTAAGTAACTTACAACAGCCAGCTCTACATTACCTGCCTGGTCAAGTTGTAGCTCTACTTATTCTTGTTTATTTATGTTTACCGTTATTAACAATTTAACACAATGGTGAAAATATCGTCCTCAAAATTTCTCCGTATGTCTCATGTGTCTCACACACCAAGAATGGCCTAAGGTCAATATTATCAATCCAAAACACCTGGCCTTATTTGTCAGCCTTCTGCTTTTACCCATTTAGCACCATGTTATCATGTAGTCAACAATCAACATTGGTCTTTGCCTAATCAACACCAGGTCATCGACAAAAATGCCTAATTTAGTGTCAAGTCAGCACTGTATATATAAATTGTTGAATCACCTTGATATAGGGGGAAATTCCAGTATAGCGATAACAGGAGTTCAAAAGTTGCTTTAAGTCACAATTTTGAATCCCAAATATGACATGTAATTTTTTTATATTGAATCCCCTAACATGAATTCTTGGCTCTGCCACTGGTTTAGTGGCAGGTTACACTAAACTAAAAGTGTTCACAAATGTGTCAGAAAGTACTGCCTAGCCTGATTAAGTGGACCTGGAGCCCAAAACTTAAGTCACCATCTTAACTTCATTAAAGCAGGCCTCTAAAGCCTTGAACAATTCACAAAGCAAATTTTGCAAAAAATACCATAAGGAAGAAAGAGCAAACCAACCCTCCTACGCCATTGGTCCTACGCCATCCGAGGCGTTTCTCCCCAAGCATCTATGCCGACAACTTGTAATGTTCAGGTTCTTCTGCCTACTTTAGATGACCATCTTTGTCTACTAGAAGTAGGATTTTTTCTGTAGGGAAGATTTTCTATTTTCTTCCCCAATCTAACCACTTATATAATTTGTGAATCGGCGATTTTTCTGACTAACATCTAAGGACAACCAAAACTTCCAAAGTCAAGAAGCACCAATCACATCAAACCTTATCCAAGTTTAAGTACTGAAATCACACAAGTGATATCACCACAAATCTGAGTAACGAATCTTGGTGCAGTTTTGCAGTTAACTTAATTAATTTCTCTGAAAAGAGATTACTCTAGTATACAAATTATTGGCCAACTCGGAAAAATAACAATGCAAAACTGCCCTGAGAAACCAAAAACAGAATACCCATTCTGAACTTATAATGCTCATGAAAAATTAATACTACAAAAAAACAATTGCATTGTTTTAAATAACCAGTTTGGCTACCTTAAAACAAACGTTAACAGAAAAGATAAGAGCTATAAATGGTTTTTCCCAATGTTGCTCGAAATCTTCAAAAATATCCACGGGTGCGTGTCGGATACTCCAAAAATAGTGCATTTTTGGAGAACCTGACACAGGTGCAGCAACATTTTTGGAGAGTCGTAGCAACATAGGTTTTTCCACATTTTCCCTTACATAGTAGACATCAGACGAGAAGGGCCATTGGGGTCGTAATTGAGAAGTAACGCAGCCTTCAATGGTTGACCTGAAAGTGAAAGAATCCATCTCAGCTAACTATACATGATAAAGTAAAAAAAAAGAACACATAAACTTCTACAGAGATGTTCTGAAGAAGGTGCGCGAAAGCTGGCCGGGACACCAAGATTATCAAAAAAAAAATAAAAAAATGTTACATTCATTCACTGACCTGAACCAACATTGGTCGATATCGATCTTTCCCAGATTTTATGCACATAATCCCAGTCCATTATTTTCTTCTGCCTGCAATAAGCTACACACTCACCTCCATATCATTTTCACTAGAGACACAAAAAAGGAGAAAATGGGTTTCTTATTTTTTTACCCCCCGCCTTTTTACTCCCTTGGTGACTCGAACCCACAACGTTAGAGTTGGAGAGTTGGAAGTAGAGGGTGCTTATCATTCGAGCAAACCCCTCTCGTCAGAAAAGGGGTTCACAAATTCTATCTCACTGTTTGATTTTTCATGAACTTTTTGCAGCTAATAGAAATAAATGGAAGGCATTCAATATCAAAAAAAGATACGTAGACAGAGAAAGAGGTTCTCAGGGGAATTTCATCGAACAGAATACAGGCACAGACAAAATCTCCTTAGTATAAAACAGCGATAATAATTTCTGATTTAAAAAACAAATGTACCTGCTTGCGAAACTTGGAAGTAGCAGCTTCAATGGAACGCCAAAATAGCAAAAATGGCGAAATATAACTAAAACAAAGTTGATAGAAGCAGCAGAGTTGTAATTGGGCAAAAATGAGCACTTATGGCCCTATTTTGTGTTATTTAGCGCTGATGGTTAATTTATGCCCTGTAGTAATCACTCCCTTCGTTTTCGATTCATTTTAGTTGTTTCTTACTAAAAATAAATATATCATATTACTTAATTTTTTAAATTTTTTTTTATTTTACCTTTATAATTAATGATAATTCCAATATCTATTCATATGTCCAATGAATATCATTAACATGAATAAAGGATAAAATAGTAAAATTTATCATTTTATTTATGATTTCTTAATCACCGTATAAAATAAAATGTGTCCAATTAAAATAAAATGGAGAGAGTAGTAATTTTTGGGGGGAAACATAAGTCCAACAACCCTTGTCCAATTTGGAAAATCAGTGAATAATTTATCTTTTTCTATCCATTTTATTCTTCCTATTAAATATTATTATTTATCACTGAATATATTTTTTAAGGTATTAAATTTATTATATTCAAATAACGATATAATAAAATTAATCCTATTATTTATTATTTCTTAATATGTATGTCAAGTCAATTATAGACAAATATTATTGAATGGAGAGAGTATTTTACAAATTATGTTTTATGTACTTTCTAAAAAAATTATCTATTTACTAAGCATAAATTTGATTGTTAAAATTAAAATTTTAAATCAGCCTATTGGAAGGTCAAAGCATGCAATTTTATGCAGCTTACATGCTTGAGGAAAAAATGGCTCAAGTGCATAAATAGCGGTTTTTGGTTTTTGGGACCTATTTAAATCACATCCTAAGTTGATAACTGAAGCTACAAATAATTGCGAAAGTGGCTTGGAAATTGCATGTTCAAGCAAACTTTTGACATGTGAGTCATATATATATATATATATAGCTCAAGTGCATAAATAGCGGTTTTTGGTTTTTGGAACCTATTTAAATCACATCCTAAGTTGATAACTGAAGCTACAAATAATTGCGAAAGTAGCTTGGAAATTGCATGTTCAAGCAAACTTTTGACATGTGAGTCATATATATATATATATATATTTCAAATTGATTTATAAGAGATCTCGATTTTGAGATTGAATTATTTTCTCGACTATAACTCGCAAAAAATTTCAAACAAAATTAGAATTTTCTTTATTACTTTTGAGATTGAATTATTTTTTTAAGCAACACTCATGAAATTATTCATTATTTTCTCAGAATATCACCCATAAAGTTATCCTGTTATGATTTTGTTTATACATTTGGAATTGCAATTGTATATACTTGTATAAGGGAAAATTATCATGAACACATCGCTATAGAGAATGAAGAAATGTATTATTAAAATAATATTTAATAATGATCTGAATGAAGTCTCTGAAGGTAGGACATCTTTGATGAATCACCGACAAGATCAAATGGAATCATTACATATTTGATATCAGCCACTTCATTCACAACGTCATACCAATCGAAGCATCTGTTAGTAAAGGTAGAAATTCATGTTCTGATATCATGATTAGAAGAATGAAAGAGATAGACACTTTAGTTAATCCATACAAAATCCCGTAAATTGATGATGTGTTTACAGTCGGTGTGCATAATGGTATGGCCAATGTAGCGTTTCTATTGGACGATGCACTATAAAGCACAATTAGCAAAGTAATTCCAATGGTTGATATACTTTATTTATTGCGTATAAATAGCAACTCAATTATTTACTTGTAAAAGGTTGGATTTTTGACATTACGAAGACATTATATTTATATTTCCGCAACTCTTAAGTTTTCTCTCCCTATTTTCTCGTTTAAGGGCGGACTCAAAGAGAACATTCATATCGTGAATCTCTAATCTGAAACCAAAACTTAAACCTGTCATTGAAATTACGGCTAAAGGAACAATACTTCGATTTTATTAATTCATTCCATTATATTGTCGATTTTTATACATTCATCTAACAACGTAATTCCTTACTTAATCTCTATTTTATAAATCAAATGAATCTGTCTGTCCTTAACCCCATAACAATTCAACTGCATCGTTTTTTGAGCAACAATACTAATGAATTTTTTTCATAGTAATTAGATGAGTATTAATAGATTGACGACTTTTCTCACGCTGTAAAGATATAGATGAATAATATTTATAAGTTTTTTGGTCATTGAAAGCCAACTTGATCATCTTTCCTTGTCAAGTGAATGGGTGGGCATTTGTTGGTAAGACACTTATTCAATGCCAGTTACATGCCCTTGTGACGATTAATGGCCTGTATATGGAATAGCAGGAACCAACGAGCAACCACTGATATATTTCTTAAGTAACGGGTTCATTTAAATTAAGCATTTTTCACGTAGAAGATATGTATATATATATATATATATATATTAAAATTTCATAAAACTTTATATCTAAATCCAAACTTTATATCTAAATCCATAATTTTAAAAGTACAATTAAGTCAATATTAAGAAATTTTAAAAGTTTAAATTAAATTTAATATTTTGGATTCGGCCGTGGTGAATTCAGTTGCGCCCTCCACCAAGTTGATTGCTTTTAGAATGGCATAAATTTTTTTAAAAAAATACTTTGATGTGCTAAAACTTAGTAGTATGCACAGCATATATGCAAATTGGTTAGGAGTTGGAATCACCCTTGTTCACAACGTTAGGCAAGGGTCTCCAAAACGCCCAAATTCAACGTACTATAATTTTTAAGTTGAGTAAAACAGGAAAAACAGACTCATAATACAATAATCTACATCATATACATTTTTAAAATTTGGAAGGTTTACATACTCTATGCAAGAAGGAAATTGTATGTGTATAGTTGGATTTTATCAATGGTATTATATTTTTCTCCGTTATTAGAAGTTACCAAGGATCATTAAGCTAAAACGTATTCGAGTGAAAAATTAATTTTGAATAGAATATTCGTTGTGTACCCCTCTATACCAAACAGTTCAATTACCAAATTAAATCCCTACACTTTTACTTATTTTTAATGTGGAACAGTTTAATCTTTCAAACAACCACATATTATTTTTGTATAGATGCAGAAGCCTACACTTTCCACATCGTTTCAGCTTACACTTTATTTTTATATGGGAAAGCATAGGGAGGCCTTTTTGCTATCGACGCGGATATGATGAAAGACCTCCCATCGATCGAAGGTTGCTTTAACCCCGAGTTCGATAAATATGTTCCATCCGAAGTCCGAACACGAGTATGGTAAGTTTAATTCCGGTAAAATTTATACTAGCACGTCAAGAGTTTTTGAAGGTCGTTTTCTTGATTTGCTTTCCAAGGAACAAGTCAGTAAAGGCAAAAAGCTGTGGGCTCTTGGCCCATTTAATCCCATCACAGTCTCGGGGACCATTCAACAAAGACACAAGTCATTGATTTGGTTAGACAAATGAGTACCAAAGTTGGTGATTTTTGTGTCATTTGGAACCACAACTTCATTCTCTGATGATCAGATCAATAAAATTGCAACTGGGTTGGAGTAAAGCCAACAAAATTCATTTGGGTATTGAAAGATGCGAATAAAGAGACATTTTTACAAAAGATTTCTCACACACACACAAAAAAAACGAATTGCGAAAAGAGTTCAAAGAGAGAATGAAAGATGAATAGTGGTAAGAGATTGGCCCCCCAATTAGAAACCTTGACTCATACTTCAATGGAGGGTTTTTGAGTTACTACAAATGGAATTCTTGCATGGGGAGTTTTTCTATGCCAGTTCCCTTAGCAGTGTGGCCAATGCATTTGGATCAGGCTAGTAACATGTTAGTCATATAACAAAAATACTAAAAGAGTAAAATTGATATTGTATTTCTCAGATGAAAAATAAGTCTGACATTACTAGTGAAGAGGATCAACTATTTATAGGTTATAATAATGGGGTCTTAGCCAATAGGAAGATTTCATTAGAGCCCTAAAGTAGTAAGGTTAATAATTTTGTGGCATGTATCCAAGTTGTTTGTGGTGCCAACTAATATCCATGTGTCGCTCAGATCCGTATGAACTCGTCCGCGCACCGACCCTTCTGACATTCTTGTTCCGCTTGTTCTTTCCTTCATGTCATCATGGGCATGATTCCTTATAATGTCTTGCTCGATGGCGTCCTCTGAAGGCAACCTCTCGAGATCCGTGTCTCCAGTAAATATTAATATCGCACGTTATTTTTCAATATGTGACGTGTCGCAAGTAGTTTTTTTTTTCAATACACACTATATCTCAATTTAAGTATCTTACTTTTCTTTTGGTTTGTTCCATAAAGAACATTGTTTTCTATATTGTTTAAGTTTTTAAATTTCACAAATTAACTGATTCAAAAATCTTCCTTTATTTTTTAAATTTTATGTCCAATCAAACTAAAACACTTAGGGCTTATTTGGAAAGCCACATTGAAAATTGGATTGGATGTAATTGGATGTAATTACACTGTCTGACATGTTTGGTTGGTCAGGTAATTACTTGGTCAATAGGTAATTGGGTGTAAGTAACATGGGTAATTACAATCTCAAATTCTCAGGGGGAGCTGTGAATTGTTGTTAATTACATGGTGTAATTATAAGGTGATTACTTTTTAATTTCTTCCTTTTATTCTATTTTTATTTTTTTTGTTTTAATTTATTTTTTATTTCTATTATTGTTAATTCTTTTTTATTTTTCTTATTCTAATATTTTCTAAAAATATTTTTAAATTTTTTATATTTCATATCCTTACTTCTCATTAACCTTTACTTCATGTGATTCCATACAATTGTTCATATTATTTTAAAAAAATATTATTTTTTTAATGTTATTTTTTCATTTAGCATAATTTTATTAGTATTCTAATTTTTAAATTAAGATGGAATACATTGTTGAATAAGGTTGTAGACTTACGTTTTGCTTTTCTTTTAATCATATTTATGTACGTTATGTTAAATTTGACATAAGAGTATTATGTTAAACTTTTTTGGTTTTAAATTGAACTTATGTTATATGTTAGGTTTCAATTTATTTGTTTTAATAGTATTGACTTGATATTTCACATTGTAAGTCATTTATTTTTTAGTTAGAATTGATAGATTATCTTTTTGCTAAATCTTTCAATAATTTTAAGACATTATATTTATAATATTAATCTTTTTGTCATACATGCATTTCATGATGTTCTTAGAAATCATGTGCTTTTAACTTTTATGATTAATTTAATTAAAATATACTAATTTAAAAAATATAAATTAATTTTTTTTTATAATATTAGTTAAAAACATATGTTTATTAATTAATATATTTTCAAAAGATAATATATATCTTAAATATTTAATTTAATATTATTTATAAAGGCACTCATTATCCAATATAATCTTTTAAGTTATGATAATTGACTTTTATTTTAAAAATTTAATATGACAATATGATTACACTTGTGCAACCAAACAGTACACTTGTAATTACACTACAGCAAACAAATAAGTCATTGTAATTAGTAAGTTGTGTAATTATAAGACTGATAACTACTAGTCTAATAATTACACTAATTTCAATTATCAAATGATTTTCTAAACAAAATCTTACATTGAAACGAGAGAGTAAAAAAAAAAAAATCTACCAAAATCCAAGAAAGATACATAACAATCATTCCTAAAATCCTACTAAAAAGAGCGTTATCACGCCAAACACAAGACAAATGGTTGCATTTGAATTCGCGTTATTACTACAAAGCTATCAAGTAGTAGCTACCCACAAAAGAGCAACAAAAAATATGTACTCCCTCTGTGTTATTTTAATTGGTCATGTAAATTAGTAAAATTAACTATTGATACAAGAACTTTCTTGAAAAAGATGTCCGACATCACTATATCTATACCATTCTATCATGATTTTATTTCATTTATGATTTCTTAAGTTGTGTAAAATAAAAAGTGGTCTAACTATTAGGTCTTGTTTGATCATGAATTTTTTTCACTTTTTTTCAGAAAATTATTTCGTTTTGGTGAAAAGGTGAAAATTTGTGATGTTTGACCATAAATATTTTTTTTTATTTTAGTGATTTTTTTTTTTGAAAATGTGAAAACAAGTTTTACTTTGTTTTCACTCATATTTCTCTCACAAAAAATTAAAAAGAATTCTAATTTATTTTTATGGTCAAATACAATTTCAACTCCAACTCCAACTCCAAAATATTTAATTTTCATGATCAAATGCCTACTAAAATGTGACGGAAGGAGTACATTATGCTCATTAGGGGTGTACATAGGTCGGGTTGGTTTGGTTTTTTACTAAAAAAATATCAAACCAATCATGTCGGTTTATTAAATCTATAAACCAAATCAAACCAACATAAAATCGGTTTTTTCGACTTAGGTTTTAGTCGTTTTTTTTGGTTTTTCGATTTTCTCGACTTCTTTATAATCTTTAGTTTTTACAATTATGTTATGATTGTAGACTGGATCAAGTATATTTTCACTCATGTGCTAGTGGAAAATCACAATTATGAAAAACGAGGAGTGGAAAGGAGGAGCGGAAAACTCTTCGAAAACTAAAAAGTAAAGATGAAAAGTGACTGAAGAGTGAAAAGTTTTAGGTTATAAGTTTATATTGGGTTTCGGTTCATTTAATTATCAATCAATGGAAAATATTACAACTTAAAAACCCAAATCTGAATATATATCTACATCTATTTTCTAAATATTAAAAATTAATAAAATTAATTTAAAAAGTATTTAAAAAATAGATTATAATTAATGTTTTTTTATGTATAAAAAGTTATATATATATTATGTCGCTTTAGTTTGGGTTCGGTTTGATTTTTCTTTGTTCAACACCAAATCAAACCAAGAATAGTTATTTTTTTTTTTTAACTTCAAATCAATCAAACCAAATAATAAATCAATTTTTTCCCAATTTAATTTGGTTCATTGATTCGATTTGACTTGACAATTTATTCTGCACACCACTAATGCTCATATACTGTATATTAAAGCGTCCCGACCAAACTTGAATTTGAATCCCCAAATACTGCCACAAATAACGCTCATATGCATTATGCTCTTCTCTTTCCCCCACCCCACCACCCCGTAACCCACTACCCCAACTCCACTAATCCATGAAAATTATACACATTAAATGTACATAGATAAAATAATCAAAAATCCAACTAGTATCACAACATTCAAATTACTGGATCTCAAAGTTCTGATTTGGATCTACATTTTTTCTACGTGAAAAAATGGGTTCAAGTAGTAGCAAGAACAATGCAGCTGATCCACCGCTGCCGCCGTCATCATTGCCGCCGCCGCCATCTTCATCGCCGACGGCGGCGGCGGTAGTTCGGAGATCTCGATCCACTAGGAGTAAAGTTTTTCAGTCTTCGTGTCTCGGATCTCGCCATTCCGAAAATGAACCTGCACAGGTTTGATCACGCATTGATGTGTTTTACATTGTGCTTGTTTGGCTGTACAATGACTGACAATTAGTTAGTGCTGGAAAAAAAAATTCTTTCACAATACTCTCTATGTTCACTTTAACCTGTCACGTTTCATTTCTTGAGAGTCAAAATGCGTAAACTTTGAGAAGGATTGCAAGTAATATTTTTTATAGACTTTTCGACCATCCAAAATTAAAATAATTTAATTCAATTTAGCTTCACGATTGGTCAAATTGACTCTCGTAAAGCAAAATGTCACAAGTCTTAGACTTGGTGGATAGAGTTACATGTACCTATTGCTGGTGGGAGGTGGCAGGTATTCCGTGACTTGTGTGCAAGATGGCCCGAAGACTACGGTTATAAAAAAAAAAAAAAAAGTAAAAGTGAACGGAGGGAGTGGAGTGTATTTTAGGCCCATTATGAAAGGCAATTTAGTGCAAATTGGTTTTCCGTGTATATTTGTTTTAATGTGTTTAGTTTAGTGCTAATGGACAACAGATTGGTATTTTTCTAGCATTATGCATCCATCGATATGCATCGAGGTTGTTCATTGTGCTTTCATAGTTGTACTTTTGGCTCTAGAATTGTTAGTGCTAAAATTGTATAATATTCTTAAGCTGCACAGTTAAACATGGAATGCAGTATAAATTACTAACAGCTTGTTTGGATGGTTGTTACCTATTGTATTGTGTTGTTTGTTTAAATACAATGTCCGTTTTGATTGTTAATTGATTTTATTGTATCATATGTTAAATCCATCCTTAGGCAACGAAGAAAAGTCCCATTTTATGTAACGACCGATTTGGTGTGATCTCATCGTTAGCTTATTCTTTTGCTCATTTTATCCTTACTTATTATCTGATAATCCTATTTTATCCTTTACCCTACCTTTTTATAGTAGCTCTACCCCATACCCTACTTTTTTGTAGGTTTATTTTTCAAATTGTTGATGTGTGACATTATGTGCAACAACATAAAAATGTGCAGACATGAGGGCTCGAATCTGGCGGCAGTGCAGACTTGGGCACACCCTAACGGCAGAGCTACTTCTTGCTTTCCATGTGTGACATTATGTAATGATGGAAAATAATACAATCTATCCAAACATTGTATTCATTAAAACATACAGTACTATACAATACAATACATTATGAAACAATATGTAACAACAATCCAAACAGAGTGTGAACTTTTTCATGTTGGATTGTGATATGGTTTTATATGAATACATATGTGATTTATTTTTTGATTCATAAACTTGTATTTCAGGCTTCGGAATATCAAACCAAACGAAGCGAGGCTACTGGTCCTTGTTTGAGTGAGACTAAATCAGGAGGAAGAAAAGCTGAATGGTATGGAAAGTTTAAAGTTAAGAAGCATGATGAAACATGTGTAGCCTCCAATGTTGAGCTTGATGATTGGGAAGAATCAAGCTTATCTGATACCATTGCTAGAAAAGGTGATGCTTCTTCTCGAGCTTCCTCATCTAGATCATCGAATCTTTCTGGTTTCCTCCCTCGCTTCAGTTTTCTTCCTGGAAACATGAGCTTCCGGCTGAGCAGAGCAAACAGTTTAGGGTCAGCAAGGTCCCTTTTTGCATCTTCACAGAGATTTGCTACTTCAATCGATGAGGATGAGCTTCCGCGCTCAAGTTCGTCAGGTAGATTCACTGACAGAAATGAAAGGCCACAGAATTGTGACTTCTTTCCTAGTTGTTTCAGAAATCGGTCTCCTAGCCGATTCTCTGAAGATGTTACTTCTAATAACTTAGTATTCACTCCTTCAACTGCTAATTTTTCTGATAATTTCATGGATGAGCCACGTACTGCTTCCAGAAGAGGTTTGTCAGGTGACAGACATGATACTAGAGTAGAGTGTACTGTTAATTTATTTTCTCCAAGAAATCATAATTATACTGATGGTTTCGAGACAAGAGTTTCTGACAGAAGGAGTGCAGCGCGCGAGCCTACTGAAAGGAACATCAGTATCAGCAGAACCCTGAGTGTTGGTAGACTTCGCGATAGGGTTGTTCGAAGATCATCATTTCCTGATGTTTGTTCCTTTCAACGGGAAACAGAAACCCAACATGCTAGTGAGAATAGTGTGAGACAGAATTTAGGTGGTGAATTAAGTTCAGTAGCATCCGAAGTGAATGACTTAATTCTATCAAATACTTCTGGATTTCCATCATCTAGTGCCTCTACCTCTTTGTACGGGAGCCAATATTATGCAGTTGAGAGCCCAAGAGGAAGAGAAACAAGATATCATGATCTTCTAGAGCATAGGTCAAATTGGCTTGAGCGGCGAAGAAGAATAAGATCTCAGGTCTGTAAATATCTGCTTAACTTCATTTTGCTTACATTTAGGTTATATTACACCCCAATATAAGCAAGAGGGTATGGGTGTGTTTTGCTTTATACATGAATGCAGCACTTCTAATCCTGTGTGTCACGTCACTTGTGTATTAGCTACTTCCAAAATAATTCTTAAAAATTATGTAGCCATTTGGTATTACTTTTTCAGACAGAACTGTAATCTGAAGGTGCTTGTTGAAAAGCATATTATATGTACAGTCCCTCTAATCATGTATTGTTTTGAGCCAAGACACAACTTTCTTGACAAGGACATATTAGTCAATTTTTTAGGTCTATGCCCTTCAACGACTGGGAAGACGCTTCGAGAATCACTCTGGACATGAGAGGTCTTGTGTTTTATCTGGTCAGCATCGAACAGGTCACTGTACATGTCGTATCAGTAGCCAAGGAGCTAACTTAGCTAGTGATAGTAGTGCCAGGGCAAGCATTTCAAGAATCGTTATGTTGGCAGAAGCGTTATTCGAGGTAATGTTGCCAATCCGTTTTGCTTTATCAACATTTACCTTTTAATCATCAGTACGAGTTGAACCTGGATACTCATTTTAGGTTCTGGATGAAATTCATCAGCAATCAGTTGTGTTATCATCCCAGCCTTCTGTATCCTCAATCGGATCTGTTCCAGCACCAAGTGAAGTTGTTGAATCCTTACCTGTCAAATCATACAACAAATTGCGTAGGACTTCGAATGACGAAGTTGCACAGTGAGTAGAACGTTTTAGTTTTTGCCAGTATATTGCACCTTCAAGGATTTTATTTTGTATGCTATTTGCTTCCAAGCAATCTAGCAATGCTATGTTTTGGTTTCATTGGTTCCTTTTCTGCTTGATCATTTACGGTTTTGTGCTTAGGTTCTGAATCTCTAATTCTTTCTGAGAGAGCTATTCATGTATTGGTATAGCACTTTTTTGAAGTAAATATAAATGAATTTCCAAAAGGTTATGCAAAAATTAGGAGCGAAGTAGCTAAAAGAGATATTTTTTGCTTAGTGAACCATTTTGCTTGGTGTAAGCACTGTAATGTAAATATTACAGTTATGTTTTTGGATTTTGTAAGCTCCTTGATTTGAATTGGAGAAAATGGAATGTATAGGAGTCCCTACAATTGCGTCTCTGGTTGCTAAATAACGAAAAATTCAACTTTTGCCTGATAAAAATAGCTAGAAGAGACACAGAGATTGAAGGAAAGCCACTGAAAAAGAGTAGCACTTCTTACTAACATGATTAATTAGTAGTCCTATGGAAAAGCAAAAAATAAGACCAATGAAAATAGGCTCAATGACCAGGTGACTCTTGCTTAACCCTCTTAATTCCTTCTAAACCGCATTCGGCAAATCCCAAATGGAAATCTTGCTTCCTCTGAACGGAGGTGAATATAGATGTATCTAAGGTTTGTTATAGAATACTGATTGTAGAATGTTGATGAATGTTCTGAAAGATAAGCTAAAGTGGCGTTATTTTCTGATTTTTCAGTATGTGAGAGGATCTGAAATTTTTTGCTCTCAGTTTGAATTGAATTATGCAAAGCATTTCAACAAACCAAACTAGCCAGTTCACTTGGAATTAGTTATATTGGAGAGTTTCTTCGTTTGTAATGAGTAGATCTCTGCTTCAGCTGTGATTTCTACTATTGTCATCTTTAGTTTCTTCGGGGGGGGGGGGGGGGGGGGGACTAGAAGATGTGTCCTTGTATATTTGATGATACCAACACAAACACCGCGAGAATGCAATGATTCTTAAAAACATGAAAGAAAAGAATTTAAGATACTGACCTTCTCAAAAAAAAAAGAATTTAAGATACTGGGAATCCTCGCAATCCAAAGCATTTGCCATGAAGTACCAATAATCTCGAGGGTCTTCTTTACTAGTATTTTGCTGTCACTTGTACTCATCAATTTTTGCTATTCTGAATAGAAGTTTTAAAGAGTTCTAGGTTGAAGTAGTGGTCTTCTTTCATGCTTAATCTGCTGTTACAACTCTTCGCGCAGGTCTTTGTTAGCATAGGATTTATATTTAGACCTAGAAATAATTTATTTGGTTATGTCATCCTGGAGTAAGTTAACTTGTCATTACAAATAAATATAGCATGGTTGGGTGCTTTATGTGAAAACTACTTTACCGGTTTAGTTTATTATCGAATTCAAAATTCAGAATATTTAAATGTTTCCTTTTCTTTCATTCTTTGTCAAAAAGTTTAATTTGTTATGTGGTCTTTTTCGCTTGAATATTATGGCCTTATTTCCTTAATGTGAACTATTTGGCTTTATTTTGACAGATGTTACATTTGTCTGGTTGAGTACGAGGAAGGAGATATGTTACGAACACTGCCTTGCCATCATGAATTTCACAGGACTTGTGTTGACAAATGGCTCAAAGAAATTCACAGGTATACTTTCCCTCTTTTGCTTTATGCTGGTATCTTTAGAAGTCAATTACAGAAGCTCCTCAACTAAGTGTATCATCCAATTTTCCAGAAGACTGAAGTTTCAAATCAATCTAGTCTTTCCTCTTATATGATACTCTCAAAGAGATGCAAAAGAATATACTTGAATATGATTTGATGAGAGGAATCTCTTTAAGACTTGTTTCTTAAACATAAAGTTTTAGTGTTTCCCTGGTTAGCATCCTTGCCTCAATCTTTCCGTCACCTTTGCTACCATACTCATAAGCAGAAGTATCGCGTTTGAAATCAGAATTTATCAACACCCTAGGGTGTTGCTTAGTAAGTAGTCCAGTGGATGAAAACTTTGGAGACCAGGGATAAATACACTAGATGATTTCTTCTTATCGTCTAAGGCTTAATGGATAGATTTATCGGTATTTGTACTAGTCAGAGATAGCAGGTACTCAATGGACCAGACTAGTCATGGTTTTTAACTGGCTCGGAGACATTTGTTATCTGAAAAAAGAAGAAATTAGAGTTATTACAAACCCTCCTTAAGGTTTCTTCTTAGAAAAGCTCACTCTTATATGGTCTTAGTGTTACCTTTGTAAGAGTCCTCAATAGTTGGAGAGAAATTTTGAGATTAATCTGTGTATGATTATTTTAGGTTGATAACTTGATATCATGTTAATATATCCAACCAAGATATTCTTATTGTAAGAATTTGTTAAACCTCAGAATGTGTGACTATGAGGGAGTAGATGAGGTGGGCAGTGGATGGTTATGGAATTGGTGAATGAAAATTAGATAAGGCCATGAAGATTACTTACCAAAAAAAAAATAGATTAAGACAGGATGTATTTTCTGAAGTCCTGTAATGTGTGGTTCACTAGTTTTTTAATCAACATCTCAAAGAAATAAGTGATTGTAATCGTGTCTTGTGATAATTACTTTCTTTTTGTCGAAAATATCTTCCTCTAAATGAAACTTCCATTAGTACTTCTAGAGTTCAACTATGTTGCATAACCAACCGTTGTTCATTTTGATGTAGGGTATGCCCATTATGTCGAGGTGATATCTGCCAGGCTTGACTCATTCCGAGAAAATGTTTGATGTTGCTTGCCTGGATATCATCTCTTGTATTATAAATCGCCTTGATACTGTTGCAAGAAGAGTTGGCGCCAGGAGTAACTTCACGTCCTGAAACTTTCTTTGATACACTTCAGTATGGTTTGAGAGTTTGGTCCTGTTTCAATACAGTTCTCCATCTCTTTTGTTGTAATTGTCTGCCTATACAATATTCATTTGTGATGAAAACTTATACTTTCCCAGTAAAGATGATCAACTACTTGTGCCATACCGAATGATCTGGGAAACGTTTTCAAATGAGTTCATTTTTTCAATTAATATGTTGGTGGTTTCTATGGGAAACCAAATTCATGACTGTATTTAGCAGAAGTTTCTTCATCGGTAAATTAAGAGCTGTCTTTAAGAAAAAAAAAAAGAGTCCATTTCATAGGAGGAAGGGGAGGGGAAAGAATCACAAAAATCCTTAGTGACGGAGCTATGTGTAATGAAGAGGAATTTAATTGTTTTCTTCTACTATAAAATTGTACTGGGGAAATATAATCAATTTTTTTTTTTTTTTTTTGACATAAGAAAAGTTTCTAGTGTAGTAATGTGTGTTGATAGTCTATAACTAACAAAACCTTATTAGTATAAAAATTGAATGTGTGAAATTTCTTAAGAGTTAATTTCTCGATTAATCACTTACCTTATAGTAATTATATTAAAAAGACACCATTTTTTTAATGAAAAAATTCAAATCAAGAAGAACGATTTCTGAGATAATCACTACCCATGAAAACCCGAAGCCACCACCATTTGGGTGCGCAGTATGTAATCAGCTCTTGTGCAATAGTTCACAAACCACATAAGAGATGTAAATCGTACTATTCAAGATCGATGCGACGAGCTTTGAGAAGGCTACTCATGAGGAAAATCGATCTCAGGTCTCTTATGTGGAAAATCACTCACCTAATCAACTCAGCCAACCTTGCAGGTTAGTTCTTAAATATTGCTAATCTCCTAATTGGTAAAATTTCGTTGTTGCATGAGTATTATTGCCTACATCTGCTATCAAAATGTGAGGGTGTAATACTCTAATTTGAGATGAAAAAACAACATAAATTTTAAGTCTTTCTTTCAGTAAACACAAATAAAATGGGAAAATAATTTCAATTTTCACAAGTACAAATGTGATTCTACATATTTTGGTAAGTTGTTATATCTAGCATGTTTATACATTGGTAAGTTGTTTAGTATTTTTATTTTTTCGGTAAGTTGTTGTATAGTATGTTTATATTTTGAAAAGTTGTTTTGTATTTTATCTTCCGGTAAGTTGTTGTAGAGCATTTTCATACATTGGTAAGTTGTTTATAGTATTTTATTTTTCGGTAAGTTGTTGTATAGTATGTTTATATTTAGGTAAGCGTATAGTATGTATATGTTTATACATTGGTAAGTTGTTTATATTTTATTTCTTGGTAAGTTGTTGTATAGAATTTGTTTCGATTTTGGTACGTTGTTGTAGAGCATTTTATACATTGTTAAGTCGTTTATAGTATTTTATTTCTTGCTAAGTTGTTGTATAGTTTGTTTACATTTAGGTAAGTTGTTTCATACTAGCATTTTTATCTATAGAAATATGTAATCCCAAAGTTATAAAAAAGATCCTACCTTTTCTATACTAGTGTAATACATATGGACTCATTAGCCAAACATTTCATTGAAATCTAACACCTCCAAAACGAGAAGATGAAAGTTGAAATTGTTCACAAAGAAACAATCAAACCTTATTCTCCAACACCTCTAAGCAAAAGAGATTTCAAACTTTCCCTTATAGATCAATTAGCCCCTGGCCCTTATGTTCCTGTTATCCTTTTCTATGATTCAAACACCAAATTCTCACTTGATCATCTCAAAAAATCCCTCTCAAAAACCTTGACTTATATGTACCCTTTAGCTGGTAGAATAAAAGATGAATTCACAATCGAATGCAACGATGAAGGGGTTGATTTTCTTGAAGCAAATGTGAGTAACATTATCTTGTCCAACCTTGTCAATGACCCACAAATTGAAAATCTTTGTCCATTGCTTCCATGCCAACCTCATGATAGAGCTAAAGAACCAAGTGAACAAGTTTTGCTAGCTGTTCAAATGACTAAGTTCCCTTGTGGAGGAATTTCCATTTGTGTGTGTGTTTGGCATCTAATTGCTGATGCATCGACACTTGGCACATTTGTCAAAACATGGGCAAAAATGAATCAAGAAAATGATCAAGTAATCAATGGCATTGACAATGGATTCATCGTCGATGTTACTAGGATTTTTCCTCCAAGAGATATTGGAAATAATCCTTTGTTAACCATGATTCCAACCCTAGAAGAACTTCCATTCAAAATCTCAATGAAAAGATTCATATTTGATAACTCAGAGATAGCTACGTTAATACAGAGTTGCCCTATTGAGGAACGCTGCGCGACTCGTGTTGAGGGTCTATCAGCCTTCCTATGGTCGTCAATTATATCAACATGGAAGGACAAAAAAAGTGAAATCAAAGTTTACATACTAATGGCATCAATCAACCTAAGGAAAAGAATGAATCCCAATTTTCCCACAAATTGCATTGGCAATCTCATTTTTCCAACAATGGCCAAATGGGAAGTTGAAGAAGGGGAAATGGATTACAAAAAATTGGTGGAAAAAGTTCAAGAATCAATAAGGAAGGTGGATGATAGTTATATAAGAAAGATTCATGAGAAAAATGAGTACATAGATTACTTAAAGTCAATTTTTGAATTGTGTACAAGTAGAGGAAATGAAGTGGGAATTGTTGGATTTGTTAGTTGGTGTAAACTTGGTTTTTATGAAGCTGATTTTGGATGGGGTAGACCTATTTGGATAGCTAATCCTGAAAATCGTCTATGTGGATTTCATCTTGTGGATAGTGCTGATGGCAATGGAATTGAAGTATGGATGGGATTGCCACAAGAAAACATGAAGTTGCTAGAAAAGAATGAAGATTTCTTATCTTATGTTTCTTTAAGTCAAGATGTTTGAAACTCAAGAGAAATATGGTTAAAGGTTTGAATGGTCTCTTTAGATTTAAGATTGTTGTCCAAAACAAAACAAGAAAATAGTAATATGTTCCCTTTTTTTGTTATTCTGAAATCTTTTTATTTGTTGTATCTTGTCACGCCTCGAATCCCATCGAGACATGATTGGCACCCGTAGCCGATAAGGCCCGAGAGAACCAACCTTTACCTATGCTCAATTATATGCATATAATATTCATAACCACCATTGCATAATATTATGAAATACGAATAAAGGAGAACAAGGGGCATATTTAGGCATACATATGAAACTTGGCCGTTGAGGCCATCCAGTCAAAACAACATGTGTCATTTACACTAGTACACCCACGTCGGTCTACAAAAGCCTCTAACAAAAGCATTGACCAAAATGAACCATAAGTTGGGACAAGTCCCCGCTTTATACAACATGTACAATACCAAAACATATATACTTTGACTCGGAGAAGCCCCGAATGAGCTGGAGCTCACCAAAGAGCCGCTAACACTGGCAATCTACTGAGGAGGCCTACTGGGACCTGCGCCTGCAGCAAGTAAGGTAAATTCCCCGAGAGGGGTCAGTACGAAATAAGTACTGAGTATGCAAGGCTCAGATGAAACTATACAACACATGAATATGTCAAGGAATATGTCAATGAACTCAAAACATATGGATACTCAATGTGAATAAGTCACCATGTTGCATTTTGGAAACCATGTGGATTGCTTTCATTGCTTTCATTACTTTCTTTATCTCAATGCTCACTTGTTATCACATATATCACAATGTACCCGGGCCCCGACTGATCAGTGGGTCTTTCATATCATCATATAGGGATCGAGTCGAGCTAGGCTTATGCCCCTAGACTTGCCACCCTTGGGATCGAGTCGAGCTAGGCTTACGCCCCTAGACTTGCCACCCATAAATCCATATCTCGGGATCGAGTCGAGCTAGGCTTACGCCCCTAGACTTGCCACCCGTACTTGATCATTGACCACATTTGCATTACTTTGATCATTACTTTGAGATTGATACTTTGATAATCATAACATCACTTTGGAACTTTGGAACACAACATTGTTGGAAACTTTGCATCATTGACCAATAAGTGAAGAACATGTGAACAAATATCAATGAGAAATATAACATCACTAGCACCATGATACTATTGGAACCATTGGACAAGAAGCCATGAACAAGAGACACAAGTATAGGCACTATTGGAATATTGGAACATAGCCTTCTTTGAACTTTCGGAACATTAATCATGAATATGAGAAATGAGATTCACAATTGATCAATGAGTAGGAAATATATGACAATGACCATAAATAAGTGCATATGGGATACCTTGGTACATTTCGGAATAGAACTAAAGAAATGTCAATTGTGAACACTATTGGCCGTAGAAAGATACGGACAAAATAACCTTGCATACCTTGGATTCGCAATACGAATCTACAACCTTAGATGCGTAGACAATAATCCCACTCCTTCTTTATGTGTCTACAAATACATAACGAAATTCATATTAACCACCAATTACTTTACAAATGCATACCATGTCAATGAATTACATGTTTGGCTTTCAACATGTCATTTCCCTTTGACAAAACCATTGATCATACTATTATTCCAAAAATTCCATAATATTCCCAACATTGACCAATACATGAAAATCAATACATTTCACCACAATACTTCTCCTTTACACTTTCTTATCCATAACACATCACAAATAATCCATCAAAGCACCTTAATTCAACTCATAACACATATCGGCCAAAATCCCAAAATTCCCACTTTTAGAAAAGAACAAGTTTTATACCAAATATAACACCATACATGTTCATATTTTGTCCATACCATGCTTTTTCATCAAAGGCACAAGGCCTAATTCACACTTGAATTCCATATACCACAAATCTCATACAAACTCACCAAGTTCTATGACCAACTTTTCCAAGCACAACCAACATGATATACATATTCTTTTATGCATATAAGATATTAATCCATGAAAATAAATACTTACCAAGGCTTGGAATATGTTGATCTTGTCCAAAAGATGACTTAGGGTTTGCAAAGCCAAAAGGGAATTATCTTGAAAATTCTAGAAAAGTGATGTGTGTCTTTTGGAATAAAAATCTGATTCTTCCACATATATATAGGCCCTCAAGTCTTCTTTGGAATTAAATTCCATGTCCATTTGGTCAATGGAAGAATGGGTCTTTTGTTTCCCCTTTGGGCCTTGCATTTTATCCCATTTTGGGCCTCAAATTGGCCCATTAACACATATTATCCTAGCCCACCAATTCTCATGTATAATCCATCATATATCTCATGTTTAAATAATTTCATAATGCCACGACAATATTTACTTATGAGATTTTCATTCGTAGCCTCAATCGCAAAAATAGGAATTCTAGTCACCTATGGCTTCTTTGAACATTTTGGTAAATTCTTGTATTCCATGGTTTGATCATGTAGGAGTATGTAGTAGTGTATCGAGGTATTTGAAGCCTTAACAATGCTAAAGGAACTCCAAGGAATCAAAAGAAACCATGGAAGAATCGTCGTTGCATTTCGTCGCAAAACGAGCTCGGAAAGGCCAATTATGTTGTGCCTTGCGCCACTGCCTTGCTTTGCAGCAGTGGCGCAGGAATTGAAGGTTCTCTGAATCAGTGGCCTGCTGGATTTTTCAGCCATTTTTTTCTAACACTTGCATATCATCCAATACCCTATCAAAACACTACAAAATACTTACGTAGTGACCTTAATCATCAAGTAAACATGACTCCAAGGTACCAAATGAGGTTGGAAATGTATGGGGTATTACACAAGACATCTCCGACTAAAATCTAATCACATGTACGAGGCTCGAATTAATTAATTTTTTTTTTCATCACCAACCTTACAAAATACATACTCATAGCGTCTCGAAACTTAAGTAACCATTGTTCAACATCATCACATAGGTCGAAAAGGTACGGGATGTTACATTTCTACTCTATTTTTGTATTTTCTTTCTCAAACTGCTTTTATGTGTGTTACTTGAGTTGCCTCTCCACCTTCATAAGGTCAGTGTACACTATGCCCTCCCCAAACCCCACATGTAGTATTTCACTGAAAAATTGTCCAGTTTGATATTTGGATGCTAAACATTGTGTTTTTTTATACCCTAGTCAATCTTATACTATGAAAAATAGGTGAGGATTGACAAATACTCATTTTTGTCCGTCAATTGATCTAACAAAAATACAAGAATTAAACCTTTTTAGTACCAAAGACCATCAAGCATATCAAAGCTTAATTACATTAAAATTTACAAAATATACTATGTTTCAATTTGCCGTCCCACTCCCACACCAATGTTTTAACTTTTAAATGACAAAATTGGAAATACTTTCGGGACAAAGCAGCGAGGGTCTATCGGGAATCTCTCTATCCTTACAGGTAGGTGTAAGGCTGCATATACACCAACCTTTCCTGACAACACTCGTGGGATTACACTAGGTTTGTTGGGATAAACAAAAAGAGGCAACCACAACATGCAAAACCAATATTTCAAAAGTAAAAGCATAAAAATCCAATCCATTCTATCCAACTTCAAAATATTAAAGCACATGACTTTCTAGCATTCTTGGCTCCTGACTGATCATATTCAAAAGCTGGTTCTTTTTGAAACCTCACACGAATTACTAACATTTCTTATATTCCCCAAAGTATTGAAAGAAATTTTATGATCACAGGCACTAAAGCACAACTTCAAAATATAAATAAAGATAACAATTTGACATAGATATGTTCCCTGCGGAAAAACCATCATCATTGTCGTATACTGTCATAACTCTAAACAATCTCAAATGAAAGCAGAAAATCTGAAGCTGTTCTAAATTTCAATACCCCAAAAAGGTCTGAAAAGTTGAGACAAGAGAGCTCCTAACACAGCAAAATTTCCAACTGTCTTAGTTCATCCTCCTAATAAGTTCATTGATAAAGTTCTCACGGTTACCGGCATCACCTCCTTCAACATAATGATTCCTTTTCTTCTTCAGTCCACCCAAAGGTGCCTTAAGCTGGAACGGCCATAAGAAGTTGTTGGCCTCCTTGAAATGGGGTCCCACGGTCATGATTTCATGGACTAGGTCTTCCATGCAGATAATTCCATATTTACCCAATACCTGAAATAGGTGTAATCACAATGAGATGTCGACAAACACAAGAGACATTCAATTCAAAATTGTAGCGCTTTAAAAACTGACCTGCTCGATGACAGAGTTGTCAGTTAAAGCAATTCTCTGCTTGTCAACTTTCCCATAACCTCTCTTGTAGATCAATTCTTTAATACTTTTTAGGTTAGGATAACTGAAAGAGGAAAACCAATGCACATAAATAACAGATCAACAGCAAAGAGGCTCCAGGTAATGGCAAAACTCTCAGGTGGATGACCTACCCATAGGTAACATAAGGTTCAACCCTATGAAGCATGTTCACTGTGGCCTTGTTGACTTTCAAAAAGACACCATTAAAGATCTGCCATCAACATGGGAATAAGAGAATCACACAAACAGAATAATGGAAAATAACCTAAAGATATCAAATAAAATCTACATGAACCTCTGACACACCAAAATCAAGATGCAAAGAAAATGCAAATTCGTTTTTCATGGAAAAGAGAAGTCATGAAATGTAATGGTGAGAATCTGAGCGATTCTCACAATTGTTTGGCTGCAGATCAAACAGTTTGAGCAAGTTCAGCAGTAAAACCTATGTGTAGACTGTTCCAAGTGAAGTCTCATTCATGTTTTAAGTCCAGCTAAATAAAGATTTTGCTCCAGATTTTTGGAAAAGATAAGCCATGAAACAACACGAAAAAACATTTTTATGGTATATAGCAAAACATGAGGAACTAACAAATAATTTGAAAGGTATAGGTCAAAAAACTATCCAACTATTAACTGATTACTTTTAAACTACCTAGAGTGTTCTGAGTAGTAATACAAGATCCTACCAGCTCTCTAGCAATACCATCAAACAAGTAGTTACCTGTCTCAACCGTAGAAGCTGCAATATCTTTTTGGTCTGTGGAGCCATAGCATTAATCCTAAGAAATATAAATTTTATTAAGTACTATTACAAGACCGGTGATTTCAAAGCTTAAAAGAACAGCCATAATAAGAGCTCTTACCCACGGATCCTAATGATAAACAACAGCTTTGCCTCAGGGTCGACATAGAAACCACCCTTCAATCTAGCCTCACGCTTCAAACAGATCAACTCCTTTTCCTAAAAACAACAATTGAAAATTAATTACTAGGTTAGGCACTCAAAACAAGAATACAATTCAAGAGTGCTTGAGCTTGACCAACCTGTTGCTCGTACTCTGCAGCATATTGCTTAGCTCTGTTGTAGATCAATTTCCGATTCTCAGCACTCTTCTTCTTTGCAGCTTCAAGCTCTTGCTTCTTTACAAGGGCCCATTCCTCGCTCCTCTTTTGCTTCTTCAAGACTGACTCTGGAACAGCTGCCTTAACTTCCTCACCCATCTCTGTCATATACCAATGTCAAATAAAATAATTTATCAATGCACTAGAACTAGGTCATCGTTAAAAGGATCGTCAAATTAGACACAACACTCACAAACACAACAAAAATTAGAACAGTCAAATAGCTAATATATATGGCTCTATGCTCGATCCTATGACCACATAATCTCTTAAGACAAGGCATTTCTTTACTTCTTTTTTTATAACCGTGGTGTCCGGCCTCCCACTAGTCACCTACCACCAGCAAAAGGTACTAGGTAACTCTGTCCACCAGGCTACAACAAATGGGAAGAAATCACCTAGTATTTTTGTCTCTACCAGGATTTGAACCAAAACCTCATGGCATTTCTTTATTTCTTACCACCCTTAAATGTCGCTGTTTCATATCTCATTACTTAGTGATCTCAGTGCATTACAGCTTCTATTAACAAATATTTTTAACTGTTTTCAGTGAATAATCAGAACCCTTTAAGAAACTAGTATTCAATCTTATCTTAAACAAAAAATAAACTCAGACAGCAGAAATCTTTTATTACACTATTTTAATAGAATGAATAAAGTAATTAAGAAACACATAATTTTCTCAGATATATGCCTTGTGTAAGCTGAATCATACTCAATCACCCTCCATTTCAATTTGTTTGTCTTAATATACTATAGTTCTCTTTACTTTTTTTGGCACCTCTTCAATTCCTACTTAACACATGGCACGTTTAAGACATTTTGGTACATTCTACGTATAGACCACACAAGATTCTCAAGTCTTTTTTAGCTTATTTAAACTGTGTGCCAAGTCAAAACTAGACAATCAAATTGAAACATAGGGAGTAACAAACAATCATTTTAACTACTTTCCCTTTATTATTATTATTTATTATTTTCATGCCTAGACCGAACAAAAGTAAACATACACAGAGATCTTCAACAGAAAAAAACAAAATAACAGCACAAAAACAGCTACATAAATCGCATTCAACAGCAAAAAAATAACAAGACAAGAATGTGAATGAAATCTGAAAATAATTTGCAAGAAAACTATGAATATTGTACATTAAGGCAATGTAGGTGTACCTTGAAATTGTAAAAGTGAGAAGAGATTAGGGTTCTTGTTTGCTCACGGCGGCTGAAATGGCGACTCACTCTGTGTGTGTGTGTTAGGGTTTTTGTAAAGTTTTGTGACCTGTTTTGAGGTGGATATGGGCCGGGTCGGTTCAAATACGTATAGACCACACAAGATTCTCAAGTCTTTTTTAGCTTATTTAAACTGTGTGCCAAGTCAAAACTAGACAATCAAATTGAAACATAGGGAGTAACAAACAATCATTTTAACTACTTTCCCTTTATTATTATTATTATTATTTATTATTTTCATGCCTAGACCGAACAAAAGTAAACATACACAGAGATCTTCAACAGAAAAAAACAAAATAACAGCACAAAAACAGCTACATAAATCGCATTCAACAGCAAAAAAATAACAAGACAAGAATGTGAATGAAATCTGAAAATAATTTGCAAGAAAACTATGAATATTGTACATTAAGGCAATGTAGGTGTACCTTGAAATTGTAAAAGTGAGAAGAGATTAGGGTTCTTGTTTGCTCACGGCGGCTGAAATGGCGACTCACTCTGTGTGTGTGTGTTAGGGTTTTTGTAAAGTTTTGTGACCTGTTTTGAGGTGGATATGGGCCGGGTCGGTTCAAATACGATACAGGCATCAGCTAAAATGGATAGGGGCCTAAAATTGGCTGATGTTTGAGCCCAAACTTTGATAAGCCCATTCAAAAGATAACTAGAAAGTAGGGAAAGGAGGCATATATTCGCAAGTCGTTTAACAAGTGGTGCATATAATCCTATCCATCTACCAAATGTGCATTTTCCCTTTTCGTTAACAGACAAATTATATTTTAATTTTTAAATTGCTATGTGAATTTAAAAAATTACTTCATATGTTTTTTAATCCCTTCAGAACCGACCCAAATAAAAAAAAAAAACTTTTTTATTCAGAACCGATGCAAAACCCATTTTATAATTGCGTAGAAGAATAATTTTTTTTAGTTAGGTCCGGTCTGATGAGGTAATTTTTTAAAATCAAGTAGCATTTTAGAAGTCAAAACCCAGTAGTAGATTATTATTTTTAACTCAATAAATAGAGGTTTATTAATGAAAGGAGTAAATATATACCATTTGTCAGATAGTAAGGGTATATACGCACCACTTTTTTAACGAGGGTATATGCGCCCTAAATCACAAAATGGAGGATCGTTTAGTGGGGGTTCTATCCATCAGTGTGAACTGTGAACCGGCCTTATTTTTTTTCTTGAGAGATTGGTGTTATTGCACCCAAGTTTGGTACTTAACTAGAAAGAAAAATAAGTTTGCATTTAGTAATAATGTATTTGAATTCGCTTATACTTTTAAATTGTGTAGGCTTTTATGCATGAATGTAGTGTATATGAACAAATCAAAATAAAAGGAAGCAAAAAAAAAACCTAAAGGAGCATTTTATTATCTGTTAAATCAAAAAATGAACCGTTAGGAACCAAAAAATTGATTAATCAAAAATCAATAATGAATATCTTATTGGTTTGGTTATCGGTTTTGCATATTTATAAATTGAAAAATAATAAATCGAATCGATAATAAATAAAATCGGACCAATTGACCGATGAACCACCCCGACTGAATTTTTTTGTGTGTGTGTTCATATTTTTTTGAGAAAATTACATAATACTACACCTTAACTTACTATTATTACCTAAAATTCCAACCCCTTGAAATAATTTTAAAAATGGGAAAATTATGCAAAATGTCCATTGAGAAAAAAAATTATACAAAAACTAACCCACTTTTTTTTTTTTACTTAAAATAGCCAACCGGCCAAAGTAATTACTAAAAATGGCCGGTCGGCCAACTGCTACCAAAACTTTGGTATGCAATATACCTGAATGTTTGGCCACTTGGCCATTGGAACATTTGGCCATTTGGCCATTATATTTTTAATTAAAAAAAAATTGATGTGCTATTTAAAAATAAATAAATCGTTGTTTAAATTTTTTTGTTGCTTTTTTTTTTTTTTTTTCTTTTCTAATTGTTTCACTTTTTTTGTGGAAAAAATGAATATTATGTTGTTTTGTTATTTTTTGTTTATATTTTTATTTATTAAGGTGGGAATGCATGATAGTCAAATAAATATTGACATCGATACATTTTTATTTTTGTTATCTATGTTGTTAATAAATATTTTTATTACATAATTGTGTATATAATATCGATACATGATTATACACCATTCATACAATGTCAATACTTTACATACCTATTTATACAATATCGATACACGTCTAATCTAAATATTATTTATACAATATTAATACACTCTTGTACACCATTTATACAATGTCGATATGTTACATAACTATTTATACAATATCGATACACGTTTATACACATTTATACAATATCGATATATTACATATACACTACATAACTATTTTTACATCATATATACTTGTTTATACATTACATATACACTACATAACTATTTTTACATCATATATACTTGTTTATACACCATTTATACAATATCGATACATTACATAATTATTTATACAATTTTGATAGATGTTTATACACTATTTATACAATATCGCTAAATGTTTATACGCTATTTATACAATGACGATACACGTTTATGCACTATTTATACAATATCGATACATTACATATACACTACATAACTATTTATGCAATATCGATACATTATATATACACTACATAATTATTTGTTCATCATATATACATATTTATACACCATGTATACAATATTGATACATGAAAAAAAATTGCACCGAAAATGTTTGAAAAAAAAAGAGCAAAAATAATTTTTTTTTTAAAAAAATTAATGCTTAAAAAAAAAAAGAAAAAAAAAAGAAGCATAAATGGCCTAATGGCCTTGGGCCAAATTGAACTTTGTTGAGCCCATGACCCTTTTGGCTATTTTTTCTGTAAATGAAAAGTGGACTACTTTTTTTGTAAATATTTTATTTTTCTGTATATAATTGAAATTTTCCCTATAAAAATCCCTTCTTACGCTTTCTCTCTCCAAAACTTCAAATACATCACATATCCCCCTTTCTCTCAGCCAAATATTTCCTCCCTCTTTCTTCATCATCATTCTCATCTCCCCCTCCTCCTAATTTCCCTTTCCTTAATTATCACTCTCCAAATCCATCACAATTTCCACCATGAAACTCATCACCAACCTCCCCCCCAAAAAAAAAATTTGATCCATTTTCCAATAAAAAAATCCCTCATTCGGATCTACAACAACAACTACCTCCACCTCGTACGGTTTATTAGTCACTCAAAAAAGAGTGTTACATGACGACAAGTGGAAAACAAACAAGGAAGAACTCGAGGCGATATTAACTCGAGTTGGAACCCCACCAAGCGATGAGGAACTGTCATTGTTCCTTAACGGAGGAGTAGTAGTAGATGTTGAAAATCGAAGATTCGTCAATGGAGGTTGAAGATGATGGTGTTAATAGAAATACATAAGAATGATGTATCTGTTAAGGGAGTTCGGAGATACATAAGAATGATGTATGTATCGCGACAGTTGGAAAAAATTGAAATTTTATGTAAATATGAAAACAGTCGGGATGAAGTGTAATAAGGTTTTAAACAGATGAGATTTATGAAAATTGCCCAAGAATAAAAGCAAGTCTATTTTCAAAAAGAAGAGGCTTGATCCGCCAAGCCCAAAACTAATAATGAACCACCCTGATTGAGTAGAAGAAGAATTGGATTTTTTTTGATTTTTTTGGGTCTGAAAGGGTAAAGAAAATAGACAAGGTAATTTTTAAAATGCTACATTAATTTTAAAAATTAAAATGTTGAAATTCTTACGAAAAATACTTCATCATTTTTCCAACAATAAATACCAATATTAAGGGTATATATGGATCACTTTTTTAACGAGGATATATGCACCCTAAATCACAAAATTGAGGGTACATTTGGCCTTTTCCCTAGAAAGTAAAAGATTGAATTAGTATTTATAGTTAGACACCATATAAAAATAAAAACTTTTAAGAAATTAAAATGTATTGAAATAGGGCAAAATTCTTAGATGGGGCAGTTACAAAACTTACGAACTCCCGGTAAAAAGGGGGGACAAAGGGTAGTTTTAATTTGTACTTATTTTTCCTTCTTTTGAAAAGGAATTCATTAATTAATTCTATTTTTTTAAAAAAAAAAAAAAAAAAAAACAAACAGGAGAATGAAAACAAAGCAAAGATATTACACCTAGATTTTTCCATCTTTTGTAACTTTAGTAGTCAGTTAAGATTTATGATTGTAGTGAAATGACTGATGAGGAAGAGTTGGAGAAGAGTAATAAAACTTATTATTGAAATTTATTTTACTTTAATCTCTAAACTATTGTTCATAATCAAAATTAAACAACTCTTTAACCCAAAAAAAATAAAAAATAAAAATGAAACAACTCGTTCATCATCAGGAATATAAATTAAGATTAATGCAAGTTGAGCTAATAACTGAAAAATAAATATCAATTTCACATGGACCTAAATTCCTTTGTAAATGAGGAATTTACAGTGAAATTTACAGAACTAAAACCTTAACTAAGAAAATAAATACTTAGAACTTCAAAAAAATTTCTGAAAATGAAAATCATGGCTAGCTAACTAACCTAAGAGCTAACACAACAAACAAGTAATTGAACTAAACTAAACTCATTCTAAATTCTCTAATTAATAATTTCTTCATCTAATCAAAGATTTGACTTCCTCAAGACCTTGTGAATTTTGGAGTTCCTGATTATTCTCTAGGGCTTCAAGAAACACTTTTGGAACTAAACACTTTTCACTTGAATACAACTTCTCTTGAATCATGGAAGATCCAATAAGTTTGTGCAAATCTGGTGTCTGAAATGATTTCTCATTCTCCTGCAAATTTAATTCAAATGCAAATAAGTTAGCTAATATAATTATTTTTTTTGACACAATATACTAACAAGTTAACGGTTCGTAAAAAGTGAGAATTAGTAACACATATTTGCATGAAATTCATGTTATTTTTATCCAATCGCTACAAGATTTGTCATCATAAGCTTAGGGTTCTGTTGTTAACATGATACTCAAGCGTATAACAAGTCAATTTATACTCCAACAACTGATATTTTAAGAATTATCGCAACAACAAGGTCTACTTTACGCGTATATTTGTTATGTTAGTAGAAGTTCAATTGATTAAAATGAAAGAAAGATGACACGATTAGGAGTGTTACAAATGAAGATAAAGTTCATAACCCAAAGAAGAGACAACAATAAGTAGCACAAAAGATTAAGGTTGTCAATATTTATTTACCTTATATGATCCCATGAATTCAAGAAGTCCAGCTTGTGCTTGCAAGAACTTAATGTATTTGAAAGTAGCTTGAAGCATTTCAGCAGTGTTCATTCTGTGTCCACCAGGTATCAATTTCCCCAATTCTTGTGTCTTCTCAGTAATTTTCTTCCTCCTCTGCCTCGCCGCGATGCTCTGTGCTGACATCTTTTTCTCATTGTTAGTACTACTACCACCTTTCTTCGCGACTACTGCAGCATTATTGCTGCAGCATCCGCTACTAAAAACAGGCATAGGAATTTCTGGAAGTGAATACGAGCCAAAATCTTGAAAGATTGAAGGATTTGGAGGCGCAAACCCCCCATTGAACAAATTGTTAGACGGAAGGCAGTTGTCTTGAAAAACCTTTTGTCTTTTTGGGGTGCTCTCAAAAATGGTGTACTCTGGCACGAAACAAGAATTGTGAGAGGGCGTTATTATATTATCAGGAAGGCAGTTGTCTTGAAAGACCTTTTGACGTTTTGGAGTGCTCTCAAAATCAGAGTACTCTGGCACGAAACAAGAATTGTGAGAGGGAGTTATGATATTATCTGAAAGACAGTTGTCTTGAAAGACCTTTTGCCTTTTAGGGGTACTCTCGAAATCAGAGTACTCTGGCATGAAACAAGAATCATAAGTTGCTTCAACTGGTAAAATAAACTCATCCGTGTCGAAAAATGGATCAAAATAGCAAGCTTCATCTGGATTTTCAACATAAAAGTTCTGTTCAAAATCATAGTTGAAATCAAAAAGAAGCTCTGGAGGAAGCTGCTGCTGCTGCATAGTCATTTCTTCTTGAATATTTGGTTCCAATTTTGAAGCAGAATAGTAGCTAAGACTAGCCATTTGAGAATATTCAACAACACCCTATACAAGAAAAATACAAAAGATATATGAGCTTGCATGAAGTGAACTTAACTGACAAAGAGTACTAGTATAGTAGTAGCTTAAAGTATAGTATAAGAACATGAAGTGGTTAATGTAAGAAAGAGGTAGTAAACATAAGATAAAATTAGTTAAAGGATAATTACCTTAATTGAGATGATGACAACTAGAGAGAGAGATGAGAAAAGATAGTGTATGTCTTGGTGAGTCTTGCTGTTTTTTCTCACTTGTTCAACAAAAGTAGACTTAACAAAGAAGTCTAATTACTACTATAATCTTTTTTTCTTTCTGGCTGACAAAGTAATTAGTGCTAATTAACAGTTACAGTTATAGGACTAATATATGATGACGGCTGAGGGTGGGGGGGGTGGGGGTGAGGGTAATTGGGAAAATGGCAGTTACTGGTAGAAAGTTATGGAGGAGTTATAGGAATGTTAACCAATCACCTAATAATGTGGAGAGTTATTAGGGCCTCTTTTTCACTTTATTAATATTACCGTGTGCTTTCCTATTTTATTTATTTATTTATTTATTTTTTATACTGTAAATTTTGGTATATTTACTTTCCATAGTTTTATTTGTCACTTTTAGCAAACATTTTTTTTTCATGTTACCTTTAATATTAATTACTTATTTTTTAAAAATTATTTTCCTGATATTAAATTTTAATTTATATGAGATTTTTATTTCAAAGTGGATAAGTAAAAGTGAACGGGAAAGACTATTACTTATTGATGAGATAATGAATATTCAATTTTTTATAATCCCTTTAACGTTTTGGTTTTATGATCCAAAGTAAGTATTTATTCTTATTAATACCAGATTAAATGATGTAACTTTAAGTCACAAGCTAATACAATTAAATGATAAAAATTTACACGCAAAAAATAAGTTTTACAATCATACGTTCAGCGTAAAAAAAAACACAAAAAAAACAGTTACGTTTTTTGTTTTAAATTACCATCTTTACGAGTTTTTTTTGATTTTCCATCCGAGTGTCCGATGGGGCCCGGCTAAATTCGGATTCACGTCGGAAAGTCCATGAGGGGAGCGCTTCCTATTAAAAGCAACTCTATACTCAGGGAAACTCGAACCTAAGACATCTGATTAAAGATGAAAAAATACTTGTCACTTTACCACAACTTTTATCGGTATTTTAACAAGTTATCATGCAAGAGTTCTAGTACGAAAAATAAAAATAAATCACTCTCTAAAAATGTTACTCTCTGAAAAAGAATAGTAGTATATGAAAAAGAAATAAGTAACTCTCTGAAAACGTACAATGACAAAGCTTTTCTAGGACAACAAGAATTGCAGTGCTAATCGGTTTTTTTAATATTACTCTCTCCATCCCATATCAGTTATAACTTTATTAAAAATGTCTGTTTCAAATTATTTTTTATTTACTCTTAAAATTAATTATTTTTTAAAGTACAATATTGATTACATATCAAAAAGAGTTAAGGGTAAATTGATAATATTTCTTATTTATAATTTGGTATGTGAAACAAAAATGTGACAACTAATATAGAGCGGAGAAAAATACCTCCTAATAAACTTTTTATTGGGTTTTCCAGAAAGTGCCAAATGCTCTTTTTTTTTTCTTGTTTAGTTATTTACGCAATAATCATATGAAAATATTTAAAAAAATTCTACATACGAATTTTCATGTATTTAGCTTATTAGTAACAAGAAACTTTAATAATAAGGCCCCCTGCTCCCACAAATACTAAATAACTTATGATGCGTACTTATTTTTCATATATGTTTTAGAGTATAATTTTATTATAAGTAATATTCTTTTGAGAAATGTAATCGAACTAAGTGTATTATAACTTCAAGTGCTATATCAAGTTGTTGTCATGAATATTGTCAATTTGTCATTGAATCGGACTAAGACGATGGGGAAAATCGGATTAAAACGAGGTAATATAATTTCAGTATTACGTCAGATGATCTATTATGATAATAAAACTCTTTTTTTTTCTTTACAAGTTTACAAACTTCTATAAACGTCTTGACTACACAAGTTACGTGCCCAAGCTTAATTTGTATGCAAAATTAAACCTGTACCTGCATTTGCTAAATATTTTTATAATAGAAAAGTCATAATAAAACTTTAAAGGAAGCTTGAAAAAACTGAAAAATAAGTACAATAGCTTAATTGCAATTAAATTATATTTTTTAGAGGCAATTATAAGTGATAATTTCATTTTAACACTCTTTGGATCCAATGATAATATACTAATGCCGGTAAAAGCTCTAACACTCTTTATTAAAGTGCATATTTACTACCACTAAAAGCCGTTATAGTTTAGTGTACTTGCTCGTGAAAAAAAAAACCATTCTTGGACTATAGACTAAAACTAAAATTTTCGATTGGCCCAATTAGACAAGACTATGAGTTCAATTATAATGGCTGAAATTCTTAATGAAATCTTTATAGTTTATTGTTGGTTCATATAATTATGTGAAACCCAATTACCTATCTAACTCATTTTGGACTTCAAAATTTTTGTCTCAAAGCAAGAAAAATGTAAACCATACGTGGGCTTAAAATTAGTCCAGTGAAGAATAATAGTTGCTTACTGAGAACTTTACATAACTACACAACATTAAAAAAGACATTATATTATATTTTTAGCATAAAAAATGATATATCAAAAGTAGCCCAAAAAACTAATTTTTCTATAAAACATCCCACAAAAAAGGTAACTCCCCTCCATAAATAAATCCTTGTCTCTCTCAACTAATCCCTTAAAAAACGCAGTAAAATAACTGGTAAATCATTTCTTTCTTATTTTCCATTTCCATTGCAAAATTCTTTTTTTCTCTTTTCCCTTTTTAATTCAGATTTTGATATCAAACAATATTATGTTAACATATCTATTACTATTAGAGCTATATATTAAAAATATAATGCATGCATATTAAATTTATGCATGATATATTTTATATAGCGGTATATAATAATTGAATTTTTTTTTGATCGAGTAAGATGAAAAATTCAGAAAAAATATTTTAATATAATTATTAAATATAGACCAAAATAGTTTTTCAATTTATGTTGTCAAAATTGTTGATTAATTAGCACATGCCTAAATTTTGCTAATAAGAGCTCGTGGCGGCAAAAATGGGTACTCAGTGATCTTGGCGCCAAAGTTACGGAGCTTTTGTTACGATTAAAAAAAAAAAAAAAAAGCAAAAATATTATGTAATGGTGAGTCAAAATAAAGAGAAAACTGAAAATGGTGTTTATGGAATATGTAAATATATGATTTTAAATTTATGAGTATATATAATATATAATAATAATTGAGTTAACGATTTCTTCTTTTTGACAACAATTGAGTTTACATGAATAGTTATAAATATTTACGTCCATTTTTTAATACATATACAAGATTCAGATAAAAGTTATTGAGTTCATGTGAATACACAAATAATATTACGGATCCACCCTGGTAAATATGCTCATTGTACATAGTCGTACTTTTGCTTCGTTCAAAATGAAAAATTTATCAATGTTTGGTTCACAAATCAAAAGGTTTTTCAACTTCAGCTTGAAAAGGCTATTTGCAATTGAAAAACTTGTTTGAAAAATATTGCAAAATAAAAATAAATTTCACTCACTAATCTTGAACTTTTTTCCAATAAAAATCCATGTTTGAAGAAACTAAAATGTCATCCAAAACAAAGTTTAATACCAAAAGAAAAAGTAACTGCAGAAGTTACGGTTCAATTTGATAATTACTTCACTTACAAAAACTGAAGTCATAATTTACAAGTTGAAGCTTGGTCATTAATCTTTGTTGATTAAACTTTTATGATTAAAATATACTGAAATATTTTTGTTAAAAAAAAAATTGTTTGATGCAAATTACTAATGATGTTTACTCACAAAATTCATGTCTAAACATAAATTCAATCAAACATTGTCAGACTCAAATAAGGGTAAGTTGCCAACTATATAACACTAACAACTCTTGCCCATTCAATACATCTTGTTGCAAAAAAAGTATTTTACTTAAAGAATAAATAAATCACCAACATATCTCTATATTAAATGAATAAATAGTTACCCGTGCCTCGTGTTTATAGCCAACCCCATAAAGTTACTATAGTTCAATAATAAATAATTCAATAAGGTTTGCATGCATGTCAATTAACCATAGTTAAGAGCTAAAGAGATACGTATACAAACACATGTTTTGCATTTATAAACTTGATATAAAAACTGAGTATGGGTAATTTTTTATCCGATACCATAAAATCACACAAACTGTTTTTCCTCACCAACACTTACTCTGTGAAGTAAGAAAAATTCACCACTTAAGACAAGTAATTGAGAGTCGGAATAATCTTAGTGACAGTTGATTAATTACTTAAAACTCGAAATATCAATATTTTGGCATCCCCTTACCCTACCCCCATTTTTTTTTAAAATAAAAATAAAATTAAGAAAAAGTAATCGAGAGTAGTGCAGTTGTGATTAGCTGAGGAATAGTAACTAAATCCTAACATTGAGGAGAGTAACTCTCCCTCCTTCAACCGTTACTAGTGCTTTTGGTTAATTTTTACCATTTTCTTCTTTCTTTTACCACGGATCTATGAGAGCAATTACATAAATCTCTTATTTTTGGCACTAAAGTTTATTCACATTCAATCTACATAAAATTATATAAATTTATTATGATTAATTATTTTTTATAAATGAATGAGATAACCTAATTAGCAGTGGCGGAACCAGAAATTATACTAACGGGTGTCAGTAGGATGAGTTGGGTTGAGTGGGGGAGGGGGGCTGAAGACCCATCTTTGTTTGCGTCAAAACGGGTCAAGTAACGGGTCATAACCGACCCACCTAATTTTACTAAGTTTTAATTATTTTATTTGTTCTTTTATAAATTTTTAGTATCTAATAAATATTTTTTTTCTTTATTATGACTATATATAACATATCAAATTTTTTAAAAAACAATTAAAGAAGAATAAAAAGAAATAAACAATTAGAGCTCTGTTTTTCTGGCTCAAATAATAGAGTTCCACCCAATTTTTTCAACAAATTTGGCAAAAAAACAAAGAAAGAAAAAATTAAACAAATTGTTGCAAAATGGGGGAAGAATTAAGAAAACAGATGCATTTCACTGAAATAAAAAAAGTGATACATTTGTTGCAAATAGGATTCAAACTCACGACCTTGAGAAGCTTTTGCATGCCCCTGACCACTGCACTAAGCCTTCTTCTTGTTTCGAGGAGTGTCAACTTTAAAATATATACCAATAAAATTAAAATTTAATCTACATATACAGTGTAATTTTTTGATGAAGGGGTGTCGCGCTCGACACCCCTCGGACAAGGGTAGCTCCGCCCATGCTAGTGCAAACATATATCATATCAGCACAACCAATGTGTACGTGAGCGCATTTAATATTATTGCCTATGTCTATCATATCAAGCATTGTGATATGATGGATAAGACTTAATTAGAGGTATCGAGTTCCATATATAGAGATAGAGCAAATTCTGATAAAAAGCATTTTTCCTTTAATTAGCCTTATACTAGTAATTTGAAGTAGATGAGAAATTAACAAAAAGAAAAATTATGTCGATCATTCTTTGAGTTAGACCAATATTTCATTGTCATTTCAAGTAGCATATTATCACATAGGCCAAATTTAAAGTTAAAAACTGATGGTTGGAAAAACATTTCAACCCCCATTTTTAACATTATGCCAAGAAATAATGTACTTTCATAATATACATGTATCTAAAAATTCAGTCACCACATCCGTTTAGCACAGACATATTCATTTAATCTCTCAACATTAAATGAATAAATATTTACTTGTGTTTACATCCAACCTTATAAATTTACTACAGTTAAATAATTTAATAAGATTAGGACGCATGTTGATTAACCATGATAAATATCTAAAATATTAGGAAAAATGCATAAGTATCCCCTTGAATTATGCCCATATTTTCAACTACGTAACACATTTTTTCTTTTAAAAGGTTCTATTACCCCCTAAACTACTTTAACATGGAATATATACGCTCTTGAGTGTGAGGTGGCAAAGAGAGTGTACTCACTCTCTTTGGTGGCATGTGAGAGATAATAAACAACTTAAAATTTAATTAATATATACACATGTTATTTTTTAATCACTTTATTATTAATTAGTACACAAAATTAGTCAATATTTAAATTTAAGCATATATTTTAAAGCTTAGTTTCCTTTCTTTCTTTGTGAAATAAAGTCTAATTTATATTTCTAGTAATTACGCGACTTAAAAATAACACAAATTAAATTAATTTTTGATTGCCTAAATGAGCAGTAATTTATTATTATAATTATAATTTGAGGTAGTTTTTTTATTAATATACTATCAGCCATAGAAGTACCAATATTCCTATAATATCAAATTTAGATTTAAATTTTTTATCTTTTAATGATATGGTCAAATTTACTAAAAATTTTCCTTTTTAAACAATTAGTGCTACTAATAATAAAAGCAAACTCAATGACAACCTAATGTTATTAATTGAGGATTCTTAGACAATCACATTTGTATAAATTGAAAAAATAGATCTATCTTTTGAAAAATAACAATAAAATAATTTAAACACTCAAAACGAATTAAACCATAACCTTTTAAAAGACTAACTTTTTAAAAAAATATCTTCTTAAAAATAATTCAACAACTAAATTTAGCATTGGAATAAAAAAAAATTGAAGAAAAGACACAATCAATAATATTGTCAATTACTAAAATGAAAAAATTAATATATTTGACTTTATTTCAAAAATAATTAAAGTAAAATAATGTTACATATATATATGTTTAAAATTTAAATATTAATTAATTATGTGTACTACTTCATAATAAAGTGTCCAATTAAGGAATGACACATGTACATATTAATTAGATTTTAAGTTATTTTTATCTCTCACATGCCACCAATGAGAGTGAGTACACTCTCTTTACTACCTCACACTCAAGGGTGTATATATTCCATGTTAAAGTAGTTAAGGGGGGTAACGGGACCTTTTAAAAGAAAAGGTGTGTAACTGAAAATATGAGCATAGTTCAGGGGTACTTATGCCTTTTCCCAAAATATTATGTACAAACATATTATCATTCATTTATTAGCTTGATATAAACATCAAATAAGTTTTTACGTAAAATTACGCAAACATTTTCCCCCCATCAACAGTTACTTAGGGAGGTAATTTTATTAATTTTTTTTAACACTAAGGGGTCGTTTGGTTGGAAAACAAGTTATCCAGGGATTGTTAATCCCGGGATAGCTAATCCCGGGATTAGTTAACCCACCCTCAAGAAGGGATAAGAAAAACACTACAATCCCGGGATAACTAATCCCGGGATGAGCTATCCCATGCATTTTGTCCCAACCAAACATGGGATTAGCTCATCTTTACATTAATCCCGGGATTAATTATCCCTTATACCTCCTACCAAACGACTCCTTAAAGGCAAGTAACTGAGAGTAGTGCAGTTGTGATTAGCTGAAGAATAGTAACAAAGTCCTAACATTGAGGAGAATAAAACTCTCCCTCAACAGTGACTTGTGTTTTTGGTTAATTTTTACCACTTTCTTTTTTCTTTGACCGCTGATCTATAAGAAGCAATTTCATAAACCTCTTCGTTCTTTACTTATCCGCAATATAAATAAATTATTTACCAAAAAATTATATATATATATAAAAAATTTATTATGATTAATTAATTTTAAAAATAAATATTTATTAATTAAAATTGAATGAGATAACCTAATTAGTGCAAACACATATAATGCACTTACTGATGCATACATAATCTCATCTTGCTAATGAAACCAGTTTGTGTATGCATGTTTAACATTATTGCGTCTATCATATCAAGGATTGTGGTGAGATGGATAAGATCCTTTCACTCTTAATCAAAAGTCACTTCTAATCGTGGAAATAGAAATCTCGATAAAGCACACTTCCCCTTTAATTAGCCTTACGTAATTCCGCGTTAATTGGGACTTCAAGACGGACATCGAACATTGAATGAGAAATCAGCAAAAGATATATCATGTCTATCATCCTTTGAGTTAGACCAACATTTCAATTTCATTTCAAGTAGTCATATAGGCCAATTTTAAAATAAAACTGAAGGTTAAAGAAATATTTCAACCCCCATATTTAACATTAAGTCAATAAATAATGTACTTTCATAATATACATGCAAATTCAGTAACCAAAACCGTTTAGCATAGACATATTCCAAATATTTTACAAGTTATGCTTTGTTTTTTAAATAATCAACAACCTATTTATGTTAATACATAAATGGTCTCAAAGTGTTAAATGACGCGATATCATCAATTACAATCCATTTAGGAAAAGCAGAAATCCAAGTAACTTGATGTTATAATGAAATAGAAAACTTTGCTAACTTACAAGTTATGCTTGTTGAGTTATTATTCTGCGTCTTTTTTTGTCTGAAAAAAAATTAAAATTTAATTTCAAAATTAAACAGTGTGAGATCAAACTCCTAACTGTATAGGTTCGAGAACAATTCAACTCCATTTTGAAGTAAAGCAAGCTGTTCTTTTTTTTAAAAAAAAAAAAATCAAAACAAAGATTATGCAAAAAAAAAGAGCAGCCCGGTGCACTGAAGCTACCGCTATGCGCGGTGTCCGGGGAAGGGCCCCACCACAAGGGTGTATTGTACGCAGCCTTACCTTGCATTTCTGCCAGAGGCTGTTTCCAAGGCTTGAACCCGTGACCTCTTGGTCACATGGCAACAACTTTACCAGTTACTCCAAGGCTCCCCTTCCAAAGATTATGCAACAAATAGATAAAACATTTATTTATTTATTTTTCAGATAGTCCTAAAGCCCTCTTTTACACTTCCTCTAGCGCCTTATACTTCTAAAAAAATTCAACATAGGGTAGGTGGATTTTTGTAACGACCCTTTCCGTCGTTACGGTTAAGTCTAGCGTATAAAAATTTGGGTTAAGGTTTTTCCCGAATTGAGAGTTAGAAATTTCAGGCTAGACTAGTCTTGAACGAAATCCGAGTGAGGTATAGTCTAAAGCAATTCGAGAATGGATTGGGTAAATGTAAAAGAATTTAATATGTTTTTATGTTAGCTAAGACGATAAGGGATCCGTAGGATCTTTCGGAAGTGAATTCGGGTAAGTAGAACTCCCGATATCAAACTTGACGTAAAGGGGTTAGTCCAGAATGTCAAGGTTTGGGGTGCGTTGCAAAAAAGGCAAAACTGAGAGCAATTCTGTGTTTCTGCCTGGCCACACCCGCTATAGAGGGTGGCAGGCCGCTACTACTGCTCCGCTATAGCCGAAGTCAGCGTTGGTCAATCCCGCCATAGCGGACGGATCCCGCTATAGCGGGATATAAGCTAATTAATGCAGAAAAATACCCCAAAATGTTTCATTATTTCAAAATTCGTTTTGGGAAGGGCTCAGGCAATTTTGGGCTAATTTCACTCAATTTTCATCCAAACTCTTCGTAAAGATAAGTGATTCCTTTCATTAACTCGTAGTTCAATTGTCAACTACTAGAATCACTAGTTTTTGGGGTTTTGGGGATGATTTGAATTAACCTAGCTAATTTTCTGGTGCAACTAAGTGAATTGGGTAGAAAACCCTTGGATTTTGGTTAAAAATTGCTACTTTACTTTTGCATGTTGATAATTCACTATTGTAGCCATGGAATTGATAGGATTAGGGTGGAATTATGGTAGAAAAACCCTAGAATGGGGAGAATGATCATGAATTTAGCCTTGGGATTTCGGGATTAGGTTGTAATTCTTGATATTGTTGATCATTTAGTTGATTATGTGTTATATTCATGATTTTAGACTACAATCAAGCCGAGGTTGCAAGAAAGGGCAAAGCTCAAGTTCTTTAGAACATTTCGGGCTTGGATTGAGGTAGGTGATGATTTAATGTAGTTGAAACCCAAATTTTTCTATGTGTGCATGATAATTGTTCCTTCGTATTGCTTGTTACAATGCATGTTCAAGAAAAGTGAATGACTATTTGATATCCTAAGTGTTAATTACATGAAATGAACTTATATAAAAAGCTTGTTGATTTTACAAGTGTTATTGTTGTTATCATTGTGGTTGTGATTTTCGTGTTATCTATTGATTATTATGAGATATACCGGTATTTGGACATCTTCACGGGATTAGTTGGTATAAGGTTGGCAGACACTTGATGTCTGGGATTTGATACATGGACAAGAGCTCGTCCCTGCAGGTCGTGGCTAGTGGGCGACCATAAGATCCTTAGCATGTATGTACAAGGTACAGGTGAGTGTGACGATTCCTTGAGTGAACCGGGGATTATGTGTTTACTTGTTATATTGATTTCTTGAGTGAACCAGGCTTAAGTGTTGACTTATTATACTGGTTCCTTGAGTGAATCGAGATTACGTGTTTACTTGTTATATTTGATTTCTTGATGTAAATCGGGATTCATGATTTTTTCATTGTTGTTGTTGGATTTAATTGCAAGTTTTGGCCTAACTCTATATTGTCTACTTACTCGTGAAATTGAGACATACTTGATTGAGTCTTGGTTTGTTGACTTGGAGTCTTGTTAGTAGTCATGGTCTTGACTTGACTTGTTGTCCATGTTGACTAATATTGACTGAATTCTATGGTGTTGTTGATTAAGGCTAAGTGTCATAAACTTGAGGTAAGGCTACATGGTAGGTGTTTATGGTTATTCTTGCTTTACTAAGTTATGGTTACTTGTTCATATGTCTCATTTTGGGTTGGCCGATGACCCTATCCGTACATAGTTATTTCTTGTGTACTGATACTATGCGTGCGTTTCTTTTTATGAGTGCAGAGTATTTTTCGAAGACTGTTTCAAGACCTCATCTATAGAGCGGATAACATTCGAACTCAAGGGTGAGCTACATCTTCCGGGCTGTCATGAGATCTTCACTTAGTTTCTGGTCCATTGTTTCAAACTTAGATTCTATTTTTTTTATATATATAATGGATAGATTCTTTTTTTTATATCTCGCTGCCGCCAAAACGTTTAATACATATATCTATCTGTACATAGATATATACTTAGAAGAAGAAGAAGATAAATAGACGATATACATACATAAATACACATACGTACATATGTATCTCTCCAAAGCTGCCTACTTGTCTGTCATAGATACATAATATACAGATATATAGATACATCTTCAACAAGTTAAACACCATGAAAATAATCAAAACTCTAATTCCAAAAAATCGAAGTTGTCAAATCTAAAATCCTAGAAGAAACATAAAACAGTACGATCGAAGAAACTTGGATACTAGATCGAACAAAAGGATTGAATGGTTTGAACCAAAAGCTAAATTGAACCTGGTGGACTTTCTCCATTCCACCACCATTTTTTTTAAGAGGCTCATCAATAAGTCATCAAGAGTTGGAGCAGAAGCAGGCGAGGGGTCCACCTAAGAAAGTGTGAAAATCGCAGTCAAATTACCGTCGTTTAAATGCTTGGAACCAAAAGGCGATGAAATAAATAGGGGTGAAATTAGTTAATAACCTCAAAAGTGAATGCATTTAAAGATATGTAGTAGCTAGAGAGAAATAAGGAAAAAGATATGGGAGGATAATCACGATTGAAAGTAATGGGAGTGATTTGGGGGAGGAGTTGGAGTGTAAGATACACTAAGCGACTTTTTAACCTAAAATTGGTGAAGTGTGTCTAAGTGAAATGTTGCTAGGAAACTCTGAAAACCGATACTATTGTGTAATTAACTTAAACTCCTTTGTAATTAGATAGATATACTAGCGATGTTTGTCTAGTTATGTAGTTTACCCTATAACGAATTTCACATGTTTATGGACATTGATATGAAAAATGGAGTTAATATGTCAAATTAAACACTGGCAATCAACTTACAAAAAGAAAAGATTTTGTACCACTCATCCTAGATCACTTTAATTGTTATTTTTACTAAAAATAGATAACATAAAATAATTATCATTTAAAATTAATATTTAATTAAATATATTCTTCTCATTTTGTCTTTAAGTGTTATTCTTCAAAGTATAATAAACATTGTTTAGTGTAGAAAATCTACGTAAAGAACACATACACATAGATGGAGAATATTTATTGAAGAGTGATTAACATTTTAAATACATAGAGATAATAAATAAGGGTATCATAGTCAATACAGAGAGAGATCGTTTGATACAAGAGATGAGATAAATAAAGTATTTTCAAGGATTAAAATATCTTATGAGATTAGTTATCTCGATATACATATGAAATAACCTATTTCGTCACTATGATATAAATGATGGAATAAATAATCTAAAGACTACTAATATCTCTAACCAAACGTAGAATAAAACAATATTGCATGTTATCCCGGAATTGTTATTTTTTATACCTCACTTCAAACGATTCTGTAGTTTCTTAAGGAATGTGTAAACTAAGGGGTCGTTTGGTGTGATTGACAATGTATAATAATTTTGGGATAAAATGCAGGATTATTTTATCCCGTATTTGATTGAAGGTATTAGTTAGTCCCAGATTTATTTATCCATAATTTATATTTTAGTGATCTTAGTGATGAAATAACTTATTTCAGAATTTCAAAATAATTAATTTTAGGATAACTTATTCCCAACTAAACGAACAACAGAAATAAGAAAAGTAAAATGATACGGAGGGAATAGATTTTTGTCCCCCTTTTTTCAAATAAAATATCTAAAACATTTAAGTAGTCATTGCTATATCTGTGAAAACAAAGCAAAAATCTCCAAAACATCGCTAAAATCATGCCACGTTCCATAAAAGTGTGCTAAAACACTGCACTGTCCATTTTCCCCTCAGTTGTTCACTCTCACTGCTTCAAAATGGCTTCTACTACTGTCACTTCCAATCTTCAGCAAATCAAACACAACCCCTTTTTCCCTAACAAGTTCACAGATTTGTTCCACCCCTTTTCTCCTAGAAATCTCAAGAACCCAAAGTTGTTCAAGTTTCCTAAAATGACCCTATCAAGTGACTCTGTGGGAATAGCAAGTTTCAACTCTTCAAGAACCAATTACAACAATGCTTCCACTAGTGGTAAATTTTACAAAAGGATGGATTCTTGTTTGGTTATTCCTCCACCAAAGGGTACAAAACCCAAAGCTATTATCAAATTTGTGGGTGGTGCTTTTATTGGAGCTGTTCCTGAAATTTCTTACAGGTTAGACAAGTTGGTATTTTCTTGAATTTTATGGTATTAGTATTAAAAGTTTTTTTTTTGGATTTTTTTGTTGTTGTGGAATTGGCATTAGAAGTTTAGTCTTTTCTTGATTTTGTTTGTGGATTTGGCATTATAAGTTTAATTTTTTCTTGATTTTGTTTGTGGAATTGGCATTGAAAGTTTTATCTTTTCTTGATTTTGTTTGTGGGAATTGACATTGAAAGTTTAATTTTTTCTTGATTTTGTTTGTGGGTTTCTTGATTTTGTTTGTGGGTTTCTTGATTTTGTTTGTGGGATTGGCATTACAGGTTTAATCTTTTCTTGATTTTGTTTGTGGAATTGTCATATAAGTTTAGTCTTTTCTTGTTATTGTTTGTGGAATTGGCATTAAGGGTGTGTTTGGTATGAAGGAAAATATTTTCCATGGAAAATGATTTCCTAGAAAATGTCTTCTTGGAAAACAAGTTGATTTGTACTTATTTTGTAGTGTTTGGCAAGTAAGCAAATTTTTTTTACTCCAGAGCATTTATATGTAATCTAGCAAAATACTGTAAGAGTGGAGGGGGGCCTTAGGAGTGGTGGTGGGTGGATGGTCAAGAGGTGGGGTTGGGGAGTTGGGTAGGTGGGGAGGAGACGATAAATTTAAATTCTCACTTATGAAACTTGTTTCCCTACTTATTAAGAAAATCATTTTCCTCGTTTGTAAGGAACTTAATTTCCTAGAGAAATGTTTTTCAAAAATTTTGTCCAACCAAACATGGAAAATTAGAAAACATTTTCTGGTACATGTTTTCCTCCATACCAAACACACCCTAAGAGTTTAATCTTTTCTTGAAGTTTGTTTGTGGAATTGACTCTAAAAGTTTAGTCTTTTCTTGAATTTGTTTGTGGAATTGGCATAACAGTTTAGTCTTTTCTTGATTTTGTTTGTGGGGTTGTTCTTGTTGACAGTTATTTACTGGAGAATTTGGGGAGAGAAGGATATCTCGTAATTTGTGTGCCTTACAATGTGACATTTGATCATGCCCTAGTCACAAGACAGGTTTTTGAGAGATTTCACGCTTGTTTTGATTCATTTTTAGCATCAGGGTTGCCTGATGCTGGCCTTTCTGCTGCTGATATTGTTGATTTGCCACTCTATTCAGTTGGCCATAGGTAATTAATGTTGAATCCGTCTTTTTTCAATCATGTTTCTTACTCTCTCCGTTTTAATTTGTTTGTCTGGCTTTGACTTAGCACGAAGTTTAAGAAAGTAAGACTTTTGAATCTCTTGGTGTTAAGCTAAAGATATGTAGAATGTATCAAAATGCTCTTTAATATTGTGATCTTAAATATGCAAGGTGGAAAGTTAGAATTAAAAAGTTGCCATAAAAGGAAAGTAAGACAAACAAATTGAAGCAGAGGAAATAATATTTTGGACCACAGGCTTGTTATTTTTAATAGGTTAGTAATTTTTAAATAGATTCTCACTTGAAGGCTTAGCATACTTCTTTTTGTGTACTATAAGTGGGTGTAATGGAACTCAGTTTGAATTGGATTTCTTAATATACTTGTTTCAAATGCATCAACTTTTTTTTGTACTCTTTTTTCTTTAAACTTCTAAAACTCCATTCAAGTATTACCTGGCTAAGATGTTTGTTTTCTTTTTCCGTTTTTGGTACCGTGCAATTTGCAGTAATGGTGCTCTTATTCAAGTGCTCGTAGGAAGTTATTTTTGTGAGAAGATACCTAAGGTTTGGTGTTTCACCTCTGGCTCACAGTTCACAGAAATGAATGTCTTACTGAGTCCATTTTTATGTCTTTCATGTAGGCTAATGTTATAATATCATACAACAATAGGCCAGCGTCAGAGGCAGTGCCATATTTTGAGCAGGTAATTTGTCCATTTCTTACATAATCTGTGGTGATTCCGACGTTCTAAAGTTGTGCAGCTATATTGTCTTCAGTTAATTTTTCTCATGAGATTCATCTTCTATCTAGGAACAATTTGCACTCCATTATAGCTTGAGAGGAAACACAGTACCAAAGTTGATTTTTTCTTTTAGTTTGTCCCCTTAATTCTGCTTCGTTCCTATAATTTATCCGTGTGTGGTCATGACTTGTGTACTATAATTCAGCTTATAATTTCTGCCTTTATGTGTTCCTCTCTGAATATATGATATCTCATAATCTTAATGGTATAGTTATATCTGGTTCCTTTTTCGAGGTCAAGGTAATTATTTTTATGTATCTAAAGAAATCCTTAACCCTGTTCACCTCCTTGTAGTCAGTCTCATCAACTAAAGATCTTTTCATCTCTTAGGCGATTAGCATTTGCATAAGCTAGCTTTAGTTTGACGCTTCTGATCATCCTCTTCCTATTTTATGGTTCGTTGCAGTAACATCAATCGGTAGTCTGGCTGCTTACCCATCCAAACACATAAGCATTTCTTCTAACTTACTGTGTGAAATTGGAGAAAGAGGTTAACACATTGAGATTTACTCTTTTCAGCACTGAAGCTCGTGTCTCGTATTCTACCTCGCCTCCTCTTTTCCCACCAGCAGTCTGCCCGCCCCCTCCTCCTCCTTGTCAGCTCAAGACCTTGCTGAAGATGAAAGAAAATAAAGCCAGAATTTGTTAAGAAGTGTATGAACTGCTGGTTTCATGTCTTGTTAGCCAAGCTAAGTATGCTTTTGTGAGATTCATAATAAATAGAAAAATTGGTATTGAGTGAAGTACTTTGAAAAGTGTGTAGGAAGTAATGAGAAAGTCAGGAGAGAACAGGAGTGATGAAATGAATTGGCTGCTAGCCAGAAGAACTAGATCTGCTGTAGTGTCATGCCATTGGCATTAAAGAAATCACCTGATTAGTTTCTGCATAAGCATTAAAGAAATCACCTGATTAGTTTCTGCATAACATGCTATACTTTATCCCGTTCTTTTTTGGTTCCTACTCCCTGGTGGAAAATGGCGTCGTTCTTTTTTAGTTCCTACTCACAAAAACAACAACAACATACCCAGTGTATTCCCACAGAGTGGGTTCTGGGGAGGGTAAAGTGTACGCAGTCCATACCACTACCTCAGAAGAAGTAGAGAGGCTGTTTCCGATAGACCCCCGGCTCAGGACAGAAGAAAACAGCATACAAAGACGTAATAAAACATAAAACAAGATGAACTAACACACCCACAAAGAAAAACAAAAACAAGACACCCACAGAGTAATACTATACACTATCTAACCGAAAAAATTCCTACTCCCTGCTGGAAAATGGTATGGACGCTAACAGAAGCTTATCTGCCTTGTATTGTCCCTTATGGTTTGATGGAGAACATTGGTGAGCAGAGTGCTGCCCAAATTTGGGCGGAAGTGTAATAGCCCAAAGCGGGAAGGAGAAACATGGAAGCTCTGACTCTAGCGGCAGAGTATCTCTTTGCACCGCTCAAACAACACCTAAGCAGATTCATCCATATTGCCACAGGCCAGCAGCCATATGCCGGAGAGTCCTTCACACGCCAAAATTACACAACTCCATTCTCATTAAGAAGCCAAACCTTTCTTCATAATCACCTGACTCCATCCCCGCCATAACTCATTATCTCAGAGAAGACCACCTCATTCACTCACCATCATCCTTGCATACCCGCAACACAAACAAATGATCCACCAGATTCTCATCATTTTCACAAACCCATCAGCCTTCTTTCCTGTGTATGTGGTTTAGTTAATTGGTGTTCTCTACTGGTTATTATAATGGTGAGATGAAGGAGAATTTTAGTTTCTGTGGTGCTACTGGATGTTATTATGGTGTGGAGTGGCGGAGATGAATCTGGTGTTTGCCGGTGTTAATGGAGGAATGGTGTACAGTGGCTAGCCGGCGTTAGAGGAGAAAGATGGGTGGTGCTTTTGGAATTTTTTTAATTTTTTTTTTTTTTGGGTAAAGTTGGGCTAAATATCCAACTAGGATATTTTTTTGGGGAATTTCTTGTTCTAATGCCAAATGTCCTCGTCTCATTATTTGCCATATCACCCGGATTTTAGTTTCACATGTTTGGTAACTACTAATTTGTGTTCAATAGATACATTTAGCACATACTTTAGGTAGTCAATAGGTCGCATCCTTAGTTAAAGTGTCCAAGTGAAAATTCCTGACAAGTTTAAGGGGTCGCATATGTATTTGGCCTTTAAAAACGGTAAGTTGTAATATTAACAATGGAAAGAAATAATATAATACTATTGTTATATATAGATAAAAGTAATAGTGCTAGTAGTGGTGATAGTACAGAGTTACAATGATGATAAGGATAGTTGGTGGAAGAAATAATAGTATGATACAATACGTAAAATTACTAACAATAATAAAGTGTTCGTAGAAAGGAGAGATGGTTGGCATCTTCCCGGACAGGGACGGGCAAAACCTTCGGACTTTACATGTTATAGGACTAACAATGATAAAAATAGAAATTAAAGAAAAACATATGATGTTGACGAAAACAGTAAGTAGTAGTACTATTAATGAGAGAAAAAAAACTAATATACTATTATATAAATAAAAATGCTAGTACTAACAGTAGTTATAGTAGTAATTGAAAAAAACATAGAAAAAAATAATCATAATAATAAATTCTCAAATTGTTGACTTGATAGGAAATCTGTAATTTTGTGATGAATATTTTGAAGGTGGCCAGCATATCCTAATGCTGAAGAATACAAACTTACCAATTTCAAAAAAAATTATAATAATAAGTTCTCAAAATCAGTAAACACAATATGTACTTTAGAGAAGAACCTTTAATGGAATAAGGCCGATAGGACTTTTGCCTTAGAAGTTAGGTTCCATGATGGTTGGTTCTAACAACATATCAAGTAAGGTATAAGGGGACCGGATGAAGCTTCATGGTTGACAGGCAGATTGCTTTCTGAAGGAGGATCTAGTCAACATGGAGAGGATCCCTTTTTTGAGTGAAGTTGATAATATGAATTTGGTGAATACATTTATCGCCGTCAGCTGCCAGCCTGCAAATAGAATATTTCATAAGATTCTTGCGGCAATTTCTTTTTCTAGAATCTGAGCATTTTGCTGCCAAAAATGCATCATTGCTTGAAGTTTTGATCCCATTTTGCAGTTGGGTCTTCTTGTTGGCCAGATGGTGCCTGTTATATCTCCAGTGTATTCAATGGCTCAATCGGCTTCAGGTAATAGATTAATCTAACTGCTTCACCTATTATTTCTTATTTCCACTAGAAACCATTGCTATGCCAATTGTTTTTTCCTATATGCAGCAATCTTGCATGTAACTGCTACTCAATCTACGTAATTTAAATTCATGGAGCTTAAGAATAAATGATCAACTTGATTCTTATGATGAGATTGACGCAAAGTGTGTAAATTTTTTTTGAGTTATTGAGGAAGTGGATGCTTAGTAGAAAAATGTACATGATTCCATATTTGTTTATGAGTTTATATTGTTCGAGGTAGAAAATTTGTCATTTTCAAGAAATAGGTGAAATTTTTTGGAACAAAAAGAAGAAAGTTGGTCAAATTATTGGAACATGGGAATATTATTTAAATTCTCCTTTCCTACATTGCCTACCATAGTCTTTTGATTCATATTCTCTTCTCCTTTCTATTTTTCTCCTGCAATTCGATAAGCACATGTGCTGTATACCAGTTAATTCTTAGAGAAGTATATATGATTCTAGTCAGTTGGTGCCAACTTACAAGGCATCTCATTTTTACCTTTTCTGATGTTCCACTTTTTCCGAGCATCAAGTTCTACTTCCTTTTAAAATGGCTATTTGATGTTGATATAATCTTTTTAGATCAAGCAAAAATAAAATATCCTCCTAGTGAAAGTCAGGTATGTGTGGAAGGTTTTAGGCCAAGTCCAATTTGTTTCTGTTGGTAAAGAGAAAAATCTTATCCTTTAAGAATAATAAAAAATGGACAATGTTCAATTGGAACATGAAAACGCGACTAAATTGGTCCTAGTTACTCTACGGGGCGGAGCGGAAGAAGGGGGGATTCTCGAATGCGGAAAAGGGTCCAATGAATTCGAAAGAACTGAACGAGAAGCCGTATGAGGTCAGATCTCTTGTACGGTTTGTAGAGTGGCAGTAAGGGTGACTTATCTGCCAACTTTTCTGGCTATCACCCAAAAAAACTCATACTTCACCTTACTAAAGTTGCCGGAGTACAATTAACCTTTGATTTGAAGTTACTGCTTATATACCCCATATTGGCCATAGTTTACAAGAACATTATGTAGTCTTAGTAAGACGGGGAAGGGTTAAGGATTTACCCGATGTAAGATATCACATTGTTTGAGGAACCCTAGATGTTATCGGAGTAAAGGATCGTCAACAACGGCTTTCTAGTGAATTGTAGGTTCTTGTCCAAGACTTGTATCATTTGATGATGCCATGTGAATCGCTAGAAAAATGTGAAGTGTATGGCTAACCCAGTGAAGGCCGTAAGTTCTTAGATACTACATGTTCAATAATTTGATGTACTCTGGCTGAGAAACTTCAACTGTTTCAGTAACCTGATGATTCTGACGATATCTTGTTGATGTTTGACATAGGAAGTTTTCAATAACTGTGTCAATGTTTGTGGAAGAATTTAAACATCCAACTATAACCCAAGACTTTTATAAACCAACCCTTTAGGTGTCTTTATATACCCGATGTGGATCACTACATAAATCTTTTTTTAATCAGTGAGTGCCTGAGTGGAGTATTACATACTCAACACCTCCCAGTATGTGTAACCTGATTTTGGATTCGAAGGTGGAGTTTAATGTGTTGTAACGAGTGTGAGAATGAGTTTGGTAAAGGTTGGATCTAATTTCACGTGAAAGAATCTGAACATCTAACCCATGGCATTAGGAAATGGGCAGAACCCAAGAGATTTCTATACCCTTTTTGATGTCCCTATATAGCTGATGTGGAACACCCCAACGAGAATGAGAATAGAGAAGCAAACTTCATTTAAATCTTACCATCTCTATGCCAAAATTTTAACAACATTATTCATGAAACTAGAGCCAAAAAATCTGGACGATCAAGAAAAATAAGGTTGATGTTCTATTGAAGTCTTACACTGGTGACGTATACATAACAGTAAGTTCTAAGCTATCAGCAAGAAGCTTCTTTAGACACTCAGATCTGTGCACTCTCTTCTTCATGATCATGTTTTAGCTTTTTGCAATGGTCAATTGATTTTTAAAGAGTTGCCAGATGTTTCAATGCTGGAAATAAGGGGTGGAATGGAGGGAGTAATGTATCATATGATTTTTCTATATTTATTCTGGTCAAAGACAACAATCTTGCATGTGCATTTTTTTGCTGGCTTTGAAAAGGAAATTTGTCTATTTCACTGTGATCATATTCGCCCTGTTACTTGCATTTTGTTACACTTGTTTCATCATTATAATTTCTTCTCATCCATAATATGTAGGAGATGCATTGAGGTTGTTGCTTGATACAGCTGGAACAATCATCCCTGACTATGATCCAGAAACGGTTGTTTCATTGACTAAATTTGCTGATCAGTTGCCTTCGGTGTTTGGCGAGGTATGTGCTGTCCATTTTATTTGTTAGCCAGCAATTTGGATTAAAATTTTGTCGTCTCCGCTACATGTTCTTGCTGAACCTCACTTTCTTGATGCATATTCAACCATAAGCTGTATGAAATTTTAAGCACATTCTGGTTTTGGTCTTTGCTATCTGTTCTAATGAAATTGTTCCTTCTTTTAGCTTGCTCAAGGGATATCCGAATTCAAGCCAACACCCTCTGAAAATCTTGAATGTTGCAAAGATGCATACAATGTCAAGCGTACACTGCTGGTATTCATATTATGGTTTTATCATCCAGAAAATTAGCTTCTAATTGGAAGTCACTGTTAGTTTCGATGGGTTTCAACATTATTTCAGGTGAAGTTTGACCTCGACACAATTGATGAGACAGATCGACTTGAAGAGACATTAAAGCCTCGTGTGGAATCTTTTGGTGGAAAAGTGGAGAAAATTGCATTAACCGGAAACCACATCACACCATGCATACAGGTAATTACTTGCACATCATTGCAAGATTCGATTTGTTCGCTTGTTTAAGCAGCTACAGCGACTTATAGTGAGTGCTATCAGTTCTACTTGTTAGCACAATTCGTTCAATGAAAAGTGCATTATTCGTTCATTTTCATAGTAAAACAATGTGAATCCTTGTTATCAGGAACCAAAATGGCGAGTAGGAGCTGTATACACTCCAGCAGACGCTGTTGCTCAAGTGGTTAAGACTATTGCATTAAATGACACTAAGGGCCTATGTACAACCATCGTCAATTGGTTCAGTCGTCTCGAGGAGTAAGCTTTGGTCACTTCAGCTGAAATCCTACATCGTTTTGAAATGTCGTTACCTGCATAAATACAGAACTCTCTCATGCACAATGTATAGCTCGATGGTGCAGAAAACTGCACATATATCATCACAGTAGCATCAATAGTACAGTTAAATGTCCCCTTGCCCTTTGGAAACGAGAGAAGAAATGTGATCTCTATACAACATTGAAAATGCTTACCAATAGTACTGTTCTTTAAATCTATTGATCATATGAAAATACAAGAATTTTACTATAATGAAATGTGGTAATTAATGTGAATGCTTCTGGGAATTCAAATCTTATAATCTTTTTTAATTCTTACCAATATCTAAAACATCAACGCATAGACATAATTCGTTATTGATGGTATTACAAAATCTTTCGTTTTGTTTATGGATAATTCCAGTCCTAAACGCTTCGGCCAATTAGTTTAGAAGATATGTACAAAGTGTATAGATTGTATATATTTTATACTAAATTGTACATATTTATATATAACATATACACTAATTGACCGAACAATATATATTCGCAACTCCCCCTTTTGCTTATCTCATTAGCATGGCCTGATCTAACAAGTATCGATAACTTTCTACATTTCGATTTTTTCTTGGCCTCCTTCTGGCTGTTGATGTGCTTAGTGCTTCATGTTTTGATTTAAAATTTAAATTTTATTTGAGTTCTCCTCAAATAAAAGATTATTATACTCAAATTTTTTCTCCAAAATATAAATATTTAATGTTGGAAACTCATATTGTTGAATAAATGGTATTTCTATCGCTAAAAACAAATCGTAAATCAACTACGAGGCTTTTAAGAGGTTGATTTATACAAACGTTCCTTTATTAGGCACCATTTAAATTTTCTCTATTTATAAAAGATGTCCTAACATAATCCTTGGGATTGAGAAAAATTGTCATTTACATTACATCTACAAAATCATTCTTGATCTTACATTTTCTCATAAAATTTTTAGTTTGCCTAAAAGAGATTTTAGATCATGATCAAAAAGTTCATAAATTATATTATATATTAAAAAAATTTATTTACTAAATAATTATCTCAAAAAGGATAACCAACAAAAATTTCTATGAAAGAAAAAAATCAGCGCAAAATTTCAGAAACAACTGATATTTAGGCAATAAATGAGGCATCATAGCTAAAGTGTTTCTAATTACAGGACGTAGATATAGTTTAGTAGTTAAATATATAAATTAGAGATTGTATGTATAAATACAAATTCGCTTTAAAGATTTGTATATAAGTCTCGAAATTCACTTTGTATACAAATACAACCTTTAGAGATTTGTATATCATCCTGAAATTCTCTTTGTATACAAATACAGACATATATGAGTCTCGAAATTAGAGAGCCCCCCTGAAATTAGAGATTTGTATATGAGCTCCAAGATATACAAATACAAAAGAAATGTATATTTAGCTATTTAATCTAAACTTTAGTTGCGCTTGGTAAAAGGGCAAACTACCCTCGAACCATCCGAAATAAAGCAAATACACCCTCCGTTTAACTATTGGCTCAAAACTACCCCTCCCATCCAACTATTGGCTTACAAATACCCTCCCTTCTAGATAAGAAAAAGTCATAACACCACAAATCGTCAAAAGATAAAGGGTATAGAAATTTACCTGAGATCTTTCAACAATATTTGTTCGAAATTGACACCAGTTTGTCGATGATTACATCTCTGTTTGTCTTCAAAGTTCACATTTAATTGAATAGAAAGAAGGGAGTCTGGTTTTTTTTTTTGGGGGGGGGGGGGGTTGGATCGGGTTGGTTAAAAAATTAACAGACTAGTTAAAAAAAATTTCACATAGCTTTTTTTTATTTAAGACAATAGGGTAAATATTTTTTAATTTCGAAAAATATAGGTGTGTTAGAAAAAAGCGTATATTTGCACCATTCCATAGATGACAGGGGTATATTTGCTCAACTTTATTAACAGAAGGTATATCTACTCTAAATCACAAAGTGGAGGGGTATATGTGCCCCTTTGACCGATATTTAAATCCATAAAAGAAAAGAAAAAGACATACAAAAATTAACCCAACAAAAATAACCCCAACCCATCAAATTCTCTCAAAATCTCTAGAACTCGCCCTTTCTTTCTCAAAATTCTCTCTAATCGCAAAACCTAACAAAGGTTTTAGTCTAGAAATTTTTGATAAACTCCAAATATTTGGCTCGCATTTTATTAATTTGTAGTTTATTTAGTGTGGATGAGTTCAATTCGTGAATTTGGGTTAGGAAATTCGTTGGGGTTTCAGTTTAGGTAGTCGGCCTTTTCTCAAAACTACAGGAAGTCCATACCTACAAAGTTTAGTCATCAAGACAATTAAACCAGAAGAGGGTAGTTGTAGCAATTAAACAAGATGACAATTTCACTAAGCAATACGACAAACAATAAACACTCTGAAACAAGACTAGCACTATGACCACTAGCACGGATAACAAAACAAAGTTCTTCTACCTACTAGGAAGGACACACTCCTTCCTACTACCCTTCTACCCTAATTCACTTCCTCCACACCTTCCTATCTTGGGTAATGTCTCAGTAAGCTGAAGTTGCTCTATGTCATGTCTAATCACATCCCTCCAATATTTCTTCGGTCTACCTCTACCTCGCCTGAAACCATCCCTAGCCAACCTCTCACACTTCCGTGCTAGGTCATCTATGCACCTCATCATCACATGTCCGAACCATCTCAACCTCACTTCCTGCATCTTGACTTTTACCGAAGCCACTCCTACCTTAAATCGAATAACCTCATTTCTAATTCTATCTTTCCTAGCACCTCACGCGCATAAAAGAGGCTGAGACCACTTGCTATGCCATGTGACATTTTAAAGTTTATTTGATCAAGCCTAGGGGTGTTTTAAGTACTAGGTAGGTATAGTTAGGGACGAAAGTAATAATTCGTGTTAACTTTGGGAGTGTTTTTGCCACTTCTCTCTCTCTCTCTCTCTCTATATATATATATATTTTAAATCTGAATTATCTTAACCATGAGATTAGAAGATCGGAGGGATAAAAAATGACCAAAGATTTCGAACTGTCAAAACTGAGTTTCTCCTCCCCCATCTCTCTCTTAATTTCCGAAAGAAAACAGACATTCACCCCACCCAAGGCTCTAACTCCCTCACCTCCAAACAATGATTCATTATTGGAAATAATAATTCAAAGTTGGAGTAAGAATCCTTAGTTGTTTAGGATTTAATATTTAATATTTATTTAATTCATGCCTAATTAGGATTAGGATTTGTTTGTCCTAGTTCATATAGAAATATGCTTTTTAGTTCTAGTTTAATTTGATTTTCTAGTACTATAAATAGAGATGTTATGTCACATATTTTGATGTAAGGAGAGTTGTTAAGATAATTATTTGAGTTTATTAACAAAATATTTTCCTTCAAATTGGTATCAGAGCCAATTTGAATAAAATATTTTTTTTCAAATTGGTATCAGAGCTTCTACGATCTTGATAAAGAATCAACGAGCTTCCGCTGCCGACGGACGACTTTAACCCATATTACTGCTCGACTGGCCAATGACAAATGCCGAGCTAAAGAAAAATGAGAAAGAAGAAAAATTGAAAGTTGATTACAAGTGAATCAACAAAGTTGAATGTTGGTGACAAAGAGCATCAACGAGAGTTGGAGAGAGGTGCTCCAATAATAGAATGTTGAAGAGAAGTGCTTCAACTATTGAAAGTTGGAGAGAAGTGCTCCAACACAACCAAGAAAAAAATGTTGGATGTTGAAGAGAAGTGCTTCAACTATTGGAAGTTGGAGAGAAGTGCTCCAATACAACCAAGAAAAAAAATATCGGGAGTTGGAGAGAAGTGCTTCAACAATTGAAACTTGATCAAAGTGAAATACTTTGACAATTGAAGGTTGAAGTGAAATGTTTCAACAATTGAAGATTGTAGTGAAATGCTTCAACAATTGAAGGTTGATGAGAAAGTGCCTCAACAATAGAAGATATGAGAGAAATTCTCCAACACAAATAAAAAATTGAAGATTGGAGAGAAGTGCTCCAATGGAACAACAATGACGAAAAGAAAAGACAAAAATATACAACTTTGAATTAAGAGGCAATGTTGGAAATAATAATTCGAAGTTAGAATAGGAATCTTTAGTTGTTTAGAATTTAATATTTGATATTTATTTAATTCATGTCTAATTAGGATTAGGATTTATTTATTTGCCTATAAATAGCAGTGTCTTTTAACCCAAAAATTCATTCAAAAAGTGTCTCAAAAGCGAAATTCACTCATTCATTCTTCATTCTAATTTTCATTTTTCTAATTATTGTTTTCATCTTTCCTATTTGGATAGTCCGTAAATGTAAAAAAGACAAGTTAGAAGTGCATGCTTAACCTGATGCACATAAGTAATGTAACAATGATATCTAATATACACAACCAATGCAGAAAATGTTCCGGACGAATTGTCCCTTTTGCAAAATTAGGAACCAATGTTACATTACTTATAGGTATCAGGTTAAACATTCACTTCTAACTTGTCTTCTTCCTCGAGGAAAGGAATTAGAATGACATGTAGTAAGTGTGGTTCAATAACTCACAATGCAAGGACATGCAAGACAATAATTTTATGCAAATCTACGTATATGAATAATTTTATGAATATCTACATAAACTAATTTTATGTATTTTAATGTGAACCAGCCAGGTGGCATTCTTTTTTCAAGTTAGTCGCCTGGTGGCATTCCGTTAAAGGAGAGGGTATTTGTGAGTCAATAATTGGATGGAAGGGGTAGTTTTAAGCCAATAGGTAAACAGAAGGTATATTTGCTCTATTTCGGATAGTTCGAGGGTAGTTTTGACCCTTTATATTAGCTACGCCCAATAATTATAACTTGATAGTTTCTACTCCATGTAATTTTTTCAAAAATCAAACAATTCATATCTTGATCCAGTTAGGTGGGCCCAACCCATTGTTCTGAAAAACTAAATTAGCCCATGGGTTAAAAACGATAGGTATACTTTGCATAGATAGGATCATTTAAGACCGCTATTTAACTTTCATCTTCATTTAAAGAATTTGTGCTAAAATAATCTCAACGCTATAACATCAAATGAAAAATTACGGTTTCACAAATTATATCGGCGAGGTATGATTTTAGTACAATTTCATTTTACATATCTTTTAAATTATGGAAAATTACCCATAATTTTTTTTTTTTAAAACAATCCTCACTACTCACTAGGAGCTTCCACCCCTTTTACTCCCTTAGTGGCTCGAACTCACAATCTTTGGGTTGGAAGTGAGGAGTGCTTACCATCCGAGCAACTCCCTCCTGTCAAAAATTATTCACAAGTCTTGTCTTATTCACAAATTATACTGGCAGAGCCTTAAACTTGCATGTACAGTTCAATAGTTCATATCCTAATTAAATTATTTTCTTCTTCAGCCTTATTATTCATCTCTAACCTCAAACATCCGCATAGCCCATCTTTGGCAAAAAGTTTTAAATTGAGGACAAAAGTTAAATACTAATCCTCAAAAGGGACACTGGATGCAGTTCTAAGTAGTAGTCAAGTTGACTCTTAAAAGAAAAATTGAATCATGACAAAATCATCTGCAAAAGAAACTTAGTATATCTGTTTGACATATTTGACCAAATTTTGAAAATTTATCTTCAAATTATTAAGTTCCCAATAACTAGTTTTGAGAAATTTCACTGCCACTCATAAAACTTCAAATTTTTTTCAAGTAAAATGCATGTCCAAACACAACTTCAAGTTTCAAAAATCATAACTTCGAAAACTCAATTTTTCAAGTTTCTATTTCAACTTCAAAATCTATGGTAAAACGGGAGCATAATAATGCTCTAGCTCTGATTTCTGTATTGTAATATTAGGGCAAACTTCCAACAATAATCCATGAAAACTCAGCCTAAATCTAAGGCTGTTGTTATGACATGGAATGATGTATTATCTACATAAAGACTAATATAATAAAACTTTGGCTTATCTAAGGTGAATTTGGAGCAGACATGCTGCTACAAGATTCTTTGCCTATGCACCACACTCTTCTGCTTGGTGTTGCAGTTACTGAACTCATCTTTGATTCAGCAAACTCAATGTCTATATCAGAAGCATTGGTACGACGAGAATCACAACATCGTCCATCAGTTTTATTCATCTGATCAATCAACGAGTGCCTCACACGACTAGGTACAGGACTATCTGTCAATCTTGGAATTCTTATGCCAGGAAGGTGGCATGAAGCCGCCGGAGAATTGGGATTGCTCAAAATGTCTTCTTGCAGAATTTCTCCTATCCTAGTCAGGATGCTGAATGCCAAGTTCAACAGAACCCGAGAGTATGCTTCAAGAATTGAACACCCGATATCCTATAGCAGTAAGAGGAGAAAACAACAACTAAGAACACATTAACCAGATATGAAATACAATGTCTCGTTTCGAGTCTTTAAACTATAGAGGAACAGTTCCCCTCATCTGAGAATCGCCATTCATGTCTATTCCTTACCACTAATAAAATAGATTGAGAATCTCGGGAACGGAAACAAAAATGAATGTAATGTTTATCACAAGGCTCTCCTTTCCATATTAATTTTATCTTATAGATGTAGCTAGTGGGACATAAATTTTACCTTGCCATATTGGATCTTTGTGACGTTGAGGAATGTCTGAGGAAGGTTTGGATATTTAATCTTGAGTTGCTGCAGAAGAGCCTCTGCTTTGCTCAATAACTCCTCAATCTTGTCCAGTTCAGATATTGGATCTTTTCTGAAAGACCAAGATGTTCGAGCTGGAGATTTTTCACCGTCATGTTCGGCTATTTTCTCTTTCCATGCAAGTATTGCAGCCTCCAACCTATTAACAGCTTCAAGGGCGTTGTGTTCAGATCTTATGCTAAGTGCAATGAGCATAAACTCCACTGATGTTGATTCTGCATTCAGGATCCTATGAAGGTCCTCCCCTAGACTTGTCCTGCCAGACTGTTGGTGAATTGATCATGTTACTCGATTCTTATGAACAAAGAAAAACATTGTAGCAAATAGCTTCAGTAACACAGCTCACTTGCCTTTGGAAGTGCATCTCTAATGACTGTTGGAACAGGCATTTCAGACAAGACATTTTCATTGATGGCTTTAGCTGCTTTGTATATTTGATTCACCAATTTACCTTGATTCAACAATTTGTTTCTTTCAGGGTCAGAGAGCCCAGCTATGGGTACCTGGGGTGACGGAAGCCACCACCTTTTGCTCTCCCCAGCACTTCTGCTTCTTCCTTCTGCTCGGCTACCCACTTCCGTATACCAAAACTCAGTATTAACCATTGAATCCAGAGCTTCCTAGACATTTCAAGAAATAATATTTAGAATTAGAACCAAAATGATGCTAAAGAGAAATTGTCTACGTTTCTAGGATTAAAGAGACCACCTACAAGAAGCATGGAGTCCAACTTCTGAAGTGCTGGGAGATTCATATGGATGTCTGCACGAGCTTTTGGAGTCATGATCTGGTCCAACAGCAAGTGGAACTTGCATTAAACTTTACGAAGATGAAATACATTTAGTGAACGGCAAAAAGTCACAGATACCTCCAATTTCTGGCCATCAGAACCATATCGTTTAGCAGGAACCAACTCAATCATATGGTTCGTAGGAGAGAGCAACCACTCCATTTCTCTCTTCCATTTCCTCTTCCCATCCTCTGCAAGTGGTTCCAATTTCCAAAGTTCTCCAAACACTGATGCTGCAAATCCAGTAACAACAGTATGTCAAATCAGGAGGGAAAAAGGAACAGTAAAGTGGGAAAAACAAGGATTTTGAGCTCCGTGTAATCATTTCTGTCCCATTACACTCTCCAAAAACTGTGCATATATGTTCTCATTACTCACTAGAAGTATTATTTAGTCTCATCTACATAAGTTCCAATCTGCTGCATCCACGTTGCAGGACCTAAACTGGTGACTCGACACCGCTCATAAATCCTTAATCAGATTTCGGAATGCCAATTTTACTTGATACTACAACACTAAATCTTCACGATTTTATCGATACCTCAACTCGTGGCTGCTGAAATATCTTCCCAATAAAGAAAATTCTTGCTGCATTTTATTAGACCTTTTTCGTTTGTTTCTGATAACGGTGGTGTCTAGGCCATTAATAGAGCTAATCTATTGGCCCGTTGGACCTTTTAGTTGTAACATAATCAAAGGCAAGGCAATACTTGAGAACAAAACCAAATTAGCAATTCGTAATACCTGCAAGATTTGTAATGGCATTTGACAGTGCTAATGCAGTGGAAACCCCCTTGCTTCCTCCAGTCACATCCTCCCCCAATAACAACTTTGCAAATTTTTCTTTCATTGTTTCCACATCGGAAAACTGGGTTGTATAAGTAGGTTTTTCTTTTACATAGTAATGTTTTGGGCTTGCTGAGAAATCCCACTCATCAGATCTCTGATCATCCCTCTTCATCAGTGTCCAGTGAGAAGAGAAAGATCCAAAAGCATTAACGCTGGAACTGCTGCTTGAGTCATCATCATCCAAGGAATCTGTAACACCGCCATCACCTCTGCTAGTGACACTTTGATTGTCATAGGGATGACTGTTCAAAATACTTTCAAGGCCATCATATGTCGTAATTCCTGAAAGTCATATTAAAATTGTAGTTAGATTATGCTTAAACCTTCTTGGTTTGTTTCCCATGAACTTCTAACATATCAAAAATTAGTAGTCAGATGGAGGGAAGGGTAAAGGCTAATCCAAGACAAAACACTTGTTAATAAGATGCAACGAGAAAAGAGTGTTCTAGGGACCATGATGCTTAAGGTGATGATTGCAGGCCATGATGCTTAAGGTGATGATTGCAGGCCAGTATATAGATGGAATGATCACAAGAACACGCACAGTTCATATGGCCTTAAGGTTGTTTTAAAAATAATATGTTGTTCAAAGCTGATTATGCTCAAAATAGTACAAATAATAGCCATGAACTGAAAAGAGAATTCCCAAGTTAGCAACTGATTCAAACAGAAAACCTAATGATTTCACAAAAGGAAAGTAATGTAAGCATTGAGGCTTTGTCCCGTGTAATTACTTGACCTGTTGCATGAAATTGTAATGAAGGTTTAGACCTTTAGTCTAAACAAACCACTAGTCCACCATTTTATCAAGCATATTTTAATTGTAAATAAGAACCACAAAAATCTCTGCCATCGAGAACTTAATGATAAATCACTACCACATATACTTATCTATATAATACAATACACCATAGAAGAATAGTCATCTCCTTTCCATCTATGAGATTATTAATTTTTTTTTATTAAAATGGTAACTTTGACATCTATGAGATTATTATTAAAATAAGAAGTAGAAAATTCAAAGCATAGTTCCTCCCATGTGACTTGTCATTTCAAAATATGCCTAACTAGTACTGGGTCCCACCCTAAGACTGTTTATTAACTTAGATAAGCATATTACTGAGACTAAAGCATCCCCAAATTAACTACATGGCAATTTCCAGATTCAATAAACATGTGCTTCACAGAAGTCAAAGAACTACACCGAACATGTAGACAAACAAGGTGGTTAGTAAATGTCGGACTCACAATCTAAATATTTGCATTCACTTACAACAATTTTAACATTTACCCCTGATTTTGTAGTAAAACCATCCATAAAGACGACTAAGAAATCATTAACTACATATGTTGCAAAATGCCGAAGCAGAACTAAATAGGAAACTACCCCAATTTAGAAAAACATTTGTTCATTCACTTAATGAAACAATCACATCTCATTCAAGAGCTCTAAAGATGCATCAAACGCCTCCTGTCCTCCGTGCATACACACTAGAATTCCCTAATGTATCCCAGCTTAAGTCAACTAAGTAACTTCAACAACATGAACTAGTTTTTCATTCATTATAAAATCCAATTACTAGATTCAGTACTTGGCATTTATTCTGTCATCTACAGTTTTCTTTTTTAAAAAAGGTATATATTTTGTTCTTCTACAGTTTTCTGAAAGAAGCATTAAAATCTGTAGGGCAATATTACTTTGAACACTCCGCTATTCAAATTATGGTCCTGGAATGGAAGGACACCTTCCCACTGACATAAACATGACCTATATTAAATATGTCATGGCCAAAAATCAAAATAAATATGCTTTTAAATGGAGGGCCATATCACAAGAGCATTGATGAAACAGGGACCCGACACTCAGAGCTTCTTTACTCTCGTATCGATGACAGTTCCTTATGATGGTCTCCACAATTCTAAGGCGTGGATAACTTCTGGTCCTTGTACCTAATTGTAAAGAATGGCTCTTAAACGTGCCCAATTTAAAGCGTGAGGGCCCTTTAATTTTCTTTAGAGATGCAGCATTATAGCAACTAATCTATGTGTTAAGTACATAACCAACAAATAGCAATCATAGGAATGTTAATGTACTCCATTTTATATGACCCACTAAGCCCACACCTAAAAACAACCTAGAAGAGAAAACACTAGAGATTGTTGGAGCAACACTTTTATGGAACTTTTACCAAGCCAACCGACATTCCATACGACCCTAACAACTGCGTCTCAATAAAAAGCAAGTTGAGATTGGCTATATGAAACCTTATTGTCTACATCACACCAAATACAAAAAAGAATATTTGTAACTAGTAAGAGGGGGAAGCTTACTCTGATTTTCATCAAAGTCGATGCTAATCCCTCTATCTCTGGTACAGCAGGCAAGTCTACTCCTCATGATTACCATCTTGACCAATCTTGATTACCCTTTAGACCAAAATGTACTTCAGATAACTGAGAATTATCTCAAAAAGATACTGTTCAACAACCACCTATAATAACCAAAACAGAGAAAATGTCAGATGGCAACAATTAATGCTACTGTTATGTTATCATTTTTGAAAAATAAGGCAAAAAAGTCATCATCCAAGGAAAATACATTAAAACCCTCACTGTCATTATTATGGTTCTTTGGAGTAAAAGCTAACCCCTCTAATCTTATCCCCAGAAAGAAGTGGAGTATGAAAATGAAGGCGAATATTTAACTCACACACAATTAAACCAAACCAACAACAACAACATACCCCCTATAATCCCACAAGTGTGGTCTGGTAGGATGCCTTTAAGGTAGAGAGATGGTTTTCGATAGACTATCGACTCAACAATAAAACCAAACCAACAACAACATACTCTATGTAATCCCACAAGTGAAGTCTGGGGAGAGTGGATATACATAAACTTTGCCCCTACCTTAAGGCGGAGAGATTGTTTTCAATAGACCCTCGGCTCCACAATTAAACCAAACCCTTCATTAAAATTATATTTCCAATTTCCAAACACCCTTTAAAGAATTTTAATGAAACTGAATTCTTTATGAAATGTTTAGTTACATGTAGCTCTCAACAAGACAATTTTAGCTAACTTCACAGTCCACCTTCCCATACTAGTCTGCCCAAACAAGACAGAAATAAAAAAGTAAAGAGATACAAAAACCAATCAAAACAAAATACTCATACATAGTCCATAAAAATAAAGATTTGTTATACCAATCATAATAGTGGTCCCAATTTTCCCAAGGCTCCAATTTGACTCGGAGCTCAAAAATACTCTCTCAAAATATGTGAGTTAAAATAAATAAATAATAATAATAATAAAAAGGAAACGACTTTTTCTACTACTTTAAAAAATAGTTCATCATTATTTTAAAGAAAAATAAGGATTAAGGGGTAAAAAGTGAACCTTTTTGAATAATAAAAGAGACTCTTTTCAGATGAAAAAGTCATAAAAAGATTTGGGTAGTGTCAGAACCTTCAGATTTATCTTTATGTGGATTTTTTCTTTTTCACATATGTTCAAAATAAAAATAAAAACATAAATTCAAGAAAAATTCAATGTCATTGTATCTAAAACCCCTTCAATTTCATTAAAAAAAAACTAACAGAAGGGAAAAAACAACAAATTTGGAGCTCCCCCCCTCCTACCCAAAAACCATGTGGCCAACCGATAAATTTGGAGCTGATTTTGGAATTTGGTGTGCTTTGTGCAAAACAAATGCCCAACCCAAGGGTGTGGACTAGACAAAAACTGATTTCTTTCCATCCATCCAGTGAAATTAGTCGAAATGCGTACAAGCTGGTCCGAACACCACGGTTATAAAGAAAAATGCCCACCAAAGAACACCAAAAAAATTGTTTTTTTTTTCTTTTCTGTTTAAAAAAATAAAGTTCATGTCTGGTGAGCATAAACTTTGATCCCCCTCCCCCCTTCTCCCCACTCCCAAAGACAAAAGGTAAAGAAAGAAAAAATGGAAAATGAAGAAAGAAGAAGAAGAGCAAACCTTTATTTGATCAAATGAAGAAGAGCTTCATTCATCTATCATCATCTGAAAGGATAAAACAAATGTGGTGTCATTCAGAAAGAGCAGCATTTTATATATAAAGATTCTTGGTACTGAGAAGTAAAGATGGTATTTGTAGTGAAAATGGTGGAAAATGAAGGTGTGAAAGCAGTGGTAGTGTAGACAAAGAAGGGAAAAGAAAAGAAAAGAATGCAGAGAAGACAAGATTGGAGGAAAGGGGGTGTGGGTGTGGCTAGGGGGTAGGGGTATTAAAAATAATGTGCAATGTAGTAGAGATACTGAGATAGTGTGTGACAAGTGAGATGAGATAGTTGTTAGAGAGAATATTACTATTATTGTTCTATAGTCTTAACAGATTTAAGTGAAGACAAGAAGGGGTGATTTGGTGGGGTGTATAAGAATAATGTAAAATATTGTGTATTAGTTGTATAATTTCTAAAAAAAAAAAAAAAAAAAAATTTATAAAAATATCCTCCACAAATATGGTGGAAAGGATGTGGAAAAGATTTTGAGGGATAATTATGATTTTAACCATATTAATGCATGCATTAGAATCTATTACATTACTAATATCATAGATTTTTGTGCATTAGTAATACACTCTTTAATACCAAATAAAGTGTATAACTAATGAAAATACTAGTAATACATAGAATGAAAAAATGTATCAAATAAGTTATTAGTAATATACAAAGTTAATGCAAATATTATTTTTTCTAATACACTCCACTAAACGATCCCAAAATGATATAAAGATTTAAAACGGAAAAGGACAAAAAATATTCAAAAAAATGGATCTCATCCATTTTCTGGTTTAAAAATAGTTCAATCTATTTTTTTGACAAAAAAATATTTCTTAAACTAATACCCTAAATTTAATGATTTTGCACTATTTTAAATAGACATGTGGCTTGTTATGCTTAGTCATGTATAGTACTTTCTTCATTTTATTTTGTTTATCTGATTTTAACTTGACACAAAATTTTAAAAAGTAAAAAAGATTTTTTTAAATCTTATATTCTTAAATTAAAGATACGTAAAATGTATCTAAAATATCCTTTAATTTTATGATCATAAGCATTTAAAAAATTGTAAAAAAAAGACATTTTTTAAAAAAACAGATTTGGGAAGGTGTGTGATTTTCTCTAATTCTTTACAAACTTTTTTTTTAATTTATGTCATTTTTACAAAGATTTTTATTATTATTATTATTATTTTTTACCTAAAAGATCTTTAATCTTGCCTAAGAGATCTGAAATCTTTTTCTTTTAATTTATAATAGGACAAGAGATCTCCTATCTCCATTTTGGTATCATACTTAAGGATTATTTCAATTTCATCTACAGAGGGCAAGAGATCTCAAATTTTGATTTTGACATCATACTTAAGGATTATTTCAATTTCATCTATAAAGGGCAAGAGATCTCAGATTTTCATTTTGACATCATACTTAAGGATTATTTCAATTTTATCTACAGAGGGAAAGAGATCTCACAAATTAAATAGAAAAAAAATAACCTTTTTCAGACCTTTTATGTATAAAAATATAGATTTCTTATGTGTAAAATGAAGATCCCTTATAAAAAAAATATAAAACTAAAAAAAAAAAAGTTCATAAAGGACTAGAAAACTATTTTTCTGTCTCATTTCCTCCTAAAAACTATTAAGTGAAAGAAAAAGTAGAACAAATAAATTAAAATAAATATAATATTTATTGAAAAATTTAAATCACTCACTTTTTAAACTACTTTATAATATTATAACACATCATGATGAAAGAATTTAACAGTGTACTTACTTGATTTGCTATGTGTTTGTTATCAGTTGATGATGCTACTAGCCTACTACGAGGATGATGTTATATAGAGGTGTAGATTGGTGAGAATTAAATTGATCATTATGCAAGTTAGTTAATGTAATTTTCTTAAAGCCAGATTAGCAAAATCTACATAAAGTTTTAGTTAGCTAAATTTAATTTGACTACCCACTTTTGAGTGAAATTCAAAAAGACAGTCTAACCATAAATTACTAGCAGGATTAACTTAATCTTGTAAAAAATTTCTATTAATGAGAGTTGACTGTCCTCTTTCAAGTAATTATCTACAAAGATGACCATTATAGATTGTGAAACATAAATAATTTAATTGAAAATTTGACATAACTTTAAGGTTGCAGAACTGATAAATTTTACAAAAAAATCATATAACATTACTTTAATCAAGAAAATATAGCTGAATTTATAGCGTTTTCTCGAAACATCTTCAGTGGAAGTGATTGAATTTCAAGAGAAATACATTTTTCTCCTTTCATTGTGTTTGTCCTCATATTATTTGATGAGAATAATCATGAAATACAGTTAAGAGAGGACTAATTTCTTAAGAATACATTATACTCCGGTGAAACATATATATAGTAGATGTATATTCCTATAATACTTTTTTCTTGATGTGTAACAACAAAACAATAAGAAGTTATTTATAGATGAAGGACGATTATGCAAGCATGACACAAACATGACACATGCACGACACACCACAAGGAGGTATGGCATTTCAAGCATATTTGACAAGTTTCCAAGAGGTTATACCACCTCTTTTTGCATGTTTTGCTCTTGTCGTCCATGCAACCCCTCTTTCACATATGTAATATATGTCCATCATGCATGAAATGCGTCACCAGACGTGACACATCTTATACTGACCAATCATGGTAATACCTATCACGTTTCTCAGTCACTTTGTCGTGTATGAACTTCTCCTAAACATGAAATAACCACTTAATTCTCCCCTTTTATTAAAATGAAAAGTTACTTAAGTGCCTTAAAAATTAGTAAATTACCCTGTAAGTTTTGATCAATATTATTTAATTAGCCTTTTTATTTAGTAAACTGAACTTAATCACGTTGGACATACATATATATTCTTCCACTTGACGCATGTGATGCCACTGACTTAATTAATGAGTTTAATAAACCTTCTGATATTATGTCCACATTATGAGGTAAAATCTTAATATTGATTCCAATAGTCGTTATCATGTAACGAATTAATATGAGTCACGAGAGTTGCACGTCACTTTGTTCGACATAGTCCCATTCTTGTACTATAATACTCAATTACTCAACACAATTTATAATTGGGAAATACATTATTTATTCAATGATAATACTTAAAATATCTTTATTTAAATCAAAAACTTATTATCATCATTCTCAATATTATATATGTATACAAAAGAAAACAGGTAACAACAGAAACATTACATAAATGAGTTCAAAGTATCGATTGCATAACATCATAAAGTCTTTACATAAAGTTATTCATTGCTATTCTAGTGCCTATTCTCTCAACATGTTCTATAAGTATTTTGAGCGGTAATCCTTTAATCATAAATTTGGTGCTAATATTTTTAATTGACACTTTATATCGTATATTGATGAAGTTTTCGTATTATAATGTCTCATCAGATCATGACATATGAGTATATTATGCACCAAAGACCTCTCTTGTATAAAGGCTGCCTAATTCTCATTCACAAGTGAAGGTAAAACCTCTTTTAATCTCTTATATAACATCTTAGAGATACACTTAATATTACAACATGCGATTGATCTGAATTGACTTACAAGCTCAGAATTAGTGACCTTTTTAGTACTAATGTGATCACTGTGGCATTCAATTGCTTAAGAAGTTGTCCATTCCTGAAAAATTATAACACAACATTAGTGATGTCTCCCCTAATAATCATCCTAAAGTTGAGTAACAATCTTGATAAGCTATTTTTGCTTGATTACAGAGAAAAAAACAACATAATATTATCATCTCTTTTCTTGATCCAAGTAATCTTGCTCCTCTCTATTAACATTGTAAAGCAATACTTAACTTTTAGTTTGATAGGAAAAACAAAATATCAAAGATTTAAAAATTAAAAGTGAAATTATATTAAACATTTTAAAATACATATGAATTTGAAACAAAAAAACTAATATAGAGTCAGAAATTCTGAATTGACCCACTATCCCAAAGATTAGGGGCAAAAGGCCCAAGTGGATCATCTTTTCGTAATAGGGGCCTTTGTAAAATAAAAACCAATTTAATGTATTTTCTTCATATATATTTAGAGAAAAGGCAACCAAGTGGCTAATGCTTTATCTAAACAATGCAGCCGTACAAAAATATTTTGTTTAGTCCCAAACAAAGCGGTTAATTTTATAAATCTTTACTGGTCATATTTTCTATTTAAATTCATTTCAAATTAATATTAGATAAATAAAAAACAAAAATACAATTGAAACAATAATACTAATTGCCTACATACTAAGTACCACTTGTGTTTTGGACTTATGTACCCCATGTAATTTATAAAGATTTCCCCCCACCTTATGTGGTTGGCTAGCTATTGTGACATGGACTCATCAGAGATACCCATAATAGAGTAACTTCATTTTCCAAATTTATCTACAAGTATGAGATTAAAGAAAAACTTGTATCCACATGAATGTGAAATTCCAATAATTCAAAGACAACATTTCCGTTCTTTTCACATATTTTGATACATATCAGTTATCACAAAATCAGTTATGCTAATATAACACTGCTGGTTATCAATTTGAATGCTTTTCCTGTGATATATATTCTTTCCACCTTCCTACGTTGTTTGGTTCTCGAGCTAGGGTCTATCGAAAATAGCCTATCTACCTCACTTCTGAGGTAGTGGTATAGACTGCGTACATTCTACCTTCTCCAGACCGCACTATGTGGAAATATACTGGGTATGTTGTTGTTGTATATATTCTTTCCACCTCAACGACTCGTTATGCTAATATTATAAATGATTGCAGACACTTGATGACACTACTGGGTGATCCGTTGGTACAAGTACAACCCATCTACAGGGAGGTTTATGATATATTAGCAAAGTATGGAAGGAGAAGTAGCAATATTTCGGTAAACATATTTGATCAAACATAGCCCTTTGTCCAGCAGGCTATTTGCGAGGATCTCCTTGACAAACAAGCTATTTGTTTCGTTCAATGTAAATTACTAGCTATCATAGGTGTCACTTTTTGTAAATTACCTGATGGGAATACACTGGATATGTTGTTGTTGTTGTAGCTTTTAGCCGTAATACTTCGTGTATGGCTATGTAAGGGATTGCGCAACAAATAACAATCAATTACAGAAATAAATTAGTAATAATTTTTTACTTAATGAGCAATAATATTGTTCCAAATTTTTTAAAAAAATCAAGTTTGTTCATTGAAAAGACAATTTACCATAAACTTTTTTAGTGGTAAATAAGATAATGAAGTGTGATGTGACAAAACTTAGTGGAAGAATTCGAAAATCTCAAATATAGTACTACTTCAATTATTGCATGGGAGCCGTTTCCTCCCTTTTCCTTTTCACAAATCTCAAGTTCCATGAGCCACTCAGTTTGTTTTTTAATTCCTTCATTTAATACAAGCCATTTATTTATAAGTAATTTCATGTATTTACATGATCATTGACATTTAAACTAATGACATCCCTATCAAAATCTTAGTTCCCCTACGGTTATAGATTAAGTTGAAACTTAAAAATTTGAGTTTTTGAAATTGTGTTTGGACATACATTTTATTTGAAAAAAAACTTAATTTAAGTTTTGTGAATGAAACTTGCAAATATTCAAAAACTAGTGTCAATTTTTAGGAACTTGAAATATTTGAAGATCAGATTTTCAAAATTTGGAGGTAAATTTTTAAAATTTGTGATCAGACGCCAGCTTAATCAAAAGTTTCATCATCTGATAGTCTAGAAAAAAAATGCTTTTATAGTAGTTAGCTTCCCTACCTCACAAGTCACAAAGGTAGGAATAAAGTTTGCGTACATCTATCCTTTTTAAACTTTATTTGTGAAATTATGTCAGGCATGCCACGTGTATACGAAGACAACTCAAATGACATTCGTCATAGCCAAATTAAACTGTTTTTCTTGTAAACTACGCCATATATTACCCTTGACATCCGTAAGGAAAATGAATTTTTTTGGCCATGAAATTTTTAAATCAAATTTACCCTTTACAATACTAATTAAAAAAACATTTTACTCTAACATCAAAGGCCCGTCTAGCCCCACGGTTGGCGCTTTTCTTCCACCTCGATTTTAAGTCCTGATAAGGAAAAAGAAATGATTTTTTTTTTTCTACCAACAAAATTATGTTGGGATGAATTAAATGCTTTTACACTTTAACAAAGATCTTAATTTCGAGTTTGGTAAATGAATAAGGTATGATAAATCTAAATTAGTAAGACTCCAATATGTATATTGAAACAAAAAAGAGAATAAATTAAATAAAACCATTTATAATTTTTTATTATGAAGCAGGAAATGAGGCCTCTCATAGACTATATTATTCCTGCCAAACTCAACGAATACATAAACTTTCGCAACGTATTTCTATCTCCTTTAGAAAACGTGATACACTTTAACTAAAATTATTCGAGAAAAATTATACACATCAAGTTGTTAACTAGTATTCCCTATGTCTTCAATTATTTATCGTGATTTTTAGTTATAGTTATCTGAAATTATTTGTAACTTACAAGTTAAGACAAATTTTCATTTTACCTTTAATAGTTATTGTTCTTGAAGTGTACATACACCTTATTTATGAGTGATTATTATTTCCAGAGAAAGAAAATTTATTTTTGATTGAAAAAAATCCAAAGAACGACCATTTCAGTTTTTGAAATATTTTCAGAAGCTATTCTAAGTCATTTTCCTTATTTTTTAAAAAATTATTTTGTTAGAGAAGAATATTTTTTCAAAAATTTTGACCAACTAAATGTAGAAAAATTGAAAAACATTTTTTGAAAGATATTTCCTCTATACCGAACACACCCTAAACCATTGGAGTTTTCAACCCTTCATGCTAAATAAGTTTATTATCTATTTAACTAAGTCAAAATGATTGGACTAAAAAAATTTCACCTGTCCTATATGATTAGAGGCTCCTCAAGAAAAAGTCTCAACTAAAAGTGGTTAATAGTGATAGAGGCGCCCATTTAATAATTAGTTCTATATATAGATATGCACTTGTAATTTAGCAGTCCTAAGTAAATTATTTGATTAAAAATGAACCCACTTTTCACTCATTACAAACAAAAGTGTTGCCTAATTTTACTATCAACTTTAACATAAAGGATTTAATTATTGATCTTAGATTTTTCCTTTGATTGACTTAATTAAATGGGGCACTACTATATGTACACTTCTGTTCAAGTTATTAATAAATTAAAGCTTGAACTTAAAGGTTAAATTGAATATTATACTAGCTTTCTTTCAGAAGTAGATAATTTATTTGAATTCAAAGAAGTCTATTCTGAATTTTACATTACTAGTAGTTTATACTTATTTAGTTAATTTTGAGAATAAATGTAAAATTTGAATCAAAATTAGCAGGTTCAATCGAATTCATAGCGGATACTCTAGCTTCACCCATGCTAAATTAGACCTATCAACATCAACAAACAGAACAAATCATCTTAGCCTTTATAAGGAAAAAATAATGAAATAAATAAAAATAAAAATAAAATATCAATTTCATACGTATTATTACCAACATGAGTTGTGGTGTAGTGGTGGGACTACTCCACCCTTAACCGAGAGGTCTCGGGTTCGAGTCCTAGGTATCGAAAAAATTCTGTTGGGAGCGACACCCTGAGAATGAGTCCTGCAGTGCGCGATTCAGATTAGTCGAGGCTCCAATGCGGGTACCAAACACCGGATGGGAAACAAAAAAAATATCAATTTCACACGTATTATTTGCGATGTCTTTTTACTCCCTGTCTTTGTTACATAAACATGCGCGCGCAACTTAATATCTTCAAGTGTAGCCTTAAGTTGTGCACCTATTTGTCAAGCATTTAACACCCTTTTTCTTGTAACTGCCCTCCCTCAGTTGAGTCCAGTCACTGTTAGAGACGGAGCTAGCATTCTGCTTACAGATGAATTCAATAATTTTAACACGTATATTTTATATTTATACTAAATAATTTACAAGAATCTAATAACTTTCCTTTTTAAAGATTTAAAATTTATAAACTCAAAATTTAGCCGGTTCAGTATTGCATTTCAAATGCATTATGCTCTTATATACTTGGGATTGTTTGATAGGGTGTATAATAATGATGTTGAATAGGGTATATTAGTAATGTTGGGATTAGTTATGCTAATATTAATATTACGCCAACATGGGACTGGGACTGGGGAGAAATGAACTTTGCACGTTATGCATATTTTCAATTTTAGATCTAGGGAGAAAAAAGAGAGTAAAAGATGTAGGGTTGACTTATATTTCTTTGGTGCTTTTTAACAAAACAGTTGACCCTCCCATACACGATAAATTTATGAGTCTAAATCATAATTATTTTCTTTATAGAGTTTTGAATGGGTTATTTATACATAGTAAATAAATTTTTGTAACATAAATATAATATTTGTGCTAAAGTTATTGGATTTGTCGAATTCGTAACTTCAATGGTAAATCGGCCTCTGCTTCCTCCAAATATGTTTAACTAACTAATTAAACTAAATTCGAACATAACGTCTGGTTAATCTTGATTATTCAGTAAACGGAGCGGAAAAAGCAATGTAATAATGAAGTTATTGTGCTCAGAGGCGGAGTCAAGATTTGAAGTTTATGATTAAGGAGTTCTAATTCATTAAAGTTATTGAATTCTAAATTATATAAATTATACATATTTAATAAATTTCTTAAAATAAATATCAAATTTAAAATAAAATTACTGAATTTGACTGAACCAACAAGCTCTACACTAGCACCGCCCGTAACTATTCTATCTTTGCTCGAATACTTCTCATCGGATCAACAAATTATGTGATCTGGGCCTGTATAATTCAAAAGATCACGATTGAAAGAGGAATATTTTCCAAATTGATAAACTTCATCTAAGACTGAACAATCTTCAACACACAACTAGTCATCAACTATATACCTCCGGATACTATTTTTTTTAAATTAAAGTGAAAATATATACTGAATTGTACTTAAATGATTGAATATTAGTATACAAAAAGACATCATGTTATAGTTACTGATTTTATACTAACACGAGTAATTTTTTTCCATTTCACATCACAGTTATCTTATATTTTTGACATCATATTACTGGTAGGCGTTTGGACACGAACTTTAAAAATTATAATTTGAAATTAGCGACTTAGGTAGAGGTTGAGTTTAAGTTAAAATTTGGTTTGGACATGTATTTAAATTTCAAAAGTTGTACTTTTCTTCATAAATAAGAAAATCTTACAATTTATGAAAACTATCAAAACCTTCCCAAATATAGATTGAACAAGTGTGGTCAATTGGAGGAGGAACTGGTTTTTGGGGATGGAGAGGGAAGTAATTGTTTGTGGAAGATTTGTCATTTTAATAAATATGAGTTGGTAAATTAATAAGTTATCATTTGATTATAGATTTTGGATCAGACTTTGAAGATCTATCTTCAAATATTTATTTGATCATAATTTTTGGATCATATTGTGAAATTTTGAAAATCTGTCTTCAAAAATATTCAAGTGCCAAAAATCGGTCGAGAAATTTCACTTTTACTCATAAAACTTCAATTTTTTTTCAAATAAAATACATGTTCAAACACAACTCAATTTTCAAAGACTCAAATTGCAAAATCTATAGTCAAATGGATGCTTAAATTTTAGAAATTTTGAAATTACAAATTTGAATTTAAAATTCTATCTTTGAAGTGAATTTGACATTTAAAATTTAAGTTACAAGTTGAAGTTGAAATTTTATTCAAATATTAAAATCATGATGTGTAATCGCATGTACAAAAACCCTACCCTAACGAAGAAGGCTCGAAGACCAAACTTTTTTTTTTTCTTAAAAGAAAATGGAGGGCCAGGATAAGCGGCGGGAGAAAGGGAGAAGGTGTCAAATTGTCGCATTTTGGGGGACGCTCTCGTGCCATGATTACTGCCACTTACACTTTCACTAGCTCATTTGAATTTTGGTTACTTGTCACAATTAACTTCTCCTTTCTATGCCTACTCAATTTTTGGTTTATTTAATCACCAATATTTAAGATTCATAATGAACAAAGATGACAACAACAACAATAAAAATATACTCAATATAATTCATAAATGAATTACAAAAAATCTATAAACGAGATTTGAAGAAGATAGGGTGTATACAGATTGTATTTTACCTTAAAAGGAAGAGAGTATTTCAGATAGACCCTCGGTTCATAATTAATTCGATTAATTTAAATTCACATCTTAATAACATATTTAATGCTACGATTCCTACCATAAAGATGATTTTATTCTTTAATCTCGAACCCGAAAACTTTAATTAGCGACGGAATAACTTTTATCATTGCATTGTATCCACTGGTGTTTGCTACTCATTCATGTGTTAAGGGTCAAATTAACCAATTATTAAAAGAGATTAAGTTATGATTGTTCATTCGAAAATAATTTGAACCTTTTTTCCTCTTTAAAATATTTAAAATACAAATCACATACTCCCCCGGTTTCTAATTAGTTGTCTTCCTTACTAAAAATATATATTTCTTAATACTTGTCATTTCACAAAATCAAAACATAATTACTTATTTTTCTCCACCTTTACCCTTAGTCATAAATATAGAGAGACAATATAGTATAAAAAAGAGAAGTATTAAATAAAGAGGAGTAATAAATAAGAGTAATTCAGTTAATTTAAAATATAGTTAACGTTTTTTGGTAAAAAGAATATAAATAAAAATAATAGACAACTATTTAAAAACGGAGGAAGTATATCATATGGAATACAAAGGCAAAGCTCTATGCCAATATACTATGGAGAAGGAAACTTTACACATGAATATGGGTAAACTCACCTACTTTTGTGTCTTGTTTCCTGGATCCATGTGAGGGAATAGAAAGTGGAGAATGACACTTGGTTGCCCTTTCCCTAGGGACTTTGTTTAGAATTTTGTGTGAGCTATGCACGTGAAGCAATAGAGAATTACTCCCTCATATCCATGATAGACAATCTATACTTTCTAGAATACGAGTACATCATAAATAAAAGGAGAAAATTATAAGGCGTTTGAATATGTGATTTTATGTTTGTGATATGAAATTATGAGATGAAATTAATGTTTTGTCATACAATTTTATCTTATGATTTCATATCATGACATGAACTTTTAAATTTTTCAAAAAACATGATTTAAAAATTTCAAATCACGATTTGAGATTTTTCAAATATAAAATTATCCCACAAGTTTATACTTTGTAAAATGAACCCCGCCATTTATATTTACTAACCACTTATTCCATATGTAAATAAAATTTATAGTTCATATTATTACTTTTACTAATCTTTAAATCATTTATATCCCATTTAACCTTTACTCTCATCAACAATTAGCTCCATTTTGGTCATGAGAAATATTCATTTTTTTGCGGAAAGTCTTTTTATTTTATTTAAAAAATGATGTTTGGCCATAAAACTCCAAATACAACTTGAAGTTCTATTTGGAAAAGTGAAAACAAGTCTCAACTTGTTTTCACTTTTTTTTTTTTTTTAAATTTCAACTTCATCTTTATAGTTAAAAAAATCTCTCCAAAAAGATATGGCCAAACACGACTCTGACACCGACTCCAACTCCAACTCCATTTTTTTTTATTTTCATGCCCAAACGCCTACAAAATTTATTATCACTTTAAATCAACTCCTACTTTATTATTTATAATTCACCAAATTTATCATTTTATTAATATATGTTGTAGTTTTTTAGAATAATTTTGTGACAGTGTATTGTATTTTTGTTATGAACTTTTGCTTATTTGGAAAAAATTGTATAAAGAATTGGGACAATTTTGATAGTTTTCACAACTTATGAGTTTTTTTTATAAGAAAAAAATACAACTTAAAATCTCAAATTGTATGTCCAAACAAAACTTCAACTTCACCACTTATGATTTCATATCATGTTTTAATCTCACATGACCAAACGGACACTTAAGTGAATTAATCTCAGTTCCTTTAAATGAATAACTCAATATTCAATCAAACGAATTAATACCTTTTAAAACATGGGTGTCCGTAGATAAAATTAAATTAACTCTAAAAAATATGTATCTAAAATATCTAATTTAACAGAAAAATCATTAGTTTACGTGCACCACCATAATAAATTCGCCCCTGGTTATGGCATTTTTAGCTATGTCATACACCTTAAAATCTCTTTCTCTTAAAAAGTAAGATGCACTTTCACCAAATTACCTCAATTAAATATTAATTATCAATTTAAAATGGTTTTTTGGTTATGCAAAAAATTACTTATTTAAATAATGGTAAATTTTTAAAAATAAAAATTAATACCTTTTTAATTGTGTAAGAAACAATTTATTTTGAACTAAATATAAAAACTAAAAATACCATAAAATATGAATCAAAGGGAGTATGATTTTTATTGAGTTTCTCTCTCACTCACTCAATCTTTCCTTAAAATTTTAGCATAATTTCAAAAATCTCTTCTTAGTTTTAATTTCATAACACTGAACTCCTTCATAATTTGTAATATTATACGTATCTCCCTTATTTTAGCTTTTTTTCTAACAATCCTTTTAATCTTTTTATAATTTAAAAATAATAGCATTTGACTAATTTACCTTACTTATATATCCTTTTGATTGATTATTTTTATAAACATATTTTGTTAATTTTATTTAGCATATTAATTAATACTTAAATGAAAATAAAAGCATCTAGAAGTATTCTAGTTTATCTTTTTCCTATATGGTGCCACAGAAAATATTAAATGTCTAAGACTATTAAATGTCTTTTTTTAAAAGTATGCAACTAACCTCAGAACACAGAACTTCAACATGAGGCAGTCAGGGGCGGAGCCAAGTAGAGAACACTCTTCAACAAAAAATTATACTGTTTATACATGGTTATAATTATTTTTTATATATATATATAGCAAATGTTGAACCCTCTTGGGCTTCATCATATGTTTACTTCATATTTTGAACACCTTAGTGAAAATCATGGCTCCACCACCGGAGGTGGTATATCTAAAACAAGTACCTTACAGAAGTCACTGCTTTAATGTTGTTTGCTAGTTAGTTGATTTTCACTCTTTTGAACTTTCAAAAGGAGTGCTTTATGTTCCTTGTAGCTTTTTACCAAATGCTGCTCTTCATATTAAAGACTAGCCAAAGTTAAGATTAATTGGTGAACCATCATAGGAAGCTAAACGTGCATACTCTTCTTCTCTAAGTGATCGAACGTACTGAACACACCTAGTGATCGAAAGGCTAGGCAGCTAGTCACATGCAGTGAAGGATGGTCAGTTGAACACCCTTTGTTGAAAAACTATATTACACATTATAGCAAATTGTATGAAGTAATATAAGTCAAAGATTACTTTTCATACGCATATGTTAAATCTTGAATACCCTTAACGAAAGTTTTGGCTTCAACCAGCTGCGCTGCTAAATTATGCTGGTTTCCTATCAAAGTTAGCTTCCATGGCCGTAGGGGGAGTCTCGAGTTAGTGAAGTCTTTGCTTCTGAATGTACTAATAATCCCTAGTCTCATACAAGGATATATATACTTCATTAGGAGTCTTATAAATGTGACTGTTTACACGAGTTATTATTATTTTTTTTTTTTTGGTAATGTTTCTTTCTAATTTCAATAATCCTATACACTATGTCAAAATTTCAGTTTTGAAACATAATTTTTGTACATCATAAAGAACAAACCAATCATTAATTTGTCAGAAGACCAACAAATTCAACAAACACATTTTGTAATAATAGTGATTTGTCATTGTTTTCAAGACCCATTTAATTTACACTCATTTTTATATTTGAAGTTTTTTCAAAACATTATTTCAATTGATATAAATTTGAAAAATCTTATTGTACAAGTAAGAATAAGAAGAAGAAAGGAGAAGGAGAGCGTATACACTTTTTGTGACGTTACCTAACACTAGGTACCAATTAAATATTTTTTAAAAAATGGGTATAAGTTGAATGGAGACAACTAAATAATATGCCCCGTAAACTTTTTAGGAGTGTCCTAGACCAAAAAACCAAACGGAGAACATTTTTATTCTATTTTTAATAGTTTAGAGGTATTCTTTAAAATCCTTCAGATGAGCTAATTTTTAACTTTTACATTTTAACAATTGAATTTGCCTAGTTAGACATAGTTGTTTAGAAACTTAAATTTGTCCCTACATAACTTGTGAGATATTATGATACGAAAATTTAAACTTATACCCCACTAAAAAAATTATATTTAAACTTATACCCCACTAAAAAATTATGGCACAATAAGTAAATATGCCATCTAACTTGGCCTTAGCTGACATTTATGCCCTCCAACTTTGGGCGTTTACAAGTAGACACTTAAACTTGTATAAAGTTGAACAAGTAGACACATGTGTCCTACGTGACATTTCACGTGAGACACCACGTAGGACGCCATTTAGGAGGTGTGCGTCTACTTCTTCGACTTTATACAAGTTTAAGTGTCTACTTGTAAATGCCCAAAGTTGGAGGTTCTTGTTGCCAATTACTGAGGCCATTTCTCCCTTGAGAATATATATGTTTCACGCCTTTCCAGCAAATATGGGGAGTTTTAGTAGCGGCATTAGTAATCTGAGAGATTCGATGTCTAAGGAACAAAAGAATGGAGTTCATGGAGTTGAAGAAACCCTAGACCGTATCAGTCAGTTGCCAGAGTCACTTCTTATTCAGATTCTCTCTCTTTTGCCCACCAAATATGCGGTTGCATCGTGTCTTCTATCAAAAAGGTGGCGGTATTTATGGACTTCAATTTATAACTTCTTTTTCTGTACGAGTGATTACAAAGAAGTAGTAAAGTTCATATCGTTTGTGGATCACGTTTTAACTCGTTGCACTTGTTCCAAAATCGGAAAATTCCAACTCCATTTAGATTACATACATACTAGTCGACGGAAGTTTGACTTGGAAATAAGCCGATGGATTAGTTTTGCTGCGGAAAGAAAAGTGGAAGATGTTGTATTGCGTAGCCATGATGATGGTCTCACTTACAAATTGCCTTTATCTATTTGCTCTTGTTCGTCATTGATTACATTGAACTTGAGTCGGTGGGTGTTTGAAAAAGGACTGCACATAGCTTGGAACTCTTTAAAGAGCCTAAAGCTATATTTAATAACATTAAACGATGATGATATTGTGAACTTACTGTCACTTTGTCCTGCTATGGAAACTTTGGAGTTGTCACTGTTCAGGGGTTTACGTCGTCTTGATATTACTTCTTCAAATTTAAAGAGACTAATATTGGCAGGGCATTGGCTTCCTGATGATGGAAGTGAGGGTTCGTTGAAAATAATTGCCCCACATCTTCAATATTTGGAGATTTCAGGAGAATTTAAGTATCTCAAGTGTAGACTACTAAATGTCTCCTCCTTGGTTACAGCCCACCTCACTTTTTACATTAACTGTATCACTGACGCCTGGGAAGAATGGAATGTTGAGGAATATGGTCGGCGTGATTATCATCAAACTTTCAGAAACTTTGTACTCGACTATATTCAAAAGTTGAGTTATGCGACTGAGCTAATAATTGGAAATTGGTTAACAGAGGTTTGTTTTTTATGTCAAAAGACCTTATTCTCTATCGACTTTTTGCTAAGAAATGCAGGATGTAACCCTGAGAAAGACTCTGCCTTCAGAATCTCATACAATTATGAACTTTTATATACATGACAATTTCAGTGAAACTCCTTTTTTGGTTGAATAATTGAAAGGAAAATTTTTTATGTTTACAAAATGATTGTCTTCACCTTTTCTGAAGTTGGATATTTCCTATTGGTAATAGATTACTTTAGAAACTAGCTTTTGATACGCTGTGTTTTGGTTAAATTTTCATACGTCTATCTTTTTGTTGTGGATTGCTCTCTCTTTGATGTTGCTTCTTTCTTTATCCTTACTATTTTCATTGGGATTATATCACCAGGCCGTGTCCATATTACAACTCGATGGAGTGCCGCTTCCAGAATTGAGATGCAAATGTTTGACGCTGAAGTTGCATGTAACAAAGTATACTTTGTATGGAATAGCTAGCCTTTTGCAGGCCTTGCCACTTTTGGAGACGCTCAACATACATTTGGAATTTGGGGTCATAATTTCTCTCGATTTACGCTCTTCTTTCTACGTTCATTGCTTTTTGAAGTTTAATCCCCCTTCCCAAGACTTAGTTTCTCAAGGAGAATGTACATAAAATAAAATATTAATTATCAACAAGAATCATTCTTTTTAACTTGGTTTATGTACTGCTTGAGCACCTCTGAGATATGGATTAGATGTTATAATCATTTGCTGAGAACTGTTCAAGATTCGTAGATTTTTTTCAAAATTGTTCTATATCTCAACATGCTGTGAAATCATTTTATTGTCTTCTGTGGAATATTTTCCATTATGTTGTAGACTGCATCGTGTCCTGATTTTATTCTCTGTTCCAGGCTGATGATTTGCATTTGCACCTTGACAACTATTTGGCCGAAAGAAAAAATAGCAATTTGCAGAGTTGGATTTCTAACATTGTGTTTCCCAATCTCAAGAATGTTACAAGTGTGGACTGCACATGGGAATGTTCGAAAGAGTGGTCTAAATATAAGCTTTTCAAACTTTCGAAGGATCTACTGAAGAATGCGGTGGTTTTGGAGAAGTTCGTTATCGTAGCAACGAGAAGAAAATGTTGGTATTGTTCAGAGAACTGTCTCACGATATTTATCACAATTTTCTGAGAAATTGTTACACAACCAAAGATCATCTAAGAAATTTGTGATTACATACAAAGAATTTGTTTTGCATGACTAGACTGGAGGTGATTGTGTGAGAATACTAGAAATGTTACCTTAAAATGTAGCTTTTGATATACTGCAGATGTAATTTTGAACTTGTGGCATGCCAAATGTTGTCGATGCTTGGTTCTCATGAAGCCTTTGTTTGTTTCAGTCTAGTGTATTGGTAGGCTTAGATGTTGTTGAGTGATTTACTTGAGGTTATGCTCATATTAAGACTGTTTGATTACATCCAATTGCTTGACTTCCCTGAATCTTTTATCACTCATTTCAACAATAGTAAGAGTTCCTTGTCAAAAGACAATAGTAAGAGTTATGAGTTATGACAGGGAAATTCAGGTGTATTGGGTGAGCCAAAGTTATGACAAGGCATAAATGGCAGCAGTCAATGCAGTTAAAGCATCCAAAAGATTGTGGGTGCAATGTTAAACTAAAAAATGCACCATCAATTTGATATCAGGTTCAATTACAGTGCAAACAACATATTTAAATATGGCAATTCCTTAACTCTAATTTGCATTTTCACCTGATATGTTGTTTGCATTGTAATGCCTATAAATTGTTTTCTATAGAGCTGCTGCTGATGATGTTGAAAAATCAATTACATTTGACTTGTTAGACGATGATGATCAATGGATTAGAACTACAGACATTACATGTAGTGGAGCAATTGGTAGGTGTAATACCTACTGTATTTCAATTCGGCCTCGCAATGGTCCTAGCTTTTAGAACGCCAAGAATTATTTCAGAACCTTTCTTCTGCTTCCAAAACCATGAAGGTATAAGCTTTAAGGTCTTGTTTATGGTGAATGCAGTTTTGCACAAAGGCATAGTTAATCAATCAGATGACTAATGAATTCTTTTTTTTTTTGCTTAAAAGGCATCAGGAGAGGTTAATTTAGCTGCATTGAAGCACACATTTTCTTAAAAAGGCCTGTCAATGATGTTATTCAGAAGTTAGAACACATTTAGAGATGGCTGTTGAATAATCCTAACCTTCTCAAGAGAACTAGAGAGTCTGATGATGTTGTAGAGGTCAGGAGGTTGGTTACTACCCCAACAAAAGTATTCTGTCTTCCGCTGACTGTGGAGCTATCCAATAGAGTCCTCAGGAGCTATAAACATGTTTCAAATTGATTTTTACGAGTTACTTTCATGGATGAGGGCATGTGGAACTTGAATAGGTATGTTCTGACATACTATGCTGCTACCACTGTGTGAGAAATTACATCAAATTGTAATCTCTAGAGAACTGCTATCTTCCAAAGAGTGAAAAGTATTCTGAGTAAAGGATTTTATCTGTGTGGTCAAACGTACATCTTTTTGTCATTCTCAGCTAACCAGTTGAGGGATCGTTCTGCCTGGTTTTCTGCAGAAGTCCCAAAAATTAGGGTGCCCAGCATCATAAGCTGGATGCGGAAGTTCAGAAATAGGAATGTTGCAAAATGTGCTGCTAGGATGGGACAGTGCTTTTCATCAACCTATGCAACAATGGAAGTCCTTCCCAGCGAGGTTAACTCCAAACTTCCAAATATAGAAACAAATGGGTATGTTTTCTCTGATGGAATCGGCATAATGTCTATATTTAGAGGCTTGGAGTTAACCTCGCTAGGAAAGACTTCCACTATTACATAGGTTGATCAAAAACACTGTCCCATTCTAGCAGCACATTTTGCAACATTCTTATTTCCGAACTTCCTCATCCAGCTTATAATGCCGGGCACACTAATTTTCTGGACTTCTGCAAAAAACCAGGCAGAACAATCCCTCAAATGGTCAGCTGAGAATGCCAAAAAGATGTACTTTCGACCACACAGATAAAATTCTTCACCCAGAATACTTTTCACCCTTTGGAAGATAGCAGTTCTCTGAGATTAGAATTTGATGTAATTTCTCTCACAACGGTAACAACATAGTGAGTCAGAACATTCCTTTTCAAGTTTCGCATGCTCTCATCCATGAAAGTAGCTCGCAAAAATCAATATGAAAAATGTTTATAGTACCTGAGGACTCTATTGGATAGCTCCACAGTCGGCGGAAGACAGTATGCTTTTGTTGGGGTGATAACCATCCTCCTGACCTCTACAATATCATCAGACTCTCTAGTTCTCTCGAGAAGGTGAGGATTATTCAACAGCCATATATGGTTGTGTTCTAACTTCTGAATAGCATCATTGAGAGACCTTTTGTAAGAAAATATGTGCTTCAGTACAGCTAAATTAACCCCATCCTGATGCCTTTTAAGCAAAGCAAAGAATTCATTAGTCATCTGATGCTGATTAACTATGTCTTTGTGCAAAACAGCATTCACCATAAACAAGACCTTAAAGATTATACCTTCATGGTTTTGGAAGCAGAAGAAAGGTTCTAACATGAACACCCCAAAATCAGTCTCATCTATCACCTGAAGCCTCTTCCTGTTACATGGTTCTACCATGGGAACCCTATTTTCTTTGAAATAATTCTTGGCCTTCTCAAAGCTAGGACCATTATGAGGCCTAATTGAAATACAGTAGGTATTACACCTACCAATGGCTCCATTACACGTAATGTCTGAGGTTCTAATCCATTGATCATCATCGTCTAACAAGTCAAATGCAATTGATTCTTCAACATCATCATCAGTAGTTTTATAGAAAATAATTTATAGGCATTACTGTTACGTCCTTAGTCATTAACTAAGCACACGTGTGACACTTGACAATTTTCTCACATTCTTGCACCACTTGCTTACTCTCTTGCTATGTCAAGTCAGCCTAAGACACTAGAAATTGCTAAGAGAATGGAAGAAAGAACACAAGAGAATTATTAGGAAGATTTATATCAGAGAGAACTTGGAAGATTTGCTTGATGATTTTATAATGGATACCCCTCTACTTATACTACTCATCTAGGGGCTAAAGTATAAATAATAATTGCTACACAAGTTCATATATATTTACACTTAGGTCCCTTCTCTAGAACTCTCTACATGCCTAGAATATTCCAAGGACCTTCTATAAAATTCTAGTCTTTCATGAAAAATCTCTATATTTCTCTAGAATCATCCACAAGGACTAGTCTTTATCCTATATAAGCCTTCCACATGGGTAATTTTGTGTTATGTGGTGCTTACATGACGGGTCATCACACTCTCCTCCACCTGATATCGATGTTACGACGACCGCAGATCATTACTGATACTAAACTCCTAGATCTTATCTTTGAATAGCCACAAGTCCTCATATCGTTCCCAAGTGGCTTTCTCCATCTATTTCCCCATCCAATGGACGTGGAACATGGAAATAACTTTTTTTCCTTGTCTTCCTCAAAACTTGTAGTGGTTTCCAAGAACGTTGGCTCCTCCTTCTTGAGCCCCTTCACAAGCTGCATAGCCAAAAGTTGTGCTTGACAATGTGTGTGTGGCATAGAGATTGTAGGTACCATGCAAGCTCCTTCTTATTCCATGACCATGAGACATTGGAGGTTGGGGTCGATCAAAGTATGACAATGTCTGAAGAACTCTTGCCCTAGAATAATATCAAAGATATCCATCGTTGTAATGATAAAGTTTGTTGTACCTTTCTAGTTTCCCAATTTCACACCAACACCATTGGCAACACCATGAGCATTTCGAGGCTCAACATTCACGATCTTGATGTAGGAGTTAGTTGGAGCGAGCTTCAACTCTAGTCTTTTTGTTACGGCCTCGATCACTAAATTATGAGTTGATCCAGTGTCCACCAACGCACGAACGGGCTTGTTGTTAATGGTTAGGTCCACATACTAATTTCTATTCTCGTTGGGCTGACTAGCTGACTTTGTGATGGCTCCACATAGTTCAATCTCACCCAATTGAGTTGTGACCGAACTTTCTCCTTTCGTTTGCTCTTTCTGGTCACGTACCATAACACAAAGACTCTTTAATTCAGGACAATCCTTGAAGCTATGTGGCCCTCTCCATATGTAGCATCCCTTCTTCTCAGCCTGAGCTTTCTTTTTAGTGTAGTTCTGATGATCAATTGACTTCTTGGTATCAAACTTTTGGGTATCTTGAGTTTTGTGGTGTTGTTGATATACTTCCTTGCTCTTACCACAGTCTCCCCTACCTTTAGTGTCAATCCCCAAATCCCATCGAGACATGATTGGCACCCGTAGCAGATAAGGCCCGAGAGAACCAACCTTTGCCTATGTTCAATCATATGCATCACAGAAGCATCACCACCATTACGTAAGAACTTGAACGACGAATAACAGAAAACATGGGACATATATATACATACATATGAAACTTGGCCGTTGAGGCCATCCAGTCAAAACAACATATGCCTTTTTCATTGATATACCCACATCCGTCTACAAAAGCCTCTAACAAAATGCATTGACCACATGAACTAAAATTCGGGACAAGTCCCCGCTTTATACAACATGTACAAAATCAAAACACATGTACAACAATGACTCGGAGATGCCCCGAACTAACTGGAGCTCACCAAAGGTCTGCAACACTGACAATCTACTGTGAAGGCCTACTAGGACCTGCGCCTGCAGCAAGTAAGGTAAATCCCCCAAGGGGGTCAGTACGAAGAATGTACTGAGTATGTAAGGCTCAAATGAAACTGTAAGATATAGAAATATGTCAAGAACTCAAGTTCAAATGCATAACCAATATAGATAAATCATAATGTAGATGAGTCACCATTCTGTACTTTGGAAACCATGTATATTACATTCATTCTTTCTCTTGCCTTTACTTTACTTTTTCATTGCTCATATACTGTGACGGCCCTCATCATGCAGGTGTTCTTATCACCCCATGGATAACATATCATCGTCATGCAAGTATTCTTTTTACCCCATGGATAAGATCATATCGTCATGCAGGTGTCCTTTGCACCCCATGGATAAATGGCCATCATCACGCGGGTATTTGCACCCCGTGGATAAACTATCATCATCATGCGGGTATTTGTACCCCATGGATAACACCCATGAACATAATCAATATGCATTACTTCATTCTTACTTCATTTCTTTACTTTTGAGATTGATACAAGCACTTGTGAGAGATTAATACTTTCGCTTATGAGAGATTGATACAATGGTAGCCATAACCTCATTTGAAACTTTGTATCATTAACCAATGAGTTAGAGACATATGAGTAACATTGTTGGAAACACAATATCATCAAGAACATAACACCATTGGAACCATTGGAACAATAATCAATGAACAAGAGACATGAGATTCACCATTGATCAATGAGTAGGAAACATATGACAATAACCATTGATAACCAAATATGGGATACCTTAGCACATTTCGGGATAGGACTAGTGAGATGTCAATGGGAATACTATTTGCCGCAGAAAATATGGACAAAGTAACCTTACATACCTTGTACTCTCAATACGGATATACAATCCTAGAGGTGCATACAATAGTCCCGCTCCTTCTTTATGTGTCACTCTATAACACAAGTACATAACGAGATTCACATTAACCACCAACTACTTGACAAATGCATAGAACATCAATGAGTTACATGTTTGCCTTTAAACATGTCATTTCCCCTTGACAAATCCATTGACAAAATTAGTATTCCAAAAATTCCATAATATTTTCAACATTGACCAATACATGATAATTGATACATTTCACCACAACACTTCTCCTTTATACTTTCTTATCCATATCATATCGCAAATAATCCATCAAATCACCTTAATTCAACTCATAACACATATCGGCCAAAATCCCACAATTTTCACTTATAGACAAGAACAAGTTTAATACCAAAAACAACACCATACATGTTCATATTTTTTCCATACCATTCTTTTTCATCAAAGGCACAAGGCCTAATTGAAGTTCGAATTACCAAGATAGCACATCTTTCATCAAAAGCAAAAAGACACTATTCACCACCTTGCCAACACAACTAGCATAATATACATAATATCCCATGCATATAATATATTAAACCATAATAATAAACACTTACCCAAGCTTGAATAGTGATGATCTTCTCCAAAAGTTGACTTAGGGTTTTGAGAGCAAAAGAGGATTTTCTTGGAAATGTCTAGAAAAAAGATAGAAAAGCATGTGTGTTTGTAATGAATAATAAATCAGATTTTTGGCCCTTTATATAAGCCCCCAATTCCATCCTTAGCCACTCCTTTACATTTAATACAATGCTTACTTGGTCAACATTGGAAGAATGGATCATTTCCTCTTTGGGCCCATGTATTTTGGTTCATTTTTGGGCCTCAAATTGGCCCATTAACACAACTTAACTTAGCCCACCAATTTTCATGTATTATTCACCATATATCTCATGTTTACATAATTCCATAATGTCACGACAATATTCTCCTACGAGATTCTCATTCGTCGTTTCGATCGCAAAAGTAGGAATTCTAATCGTCCATGGCTTCCTTGACATTTTTGATAATTACTTGTGTCTCATGGTTTGATCATGTCGAAGTATGTAGGTGTGTATTGAAGTGTTTGAAGCTTTAACAATGCTCAAATAACTCCAAAGAACCAAAATAAACCATCTAAGAATCGTCGTAGAATTGCGTCGCGAAGCGAGCTCGGGAAGGCAAAATGTTTGTTCCTTGCGCCACACCCCCTGAAACAGGGTAGTGGTGCAGGTTTTTCTTGCCCTCTGAATCAGTGGCTTGCGCCACACCCCCTGAAACAGGGTAGTGGCGCAAGTTTTGATGCTTTGCTGAATTTTTCGGCCATTTTTTCAACACTTGTGTATCGTCCAATACCTTATCAAAACACTACAAAATACTTACTTAGTATGTTAATCATCAAGTAAACATGACTCCAAGTCACCAAATGAGGTTAGCATGTGTACGGGTATTACCCAAATGCTCCACGAAATCACAAAACACCTCCTACAAAGGTCTCATTGCATGTACGTGGCCAAATTTAAATTTTCTCGTCATTAGCATTACCAAATACATAATTATATCTCTCGTTACCTAAGAAAACATTATTCAACATCATTAAATAGGGTTGGGAAGGTACGGGGTGTTACATTTAGCAATGTCATCCTTTGACTCATTGCCTATGTCTTTGTCATACTTCTTATTCCTGAAATCCATCAAAGACTCGGCCTCCACTATGGCTTGGTCTACATTCGTGACTCGTCCACGTTGCAACTCCAGCTTAGCCCAATTTTGCAACCCGGCCATGAAGTAAAACAACAAGTCATCACTGGTAAGGTTGGGGATTTGAAGCATAAGGGTGGTGAACTCCATGACATAGTTATGTATGATCCCTGTCTGCTTCAACTCCCTAAGTTTTCACCTTGCCTCGTACAAGACATTATTTGGGAAGAACTGACACTTGAACTCGGCCTTGAACTAATTCCACATGCTAATATTGCACAAACCTCTCTCAGCATCAGCTACCTTCCTTCTCCACCATAGCATAGCAGTCTCTGATAGATACAACACAACGGTGTTGATCTTGACTTCGTCGTCCCTTACTTTTCCATGCTTGAAATAGTTCTCCAAGCGCCAAAGAAAGTTATCTACCTCCCGTATGTCACGAACCCCTTTGAACTTTCTTAGTATTAACTTTTTTGAACTATTGTGAAATTGAGGTAAATTTTAAATGAACCTTTTTAACAATCAGATTATTTTTGCTTGAGAAAATTTTAATTTTTACGACAATTAAATATTTTATTACATTGTTTCATATTTACATTCAATTATGACACATATTATTAAATATAATTAACTATTTCTCTTGTAATTCCAGAATAAAATATTGTTGCCTGTGAAGAAAAGGTTTCATGAATCAACTTGTTGAATTCTAGGGATTACAATTTAAAAATGTTGAATATTGTACATGAAAATTCAGCAAATGAATTGAATCAGATTCGGGATGAATTGATTAAAGAGTTAAGAGAATTGAGAAAGAAATTTACAAAGATATTATAAGTTTTTTTCGTTTAAACTTTAATTGAACATGCTGATTTTTTTTTAAAAAAACTTTAATTGCTCAATGTAGATAAACAAAAATCAGGAATCATTTGAAAAGAAACTTGAAACACAGGTTGCAGATATGAAGAAATATATCATTTTTCAAACTCTAAATTTATAAAAGAGATCAAGTTGTTGTTAGTAAGGAGATGTCAAAGGAAACTTGTCAACTGATCAGGAGAATCATCAATAAAAGAAAACAGATGGAAGTGGCTTCAATATTCGAAAATTTAGTAAATTTGAGAGTAAAATTTTGATAAAATATTTTCAAGTAGAACTGACTTTCAAAAAGGTATTGTTTTTCACAAATTCTAAATAGTGACAATACCTTTTTGGGAGTCAGTTCCATCTAAAAACATATCATCAAACTTCTTTACTTTCAACTTCACAAAATTTACGAACATCAGAACCACTTTTATTTATTTTCTTAGTTAACGGTTCTCTTGACACATAATTAGTGGCTGGCTTTCTTTGACATCTCTTTTACCTAATAATAACTTGACATTCTTTATAAATTTAGAGTTTGAATAACAATGTATTTTTTCATATCTACAAACTGTGTCTCAACTTTCTTCTCAAGTGATTCCTGATTTTTGTCTGCATACCATGAGCAATTAAGGTTTTATAAAAAAGAATTCCGTCAAATTTAATTAAAGTTTAAAAGAAATAAAATTATAACATCTTTACAAACTCCATTTTCAATTCTCTTAAATCTTTAATTAATTCATCTTGGACCTTATTTGATCCATTTACTGAATTCTCATACACAAATTTAAAATTTTCAAATTATAATTTTTAGGACCCGACAATTTGATTGGTGAAAGGTTTTCATCACATACAATAATATTTGTGTACTGAATTAAAAGAATGATTAATTAAATTTATTAAATCATAATCGTATATAAATATGAAATAATGTAATAAAATATTTAAATATGATCAAAATTAAAAAAAATTCCCAAATAAAAGAAACATAACTCAGTGGTAAAAATATTCATTTGAATTTACTTCCAATTATGCAATAACTCGAAAAATCAGTACTAAAAAGATTTAGTTAAATAGTCATTAATTTTAAAAAAATATATTATAATTGTGTCATGACTTACTCATGAATTAAACTGTCAAGATCAAGCAGAAATCAATAATTGATAGAAAAACTTATATTTCATAAATCCAACCAATTAACACAAAATTTTAGAAATGGACATTTATTGTAGAGAAATACTTTGAAACATCGAGCAAAGAGGTCCTTGAACCCAATCTGCAACTAATGATCTTGTCAAGTTTCTAGGAAAGGAAAAAAAGTATAGAAAAGCGGCTAATCCATCTGAGATTTGCGGCGGCTATGTATAACTTTGTTTTGTGCTTTCCTAAAAAAATGTGAGCAGCAACTCTCTCTTCTTTCTTTTATCACCTTAAGTCTAAAATCCCTAGGTTTCTATTATAGCTCTTACTCGGTCTAGGGTTTAGTTTATATTATTTGTTAGTTTTTTTTTCTTAAATTGTCCTTGTGAATTTGAGTGAGATAAAAAATCTGAAGAAAAAATAACAGAGTATTCCATTTTCAAATGGAATATACTTTTGATATGAACTGCATAAGCTTATCTAAGTGGTGGACTTTCATTGGTCTGACCTATTTTTTATATTTTTAAATAAATCAAAATAAAGTAGAAAACATCAAAAAGTAAGTAAAATGATAGATTAAACAAAGCTTATTTTGTAAATTTCTTTTTTTTTTTTTTTTATTTTGCAAGTAAAAAGAAAAATTTATATTCTAAAAACTTGGCTCTTTTTGTGATTTTCAGTTTTCTAAAATAAAATTAAAAATTAAAAAATTAACTTTGGACTTAAAAGAAAATACTTACTCTAAAAAGATGTAATAAAATGCTTACTCTAAAAATTAACTTTACACTACTTCATCTGTGGTATGGACTGCGTAGATTTTATGCTCCCCAGATTTCACTTTGTGAGAATACACGGGATATGTTATGATTGTTGTTAAAAGAAAATACTTATTCTAAAAAGATGTAATAAAAAAGAGTAGGGTCAAACTTTAAAAGAAAAAAATTTAATGTATGACATTTCAGCCCTACAAAAAAGGAATTCATTTAGATTAAAATATCAATCCCTTAAAGAATGGAGAAATGTTGTAAAACTTGTAAAGTAAACAATGAAAAAATATTTAAATTCACGTTTAGTTCAACTTGTAAACTAAACAAAAATGAACCAATAGAATTAAACTATCAAGATCAAACAAAAGTAAATAATTGATAGAAAAACTTATATTTCTTAAATCCAATCAATTAATAGGAGGTTTAAAGATGGACCTTTACTGTAGAGAAATACCTTGAAACATCAAGCAAAGAGGTCCTCGAACCAGAGCTGCAACTGAGGTCCCAGTCAACTTCTAGGAGAGGAAAAAAAGTGTAGAAAAATGGCTAATCAATCTGAGACTTGCGGCTGCTATGTATATCTTTGTTTTGTGCTCCCCTAAAAAAAATGTGAGCAGCGGCTTCTTTTTTTTTTTTTTTAATACCCTTAAATCTAAGATCCCTAGGTTTTTATTTAATCTCCTATTAGATTCTGATAATTGATTCTCTTCTGATAAACAATCTTGCACCACTTGCTTACGAATTAAACTGTCAAGATCAAACAAAAATAAATAATTTATAGAAAAACATATATTTCATAAATCCAATCAATTAACACAAAAGTTTAGAAATGGACCTTGATTGTAGAGAAGTACCTTGAAACATCGAGCAAAGAGGCCCTCGAACCGAATCTGCAACTAATGACCTTGTCAAGTTTCTAGGAGAGGAAAAAAGGTGTAGAAAAAAGGCTAATTCATCTGAGAGTTGCGGCGACTATATATGTATAACTCTATTTTGTGCTCCCCTAAAAAAATGTGAGCAGCGGCTCCCTCTTCTTTCTTTCAGCACCTTAAGTCTAAAATCCCTAGTTTTCTATTTATAGCTCTGACTAGGTCTAGGGTTTAGAGTATATTATTTGCTAGTTTTTTCCTAAATTGTCCTTGTGAATTTGAATGAGATTAAAAATCTAGAGAAAAAATAATAGAATATTCCCTTTTTAACTGAAATATATTTGGTATGAATTTACATAAGCTTATCTAAGTGGAGGACTCTCATTGGTCTGACCTATTTTTTTTTTTTTAAATAAATCAAAATAAAGAAGAAAACATCAAAAAGTAAATAAAATGATAGATTTTGTAAATTTCTTTTCTTTTTTTGTTTTGTAAATAAAAAGAAAAAATTATATTCTAAAAAATGTGGCTCTTTTTGTGATTTTCAGTTTTTTAAAATAAAATAAAACTTAAAAAATAACCTTTGGACTTGAAAGAATATACTTAGTCTAAAAAGATGTAATAAAAAAGACTAGGGTCAAACTTTAAAAGAAAAAAAATTAATGTATGAGCTTTTGACCATACAAAAAGGAACTTATTTAAATTAAAATATTAATCCCTTAAAGAATGGAGAAATGTTATAAAACCGTATTGTTATTGGATATTATAAACTTGCAAGTGGATTGAGGAACAACTTCTATTATTCGGTAAATAGGAAGTCAATTCAGTTCATTTGGATATGAGTTTTGAAGAGAAATAAAATAACTCCCCCCCCCTTCCCCCCCCCCCCCCCCCCCGGCTATATCTCTTATCGTCTTAGTATTTTTTAAATTTTTTTTTAATTATTATTATTTTATAACACATTATCAGCACGAAATTCTGTCATATTGAATTGACTTTCTATTTCAGAACATAAGGATACCATCGCCTCACTTGAAATTAATGAGAACTTTATTTTTGCTATTTTCTTTTTATGGTGATAAAAGAAATTAAATTGATGCTAGATTCTATTAACATATTAATCTCCTGTGGTGTTTAGATAAGTGATTTTTTCCACTAAATTGAATTTGTATGACTCATACTGTATGAGCTTTATTATATTATTTGTACGAGGATTCCAGAAATGTTGTTCAAGATGAAAAACCACTTTAAAATCTGTCCATAAGAATCAGATAAGATTTGACCTTGTTTATGATTTTTTTTTGTGTTCTTCAAGTTAACTTCATTTTGAATTCGAGAAAAGACACCATATTTGCTTGCAACTCGGGAAGATTTCTAAAAGAGTTTTGTGTGATAAAAGGTGGCACCAAAACTTAAAGACAAGTTCTATAAAGTGATGGTTAGATCAACTTTACTGTATGAGGTGGAATGTTGGCCTGTCAAGCACTCTCACATTCAGCAAATGAAAGTGGCTGAGATGGCAATTACAATTGAGGTGTAGGTATTCTAAGAGAGATAAGAGGACTTCCAAGATAAGGTGGGAGTGGCTTCGTTGGAGGACATAATGCAAAAATCGAGGTTGAGATGATTTGGGCATGTGATGAGGAGATGCATGAATGCACCAGTACATTGGTGAGAGATTGGCTATGGATGGATTCAGGAGAGGTAGAAGTAGACCGAAGAAGTATTGAGACGAGGTGATTAGGCAGGACGTGATGCGGTTGTAGCTTACCGAGGACATTGCCTATGATAGGAAGGTGCGGAGGACATGCATTAGGATAGAAGGGTAGTAGGTAGGATGGTGTCCATACTAGTGGTAGGAGTTTATATGTCATATTGTTCATTCTAGTAGTCAAAGTGTTACCCTTGTTTCTTATTCTTCGATTTCTATTACTATCTGTTGTTTTGTTTTGTGTAGTTTGATTCTGGTAGTATTTTATTATATTATTGTTCTGCTATTATCTGTTGTTTTTAGTACTATCCGCTTGTATAGACTGATTTTATCTTGAAGTTGAGGGTCTATCAAAAATAGTCGCGCTGCCTCTAAGGTAGACGTTAGGTCTGCGTACACTCTACCTTCCCCAAACCCCACTTTGTAGAATTACACTTGGTATGTTGTTGTTGTTGCAGTTCGACATTCGAAAAGTTGCTTATTCAATATAATTTGAGTTAAGAGCATAATTTTTAGATCATGTAATCAAGAAAATTCATCGATAATGCAGATTTATATCCAAGCTAATTATTTGAAGTTGAATGCTTCTGATAGATAGTTAAACCATTGCTTAAGAGAACAAAGTTTCATGTTTTGATTTGAGATATGATATATTGCATACAACAACACTTGTGTGCATCAAATCAATAAATTATGTCTGATTTACGCTTTCAATTGATTCAGGGTTAGGAATCAAATACTTTTCATATAATAACATTTGACATGCAAGATATGATTAATGGATATACAATGACTACAGTGATGAATTTTTCAAAGTAGATTGGGGATACATGTTAGATTTTCTAACCTGAGGGGATCGAGTGAATAAGAAACTAAGAAACATGTTGTAAATTATTATTAGTATGAATTGTGTGATGCTTTAATCGAGAAAGTAAAATACGTGCCACATTTTTTTTTCTCAACGAAGGTTTAGTCCAATGGATTTTTCTAACAAGATTTTTAATGAGGTGGTTAAAATTGTGTATTACTAGATACATATACACTTTTTTCTTCATCAAATTTTTTTTCCACTGAATTTTTTATAATAAAGTTTAACGAGACACTGTCTATTAAAGAACATCCAAGGGGGAGTATTATAAATACATCATATTGTGAATGTCCATTCAAATACACAGTTTATTGGATAAGCTTGTAATTGAATAAGCTTTCAATTGGATAAGCTTGTGATTATTGGATAAACTTGTAATTGAATAAATTGCAACTGGATAGCGTGCAATTAGCTTACACCATTAGTGGCGGACCCAGGATTTTCACTAAGGGGGTTCGAAATATGAAAAAGTAAATGCTCGAATTAACCGATGGGGATTCACATCTACTATATATACCTAAAAAATAATTTTAACTATGTATAAAAAATGTAATTTTCCATCGAAGAGGGTTCGGATGAACTCCCTAGGAGCAAGCTAGCTCTGCCTCTGTACACAACAACAACAACTTATGTTCTTCTATAAATCGAAAGTCAGTTGAGTTCATTTGGACATGAGTTTTGAAAAAAAAATAAATTCCCCCCGTTTTTTTGGTTATATCTCTTGTAGTCTTGATATTTTGTCATTATTTCATAATAAAAAAAACCACAATTTTTAGAAACAAACTATTAATGGTAAACTATTGCTATTTATTGTAATAAATAAAGCTATCATTATAAGGGCAATAATGAGTCTATAATAGCTTAATGCTGTTCGCTAGTTAGTTGATTTTTGCTCTGAACTTTCAAAAGAACATCAACTAGTGCTTCATGTTCCTTGTAGGTTTTTTCAGTGCTTCTCTTCTATTAACATTAATTGGTGAACCATCATAGGAAGCTAGCTAGCCATTTGGTGAGATAATATTCCCCGTATGGAGCGTAGGCGATGTTTTTGAAATCATAAGATATAATCTTTGATACAAGGACTAGTGGCGTAGCCACATGCAGTGAAGGATGTGGTCAGTTGAATAGCCTTCATCTAAAAACTATACTCCCTCCGATCAGATTTACTTATCACTATTTTTTAAATTTCATTTTCATTTTTACTTGTCATTTTTGACAAATCAAAAAAAAGGAAAAGAAATTTTTCCATGTTTTACCCTTAACATTAATTACTTATTCTCCAAATCATTTTTCAATACCTATTATTCAACATCAATTAATAGGGGCAATATAATAAACTCACTATACCAATCATTGTTTTCGTAATGGGTGTGTCATGTCAAAAAGTGATAATTAAAAGCGAACGAAGGGAGTACTATACTTATATTATAGCAAATTGTATGCAATATATAGGTTATGAAGAGATAAGGATATCACTTCTCATTCAGATTCTCTCTTTTGCCCACCAAATATGCTGTTGCATCGTGTCTTCTATCAACAAGGTGGCAGTATATCTGGACTTCAATTTATAACTTCCTTTTCTGTACGAGTGATTACAAGTAAGTAGTAAAGTTCATATCGTTTGTGGATCACGTTTTAACTCGTTGCACTTGTTCCAAAATCGAAAAACTCCCTACTCCCCATTAAGATTACATACATACTAGTCGATGGATTAGTTTTGCTGCGGAAAGAAAAGTGAAAGATGTCGTATTGCGTAGCCATGATGATGGTCTCACTTACGAATTGCCTTTATCTATTTGCTCTTGTTCGTCATTGATTACATTGAATTTGAGCCGGTGGGTGTTTGAGAAAAGATTGCCCATGCTAAAGAGTCTAAAGCTCTACTTAATAGCGTTAAACGGTGATGATATTGTGAAATTACTGTCACTTTGTCCAGATTTGGAAACTTTGGAATTATCACTGTTCAGGGGTTTACGTCGTCTTGATATTACTTCTTCAAATTTAAAGAGACTAATATTGGCAGGCCATTGGTGGCCTGATGACGGTAGTGTCGGTTCTTTGAAAATAATTACCCCACAGTTTAGATCTTATCTTAAAAGCAATGGTGCACCCGTTTTCTTGAAATCCTAGATTCGCCTCTGCTCCAAGATCCTCGATCATCCTCATTTCAATGGCTGCCTCATCTGTATTTTGGTTGCTTTCACCATACATTATGACAAAGTAAATCCTTGCTCTGATACCGGATGATGCTAATATATATAATGAATCCTCTAGGAACAGAAGTGTTTAAGAAGGGAAACTATTAGCAATCAAGATAATGAAAATGGAATGTACAAAGAAGTATTGCCAAATGTGATACACTGAGAGTTGAAATGGTCTTTTTCAGGGCTACAACCTTGCCACATGCAATACATGTCATAAAAGCTTACCAAAATTATTACGTAGTTAGTAACTTATTATCAACTCAGACTGGCTGCAACTGCCTCTCACATGAAATGCCATGCAACAAAAACTCTCCCCACATCGCAATTCACTATAAAGCCATGCACACTTCTCATGCCATGCTTCGTCTTCTGCCAAAAGATTCTTCAACATTTATGTGTTATCAGTTATTTTCAACTAGTTAACTTCACACCGAACAAGGTCAATACTCAAAATGGAAACATCACCTCATTATCAATCAGAAAATAATAGATGACGAAACTCTGGGCAGCAGGTTATAAGCACCACCATGATTCCAGATAAAGTAACTTAGGTAGTACTTAAAAGTTCTAGAATACAGTTCAAAAACCAACATATCAAGAAGTGGAAGAATATGGAGGTGTTTAGGTTGCAAAGTTATGCCCTGCACTACGAGACAAAAGTTACTTTACTAATTCGTAAACGCAAAACAACATGAGATAATGAAGCGGATATAATAGGGGCAGAGCTTGTATGGTAAAATAGATAATTTGTGTCGGCTGCTTTAGTCACTAAACAGAGGCATTGAGGTGGGTTGAGAAATCAGAAGATTCATAAGAACTATACATGACTTTTATGGGTTAGTGTTAACACATATTTCGATATACGACACAAGCTAAAGGTTTTTAAGTGAATATGGAGATGGTTGAAAGTCCCTGGATTCTTGGAACACCCTCCGTACCAAGGGTATCTAACTAGCGAATTTCATTATTATGTGTTCGATTCTTTTAAAAAATTGTCAGTATTCCTACTTCCAAAGATAATAATGCAAGATCGTTTTACTTGACATAAAAAACATGAAAAATAGAAATTAGAAGCCTTTAAAACGGAAAAGGTAGAGGTTAGTTGCATTTGGTATCTTTTTTTTTCATTTTGTAGAACAAATTTCACGATATAACCTAGCCCAGAAAACTGTGTTCTTCCAAAGGTATTCTAGCTTGGAATCTTGCCGTCAACCACTCCATCTATTCTCATTACAGGTTTTACCTAGTCTAAAATGGCAGCTGATACCAATTTGTTATAGTGTGCTGCCTAGTTATCCTACTATAGTATCTAAAATATGTCCAGCTTCACATTGGTCAGATGAGTGACAAACATAAATGATTTTAGAGTCAATAAACAGAAAAAATACAAAGCATGAGGACACAAACGAAAATTTAGATCATCCCTTGAGCATGAGAGTACCAAGAATCAATAGTTGATATAACTCATCTATCCTATTAGGAATGAAAATGGAAGCTCTGACCACCCAGGATGCAACAGAGAACACATAAACAGAAACTGGTAAATTACTGAACTGCCATATAAAAATATGTTGGTTCCAACTTCAAGACATTAAAGCATGGTTAAGAGACTCCAAGTAACCTACTGCAAAAGAACATGTACCCAAATTCAAACAGACACAATATTCATAGGCTAGTACTTTATAAACACAAGCTGCCGACTGAAAAACTAAAACCAAATATGATATTTGTTGTTCCCGCCTCCACAATATGATATTTGTGGTTCCCGCTTCCATGGATTCCTCCGAACTATGTGGCACCTCCAAATTATCCTTCTCAACTCAATTGATTAAATGGCGTCATAAATTCCAACATGAATTCCTCAATACAGCTATTATCTAAATCGAACAGATCTGATATGTTGTGCTATCATATAAAACTTCAAAATTGTGATAAGTGTGCAAACCTAAATTATCATGCTATTATGTAAAAACACTTAAATGAGAACAAAAGAGATGAACAAGAAGTTGGAGGACCTTCAATTGTATCCTTCAGTCCTCAACCGATATTGGATTATTCTTAAAAACCTCAACACAACATCAAATGCTGAACTTTAACTAAACTCGAAAAGAAGTTACATTTAAAATAATTGAGACTTCGATAAATTGTCAATGTTTATCTCCCTATGTGGATGAGCCAAAGTTATGACAAGGCATAGATAGCAGCAGTCAATGTGTTTAAAGTATCCAAAAGATTATGGGTGCAATGTTAAACTAAAAAATGCACCATCAATTTAAAATCTGTTGCAATTATAGTGCAAACAACATATTTAAATATGACAGTTTCTTAACTCTAATTTCCATTTTCACCTGATATGTTGTTTGCACTGTAATGCCTATAAATTATTTTCTATAGAACTGTTGGTGATGATGTTGAAGAATCAATTGCCGTTGAATTGTTAGACAATGATGATCAATGGATTAGAACTACAGACATTACATGTAGTGAAGCCATTGGTAGGTGTAATACCTACTGTTTTTCAATTCGGCCTCGCAATGGTCCTAGCTTTTAGAAAGCCAAGAATTATTTCAGATTCTTTCTTCTGCTTCCAAAACCATAAAGGTATAAGCTTTAAGGTCTTGTTTCTGGTGAATGCGGTTTTGCACAAAGGAATAGTTAATCAATCAAATGACTAATGAATTCTTTGCTTTGCTTAAAAGGCATCCGGAGGGGGTTAATTTAGCTGCTCTGAAGCACAAATTTTCTTAAAAAGGCTTGTCAATGATGTTATTCAAAAGTTAGAACACATCCAGAGATGGTTGTTGAATAAATCTAACCTTCTCGAGAGAACTGGAGAGTCTGATGATGTTGTAGAGGTCAGGAGGTTGGTTATTACCCCAACAAAAGTATTCTGTCTTCCGTCGACTGTGGAGCTATCCAATAGAGTCCTCAGGAACTATAAACATGTTTCAAATTGATTTTTGTGAGTTACTTTCATGGATGAGGGCATGTGGAACTTGACTAGGAATGTTCTGACGTACTATGTTGCTACCATTGGGAGAGAAATTACATCAAATTCTAATCTCTAGAGAACTGCTATCTTCCAAAGGGTGAAAAGTATTCTGAGTAAAGGATTTTATCTGTGTGGTCAAAAGTACATCTTTTTGTCATTCTCAGCTAACCAGTTGAGGGATCGTTCTGCCTGGTTTTCTGCAGAAGTCCCAAAAATTAGGGTGCCCAGCATCATAAGCTGGATGCGGAAGTTCAAAAATAGGAATGTTGCAAAATGTGCTGCTAGGATGGGACAGTGCTTTTCATCAACCTATGCAACAATGGAAGTCCTTCCCAGCGAGGTTAACTCCAAACTTCCAAATATAGAAACAAATGGGTATGTTTTCTCTGATGGAATCGGCATAATGTCTATATTTAGAGGCTTGGAGTTAACCTCGCTAGGAAAGACTTCCACTATTACATAGGTTGATCAAAAACACTGTCCCATTCTAGCAGCACATTTTGCAACATTCTTATTTCCGAACTTCCTCATCCAGCTTATGATGCCCACGAATTTTCTGGAATTCTACAAAAAACTAGGCAGAACAATCCCTCAACTGGTTAGCTGAGAATGCCAAAAAGGTGTACTTTCGACCACACAGATAAAATACTTTACCTAAAATACTTTTCACCCTTTGGAAGATAGCAGTTCTCTAGAGATTAGAATTTGATGTAATTTCTCTCACAATGGTAGCAGCATAGTACGTCAGAACATTCCTATTCAAGTTCTGCATGCCCTCATCCATGAAAGTAACTCGCAAAAATCAATCTGCAAAATGTTTATTGTACCTAAGGACTCTATTGGATAGCTCCACAGTCGTCGGAAGACAGTATGCTTTTGTTGGGGTGATAACCATCCTCCTGACCTCTACAATATCATCAGACTCTCCAGTTCTCTCGAGAAGGTGAGGATTATTCAACAGTCATATCTGGTTGTGTTCTAACTTCTGAATAGCATCATTGAGAGACCTTTTGTAAGAAAATGTATGCTTCTGTGCAGCTAAATTAACCCTATCCTGATGCCTTTTTAGCAAAGAAAAGAATTCATTAGTCATCTGATGCTGATTAACTATGTCTTTGTGCAAAACCGCATTCGATAGAAACAAGACCTTAAAGCTTATACCTTCATGGTTTTGGAAGCAGAACAAAGGTTCTAAAATGAACAACCCAAAATCAGGCTCATATCTCACCCGGAGCCTCTTCCTGTTACACGGTTCTACCATGGGAACCCTATTTTCTTTGAAATGATTCTTGGCTTTCTCAAAGCTAGGACCATTGTGAGGCCTTATTGAAATACAGTAGGTATTACACATACCAATGACTCTACTACACGTAATGTCTAAGGTTCTAATCCATTGATCATCATCGTTTAACAAGTCAAATGCAACTGATTCTTCAACATCATCAGCAGCAGTTTTATAGAAAATAATTTATAACCATTATTGTCACGTCCTTAGTCTTTGACTAAGCACACGTGCCACACTTGACAATTTTCTCACATTCTTGCACCACATGCTTACTCTCTTGCTATGCCAAGTCAGCCTAAGACATTAAAAGTTGCTAAAAGAATGAAAGAAAGAACACAAGAGAATTATAAGGAAGATTTGTATCAGAGAGAACTTGAAAGATTTGCTTGATGATTTTATAATGGATACCCCTCTACTTATACTACTCATCTAGGGGCTAAAGTATAAATAATAATTGCTACACAAGTCCCTATATATTTACACTTAGGTACCTTCTCTAGAGCTCTCTACATGCCTAGAATATTCTAAGGACCTCCTATAAAATTCTATATTTCTCTAGAATCATCCACAAGGACTAGTCTTTATCCTATGTAAGTCTTTCACATGGGCAATTTTGTGTTATGTGGTGCCTATATGGCAGGTCATCACAGTCTCCCCCACCTGATGTTGCGACGACCACTGATCATTACTGATACTAAACTCCCAGATCTTATCTTTGAGTAGCCACAAGTCCTCATATCATTCCCAAGTGGATTTCTCCATCTATTACCCCATCCAATGGACGTGGAACATGGCAATAACTTTTTTTTCTTGTCTCCCCAAAACTTATAGTCGTTTCCAAGAACGTTGGCTCCTTCTTCTTTAGCCCCTTCACAAGCTACATAGCCAAAAGTTGTGCTTGATAATGTCTGTGTAGCATAGAGATTCTAGGTACCATGCAAACTCCTTCTTGTTCCATAACCACTAGACATTGGAGGTACGGGTCGATCAAAGTATAACAGTGTCTGAAGAACTTTTTTCCTAGAATAATATCAAAGATATCCATCATTGTAATGGTAAAGTTTGTTGTACCTTTCCGATTTCCCAATTTCACACCAACACCACTGGCAACACCATGAGCATTTTGAGGCTCGACATTCACGATCTTGATATAGGAGTTAGTTGGAGCGAGCATCAACTCTAGTCTCTTTGTTGCGGCCTCGATCACAAAATTATGAGTTGCTCCAGTGTCCACTAATGCACGAGCGGGCTTATTGTTGATGGTTAGGTCCACATACTGATTTCTATTCTCGTTGGGCTGACTAGTTGACATTGTGATGGCTCCACATAGTCCAATCTCAGCCAATTTAGTTGTGACCAAACTTTCTACTTGCGTCTGCTCTTTCTGCTGATATACCATAATGCTAAGACTCTTTAATTCAGGACAATCCTTGAAGCTATGTGGCCCTCTGCATATGTAGCATCTCTTCTTCTCGGTCTGAACTTTCTTTTCGGCGTAGTTCTGATGATCAATAGACTTCTTGGTATCAAACTTTTGGGTATCTTGAGTTTTGTGGTATTGTTGATGTACTTCCTTGCTCTTACCACAGTCCCCCCCACCTTTAGCAATGTCATCCTTTGACTCTTTGCCTATGTCTTTGTCATACTTTTTATTCCTGAAATCCATCAAAGACTCGGCCTCCACTATGGCTTGGTCTACATTCATGACTCGTCGACATTGCAACTCCAGCTTAGCCCAATTTTGTAGCCCGGCCATGAAGTAGAACAACAAGTCATCTCTGGTGAGGTTGGGGATTTGAAGCATAAGGGTGGTGAACTCCGTGACATAGTTATGTATGATCCCTGTCTGCTTCAACTCCTTAAGTTCTCGCCTTGCCTCGTACATGACATTATTTGGTAAGAACTGACACTTGAACTCGGCCTTGAACTAATCCCACATGCTAATATTGTACAATCTCTCTCAACATTAGCTACCTTCCTTCTCCACCACAACATAGCGATTTTTGATAGATACAACACAACGGTGTTGATCTTGACTTCATCGTCCCTTACTTTTCCACGCTTGAAATAGTTCTCCAAGTTCCAAAGAAAGCTCTCTACCTTCTGTGTGTCACGAACCCCTTTGAACTTTCTTAGTATTAATTTTTTTGAACTATTGTGAAATTAAGGTAAATTTTAAATGAACTTTTTAACTATTGGATTGTTTTTACTTGAGAAAATTTTAATTTTTACAACAATTAAATATTTTATTACATTGTTTTATATTTACATTCAATTATGACACATTTTATTAAATATAATTAACTATTTCTCTTGTAATTCCAGAATAAAATATTGCTGCATGTGAAGAAAAGGTTTCATAAATCAACTTGTTGAATTCTAGGGATTACAATTTAAAAATGTTGAATATTGTACATGAAAATTTAGCAAATGAATTGAATCAGACTCGGGATGAATTGATAAAAGAGTTAAGAGAATTGAGAAAGAAATTTATAAAGATAATATAAGGTTTTTTTCGTTTAAAATTTAATTGAACATGCTGAATTTTTTTTAAAAAAAACTTTAATTGCTCAATGTAGATAAACAAAAATCAGGAATCATTTAAAAAGAAACTTGAAACACAGGTTGCAGATATGAAGAAATATATCATTTTTCAAACTCTAAATTTATAAAAGACATCAAGTTGTTGTTAGTAAGGAGACATCAAAGGAAACTTGCCAACTGATCAGGAGAATCATCAATAAAAGAAAACAGATGGAAGTGGCTTTAATATTCAAAAATTTAGTAAATTTGAGAGTAAAATTTTGATAAAATGTTTTCAAGTAGAATTGACTTTCAAAAAGGTATTGTTTTTCACAAATTCTAAATAGTAACAATACCTTTTTGGGAGTCAGTTTCATCTAAAAACATATCATCAAACTTCTTACTTTCAATTTCACTAAATTTACGAACATCAGAACCACTTTTATTTGTTTTCTTATTTAACAGTTCTCTTGACACATAATTAGTGGCAAGCTTCCTTTGGCATCTCTTTTACCTAATAATAACTTGACATTCTTTATAAATTTAGAGTTTGAATAACAATGTATTTTTTCATATCTTCAAACTGTGTCTCAACTTTCTTTTCAAGTGATTCCTGATTTTTATCTGCATACCATGAGCAATTAAGGTTTTATAAAAAAGAATTCCGTCAAATTTAATTAAAGTTTAAAAGAAAAAAAATTATAACATCTTTACAAACTCCATTTTCAATTCTCTTAACTCTTTAATTAATTCATCTTGAACCTTATTCGATTCATTTACTGAATTCTCATACACAATATTTAATATTTTCAAATTATAATTTTTAGGACCCGACAACTTGATTCGCGAAAGATTTTCATCACATACAATAATATTTGTGTACTGAATTAAAAGAATGATTAATTAAATTTAATAAATCATAATCGTATATAAATATGAAATAATGTAATAAAATATTTAAATATGATCAAACTTAAAAAAAATGTCCCAAATATAAGAAACATAACTCAGTAGTAAAATGATAGATTAAACAAAACTTATTTTGTAATTTTTTTTTTATTTTGCAAGTAGAAAGCAAAATTTATATTCTAAAAACTTGGCTCTTTTTGTGATTTTCAGTTTTCTAAAATAAAATAAAAATTAAAAAATTAATTTTGGATTTAAAACAAAATACTTACTCTAAAAAGATGTAATAAAATGCTTACTCTAAAAATTAACTTTACACTACTTCGTTTGTGGTATGGACTGCATAGATTTTACCCTCCCTAGATCTCACTTTGTGAGAATACACAGGGTATGTTATGCTTGTTGTTAAAAGAAAATACTTACTCTAAAAAGATGTAATAAAAAAGAGTAGGGTCAAACTTTTAAAAAAAATAATTAATGTATGAGATTTTGGCCCTACAAAAAAGGAACTCATTTAAATTAAAATATTAATCCCTTAAAGAATGGGGAAATGTTGTAAAACTTGTAAAGTAAACAATGAAAAAATATTTAAATTTACGTTCAGTTCAACTTGTAAACAAAAATGAAACAATAGAATTAAACTATCAAGATCAAACAAAAGTAAATAATTGATAGAAAAACTTGTATATCATAAATCCAATCAATTAATAGGAGGTTTAAAGATGGACCTTTACTGTAGAGAAATCCCTTAAAACATCAAGCAAAGAGGTCCTCGAACCAGAGCTGCAACTGATGACCCTGTCAAACTTCTAGGAGAGGAAAAAAAGTGTAGAAAAATGGCTAATCCATCCGAGACTTGTGGCTGCTATGTATATCTTTGTTTTGTGCTTCCCTCAAAAAATATGAGCAGCGGCTTCCTCTTTTTTCTTTTATACCCTTAAGTCTAAGATCCCTAGGTTTTTATTTAGTCTCCTACTAGATCGTGATAATTGATACTCTTCAGATAAACAATCTTGCACCACTTACTTACGAATTAAACTGTCAAGATCAAACAGAAATAAATAATTTATAGAAAAACTTATATTTCATAAATCCAATCAATTAACACAAAAGTTTAGAAATGGACCTTGATTGTAGAGAAGTACCTTGAAACATCGAGCAAAGAGGTCCTCAAACCGAATCTGTAACTAATGACCATGTCAAGTTTCTAGGAGAGGAAAAAAAGAGTAGAAAAATGGCTAATTCATCTGAGAGGTACGGCGGTTATGTATAACTCTATTTTGTGCTCCCCTGAGAAAATGTGAGCAGCGGCTTCCTCTTCTTTCTTTCATCACCTTAAGTTTAAAATTCCTAGTTTTCTATTTATAGCTCTGAGTAGGTCTAGGGTTTAGAGTATATTATTTGCTAGTTTTTTCCTAAATTGTCCTTGTGAATTTGAAGGAGATTAAAAATCTGAAGAAAAAATAATAGAATATTTTCTTTTTAACTGGAATATATTTGGTATGAATTTACATAAGCTTATCTAAGTGGCAGACTCTCATTGGTCTGACCTGTTTTTTATTTTTTAAAAATAAAGCAAAATAAAGAAGAAAACATCAAAAAGTAAGTAAAATGATAGATTAAACAAAACTTATTTTTGTAAATTTCTTTTTTTTGTTTTGCAAATAAAAAGCAAAATTTATATTCTAAAAAACGTGGTTCTTTTTGTGATTTTCAGTTTTCTAAAATAAAATTAAAATTAAAAAATAACCTTTGGACTTGAAAGAATATACTCAGTCTAAAAAGATGTAATAAAAAAGAGCAGGGTCAAATTTTAAAAAGAAAAAAATTTAATGTATGAGCTTTTGACCCTACAAAAAAGGAACTTATTTAAATTAAAATATTAATCCCTTAAAGAATGGAATAATGTTATAAAACCATATTGTTATTGGATATTATAAACTTGCAAGTATATTGCAGAACAACTTCTATTCTTCGGTGAATAGGAAGTCAATTCAGTTCATTATTGCAGTTCATATTGTTATTGCAAGTATATTATTATTATTATTATTATTATTATTATTATTATTATTTTATAACACATTCTCAACACGAAATTCTGTCATTTTGAATTGACTTTCTATTTCAGAACATAAGGATACCATCGCCTCACTTGAAATTTATGAGAACTTTTCTTTTGCTATTTTCTTTTTATGGTGATAAAAGAAATTAAATTGATGCTAGATTCTATTAACATATTAATCTCCTGTAGTGTTTAGATAAGTGATTTTTTCCACTAAATTGAATTAGTATGACTCATACTGTATGAGCTATTTTATATTATTTATACGAGGGTTCCAGAAATGTTGTTCAAGATGAAAAACCACTTTAAAATCTGTCCATAAGAATCAGATAAGATTTTACCTTGTTTATGATTTTTTTTGAATTCTTCAATTTAACTTCATTTTGAATTCGAGCAAAGACACCATATTTACTTGCAACTCGGGAAGATTTCTAAAAGAGTTTTGTGTGATAAGAAGGTGGCACCAAAACTTAAAGACAAGTTCTATAAGTTGATGGTTAGATCAACTTTACTGTATGAGGTAGAATGTTGGCTGGTCAAGCACTCTCACATTCAGCAAATGAAAGTGGCTGAGATGACAACTAAAATTGAGGTGTAGGTATTCTAAGAGAGATAAGAGGACTTCCAAAATAAGGTGGGAGTGGCATCGTTGGAGGACATGATGCAAAAACCGAGGTTGAGATGATTTGGGCATGTGATGAGGAGATGCATGAATGCACCAGTACATAGGTGAGAGATTGGCTATGGATGGATTCAGGAGAGGTAGAGGTAGACCGAAGAAGTATTGAGATGAGGTGATTACGCAGGACGTGATGCAGTTGTAGCTTACCGAGGACATTGCCTATGATAGGAAGGTGCGGAGGACATGCATTAGGATAGAAGGGTAGTAGGTTGATGGTGTCCATACTAGTGGTAGCAGTTTATATGTCTTATTGTTCATTCTAGTAGTCAAAGTGTTATCCTTGTTTCTTATTCTTCGATTTCTATTACTATCTGTTGTTTAGTGTAGTTTGATTCTTGTAGTATTTTATTATATTATTGTTATGCTATTATTTGTTGTTTTTAGTACTGTCTGCTTGTATAGACTGATTTTATCTTGAAGTCGAGGGTCTATCAAAAATAGTCGCGCTGCCTCTAAGGTAGACGTTAGGTCTGCGTACACTCTACCTTCCCCAAACCCCACTTTGTAGAATTACACTTGGTATGTTGTTGTTGTTGCAGTTCGACATTCGAAAAGTTGCTTATTCAATATAATTTAAGTTAAGAGCATAATTTTTAGATCATGTAATCAAAGAAATTCATCGATAATGCAGATTTATATCCAAGCTAATTATTTGAAGTTGAATGCTTCTGATAGATAGTTAAACCATTGCTTAAGAGAACAAAGTTTCATGTGTTGATTTGAGATATGATATATTGCATACAACAACACTTGTATGCATCAAATCAATAAATTATGTCTAATTTCCCCTTTCAATTGATTCAGGGTTAGGAATCAAATATTTTTCATATAATAACATTTGACGTGCAAGATATGATTAATGGATATACAATGACTACAGTGATGAATTTTTCAAAGTAGATTGGGGATACATGTTAGATTTTCTAACATGAGGGGATCGAGTGAATAAGAAACTAAGAAACATGTTGTGAATTATTATTAGTATGAATTGTGTGATGCTTTCATCGACAAAGTAAAATACGTGCAACATTTTTTTTCTTAACGAAGGTTTAGTCCAATGGATTTTTCTAACAAGATTTTTAATGAGGCGGTTAAAATTGTGTATTACTAGATACATATACACTTTTTTCTTCACCGAATTTTTTTTCCACTGAATTTTTCATAGTAAAGTTTTAACGAGACACTGTCTATTAAAGAACATCTAAGGGGGGGGGATGTTATAAATACATCATATTGGGAATGTCCATTTAAATACACAGTTTATTGGATAAGCTTGTAATTGAATAAGCTTTCAATCGGATAAGCTTGTGATTATTGGATAAACTTGTAATTGAATAAATTGCAACTGGATAGCGTGCAACTAGCTTACACAATCAGTGGCGGAGCCAGGATTTTTACTAAGGGGGTTCGAAATATGAAAAAGTAAATGCTCGAATTAACCGATGGGGATTCACATCTACTATATATACCTAAAAAATAATTTTAACTATGTATAAAAAGTATAATTTTCCATCGAAGAGGGTTCGGATGAACTCCCTAGGAGCAAGCTAGCTCTGCCTCTGTACACAACAACAACAACTTATGTTCTTCTATAAATCGAAAGTCAGTTGAGTTCATTTGGACATGAGTTTTGAAAAAAAAAAATTCCCCCCGTTTTTTTGGTTATATCTCTTGTATTCTTGATATTTTGTTATTATTTCATAATTAAAAAAAATACAATTTTTAGAAACAAACTACTAATGGTAAACTATTGCTATTTATTGTAATACTAGATAATGAAAGGCCCGTTTTACGGTCCCAATATTATAACCTTAATATTGTAGGTGTTCGATTTTTATTTTAAAAAATAAATTAATTATTTATATTTTCGACTAAACATGATATAAAGTTATAATAGGATCACATTTTATAATAAATTATCTTTTTGATTTTATAAAGTTAACAATAATTTATAACATGTCAAGTTACCACAATTAATTAACATTAAAAGAGATTGGAGTGGTTTGGTAGGGCTTATAAAAATAATAACGATGCATTAGTATTGTTGGACAATAATATTGTGATTAGTTGTGTTGATATTATTTCTTATTAATTGTCTGCTTGTTGAACTAAATGAATAGGAATAGTATCGAATATGGTGTATTAATATAGAATCAATAGTATAATCTATTGTTAATGTCATGGTTTATCATATAGTAGAGTTATACGTGGGTTGAAAACATTAATAAAAAAGGAATTAGATAATATAAAAATTAATACATATATTATTTTCTCTAATACCTCCTACCAGATGACTCCATATGTGTTTTAATACTCATTCAATATTATATGTCAAAAATATACATCAACTTAAATAATTGATTTTACAAGTGTTTAATCAATGCTTAATATCGAATATGTAAATTAATATTGAATAAACAAAACTTTATTTTACAAATGTTTACAACAACATACCCAGTGTATTCCCACAATGTGGGGTTATTTTACAAGTGTTTAATCAATGAAAATACTCACCTACTTGATGAAGGTTAGAACGAACTATATTTTTTTTCATAAATTGATAATAGATGAAAAGCAATATAGCCTTGCTTAATGTATTATACGCAACAAAATCAAGAGAATTTAATTTAACAGGCAAATAAAGCTTCTAAAATAACTTGCATATGTAATGAAATGATGTACTAACAAAAGAATGACATGATAGCAATTACAATAATTCAAATTATGTTCTAGGTAACTTGTTTAAAATGGCATTAATTGGTGACAAATGAATAAATATTTGGGAGTCATACCACATAGGTTATATGTATGCTATATGTTTTCAATTAAAAAATGTATAATCTTTTTCACCTAATATAGTTTATGAGAAAAATTAAATAAAGTAATGTACATTTTCAAGGAGATAAGATATATAAATATATTTGCTAAATTTTTTCAATTAAAAAATGTGTAACCCTCTTCACCTAATATAATTTATGAGTAAACTTAAATAAAGTAATATATTTTTTTAAGGAGATAAGATATATATACAACAACAACATACCCAGTATATTCCAGTACATACCCATTATGCCAATTTTCATAATGAAACAATCTAAAATTTTAAAAAGATAAATTCGAAGTCAACTTATTAATAGCTAGAAATTACTCATGAAAATCGAGTACAAAAAATACATATTAAATGAGTTTATGCCATATATATTATTAGTGTAAAAATGTTACACTATTAAGCTTTAGTTGTTATACTCTTAAGCTTTATTTATTTGTTATAGTGTATAATCTGTTTTATTTTAGAATTACAAATTTCATTTTTCATGAATAATTAGTTGACAAGTTATACTTTTATAATTACCTTTAACTATATGAAAGTTTTCAACAACAAAAAGAAGTTTTCAATTTGAATTAATTGAATATTTTCTTTGATTTAATTTGTTTGTTTAATTTTGATTTAATACAAAATTTAAGAAAGTAAAAAAAACTTTTAAATTTTATGTATTAAATTAAAGTCACGTAGAATATACTAAAATGCATTTTAATCTTGTGAACTTAAAATGACACAAGAAAAGTTAAAATTAAAAAGTTACCAAAAAGGAAGAGAAATATTTTTTTTTTCAAATGGACTTAAAAGGAAAGTAAAATAATAAAAAGTACCTTTTAAATATTTATTATATATTTTTATTATTTTATTACAATAATTATTTTCTTGAGTAATCAAATATGCAAAATAATAGTAATTAATATGTTGTATGTGGACATTCGAATAAACAAAAAACAACAATATTACTTCATACATAAAAAGGGAATAGAAATAAGTATATGCAATGCGTGCAATTTTAAAAGGGAAGAAAAAAAAAAGAAGGGGATCAATCATGAATACTGACACAAAGTATTCAAGAAGAGTATAGTAAAGAATGTGGGTCCACATGAGATGTCATATCACTTAGGATGAAATTGACATTTAGAAAAAAATGCTTTGACTTTTTTGTCATTAGAAATTTGTAGTCAAGCATTGAAGGATAACGAATAAGTATGCAATGCACAATTTTTTATGAAATGACGATGATGTCCTTGGTCGTTCCACTAACTCATTTTTCTATATAGTAGAAAAATAAAAGTTATCATTATAAGGGCAATAATGAGTCTATAATAGCTTAATGTTGTTCGCTAGTTAGTTGATTTTTGCTCTGAACTTTCAAAAGAACATCAACTAGTGCTTCATGTTCCTTGTAGGTTTTTTCAGTGCTGCTCTTCTATTAAGATTAATTGGTGAACCATCATAGGAAGCTAGCCATTTGGTGAGATAATATTCCCCGTTTGGAGCGTAGGCGATGTTTTTGAAATCATAAGATATAATCTTTGATACAAGGACTAGTGGGGTAGCCACATGCAGTGAAGAATGGTCAGTTGAATAGCCTTCATCCAAAAATTATACTCCCTCCGATCGGATTTACTTATCACTATTTTCTAAATTTGATTTTCATTTTTACTTATCATTTTTGACAAATCAAAAAAAAGGCAAAGAAATTTTTCTATGTTTTACCCTTAACATTAATTACTTATTCTCCAAATCATTTTTCAATACCTATTATTCAACATCAATTAATAGGGGCAATATTATAAACTCACAATACCAATCATTGTTTTTTTAATGAGTGTGTCATGTCTAAAAGCGAACAAAGGGAGTACTATAGTTATATTATAGCAAATTGTATGCAGTATATAGGTTATGAAGAGATAAGGATATCACTTCTCATTCAGATTCTCTCTCTTTTGCCCACCAAATATGCTGTTGCATCGTGTCTTCTATCAACAAGGTGGCGGTATCTCTGGACTTCAATTTATAACTTCCTTTTCTGTACGAGTGATTACAAAGAAGTAGTAAAGTTCATATCGTTTGTGGATCACGTTTTAACTCGTTACACTTGATCCAAAATCGAAAAACTCCCAACTCCCCATTTAGATCACATACATACTAGTCGATGGAACTTTGACTTGGAAATTAGCCGATGGATTAGTTTGCTGCGGAAAGAAAAGTGGAAGATGTCGTATTGCGTAGCCATGATGATGGTCTCACTTACGAATTGCCTTTATCTATTTCAATAATTCAACACACTACATCAAAATTTCAATTTTGAAACATAAGTTTCATACATCATAAAGAACAAACCAATCATTAATTTGTCAAAAGCCCAACAAATTTAACATACACATTTTAATAGTGATTTATCATTGTTTTCAAAATTCATTTACTTTAAACTCATTATTATATTTGAAATTTTTCAAAACATTACATTTCAATCGATAGAAATTTGAAAAATCTCATTGTAAACTTTTTGTGAAGTTACCTAATTTAAGTTAAATGGGGACAACTAAATACTATGCCTAGTGAACTTTTTAGGAGTATTCTAGACCAAAAACCAAGCGTTAACGTTTTTATTCGATTTTCGATTGTTAGAGGTATTTTTAAAAATCCTTCAAATGTGCAGATTTAATTTTTGCATTTTAACAATCTAATTTATGCCTAGTGAAACATAGTTCTTAGAAACTTAAAACTTATTGAATATTTGATAGAAAATATAAACTTACACCCCATGAAAAAAATGATTTATTATGAAGGCATTAATTACTAAACTAGCACAAAATAAGGGTGTAATATGGTTTTCCGTTTTAGTGCGGCATTAGTAATCTGAGAGATCCAATGTCGAAGGAACAAGAGCATAGAGTTCATGAAGTTGAAGAAACCCTAGACCATATCAATCAGTTGCCCGAGTCACTTCTCATTCAGATTCTCTCTCTTTTGCCCACCAAATATGATGTTGCATCATCGTGTCTTCTATCAAAAAGGTGGCGGTATCTATATTGTACTTCAATTTATAACTTTTTTTTCTGTACGACTGATTACAAGGAAGTAGTAAAGTTCATATCGTTTGTGGATCACGTTTTAACTCGTTGCACTTGTTCCAAAATCGGAAAATTCCAACTCCATTTAGATTACATACATACTAGTCGACGGAAGTTTGACTTGGAAATAAGCCGATGGATTAGTTTTGCTGCGGAAAGAAAAGTGGAAGATGTCGTATTGCGTAGCCATGATGATGGTCTCACTTACGAATTGCATTTATCTATTTGCTCTTGTTCGTCATTGATTACATTGAATTTGTGTTGGAAACTAGTACGCAGCGGAAGCATTCCAGAATCATACTGCTTACATGAATTATAGACAACAAACATAAACACGTAGTTCACACAAAGCGTGCTTAAAATTAACCAAGAATTACCTCTTGAAGCGTGAGCAGATATCTTGAAGCAAGTCCGTATTCGAATCTGCGGTCTTCTACAGTGATCCCAAATTCACAACCGAACTCTCTCAATACTTGGGTGGGCAAGCATCGAATAGAAAACCTTATTCTTAGGCTAGGGAATCCCTATTTATAGAGATATTCTCCCAGTCCAAAGAGGAAGCAAAAATCCAAGTCTGTTTCTACTTGAACAAGGAAAGGCGCCTCTTCTCCTTTTCCCTTAGAAAATAGAATTCCCAGTTCTAGTTTAATATGGGCACTGTAGGAACCACGGAATTAATTACTGAGGCTCCCTATTATGGAAATAATTCAAATTACTAATTTGAATTATTCTTACCATAATAAATTACAAATCATTCCACTAAAAATTCGTAATTGCACTCCTCTATTTTATTTCAAAATTCCCCCATTAAACACTTATGTAATTCCCCATGTTAAGATTACAGATACTAATCAACAAATTAAATTACTGACGAATTTAATATAATGATTAATTTTCTTTAGAGCAATACTTAACTTATTTCATATGTCGGATTCATAAATCCACCGGTCGGGTTTACACATGAAAACTTATAAGCTTCTCATAAAAGGCGTATCATCAATCTCTATACCGAGACATGGATTCCATCAACTAACTTATTATTTCACCAATATATATTATTATCATCCAATCTACCAGGCATATTGACCCATATCAGGATCTCACCTTTTAATAAATCAAAACGATAAATAATATATACAAATCATAATAGTTATATCAAGATTGAGAATATAAGTACATTTAACAGTTTAGAGAATATGTTTTTATCAGTCAGTCTAAAACAACTATCTCTACTCGGTCCTGTTCAATACATACAAAATGCACTAGCACGAGAAGTTAGAACTATACCATTCTCGTAATCAAGATAAATTACATTTAATCTCGTGCTGCAATCATTCTGATGGTTTGTCCAAATTTCCATCTACGATTGTGAACTATAACTTTAACTTATAAGAACCGATGATTTGATCTTCTATGTATAAGCTTAAACTCTATACACCAAATCATCTACTATATAAGTTGAGGACACATATATGACAATGATCTATTTAATGTAACAATTTATTGAATTGAATAAATAAATAAATAAATAAACAATCGTTCAATAAATAATACTATATCAAAACGCATGGTTTATAGTATATCCTAACAATTTGAGCCGGTGGGTGTTTGAAAAAAGACTGTTCATAGCTTGGAACTGTTTAAAGAACCTAAAGCTCTACTTAATAGCGCTAAACGATGATGATATTGTGAACTTACTGTCTCTTTGTCCAGATTTGGTAACTTTGGAATTATCACTGTTCAGGAGTTTACGTCGTCTTGATATTACGTCTTCAAATTTAAAGAGACCAACATTGGTAGGCCATTGGCGGCCTGATGACGGTAGTGACTGTTCTTTGAAAATAATTGCCCCACATCTTCAGCATTTGGAAATTTCAGGAAAATTTGGATATCTCAAGTGTACGTTACAAAATGTCTCCTCTTTGGTTACAGCCCACCTCACTTTTTCCATTAACTGTATCACTTACGCCTGGGAAGAATGGGATGCTGAGGAATATGACCGTCGTGATTATCATCAAGTTTTCAAAAACTTTATACTGGACTATATTCAAAAGTTGAGTTATGGGACTGACCTAATAATTGGAAGTTGGTTAATAGAGGTTTGTTTTTATGTCAAAAGACCTTATTCCTTATCGACTTCTATATACATGACCGTCTTTACCTTTTATGATCTTTCCATCTACTTTCTGAAGTTGGATATTTCCTTATTGGCAATAAATCACTTTAGAAACTAGCCTTTCATACATTGTTTTTTTTTTTAAAGTGGTAACGATGGTTAAAATTTCATAGCACTATCTTTTTATTGTGGATTGCTTCTTTCTTTATCCTTTACTATTTTCATTGGGATTATATCACCAGGCCGTGTCCATATTGCAACTCGATGGATGCCGCTTCCAGAATTGTGATGCAAATATAATATTTGACGCTGAAGTTGCATGTAACAGAGTACACTTTGTTGAGATTTACCTTCCTTTTATTTTATGATCTTCATTAATGGTAGAATAATTTTATTTTCTTCTTTTTAGTCTAAGAATATTTTATATTATTTACTTCCTTTTAAGTTTAGGGTTTATTAATTGCAAAATATTTAGTCTAGTAACTATAAGAAAAATATCATATTCTCCTTATTTATTCTATTTAGTTGCTTATAAATAAAGATGTACTCTTCTATTTGAATCAATGAAAGAATCAATACCAAGAGTTATCATTTAGTCTCTCTTTAATTTTCTTTCTTGTCTCTTCCATTCCATAACAGTGGTATCAAAGTCTTCATCGATCCTCATGGATCTGTGAATTTATTGAAGAAAAACTTTCAACCAACTTTTAATCAATACCTATTTTCAACCTACTTTTAATCCTTACTTTTATTTTTAACGTAGGACTATCTTTAACCCTTACTTTTATTTTTAACGTAAGGCTATTTTTAACCGATTTTTAACCCATACTATTTTAAATCTTGTTTTTCAAACCATGACAAGCAATACTCTCTCTTTCAATGCCCCACAAACCTTCACTGGTGAAAACTATCAAATTTGGACAGTTAAGATGAAATCTTATCTTGAAGCTTATGATTTGTGGGAAGTTGTACAGGAAGATAAACTTATACAACCACTCCCTGCAAATCCTTCTGCTGCCGAAATCAAACTTCACTCAGAAGAAAAATTCAAAAAATATAAAGCAAAAATTGTCAAAATTCAGTTGCTGATTCAATCTTCTCTAAAATCATTACATGTGAAATAGCAAAAGAAGCTTGAAAAAAGCTTGAAAAGGAGTACCAAAGAAGATTATGAGGAAGACCAACTTTTTTAGATTACTGCAACAAAATTAAAGAAAAGTGTGTTTTTCAAGAATAATTAAGTATTCAAACTCAATTTGGATACACCAACTTGAGTTTGAGGGGGAATGTTGACATTTACCTTCCTTCTATTTTACGATCTTCATTAATGGTAGAATAATTTTATTTTCTTCTTTTTAGTCTAAGAATATTTTATATTATTTACTTCCTTTCAAGTTTAGGGTTTATTAATTGCAAAATATTTAGTCTAGTAACTATAAGAAAAATATCATATTCTCCTTATTTATTCTATTTAGTTGCTTATAAATAAAGATGTACTCTTCTATTTGAATCAATGAAAGAATCAATACCAAGAGTTATCATTTAGTCTCTCTTTAATTTTCTTTCTTGTCTCTTCCATTCCATAACAGTGGTATCAAAGCCTTCATCGATCCTCATGGATCTGTGAATTTATTGAAGAAAAACTTTCAACCAACTTTTAATCAATACCTATTTTCAACCTACTTTTAATCCTTACTTTTATTTTTAACGTAGGACTATCTTTAACCCTTACTTTTATTTTTAACGTAAGGCTATTTTTAACCGATTTTTAACCCATACTATTTTAAATCTTGTTTTTCAAACCATGACAAGCAATATTCTCTCTTTCAATGCCCCACAAACCTTCACTGGTGAAAACTATCAAATTTGGACAGTTAAGATGAAATCTTATCTTGAAGCTTATGATTTGTGGGAAGTTGTACAGGAAGATAAACTTATACAACCACTCCCTGCAAATCCTTCTGCTGCCGAAATCAAACTTCACTCAGAAGAAAAATTCAAAAAATATAAAGCAAAAATTGTCAAAATTCAGTTGCTGATTCAATCTTCTCTAAAATCATTACATGTGAAATAGCAAAAGAAGCTTGAAAAAAGCTTGAAAAGGAGTACCAAAGAAGATTATGAGGAAGACCAACTTTTTTAGATTACTGCAACAAAATTAAAGAAAAGTGTGTTTTTCAAGAATAATTAAGTATTCAAACTCAATTTGGATACACCAACTTGAGTTTGAGGGGGAATGTTGACATTTACCTTCCTTCTATTTTACGATCTTCATTAATGGTAGAATAATTTTATTTTCTTCTTTTTAGTCTAAGAATATTTTATATTATTTACTTCCTTTCAAGTTTAGGGTTTATTAATTGCAAAATATTTAGTCTAGTAACTATAAGAAAAATATTATATTCTCCTTATTTATTCTATTTAGTTGCTTATAAATAAAGATGTACTCTTCTATTTGAATCAATGAAAGAATCAATACCAAGAGTTATCATTTATTCTCTCTTTAATTTTCTTTCTTGTCTCTTCCATTCCATAACACACTTTGTATGGAATAGCTAGCCTTTTGCAAGCCTCGCCACTTTTGGAGACGCTCAACATACATTTGGAATTTGGTTACGGATTAGATATTGTAATCATTTGCTGAGAACTGTCCAAGATTCGTAGATTTTTTCAAAATGTTCTATATCTCGACATGCTGTGAAATCATTTTATTGTCTTCTGTGGAATATTTTCCATTATGCTGTAGACCAGCATCGTGTCCTGATTATATTCTCTGTTCCAGGTTGATGATTTGCATTTGCACCTTGACAACAATTTGGCGAAAAGAAAAAATAGCAATTTGCGGGGTTGGATTTCTAACATTGTGTTTCCCAATCTCAAGAATGTTACAATTGTCGACTGCACATGGGAATGTTTGAAAGAGTGGTCTAAATATAAACTTTTCAAAGGATCTACTGAAGAATGCAGTGGTTTTGGAGAAGTTTGTTATCGTAGCAAAGAGAAGAAAATGCTGGTTTTGTTCAGAGAACTGTGTCTCCCGATATTTATCACAACTAGTTAAACTTGTTCGCGCTTCGCACGGTTATAAAAATTAGTTATCAAATTTGTTTTTATTTTTTTTAATAAAATTTGTTAAGATAAAAGAATGTAAAATTTTGATGTATATATACACATATAAGTTATAATTCTGTTAGTACCCATAATTCTGTTAGTACCCCCGATCTATGACTGAATTTCAGCGACATACTCTATCTTTTCAAGGGTGCGGACATCGAGCCACAACCCAATTCAATTAGTTGCATGATATACACACACCACAACGTGTATATATAATTTTTATTTATTTATTTTATCTTTTTAAATTTTTCTCCTTCTTTTATTATTTTTTCCTTTTTATATTGATTTTACTTATTATTCCTAATTTCTTTGCATTTTTTTTTTTGGATTTGATTACAAGTTTAATTCTAATGCCCATAATATTTAAAATAAGTATGTTTTGGACGGATACTAAAGAGATGAATAAAATCAAATGAAAATAAGATGAATAAGGAACAACATTTCACCTCAATTTTCATGTATGAATTCATAGTTTGTGAAAATCTAAAATAAAATCGAGACCTACAACAATGAATCATCTTTTGTTTAGAAAAAAAAAATTCTATATCTAAAGCTCTATTCTCCTCTTGTTATATAATAGAAAAATATAATACTCTTCTCAATTAAGCACTATTATCGATATGATCATAAAGAAATACCTTTCTAGTATTATGAAAAAATATTTCTTGACATAAAATTTCACTCTCGAGGCAAAAGTGTGTCAAGCCAAATGAAAAAGAAGATGAATAAGGAACAATGTTTCACCTCAATTCTCATGTTCGGATTTATAATTTGTCAAAACCTAAAATAAAATCGAGATCCACAACAATGCTTCTTTTTTATTTGTGAAAAAAAATCAATAATCGCTAACACATAATTTTTCAATATCCAAAACAATAAATTGCACATATATACAAAAAACTCAAAGTTGTAAATACTTAAAAGGTCGTGTATAATATTAATTTCGATAAAAAAAAAATAGTATAAACTGAAGAAAAACATATCTGCAGATTTCTTCCGTATCTCAAACCCATCAAATCTTTTCAGGCCTTCATGTTTGCTGGAGCATGGAAATATAAAAAGAACGCAACAATTTAGAAGTTACAATTATAAAAATAAAAATAAAAATCAATAGAAAGATCCATAATAATATAAGTAAACTAATATTACAAACAAAGTAACAAAGCTGAAAAACAGAAAACTCTCAACAAAACATAAATGCTATCGCTCTAACAAATGGATGGAAGAACAAAAGACGAAAATAATAGTAATACGATTTATCATATACCAAAAATTTATGAAATGAACAAATTGGAAGTAGAAGACTGCTTCCTTCTTTTCAACTTATATAACATAACTTTTGGTGTATTGATTAGGAAGAGGAAAGGGTTATGCATAATTTAATTAGGAAAAATAAATGATTTAAATGACTTAATTAGGGTGAAAAAAATTATAAGCTTTAAATATAGTGACTAATTGACTGAAATTGTTTTGGTTTGTTTTTTTTCTATTTTTTTTTTGGTTGAAAAATGCTGTCGATTACTTAATTAGGAAGGAAAAAGTTCACACTTAAAACATTTATTTTTTTGGACGTTACATTGTACATTGATTGGAAAGAATAAAAAGAGAACTAAAAAATCAGAAGAAGAAGAAAAATGGAAGGAAAAGGAGTGATTAAGGAAATGATATAAATAGCATTAATGAGAGATTAATTAGAAATTGAAAAGGTTTTAGGAGAAAAGATTAATAGCATTAATGATGAAAGAATTAAATATGACTATCTTTAATATTATATAAAATATTAAGGTGAAATTTTCAATCTTTTAAAATTAAAGAAAATACCCAAAAAATCCACAAAAAAAGATAAATAGAATTTCAGGCCTTAGAGAGCGTCATGTCAGCAAGGCCTTGATTTTGCTTTATTATTATATATTGATTTGCTGAGAAATTGTTAGACAACCAAAGATCATCTTAGAAATTTGTAATTACTTACAAAGAGTTTGTTTTGCATGACTAGTCTGGAAGTGATTGTGTGAGAATACTAGACTTGTTACCTTAAAATGTAGCTTTTGATATACTGCAGATTTAATTTTGAACTTGTGGCATGCCAAATGTTGTCGATGCTTGGCTCTCATGAAGCCTTTGTTTGTTTCAGTATATTGATAGGCTTAGAATTTTGTTGAGTGATTTACTTGAGGTTATGCTCATATTAAGACCATTTGATTTCATCCAATTGCTTGACTTCCCTGAATCTTCTATCACTCATTCCGACAATAGTAAGAGTCCCTTATCAAAAGACAAAATAGTAAGAGTTATGAGTTATTGACAGGGAAATTCAGGTGTATTGGGAGTTAGATGGCTTGGTCAGAATGTACTTGCACTGCTAGGAGCAGGGTGGACTGATGTTGGCATCTTGAATCATTTGGATTGGACTGCAATATTCCTATAATTTGACAAAAGTAATGGTGTGAGTGGTTCTAGGATTCAGCATTTTGGTTTAATAACTCAACTCAGGCTTCAATCTGCAATAAGCTTACTTGGTAACATACCTTGTTAATACGATTGAGCGAAGCTCTGATAATCCAGGATGCTCTTTTTCTTCTTTAGCTGTTATGCCTAGTCATGTGATCCTTAGGCTTAGCCCCGAACCATTCAACAAGTGATTGGCCATATTCCACTCACTAAGGCATCAATATGCATTTTGCCATTATGGTAAACTTGATGCCTCTCAATGGTATCTCCAAAAATTGGATCATAACTACATTTGCTTTTGAAACAAAGATGAAAATCATTAATCAAAGATTTTTAGTCTACCTTGTGTAACCGGGAATTAAGGTCAGAGCAATGTAGAAGATTCGAGCTTTTATAATACAAGCTAACGGAGGGCTGGTATTTGATTTGAAGTTGTATCTGATAATTGAACCCCATTCTTTGGTACACAGACGGCCATGGTCAATATTATCCTTCCCTTTTTTCATCGCTTTGTGGATCTCACTAATAAGTACCGTAATTGATATCCAGTTTGTCTTTGCCTCAACTTCATTTCATTGAAGAATCACTCCCCAGATCCTCAAGCGTCCTCATTTAAATGCCTGCCTCATCTGTATTTTGGTTGCTTTCACCATAAATTATGACAAAGTAAATCCTTTCTCTGATATCGGATGATGCCAATATAATGAATCCTCTAGGAACAGAAGTGTTCAACAAGGGAACAATAGGGGTTCAACAATTACTATCAATCAAGAGAATGAAAAGGCTAATGTTGTTTGCCTTTTTTATATTCATGCTCTTTCTAATTTTGCATACTTTAGTTTATAACAGCTAAATGAGATCTGAACGTTAAATGTCAGTATACATATATAACAGAAAAACTAGCTGCAACTGCCTCTCACATGAAATTCCATGCAACAAAAAACCCTCTCCTTGCTGCACATCGCAATCCACTATAAAGCCATGCACACTTCTCATGTCATGCTTCATCTTCTGCCGAAAGATCCTTCAACATTTTATTTGTTATCAGTTATTGTCAACTAGACTTGTTAACTTCACACCGAAACAAGGCCAATACTCAATATGGAACATCTCATTATCAATCCAATAATGACAGATGACTACACTCTGGGCAGCATGTTATAAGCACTACCATGATTCCAGATAAAGTAATTTAGGTAGTACGTAAAAATTCTAGGATACATTTCGAAAACCATCATACCAACAAGTGGAAGAATATGGAGGTGTTTGGGCTGCAAATTATGCCATGCAATACAAGACAAAAGTTACTTCACTAATTCGTGAACGTAACACAACCTGAAATAACGAAGCAGATTAATAGGGGCAGAGCTCGTATGGTAACAGAGATAATTAGCGACGGTTGGTTTAGTCACTAAACAGAGGCATTGAGGCGGGTTGAGAAATCAGGAGATTCATAAGAAATAAGTAAAAGCTAGTTCAGTGGGATTGTGAAATCATTTAAAGACAAGTCTAGTGTCATTCAGCCCAATGAAGGGAGAGCAAAGAAATCTTTGGACAGAACATGTTGGTGAGAAAAAGAGACTTGAAAGGTAGATTGGGAGCAACAGAGTAAGTTGAAAGGAGAGACCAGCTTGTTCTTGAATTCAAGGTGTCGTTATCCACCAAAATATACATGACTTATATGATTCAGTGTTAAACCATATTTTCATGTTCTACATAAGCTAAAGATTTTTAAGATCCATGCGTTCTTGGAACACCCTCTGTACTAAGGGAATCTAACTAGTGGATTTCTAAGAATACAAGGGTCACATCAGAATGCCAAAGAAGCATAAGAGACTTCCATTAAAATCACCAACATCAACTCATTATTATGTACTCGATTCTTTTAGTAAAAGAAGAAATAAAAGAGAAGGTCAGAAATTGCCAGCATTCCTATTTCCAAAGCTAATAAGAGAAGATCTTTTTCCTTGACATCAAAAACACAGAAAATAGAAATTAGGAACCTTTGAAACGGAAAAGGTAGAGGTGGTATCTTCTTTGTTCATTTTGTAGCACAAATTTCATGATGTAACCTAGCCAAGAAAACAGTGTTCTCTTCCAAAGGTATTCCTTCTTGGAACCTTGCCGTCAACCACGCCATCTATTCTCTCTATAGGTTTTACCCAGTCCAAGATCGCAGATAATACCAATTTGTTATAGTGTGCTGCCTAGTTATCCTACTACAATACCTAAATATGCGACAAATATAAATGACGTAGAGTCAACAAACAGAAAAAATACAAAGCATGAGGACACAAACGATAATTTTAGATCGTGCCCCGAGCATGAGATTGCCAAGAACAATAGTTGATATAACTCATCTATCCTACTAGGAATAAATATGGAAGCTCACTGGTAAATTACTTAACTGCCATATTTAAATATGTTGGATCCAACTTCAAGACATTAAGCTTTGGTTAAGAGACTCCAACTAACCTACAGCAAAAGAACATGCACCCAAATTCAAACTAACTCAATATTTATATGCTAGTACTTTACAAACACTACTTGCTAACTCAAAAACTAAAACCAATATGATATTTGTTGTTCCCGCCTCCATGGATTCCTCTGAACTATGTGGCACCTCCAAATTTCCTTCCCAACTCAATTGAATAAATGGCATTGAAAATTCCAACATGAATTCCTCAATACAGTTATTACCTAAATTGAACAGATCTGACATGTTGTCCTCTCGTGTAGAACTTCTGAGTTGTGATAAGTGTGCAATACCTAAGTTATTATGTTATTACATAAAAACACTTAAATTAGCCAAAAGAAATGAACAAGAAGTTGAAGGATCTTCAACTATATCCCTCGGCCCTCAACCAATATTGGATTTTCATTAAGAACCTCAACACAACAGCAAATGCTGAACTTCAACTAAACTTGGAAAGAAGTTACATTTAGAACATAAATTGAGACCTCGAGAAGTTGTCAATTTTTATCTCCTTAAGTGGATTGAGCCAAAGTTATGACAAGGTATAGATGGTAGCAGTCAATGTGGTTAAAGCATTGAAAAGATTGTGGGTGCAATGTTAAACTTAAAAATGCACCGCCAATTTGTAATTGCAGTGCAGACTGGCGACTGCAAATTTGACCACAACATAATTTACCTTCTGGATCTACATTTTGTACCTTAAAGACGCTGGAAGCTACATTATGCTATGCCAGATGGCAAAACAAAGAGAACAAGAAAGTGTATGACATTCATATTGCTTGTTTCTCTTTGTATTTGTTGAGATTAACATACTTAACCTGAATAAAGAACAGAGATAGATGCAGTAGTCCCCAACAAAAAGAACAGGTGTGGACGTAAATTAATTAATACTAATGTTCAAAGCCATATATTAATAAAATACTGCTAGGCATATTAATTTCACAAACACTGCACAATCCAAGATAAGAAAAAACTTTCCTTTTAGTGAATTTTCTTTTTCTATTAAAGTTCAAAAATATAAAAACTGCATTTTAAAGCTTTCTAAACTGGACGCTGATACATAACTACAAGAGCTTAAGCAAAGTTCTCTACTACATTCATCCTACGTAAAAACTTGAAAATACAAAGGTTGTGCAAGCGTGAGAATGAGCAAACTAAAACAAATGAGATAAAAGAAAAATCATCAAGAGTTAGATTGATAAAATCCAATTAGAAAATGTTATATGGCACGGGTGTCAAATCAGGTCACTCAGAAAATTGCCATAACTAATTGTAAACTATGTTGCTTGGACTCTTCAAAAATGTATGTGTATCGGATTCGCTAAAAGTAGTGTATCCTGGGAGAACACGAGACACCGAAAGTAAAGAGTTTACGCAACTTAGACCGTAAAACAAACTTCTAATCCCTCCGTCCCATTTTAGTTGGTCATTTTACTAAAAATAAATATCTCATATTAGTTGATCACTTACTAAATAAAGATAAAATTATTTATTTTTTCCCCATTTTACCCTTAAAATTAATTACAATTCCAATATCTATTCTTATGCCCAATTAATATCATTAATATGAATAAAGGGTAAAATAGTAAAAACAATCACTCCATTTATGATTTCTTAATCACCGTGTAAAATGAAATATGCCTAACTAAAATGGGACGGAGGGAGTACACAATTTATCAATTTCATCAAAATACAAAAATCATTTCTTTCAATGAGATTCACCATCCACCACTAGCAACTCCTAGACTCAAATAAACATAAATGTAGAACTCATTCAATTGCTCAATCACAATTTGAAGAGTCGTGTTTACATGTTTTTTCCTTTGGAAACACCTCATATTCATTAATCGATAACTCTAATTTCCATTTTCATCAACGCCATGGACACTATCGAAATTCCTCACTTCCAATCTTTGTTATTCAAACATCACCTCTTCTTATAGATCGTCCAAAAGACAAATAAACATAATATATTCATCAATGATATCAAATTAATAGTTCATCCATCACAATCTCCATAATTAGATTTATAGAACTACTTTCTATGCTTTTACAACTCAACTCTTATCCTTAATTGAACTTCACCAAATCAAAATACAAAGAAAACTACCAACTCTAACTTTCCATTTTCAGTTTCAAAAAGAAAATATATAAGCTCCGCCACCTCTTAGATCCTGCAAAACACAAATAAGCACCAAAAACCTAGCTCCAAAGCTGAATTCAAACACACACCAAAAAAAAAATAATACAGCTAGATCCATATAAATCCAATCTTAACACACATCAATACATAAACATGTATACATATATTTGCAATTAAAATTATTGAAATGCAAACCTCATGTACCGGAGATTAGATCGATCCGTAGATATTCAAATTCACCGCGGTCTCCGATTCAGTTGATGCAAGGCGGGAACAAACTTCGCTATACACGAGGACGCCATAAGTAAAATCATCAATCTAAAATCTCTCTACATATATCTAATACTTTCTTTTTTTATAACACTAGTATCTGGCCAGCTTAGGCACACCTCAACTAATTACACGGGATATCTATCACTTCCCAGCTGCAACAATAGATATCAGGTAACCTTATCCACCAACACGAGTCAGTTCCCGACCTGCACCAAGCGAATTAGAGGCCGCAGCAATAGATATATACAAAATGTGTATATGTATAGATCTGAAACTTCTGTGTTAGAGAGAGAAAGATATTTCTAAAGGTGAGATAGAGAGGGAGAGAGTGCGTGTGAGGCGGTTATTTATAAATGGAATGAACGAATGAGATGTTGACACGTGGATAGTATAGCGGAGTAGCTAAAAATAGAGGGAGACATATGGTTAAAAATGGCGAGAGAGGTTTAACGGAATTTAGGGATAATACTTGGACTGGAGTGTAGTTATAGAAATACCACTAGTAAATGCACGTGCACATGATCTACAGTAATATCTCTAACTTGACAGGTTTAAGAAAAAAAAATTACTTTAAAAATATGTGGTATAAAATAAGTTATATATATTTGTGTAACTATAAATTATTTTATTAAAAATAAAATGTACTTAAATAATTGATATTAAATATAAAAATATGTCATTATTTTTTAGATTAATTAAAAAGAAAAATGAGTCATTTAAATTGAAAATGATAAAGTATGATATGGTAGATTTTCTGGTTTTAAAACTAATTACTATTTTCAATTTATTTATCTGATTTTTATTTGGCTGTGAATTTAAAAAATAAAGAAGATTTTTAAATTCTGTGATCCTAGACAAAAGAGTAAATATATTAAAATAGTTTTTGATCTTGTGATCTTAAGCATGTCAAGTGAAAAATAAAAATTAAAAAATTGCGGAAAGAGATATTTTTTGAGACTTACTACAATACAATAAAAAGTAGGACAAATACTGATCTCTTTTTTAATTTTTGATATGATTTCCTTTAATAAAAAAATGGAAAAATACTTTTACATATTCATAAAATAAAACGGGAGGACTAATTAAATTGTTTACTTATTCAATGTAATTTCCCAGCTAAATCCCCTATAATTATCCTAGATGTCCAACACTTATAGCACTTTTCAAAATTTCATAGAGCGAGAGGACTAATTCAATTGTTTACTTATTCAATCTAATTTGCTAGCTAAATTAGTTATAATTATCCTAGATATCAAATACTTGTAGCACTTTTCAAAAATTAATGTATATTCCCAAAATTCATAGAGCGAGAGGACAAATTCATTTATTTATTTATTTAATATAATTTGCCGGATAAATTATAACAATTCCTTAGGTGTCGAACACTTATAGAATTTACAAAATTTAATAATTGTTGACATTTAAATAATTATACCCACGTATATGTGCTTTGTGTTAAAAGAAAGGATTCACTTAAATTTAGTTAGCCTATCTTATGTTATTGTATCCAATATAACTTTTCCAACACAATTTGCTACTAAAATTATTTAATAAATTTAGAGGTTTTAACCTGTCGATATAGTGGACTCAAGGATAAAGCCACTAAAGCATATACTTTAGGCCCTAAGAGTTGAAAGCACCAAAAAACTTTTTTTTTTGTATTATAACTAATCATTTCTACGTGTTTATAATTTATCGTTATGTATGCAATCTTATTATATAACTTGGGAAAAATTATTTCAAGTTAATAAAATGTTATACATTTATTGCATTGTTATACCTTGGGTTTTTTTATCAAAAATCTTATTGATAGATAATAAGTTTTAAGTAGTTTAATTATAGTTCTTTTTAAACTATCAAACAATGTTCTATTGTTGTTTAGGAACATCGGACACCATTTCATTGTTTCAGATTGATCTGGGAAGAACTTCGCTTTCCTAAATTTTAATTAATCGAACACGAAACTTGTTTTTCAACTTTCACCACGAAAGTCATTTTCTTCCTTTTTAACAAACTTGTGTTTCTAAATTGTAACTAACTGAATATAAAAAAATTAAAAAATATTTTCCTCCGCACCTAACACACCCTTATAGTTTACTTATTTTCGAAGATATAAACGTAATCTTAAAATTTCTTAATTAAATTTGTACCTTTTAAAGCTTAGTGGAAAGCATGATCAGAACGTAGGAAGAAATAGATTTGCATGACAACCTAACCTTTTAACTTTTAAGTTCGAACAAGTCATGATTTAATAGCTTAATCACCAAATAATTTGAGATTATCTTTGCTGAATTTTTTTAAAAAATATTAAAAGATGGTAGAATATTAATGTCATTTATCTAAAAGTTAACATGCTAAATGAAGAAAGGAAGACAAATATTTCCGTGAAGGAAATCGAGCGACAAAATATCTTCTTTATTAAGCAATTAAAAAACAAATAAACTAGGGACAATGATGGAGCTATATTGTCAATTTACACTTATGATGACATAAATAAACTAGATGAAAATTGGTTTTTTTGGTTATTACTTGCTGGTTGATATCTACTTTGGATTTAATTAATATGGATTTACACCGTATGATATTCATTAGAAAAATGTTTTCTATGATGATTTTTTTAAAATTTTCAGCTTTAAAATTCAAAAAATTTGAGTAAAGATAAACAATTTTTGATTAAAGATAAGCGATTATATCATCTCCACCACAAAATAGAATGGAATAAAAGGACTAAAAGTATAAAATGGCATAAAATCATGGTATGCACTGCAATTAATTAGGTCTGTCTTTTTGACTTGTGATGCCTAGAAAAAGTAGTTTAATTTCCCAAAAAGGTAATGGGCACAACCGAACAAATAAAGTAAATTTGATTAGTGTTTCTTTATTCGAAGAATATAGAATAATGCTTTCGGTTCCAGTAATATACCCCACGTCTTAATGTCTTTTAAATTATAAAAGCTAAAGGCATTTTGAAATTTTGCCGACAATTCTATTCACATGTCACTTTCAAAAAGTTAAGTGAGAATATAATCAATTCGAATGACCCGCAAGGTTGACTGAGTTAGCTGGATCGGTGAGTGATTATTCACATGGAAGATTTTAAATAAATTCCCTCATCAGCAGTTTTCTTAGTTAGAGTTTGTCACACTCATATTTATCTAATGTAATTTATATTTTATGTGTGATTTATAAACTATTGTTAAAAGCGGATTTATTCAATACATATTCAAAAATATAGCGACTATGAACTTTTTTCGAGGTTCCAAAACAGAAAAAGAAAAAGAAAAACAAAAAAGATCTCCCGGAATGCCTACATTTGGCCCCACTTTATGCAAAACTTTGAATTCCACTATTGGTATTTAGTGAATGGCATATTTTACTTTGTCAACTTATTCTTTATTCTGTTTCTCACTCTTTGTCCGAATCTGTGCAACCGTTCATTATATCTCTTCTTGAACTTCTCTTTTATTTTTTTAAAAAATAAATTAAAGTTGTTTGATCGGTGAACAATAAAGCTTTTACCATAATTTAATTTGAAGTTCTTTAGATTTTTTATCATAAATTTTATACATTAACAGTGAACAATTTGGTATACCATTATATGTATTAAGTGGACATGTACATGCAGTAGCAAGTCGCTGCTTATAGTAAATCATACCTGATTAACTACACTAATAGTGCAAAGTTTATTTACATATGTACAGTGTATATAACTTAAATCTTTTATCATAAACCTAAATTAATAACTTAGGAAATAAAGTAGGAGCAGAGGTCTAACGAGGAAATTACGCTTAGTAGTTAGTGGTCCTAAAGTATCCTGTCTTAATTTTTTGTCGCCTAAATGTCCGGCTTGACTTCTGCCTCTCAAAGTGTTCGGTCTTAAAAAAATTTCCCCGCTTAATAAGTTTTTATGTTTGCCTGTAAGACAAAACTTCTGATCAATATATTGAACAGGTTCACTATCTTGAAATGTCCTGAACCTCTTCCTTATGGGCAAAAATTAGAACTTGCAGCTGATGGACAACATAAGTTCTAAGTTTTTTCTGTAAGGCAGAACTTCTAGTCAATTGAGTAGGTTCATTGTATTAAAATATCCTAAACATCCGCCTTATGAGCAAGTTAGAAACTTAATTATGTCTGATGGGCAACATACTTAAGTTCTAACTTTTGCCTATAAGCTAAGGCAGAACGTTTTGTCAATTGTGCAGATTCATTGTCTTGAAATGTCATGAACGTTTGTCTTATGGGCAAAAGTGAGAATGTCCGCTTTATTAGCAAAATTTGTTAAACGGAGCCACAAAATTAAGAACACCCTTTATAGAGGTGATTTTGTAAGACTTCTCTTGAATTTCCCTGAACCACTAAGCCAACCACTAGTCTTGGGTTGAGGGGTTTCGAAGTCTATATATATATATACACTAAAAATAAAAATAAAAAGTACCTTAAATATACCGCGTAATTTTTTGCCGAGGGGGTTCGGGTGAACACCCTGGTCCCTCCTAATCCGCCCCTAGTGTTTGGTCATAAAATCCTTGTCCACCCGACATATATAATGACTCTATTAACTGACTCATATTATTATTAATTATTATTTTCGTATTTTCCAATTGATTTCTTTAAGACCTTAAATTTTCACCTTCCAAGCCAGAGATATCGACGTCACTGCTAAGACGAAATCACGGTTGAGAAGGTGGAGAAGAAATCTTTGTACTCTCTTAAAGACCCTAAAATCTTTGTACTCTTTTATATAGTGGATTGTGCATTTTCTTATGTGGATGTAGATTGATTGAGCAAACCACATTAAAGTATCGTATTTTTTTTGATATATTTCTCTTTTGTCTTTTTATTTATCGTGTTTCAAGACTTGCTTTGTTAGCTTTCGCATGAATTCTGATTATTTCAATAGTAACACTTATAACTTCCTTATCCCTATTCCTTATGAGCTTATCTCTATCTCTTGTAATCTTATCTCTCTAACACCTTGTTTGGTACCCCAAGCATGTTCAAATTAATTACCATTGTACTACTAGGATTAATGTGTTAATTTATGTTTTTCTAAACCAATCATTTCTCTCATTGGGGTTGACAGCAATGAAAAGTTATTTTTATTGCTTCGGCTGACCAAAATGTGGTATATGACAATGCAGTACTGATCATAGTTGGGAAAGATTACAAAAACATAACACGTGTGGCTTTAATTGTATATTCATTATCCTTATCAAGGAGTTTATGCTACCACGATATTATTGCTAAGTGTATGATAGAATTTCTTCACAATTTACATAGCCAAACAAAATTAAAAGGTAAGCAAAACAACTTGAATATGTGTGAGACTTAATAATTTTTTTGCTTTAGAGATGATTTGCAAAGGTAAGCAAAAAATTACTCTTATCTATATTCGAGTAGAACCACATGTCAAGTCAAAGAGAAGAAAAAAAAAAAGCATCCTAACTAGTGAAAGCCATGTACCTTCCCATGTTTGAGATGTTTGATTATGTCAACTTTCAAAACTGAAAATATATCTTTTTATTGTAAAAGTGGATGTCCACTATATCTCCTTTGTCCCCAAGCAATTAAGGAAACTTTGTGCCCAAGTAGCACATCTCATGTCGGTGACAATTGCGGTCCAAAGCAGCTACTTTGTTGTCAAAATAAGCAACTTGGTTGCCAAGTTATCACACCTATATATATATATATATAAAACCCCTTGTAATATGAAATATAGACATGCGACATGAAATAAAGTCTACTACTTTATTTTCGCTATTTGCCTCTTCGTCTCTTATTACTTTATTTGATACTTAGCTTTAATTTTATAATACCTTATCAGCACGAGACTCTGCCATCTCGAAGCAAATACTTTTGCAGGTAATAAAGGTAAGAACTTATTTTTCCTAAAATAGTGTCAAATCTATCTAAACGTGAATTTGTTGCCCTAAATATATCTGGCAAAATCTACTTATCTTAGGCACTTGATGCCGAAATCCATTTGAATGCGATGGGTGTGGCAGACACCATCAAAGATAAGAACCAGGCTTCAAACCAAGATCGTGCCAAAGCTATGATATTTCTCCGTCATCACCTCGATGAGAAATTAAAAATGAAATATCTCACTATTAGGGATCCTCTTACACTGTGGAATAATTTAAAAGATAGATATGACCACCTGAAGATGGTCGTTCTTCCACAGGCACATTATGAATGGACCCATCTGAGCTTACAAGATTTTAAAGATATAACTGCATATAATTCTGCTATGTTTCGAATTAAATCACAGTTAAATTTATGCGGAGAAAATATCTCACATCATGATGTGCTGGAGAAAACATTCTCCACCTTCCCTGCCTCGAGTATGCTCCTACAACAACAATACCGAGAAATGGGATTTAAAAAGTATTCTGAATTAATTTCGCATCTCCTTGTTGCTGAACAACATAATGATCTTTTGATGAAAAATCATGAAAGTCGACCTCCTGGCACTGCTCCATTTCCTAAAGTAAATGCCGTAAATTTTCACCAATCTAGGCGTGAAAGAGGTCCTGGCCCCAGTCGTGGTCGTGGTCGTGGCCGTGGTCGAGGAAGAAATTTCAATCATGGTAATCGTCTTGCACTGAATAATAACCCTCAGCACCAGCAGTGTAAAAAGAAGGGTGAAAAGCCTGAAGCGGTGCAAAGAAAAAATACAGAAACTAGATGTTATTGGTGTGGAGGAAAAATGCACTGGTCACGTACCTATCGTACGCCAAGGCACCTGGTTAATCTTTATCAGGCATCCCTCAGGAAGGTGGATAATACTGCAGAAGCAAACTTTATCTCTAAAGATAATGTTGAGTCTATGCAGTTAGACGTTGCAGATTTGTTTGAATTCCCTGAAGGAAATATAGATCACCTTGTCGGTGACGGATCTGTAATAGTCTAAGTATTTTACTTTTCTGTTGGTTGTATTAGTTTACGTTTCAATTAGTTGTGTTTCTCTAGACTTGTAAATAAATAAAGTTGTGTAGTAAGTTGTTTGCCAGTAGTACTATAATGTTTACTTTGTTTATATTTTCATCTTGAAGAATATATGGATACTCCTTAAATTTTATTTGGATCAATGATCGACCGTAAGGATATTTGTGTAATTGATAGTGAACAACGCACGTCATATTTAAAGTTGAGAAATACTTTTCTCAGTTGCTTAGAAGAAAAGAAAATGTTACAACAATTTCTAGTAATTCAAAATTGATTGAAGGCTTCGGAAGAGCTACTATATTTCTGTCTAAGGGGACGAAACTTGTTATAGAAGATGCACTATTCTCTTCTAAATCCCTGAGAAATTTATTAAGTTTTAAAAATATCCGCCGAAATGGATATCATGTTGAGACAATGAATGAAATGAACGTTGAATATCTTGGCATTACCAAGAATGTCTCGGGCCAGAAATATATGTTGGAGACATTGTCAACTTTGTCTTCTGGCCTATATTATGCAGAAATTAGTACAGTTGAAGCATACTCTATCGTAAACCAGAAGTTTACTGATTTGAATACTTTTGTGCTTTGGCATGACCGAATGGGTCACACTGGATCAATAATGATGAAACGAATCATTAAAAATTTAAATGGGCATCCGCTAAAGAACCTGAAGATTCTTGCAAGTGATGAATTTTCATGTGCTGCTTGTTATCACGGCAAATTGATAACTAAGCCATCGCCACTGAAGGTTGGCGTCGAATCCCCTCTTTTTATAGAACGTATACATGGGGATATATGTGGACCTATTCACCCATCTAGCGGGTCATTTAGATACTTTACGATCCTAATAGACGCATCTTCAAGATGGCCTCATGTGTGCCTCTTATCGTCTCGCAACCTGGCGTTTGCGAAATTATTGGCATAAATAATACGATTAAGGGCGCAATTCCCAAATTATCCTATTAAGGCTATTCACCTCGATAATGCTGGAGAATTTACATCCCAAGCTTTTGATAATTATTGCGTATCAGTTGGGATAAGGGTTGAACATCCTGTCGCTCATGTTCATACTCAAAATGGCCTTGTTGAGTCATTTATTAAGCGCCTACGATTGATAGCAAGACCACTACTTATGAAAACGAAATTACCCACTATTGTTTGGGGTCATGCTATCTTACATGAAGCATCACTTGTTCGTCTCAGACCGACTCATTATAATAAATACTCTCCATCACAATTAGTCTTTGGTCATGAACCAAATATTGCTCATTTACGAATATTTGGTTGTGCTGCATATGTGCCAGTAGCACCACCACAACGCACTAAGATGGGCCCCCAGAGAAGGTTAGGAATATATGTTGGGTTTGAGTCACCCTCCATAATTCGCTATCTTGAGCCATTGACGGAAGATTTATTTACTGCTCGATTTGCAGATTACCAATTTGATGAAACAAATTTTCCACAATTAGGGGGAGAGAAACAGTAACTCAAAAGAGAAATTATGTGGACAATTTCGTCATTATCTCATTTTTATCCACGTACCCCCATATGTGAACATGAGGTCCATAAGATCATTCACTTACAGAAAATAGCAAATAAATGCCAGATGCATTTACTAATTTGAAAAGGATAATTAAGTCACATATTCTTGCAGTGAATGTGTCTGTTCGAATTGATGTCCCAAAAGGACCATCCGCTAGTGTCATAGCTTCTGAATCCTAAACACGCCTGAAGCGTGGTAGACCATTGGGTTCGAAGGATAAAAATCCTAGAAAAAGAAGCACGAAAAATGATAAAAGTGACACTATAAAAGAATCTCATGAAGAGACTCAAGATCTGATTAATCCTGATATTTCTGAAGAAATCAGTGAACCCGAGATTCAAGTGAATGAAGAACTTTCAATGAGTTCTACCGGTGATGAGATAAATTTAGATCGATAAAAATTATGATGGATAATACTTTTGCAAATAATGTCGCACGTAGCATTATGCAGGACAGTGAGGACCTTGAACCTCTATCTGTCGAAGAAATGATTGGCCAAAATGGCAAGAGGCAATTCAATCAGAATTGAACTCACTTTCTAAACGTGAAGTTTTTGGACCTGTAGTCCAAACCCCTGATGGTGTAAAACCAGTTGGCCATAAATGGGTCTTCGTGCGTAAAAAAAATGAGAGAAATAAAATTATAAGATACAAGGCACGCCTTGTTGTGCAAGGATTCTCTCAAAGACCCGGAGTCAACTACGAAGAAACATATTCACCCGTTATGGATGCAATAACATTTCAATATCTCATCGGTTTAGCTGTACATGAAAACCTTGAAATACATCTAATGGATGTGGTTACAACTTATCTTTATGGTTCACTTGATAATGAAATTTATATGAGGATCCCAGAAGGATTAAAATTGCCTGAAACATATAGTTCAAAGTCTCGAGATATGTGTTCAATCAGATTACAAAGATCATTATACGGTCTAAAACAATCAGGGCGTATATGGTATAATCGCCTTAGTGAGTACTTGATAAATGAAGGTTACATAAATGATGTCATTTTCCCTTGTATTTTTACTAAGAAAACGTCATCAGAGTTTGTTATATTCGCTGTTTATGTTGATGACATAAATCTCATTGGAACTCCAGAAGAGGTCCAAAAAGGCAATTGAATATCTAAAGAAAGAATTTGAGATAAAAGATCTTGGAAAGACAAAACTTTGTCTTGGTCTGCAAATTGAGCATTTAGCAGACGGGGCCTTCATCCATCAATCTGCCTATACTGAAAAGGTTTTGAAACGATTTTACATGGACAAAGCACATCCATTAAGTACTCCAATGGTTGTTCGATCACTTGAAGTGAGTAAAGACCCGTTCCGACCTCCAGAAGAAAATGAAGAGATTCTTGGTCCTGAAGTACCATATCTAGTGCTATTGGTGCACTTATGTATCTTGCTAACGCTACAAGACCTGATATAGCCTTTTCTATTATTTTAATAGCAAGGTATAGTTCTTCCCCTACACGTAGACATTGGAACGGAATCAAACATATATTGCGATATCTAAAGGGGATATTGATATGGGTCTATTTTATACTAACAAAGATAGTGCAGATCTTGTTGGTCATGCAGATACAGGTTATTTATCTGACCCACATAAAGCTCGATCGCAAACAGGCTATGTGTTTACATACGGAGATACTGCTATATCATGGCGATCTACAAAGCAGTCTATTGTTGCTATTTCTTCAAACCATGCTGAGATAATAGCTATCCATGAAGCAAGTAGAGAATGTGTATGGTTGAGATCAATCATACATTTTATCAAAAAGAGATGTGGACTGAAGTGTGATATCAAGGTACCCACAATTCTATTTGAAGACAATGTTGTAAAAGGAGATAGAACGAAGCACATCTCGCCAAAGTTATTCTTCACACATGATCTCCAGATGAATGGTGACATTGATATACAACAAATCTGTTCAAGTGACAATCCAGTAGATTTGTTCACTAAATCTTTACCAACTTCAACTCTTGAGAAGATGGTACACAAGATTGGAACGCGAAGACTAAACCATTTGTGTCGAGGTCTTCATCAGGGGGAGTAAGGATACGCGTTGTACTCTTTTTTCCTTAACCAAGGTTTTATCCCACTGGGTTTTCCTGGTAAGGTTTTCAATGAGGCAGCAAGCAAATGCGTATTCACTAAAGTTTCTTTATATGGACATCCAGGGGGAGTATTGTAAAAGTGGACGTCCACTATATCTCCTTTGTCAAGCAATCAAGGAAACTTTGTGCCCAAGTAGCACATCTCATGTCGGTGACAATTGTTGTCCAAAGCGGCTACTTTATTGTCAAGTTATCACACCTATATATATATATATATAAACCCTTGTAATATGAAATATAGACATGCGACATGAAATAAAGTCTACTACTTTATTTTCTCTATTTACCTCTTCGTCTCTTATTACTTTATTTGATACTTAGCTTTAATTTTATAACACTTTTATGCTTAGCCCGAATCTAATAATACATCTAATGCTAATAATATGACCTTGAAATGGAAAATATATAGTGGTGGGTCACACCATGTATATAGAAATTTTGAGTTGACATCAAAAGTGCCTGAAGGATTGCCCCTTTGAGCAGAATTAGAAACTCCAGTAGCAACTTCTTCATTGTTAGTCATGATGACGAAGAAGAAAGAAAGAGAATAACTGGATCTGAAGAAGAAGATGATCAAGAAAACCTTATTGCTCTGATACCATAAAGAAATTAAAACACGAATTTAGAAAAAATTTCTGATTTTCTTATTGATCATTCATGTATATAGTATTGTGTATTTATACAAGTATTTCTTGCTAAAAAAAAAAAATCAATAATGAAAAATACTATTGTAGTACACCTGTCTAATGCCTATTTGTTCAAGTATATAGTTGTTAATATTATAACTAACTAAGTATATTCTTTCTACAGTATTATCTAGAATATGTACAGCTGTCCTTGTATTCATCTGACGGTCCATATTTAATCCATCATGTTTTATTTGTGTGCCCCTTGTTCTTGCCATGTGTCTCAGCTGATTTATGTTCCCTATAGCTGTCTTCAAACATGAGTTCAATTGAGTTCCTCTTTTGTTCGTTGACACCTTCCTTTCCTTCTCTCTTCTGTGCTTCATTATCATCAATGGAAAAATGGTGAGAGGGATGAGAATTAACTCCAACATGTGAATCATTAATTAAGCAACAAAAGTTGAGTCTGCAATTTTGATTTGGAGTGATTTTGTAAAATAAAAATTAAATTTGCATTAAATACGCATAAAAAAAAATACAACATACATGTAAGAGTAAATGTGGAATAAGATTGAATGAAATCCAAACCTCATGAGTAGTATTGGATCTTATTAGATATTCTATGAAGATGTTAAAATTTACTGTAATCTCTGATTTGCTTGTACAGGTGGACTAAAAACTTTACCATGCCCAATCACCGGTAAGGTAATGGGCAAGTTACAGTTACCTGCAACAAGCAAATCAGAGTCTACAGTAAAATAACATGAAAAGTCCTCTACATTCATAGATGCTCATGTGATTAATCAAAGAAGAAGAATGTTATTTTAAGGGGCACGGGGAGAGGGGGATGAGGCTATTTATGGATAGAGTGGATGAATGAGATTGCGCCACGTGGATAATTGCAGGTGGTTGATGGGAGACGTTACAAAATAGAGAAAAACAAAAGTGGGGAAGGAATATGACCAAAGTAGGAAAAATAAATTTAATTCAGATTATGTTAATTAGTTGATGTTTACATAATTAATATACTACTGAAAAGTGAAAAAGTAGACAACTTTTTATATTACTACTATTTTTAGTTATATAAATTTAACTTATTTTTTACTTTTCTTTTATTTAATATGATGATGTGAGTTGGACTTAAATAAATAAAAAAAATCAGTAAGGATTCATATAATTGGCTCAACTTGTATAAAATTATGGTGTGATATTAGCATCAAATCTTCTGTCAATTTAATAGTTTGTTTCTAAAAGTCACTAAACAAATAAGTATATTAGTAAGGTAAAAATAGTAACATTATATATATTTACGCAAATGATAATGAGCTAAAAAAATATTACAAAAAAAAAGTAAACAAAATATCGTAAACTATAGCAGATATTAGTGGTACGAAGCAAAATCTTTAGGGAGGTTTCTGAAATATTCCAAATGCAATTAAATAAATTAGAGTGTCATATCACATTTTTGGTACAAAATATAAAAATTCAAGAGAGATTTTGTTTTTACTTAACTTCGTCAAAATTGGATGACTTTATGCGACAAAAAATAGGAAAAAAATGGCTTTTTTTGATAAATTTCTAGTTGGATGACTTTTATTATGTGATAAACTCAATTAAATGACCACCGATGAACTTATGACTTCCTCATCCCTTTAAGTTGGACCTATTCTTGTCATTTGCCTTATCCTCCTAATTAATTATCAGCTTATCTCTATCTCTTGTAATCTTATTTCATAACACCTTGTTTAGTATGATCAGAACATGCTCAAATTAATTACTACTAGGATTGCATTGATTTCTGTGTCTTCTCAATATTTAAAGAAAAGATTGTTGTTGTTGCGTTGGTTGACCAAAATGTGATATCCGACTAATGCAATATTTCTTGTAAGTTTCGTTTCTCGAAAGTTAAATTGCAATTTTGATTAATATTTTAAGATGGATTTCTTCATTATATTAATATGAGAAGAATTGCAACTTAATATAGCATTTTTGTATAGTTTTTGAACATTAAAAATTTTAATTTAAAATGTTAAATTAATCTACTTCAATTTAGCTTTGACGTTTAGTCAAATTAACTTTCGTAAAGCGAAATGTGATAAGTAAAAATGAAAAATGAAAAATGAACAGAGGAAGTACTTGTTGCTTTGATAGTATATGCACTATCTTTAATAAGGAGTTTATGCTACCACAATATTGATGCTAAGTGTACGACAAAATCCCTTCAAGATTTACATAGGCAAAGATAATCAAAGTCCAGGAAAAACAAACAAACATGAATGTCCCAAAAACTTACGTTTTTAGTCTTCATAATACTAAGAAAATAACAGAACTTATAATAAGAACCTTAATGTGGGAGGTTAGCTAGACATGGACGCTAATGCATGCTCGTCAGACTAAGATAAGGAGTTCAAGAGCTTTGGATTAAGTCAATACTTTAAAGGCTTGGAAGGAGCTTAGAACAAAGGCTTCAAGCTTAGGAACGTGCTTAAATGGAAGTACAAGGTTCCACGTGAAAAACCACTCGAATTAAGGAGGAAGAGACTAATGCAAAAGTGGCTATTCTTGAAATGCAAGCCTCTTGGCCAAGAAGACCCTTAATTCATCAAGGATATTTTTGTAAAAGTGAGATTAGGCTATAAATAATGGGAAATGGCTCCTTTAGACTTAGATTATTTTGATTTTATGAATTGATGAGTGAAAACTTAGAGGGTATCTCGATATGACATGTGTTTGTTTGGTGTTCTTAATAGTAAGTATTAGTTTTAGTATGATTTTGATTGCCTATTAGATCCTTACTTGTATCTTGCTTTATATAAAAGAGAAAGTGGATAACTAATATGCAATGAGGGAATATTTTGAAATGGAAAAAGTAATTTATTAGAAGTGGGCACATGCTAATTAGTGATTTTAATGACAATTATTCACATGACAAAAAGTTAAGAGTAAACGACTTGATTTGGAGCATATTACAATAATTTTGACTAGTCAATTACTCCATACGATTTCATTTTACTTGGCCTTTGTTGACTTGTCATATCTCTTAGAAAAATTTTAATTAGGGATGTATTTTATTAAATTAATCTTAATTCGTTGGAACTCTAAATTTGACTATTACTAGTACTTTATATAGTTATTTAATACTAAGGGTAGAAAAAGAAATATATAACAAAACTCTCTTAATTTCATAAATTAGATACGTAAATTGAAACAACTATTTTTAATACTAGTCTATCAGCACGTGCGTTGCACATTTATGTCAAGTTATATATACAGATTTATAAAATAATATTATTAAATAAAATTTTGAATAAATAATTATGAATAAAAAAATTAAGTATAAATTTCTACGATGAGATCAATATGAATCATCGTATGATGTCTTATTTATCGAGAATGAAGAATTTGACAAATTGAACACTTCACTATATCCATAGAGAGTATTAGGTCCTATAAAACAGTATTATTGGATAGAGATTACAAGAGATCGAACAAAGATATTTCGTTACGAAGCACATAGAAAAATTAAAAAGCTATCTACATTTACAATGTGCTATCACCATACATCAGCAATGTTTACTAATTGATATAATTGTATGATGAAGAAATTTCAAAATGACAAATAAGCGTACCTCTATAATAATTCTGATATACGTTTGTTTTAATCAGGGGCGGACCTATGTGCTATTTCTTGGTGCTCCGGCACCCATTAAAATCGATGCCGGTTAGGTATAATTTTATATAAGAAATACAAAAAAAATTGGTATCAAAATTGAAAAAACACCCTGTAAATCAAGAAGAAAGCTGAGTGCTTTGGTTTTCAGACGGAATCTTAAATCTTTGGGCTTCAATATGTGTGTTTCATCCTCCGTGAGGCACCCACAAACCCTAAATTTTGGGTCCGCCACTGGTTTTAACTAGTTCTTCGGCATGTGTGTTGCACGTGTATGTCAACTTGTATAGCTAACAATATTTGTATACTAATTCTTCAAGACAAATTAAAGCATTAGGAACTGACATAATTGTGCAGTAAATTCCTCTTATTTAGTAGTACTATCACCACAGTGTATGCCGATAATTTATTCAGAAGAAGTATCAGATTAATTCTTATTGTTTTCTCTTCTCTGTTATCGATGCGATATAAGAAGTCATAGTAATTTGGATCAACTCTTGATCTCATATTGTAAAATTAATCTTTTTCATTAACAGTCACCCATATGATTTCACCAAACATGCATTAATCTAGTTCTATAGATTGTACAACCATTGACAATATTTGACGATCCAGGACTTGTCCTTGACTCGGATGCGACACCTAACCCCGATTCGACACATTACTCAAGATCTTGCCCTTGATTCTGACTCTCGACCCGATTCTTGATCCTGACTTGGGATCCGACCCCTTACTCAAGACACGACTCCTAATTTTGATCTGAGATCAAACTCCAAAACCTAACAGGACCCGATCTCAACACTAGTTCAAAACTCAAATACAAATCCTAACCCTGACCTCGCGACCATGATTTAAACTTAAGACCCAACTTCCAACTAGAGACCTGATCCCGACCCAGAACTAGACTCCCGACCTCATGTGCAAGGTTGGGTCTTGGCCTGGGGTCAGGTCTCAAACTTGGATCGTGATCATAGTCGGGGTTAGGTCTTGAGTTAGCGTCGAGTCTCGACTCGTGGCTGAGATGGGTCATCTGGTCCAAGTTAGGGTTTGGCCAGGGTTTGGTTGAGGATCATGCTTTAAATCGAGGTCAAGGTCAGGGGTTGGATCTCAAGTAGGGGTCAGGGTTAGGTCGAGTCCCGAGTCAGGGTCGGGACAGGTTTCCAAGCTCGTGTAGAAGGTTCGGGGTCTAGGTTTGGTATTATACTAGTATTTTTCTTAGATTATATCTAAATGCTTTTGAGACAATATTTTCTTCTCATATTATTTATTTTGCTTGTCTTATCAACTTAGCAACATTATTTGTTAATTAATATTTAAGGCTGGAAAACACCTGCATGTTTTGAATTTTTGTATGGTCTTACCATTTTATCTGAACATCATAGATTTACTAATACTTTTATCACCCTATCAAATTAATATTTTTGTAACTTGTTGGTAGATACATAGTATTTTGCAAATTCCACTTTGGTTACCATTTTGATCAAACCCGAAATGAGAAAATGATATTTCTTGCCTTCTTACCATTTGAATAGAAGTAAATAGTCTTTTTAGATCTCTATGTGTAAAAATAAAAATTTCTTGTAAAAAAACTAAAAGAATATTTATAAAAGGCTAAAAAGTCATTTCTCCCGTCCGAAATGATCAGGTGGGCAAAGAAAACACATTATAATAGAAGTAATATAAGATAAGTTATGTACTTTACATTATGATTAGTGTAATGTTCTTGTTTGAACATAGACAATAAATTAAAATAATGTTTAAAAGTTTAACATCTAATTACCCTGACAATAACTATTAGTATTATTTTAGTTAGTATATTGAAATAATTTTAATGTTAGTTATTCCCTCTGTTATGCGACATCATTTGACTTGGTACAAAGTTTAAGAAAGAAAAGAAAACTTTAAAAATTTATGGTCTAAAACAAACTTTAGAGATTTGTAGGTTAGAAATCATTTCATTAATGGATAAAAGAGAACTTTTAAAGTTAAATTCTTTCTAATTATATAAAGATGTCATTCTTTCTGCAACGCACTATACATAAATAGTAATGAAGGGAGTAGTAAAAAATAGAAGTACTACCAATTGTGTAACCGACAGTGAGTAATCCAAATAACATGTTAAAGAAGTGCAAAATAAATATACATTTGATATATTAGTTTGTAAAGAAATAATAATAATTTTTAGATGAATGTCTGTTCCAAACCAACTACAAAATTGAAAGTTCGTTTCAATCAAACACAACTTTACAAATACACTTCAATTTAAGCCAGATAATTACTCTACTATCGAGTAAATCTCCCCATATACAGGATTGCCTAAATGTGCAAAATTTCTATAAAAGAATAATGCCAAATATGTTGTGACAAAGAGATCCATCACATCGATATTTAAGATAGAATAGATTGATAGAAAAAGTAAAATTGAGAGTAGAAAGAATATATCAAATTAACTAAATTCATCTTGATCAATCAACCAAATTTTAAAAAAAAAATCAACAGCATCAACAAAATTCAAAATATCTCTCCATTTAAGTTAGGCTTTCAAACTATCACTAATCCCTATCTTTTGTGTGATCTTATGACTTTCTAATCCCTATTCCTTATGAGCTTATCTCTATCTTTTGTAATCTTATCTTTTAACACCTTGGTTAGTACCAAATCATGCTCAAATTAATTATTACAAGGATTGCATTAATTATTTGTATTTCTTTAACCAATTAATTTATGTACTATCAAAAATTATATATATATTATCAATTTTGAGTTCACGTACCCTTGAACCCATGATCAAAGACGCGGTACAGTGATGATTTTTGATAGTACGTTAAAATTTTGCCAAGAAAGAAAATTGAAACATATGTGAGGCTAAATAATACTTTTATGCTAGGGTATTTGCTGTACATTCCATGATTTCTTAATAGTAATTAATCTCGATAAGAAATTTAATATTTCCTTTGTTCACTTTTAATTAATCTTTAATCTCGCCTTAAAGATTTTGATTGTATTAGGATCTGAGCTAGAATCTTTCATAAATTTTTAAAATTCTCACATTTTCGTTTGTGTAACACACAATTAATGACAACAAGAACAGATCTTATTGATGACATCTCAGATATACATGATTTTGACCAAAAAGGGGAAACCAAAAGGAAAATGAAAAAAAAAATACTACAACTTGTAAAAATTCTCAAAGACAATATATACATAACCATCCTTAAATCGAGGTAAAATCAAGAAACTAACATGTCTATATATATATGGCTACTAATTATGACTAAATCTAGTCTAAATTATCTCCTCGTATTTTTACAGTATTCCCACCACAACATTATAATTGTTGACCTATGTACTGATGTGAATCATCAATAAAAGTTGAGTCTGCAAGTTTGATTTGGAATGATTTTATCTGCATTAAATACACACACACACCAAAAAAAATATATCACATACATGTAAGAATATACATGGAATAAGATTGAATGAAATCCAAACCTCATGAGTAGTGGACTTTATAATTAGATGTATATGAAGATGTTAAAATTTACTGTAGTCTCCGAGTTGCTTACGCAAGTAGACTATAAGCATTACCATGACCCATCACCGACAAGGTCATGGGCAAGTTATGGTTCTACTTGCATCAAGCAAATCGGAGTTTACAGTAAAAAAATGAAAGCTCCTCGATGCTCATGTGTGAGTTCAACAGAAGAAGAATGTTATCTTAGGGTGACGAAAATAAGGTTATTTATAGATAGAGTGACGAATGGGATTGCGCCACGTGGATAATCACAGGTGGTTGGTTGGAGACGTTACAAGATAGAGAAAAAAAAAAGTGGGGAAGGAATAAATATGACCAAAGTAGAAAAATAAATCTAATTCAGATTATATTATAGTTAATGCTTACATAATTAATATACTAGTAAAAATATAGATAATTTTTAATATTATTATTATTATTATTATTTATATAACTTATTTTTTATTTTTTTTTATTTGATATGATGATGTGAGTTGGACTTAAATAAAAAAAATGACGGGTGAGGATTTATAGTTGGCTCAACTTGTCTAAAATTATGGTGTGATGGTAATTATATTGTTGTTTTATTATTAAATTAAAATAAATATAAAATGTAGTACAACAGTGAAAGATGAAATGATCTCTTTGATGCGATGATTATGAATAAATGTTTTTCTTACTAATAATGTAGTTTAACGTACAAGAGATGAATGGAATTAGGACTTATGTTTGGATAGATTGGGGTGTACTTCCTCCGTCTCATTTTATTTGGTCATCTTACTAAAAATAAATGTCTCATATTAGTTGATCACTTACTAAATCAGGATAAAATTAATTAGTTTTTTCCCATTTTACCCCTACAATTAATAGTATACATTAAATGTGAACAATTACAATTTCAATGTACATTCCTATGTCCAATGAATATCATTAATATAGGTAAAGGGTAAAATAGTAAAATTCATCATTCAATTTATGATTTTTTAATCACCGTGTAAAATAAAATGTGCCCAACTAAAATGGGACGGAGGGAGATAAGATTATAAAAAATAGCTCCATGTAAACTACTCCCTCCGTTCCATTTTAGTTGGGCACATTTCATTTACACGGTAATTAAAAAATCATAAATTGAATGATGATTTTAACTATTTTACCCTTTACCCATATTAATGATATTCGTTGGGCATAGGAATGGATATTGGAATTGTAATTACTTGTAGGGGTAAAATGGGAAAAAATTAATTAATTCTATCTTAATTCAGTAAGTGATCAACTAATATATGATATTTATTTTTAGTAAGATGACCAACTAAAATGGGACAGAGAGAGTACTCTTTAACAAAATGTGTTTATCATCGAAGTTGATAATTAATAAATTAAAGATAAGATTGTTGTTATTGCTTCGATTGACCAAAATGTGGTATATTATGGCCTATTCAGCACTGGCAATTGGAAAAAATTACAGAAACATAATTTGTGGATTGGGTGAAAATCGTTTACACCCTTCAACTTTATTTTAAAAATCAAACTCCCTCTCTAACTTTAAAAAAAAGTCATTGCCCCCCCTTTTTCCTAATTGACTTTTTTAAATGTCTATTCTAATCTTACATTAACCTTTATTTTTTATTTATTTATTTATTTTTACATCTTTAAAATCATGATATTTTTACTTTTAATCTATATAAAAAAATTCTATAAAAACTATTAATATCGTCGGAAAAAGAAAAGTGAGAGATATTGTCACGATCCAATGTTAAAATCTTGAAAATCACCTTTAAAAATGTTCAAATTCGAGCTCCCAAGTTCAAAAATGGTGAAAAATAGGGTTTAATTCTGAAAAGAAACTATTTAAAGCTGTCACAGACTGTCTTTAACACGATCGCGAGGCTTGGTCGTGATCGTGATCGTGATCAACCCGGCCCAGTCCCATTGCGAACGCAACGTTATCCATGTGAACGCGAAGGCGATTTCCGACCCGGATCCTGTTTACTCTCCACGATTGCCAGCCCACCTCCACGACCACGTTGACCAGAAATACTCCCTTCTTTGTGAATGTGATGGAGGCTCGCGAACGCAAAGAAGTTCTGATACACCAAACATCATCAATAAAGGTCAAAAGCCAAAAATCTCCGAACGGACCCTGGGGATTCCTTCGGGATCCCACAGAAATAAACCAATTGTGCTACTAAACCAAATTCGGCATTCGGGACTCTATGGTGCGGTCAGAATTTTCAAACGGAGGTCGTTTTCATCAGATGTTGACCAAAGTCAACCTTAGGCCATAACTTTCCAACATCTTGTCTAAACACTCAAAATCACACCGGAAGCCTAGGGACCTGAACCAACCATGCTAATAACCCAAAATCAACGTCCCGAAGCTGATGAAACTGACTGAATTCTGATACAACGCTCTGATCTTCAAATATTGACCAAAGTCAACCATTTCAACTTAAAGACCTTCCAAAATGGAAAATATTAATACCTCAGTAAAATAAATAATAATATAGAAAGATATTATATAAATAGAGGATTGCAAATGACAGGGGTAAAATAGATATTGTATAGGATATAGGGAGGAGAATGATTATTTCTCAAAATTGAGGGGGGAGTTTAATTTTTAAGTCAAAGTTAGGGGTATAAATGATTTTCACCCTTTATATCCTTATTAAGAAGTTTATGTTATACGATGATGTTGTTGCTAAGCGTATGACATAATTCTTTCAAGACTTACACAGCCAAACAAAATTCAAGTTCAGGAAGAAAAAAACAGAGTGTCCCCCAAAAATTATATTTTGAGTCTTCAGAATATTAAGATATATAATAACGGAACTTTTTAGTCAAACACGATGAGTCACAAGTCACAACAACATTATAAGAAAATGTTTAGCTAAAAAATATCAAAATGATTGAAATAAATAATGCAATTCCGGGTTGCCTTCCGAGAAAGAAAAAGTCACGTCTTTACTTAAAAAAAAAACAAATGAAAAGTGATGACTTCTAATTGTTTGCATTGTTAAACATTTCTTATAAGTGATGCATGTGAACAAGGATGGGATGTCATATTGATCTTTTTCTCTCCCTGTTTTGCTATTTTTTCTTAAATTCTCTTCATCCAATAATGCTAGGTCAAGAATCACAATCATTTTATACGTATCAAATGCGACGTTTTACAAGAATCTCTTTAATTACTCCTACTAATTAATTAGAGAAAAAAAATGGAAACACAAAAGGTAACGTTTGTCCTTCAAAACGATTTTTGGTGCTGAAAAGACTGATAAATCACAGTATATAAACTTTAAACCTGTGAGATAAGAAAGGTGATCATGTGCGAAGAAGTAAGTATCACTTTTTTTAAAAGATTTTGTTTACTATACTTTTTTTAAAAGATTTTATTGGACGCCTACAAAATTAATTTATGGTGAAATTGTCACTTCATTTGTTATTACATTATGTAAGAAATTGTGATTAAGACATGAAATACTTTATATAGTTTCTTAATTCCTTTCTTGATTATTTAGTAGATGTTTGGTCATGAATTCACTTTATTTGAAATTTTTGAAGTTGGAGTTGCGTCTCGGCATACTTCTTGTAGAAATTTTTTAAAATTCACCATACAACCACATCTATTCTAAAAGAGTAGTATCTCATAAAAAATAGTCACATAATGTCACAGATTGTCTCATATATGAGCTACTGCATACTATTACAATTCACTAATTTTTTAATGCTAGTACAAAAATTCACTAATACAAAAATTAAACAACAGTGGTAAGTAGTGAAAACCACAGAGTGAGCATTGAACTCATTAAGTACATCAATTATAGTGTGGCAGCTTTGAGTGATAACTTTGGAAGTGAGGATTATGTCATCTGCGAAATACTACGATAGTTTACATTTAACCTGGTTGTTGATTAAATAAATGAGGTGGTTTTTTGTAAAAACAAAAAAAAATGGGGTAATATTTAAAAATAACTAATGATCAAGAAGTGATATGAAAAAAGTAAAAAAAAGTATTACACTGCTTTTTAAATTTCAAATACAACTTGAAGTTGTATTTGAAATTTGTATGGCCAAACAGTGATGTTGAATAAAGTGAAAAAATTTCATGACCAAACATGCTTTTACTATTGAAATGTTTCATGCTATCATTTCACGAATGGTCCAAAAGATGATATGTAACACCCCAAACTTCTGAACCAAGATTCGAACCATTCTTTAAATACGTATAGACCCGAACCCGATGATTTCTAATGGTACATAGGCGTTTAGACCTATTCTTTAGTGTGGGAAGAACTTTGGATTTGAATTATGGTCATAAGGAACTTCTAGCTCAAAGTTAAGTTGAATGCTACTTTACCGATTGAGTTTTCATATAAGATTTTACTAAGGTCAACTTCAAACGAGCATAACTCATAGAATATGAAGAGTTTTGTAACTCAAGATCCATCAAATTAAAGGTCTTAGAGTCTTCTTTCCAACGCTGCCAAATGTTCATTAATCCAATTTTGGAGTAGAAAGTTATGGTCGTTTTACTAATTTGTATCAGTGTTGAGAAAAGTTTGGTGAATCGCCGAACAGTTTGGCTAATCGCCGAACAGTTTGACGATGCGCCAAACTAACTCGCCAAACTCACCTGAAAACCTTCAGAAACTATTCATTTTGGCGACCTAAGGCTGCACTTTGGCGAACCGCCCGATAGTTTGGCGATCTCAACTCTAAATAGCTGAAATGGCCGACAGGATTCATTAAAAGGTAGTTTCCGATCTTTTCCACTTTATTTCTCTTTCCCATCAGCCCCAAGTTAGTATTTTCTCCTCTCCTCATCCTCCAACCCTAAGGTAAGTTACTCCCATGAAATTCTAAGTAATTTCTAGTATTTCAATTATTCTTTTTCTGAATTATTAATGAAATCCTACACCATATTAGGGGTGTGCAAAAATCGAACCGACCAATAAACCGAGCCGATAAAATTGCTATTGGTTTATTGTTATTGGTTTATTGGGTTAACGAGTTTTTAATGGTTTTATAAAAAAATTTATTGGATTATTCGTTCGGTTTCGATTTTTCCTTATTGAGTTATTGGGTAAATCGATAACTCAATAAGAATCTACTAAATTACTACTTTACCCCTACGTACATTATATATATATATATATATATATATATATATATATTTCTCTTAATTTCTCTTTAATTTCTACAAACTAACAAACCTATTCAATTTCCTAAAAACCTATAACCCGATAAAGACATAAAGCTCAACCTTTTCAATTTCCTCTCTGGTAATCAAAGGCGAGGGTTTGTGACGACGACGGTGAGGGTCGAGAGACTAGGATTCAATTTTTTGAACTAACATTCAGTTCAAGCTTGAAGATTCTTGTAAATTAAAACAAATCACGATTTTGGCTGCAACTAAGATTCAATTTCTTTTCATGTTAGTTGCTACTATTTTTATTTTATGAGTTTTTTCTTATCAGTTAATCCAAAAATCGAACCGTTAAGGACTAAAGGTCGATAAACCAAAAACCGATAAAAAATATCCTATTAGTTTAGTTATTGGTTTAGCACATTTAAAAATTAAAAACCAATAAACCGAACCGATAATACATAAAACCGAACCGAACCGACCGATGCACACTCATACCATATATAACCTAGGATTTATAAGAAAGTTCAATCAAGATTTCAAGAACTGAATTCTTGGAGATTCTTCCTCAGATTAGGGTTCCTCCTTGACTTCTTGAAAAACAATTAAGGTATGTGGGACTTCAATGGAGATTTCTTTCTATCCTCATGTCCAAAACTCTAGAATTTTATGAAATTCAAGATTATAGTTTTACAAACCCACTTTCAATTCTCACTTTATTTAAGTCAAGTTCTTGATTTTCTTGAAGTATTTCTTGATGATTTTGGTGTTTATGAATATCGTATTGATTTCTACATTTAGTAAGATTCTACTTGGTACCCTTCTTCGTTCTTGACATGAATTTGTATATGATTCTCTAAACTTATGTTTTAAAGCATGAATTTAGAACACTTTAATTATTATGATTATTCAAGAAGATAGATTAAACCCATAGAAGGGTGAATTTATGATAGTTTCAAGATATGAAATTTCGTAAAGATTCAAGCTTTACAATAGATAGATAGTGATTCAAATCTTTTATTGAGCATATTATTCTATGAATTATTTTGGAAGGATTATTTAGCACCGAACGGATGCGAGTTTATAAAACCCAAGTCCCATAACTACGTGTCATCGTAGAATTATGTTTTCACCGTAATGACAGTTGATATTTAGCCTTTAGGGCTCATTTAGTGGATCCATATAGATAGATAGGTCCTATATCTTGGCAAAGTATGGGGCAGCCCTCCCAATTGGGTTAAACGTTGGACATCATTAGCTCAAGTGATGTATGTCAGTTATAAGAAACTCCCTCCTATAAGATTTTTGTTCATTTTTATACTTGAATTGATATGAATATGATATAATTTCAGATAACATGATTTCAGATATGCATCCTTTCAGATATGTAGCTTCAGATATGATTTCAGTTATCACAGATTTATGACTTCATTACTTTATCTATGAATGAGCTTTTACTCAAATTTCAGCTATTATGATTTTCTTTAGATTTTCACCAAAGAAAAGTATTTATTTTGCTTTGACAACCTTTGATATGGTCATTTTATGACTCTACATAGTATGATTTCAGATATGTATTTCTCAAAAAGCTTTTCTCATGGTTTTAGCTAAACTTACTCATAGTTGATTATTATTATGTTTATGAAAATTCTATTTCTGACTCTTTTCTCTATTTATGTCACATAAATGATTTCAGTTATTTTGTCATATTCCTTCATACTCAGTACATTCAAATGTACTGATTGCATACCTCTTCTACCTATATTTTTCATGTGATGTAGCTACGAGTGATCATTCTCAGGCTCGTGGCTAGATAGTAGCAGTTCATAGTTCAGCAATTGGTGAGTCCTCCTCATTCGAGGACATAGCTTAGTTGTTTCGTTCCTTATTTCAGTCTTTCTAGTATTTTAGTATTCACGTTAGTTGGGGGCTTGTCCTAACAACTCATTCTTTTAGTTGAGGCTTTCAGACATAGTCAGTGTATTTAGTTGTATTAGATTCATCTTTGAATTTTATTTCAGTATGGTTTTAGTTTATAGCTTCCGCTTCAATTTTTCCCATATTATGCTTAGATATGCTATGCCAAGGGTTAGCTTGGGATCACTTGTGGTTCTAAGTACCGTGTTTCATCCAGGGTGTAGACTCGAGTTGTGACATGCTATTAATAAATATGAAATATATAAGTACTTACCTACAATTGATATTTCTTAATTCTCGCATAAAAGTATTATTTATTAAAAGAATATATAAATTTTGTATCAATAATGTACTTTCTTCCTCCCAAAATATCTTCACTTTATAGTTTTCGAGATTTAAATTATTTGAACTGTAACTAACATTTTAAGATGTATTTTATTATCACATTGATAAGAGAGGAATTATAAATTTTTTTACCCATCCATGTAAACTCCCACATTTTTACTTTCTCGGTGACTTACCCACAATTTTCATATTGGAGATGGAGAGTGTTTACCATCAAGAAACTCCTATCGTCGAAGAATTATAATTTATAATATATTTTATATAATTTTTAGGTATTTAAATTTTAAAATATTAAATTAATCTAATCTAATTTAAAATTAAAATATCTAAAAATTATATAAAATTTAACTTTGGTCCGTTTCAAAAATAAATGTCACCTTATTTTTTAGTTCGCCTCAATTGAATGTCATCTTACTATCATTACAAACAATTTAACTTTGAAATTCCCTTTTACCCTTATAAAAATAATTTATAAACACACAAATATCTAACAATTATTTTAGATTACAAATTTCAAAAGCTTTTTTTTTTTCTTAAACATCGTGTCAAGTACAACAAAAATATACCCAGTATATATATTTCCACAAAGTGGGATCTGGGGGTGGGTAAGTGTACACAGTCCATACCACTACCTCAGAGGTGAGATAGAGAGGTTGTTTTCGATAGATCCCCTGCTCAAGACAAAAACAGTCTAAAAAGTATAGTAAAGGAACAAGAAATAATAGGTATTAACACACCAAATAATAACATAAACAACACTATCACCAAGTAATTAATACGACAAACGATAACACACTCTGAAACAAGACTAGCACTATGGGTCGGAGGGACTACTACCTCCGTTTCATTTTATTTTGGCTTCTTACTAAAAATAGTTGTTTCAATTTACTTGTTCATTTATGAAATCAAGAGAAGTTTTTCACTTTTTTAATACTATGCTTATCATTAAATGGCCATATAAAATACTAGTAGTCAAATTTAGATTTTTAAATATAATTAATAAGATTAGTTTACTAATAAACTGCTAATAAAATTTTCTTAAGGGGAGTGTTAAGTCAATATGATTCAAGTAAAATGAAACGGAGAGATTAGTACTCCCTCCGTTTCGTTTTAGTTGGCCCTCTTTCAAAAAATATTTGTTTCAATTTAGTTGTCTCTTTTATGAAATCAAGAAGATTTTATTATGTTCTTCCAATACTACCCCTATCATTAAATGACTAAACAAAGTATATATACTCAAATTTATCTTTTTAAAGCATAATTTATAGGACTAATTTGGTAAAAGCAACCGGGAAAAGTTCATAAATAGGAAACTTGGTCCTTTAACTCAGACAGTCGTAGCAATAAGTTGCTAATTACCCGAAATAGCAAATTGCATCTGAGGACATTATTTAATGTTAAAATACATATACAAATTAGTAAACATCCTGATTTTTGGGTATCAATTGAGATAAAAAATGAATGTGATCTTCCACTCCCTTAAAAAAGGAACAATAATTTCAACCCCCTTAAATCACTTCTATCAATTAATTGGAGATTTCATTTCCAAATAGAAGTATTATAAAGAAAATATTAAAAGATTTTATCCTTGATTTTCTCTCTTTCTCTCTCTTCTATCTCTAGCTCCTCTTTCTCTTCCTGTTTTCTTTATTATTATTTTTTTGTATTTTACATTTTATATTTTTACATCTCTCACCTTCTTTGTATTTTATATTTTCTCTTTCTCGTTTTTTTTTATATTTTATATTTTATATTTTTTTGTATCAAGTAATACGCTTTATATAAATTGTTTGTATTTATATGTCAAATTTATCATTTATATTTGTATATAAACAAGTATCATTTGTATCTATATGATTCAATTGGTGTAAACATGTGTCGTTTGATATACATATATCATTTGCATAAGATATGTATTTACCAAATACAAACTGTTTTTATGTTCTCAAATATGTATCTCATAACTGTTTTTATGACATCAAATACATATAAAACACATAGACCCTTTAAACACTGTCATCACTCTTTGAAATACATATACAAATTCATTTATGTGTTTTGAAATACGTATACAATTGCAAAATTCAGGATTTGTTCACGTACAAAATACATAACTATTTTTATGACATCAAATACATATACAACACGTAGACCCATCAAAAACACTGTCATCATTCTTTGAAATACATATACAAATTCATTTATTTGTTATGAAATACATATACAACTGCAAATTCAAACTTTATTGACATCAATACATATACAAAATACATATACAACACCACTAAACAACCTCCAACCTTCCCCTTCCCCCTTTTTTTCCGATGATCTCCACCACCACAAGAACCCATTTCTTTATCATCCTCTTTTCTTGAGACCCGTCATTAATGGTGAAACTTCTAGCTTCGACATAACAGATCCCATTTTCTTTTTCGGTGAAATCCAACCCACCAACGAGCTTCAACTCTACTGGAAACACCTCCGACTCCGACGGATAGCAAATCCACAAACTCCGACGAACAACCACAACCACACTAATCACGAACCAACAATAACTTCTCTGTCAAATCAGCAGCGATGTCCTCTGATGACAACTCTAGTGATGTCCAAATCTGGTCGGAACATAATTGAAATCAAAGAAATTAGATGAAATCGAATGAAGAATAAAAGAAAAATAACAAAATAAATACAAGAATAGGAATCGTTTGAATATGTGTTGAAATTGAATGCTAAATTGTAGGAGATAAAAATAGGTTAAGAGAGATGAAAATTAAAAAAAAATAGAAAAAAAGGGGGAAAAAGTGCATGAAATCTGGATTTTATCAAAGTGTTACTATTTTTGCTATCTCAAATAATTATAGTATTAATATTTAGCTTAATTATGGATTTAAGTTTGTTATGCTCTATACTTTTCCAATTAATTAACAACCAGGAATAGGTGGACATTTTTTAATTGGGCTCCCGGGCCCTAGTATATTTTCCCGGGCAAAAATGGACCGTCACACACATAAATCTTCATCAAGTCATTTGTATGATGTTGCATAACTTGTTCTTGATACAATTACAAAGCTCTCTTTTTCAATACAAACAGGTTTTCATTTTTTACTCATATATTTGTTCAGTCTAATAAATCTTAAAGTCGTTTTTATATAATCTTGTATATATTATTGCTATTTTTTAGACTCTTTTCCTAGGGTTCTACGTTTAAAAGGTGTAAATTTAGGGTTTAGTAATATTTTTTCTTGTAGGGTTTGCTCTCAAGTGTTGGGGTAAGTGAGAAAGAAACCAGGGATTTGTGATTAAAAGTTATAAATAAGTTTGTCAATTAAATGGGGTGCTTTAAGTTTTAAAAATTAGGTAAAAGAGACAAAAAATTCAGCTTTTTATTTTTATACTTTCGCCTCAACAACTGTGCAAAGTTGTTCCACAACTGCGCGAAGTTGTTCCACAACTGAATAGTTTTTGGGACAACTAATGCAATTGTCGAACAACTATCTCCAATTGTTTGAGCGACTTTACCTATAACTTAATAATATTGCGGGACCCACTCATCCCTTTTAATTAATTGAAGATTTGAGAGACATTCTCACCTCATTTTTCTAAGAAATCAAAAGACAAAATACTAAACACGACATGACAAAGCATTCTAAAAAAAATCCAAAGGTCTAGTCGTCAATCAATTAAGTGTGACAACCATGTGGTCTTAGCTTCAAATTCGATTAGAGATATACTAGGTTGTATAACATATATCCTAGCCTTGGTGGACAGTGTTACGTAGTACCTATTTTTGGTGGAATGTGGCCAGTATCTCTTGGAATTAGTCTAAGTGCGTGAAAGTTGATCCGGACACCGCGGTTATTAAAAAAAAAAAGGTGTTTGGAATGGAGGAAAATGTTTCTCTCAAGCATGTATTTTTTTGTTTACGCCCCAAGATTGTCTCTTTTTTTTTAAACTTTTATTTTGAAGTGTAAAACACAAAAGGGTAAAACACCTATTTGTTCCTTATAAATTAATTTGACGTACTTGTTCCTTTCCTTGAGTTAAATCCATCTGATTGTTATTTTTTTGTGTGTATGTTCTGATATTTTGAAGCTTTAACTGATATTGGCAAATAACTCTGCCAGTGTTAACTTTGCAAAGCATAGCTGGTCTCAAGATGAATAAATAAGAGTTGTGGTAGATCAAATAATTAAGCAATAATGAATCCTCTAAATTGATAGATACAGGGGATTCATATAGCCAAGCCTAACTAGCTTTGAATGAGGCTTAGCTAATTGATATATATTTGATATGAGCTTATATGATTTTGGTGTAACTTCGGAATAAATGAATTTTCTGTTTTAAATATAATAAGTGATTTGCTGGTGTTTTAAATGATAATTACTCAACTTGACTCTTGAAAAAATAGAATGTGTCCCATAATTTCTTATGAATAAAGAGAAGGTATTCATACAGAATCCTAAGCCAATACTTACCGGTGGCCTTTGTGGATTCCATACTTCCATCTTAATCTTTGGACATTTTTAACTTTAGAATGTGTATGTCACTTGTAGAATGTGTATGGTATCAGTTAAGCTGAGGGTCTATCAGAAACAACCGCTCTACCCCTACGAGGTAGAGGTAAGGTCTGCGTACATTCTATCCTCTCAAGAGCCCCCTTGTGAGTTTACACTGGGGTGTTGTTGTTGTTGTAATGTATATGTTACTCAATGGAATTTAATCACTTCATGCCCAGTGTGAGTCCACAAGTGGGGTTTGGGGAGGGTGGGGTGTACGCAGACCTTACCCGCTCATGCTACAATCATGCAACATATTTGATTTTTGGATAAAAATCCCATAGCAGAACTGTCTGGAAGAAGAAAATTGAAGGAAAGAACTTTCAATTTGAGCAATTTTTGATGTTGTATCTACATCTAAAAATTTGACATCATATTATATGCTTAATCTTCTTATCTGACTTATCTCAAGTGCAGTTTGTGAACTGGAAATGAGCAACGCAAAGCGGAAAACACTCTGTGATTTCTTTCCTAGATCTGGTTCCATTCTCCTCCTCTTTTACTTGATTGTCTTTCATTGTCATATCTTCCACTGACATAATGCAAGTGTTACTATACATCAGCAGGTCCATATGGTTCACATACTACTTATGCAAAGAAAAGTAATCCAAGAAGTAGTTTTGCTGTGAATAAGAATAGAAATGATTATTATTTGGTGAATAATCTTTGACATTATGTAGTGAATAATAATATAGGGAATACAATGTTGGGATTACTTACCATTAAAGACATTCTTTTCTTATAAATACTGTTATCTCGTATTGCTAATACAAGTTTATTTTTTCTCATTCTATCCCCATATAAATTAATATGTCAATTCCTGCATAACATAATGTGGTTATTGTTTTATATCGTCAACTCAATGTTACATTAGTTATACATGGACTTTTTCTTCTTATACAGCCAACCAAAAGCTGCATAAGTTATTCAGAGATTATTTTCCTAATCTTCCAACCAAACACTATTATTTTATACGGAACTTTGTGTTGGCATTATTTTTCATAATCCCTTCAACCAAATTGACTTAAGTTGTTCTTTATTTTGTTTTCCAGATGTACCAACAAAGGGGAAAAGTCATGACTGTGGACCAAGAAATGCAAATCCGAGGAGCGTGAGCAGAAGTAATTTAGGGAAGGAGCATGTTGTCAATGAAGAAACAGCTTATCGTGCTATGGCAGAGCTTTTCTGTCAATCTGGTAAATCTCCAAAGTCAGTAGAAGACATGCACTTCAAAAAATTAATTGCCCATCTCTATCCAAAATTCAGCCCTTCATCTGCCATTCTTTCACGGTATTGCTTGGAATTGTATGAGGAAGAGAAAGCAAAAGTTAAAGAAATTTTGAGAAGCTTGAATGGACGAGTTAACCTCTCAGTTGAGAGGCTAATTTATAACAGATTCAATGACCCTGGCTACTGGCCTACCTCTGATTGTGAGCAAACTTGTTTTGATTTCATTTGCTTAAGAGTTCATTTCATTGATGAAGACTGGAAACTAAAAAGTTGGGTTGTTAGCTTTAAGTCTTTTGATGCGTATGACGATTACGTTGGTGAGACAATTCAGTGTCTTTCAGATTTTGGTATTGAAGATAAAATATGTGCTGTCACTGTGCATAGCTATCTGGACTTTGATGAGGTTATTGATGCCATTAAAAGTAAACTTCTTGAAAAGAAAAGACTCCAGCTAGACGGACAATTTTTTCGTGTACCTTGTTGTGCAGACATTTTCAATTCAATGGTGAAAATAGCATTTGGGATGATAGAGGGTTTAATCAGTGACATTCGTCTCATAGTATGTTGGGGCAGATCACCAGCAGTGTGGAATGTGACATTTCATAAACTACAGGAAGCATTGGAGTTAGAGGCTAAAGGAGAATACTTGAAAACAGATGATTATGAGGGTTATCATATACCTTCTTGCAAAGAGTGGAAGAAAGTTAGGGGAGTATGTAAACTTGTAGGACATGTCTATACTGCAGCAGAGGTGTTATTTATGGCAAAACGTCCCACTGCAAGCCTCTACTTCCACAATCTTAATAAGCTTCGATTTAATCTGATGAAAGATTCTGTGAGTTCAGATGAATTTGCTAGAAATTTAGCCAATCGTATGTTGAAAATATTTGGCAAGTATTGGAGGAATATGTATTTGGTGTTCGCTCTAGCTACTATTATGGATCCACGCTACAAAGTGAAGTACTTAGAGTTCTGTTTCTTGAAGTATGAAGGTAATGATCATTCACCGCTACCATCTATCTTGGAGGCCATCCGAAGCCTTCTCCATGACTATGTGGTGCACAAGTCCTCAATGGAGTATCCTGTGACCGATTCAGGTTCTGACGATTCTGATACGGGTGAAGATCTCATTTCTAATGAATTTGATACGGGTGAAGTCGAAGGTCTCTTTGAATCGATGGAAATTCTTGATGATCCTAGTTTTGGATTTGACTGTTCAGATGAGTTTAGCAAATTCATCCAAGCAACTAGCCAGCCACCAAAATCAGAACTTGACTGCTATCTGGAAGAACCTATTGTGCCTTGGACCAAGAACTTTGATGTGTTGAGTTGGTGGAAAGCTGCAAGCCCCAGATATCCTGCCCTATCAAATTTAGCTCGTGATCTTTTGTCAATACAATTGTCTCTTGTTACAGGCTATGATGCTTATTACACTGATGTGGGTGAACCTGATAGAAATATGAGATCGATGGAGTCAGATTTAGTGAATGCCTTGATGTCTACTAAAAGCTGGTTTGAGAAACAGCGTCACAATGCGGTAATCGCTGATTCTTTTGTTCTGTGACATTCATTTCTTCCATTATTTAATTCTCGTTCTTGGTAATTGGGTGCTAGAAGTGGATACAGATGACTTAGTTATCAAACAAATATATCTATCTATTTTCTTTTCTGCTACACTTAGTCCTCTAGCTCACTTTAAAATGTTGGTTTTCTTCTTTAAGCTGATGTGCAAGTGAGTGGATTGAGATTAGAACTTTGTGCAGTTACTAGTATGGCCATTATGATATATGTCGTATTTTGTTTATAAAAGAAAAAGAAGGAAACCATTTACTTAGATTGCAACCAAGCAATAGGTGGAAGAGAAAATATTGAATTAGCTTAGCACTTTTGGTACATATGTTGATGATCCATCTAGGTCCTAGTCGTTAACAGGAAAAGGGGGCTGATGATCCATGTGAAACCTTTGAGTGTCTCTCCCTCCCTTTAGAATTGACCGGTGATGTTCGTCTTCTTGTTGAACTAGAAATGAACTTTCACTGTGAATTCAGATATCTCGTCTGCTTCTTTTTCGACTCAAAAAGGGAAACAGATTTTTATAGCCAATAGCTATCTACTCCGGAAAATCTCTCACAGTAACTAATACTACTTCCAAAGTTTGAGGACACAGACTAACTTCTACTTATTGGCAGCTGAAAGTGAGTTGAAGGAGCTCTTAGGCTTGAAGCTGGGAATATCTAATAAGGTATAGAAAGTTGTCGTGGCCTTGCCAAAATTATCATTGAACTGGACATGCCACACGTAAGAGTAGGCAAGGAGACAATAATTTCATTAGCTAAAATGGAAGCTTACAATTGAAAAGCTCTTCAGTAGTTGTTTGGTGGGTTAATCTGGTTATCAAGTAACACTAACAGCTGAAATAGCATGTTGGTGTGGAAGAGTCAAAGGGTGTGTTTGTTATTCCCGAGGAAAACTGTTTCCTGAAAATAAGTGATTTTCTTATTATTTTCTGCTGTTAGGTAAGTGTGCAGACAATATTATCCTGAAAACATTTATATATACTTTAGGCAAACACTATGGGGTAAAGGCAGAGGGTAGGGTGTGGGAGTGGTGGAGGTGGGGGCTATGGGGATTGGGGGTGGGGATGCGGATGGGGTGTGTTGGAGAATGGGGAGGAGTGAAATGTCACTTATGGAACTTGTTTTCCCTACTTTCACCAGGGAAGTCAATTTCTTCATTTTTAAGGAACTTGTTTTCCTAGAAAAAATGTTCTCCAAAAATTTGACCAACTAAACATGGGAAAATTGGAAAACATTTTCCTCCGTACCAAACACACACACAGTTTCAAACCTAGATGATGCCTTTTGCCTTTCTGCTTCACATTAAAGGCAGAACTTGATCGTGCGTTGCAGGGGTCACCAGTGAAAGGATGCTCCTACTTCTTGATTGTTGGTTGTTAACATTTATTAATGCCTGAGGAGGAAGAAGAGGTTTGGGTGATAAGTGTGGTTGGATAGCTATCCACCAATGGTGCGTGGATTGGTTTCGTCATCTCAGAAATCTGTCATGTGTATATTGACATCAATCTTAGCTTAGCCTAGAGACATGTCTAGCATAAAAATATTGTGAAGTGATTAGGACAAGTGATTGAACTCAGTCTTGGTTGAAGACTGAGAGATCTAATAAAACAGGGTTGTTGCTGAATAAGGAACTTAACTGGTTCAAAGCTTAGCCATTTCTTGTTGAGTCTCCACAACATACAACCGTAGATGGTACAGCTCAGAAAGGTAATGAGGATTCGAATTAATTAAATCAGCAACGACTAACTCTATCCGCAAAGACCAGAATGGTTTGAGCAGAGACTTTGTGCGGTTTTCTGCTTGCTTTTATGGAGTTCCATAAAGATCAGTCTTGACTGTTAAATATTTTGTATGTAAATTCTCTCTGCTGAAGGAATGGAAGGTTCACTTTTCTACTTATGATATTCAGTTCCTTTTGTTCTCCAAATGTCAATGATATTCGGTACCTCTTGTTCTCTCTCCAATGTCAATGTTTAGTATCCAATTTGAACACAACTCAAGACTTTTAATGTTGGACATTGAACAAAAAAGTTCTCTTCATTTTGCGGTGGGAAAGAAGCTATGTTGCTCAAAACTTCGTTGCGGCATCACCAGCATCATACAGTAAAGTTAAATTTCTGTTCGCTTACCATAGCACCATTCTTCTAATTGCTGCATTATCTGCTAGTTGATGGTTCTCTTGATAATGTCTTTCCATGTTTGCATCATTCTCTGTAATTTCATTGATGTCTTTGGTAGCATCTACTCTCTTGTATGTTGTACTGACTGAACTTTTACTTTCATGCAGATGAAAGCTGAGGGCTCTGTGATGCAGAATAATTGATTCTAGAGTAACTTTTCTTTTTTGCTTGAAGTTTGATATTCCAAGAAGTCATCATCAGGATCACTTCCTATCTGAAATAGCGAGAAACCTTTATGTTATTGGGATTGTAGCCTCATAGTATATTATTCTAGCCACTTCTTTTGTCTGTCTACTAGCTCTTGAAAAGTATTCAGCAGAGGATAATCTGAAGGATGAATATGAACCTTATCTTTCTCTGGTATCAGATTTAGGTTAATGTTTATCTTAACTTCTAACATTCTGTTGGACTATAGGACTGAAGCTGGCTTCAGTCATATATCAAGGTCTGTTGCGTTTCTCATGCACAGGTGATTTATTACTAGATTATTAGAAGAAATTACCTGAGCTGTTATTACGTCTGCTTTTTATTGAAATAGCATTGAGTCTGTCTATTTAGCAGGCAAGTTATACAAGGACCATCATGCAGATATTATAATAAGGTTATAATAAAAAATACGACCTCCCCGATTTATGTGAAGTGTTTGACTGATCATAAAGTTTAGGAATGAAGGTAGATTTTTAAAACTTGAGGGCTAGAATAGGCCATATATATATTAGTGTGGCTGTACAGCTCATTGAAAGTAAAATGAAAAGTTTCCGTAGAAAGTAGAATGAAAAGTTTAAAATTAAGTTATTACTAAATATTTAGGACTGATTAGAAAGAAAAGAATGTCATTATGGGTCATAAAGGTGGATGTAGCAAATCACTGTCAAGTGCCAATACTTTCATGTGCAGAAGATTGTCAAAAGAAGCAAATAAGTCCTAAATCAAAGCTCATAAAATAGATGCAGCAACTCTGCCAATGAACCATGAGGTTACAGATTTGAGAGGCTGAATAGGATTACCAGAAGTTTTTTGTATTAATTACCAAGTGTATCTATACAAAGCAAAGGGTAGCTAACCAGCCAACCCGTGAGGAAAGAAAACAACATCTAACCGAAACACCAGTTGAACATCCCTACCTCCTATAACTCCAAGTAAGCTATTTACAAATTGCTTACAAAATCGAATAGCCTCCTATTTTTTCCGACTAATACAGACAGAAGTTTTGATATCATGTACTAAGCTCTCGAGACTCAGGTTCTGTTCTGGTACATTCGTGTGTTCCTTCTAATCCAAATTCCATAAACAGCTGTAGCAAAAGAAGCCTTCAACAACACCTGCTGGGGATATCTACCTCTTCTTGTTTGTTGTACCCAAGCACATCCATGTTCTCAAGTTCCAATAGTTCTGCTCCTTAGCCAAGCTAAAGTAGTCCGCCATACAGTCTTTGCAAAGCTGCAATCAAACAGGAGATGTTCTTGAGCTTCAAGGCAAGTCTTGCAGATTACACATATCCTGAGTTCGGGTAGTCTTCCCAGTAAATCCAACTAGAGGATGAAAACATTTCTAGGACTAGCAGTATTATGACAAATAAGACTTCTCCAAGGTCCATTAGGAGGAGGACAGAACCCTTGAGAGCTTTATAAGTTGCTTGGATGTGAAACTTGTCTTGTCTGACCAGCTGACGACTTGCCACAATAATTTGTCAATGCTTCCTCATGTTTAGAATCTTCCTTATTATCCATGATGATTGTTTTGGAATGTCCATTGTAAACAGGTTCTGGTTCTTTATATAATAAGTGTGCACCCAAGTTATCCAAAGCTTATCTTTGTGTTGGCTAATAGCCCTTAAACAATTTGTCTCCATTCTTTGTAGTTAAATTGCATTAGCTTATACACACTGCTAAACACGATTCCAGATCATAAAGCATACTTCGAAATCATCCAAGTTACGTATATATCATCAACCCTGCTGTCCAACCACCCAATATTTGACCATATTATACCAACCAACCTCCTAAGACGCTTCCCTACCTATTGTTTATGAGCTTGAGTTTCCCAAAATTTTACCATTCAGATAATTTCCAAAGGGATTGCAAGTTGCAAACTTACATGTTGCTTGCTGGTTGCTAAGTACCCCCCATTCTAAAATAAGTGTTGTTTTTAGTTTGGGGCTTTGGGCACACCCTTAAGAAACTATTAATTCCCAGAAAACAAAGAGTAGTTTTACTAATTTACCTTTAATAAATACTATCTTTTTTGAAAAAGATGCAACTCTTTAGTAGTTATTTGATTACGTAAAACTCTCTTTATTTATCGAAGGGTAAAATTGGGATAACTTCATTAATGTATTCTTGATTATTTAAAACATTACTTATTTAGGAACAAACTGAAAAGACTCAAACACCACTTATTTCGGAACGAAAGGAGTAAATAATAGCCACATGGAAAAAAAAATTTTGCTTGCAAAATCATCAAATTAGACTGTGACAAAATAATGGCACCAACGTGCTTATTTTATAAGGGCAGTGGCATTGTGAGCTCAACTATTAACGAATAACGGATAACATAGATAAAAAAAATTTTCAAAGTTCAATGACATATTTCAGGTTTTTCACTTAATAATAGATATACAAAATTGTTATAGAACTGTGTTAAGATATTGTTTTATTAGTTATTAGTTATTATTATATGTTATAGAACTGTGTTAAGATATGTGTTATCTCTTTTTGCTGTTGGTTTTTATGATTTTTGTTTGTTATGTTATCTGTTCTGAGCCGGGGATCTATCGGAAACAACCTCTCTACTTCATTTGAGATAGTGGTATGGACTGCGTACACTTTACCCCCCATACCCCACCTGGTGGGAATATACTGGGTATGATGATGATGAGTTATTATTAATTTAACTGTTAAATTTTTTTAATTAAAATAATTACTGGAACCTAATATGCCTAAATAATTAAACCCGCGACTTCGCAACTTGCAGCCTCCATTCAATTCCTTGCGCATAAATTAAATCCCTTTGTACAAGCATTACTTGTTCTAAAACTCATTGAATCATGTCACTAATTGATGAAGACTCTCATACAATAAAGTATTGTTAAATTCATTGCTTAATATTTTCATAAAAAAACAGTCGGGTGCACTAAAGCTGCCTATACGCACGGGTCCGGCTTAATATTTTCATAGAATCGACAATTTTGATTTAAATTATCTTAATTAAAAATTAGAATATTTTGCAGTCTTCTAGTATTTTCCTTTTTTTAAAACAAGAAGAGAAGAGCAAAACATAATTTAGAAATGAGTAGATTTCTTCCTTTTTATGACGATGTTATTACATTTTCCCTTTTCACTTTTTCTTCTCTCGGTAATTACTAGTATTATTTTCCTTCGTGCTTGACTGGTAAATTACTGATAAAACTGTTCTTATCTCTAAAAATTCACCTTTTACCTCTAAAGTGATGGATATTTAAAGAACCTAAGTGTCAGTATAATCCTTCATATTCTCAGCAATCACCGTTTAAAAAAAAAATTGTTAAAAAAGATTCCATATTTTATACTATCTTTTTTGCCTCCAACAAGGTGAGAAAATCTTTTTGTTGTTCTTATATTGGATTTTATACTTTATTCTTATATGTGTCATGAATCTATCATAGTGAATGGTTATCTTGAAATCATCAACTTTCGAATCATATTTTTCTTTATATTTTAGAAAATTCTCTGATAATCAAAGCAAAAACACTGTATATAAGACTGTGCAGACGTGGCGAGGCCACCTTATGATAATGGTGTCAAATTGACATCCCTTTGTTGAAAATACACGTTTTGCTAAAGTATTTTTTTTTTTAAATAACCGTGGTGTCCGGATCAGATTTCCCGCACCTCAACTCCATATTAATACTACTTCATGTTAACTCTCCTTATTTTTTTACTTGTGTCTATTTTTTTTATATTTTGATATCCCTCATTAAAATTCTTAATTTCACCACCATGTGGAGTTGATGCAAATAATTACTCATAAATGATATATAGTCCTTAATTATGGTATAATTGATATACAGATGCAGAACTTGCTCTCGCCCTTTTGCTTTTGTTGATTGGACAAGGTTAGTCTCTCTTTCATATTCAATTTGTATTTGAAGTTATAAAAGTTACAGTGGCAGAAAAATTTCTCTTTTATCAAATCTTTTATCATCATGTGCGAGTACGGTAAAAATAGTGAACCAAATGGTAAACTATAATTACTATAGTGAAATATATAATCAACCATTATTTAGCGGATTTTAAATAAAAATAGAAAAAATATTTTGAGACTCTTATTTTAATTTTTCGAACAGAGAGATCCATAACTAACAAAAATCAAGATAAGTGCATATATAAAAGTACATTGATAGATAAATGCATATACAAACGTGATTTAAAAAAAAAAAAAAACTTTCCTCTTGAGCAAGAATCATCTTTCCAAACCAAAAAGTTATAGCAAGTAAATAAAAAAAATTATAGCAAGAATTTGGAAAGGTTATAGTCACCAAAGTACTATCTAAAGAAGATGAGCATGCTTTCCTTCAAAGCGATCTTGGTGTTCACTTCTGGCTCATTTGGAAAGGTTAATTCAAGAATTTTTTTAAGTTATTGAATGTACAAATTATACTTATTTGGCATCAATTACTCCTCTATATACATAGGTACATACATATTCGCATCGAGTGTTTACAGGTAATGCAGGGTCCACACGACCTTGCCAAAGTCCAGGAGATTGCAAAGTAGATTGCGGTGAAGATGGGAAAAAGATTTGCATCCATAATACCTGTGTGTGCCAAAAATGCACAAACTTCTTCCCTCCTAATCCATCTGATGATGAATCATTTGTAGCCCAAGACGAATGCACAACCCATCCCAATTCCAAATGTAATAACTAGCTAGTACAATATTACCAATTTACGAATCGAAAGTCAAAAGTTTATTGAGGTTGCACCCTCATACAATATATATATACTAGTTTTTGGAAGCGCGTGTACCCATATCAATGGGACTAAAATTTTTCAAAACCATCTTAAATAATATTCAAATGTTTTTGAGTTGCAAGATAAAAATTTAAAATTTGCATATTCTTGAAAATGAGAAATGTTAAACCATACTTGCTTTAGATCATGGTAACTTGCCTTGATAAAATCCAAGGACCGCAATTCATTGCCACTGAAAACTAAAAGACACTACTATTATTTCATTTCTCCGTTGTTCTATTCTACTTTGTAGAAGTATTTTAATTTACTTGGCTATTTATTAAGAAGATCTTATTTACTTTACTCAATTTCCTTCCTTTGTTCTACTTTGCAGCAGTTCTATGCTTTAGTAACATTTTAAAACTCAGCCTTAAAACGGGTATAGAAAAATTCTTCAAAAGAGTCTGTTGAATAATCACTTGGTTAAAATCTTTCTTATTATTGTTCCCTTTCAAATAGAGTCTTGACCAATTCAAGCTATTGGATTGTCTGAATGAAATAAAGCATAAAGCAATAAAGAAGAAGCCCATAACCTTTAGAGGAAGATTTAAAAGACTTACAGTTGCACTAGTACTTTTAACAAGATATGTCATTTTGACATTGAAGATCACTATCCAAAAAAAAAAAGGAATTAGCGACGTATATATTTTGTAGCTAGCTATACTACAAACACGATAACAAACGTGATATTTAGCTACGAAATTATTAGCTAAGAAACAAAATTTGTCATCGTGATAAAAATTACATTTCATATTTAAATATAGGAGGCACATACTTCTAGTGACAAAACATAAAATTTTGTAGCAAAATTTTTGTCCATTAAATTTTCCCATCAAAAAATAATTGGCGCCAATTATTAACATTAACTACTAATTTTAAGTTATCGGTAACCCGTTATTCTGTCACTAGTGATGTACCCATTTTGTGACAAATCACTAGATGGTAGAGCTCAGAAAGATTATGAGGATTCGAATTAATTACTTCGACAACGACTAACTCTATCCGCAAAGGCCAGAATGGTTTTAAGAGACTTTGTGCAGTTATCTGCTTGCTTTTATAGAGTTTCATTAATATCTGACAGTTAAATTTCTCGTACATAAATTCCCTATGTTGAAGGAATGAAAAGGTTTTCTTTTCTGCTTATGATATTCGGTTCCTTTTGTTCTCCAAATGTCACCGATATTCGGTACCTTTTGTTCTCTCTCCAATGTCAATGTTAGTATCCAAATTGAATACAATTCAAAGACTCTTAATGTTGGACATCCAAAATTAAAACAGAACTTAATTTTGCGGTGGGAAAGAAGTCAAGTTGCTCAAAAGTTCGTTGCGACATCACCAACATCATACAGTAAAATTAAATTTCTGTTCAGTTCTGATTGCTGCATTATCTGCTAGTTGATGGTTCTCGAGATCATGAATCAAAAGTCTGGCATTTGAGTCTTTCCGTGTTTGCATCATTCTCTGTAATTTCATTGATGTCTTTGGTAATTAACATCTATTTACAGTTCTCTGTAACTTTACTCTCTTGTATGTTGTACTGACTGAACTTTTGCTATCATGCAGATGAAAGCTGGGGGTTCTGTGGTGCAGAATAATTGGGATTGTATATAAGTCTATTGTGTTCGGTGGGACGCTAGCTACTCATCGTAAATTATTCGGTCTACTAGCCATATAATCTTTTGCTGCTTCAAATTCTGAGTGACAAGTATCAATATGGAGAAAATCCTTGAAAAGTATTCAGTAGAAGGATGAATATGAAGCTTATCTTTCTCTGGTATCTGACTTATGTTAATGTTTATGTTAAACTTCTCAAATTCTGTTGAATTATGTGACTAAAGCTGGCCTCAGTCACTGCTGTGGGCAAAGAAATGTCCCCAAAATTACAAGGCCTTCTGAGTTTGTCATGCACAAATGATTTGTTTTTAGATTATTAGAAGAAATTATCTGAGCTGTTAGTGCAGCTGCTTTTTATTGAAATAGCATTGAGTCAGTCTATTTAGCAGGCAAGTAATACAAGGACCATCATGCAGTTGTTATAATAAAGTAAAAATAAAAGTTACTCCTTCCGTCCCCATTTATGTGAAGGTGTTTGATTGACCATGAAGTTTAGGAATGAAAAGTAGATTTTTGAAACTTGTGACCATGAAGTTTAGGAATGAAAAGTAGATTTTTGAAACTTGTGATCTAGAATAAATCATATATATTTGTGTGGCTATAAATGATATCATTGAGAATAAAATAAAAAGTTTAAAGTTAAATTATTACTCCCTCTAGTCCAAAATAAGTGATTTTTTGCCTTAATGCACACCTATTAAGGAAAAGAAACTAGGACATAAATTTTATTTTACTTTCCATTTTTATCCTTTTAGATATTACTCCCTCCGTTTCAAAAAGAATGACCTAGTTTGACTTGGCACGGAGTTTAAGAAAATAAAGAAGACTTTTAAATCTTGTGGTTCTAAATTAAAGTTATGGCAAATGTACCAAAATGCCCTTTAATCTTGTGGTCTTAAACATGCCATGTGGAAAGCTGGAATTAAAGTGTTGCCAAAAAAGAAAAGGGTCATTCTTTTTTAAACGGACTAAAAAGGAAAGTAGGTCATTCTTTTTGAAACGGAGGGAGTATCAAACTACTCTTGAAATTTCAGCCACATTAAAATAAAATCAATTAAGTCTCTTGGAATTCATAACCTAGAAAGTGTAAATGAAGGGTAAAATTGAAAGAAATTTTCAACATGTCTCTTGAAGAATGAACAATTCAATTATTTTGGATATTGAAAAATAGGTTAAAAATTCACTTATTTTGGATTAAAGGGAGTATTAAATATAGAAAGATGTCATTTCTTTTTAGGAACGACTAAAAAGAAAAAAAAAATTCACAAGAATTTAGACTTTGAATAAAGGCAGTAGATAAACAAAACCAGATGTCCTCTTTTAAAGGTATTTCTATTTCGACCATTTGTAACTATAAAATCAATATATAAATAACGTTAGGGACGAACTCTAGTCTATATATAACATGTAGTTATTGTCATTTTTGTCCGAGAGAAAAGATCCCTTTCAATCTCCATATTCTTCACATTGAATATCACCAGACTCCTCTGTGTACCTCATTTTCTTCATATTAGGATCGTCCAAGCATTCAATCGCAGAAGCAACCTCCCCCATGTTTCTGCAACTACCCATTGGCTCCCAATATCTGTTGTGTTCATGTTATTTCCTTTTACAACTCGACGCATAATTAGTTCAAGCTTCTGAGCAGCTTGGCAAAGAGAATCTTATGGATGAAAGAGTTCCTTCCCATCATCTGAGCAATGGACAAGAGCGGACTTCGTCAGCTGGTTATTGTTGTGAGAGGACAAGAATAAACATTTACAAAACAGTTCTTGTATGTAGCGTTGCCTTTGGAAGACTTAACAGCCTGTTTGAGGGTGCTTATATGAATTCTGTATAAAGCTCTAAACCTCACATTTATGTTAAGATAAAACAAGTTCCCCAACAGATTAAGGGGAAACAAAGTATTTTTTTGGGAATTCTCGTTTTAAAGTGAATCATCAAGTTCTACCAGCAACAAATGCCAATAGAAGCTGGATAATTTCTTCAAGACACTCGACAAAATGTTCTGTTAGCTGTTTTGTTCCACAACAACATACCCAGTTTTGTCCCATTTTCTGGAGAGAGTAGAATGTACGCAGACCGTACCTCTACCTTAAAGATGAGGTAGAGAAGTTGTTTCCGATAGACCCCCGGTTCAAGACAAAATAGTCTAAAGAAATGTAATGGAAGTACAAAAGACAATAGATAGTATCAAAAACAACAAATAGTAAAAGAACAATACTACAACAAAATAATACTCCAGTCGAACTACACGAAAACAATAGATAGTACCAGATATTGAAGAACAAGAAACTACAAGAGTAATCCTACAACCACTAGAAAGGGCAACAAGATAATGCACTCCTACCTACTAGTATGGACACACTCCTGCATACTAGCCTTCTACCCTATTACGTGTCCTCCACACCTTCTTCCTATTTAAGGTCATGTCCTCGATAAGCTACAACTGTGCCATGTCTAGTCTAATCACCTCTCCCCAATACTTCTTTGGTCTACCTCTATCTCTCCTAAATCCATCCATAGCCAACTTCTCACACCTCTGCACTAGGGCATCCGTGCATCTCCTCATCACATGTCCGAACCATCTCAACCTCGCTTCCGCATCTTGTCTTCCACAGAAGTCACTCCCATCTTGTCTAGGATATCCTCATTTTTAATTTTATCTCTCTTAGTATACTCACGCATCCATAGCAACATCCTCATCTCCGCCATTTTCATCTTCTAAATGTGAGAGTTCTTGACTGACCAACACTCCGCCCCATACAACATAGCCGGTCTAACTACCACTCTATAGAACTTGCCTTTTAAGTTTAGGTGACACCTTCTTATCACACAAGACTCCGAAAGCGAGTCTCCATTTTATCCTCCTTGCAATATGATGAGTGACATCCTCGTCTATTTCTCCATTTCCCTTAATAATAGACCCAAGATACTTGAAACTACCTCTCTTTTGGATGGCATTTACATCAAGCCTCACCTCCACATCAACCTCCACTCAACCAAAAATTTCTACTCCACCCCCTAGTCGTCCAATGGTGAGCAGGCTGATTGGGTGTCCATTTAGAAGTTAAACTTTTGCATGAGGGTCTCCTTCATGATATTTCAGCTGGAGCCAACATCAATAATACTGTAAGCAGCAGATTTCTTTAACCCTTTTATATGAACAATGTCCCTCAACTCTCCTGCTTCCTTCCAGCTTCCAGTAGCAACATATATGTTGGATAATGCAAGATGATACCCGACATTCTCAGGTTCCAATGAAAACACTATAGTTGCTACTTCTTTCCCCAATTGAAGATCACCATGATAATTGCAAGCACTGAGCAATGCACCCAATATTCCTGGATTAGGTGGCCTTGGAAGCTCTTTGATAAAATTATATGCCTCGTGCAGCCTCCCCGATCGGCCTAACATATCAACCACGCAGACATGATGCTCAGTGGAAGGTTGAACTCCAAATTTACCAAGCATATGAGTGTAATAACGGTAGCCTTGGTCAACAAGCCCTGTGTGGCTGCAAGCTGTTAATAAGTTTATAAATGTGACTTTTGATGGAGTAATTCCTGAATCAATCATCTCATGAAAGATGTCAATTGCTTTCTGACCATTGCTGTGGAAACCATATGCAGAAATCATTGAATTCCAAGCTGCAATAGATATCTCTGCTGAACTCTGGAATACCTGACGAGCAATGTCTAACCTGCCACAGCTGCTATACATATCCACAAGAGCAGCTGATACAAAAGCATTTCTGTATAAACCAGATCTGATGACGCGTGCATGGATCTGTTTCCCATGTCTAATAATTCCAAGTTGCCGGCAAGCTGAAAGAATGGTAGCCATGGTGATCTCATCTGGCTCAAACTCAAGCAAACGGAAATATTCTATTGCTTCTTTAGAATTTTTATTCTGAGCTAAAGTGGATATCATGCAGTTCCAAGAGCATAAGTTATGATAAAAGCAAAGTTCAAACACTGCTCTTGCACTTTCCACATCACTTAATTTACCATACATAGTAATGAGAGCATTATGCACACGAATGTCTTGACCAGCTGAGGTCTTTAAAGCTAGGGCATGAATTGACTTTCCTTCACATGTCAATTCAAGATTTCCACAGGCTGGTATGACATTGACTAGAGTAATAGTATCATGGATGATATTTGATTTGAGTCTCATTAACTTGAAAGCATTTAAAGCTTCCCAGAAATGGCCATTCTGTGTGCATCCCGAAATCACAGTATTCCAGCTATCTACATCATAAGTATAAGCTATCTCCTCCAGCAATTTGAAAGAAGCTACTAGATCTCCACAAGAAATATACATGTACATCAACGAATTTACTAAGATGATATTATTTACAAATCCCAACTTCACCTCCCACGAATGGATTAACTTTCCAAATTGAATTGAGTTGGGGGAATCACAAGCAGGAAGAATTCCCAGAAGAGTCGACAGGCTGCATCTTGAGTTCCCACTGTGGAACTTCTTAAGCAAAGATTGAGCTTCTCTACACCGGCCATTCTGGGAATACCCAGAGATTATGGTATTCCATGAAACTAGATCTTTCTTTGACATATTTAAGAAGAGACGCTCAGCGTCCTTGACCCTTTTGCAGTTAAAATACATATCCATGAGAGCATTCATCACTGACAGTTCTGCTCCCATCTTTCTCCGGATTGTAAAGCCGTGAATAGCTTTCCCTTCTCTCAGTAGCGTGAATTCTGCAACTAGAGAAATAATGGAAAGTAATGTCACAGCATCCGGTTCTATGGTCCTTATGAACTGCATTTCATGAAGAGCATCAAATGTATCACTGATTTTTCCATTCAAAGAGAATCCACTTATCATTGAATTCCATGTTATTATATCCTTATACTCCATTTTATTAAAGATATATTCAGCTGCATCAATGTTGCCAGATTGGGAATACAATGAAACGAGAGAATTTGCCACTGAAAGGTGGCAGCTCTCCTCATATCCTAGCTTTATACCCCATCCATGAATGGCCCGACCACAACCAAACTCATCTAAACAGGCAGAAGCAGCAATAGCACAAGAGAGACTCACACTATCACCATCCTTTTCCAAATCAGCCATCTGCTTGAAGTACAACAAAGACTTCTCAGAACGACCATTATAAAGACAACCACTAATAATTGAATTCCAAGAAACGACATCTTTACACTCTATTTCGCGAAATGCACACTCCGACAAGCTCAAATTACTACATTTTGCATAAAAATCAATCAAAGCATTTCCCAAAATCGAATCCAAAAGCATTCCCATTTTCATACTCAAACAATGAACAACCAACCCCTTTCTCAAATCTCTCATGTTAGACAAGGCAGAAATGACAATGACAAGCGTGGCGGAATCGAACTGCTTTCCTTCATTCATCATTTCAGTAAAGATATTCACTGCAAATCCAAATAAATTGTTCTCTGTGCATGCTGTCATGATAGCATTCCATGTTACAACATCTTTATCGATAATTTCAGAAAAAAGGGCCAATGAAGAGCTTATATTCTTGGTTCGTGAGTAGATAATAAGAAGGGTAGTTACAATGGACAAGTGAGCAAGCATACCTACTTTAAGGATTAAGCTATGTACTTGTGAAGCAGTTGAGATATCAGGCTTTGCTTTAACCATGTTAACAAGTTCAATGATTTCATGCCCTTTGACATTCTTGAAATCTTGAATTCTTCTTTGAGGCATTTTGTCGAACAGTTGGGTGGCAGGGGAAGTGTAATTACAAACTTGAGCTTTTCCATATGGACTGAACAAGGGATTGTTGGGGAAAAGGGTATTAGTGGAAATGGGTTTTTGGTTAAGGTGAGGAAAAAAGAGTTGGAAAGGTGGTGCATGTTGAGAGATTTTGTTTGGGAGTGATGGGCAAAAGAAAAGAGCTTTGTATACATAGTTGGCCAGCTTTTTCATGTTATGCCCATTTCAGTTTATTAAGAGATGTTTTGAAGCAAATTGCAAACTTGCATGTTGCTGGATGGTTGCTAACTACATTTGGTGTTTTTGCCTCTTTGGGAAGGTTAAGTTTTCTTTTCCTTTAAAAAATGCGTTCTAGCTTCATGATTGGTTTGTTGCAGGGAATTAGATAAAGTTGCAAAGTTAAATTTAACTTGTATAACAATTAACATATCTGAAAGTGCAAGGGTTTGGTAGGTGGATTTAACCTGTATCACAATTGACATATCTGAAAGTGCAAGAGTTTGGTAGGTGGGAAAAGGATAATATTATCAAATAAAATTTGTGATTAACTTTATACTACACATTTGGTATGCTAAAATGATGAAATTACTATTGCATATGAAAAATGAGATAAAATAATCTCATGAAATATCCTTGCATATCCCCCTTATCTTATCATGCATACCAAACGACTCCTTACTCCCTTTGTAGTTAAAACGCAATTTGATTCACTAGATTAGAAGGGGAGCCTCGAAGACACTAGTAAAGTTGATGCCCGTGATCAGAAGGTCACGGATTCAAGCCTTGAAAACAACTTCTGACAAAAATGCGAGGTAAGGCTGCATACAATAGATCCTGTAGTCGAACCCTTCCTGTACCCTATGCATAACGGGAGCTTTAGTACCCTGAGCTGTCCTTGATCTTGGTTCACTAGATAACAGGCACATGCAGCCAAGAAAATCCTTAAAAATTGATCCACATGGCATTTATGACAGCTAATTGAGCTTGCTAATTTTTTCCTTTAAAAAAGTAGAAGTGTTTTAATACAAAGAAAGTGATAATTTAGATGGCTAGAAAAACAATGAACATTGAGATACAAAACAAGCGAAAAAAATGATAATTAGGTGTGTTTTTGACCATCAACTCAAAATCTAATGGTGTCATCAGTAGTAGAGAACTAACTCGGACGGATATGATACATTTACTTATTATCCGTTACATCAGTAGTACAACTATTTAAGCAAAACCAAACTCTTCCAGATGCCCAACGCATTATTCCAGAAGAATTTTACAAGACAGACCAAAAAAAGAACGAACATTTACTTTACAAACATCAAAGAGGACCAAAAACAGGGTGTAGTATGTGTCAACTGCACAAAAGCAAAAAAAAAGACGTTGATTAGAAACCTAGCAGCTCCACTGTCCTGCCTGAGAGAGTCCACAACACTGGTGCAAACACAGGAGTGATCCTTGGCAACGTAGGATACGTTAGTGTTCCGAGTAAAAACCAGTTGAAGCTTAAGAGAGCAACTGCATCAGACGCGGGTCTGTTCTTAATGGTTGAGAAGAACTGGACCACGCTCCACAATGACATGCCAACGACAGCAAATAGCGCGAGGACTAGAGGCATGCATGCATCTTCAGCTTTCCATACGATTGTTCCAACTAAGAGCGATAATATTGCACTAAAAAGGGTCCGGGAAACAGCTAGATCCCTTCGTTGGTGTATCACATCACTCGTGGCAAAATCCTCATACGTGGTCTGAGTACTTGGCCGCTTGACATCTTGATAGGATCTGGCTCCCATAAAATCAGGGTTAGTACTTCCACTTTTGCTTTTATCTATGTCTACATTCTCAATGCCACTTGATCTCCAAAACGGAACAGCATCGCTACAGCCTTCCATTACTTGGCTATCAAAATGGTCTTTTTGTTCTGAAAGTGCTTTACCATGAACTTCGTTCAATCGTTGATTTTCCACCTTCAGATCCTTAAGCTATCACACCAAATACAAAGTTCAGGCTTTCCTGTCTCAAAAATTGCAGTATCACAAGCAGAGGAAAAAATGTCGAAGCTACCACTTTTCTGTGACCAATTTACCTCAATATCTCTCTAAATAAGATCCAATTTTTTTGTAGCAAGAAATACAGATCTGAAGGGGAAAAGGTTATCCAGCTGCAAACTTACGAAACCAAATCCCAATTCATCCCCACTACAAATGGGATGGATATCCAGCAGTAACTCTAAGCTTAGTTGCATCGACTCAACAATTAATAAAATCAAGTTACTTTCTACTATATAAAAATTTTATAGTCGATAAGCTGCTTAGCAGGATTTCAATCAAATTCATTAGGTAAAAATCAGCAAACAGCATTAGATGATAATTAAAGATTCAGTAAAGGCTTTTCATGTCTTTATTAACTGCATAACTAGTCACTATAAGCCAAAATCAACTTCTATGAGTTTGTAGAAGTTTCTTCAAGTATTCCCTATTTATTTTATTTTTGCTCTTGCCTTAGAAGTCACGTAATCACCCTATCTTCAATTCATCAGAGTATATAATTACAATGTGATTTACGGACCTCTGGTTGAAGCTTCTAGCCTTCTACTGCTTTATACTGGTTTATACAGCCTACTCATAGACATTTAACCTTCTTTTCACCTTTGTTCTTTAGATTAACTAACCACCTAGCACCATTTGGAGAACCCTGAACCATAATCACACTGCTCTTATTCTCATTCTTGATTCCTATATATCTAAATATCCATCAACCGTTCACTGCCCTGAAACATACACCTTTGAAAACAAAGGCCTTTCTATACTACGCATCTTGTCCTAAACAAGTGATCATATAAACCCTTTCTCTATTAATTAGCTCCTCTCCTTACTAAGGTATCAAGATGTGACACTTTCACGACAAATACTAGAGAATTTTTATATTACAGTCCCAAAATCAAGGAAATTACGCAAATGATCAACTTTCCGACCCATCCTAATAGGGTTACTCTTTCTTCAAGTCCCAGTTCTAAATGTGCGTATTCCTTTGACACTTCCAGGGGAACACGAGAACAATTCGTAAACCATTTTCTTTTCCTTCTGCTTGTTCACTGCCAGAAGATCCTGCTCATCATCTGAAGGCGATGAAGCGAAGTTAAAGAAAAACTCACTTGTTGACGGATTATACATATAGAGGTAATAAGATTTTATACAACAACAACATACCCAGTGTAATCCCACAAAGTGAGGTCTGGGGAGGGTAGAGTGTACGCAGTCCATAACACTACCTCAGAAGAAGTAGAGAGGTTGTTTCCGATAAACCCCCGACTCAGAACAAAAAAAAATATAAAAAGATGTAATAAAAACAAAAAGCAAGATGGAATAACAAAACCAATAGAGAATAACAGAACAAAGACAACCACAGAGTAGTACTATAAACTAATCTATCTGAAATCACAAACATCACCAGGACACCACGAACAAGAAACTACAAGACACCCGCAAAGTACTACGACTACTAGCACGGCAACAAACAAAGCATCCCTTCCTACTAGCCGGGACGCACTCTCACCTACTAACCAGACAGCCAACTAAGGTGAACCCATTAGTTTATGGAGTACAAAAAGATATTCCTATAGTTGCGAAAAGGTATAGAGACAAGTAGCAAACTAGCGCTGTCCAGAATTGGGTCCTATGCTTTGCTCCTCTGTTACATGTTAGAAGTTATAGCAGAAAAATGGTACCCAGTATATAAACATAGATTTTATCAGTAAGCACAGAAAGAAAAGTGGAAAGAAAATATTTTTACCTGGCCCTCCAATTGCTCAATTTTGACGATGGCCTCGTCATGTTCATCCTCAAGTTCTGCTAACATGGCCTGCATTATCTCTTTTTCATTAATGGCTATTAGTATTTTCTTCTCAAGTTCCTTCCTTTCCCAGACAAGGTTCTCAAACTCGGTCTGCATCTCCAGCAGATGCATCTCCAGCTGCACATGTATTGTTCTCAAGTCAGTTGCTTTAAGTCAGTCAAATGTAACTCCTCAAAATGAAAACTAGAGGCTATATCAATTTAAGACATCACTAAATAGACATATATGATACTAAACTGCAATTTTACAAGCATTGATATCAATCAACTGGTAAAGTTAATTTGAAGGGAAGCCTTGGGAGTAACTGGTAAAGTTGTTGCCATATGATTAGGAGGTCACAGATTCAAGCCTTGGAAACAGCCTCTGGCGGAAATGCAAGGTAAGGCTGCATACAATAGACCCTTGTGGTCGGGCCCTTCCCCGGACCCTGCGCATAGCGGGAGCTTTAGTGCACCGGGCTACCCTTTTGATTTCAATTGACTATAGGCTATATGAATTCTTTTTTTTCCATCTGCTCTGTCCAGGTCTATTTTATGCCAAATATTAGACATTGGATAATTTCACGTTAGTTAGACTAGTTTAAAGTTGATTGTCAACTACCACAATCTCCTCCTTTCTCCGAGCTTGAGACAACTATATTTTGCTAAGTTCACATAGGTTATAGGTATACTTTAATATTTAAAACACGGATATCCAAACAGAGTTCTGCACAAAATGTCAGATTGGGAATTTGAACACCTTATGTAACGGTCTTACTACATTGAGAAAGGAAACAAGGGTAACGGCATTTTTATATGTACATATCTACAAAATGTCCGTCACGTGTACTAACAAGAGTTAGCCCAGAAAATGAGAAAGAATAAATTCACGAAGCACCAGCATAAACACAAAATTAACACTACATACAAAATGGAGAAACAAAGTATGTGGAAGAAATATTAGAAGAGAACACAATAAGCTTTTCAAAATGAAACCCACCGCCCTTTCCCTCTGTAGAGCAGTTAAACTTCGTACAGGCAGGGATAGAAAAGCAATAGCCCAAATTATCAGTCTCCAGAGTAAGCTGGCATGAAAACCCATAGCAGCTCTCAGCAGCTCTGTCCAGGTTTGGATAACAATGCATATCGTTCTCACACCGAAGAAGCAAGTGAATTTGACCAGTGATAAAGGCTTGATCAGCAAGATCATAAACTGCGCCATCTATACTTCCATAAGTGGTCAAATGTACGTCATCAGCATAAATTGTTCAAGTCCTCAAAATCCTGGTAAGAACTTAATTCACAGAAGGAACAAATAGTCTTCAAATAACAGTACCAGATAAATATGACAAATTTAGAACATTCATGGTATTAAGGCCAACCAGTTTAAGGCTACATACTGAACCACAACATAGAAATGTGTACAAAAATTATTAGGACAACGGTTCCCTCAAATGCGAAAGCACTATCAAAATCAACAAATCTCGTCTTAAAAATTAAAAGGCATTCATACTTAGAATGCAAGAGGAATTCAAACAGTTCCAAGCTCACCGCTACCCAATCAGTTCAGCTATCTTTGAAAAAGTCCTGTGGGGTAAAACCAAGGAAACCAAAGTTCATTTCTTATCAGATTAAGAAGCGAGATAAATATCGTCTAGAGTTATCCTCAATCACATACACAATGAACCAATACGATTCTGCTTCAGGGAGACTACATGAGAGGCAGAAGGTTTCACCCATATTTTTTCATACAGATTGATAATAATGGAAATCATCAGCTTGCTCGAGACAAGTAAATCAGAACTGATATTCAATACTACAAAGCCCTGAAATTCTACATGTCGTCAACATGTAACAAAAATATGTAGAGGGACCACATGAACAGGATGGCGCTGAATGTCAACATAGCTACAATAACACCAATCAGCATCATAGTTCCAAATTGAGTAAATTCTGCACAAGTTTAAAATAGATATATCTTCGTCACTACAAAATGTCTCTTAATAACGGAAGCTTCTTTGATATGACGCTCCTTAAGATTGACAAAGATTCTCATTTTCTTAACTTAAAAGTTGTCATCGTTGCACTTGCCCCACTCCACCTCTCCAACCACACTATACTAAATGTCATACTCCACCTCTTCAACCACACTATATTAACTGTCATACTCCACCTCTCCAACCACACTATACTAAATGTCATCTTTTTCGTTTTCCTATTATTCATCATATGCAAGTAAGAAAGTACATACACAATCATCAATTAGTTTAATAGAGCAAACATTGAAATAACTTTGATGAAACTTTTTTCAAATCCAATTGACCTCTTAGTAATATTTTCTATATGTGGATTCAATTTTGATATGATGGTGTGCTGATTTCATAACAAAAACAGGTGCTACGAGATGGGTAACATGAATAGTAACAATTTATTGATTAACAACATCACCATAAATATACAACAACATACCCAAGGTAGTCCCACAAAGTGGGGTCTAGGAAGGTAGAGTGTACGCAGACCTTACCCCTACCTCAAAAGTAGAGAGGTGGTTTCTAATACACCCTCGGTTCAACGAAAAACAGTCCAAAACAGTCCCGTAAAAGAAGTAATAGAAGTACAAGAAACAACAAATAAAAATGAAACACAGCAAATAGCCGATAGTAACAGAAGAGAAACTGTAACAAAACAAAAACAACAATTGAGGTACAAGGAACAACCGATAATAACAGTAATACTACTTATGCATCGAAGGGAAATCCTCACCACTCACCCCAACAGTAATCGTGGGCTTGACATCAAGGTCCTTGTTCAAATATTATCATTTCATCCTTTAATCAAAACTCATATTATTTCTTCACAGGTTGATCCAAAATCAGTTGGAAGCACTACACACTTATGCAAGAGACTAGATTAATATTACTGTTTTCAAAAACTCACATGGGGCAAAGGCGGAGCTAGAGGGGAAGAAGGGGTTTCATCCGAACCCCCTTCGACAATGACCGCCCCCCACCTCACCCACAATGAACCCCCGGTTAAAAATCCTGCCTCCGCCGTGGCATGGAGACTAACTCCTTTATTAAAACTTTCATGATTTTTGACATTTTGGGACATCCCAAAAGTCTAAAATCAGACACAAGGTATGCGTAATTTTTTAATTTTTTTCAACATCTTAAATTTCAGCCTAACATAATGACAAAATGATAGCATCACTCTTAATACAGGGACAGCTATTGCTATAAATAACTAATTGTCCTTTATCCACGCTCCATTTCCTTCCACAAAAGACTATAAAAGACAGACGCTGAATACAGTCAGTTTATCAGGCCAAAATTGATAAATACTCACCACCACTCCACCCCAAGAAAAATATAAAAAACCAGATAAACAAATACACAAACATCAATATCCGAATGCATTAAAAAAAGAATCACATAATTTGCACTTCCAAAATAACACAAATATATACATACACATTCAAATATCTGTATGACCTCAAAAAGTTGAAATTTCACTTCTACTCACATAAGTTGGAACTTTTTTTCAAGTAAAATGCATATCCAAACGCAACTAACTTCAAGTTTCAAAAATTTAAAATTTTAATGTCTGAATCTATGAGTTAACAGGAAGAAAGGTATTTTTTTTTCCCTTTTTTGTAAAAAGCAAAAAAAGAGAGAAGAGAGGTTTACTTAGTGAGTGATGGAGAATTGTAAGTTGGTTGAATGCTGAAGCTGGAAGACGGACGGAGATTCTGAGGAAAAATCTTTTTCAGAAAGTGTGGGGTCGAGACAAAGAAGTTAACACGTTTATCTCTTAGAGAGTGACACGTTATGAGTTTGAATGGATAAAGAAGAATGCCGCCACCTTTACTAACGTACATCAGTCCCATTCCTGCAACACTGCTCATGAGAGTCAGACGTGACTAGTCTACAACTGACATTTTTTATTTCTTTCTATTCTACTAGCTATCAAATGCTGGTATACTTCCTCAGTGTCAATTTGTAGTAGTAAAGTAATAATTTCTAGTCAAATAATTTAATTTTAATTGTAAATTTGAAATTTATATATTTGATAACATTGGTAAGGAAAAGAGGGGGCAAATAAGATAGTAAATTAGAAGCATGCTCTCCCCTAAAAAAGAGAGAAACGTGTATTTAAACCATCTCAACTTTGCTTTTTGTATTTGTCCATAACGAAATTCACTCCCATATTGCCATATGTATATACTCATTCCTAAATTTTTTTCTCTCCTAGTATGTCAATATATCCATCTAAACATCGTCATCCCGTTCCTTTCATCTTCTAGGTTCTTGATTGGCCCAACACTTTACCACGTATAACATAGTTGGTCTAACAACCACTCTATAAAATTTACCTTTAAAGTCTTGATGACAACTCTTCTTTTTATTACATATATCACCAGATGCGAGTCTCTATTTCATCCACCCCACTTCAATATAATGTATGACATCATCGTCGATCCCAAATTCCTTAGATTATTGACCCAAGATACTTGAAGCTTCATCTCTTGGGGATGATTTGTATATCAATCATCATTTTCACATCCGCCTCATGTGATGCATCATTGAACTTACACTCTGTGTACTCCGTTTAATTTAGTCTTGCTCAGACTAAAAAATTTAGACTCTATGGTCCATCTCAAGACCGCTAGTCTATTATTAACTTCATCGCATACCTCGTCAATCAATACTATGTCATCCACAATAACATATGACATGGTACCTCCGGTTGAATGTGTCGTATCAATTCATCTATCAATAATTTTGATTTCTTTCTACTAGTAGCAAAGTATGCCTTTCGTATCAATTCATATGATATCATTTGACTTGACACAAAATTTTAAAAAGAAAAGCAATATTTTTAAAAACTTTATGATCTAAAACATTCTTTGACCATTAAGAGTAAAAAAATAATTTTAAAGTTAAATTATTTCAATTATAGAAAGGTGACATTCTTTTTAGTACAGACTAAAAAGGAAAGTGCGCATAAATTAAAACATAGTGAATATTTCAAATATTAAGGCCATTTTGACATGATTTGATATCAGTTTGATTAACAGTTGAAATTTTGTGTTAGAGGTGCAATTTGAATTTCTTAAGTTGCATTTTTTCTCATAAATATAACCCCCACATAATTTGTAAAAACTATAAACAAATTCTCAACTTTTATATAATCTTATCGAGCAACCCACAATTCATAAATAAGGTATTGAAATATCTCAAGATATCACATTAATAAAACACATATCTCAATATTCCTTTTATAAATAAATGTCTGTGATGACATTTTATTAAGAACTTTCAAATGCACATAATTTTACAAATTTGATCCAAAAAATCAACAATAATAACAACTATTATTTAATTACCACATGATATAGACAATCTCTTTATGAACATGAGTTTTTTTCTTCAAAATTTAAAATAATGATATTTCTTTTTTACAAAATATAAACTTATTAGTCAAATTTTACATTTTAAGAAAATTAAAATCATAACATGCGATTTGAAATCCTATTTTTAAGAGAATTTGTGAAGTTTTATGCATATTTCATAGACAAATACTAATTTTAAATCAAAACTTGAAATTGAGATCCTAAGCCATATGGTCAAATAACGCCTACTAAAAGTAAGTATTAAGTTATAAAGTTTAAATGTTTTTTAATATATATATATATATATTTTAAAAGTGAAGTAGAAAATAGATTATATTTTATTTTCCAAATATAAACTATAACTTTAAAATTTTCATGATCAAACACTTTTTCTTTTCAAATAAAAAAAAATTTATTCCAACAAATTATAAATAATTTTTATGGTCGAGTAGAAAGATTATTTCCCACTATCTTTGCTATTCAATTTAAATTTGAGTTATTACCCAAAAAAAAAAAAAAAAAAAAAAAAAAAAAAAAAGAATTTGAGTTGGCTAAGGATATGTACTAGATTGAGTTACTCCTTACCCAACAACAACAACAACAAAAAAAATTTAAGTTGGCTAAGGATTGGTACTAGATTTACTTGAAGTACTTAAACTTGTTTACCCACAAACGTGTACAATAAGAAAGATTGATTGGGAAAAAAAAAACTTACAAGTGAGCTCAGCCTAGACAAATTAGACGAAACGGATCAACGAAATCCACAAAATAAATATATTTTTTTAAAATTAAATAATAGAAAACCGAGAACAATTTTGCCAGTTAGAAAATTAAATTTATTGAAATACCCTTCACAGTCCAAAAAAGTTTCACTAATTATATACAATTAAAAATCAAATATTTACATGAAACTCAATTTTCACTAAAAAAAAGGATTAATTTCTAGGGCAAATAGGTAATTCAACACAATATCTAATGAAACCTAAAGTGGGTGCAGTTTCCACCCAAATTAACAACACACAAAATAAAAAGTAAACCAAAAGAGTGACCAAAAAAAACAATGCTTTCTTCTTCTTCAGCCACCATTGCCACCGCCGCCGCCGCCACAACGCCGGCCACCGGCATTGCTGCCACCGCATTCCACCGCCGAATTCCGCATCTCCACACCATCAGAGCAAGAACTAATTATTGCTTGGGGCCACAACAGGTAATGTAAAAAAGATAAGCAGCAAAACAAAATACTCCTAATAGTTTTTTTTTTTTTCTGTATGATAATATTTGTTGTTTTTCCAGTGCTCGAAGACATCGTATAGGGTGGTTGTTCATCCAGTGAAGGCCATGGCGGAAACTGTAGCTACTCCTCAGTCTGCTCCCAAGTTGTCAAATCCGGGTACTTTTGTTTTTCCTACTATTTTTAATTCTTTTTTGGAGTAAAAGAAATTTTGGAATTATGTTTGTATAATCTGTAAACTAGTTTAGTAGTTATCACTGCTGTTTACTCGTTTGGTACACAGTATAAAGTGGGACTGTCATGAGTAGGATGAGCAGGGGTGTACATAGGTCGGGTTGGTTTGGTTTTTTACTTAAAAAAACCAAACCAATCATGTCGGTTTATTAATCTATAAATCAAATCAAACCAATATAAAATCGGTTTTTTCAGTTTAGATTTTAGTCGGTTTTTTCGGTTTTTTGCGGTTTTTTTTTAATAATCTTTAGTTTTTACAATTATATTGTGATTGTAGACAAGATCAAGTATGTTTTCACTCATGTGCTAGTGGAAAATCACAGTTATGAAAAATGGGGAGTGGAAAGGAGGAGCGGAGAACTCCCCAAAAACTAAAAAGTAAGATGAAAAATGACTGAAGAGTGAAAAGTTTTAGGTTTTAAGTTTATATTGAGCTTCGGATCATTTAGTTATCAATTAATGGATAAATATTACAACTTAAAGGCCCAAATCTGAATATATATTTACATCTACTTTCTAAATATTAAAAATTAATAAAATTAATTTAAAAAGTATTTAGAAAATAGATTATAATTAATACTTTTTATGTATAAAAAGTTAAAATTATATATATATATTATGTCGGTTTGGTTTGGGTTCGGTTTAACTTTTCTTTGGTTCACACCAAACCAAACCAATAATGATCGGGTTTTTTTTCTAACGCCAAACCAATCAAACCAAACCACAAGTCGTTTTTTTTTCCCGGTTTGGTTTGGTTCGTCGGTTTAGTTAGACTTGGCGGTTTGGTCTGTACACCCCTAGTCATGAGTATAATAGGGGATAACTTTGTTCGCGAACCAAACACGCTAAATTCCCATCTTAGCTCGTCCAACTTGATATTTATTTTATTCCACCTCCCAGGTGGGATAAATTAGTCCCAGGATTATAATCGCAAGACTATAACCCGGATTTGTCCGCGACCTAGGAGAATCTATACTGAAAATGCAAACACTGTGTAAGTAATATGTGATAAGGAGATTAAATTTTCTTGTAAGACCAATCAACCTCTTAGAGTCATCCCTTTTTGATGAAGTAAGAGTCATTGATGGCATCAAGAACATGCTAAATGTGGAAAAAAGTTACGGAATAAAGGGAGTAGACAGGGGTGGCTCGGGTGGCTCAATGTGAAGCTAGCAAAGTGTTTGCTTTAGGCCCCCAAAATTTTGAGGCCTCAGAAAAATTTTAAAGCCTCAGAAAAATTTTAATAGTGAATTTTATGATTATAATTTCACGTAAAACAATATTGAAGATTGAAAAAAAATAAAAAGAAAGAAAGAAAAACTATTTACTTTTTACCAAAAATATTTTAAAACTTTGAATTAAACAAATCAAATCTTCATATTAATAAATAAAAATTTTACAACAACATCCAAGGTAATGTATTGCTAACAAATGAGTAGCATCTTACTAACTAAAATTCATTCTTACCTTTATAAATAATAATATTACTATCTGAAGTTAAAGATTTTATGTCTGTAAGAACAAAAAAGGCAACTTTAAATTATTATTATTTTTTGTGTGTATGTGTATATATTTAGTTATTTACGGTCTCCTCCTAAAATTAGTCTTTAGGCCACTAATTTTGTTGAGACGCCTTTGGGAGTAGGAAACTTTGTGGGTATAAAAGAAAAGTTATGTTATATTCCATTCATTTAGTGGGATGCATAAAAAGAGGGTAAAGTAAAATAGGAGAGATTGAGTAGCTACAAGATTTGGAGTAATTCCATGTTTCCCACGCTCTGAGACAACAGTGGGGTTTGGGACAGTAGTGGAGTTTGGTGCACTACCTAACAAATCAGAAAGAACATCTTGGTTGGTGGCAACATTAGTGGGGTTTGAGACTTGTTCCTGGTTGGTGGTAGTTGGGTTCAGGTCTGTGTGGGGGGATTGGGTCAATCTGCATTTAACAAACTAATAAGGATAGCATCTTGACGCTTGAGGCTTGCAAACTTAGCAATCAAATTCCGTTTTCCACGCCCGTTAAACTCGGGCGCAAATTCCTCATCAGCCAGAATCCGCCCATAAATATCCGGCTTCCGGTAATATTGTTTAAGGCCACCAATGAGCGCCTACCCATAGCGTTGAGGTTTTTGTGCAACCAACAACAGTACATAAATTAACTACATCAGAACTAAATCATCCACAAAAAATCAGAAGGACAAAATAGACAAACCAAATTGAAAAGCAATAACATAAGAATAGACAAATAGCCGAACAAACACAATTTCTTTTAGAAATCAAAATCAGATCTGCAAAGAGAACACTAAATTCTAAACAAAGGTGAATCTAATGAATTTTTCAATAATTCATTTGGGAATTCTTGAGTCAAAAATTAATCACTAACAATCAATTCACATACCCTTTTGGAGTTCAAAAACACCATTTTTTTGGTTTCTCATCAAGTGTCTAGTAACAACATTGGAGCCCGACTAATCTAAATTGATGAAAAGATCCAAAAAAAATGAATCTTTGAAGCAAAAATTAATAATACTAATAATCAATTCATATACCCTTTTGGATATTAAAAACACCATCTTAATTATAGTTAAAAAAATAATAATTTTGGATCCAAAGATTGAATCTTTGAGGCAAAAATTAATAACTAATAATCAATTCATATACCCTTTTGGATTTCAAGAACACCACCTTCACTTTTTACAAAAAAAAAAAGAAAGACATACAATGTAATCCCACAAAAGTCTGAAGAGGATAGAATGTAAGCAGATCGTACCACTACATTAGAGGTAGAGAGGCTGTTTCCGATAAACGCTTAGCTCAAGAATAAACATTTCAGAAAAAATGCCTAGGACGTGCATCTTTACAAAGTCCATCTATAATCATGTTGTGATTCATTATGTTAGGCTTAGAACTTCCGTGATCCTTCTCCATTAACCGGAGCATATCTCTTTTTACTAAGAGTCCATTCGATACAGAAAACAATCAGTAGTAAATGGATACATCAAGGAAGTGACAATAAGTGGCTCTCTTTTTTACCTCTCATACAGAATTTTCATGTGAATTTACTTTCATGTATATGTTTATATTAGGGAGGAAGCAAGCATTGATATCACTTTCAGATAAGACGGACTTGGCTAAGCTCGGCAATGGGCTGCAGGAGTTGGGGTAAATATTGCAAAAACATTTTTCATATTTTGCAAAGTTAATTGAAAGATAGTTGCAGCGTCTACAAGTGAATTTGCTTGGCCTAGAGCTGTTAGTGTGTTAGCAAAGTGAATATCTAATTATATGTACAAGACTGTCGAGCTTCACTTGCTGTTATCTTTCTATAGAAAAAAGGAATGTCTAGCTTCACATGAAAGAGCATAATCCTAATCTGTATTGAGACTCTTATTCTAAAGACTCTGATTTCTCTGGCTTAATTGAACAAGAGTTTTAAATCACGGCTGTTAGATTTCAATTGGAAATTAATCTGTTGAACAAATTAAGCTTCCTGTCTTTTTGTATGAATTGCCTTAACGTGGGGACAAGATTCCTGTAAGACTGAAACATCCATGTCGTGGGGAAAGTAACCCTTTCTCCCTTTGTCAATGTTACAAGGTTATGTTATCATCTGATTGGAGCTGGTGTCCCCTATATCACCTTTTGATGACACTATACCCATTATCATGCAAATTGAAGTGTCTAGTTGCTACCTATATTAACTGCCCAAAATCACACAAACTTATTTACATCCCACAGGATAATTCTTAATTTTCAAAGACCTCTTATTTCCTATCTTGCAGGTACACAATTGTTTCAACGGGAGGCACAGCATATGCTTTGGAAGGTGGTGGTGTGTCTGTCACCAAAGTGGAAGAGCTGACACGTTTCCCTGAAATGGTAGGAGAACTCCTGACTAATGTTTGAAACGTATAACTGGGCCTCGCCCTGGGGTGTGGTAATCTCTTAACATCCCAAGGAGACCATGAGGTGCCTAAGTCTCACGGGAATTAGCACCTCTACCCCGGACACCAAGGTTATAAAAAATAAATCTATTCACAATAAAATAAAAAATATGGAATACCTACCTTCAATCCTTCCTCTACATTTCTTTTTGATACAGACCCTTGCACAAACACTTCTTAACACTGTTTTAACTTTAAAACGGTATCAAAATTTAAATATTATGTCTGTGTTTCTACAATAACGCAATCTAAAAAGGAAATGCATTAAAAATTATGTCTGTGTTTCAAAGTTTTAGCTGGGATGACATCATGTTTCTATTTTGGGGAAATTCACCAAGCTAACTAACTTGTGTTAGTCCATTTTTTTTGTCTCACGCCTGAGTTCATAGATAAGATTTGTGACAGCTATTTCCTAGAATAGCCCATTTTGAATAATAAAACAGCCCATTTCACAAGCAGAAAAATGGCCCATTAATTAGCCCCACGCTGAAGAACCAAATTAGAAAAAACAAACCGAATTAGAAAAAAACTGAACCAAACTGAATTAATTTGGTTTGGTATTTGGTATGCACTAATGAATAGCTGAAAACTGAAGAACTGAATTGAAGTTTGAAAGAACCAAACCGAAGAATCGAACACCCGCCCCTACTTTGTATGGTTCATAATATATTATCTTCAAGTTTTTCTCTTAATGCTTGGTGCAATAAGTGTTGTGCTTGTAGTTGATTTTATAACTTGAGAGTGGTGACTCATGGCATTTAACTTCAAAAACAAAACTGAGAACTTTTCTCCTTGTCACAGCTTGATGGCCGTGTAAAAACTTTGCATCCAGGCATTCATGGAGGTATTCTGGCTAGAAGAGATCAAGAGCATCACATGGAAGCTCTTGAAAAACATGAAATTGGTGAGCTAATTGATTTTTATTATGGTAGAATACATAGTTTACCCCCTTTCCTTGAGACAAAATCCCTTTGTCACACCCGTCGAATACGTGCAACCCTTTACACACCCAACCTTTTAAAAGTGTATTTAAGACATATCACACTTGTTGATACTTATTGCTTGGTTACCAGAAAAGCCCGGGGGTTTGCATACATCTACTCTTCTTATAGAAGCATGATGCAATGTTAGGAAACAAATGAAAGTCCCGATATTTTCCATATGTAGGTACATTTGATGTTGTAGTGGTCAACTTGTATCCCTTTTATGCAAAGGTTTCTTCTTCAAGTGGAATTTCATTTGAGGATGGAATTGAAAACATTGATATTGGCGGGCCTGCTATGATTAGAGCTGCTGCAAAGGTTACTTCGCTTATTACTTTTCCCTGACCTGCAGCTTTCTGTACCTCTGCTTCTAAAGCTTTGTTACATATATTTCACTTGTGAACCAACATTTTTTCATCTTCAAATCTACTTTGTCACAGCTTTAGGTTTTTTTTAGTATATGCGTTTGCTTCTTGGTCTTAATTGGATAAATGCTGTGGGAGCAATCATGAGTTAAAAAAATGATTTTTTTCCTGCTCGGAGTTTTTGGCAATCTGGCTTGTATGAGGATGCTTTATAAATGAGAAGGTTGCAGGATACAGTAGGTACATCTGAAATTTGAAAATTGCCTCTTGGCTTCATAATGTGATTCTGTGCTATGTAGGATGCTCTTACCCATTATAAAGTATCTGAATTGAACAAGGAGCTAACTTGTGTTCGCACTATGCTAAAATTCTATGAATCACTTTTCTGGATAATATGTTGTATGATACAATTTATGTGGCATACATCAATAACAAAATTGTATCTGGTAAAATGATGATTAGTATTTTACACCTTTTATAATGCTTGCTGAATCTTTTGTGTATGCTTTCTATCCTTTGGTATACTTCTCTGCGTGAATTCTCCCACATTTATAAAACTACCTTCTCTAAAAAATGCTGGCTGGATCTTTGTGTTGTCTACAGCTTTGTGTCTAACCGTGGACGATGCTTATTTAACAGAATCATAGGGATGTTTTGGTCGTAGTTGATTCTGAAGATTACTCAGATCTTTTGGAGTTTCTTCGTGGAGATAATGATGATCAACAATTTCGAAGGAAGTTGGCCTGGAAAGCTTTTCAACATGTCGCTTCTTATGATTCTGCAGTTTCAGAGTGGCTGTGGAAGCAAACTGTAGGAGGTATTCCCCAAAATTCATACAGCCCAATGAATACAAAAACTCCCTCTTCCTCCCATCCTCTCCCCCAATAACAAGAAAAAAAAAAGGTTCAACAAAGAACTTGAAAACATTATAACGATCATCCTCAGCCTCTGCATTTGAAATAAATATAAAGGTTGATAGCTTTTTATGGAAAAATAAGGCTTCAAATTTATTTTAATTTTAATGAACATAGCCTGCGAAGCCTCATTGTGCTTCGAGATGGAATATTCTGTTGAATCTTTTACTTATTTACTTTTTCTAGACAGACCAAGGGGCTGATTTTAAAGTGAGTGAGTGAGAGTGCAAGCCTTTTCATCATCTATTATGCTGATTGATGACTTTGGTCTCTGTTGGTAGATAAGTTCCCTCCCAGCTTGACAGTGCCACTCTCTCTAAAAGACCCACTTCGATATGGTGAAAACCCTCATCAGAAGGCTGCAGTTTATGTTGACAAGTCTCTATCTGAGGTTAACGCTGGTGGAATTGCAACTGTTATCCAACACCATGGCAAGGTTAGAATTCTGATGTTTACATTCTAATGTTCGTAACTTGGCATATTTTCAAATTCTGTTTAGTGTCTATTTGTACACATATTGTTCTAAATTTAACGTCACATGAATGGAATTTTTCTAGTTGAAGTTTCATGGCTAATGACTCTGGCTACTTCTTGATGTAGGAAATGTCATATAACAACTATCTGGATGCCGATGCAGCTTGGAATTGTGTGTGTGATTTTAATAAACCAACATGTGTTGTTGTGAAGCATACCAATCCTTGTGGAGTAGCATCACGGAATGATATCATTGAAGCATATAGGCTAGCTGTGCAAGCAGACCCAGTTAGTGCATTTGGTGGTATAGTAGCCTTCAATGTCGAAGTTGATGAGGTAAAGTTGTTCAATGGACCTTTTCAGATGCATATTTTGATCTCTTTGTTGATTATGATCTTGCATTTACGCTTTTTTGTTTCGTTCTAGAAACCTAAAGGGTAATGATGCATTGTGTTGTCAGACAACACTTTTTTGATAGTGATAGGGTCGTTAGTTCCTCCCTCTCATATCAACTGTCAAGGGGAAAAATAAAGGAAAAAGAAAATCTTAGTTGTTCATTTAAGTGATGAGGTTCTTCCGCCATCACCTAGCATTCCTTATTTGAAATCTTTGAAGATCTAGCTAATTTTGAGATGTTTTTTTCACTGTTGTATAGTGCATTTATTTTTTCTCTGTCCTAGCAATCTTTCTTTGTTATATGGTTTTATTAAGAAAGCCGAACCCGACTTGTTTGGGACTGAGACCTAGTTACTGTTGTTGGTTTTATTGAGAAAGTACTGACAACATTTGCTTTGTATCTTGTTAGTACAATATACCAATTCAAGAAGTAAAAGTAATTTAGTAGTTCAACTAGTGCATAAGAGGTGTGTGGAAGAATTCTTGTAAGGCACAAAAATGAACAACAAACAGGATGAAAGTTGAAAAAATTTCACACAATTTAACCAAAGAAGAGAACAGGTAGAACCTCCATGCATTGCAAATTTGCAACATAAACTGTAGTGCGAAAAGACTCTTACTATCATCCTTCTCCCATGTTATTTGTCAAAAGGGTGATGTTTCATGCTGTTAAGATGAATAACTCGAGTGTCATTTGGTTGGGAGAATCGCAACCCAAGAATAAGTCTATCTGTTGCTTCCCCATTTCAAATGTCAGTGTCAATGCCTGATATTTGTATTTGGTACTACTTTTTATAGTAGTTACGGTTGAAATTTTTTTAGTCTGCTATACTGCACCTTGAAGTGTTGAGGAACAAAATTAAACTTAAGTTTAGGGGTCGCATCAAGGTTGATAACTCTTTCACTTAATCTGCTTTGGTTTTTTGCAGGCACTTGCAAGGGATATTCGAGAATTTAGAAGCCCTACAGATGGTGAGACTAGGATGTTTTATGAAATAGTAGTCGCACCAAACTATACAGAGAAGGGTCTTGAGGTTCTCCGTGGGAAGTCCAAGACTTTGAGAATCCTTGAGGCAAGTAAAAACAACAAGGGAAAGCTTTCTCTCAGACAAATTGGTGGTGGTTGGTTAGCTCAGGACTCAGATGATTTGACCCCTGAAGATATCCAATTTAATGTCATGTCTGACAAAACTCCACAAGAAAATGAGCTTACTGATGCACAGTTTGCTTGGTTATGTGTCAAGCACGTCAAGAGCAATGCCATAGTAATTGCAAAGGTACTTTCTGCATGATATATATCTAATGAATGATATTCCTTTCATTGTTTTCTAAATGTAATTTTTGTATTGCAGGACAATTGTATGTTAGGAATGGGGAGTGGACAGCCAAATCGTCTAGAGAGTTTGAGGATAGCTTTGAGGAAAGCTGGAGATGAAGTAAAAGGAGCTGCTTTGGCTAGTGATGCTTTCTTCCCATTTGGTACGTACCTTTATTTGCGTTATGCATGTACCTGTAGAGCAAATCTAACATTCAAAGATAGTGAGACAACAGGTTTCGGCAAACTCTGACCAGTCGGAAGTGCAAATTTTAAGAAAATATACCATAAAGAATGGTAACTGAAATTATTTTAAAAAATGTTATCATCTTCTAATGTGCCGGTAGAGCAAATCTATCATTAAAAGAAAGTGAGACAATAGGTTTCGACAAACTCTGACTAGTTGAAGGTGCAAGTTTAAGAAAATATACCATAAAGAATGGTAACTGAAATTATTGTAAAAATGTGTTGTCATCTTCTAATTTGCCTTGGACAAATGTTTCTGATCGATTTTTTCTTTTGGTTTCTGATCAAGTTTTTTTCTCTTTTAACAATTTTTTCTGAATTAAATCAGCATGGAATGATGCTGTTGAAGAGGCGTGTCAAAGTGGAGTGAGGGTTATTTCAGAACCAGGAGGGAGCATAAGGGACAAGGATGCAGTGGAGTGCTGTAACAAGTATGGAGTATCGCTTGTTTTCACCAACGTGAGACACTTCAGGCATTAGATGTTTGGTAGGGCATCGTTAGACTCGTAATCTATTTTCTTTACCAAAGTGTTTGTAACATGTGTTTTTGATAGCTAGCATTCATCTCCAATAGTTTTGAGGAATTATCTATGATTTAGGAGTATGAGTGTGTATTATAGCAAAATTATAGTTGTATTAGAAATTTTACTTGCTGAGCTAGTAGTTTTCGAACTACTTGATCGGCTAAGTTATTGTATCAGAAGAATAAAACAATGTTGGAGGTCACTCACAAGTGAATGAGTATATGCAAGTGTACTGATTCATTATTAATTTTATTTCTCTGTTATGAAGTATTAGTATTTCTTTTAAAGATGTTTTGATATTTTATATTTTTTTCAATAAAGTTATAAAAGTACTTGCATCTAGACCTATTTCTTTCAATGAGGACTGATTTTTAGAAACCTAACCGTACGGTGGTTGGAGTCGTCGGCCAGGTTCCCTCATCTGACATCTCTGGGGAAGAGGAGCAAGTTGGCCCTTGTGAACAACTTGATGCAGACACCTTCAACCCTTTGAGTGAAATGCGGCAAAAGAAAAGGAACGAAAATCCATGGACCAACACCATCATCTCCATCCCGTAGGAACTACGAGATCACCCCAAGGGACGCCTTCGGCATCATAGAACCCTATTCAATAAGTTGAACGCATTAGCTGTCCGCTCTCAGGTTAGGCAGTCAGGGTGGGAGAAGGGCATATTCTCGCAATCACAACTTCACCTCATGGCGATTTGAGTTTGCAGTTGAGGTCTACACAATACGTTAGCATAAGACCTTTCCCAGCAATTGCTCATAGTGTTGGATTCGTCTCAGTTTGAGCCTCCATATGCACCAGAGCGTGTTCATAACACTCTGTCTAACGATAAGAAATTTTGGTCGTGCGCGTTGATATAGTTAAATTAGAAGACCTGATGGTAGAGCTACTTACTTTCCAACCTACAGAAAGTATTGTTGAGCTAATGAGCTCAATTGGACTTGCATTACTTATTTTGGTTAAACAAAATTGGCTACACAAATTTATAGCTGATAGATATAACGACATCTCACTCGTTTAGCTGATTGATTAATATTGGACCTAGAATTGATTTTCACATCGATAAGGGCTTGGCATTAGTGTCAGTGAGGTTGAAGGACTAAGACCCTCCCCCCGATGGAAGTACTACTTAGTATTTGTCTCTTAACTTATGAAGTTATCTTTTTAACAAGATGTCAATCATTTTAAGTAGAGGCTCTAAATGAAAATGAAACCAAGTAGAGGCTGGGTATGTTTGACAAATTAAAAAGCATACAAGTTCTAAATGAAAATTTGACAATGCTGCTTCGCCTAGCAGCATGACGCTTGAATTGCAGTCCCACAATTCTGTTTTCAAGATTTAGGCTGCTCTCTATTTCGCTCGCCTAAAGATTCATGGTGAATTTCGGTGGAGTTCCCCTTGAAGCAATAACAAGTTGATCTAGTTGCCACCGTAGACACTAAGGAATAAACGAGACAAAACAAAAGAGGAGGAAATTTTTTCCTTTAAACTATCTGAAAGTTATCCAACATGAGTATGATAGTACGAACAATCAACAGTTTCATTATTGTCAAGTAATGGTACAATATTGAAAGTTTTTATTATAGTTATGGAAGCTCGAGTTATACCGGTGATTAAGCTTTATTAGGAAGAGAAAGATACATAGATGCTTTTATTATTGTTACACATGCTTGGAGACAATAGGAATTACATGCATATTAAGTTTTCTTCTCACTGCCACACCAAGATACATCTCACTCATATCAAGTTCTTCATGTTCCATCCCATTGGGAAGCTTCCAATCAAAATGGTATAGCAAAAGAGCCAATAGATGCTCTACATTTGCTAGACCAAATGACATGCCAGGACACATCCTTCTTCCCGCGCCAAATGGAATGTACTCAAAATTATTTCCAGTGAAATCAATTGAACTATCAAGAAATCTCTCTGGTTTAAAGCACTCTGCATCCTCCCAATATCTTGAGTCTCTTCCAATTATCCAAGCATTCACCAACACTTGAGTCTTTTCTGGTATTTCATAACCATCAATTTTACAATTTTCTCTGCTTAGCCTTGGAACTAATAGAGGGCCAGGTGGATGCAACCTGAGTGTCTCTTTGATGACTGCTCTAAAGTATTTCAATTGATCAAAGTTTGATTCATCCACATAACCTTTTTCACTAAAAACACTTCTGACTTCTTCTTGTGCTTTAGCTAACGCGCTTGGGTTTTTGAGCATTTCTGCCATCGTCCAATCAACAGTTGTCGCTGAAGTATCTGTTCCAGCTGCAAACATGTCCTGTTACATATATACATCATTTCAAATTAAAATATGTTAGTCGTTGGAAGGAGGGAAAAGAATTACCCACCGGAAGAAGCAATAGATCTCGTTACTCATCACGTTTCATTTTGTATCACGTGTACTCCTAGGCTACATGAAATTTAAGAAAGACTTTTGAGTCGAACCAAAAGTACCCCTTAGAACTTGTGGTTTTAAACATATGACTATAAGAACTTGTCACAACGGGTCATAAAATGAGAAGTTTAAAGTTAAGAGCTTCTAGCTATAAAAATATGTCATTCTTCTTGGAACAGACTAAAAGAAAAGAGCATCGGAGCAAAGGGAGTAAGAATCACTAACCAAGATCACTGCTTTAATGTTGTTTCGAGTTAATTCATAATTTCCATCATTTTGAACTCTTAATAAGACATCCACCAGGTCCTCATGCATACTTGTGTTGTTGTTGTCAACATCAATATGGTCATCTATAATCTCATCAAGTAGCCTATCTATTTCATGGTGAAGCTTCTCCAATTTTGACCTAAGACCAGTTATATCTTGAAGCCACTTGATTGAAGGGTAAAAATCAGCAATAGTAAAGCCAGTCCCAACTTTAAGAAGTTCCAATAATATAAAAATGAACTTCTCTTGGTCCTTGTACTTTTTCCCAAATGCTGCTCTTGAAGTGAATCCCAACATAGCTGTATGTAGCATTTCCGTCAAATTAATAGGGGATCCAGCATGGCTAGCCAAAAATCTAGCAAGACCTGAGGCAGAGGCGGATCTAGAATGTCAGGAGTAAGTTCAAGTGAACCCGTCATCATTTTTATCATAAATCATAGACATATAAGTGAAAATCGTATAAAATTGAATTTTGAATCAAGACCTCAAAAGACTAACATCTCTGTCTCAATTTAAGTGTCTTAGTTTGATTAGACATGAGATTTAAGAAAATAAGTAAAACTTTTGAAGTTTGTGGTCTTAAACTAAAGATGTTTGTAATGTACCAAAATGTCCTTTGGATTTTGTGACCTTAAATAATATGCCATGTGGAATGTTAGATTTAGAGAATTACCAAACATAGAAAGAGACGTTATTTCTGAAATAGATAAACAAGGAAAGTAAGACACTTATATTGAAACTGAGGGAGTACTTTAAAAACAAGCGGATTTCTGACGGACCTCCATCAAGAATTCGTTGTTTTCTATGTCCGTCGTTGTTTTCTATAGTTATATAAGCATAATTTGAAATCATTAATCATAACTCTTGAATCAGCCTCTAACCTGAGAACTCTTCTTCTCTGATAGATCGGAAGGACTGAACACGTTTGGTGCTCAGAAGATCAAGTACACATATTTTACGCATTTGTCTCCAGTAATTGCCATATGGAGCGAATCCTATGTTGATGGAATCATAAGATATAATCTTAGCACAAAGGGGTTGAGACCTTGATGCAAAGGTAATGTCATGAGTTTTCATCACTAGTTTTGCAGTTTCTGGTGAGGAAACAAGTATAGTAGAGACTTGTCCAAGTTGCATGTGCATCAATGGTCCATGTTTTTTAGCAAAGTCTCCAAGGACTTTGTGGACTAAAGGGCCACCAGCTGCTATTTGGTGCAAGTTTCCAATAATAGGTAATTTCCATGGTCCTGGTGGAAGCTTTGAAGAATTGCTACTTCTTATTTTGAGAATAACAAGGATGACGAGTATAGAAGCAAAGAGATAAATTGCAATGGACTCCATTTGCATAGTAGAGAACTTTTTATGTGGAATGGTTTCTCAAAAAACTATTGAGAAATTCAGTTATATAATGGAGAAGTTTTAGTCACTATCTTGAAATTTGCTTGCACTAGTCTTCTGTTTTAAGCTCACAGCCAATTACAAATGGGAGTAGATCAGCGTGGAAACAGTCTCTTGCAGAAACGCAAGGTAAACCGCATACAATAAACCCTTGTGGTTCGGCCCTTTCCCGGATGTCGTGCATAACGGAAGCTTTAGTGCACCGAATTGACCTTTTTTTTAGTAGACTCGAGATTACATGTCTTATTTTCTTTTTAGTCAATTTAAAAATAAATGTAAGTTTTCATATTTAGTAGCTCTTTTATTCAAACATCTCACGTGACATATTTAAATCACAAATTTTTATTTTAGTACAATTGCATACATTTTAAATTTAAGTCTCACAAGTTATAAAAATTCTCTTACTTTCTTAAAATTTATGTCCAATCAAATTAAAATACGTACAATGAAATGGAGAGTAATATTTTTATGGAGGATATAATATGATGGAGACTCGTCAAAAACATACATAATTCAAGAATACAAGCACACCAATTCCAGTAAAACTTAATCATTCTTGACACTATTCAGTATTCAGTAAAGTAGTTTCTAATTAAGCCATACAAAATTATTATCTCTAACAGAAGTGATTATAGTTAACTTACAAAAGTTTTTTTCTTCATTGCATAGTATTGCTATCGTATACTAATAATTAAATATGTAAAATAAACTTTTACTGGAATGAACATCTTTTAGACATGTTTTCTGTCTTTGTACGTATTAGCAGGCTGACAGTCTTAATAAATTCACTATTTAAAAATCATCGGATTGTGGTGGGATGGTTGAGATTCTACCACCATTAATCAACGGTCTTGAGTTTGAGCCTGGAAATGGAAAAAAGTCTTGTTGAGGGGCCCGCTTTAAAAAATGGGTTCTGTAATATGCGAATTCAAATTTAGTTAAATTCCAATACAATATCGGATAACGAATGGAAAACCAGTAGTATTAACGATTGTGTATGTTATATTCTCTTAAAAGAAAAGTCATGTTCTTTCATCTCTACACATACAATAAATATTACGTCTATGTCAAAATTATATATTTTCTTTCATTTCTAACCACACAATATTAAGGGCTCGTTCGCAGTCGCGGATCCAGGATTTAGGAGTCGTGGATGTCCGGGAGGTTCGCATACACATATTGACACCCAAAGCTTTAAGGTTCCATCTGGAAATAACTAAAGCACCTAACTATCTTCTTGGTTTACAGAATGCTTTTCTAAATCTTATACTACCAATTTTTATACATTTTAAAGATAATTATACCTAGTCTGTATCGAATTTAATTGGTGCCGAAGCAACACAAAATTGCCCATAGGTCCTCCCCTGCTCGTTTGGTACAAGGAATAAGGGATAACTAAACCCGGGATTTATTTTAAGATAAGTTTATCCCATATTTGGTTGGGATAAAATGCATGAAATAACTCATTCGAGATTGTACTGTTTGTACTGTTATTTTTATCTATCCACCTTTAAGGTAGAATAACTGATCCCAAAATAGCTACTCTTTTATTTCCTATCGTTTATTTCTCATCAATGATTTAGCCACGAGCATGGAAAAAGGAATAGTAGGGAGTCAAATTAAGGCAACTGCAATTTTACTCTTGCGGTGTGGTCGATTGTTCGGTACGAAAGAAAATAGAATTCGGTTGCATTCGTAGATAGGAAAATACTTTTGATTTTTATTTTTTATGTTTGATTGGTACATTTTTTTGAATTTTTCTTTGAATTTTTTTTTTCTTGAAAATGAGGAAATGACTTCTCTAGTGAAAATAAAGAAAACAAGTTCCACCAAATAACATTCTACATTAATTATGTTCTTCATGTCATCCAACAAACACCTCATCTTCATTCCCCCTCGTATTCCCAATTCCCATCCTCATCTTTCATATTATTTGTTTAGATTATTGATATTTGATAAAAATGTATATAATATTTAGTCATTATTTGTCTTATATTTTAGCTAGTACTTTTAATTGATTTTATCTTCTTCTAAGTTTGAAAAAAACAGTTTTATCTTTTCTCTATAATAATTATTTATTATATTTCTTTGAATGAATTTTTGTTTTTCTTCCTTGTCTACACAAAGCCACAATTCTCATTCTAGGATTGTGACAAACCACGAATATTGATGTGTGATGAACTATATTTTCTATCTTACTTCGATTTATCAATTGCGACTGTTTCTTTAGTATTGTGTTTTATTACTTGATTGAGTAGCAAACAATTAAGTTCTATCAACTATATAATTTACATGCTTCAGAGAGATGTTGTTGGGTCATAGAGGGGTTAAAGAGAGGTGATCTAATTTCCTCATGGTAGAAAAAAGATTTGTGACTAGATAGAAATACACTTAGTTATTACATTTAATTAAATACCATAAACGTCATACATTATTAATAAATTAGTTTCATAGGAGTATAGGCGACGATCTATTTTGAATAAACGAGTAATTAATAGCTTGAGAGAATACGCCCATATTAATAATTCAGTTAATTAGCTATCATCGAATTAAGAGAAAGTAGTTTGATAACTCAACAGGATTGATAAAGGAAAATTTCGTTGTATGTTTAGTGATAAGGTCTTATTTAGTTATGGAGCGAATTTCCTTTTTTAATACTCCAATAAACCGTTTAAGCAACTAACTTCATATTATATGATTATTTTCTGGTAATTACATAGAAATTCAACCTCGTACATATCTTTAATTGTTTGATTTGAGGACTTGACTTCATATTATCTGATTAGTTTTGTATTATTGAAAAGTCTAAGCATCTTTGAAGTAATTCATATGTTATCGACCAAATTATTGATTGAATATTAAAATAGATAGCTTTAAGTTTGTAACCATCATACGTCATTATAAGTCGAAGTTGTATGTACTTTTTTCTCTTATGGAATTTTAGGTAGTACATTATCTTGAAAGGTAGACTGAAGACTAACTGGGCATTCGAACATAATTTAATTGAGATTTGATAAAAATAGTATTTGAAGCTAAAGTTATAAAAGAATGTTTGAAAGTTGAAGTTATATTTAGATATAAAAATAAATTTAAAATTTTGTGAGTGAAAATTTGATTGTGTCCATAAAGACTATCCAAATAATTTTTCACGTTATCTGAAAATTAATATTTGTCCATTAAAATTCTAAATTTAGCTTGAAGCTGTATTTGAATTTAAAAAATAATTTATTTCGAAATACAACTTATAACCTGCTTTCTAATTCATATGACAGTTGAAATTATTTTTTATTTCAAATGTTGTCCTAAACTTTTGAATTTTATATAAAATCAACCCCATCTTTTATATCAGCCGCCAACTATGTAGGAGGTCTTAAAGAATAGCTAGCTAGTTACTAGCTAGTGTTGTTGATTTTTTTTAATACAAATGGATCTTTATAATAGTATTTAAAAGTTAACGAAGTGTAATAGCATGTAGTAGCTTATATATAAGATCCAATCTATGATATTAATTATATGACTATCTATTGTTGATACTTGATATCACTCTTTTAGAGAAGATTTTGTTGTTTGTTTAAGGTAAATCAGTTAAGTGGGTTGGTTCTGCTAATTTATATAAATAACGAGCTATAAATTATATTTCATATTTTTTTAGGAAACAACCTCTTTATCTCACCTCTGAGGTAGTGGTACGGATTGCGTACACTTATCTTTTTTAGACCCCACTTTGTGGGAATATACTGTGTATGTTGACAGTGTTGTTGTTGTTGTTGTTGTTTAGGAAAAATTACTTTCAAACATACACAATTTTGATTACTTAATATTTTCTGAATTTAATATTTAAAGTTTGGCGTTAAAATAATGAGCGAATTTGATGAATAAATAATTATAAAATAGCTTTAAAATATCATTTAAATTTTTTGAATAAAAGTCTCTGATCAAATGGGCCTAATTTCGACAGGCTCACAGTGGCTCGTGGAAAATATTACTCGTAAGTGAGAATATCTCATCTTGAGCATGACTGTCTAGATTTGATAAGATTTCCAGCTTTAGGTTACATAGAGGGTGTGTATGGTATGGATGAAAATATTTTACGAAAAATATTTTTTTATTTTTTCATATTTAGTTAGACAAAATTCTTAGAAAACATTTCTTTTAGGAAAATAAATTTTTTTTAAAAATGAGAAAAATGACTTTCTTGATATAAGTAGGGAAAATAAGTTCTATAAGTGACATTCTATGTTTATTGGATCCTCCCACTCACCCAATGCTACTCAATCCCTACCCCTATCACCTTGAGGCTTCATACTCTACCCCCTCCCACTTTAATACTTTTTTGTTAGATTACATATAAATATTTTTGTCGTAACATCTTTTTGGCTTACTTACCAACCATCGAAAATAAGTAAGAAAATCAACTTATATATATTGCTTTATACCCTACCCCCTCCCTCCTCGATATTTTTTGCTAGATTACATATAAATGTTTTTGTCATAACATTGTTTTTGCTTACTTACCAAATATAAATCAACTTATATATATTGCTTCATACCCCACCCCCTCCCACCTCGATATTTTTTGCTAGATTACATATAAATGTTTTTGTCAAAACATCTTTTTTTCTTACTTATCAAACACCACAAATAAGTAAGAAAATCAACTTTTATATATTGCTTCATACCCTACCCCTCTCACCTCAATATTTTTTGCTAAATTACATATAAATGTTTTTTGTCATAACATCTTTTTTGCTTATTTACAAAACACCGAAAATAAGTAAGAAAATCAACTTTTATGTATATATATATATATATTCACTTTTCTTCTCAAAATATATATGATTTTCATAGAATTTGGAAAATGAGCTGAATAAATAAATTGTAACCTCCGTACATAAAAAGTCTACGTCCTAGGTTCTAGTCTTGGGTATGGAGAAAATCCTGTTTGGAGTGTCAATCCCAAAATGGATCATGCAATGCGCAATCCGAATTAATCGAGTCTTTAATTTGGGTACTGTACACAGTGGGTGGGAAAAAAATGATAAAAAAAAGTCTTGTACGACATTTCTTCAAGAGAGAAAGAATGACTTTATAGAGAAATAATTAGTATCACATCATTTTCTCCACACGTTGTTTTAAGTACATGTACGAATATTATTCCGGATATGACCAAAAGTTTATGCAGAATTCTTGTGCATGCATAAAGAAAAGTATAAGAGAAATAATAATTCAGCTGGAATATTATTATTACAAGAGCTCAAAACTATTTCAGCTACTTCGAAAGTTATATATAACTACTTATGGCCTAAACGAGTACTATTCAACCAATTCTCTATCCAGAGTCCAGACCTACACCAAATAAAAAGAGAAATAAAACCAATAAAATTAATGACTCTAATTTCTATTGGCCTGCGTTAAATTTAGTCTTGATAATTGACAAACAACTATTGACGAAGAACCATGCTAAAAGTCTTTAGCATGTCTCCATAAGGATAGTTTTTTTCCTGGTTAAACTTTGTCTCCATTGATTAATATTGATGTGCAAAATGTTGCAATTTAAATTTGACATACCAAAACTTAGTCAACATGATCATTAGAGACTACTAGATAATTACTAGTCCTAACAAAAAAAGGGAACTATACATTTATCTAGCCCACTTAGATGCATAACTTGCGACATCAGGAGGTCGGTTGCCTTAAAAAATAAAAGATAGACCAATATCGACATTAGGAGATTGATATGTTCTTAAATTATTTGATATTTTTTACCGACCTCCTGAAATTGGTATATTTAAAAAATAATTAAATTAACAGTCCTCATGAAGTTAGTATGTATTAAAAAAGGTATAATTTCATAAAAAGTACAGTCCACAACACTGCATTGAACCTACATAGCCAAGTTTTTATGTTTTCAGTCGCATATCCCACCATTTTCTTACAGTAACATTCACAAATTTGGTATACCAACATTATACACCCGGTATACAATATTCTACAAAAATCTATTATTTTAAAACAATGCTTGAAAACCTCGATATGCAATATTATACACCCAATATATAAAATTATAAAAAGTGTTTACACACGCATATACATTTTTATACAATATTATACAAAAAACTAACTTCATCTTCCTTGAATCCAAGCACCAGATCCATTCAAAATACCTCAAAAACAACACCAAATCATCCTAAATTTCAGATTTAGGCTCCTTGATATGTACGCGAACTATTGCAACAATATCCACTTTAAACGGAACTTATTACGGAAATCTGATTTTCAAACTTTAAAGCTTTGAGCTTCAATAATGGTTTGTCTATGAAGTTTCTGCTTCGTGTTCATATTCTCGACCTTAAACGATGGATAACTACGTCTTTCAACTTTAAACAACATTGCTGGATAGATTCTAATCAAACAAGATTAAAAGAACCATACTGAGATGACTAACAATTAAAGTATTACTCCCTCCGTTTCAAAAAGAATGACCTATTTTGACTGGACACGGAGTTTAAGAAAATAAAGAAGACTTTTGAATCTTGTGGTCTTAATTTAAAGTTATGTCAAATGTATCAAAATATCCTTTAATCTTCTGGTCTTAAGCATGCCACATGGAAAGTTGGAATTAAAGTGTTGCCAAAAAAAGAAAGAATCATTCTTTTTGAAACAGACTAAAAAGAAAAGTAGGTTATTCTTTTTGAAACGGAGGGAGAGTAATTATTTTTGGAGTTCCACTGATAAAGTTTTCGGTGTCAATTAATTTTTTATTCACCCTTGGTTTTCAAGCAAACTTGCTGAACCGCCTTATCCAAATTGACATGACAGCATTTGAGTAGTATGCATAATGCATGCATGGAGTTTAATATACTGTCTTGACTTATATATTTTATCAGTGATAGGAAACGAAGATATTATATTAAGATAGGGATTCAGAATTTTGTTGATAGTTTAATGGATATGAGTTTTTGAAAATTGAAGATTTCATTGAAATATATTTTATTAAACATTTTATGCCGTATTAATATTATTTAAATTCACAGTACTCATGCATTCAACTCATTTGCTTAGGAAAACTATACGCTAGTCAAAACTGGCTGCAGATTTATTATTCATTATATATATCTATATTCACTTTTCTTCTCAAAATATATACTTCCTCCGTACCATTTTATGTATCGTCTTTTGACCGGGCACGGAGTTTAAGAAATAAATGATGATAAATGATGACTTTGTAAAGTTTATAAAATTGCCCCTATTAAAGTCATTTTAATCTTTTTCTTTTAGTTGTCTTTTATTATTAAGTGAGACCCAGTGAGGAAAAAATGGGAATGATGTCATTAAATTGTTGCCAAATAAGGAAAGATGACATTCTTTTTGGAACGGGCTAAAAAGAAAATAGCGACACATAAAATGGGACGAAGGGAGTAGTACATTTTCATGGAATTTAGTTATTTAGAAAACGAACTGAATAAATAAATTGTATCCTGCATGCATAAAAAGTCTTGTACGACATTTCTATAAGAGACAAAGACTGACTTTATAGAGAAATGATTAGGATAACATCATTTTCTGCACACGTTGTTTTGAGTACATGGACGAATATTATTCCGGATGTGACCAAATGTTTACGCAAAATTCTTGTGCATGCATAAAGAAAAGTATAAGAAAAATAAAACCAATAAAAATAATGACTCTAATTTCTATTAAGCTGAGTTAAAATTAATTTTAATGATTACAAACAACTATAGAAGAACCATATGCATGTCCTTAGCATGTCTCAATAAAACTTTGTCTTCATTGATTGTTGATGTGCAAACAGTTACAATTGATTAGTGATTGTATGTTAGTTTCGTACTGAATTGACAGATGAGCAGATATAAAAATAGTTGTCAGCAGTCTTTTATTTTTTTTAACAAAAAATCTACCTCATTAGACCGATATTTTCTAATCTTATTTTTTAGTTTATTTGAAAACCGACCTCTTGAAGTTGATACTGTTAAAAAAAAGTATCGTAGGAAATCAACCTCAAGAGGCCAGTTGCCTTAAAAAGTAAAAAAATAGAACAATATCTACATCAGGAGATTAATATATTCTTAAATATTTTTGGTATTTTTTACCAATCTCCTGAAATCAGTATGTTTTAAAAACAATTAAATTAACCGTCCTCATGAAGTTAGTATATATTAAAAAAATTTAAAATAGTATTTAAAAAGGAATAATTGCATAAAAGTACAGTCTACAACACTGCATTGCACCTACGCATAGCCAAGATTTTATGTTTTCAGTCGCATAGCCCACTATATATTTTCTTGTAGTAACGTTCACAAATTTGGTATACCAGCATTATACACCTGGCATACAATATTATACAAAAATCTATTATTTTAAAACAATGCTTAAAAAGCTCGATATGTAATATTATACACCCGATATATAAGATTATAAAAAGTGTTTACACACTTATATACATTATTATTCAAAAACTGATTCGTCTTTCTTGAATTCAAACACCAAATCCATTCAAAATACCTTAAAAACTACACTAAATCAGCCTAAATCTGATATTTGAAACGGAACTTATTTGCGGAAATCTGATTTTCAAACTTTGAAGCTTCGAGCTTCAATAATGGTTTGTCTATGATGTTTTTGCCTCCTATTCATATTCTCGGCCTTAAATGATGGATAACTACGTTTTTCAACTTTAAACAACATTGCTCAGTAAATTCTATTCAAACTCTTGATATTGACATAGTATGTTTCTTGGCGTGACAACTCATAAATAATATCAAAGCTAATAATTTAGTAATGACACAAAAATGATGTTACAAAAACCTCAGCCAAACGTTCAACTTGAAATAACGTACTAATTATTTCTGTAAGACTTCATTGCTATGTCATAGGGCCATCTGAACATGAAGAAGAAAAATTGAAAAGAAGTGTCATTTCGAACACTAACTCAAAGGTTGTTGGGCTAAAGGATGAGAAGTAAGATTCAATTTACATAATAATTGAGTCAAACTATGTAAGAAGCTAAAATGTGGGCCCAATTTGGTAGCATTATTGCTTGAACCAATATATAGCTTAATTTTCTCAAATTTGCGACAACCTAATGAGGTCGATTGTTATAATTTTGGACAAACAATATAAATCTCGACAGTTTGTAGCTTAATTATATAAAATCGCGACATTTTGCATAATTACCAAAAATCTCAATTTTGGATCTGTCGAGATACATAATAAGCTCCCCGATACATCCAACGAAGATACATTTTTTCCTTTGTAAAGATACATAATTAGCTCCCGATACATTTTTTCTAATTTTGGATTTGTCGAGATACATAATTAGCTCCCGATACATTTTTTCCGATTTTGGGTCTATTGAGATACATAATTAGCTCCCGATACATCTAACGAAGATACATAATTAGTTGGTATTCTTGTAATTACTTTGTAAGGGTGGAGATTTGTGTAAATATGGTAAGTTAAGGTGTATGTTTATGTTATTTTTTCTAAAAAATTTCCAGGCAGTGTCTCAAACAACCGATATTTTACGGAAAAACTACCGACCTCCCGCTGAGGTCATTTTTACATACACATACATCCAACTTCTACTTTAAAAACACATATTGCATATACAGTTGAACATATACACATACACATACTGTTATAATCAGATACTATATTTATGCAATTCAGTTAGGATTGAATTTTTGTATACGCACAAATACAATATGTTTTGCTACGTTATGAATCTAAAATGCTACTACATTCTGAAAAAAAATAAAATTTCTCTATATTTTGCAAAAAAAAGAGTGTCTTATAACACTTCTTAGGAAATTTCCCTTTCTTATTACCCCACCCTAACTCCACTTCTCAAACCCCATTCCCAATTAAAGTTACAATACATTGAATCTTGGGCTTCTTACGTAATTGCACATGTAACCAAAAAAAATTTCAACAAAAATGACTGCATGTATATGTTATGTGTTAATATTATAAAAATAGTATGTAATAAGTTGTATAAATATTATATAAATAGTGTATAACCACGTATATATAATGTATAACCATGTATGTAATTGTATATACATCCATATATATTGTTTATACAATTTTTTTTTTTTCGAAGCTCACACTCGATAGCATAAATTTTTACTGAGCAAAACATTTAATGTTTCATAGCAATATATGATCATTTTTATTTAAATTGTTGGATCAACAAGAGATGCGATGGAACAATACTCAACAGAAGTGCAAGAACTTGCTATGAAAATTATGTACAAAATGGCTAAGGCATTAGGGATACAAGATGAAGATATAAATGTACTATTTGAAGAATTGGGGTGCAAATGATGAGAATATAAAATTATTCCCTCCTTGTCCTTAATAAGAGCTTGTCATGGTCTTTTGCCCTTATTCTGATTCTGTTAGTCTAACCATAGTTCTTCGAGTTAATGAAACCGAAGACCTTCAAATTAAAAAAGATGGGAAAGCAGCGAATTGCACAAGGAAGAGAAGACGAAGAAGAAGGAAAAGGAAGAAAAGATGAAGAAGAAAGGGAAAGCAACGAATTGCACTCTGTTTGCAATTCAAAAGTGTTGAATGACTATTTTTAGTAATAATTGATAATCGGATTATTTTGAGTAAGAAATTTTAATTCAAAGAACATTTTGTCTAATATTTTCTAGAAATTTTCAAAGTAAGCTGAAGGCCAAAATTCTAACTTATCTATGTTAAATTCTATCAAGTACGAGTTTGATTCTTTCTCATTTCAAACTTTGTCTCCAATTCAGGATATTTTCTTCTGCTTTTATACCACGTAAAGCTACACAATCATCCCTAAGAGTTAAAAGAGAAAAAGGCTATATACCCCTTAATTTTATAATTTAAGGCTCGTTAAAAAAGTGCATGTTTTTCTTTTTCGTCAACAGACCAAGATTTAGTAAATTAAAAAAAAAAAAACTTTTTTCTTGATTTTTAATTGAAAAATCACCACGTGCCTTTAAAAATAACTCCTACCAATTACTCCCTTGGTTTAAAAAAGAATGATCTGTTTTGACTTGATACGGAGTTTAATTTTATAATTTAAGGCTCGTTAAAAAAGTGCATGTTTTTCTTTTTCATCAACAGACCAAGATTTAGTAAATTAAAAAAAAAAAAACTTTTTTCTTGATTTTTAATTGAAAAATCACCACGTGCCTTTAAAAGAAACTCCTACCAATTACTCCCTTGGTTTAAAAAAGAATGATTTGTTTTGACTTAATATGGAGTTTAATTTTATAATTTAAGGCTCGTTAAAAAGTGCATGTTTTTCTTTTTCGTCAACAGACCAAGAATTAGTAAATTAAAAAAAAAACTTTTTTCTTGATTTTTAATTGAAAAATCTCCACGTGCCTTTAAAAATAACTCTTACCAATTACTCCCTTGGTTTAAAAAAGAATGATCTATTTTGACTTGATACGGAGTTTAATTTTATAATTTAAGGCTCGTTAAAAAAGTGCATGTTTTTCTTTTTCGTCAACAGACCAAGATTTAGTAAATTAAAAAAAACAAACTTTTTTCTTGATTTTTAATTGAAAAATCACCACGTGCCTTTAAAAATAACTCCTATCAATTACTCCATTGGTTTAAAAAAGAATGATCTGTTTTGACTTGACATGGAGTTTAAAAAAATAAAAAATTTTGAATCTTATGATCTAAAATTAAAGTTATGTAAAATGTATCAAAATGGAGAAAATATTATTTACCTCTCCAAACCTGACTTAGACCGACCCAACCCGTCTTTTATTCCCTTCAGTCGCCCCGCCACAGTGCATCTTGTGCCAACAAATCAGGCAATGAATTCTTAAATGATATTGCCAAAGCCAAGCAATATTATTGGTAAATCACTTTGAGTTATCAGTGGCATTCTAATTCAAGAGGGGGTTGACTTTTCTTTTTTTAAAAAAATAAAATAAAATTATGTGGAGCAGAAAAGCATCAAGTCATAATTATCATGCATATTTAATATTTAAAATAATTACAATTTGTAGGTAAGATTTAGATTAAATAGCTAAAGATGCATTTATTTTATACTTTTTTGTATATTTGTATATTTCGAGCCTTATATACAAAAATCTAATTTTGAGGCTCATATACGTTTGTATTTTTATATACAAAATGAATTTCGGAGCTCATATACAAATCTCTCAAGAGAATTTATATTTGTATATACAATCTCTAATTTATATATTTAGCTACTAAACTATAGTTACGTCCTATAATTAGACAAACTTTAGTTATGACACCTTATTCATTGCCTATATGTTAGCTATTTTTGAAATTGCCTAAAAGATAATGAGTGAGAATTACTTTTAAAGTTACGTGGTAATTTTTCAATTAAAAATCAAGAAAAGTAATTTTTTTAATCTAGTAAATATTTGATTTGTTAAAAAAATACAGTTATATATGTGTGTGTTGAACAACAAGAATATATATGAGTCACTTTTTTAACAAAGAATATATCAATTCTAAATTATGCGGTTGAGGGATATATCAGGCAAAAGCAATTATTATAAACAAATAGGGAGTTCTCTTTCAGATGAGCTTTTAATATACTTAATTAGTACTTTCCCATGGAGTCTATCAGAATTGTTGAATCTTTCAAATTTAAGAGAAAATGGAGCCAATAATTTAGTAATAATTTGTTAGGCAGACTTGGGTTTTAACTTTTACCTATAGATGAAGCCGGTCAAAACATGCCATCAATTTTTCTTTGCCATTTTTGAGGGTCACTTTTCTATAATTCTTGTCATCAATCATATCAACCACTCATGAGCTAATAATATCATCGAATAAATAAGGCTAAATTGAAAATTGCTTATTAAATATAGTGAAATCTCATTATAACTATTCGTTATAGCAGTATTTCACTATAATGATTTAATTTTCCTCAAATTGATTTTTTATATTATATTTTATTTCTTTATAATAGCATTTTACCTATAACAGAGGTGACAATCATTATAATGGTACACTCTTTGTAAAATTATCCTTTTGTAATAGCCATACTTAAATATTATGCAATAATATTTTGTAAAAGATATATTATGTATAAAAATATAAAATATTTATGATAGTCATCACTAATGTTATGCACATTAATGATGACTATCATAACATGAAGGATACATATTAGGGTTGAAGGTTAGTAGGTAGTGGGGTGTTTCATGTTTTTTGAGGGTTTAGGCTTGTTGGCATTTGTCATTTACTAACCGTATTAGCATAGTTCTTGCATTTGCTATATATCTAGTATGGTATGTTGTTTATTGTGTTCGATTATCATACTATTTTGTTGTTGTTCCTGTCCTTTTTTTGTTGGCCTTGCACTGCTTCCTTTGTTAGTTGCTACGTTTTTCTTCACTATTCCTTCTTTGTACTAGGATTTGTTGCACTTAAGCCGAAGATTTTTCTAAAACAACCTCTCTACTTCTACAAAGTAGTGTCAAGGTCAGTGTACACTCTACCCTCCGCAGAACCCACTTGTGAGATTTCACTGGGTATATATTGTTGTTGTTGTTGTATCATTAATGTCATGCACATGGTAAATTAATTTCAAGTATGAATGCATCATATTCATCAAGATAATGCAATATGATATAATACAATACAAATAATACGATATATCTTGAAATACTATGCAACAATCATCCAAATAAGATCAATTATATTACGGGAGGAAGTATTGAGACTAACGGAAATTTTTTACTTTTCTTCTACAAATATGATTTTCATGGAATAAGGAAAACAAAAATAAATTGCATCCTTACATAAATACACATAAAAATTATACACACACAGGTAAAAGTCTTGTACGACAATTTTGAAGAGCTATAGGATAACTTGAGAGAAATAATTAGGATAACATCATTTTCTCCACAATTTTGTTTCAAGTGGGAGAATTCTAAATATGACCAGAGTTTCTGTAGAATTCCTGTGCGTTTACAAAGAAAAGTATAACAGAAATGATATTCCTGAAAGCCAATTCATGAGGATAGGATTGTCCAAGATCATATAAGGAGATCAAGGACCTTTGAACACTCCACCTCTTCCTTCATGCTCAGGACTGGACATCTGGAGCATGGACAATCTATAAGACCAAAGTCTCAACATCGAAAATAATGAATTGGATGGATCTGACTCTGATATCATGATAAAGAAATCGACTTTAAGCCTAATTCAACCCCAAAAGCTAGTTCATGAAATTTTTTTTATCCAAGACCATATAAATACCAAACATCTTTAAAACCACCGATGTGGATCGCCAACAATATGAAGAAGATAGAATGGACACAAATAAAAAAACAAACAAATTTTCTAGCCACAAAACCTATAATCAATTAGTCGCATTACAAGTACTGTCAAAAGTGGCTGCTTGACTATATAGTGGCATTATACTGTTCATGTTGTATTTCTCTACCTTGTTGAGAAGTATATGCCCAGGACGAAAAAAAAAAGTATATGCCCAGCTAAGTGGCAATTTTGACTAGAGGACAACTTATCTTTAATAAAAAATAAATCCCTTATTTAAATGACTCCTACAATAATTTAATACTTAACCTTAGCTTCTTCAGTTATCCTTTGTAATTATATGATGATGCTTACGCACAAATTAAAGAGTATATGCATGTCATACTTTCAGCTGATCTTGACACGTTTGCCATATATTCATTTTGGCTTAGGAGAGTTCTCCAAACATTCGTCCCTTGCACTATATTATATCAAGGTAAAAAATATGCGTACCACGTAAAAATTATGTTATTTCTTATGTGGGCGTTTGGTCATGAAAATTAAAAAATATTTATTTTATTTGAATTTTAAAATTAAAGTTAGAGTTGAAGTTGTGTGATTATATTTTTTTTGAAAAAAAATATCTAAAATTTAAATGTATTTGTACCATTCAATTTCTAAAAACTAGCAAAATCACACAACTTGACTAATTGACTTCAAACATGCAATCAAATTCCCTTTAAAAGAGTAATGTCTCAAAATAAATATTCACATAATGTTATAGATTAAATCTCATATATGAGCTACTACATGTTCTTACAAATATTTTTTCACTTGAAATTTTGAAGTTATAGTTGGGTATGGTTATAATTTTTGCAAATAATATTTAATTGTTTGAACATACTTTTCCTAAAAAAACCGTGAAATATGATTTAAACATGAAATATAATGTAAATATAGTCATTTTTTGTATAAATAAAAAATTTAGGCTAAATATTAAAAAGAAAAATATAGTGAAACAAAAAAGTGAAAGCGAAAAAAGTGAAAACAAAGTTTTGAGTATTTCCTAAATCCCTAGTTATATTGAAATTTTCACGATTAAACATTGATTTTCAAATAAAGTAAAATTCTTTTCCAAAACTAAAAAATTCTCATAACCAAACAGGTCCTGTATTACTTCATTCATCAGTTTTCTTGTATCATTTCTAATAGTTGTTCAAAATGTTATATGCACCCCTTATGTGGAAGCTTGCCGTGAAGAGTAAGAATACATATCGGTTCATTCTTGTCATGGACATTGCATGAGTCGATGATGCAATTTAATAAAGTTTGCCTGTTTAGTCCTCGAAGTAGAAGTAGAGCAAATTTTTCATTATGAGCAAAAGAATTGTATAGTACACAAAATTCCAATTATATATAACTCCATTATATAGATCTTAAATGTATCCTAATCCTACTAGAAATGATTTTGCAAGCCCACAATGATAATGATTTTCTCAAACCTTCTTAAAACTCTGGCATAATTAGGACTTATAGAATTCAAGACACAATTGACATGAGTCCAGCTCCCCGATCTCCGGTGGCTAAGAAGCCTGATCACTTTGTTCTAATATTATATTTTGCATATAGTTCAAATTCATGACATACGTATTATTCGCTTTGGCCAAGGAATCACAAAAGTTTATTTGTTATTCACGTGAAATTGAGCCCAAATAACATGTATATCATGTGAACTTCTATTTTTTAGATTTACTTAAAATGTTATACTATTTCTAAAAAGTTATAGTCTAGAAGTCTATCAATCCTCCTCGTAACCCACCACATTTATCATCCGACCCTCCGTCATGGAATGATTGTATAATTTAATTTGAGACATAAAAAGGAAGAACACTATTCTTTCTCCGCACTTTGGCTAGATTAAGTCTGGAGGAGCACAAATGACTTTGAATTAAAATGGTGGCTAGCATCAATTTTTTTAGGAGAACTTCCAACAAACTATAGGCAGCATTATTAGGCGTTACACAATCCAAATAAATTATTGGTTGAAAAGTAAAAGAGAAAAATAGAAGAAAAGATTGTTCAGCTAGCTATAAATATGTGGCCTCATTTTACTAGCTTATACGTACCATTTTCTCTCTTTTAACTTATACCAAAATTAGAAAGAAAACATAGAAAATGCATGCCCTCAATTTTCCCTGCCATCTTCACACAGCCAATGGCCACACCTTGCTACCAGCTCCCAACGTCCATCTATTTTTCAAACATGTACCAAGTGAGTTTAATTTTCTCCCTAATTGTTCCCATATTATATATATACACACACTGTAATAATAAAGGTTTTAGCGGCAATAAATATATACTAATTAACAAAGAGGGCTAAAATTTTTACTGGCATTAGTTAATTGTCATTTGATCCAATGTTGCTATATAGGCTTTAGAGATATTTACAAAGAGTGCTAAAATGTAACTTGTCAGTAATAGTTGCCTCTAAAATTATAATTTAGCGGCAATTAAGCTATTGGCGTTAACTAATTGCCGCTAAATATGTTTTTTTTTGGTGTAGTGGTCATAGAATCGAAATGAATTGTTTCTCGATAAATTTTTTTTTTTTTCTATGCCCGTAACATTGGCGTAGCCACATGTAGTGAACGGTGGTCAGTCGAACACTTTTCATCAAAAAATTATACTACGTATATAAAAAATTATAGAAATTATATAGGTTAAAATTATTTTTCATACACTTATATTAAATCTTGAAAACTCTTAACGAAATTTCTGACTTCGTCACTCCTCCCTCGCCCTTAAAGCAAACAAGAAGAGACACGTAGGAAATTTGTTTGGTGGTTGACCAAGAAAGAATGAAAAGTAAGTCTTCGAGCATTATGGCTATCAAGTAATAAGTGATATACAAGCATATTAAAATCATTGTTTTTAACTTTTATATTTAGTTCAGAATAAATTATTTTTATAAAATCAAGAAGACATTTATAGCTCTTTTTCAAATCTACTTTATTTAAATAAGTGGATTTTTACATAACCTAAAAATCATATTAAATAGGATCACTTTATTATGAGTAATTTAGTGAAAACACATATTATACTTCTAAGTGTGTGCCTAATTAAGCTAAAAGTATCATATAATTTATTTATTTTTTTGAAGAGAGAGATTGTATGCATCCCCGCCCCCCCCATTAAACCCCCAATCTCTTTTTTTCTTTTGTTTTAAGGTCAATTATGACCAAGTACATTTTATGGTTTTCCCCGCACTATAATAAATAAATAAATCAATAACATATATATATGACCCTCAATTTACCCCACCCCCCCCAACCCACCCCCAAAGAAAAAAGAAACACTTAAACCCACTAATTTTCTGATGTTAATGTTTCAGGAAATTGCCAGTTCCAAACTGAAGGCTCAGTTGTTTATAAGAAAATCTTCTGCAAACATGTGCCTAAGGCTGGAAATTCCTTAGGTAAGAACATTCTATCGATATATTTTGTTATAAATATCGGGCAATGAAGAAACAAATTGTATGCAAAAAATTGTATAGCATAATTCCTTTTGACAAGTTAACGGACATAGGTGGATGTACGTAGTTAATATATATGTTACGGATTCATCTGAATTCTGTAATTTTGGTTTAACTTTATATATAGATAAATATTTCGATATATAAGTACAAATGATAGATTCTGAACTTGAACTCTTGATATTCAAGCCTGAATCCACCTATATATTTTAACAATGGATTATTACGACCTATATATACATTTTGGCAGGTTACACTGGTGAGTTGCAAACTGACGATACAAAATACCTAGATGGGGAAGACATTCAGGTTAAAAGAAAATTCTTTTTTTGCTTCAATTAACTTTAATTTTATTGTGTTGAACAACTTATTGATTTGAATTTACCAGTAAAGAACTAGAACTCAGTTAAAATTATAGTAGAAGTAGTATATAATTGTGAAGTTAATATCTTTAATTGAATTAAAGTGGTCAATCAAATCATACCACGGGCGAGCAAATACTTGCTTTGGGTTAAAGATTTTATCAAGTCATATACACTAGTATAGAGTAGTATACTGTAATTTTTTTTTTTATATTGACGGTGGTTAAGGGAATCATAGTAGCTCAGTTAGTTGGGTATCTAAACTTTCGCCTTGTTGGTGAATGATTTCCCCTCTTGTAATCCCTTCTCCAATTCCCCTTCCTTATCCCCACTCTTTTAAAAAATAAAATAAAAATATTATTATGATGGTTTATCCTGTGGATTATAGAATCTTAATAACCAATTTGATCAGACTACTAATTAATTTGTATCATAGCGATTTACTTGTAATTATTTTATAAGAAACATTGTACGTGTAATCAGGTTACGATTCTACATTCAAAATTACGGTTCGACAGAGTCCAGTAATTTTAGCTCAAGCTTTATATTTATGTTAAGATATTCACTTAATATGTATAAATCATCCATCCCAAATCTAATGAGTTTCGTGTCCTAAAATTCAAAACCCACAAATTTAAAATTCTAAATACGCATCTACATGTAATTAACAATGTTGTCCATATATAGGTTAATAGTACAATCAAGACAAGGAAGTTGGTAGAGAAGATCAAAGATATGTTGCATAACATGAAAGATGGAAGTTCAAATGTGTCACCCTATGACACAGCATGGGTTGCCCTAATTAAAGATACAGATGGAAGTGATAAACCACAATTTCTATCTTGTCTTCAATGGATAGTAGACAATCAACTCTCTGATGGTTCATGGGGAGAGGAGTCTATTTTCTGCATTTATGATCGCCTATTGAACACATTAGCATGTGTTGTTGCACTAACAACTTGGAATACAGTCCTTGAGAAGAGAAACAAAGGTAAACTTGATTTGGCTTTAAATATAGTAGGCTTCTCATGTAGTTTTGAGCAATCGTCAACTCATGTGCAAGCTTTTAGGGTTGAGTTATAGGACTGAAGATTCCTTTTAATAATGATAGTAGAGCTAGGTTTATTCTTATTCTTAGTTTATCCGATGTTAACCCCCTATATTATGTTGTGCACGTTCCAAAACATCTAGTCTTGGGCATGCGGGGATGCTGAGTTTTCCACATAGGGTGGGATTAAATATATATTTTTCTTATATGGTCTTGGACAATTCTCACCTTTTTAGCTAACTTTTGAATTGACTTAGGCCTAATGTTCATTTCTTATCAATGTAAAACTAGTTAATTCATAATGAGTTCTCCTGATAGAAATAATATGAGAGAATTTAGTTGAGTAGACATGGTCAATGAAGATTCACATGGCCAATATATGCTAATTTCTTTTGTATTGAAGCGTTTAATTATTAATGTCGTTAACCAAATTAAGGTGCTACCAGAGTACCAGTTATGCATATCTTAATTAAATCTCATGGTGTGACTTTCTTTTGTTAAATATTAGGTGTATCGTTTATAAAGGAAAACATATGCAAACTAAAAACAGGGAATGTTGAAAACATGACATGTGGATTTGAACTTGTGTTTCCTGCCCTCCTCGAGAAAGCTCAACGTTTGGATATTGATATTCCCTACGATGCTCCTGTCTTGAAGAATATATGTGCAAGGAGAGAAATGAAATTTAAAAGGTAATTAACTATGTCAACATTACTTCTCTGTTTGACGTTTAATTACAAAAGGGCAGTCCAACACACTAAATAAAGCTCCCGCTATTTACAAGATTTGGGAAAGGGTCAAATCACAAGAGTTTATTATACACATCCTTATCTTACATTTCTGCAAGAGACTGTTTCCACGGCTTGTACCTGTGACCTTCAGGTCACATGACATTTAATTACAATGGTTTAGAACTTATTACTGATAATACATTTTATATATTTGGCACAGAATTCCTAAGGATCTTGTGCATACAATTCCCACAGCACTATTGTTTTCACTAGAAGGATTTCGTGACTTGGATTGGGAGAGGCTTTTGAAGCTTCAAATGCCAGATGGATCATTTTTAACATCCATTGCCTCAACTGCCTTTGCATTTATGGAAACAAATGATCAAAATTGTTTGAAATATCTTCAAAGGGTTGTTCATAAGTATAATGGAGGAGGTAAGTAATAATTAATATTCTTTTCTCCCTTTTGTTGAAATGGAATATAATAATTTTTTAGTTGATGTTACTATTTCTCATTTTGTATAGTCAAATGGTTATACACTGAAGTGTAAAATAAGTTTTACACTATCAAATTAATTAAAAGATAACTATAGTAAATGCATCCTAATATGTATCTATCTATCTATATATATAATTGTTGCATCGCATGTTTAGCTCCAAACAGTGACCCAGTAGATATGCAAGCACGACTATGGGCAATTGATCGATTACAACGCCTTGGAATTTCATATTATTTTGAGGAAGAATTCAAGGACATGTTAGATCATGTGCAAAGGTATTGTATTGAAGCAACAATATAATGTAAATTAATATCCTTATATTGCTTCTCTTCTTATGTAAGTCAGATACTGATTCATTTTTTAAATTACAGATACTGGAATCAAGAGATTGGAATTTTTAGTGCAAGGAATTCAAACTTTTGTGACATTGATGACACATGCATGGCTATTAGACTTCTAAGGTTACATGGATATGATGTTAATCCAGGCAAGTCAATAGAAAATAGTCTTAATTAATCTCAGGATGATAAATTTAACTCATGAAAATGCGACTCGCTCAATTCGCACAAATTTTGGGGGGTTAATGACATGTCTATTTATTTAATCAATTCATCTTGACTCACTCAAATTCACGTCATCTAAGACTTTGCCTGATACTTAGCCTAAAATAATCAATGGGAAACCCTGTGAAGAATCTAAACAAAATGAAGTTATTTTTTATTTGATATGTTATATTATGTAGCTATTATAAAAAAGATTCTTTTTATTAGTTTTGTTTGGTATTAAAATAAATTATAAGAAAACAAATAACATTAATAATTAAAACTTGATATGAATTGGGCGAATTGGACTATGAAATCCATTGTATATGCTCCTCTCAACCCAATAGACTTTGGACAGGGTTGAACAATAACTTAGTTGTTGGTTTAGTCCATTTTAATCTGCCCAAATTTGAGTTGAGCCCGTTTGCCACACTTGGTCCTTATTAAGAAAGTTTTAAAATATTTAATAGTTGTATATAACCAATAATTGTTTTATATGCCACAGATGTGCTGAACAAATTCAAAGATGGTGATAATTTTTTTTGCCTAATGGGTGAAACGGACAAGTCACCAACAGCTATGTACAATCTCTATAGATGCTCTCAAGTGTCATTCCCAGGAGAGAATATCCTTGATGATGCAAAGAAATTTACTTACAATTTCTTGCAACATTGTTTGTCAACTAACCAATCTTTAGACAAATGGGTAATTGCCAAGGATATCCCTGGAGAGGTACATATATAACTTCGGCAAATATTCAGCTACTTGTAATTATATTTCAAGTGATTTGATAGTTAGTATAAAATACCATTAGTGTATAGGAGTTAGCGTCGTTTCCTAATCATATATAATTTGGTATAGATACGATATGCATTGGATGTTCCATGGTATGCTAGCCTACCTAGGGTGGAAGCTCGGTCATACCTAGAACAATATGGTGGAGAAAATGACATTTGGATTGGCAAGACGTTATACAGGTATGTCTATATATCGTGTTGAAAACATAAAAAAAGGTAGCCTGGTGGACTTATGTGCGGGATTCCGAGAAGAGCCGGACTATAAGGGTTTATTGTACACAGTCTTATCCTGCATTTCTATCGAAGGCTAATTAATTATTAAAATTATGGTCTCTTATTTAAATAATTTAAATGTTTAGAGAAGATAGTCAGCATGGTACAAGTGCTTTTAATTAACCACTTCCTCCGTCCATCTTTACTTGTTCACTATTGACTTGACACATCGTAACAAATAATAAATACTCCCTCCGTCCCATTTAAGTTGGGCACATTCCAATTCACTCGGTGATTAAGAAATCATAAATGAAATGATGAATTTTACTATTTAACCCTTTACCCATATTAATGATATTCATTGGGCATAGGAATGAACATTGGAATTGTAATTAATTGTAGGGGTAAAATGAAAAAAAAATTAATTAATTCTATCTTGATTTAGTAAGTGATCAACTAATATGGGACATTTATTTTTAGTAAGATGACCAACTAAAATGGGACGGAGGAAGTAATATGGGTAAGTTTATTATATCACCCTTTGAATATAATAAATTTAATGTCTTAGGAAATGGATTGGATAATGTATAGTATTTTATAATAATGATAAAATGGACACAAAATGTTAATTATTCATTGATTTTTTAAGCTGGACAAATATTTTTGGACATCTATTTTTAGTATATACTGAAAAATAAAGGTGAACGGAGGAAATACTAGTTCTTTCTCTCACTATATGTCATTATCACCACTCCCTGCCTTTTTTGTGCATTCAAACATTTTGGTGCATTATATGTTTTCTAAATATGTAGAAAAATAAAATTCTCAATAATTGACCAAATGTCTTCTTTGAATTGTTCTTGTACTAGCTAATTAGCGAATTTGCTCATGCTTCGCGCAATTATACAAAATGATAGATACCAATAATTTTATTATATATATAATAAAATTAATTTATTATCATAGACGTAAAATTAATTTCATAGAAGAAAGCGTTTGGATAGTAGTTAGAGTTAGCAGACTTCCAACAAAGTCATAAGTTACTATTTTGAACCAAAAGAAATTATAGACTTACGACACATATTTACATAAAACTAAAATAAAGAGATCATATAGAGAACAAATAAAAAAATAAATAATGCACTAACACCATTCTTACAACCTTGATCATACAAAAAAACAGAAGAAAAAAAATATAAAACCAGTACACAATCTTCTAAGTTCTTGTCGATATCCACTCCCACAAGTCGATCACCATTCAATAGCCTTTGTCTTATTTTTGGAGTCAATCTAAAACATGAATATAATAAGTATCGGAAATATAATAATTTAAAAGGCTAATATGATTATATTTACAAAGTCTTAAAATGTCTTTATTTATAGGGAACTACAATATGGAGTACCAAATAATAGCATGAATAAGACTATTAATTATTTAAGAGGTTATGAAAATATAAAGTTATGGAAGTAATGAAAATAAAGATCATTAAATTTTACATTAAAGAATATAACTTTTTAGTTTCTTAACATTGTATATTTATTACAATTAAGGGAGTTAAAGAAGTCATTTTTTAATTTCTTTAATATAGAAAATAAATAAGGAAAAAAAATATTGACCCCCCCCCCCCCCAAAAGGAGAAAAATAATTATATTTCTTGGACAAAAAAGAGGTGACACATCATTCGATTATTATCTAGTTAACTTACTCGAGCGACGACTAATGTAAAAAATTTCTTAGTACAAATAAGTAAATAATAAATAGTACTACTTAGTTCATAGTATAAATAAATAAATAAATAATGTAAGACGTATATACCACGAAAATTAAAATACAATTATATAACAAAATACATATAAACAATTAAAATAGAGAAACAAATCCAAACTAAAAGCATTACAAAGTTTCTGTTACTCGAGGAGCAATCATCTTCATAATACATTGAGGTAATATATATTAATATAACTAATACTCCTTTAATTAACATAAATAAAAGTATCTTCTTCTTTTTTTTTTGAAGACTTTTGGTCCTATGTAACTCCTCTGTCCTTTAGTTATTGTTTAAGTTTCATCAATAATATTAATAATTAGTGTAAAACAAAATAAAATTGTTGAAGACCTGTGGTCTTATCTAACTTCTCTCACCTTTCATTATTATTTAAATATATTCATAAATAACATAATTAATGTAGATTTCTGTATGATAGGAAGCTATAGAAAAAAATGATTTGAACACTAAAATTTTCATGATCCACAATTAGACTCTCCCAGTTAGCCCATCTGCTATCTTCTTTACTTTTACCAATATATTTACATCCATCTGCTCTCTTCTTCACTTTTATCAATATATCTATGTCTTCTCGGATTATTACACTTCCTTCTGACCATAATATTTTGTCCATTTCACATCTACATTTTAACATTGATAAGTATGAAAAAGGTGACTCACATAGAAAAATTAGGAGTTTTAGTAAGGGGATTCAAAATATGTGAAGGGAAATAAAATTAAAAGAATAAGGTTGTCATGGTAAGATACTCCTTTTGTTCCAATTTAATTATGTAAATGATAGGTTAGAACATACAATTGATCTTGATTATGAATTTTTGTACAAATTATTTTTTTTAAAAAAAAAACTTTACATTAATATATGAAAAGTACTACAGTCAATATAGCTAATGATTACATTATTTTGGAGTAAGAACTTATGAAATTAACTTCTTTTAGAGGAATAAATGTCCATTTTCTCAAGCTTTGTCATACAAATCTTCAAATCACCTAAAGCATCAAGAATGCTACTCTAATAGTGCTACTTATCTCATGGCTAGCTGGCTACAAGTATTTAACAACTCATTTAGTCACAGTAATATATCTAGTAGTACGGCGATCCCATGTTATATTGTCAATCCAACACACCCAAACAAATATAATCTGACAGATAAAATAAAATACTCTTAGCATGTCAAGAACAACATATATAAACAATAGCAGAAAAAATAACTTGCGAGATTCCAAATATTTCATTTAACGCAACATATCAGGCAAGTGATGATCCATTACAATCGAACTTCCGAAACTCGCTCGAATAGAACTTATCAAAATCAGAAAAGCAACCTCCAAATTGACTTCCAAAGTATTGTGTTGTTGTGTAGGTTTTATATTAATTTTGGTGGTTAATGAAATAAGAACGTGGGAATAAGAAAAGTTGGATTAGTGACTTTTGAGGCTTTAAGCTTTTCTGTTACTAAAAGATATAGAGATAGTGGAGTACTAATTATTGATCCATTTAATTTTGTTACACAGATACTTAAAAACTAAGTAGTAGTAGGAAAAAAAAAATAGAAAAAAACCAAGAAAGGAGAAAAAAGAAAAATGAAAATGGACATCATAGAGAGGTGCTACATCACATCTTCTCTATTCTTCTTTATTAGTATTATATATTGATTGATTGATGTGCTGTCTTAATTATTGGAACTCTTGTAGAATGCCAGAAGTCAGCAATAATGTATATCTTGAGGCTGCAAGATTAGATTACAACAAATGCCAAAGTCAACATCAATTTGAATGGACCATTATTCAAGAGTACGTATAATTGTTAATTGTTAATTGTTAATTTGAAAATTAAAAAAAAAAAAAGAGAGAGACAAATTAAAGTTCAAGCTCCCTTTATTAAATACTATGTCTAATAATTTTATTCTTTTAGGTGGTTTGCACAATGCAATTTTCAACACTTTGGAATAAGCAAAAAGGAGCTATTGGTAGCTTACTTCTTAGGTGCAGCAAGTATATTTGAGGTAGAGAGGTCAAGGGAAAGACTTGCATGGGCTAAATCTATTATAATGTGTAAGATGATTACATCTTATTTCAATGAAGAGGAACCTACAACTTCAACTAAAAACAGGTTTGTAGCTATCGTCGTCGGTGTATACTTATTTATTTTTATCAGTATAATTGTATAATAAGCAGGGGCAGATCTACTTAGTCCCATGGGGTGCCACAACGGCATCCGCAAGCTTGGGTCAGAACCCTATGTATATATAGGTATAGTATTGAAAATTTTATGCTTTGTGTACTTTGCACAGAATTGAAATCCAAAGTTGATTTAATGATCTAATCAATATGCCTGCTTGGCACATGGAAACTCCAAATCCTGAGTGTAACGTCAAATCGAACCAAACTTCTAATATATATACACTCTTTTTTAGTCTTCTTTTTTCTTTTTTAATCTACAAACAACTTTTAGAAGTTTTGGTATATGCATACATATTTCTTTTTTCATAGATATCTTTTAAAAAATGAGTATAGATTTTGCTCATAGTTGCTTGCAAGTGATTTTTTTACACTTAACGTTACCCTAAAATGTAAAAAAGGATTCGATGTGAAAATTAAAAGAAATTGGAACGATCATATTTGACAATTTGATTTATGTTTTCTTTTTTTGTTGCAGTAATGAAATAAGACAGGTCCTTCTGAACAATGTTCTTCAGTTTTTGTACCAACTCTCAGAAGAGACTTATGAAACCCTAGGCAAAGACATCCACCTACAACTACACTCTGTTGTAAGTATCTATTAAATACCTTATCACTTCACTAGAAAAAAAAAGGAAAAAATTACTGACGAGCAATTTTTGTAGCTAAACAACAAAAATTCTTTGCCAATTTTATTTATCATTGATTAGCGATGAATTATTACAAAAAAAAAAAATTTTAGCTACGAGCTATTTACCAACAGATCAATTAGCAACAAATTTTATAGCTAATTAATAACTGTATTTTTTTTTCTTCTATTGCTTTTTCACTTATCCAGCAAATTAATATTTGATTTGTAAAGTTAAATTAGTATCCTTGTATGTATTAACACAAAATAAATCAACTAACATGAGTACGATATGTAACTACTTGTTCAATTTAAATGATTTAGCTTAATTTCTTGATGTTAATTTATTTAAATTTGTTATATGCAGTGGGGGACATGGTTGATGTCTGTTGGAGAGGAGAAAACTGCAGGCCAAGAAGAAGCAGAGTTGCTAGTGCGCACAATTAATCTTTGTGGTGGTCATATGGTAGATGATGACATTATATCCAACATAGATTACAAGAATATATCTAACATTACCAACAAAATTTGTTTCAAGCTTCAAAGTGGAAAGGTTAGAAATCGTGTATAGTTTTTTTTTTTTTTACCTCATAATTCCTAGGAGCTCCCACCCTTTTGCTCCCTTGATTCGAACTCACAATATTAAGATGCTTATTATCTGAGCAACTCCCTCTTGTCTCAACTATTTTAATGTAGTACAAAAATAATTTTGTGACTTTATTGCTAAAATGAGTTAAAGTTAAGCTCTTACAATGTTACGTGTGACAAATGTAAGTCTGACTGAATTTGGATGAGTCAAAATGAATTTACTCTATTAACGGATCATTGCTCATTGTTCCCCACTCAAAAGTTAGTTAGACTGAAATGTGTTGGGTCAAGATGGATTAAAATATTGTGTCATACTCCAACCTGTATTCCTAACTCTCGCCAAGTTTTAACTTTTATTATTTTATTACTATAATTTTTAAAAATTGTCGAACAAAACTAATAAGAAGATTCTTCTTTATAATAGTTATATATAAAATATCAGATTAAAAAAAAGTTATCTAGTTAAATATTTTGACAAGATTTTTCATTGATTAGCCCAAATTTGAATTTAAATTAATTAAACTGGATTGAGTTAATAAATAAACGAGTTATTAACTCGTGACTAGGTAAGATGAGTCATATTTTTATGGATTAATTTTACCATCCTATTCAATGTGACAAAAAATCTGTTGATGACATTACGAACGTTTGGTGATTATATATTATATATTGATATTAGCCCATATATCACGTTTTGACTTTTTCTTTCTTTTTTCCCAAATTCTTAGTGGTTTATTAACAATTTTGTCAAATATTTATTTTTTTTGAAAAAAAAATGGCAGGTGTTTGGTATAAAGTGCAACGGGAATCACAATGGAAGCCCTCACACCAATGAGATTGAATTGGACATGAAAGAACTTGTTAAATTAGTGTTGGAGAATTCATCTTGTAGCATAAATAAAGATATGAAGAAAACATTTTTGGCAGTTGCAAAGACCTTCTACTATACTGCACATGTCACAGAGGAAGTACTAAACTTTCACATATCCAAAGTGCTCTTTGAACCAGTTGAATAGGATTCTGAATTATATGTATTACATTGTAATAAAAATAAATTGTGAAACAATAACGTTTCATATCAATTTTTGTTTTTATTGTTTGTAACTCTCATGGTCAATGTCAATCTTTTCTTGTACCATGTATAAATGAAATTTCCGTTGTATACTGGATATTACTATTAATGCAATAAAAAAGCAAGGAAAAGTGATGATCACCTTCCTTCCTTATTCTGCTTAATTAATTCAGAAGTACTTTGTAAGATTTTATTTTATTTTTTTTAAAATAATTTGCTTTAAGTTTGAGTTAAATTTGAAGGGACTAGCAATAATTTGCTTTAAGCTTTTAGTTGAGAATAAAGTCGATATCATTGGTATTGTCGAGCACAAGGTGCAACAACAAGCAGCTCATAGAATAATCAGAAAACTGGGCAATAACTGGAATTGGACTGCAAATTATATGAATTAAGAGAGATGTAGGATATGAATACTGTTGGGCTGTAGCCCATGTTTCAGCCAAAGGCTCATGGCCTAATCTTATTCTCTTTTGATTTCCAATCCTATTTGGAAAAGGATTCGGATTTTCTATTCATATTTGGAGTTGGTTTGGCTTTAGAAAAAAGCATCACTCATCATCTATACATAGGACAATTTGAGAGAAAATTATTTGTTGGGTTCGAAATCAAGAGGGCGTCATGCGGAAGCTTATAGTTGCAAACCATCAATGCGATAAATCGGATGACAAATAAAAACATACTAAAAATATATTATTGATATGGTTTGGCCAATTGGCCTACATATGAAAACCTAATATTGAAAAAGCATAAAAATCTATTGGGAGAAATCTCCCCCTAAACAAGACTCTTTAAATGACTACATTGTGGATGCTATTGTGTTGTGATATGAGAAGGGGGGTCTTCTATTTATAGAGGTTTAAATCCTTCCCTCCAAGAAAGAGGTTAGTCAAATATGAAAAAGTTTTATATTTTTTTTTTAGGAAAAGTAAAAGTAATTATGGTATTACTTTTATTTTCTTTCTAAGAAGAGTAAAACTTAAATTTGGTAAGAAAATCAGGGCAAAACCCCTAACATTATTCATGCTCATTAGTTTTGTCTTTGACAGACATTAGCACATAAGAGAGGTTTTTGAGAGAGCTTTCACCAAAGAGAGAAGAGAGAAAGAGAGAAAGAGAGAAAGAGAGTTTAGTTGTTGCAGTTTTTACTCTCTGACCAGCCAATTTCAGATCGCATTTTCTGGCTCGTTCACCGTTGGATTGGGCTAGAATTTTTACTGAGTATTCCTAACATCTTGGTGTTTGATTTGAACGGTGGAGATCGTATTTGGAGGTCCTCAGCATCTGTTTGTGAGTCCCAAACAGTAGCTCTGTTTTGGGTGATTTTTCTTGATTTACTTTTGTTGGTGTCGCTATTGTTTCTCCGTGTTTGGCACTTGTTGTGTTGCCATTTGGGAGAATATTTGTAACCCTCTTATTGATATAGTGGAGTTGTTTGGATCTTTGTGATCCCGTGGTTGTTACCTTCGATTTGAAGGGTTTTTCCATGTTAAACTGGGTGTTCTTTACTTTCTTTGTTTTCTTATTTACCTCTTTCCGTCATAACAGATACTATGGAACCAATGCACCTGTGACTTTACCACACTAACATTCCATGAACAATTCATCCATGGGAAAGTTAACATCTTTGCTACTGGAAAATCCTTTTTCTTCACGGCTATATATGGTATGCACACAATTCAGGAAAGACGACCTTTGTGGGAGGGATAATTAAAAATAGCAAGTACTACAAATGAGGCATGGTTGATGGGGGACTTTAATACAGTGCTGTCCATTGAGGATAGAATTAACGGTGCATCTATCCAAGAAAGTGAGATCAAAGATTTTGAAGAATTCATACAAAATGTTGGCTTACTGGAATTGAAAGCAGTTGTTAGAGAATTTACGTGGACAAATAATCATGTTTATAGCAGAATAGATAAGGGTTTGGTAAACTCCTTATGGCTACAGGATTGGTGTAATGAGGTTGTTGATATGGATCCGGGATTCTCAGACCACTCTCCTTTAAGCATCTCATGGGACCGCAACAATAATAGGGTAGCTACGCCGTTCAAATTTCTTAACTGCTTAGCTGACCATGCAACAGTCTTACCATTGATACAAGAAGTTTGGTCTACTCCTGAGGAATCTGTATACCATGCAAATCAAATTATGTTGTCTCATTATGCGGCGTTTGGTCATGAAAATCAAAAGATATTCATTTTATTTGAAATTTTAAATTAAAATCGGAGTTGGAAATGTGTGATTTTATTACCTGTCTCAAATAGTTTCAATCCACTGTGTCATATGGCTTTTGGATATCTACCTTGATCATACATCTAGGAGACACATATTCCTACTATAAGCCTTTACCAACTCATGCACAATGATAATATTGTTTGCAGCCTTCCCCCTAAGTATAAAACTTGCCTGTGTATCAGAAATAACTGATGCAATCACCTGTTGAATCCTTCTAGCTAACAACTTGGCTATCAACTTACAAAGTACAGTACAACAAGCTATAAGTCTGTACTCTTTGATGGTAACGGATTAGGCACTTTAGGTAGCAAAGCGACTGTTGTGTAGTTAATTGCTCTGAACATCTGACCTGAGACAAAAAATTCTTTAACAGCTCCATATGTATCTTGTTTAATTACTGGCCATGCCTTCTTATAAAACACTGTATTATGACCATCCACTCTTGTGCTTTGTCATCACTAATTGAGCACAATCCTTCATAAACCTCCTGGTCAGGTACTTCAACACAAAGGGCTCGTTGTTGAGAGTAATAAAGTACTGATCCATTCTTCATGACTTTCCTAATAACTGCAGTGGTATGTGGAGTAGGTGTGCCTATTAAGGATTGGTAAAACAAGATTATCTCTTGTTGTATATCAGCAGGCTCCACCAATCTATCACCAGAAATTGACATCAGCTCAACTATTTACTTTTTATACTTCCTTTCTTTCATAACTGAAGTAAAATATTTAGTATTAGAGTCTCCTAGTTTAATCCACATAGCTCTTGATTTTTGTTGCATAATACTATCTTCAATGTTACACCATTTCTCAAGCTGATGCAACAATTCTTTCTTTTCCATAACTAACTTATCAGAATATTGATCAGCCAGTGACTGTTGTACATCCTCCAAGTTACTCCTTGTCTTATGGATTCTCGCAACAGTGCTTCTATATCATTGGTTGTTCAGATTTTTACAGTGAGGCTTCATATTTTTTAGTTGCTTCCATATATGCCCCATATTACTTCTATTCTTTCTACCAACCCAATGGTGTTGCACTATAGAAATAAATGGCTCATGTGATGCCCAGATATTAAAGAACCTAAAAGGTACCTTACTTGAAGTGACAGTTGTGGACATATGCAGGTGTATTGGAGAATGATCTGAAATAAATTAAAGGGTAGCCTAAACTTCACCTCCACATGGCTATAATGTACAATCCAATCATCATTTTTGAGAGATCTATCCAACCTACTACATACCCTACTAGTTCCATGTAGCTTGTTAGTCTAGGAATATTACTCACCTTTCCAAGACACTTCATGTATTTGAAAATCTGAACACAATTGGAAAAGTCTCTAGTGTTAGCACTTGTGACTGATGCACTTTGTAATTTGTCTTGTGTCTGAAATAAGGCATTGAAGTCACCCCATATCAACTATGGTCTAGTCACCTGAGCACCCACTCCTCTGAGGTCATCCCATAGAGATTTTCTCATATCTAGAGCGTTATATCCATAAACCACTATCATAAAGCATTCTACTCTCTGATCTTTACTAGTAACCTTACAATGCATATATTGAGCCCCTTGAGCAATAAGATCAGCTTGATAACTACTTACATCTCAAAGAATCCAGATTCTACCATTTGGAGCATAAATGTAATTATGAATCATACTACAACTAGGTGAGATATGCTGAGGTATAGTTGCTGCTTTAGGTAGTTTTACTCTTATTTCTACCAAGCCCATCAACTTTACTTTATGTTTCTTTATATACCTTCTGCTTGAACTTTTAATTGATGCCCCTGATATTCCACACTAACCAACTCATTAATTATTTTGAGAGGCACCTCCTCCCTCATCAGGGAGTAAGTGATCAGCCACCACAACATTTGATTGTTGCAAAACTTCAAAACCATTTCTCACTATAACACCAGTCGCCTGAGCATAGCTCTGCTTCCCATTTTCAAGGGATGCTACTCTGATTTGTTGGACCTTATTAACCACAGGAGTAAACACTCTTTCATCCTGCTAAGCTTTTGCACACCCTATTTTCTCTCTGCCTTGAACATCATAATATTGCTGCTGAGGTACCTCCTGATGTTCTTGAGCTACTGGTTATTTAGTCACCCATGTAGGCATTAGTTTTGGTGGCTTTGGTTTAGGTGGTGGAGCCTGTTGTTGTTTTGTAGGAGGAGCCTGCATTGGTGTTGGTTTAGGTTGCCTATTTTGCTGGCATTTATGACTTACCATCATGCACGTATTACAATACTCAGACCTCCAATTGAATGCTATCACCTGCTTAAACGAATGACCCAGAGCATCTACTAATGTGATCTCCTTAGGTAGTGGTTTAGTGACATCTACCTTAACTTACATTCTAGCATATGATATCCTTGTCTATTTAGTGGTGTATTCATCTGCAAACAAGAGAATCCCAACAACACTTGCAATTCTACTTAACGAGTCACACCCTCAACAATTCAAAGGTAACTTTGGAAAGGTTACGCATAGTGGTATCTCTGTCAGACACTCAGCCTTAAAATTCATTTGGGGTGCCCATTGCTTCAAGATGATTGGTTTATTAGAGATACTATAAGGTCCAGTATACAAAATTTCCTTCATAGCCGCCTCAGAATGAAATTTCACTATATAATAACCCCCATCGTGATAGAATAAATCTGGTTTAGTCACACTAGTCCATGTTTGAGTAATGTACCTTATCATGTAGTTGTAGCCTGGCATATCACCAATAACATTTAGAATCAAAGAATGTCGCCATTTAAGCTTCCTCTTTATCGTGCTCCTATTTGTCCGATTTCACCACTAAATTTCCATTAACAAGCTCTGGAGTGACATAATTCAATGCCATACCATTGCTAGCTACTCTATTTCCAGCAAACAAGCTTACCCAAGGGTTCTTCTCCTTTTCCTCATCATGCCCTTGAACAGATGTACTTGCTCGCTCTACCTTACTTGTCATTACCTTTGTAATTGATGAATTCTGCTTCAATAAAATAGTAGTAGTTGTTCCCACTCTTAATGGACATTATTCAATGGAACAGTGCTCTTCAAAGTAGATAGATCTTGCCTTATGCCATCCGAAATTAATTTAGGACTCCAATCAATGCCTCTCTGAACCGCAAGTGATGAACCTTCATGATTCACCTGCATCGATTTTCCCCGATTAGCTGAAACTTCATGATTCACCTGCACCAATTTTCTCCGATTAGTTGTTGCTTCACGAGCTTGCTCTCGAAGCACATGCAGCCGAGGACCTGCCACCATGTTGCTCATCGAGCTTCCTGTAGTTGAAATCAACTCCTTGCGTCGTCTCCCTAGCCGTCCCTTCCCTGCCATACTCACCACAATGCACGTTAGCAGTACCTATGCCGAGAGCATTTCAGATAGGAGAGAGCAAACTTTTTAAGTATCTTTTTGTCCCGTTATATTTGAAATTTTCATGACTAAACATTGATTTTCAAATAAGCTGAATTTATTTTAAAAAAATAAAAATTCTCATAACCAAACAGGTCTTGTACTACTTCATTCATCATTTCTCTTCCATCATTTCTAATATTTGTTCAAAATGTTACATGCACCCGTTATTAGGAAGCTTGTCAAATATAAGATCCAGTAAAAGCATATATATTGGTCACTCTTCTTGATCCCCCGCTCATCAATCCACTCTTGTCATGGAACATTGCATGCGCCTCCATTAGGGCTTGACATCCTCACTAAAGATTGTCAATAAAAGCGTTGTGAAAGATGATGAGTTATATAGATCTTAAATGTGTCCTAATCCTACTAGAAATGATTTTGTAAGCCCACAAAGATAATGATTTTCTCAAAACCTATTAAAAACTCTGGACTAATTAGGACGTATAGATATAGGATATCTAGGTAAGTTTCCCTTATAGAATTCAAGACATAATAAATAGAAAGTTTAGTTCTAATGTAATATTTTGCATAGTTCAAATTCATTACACATGTAGTATAGATTCACTTTGGCCATGAGATCACACCAATTTGTCTGTTTATTCTCGTTAAATTGAACCCAAAAAATACGTATATATCACATTAACTTCTACTCTTTCTTTTTTTTTTTTTTTTTTTTTTTTTTTTTATAAAGATTTACTTAAAATGTGATAATATTTCTAAAAACTACATAGTCTAGAAGTCTATCAAGGGAAAAGGACATGGCAAGGCCACTCGGCCAAATTATTACCTCCTAAATATCCATTTTTCAAACTAATGTCATGGTAAATATTCAATGTTACTTTTTTTTTGTTTAGTTATATTTTTTTTTTGGCTAAAAAAATCTGTCTTATTTTTTTTAAAAAAAATAAATAAATATAATTGTATAGAAACTGTATAGTTGTTGTATAGAATACGTATTTGTATTTTATATATATATATATATATATAGAATATGTATATAAATTATATAGTTATAGTATAAAATACGTACCTGAATAATAATTACAGCTAAATGTTGTATAGAATATGTATAAAAACTGTATAATTATTGTATAAAATATAAATCTATATACAATGCGTAGAGAAATTGTATCATTGTTGTATAGATTATGTACATGAATAATTATTGTAGCTAAAACTTGTATATGATGTGTATAGAAACTATATAATTGTTGTATAAAATATGAATCTGTATACAATGCATATAGAAATTGTATCATTGTTGTATAGATTATGTATATAAATAATTATTGCAGCTAAAACTTGTATAGGATGTGTATAGAAACTGTATAATTATTGTCATGATGTGTATAGAAACTGTATCATTGTTTGTATAGAATATGCATACGTATAAGATGTGTATAGAAATTATACAATTATTGTATAAAATATGTATCTGTATTTGGTATCAAAGGTTCATGTATTAAGTATCAAATATTGTATTTGTGTAATATAAAATATCAAAGGTAGAACAATTTTCTTTCTCCGCACTTTGGCCAGATTAAGTCTGCAGGAGCACAAATGACTTTGAATTAAAATTGAGGCTGGCATCAATTTTTTTAGGAGAAGTTCCAACAAACTATAGGGAGAATTATTTCTGAGCATTAGTCCACTCAAAATAATTTATTGGTTGAAAAGTAAAAAAGAGAAAAGAGAGAGGAAAAAAAAAAAAGATTGTTCAGCTAGCTATAAATATGTGGCCTCATTTTACTAGCTTATACGTACCATTTTCTCTCTTTTAACTTAACAAAAGAAAGAAAACATAGAAAATGCATGCCCTCAGTTTTCCCTGCCATCTTCACACAGCCAATGGCCACACCTTGTTACCAACGGCCAACGTCCGTCTATTTCACAAACATGTATCAAGTGAGTTTAAGTTTCTTCCTAATTGTTATATACACTACAACAATAAAGGTTTTTGGCAGTAATAAATATACACTTTAATAAATAGTGCTAAAGTTTTTATTGGTATTATAGATAATTTTCGTTGGATTCAATGTTGATATAAGCTTTAGAGATATTTACAAAGAGTGCTAAAATGTAACTTGTCACTAATAATTGCCTCTAAAAACATAATTTAGATACAATTAAGCTATTGGCGTTAACTAATTGTGCCACTAAGTATGTTTTTTGGTGTAGTAGTGATAGAATCGAAATGAATTGTTTCTTGATAAAATTTTATTTTCTTTCTATGCCCCTCACGTTGGTATAGCCACATATAGTGAAGGGTGGTCAGACGACTACTCTTAGTCAAAAAATTATACTATGTATATAAAAAATTATATCAATGATATAGGTCAAAAATTGCTTCTCTTACATATCTATTAATTCGCAAAATCCTTAATAGAATTTCTGACTTTGCCACGCCTCTTTCGCCCTAAAAGAAAAAGAAGAAGAGAGACCTATAGGAAATGTGTTTGGTGGTTGACCAAGAAAGAAAGAAATGTTAAGTCTTTGAGCATTATGGCTATCAAGTGATGAATGATTTACAACTTACAAGCATAGTAAACTCCTCCTAGTGTTTGGTGGTTGACCAAGAAAGAAAGAAATGTTAAGTCTTTGAGCATTATGGCTATAAGTGATGAGTGATTTACAAGTATAGTAAACTCCTCCTATTGTATGATGTTTTAAACCATTTTATGTTTAGTTCAAAATAAATTATTTTTATAAAATTAAAAAGATATTAATTGTTCTTTTTCAAATTTACCCTTATTTAAATAAGTGAACTTTTATATAATCAAAAAATTATATTAAATATGTATCATTTAGTTATGAATAATTTAATGAAAAATATCTTACTTCTAAGTGTGTGTCTAAGCTAAAAGTATCATATGGTAATATTTTTTTAAAAATAATAAAAGAGAGGCCAATATTGTATGCTTTCCTGCCTAACCATTTTTTTTTTATTTTGTTTTAACGTCAATTATGACCAAGTACATTTTATGGTTTTCGTACCTATTGCTTAAGGATGAAAGATCGAAGGAAACTTCTAATTAAAATTTTTACCCTGGTTAATAGTACTATAATAAATCAATGGCATATAATACATAAACGTGCTCTTTAACTTGACCTAAGCTAGCATTTATACCCTCCAATTTTGAATGTGCACAAGTAGATACTTAAACTTATATAAAGTTGAACAAGTAGACACATACATCTTATGTGGCATCCTACATGGAGTCCTATATGTATTATGCCACACAGAACACATGTGTCTACTTGTTCAACTTTATACACGTTTACGTATCTACTTGTGCTCATCCAAAGTTGGAGGGCATAGCTGTCAGGGCCAAGTTAAAGTGCACGTTTATGTATTATGCTTAAATCAATCAGTAACATACAACACATGCATATGTATATATACATAAATACATTATTATATATCCTCAATCCCCACCCCACCCCACCCCCTTTCCGTAACAACCCCACCCCAAAGAAAAAGAAACACTTAAACCACTAATTTTTTGATGTTAATGTTTCAGGAAATTGCCAGGTCCAATCTGAAGACTCAGTTGTTTATAAGAAAATCTTCTGCAAACATGTGCCTAAGGCTGGAAATTCCCTAGGTATGAACATTCAATTATAAGTTTTGCTATAAATGTCGGAAAATGAAGAAACAAATTGTATACGAAATATTGTATAGCATAATTCCTTTTGACAAGTTAATAGACAGAGGTGTATGTACGTAGTTATAAATACGTTACCTGTTCATCCGAATTCAGTAATTTTGGCTCAACTCTATATGTAGATAAAGATTTCAGTGTATATATCACTACAAATAGATTTTTATGATAGATTCCAAGCTTGAACTTGTGATGTTCAAATCCTGAATCCACCTATATATTTTAATAATCGATTATCAGCGAGAAAATATATCATACATTACGACCTGTATATACATTTTGGCAGGATACACTGGTGAGTTGCAAACTGACGATACAAAACACCTAGATGGGGAAAACATTCAGGTTAAAAGAAAATTCTTTTTGTTTTTTGCTTCAATTAACTTTTATTTTATTGTGTTGAACAGCTTATTGATTTGAATTTACTAGTAAAGAACTAGAACTCAGTTAAAATTATACTAGTAGTAGAATATAATTGTAAAGTTAATATTTTTAATTGAAATAAAGTTGTCACTCAAATCATACAGTCAGACCTTCCTATAATGTCATCTCGTTTTAAAGACATTTCACTATAGTCGTCTGATTTTTTACGGAATCAATTTTTCATGTTATATTTTACTTCTCTATAATGATATTCTACATATAACAACAATGACATTTATAACAGCGATACATTCTTTGTAAAATTACCTCTCTATAACAACATACTCAAATATTATGTAATAATATTTTGTAAGAAATAGATTATATACAAAATTAAATACCAAAATATTTATGGTAATCATCATTAATGTCATGCACATAGTAAATTTCAAGTACGAATATCTAATCTAAAGGAAAAAATTGTATTTAAATGATGCGCATCAGTTATTTCATAACTTCACAAGAAAAATGCTGCTAATGTTTGCTTTTTTTATATTGATGCTCTTTCTAATTTTGCATACTTTTGTTTATAATAGCTAAATGAGATTTGAACGTCAAATGTCAGTATACATATATAGCAACACCTCTCTATAGTAGCCATGAATTTTTTAGACAAACGCTGCCACTATAGAGAGGTTTGACTGTACCTCGAATGAGCAAATACTTGCTTTGGGTTAAAGATCTTATTAAGTCATATACAGTAGTAGAATAGTAGTGTTATTTTTTCATCTTAGTATCTCAGCTGGTTGGCTACCTGAGCTTTCGCTTGTTGGTAAATGTTTGATTGCCCACCTTGTAATCCCCTCCCTCAATTCCCCTTCCATGCCCCAATTTTTTGAAAAATAAAATAAAATAAATATATTATCATGATGGTTTATCCTGTGGGTTATAGAAGGCTAATAGCCAATTTGACTAGATTACTAATTAATTTGTATCACAGAGATTTAATTAGTAATCCATTAGTTTTAGCTCAAACTTTGTATTTGTATTAAGATATTCACTTAATTTGTATAAATCATCTATCCCAAATCTAATGAATGTCTTGTCCCAGTATTCAGAAGCTACAAATTTAAAATTCTAAATCTATCTCTACGTGTAATTAACAATCTTGTTCCTTACACAGGTGACTAGAACAATCAAGATAAGGAAGTTGGTAGAGAAGATCAAAGTTATGTTGAATAACATGAAAGATGGAAGTTCAAGTGTGTCACCCTATGACACAGCATGGGTTGCCCTAATTAGAGATACAAATGGAAGTGATAAACCACAATTTCCATCTTGTCTTCAATGGATAGCAGACAATCAACTTTCTGATGGTTCATGGGGAGAGGAGTCTATTTTCTGCATTTATGATCGCCTATTGAACACATTAGCATGTGTTGTTGCACTAACAACTTGGAATACAGCCCTTGAGAAGAGAAACAAAGGTAAATTTAATTTGACTTTAAATATATTAGGCTTCTCATGTAGTTTCACTACAACAAAAAAGACTTTTAGAGGCATATGCACTTTAAGAAAGAATGCTAAGGCTTTTAGCGTCATTAATTAATTGCCCTTGGATCCAATGAGGGACATTTACAAAGAATACTAAAACGTAATTGTCCCTAATAACTGCCTCTAAAAAACATAATTTAGCAACAATTAAACTAGTGCCGCTAAAGATTATTTTTGGTGTAGTGTTTTCATCAGCTCTTGTGCTAACTTTTGAGGTTGAGTTCTAAGGCTCAAGATTAATTTTTCATGATAGCAGAATTAGATTTATCCCAATTCTTAGTTTATTTGATGTTGACCCTCCGTATCATGTTGTGCACGCACCAAAACGTCTAGTCTTGAGCGTGCGGGGATGTTGAGTTTCCTCATATATAAGGTGGGATTAAATATATTATATTTCTTATATGATCTTGTACAATCCTCCCCTCTTTAGGTAACTTTTGGACTGACTTAATTAGGCATAATGTGCAGTTCTTATCAACGTAAAACTAGTTAATTCATACTGAAAGTTCTCATGGTACAAGTAATATCATGAGATGAATACAAGGTCAGTGAGGGTTTACATAACGTAGTTATTAATGTGTGGTTGACCAAAGGTGCTACAAATTATGCATTTCCTAATTAAATCTCATGGTGTAACTTTCTTTTGCTGAATATTAGGAGTATTGTTTATAAAGGAAAACATATGCAAGCTAGAAACAGGAAATGTTGAAAACATGACATGTGGATTTGAAATTGTGTTTCCTGCTCTCCTTGAGAAAGCTCAACATTTGGATATTGACATTCCCTACGATGCTCCTGTCTTGAAGAATATATGTGCAAGGAGAGAAATGAAATTTAAAAGGTAGCTAATTAAATCACTACAGTATTATTTTTCTGCTTGACACTTAATTACAATGGTTAAGAAATTAAATTATTAATTATATGATAATACATTTTTTTTTTTTTTAACAGAATTCCTATGGATCTTGTACATACAATTCCCACAACACTATTGTTTTCACTAGAAGGATTTCGTGACTTGGATTGGGAAAGGCTTTTGAAGCTTCAAATGCCAGATGGCTCATTTTTAACATCCATTGCCTCCACTGCTTTTGCATTTATGGAGATAAATGATCAAAATTGTTTGAGATATCTTCAAAGGGTTGTTCATAAGTATAATGGAGGAGGTAAGTAATAATATTTTAGTTGAGTCTACTATTTCTCATTTGGTATATAGAGTTTAACCGCTAACACTAACACGTAAAATAATTTTTACACTATCAGGTTAATTAAAAGATAATTACAGTAACTGTTCATAGTAAGCTGTGAGATTAGTAATTTAAGAAATGATACTTGCTACACCATGTTTTTGATAGTGTTAATTTTCTCCCTCACTTGTGAATTACTAGATGCAAGCTAGCTATTCATATTGACATAGTTATAAATTGAGGTTAAATTCATTCTAATTAACAAGAATCTATATGCTTAAAAATGTTGCATCACACGTTCAGCTCCACACAGTTACCCAGTAGATATGCAAGCACGACTATGGGCAATTGATCGATTACAACGCCTTGGAATTTCATATTATTTCGAGGAAGAATTCAAGGACATGTTAGATCATGTGCAAAGGTATTGTATTGAAGCAACAAATAATGTACAATTGTACATTAGCAATTCTTGTATAAGCTACAAAAGTATCTGATTCATTTTTAAACTACAGATACTGGAATCAAGAAATTGGAATTTTTAGTGGAAGGAATTCAAACTTTTGTGACATTGATGACACATGCATGGCTATTAGGCTGCTAAGATTACATGGATATGATGTTAATCCAGGTAAGTCGATAGAAAATGAAATGAAATCCTTAATTATTAAGAACGTTGTTGTACAAAATTTAATTTAATCAATATTGTTTTTATATGCCACAGATGTGCTCAACAATTTCAAAGATGGTGATAGGTTTTTTTGCCTAATGGGTGAAACGGACAAGTCACCAACAGCTATGTACAATCTCTATAGATGCTCTCAAGTTTCATTCCCAGGAGAGAAGATTCTTGATGATGCAAAGAAATTTACCTACAATTTCTTGCAACATTGTTTGTCAAATAACCAATCTTTAGACAAATGGGTAATTGCCAAGGATATCCCTGGAGAGGTACATATATAACTTCGGCAAATATTCAGTTACTTGTAGTTATATTTCAAGTGATTTGATAGCTAGTAAAAAATACCTTCAGTGTATAGGAGTTAGCGTCGCTTCCTAATCATATTTAATTTGGTATAGATACGATATGCATTGGATGTTCCATGGTATGCTAGCCTACCTAGGGTGGAAGCTCGGTCATACCTAGAACAATATGGTGGAGCAAATGACATTTGGATTGGCAAGACGTTACACAGGTATGTCTATATATCGTGTTGAAAACATAAAAAAAAGGTAGCCTGGTGGACTTATGTGCGGGATTTCGAGAAGAGTCGGACTACAAGGTTCTATTGTATACAGTCTTACCCTGCATTTTTATCGGAGACCAATTAATTATTAAACTTATGGTCTCTTATTTAAATAATTTAAATGTTTAGAGAAGATAGTCAGCATGGTACAAGTGCTTTTAATTAACCACTCCCTCCGTCCATCTTTACTTGTTCACTATTGACTTGACACATCGTAACAAATAATAAATACTCCCTCCGTCCCATTTTAGTTGGGCACATTCTAATTTACACGGTGATTAAGAAATCATAAATGAAATGATGAATTTTACTATTTAACCCTTTATCCATATTAATGATATTCATTGGGCATAGGAATGAACATTGGAATTGTAATTAATTGTAGGGGTAAAATGAAAAAAATTAATTAATTCTATCTTGATTTAGTAAGTGATCAACTAATATGGGACATTTATTTTTAGTAAGATGACCAACTAAAATGGGACGGAGGAAGTAATATGGATAAGTTTATTATATCACCCTTTGAATATAATAAATTTAATGTCTTAGGAAATGGATTGGATAATGTATAGTATTTTATAATAATGATAAAATGGACACAAAATGTTAATTATTCATTGATTTTTTAAGCTGGACAAATATTTTTGGACATCTATTTTTAGTATATACTGAAAAATAAAGGTGAACGGAGGAAATACTAGTTCTTTCTCTCACTATATGTCATTATCACCATTCCCTGCCTTTTTTGTGCATTCAAACATTTTGGTGCATTATATGTTTTCTAAATATGTAGAAAAATAAAATTCTCAATAATTGACCGAATGTCTTCTTTGAATTGTTCTTGTACTAGCTAATTAGCGAATTTGCTCATGCTTCGCGCAATTATACAAAATGATAGATACCAATAATTTTATTATATATATAATAAAATTAATTTATTATCATAGACGTAAAATTAATTTCATAGAAGAAAGCGTTTGGTTAGTAGTTAGTGTTAGCAGACTTCCAACAAAGTCATAAGTTACTATTTTGAACCAAAAGAAATTATAGACTTACGACACAAAGATTCACATAAAACTAAAATAAAGAGATCATATTGAGAACAAATAAATAAATAAATAATGCACTAACATCATTCTTACAACCTTGATCATTCAAAAAAATAGAAGAAAAAAAATATGAAATCAATACACAATCTTTCAAGCTCTTGTTGACATCCACTCCCACAAGCCGATCACCATTCAATAGCCTTTGTCTTATTTTTGGAGTCAATCTAAAACATGAATATAATAAGTATCAGAAATATAATAATTTAAAAGGCTAATGTGATTATATTTACAAAGTCTTAAAATGTCTTTATTTATAGGAAACTACAATATGGAGTACCAAATAATGACATGATTAAGACTATTAATTATTTAAAAAGTTATGAAAATATAAAGTTATGGAAGTAATGAAAATAATGGTCATTAAATTTTACATTAAAGAATATGACTTTTTAGTTTCTTACCATTGTATATTTATTACAATTAAGGGAGTTAAAGGAGTCATTTTTAATTTCTTTAGTATAGCAAATAAATAAGAAAAAAAATATAGAAACACCCCCAAAAGGAGAAAAAAATAATTATATTTCTTGGATAAAAAGAGGTGACACATCATTCGATTATTATCTAGTTAACTTACTCGAGCGACGACTAATGTAAAAATTTCTTAGTACAAATAAGTAAATAAATAGTACTACTTAGTTCGTAGTATAAATAAATAAATAAATAACTAATGTAAGATGTATATACCACGAAAATTAAAATACAATTGTATAACAAAATACATATGAACAATTAAAATAGAGAAACAAATCCAAACTAAAAGCATTACAAAGTTTCTGTTACTCGAGGAGCAATCGTCTTCATAATACATTGAGGTAATATATATTAATATAACTAATACTCCTTTAATTAACATAAATAAAAGTATCTTCTTCTTTTTTTTTGAAGACTTTTGGTCCTATGTAACTCCTCTGTCCTTTCGCTATTGTTTAAGTTTCATCAATAATATTAATAATTAGTGTAAAACAAAATAAAATTGTTGAAAACCTTTGGTCTTATATAACTTCTCTCACCTTTCATTACTATTTAAATATATTCATAAATAACATGATTAATGTAGATTTCTGTATGATAGGAAGCTATAGAAAAAAATGATTTGAATACTAAAATTTTCATGATCCACAATTGGACTCTCCCAGTTAGCCCATCTGCTATCTTCTTTACTTTTACCAATATATTTACATCCATATGCTATCTTCTTTACTTTTATCAATATATCTATGTCCTCTCGAATTATTACGCTTCCTTCTGACCGTAATATTCTGTCCATTTCACATCTACATTTTAACATTGATAAGTATGAAAAAAGTGACTCACGTAGAGAAATCAGGAGTTTTAGTAAGGGGATTCAAAATATGTGAAGCGAAATAAAAGTAAAAGAATAAGGTTGTCATGGTAAGATAATCCTTTTGTTCCAATTTAATTATGTAAAGGATAGGTCAGAACATACTCTTGATCTTGATTATGAATTTTTGTATAAATTTTCATTTTTCATTTTTTTTTTTTTTACATTTTCATATATTTTTCAAATATATGAAAAGTACTACAAGTCAATATAGCTAATGATTTAAAATATTTTAAAAATATTGAAAAAATTATAGTCATAAGTAACATTATTTTGGAGTAAGAACTTATGAAATTAACTTCTTTTAGAGGAATAAATGTCCATTTTCTCAAGCTTTGTCATACAATCTTCAAATCACCTAAAGCATCAAGAATGCTACTCTAATAGTACTGTTTATCTCATGGCTAGCTGGCTACAAGTATTTAACAACGCATTTGGTCACAGTAATATATCTAGTAGTATGGCGACTCCATGTTATATTGTCAATCCAACACACCCAAACAAACATAATCTGACGGATAAAATAAAATACTCTTAGCATGTCAAGAATAACATATATAAATAATAGCAAAAAAAAATAACTTGCGAAATTCCAAATATTTCATTTAACTCAACATATCAGGCAAGTGATGATCCATTACAATCGAATTTCCGAAACTCGCTCGAATAGAACTTGTCAAAATCAGAAAAGCAACCTTCAAATTGACTTCCAAAGTATTGTGTTGTTGTGTAGGTTTTATATTAATTTTGGTGGTTAATGAAATAAGAATGTGGGAATAAGAAAAGTTGGATTAGTGACTTTTGAGGCTTTTAAGCTTTTCTGTTACTAAAAGATATAGAGATAGTGGAGTATTAATTATTGATCCATTTAATTTTGTTACATAGATACTTAAAAAGTAAGTAGTAGTAGGGAAAAAAATAGAAAAAAGCCAAAAAAAGGAAAAAAAAAAATGAGAATAGAGGTCATAGAGAGGTGCTACATTACCTTTTCTCCATTTTTTTTTATTATTATATATTGATTGATTGATGTGCTGTCTTAATCATTGTAACTCTTGTAGAATGCCAGAAGTCAGCAATAATGTATATCTGGAGGCTGCAAGATTAGATTACAACAAATGCCAAAGTCAACATCAATTTGAATGGACCATTATTCAAGAGTACGTATAATTGTTAATTGCTAATTTGAAAATTTAAAAAAAAAAAAAAGAGCGACAAAGTTCAAGTTCCCTTTATTAAATACTATGTATAATAATTTTATTTATTTAGGTGGTTTGCACAATGCAATTTTCAACACTTTGGAATAAGCAAAAAGGAGGTATTGGTAGCTTACTTCTTAGGTGCAGCAAATATATTTGAAGTAGAGAGGTCAAGGGAAAGAATTGCATGGGCTAAATCTATTATAATGTGTAAGATGATTACATCTTATTTCAATGAAGAGGAACCTACCACTTCAACTAAAAACAGGTTTGTAGTTGTTGTCGTCGGTGTATACTTATTTATTTTTATCAGTATAATTGTATAATAAGCAGGGGCGGATTTACTTAGTCTCATGGGGTGCCGCAACGGCATCCGCAAGCTTGGGTCAGAACCCTATGTATATATAAGTATATTATTAAAAATTTTATGCTTTGTGTTTGCACGGAACTGAAATCCAAGGTTGATCTAATGATCTAATCGATATGCCTGCTTGGCACACGAAAACTTTAAATCCTGAGTGCAACGTCAAATCAAACCAAACTGCTAATATATACACTTCTTTTTTAGTCTTCTTTTTTCTTTTTTAATCTTCAAACAACTTTTAGAAGTTTTGGTATAGCATACATATTTCTTTTTTTCATAGATATCTTTTCAAAAATGTGTATAGATTTTGCTCATATTTGCTTGCAAGTGATTTTTTTAACACCAAACGTTACCCTAAAATGCAACAAAGGATTCGATGTGAAAATTAAAAGAAATTGGAACGATCATATTTGACAATTTGATTTATGTTTTCTTTTTTTGTTGCAGTAATGAAACAAGACAAGTCCTTCTGAACAATGTTCTTCAGTTTTTGTACCAACTCTCAGAAGAGACTTATGAAACCCTAGGCAAAGACATCCACCTACAACTACACTCTGTTGTAAGTATCTATTAAATACCTTATCACTTCACTAGAAAAAAAAAAAAAGGAAAAAATTACTGACGAGCAAATTTTGTTGCTAAACAACAAAAATTCTTTGTTAATTTTATTTATCATAGATTAGCGATGAATTATTACCAAAAACAATAATAATTTAGCTACGAGCTATTTACCGACAGATCAATTAGCAACAAATTTTATAGCTAATTAATAACTGTATTTTTTTTTCTTCTATTGCTTTTTCACTTATCCAGCAAATTAATATTTGATTTATAAAGTTAAATTAGTATCCTTGTATGTATTAACACAAAATAAATCAACTAACATGAGGAAGATATGTAACTACTTGTTCAATTTAAATGATTTAGCTTAATTTCTTGATGTTAATTTATTTAAATTTGTTATATGCAGTGGGGGACATGGTTGATGTCTGTTGGAGAGGAGAAAACTGCAGGCCAAGAAGAAGCAGAGTTGCTAGTGCGAACAATTAATCTTTGTGGTGGCCATATGGTAGATGATAACATAATATCCAGCAAAGATTACAAGAATATATCTAACATTACCAACAAAATTTGTTTCAAGCTTCAAAGTGGAAAGGTTAGAAATCGTGTATAGTTTTTCTTTTTACCTCATAATTTCTAGGAGTTTCCACCCTTTTGCTACCTTGATTCAAACTCACAATGTTAGGATACTTTTATCTGAGCAACTCCTTCTTGTCTCAACTATTTTAATGTAGTACAAAAATAATTTTGTGACTTTACTGCTAAAATGAGTTTAAGTTAAGCTCTTTCAATGTTATGGGTGACAAATATAAGTCTGACTGAATTTGGATGAGTCAAAATGAATTTACTCTATTAACAGATCATTGCTCATTGTTCCCCACTCAAAAGTTAGTTAGATTGAGACGTGTTGGGTCAAGATGGATTAAAATATTGAGTCATACTCCAACCTGTATGCCCAACTCTTGCCAAGTTTTAACTTTTATTATTTTAGGACTATAATTTTTAAAATTGTCGAACAAAACTAATAAGAAGATTCTTCTTTATAATAGTTATATATAACAAATCAGATTAAAAAAAAGTTATCTAGTTAAATATTTAGACAAGATTTTCCATTGATTAGCTCAAATTTGAATTTAAATTAATTAAATTGGATTGAGTTAATAAATAAACGAGTTATTAACTCGTGACCAGAAAAGATGAGTCATATTTGTATGGATTAATTTTACCATGCTATTCAATGTGAGAAAAAATCTGTTGATGACATTACGAACGTTTGGTGATCATATATTGATATTAGCCCATATATCACGTTTTGACTTGTTCTTTCTTTTTTCCCAAATTCTTAGTGGTTTATTAACACTTTTGTCAAATATATTTTTTTTGAAAAAAAATGGCAGGTGTTTGGTATAAAATGCAACGGGAATCACAATGGAAGCCCTCAAACCAATGAGATTGAATTGGACATGAAAGAACTCGTTAAATTAGTGTTGGAGAATTCATCTTGCAGCATAAATAAAGATATGAAGAAAACATTTTTGGCAGTTGCAAAGACCTTCTATTATACTGCACATGTCACAGAGGAAGTACTAAACTTTCACATATCCAAAGTGCTCTTTGAACCAGTTGAATAGGATTCTGAATTATATGTACTATATTGTAATAAAAATAAATTGTGAAACAATAACGTTTCATATCAATTTTTGTTATTATTGTTTGCAACTCTCATGGTCAATGTCAATCTTTTCTTGTACCATGTATAAATGAAATTTCCGTTGTTATACTGGATATTACTATTAATGCAATAAAAAAGCAAGGAAAAGTGATGATCACCTTCCTTCCTTATTCTGCTTAATTAATTCAGAAGTACTTTGTAAGATTTTATTTTTTTAAAAAAAAATAATTTGCTTTAAGTTTGAGTTAAATTTGAAGGGACTAGCAATAATATATATATTTCTTTAATATTTAAGTAGTTGTTTAAAGGGACTATGGTTAATCTCTTAGGCTGCAGAGTTGTAATATGAAATTGACTCTTTATTTTAGTTAAGTTTACTTAAATTCTAAAGATGTAGCTCATGATATATTTATACCTTTGAGCAATTCCAGCTATATAAATCATCCGCCTCTTCAAGAATAGAATTCATTCATGGCGGTGGTGATGGCGATTGTTCCCTCAAATAATTCATCTATGACGAGATATATTAGCTTTCGTCCCTCAGAGAATTCATCTTTGGTGAGATCTATTGGTTTTCGCCCCTCATATATTGGTATTCCCCTCTTTGCTGAGGTTTTACCTACACATATATCCAACTTCTGCTTTGAAAACACATATTGCATATACTGTTGAGCTAGCACAAATACATATACATACTATTACAATTAGATATTATATTGGTGCGATTTCAGTTAGAATTGAACTTTTGTACACACAAAAATACAATGTATTTTGCTATGTTATGAATCTAAAATGCTACTACGTCTTGAGAGAAAAAAATTCACTGTATACTTTGCAAAAAAGAGGCTCAACACTACTTAGGAAATTTCCCTTCCTTGTCCTTAATATGAGCTTTTCATGCGCTTTTGCCCTTATTCTGATTCTGTTGGTCTAACCATACTCTTTCAAGTTAATGAAACCGAATTAAAAAAAAAAGATGGGAAAGCAACGAATTGCACAAGCAAGAGAAGAAAAAGAAAAAGGAAAGTAGCAAATTGCACGCTTGCAATTCAAAAGTGCTGAAACAATGACCATTTTTAGTAATAATTGATAATTAAATTATTCTAAGTAAATTTTTTTAACTCAATGGACATTTTATCTAATTTTTTCTAAAAATTTTCAAAGCGGGCTGAAGACCAAAATTCCAACTCATCTATGCTAAATTTCCATCAAGTACGAGTTTGATTCTTTTCCATTTCAAACAAGTGAATTAATTTTTTGTAATGCAAAGTGATAAGACTCCAATTCAGGATATTTTTGCCTGCTTTTATACATGTAAAAGTACTTATTTAATTATTTTATCAAAAAAAGTTAAGGGAAAAAAGTTGATATATCTCTTAATTTTGCGATTTAGAGCTGATAATTTCTAATTTAAAAAGTGATTCACATATATCCCCGCCATCTAATAAATGATGTATATTTTTCCTTTTTGTTAACAGACCAGGAAAAAAAAATCCAAATATACAACCTTAAATTGCAATAAATAGCAATTTTTAAATTAAAAAAATAAAGGAAAAAATAATTTTTCTAAAATTGTTGAAAAAAACCACCATTAAAGAAAGATGTCGGTTACCAAAAGGTGTCAATCACCCCTAATTTCTCTCTTAAACGGTTTTTTTCCTTTTTTCAAAAAAAATTTACGTCTTCTTCTTGAATTCTATTCTTCTTCTTATTTCTTCAACAAATCAAAAACATTTACTAATTGAAACACACAATCTCTCAAATAATTTAGGTAAAGTCAGTATTTTAATTGAAACTGAAGTTATTCAAAACGAAAAGATATAAAAACCCATTATTATCTAGATTTTTTATCTTAATCGTCGAAAAATTTTCATTAAAATACAGATTTACACCTTTCTTTTTCTTCCTCCAAAAATTAGAAATCAAATTCTGAGTGAAACCCAATTTTATCCAAGTTTTTTTATCATAATCATCGAAAAAATTTCATTAAAATACAGATTTACATATTTTGATTGCAACATCGAAAAAAATATTATCCAGATTTTTGACATTTATTTTAATACCATTTTCATCCACTAAAAACATTAATAAGTATGCATATATCATTTTACATACCAATTTCATAAATCAAAAATTCAAAAATCAAAAGTCATTTTGTATATGATATTGGTATATAACATGGTTTAAACTTAGTTCGAAAAACTAAATGAAATGTAATACACATAAAGAGTTTGTGTATGTAATGGGTGTAAACCGATTTTTCAAATAAATTGACATAAAAATCACAACATTTTTTATTGTAGTTTTAATACGAATTACATACATTGAGACCCCGATAGGAAATATCATTTAATAAATGAGATGGATATATAAACTGATTTCAATATAATTTCTTATATTATTCCTCATTAGCAGATTTTGTATCATTTTCATACACTAAACTTTATAAGATTTTATATTATTTTCATAACCAGTAAAAATAAATCATTTATAAATAACGTCTTCTCTTTCAATTTCACACATTTAGCAATAAGAGGTGTGTATTAATGGAGAAAGAAAATATTTAGCAATAAAGAAAAGAAAGAAGATGCGTGAATGAATAGGAAAAGTAAAGAAAGAAGAGGTGTGGATTAATTGGTAAGGTAAATATCTATATATCTATATACCATCATGGTATCATTGTGTCTGCTTCAATCTTTCAGTCAAACCTCTATGATAACATCGTAGTATATATATACTGACATGGTATCATTGATGTCTGCTTCAATCCTTCATTCAGACCTCCACGATACCATCGCTGTATATATATACTGGCATGGTATCATTGAGGTTTATTTCAATCTATAGTGATACCATAACAGTATATCTATATACTATCATGGTATCATTGATGTCGGCTTCAATTCTTCAGTCAGACCTTCATGATACCATCACAGTATATATATACTGACATGGTATGACTGAGATTTGTTTCAATCTGTAATGATACCATAACAGTATATCTATATACTATTATGGTATCATTGATGTCTTCTTCAATCCTTTAGTGAGACATCCATGATACCATCATAGTCTATCTATATACTGTCGTGGTATCATTGATGCCTACTTCAACTCTTCAGTGAGACCTCCATAATCACAGTATATATATATACACTAACATGTTATCATTGAGGTTTGCTTCAATCCTTAATGATACCATCACAATTCTGGTACCATTCATGTCTACTTCAGTCCTTTAGTGAGACCTCTATGATACCATCACAGTATATTTATATACTGACATGGTATCATAGAGGTTGTTCCAGACTTTCAATGAGACACTACTCAGTCATTTTTAATTATTTATTGTTGTGATTTATTTATTAATTTATTATATTTTTATTAGTTTAATAATAGTTAGATAATATTTTATCTTTATCTTTATTTTTATTTTTAAGAAAGAATGATAAAAACGAAAAATAATCTAACCAAATATATATATATATATATAATAGATTTATAAAATAAGTTAGTGAATTTAATATTCTTTTTAAATTTTTTATTGTAGTCTAATTATTTATTTTTTAACATTTTATTAATTAAAAAATAATTGGCTAGTATATTTATTTTTATATTTAAATAACTAATAATAAATAACACAAAAAGAAAAAAAATATAAAAACATAGAGGAAAAGAAAAAGAAGAGTAAACAACAGTCACTTGCAAATGAATCTATATATAATAAAAAAATAGAAACAAGTTAAGGTGATGTGACACCTCTCAATGACTTCCATTCATATTTATCTTTTTTCTTCTTTTTTTGAATTTTTCTCTTCATTCTTTTCACTAATCAATTTGTTTATTAATTAAAAAAATTCTATCATATTTATTATATCTAATTATATCTCATGAGTTACAAAAAAACTTTCATCTATTTGCATTCCCTACTTAAATAATATGTCTTCTCAACTCCCTCCTACCTAATTCTTATGGATTAACCAATCTATAAATAAGAATCATCTATGGAGTTGTTGGATGCTTATTTCCATTTTCTCATTCTTCTTCTTTATTAGTATATTTTTTTCTCTTTCTTTTGGTTTTCTTTCTTCGTCTTTTTCATCAATCATGTATTTAATAACCAAATAAGGATATAGAAAAGGTGATGTGAAAATATGACCATCACTTTGATGAAGACTATAATTATATTCTTTAAAATTTCTTCTTGTGTCATATCAAATGAAGAAGGAATTTGAGGAGATGAAAAAAAGAAGTTTGATATATTTAGCCATGGTCAAGTTCACCAAGATGAAGAAGAAAGTTTGATGGCGATATAAGATTCATCAAAGAGAGATTTAGTTTGGTAAAAGTTCATCAAGATGAAGAAAGAAGATTAGTGGCCTTGGAGATTCATCAAGAGAGATAATTAGATTAGCTTGGTGTAGTATATAAGTTTGAATGATTTACAAATATACATAAATTTTTTGTTGCTTATTTTAGTATTTTTCAATTAATTATTTCTTTAAATACAAGATATGTACACTCCAAGAACAAGACTTATTACAAAGTTTTAAACTTTATGTATCAGGGACAAAGATTATTTTGGTGCTAACATAAAATTTATTGGTATTTCATTATACAAAATTTTGTTGCTATATATACATATGAGAAGAAGTATTATTTGGTTTCATCAATTGAGTTATCTAAAAAGCATAAGTACTGTGAGCTTTGTAAGCTGTAAAGTGACATGTTGTGATATGTTTAATAATTACCAATTGGTCTCTTCAGTTCAATACTTAGTATAACGGTGGAAGTTAATTGAAATTGGTTGAAAACTCATCCGTTGGGAGTAAGGATCGTTGCATGGTTTAACTTTTGTATATCCAAAAATTTGATAACTTTTGTTAGGTCTAAACTAAGTTCAACGTGAAGTGATAAAAGCACTAAGTAGATTATGTGTCCTATAACATCACGATGTAATGTAACATAGTTTTTTGGCCAAGAATTCATTATTTTTTACTTCTTTCTTTACTTTTTTTTTTGTTCAAATATTGGATTGGAGTTTTTAATTATGAAAATTGGGTTTTGATTTAAAAAAAATTAACTGAACTAGAGTGAATTAAATGAAAAGAAGAAAAATAGTGAAAAGAGCCAAAAAAGATGATTTTTTTTATAATCAATATGAAAATATGTCGATCAATAAAAACTTTGTGGTATGGATATGTATATATAAAGTTGAGCAAATAAAAGAGTGATGTGATACCTCATTTTGGCCAAGAAATACAATATTTTTTCTCCTTTTCTCATTTAAAAAAAAAATTAAAAACGCTTCTTTAACTTTATGTTACATGTTCTACGTTTAATTCTTTCTATAACACTTAATAAGAGAAAAACACTTAAAACTGTGCTAAATGGCTTCAATATTATGTTTTATCTTCTTTGTCAGTTTTATTTCGTTAAAGGTTAATTAACCAAACTTTTTATCTTCTATCATTATTCTTTATTTACGTAGATCTTTCAATTATACCTAATGTTTCAAACTTTCCTCCTCCATATAATTGCTTATCTATTACAATGCTCTGTTAAATAATAGGTTAATTATACCTAAACTCTTTTTTATAGTGTTATATATATAAGAGTCCTCTATTTTTTTTAGTATATTTTTAAAATATTCTTATATCTATTTAATGCAGGCTTAAATAAGAGCTTAAAGATGATAAATTTCGGCTGAAGAACAAAGAGTATAGTAATGTCTTGTCCTGTTTTATTATGTTTGACAAGGAGTCGTGCTGAAAACATGCACTAAGCAAAGAATAGCAAGTGAGGATAGAAAGAATGCTATGTCTTTTTAAGAAATATATTTTGGCAAATTTAAGAAGTATTTTGTGTTAATGAAATACACAAGAATGTAATTCGAAAAAGACTAAGAATTCAATAGTAAGGTAAAGATAGTATTCCTTTCATCCCACTTTATGTGATACAATTTTATTCGATGTGAATTCAAACATATAATTTTCAAATTTTTAGAAATAAAATTTACATGTTTGATCACTACAAACAAAATATTATATACAAGAAAAAAAATCAAAGTATTAGTTATATGAGTAATTAAAACATAATATTTATAAAACAAAGATTGAGTTACAAAAATTAAGTAAAAGTTAACTAAACGAAATAATTTTATAAAAAAATTCTCAAAATAATAATAAAACAGTTGATAGTATTTTTACTACTAAAGGTCTCAAAAATTGTAAAAAATATTTTATTACACTAAAACTATATATTTTTGAAGAGAACATGAGTCTCAAAATTTTAGGTTTTTTTGAATATAAATTTCTTTTTTTATTTAAATTAAAAAGATTTTAATAACTGCGCGAAGCGCGGACCGATTTACTAGTTGGAAAAGAAAAGAAAATAATGCCGCTATTTAAGTATGTGAATGGGGGCATCTATTTAATGCTGAAATAATGTTGTGAAGTAGGGGGGGTATGCGGGTGGATATTATCAGCAGTTTGGATATTGAGGGAGTTAATAGGGGGAGGGATATTTGAGTGTAAATACTTTAATTTTTTGATCTATTTATTGTACTTTTCATTTAAAAATAACTCCTACCAATTATTATTTACCTCTCCAAACCCAACTTAGATCCGACCCAACTGAAAGAAAAACCCAACCCCTCTTTTATTCCCTTCAGTCACGGGCATCTTGTGCCTACAAATCAGGAAATAAATTCTTAGGTGAAGATTGGATATTGTATGTTGGAAAAGGGATCATTTTGAATTCTTTGTGGCATTCTAATTCAGCCATCACTCATCAGGTCTGGGTTGGTTTTGCAATATCTAGAGGGAATAAAAGAGGGGGTTGGCTTCTTTTTTTTTTTTTTTTTTTTTTGAAAAAATTAGATGGAGCAGAAAACATCAAGTCATAATTATCGTACATATTTAATGTTTAAAATAATTACAATTTATAGCTAAGATTTAAATTAAATAGCTAAATATGTATTTCTTTTATATTTGTATATTTCGGGACTCATATACAAATCTCAGGGCTTATACACAAATCTCTAATTTCAAGGCTCATATACATTTGTATTTATATACAAAACAAATTTCGAAACTCATATGCAAATCTCTAAAGTGAAATTGTATATATGTATATACAATCTCTATTTTGTATATTTAGCTGTTAAACTATAGCTACATCCTGTAATTAGACAACTTTAGCTATGACGTCTTATTTATTATCTATATGTTAGCTATTTTTAAAATTGCCTAAAAGATAATGAGTGAGAATTATTTTTAAAGTCACGTGACAATTTTTCAACTAAAAATCAAGAAAAATAATTTTTTCAATCTAGTAAATATTTGATTTGTTAACAACGCATAAATATTATGTGTCATTTGTTGGACAACAAGAATATATATGAGCCACTTTTGTAATAAATGATATATCAACACTAAATTACACCGAGGGATATATCAGGCAAAAGCAACTATTGTAAACAAATAGGGAGTTCTCTTCCAGATGAGTTTTTAATATACTTAATTAGTACATTCCATGTAGTCCGTCAGAATTGTTTAATCTTTCAAATTTAAGAGAAAAAAGGTAGTACTATTAATTTAGTAGTAATTTATTAGGCAGATTTGGGTTTTACCTATAGACGAAGCCGGTCAAAACATGCTATCAATTTTTCTTTGTCATTTTTTAGGGTCACTTTTCTTTGCCTTGCCATCAATCATATCAACCACTCATGAGTTAATAATATCATCGAATAAATAAAGCTAAATGAGTTTTTAATATACTTAATTAGTACATTTTATGAAGTTCGTCAGAATTGTTGAATCTTTCAAATTTAAGAGAAAAAAGGTAGTACTAATAATTTAGTAGTGATTTGTTAGGCAGACTTGGGTTTTACCTATAGACGAAGCCGGTCAAAACATGCTATCAATTTTTCTTTGCCATTTTTGAGGGTCACTTTTCTTTGCCTTGCCATCAATCATATCAACCACTCATGAGCTAATAATATCATCGAATAAATAAAGCTAAATGAGTTTTTAATATACTTAATTAGTACATTCCATGTAGTCCATCAGAATTGTTTAATCTTTCAAATTTAAGAGAAAAAAGGTAGTACTAATAATTTAGTAGTAATTTGTTAGGCAGACTTGGGTTTTACCTATAGACGAAGCCGGTCAAAACATGCTATCAATTTTTCCTTGCCATTTTTTAGGGTCACTTTTCTTTGCCTTGCCATCAATCATATCAACCACTCATGAGTTAATAATATCATCGAATAAATAAAGCTAAATGAGTTTTTAATATACTTAATTAGTACATTTCATGAAGTCCGTCAGAATTGTTGAATCTTTCAAATTTAAGGGAAAAAAGGTAGTATTAATAATTTAGTAGTGATTTGTTAGGCAGACTTGGGTTTTACCTATAGACGAAGCCGGTCAAAACATGCTATCAATTTTTCTTTGCCATTTTTGAGGGTCACTTTTCTTTGCCTTGCCATTAATCATATCAACCACTCATGAGTTAATAATATCATCGAATAAATAAAGCTAAATGAGTTTTTAATATACTTAATTAGTACATTCCATGTAGTCCATCAGAATTGTTGAATCTTTCAAATTTAAGAGAAAAAAGGTAGTACTAATAATTTAGTAGTAATTTGTTAGGCAGACTTGGGTTTTACCTATAGATGAAGTCGGTCAAAACATGCTATCAATTTTTCTTTGCCATTTTTGAGGGTCACTTTTCTTTGCCTTGCCATCAATCATATCAACCAATCATGAGTTAATAATATCATCGAATAAATAAAGCTAAATTAAAAATTGCGTAATAAATATAGTGAAATCTCATTATAACAGTCATTCGTTATAACAGTCATCATCATCATCATACTCAGTGTATTCCCACCAGGTGGGATCTGGGGTGGGGGTGGGGGGGGTAAAGTGTACGCAGTCCATACCACTACCTTAGATGAAGTAGAGAGGTTGTTTCCAGGGGCGGATCTATTAAGGCCCGTGAGGGTGCCACGCCACCCGCAAACTTCGATGGAAACTCTCTCTATATATAGGTATAAATACTGAATATATTCAAATAATAAACATGCCACCCGTAATACCAAAATGCCATCTAGTTCCAGTGGTAAATGGTCAGGTTTGCGGCCCAAAGGTCGTGGGTTCGACTTCAGTTAGCAGCATTCTTTTTTAAATTTACTTTTAGTCAACGAATTCTACTATATAATAAGTGGGAACAAGCACACTGGTCAACATGTCAGCTTAGGGTCATTGAATTTTCTCTTGAGGGCAGTATAGTCATTTCAGTTAGGTTTTATGCTCTTTTTCAATTGAACAGTAGGGCTGTCATTGCTTTATTCAGGCCTCAAATGACTAAACTATCACAAACTTTCACTCAATACCATATATATCCTATCATTTGCAATATGGGTCCCATAAGATATCTTTGTAAATTTGCTGGTAATCACACAATATTATTTGTCAAAACTGAACTTCACTGTAGCTTTCACATATTAACTTTTGCACGGCTTGAACGATTTTGCCCCTAAGCTTATATCATCATTCATCATTGATTTTTATTTAATGAATCTCATCGATTATTTACAACTATTAATAATCAATCTCTTTATTTCGATTTATTTGCGTTACTTTTTCATTTTTAGTTTGTTATATATTTTAAAATTACGTAAAAAAATATTATAATTTACAATAATTAACAACTTAAAAATATCTAAAAAAAAGTATATTAGAAATTTGGTTGATTCTTAAAATTTCATCGATACCACATAAATTGAGACAGAGAGAGTAACATATTATTTGTCATGTCAGCGTATACATATATTTCATTTACTTAATTTTATATTCGTTGACTTGATATGTATTAATTAATAATTATTTTTGACTTTTGTTTTATTTCTCAAGTAATCCCTCCGTTTCAAAATAGTTGGCCCTTTTTCTAAAAATATTTATTTCAATTTAGTTGTTCTTTTTATGAAATTAAGAGAATGTTATTATGTTCTTCCAATACTATATTTTTGAATTTATAGTATATGTAATACATAAATTATCATCTTATTATTGTTCATTTTTTGCTGAATGATTTGTCATATAGACCGAAAAGATGAATAATTCGGTTGATTTAATTGGTGAGTTTACTTGGCACCCGGAGAGTTCAAATCCTGGATCCGCCTCTGGTTGTTTCCGATAACAGTATTTCACTATAATAATTTAATTTTTTTCAAATCAATTTTTCATGTTCTATTTTATTTCTTTATAACAGTATTCTATCTATAACAGAAATAACATTCATTATAACGGTACATTTTTTATAAAATTGTCCTTTTATAACAACCATGCTTAAATATTGTGTAATAATATTTTGTAAAAAATATATTATGTGTCAAAATATAAAATATTTATGATACTCATCACTAATGTCATGCACATTAATGATGACTATCATAATATGAAGGACGCGTATTAGGGTTGAAGGTTAGTACGTAGTGGGGTGTTGTAATGCTTTTTGAGGGTTTAGGCTTGTTGGCATTTGTCATTTAATAGCCGTATTAGCGTAGTTCTTGCATTTACTATATATCTAGCACGGTATGTTGTTTATTGTGTTCGATTATCATACTATTTTGTTATTGTTCTTGTCCTTTTCTTGTTGGCTTTGCACATGCTTCCTTTGTTAGTTGCGGTGTTTTTCTTCACTATCTCCTTCTTTGTGCTAGGATTTGCCGCACTTAAGCCGAAGGTTTTTCGAAAACAACCTCTCTACTTCTACAAAATAGTGTTAAGGTCAGCGTACACTCTATCCTCCACAGAACCCACTTATGGAATTTCACTGGATATGTTATTGTTGTTGTTGCATCATTAATGTCACGCATATAGTAGATTAATTTCTTGTACGAATACATCATATTCATCAAGACAATGCAATACGATACAATACAATACAGTACAAATAATATAATATATTATAAAATAATACGTAACAACCACCAACTGAAATGTAGATCAATTCTATTACGGGAGGAAGTATTGAAACTAACGGAAATTTTTTACTTTTCTTTTACAAATATGATTTTCATGGAATTAGGACAACGAAAATAAATTGCATCCTGCATACATAAATACACATAAAAATTATACACACAGAGGGAGAAGTCTTGTACGACATCTTGTACGACATTTTTGAAGAGCTAAAGGATAACTTGAGTCTTGAGAGAAATAATTAGAATAACATCATTTTCTCCACGCTTTTGTTTTAGGTGGAAGAATCCCAAATATGACCAAAGTTTCTGCAGAATTCTTGTGCGTGTATAAAGAAAAGTATTACAGAAATTATATTTCTGAAAAACTAGCTTCAAGACCATAGGAGATCAACGATCTTTGAACACTCCACCCCTTCCCATGTCCAGGACTGGACATCTGGAGCATGGACAATAACAGAAGTCTCGACATTGGAAATAATGAATTGAATGGACCTGTCTCTGATACCATGATAAATAAATCAATTTGGGTCCAATCAACCTCAAAAGCTAGCTCATGAAGAAAGAAATGTCCAAAATCATATAAACAGATCAAAAATCTTTGAACCCATCGATATGAGTCTTCAATAATCTGGAGAAGATAGAATGTATGTCATTAAAAAAAAAAAAAAAAAAAGCAAATTTTCTAGCCACAAAACCTATAATCAATTAGTCACATTATAAGTACCGTCAAAAGTGGCTGCTTGACTATATACAGTGGCATTATACTGTTCAATGTTGTATTTCTCTACTAACAACATTTCCAACTCTTCTTTATTTTTTCCTCTATATTTTATATTTGGAAAAAAAATAAAGGATGCAACTCCAATTATTTTTTAAATTATCCTCTAAACTCTATAGATAGAGGGGATGAATAGTAACTCTCCAAATATAGAGAGTTACTATTCATCCCCTTTATTTTATTTTTTAATTATAATATTAATATTTATATTATATAACATATATAATTTAACATATTATAAATTATATTCGATAATTAATTAAGTCTCTAATATTTATAATTATTTTCTAATATAATATTTTTAATATATTAATCTTAAATTTTATTAATTTAATTTTATATAATATTTTTTTTAAAGATATAAGTTAGTTCTATTTTAAATTTTATTAATTTATAGTTGTACAATAAATATGATCTTCACAAAAATTAAAAGTGCACATGTAAATGAGTAATTAAATTAGTATACAAAACACTTCATACAAGATGAAATTGTTAAAAATACAATACATAACATAATAATTTAAAAAATTACAACAATAATTTAGAAATCTGGTAAGTCCTTTCCAGATCCACCAATATCAGGAAAAAATTAGTGTATAGCCAGAGAATTGTTGTGACCGCGATTGCGGCTGTTGAAATTGATTTCTTTTTTCCACTATTCGGATTTGTTCTTGTCGCATATATTCACGAATAGTCGGAAGATCCAACTCCAACGGTAGAAATGATGGTAGATGAAAATTATCGATTTGAATAATTTTTAGCTAGATATAAAAAAATTAAAGACAAATATGCTCATCTTGAACTTCGTAATGCATTAGTAGAGCATTTATGAGAGCAATGTTTTAATCTTGAAAGTTGAAAATTTAAGTAGAAATTACAATAAATTTTACCATGATGTAATATTTATCTAATTGTATTTCATCAATGATTTCACTTTTATTTGAATTGTCTATTAATATAAATAATATATAATATTTGCTTGCAATTTATATTAGTTAAAAATTTGGAGTAAAAAATAATTATGAAATAGGAAATATAAATAAATTAAAAATAATAAGAAAGATTTAAATTATGAAATAAGAAAATATAAATGAAATAAAAATAATATTATAATATTAAAGAGAGAGGAGAATATTTTTTTTTTTTTGGAGTGTAAAATAAAGTTATAGATTGAAGTTGATATTCTTCAAATATAAAGAATCTCTAGATTTAGAATGTAAAATAGAGGGAAAAATAGAATGTGGTTGGAGATGATCTAAGCTTGTTGAGAAGTATGTCCAGCTAAGTGACAATTTTCACTAGAGGACAACTTATCTTTAATAAAAAAAAATAAATCCCTTATTTAAATGACTTCTACAATAATTTAATACTTAACCTTAGCTTTTTCAGTTATCCTTTGTGTATGATAATGCTTATGCACAAATCAGAAGTGTACAAATCAAAGAGTGTATGCATTCATACTTTAAGCTAATCATGACACGCATGCTATATACTCCCTCAGTCACAATTTTTGCGGCATCTTTCAGATTATCGAATTCAAATAAATCTATCTTTGATCGTAATTTTTTTATATATTTTTTTAATATTTTAAATTATTAATTATTATAATTTATAATATTTTTTACGTAGTTTTCAAATATATAAATTTCATTTCATGATTCTTGAAGATTTCTTACTCAAATTTATTGACAAACTTAAATTATTTGACTCTCAAAAAGTGAAAAGTGACATATAAATAGGACAGAGTATTCATTTTGGCTTAGGAGAGTTCTCCAAACATTAATTTGTCCCTTGTACTATAGTATATATCAAGGTTAAAAATGTGCGTATCATGCAAATCAAAATTATGTTATGTCTCATTATGTAGCGTTTGGTATGAAAATCATAAGATATTTATTTTGTTTGAAATTTCAAAATTAAAATCGAAGTTGGAGTTTTGTGATTTTTTTTTCAAACAAAAATATTTATAATTTAAATGTATTTTTTAAAAATATGATTTATATCATTTAATTTCTAAAAACCAGCAAAATCACCTAACTTGACTAATAGTCTGTTTGGCCAAGCTTCTAAAATCAGCTTATTTTCAGAAGTGCTTTTTTCAAAAGTACTTTTCAAAAAAAATACTTTTGGTGAGAAGCAACTTTTGTTTGACCAATATAATTAAAAAAAACACTTTTGAGCAGCAATTAGTATTTGACCAAGCTTTTAAAAGTGCTTTTAAGTATATTTTTCTCATAAGGGCTTTTTTCAAAAGTGCTTTTGGAGAGAAGCTACTTTTTTAAGCTTATGAAAAACTGTTTTTTTTTACTCCCCAGAAGCCAAACACCTCAATTTTTTAAAATAAGCACTTTTGGGGAAAAATAAGCTTGGCCAAACAGGCTATACTTTACTTCAAACATACAATCATATTTGCTCTAAAAGAGTAATATCTCAAAATAGATCATCACATAATATCATAGATTATATCTCATATATGAATTACTATATATATACTGTTACAAATATTTTTTCACTTTACTTGAAAATTTTAAAGTTGGAGTTGTGTTTGATTATAATTTTGTAAATAATATTTGATTGTTTGAATTTTCTTTTCCTAAAAAACATGAAATGTGATTTAAACATGAAATATAATTTAAATGTAGTCATTTTTATATAAATAAAAAATTTAGGATAAATATTAAAAATAAAAATATAGTGAAACGAAAAAGGTGAAAGGGGTAAAAGTAAAAACAAGATTTGAGTATCTTTCTCTCCCGTTATATTTGAAAACTAAACATTAATGTTATATGGACCCCTTATGAGGAAGCTTGTCATATATAAGATCTAGTAAAAGCATATCTATATATTGGTCATTCTTCTTGATCTCCCGATCATCAATCCACTCTTGTCATGGAACATTGCATGCACCTCCATTAGGGGTTTGACATCCTCACTAAAGATCGTTAATAAAAGCGTTGCAGAAAATGATGAGTTAATCAACACACAATTACATATGAAAAAAAAAAAAGAAAAATAACATAAGAATTTAATAATATGGTTTGCTAAGTTTAGTCCTCGAAGAACAAGTAGAGAAATTTTTTCACTATTAGTGAGAAGAATTGTATAGAGCACAGAATTCCAATTATATATAACTCCATTATATATATCTTAAATGTGTCTCCTAGTCCTACTAAAAATTATTTTGTAAGCTAACAAGGATAATGACCTACTAAAAACTCTGGCATAATTAGGAATTATAGAATTCAAGACACAATTGACAGAAAGTCCAGCTCTAATATTATATTTTGCATATAGTTCAAATTCATGACATACATATTATCCACTTTGGCCAAGGAATCACAAAAGTTTATTTGTTATTCACATAAAATTAAGCCCGAATAATATGTATAACATGTGAACTTCTACTTTTTAGATTTACCTAAAATGTTAAAATATTTTTAAAAATTCCTCAATCTAGAAATCTATCAATCCTCCTCGTAACCCACCACATTTATCATCCGACCCCGTATATAATTTGAGACTTAAAAAGGAAGAACAATTTTCTTTCTCCGCACTTTGGCTAGATTAAGTCTGGAGGAGCACATATGACTTTGAATTAAAATGGTGGCTGGCATCAATTTTTTTTAGGAGAACTTCCAACAAACTATAGGCACAATTATTTCTTGAGCATTAGTCCACTCAAAATAATTTATTGGTTGAAAAGTAAAAGAGAAAAATATAATAGAAGAAAAGAACGTTCAGCTAGCTATAAATATGTGGCCTACTTAAACTAGCTTATACGTACCATTTTCTCTCTTTTAACTTAACAAAAGAAAGAAAACATAGAAAATGCATGCCCTCAGTTTTCCCTGCCATCTTCACACAGCCAATGGCCACACCTTGTTACCAACGGCCAACGTCCGTCTATTTCACAAACATGTATCAAGTGAGTTTAATTTTCTTCCTAATTGTAATATACACTATACAACGATAAAGGTTTTTAGTAGTAACAAATATACACTTTAACAAATAGTGTTAAAGTTTTTACCGGCATTATAGTTACTTGTCGTTGGATTCAATGTTGCTATATGCTTTAGAGATATTTACAAAGAGCACTAAAATGTAACTTGCCACTAATAATTGCAGCTAAAAAATATAATTTAGAGGCAATTAAGCTATTGACTTTAACTAATAACCGCTAAATATGGATTTTTTTTTGGTATAGTGATAATAGAACTGAAATGAATTGTTTCTCGATAAAATTTTTATTTTCTTTCTATGCCCCCACATTGGTGTAGCTTCATTTAGTGAAGGGTGGTCAGTCGAATACTCTTCGTCAAAAAACTATACTGTGTATATAAAAGATTATATGAATTATATAGGTTAAAAATTACTTCTCATACGTATATATTAAATCGTAAAAGCTCTTAACAAAATTTTAGACTTCACCACGCCTCTCTCGCCATTAAAGAAAAAAAAAGAAGAGAGACCTATAGGAAATGTGTTTGGTGGTTGACCAAGAAAGAAAGAAATGCAAGTCTTTGAGCATTATGGCTATCAAGTGATGAGTGATTTACAAGCATAGTAAACTCCTCCTATTGTATGATGTTTTAAACCATTTTATGTTTAGCTCAAAATAAATTATTCTTAGAAAATCAAAAAGAAATTAATTTTTCTTTTCCAAATTTATCCTTATTTAGATAAGTGAACTTTTATATAATCAAAAAATTATTATTAAGTATGTATCTTTTAGTTATGAATAATTTAATGAAAGATATCTAACTTCTAAGTGTGTGCCTAAGCTAAAAGTATCATATAATATTTTTTTAAAAATACTCGTAATAAAAAAAAAGAGACCAATATTGAATGCATTCCTGCCTAATCATTTTTTTCTTTTGTTTTAAGGTCAATTATGACCAAGTACATTTTATGGTTTTCCTTGCTATTGCTTAAGGATGAAAGATCGAAGGAAACTTCCAAATTAAAATTTTTACCCTGGTTAATAGTACTATAATAAATCAATGGCATATAATACATAAATGTGCCCTTTAACTTGGCCTTAGCTAGCATCTATACCCTCCAATTTTGAGTGTGCACAAATAGGTACTTAAACTTATATTATATAAAGTTGAACAAGTAGACACATGCATCTTATGTGGCATCCTACATGGCGTCCTACGTGTATTATGCCACATCGGACACATGTGTCTACTTGTTTAACTTTATACAAGTTTAAGTGTCGACGTGTGCCCATCCAAAGTTGGAGGGCATAGATGCCATCTATGGCCAAGTTAAAGTGCACGTTTATGTATTATGCCTAAATCAATCAGTAACATACAATACATACATATGTATATATACATAAATACATATTTATATATCCTCAACCCCCCCCCCCCCCCGGGCCCGTAACAACCCCACCTCAAAGAAAAAGAAACACTTAAAACCACTAATTTTTTGATGCTAATGTTTCAGGAAATTGTCTTAGCCAATCTGAAGGCATAGTTGTTTATAAGAAAATCTTCTGCAAATATGTGCCTAATGCTGGAAATTCCCTAGGTATGGACATTGAATTATATGTTTTGCTATAAATGTCGGAAAATGAAGAAACAAATTGTATACGAAATATTGTATAGCATAATTCCTTTTGACAAGTTAACGGGCAGAGGTGGCCGATGTACGTAGTTAATATGTTACGGGTCCATTCGAATTTAACAATTTTGGCTCAACTTTGAATATAGATAAAAATTTCAATATATAAGTACTAAGATAGATTTTTATGATAAATTCCAAACTTGAGTTCACGATGTTCAAATCTTGAATTCACCTATATATTTTAACAAATGGATTATCAGCCAGGAAATATCTCATACATTACGACGTATATATACATTTTGGCAGGTTACATGGATGAGTTGCAAACTGAGGATACAAAGTACCTAGATGGGGAAAACATTCAGGTTAAAAGAAAATTCGTTTTGTTTTTTTGCTTCAATTAACTTTTATTTCACTGTGTTGAACAACTTATTGATTTGAATTTACTAGGAAAAAACTAGAACTCAGTTAAAATTATACTAGTACGTGGTAGATAATTGTGAAGTTAATACCTTTAAATTGAAATTAAAATGGTAAATTATTTTATTTTCTTCGCTTTTGTTTAACAAATCATACCTCGAGCGAGTAAATACTTAAAAGTCATATACACTAGTAGAGTAGTAGAGTAATTTTTTCTTATGTTATCAGCGGTTAGGGGAATCTTAGTAGCTTGGTTAGTTGGCTATCTAAACGTTCGTCTTGTTGGTGAATGTTGATTTCCCACCTTGTAACCATCCCCATCATCCCCTTCCACCCCTGACCCCCCACCCACACAATAAAATAAAATAAATAAATAAAATAAAAAATAAAAATTCCCTTTCCCTACCCCCAATTTTTTGAAAAATAAAATAAAAATATTATCATGATGGTTTATGCTGTGAATTATAGAAGGCTAATAACTAATAACCAATTTATTACTAATTACTTGTAATTATTTCATAACAAAAATTTTACGTGTAATCAGGTTAAGAATCTACATTCCAAATTACGGATTCGACATATAATCCAATAATTTTAACTCAAGTATTGTATGTATGTTAAGATATTCACGTAATATGTATAAATCATCTATTCTAAATCTAGTTAGCATCGTGTCCTAGAATTCAGATGCCGCGAATTTAAAATTCTAAATCCATCTCTACGTGTTATTGACAATTATGTTCCATATATAGGTGACTAGAACAATCAAGACAGGGAAGTTGGTAGAGAAGATCAAAGATATGTTGAATAACATGAAAGATGGAAGTTCTAGTGTGTCACCCTATGACACAGCATGGGTTGCCCTAATTAAAGATACAAATGGAAATGATAAACCACAATTTCCATCGTGTCTTCAATGGATAGTAGACAATCAACTTTCTGATGGTTCATGGGGAGAGCAGTCTATTTTCTGCATTTATGATCGTCTATTGAACACATTAGCATGTGTTGTTGCATTAACAACCTGGAATACAACCCTTGAGAAGAGAAACAAAGGTAAACTTAATTTGACTTTAAATATGCTAGGCTTCTCATGTAGTTTTGGGCAATTGTCAGCTCTTATACTAGCTTTTGAGGTTGAGTTATAAAGCTCAATGTTTACATTTTGTCATTATAGCGGAGCTAGATTTATCTCAACACTTAGTTTATCCAATGTTGACCCTTGTATTATGTTGTGCATGCACCAAAATGTCTATTCTTGGGCATGCGGGGATGTTGAGTTTTCCATATAGGGTGGGATTGAATATATTATGTTCCTTATATGGTCTTGGACAATCCTCACCTCTGTAGTTAACTTTTGGATTGACTTAGGTCCAATGTCCATTTCTTATCAACGTAAAACTAGTTAATTCACAATGAGTTCTCATGATACAAATAATATGAGAGAATTTAGTTGAATAGAGACATGGTCAGTGAGAATTTACATAACGTACGATTAATGTGTGGTTAACCAAGGTGCTACGGAATTATGCATATGTTAATTAAATCTCATGGTGTGACTTTCTTTTTCATATACATATTAGGTGTATTGTTCATAAAGGAAAACATATGCAAGCTAGAAGCAGGGAATGTTGAAAACATGACATGTGGATTTGAAATTGTGTTTCCTGCTCTCCTTGAGAAAGCTCAACATTTGGATATTGACATTCCCTACGATGCTCCTGTCTTGTAGAATATATGTGCAAGGAGAGAGATGAAATTTAAAAGGTAATTAATTAAATCACTATTACCTTGCTGTTTAACATTTAATTATAATGGTTAAGAAAATTATTAATTTATATGATATATAATACATTTTATTTTACACAGAATTCCTAAGGATCTTGTACATACAATTCCCACAACACTATTGTTTTCACTAGAAGGATTTCGTGACTTGGATTGGGAAAGGCTTTTGAACCTTCAAATGCCAGATGGCTCATTTTTAACATCCATTGCCTCCACTGCCTTTGCATTTATGGAGACAAATGATCAAAATTGTTTGAGCTATCTTCAAAGGGTTGTTCATAAGTATAATGGAGGAGGTAAGTAATAATATTTTAGTTGAGTCTACTATTTCTCATTTGTTATAGAGTTTAACCGCTAACACTTACACGTAAAATAGTTGATACTATCGGGTTAATTAAAAGATAATTACAGTAACTGTTCATAGTAAGCTGTGAGATTAGTAATTTAAGAAATGATACTTGCTACAACATGTTTTTGATAGTGTTAATTTTCTCCCTCACTTGTGAATTGCTAGATGCAAGCTAGCTATTCATATTGACATAGTTATTAATTGAGGTTAAATTCATTCTAATTAACATGAATCTATATGTTGCATCACACGTTCAGCTCCACACAGTTACCCAGTAGATATGCAAGCACGACTATGGGCAATTGATCGATTACAACGCCTTGGAATTTCATATTATTTCGAGGAAGAATTCAAGGACATGTTAGATCATGTGCAAAGGTATTGTATTGATGCAACAAACAATGTACAATTGTACATTAGCAATTCTTGTATAAGCTACAAAAGTATCTGATTCATTTTTAAACTACAGTTACTGGAATCAAGAAATTGGAATTTTTAGTGGAAGGAATTCAAACTTTTGTGACATTGATGACACATGCATGGCTATTAGGCTGCTAAGATTACATGGACATGATGTTAATCCAGGTAAGTTGATAGAAAATGAAATGAAATCCTTAATTAATAAGAAAGTTGTTGTACAAAATTTAATTTAATCAGTATTGTTTTTATATGCCACAGATGTGCTCAACAAATTCAAAGATGGTGATAGTTTTTTTTGCCTAATGGGTGAAACGGACAAGTCACCAACAGCTATGTACAATCTCTATAGATGCTCTCAAGTTTCATTCCCAGGAGAGAAGATTCTTGATGATGCAAAGAAATTTACCTACAATTTCTTGCAACATTGTTTGTCAAATAACCAATCTTTAGACAAATGGGTAATTGCCAAGGATATCCCTGGAGAGGTACATATATAACTTCGGCAAATATTCAGTTACTTGTAGTTATATTTCAAGTGATTTGATAGCTAGTATAAAATACCGTCAGTTTATAGGAGTTAGCGTCGTTTCCTAATCATATTTAATTTGGTATAGATACGATATGCATTGGATGTTCCATGGTATGCTAGCCTACCTAGGGTGGAAGCTCGGTCATACCTAGAACAATATGGTGGAGAAAATGACATTTGGATTGGCAAGACGTTACACAGGTATGTCTATATATCGTGTTGAAAACATAAAAAAAGGTAGCCTGGTGTACTAAAATTCTCGCTATGCACAAGATCCGTGAAAAGGCCGGACCACAAGGGTCATTGTATACAGCCTTATCCTGCATTTCTGTCGGAGGCTAATTAGCTAATAATTAAAATTATAGTCTCTTAAATAATTTAAATTTTTAGAGAAGATAGTTAGCATGTACAAGAGCTTTTAATTAACTACTAGATCTTTCTCTCACTATATGTCATTATCATCATTCCCTGCCTTATTTGTGCATTCAAACATTTGGTGCATTATATGTTTTCTATATATAGAAAAATAAAATTCTCAATATTTGACTGTGTGTGTACTTTGAATTCTTCTTGTAGTACTAGCTAGTAGCTAGTGTGCTGTCTTAATCTTTGGAATTCTTTGAATGTAGAATGCCATACATCAGCAATAACGTATATCTTGAGGCTGCAAAATTAGACTACAACAAATGCCAAAGTCAACATCAATTTGAATGGACCATTATTCAAGAGTACGTATAATTCTTGACAAATTAAAGTTCCATCAATTGTTAATTATTTGAAGAAAAAGAAAAATTGAAGTTCAAGTTTCCTTTATTAAATATAATAATTTTATTTATTTAGGTGGTTTGCTCAATGCAATTTTCAACACTTTGGAATAAGCAAAAAGAAGCTATTGGTAGCTTACTTCTTAGGTGCAGCAAATATATTTGAAGTAGAGAGGTCAAGGGAAAGAATTGCATGGGCTAAATCTATTATAATGTGTAAGATGATTACATCTTATTTCACTCAAGAAGAACCCACCACTTCTACTAAAAACAGGTTTGTGCTATTTTTAGTCTTGAATTTCTCACACTTGCTAACAATTGCCGGTAATTTAAAAAAGGCGCTCTCATTTGGTACGAGGGATAAAGGATAACTAATCTCGAGATTAGTTTTAGGATGAGTTTATCCCATGTTTAATTGGGACAAAATCACGAGGTAGCGTAACTTATCCCGGATTTAGTTATTTAGGGATTGTAGTGTTATTTTTATCCCATATTGAGAGTGTGATAACAATCCTGGATAACTAATCCCCAGATAACTTGTTTCCAACCATACTAGCCCTAACAGTTTTAGTCGGGCGGCTAAAATCTTTTTATTTCGGGCTAGTTGTAATCACTAATTGTGGAAAATCGCCTTTGCATACTTAATGTATAACAAGTATATAAATGTGTATCAATGATTATAGAGTCAATGCATAATATATATACACTGATTATACATGATTATGCTGGCTAAAATTTGTAAAAGTAAAGATATAGTTTTTATTGTGGGGTTTAATTTGTTGGACTACAATGTCATGTAAAATCCAAAAAAAAAGAAAGAAAGTTGAGTGAAACGAAAATAAACTGCTAACATATACACAACTTTAAAAGTTTTTGTATACGCATATATACATCTTTTTTCATAGATATCTTTTTGAAAAAAATTATATCGATTTTTCTCATATTTGCTTGCAGGTGATTTTTCAACATTTTACTTCACCCTGAAAAACAACAAAGGAAGTGAAAGTTTAAAGAAATTGAAAATATCATTTTTGACAATTTTAATTTATTTTTTTCTCTTTTATTTTGTAGCAGTAATAAAATAAGACAGGTCCTTCTGAACAATCTTCTTCAGTTTTTGTACCAACTCTCAGAAGAGACTTATGAGACCCTAGGCAAATACATTCACCTACAACTACACTCTGCTGTAAGTATCTCCGTTAATCTTATTTAACAACGAATTATATATAAAAAAAATATCTACGAGCAATTTAGCACAAATGGATTAGCAACGACTTCTAAACTAGCTAATAACTGTATTACTATTATTATTATTATTATTATTATTGTTGTTGTTGTTGTTGTTGTTGTTGTTGTTGTTAACAAATAAATTAAACCAATATGAGGAAGATATGTAACTACTTGTTCAATTTAAATGATTTAGCTTAATTTCTTGATGTTAATTTATTTTATTTTTGTTATATACAGTGGGGGACGTGGTTGATGTCTGTTGGAGAGGAGAAAACTGCAGGCCAAGAAGAAGCAGAATTGCTAGTGCGCACAATTAATCTTTGTTGTGGTCATATGGTAGATGATGACATTATATCCAACATAGATTACAAGAATATATCTAACATTACCAACAAAATTTGTTTCAAGCTTCAAAGTGGAAAGGTTAGAAATCGTATTCTTGTGGGCAACTTACGATATATATTGCCCTACGATATATATTTTTTTTTTGCTCCGTTGGTGATTCGAACTCATAATGTTAAGATTGGAAGTGAGTGTCCTAACCAGCCAAGCATGAGTTAAGTTAAGCTCCAACAATGTTACAGGTGATAAATGTAAGTCTGGCTGAGCCAAAATGAGTTAACTCAATTAATGGATTGTCATTGAATCCACCTCAAAAGTTTGTTAGATTTAGATGTGTTGGGTTAAGATGGATTAAATAATAAGTCATACAACAACCTGCCAACACTTACAAAATTTAAATTTAAATTTGTTTTACTATAATTATTTTAATTGTCAAACAAAATTAATAAAAAAAAGTTATAATAGCTATATATAATGCATCAAATAATTTTTTTTAATCTATTTAAATATTAATTTTACAGTCCTATCCATTATTCAATGAGACCAAGAATTTGTTTATGACATTACGAACGTTTAGTGACCATATATGATGTTAACCCATATATCGTGTTTTGACTTTTTCTTTTTTTCTTTCTTTCTTTCTTTCTTTCTCCCAAATTATTAGTGCGTGGTTTATTAATACTTTTGTCAATTATATATATATATAAAAACAATGACAGGTGAGCCCTCACACCAATGAGATTGAATCGAACATGAACGAACTAGTAAAACTAGTGTTGGAGGATTCATCTTGCAGCATAAATAAAGATATGAAGAAAACATTTTTGGCAGTTGCAAAGAGCTTTTACTATTTAGCACATGTCACAGAGGAAGTACTCAATTTTCACATATCCAAAGTGCTCTTTGAACCAGTTGAATAGGATTCTTAAGTAGATGTAATGTAATATAAATAAATTGTGAAAAAATAACGTTTCATATCAAGTTTTGTTATTGTTTGTAACCCTCATGATCAATGTCAATCTTTACTTGTACCATGCATAAATAAAATTACCGTTGTTATACCGAGTACAATAGACCCTTGTGGTTCGACTCTTCTCCGGACACTGCGCATAGCGAGAACTTTAGTATACAGATTGTCCTATACCGGATATTATTATTAATGCAAGAAAAAGTGATGATCACCTTATTCCTTATTCTACTTAATTAATTCAGAACTACTTTGTAAGATGTTTTTTTTTAAAAAACAATTTGCCTTAAGTTTGAGTTAAACTTGAAGGACTAACAATAAATCAATAATTGAGTAGTTTTTAAACGGACTATAGATAATCTCTTAGGTTGCAAAGTTGTAATATGAATTTGACTCTTTTTATTTTAGTGAAATTTACAGAAATTTTAATGAGGTAGGTCATGATTCTTATAAATTTTGAGCCATGTGATTTTCCACATAATTATTTGGTGTTCTTTACTTTACTCCGTACTATTTCATTTACAGCAACTAGTTAGAAACGTACCAAGAACAAGTTCCATCAACAAGTTTCTGTAGATTAAGCAAAATTAGCCAAACTTAATTTAGAAATTCGCAATAATTAGTTACATAGTAGCCTAGGGAGATCACAAGTAGCTCAATTAGTTGATTATATGAACTTTTACCCTGTCGGTATTCAGCCGTCCCTACCCCAATTTTATTTTTTTTAAATCAGCTGTCTTTTGTATCGTATAATTGTACAAAACAAAAGCTCCCCACTTCAATTTAGAACACGAACTCCGGCATGTTTCAATTGAGCACCTGAACACATGATACTTATTCCTATTAGACACTTTTGACTCAAATTTTGAAAAGAGTTTCTGAGCATGTTCTCAAATGCTTATTATGTAGATAAGTTTACTGCTTAAAAGATATCACTTTTTTTAATTACACACATTCTCTAGAAATATATTTACCGGCAAGTTCAAGGGATGTTTGATGCATTCCACCTTTTAGTTATGTTTTTCAATTTTGTTCATTTGGTGCCTTGTGAATTGTGAGATGGGATAATGACGCCTACATTTGCATATACGGGCATAATATTAACTCAATGTATATCATGAATTAACAATACTTAAAAGAATATACTTCACAATCATCACCTAATCAAAGTTAAAAGTACACATATTGGACATAGAAATGCAAGTCATTAGTTGCTTTATTTAATTAAGATTAGTAGCAGGAGAAGCAAATTCAAGGAGTTAATTGAGTCACATCTTTTTCTCCACTTTGATTATCCATCACAAAAAAGTTTGTTACCAAGTCCAATTACTGGAATTGTTAGTTGTTACCCTGCTAGGTTTTTCCCATCCAAAATCCAAGTTATTCAATGGGTAGTTGCAAACACTACTACTTCTATACAATTCAATTTCATTAGCCATCGATGGCCATTTAGACATAAGTGACACTAGCTTGTTTTCCTTCACACGGTCTGTTAAGATTCCTACATCAGAAAATATAGATGTGCAATTGATCTCCTTATATGGACTTGAGAAATCCTTCTCTATTATCATTTCGTCTTCACTCACCGTTGCCACATGAATTTAATTATACTAAATGTATTCCCAATAGCCTTTTTTATTATTTTAGATAAGAAACGAGTGAGAGTAATCATGTAAAGGGAAAAGAAACGTAATAAAGCACTTCAAAAAATAATTAACCAGATCTTTGAAAAATGGGAAACTAACCTCTCACTTCCTACATACACTTTACTCTTCTCAGACCCCACTTTATGGGAATACATTGGACATATTATTGTTGTTGATATTTGAAAAATGGGATTTCAGCAAGTGGGATTTGAGTAATTTTTAACTGAAATAAAAAAGTTTTTACTAAAGAATAAAAATTTGGTGGTGAGGTGGCATGCCACATGGTATGCATCTCACCCCAATGTCAAGCCATGTAAGCTCTCACCTTGTCATGGTGGTAAAGTGTTAAAAATGAGGATATTTTTGCTAACTTTGTTAAAGATAAGAGTATATTTGACTCTAAAATATAACTAAGGATAAACGTAGCCAATAAACTAAAATAGAGGGATATTTTTAACCATTTTCCTTAAAAAAATCTTAATCTATATATAGTTGTACCTTAGAAGTTAAGATTAAGCATTATATGAGTCCAATTTGAATTTTTTTAAAATTAAAATTTTGTCTTTATTGATCATTGATGAGTAAAATTACAATTTGAGTTTGATATATATCCCAATACATTGAGCTTAGACTAACAGTAATAGCCACATATCTATCTCTTATCCTTCCACATGTCCAAGTTACCCAATACACATTATTAATTTATTATTTTCATGTATTGAGCATTTTACATTATTAATTACTCGCACTAGATGATTACATCAAATTAATCTACTTATCATGATTGTATAATTTAATAAAGTAATATATACATTAATTAATCAATGTTTTAATGATAGAAGTGAATGTGCAAAAATATATACAATATGAATATAAAATATGAATATGAATATGATAACATTGTGATCGAGCGAACCATATAAACAGTAACATATACAATATACATTCCTATTTGCGAGGTGAATATAAAGTTCAATCTTAAAACAATAATATTAATATATAATAATCAAAACAAATCCAATATGATCAGATATATAGATACTAAATTATGAGCAATTGAGCATCTAGCAAGAGTAATTTTTAAACGGTACTCCCTCTATTTTCACTTAGCTGATTGATTCTTTAATCTTTTCAATTTATTTCAAAACAAGTAACTTTTTAAAACAACAAGAAGATGTCAATTTTTTCCATAACTCCCTTATCCAATAAATTCTTTATAAGTTTCCGAAGAATTAATCTTTCAAAACCTTCACATTGCATTTAATAAAGGATCAGTAAAATATCCACTTTATTGGTGTTAAAATGACTTTTTAATGGGTGTGTAAAAAGCAAAAAAAATCACTTAAAGGGAATTGAAAAAGTAATTGATAGCACTTCCTCCGTCCCTTTTTATGTCTTTTATATTAAAAGTAATAGTTTTTTTTTCTTTTTACTTGTTCATATTAACAAATTAATTTTTTTTAATTATTTTCTTCTTATTCCCTATTATATATCCTTATCATGAACTAGCTAAATAAAATATTACTAGTCCAACATAGATTTTTAAATTATAATTAATAAAATTAATTTAATATATAGACTCTTAATAAACATTTTATAAGGAAAATGTAAAGTGATCAAGGAGAAAAGAAACCAGTGGGAGTAGACCATAGCATAAAAAATCTTTCAAAAAATTGCATTTAAAGTGTGCACATGCCATGTAGCAGTATGCTTTAGTTTTCATAATAGATGAATTAAAGAATATTGTAATCTATTTTACATATTGAACGAATAATGCACATGTGATGTAGCAACAATTTATGTGAGTGAAAGGAAGTTACTTATTAATTATGATCATTGACCACCCAATTTTAGAATCATTGACCACCCAATTTTAGAAAGTCTATTACGAAGAGATAAGCTGACAAAATTCCATTTTTGTTCATGTAGAATATAATTAGAAAGTATTAATTATGCATGGCTGAGCATTGTGTGTTCCTCTTCCTCCTACGGAAATTTTGATGACATGTTATGTTATTGTATTATGATGAAAGCTTCTTGGAAGACTAAATTAGAACATTAGAACATTAGGGGGGTTTCTGTACGGGAATGGGTAGACAAAGTTATCTCAAGAGATTAGTTATCCTACAATATATATATATATATATATATATATATATATATATATATATATAATATTTATTCTATCATTGTAGTACAAACAGTGGGATAAATAATCATAGGACTAATTAACTTTTTTTTTTGGTTTTCCATTCGGTGTCCAGTAGCCACATTGGAGCCCGACTAAATCTGGATTCACGCCGGAAAGTCCCACATTGGGGGTATAGCGCTCCAAAGGTGACTCCGTATCCAGGGAGACTTGAATCCGAAACCTATAGGACTAACTAACACTTCTAATAACCAAACGTATGATAAAATAATCTTACATTTTATCTCGAAATTGTTATCCCTTATTCCTCATACCAAGCGATCCTAGACGATAGATTAGTGTCCATCCCTTCCCTCACTCGACATAGCAAATTATCATATGACCGATCATCATTGATAAAGAGAATTTTTATAAGTTGTTACAATATTAATGGACCATGGCATACACCAAACAATTGCATGAACTTCCATTTTTCGTTCTAACTGGTTTCATATACCCTATTAGTAATTAACATTCTTTGACACAAAACAACAAATTCACATCGCCAGTATAGTTTAATTCATACTAAATAAGTTTGGTGACAATAATCAATATCCACTCCGACTCATCTAAATTCACACCTAATAATTGTACTTTGAGGATATAATTAGCGCTCTCTCTATTTCGAGGAGTTGAATTGCACAGATAATGTTTGAAATTTTACATTTAAAGAATAGTGAACACATGTGATGTAGCAATAAATTGTGTGATTATGAAAGGAAATCATTTATTAACCAAGACCAGACAATTTCAGAAAGTCTAATTATAAAGAGAGGCTGAGGTACAAAATTTCATTTTTCATGTAGAATACATTAAGAAATTGGTTGTACTTAGGAGTGTCAAACGTCGGGTCGAACCGACTATGAGCGGATCGAAAACGGGTTAATTAAAATAAAAGAATTTCTGAGGAAAAGAAAATATGAGCAGCTTAGTGAAGGATAATTTTTTTATAAATAGAGGTAAACTAATACCTTCTCATTCACATCTACTTCTACAATATACTCATAAGCATTTGTCTGCTAGCTTTCTCTTTCCCTCTCTAACTAAAACATCCTTTCACTCTCGATCATCCCTTTTAAGAAGAACAACCTTAGTTTCTTACAACATGTAATCCTTATTTCATGCTCTGTCTTTGTATCTGTTTCTTTTTGTTTCATTTATAATTAGCAATTGTCTCTCTTCTCTTTTGTCTATAATTTTCACTTGTTTTTGTTTGTTGTAGGATGACAACATTTATGTTGGCTTTGGTAGCATGTCTAGCAGTATTTTGTACTAGTGTTCTCGGGGCGGAACATGATTTATACGTCAATATCACAGTACTCCAAAGTGCAACTGCCCAAGGCGCAGGTAATGGCTAGCTAATTGTACATAAATATATGCTATATTCTTAGTTCCTCAAAGAAAATTAATCATTCGTTTTGTCAACACTCAACAGTATGCCTAGATGGAAGTCCACAAGCGTATCATCTGGACAGGGGACATGGTACCGGACTTCACAGCTGGATTATCTACTTGGATGTTAGTTACTGCTTAATTAATTCTTTTTATTTTAACTAATTAAGTCACTAAATTAACTCCCAAGAATGTCATATTTATATATAGGCAGGCGGTTGGTGCGACAGTATCCCAAATTGCCTTGATCGTTCAACTAACTTCTTAGGTTCTTCCAAGCATATGAAACGACAAGGGTTTTTCTCCGGGATACTTCATAATACTTCCAAACAAAATCCAGGTGATGAAGCTTATATATATATGTACATATTTCATTTCATACGCACTATTGCTTTTACTTTTTCTTTATGTGCATTTTTAAACATTTACCTACTTCTTCTAACTGCAAACAATGTTGAAATTTGGTAGAGTTTTACAATTGGAATAGGGTGAGGGTGAAGTATTGTGATGGTTCATCTTTCACTGGCGATGGTGAACAAGTTAGCCCGGTAAGAAATTAAATATACTACAATACTAGATGTCTCCCCTAGTCATATATATTGATGAAGTAATAATTAATATCACTGCCATTTGGTGATAAATCTACATTCGGAGAACAAACTGTTTTTTAGAGGGGCAAGAATATTTAAGGCTATTATGGAAGATTTATGGAGCAGAGGAATGAGAAATGCTGATAATGTGAGAATATCCTATTCAATATACTCTTTATAGCTTCATATTCATAAATACATGGCATAATTAGTAAAAAATTCTTCTTGACTAAATCTTGGAAAAACAAAAATGCGATGTCAGGCAATTCTATCTGGAGCATCAGCAGGAGGGTTGGCAACAATCTTGAACTGTGACAAGTTCAAATGCTTTCTTCCGGAGAGTGCCAGAGTAAAGTGTGCTGCGGATGCTGGCTTTTTCATCAATGGGTCAGCTCTTCTTATATGTTATCTGAAGAAAATGATACTCTACTTCTTCTATTAATTACGTTTTATCATTTCACAATTTATATTATGCAGGAAGACAATCTTTGGTACTTCTGATACTCAACAGATGTATCGAAGAATCGTTAACCTACATGTGAGTCTCATGTTCTCTTTTGTTTTACTAGTAACTTTGGTATGCTTAAAAAGTAGATGCAAATTAAATTTTTTGTTTTACTATAATAACTTCTTCTTCTTTTTCCTTTTTTAATATCTCATTCACAGGGATCGGCTAAGAATTTACCGCCAGCTTGCACGTCTTCAATGGAACCAAGTCTGGTAAGAGTATAAGTTTTGGAAACAAAAATAATATCTTTAATTATACTATAGTCTATATATTTTCCTTAATGACATGGTACATGATATATGTTGCAGTGCTTTTTTCCTCAGAATGTCGTTCCACACGTTAAGACTCCACTCTTCATAATCAATTCTATATACGACACTTGGCAAGTTAAGGAGACGAATGCTAATTTTTCAGTTTTAAGAATTTTATTTGTTTCTTCTTTTAGCTTCTATAAATCTAAAAAATTCATTCTGATTATTCAACACTCCTTAACTTTAGATTAATTACACTGTGGTTCCTCCATACCTTCGACATGCCTGGAAGGATTGCATCGATCGGATAAATAGTTGCACAATTAGCCAACGTATAATTGTTCAAGGTAAACATTTCTCTAGCGATTAACTAATGTATACATTTCAATTACACATGCATAATGGCTCTCCTTCTCCTTTAATTCTTCTTAATTTTTTTTTAATATAGCTTTTGGGGTGGAGTTCTTGAAGACATTCGAGGAAGTACCCCCTTCTTTTACGAGGGATTATTTCCTAACGTCTTGCTATTCTCATGGTGATATTCGTTCAATGGCATACTGGTCCAGTGCTAACTCTCCAAGGTTGCTTAATAAGGTAATCTTTCGTTTGTTTCAGGCATATAAAGTTTGAATACACATTTTTTTTCTCAGTTTTATCATATGTATGCATGTCATTCTTAGTTTTGATGAGTTCATAGAAAATTTTAATTTACTGTAACATTTATCTTTGTAGACAATCAATGAAGCTATTGCAGATTGGTATTTTGAGAGAGCAGGATTTCAACATATAGACTCGTACCCTTGTGCTAGAGATTGCAAGTAAAGGCAGTGAAATTTTCTATAATAAATAGGCTTGCAGGCGTTGTTCTCGCTGCTTATTTGGTGGTACCTAGTTGTTGAGGAACAAAGAAAGTTTTTATGTTTTACTCTTAAGTCCTACGTATTAAATTTTTAATAGATAAGTTTCTAATGTATTTCAATATTTAGTCTCGTCATTTGTGGTCTGTGGAATGCAATGTTGTGGACTTGTGGTCGTAGCTGTAATTAGAAAGACGAGTGTCATGTAGTACTAATGCACCTTCGTGGCCTTAGAAGAAATTCTATTTACATATTTTACTTTTTAGGCGGATAAATCATTAGTTCTTTTCTAAAAAAGTCATTAAGAAAGTTGATACTGTCCCAAAGACTTAATTAAATGGTTTACTCATGCAATACGTTAATAGTTGGGTATAAAAATGTTCTTGTCGTGCAACATTTAGTTCATTTATACCACTAATAACTAATGGAGCCCCCTTTTACGAGTGGCATATGTAAGTCATTTTATTAAGTTTAGTGGGACATTTAAGCCTTTTCCCAACCTTGTCACACCCCAACCACTGTTAACATCCCAAATTTCACCAAGAAAAGATATGCATATATACTCTTAATTCACACTCATAAGTACTTCCACACACAATTACACCTCACAAGTGGACTCTCTTTTAAACCCGTTCTTTCTTCTTAAACAAATTTTATGTCATTTTCCCAAGCCATCATCGCGTTTCAACCATTGTATACTTCAAATTCCACCGTAAAAATTCGTACATACTTTAATTCACACACCATATATATTTTCCTTAACTATATTTCATTTGTGTACTCTCTTTTAATACGTAGAGTCTTTGGGGCATTCCATTTTATTACTTGAATAATAATGTTGATACTTCATCTGGCATCTCAATCAAGTATAGCAACATGTTCCATGACATCGGGTTCGAGTTCCCCTGGGTACGGAGTCACCTTTGTTAGGGAGCGCTTTACCCTCCACTGTGGGACTTTCCGGTGCGAATTCGGATTTAGTCGGGCTCTAATGTGAGTACCGAACACTGGATGGAAAACCAAAAAAAATATGTTCCATGACATAAAAGGGTACACATAATAATATTATTTATGAGGAAGAGCCTCAAAATGTCCTTAAATTATGAAATTTAGTATAATCTTTCCTCCGTTTATCTTTCGGATTTGTCACGTCCCAATTTAAGGGATCGTGCGGACACCTACTCTATTCTAATTAGATAGGAGAACCCTTACCAGTCAACCAATTATTATGCGAAAGATTTGATAGAACCTCTATATAGTTCAAAAATCCACTATGTACACCAGAAATGCATTTATATGCCGAAATTCTTTACGAGTAAAAATACTCAACAATTTAGAACAATACTCAAGAGCTAGTCTAGACATGTACAAGAGCGCTTCTAACATAGGAATAAGACAAGATAAATATAGACAATACTTCCGCCGGAGAGAGAGATGCAGAAGTTGTTGATGACTACTCGCCATCCACATAAGAGACTACTAGTCAACCTTCAACACATCTACATCCCCAAAAGGATGTAGCAAGAGTAGTATCAGTATATACCACACGTACTGATAGGCGTCATCGGTCGACCAGGGTTAGATCACACAACATCATATAGAATTCACAAGTATATATAAATCATGACAATCTTCAATTAATCAATTTACATCTAGTTCACAATTCACCCTTCGATCTTCAATATAAAGGAAACCTCCCATTACTCTTTCTTACCAAATTGACCACTTCTATTACGCTAGCTTTCTGACCCTGTGGGTTAAATCCCACCAACCATTACCCAGTGTTATCTAGCAGAGCTACGGTCACGCAAATTCCATCAACGGTTCAATTCATAACTCACTAATTACGCAGTACAAGTACACGTCAAGATCACCCTCGAGACAAACGACAACTGCCGGTAAGCAATATAGGTATCCTAAACAACTCTAACTATACATCTCCAATAATACCATCTACACAACCAGTACAATATTCACAAAACATTTGAGAACTATGTCCATACGAATTCCACAATTATAACAACTCAAACACGATCATGAATCTAATAACAACCTCACAAAATTAGTATAAATTCTACCTAGAAACAACTGTATGCAATGCATGCCACACATAACCACAATTAACACATTGTACACACATACCAAGGGGACTTATCTGCCCCATAGTCATGACCTGCAGGGGACCAGCTTCGTCCATGTATCGTATCGGCATGGCACCCAACGATCCAAACATAGCTATATCGGATCTTACCATTATTATCTCTCAGACATGTCACAGTGCACAAATTGATCAGTACACAATACAATTATGACACTTAGTAGAATTCAATGCCATCTGATTCATGAAACAAGCAATATTAACCAAGTCCACAAACCACAAGCAACGCCCGAAGGCCAATTCACAACATTCAACTTAGATATAGGCATGTAGTCAAAATCAAGGTCTACAACTACAGTAACACGTACATTGTTTCCTTACTTCATCGACTTTTCTTACATCCTATCCAGTCACCCAAAGGTTCACAATTGCCATTTTATTAATCACCTAACCAACGTTCAGATTTATCCAACCTTACACTCCTAGCGATAACTATATATGCTATTTTATGACAACTAAATATCACTCTAGGCCACACACCCCTCCTTAGGTTCCTTCATATTACGACATCCTCTTTTCTCATCATAGCCAATCTTTTTCAATTGTTGCAGCAGTAAAATTACACATTCAATACTAACGATTTGATTCCTATCCTCGCTAGGGTTTTAAGATATAATTCATGGGTGTAAGCTCTCACTTTCCCCCTATCGTATTGAAATCGCATACTACATGTTGCAAATTATCAAGCAAGGTCATTTCAATTACACGTTACAGCATAAAGAGTTCATATAAGACAACATTATTACAAGAATTAGATCTCTTTACATAACTTTTACGTTACTACCCATCCAAACTCCATGCCCCCAGGCCTAAGCATGATTCTCCTTTCAAAACTATATTTCGTATACGTTTTTCTAACCATAGTTTACTATAAATTAAACCATAAGCTACCTTGTTGCCGAGTAGCTGATACAGAAGGCAAGAATTCTGGTCCTTAATTCCATTCTAGCGAATTTGACGAAGGAATTGCGTAGTAGCAGGATGAATTTTTGCCTCTCCATTCTCGTGCTTTTAGTTTAGGGGTAGCCTAGGGTGTTTTTAGGAAGAGGCAACTAGTTTAGAATAAGGCTGGGCGGAATAGGGATTAAAAATCTCAGGTGGTCACTGTTGGGTCCCGCTACTGCGAACCCGCAGCGGTCCTAGGTAGTCCCCCCGCCCCTTTTCAATTTTGCTCCAAAATTTTGGTAATTCCGAACCACGGCCAACCCCGACTTAGACTCAACTCAATGTAAAATTATTAATTCGGGTATTTTATCAAATCGACATCATTAATAACGACAGAACGGGATCGTTACAGCATCAAAAATATCTTCGACATTAATTAATCTTTTGGATAAAAATGTCCATATTTTTTATCGTCCACACTCATAAGGTGGACGGAGGATAATATTGTACCAAAAGTCATATATATTTAGGGGCATTTTAGGACATTCATCAATAAAATAATTTGAAATTACTAAATATGTGGCCTCATGTTATCGGTCTAATTTTGAGTTCTATGATAAAAAATTAATAAAAATAAAAGAAGAAGAAGAAGAAACCTAACCCTCCCCTCCCCCCTCCCCATCACCACCACTTTTCCTCTTTCTTTCACTTTTCTTCTTCTTGGATCTTGTCCACCATTATAAATTTTAATCTTTTTTTAGTCAACTAAAGATAAAACAGGAAAAAAAAACCGACATTCATATACCAAAATTAGTTCAACAAAAAATAATTTAACTAAGCCACTATATATGTATATTGCATTTGCTTTCGTGTTTATAACCAAAATTCAAAATAAAAGAGTGAAAATAACCTCTCTTTTTTTCTCTTATACTAGGGTGTCAAAATGAGCCTACATTGAGTTGATCCATTCAATTCGTCCAAAATTTAATGAGTTGAGTTCAAGATAATTTATTATAGGGTAAATCTCAACCCATTAAGTCCAATCCATTTTTAAATTAGGTTCAACTGAGCCCAATTCAATCTCCACTTCAACCCGTTTGATAGAAAAATAATTTCCTTAATGAAAGTCGGAAAAACAAGTGACAATATGTCCTACCACGTCATCCCCATCCGGCCATCCCCCCACCCTCCCTAACCCGACCCCCCCCCCCCCCCCCCCCGTACACACACACAAAAAAAAAAAAAAAATTAGTTTTTAAATTTCTTTTTTCTTAAAAAAAAAATCCGTACCTCAACCTCCACCCCCTCCCTACTCCCCCCCCCTACTCCCTACCCCACACCCTCTCCCAAAAAAAAATAAAAAAAATTCTTACTCCAACCCCCATCTCCCCCTTACTTCCCTGCACCCCCCGCACCCATACAGCATACCCATTCCCCATATATGAAAAAAAAATTCTTAAAAAAAAATTCTTATCCCAACCCCCACCCGCCCCCTACCCCCACACCCCGTACCCAAAAAAATATTTTCTTTAAAAAAAAAAATTCTTAACCCCATCCCCCCACTCCCTATCCACCCCCAACCCCATCCAAATTTATTTTCTTGCGTTAATATTCAAATTGTGGTTACAGGGGGTAAATATCAATATGTTAATATTCTTTAGACTAAGCGGGTCAAATTGGACGGATCAAGACCCAACCCGATTTTAAGCCCATTTCAACCCAACTAATTTTGACGAATCATGACCCAACCCAATATATAATTCAACTCATTTAACATCTCCAATTTACCCAACCCGCCCATTTGACACCCTATCCTATACCTTTTCCCTCATACAAATCAAAATAATATGAATATATAAATTCATTTCAAGTTTTAGTTCCTAATATCCTAATTAGAAAGAGATTCGAAAAAGAATCAAAAATAAATAAATCGACAACACGCTTGGATAATTGATAGCAAATTAATTTACATTAATAGAAAAAAATAGATGGGGGCAATTAGACGGAGCGGATATGAATTTTAGTTGGATCCCTAGTTATGAGTTGGGTTCTAATTTTATTAGGGGTTAATTTAAAATAGGCTAGAAGGAAGATATCATGCAATATATTAATAATATTTTGAACATTATTTTCAATCGGATTGGGTCAGAATATGGTTTACTTGAGAAGGGTTTAATTTAAGTCATTATATCAAATTAGGCCACGTGATAAATAAATATTTAATTATTTTACTATAAGAGGACCTTCAGAATACGGGCATATTTAAGCCAAAATGTTAGTATAGAGGGCACTTTTGGCTAGAAAGATTCACATTGAAGGCATTTTTGACCCGAAAGGTAGACAATTGATAATATTGTATCAAATATCATAGTTCATGGATATTTTAGACCCTTCTCCATATCATTTATGCAATATTAAATTCACGCATTGACAAATTTGTGAGATGATTATATTGGACTTGTACTTGAATAAAGCTTTCGGTACTATGCATCATGAGAAATATTCTTATCATAGACATTACATATAAGTTATTTTTATGATAAAATAATAAAGATGTAAAATTACATTAATTGTGTGACCATAGTCTAGCACTCTAGAGGATCTAAAAAGGGTGTTTTATCAATGGCCTCATCATATGCATCCTTAAGGTCACAATGGAAGTTTCGATATATTCCTTCTCTACACATTTGTTCGATCTCCGGTGTAGGCATGTCATCTCTTGCAGAGACAGAGTAGTCAATGCACAAGCAATAACAACTTTGTTCTACTGCTGGAGGATATGTCTTACATGAATTTGCTAATGAAATAAACAATATAAAGAAAAACACATGACTAATCTTCTCCAATAACTTCATTTGGGCACAAGCAATCTTTTTGTTCATATTTCCTGCAGAGATAAACCATTGTTCAGTAACATTAAAGAATTTCATAAGCAGAATTTTAAAAAAACTTATAGAAATTAGAAATACTGTATTAACAGAAACCCCACCACTTCAATTGATTATTTGAATATTTCAAAGCACATTGGTGCTTACTTCTCTCAAAATATAAGATCTCTCCAATTAGCTCAATTTTTGTTCTTAAAGTTGCATCTCAAAATATTTTACCCGTGCCTAATGTCATTGTTGCTCTCACTTAGCCAACTATTTTGCCTTTTCAAATATTTAAATGCAGTATAATAATAATTAGCATAATAATTTTGTTGTTGCATTTGTATGGTAATTTTTTCAAACACTTTGAGTCTATATAAACTTAAATAAGTGCCTCTATTATTGATGAGAGCCATTCATGATCAACAAATTTCAAGTGTAAAGAACGTAAATTTTCTTTCAAATATAGAAGCATGAATATTAAGATTCAAAGAGATGAACAGAAGCATGAATATTAAAAAAAATGCTTACCTTTTCTTCTAATAACACAACAATGTATGACTTAAACTTACGTTTGCGAAGACAATGTTGTAATGTATAAATACAAGAAAAAATTGATATAATATAGATATTTAATAGTATACGTTATGAATGAATAAATATTTTATTATTAATTAAGAGCCGAAAAAACTCCAATATTCAGATGAATCATTTATTTGGTACTTTTTTACTCAACGGTTTCAAAAGGGAAATTAATGAAGTCTCATTAATATGAGGAAAAAACTGCAAACAATTCAATAACATCACACTCTGCTTCAATAACCAGAAGTAATAATATATTTTATGTTACTATAATCTTATTTTTAATTATACCGCAAGTTCCTCACAATTCTCAAGTTAATTTTAAAATTTTTCTTTTGAATCCTTGATAGTAAATGCACCATAGTGAAGAGAGATTTCTAAAGAATGAATTATATCTGTCTAAAAATTGAAAGTCGGTTGCATTTTTATCTACTTATAAACTTTTATTTCTATCTGAATCATATCAATCCCAGAAGTAATCCAAGTAAAGTTCATAGTTCAATTAATACCACAATTGTTCTTTTTTTGTATGATGTGTAACTTCTTATATTAGAGAACTAACGCCTTGCTTAATGTAATAGTTGGACTGGGTACAAACGAGGGAGATATATATTGACATAATGGAAAAGGCTATAAAAACTCCACACATTAATTAGTGCTAACATCATTAACAACAAAATAAGTATAGTTTGATCTGATTATGAAGTAGGAAAAGCCTTCATAAACATGGGTACTCAGAGATGTGCTTCACATGCCAAAGACAGCCATGGGCAACTGCTCATCCTAACGGTTGGTAAATTATTATTAGTATCTTAAAAAGAATATTAATGAGTTATATTTTGAGGTTTCTCTAATTAGTATTTATTGGCCTTAATAAGGCAACATTCATTTGGTAATATTTTGTACAACTATCTGTTGCCAACAGAGGAGGAGTCAAGATTTGAGGTTTGGGGTTCTAAATTTAAGACAGGACAACAATTTCAAACTAATATATAATAACCACCGAACTGACGAACGAGTATCGATACATAATGTATATAAAAAAAATAAAAAAACAAAGCACTTAATACTATATAAATATAAATATTATCACTATAATTGCACTCTAGAGCTAAGAGTCGTGTTTGAAGAAGTTTGAGCCGTGAAAAAATGTGATCATATTGACTCTCGCTTTAAAGATCCTAAATAAAATCATGAAACACAAATTATGTGCCTTTTTTTCATTGTCAACTATCTAAAGATTGCAAATTATCAAAAAAAAAAAAAAAATAACATTAAAAAAATCAGAAATAGAAAAGGAACCACATATTTGTTGGCTTCTGGGGAGTGCTGGTGTTGAACTTTGTGAAGAAAAATAGCAAAACTGATAAATATAAAAGGACAAAATGGAACAGTCCTAGAGTAAAAAATTTAAAATTATTTTTTTAGCTTTTTTAAAATAACTTTTTTTAACAAAAAACGGTCCGTAGGTTTAGATTTTAATAGTCTGTTTAGCTAAGCTTATTTTTCCCCAAAAGTGCTTATTTTTTCTTAAAATTACTTATTTTTAAAAAAATAAGGTGTTTGACCAAGCTTTTGAAAGAAAATAAGTGTTTCTGGGGAGTAGAAAATGCAGTTTTTGATAAGCTAAAAAAATAGTTTCTCCTTAAAGCACTATTGTTAAAAATACACTTAAAAGCACTTTTAAAAAGCTTGGTCAAACACTAATTGTTGTTCAAAAGTGTTTTTTAAATTTATTGGCCAAACACAAACTATTTCTCACCAAAAGTACATTTTTGAAAATCACTTTTCAAAATAAGCTGATTTTAGAAGATTGGTCAAACAAACTATAAGAGTGGAATATTTTCTTTTTTTTTTTCTTAAAAAACGAAAATTTGTACTAGTAGGGTTCAAACCTAGGCACGGAGAGCTTAAACAACATCCGACCAACAACTAAGCCAACAGACAGTCTTTGATCGTGAGTTCGCAACATCAATTTCTTATATATATTTACAAAATATCCAATACAAATAATACAGGATGTACCGATGTACACAAAAGCTACTGGATTTGGCCGAACCCCAAATTATACTGTAGCTCTGCCCCTAGTTGCCAACGTTCATAATTTTTTTGTGATAACTCATTGCCTTTATGGCTTTGATTAGTCTTAATTCCTTGATTTTGAACGTTGCATATCACCTAATTCACTAATAAATATTTTCTCATATGCTCATGTTAGAGTGTGTGTGAAAAACAGTGAGGAAAAATACTATTAGAGTGTAAAGCATTTTTTTTTCTTCTCAATTTAATTTGTTGGGTCTTCTATCAATCTAAAATCTTTGTTAGTTTCTGACTCCTACTTTAATACTAGAAGAGCTTATTGAATCCTGGGGAATACACTTTAACCGGTGAAATATCCTTATGAAAATTAAAGTTCCACAGGCATGCCTCAAGCTAGAGAGTTTCCATGATTCCAATATTTTTTCCCAACAATTAATCTTAAGGATATTTCTTTGTGATTCACGACAAAAAAAAAAAAAAATCAATTCCATATGTACAAGATGAATTCTTGTTACAGAGTTGGAATTGAACGAAGGTGCTCGAATAGTGATGGGTGAAGGGTAGGCAATATAATAACTATAAGTGCAGTCTATACAAAGGATAGCCATTTCCAAGTCCTATGCGTTTGACATTTAGGGTGTGTTTGGTATGAAGGAAAATATTTTTTTTGGAAAATAATTGGTTTTCTTACTTATTTTTTGGTGTTTGATTAGTTAGAAAAAAATATTATCACAAAAGCATTTAGGTACAATCTAGACAAATACTAATGATAACAGCTATGACCATGACCTGATACCTCAACTCTTAACATGGGATTCAAGACCCGTCCCTGACAACCAATTTGGGACCCCACCACGACCTAAGATCCAACTCCTGACACGGGATTCAGGATACGATCCTGACAACCGATCTAGGACCCTACCTCAACTCCTGACCCAAGATCCGACCCCGACACCGGACTCTAGACCGAGATTAGAACCCAACCTGACCCCGACACCCGACACCCGACCCCGATTCCCGACCAAAAACTCGACCCTGACATCTGACCTTGAACCTGAATCCCGACCCAAGACCCGACCCCAACTCCCGTCCCAAGACTCGACCCCGAAAACCAACCCCAACTCCCAACCCCTGACCCAGACACCCGGCTTCCCAACTCTCGACCCAGGACCCGATCCCAATTCCCGACTATCGACTCTTCACTCACAACCCAAGACTCGACCCAGACTCCTGACTAGAAACCCGACCCCAACATCTGACCCTAGACCTAAACTCCACTACCGATCTAAGACCTGAACTCCACTCCCGATCGGTACCTGGCCCTCATACCTAACCCCAACACCCAACTCCTAACTCGATACCCGAATCTGAGACCCGACCTCAACTCTTGACCCAAGACTTGACCCGAGACCTGAACCCAACCCCAACCCCAAATACCCAACCACGAATCTCGACCACGACACTCGATCCAGGATTGAACCCCAACTTCCGACACAAAACCTGACCCCGACATCTGACCCTGGACTCGAGCCTGACTCTCGATTAGAGACCTAACCCTGATACTCGACCTTAACTCATGACCCAGGACCCTACCCCGACACCCAACCTTGACTCCCGACTCCTAACTCTAGACCCGAAGTTGACACCCAACCAGGGACTAAACCCTAACTCTTGACTTCCGACTCGACACCCAACCCAAGACCCGACCTCGACTTTTGATCAGAGATCTGACCTCAACTTTTGACCTGGGACTTAAGTCGGGGTTGGTGTAAGGAGACGGGTCCCTAGTCGGGGTTAAAGTCAGAAGTTGGGTGTCGGATCAAGATTAGACCCCAATTTTTATCTCGAGGTTAGATCCTGAGTTGGTAGTGAGAGTTATTTTTTGATAGGGTTTAGGGTCGGGTCGAGTCCCTAGTCCCGAGTCGAGGTCAGGAGTCAGAACCCAGGTCGAGTTTAGGAGTTGGGTCTCGAGTCGAGGTCAGATGCCAGTCTTATGTCTTGGATCAGGGTTGAGAGTCAGATCTCGGGGGTTGGTATAGTTGGGTCTTGAATCGAGGTCGAGAGACGAGTCTCGCGTCGAGAATAGGGAGTCATGGTTGGGAGTCGGATCCCAGGTTTATGTCGTGGATCAATACCCGAGACTTGGGTTAGGGTGGAAAGTTGTGGTGTGTGAGGTTGAAAAAGAGTTTTGGAAAATATTTTCTTTAATTTTTTAAGAGAAGTCATTTTCCTTAAATTTGAGGAAAATAAGTTCATTTGGAAAACATTTAAATCAACCAAACATGAGAAAATTAAAAAATATTTTTCATCATAGCAAACACACACTAGTCTTGTTAAGTAAATAAAATTTTATCTAACCAAGTATAATTTAATTTTACCCATTATTAAATACTATTCATTATCCTTGAAATCTATCCAACATCTATTCTTCCATTGTAATGTATCTGCTAGGATTTGGCATACTCTTCTGATAGTCTACACGACCTACTTTTTTAATGAAGTTATCTTACGAGTTGCCTATGAGTGAAACAAGTTGCCTAAGTAGTAATTAAAGAACACTTGAGTTTTACGTGGAAAACACCCGGCTCACAAAAGGTGTAAAAAATCACGACTTGTACCTCTATTGGATTTAACCCCAATTCTCTAAACACAATATTGTAGCTAAATATGAAAGTGTATTTATAGCTACAGAATACTTCGTAGCTACAAAAGGTGTAAAAATCACGACTACAAGAAAGTGTATTTATAGCTACAGAATACTTCGTAGCTAAATATGAAAATTTCCGTGGCTAAACACTTTAGCCACAATTATTTTTTCCGTAGCATTCGTAACAAGATGTAGCGTGGCTAAAAGTTAGCTACAAACTTTAAATGGTCCGTGGCTATGAACTCATATCAATAGCTACGAGATTTTTGTGTTGTAGCTGTGATGATAAAAAGTTCTTGCCATGAAAAATATACTTATAGCAATTGATTTTATTCTTTTGCCACCACGAACAAAATCTGTAGCTATCTCCATATTGTAGCTACAAGATATTGTAGTTATAGCAAAAGTATTTGCCATGCAACTTCAAATTGCGTGACTATTTCTACAGCATAGTCCCGTGGCAATACTTGTATTTAGCTATAATTAAAAAAATTCGTAATTGTGGTTTGAAATATTTGCCACAAAAATTTAAATTGTAGCTATGCTTTTAAAAGCTCAATTTAGTTACGAAATTAAATTTTCATAGCTACAAACGACACAACAATTGGAGCTAAATTTTTTTATTATATTGCAATTCGGTAAGAAGAAATTTGATTTATTAGTTATGACGAAGGTTTTCACCACAAATCTATTGATTTCAACGCATATTTCAAAATTTTCAAACGAATATGCATATCATATTGAAAACTAACAACGTAAAAAGATTAAAAAATAACTTATTCCATTCAAATTGACATCTAAAGTTGGCCAAAAATAAATTCCAGATACACAATTGTATAGCTAAAACTTATAGCATCCGCATTACATAACTTTTCTACAACAAACACAATAAAGTTAGAAGGAAATAAAGATACAATGAGGTTAGATAGTGATGGTAATCAATAAAGAGGACGTTGAAGTGATAATCCAACAGGTGCTCCAATGCATATCCAATAACATGTTTCTGAAATAAATAAGCTCTCACATGAAGAAGGTGCTTAATTCCTATGATGTTTTGAGAGTCATAGTAGATAATGTTGTTGAATGGAAAAGCTAGCACAACAGCTCTGCACCTTCAAGACAAAGCCTGTAAGTACAAATTAAATACCATAAGGTGAAGTCCAAGAGTGATTGCAACTACTTGTGTTCTTACAGCTACTGCATGCAGTAAAACAGAACAAATAGAAAGCTATCTTCATAACAAGTTTGACCAACTCACAAGTCACATATATCTCTTCTTTCAAACCAACTTTACATGAAAATTTATATTATCTCTTCTTTCAAAACAAAACTTTACATGAAAATTTATACTAACAATCTAATTAAAACACCAAGTATACGACAACATCAATGACAAGTACCAATTGATCAATACTATGAATCCAAATGTCAAGATTGTTAATATCATGTCACTAGATATCTCGAAATTAAATTCTGATTGTCCAATACCAAAAGAAGAAAGTATGTATTACTAGTGTAATTGCAGCTAAGGCAAGTAAATGACACCTATGTTGCTCGGACTCTTCAAAAATGTCATCGGATGCGTGTCGGATCCTTCAAAAGTAGTGCATTTTTGGAGGATCCGATACGGGTGCAGCAATATTTTTGGAGAGTCCAAGCAACTTAGAATGACACAATATAGGCATATGCCACAAAGATTAGCCAAAAAGAAATTGATCCAACCACTTATGCAATACTATATTACTAGCCTAAAGCTTCAGAGATTGTAGCAATAAATAGGAAGATAGGGAGTATGAGAGTTATAATAATACTTATGGTTTACCTCTTTGAACTTCACTGCCTTCTAAAGGAGTCTCAATACTAACAGGAAGAGCCAATTATGTAAAACCAACAATAAAAATATGGCATACCTCCACAGTGGTATCATGATATCATTCACAAGCACAGAATCGCCTTCCAACAGTTTCCCAAGAGCCAAATAACAGAGTAAAGATGGATTCTTCTGGCACTTCCACTCCATTGCATTATAACCCTTTTAAAATGCATAAATATTTTAACCTTTTAAAAAATAAGTAAACTTCTAATATACTACAAATCTTGTTAATTTTTAGCCTGCAATTGTACTAAAAGAACATATCGGAATAGATTGTACGAATCTAAAAAATCTAACAAGGCTGTTTTTACACCTTTAACCGTCGCTCCAGATTCTGCACGGATCCATATTGGATCCACACCCTCCACAATCAACCCACCAGCTAATGATTCAAGAACTAACATTGTAGGATTACGTACGAGTAGTCCCAACAATGATGTTATTATTATAAATATACAAGTAACATTACATATAGCAACAAGTGTATCAGTCCAGAAGCTCAAAAATACTACAAGAGGAGATTGATTAACCTGAAGATGGATCCACATGTGGGTGACGTGAGCGAGAATAACCAAGATTGTATGTCGGGCTGATAGAAATTACTTGTTTAGTGGGGTTATCCCTGTCAAATATACATATTAGGATAAAATAGTTTTAGAATAATCAACAAAATTATGCCAATTAAAAGTTATTAAACCTCCTTGATCAAAAAAATTACTAAACCTCAATTGACAGCCAATTTCTACTACAGCTACCAAGACCGCAGTAATGCCTCCAGCAACCTGAATTAGGAAGCAAAAGGAAAGTAAACAAGTTTAAAATGCTAAAGCTCTTAACGGTAGAAATAAGTTAAAAAGAGATCCTAGACAAAATACAAATCTCCCTACACAGGACAGGCGAAATCCCAAAAATGCCTATTAAATTCAAGCTAAAAATAGACTATGAACAATAATTAAAGCTATGGGCTCAATCTGGTTACAACCAAAATGGAAGCACAAAACCACCCTTGAAAGCATGTGATAAGTCGAATAGTCACATGTGCAAATAATACTACATGAAGACACTTAATCGAAGTTAGTTGAACAATATACAGCACCAGAAACCATTGACGTTTCATATGAGGTGCTTGCTTCATTGGAGCTTCCAAAATTCGCCGGAGAATAGTAACCTTGGGAGAGTGGAGTATGGAGGTTCATTTGGTGGTATTTATTTTACTAGCGGGAGACGGAGAGAAAGTGGAGGCGTCGGCATTATGGTTTTTTTATGGTCGTTTATTGGCCGGAGATGGGTGGAGAAAGAGGCGGCTTTAGGGTTGAGAGGGGTGAGGGTGGCGGCTGAGAGTGGGAAAATGAAATCAGATGCTTTGGGTGGGGGTAATTGAGAAGAAAACAAATGGGAACTAATCAGGGACCGTAGGATCGAAGGTAGGGACGGCTGTGATTAGAATGAGATATTTGAGTGGGTGGCGGATTGGGTCAATTGGAATTGAATAGGAATTTCAATTTGGCTCAATTTTGGCTAAAATTAAAGCTAATTAGGTAAAAAGTGGCTAAAATTTATATAAATTGAATTTGGACTACTATTTTAATTGAAAATACACCTATATATAGCCAGGTAAATAACGAATATTAATAACATACTTAATAATAATTAAATTAATTATAAATAAGTGGTAAAACTTTTGCAAGAATTACATTTGAATAACATACTACAGTAAATAAATAAGTAAAGAAAATTTATTTTGAAACGATCATAAATATTAATAAGTAAAATATCAGCTCAGATAGGGTATATGGAGGTCAAAATTGGGTGTCAACAAATCTAGGATCGAGCTGAGCCTATATAAATTGAGTTCAATCAAGCTTCTTACAACATCGAACAGAGCTAAGCCGAGCCAGAGTTGAATTTAATCAGTCTTTGTTATAGTATAATCGAGCTTGAGCCGAGAAATTTGTAAATATCAAAAATTTTCTAATTTTTCGACATTTATTTAATGTCACTAAATAAATGTCATTGTATCTATTTTCTTGTAGTATCTCATGTCTAAGTGAATGGCTAGTTCTCATTATATGATTAAGAAATTTGATTGTTGGTCATTAAAAAAATGCAAAAGAACAAATTTCAATTTTACAAGAAACGATATCTCTGGATCTAAAAGTGTCATTTTCAACAAATATTGAACTAAAAAAATTAAATTTGAAATGATTTGTCATCTGATATGAATCTATTATTTTGATTTGTTACTTGTTAATGAATTGCATGGTTTGAATTGGGCTAGATATGTAGACATTATTATCTATTTATATAAATTATATTTAAAATTTATAATTATAAGTAAGATCCAGTAAAAATTTAAATTGAATCAAACTATATATGATTATTAATCACATTAATTATATGAGTAATCAACTAAGTCTAATTAGATATAATCTAACTACAAATTTAAATTATATTTGAAACTTACAATTGAGACAATGTAAAATTGAATCAAATCGAATAATCAACACCTAAATACACTATATCAATAACGATTTTGTGTGGATCAAACAAGCTCGGGTCAAATAATAATTTCAAAAAATATTTGATCAAGATAAACTTGAGTGAAACTTAGTACAATTTTGTACTTTAAGTTTGATATAATTACTTAAACAAAGATTGTTACATATAATAAGTTTTATTCAAATTATATTTAAAACTTTCAAGTATAGAATAGATTTGAGTCAAATAACAATTCTCGAAGCACTTAATCAAGATGAATTTTGAGTTTGGATTAGTAATGACTTTGTTTAATTTTGATATAATTAATTAATCAAAAATAATTATAAATAGCATCTTATTTATTTAAATTATATTCGATACTTAAAATTATGACCTTGTAAAATTGAACCGAATTGGAAGACGAATATCTTTAGTTACACTAAATTGATAAAGGTGTTGTTCGATAAAAAAAGTTTGAGTCATAAATCATATAATAGTTATTTATCATGTTGTGTGGTTTTATTATATATAAAGCTTGTCTCTTTAATTTAATCTGTTTTAAATTTAATAAAAATTCGATGAGTATTTGATTTTATAATATCATGTATGAGCTTATTTATGAAAGCAATTATACCAACCTAAAAGTAAAAGTCTCTCAAAAAGCACATATACACACATATTTATTTCTATAAATACTAGTTGTGAGATGTCCATGCAAGGCACGGGCCCAATAATATAAAATCAGAAAGTAAATATTTTTTTAAAGTATAATGTTAGTTAAACTATTAATAGTATCTCTAAATGAAAATAATATTTTCTTCATCTCAATTTATGTAACAACTTTCAAATTTTGTGATTTAATCAAGTTTTTCTTTGATCATAATTTTTTTATATATCTTTTAAATATTTTGAATTGTCAATTTTTGTGACTTGTTGTATTTTTTTTATGTAGTTTTCAAACATGTACATGTTATTTCAAAAATATTAAAGATTTTATGTCTAAATTTCAAGTGAAAATAAAAAAATTTAACTTTTAAAAAAATTCGAATTGTGCCATATAATTTAGAATAAAAAAATAACGTTACCTTTTTTTTTTTAACATTAATTTGCAAATGAAAATTACTTACTAATAAGAGTATAAACTATAGGAAATAAAAAAGATCTTAGTAGACCAATTCAACCATTAATTAATGGGCTCTATAACTGTTTTGAGAAAATTCTTGCATTGATAAAAAATAAAGTGTTTCCACAAAGGTTTGAACCAAAGACCTTTCACATGAAAAGTCAAGCTTTAGCCACCAGGCCAAGGCCAAGTAGCTTATTCATCCAAGAAGCACATAGCTCAAGCGTACATATTGACGTTGAGCTGTGTGCTTCCAGCTATGTGATTTCCCTCTTATTAGCTACAGATTTTTTCACAATAATAAATTTATGACTATATCATTTCGTCAAGAGAATAATTGTAGCTATTATACCAATAGCTGCCACACTTTTTTATAATTTGAGGCAAAAATATTTATTTACCTACAACATTTTGTTTCAAATAGTTTATTGTAGCTAAAAGGTTACTATTGCTACAATAAGTTTTAACTCGTGGCAAAAATTAGTAATTAGCTACGAAATTTTACTATAACAAAAATTTTGTGGCTATATCATTTAACTATTGCCACAACTTTTTATAACTTGAAGCAAAAATATTTATTTAGCTATAAAATTTTGTTTCAAATAATTTATTGTGACTCAAAGGTTTTTATTGCTATAGTATGTTTCAACCCGTGGCTTAAATTGATAAGTAGCTACAAAATTTAATTATAGCTAAAAATCTATAGCTATATCATTTAACTATTGCCACATTTTTTTATAACTTGAAGCAAAATATTTATTTATCTACAAAATTTTATTTAAAATAATTTATTGTGGATAAAAGGTTACTATTGCTACAATAGCTTTTATCACGTGGCAAAAAACTTATGATCAGCTACAAAATTTTAGCGTAGCAATAAAGTTGTAGCTATTTAGGTAATTATTGCCACTATTGGTAGTAATTATAGCAAAAATAAAGATTTAGCTTTGTCAATTTTATTTTCGTGGCTAAGAAATTTTATGAATTTATAGATAACTATGGAATTTCAATTTTTGTGGCTATTACTAAGTAATAGCTACGATTTTTAAATTCATAACTTAAATTTCGTAGCTATAGGTACATTGTGTTGTAGGCAATAAGCCTAACACAAAAAGGATTACAAATCTTTATCCTAAGGAGTTAATTCTAATTCCTAAATACACCAACCACCCTAGGTTAGTGTTCCCAAGTCTTCGAGCTATCCCAACTTGAAGACAATAATCTTATTCCAGTTTATAACACACTGGATCTAAGAAAACATCAATGTTAAGCTAAACCTCTTAGCTAGACTATGTAACTAAGACCAGATTCTTCAATGTGTTTCTTCAGTATAAGGATGCACTTGGAAGTCTATCTCTCAATTTGTCTTTTCTACTTTGTAAGTGTGTGAGTAACTTCGGTAGATGAGTCTTCTATTTAAGTAAACTCTTCACAGAGTTGTACTTCAATTGGGACTCCTCTTCAATTCAAACTCTTCCCTTTTAGTGTTGTAGTCAAAGACTAACTCCTCAATGCTCAATACTTGATAATCTCCTTGTTTTTATCCGAAGTAACTGCTTTTCCTTTCTTGGTTTTTGCACGTGTTATCTTATCCGCATAAAGTCCTGCTGTGTATTGAAACCTCTTGATACAGTTTCTCATGAATCTGTTGGATGTACCTGTTTCATTGCTTCTTGTCAATCATCAAAACTTTGCGAGTCCTAACATTTTCTCTAGTGGCAAGGCATTTAGAGGAATAATTATACGGACCGGAAAGCTGAGGCTGAGTTGGCTGTGAGACACTGTAAAGGGTATTGCAATTGTGCTGCAATATACGAGATGACTTTGGCAGCTATACAATATACCAAAGTATGGGCAGAGGGAAATGCAAGTGTTTTAGCAAAAGATTAGGACACCACTGGTCATCTCTAGGCTTATCATACATGAGGTCTTTTTTAAAGGCAGTTTGATTCCATAACTAGCTATATATATACATACAAAGACTAAATTTCTATCCTCATGCAGATTAGGTGTATGATAGTTCAACAATGTTGGAAATAATAATTCAAAGTTGGAATAGGAATCCTTAGTTGTTTAAGATTTAATATTTTTGGTCTTTATTTAAATCATGTCTAATTAGGATTAGGATTTGTTTGTCCTAGTTCATATAGGAATAGGCTTTCTAGTCCTAATTTAATTTGGTTATGCACTATTATAAATAGGGGTGGTTGCTATATATTTTCTAAGGTTGTGAGGTAGATATTTTCCAAGATTGTGAGGTAATCAAATATAGAATAGAAATTCAAGAGTTTTTTGAGTTATTGAATAAAGTCTCCTACCTCTTGTCTCTTGTTTAATTAATTTCTTCTATTTAGTAATTGTTGGGTCTTTCACTTGTGCTTATACTATTTCTTTGAGTGATTTTATTTTCTTCAAATTGGTATCAAAGCCCGTGTGAGATCCTGTTAGAGCCTCGTGTGAGATCCGATATATATAGAAGAATATGGATATTCCATATTTACCGGATTGTCCTGTTTTTGAGTTTGATGGAAAAAAACTTTGAGAGTTGGTATCAACAGATGAAGAATTTTTTCAAGGCTATTGGATTATGGTCCATTATTGAGGATGGATTTGTAGAGCCTCCGAAAGGCACAACATTAATGGGTGAAGCAGCTACTCAATTGGAGAAAAATAGACAATTGGATTAGAAGGCACTGTTCTATATTGACTGCAAGGTCGAATTGCATATATCCATTAAATTACTATATGTGAAATCAGCAAAAGAGGCTTGGGCAATTTTAGTGAAATGGCATCGACGTGCTGCTGACGTAAAGAGAGAGAAACTTCAAGAGCTTTGGAGACAGTATGAGTTGGACCAGATGAAACCAACTGAATCTGTTAAAGAATTCTTTACAAGAATTAGAGAAATTATTAATGATATGAAGGCCAATGGAGAAATATTGGAAGAAGTTAAAGTTGTTAAAAAGATATTAGAATCTCTAAGTTTGAAGTTTCATGACAAGACGACAGTTGTAGAGGCTACTCAAAATCTTAATACTTTGAGACTTGATGAGCTAGAAGATGAGTTGGTGACATATGAGATGTCCTTAAACCAAGAGACAATTGAATTAATGGAGGAGACATTGCAGGCAAAGTATGATCAACCAACAGAAAATGAAGAGGTAACAAATCTGGCAGAAATTGATGAAAAAGATCAAAATTCAGAAACAGTGGAGAAAAGAAGTGAAGGTAAAGATAATTTTTGTTGTGGTATAGAGAACTTTGAGCGCAAAGAGAACTCCAAAAATGTACAAATTGATTTGCCAATAATTCTTGAGATGACTAAAAATGATGATTTGGTTGAAACTAATGCTCTTTCAATAGAAGCTAGTAATTTAAGTCATGAGAAGTGTAACAGACATGATTGGTCTATACAAGGTGAGGATATTGAAAAAGAAATATCCACCGTTGTTGCGCAAGAAAAATTGTGTGAAAATATTGAATATGAAGCTAGTAATGAAAGAAGCAAAAGTGTTCACCAAGAGCAAATTTTTGATGATCTACCCAAAATTGAAGCAGAAACAATTAAGGGTTTAGATTCACAATTGAAGTACATGATTATGGATATTGAAGATAAAAGCAATTTTGAGCCATTATTCAAAATTGAAGATTTTGAAGAGCGTGAAAAATTGATTGTTGATGATATTTCTCTACCACATACAAAAAGACAAACTGAAGTCGAATGGGCACGCAAGGCCAAGTACAAATCAACTGGAGAAGCTGATGATTTTAAGGCAAGAAAAAATATTCAAGATTACAAGAAGAGGAAAGGATATGATGATGACATTTTGAAAATGTTTGACATGAAGAAAGTCAAATTGACTTTGGATCGCATTGAAGAAAAATTGAAGCTAACTAAAGATGACACTCGTAATTTCGTTGATGCTACTTATTTTAGAAAATTGATGGGGAGTCTAAGGTACGTGACTTCTACAAGATATGGTATTATTCAAGGCATGCTCAAGTTTGAAGATCTTGGTTTAAGGGAGGCTGTGTTGGAATTAAACCAAGAAATTGAAGGTTGTAGAGTAATTCTCCAACACAAACAAGAAATTGAAGATTGGAAGAGAAGTGCTCAATACAGCTCCCAACTTTGAATTACGGGAGGATGTTGGAAATAATAATTCAAAGTTGGAATAGGAATCCTTAGTTGTTTAAGATTTAATATTTTTGGTCTTTATTTAAATCATGTCTAATTAGGATTAGGATTTGTTTGTCCTAGTTCATATAGGAATAGGTTTTCTAGTCCTAGTTTAATTTGGTTATGCACTATTATAAATAGGGGTGGTTGCTACATATTTTCTAAGGTTGTGAGGTAGATATTTTCCAAGATTGTGAGGTAGTCAAATATAGAATAGAAATTCAAGAGTTTTTTAAGTTATTGAATAAAGTCTCCTACCTCTTGTCCCTTGTTTAATTAATTTCTTCTATTTAGTAATTGTTGGGTCTTTCACTTGTGCTTATACTATTTCTTTGAGTGATTTTATTTCCTTCAAACAAGTATAGGTGTTGTCTAGTTGGTGTTTTCTTTTTATTTCGTTGAGCTGTGAATATTCACATTTGGTTTAATAATACAACTAGTATTAAATTAGAGAATCAATTAGCATATTGAACAAACTTTCAATACTATGAATTGCTTTTATTTTTATTATGAGAAATATTCTTATCGTAATGACATTACATAAAAAGTTATTTTAATAAAAAAATTTTAGTAAAGATGCAAAATTACGTTAAATGTGTGACAATAGTCTAGTAATTTTAGAAAGAGCACTCTAGAGGATCTAAAAATGGTGTTTTATCGACGGCCACATCATAGTCAACCTTAAGGCCACAATGAAAGTTTGGAAATAATCCTTCTCTACAAACACTACACCAAAAATGATCTTTAGCGACAATTAATTAACGGCAATAACTTAATTACCGCGAAATATGTGTTTTAGTGGCATTTACTATTGACAATTACATTGTAGCGTTCTTTGTAAATGCCCCTAAAGCCTATAGCGACATTGGATCCAATGACATTTAACTAATGCCGGTAAAATTTTCAACACTCTTGTTAAAGTGAATATTTATTGCCGCTAAAGGTTGTTTTGTTGTAGTGACATTTGTGCGACCTCCGGCGTAGGTATATCATCTCTTGCATTGACAGAGTAATCAATGCACAAGCAAGAACAACTTTGTTCTACTGCTGGAGGGTATGTCTTACATGAATTTTCTAATGACATACACAATATAAAGAAAAACACATAAATCTGCTCCAATACCATCATCTGGTCACAAACAATCATTTTATTCATATTCATGGGGAGATAAACAATTGTTTAGTAACATTAAAGAGTTTCATAAGCATAATTTTTAAAAAACTTGTACAAACAGGAAATATTGTATCAACAGAAAGTCCACCACATAATTGATCTTTTGAATATTTCAATTGATTATTAAATGTAGGTATATGTTACACCTAAAACATAGAGGAAAGGATATAAATGGCCATTCGGCTTAAACAAATGACACCCAAAAGGCCTTTGAATTCAATTACCTAATTAGTAGCCTTGTCTTTTCTGTTTCTTTTTTGTCACTGCTTTTCTTTTTTATTTTTTCATTAGTTTCTTTTCTCTTTGTTTTTTTTGTTGCTATGTTTAAACTGTTACTTTTCTTTCAATTTTTTTTTCATTGTATTTTTTTTTTTACTTTTTCTTTGCAGCTCCTTTAATTTTTTTTAAAAATCTACTCTTTTAATTGTTGCTCTTTTTTTAACAACTAAATATTAAAAAAATGTATTTTTTCAAACACAATAAAAAAAGAATGCATCAATGCATATTTGCAAAAAAAAAAAAATTTAAAAAAACAAAGCAGCACAAAAAAAAAATGAACAACAATTGAAGAGTAGATTTTTTTTATTTTTTTTAAAAAAAAGGAAGAAGCCAATGATACATATACATTTTTATATAACAATGATACAACCTCTATGCACATCTATACATATACATATTCTATACGACAATGATACAATTTCTATACAGATCATATACAAAAAACATATTCTATACAACAACAGCTTCTATACACATTTGATACAAAAATTATATAGATTCTATACAATAATTATACAGTTTATACACGCATTTTGTACAACATTTAGCTGCAATTATTATTGAGATACATATTTTATACAACAACTATCCATTTTGTATACACATTCTATACAGTTTTTATATATATTTTATACCGATACATATTTTATACAACAACGATACAGTTTCTATACACATCTTATATAGTTTCTATACATATATTTTATATACATACATATTCTATACAACAATAATACAATTTCTATATAATCGTATTTAATTTTTTTAAAAAGAAGAAAGCCAGATTTTTTAGCCCCCCCCCCCCCCCCCGGCCCAAAAAAAAAAAAAAATGGAACAAAAAAAAAAAAGAGAAAAGAAAAACATCAACATTAATATTTTAAAAAGGGGCCAAAATAGCCCAAAATTGAAATGGTCATTTCTTGGAATTAGTTGGACCGATTGACTACTCCATGTCTAATAGCCCAAACATGAACCATTTATTTTGAGATAGGCCAGCCTGTGTCATTTCCCCTAAAACATATTGATGCTTACTCCTCTAGAAATATATTATCGTTCCTATTAGGATTAGCTGAATTTGGGTTCTTAAAATGACATCTCAAAAATATTTTGATTGTGCTAAGTGTCATCCTTGCCCTCACTTTGCCAACTGTTTTGCCTTTTTCCAAAAATTTAAATGCAGTTTAAAATAATTATCATAATAATTTGCTATTGCATTTGTATGATAAATTGGAGTAAGAAATTTCTTTTCAAACACTTTCAATGTGTGGTAACAGGTAAAGCCCGAACACTACACTTTCAATGTATAAAAACTTAAATAAGCGGGTCCATTCAAGGGTAAAGAATGAAAATTGTATTTCAAATATAGAAGTATGAATATTAAAATTCAAAGAAATGTACAAAAGCATGAATATTTAAAAAATTATTGCTTACCCTTTCTTCTAACAGCACAACAATGTATGATTTAAACTTCCCTTTTGCGAAGACAATGTTGTAGCGTATAAATACGGGAAGCAATTAGTAGAATTTAGATATTTAACACACGTTATGGATGAATAAATATATTTTAATTTTTTCATGTTAATTGAGAGCTGAAAAAACTCTGACATTTAGATGAATCATTTATTTGGTCCTTCTTTACTCAATGGTTTCAAAAGGGACATTAATGAAGTTTCATTAATAATGAGAAAAAAAAAACTGTTAATAATTCAATAACATTACACTCTTCTTTAAGGCTTAATACAAATAACCAGCCCCATAAACTTGTACAGATATTTCATTTAGACCTACGATCTTATTTCAATTGAACACCTCAGCTTCTAATAAATTGTTCAAATTAGATACTTTTGGTTCAAATGTTGAATAATTATTATTTTTACGTGTATTCTTATTCGTCTATTAGCTGATAATAAGTTAACCACATACAATATGTTATTTCCTTTAATTATACGCATCCGCTCAATAAACTATAAATGCTTATGTTTGCTAAGCCTTATAGTTTTCCTTACATAAACATGTGACTATTTATTTGTTTTTAAAAATCTGTCACCTATACAAGTATGTAAGAAGCTCAATAAAATATCCACTTAAACCAGCCCACTTTGTATATCCAGCCCATTCACTTAATAGACCTCTATTTCTAATTGTTGGGGCAAGAAAAGAGCGAGAGAGCAGTCATACATAGAGAAAAGATAAACTTTAATAAAGCACTTCAAAAAATAATTAGCCAGATATTTAAGAAATGGGATTTTAGCAAATGATATTTCTATCCATACCAATTTATGTATGTGTTTGGATGAACACAACGCCTAAAAAAGTAGGGCAACTTTCATAAATTTCAATTGTTTAGTATCTAATTATATTCTATCCCCACTCTTTAGATAATTACATAAAATTTTGAATTTTAATTTTTGGATACATAATCTTGCTGATACATAAGTACCGATACATAACTCTTATGTATTATTTAATATCACAGAGAGACATTTAGATACATAAGTCTTATGTATCAGTAGCACAAAAAACATTCCGATATATGATTTTTGTCAAATTTTCAACCAAAGACATTTTTCTTATGTATATATAGCCTAATATTCAGTAAGATACATAGATTTTGTACATTTGGTGGAGGATCGCATGATGTATCTTCTTGTCCTTTTCAGCCAGATATATCATTCTTATGTATCTCCGAACTCTGATCCCTTAACAGATACATCATTCTTATGTATCTCCATTAACATCATCATCTTCAACCTCCATTGACGAATCTGCGAACTCCCTCCGTACTTTCTCCGTCTCTGTCTCAGGCCATTGTCGCTAGTAAGCCCTCACCGACGAGACATCAAATAACTCGGTCTCTTTCACCACCACGCGTCCATACCCTCACCCCACTCCGTCAGGCATCGCATCACCGATGAAATTTCATCGAGAAACACTCTCGCCGGCCAGCCTTCACTTCTAAACTCTGACAATCCAACCGGAAAAACCATTTAATGCCATCACCCATCAGTGACCCCATTGCCACTTGATTTGTACACTTGAAAAGCTGAGGTTCACTTCCGTAAAAAGGTTTGATAACAATCGGATTCATCGTTTGGGGGTGGAAAGTTTGTAGTCCATTAGGCGAGAAGGGGGGGGGGGGCTGTATCCGATGTTTTGGAGAGAAAGAATAAAAGAAGAGATTTTTATAATTATTTTAAGGGATTGAAATTTTAGCTAATAATGGTAAGTTAAGGTGTAGTATTATGTAATTTTACTATCTTCTAAAACTATTTTCCAACACGTTTATGTGAATAAATAATTTTATTAAGGTAAAATAAAAATTTTAAAATTAATTTTTTTATAAAATATCTTTCTTTTTTAAATAGATTTAAGATGAAGGGGTCATATAAATTAAGACAAAGTAAGTATTCACTCTCTTTCGACTTTCAATTTATATGACATTTTTAGATATTTAGTTAATAAATCTTTTATTTTATTTCTAGTGAGAATTTATGAATGTATTTAACATTTATTTTAAAGCACAAATTTTAAAATTTTCCATTTTTTTTGAAAGTGCGTAAAAAGATACTCATAAAGAAAATGGTAATAGAAGTTTTAGTGAAGATGGTGAGTGATAAAGTATGTATAAATAATTAAGTCAAGAAAATTAAAAGCGGATAGGTGCACTGCAAGTTTTTGTTTGGTTCGTATGCAAGTACGAAAAAATAAATAGACACGAAAAAAAAGGTAGTAAAATAGACTACTCTCGAAAAAAGATTATTTTTTCTCCTAAGTGGAGTTAATAAAAGGTGAGTGGGAAATTCGTTGATTGGATTGTAACTTGCAAGACTAAATACTTTTTTCTTTTTCCTGCTATCTGATATCTACTTTGGAGTTTGATTAATTTGAGTTCACATTGCATAGAGGTCATTCGAGAAAAATACTTCCTGCCAATTTTTTATTTTTTTTCATATCTAGAACTCGAACGCAACAACTCTAGACTCTAGTTAAAGGAGGAGCAGCCCCACGAGTCACCACTGCACCAAATCTTTTAGCGGTAGACTAAATAATTTTCTTAAAACTCTGTAAAGTTTTCAATTTATTTCCCTCCTTTATTTTCTGTCCTCTTTTTCTTTTTGCTGGAAATTAGCTTGCCATTTCTCTTACTTTATACTTTCCCTTTGTAGACCGGTCAAACAAATTTCAGCTTGATTTCTGACCATTGCTTTCCTGTTTAGAAAATTGGATTTACGTATTTTACAAAAAAATACTTTTTATTTTACTTGATCTTTATATTAAAAATAGATATTTAATTTATTTATCCATTTTAATAATTTAAAATAGTTTTTATTTCCTACAAATTTGATCAAACATGCTAGAGTTCATATTATAGGGACAAAAAAACTTTAGTAAAAAGCTCTTTTTCCTTATTAAGCTCACACTACGTGAATTTGAAATAATTTCAAATATTGAATAACTATCCACTTGTGAAATGAGATTACATTCGGGGGGCGGAGCTAGCTTTCTCCTGACAGAAAATTCTACTATTTATATTTGATTGAAATTACTTTTTATGTATATATAATAAATGTCGTATCTCTTTTGGTATGATTATATTGAGTATATTATTATTGTTACATTTAGATTATTGAATGATTAAAAAAGAGACTACTTGACATACCTAATAAAATACTCCGTAGTAGATTGTGAGCAAAGTTACTTAATGGTTAAGACGAGAGCAGACATGCGTGTATGCGCCACTCACTTTTGGTTGCTTGTGGACAAGGTTGGCAAAAAAGCTTCCGCACAATGGCTTTCTGCTGTTGCTTTTTCCATAGTGTTATAGCACTCCATCCGTCCGTCTCAAAATAAGTGTTATCGTCTCAGCCAAATCACAATCATTAAGAAATCAATAATCACAATATATAGTTTACTAGACTTTTCTTATCATATACAAATATCTTTTGAAAATTAAACACTGTTAAGAAGATGTAGTATAAAAATGTAGTTGGAAAAACATACATGTACTAATTTTTATCTTGAATTTTTAAGATTATATTTATTTTTTGACAATTTTTTTATTAAGATGACACTTATTTTGGGATGGAAGAAGTATATGTTACCCTTCACTTCTACTACAAATTCTTAAAAAGGTGCCTATTACGTTACGTTGCAAACTTCAAATTGTTCTCTAACTTCAAATTGTTCTCTTACTTCTTCATTAAGATGAGATCTTTCTTTTTCACCTTTTGTCCTTCTTTGGAATATAAAAAGTAGATTTTCAATTTTCAAATGTAAGACCAATATCACTTATGATTTTTGAATTTGTTTTTAAATATTTGACATTTAAAAAATAAAAAGCCATTTATTATTGTTTCTTTTTCTCTAAATCTAAATATGTTGACTGCTTCAATTAGTGGGATATTAATTAAATGTAACATTTAAGGGAGGGAACAAGGACAATTCAAACAAATAACTTGTACGATTTAGACTATTAAATATCTTACCTGATTAAGCAGTGCATAAATTTTTTGTAAAAATAAATAATATGAATTACAAAGGAGAATTTTAATCCTTTCTCCCGAAGAAAAACTTCAGTAGCGTACAAAGGACATAATTTTGATTGAATGAAATATATATAATATATGAAGTTAGTTGAAAAAAATATTTGGAAGTTAAAGTTGTGCGTAAACACGAAAATAAAATTAAAGTTTGTATGAAACTTAAAAATCATGTTCCAAGAAAAAAGATATTTTCGAGAAAGGACGAGCACGACTAAAGTGGCTATATATACAAATCTATTTACGAATCTATATGCTTCGATTGGAACTGAAAGTTCCAGAACAAGACTTCTAAAACCTATTTTTGAAATTCAAATGTTATATTTCAAATTTCAAATTAAAATAATAAATGAATTAATAAACAAACACCACTATTTAAAATAATTTTTAAATATCCAAAATCTTATTTGGGGCCAATGGGCTAAAAAAGAGTATACAGTAGAGCATATCGTACTTTCTGAACGCAGAATATTGATGATTACTTCTTTCAAGAATCTAATTACATCCAGAAAAAGGAATATCTTGGTAGTACCCAAAAAAAAAAAAAAAAAAAAAAAAAAACACCAAAACAAGAAGATTAGTACCAGCCTTATTTTGCCATAGTCTTAAATGGGAGTAAAAGGGCACTTCGGTGCACTAATCTTTTGGAAAAGATTAGATCATTAGAATCTATTATACGAGTCTTATTCTATATTTCTAGAAGAGACTATTTTCATGCTTGAACCCGCAGCAACTTATCAATTATGCCAAGATGAGTACTGAACAAAATGTACCTAAGTTGAACTCCAACAAATCATCTGGACTTTGTGCTGCATCTTGGGTAAATTGTAGTTCCATTCAAAGGAAACTTAAGTTGACAATTTAAGTGCAACCAGAACTTAACAGAACCAAGAATCCCTACTCTCCATCTAGTTCTTGTATTCCCTCTTATATCAAAAACAACTTGTCCCTTCCTCAAATAGAGTTCAGCAACTTCTCCTTCTTCAGGCTTCAATGGTATCGGCGACGATTCGACGGGATAATACAAGTCAATTGACCTATTTGAAGGGACATCAAAAGGGTCAGCATTTAAATATGCTATTTTAACACCATGGAAACTAAGTGTGTAACTTGTTGCGTAGAAACTTGCGTGGGCTTTTGAATTGTCATTTTCGGCTTTGATAACAATTGAGACTCTGACTACGAGGACACTAGCCATATCATAGGAGAATTTGTCTAAATGAGCACTTACTACACTCATTTGAGGGACTTTTGGTCGGATGACCATGTAGCCAATGAATACGACCATACCCGTGATGATCACGGCTACGGTCAACAGTGTGCAGATTATGGCTGCACACCAAATTAATGGATTGGTGCGCCGTTCTGGTCCTAAAACTGGCTTTGGCATTGGTACGAGTAGTAACTTGAATTTGTTGAGCAACGGTCCTTCCACTCAGCACTGTCAGATCACTAAGGCTGACTTTTGTCCTTAGCTTGTAGGTGCCAACTTTCACTCAGCACCGTCAGATCACTAAGGCCGACTTTTATCCTTGCTTGTAGGTGTCAACTTTCACTCAGCACCGTCAGATCATTAAGGCCGAATTTCCTCCTTGCTTGTAGGTGATAATTTCCACTCAGCACCGTCAGATTAATAAGGTCGACTTCCCCTTCCTACTCAACAGAAAGGAGTCAAATTTCGCTCAACGCCGTCAGATCACTAAAGTCAACTTTCGTCTCTGCTTGATGGGTAGGTGTCAACTTCTTCTCGGTTCTGAGAGATTATTAAGACCGGCTTTCGTCTCTGCTCGACTAGTAGGTGGTAGTTGGGAGTGGTGATAGGTTGCCACAGAGTGACAACATTTGGAGGAGTACAAAGGTTTTTGTTTTTTTCTAGACTAGATGTGTGAAGGGTATTTTAGGTGTTATGAGGAGGAGGTGTGGTGGGTTCTTGTTTTGAGGTACTTGGCTTTAATTGTTGGCTAAGGTTTAAGTATCTTCTTTTCCCAGAGACAAAGTTATTTCTCAACTAAACTTCTGCTTCATGCCTTAACTATTTAAGAATCATCTTTCCATTCTTAAATAAAGCGAAAATACCAAACTTAACAGGCCCTTTTGCTAGTTTTATGCATCACTATCAACTTTTTCCAACTTTTTGCTCTTTATAATACCTTAACAATGATGTACACAATGATGTACACAGAGATATCAAATAGGCGGGTTAGATTAAATTTGGGTAGGTCAAAATAGATTGGCTAAAATGAGTTGAATTAAAATGCGGATCATAATCTAAACTCACCCAATTCCTTTCAAATTTTAATTGCTTTATTTGTTTCTTTATATTTTTTTAGTACTTAATAAACTATTTTTGAGTTGGTAACATATCCAATATAAACATATTATTTTGAAAATATTTTGACAAGATTTCTTGTAAGACAATTTGAGTTACATATCTGCCAGATTTTTGATGGGCTGAAATAGGTTGAGCTAAGTTAATAAATGGATGGATCAATAAATAAGCCACTCAAACTTGAATAAATTGGGCGGATTATATTTTCATGGGCTAACCACTCGATGCATATATAGATTTCTTTAGATATGTAATTAGGGAGTGAGGGATCTTAAATAAAGCCAAGTAAATTCAATGACAACGAAGTAAGGTATAACTATCAAAGTATATACTACAGAGTACATACAGAGCATAGAGGTAGGGGAAATGTCACTGTAAAAATTGCAGTGTTTCTTTCCGTACCATTAAGCCCTTTTGTAACTTACAGTTTCGACCACTTATTATAGTATACTCTCCCATTTTTATTTATGTAATATTATCTCTTTATTAGTTTGTTTTAAAGAAGTATGACATATTATGATATAATTTATATTTGAAAATAATAAATTTGAACTTTCTATTTTAATCTTAATGAGAATTTTTATAGCTATACAAATATTATGATATTTTTAACATAATAATATTCAAAAGTCTTATGCCACACAAATATTAAAATCAATTCAAATTTATGGGATTGAAGTTAAAATGTTTGGGTCAAAAAGTAGAAATTGCACACATTGATTCTGAAACTAGGCTTGACAAATATGTTCTTCATACAAAATTCTGAAGTTTGGGACTATCAAGTCAAACTTAAGATATGCATATCCCAAAAGTGTCTGTAATTAGCGTGACTCAGGTAAAACTCAAAAACATACAATATATCTTGAATCCCTTTCTCATTCTTTTTAGAGTAGTGAAATGTTCAATACTTATACTTGGACAACCACATCTATATATAGTCTGATATCATTCATATTGTGAACCCTAATTTTAATTTATTGTACAGTTCTAAAAGTTTGTGTGTAGAGTGTGACATCAATTGTATGGAGATGGACAATTTTTATAGCAGCAAACTGCAGACTAATAATAACTTATTAAATAGAGATTATTTATTTTTTTAATTTACAGAGTCGTATCAATCACAGAGAAGAACTATTGGAGATGCAGAGAAGACGATCAAAGAAGCAAAAGAGGAGGAAGAGGAACGCTTTCGCGTGAAGTTTGACTATAAATTAATCTATGCTATGTGCACATATTCCATCTTTTCATTGATGTTTTGGTTTTTATTGGATGAAAAGAATATGATCACAGGGAGAGTTTGTACTTTGTATGTTATTTTCAAAATTATATGTAATTCATATTAAAATTTCGTGATCAGATTCAGAAGTTGGTTGACTTTTGGAAACTCAACATGGACAACGGTTTGATAACAAAACGATGTCATACGAATTGTACAGTTGGAAAAACCGCGTGATATTCTTAGTAAAGTTGATTTACGATATAACTTTTCGTATCAAGTCTGATATGGTAGAGTAGAATATGAAGTGATAACCTGGAATTAGCTTGTGCCAAAAATATAAAAGAAAAATTACAGTCAGAGAAAAAAAAAGATTTATTTATTATTAATTGGTTAAAGGTTTAGAGACAATAGGAATGACATACAGATCATGTTTTCTTGTGACAGACCAACCAAAGGTCTCATTCATATCCAAATCTTGATGGCTCATCTCAATAGGAAGTTTCCAATCAAAATGGTAAAGAAGAAGTGCTAATGGAAGCTCAAGAGTTGCTGAACCAGATGACACGCTGGGCCATATCCTTCTTCCCTCACTAAATGGAATGTACTTGGAATTATTCCCACTAAAAAGCAATCTTCTTTCACAGTTGTTTATGGTAGCACTTGTACTGTTGATAGACAAAATCTATGGGAGGGACTGACTAATATAGGGAGAACTATTAGGGATCCATGGTGCATTTGTGGTGATTTCAACACTCCTTTGTTGCCGGACGACAGAGTTGGAGGCCATCCAGTTGCAGACTCCGAGACTAGGGAATTTCAGCAAATGACGGATTCTCTTGTTTTAACTGACATGAAATCCACTGGCAGGTATCACACTTGGACTAACACTCATGTATGGAGTAGAATTGATAGAGCAATTTGTAATGACCAGTGGGTTCTGGCATATGGACATATTACTGCTCATTTTAAGGAAAAAATTTTCTCTGACCATTCCCCAATGCACATGGACCCTTTAGATTTCTGAATGTCCTAGCAGATGATGTTGAGTTCTTACATACTGTAAATCAAAGCTGGAGTAGAAGTGTTCAAGGTAGCTATATGTTTCAAGTTTGGTGTAAACTACAGTCCTGTAAAGACCCTTTAAAGCAGTTGAAACATGACGGCCTAGGAAGTGTGGAAAAAAGGGTAGAGGACACTCGAGGTAAACTATACGAAATTCAAGCTCTAATTACTATACATGCTACTACTGACTTGCTGGAAAAGGAAAAATTAAAATAAGCACAAGTGGAAATGAGTAAGTGGCTAACTATCCAGGAAAGACTTTTAAGGTAAAAATCCAAGGCACACTGGATAACAACTGGAGATGGTAACAATGAATATTTTTTTAACTGTATGAAGGCAAGGGCAAGCTCAAATACCATCTCTGCGCTTTCTCTGCGCTCAAAGATGATCAAGACAATATTTTGCAGAAATCTCAAGACATAGAGAAAGAAATCCTTAAGTTTTATAGAGGGTTGATGGGATCAGCAGCTGATATACTTCCTAGCATTGATCTAACAATTATAGAAAGGGACCTAGATTAAATCAGCAGCAACAAAGGGAAATGTGCAGACCAGTATCAAGTGAGGAGTTACACCAAGCTCTATTTTCCATTGATGATAACAAAGCCCCCGGTATTGATGGATTTAATGCTTATTTTTTTCAAGAAGGCTTGGACTATCATTAAAGATGATTTGGTCAAGGCAGTACAAGAATTCTTCCAGTATAACAAGTTTCTGAGGGCAGTCAACAACACACTAGTTACTCTTATTCCTAAAACCTCTCACCCACAAAATGTGAGGGATTTTAGACCTATTGCTTGTTGCTCAACTGTCTATAAGGTGATATGAAAGATCATTTCCAGCAGAATCAAAGGATGTTTAGATGGGATAATTGGTCAGAGTCAATCAGCTTTTATACCTGGTAGGCTAATCTCTGACAATATCATTCTCAGTCATAAATTAGTCAAAGGTTACACAAGAAAGCATATTTCACCTAGATGCATGATTAAGGTAGATCTACAGAAAGCCCATGACTCTATAGAGTGGAGCTTTATTGAGCAAATATTACTGGAGATTGGTTTTCCTAGCAAGATGGTACAATGGATCTTAATTTGCATCAAAACAGTGACTTATACTTTCATCATAAATGGAAATTTATCAGAAACTATTATAGCAAAGAGGGGATTGCGACAAGGATACCCTATGTCTCCTTACATTTTTGTGGTAGTAATGGAATACTTGGATAGATGTTTGGGTACTTTGGCACAAATACCTGATTTCAATTATCATCCAAGATGCATGAAACTTGGGATCACTCGTCTTTGTTTAACTGATGATCTTTTGTTGTTTGCAAGGGGAGATGGGGTATCTGTACAACTGCTCAATGATAAATTTCAATTGTTTTCTGCTGCATCAGGTCTGAAGGCCAACTTCAGTAAAAGTCAGGTTTATTTTGGGGGTGTAAACCTCACTGTCAAGCAAAGAATTCTGGGTATCCTAGAATATGAAGTGGGAGAGCTTCCTTTCAAATACCTTGGTGTCCCTATATCTACCAAAAGACTTACTATAGCACAATGCACCCCACTGGTAAGCAAGATCACTGCCAAAATTACCAACTGGATGGCCAAAACCTATCATATGCGGGAAGACTTCAACTTATAAAGGCTGTCCTATTTGGAGTCCAAGCTTACTGGTCTCAGCTGTTTTTGCTTCCTAAGAAGGTTATGAAATTGATATAGTCTGTTTGTAGAAGCTCTCTTTGGACTGGTGAGGCAACAATTTCAAAAAGGGCTTTAGTAGCCTGGGATAGAGTATGCCTACCCAAAAGTGCAGGAGGTTTGAACTTGATGAATTTAAAAATCTGGAACCAAGCAGCTATTTGTAAACTTCTATGGGCTCTGAGTTTAACAAGGAGAAACTCTGGATAACTTGGGTACGCACTTACTATGTAAAGACACATTCTATTGCAACTATGTCTATCCCTACTCAGGCTTCGTGGATGATAAGGAAGATTCTATCGATGAGGAGAATCTGGTCAACTCTGAACAACTACAATGATGCAAGGGGAAAAATTCATGATCTTTAAGGTGTATGCTAAGATAAGAGGTGATCTGCCAACTGTGGAGTGGAAGAATTTGGTCTGTCATAATTGTGCTGAACCTAAACAAACCTTCAGGGAGATTGAGAACCAAAGATTTGTTATTGAAATGGGGCATTCCTATATCTAATGAGTGTGAGTTCTGCGGGAGATTGAGAACCAAAGATTTGTTATTGAAATGGGGCATTCATATATCTAATGAGTGTGAGTTCTGCTCCTAAGTCCCTGAAACTTCTGATCACTTATTTTTTGAGTGTTCTTACACTCAAACATTGTGGAAAAGTTTGTTGGCATGGCAACTTTGCAATAGGAGGATTCAGACCTGGGATACTGAATGGAGGTGGGTTAAGCAACATTCTAAGTGCAACGACGCAAGGGATGTTATCTTGAAGGCTAGCTTTGCGGCTGTAATCTACTATATATGGAATGAGAGAAATCAGAGAATATTTCAGCATGAGGCCACTCCCAATACCATTCTGCTGCATCATATCTAGCTTACTGATCATGCGGTAATACGGTATTTGTTCAATAAAAAGGATGCTAAGCCGCGTTTGATTAGATGGATCTTATTGCTAGACCATCTTTCTAGACTTGAGAGCTCGACACATGTAGTGGATGATGGGCATATTTGTGAGGAATTTCCAGACGAGCAGTTGTTGGAGTTGGATGTCGATGAGTTGCCATGGTATGCAGACATTGTGAATCTATTGGTAAGTGGGTTATTTCCTCCTGATTCGAGTCCACAACAAAAGAAGAAACTGGCATATGAGGCATGCTCTTATATATGGGATGAGCCTTATTTATTCAAGCAAGGGCCTGATCAAATAGTAAGAAGATGTATTCCGGATGCGGAAGTGAAGCAAGTGTTAGAGAAATGCCACGCATCACCTTATGGTGGACATCATGGTGGTGAACGCACAGCCCGAAAAATATTACAATCAGGTTTCTTCTGGCCTTCTATATTTAAAGATGCTCATGCCTTTGTGAGGAATTGTGATCAATGTCAACGTATGGGGACGATTTCCAAGCGACATGAGATGCCTCTTAACAACATCCTAGAAGTTGAAATCTTTGATGTATGGGGGATTGATTTTATGGGCCCTTTCCCAAAGTCGAATGGAAATCTATACATACTTGTAGCAGTGGATTATGTATCTAAATGGGTAGAGGCTGCAGCTCTTCCTACAAATGACTCCAAGGTGGTGGTAAAGTTCCTACAAAAGCACATTTTCACTAGGTTCGGAACTCCAAGAGCTATTATTAGCGATGGAGGATCACACTTCATTAATCAGTAGGTAAAGAGTGTATTGGCAAAGTATGGTGTGAAACACAAGGTGTCAACAGCTTATCATCCCTAAACAAGTGGCCAAGTGGAAGTGTCTAATCGCGAGATAAAGTAAATCTTGCAAAAGACGGTGAATACCCAGAGGAAAGACTGGTCACTCAAGCTGGATGATGCTCTTTGGGCTTATCGTACAACATATAAGACTCCTATAGGGACTTCTCCCTATCATTTAGTCTTTGGAAAAGCTTGTCATCTCCCCGTTGAGCTTGAGCACCGAGCATTTTGGGCGATAAAGAAGTTGAATCTCGATCCAGGGTTGGCTGGTAGCAGGAGGTTGTTACAACTCCATGAGTTGGAAGAATTTCGTTCCCATGCGTATGAAAATGCTAAGATCTACAAGGAGAAACCGAAGCGATGGCATGACAAGCATATTCTCCCTCGCACTTTTGAGCCAGGCCAGTTGGTACTGTTGTTTAACTCAAGACTTAGGTTGTTTCCGGGCAAGCTAAGATCTAAGTGGAGTGGGCCATTTAAGGTAAGTCGCACGACACCTCACGGTGCAGTAGAAGTTTTGAACAAAGCTGATGGGACGAGATTTATGGTGAATGGTCAGAGATTGAAACATTATTTTGGTGAGGAAGAGAAGCAGAAGGAGGACGTGCTTCACCTTGATGATAAATGAGCTAAGTATGGTCGAGCCGCGACATTAAACCAGGCGCTACATGGGAGGCAACCCACGATTGTGTTGTAATAGTTAGGATTCATAAAGTAGAAAAAAAATACAAAAAGAAGAGTCGTGCCCCGACCAAAACTAAGGCGCTTGATGGGAGGCAACCCATCTCTTTTACAATTTTTGTTTTCTAACTTAGTGCTAAGAACTTGTGTTTATGCAGATGCACGGAGCATATTGACATGGAAATCCACAAGAAAAAGGTAAATTGGCAGATGGATGATTATTTGAAGGCGCCGGGCAGGTAGAACATGTTTTGGAGCGAAGCTTTGAGTCTTGGGACTTGTAAAAGCCCCAAGATTATGTGAAAAATGTGAAAAATTACTCAAGTATGAGGTTAAGTGTTGGGCGCGCTACCTAGCGTGCCAGGATGAAATTGCTACTAAAAAAAATTTTTTAGGCAGTGGGGAAGCGCGCTGGCCAGCGTGCCACGCCGCCTGTGCCCGAATTTTGGTTCATATAGGCAGTAGGGTAGCGCGCTAGGCAGCGTGCCACGCTGCTACCCCCTTAATAAATTGTGGCAAAAAAATTTTAAGTTCTTTTCTATACATGGACCCGACCCACCCCCACCCCTTCTCCTTTAAATCCCCAACTTACCTCATTCTTCACAAATATTCCAACACTCCACACACAAACTCATGATTTTCTCCCTAAATCTTCACAAATTCACTCTTTCTTTTCTCTCCTCTTGCCCGCACGTTGCGCGATTTCTTGCTTCCTAATCTTGGGATTAAGTTTACAAGACTCCTTTCAAGCTTTCAAGGTATGTCTCCTTCACTGTCTCTTTCTATCAATTGCCATGAAGGATTGCTAATTTGGGTACTCTTGCTTTCGTTTGTACACCACAATATATTCTTGGTTTATTGATGTGCTTATTTTGATGAGATTGGTGTTCATGAGGGGTCCTTATAGTGAATTTGAAAGGCGGGTGAAATTGGGTTTACTAATCATGTTTTAAGTGAAAAAAAATTGGAAGTGGGTTTATCTTTATTGGTGAAAATTGTGCAAATTGGTGGTGGCAATCACTGAATACAACTCATATATGTTGAATGTGTATGACTATTGTTTGACTTCTTGAGTCAAACAAGCTTGTCATCCTAATGCTACTTATGTGATTGCTAACCTTGTTTAGGAATGTGCATGTATCTATGGTTGGGACTTGGTTTTGGGTGTTAAGTGATAAGGGGAAGTCTGAGTACCCTCCCCCCATCTTTATTTTGACTTGGCGCTAAGCGACTAAGTGTGGGGTGGCCCTAAACGTCACCGCGCATTAAGCTGGTTAGCTATTTTTACATGGGTAATTGACATGTTTGTGGATCTTTGCTACAGGTACTATGTCTGATTCTAATGTAGCTGCATCCAGTTCTCATAAGAGACGTCGGTCGGGTAATAAGGTCCCCGCAGCTCCCCCAGTCCCAAAGGGGCAAAGACGAAAGTATGGGATACACGCGGTCTCCAGTGCAGGGAAGAGCTGGCACAAAAGCCACCTGAAAGCTAAATATTTTACTGATGAGAGTATTGATAGGGCAAGTTTGGCTCGGGCTTACCCTCGAATATTGGCTCGGCTTGAGCAAGTTGGGATGGGCTTTGTCTTCGACAGACCTACCGATTGCAACCTCCATCTAGTGAAGGAATTATACGCAAATTAGAACTCGGACGCACCTACCTGCTCAGTAGTGGTACGAGGTTCAGATGTGCTACTTGATTCCTTGAGTTTGACTGGATTATTGGGAGCTTCCACTCGGGCTAGTCCCCAGGACCTACTCCGGCTGAATGCTAGGCCTCCATATGCTGAGATTTGACACACTTTATGCGGCCCACGTTCAACAGTGAGGTGGTTGCACCATCACAAACGAGGGTATCACAAGAGTCTACCCTTTGCCAACCTCAACAAAGAGGCCAGGATTTGGCTAAAAATTATGTGTTGTTGTTTAATTCTGGGGAGCCACATGACGGAGGTTACCAGGGATCGTGTCTGTATGGTCTATGCTCTCATGACCGCTGCAGAGATTGATGTAGGTTTTGTGGTGTTGTCGGCTATGCGCCGAGCTCGCCTCCAAGGAGATCTTCGATATGCTTTCGGTGGACTATTGACTAAATTAATGAAAGCATTCGAAGTGCCCGAAGAAGATTTTGACTATCATCCTCCTTTGGTGACGACGCCTGTGGATGTCACCCAAACTAAGGCACCGGATTCACTCGGCCCCACTTTGACATTAGCAGAGCGTCATGCTCGAGATGACGGGATTTTAGCCCGTATGTATGGGTTGGAGATGCTGAGACACAGGACTTGGGGTAGGCCCTCGACAGCAGATGAGCTGCGCCAGGTTGAGAGGGATTATCCTCTCAATGAGCATGCCATGGCCTTATTGAGGATTGGTCCTGATTTTGTGAAGCCCGTGGATGATGATATCCCCACAGATGAAAATGACCTCCAGACCAATTCTGAGGATGAGGAGGCTGAGGCGGATGACACACAGCTAGAGGTCCATGGGCCGGAGGACGACGACTACCTCGATTGACCAGGGAGCTCCTTATACCCTACTCTTGCATTGTTTATTTTTGTAGCATTGGGGACAGTGCTAATCTTTTAAGTGTGGGGTGGGGTGTGATGGGATTCCCTTGTATGTATGTATATGTAGATTGGTGCTGCTGTATACTTTTATTTTTGGGTTCCTTAGCCTTTGTTTTCGGTCCTTTTACTAAGGAGAGTCCCTTTGAACCGTCAAAAATAACAAAAAGATTTTATTTTTTTTTAGTTTTTGTGTTGTTTTAGGTGTTACTGCTTTTGAGTCGCCTTAGTCATAGGACTAAGGGATTTGCTCTATGATGGATGGATGACGACCGTCTTAAGAGCGAATTAGTCATGTAGTGTCGGGTGTTCTTGCTTGCTATACAATTGTGCATACATGTGTGAAACATGCTAGGATATACAATAGCAAGTGTTGAGACGCCTAATTCTCACTTAGTTGACTAGTTAAGTTGCTTAATGGTGAATTTATGCATGATTTCGGATGTTTTATGGTGAACCTGCTGAGCTGAACATGTGCCATGTGTGAGTAAGGTTTTTTTATGATATTCCATGTGCATGATGATGTCTAGAACTTGCCCGGTGTGTTTACAAAGCGAAATAAAAAGTGTTAAGTTTAGGAGATGATATAGGCATTTCTTTGATAGCCTTGTTTTAGACCTACTTTATCTACCCTTTTTGCATGATCCTAGTTAGCCCCGTTGAGCCTTGAGCCTTTTCCTTGGTAGCTTTACATGTAGCTTAATCCTTTTCTTTCAATGAACCAGAATTTGATCCAGAACTCCTAAGCGCTTTAATTAGGAAATCAAAAGGTGAAGGAGTGCAAAAGTTTGGAAAAAGGAAAGAGTTAAGTTAAAGCCCCAAGCATATGTCCTATGGGTGTATGAAAAAGTTTGTGTATGTTGGTAGGGAATAAGTTAAAAATAATAATAATAATAATAATAATAATAATAATAATAATAATAATAATAATAATAATATTAATAATAATAATATATCAGTTTTTCTGTAATCAATGAGTGACAACAGTTATTCCTTATCCATTATGCTTAAGCTAGCTTAAAGCCAGGGGGCAAAACAAAGGAAAGTTGGGAAGATAAAAGTGGTGAATAATAGGTCGGTTGAAGGTGGTCTGAATGGAATGTTTAGTGTAATAAAGCGCTCAGGAAAGATAGTCACTTTTCTTGAGCAAATGTTTCCTACCCGTCCCTGAGCCTACATTACAACCTCTAAAAGTCCTACTTGATCTTGAGCTTTAACATTTTAACATTAGTGGAGTATTACACTAAGGGCAAGCCTATGGTTCATTTTTTTTGTGTTGCATGTGAATTCTTTTTGAGAGTGAGTGACTTCCATTCATGCACCCAGTTAGTAACTACTTTGTAGAAGTGTGGGGTGATTTTCCGTGGTGAGGGCACATGTTTAGTGAAGTGTGGTGAACTACTAATGATGTGTCATGCATGAATTTGCAACTAATTTAGTTGTTTTGTGAGGATA